>CM070777.1:11456827-14189327 GCA_036346955.1 Dipus sagitta
CTCAGTTTCCTCATCTGGAAAATGGGAAGGCAGCTATAAAGATCAAGCTATAAAGATCAAACGTGGCAGGCTGAGGCAGGATTGAAAGTTCAAGGTTTGGCTGGAGAGATGGCTCAGCTTTTAAAAGATGCTTGCTTGCAAAGGCTGACAGCCTGGGTTTGATTCCCCACTTCCCACATGTGGTCGTTTGGTTCAGGTGTCCCTCATAAAATGCTAGGTCTTCAGCTGGTGGCAATTTGGGAACTAAAGCCTCCTGGAGGCAGTGTATTTTGGGGAGCAGGCCTATGGGTGTTATAGACAGCCTGCTCTTGCCAGTGTTTGGCACACTCTCCTGTTGCTGTTGTCCATCTGATGTTGTCCACCCTCTGATCATGCCATTATTTCCCCTTGACATCATGGAGCTTCCCCTCTAGTCTGTAAGCCAAAATAAACCCCCTTTTCCCACAGGCTGCTCTTGGTCAGGTGTTTCCTGCCAGCAATGCGAACCTGACTGCAACAACACACAAATTCAGATGCATGAAGTGGTGCATGCATCTGGAGTTCATTGGCAGTGGCAGGAGGACCTGACATGCTCATATTCACTCTCTGCCTGTCTCTCAAATAAATAAATAAATAAATAAATGAAAATTGGGGTCTGGAGAGATGGCTGAGTGGTTAAAGTGCTTGCCTGTGAAGCCTAAGAACCTAGGTTTGATTCCCCGGAACCCACGTAAGCCAGATGCACAAGATGGCACATGTGTTTCCAGATGCATGCACCGCCACATGCATCTGGCTTACGTGGGCACTGGGGAATCAAACCTGGGTTCTTAGGCTTCATAGGCAAATACCTTACCCACTAAGCCATCTCTCCAGCCCATGATTTAAATTTATTTTTCTTTTTATTTATTTGGAAGAGAGAGAGAAAGAAGCCAGGCATGGTGGCACATGCCTTTAATCCCAGCACTTGGGAGGCAGAGGTAGGAGGATCACTGTAAGTTCGAGGCCACCCTGAGACTACATAGTGAATTCTACATCAGCCTAGACTAGAGTGAAACCCTACCTTGGGAAAAAAAAAAAAAAAAAAGAGATAGAGAGAGACAGAGAGAGAGAATATGAATGGATGAACCAAGGCCTCCAGCCACTGCAAACAAACTCCAGATGCATGCACCACCACGTTCATGTGGCTTACGTGGGTACTGGGGAATCGAACCTGGGTCCTTAGGCTTCACAGGCAAGCACCTTAACTGCTAAGCCATCTCTCCAGCCCTGATTTTTATTATTTATTTATTATTATTATTTTTTAATTTTATTTTTTCTCAATTTTTTTAAACATCTTCCATGATTATAAAAAATATCCCATGGTGCTACCCTCCCTCTCCCCATTTTCCCCTTTTAAACTCCACTCTCCATCATATCCCCTCCCCATCTCAATCAGTCTCTCTTTTATTTTGATGTCATGATCTTTCCCTCCCCTTATGATGATCTTGTGTAGGTAGTGTCAGGCACTATGGGGTCATGGATATCGAGGCCATTTTATGTCTGGAGGGAGCACGTTATAAGGAGTCCTACTTTCCTTTGGCTCTTACATTCTTTCTGCCACCTCTTCTGCATTGGACCCTGAGTCTTGGGAGCCCTGATTTTTTTTAAGTGTTTCTTTCAAGCCAGGTTTGTTGGTACATGCCTGTCATCCCCACACTCAGGAGCCACAGGAAGGAGAATCACTGCAAAATCAAGGCAGCCTAGTCTAAATGGAGTGCTCCAGGCCAGGGAGGACCACACAGGGAAGCCCTGCCTCAAAACAAAACAAACAAACCAAGAAATCAGGTGTGGTGATGCACACCTGTAGTCCTAGCACTGGAGAAGTTGAGGCAGGAAAATCATAAGTTCCTTCCTGGTTCAGCCTAGGCTACATGAGACCTTATCTCAAAGAAAAAAAAAAGTGTCTCTTTCTCTCTAACCTAGCCACCCCATGGCCTCTCCTGGAGGAAGCCATGTTCCCAGATGAACTGTACAGAAAGGATGGGTATGGCTCTCCTCCCTGCTCCTTAATTAGTCTAACTATGTGCTCTCCGTGAGCCCGCCCACAACAGCACTTTGGGTAAGTTGTACACGTGCCTTACAGAAAGCTGCTTCCGGTTCCCCTGGAGGAATGTTCTATGATCAGCTCCTTAGTCTCTACTGATGTGTCTGCATGAGTGTGTACACATGCACCTCACACATATACACATGCCACACATATACCACACCAGCGCTATGCACACTTTTTTTTTTTTTTTTTTTGAGGTAGGGTTTCACTTTAGTCCAGGCTGACCTGGAATTCACTACGTAGTCTCAGAGTAGCCTCTAACTCACGGCGATCCTCCTACCTCTGCTGGGATTAAAGGCGTGCGCCACCACACCCAGCTGACCATGTATGTTTTTACTTATGAGCAGTAAGAGAGAATATGAGAATGAGAATGGTCTTGCAAGGGCCTCTTGTCACTACAAACAAACTCCAGATGCATGCACCACTTTGTGCATGTGGCTTTATGTGGATACTGGGAAATTGAACTTGGGTCCTTGGGCTTTGCAGGCAAGTGCCTTAATTGCTGAGCCATCTCTCCAGCCTCCCAAACACATTTTTTCTTTCAAATTTTTTTTATTAACAACTTCCATGATTATAAAAAATATCCCATGGTAATACCCTCCCTCCCCCCACTTTCCCCTTTGAAACTCCATTCTTTATCATATCCCCTCCCCATCTCAGTCAGTCTCTCTTTTATTTTGATGTCATGATCTTTTCCACCTATTATGCTGGTCTTGTGTAGGTAGTGTCGGGCACTGTGAGGTCATGGATATCCAGGCCATTTTGACAAACACATTTTTTGATGGGCATTGTGACTTGGAATTGCTTGTGTTCTTTTCAGCTCAGGGGTCCAGGCATCTGGTGGTCAGAATCCTAGAGATGCAAATGGGGACTGGGCTGGGAGGCTTTCCTCTTCCTGGGGTACACACTACCCCAGCTCTGTTGCCATGGTGTTCATTTTTGCTGTTTTGTCTGAAGTAGGGTCTCACTGTAGCCCAGGATGACGTAGAACACACTGTAGCCTAAGCGGGACTGGAACTCTCCGTGCTCCTCCTACCTCAGCCTCTGAGTGCTGAGAATAAAGGTGTGTGCTACCACGCCCCATATTTTATTTATTTAAGAAAGAGAAAGAGGCAGATAGAGAGACAATGGGCACACCAGGGTGTGGTGGTTTGATTCAGGTGTCCCCCATAAACTTAGATGTTCTGAATGCTAGGTTCCCCAGCTGATGGAGATTTGGGAATTAACGCCTCCTGGAGGCAGGGTATTGCTGGGGGTGGGCTTATGGGTGTTATAGCCAGTGTCCCCTTGCCAGTGTTTGGCACACTCTCCTGTTGCCATTGTCGACCTTATGTTGGCCAGGGGGTGATGTCCACCCTCTGCTCATGCCATCGTTTTCCCTGCCATCCTGGAGCTTCTTCTCCTCGAGCCTGTAAGACAAAATAAACCTTTATTCCCCCCAAAAGCTGCTCTTGGTAGGGTGATTTCTTCCAACAATGCGTACCTAACTGCAACACAGGGATTCTATCCACTGCATACCAACTCCAGACATATGCATCACCTTGTGCATCTGGTTTACGTGGGTACTGGGGAATTGAACCTGGGTCCTTAGGCTTCACAGGCAAGCGCCTTAACTGCTAAACCATCTCTTCAGCCCCCCCCCACACACGCCCCGTTTTTGTTTTGGACGGGATCTCACTGTGGGGCCCAGGTTGTCATGAAGTTCATCATCCTTCCTTCTCAAAGTGCGGGGACTGTCTGCACGCTCGCCGCCGCCACTTCTTCTGGAGCCTCCACATGTGGGGAGAGCCCCAGGATTTGCCCTCCTCAGTGCAGAGTCGGCATGCTAAGACACTCACCCAGTAACGATGTCAGCTCACCTAAGCAACATGAGCCCCACCTCTCCCTTCCTTCTGCCCAAGGGCAGACATCTGTAGGCGGTGGCCCCTGCTGAGGAATGGAATCTTTGACTGTGGCCCAAATCACACCTCGATCCTTACTCAGACGCCATTCTTCTGTCTTTACTCCCCTGGCAAACTCCTACACATCCCTGGAGGCCCCGAGGCAGCGGCCCTTCCATGGGGAAGACTTCTGCCACGGCCATTGAGTTCTGCTGGCCCTGTCCATGTCCGCACTTCCCTGCGCACGCGCTGTGCTGTCCTGCTTCTCTGCTCCACAGAATCTCCTGAACAGAAGTTCCAAATGACTGGCTCGTCACAGGCAGGTCCCTTCACATCTAGGGCTTCCGTTTCCTCATTTAAAAAGGATGGTTAGGGCTGGAGAGATGGTTTAGTGGTTAAGGCACCTGCCTGCAAAATCAAATGACCCAGGTTTGATTCCCCAAGACCCAAGAAAGCCAGATGCACAAGGTGGTGCATGAGTCTGGAGTCTGTTTGCAGTGGCTGGAGGTCCTGGTGCACCCAATCTCTCCCTCTCTAAAATAAAGAAATAAAAATAAAATACTTGAAAATATTTTTTTTTAATAAAAGGGGGGATAACTGGGGAAATGGCTTAATGGTTAAGGCGTTTGCCTGTGAAGCCTAAGGACTCCAGTTCGATTCCCCAGGACCTACACGTAAGCCAGATGCACAAGGGGACGCATGCTTCTGGAGTTCCTTTGCAGTGGCTGGAGGTCCTGGTGTGCCCATTCTTTCTTTCTCTCTGCCTCTACCTCTGTCCCTCTCTCAAATAAATAAATAAAATATTATTTTAAAAAAAGAAAATATGAAAAAAGGATGGTCAGGGTCCTGTGGTTTGCAGGCAAGCACCTTAACCTCTAAGCCACCCCTCCAGTGCCCTCCTCTAAAATGGTTGAGGAATCCCATAGTGGTGATAAGTGCAAAACCCTGGGAATGTACTGAAAGGTAACCTTAAAAGCTGGACTCTGGGGCTGGAGAGAAGGCTCAGAGGTTAAGGTGCTTGTCCATAAAGCCTAACAACCCTAGTTCGATTCTCCAGTACTCATGTAAAGCCAGAAGCACAAGGTGGCACATGCATCTGGAGTTCATTTGCAGCAGCTAGAGGCCCTGGCATACTCATTCTCTCTTCTTTCTCTCCCTCCCTCCCTCCCTCCCTCTCTCTCTCTCTCTCTGCTTGCAAATAATATAAATATAAACAGATAAAATAAAAAGGATGGTCAGGGGCTGCAGAGATGGCTCAGTGGTTAAAGGCTCTTGCCTGCAAAGCCTAAAGGCCCAGGTTTAATTCCCCAGTACCCATGTAAAGCCAGAGGCACAAGGTGGCGCATGTGTTTGGAGTTCATTTGCATCGGTAACAGTCATCAAAGTCTTTAGATTTTTCAGGCAAGCACATTAACCACTGAGCCATCTCTCTAGCCCTCAATATTTTATTTGTTTATTTATCTGCAAGCAGAGAGACAGTGAGACAGAGGGAGGGAAAGAATGGGCGCACCAGGGCCTTCAGTCGCTGGAAACGTACTCCAGACGCATGCGCTTTTGATCCTAGCAGGTTAAGGGAGGCAGAGAAGGAGGATCGCTGTGAGTTCAAGGCCAGCCTGGGACCATAGAGTGAGTTCTAGGTCAGCCCAGACTAGAGTGAGACCCTACCTCAAAAAAAAAAAAAAACCATAAAAATAAAAAAGTAGAAATGAAGGAACCTCAAAAACTGAAAAAAAAAATCCATTAGATATTTAAGAAGAAAAAAGGATGAAGGCTTATATCACAGTGATAGAGAGCAGATACCTAGCACGTGTGAGGTCCTGGGTTCAATCCCCAGTACTTCAAAAACAAAATAAACCGGGCATGGTGGCGCACACCTTTAATCCCAGCACTCGGGAGGCAGAGGTAGAAGGATCGCCATGAGTTCGAGGCCACCCTGAGACTACATAGTTAATTCCAGGTCAGTCTGGACCAGTGTGAGACCCTACCTTGAAAAACCAATAAATAAATAAATAAAATAAAATTAAATTAAATTAAATAAATCCAGGTGTGGTGGCGCACACCTTTAATCCCAGCACTCAGGAGACAGAGGTAGGAGGATCTCTGTGAGTTCGAGGCCACCCTGAGACTACATGGTGAATTCCAGGTCCGCCTGGGCTAGACCGAGACGCTACCTCGAAAAATCAAATAAATAATAATGAGTAAAATAAATAAACAAAACAAGATTTTTTTAAGGATGAAAAACTCCTCACAGCCTTACCACCCAGAAATGTCACAGTGAGCATGCATTTTGAAGGCTCTTCCCTGAGCACAAATTATGTTTTGTTTTTGACTAGGACTGTAAGGAATTCTGCTGTCACCACATATTTACACCCTGCTTTTATTCTCTTAATATCATCCCATTTCCTCATATTATTATAAGCTGTTTGTAAACGCACCTTTTAACACTTGCGTAATATTCCACTGTGTATTTATGCTATTCAGCCGTCTCCCTTTGTTGGACCCTCAGATTCGTTCCAATTTTTAAACCACAGTAAGCATGTATTCGAGACAACTTCCTTAGGATGGTTTTTCAAAAATGGAATTACTGGTTTAAGACAGACTTCCTTTTTTTTTTTTTTTTTTTTAGGTGTGGGGCTAGCTGGACCCCTGCCTCGGCTACCAGCCAGGAACTGGCAAGTTTGGACAAGGAACCCGGGGTCACCCTCCGCATGCCTCTCCAGCTCCCTAGCACTGAGATGAGGCACGGGGGAAGCAGACATCCGCAGAATCAGATCTCCAGTCCACGCCCCGGAGGTCACGGGGGACCTGAAAGGTCTCAGAAGAGGGGGACGCGGGGAGGCACTACGGGGATCCAGCTCTTCTCCGCATCCTCGCCCCCCACCCGCCGTGAGGTCTCCCGCCCGCCCCAGGCCCCCCCGGGAGGCCCAGGCACGCAGGGCGTCGCGCGCGGCCGGGACACGCCGGGGCACCTCACCCCGCAAGCACGGGAACCGCGAGCCCCGGGGCTGGGAGGCGGGGCGGGGCCGGGCGGTGACGTCACGACCCCGCCCCCGGCGGCTCCCCACTCCCCGGCGCGCGCCTCCCACGCCGAGTCCTCACCTGGAGCGGCAGGTGTGCGCATCTCGCGTCCCGGAGTCAGGTGAGCGCCCGCCGGGGCCCGGGGCGGGGCGGGGGTCCTCGCTCCCCGGCCGGAGGGAGGCAGGGGAGGCCGGGCTCGCGTCCGTGCAGGTCCGCTGCTGCCCACGCTCCGTCCGAGAGTGCCTCTCTCCCTTTCGGATGTGCTTACGACGTCCCCAAAACACCGGCTCCGGGGGGATTGGAAGGCAAGGAAGTTGAAGGAGGAAGCAGCCAGCGTAAATGCTTCCACCATAAATGTGTTGTTGTGTTTATGTGATGTGTGATGTCTTCTTGTAAGGAAGTGTGTTCTGATGGACTAAGTAAATGGAGAAAAGTGGGAAAGAAATATTCGATGTCAATAAGACTACAAGCAAACAAAATCATGATATTTATTTGGGCGTATTTCCTTCCAGTCTCCTCCTTCCAGTTATCTTTTTTTTTTTTTTTCCCCCCGAGGTAGGGTCTCACTCTAGTCCAGGCTGACCTGGAATTCACTATGGAGTCTCAGGGTGGCCTCGAACTCACGGTGATCCTGCTGCCTCTGCCTCCCGAGTACTGGGATTAAAGTTGTGCGCCGCCACACCCGGCTCAAAAATTTTAATTTTTTTTTTGTTTTGTTTTGTTTTTCCAGGTAGGGTTTCGCTCTAGCCCAGGCTGACCTAGAATTCACTATGTAGTCTCAGGGTGGCCTCGAACTCATGGCGATCCTCCTACCTCTGCCTCCCGAGTGCTGGGATTAAAGGCTTGCGCCACCACGCCTGGCAATTTTTTTTTAATTTTTATTTATTTATTTATTTGAGAGAGGAAAAGGGGCAGAGTGAGAGAGAACGGGCGCGCCAGGGCTTCCAGGCACTGCAAAGGCGCCACCTTGTGCATCTGGTTTACGTGGGTCCTGGTGAATCGGACCGAGGTCCTTTGGCTTTGAAGGAAAGCGCCTTAATCCCTAAGCCATCTCTCCAGAACCAACTTTTTAATTTTAATTTTTTTCAAGGTAGGCTTTCACTCTAGCCCAGGCTGACCTGGAACTCACTATGTAGTCTCAGGGTGGCCTCAAACTCATGGCCATCCTCCTACCTCTGCCTCCCAAGTGCTAGGTTTAAATGCGTGTGCCACCATGCCTGGCCAAAATTTTTTTTTTGTATTTGTTTGAGAGAGAGGGCCTCCAGCTGCTGCAAGCAAAACTCCAGAAGTATTCATGACCTTGTGCATCTGGTTTGCCTGGGTCCTGGGGAATCGAACCTGGGTCCTTTGGCTTTGCAGGCAAGCACTTTAACTACTAACCCAGCCCTTTCTTTCCTTTTTTTTTTTTTTTTTTTTGTCATAGCCTAGGCTGACTTGGAATTCACTGTGTAGTCTCAGGGTAGTCTCAAACTCATGGCCATCCTCCTGCCTCTGCCTTCCCAGTGCTGGGAGGGTGTTGTCACCATGCCCAGCTTTTTTTCTTCTTTTGAGACAGGATCTCACTCTAGCCCTGGCTGACCTGGAACTCACTCTGTAGCCCCAGGCTGGCCTTGAGGCAGCAATTTTCCCACCTCAGCCTTCTGAGTGCTGGGATTCAAGGTATGGGCCCATACCACCACACCCTGCTCAGTCTCCCCCCACTATCTCCTGGCAGTTTGACTCCAGTTTAGGATGACTTTAACTGTTTAGCCCCAGGCTGGCCTCTCACTAGCCGAGATGCTCTTACTTCCGCCTCTCTGGTGCTGGGATTAAAGGTACGCACCACCACCACGACAGAACTCAGGTTTTAAAAAAATCTCTTTTCTTTTCTTCTTCTTTTTTTTTTTTTTTTCCTCGAGGTAGAGTCTTCCTCTAGCTCAAGCTGACCTGGAATTCACTATGGAGTCTCAGGGTGGCCTTGAATTCACAGCAATCCTCCTACCTGTGCCTCCAGAGTGCTGGGATTAAAGGCGTGCGCCATCAGGCCCAGATTTTTTCTTTTTTCTTTTATTATTACTATTTATTTGCATGTGTGTGCACGATGGGCATAAACTTGCCATGACACGCATGTGGAGGTCAGAGGAAATTTCTCTAGTCTTCTATGCATAATCATTTTGGTTAGTTTTCACACTACATAGTTTTTGTCTGCTTTTCCTCTTAGCATTATTGTAAGCATCTTCTGTGTGTCATTAGTCACGGGGTCATGAGTAATCGTCCTTTTTAATGGCTGCATGGTGTTACAGGTGAGAAGTGGGCCGTGACTGGGCGTGGCATGGAGGAGGAAGGCGGTGAGGGGCGGTGGAGGTTATGTTGGAGAGCTTGAGCTGGGGGGGGCAGACAAGCCGGAAGCTCCCATCACCTATTGTGGGGTATTGGCGAAGGCCTAGGCTTTCTGAGCATCCCATTGCCTTCTGAGAAATGGAGACAGAAAGCTACTTCCCTAGGGGGTGTGAGGATCAAAGGAGCTAATTTACACAGAAAAGGGCCCACTGGTTGGGGAGCCCAAAGGAGGTATTTGGACCTGAGGAAATTGCTTTGAAGCCAGAAAAGGAAATAGCCGCGGAGAGAGGCGAGGGCCGAGCAGGCAGGCAGGCCCCAGCAGAAGCTGTGCAAGTCTCTGTGGGGCAGGCACAGGATTTCTTCATGGCAGAGCCTGTGATCACCATGCCCCAGGAGGGTCCAAACCCTTGGCGTGACTCTGGGAAGAGGCTCAGAGTATGAGAACTAGAAGGGAGTGGGGCGGTAAAGCTTAGTGATGAGCCCACTGCACAGATGGGCAAACAGGCTTAGAAACACGCTTTGTTAAGGTCCACGTGGGAGCAGTAATGGAGTGGATCTGGACTTCTCTAGGGCTTCTGGGTCTAATCAACCTGCTCCTATGTGGGGAACAGGGAGGGAGGCTGTCAAGGTTGAATCATCACCACATTTGCACCAGCTAAGGTTTACTTGGGGGGAAAAAACACCCCAACAAACAGAAGTCACTGTTCTTAGAGCTTCTGTTTCCTCCTCTGAAGTGGGGCTGCTGACTCCCTGTCAGCACTCACTGGGCCTGTCTGTCCTTCCTGCCTTGAGGGGCCCATTCAGCCTCTGATCATGCACCCTACCCTGACCCCTCACCTTCTGAACTTCTGGGCCATCATCAGGGGCCTGGATAAGGCACTAGTTCAGTGGGTACCTGTGCCATGTTGCAGTTTGGATAGACCATCGCATTCCCCACCGCCGTCCGCTCTCTGGGTCCCTAAATTGGGCTTTTCTGTGGCCTGTGCCACTGTGTACTCTCAGCCAATGAGAAACCAAGGGGCCTGAGCGTCCACATTGTCAGCCCGTAGGGTCTAGGACCCACACGCATCCCTTCCTGTCGGCCTTTTGCTCTCGCATGCTAACAGGGATCTAGTCTCGGGATCCAGGAAGGCGGGGAGAGGGAGATGAGGGAAGGGCAGTGGGGGGAAGGAAGGGGGGGGGACTCAGACAGAGACTGTCACCTCCTTGATTTACAGAAAAACAAGGTGCTTCGCTGCATACCTCAATTTTTAGTCATGTACAGTGACAGTGAGGTCCAGAACTCACCATCAAGACCCTGCCTTGGGTCTGGATGACACACATCCCCACTGGTCTGATCAAGAATTAGATCCAAGGCCAGGCATGGTGGCGCACGCCTTTAATCCCAGCACTCGGGAGGCAGAGGTGGGAGGATCGCCATGAGTTCGAGGCCACCCTGAGACTACAGAGTGAATTCCAGATCAGCCTGTGCTAGAGTGAGACCCTACCTAAAAAAAAAAAAAAAAAAAACAAAAACAGAAAACAAAGCCAGGCATGGTGGCTCATGCCTTTAATCCCAGCACTAAGGAGGCAGAGTAGTGAGTTCTAGGCCACCCTGAGACTACATAGTGAAATCCACGTTAGCCTGGGCAAGACAGTGACACCCTACCTCAAAATCCCCCCCCACCCCGCCAAAAAAAAGAATTAGATCTGGGGCTAGAAAGCCTAACAACCCAGGTTCAATTCTCCAGTACCCATGTCAAGCCAGATGCACAAAGTGGTGTGTGCATATGGAGTTCATTTGTAGTGGCAGGAAGCCTTGGTGCACCTATTCTCTGTCTGTTTCCTCTCTCTCTGCAAATAAAGAAAAACTTACAAAAAAAAAAAAAAGAATTAGATCTGTGGAGCTGGAGAGATGGCTCAGTGGTTAAAGGTGCTGGCTTGTACAGCTCAACAGCCTGGGTTTGATTCCCCAGTACCCACTTAAAGCCATGCACAGAGTGGCACATGTGAGTTTGTTTGCAGTGGCAAGGGTCCTGCTGCATCCATTCTCTCTCTCCCTCTCAAATAAATAAAATTTAAGAATTTAAAAACAAAATTTAAATATTTATTTATTACAGGGAGGGAGAGAGAGAGGCAGAGAGAGAGAGAGAGAGAGAGAGAATGAGAATGGGCATGGGCATGGGCATGCTAGGGTCTCTAGCCACTGCAAACAAACTCCAGATGTATGCGCTACCTTGTGCATCTGGTTTATGTGGGTCCTGGGGAATTGAAGCTGGGTCTTTAGACTTCGCAGGCATGTGCCTTAACTGCCAAGCCATCTCTACAGCCCTGCTTTTTTTTTTTTTAATCTTTTGTTAATTTTTCTGCAGGGCTAGGGTTTGAGCCTAGAGCCTTGTGCATGTTAAGCAGGAACTTTAGCAGTGAGTACTCACCTACCCCTTAGGGCAATACCATGAAATGGGTACATTGCAATCCTGCAGATGAGGATACTGAGGCACAGAGATTGAGTGACCCGAGTGGAGCCAGGATCCAATCCCAGGCTATCTAGCGACAGCTCTCACTCCTGAGCCTATGCTGACTGCCTCTTTCCTCTGAGGTGGTGTGTGGCCTGCTGCCAAGTCAGTTTTTCAAATACATCTCTCTGTTGTCTCCTGCACAGGGCATCAGGACTTTTTGGAAGAATACTGTGTCCTTGGGGGGCCTATGGCCATCCTGACCTGTCTTAGACCCATTCACACTAATTTCTCATGGCCTGTTCTGGGCTTGTGTCTCCTGGAGTAGATGAGTTCTGCCAAGGAGAAGGCAAAGCCTGTGACCCCTCCACATCCCCCCCCCCCCCCGCCTCACCACCCCCATGAGATCCAGCAAGGTCCAGTTCTTCTTTCTTTCTCTCTTCATTTTATTTATTTGTCAAACTCATGGCAATCCTCCTACCTCTGTCTCCCAAGTGCTGGGATTAAAGGTGTGTACCACCACACCTGGTTTTTTCTCTTTGTTTCTTTTTTTAAATATTCCTTTTTGGGCTGGAGAGATGGGTTAGTGCTTAAGGCGCTTGCCTGTGAAGCCTAAGAACCCATGTTGGAATCTCCAGGTCCCACTTAGCCAGATGCACAGTGATGCAAAGCATGCAATGTCGCACATGCGCCACAAGGGGGCGAACACATCTGGAGTTTGTTCTCAGTGGCTAAAGGCCCTGGCATGCCCATCTCTCTCTCTCTCTCTGCCTCTTTCTCAAAAATAAATAATAATCAATTCAGTTTTTATTTATTTGAGAAAGAGAGGGAGAGAGCGAGGAAGAGGATGCCTCTAGCCACTGCAAATGAACTCCAGGTGCATGCATCACCTTGTACATCTGGCTTACATGGGTATTGGGGACTCATACCTGGGTCCGTAGGCTTCACAGGCAAGCGCCTTAACCAGTAAGCCATCTCTCCAGCCCTTTTTAAAATGTTTTTTTTTATAAATATTATGAGAGAGAGAGTGAGTGCAAGAGAAAGAGGCAGAGAGAGAGAGAGAGAATGGACACCCAGGGCCTCTAACTATTGCAAAGAAACTCTAGATGCACTCACCACCTTGTGCATCTGGCTTATGTGGGCTCTGGAGAATTGAACCTGGGTCCTAAAGCTTGGCAGGGAATCAACTTAACTGCTAAGCCATCTCTGCAGCGACACCCCCCACCACCACCACCACCGTGTGTGAGTGTTTGAGGCAAGGTCTCACTAGCCCAGGTTGACCACAAACTCGCTCTGTAAACTCAAGGTGGCCTTGAACCCAAGGCCATCCTCCTACCACAGCCTCCCAAATGCTGGGATTAAAGGCATGTGCCACCATGTCCAACTCCAGTTCTGTCCTCTGAAATATGCCCAGCTCGGGACCTCAGGCTTCGTACCTGTCACCTCCACCTGAGGAGGTTTGTTGCCTGCCTCATTTCTGAGATGGCGAAACTGGGGCTTAAAACGGTGCTTTGAGCTTGCCCAGCCAGCACCACGTGAGCTCGGAGTAGCCAGAGAAGAACGTGGAGGTTCACGTGCTTCAGTATGTGAACACTGCCCTCGGCTCCGTAAGCATGTTTTATGTTTTCCTTTGTGTATTTTGAGGCATGGTCAGCCTGGATTAGAGCGAGACCATGGCTGACCTCGAATTCACTATGTAGTCTCAGGGTGGTCTCAAACTCACTGTGCTCTTCCTGTCTCAGCCTCCAGAGTGTTGGGATTAAAGGTGTAAACTACCACATCCAGCTATCAGATTCTCTTTCTTTCTTTCTTTTTTGTTTTGTTTTGTTTTTGTTTTTTGAGGTAGAGTCTCACTATAGCCCAGGCTGACCTGGAATTCACTATGTAGTCTCAGGGTGGTCTCGAATTCACAGCGATCCTCCCATCTCTGCCTCCCGAGTGCAGGGATTAAAGGCGTGTGCCACCATGCCCAGCTTCAGATTCTCTTAAACTGAGCTCATGTCCTGCCTCCCCTCCCACCCAACCCCATTGACAACTCCTCAGTTTCTCTATAGAGAGGGTTTAGGGAGGCAGTCTAGTATGGGGTGTGTGTGTGGGGGGGTTCTAAGACTTGTCTCAAAACTCTATTTCAAAGCCAAATGTGGTGGCCTTTAATGTCAGCACATGGGAGGCAGAGGTAGGAGGATTGCTGTGAGTAAGTTTGAGGCTGCCTGGGCTAGAGACCCTATCTCAAAAACACACAGACACATACACACATCCCCCCCCCCCCCATAGTTGGGTAGTGTTAAGAAAGCAGGACTGGATACAATGGCATGCCTGTAGGCCCTCCACTCAAGAGGCTGAGAGAGAGAATCCTTGAGCTCAGGAGCTAGAGCTCAGTGGTAGTGGAGTGTAAGCTTGCCATCTGTGAGGCTCAGCTGTGGTGCTGGGCCAGAATATGCTGGGTGGAGAGTGAGAGGGCAGCGCAGATCTAGAATGTTCTCTTCCACGCTGTTTACCCATCTTTCTTATGTATGGCCAGCCCCTGCAGTTGTCAACTGTGGGTGACCAGGGTCAGCCTCTCAGGTTGGCATCAGGAAGTATTTATGTGATTAGACAGACATGTGACGTGGCCAGGGCATGAGTCACCAATTCTGAGGAATCTGGATGACTGAGGCGCAGCCATCTTTATTGTCCCGAGGCCTAGCTAATGAGTGGTTGGTTGTCTATCCCAGGAGCCCTTGCTTCCCAGAGTGTGGAAAGAACACATTTTGGAGACAGACAAGGGATATTGTGCTGAGCAGAAGGGTCAGAAGAGCCCAGAGTAGCTGGGAGGGGACAGGCTAAATGGGAATAAGGATGTAGGTGGGCCAATCTGGGGGGACAGGGTGGGGAGCCTTTGGAGATATGAGAGATTTTAGTTTCCTGTGCCAGCTAACAGACATTCCTGGCCCCTCTGGGAATAGGTTCATAAAGGAGACCAACAGCCTCGGGGAGACTGAGAGATTTGCCCATTTCTGGCCCAGTGTAGTGGAAGGACAGAAAAGTCCCCATGAGAAGCGGTGGACCTGGGGCTGGAGGGATGGCTTAGCGGTTAATGCATTTGCCTGCGAAGCCCAAGGACCCAGGTTCAGTTCCCCAGTACCCATATAAAGCCAGATGCATAAGATGGTGCATGCATCTGGAGTTCATTTGCAGTGGCTGGGGGCCCTGGCATGCCCATGCTCTATCTCCTTCACCCCCTCATAAATAAATAAATAAAAGATTTTTTTAAATATTTGGGGGAAAAAAAAGTGGTGGACTTGTGTGCAGAAGCCACGGGACAAGGCTCATCATCCCTGAGGGAAGACTGAGACATAGACTGACTGGCTCAGGAATGGAAACCGTCCCCTGCCTATACTCCAGACCACGTGCAGCAAGCGTCTCCCATCACACAGGCATCATGGGGTACCTATATGAGAGTTTCTGTCTCTACTGGAGCTTGTGATCATTAGCCACAATGTGTTCAGTCCATCCTAAGTGGCATAAAGAAAATATAATAAGGGCTGGGGATGTGGAGCAGTTGGTAGAGTGCTTGCCTAGCTGGCACAGGCCCTGGGTTCACGCCCTAGCACACCTATGATCCCAGCATTTGGGAGATGGAGGCAAGATCACAAGTCCACGGTCATCTTCAGCTACATAGTGAGTTTGAGGCCAGCCTGGGCTGTATGAAACACCATTGGAGGCTGGAGAGATTGCTCAGTGGTTAAAGGTGCTTGCTTGCAAAGTCTGATGGCCTGAATTTGATTCCCACGTAGGGCCTGGGCCTAGTGGTGCATGCTCTTGATCCCAGCACTCAGCAGGCAGAGGTAGGAAGATCGCCATGAGTTCAAGGCCAGCCTGGAACTACATAGTATGATACAGGTCTTTAAGACCCTACCTCAAAAAAAAAAGTGAGCTGGGTATGGAGTGAGCTGGGTGTAGTGGCACACACCTTTAATCCCAGCACTCAGGAGGCAGAGGTAGGAGGATCACCATGAGTTCGAGGCCTGAGACTACATAGTGAGGTGAATTCTAGGTCAGCCTAGGCTAGAGACCCTACCTCGAAAAAACAAAACAAAAAAAAGTAAAATGAAGGCTAGAGATAACGGCTCAGTGGTGGAGCTCTGGGTTACCATGCTTGAAGACCTTGGAGGAATGCTGTGTGGTCAAGGAAGGCCCTCAGGAGGAGGTGATCTGCACCTGATATCAGCAGGCAGCAGCCATTGGAGATGTGGGGCAGCAGGCTTAGTACTGCAAAGGCCGCCATGAAGGGTGTAGTAAGAGACCAGTAAGGGCAGTGTGATGAGGCCCAGGGCAGGTGGGGCACAGAGCGTAGCAGACCCTGGGAAGAAAGATGGGTTCACTGGCTAACCAGCTGCTGTAGTGTCCTGGTGGGAAACCAGGAGATCGGTGCCTGGGTTCCAAAGAAAGGACGTAGAGAAGAGGGCACCAGCTCTGGCTTTGAATGGGGGATGGCGAGGGGATGGCCCACCAGGCCTTAATCCTGGCGCCCTGGGGTCTTTCCTGATCCCTCATTTGAGGCAGGATCTCTCTTTGTGCCTGTGAGCTTCTCGCAGATTCTCCTGCCTCTGCCTCCATTCTCCATGCGGGTATACTGAGATTGCCCATGCTAGCATTCCAAGAGGGCCTACAGACCTGCCAGCCTGAGGGCACTGCTCTAGTGCTCAGTGCCCCCCACCCCAATACACACCCCCCCTGTGAGAAAGGGAGACCGAAGACAGGTAGCGATCATCTTGCCCAGTCTCCCAGAGAGGGGTGTGGTGAGTTCTGCAAGCTCCTGCTGAAATCACTGGCTGAGAGTAGGACTCAGACCCAGGCCTTCTGCTCACCTGACCAGGTGTGGCCCTGTGGTAAGGTCGCTCAGGAAACCAGTGTGAAAGGAAAGGGCCAGACACTCACCTGGAAACAGGCAGGCGTGGGCCGAACTGATGAAAGATCTAGGAACAGAGAGCTCAGGCCCTCCTGGGCACTAGGGCAGCATTCTTAGGCTGGCAGGCCCCTGGGACCATTGGCAATGCCAGTGTTCTTGCAGTGAGAAGGGAGGCAGAGACAGAGAATCTTCCAGAAGCTCACAGGCCAGCTAGCCTGCTGAACAGTGAGAGACCCGGCCTCAAGTGAGGTAGAAGGCGGTGTCTTAGGTGTCTGGGGAGATACAGGCACGGGACCCTGGGGGAAGGGGGATGCGACATGGAGAAGCTTCCTGCAGGTGCTCCAGAAACAGACCAAGAGCCCAACTGGGTCCGTAGCCTTCTGACCCATCCCACCTCTGAAGGGGCTGGTGGTGGCCCCATGGAGGAGGAAGGCTGAAGAAAGGCTGGAAGCAGCCAGGACAGGACGTGGCTTGCGGTGCTAAAAGGAGTCCCAGTCACGTATAAGCCTGCTGCCCCCTAAAAGTAGTGAAAGTACCAACCGCCCCCTACCCAGCTCTTCATCAGAGCTAAGTTGCCGTTGTGGGTTTATTTTCACTTTTTTTTGGGGGGGGGTGTATGTGTGTTCATGTGTGTGAGTGTGGGCAGGTGTGTGGCATGGCACATGTATGGAGGTCAGAGAACAACTTTCAGGTCAGTCCTCGCCCTCTGTCTCCTTTGAATCAGGGTCTCTCACCGCTGCTCCGTTTGCCAGGCTGGCTGGCCGGTGAGCTTCCAGCGGATTCGCCTGTCTCTGCCTCCCTCCTCGCTGTAGGACACTGAGATGACCGGCGCTCCTGCTGCGCCATTGGGCCCTGCATTGGGTCCGGGGGTCTGAGCTCAGAGACTCACGTTTGCTTGCACAGCGAGTACTTTTGTCCGCTGAGCCATCCGCCCGGCCCTGTTGTGGATTTTAAATCTACATGGCTTCCATTTTCCCACTGAGGCGCAGAGATTTTAAGGAACTCCCCTCACATTAGTGGGTTAGAAAAGTGGCAGAGTGAGTGTCCGGAGCCAGCCCCTTCCCCACGCTGGGCTACTGTCTGCAGCTCCCTGGGACCTCTAGGCCAAGCCCTTGCTCCCCGTGGGCCGTTGTCTCTGCAGCTGGCAACCAGACAGGGGAGGAGCCCGGGGCCCTGGCCAAGACGCTTCTCTACCAGGGCAGGAGTCACAGGGCACCGAGGACTGCTGCAGCAGGCCACCGCGTCCTGCAAGGGGGAATGTGAGCCTGTGTGAGTCAAGGCAGGCCGCGTATCTCTGGGAAGGGGGCGGGGGTCTAGCACATGCCAAGGGGTAGCACTTTGTTGGACCCCCTTTGATCTGAGAGAGAGAGAGAGAGAGAGAGAGAGAGAGGGTGAAGGTGGCCTCTTCACAGCCCATTTGTTAAATGTCTCTCGGGTGCCAGACACTTTTCTAGATGTATGACACGGCGGTGCTCAAAATAGTGTTCGCTCCCTGCCTTCATGCAACTTAGTCCTCTAAGTGGGAGAGCAGAACAACAGCCAAAGAAGCATCTAGAGTGTGTTAGAGAGGGCTAAGTGCCAGGGGGCAGCACAGTTCAGGAAGGGAAGAGACAGTGCCCCAGTGGGGCAGCACTGGGATTTATTTATTTCAGAAACAGAGAGAGGGAGAGAGAATGGGCGCACCAGGGCCTTCAGCCACTGTAAACGAACTCCAGACACATGGACCATCTTGTGCATCTGGCTTATGTGGGTCCTGGGGAATCGAACCTGGGTCTTTTGGCTTTGCTGGCAAGTGCTTTAACCACTAAGCCATCTCTCAGCCCTATGCTGGAATTTTAACTCAGGAGAAAAAGGAAGGTTGCCCTGAGAAGGGCATTGAGTGTGGAGCCCTGGGGAGGTGAGAAAGAGAGCATGTGTCTCTTATGAAAGAGTGTGCCAGGCAGCGGAGTGCCACTGTGCCGTGACTGAGGCTCATTCTAGGGAACTTGGGGGTGTAAGTCCAAGACTTCCAGAAGCCCCGGTTATGAGAGCTAGGGGTTGGGACACATTGTGGCAGGCTGCTGTTTTATAAGTCCGTGTGCCTACAGTCAAGGCTCAGACTCTGCGAGGTCTCATCTGTACCCGTGTGCAGGTTCAGGGCCGTGCCCAAGCGCAGTGTTCTGTCGTGCCAGGAGGTCCTCCGAAGTCTGAAGTAAGGGAAGGAGCGCAAGTGTCATTTGGAAAGGTTGCTGGGAGGGCCACTGCTCCTGACCCCACACAGGAGAGCAGGAACCTGCCCTGGCCCCTGGTGAGCCAAGGTTGCCTTGAGGGTGACTAGGGGAACACCAGCTGGCTCTGCCTTTAGGCTTGAGGGTTGGGAGTCAGTTCCGGTGGGGTGGAGGGATCTTTAGAGCCGAGCCGCCTCAGAGCGAGCAGAAGGCAGGCCCTTGGCTGCTAGAATGAGGTAAAATTCCTTCAGCGCAGGCTCCCCTCCCCTCCTCTGTCGGGTTTTGCGTCATGTCTGCTTCCCCTTCGAGCTCAGCTGCAAAGCTCTGTAGAGGCCTCACAGCCTGGACTTATGGGGGAGTAGGAAGGAAGAAGATCAGGCGACTGTGTGGGGAGCATCCTTCCAAGGCAGGGATCTGAGAGGGAGCCCGGAAGAGTCCAGGCACCTCACCATTCTCTGGAGTTTTTGTGGGGCCCAGGGGCTCTTAAGATCTGCTGGCTCTGGTAGGAGGGAGTGTGTGGCGGGGGTGTGTGTGTGCAGGGAGGGGCTACCAGTCCTAGAATGGTGAGGAAGGCAGGTGGCAGATGAAGAGGGGGAGCTGGGACAGGACACTGCAGGCAGAAAAAATTTTCTCTTTTGGTTTTTCGAGGTAGGGTCTCACTCTAGACCAGGCTGACCTGGAAGTCGCTATGTAGTCTCAGGTGGCCTCGAACTCACAGCTAGAGTGCTAGAAGGTGGTGGGAGAATGGCTATAGGCAGACCAGGGTTCCAGTCTTTGGACAGGACTGATCTGTGTCCTTGGGCAAGTGCTAAGGTTCTTCTGGAAACTATAGAAAGAATCCGGACTCTGCCAGGGCTTGCTGGAGAGGGTTGCGCGAGCTAGGTGCCTCTCCAAGTGCTAACATAGTAGGTGTTGGAGAACAGGCCTGTGTTTGGGGACCAGGCCCAGGCTGGAGGTGGTAAGGACAGGAGGACCCTGGGGTCCATTCACCCCTGCTCAGCTGTGCCAGGGCCCCACTGTCTGGGCTGATGCGAGACACAGATGGGGCCCCTGGACTCAGACCAGCGGGGCTGACTGCTGCTCAGGCCAGCTGCCTGTGGCCAGAGCCTGGTGAGAAGTCAGCAGTGTGGGTCTGTAATGTGAAATCTCCCAGTTGGGAATCAGTTAACAAACCCAAGAAAAGCATTGCAGGCCAAGGCAGGCCCACCAGCTGGTGGATGACCTCCTGCTCTGCTCTGGTGGGCAGGTGCCTATGGGATGGTTGCAGATACCTTCTGGAAGAAGCTTCCTCCTCCTCACTCTAGGCCTCTTGGAAGTGGGCACTTCTGGCCAGCGTCCCCCAGGCCGCTGGAAAAACAGGGCTGTCTTGACGGGCTGTGTGGTTCTGGCACACCTCTGGGCCTGTGAGAGGACTTGGTTCGGTTCATAGAGCTCCTGGCAATTTGGTCGGCCTCTGACTAAGTCCCTCAGGCCTGGGAGAAGATGCAATGATTATGGAAGTGACTCTTCCGGAAAACGTGCTTCCTGGATTGGATGTGGTGCGTGGAGGCGCTCTGTCCACAGTCACAGTTGTGTGCGTGAGAATGTAGGCGTGTCATAATTTGCAGCTATGTATGACCCAGTGTAAATATCATTGTTTTAATAGCCCTGTGTTGGACCCTTGCATGGCTGTGCGGGAAGCCAGTAGGAAGCTTCCATTAACTCTCTGTGACCCGGGGAGGGCTGGGTCCCGCTTCCCTGTTCCCCAGGTAAGGACACCAAGGCCTACGCCTGTGAATTGACCTGGTTGAATGTGCCACCCTGGGTCCCTGACTCCAGGGCTGGTGCTATCTGTGGTCGTGTGTGTGTGTGTGTGTGTGTGTGTGTGTGTGAGAGAGAGAGAGAGAGAGAGAGAGAGAGAGGTGGGGGGGAGAGGTGCTTGAAGGATGAGACTAAAATCTTAATCTGCCCAGTGCCTCACAGTGGGCAGAGCTGCAGGAGTACAGGGCAGGGAAGAGAAGGGTCTTTGCCCTAGAGTTTGGACTGGGAGTGTGTCTGGGCCCAGGCTCCCTCTCCCCACCCCACCTCTGCACCTCGAGGCAGACTGAGCCCCCCACTCCCGACGGGGTCCTTCTGCACTGCCCCACATCAGAGCTTGGGGACTCAGCTCTTCTGCGCCCCGCACCCTGTCTTCTCGGGTGCTCGGGGCCGTGTCGGGGTGTCTGTGCGTGCGTGCGTTCCCGGGTCGCCCCCACCCCACACGCCGGTGCCCGCGCTCCGGCCCAGGGGCTCCTCCCGGGGGTCGGTGTCTGCCCGGGGGGGGGGGGGAGAACGCTGCGATCTCGGGGTCGCGGGCCCTTTAAATCCTCCGGGGCGGCGGCGGCGGGTGGGGGGGATGACATCAGCGGGCGGGCCCGGGGCTCAATGGGAGCCGCGGGAGCGCGCGGGGCGGGAGCGCGCGATCGGGCGGCGGGGGCGGCCGCGAGGCGGGAGGCGGCGGCCAGAGCCTGAGCCCGGCCGGGCCGAGCGGAGCGCAGCGCGGCGGCGGCGGCGGCGGGGGGGCCGGGAGAGGCTGGCGCGCCCGGCGGCCCCGCGAATCCTCCGGCATCCGCCCCGGCGGGCCGCCCTCGCCCGCGGCAGTGCCTCCGAGCAGCGGCCCGGCACCGGCGCCTTCCCGGCGGGGTAAGTATCGGGGGGCCGGGGGCTCGCGGGAGGGCGCCAGCCCGGGGGGGAGGGCGGGCGGGCGGACGGGCTCCGTGGCTCGGCCGCTTTGTGTTTGCGCGAGCCGGGGCGCGGGGTGGGGGGCGAGGCCGGGCGCGGCCCGCGAGGACAAAGGCGCGGCTGGGGACCGGGACCCGGGCACCGGGATTGTGTCGCCGGGCCCGGGGAAGACCCCCCTCCTCCTCGACCCCCGGGCCGGTCCGCCGCCCCCAGAGACGACCATCGGGCTGGCATCTGGGGACGCCAGGAGTAGGGGGGGACAGGGACTGGTTTTGGGGTGCCCCCCCCCGCCGGGCGCACGGTTCTGTGGATTCGGGCTTCCCGGCCAGACCCTGGGCGGATGGATGGAGGCTTCACCCGACCGACCTGGCAGCAGCGGGCCCTCCTCCCATGGCCCCGGGGCCCCTAGGCTCGGGCTCAGCCCGGCTGGGGTCGTCTGGGGGTCCTGAGGTGGTGGGGTGCCTGGTCACCCAGGCCACCGGCTTTGTTTTCCTTTGTGGAGTGGGAGAGAGGGAGAGGAAGAGGGAGGGAGGGGTTATTTATCCCCGGGACTCTGCTGTGCGCTGGGTTTTGCAAGTCTCCGTAGAAGGCCGCCTGGGAGCCTGGCCGGGAGGGCTGGCTCTCAACTCCGGGCCCAACTCGGGGAGCCCAGCCCCCTCCCCAACTTTGTCCTAAGTTTTCTACAGATTTTCTTCTTTTCCTAACCTCCCCCAGGGAGGATTGGGGAGAGAAAGGGGCGCCGTTGAGTGTCTTAAGTAGCTCCCAGTGAATACTCGTGTTTGGATGCCCCTTCAGTTTTTATTTCAATGGTTCATTGACAGAGGTCCTTAATCCTGAGAAAGGGGGGAGGGGGGTGCGCCAGCAAATTAAAAAAAAAAGAAACAAAACACCTGCCCATGTGCCAGGCTGGTTGACAGTTTGTCTAATTTTTCTAATCAGCTGAAACTCCTAATTTTACACGTCCAACCTTTTTTTTTTTTTTTTAACTTTCTTCATTTTTTCCCCCCTCCCCCACCCTTCCCTCGGGGGAGAAGCTGGCCAGAACTGGAAAGCTACTCCCAATCTCTGAAGTCTTTCTTTGGGAGGTGGGGGTGGGTGGGTGGAAGGAAGGCTGGGACCAGCTATGCTTTCCCTAAGGCTCAGGGGGCCCCTAGGGGTGGGGAGACCCTGGCAGATGTGTGGTCCTGCAGTGCTGGGGGCTGGGGGGGGGGCGTTACAGCCCTCTCCCTTTCAGTGCAGACAGCCCATGAATGGAAAGGGGCTGGGGCGAGAGGGGGGGGGTTCATGTGCAGTGTATTTATGTAAGACACCCAGACAGAGGGCATGGGTATTTATATAACCCGGCGTGGGTATTTATGTAATATAGGATGCGGTGTATTTGTTTCTTTCCTAACCTGCGGCTTTCCCGGCTGCTCTGCGTGGTCTCCGAGTTGGCGCTGGTGGAAAAATGGGGTGGGGGGGGGTGTTGTGTGTACACACTCCCCCTCCCCCACGGGGAACTCTGTGTAAGCCGGCTCCACTGTCTTCCCATGGCTTGGCGGGTGCTCTTGGAAAGGTGGACCACGTGTGGATGAGGTGTGTTAGGAGGGGGTCCCTGCGGGGAGGGGGGAGATTGCTTTCTGCAAATGGTCTGGTGTTGCTTCCGGAGGCCTGGACACCTCAGCTGGGCCTGGCCAGCCATGTGGGCAAAGGCCTTTGATGGAGAGTCCAGAGTTTGGCACCCGGGTGAAGGCCACTTCCCCTGTGGCTTGCTGGAAGGCTTGTGATGGATCCCTGAGAGTTGGTGTTGGGCCGAGGTGTCTCTTCTGGCCTAGAGCGGTTGGCTCTGGCCTGGTAGGGAGCCGCAGCCTGTCCATCAGTGAGTGGATCTCTTTCCAGGCTGTCTGGCAGCTGTGGGTAGCCTTGGCATGGCGAAGGGGCAGGCCCTCAGAGCCAGCACAGCTGCAACACCCCCCCCCCCAAGGCCTGGCAGGAAATAAGTCCTGGATAGGAGGGTAGGGGGCCACTGCGAGGGCCAGCAGGACCCCTGTCTGGTTCTGGGGGAGACTCTGCCACTGCCTTGATGTTGGGCGATGGGGATGGTCACCAGGCCACTCTGGGCTTGGATTCCCACCTGCCAAGGAGCCCTCTCTCGGTCACAGACACTGGCTTTCTTGTAAACATGCCGAGGTCTTGCTGCTTCTCAGTCCTCATCCCCCAGCATCCACAACAGTCCCTGGCCCTGTGGGTCTCCTTGTTTGCTGATCCAAAGGGCAGGTGCCCAGACCTCCAGCAAGGCCAGCATAGAAGGGTCCCATGCCAGAGCGACCTAGGCCCTGTTGCCAATGGGTTTGAAGCACGCAGAGTGGGTTGGTGAGGAGGAGGAGGAAAACTGCTCAAATCAGAGCTCCTCTTGCCTCACGGACACTGGGGACTTAAAAGCCAGACTGTATCAGGGCTCCCTCAGAGAAGGAAGCCAGCCCTGGGTCAACCCAAAGAGATGGCCTGGGACTGATTCTCGAGTCCTGAGTAGAGCTGAGCTGGGGAGACCTTTAGAAGGCGCCTTTCCTGAGTGGGAATCAGACCCTCTCCCATGGGGCACCCTGGGACCTGGCCAGCCTGGCCCTGGGTAGAGGCAGTACTGGGGCGGGCCTGGTGGACTGTGGAGGTATAGCCTAGGAGCCTGAGGATGGGGGTGGTAGTGGGGGACCCTGTCATTTCAGGGATCTAATGAGGCTGAGGAGCTCTTTGAGGACCCTTCCCTCTAGTTTATCTGCCCACTCCTGGAGGTTGGAACGTGATGGTGGTTGCCATGGTAGTGCTCAGTATGGTCAGCTCCTGCCCATCCTGTCTCTTCTTTCCATCCCTTTTCTGGGATTCATGGCCCCCTTTGGGATATTTTAAGTACCTCCAAAGTTCATTGAAACAGGGCACCGCAGAAGACTTTTGGTCTTTAGCACATCGAGGTTGGTGGAGACCCATTGCTGAGCCCAAGACACAGGTGTCCTGTCCCCTTCCTGCGTGTGCTTGATGTTCCTGTCAGGGCCTTGGCCCCTTGTGACCAGCCTCCCCTTGGGGAGGAGGCTCCCTGAGTGTCTTGACTGTCTCCCCTCTGTCCTTGGCTCCGATTCCAGACTAAGCTGAAAGCTGTTCTAAACCTGCCTCAGCTGTTCCCCAGGTGTGTAGGTGTGGGGGACCACGGAGCTACCTGACACCTGGCTGCCCTCAAGCATTGCGAGGCCAGATGGCTTCCCGGACGGTGGGAGGGGGAATGCTGGTCTTGGGGTGGGGACGGGCCAGTTCCCCAGGCCGAACCAAGCTCTCCTCTCTGATCCCAGTGTTTCTGCCTCTCCTGCAGCAAGGCTGAACCATGGAGCTGCGTGTGGGTAATAAGTACCGTCTGGGCCGAAAGATCGGCAGTGGGTCCTTTGGAGACATCTACCTGGGTGAGTATTTGGCCTCCAGCTGCAGTCCTGCGCGTGCGCGGGGGGGGGGGGGGGGGGGGAGGAGAGGCCAGGATGTCAGGATCTGGAGGTAGAGTAGAAGTTTGCTTGAGTCTTGCGGCATGGCTTGCCTGGAGGGTCGTCTCAAACTAGGGAGGAAGCTTCAGGTGGCTTGGAAGCTTCTTGAACAGCTGGCCAGGCGGGGCTCTGTGGACTTGGCTGTGGCTGTTTCTGCGCTGGGCAGAGAGGAGGTATTTTTAGCTGGTTTCCAGCTGCAACTGACCTGGGTGTCCAGCTGGACATGGGAAAACTACGGCTGAGCATCTCTCGTCTCTTGTATCTTGGGAGAAAGATTCTGGGCTTCCACTGGTCCAGCGAGTCCCCTAGGGAGTAAAAGCCTCCTCCCAGTGATGTGTCCTCTCTAGCAGGCTTTAGAAATGGGCCCCAGGAGGGGTTTCTTCCCTCATGGATATCCCAGTTGGCTTCCTGTTGGAAAATTTGAGTTTGCTCTGCCATTGTCCTTTTTTTTTCTTTTTTTTGGGGGGGAGGGTAGGGCGGGGGAGGGGTTTCGAGGTAGGGTCTCGCCCTAGCCCAGGCTGACTTGGAATTCACTGTGTAGTCTCAGGGTGGTGGGCGATCCTCTTACCTCTGACTCCCAAGTGCTGGGATTAAAGGAGGCCACCACCACACCTGACTGCCTTTGTCATTTTAAGCTGCTCACTGAGCTCTCTGCCTCTCTGGCCACAGAGAAGTAAAGTTCTAGCCCTCCGTGCTGCTTTTCCTCGCCCTCCTCGCCCTGGCGTGGGTCATGGCCCCTTCCTTTGCCGTTGGTTGTTGGCCCGGAGGGGAAAGAGTTTGGTGGATTGCATATGGAGTTTGGGAATCTTGGAGTTGCTAGAGCAAGAGAGAGTCCTCACCAGCCAGGGTTATCCTTGGTCCGGCCCCTGTGGCCTCAGAAGTAGGCCTCTGTTTCCGTGGTTAGAAAATGAAAATAACTCACTTCTGGTCTGGGCAGAGAACATGGACAAGCTGGTGTGCTGAGCTGAGCTCATTAGTCAGACTCTTCAAGGGAATGGATCCTTGTCACTTGGAATTTGAATTCTACCCCACTCAGCAGGAGATTGCTTGCTCTTCTTGTAGCTCTTAACTTCAGAGACCTTTTTAAACACAGTTTCCCTCAGGGAAAGCACCCCTCCCCCTCATTAGCTGCTGATGGCATTGAAGGGCCACATGGCCAAGGTGACTACCCAAGTTGACTGCAGAAAATTAGCCCAGGGGGTCTTTATGTCACAGCTTCACTGGGTGAAAGGGCAGAAGACAGCACACGGGAGATACCTGGGTTCTCACTTCACTTCATGTGGTCGTTCTGTGACCTCAGTGTCCCCGACTGCAAAGCTCCTGTTGGCCCTGCCTGATTTTTTTTTTTTTTTTTTGGTGGTAGGGTCTCACTGTGGCCCACACTGACCTGGAATTCACTATGTAGTCTCAGGGTGGCCTCAAACTCATGACGATCCCTATTTCTGCCTCCTAACCCTACCCCTAAAGGCGTGTACCACCACGCCCTGCTTCTGCCTCATGTTTTGAGTCACACACACACACAGAACCAACCCAAAACAATGACAAAAATTCTACTGCTAGGAAGTAGTCATTGCTGCTATAAACAACCTCTAAAGGGCATCTTTAAGGGGTGTGGTGGTACATGATCATAAACCCAACTGCTCTGGAGACTGAGGCAGGAGGATTGCTTGAGCTTGGGAGTTCAAGGCCAAGCCAGGACAACATAGGCAGATCTCAGCTCAAAAAATGATATGTAAAATAAGATGAAGGTGTTTTGTCTGCAAGCCCCTCCCAGGAGGAAGTGTGAGATTGTTCTGCGCCTCCTCCCCCCCCCCCAAAAAAAAACCTCCCAGTGTCCAGCATGTAGCATGCTCCTGGTGGGTTTATCTTTTTTAAAATTTCTTAAAAAAATACTTTATTCTTATTTATTTTTTAAGAGAAAGAGAGAGAATGGGTGCATGAGGGTTCCAGCCACTGCAAACAAACTCCAGATGCATGTTCCACCTTGTGCATCTGGCTTGCGTGGGTCCTGGAGAATTTGAGCCGTGGTCCTTTGGCTTTGCAGGCAGGTGCCTTAACCGCTAAGCCATCCCTCCAGCCCAAGGACTGTGTCTTCAGAGGCCTCACTGTGGCAGGATAGAAGACTGTTGGTTCTGGAAACTAGGCTGTGTTCAGCTTCTCAGTCTTTTCCTCATTTGCCATGTGACCTGGAGTCAGTCACCTTTTCATTGTCCTTATCTGTACTTGGAGGAGGGGGCTATCCTCCTGTTGGTGTCAGGAACCCTTCTGTGGAGGCTCTTGAACTCTGAAGGGGGCAGGGGCAGTTCTTGGCACAGACAGACACCTGCCCCCAAATGATACCTTTGACCTTTTCATGCAGGAGGAACCTGAAACTCAGAAAAGCCAGTGTCCCTGGTTAGTGTGGTGTGCCTCCCTGAGTGCAGAACTTCCTGTTTATTAATGGACTCATCTTGTTTATGCTAATAACCAGGTCCAGATGTACTCCTTTACGAGTCAGCTCCAGGCCATTTTCCTTTTCCTAGCTCTGTGCCCTGGACGTCTGCCGGCCTTGACATCTCCGGCTGTGAGATGGAGTCGTTGAGAAGTAATGAAATCCTGGTGTCTGAAACACTTGACTGTTCTGGGCTGGCCCTGCAGTGGCACTTTTATGCTGGGGTTACCTCCAGACTCTGTTGAGAGCTGCTGCCTTCAAAAGATCTTGGCCCTTTGGGCTGGAGAAATAGCTTAGCAGTTAAGGCACTTGCCTGTGAAGCCTAAGGATCCAGGCTCAATTCCCCACATAAGCCAGATGCACAAGGTGGTGCACAAGTCTGGACTTCCTTTACAGTGTCTGGAGGCCCTGGTGTACCCATTCTATCTGCCTCTTTCTCCCTGTCCCTCCCTCGCTCCCTCCTTCTCTCTCTCTCAAATAAATAAATAAATAAAAGAGCCAGGTGTGGTGGCACACGCCTTTAATCCTAGCACTCTGAAGGCAGAGGTAGAAGGATCACTGTGAGTTCGAAGCCACCCTGAGACTACAGAGTGAATTCCAGGTCAGCCTAGGCTAGAGTGAGACCCTACCTTGAAAAACAAAACAACAACAAAAAATCTTGGTCCTCTGCTTGGTCCTCGGCCTGAGAGGAAGAAAAGGGGTCGCGGGTGTTGGGGCTGTCCTGATGCACCTCCTGCGCATGCCACCCTAGGCCCCGTCTGGCCTGTGTGAGGACAGTAGTGGTGGTCAGGCCTCTCCAGCTGGCTTTGCTGGCTCTTTGTTCGGAGCGCTGGCCACGTTCTCGTCGTGGTGCCCAGCCAGGGCCTGACTCCAGATGGCCTCTACAGGTGGGGCCAGTCAGAGGCTTCCAAGCCCTACTTTCCAGGATAGGCTGTGAGGCCTTTGGCTCTGCTTCAAGCCACCCACAGTCCTGTGTCATTCCCCACCCCCTCCTCACCAAACACGCACACCCCAGTATCACCAGCACTTAGGGTGAGTGGGGCCCAAGTTGTTGGGACTTCAGGTTGTCTGTACAAGGTCTAGAGGTGGCCAGGCCTAGGGCCATTAACTGCCTTTCCACCCTGGGGAACTCTCTAGACCTCTAAAAATCTCTGGTCCTCCGCTCCACGAGGGACAGGGAGCAGGTGGCTGTGGCACGAGAGGTGACAGAGAACAAACACACTGTCCCTTTGCCGGGGTCGGTGCTGCCACTGAGGCCAGGGTGGGTTTCACTTCAACCCCAGACCCTCACATCCTTGATTGTGTCTGTCTGGGTGTCTGCCAGAAGGGGCTGGTAACCCCACCTACAGCTTCCCGAGGTCCTAGCTCCTCTGGGGCTGGCCACCATCACATTCTTCCCTGCATCCGCGTTTGTTTGGGGGACTAACCAGTCCCCTCATTTTGCTGCTGTGTCTAGCGGATGGGCCATGTTCTGTGTCAGAATCGGGGCCAGTTCTCCTGCTTGCATATCCAGCCTTTCTGTCAGGCGTCCATTCCTGGCCTAGTGGCCTCTACAGTCCCTGTTCCCTGTCCCCCCATAGAGGTGAGCAGAGCTCCAGGGCCGCCCAGCTGCTCAGAGCCATCTGCAGGTCGGACGAATGAATGAGATACTAGGGAACTGGAATGAAGCAAAATGTAGGGCCTGTGGAAGCTTAATTTCAAATCCTGGTTCTGTGCCAACCAGTTCTGTCTGGTTCAGGCCAGTCACTTAGCCTCTCTGAACCTCAGCTCAGTGGTTGGCAGGATTAAGGGAGGTCAGAAAAAAGACTGGTTGCCTCCTGATGGGAATCGGGCCACCAAGGGCCCAGTGGGGAGGATGCGGCCATGGTGGGGTCCAGTGCTCTGTAGGGGGGGGGAGGGGGGGAGACTTGGCCTGATAGCTTGGGTCCCTGGCCTGAGCAGTTAGGTGGCACGGTCCTTAGATCTTTGGTGACTTGGGTGTTTTTTTTGTTTTTTGTGGGGTTTTTTTTTTTTTTTTTTTTCCTGTGTCTAAATGAAGATGCAGACAGAAGCCCTGGCAGGATGGTGTCTGAGTTCAAGGGGCTGAAGGGCCTGTCTCCCTTACTACCGCATTCATTCGCTGACTCACCAGTGCTGAAGGTCCTGTGTCGCTGCTTCTGTACTGTGCTTGGGCAGGGTCACCCCGCAGTGGCCTCCTCTTGGGCTCCCCTCCAGCTCTTTCTAATACAACAGTGAATCTCCAATGGCGGGGGCCGGGGTTGAATTTTGTCTGGTTATTATAACTGGAGGAAGGGGTGCCACTGGTATCCAGGGCATAGGTCAGGGATGCTGTCTTGCAATGCACAGGATAACACCCCTATCCCAAAACAAGGAACTGTCTAACCCTAAATGTCAGAACTGCCAAGACTGACTTTTATTTTATTATTTTTTATTTGTTTTTTTTGTTTTTCGAGGTAGGGTCTCACTCTAGCTCAGGCTGACCTGGAATTCACTATGTAGTCTCAGGGTGGCCTTGAACTCACTGTGGTCCTCCTACCTCTGCCTCCCAAGTGCTGGGATTAAAGGTGTACACCACCACGTCTGGCCTAAGACTGACTTTTGTTTTGTTTTTTTTTGAGGTAGGGCCTCGCTCTAGTGCAGGCTGACCTGCAATTCACTATGTAGTCTCATGCTGGCCTCAAACTCATTCGAGTGCTGGCATAAAGGCGTGCGCCACCACGTGGAGCTGAGACCAAGAACCTTGCCACCACACACCCGTACCTGGCCGAGACCCTCAGCTGGAAGGTCAGGATCTTAGCTGTCCACTAGAACCCCTCAGATCTCATCCCTCCCTGCCCCCCTCTGCCACTTCCTTATTCAGCTGCCCCTGTTCCCATGACAACAAACCCCTGAGAGCTAGCTGTACCCGCTCCCCTTGAGCCTTTGCACAGGCTATGGCCTCTGTGTTGTGGCCCCGAGATGCTGCTTTGTCCCAGCATGCCACACACTGCCACTTTGCTTTCCTGTGGGCAGCTGCCACAACCTCACCACTACCTCACTCTGGCACAGACTTGAGCTCTGGCCAGGGCTGGTCCCTTGCCAGCCCTCATTATACGATGTTACTGTGCACCAGGGCCTTGCTTGTCTATGCTAGGATTCTGCTAGCTGTCTTCAGGTGAGGTGCCCGGGCACGGAGGTGTAAGGTGACTTATCTGAGGTTCTTGGCCAGGAGGTGGCAGATTCAGGATCTATTTTATTTTATTTATTTAACAGAGAAAGGAGAGTGGGGGTAGGGAGAATGGGCGCCCCAGGGCCTCCAGCCACTGCAAACCAACTCCAGACGTGTGCGCCCCCTTGTGCATCTGGATAACGTGGGTCCTGGGGAATCGAACCTGGGTCCTTTGGCTTTGCAGGCAAACGCCTTACTTGCATCCCTCCAGCTCTTTTTTTTTTTTCTTTTTAATATGGGCCCAGACTGGCCTCAGTCTCTTGCCTCAGCCTCCCTAGTGCTTGGATTACAAGTGTGCACCACTATACCCAGCTAGGAACGAACATTTTACCCACTGCATCCTGTATCTGGTGCCCATGGTAAGATGGGTCACACAAGTAGATTTCAGGGCATCCCAGCTCCCCTCATATGCCAGAGCCTCATGGCGCCCCAGCAACCTGATGTGTCAAATGTAATTTTACAGTTTACAAACCAGTCTCTTAATTGCTTGCCAGATTTAGTCATCTAATGTAGTTTTCTTTTGTGACTCAAAAGTGCATACACAAAACTAACAATCGGAACAGTAAAATGTGTTGGTTCATTGAAAGAGGCCGATCACAGAAGACTTCAATGAAATGCCCGGAACAGGCCAATCCATAGACAAAGTGGAGAGGGGTTGCCAGAGTCTGAGGCCTTGGGTGAAATTAGGACATGACTCCTAAAGGGTCTATATGAGTGTTTGCAGAGGATGGGAATTCTAAAATGGATTGTGTGATAGTTACACAACCTCTTGAACAGATTAAAACCACCCAGTTGTAGAGTACCAGTGAGTATCAGTATACTATGTATGTTACATCTCAACAAAGATGCTGAAAAGGCAACAATGTATCCAGTGACAACCCCCAGTCATTTCTCACTTGTCGCTTGTTACACTGTTTCTTTATGTGGACACAACCCAGCGGATCCTTTTTTTTTTTTTTTTTGTTAACTGAAAGGCGAACACAGAATCCATGTTCTGTGCTTTGCTGTTCACTTCCTGTGTCTTGGAGATGTTCCACTTGCTTCCTCACTCTCTCACCATTGTGTTCCGTTTTATGGATGGGCCATTCTTTATTTAACCAGTCCCGAAAGATGGGCACTTGGGTCATTTCCAAGTTTTTGCTGTTGCAAACAATCTACAGCCACAGCCTGGGCCAGGCCTCTTGGCACGGCGCGTGCGCAGTCTTCAGGGACCCTTTTTTGTGGTCGTGCACGCTTTCCCAGGCGTGTCTTTCCCATCGGTGGTCTCTCCCTGGAACAGGCCTGCTTGCATCCTTCGTCCTGTTTCCTGTTGAATCTCTTCCTGCCCACACTCTGCCTGTCATAAGAACTGTACACTTTTCCTACAGCCTGATTTCTGTTGTTTTTGTCACTTCTAAGGGATTCTGGTTTCGAAGGGGAGGAAATCTTTCTTTAAAAAAAATTTCCACTAGGTATTATGGCACACATCTTTAATCCCAGCACTCAGGAGACAGAGAGGTAGGAGGATTGGCATGAGTTCAAGGCCAGCCTGAGACTACACAAGTGAATTCCAAGTCAGCCAGGGCTAGAGTGAGACCCTATATTGGAAAAAAAAAAAAAAGTGTGCGTGTTTGTATGTGTGAATATGGGCACATGGGCGCCGTGTGTGTGTGGAGGCCAGAGGACAGCTTTTGGGTGAGTTCTTGCCTCCACCTTGTCTGAGGCAGGGTCTCTCATTGAAATGCTCCTTTGGTGAGCGTCCTGGAAATTCTGTCTCTGCCTCCTCCCTGTATGCATGTTGAGATCACTGAAGTCGAGCCACAGCTTCTGGCTTTTATGTGGGGTCAGGGAATCCCAGCTCAAGTACTCCATTGTATGGCAAGCACTTTATCCATTGAGCCCTGTGTCTTTATTTATTTTTTCTTTTTTCAAAGAGTGGGGGAGAGAGAGAGAATGGGCATGCCAGGGCTTTCAGCCACTGCAAACAAACTCTGGACACATGTACCACCTTGTGTGTGCATCTAGCCTACATGGGTATTGGGGAATCGAACCTGGGTCCTTAGGCTTCACAGGCAAGTGCCTTAACTGCTAAGCCACCTCTTCAGCCTGAGCCCTGTTTTTTTTTTTTTTTTTTTTTAAGATCTTTGGGAACCCTCACAAGTCTTGTCCCCTGCCTTCCTCTGCCTATCCAGATACATGTTGCCACGTTGTGCATCTAGCTTTACATGGGTACAGGGGAATTAAACCCAGGCAGTGAGCTTTGCATGTAATCAGTTTTAACTGCCCCCTAGATCACATTTAAACATTTTCCTTTCATCAAAGAGTGTTTTGTTTTCAAGGTAGGGTCTCTAGCCTAGGCTAATCTGGAATTCACTATGTAGTTTTAGGGTGACCTCAAACTCTCTGTGATCCTCCTACTTCTGCCTCCTGAGTACTGGGATTAAAGACTCTACCACTATACCTGGCTACAGCTAAAAATTTTTATCATGTTTATATCCTTTAACTATACCTGTAATGTTTCTGACTGAAGTTGAGACAGAGACCCATGCTTCACGCTCTCCCTCTCTCTTTAAAAAAAATTGAGGTGAAGCTGGGTGTGGTGGTTGGTGCACGCCTTTAATCCCAGCACTTGGGAGGCAGAGGTAGGAAGATCGCCATGACTTTAAGGCCACTCTGAGACTACATAGTGAATTCTAGGTCAGCCTGGGCTAGAGTGAGACCCTACCTCTAAAAACAAACAAAAAAATTGAAGGTGAAATTCACACATCATAAAATTAGGCATTCTTTTTTTTTTTTTTTTTTAATCTTTCAATGTAGGGTCTTGTTCCAGCTCAGGCTCACATGGAATTCTCTATGTAGTCTCAGGGTGGCCTCAAACTCACGAGGTCCTCTTGTTTCTGCCTCCCTAGTTCTGGGATTAAAGGTGTGCACTTCCACCTTTGGCAAAATTAGACATTCTTTTTATTTTCTTGAGGTAGGGTCTCACTGTGCTCCAGGCTGACCTGGAATTAACTATGTAGTCTTGGGGTGGCCTCAAAGTCATAGCAATTCTACCTTTGCCTCCCGAGGGCTGGGATTAAAGGTGTGCGTGACCATGCCCAGCAAAATTACACATTCTTTTCTTTTTTAACAGGAAAATGTGTTTTATTGGATTCTTTTATTTTATTTTTCAAATTATTTTTTATTAACAACTTCCATGATTATAAAAAATATGCCATGGTAATACCCTCCTTCCCCCCACTTTCCCCTTTGAAACTCCATTCTCCATCATATCCCCTCCCAATCTCAATCAGTCTCTCTTATTTTGATGTCATCATCTTTTCCTCCTCTTATGATAGTCTTGTGTAGGTAGTGTCAGGCACTGTGAAGGTCATGGATATCCAGGCCATTTTGTGTCTGGAGGAGCACGTTGTAAGGAGTCCTACCCTTCCTTTGGCTCTTACATTATTTCCGCCACCTCTTCTGCAATAGACCCTGAGCCCTGGAAGGTGTGACAGAGATATTGCAGTACTGAGCACTCCGGTCACTTAAAATTACACATTCTTAAGTGACAGTTCAAAGCTGAGTGTGGTGGCATATGCCTGTAATCCCAATACTCTAGCAACTTGAGACAGGAGGATTGATTACAAATTCTAAGCTCTAGCCCAGGCTACATAGTAAGATCTAATCTCAAAAGAAAAAAAAAAGGAGATAAGGGGCTGGAGAGGGCTTAGTGGTTAAGTGCTTGCCTGTGGAGCCAAAGGACCCTGGTTCGAGGCTCGATTCCCCAAGACCCACATAAGCCAGTTGTATAAGGTGGCGCATGCATCTGGAGTTCGTTTGCAGTGGCTGGAGGCCCTGATGTGCCCATTCTCTCTCTTTCTCTCTCTGTCTCTGTTGCTCTCAAATAAATAAAATTTTTAAAAAAGAAGGTGAGGGGAGATGGAGAGATGGCTCAGTGGTTTAGGTGCTTACCTGTAAAACCTAAGGACTGGAGTCCACAGTACACATGTAAAGGCAGATGCACAAAGTGGTACATGCACCTGGAGTTGGTTTGTAGCAGCTGAAGGCCCTGGTATGCCCATTCTCTTTCTCTGTCTCTCAAAATGAAAAAAAATAGCCAAAGTGGTGGACATACCTTAATTCCAGCACTAGGGAGGCAGAGGTAGAAGTGTTGTTTCAAGCTGGAAGCCAATAGCCCAGGTTGAAACTACAGAGTGAGATCCAGGTCAGCCTGGGCTAGAGTGAGACCCTACCTCGAAAGCAACAAAAAAGTAGAGCTAGGAAGTTAGATAGTTCCATAGTTAATGACTTTCTTCACAAGCCTGAAGACCTGAGTTTGATCTCTAGAACCCACATAAAACAAACAAAAAACATGGTGTGGGCTGGAGAGATGGCTTAGTGGTTAAGGCGCTTGCCTGAGAAGCCTAAGGATTCATGTTCTCCTCTCCAGATCCCACGTAAGCCAGACACACAAAGTTGGGGCAAGTGCAAGGTCGCACATGCCCACTAGATGTTGGAAGTATCGAGTTTGATTGCAGTGGCTAGGGCCCTGACATGCCAGTTCTCTCTCTCTCTCTCTCTCTCTCTCTCTCTCTCTCTCTCACACACACACACACACACACACACACACAAACACAAATAAAATTAAATAAATACGGCTGGCCGTGGTGGCGCACACCTTTAATCCCAGCACTCAGGAGGCAGAGGTAGGAGAATTGCCATGAGTTCAAGGCCAGCCTGAGACTACATAGTAATAGTAAATTCCAGGTCAGCCTGGGCCAGAGTGAGACCCTACCTTGAAAAAACAAAAAACAAACAAAAAAATTAAATAAATAAAACCATGGTGTGTGTCTGGGAGGCAGAGACAGGCAGATCCTTGGAGCTCCCTAACCAGCTATCCTAATTGCTAAGCTCCCCCAGTGAGAGACCCTCTTTCAAATAGAGGTGGACAACATTTTAAAATAAATTGAATTCCCCCCCCACACCCCATGTGTGTGTGTGTGCGTCAAAGCCCCCCTTTTTTGTTTATTTTTATTTATTTATTTATTTGAGAGCAACAGAGAAAGAGGCAGAGAGAGAGAGACAATAGGTGTGCCAGGGCCTCTAGCCATTGCAAACAAACTCCAGATGCGTGCGCCCCCTTGTACATCTGGCTAACGTGGGTCTTGGGGAATTGAGCCTCCAACTGGGGTCCTTAGGCTTCACAGGCAAGCGCTTAACTGCCAAGCCATCTCTCTAGCCCCCTTTCTTTTATTATTTTTTTTATTGACAACTTCCATGATTGTAAACAATATCCCATGGTAATTCCCTCCCTCCCCCCATTTTCCCCTTTGAAACTCCACTCTCCATCATATCCCCTCCCCATCTCAATCAGTCTCTCTTATATTCTGATGTCATCATCTTTTCCTCCTCTTATGATGGTCTTGTGTAGGTAGTGTCAGGCACTGTGAGGTCATGGATATCCAGGCCATTTTGTGTCTGAAGGAGCCCATTGTAAGGAGTCCTACCCTTCCTTTGGCCCTTAACATTCTCAAAGCCCCTTTCAACCATAGGCCAGAAGCCTGGGGACAGGAGGGTGAGAGGAGGAAGTGTAGATCCCCAACCAAAAGAGCTGGGCCTCACTCTCCAGTTTACCACTTACCAGCTAGGCAACCCTGTCTGGCTGTCAGTGTTCTCATCTGTGTAATGGGGATGAGAATCAAATGAGAGATGGAGGTGCTGGGTGAAGTGTGAGGGCCTGCTTCTGAAGAGGTCAGCATTGATGCTGCTGTGAGGAGGGCTATTTGTTGGACTAATTCCTGGAACCTCCTTTAATTGGGCTTTTTGCTGAGCAAACCCTCCCCCCTTCCCCACAGCTCACTGACTTCATGCATCTCTAGGATTAAGTCCATTCCCTTGGGGGTTTGTGCCCCCCTCCAGGTGTCAGGCTCTCTGAGTCCCCGACTCTTGGTCTCTTGAACAGCCTATGGTGTGTCACAACAGCCAGCCATCTTCCAGCCTCTCCAAGTGACCTCTTCAGGGGCTGGTGCCCAGGCTTGGGCCACAGGGATCTCAAAAGCTGGGTACAGACTACCTGGCCACCTGAGAGTGATTCTGATCCTTGGTCTCGTCTGCCCTCCCTCGGCAGGTGCCAACATTGCCTCTGGCGAAGAGGTGGCGATCAAGCTCGAGTGTGTGAAGACGAAGCACCCGCAGCTCCACATCGAGAGCAAGTTCTACAAGATGATGCAGGGGGGAGGTGAGCTGCCGCAGGGCGGGGTGCAGGGGTGGGTTGGGCAGTAAGTACATGGGGGTCCATATCAAGAGCAAGTTCTACAAGATGATGCAGGGGGGAGGTGAGCTGCCGCAGGGCGGGGTGCAGGGATGGGGTGGGGAGTAATTAGATGGGGCCTCTGGCAGAGGCAGGGGCCGACCTGCGAGCGAGGGTAGGGAGTGGTCATTCCTTGACTGAGCCCCACGTTTTCTCCTCCGCACCCAGTGGGGATCCCATCCATCAAGTGGTGCGGGGCCGAGGGCGACTATAATGTGATGGTCATGGAGCTGCTGGGACCTAGCCTCGAGGACCTCTTCAACTTTTGCTCCCGCAAGTTTAGCCTCAAGACAGTGCTGCTGCTGGCCGACCAGATGGTGAGTCAGCCTCTCACCTCCCCCCCACCGGCTGCTTCCCTGTTGTGCCTGTGGGCCGTGTTTTCCAGCCCTGTGTCCCAACCCCAGAGGGTGCTGGAGGAGGAGGAAGAGGCAGTGACAGGGACATAGGACACACTTGTTGCTGGACTAGGGGACTTTGGCCTCCTGTTGTAGAATCCTTGGGGGTTTCTTTCTTTCTTTTTTCTTTTTTTTCCCATGTATTCATTTATTTATTTAAGTTGTTCAAGGTAAGGTCTCTCTGTAGCCCAGGCTGACCTGGAATGCACTATGTAGTCTCGAGATGACCTCAAATTCACAGCAATCCTCCTACCTCTGCCTCCTGAGTGCTGGATTAAAGGCGTGCACCACCTTTAACTTAACTTTTTTTTTTTTTTTTTTTTTTTTTTTGAGGGAGGGTCTCACTCTAGCCCAGGCCGACCTGGAATTTGCTATGGAGTCTCAAGGTGGCCTCAAACTCATGGCGATCCTCCTACCCCTGCTTCCCGAGTGCTGGGATTAAAGGCGTGCACCACCACGCCAAGCTTAACTTTTTTTATTGACAGCTTCTGTAATTATAGTCAATAAACCATGATAATTCCCTCCCCACCCGAATTTTTTCCCGTATTTTATTTTACTTATTTGCGTGCACAAACGTGTGGGTCTCTTGCTGCTGCATACAAACTGCAGACCTATCCATCACTTTAGATCCACCTTTACATGAGTGCTGGGAAGTTAAACCTGGGTTAACTGGCTTTGCAAGCAAGTTGTTGTGAATGCTGACCCACCTCCAGAGCTGGGAGTGATTATTACCTGTAATTCCATCTCTTGAAAGATTGAAACAAAGACTACAGTGAGTTCAAGGCCAGCTTGGGCTAGACTGAGACCCTTCTCAGAAAACAGCAAGGAGGGCTGGAGAGATGGCTTAGTGGTTAAGACACTTGCCTGTGAAGCCTAAGGACCCAGGTTCGATTCCCTAGTACCCACATAAGCCAGCTGTACAAGGTGGTGTACGCATCTGTTGTTCGTTTGCAGTGGCCGGAAGCCCTGGGGCAGCTATTTTCTCTGTCTGCCTATTCTATTTCTATTCTATCCTATTATCTGCCTATTTCTCTCTTCTCTCTCCCTCTATCAGATCTCAAAGAAATAAATGAATAAATAAAATATTTTTTAAAAAACTAGCTGGGCTTGATGGCACATGCCTTTAATCCCTGCACTCGGGAGGCAGAGGTAGGAGGATTTGCTGTGAGTTCAAGGCCACCCTGAGACTACATAGTGACTTCCAGGTCAGCCTGGGCTAGAGTGAGACCCTACCTCGGGAGGGGGGGAGAGGGAGGAACTAGGGCTGGGGAGATGGCTTAGTGGTTCAGGTGCTTGCCTGTGAAGGCTAATGACCCATGTTCGACTCTTCAGATCCCATGTAAGCCAGACGTACAAAGGTGAGGCAAGCACACAAGGTTGCGCAAGCCTCTGGAGTTTGATTTCAGTGACTGAGGCCCTGGTACACCATCTTCTCTTCTTGCTCTCTCTCGCTCCTTCTAAAATTAAAAAAAAAAAATTTAATTCATTAAAAAAAAGAGAAAACTAAAACCAGAAAAGCTGACCATGGTAGTTCACACTAGCAGTTTTAGTGTTCAGGAGCCTGAAGCAGGTGCATTATACCACAAGCTTGAGGCCAGCTTGGGCTACATAAATATGACCCTACATCAAAGATAAAACCAAGGCTGGAAATTCAGCCAGTTGTAAAGTATTTCCCTGGCTATAAGTTTGATCCCAACCTGCAGAAACAGAACAAAAACAAACAAAAAGCCGGGTTGTGGTGGCACATGCCTTTAATCCCTTGGGAGGGCAAGGTAGGAGGATCACCATGAGTTTGAAGCCACCCTGAGACTACATAGTGAATTCCAGGTCAGACTGAGCTAGATAGAGTGAAACTCTACCTCGGGGGCGGGGGGGAGCTGGTCATGGTGGTGCACGCCTTTAATCCCAGCACTTGGGGGACACAGGTAGGAGGATTGATATGAGTTCAAGGCGTGAGTCTATGTAGTGAATTCCAGGTCAGCCTGGGCTCGTGCAAGGCCCTACCTCGAAAAAACAAAACAAAACAGAGAAACACAGAAATCATACCTACATATAAACCTTTGCATATTACATGCATGTGTGTATATGGAGCTATACTTGGAAGGTCTTAGTCTGTGACCACCTTGCATTATATTCCGAGGCTTACAGTCAGATTCTCACAGTGAAACTTCCAAAACCTCCTAGGGTCCTTAGCCATGCTAAGACCCAAGGCCCAGAGTAGGGTATGAACAAGGACATGTCACATACATTAGTGTTAATTTGAGGTTTTTTTTAAAAAATATTTTTATTTCTTTATTTAATAATTTTTATTTTTTAATTTAATAATTTTTATTTATTTTTTTATTTGAGAGCAACAGAGAAAGAGGCAGGGAGAGAGAGAAAGACAATAGGTGCGCCAGGGCCTCTAGCCATTGCAAACAAACTCCAGATGCGTGCGCCCCCTTGTGCATCTGGCTAACGTGGGTTCTGGGGAATCGAGCCTCGAACCAGGGTCCTTAGGCTTCACAGGCAAGCGCTTAACTGCTAAGCCATCTCTCCAGCCCCTTGTGGTTTTTTGTTTTGTTTTGTTTTAAATCTTGGGCTGGAGAGAGAGCTCAGTGGTTTAAGGCACTTCCTATCCAGGCATGAGGGCCTGCGGATGCCTGAGAGACCACTCAAGTTTGATCCTCAGGACCACATTAAACAGCTGGGCATGGCCACGCACTTAATGTAACCCCAGTTTTGTTTTTAAAAAGGGGGGGGGAGGAGGGCACGCTCCAGGATCAGTGAGAAATCTTTTTTTAAGACACGATCTCTATAGCCCAGGTTAGCCTCAAACTCATAGTGATTCTTCTGTCTCAACCTTCCAAGTGCTGGGGTTACAGCATACCCCAATCACACCCTACTGAACAGCTCTTGAAGGGAAGAAAACGGTGTGTGTCTGCCAGGAGCCGCCTTCCTTGCTCCCTGCCAGCCTCTCACCATGCTTTGTGAACTTTACAGTGTCTCCACGTGGACTCGTATGTCTGCCGCCTCAGTGACTCCAGCCCTGGCTGCCCTAGAGCTCGTGGTGATGGTGCCTCCAGTGAGCTCTTGCTGAGTGACCCACTGTCCCTTCCCCTAACCCTAGATCAGCCGCATCGAGTATATCCACTCCAAGAACTTCATCCACCGGGACGTGAAGCCCGACAACTTCCTCATGGGCCTGGGAAAGAAAGGCAACCTGGTCTACATCATAGACTTTGGCCTGGCCAAGAAGTACCGCGATGCCCGCACCCACCAGCACATCCCCTACCGGGAAAACAAGAACCTAACTGGCACTGCCCGCTATGCTTCCATCAACACCCACTTGGGCATTGGTGAGTGAGCCGGGCCAGAAGCAAGCACGTTGTGGGTGCCGGCTGAGGCAGGCTCATGTCCCTAACTGGGCTGGAGGCCCCTGGAATTTTTCTGATGAGAGTAGAGTCACTGGGAAGGTTCCAACCCCATGCGTCCCTGACCTGGACTGGTTCCTTCTTGTCTTCTTTGTAAACAGAAGTGCTTGTGGTGTCCATCTCAGCATGCCCTACTTTGTTCCTGAAGTGGCCCTGTTTGCCAAGTGCTCAGTTCTTTGTTTGATATTTTGAGGTAGGGTCTCACTCTAGCCTAGGCTGACCTGGAATTCACTCTGTAGTCTCAGGGTGGCCTCGAACTCACGGCGATCCTCCTACCTCTGCCTCCCGAGTGCTGGGATTAAAGGCGTGCACCACCGCGCCAGGCTAACACCTTACTCATCTGCTCTCCCAGCAGTTTTACATGCCAAGCTAGATTTGGCCCCATCCCCATCTCATGCCAGTGTGTGCCCTCTGCACAGGGCAGGCCAGGCAAGGAGGTGGTGGGTACCCACTCATAGATGGTGAGTGCAAAAGCACCTGGGACCACATGGGAGATGAGAAAACTCTGCCTCAGGCTGTCCGGAGGAGGAGGAGAATGCACCCGTTGTAATAGGATGGCAGGGAGACAGAGGGCCCTGGAGAGGGGTGAGGGGGCCCCCAGTGCATAACCTGACCCCTGCTGGCTGTCTGCAGAGCAAAGCCGTCGGGATGACCTGGAGAGTCTCGGCTACGTGCTGATGTACTTCAATCTGGGCTCCCTGCCCTGGCAGGGCCTCAAGGCGGCTACCAAACGTCAGAAGTACGAGCGGATCAGTGAGAAGAAGATGTCAACGCCCATCGAGGTCCTCTGCAAAGGCTACCCCTGTGAGTACGCCAAGGGAAGGAGGCCGCCCAGCCCTTGGACCGCAGTGTCAATGATGGGCTTCGCCATTGCGCGGAGCAGCTGGGAGGCCTTGGACTCCTCCCGCCTCTTTTCAAGGGCCCGACTCTGGCCCAGATGGAGGGAGTCGAAGCTGTCTTCGTATGGGTCGTGTTGGGATCATGCACCCCATAAGGCTCTTAAATGGCCTTTGAGTTCATGACAGCTGTTGACCTGTTAATCGTGACCCTGAGATGCTTGGTCAGATGGGTGGAGAGCTGCGAGTTCAGCTCCTCCACAGAAGCTCTGGTCGCTCCTGATTCTGCCTCCTCTTAGGCTGGCCACATTTGCAGGGACGGTTGGGTGGCCAGGGCAGTGGTGGCTGCTGGAGGCCCTGGGAGCGCGGCCCTCACAGTGCCTCCCCTGTCCCCCTGTGACTGTCCCACCAGCTGAGTTCTCAACATACCTCAACTTCTGCCGCTCCTTGCGGTTCGACGACAAGCCTGACTACTCCTACCTGCGCCAGCTCTTCCGCAACCTCTTCCACCGGCAGGGCTTCTCCTACGACTACGTCTTTGACTGGAACATGCTGAAATTCGTGAGTCACCGGCCGACCAGGGTGGGCTTAGGGGACTGGGCAGGGCAGGCTCTAACTCACAAGGCCAGAGTGACGTGGTGGGGCGCGGGGCTCCCATCCGATGGGAGGTATGAGCTGGATGGCGCTAGTGACGTCGCTGGGGTCTCCAGTTGCGCCAGGGCAGACAGTCTGTTCTGCCATGGTGGACAGGGCCCGGGCAGGGCTCCACCTCCTACCAGGCTAGGGAGGATTTGGTCTGGCCTCGACTCTCTCCTGGGTGTCAGGGGCAGGGCATGGATGGCACTGGTGGCCACTCCTGCTGTCCTGATGGCTGCCTGTACCCTCCTGTTTCTCTTGTTCTGTATGTCCCAAGTGGCCGCCCTCACTGAGGTCCCCCTGGACAGCCTGGACTCATTCAGAGTGGCCTCTTTCTTCCTGGTCATGGGACCCTGGGTCTTGTTAGGCAGTTATTCTGTTTCCCTCTTTTAAGGGTCTTAGGGGAGGGGTTGGGAGAAGCGCCCACCAACTGTGCCCTGAGCTCTGGAATCTGTGAAATTGTATGTCTTGTTTCACATCTCTTCTGGGAAAGGGGGCTTCCGCAAGCCAGGCTCAGCCCCGAGACAAAGAAGCTATTGCACAGCCCCGCCCCTGCCCCTGGCCCCGCGCCGGGCCCACGTGCTCAGCCACGTACTGGTAAGGATCCTCCGAGGCCTGGCCCTTCCACGATTTGCCACCTAGCCAGAGAATGTGAAGTCTCAGCCTCAGCTGTGCCCTCTTTGTCCTTTCCAGGTGCCCGGCGCCCCTGGGCACCCAAGGACCTCCAGATAGGCCCATGGAGGAGGTGGAGGAGGTTGAGCATCTGCCCCCGCCAAACTACTGGCCTGTGGTGTGGGCTTCAGGGCCCCGGTTCTGACCTCGGCAGACGTGCCTGCGGAAGCGAGCATGTTTTAGGATCGTGGGGGTGGCACCCTGTTTCCGAGAGATGCCTCTTCAGTGGAGAGGGTGTGGCGGGAAAGGCCCTGCATGGGATTCTCAAGAATGAACCAGCTGCCTGAGGCCAGGTCAAGACTGAAGAAGGGATCGTGGCCCTGCCTACAAAGGACCTGATGGACACGGGCATCAAGACCCAGCTCTGGCCAGGCTCCAACCAGGGCCTCTGTATGGATCCTGAACTCATTAAAGGCTCCCTGCGCCACTTCCTGGTGTGCCTCTCTTTTCACAGAGTGGCCTTGGGCTGCTCTGCTCCCTGGGTCTGTCAGCGGCCCCATGCTGTTCTCTAAGAGGACAGCCCAGCAGGCAGATGTTGACAGGCCAGGGACCTTGAGGAAAGGGCTGTGTGGCCCTCCTCTCTGAGAATAGGGGTGGGGAGATGGGCAGTGGTTTGCCATCTAGCTTGGAGCGTGGTCAGGGGCCTGGACATGGAGGCCAACTCTTCTCACTACAGGGGGTTCAAGGCCTTGAATACAGTACTTACTGCAGAAAGTTCTCCTGGAGTCTGGTTTTGGGATGGTCTGGGCCTTTCTGCTCAGTGAAGCTCCAAGACTGAATTTTTGTATTCTCTAGACTTTAGTGGCCACTAGCCATGGGGACTCACTTTTTATTTTTATTATTATTATTTTTTTTTTTTTTGGTTTTTCGAGGTAGAGTCTCACTCCAGCCCAGGCTGACCTGGAATTCACTTTGTAGTCCCAGGGTGGCCTTGAACTCACAGTGATCTTCCTACCTCTGTCTCCCAAGTGCTGGGATTAAAGGCATGAGCCACCACACCTAGCTGGGACTAACTCTTAATTAACTAAAATTAGTCAAAATTGAAATTGTACTTCCTTTGTCCCGGTTGTCACATTTCAAGTTAGCAGAAGCCACAAATGGTTGTCACATCCAGCATGGCAAATGTGAACATTTGTCATCCAGAAAGTTCTGTGGACAGCTGTTCTTTATGCTTCCCTCACAATGGCCCTCGTGGGACTGACAAGCCGGCAAGAGCTCCAGTTAGGCCGGGTGCGCCCTCCCCGCCCCACCCCATTGCTGGCGCTCGGACCCTCCCCCCAGGGCTCTCTTTGAGGCACACTCTGGAGTCCAAAGCTGGACAGAGGCCCCAGCAGCCTCCCAGCACCATCATGGTGAATTCAGCCACCTCCAGTGGCAGGAGTATCTGCAGGACACAGAGTGGGGACATCCACAGGTGTCACCCCAAGGCTAGGCCCTCCTGGAACCTGGAACCTGCCAAGCAAGAAGCCATCACCAGAACTTCTGACAGACGGGACTCCATGCTGGCTTCACGAGCTGTGGATGGTCTGGAAGGATCTCGCCCTTGACTTGAAATGGTTTCCCTGGATTTATCCCCAGATATCTGGGTCCTGGGATGCCACTCTGAGCGTGCACAGCCACTGTGTTCTGAGGTCCGAACAGCTGGCCAGGAGGAAGCTCCTCCCAGCCAAGGACAGAAGTCCCTATCACAGGGCTGGGTGCTTGAGTGGCTTTCATGTGCAACTTTGCGCTTGCTTTACGGGTAAATAAAGGCCGTGGAAACTCCCTGGTATGTGTTTCTTGTTGAATGGATCGGGTGGAAATGTGAACAGCTCTCTCTCTCCAGCATTTGGAGCAGGCAGTGTCCTGAGCCTGCCAAGGGCCAGGACCAACCATTCACCCAGCTACTGATGGCAGGCCTCCACCCCTCCCGGCCAATGACCAAGTCTCACTGAGCTTCGGTGTCCCTAACAAGAGGCTGAAAATCACCCCTGACCTGGAGAGTCCATATGCCCCTGCCTAGCGAAGGACTATTGGCCATAGCTCTTGTTTTATCTTGGGTTGGGCCGTGTTCTGGCTGAATTTGGCAACCTGCAAGAGTGTAGGTGGAAGCCGGGCATAATGGCGCATGCCTTTAATCCCGGTACTCAAGAGGCAGAAGTAGGAGGATCGCCATGAGTTTGAGGCCAGCCTGAGACTCTTGTGAATTCCAGGTCAGCCTGGGCTAGAGTGAGACCCTACCTTGACAGAACAAAGCAAAATAAAAGTGTAGCTGGAGCCCTGTTGGTCGTGGGTCTGTGTCTTGGCTTCTTGCAGAGGCCTGTGGAGTATCCTGCCAAGGCAGGTCTCTGAACAGTGTCCTTTTGAGGGGCAGAGCGAGACTGTGGCCGAGCTAGGTTAATCCCAGTTCTGCTCTAGTTGTGTGACCAGGACAAAGGCTAAAGGCATCTCTGCTGCCTTCTGATTTCAGAGCCTGCCTCAGAAGGGGACTAGGAAGGGGTGAGAGAGAGGGCATGGCCCTGCTGGCCTTGCCTCCCCACTCAGATTCAGGAATCATTCTGACCCTGGCCACTCCCCCCAGGGATGCTTGAAGACAACCCTCCTCCCATTTCCCAGGGCCTGTCAGCCAGTGTCCAGGATAGACAGGATTGCAGGAGCCCACATCCCATGGCCATGAGCCACCCCACCCCCAACTCAGCCTTCAGCTCTCTCCTCCACAGATGCGGCCCCCCTTGCGCCAGCCCCCTGCCCTTCCCTGCGGACAGCCCCAGGATCAGCTAGGTAATGCAGCTAGCCGCTGCTCCCAGATCATGCTTCTCTCTATTCCTTTGCCCTGACTTGCCTGAGGGCCTCTTTCCCCCTTGGGGCATCGAGTCCAGCTCCTTCCCTGGCTCCCCTGGGCTTCAGTTCCAAGGCGGCATCAGTGGAGACCCTGGGCCCTCCTGGATGTCATCCCATGGCAGGAGCCATGGCCAGGTCTGGGAACCAGAAAAGGGCAGCCCTCTGGGGGAGCTCCTGGCCCTGCCTTCACAGCTCTGTGACTCCAGGCTTGTTTTTCCCCTCTGCCTACTCCTGCCTATCAGCTAGTGGGCCTTCAAAAGTTTCTCCTCCTTGGTTTGGGATCTCAAGGGGCTAAGCGCTCTTGGTACAGAGGTGCCTGTGTTGGGAGGATCAAGGTGATCCCATCACCATCTTGGGAGCGTCAGAGCAGGCTGAGCTCCCACTGCTTCTTTGCCCTACCGCCTCTCTCCTCTGGGCATTGGGTGGCTTTGTCTGTGCGCTGTGATCAAGGGCCATCTCCAGCCCTCTTGGAGTATCGATCTCTACTCTATGCGAAGGAGGCTGGACCAGGGAGGTTTCTGAGACACCCACCCGCCTCTCTCCCCCTGCTTTGTCCTGCAAGGGTGCTGGGTTGCACCCTGGCGTCACGGGACTGACTCACATCTCCTCTTACATCCCTGTACAGGGTGCCGCCCGGAATCCCGAGGACATGGACCGGGAGCGGCGAGAACACGAGCGCGAGGAGCGGATGGGGCAGCTGCGGGGTTCGGCGACGCGAGCCCTGCCCCCTGGCCCACCCACGGGGGCCGCCGCCAACCGACTCCGCAGTGCAGCCGAGCCTGTGGCATCTACCCCTGCCACCCGCATCCAGCAAGCTGGTCAGTAGCAGCCTCAGGCTGAGGACTAGACCCGAGGGGCCCCCGGGGGTCCTACTCCGACCCACACTGAGGATGGCTCCCTGCCCTCCCTCTAGGCAATACTTCTCCCAGAGCGATCTCACGGGCAGACCGGGAGAGGAAGGTGAGCTTGAGGCTCCACAGAGGTGCCCCTGCCAACGTCTCGTCCTCAGACCTCACTGGGCGGCAAGAGGCCTCCCGGATTTCAGCCTCACAGGTTAGCTGCCCTACACTGACCTCTTTCCTAGTCCCTCTGGGCCATGGCAGACCTGGAGAGCCCGGGTGTCCGTCTGTCCTCTTGGCTCTGTCCTTTGATCACCTCGGAGCTTGGCCTTGGCCTTACTTAATTCCCTAAGGTCTAATTAGCCCTGCTCCACTGAGCAGACTCAGAAACTGAGGCTCAGAGAAATAGCTCAGCCCGACAAAAGGCAATGCTGAGACCCAGCTGCTGCTGTCAGGAAGGGGATAGATGATCGCAAGGTGCCAGAGGTCTTGTCTGGTGGCCCACTTCAGGGTCATGCTTACACAAGGAGCCCTGGAAAGGGGCCTGGCAGAGGTAGACAGTGGACCTGCCCCTTCCTGTCTCTGTGGACCAGGCCCTGGGGTGAACCTTCCTTAGCGACTGACTTGGGAGTGACCTGGAGTAGTCGCCTTGTCTCCCTAGGCAGTGCTCTTATCTACAGGGCAGGATCAGCCCCAGACCACTGGGGCGACACCACCCTTGCCTTGGTTTGAGTGGCCTGGTAGGGTGGGTGGCACTCACAGTGAGGAGGGACTTGCCTTGAAGCTAACACCTGTCTCTCTGGCCCCTCCTGAAGACAAGCGTGCCATTTGACCACCTCGGGAAGTGAGGAGAGCCACCGTGGACCAGTGTTTGCTTAGGTGAGTCCTGGTATCAGCTGAGGGCCCCGGGAAGAGGCCAGAGAGTGGTGTGCAGAGTAGAGGAAGTGGCAGGTGGTGCCGTGTTCCTCAAAACCAAGGCTCCTCAAAAGAGGGTACCGTTCGAGCCCTGTGCAGGGTAATGTTGCAGAGAAAGTGTCTGCCCTCGGACCTGCCCTCCATCCCTCTTGCCTTAATGTTCTGAAAAGCTGGTTTCTAGAAGAGACCAGACCTCATCAGGGCTATAACCTACCTGTGCCTCTGGGCTGTTATATAAGCTAGTTCATGCAAAGCCTCTAGAACAGAGCCAGAATGTAGAAGGGCCTTGGTAGCTCTGCACCCAGGAAGGGTCGTCTGGGTGGGAACCCTCATTGGCCTGGCTTGGGAAGGGGCTGAGGGTGCTTCAAATGCATGGAGGCTCCCTGGGGAATGTGTGGGTATCAGTAAGTAGTTCACCAGGCAGGGACTCCCTGGGCAGGATTCACTGTACTGAAGTTCACTCATGGATGGCTGGCCTGTCCACGGCAAGGCAGGCAGACAGGCTTCCCCCTCAACAGGACAGAGGATGGAGTCCATTCCCTTTGTGGGACAGTGGACCCCAAGAGGGATGGCCTTGGGGGACCAGAAGATAGCTGAAGAGGGCCTGATGGATGGGTAGACTGAGGCAGCTGGGTACCTAATCTCTCTTCTTTATTCTACCCCTCTAGTGTCTTCACTGTATTTTCTTTAAAAAAAAAAAAAAAAAGGAAAGAAAGAAAGAAAAAGACAAAAAAAAAAAAAGACCCACTCAAATGAACAAAAAGAAAAAAAAAAACCCAGCACAAAACTGACGATGGATTTTGTTTCTTTGATTTATTTTGCCAATGGCAAAAAAGATGAGATGCCCTTAGCACTGAGGATCCTCATCCCCCTGCCTTGCCCACTGCTCCCAACCTTCAAGCTGCCAAAAGCTCCTCCAATGACATTGGGTCACATGAGCCAGATGCCCAAGGCCCCCACCCCAACACCTGTTCCCACTACTGCCCACTTTGTGCCCCGGAGGGAGCCTCTCCCAGTCGAAGAGAGTCTTCAGAGGTGCCAGCATGGAGCTCACATCCAGCCGAAAAGAAGTCCTACCAGGTCTCATGAGCCTCGGATCCAAGGAGACCCGCACAGCCCCTCTGTGATGACAGCAGCAGCTGCCTTTTGTGTTGGGCTTTCCCAGTGGACCTGTGAGCATTTGGGCCCCTCCATTACCTCTCCGTGGAAACCTTGAGGTGGAGACCTTGAGGGGCTGGTGAGGTGGTGGGCCACAATGCCTTGTGTGTGTGTGTGCGTGTGTGTGAGTGTGTGTGTTTGACCTGTACTTCCCAGAGTGGCAGGTGCCCCGCCCCACCTGCCTGGCAAAGTTTCTGTTCTCATCCCCTAAAAAGAAGATGGGGGCGGGCGATGACCTCCACATCCTCAGGGCACAGAGTCCATGCCACCACTCATCCCCGGACGCCAGTCTGTGGCAGCGCCATCTTCCATTCCTGGTCCTAGGGCAAGTCTGCAGAGACTGTTTCCAGGCCCCAGATTGCACTGGCTCTGGGTTGTCACTTACTTCCAGGTCCTAGCAGTCCTCTGTGTCGTGCAGGCTCTCCCTTCTCCCCAGGCCGAACTTCCGAGGAGGGACCTTGGGTCAGGGCTAAGTGTTGGATTTTACCCATCCTTAGTTTAACCTCTGTTTTCTTTTTTTGTTATTTTTTTTTAATTTTTATTTGTTTTCTCCATGTGTGTATTTCCTAATTTATTTCCCTCTGTTTCCCTTTTTCCCGTTTTTTTTTTTTAATTAAAGAGCAAAACTTTTTATTACTTTGTAATTTAAAAAAATTGAAAAAAAAATTACTGAAGAACTTTGGGGGGAATTTTGTACTTTTTTCCTGTGTAAATACTGGACTTTTTTGAGCTTTATTGTGGTTGTTAATTTGAAGTAATAAAGTAGAAAAGGACAAAGTGAGCGGGCGGCCCTCTGTCCACCTCTTTGCCCTGGCCTGGGGCTGTGGAATCGGCGCCCCTGGACTGTGGACCAGCACTTGCCTCGGGGACTGCTGGGGTCTGCTGAGGGCCCCAGGATGGAGGAAGTGACAGGCGGTGCCAGGAACAACGGCACACGTCACCAAGAGCAAGCCCTTGAAGGTGGCCGTGTCACTGTCGCTCGGCACGTCCAGGTGGCTTTGAGAATTCAAGGGTGTACAGTACACGGGTGGCACCGAGCTCTTATGAAGGATCCTCCCCTTTTCCCACTTACTGCAGTGCTGAAGGCCTGTATCCCAGCACACTCCTAGTGGTGCCCAGCACAGGAGCACACCGTGAAAAGTCAGGTTTTGGGGCTCCCCGTCACATCTTGTTACTCACATGAGAGTTCCGTGGGTTCAGGGCCACTTGATGGTCATGTCTCCCATCCAGGGTACAATGACTTGCCTGGGGTCCCAGGTTAGGGTGCAAAGCCAGGATTTGAGCCTAGGCTGTTTGGCCTCTGAGCAGACCTTGTCTAACTGTCCTGCACTGACCAGTGATCATGGAGCTCTCTCTAAGAGATGGTTCCAGGGTGGGTGGGTTGTGGGTGGCCAGGATGTGAGGCAGCTCTGTTTCACACACCCTCTCAGTCTTGCCATTGTAAACTACAGTGTCTCACCATGCATTCACCCAGCACACACTGCCCCGTCCTGTAACCTAGAAACCACTGTCACCAGTCTCATCCCAGGAGAGAGCAGTCATTTGGAGACTGGTACATCCTGGGGCCACTGGGAGGTTCCCCCTTTCAGAGTCCTGGGCCTATCCTAAAGCCGCTGCAGTGTCTGATTTTGGAGATGCTGTGACGTACACACACACACAGAGGTCCTGGTTCATGGCCCTGAAAGAGGTGGTCGTGGCCCATCATGTATGAAGCTCAGGGGGGAGGGGTTTCTCTCATTCATAGAAGCCAGAGTCGCCCAAAGCCAAGAAACACCAGCGACACTTTGAGGGGAGCCAGTGGACAGCTGCTGAGGTGCCCTTTCATTCCCGTTCCCTTGCTGGATGAGGGGGTGTAGCAGAGTCCCAGCCTCACGCACAGTCCAAAGCCACCAACAAGGCCCCGAAAAACTGCAAGGGCTTTAATTTTTTTTTTATAGTGAAAATTGTTATTTTTTAAACATTTGAGAGAGTGACAGAAAGGCAGAGGATGGGCAAGCCAGGGCTTCCAGCCACTGCAAACAAACCCCAGACACGTGCACCACCTGTGCATCTGGCTTCTGTGGATCCTGGGGAATCAAACCAGGGTCCTTTGGCTTTGCAGGCAAATGCCTTAGCCGCTAAGCCATCTCTCCAGCCCCAAAATTGTAACTTTTGTTCTTGAATATTATATATATATATATATTTGTTTTTGAGTCGGGCTCACAGAGCCCAGGCTGGCCTTGGACTGATCCTCCTGCTTCTACCTCACAAGTGCTGGCACTACAGAAGTGCACTGTGCCCTGCCTCATCGTGTGTGCACGCCACCACACCCCACTCAAGATTGTGGGGGTGTTTTGGTTTGTTTTGAGATAGGGTTTCATTACAGCCCAGGCTGACCTGTAGCTCACTCTGTAGTCCAGGCTGGCCTCAAACTCAGCAATCTTCCTACTTTTTATTTATTTATTTTTTTTTTTTTTTTTTGTTTCCAAGGTAGGGTCTTTCTCTAGCCCAGGCTGACCTGGAATTCACTATATCATCTCAGGCTGGCCTCAAACTCATGGTGATCCTCCTACCTGTGTCTCTCAAGGGCTTGGATTAAAGGCAGGCACATACCACCATGCCCAGGCATCCTACATTTTCTTTTTTCTTTTTTTTTTAATTTCAGAGCAAGCCAGGCATGGTGGCATATGCCTTTAATCCCAGTACTCGGGAGGCAGAGGTAGGAGGATTGCCGAGTTCAAGGCCACTCTGAGATTGATTACATAGTGAATTGCAGGTCAGCCTTGGCTAGAGTGAGACCCTACTTTGAAAAACCAAGAAAAATTAAAAAAAAAAAATCAGAGTGAGATAATAGGCGCTCCAGGGCCTCAGCTACTGCAATCAAACTCCAGACGATTGTGCCACCTAGTGGGCATGTTTGACCTTGCGCTTGCTTCACCTTTATGAGTGGCTAACATGGGATCTGGAGAGTCGAACGTGGATCCTTAGGCTTCACAGGCAAGCACCTTAACAGGTAAGCCATCTCTCTAGCCTCCATCCTACTTTTTAATTTTATTATTTATTTGAGAGAGAAGGAAAGAGGTAGAGAGAGAGAGCGCGCAAGTTCTTTTAGCTGCTGAACCATCTCCCCAACCTCAGGGTGCTAATTGAGATGCTGCCTCCAAGAAACAACAGCCAAAACAAAAAAAAAAAAAAAAAAAAACCACCAGAACAAGCTATAATCAGAGTATCGTCCCTGGTGAGCCATGCCATTCCTTACCTTTCTTACCCTTCCTATGCTTCTTCAGGGAGTGTTTGCATGTAAGAGGGGCACTGGCTGACATGAGGGAAGTGACAGCTGAGACCAGAGGGGTGACTAGGACACACCAACCACACAGTTTATTACACACGCCATCCAATCGCCGGGAATTTTTTTCTCAAGCCAGAAAGGGCAGCTATGCCACCTGGCGAGTCACTGTCACCCATGCAACAAACACGTTGGCCGGGTTCATGTGGACACTAGGGGTGTGTAGGTGCTGGGCAGAGGTGGCACAGGGTTGAATTCCAGAGGGCCTGGTGCCCTCTCTATGACCCTGGGCACCCTCTGTTCTCAGTTACTTCTTATGCAAGGTAGGAATTGCACCCTGGTACTGTCAGAGTGGATGGGCAATGCCAAGTTCACTGAGGGCACACCCGCACTAGGCTGTTTCCTTTGCTCATGACAATCCAGTGAGACTGGTGACTCGACCTCCACTTCATAAATGAGGACATCAAGGCAGGGAAAGACCCAAGCCACATCCAAGCTCCTGCCCTTCACTGTAGAGACCTGAAAGGGTAGAACACGAGGTATGCTTGTGCACATGTATGCTCATATGTATGTGGGCACATCCGTGTTCAGCTGTGCAGGCATGTGTGCGGAGGCCAGGGGATAACCTTAGTAGTTGTTCCTCCGTGAGACTGTTCACTTTTTCTATATAAAATATTTTTATTTGAGAGATGCAGAGAGAGAATGGGCACACCAAGGCCTCCAGCCACTGCAAACAAACTCCAGATACATGTGCCACTACACTTTGTGTAGCTGGCTCACGTGGATCCCCGGGAATTGAACCTGGGTCCTTTGGCTTTACAGGCAAGTGCCTTAACCTCTAAGACATCTCTCCAGTCCCTGTTCACTTCTTGAGATGATCTCTCTTTAGCCTGGACCTCACCAAACAGGCTAAGTTGATTGCCCAGTGAGCTTCAGGGATCCTGTTGTCTCTGCCTTCCCAGTACTGGGATAGCAGGCGCATGCCACCAAGCCCTGTGTTTTATATGGTCACTCAGGGTCAGACTCAGGTCTTCATACTTTTGAGGCCCGCACTTTACCCACTGAGCATCTCCCCAATACTGTTTTAACTTTACCCACTGAGTATCTCCCCAGTACTGTTTTAACTTTTTTTTTTTTTTTAAAGTAGGGTCTTGCTATAGCCCAGGCCGACCAGGAATTCACTCTGTAGTCTCAGGGTGGCCTCGAACTCACGGTGATCCTCCTACCTCTGCCTCCCAAGTGCTAGAATTAAAGGCGTGCGCCATCACACCCGGCTTTTTTTTGCTTTTGTTTTTGAAAGTAGGGTCTCATTCTAGCCAGGCTGCTCTGGGATTCACTATGCAGTCTCAGGGTGGCCTTGAACTCATGGTGATCCACCTACCTCTGCCTCCTGAGTGCTGGGATTAAAGGCGTGTGTCACCCTGCACAACTTGTTTTAACTTTCCATAAAATAAACAATATATCATGATCACAATCTCCTCCCTCCACTCCCTTTTTCCCCTCTTCTCAAATCTCTCCTCCACTGAATCCTTTCTTTCAACTAGTCTCTCTTCATCATTTTCCCCTCCTATCATGCAGGTCTTGTGTAGATAGCCTCCGCCACGGTGAGGTCATGAATGTCTAGGTCGCTTTGTGTCTGGAAGACAGTATTGTAAGCACTCCCCCCTTCCTTTGGCTCTTGCGTTCTTTCTGCCACCTCTTCCACAATGGTCCTGAGCCTTGGATGGTGTGACAAATGTCTCACTTAGTGCTGAACACTCCGCTGTCACTTTTTCTCAGCCCTGACCATTTTTGAGTCATCCCAGTTGTCACTGCCATCTGAAAAGAGAAGTTTCAAAAGTGAGAGTAAGCCTGGCATGGTGGCACAAGCCTTTAATCCCAGCCCTTGAGAGGCAGAGGTAGGTGGATAGCTGTGAGTTTGAGGCCAGCCTGAGATTACATAGTGAATTCCAGGTCAGCCTGGGCTAGAGTGAGACCCTACCTCGAAAAAAAAAAAAAAAAAAGAAAAAAGTGAGAGTAGCATTAGTATATGGCATAAGCACAAATGTTTAGAGGGCATGTAATGGGGTGCTAGGAGTTCAGAAAAGTCCTTGAACCCCAAACCCTAGGTCCGTGTCTTCTTTTTTTTTTTAAATCTATTTTTCCAAACCTTTAATAACATAAAGCTTAATATCTTATTTTTTTATTTATTTGTTTATTTTTATTTATTTGAGAGCAACGGAGAGAGAGAGAGAGAGAATGGGCGCGCCAGGGCTTCCAGCCACTGCAAACGAACTCCAGATGCGTGCACCCCCTTGTGCATCTGGCTAACGTGGGTCCTGGGGAATCAAGCCTCAAACCGGGGTCCTTAGGCTTCACAGGCGAGCGCTGAACCACTAAGCCATCTCTCCAGCCCAGTGTCTACTTAAAAAAATTTTTTTGTTGTTTATTTTTATTTTTTTTTATTTATTTTTTTTAATAAAGAATGGTGGTACATGACATTTACCAGAGGAAGATGACAGACTTATTTTTTTTTGTTATTTTTATTTATTTATTTATTTGAGAGTGACAGACAGAGAGAGAAAGAGGTAGATAGAGAGAAGGAGAGAGAATGGGCGCGCCAGGGCCTCCAGCCCATTTTATTTTTATTTATTTATTTGAGAGTAACAGACAGAGAGAGAGAGAATGGTCACGCCAGGGCCTCCAGCCACAGCAAACGAACTCCAGTCGCGTGCGCCCCCTTGTGCATCTGGCTAACGTGGGTCCTGGGGAATCGAGCCTCGAACCGGGGTCCTTAGGCTTCACAGGTGAGCGCTAAACCACTAAGCCATCTCTCCAGCCCCCGTGTCTACTTTTAAGCAAGGGAATTGAATAAAATAGAGTTAGAAGGATAATTATTAAATTATTATATTTATTGAGGGAAGTACAGAGCCAAGGAAAAGAGAATGAATACACCCACATAGCTTGAGAGCCCACGCGGTGGCCTGAAAACCCCACGAGGAGGAAAAAAAAGAAAGTACAAAGAACTGCTGCCAAGTGGGGAGCAGGTGGGAGTAAAGAGCCCAAGTGGAAAGTGGGGGGTAGGGGGTTCTCCCCTCTGCTTGACCAAGCTGGGCTGAGCCAAAGAACAGCTCACCCACAGCTGGAGGTTCCGGAGAGGTCAGGCAGTTCAGGGAGCGGGCCCTCCCCTCCCAGATGTATCTATAACCTTACGGTGGTGGGCCCTACCTTCCAGCTCAGGGGAACCAGAGTGAGGGGTGATTGGTCTGGGCTACGGGTTATCTCAGGAAGATGCTGGCCATGAAATCTAAGCTTGACCAACGTTAGGGCTAGATTTAAATCCTAGGAAAGGGTTGGAGAGATGGCTTAGTGGTTAAGGTGTTTGCCTGCAAAGCCTAAGGATCCAGGTTAGAGGCCCTAGCGCACCCACTCTCTCTCTCTCTCTCTCTTTCTGTCCCTAATAAATAAATAAATAAGTAAAATTTAAAAAATAAAAATAAATCTTAAAAAAAAATTCCTAGGAGAGACCTCCCTCCTAGAAGGGGCCCAGATTACTTGCAAAAACAGATCTAGGGAAGAGATAAGAAGTCAGATCATACTTTGATCTCTAGCAGAGTGGATCTGCTCAAAGACATTCCTGCTTTTACTTTCAGGGGACCAGTCACCCTAGCTGCCTACTCCCTCTCAGGCAGTTTGATGGGCATAACGTATCCATTTAGACAGGCAATAGTAGTAGTTTCCCCCCAGGGCTTATAACCTCCTCAGCCATAAGCTTTTTACTAGGTTTTCAGTACCAGGCAGGAATTCCCTCCCATGGAGCAGGCCTTAATTCCAGAGAGCAATTGCTTTTCCCAAAAACAGACATGTCACCATCGTACTAGTTGGTACGTTTGGCCTGGCTGTCTAGCCATAACCTTGCAGAGTCCACTGCTGCTTAAGACTTGATGACTTTCTTCTTCCAAAGGCTGCAGAGCTCTTTGCAGCATCCTGATAGCTCGTCGACAGGGAGGAGGCTTCCAGCTCAGCTCCAGCTTGATTTCTCAGTGACCTGCAGCCCGAGCATGTGGAGTCTTCGGAAATAGCGTCTTACCATCTACTTCTGGTGGGCAATCAAGAGTCTTGGCAAGGGCTGGATAGATGGTTTAGCGGTTAAGCGCTTGCCTGTGAAGCCTAAGGACCTCGGTTCGAGGCTCGATTCCCCAGGACCCAGGTAAGCCAGATGCACAAGGGGGCGCACGCGTCTGGAGTACGTTTGTAGTGGCTGGAAGCCCTGGCACGCCCATTCTCTCTGTCTACCTCCCTATTTCTGTATCTCTCTCTCTCTCTTAAATAAATAAATAAAAATAAAATATTTAAAAAATTTTAAAAAAAAGAGTCCTTGGCAATAACCTGTAATGTTTTGGGGGCATCAGTGTCCTCCCTGGCATTGAAATTGCTCTAATACCAAGCTATGGCTCCTAGGCACAACATTATCCACCTCCACAGGATACTTCTGCCATGAGTTCGAAAAACCAACCCCCCCCAAAAAAAAATAATCCCAAATGCTAGGACTTTGAAGGCATGTGCCACCATGTTTGGCTTTTTTTTTTTTAATATTTTATTATTCATTTGCCAGGAGAGAAAGAATGAGAATGGGCACACCAAGCCTCTTGCTACTGCTAACAAACTCCAAACACATGCACCACTCTGTATGTCTGGAGTTTGTGTTAAACCTGGGCTATCAGGCTTTGCAAGCAAGTGCCTTTAACCACTGAGTCCTTTCTCCAGCCCCTTCTGTTTGTTTGTTGTTGTTGGTTTGTTTGTTTTTAACTTATTTTGAGAGACAGAATGGGCGTGCCAGGGCATTCAGTGGCTGTGAATGAACTCAACACGTGCGCCCCTTGCATGCATATGAGACACTGCATGCTTGCATCACTGCATCTGGTTTAAGTGGGACCTGGAGATTCAAACATGAGTTCTTAGGCTTCACAGCCAAACGCTTTAACCTCTAGACCATCTCTCCAGCCCCTGTTTTTTTTTTTTTTTTTTTTTTTCCAAGGTAGGGTCTTGCTTTCTAACCTCGGCTGACCTGTAATTCACTGTGCAGTCTCAATGTGGCCTTGAATTCACGGCAACCCACCTACCTCTGCCTCCCAAGTGCTGGGACTAAAGACGTGCACCACTAGGTCTGGCCTGTTTTGTTTTTATGAGACAAGGTCTCAGTCTGTAACCCAGGCTAACTTTGAACTTACTCCAGTCTTGCCTAGGCTTATTGCAGTCAAGAATAGAAAGGCTTGAACCCAGCTCTCTCAGTCGGCCATGGAAGAGGGTGTTGTAAGAGCCAAAAAGATCTGAAAGTGTTTTAGAGGCCAAAATATGCTTGCAGGGGCCAAAGACTAGACTTTTCCTGGACTTCTCATCCTCTGCAAAATGATGAGCCTGGGTGGGGAAGATGTCTCAGTGGTTAAAGGCACTTGCTTGCAAAACCTGCTGGCCTGGGTTCAACTCCTCAGTACACACTGAAGCCAGACCCAAAAAGTAACATTTGCATCTGGAGTCCCAGGGCAGCAGCAAGACATCCTGGTGTGCCCTTACACACACGCGCATGCAAACAAATAAATGACATGGGTGTCCTAGAAACACACACTGCCATTTCATGTGTGGCTGTCTCTCCAAGCCCTTTCTGGGAGGCTAGACCCCTCCCTGCTCACATGGGCACTGAGGAGGAGGAGGAGCCTGGCAGATAAAGGTTGCCATGGGGACACCAAGCCATCATATACCTGCTCCTCCCTGTGGCCACCTCTCCTTCCACTCCAGCCTCCAGGCACCACCAGCGCCTCTTTGTCCTACTCTCTGTCCCATGTGAGGCCACATCTGGTAATCTACTGAGGTGCAGGGGCTGTACACCTAGGCCTGAGCTTCCGTGAGCCCCGGGCTTCCCATGCACAAGAAGCTGCTAGGAGGGACAGTGTCCTAACAGGTTTAGTACATTGCTTTCCACATAGGAAGAGCTCCCTGAACTATGCAGGGGTTGCCAGGAGAAGCACGGTCCCTTTAAGGAGGCCTCACTGGAGACCCTCACCACAGTGTTTGCAGACAAAGCCCAAGCCCCTCCCTGCCCCTTGGAGGATACTTCTCAGGTAATTACACCTCCCAGACCTTTTATCCAGCAGCTTCAAAGTACCTGAGATTCAGGGTCCTCCCCCCCCCGCCCCCCACACTCCACCCCTCTCTTTGAAGTCAAATCATCCAGGCTGACTCCTCCCAGCAGGGGCCCTAACAAGTCAGGGCAGCTCTAGACCTCGGAACCGGTCCCTTGGATTAGTTACTTCTCCTTGCTGTGACAAAATGTCTGTCCGAAGCAATTTCAGAAGGCTTTATTTTGGCTCATGGTCTGAAGGCACAGCCACCATGGTGAGGTCCCAGTCTGTCGTGGCAGGAGGGACGTGAGGCAGCTGGTCACAGCGAATCCACAGTTAGGAAGCTTAGGAAGTTAGGAAGAGAGGTGATCAGCTCACTTTCTACTTTAATGCATCCTGGGACCCCCCCCCCCCCCGCCGCCCAGCCCACAGAGTCACTGCTGCCCACTTTAGTTAACCAGACCTGGTGGCACACACCTTTAATCCCAGCACTTGAGAGGCGGAGGCAGGAGGATCGCTATGAGTTCGAGGGTACCCTGAGACTAGTGAATTCCAGGTCAGCCTGGACTAGAGTGAGACCCTGCCCCTGAAAAAACAAAACAAACAAACAAACAAAAACCCTTTCTGGAAATATCTTCATGGACCCACCCAGAAATGTGTTTCCATGGTGTTTCTAAATCCCATCAAGTATACAATGAAGATGAACTATCATATCCCTTTCCTAAGGACCACGTTCCTGGCTGGCTGTGGCCTGGGGTTTGGCGAAGGATCTGAAACATGTTCCTAGTGGTTCCAAGAAGTGGCCAGTTCCCTGGATCTGCTTTAGTCCGCACTGCTGTACTGGCCACATTGAAGAGCGAGCCCGTCACCTGCAGACCCGCTTTGTAGGTACAAGAAAGGACATTTCTCTCTGGTCTCTGACTCAGCCTCTTCTCAGAGCAACCTGTCTATGCCCACTGCTCTCGTCCTTGATCCACTCACCCCTCGTGGCGGCCCCCAGGAATGGCTGCTCTCTCCTTCCTGATGTCATCGCCTCACCGTGAAGGGCTCTGTGGATTTTCTCTTGCTGACTGGTCGGGGGGGAGGGGCACTGAAGCAGTTCCATAAACACCCATGGAGCTTGCTTGGTGCCTGGCTGTTTGGGGAGACTGCTACCAAGCAACAACATTTCTCTGTGCCTCAGTTTCCTCATATGTCAAGTGACGTGTTCTACTGCTTGCTGAGATGACAAAACTTTATGCATTTCTTTTTTCTATATATATATATTTTGAAACAAGCCCAACAGACTGGCCTTTTTTTTTTTTAATGCAAGAGAGAGAGAATGAGAATTGGCATGCCAGGGCCTCAGCTGTCGCAATCAAACTCCAGACACGCATGTCAGACCTTGGGTGCTTGTGTCACCTTGTGCGTCTGGTTTACCTGGGACCTGGAGAGTCAAATATGGGTCCTTAGGCTTCACAGGCAAGCGCCTTAACCGCTAAGCCATCTCTCAGCGATCCTCCAACCTCTGCCTCTCAAGTGCTGGGATTAAAGGCATGCACCACCATGCCAGGCTTTTTTTTTTTTTTTTAACTTTTTGAGACAGTGTCTCACTAATTTGCCCAGGCTGGCCTTGAACTCATTCTGTATACTAGGCTGACCTTGAACTTGTGCTCCTCCTACTTCAGTCTTCCAAGTGCTAGGATTATAGGTGTGGGCCACCATGCCTAGAATCTTTTCTTTTTTTATTTTTATTTATTTATTTGAGAGAGGGAAGGAGGCAAAGTGTGAGAGAGAGAGAATCAGCACGCCAGGGCCTCCAGCCACTGAAGATGAACTCCAGATGTATGCACCACCTTGTGCATCTGGCTGACGTGGGTCCTGGGGAATCGAACTGAGGTCTTTTGGCTTTGCAAGCAAGCACCTTAACCGCTAAGCCATCTCTCCAGCCCTCTTTTCTTTCTTTCTTTCTTTTTTTAAATTTCCTTCTCTATCTTTTGCTCAAGGATCATTTTGATAGAGTTTGAGAGAAAAACCACAAGGCAGGCAAATTGGAGATGGAGAAGAGGAAGAGAGAGAAAGTCATGACTGCTGAGTTAGGGTCAGAAAGCAGCTTCACGGGAGCAGGGGAGGGAGGAGAGTGGCAAGGGAAAGTGCAGTCTTCAGAAGTAACAGTGAGATAGCCCAGAGCATTCACACAAGCATGCTTAAAAGACTTTGGCCAGAACGGGTGCAATAGTGGCACGTCTGTCATGGTGGAAACCAACTGCCCTCTAATTGGACTGGAGGTCTGCTCCATGGGAGGGAATACATCCCTGATACTGAAAACTTAAAACAGGAGTAGTCATGAGCCCTAGGGGTGTAACATCTGCTGCTGTCTGGCTAAATGTATACACTATGCTTATCAAACTGCCCAGTAAGCACTTCTGTTAATGTTCATACCCTTATATTAATGCTACTCTCACTTTTGGTAGAGAACCTTCTCTTTTCAGATGGCAGTGACCTTGGGATGACTCAGAAGGCATCATGGTGCTGGAAAGAAGTGACCACAGTGCTCAGTACTGCAATATCTCTATCACACCTTCCAAGGCTCAGGGTCTAATGTGGAAGAGGTGGCGGAAAGAATGTAAGAGCCAAAGGAAGGGTAGGACTCCATACAACATGCTCCCTCCAGACACAAAATGGCCTGGATATCCATGGCCTCACAGTGCCTGACACTACCTGCACAAGACCATCATAAGAGGAGGAAAAGATCATGACATAAAAATTAAAAGAGAGACTGATTGAGATGGGGGGGGGGATATGATGGAGAATGGAGTTTCAAAGGGGAAAGTGGGGGGGAGGGAGGGTATTACCATGGGTTATTTTTTATAATCATGGAAGTTAATAAAAATTTGGAAGAAAAATAAAAAAAATAAATAAATCATTTTGAACTAAAAAAAAAAAAAAAAGACATTGGCCATTACCCAAAGATGAGTTAGAAAAGGGAAAAGGAATAGTTACATTTTTGAGTCAGAACTCAGAAAAGCCAGCAGGCTTAGTGGAGATCTGTTAGCACCGCCCCTTTTGTTTTGTTTTGAGACAGGATCTTGTGTAATACAGACTGGCCTTAAATTTGTTGATATAGCCAAGGCTGGCCCTGAACTCCCGCTTCTCCTGCCTCCACCTCCCAAGTGCTGGGATTACAGGCATGTTTTCATGTACTCTAACCCCACACTAGCTCCAAAGGGATAGTTCTGTGATCAGCCCCATAGTACAGATGACGAAACAGAGCCTTAAGGGATTTGCCCAGAGTGTCTGCCTGTCATTGGTGCCGCTGAGGCTTGAGCCAAGTGGCTTGGCCATGGCACAGGCTCAGGCCTCTAAAGATCACCTGACACCGGCGGCTGTGGCCTTGTCTCCTCCTCCTCTGCTCTGGGTGAAGTCCCCCTTCAGACCCATCCCTGAACTTCCTTTTGGGGTGACCGAACTCAGGAAGCCACCTAAAGTCCCTGAGCTGCACAAGACTTTTCTCTTCCTCACCCCTCCTCCATCCTCTGGGTTCGGACGGGCTGACTCCGCCCACTGTCTCCGGGAGGGGCCCCTGTGACCCAGGCACGGCCAATGAAGGCACTGCATTTCCTCTTTACAACGATTGGCTCAGAGATGGGACCATCTCACAAGCTGGGCCAATCAGAGTCAATCCTGAGACACACTTTGGAATTCTTGGGTAAGAGGTTCGCTGTCACTGAAAGGCTGGCGGGGAATGTAGCCAACACTCGGGGCACTGACCCCCGCGCGCAGCCTCAAACCCGGCTCTGCCTTGAACTCCCTAAGTGAGCCCATAGCAACTGTGTTGTGTAGCTGGGTTTGTATTGGATTTCAGTTTTTGTACGTCACAGCCCTCAAGCTCTAATTCCAGAGGTGGATGGTTATAGGTGCTTGCTTGCAAACCTTGCCGGCCTGGGTTCAATTCCCCAGCACCCACATAAAGCCAGTCACAAAGTGGTACGTGCAACTGGCGTTTGTCTGCCAAGAGACCCTAGCGTGCATACACACGCACACACACACATAATTTTTTAAAATTTTATTTATTTATTTGAGAGAGAGAGAGAGAGAGATGGGCTCGCCAGGGCCTCCAGGCACTGCAAAGGAACTCCAGACACGTGCACCCCCTTGTGCATCTGGCTTACGTGGGTCCTGGGGAATCGAACCGAGGTCCTTTAGCTTTTCAGGCAAGCGCCTTAACCTCTAAGCCATCTCTCCAGCCCACACATAAATATTTTAAAAAACTGATCCAGTTTAGGCAGGCTGTGAGTTAGGGACTTCAGTCACTCTTCTGTAGACAACAGCAAAATGCTGCTAGCCGGCCAAAATCATGTGCTGGCGTTCTCACAATAGCTGTCTGGACAATGCTGTGTTGAATCCTTTTTACTATCCACAAAAAAAAAAAAAAAAAAAAGTATTTTTAGCCGGGTGTTGGATGAGTTGTAATAAAATAAATGTGCTCAGCCAAGGATGGAGGCGCATACCTTTAATCTCAGCACATGGGAGGCAGAGGTGGGAGGATTGCCATGAGTTCGAAGCCACCCTGAGGATACAGAGTGAATTCCAGGTCAGCATGGGCTAGAGCGAGACCCTACCTCGAAAAAAACAAGCAAACAAAAAAGTGCTTTTAGAGGGCTGGAGAGATGGCTTAGTTGTTAAGACACTTGCCTGCAAATCCTAACAACCAGGGTTCATTTCCCCAGCGCCCACATAAAGCCAGATGCACAAAGCAGTGCATGCATCTGGCATTCCTTTGCAGTGGCTGGAGGCCCTGGTGTGCCCACTCTCTTTCTCTGTCCTTGAAAATAAATAAAAATATTTTTAAAAAATAAAATGCCAAGTGTGGTGGTGCACACCTTTAGTCCCAGCACTCAGGAGGCAGAGGTAGGAGGATTGCTGTGAGTTCAAAGCCAGCCTGGGACTAACAGAGTGAGTTCCAGGTTCGCCTGGGCTACAATGAGACCCTACCTCAAAAAACTATAATAATAAATAAAAAATAAAGCCGGGTGTGGTGGTGTGTGCCTTTAACCCCAGCACTCTGGAGGCAGAGGTAGGAGGATTGTTGAGAGTTCGAGGCCACCCTCAGAGTACAGAGTGAACTCCAGGTCAGCCTGGGCCAAAGTGAGACCCTACCTCGAAAACCAAAAACCAAAAGCAAAACAAAACATAAAAATAAATAAAAGTATTCTCAGAGGCAGAGGAGGTAGGAGGATTGCTGTAAGCTCAAGGCCACCCTGGGACTACAGAGTAGTGACCCGTCAGTCTGGGTTAGAGTGAGCTCCTACCTCAAAAGTGCCAAAAAAGGGCTGGAGAGATGGCTTAGCTGTTAAGGCACTTGCCTGCAAAGCCAAAGAACCCAGGTTCAATTTCCCAGAACCCATGTAAGCCAGATGCACAAGGTGGCGCATGCATCTGGAGTTCATTTGTTGTGGCTGAAGGCCCTGGTGTGCCCATTCTTTTTCTGTCTGCCTCTTTCTTGCTAGATCTCCCCTCGAATAAGTAATAAATAAAAATATCAAAAAAAGTATTTTTATTTATTTACAAGCAGAGGAAGAGGGAGAGGATGGGTATGCTTGCTGCTGTCCACGAAGTCCAGATGCATGAGCCACTTTGTGCACCTGGCTTTATGTAGGTACTAGGGAATCGACCCTAGGATGGCAGGCTTTGCAAGCAAATGCATTTAACCACTGAGCAATCTCTTCAGCCCATCCCCCCTTTTTTTTTCTTTTGGTTTTTTGAGGTAGGGTCTCACTCTAGCCCAGGTTAACTTGGAATTCACTATGTAGTCTCAGGGTGGCCTCGAACTCACGGCGATCCTCCTACCTCTGCCTCCCAAGTACTGGGATTAAGGTGTGCGCCACCACGCCAGTAAAGCCCCCCTCCCTTTATTTTTCTGAGGCAGGATCTCACTGTAGCCCAGGCTGATCTTGAACTCACTTTGTAGTGCCAGTCTGGTTTCAAACTAATGGCAATCCTCCTATCTCAGTCTCCCAAGTGCCACGACTAAAGGTGTGCGCCACCATGTCCGACTAGTATCCACTTATTGATGGGGAGGCTGAGGCTCAGGTGGCTTAGAGTCACATTGCTGGGAAGCAATTCTGCCTGCCACACATATTGATTCTTGGGGACCCCCACACAGATCTCCTGTAACATCCATGGGGACACAGAGGCCGCAGGTAGAGGAGCAGGGCTCTGGGCTTCTCAGCGGCCTGCATGCCTGAAGCCTCTGTTGTTCCCTCCATACTTCTCCATCAGAGGCTAGGACTGGATTGGAGGAGGAGCAGCCATTGGACTTGGGCCTCTTTTCTGCCTCCACAGACATGGAACTGCCACTAGTCAGAACCTTCTAGAATACAGTCATATACAAGACCCTGGGTTCTAGTCACAGCACCAAAATAAACAAGCAATAACAAAAAGGAACCAAAAGGTGGTAAGGTATCTTTGGTCCTTAAGGAAGCTGGCTGTTCCCAGAAAAGAGAGGTGGAGTCAGAGGTATGGGCAAAGGGATGGAGAGATGGCTTAGTGGTTAAGGTTAAGGTGTTTGCCTACAAAGCCAGAGGATCTTGGTTCAACTCTCCAGGACCCACCTAAACCAGATGCACAAGGGGGCACATGTGTCTGGAGTACCTTTGCAGTGGCTGGAGGCCCCTGGCACGCCCATTCTCTCTCACTCTCTCTGCCTCTTTCTCTCTCAAATAGATAAATAAAAAATATTTTTCTGGTCATGGTGGTTCATGCCTTTAATCCCAGCATTCGGGAGGCAGAGGAGCGAGGATCGCCATGAGTTCGAAGCCACCCTAAGACTACATAGTGAATTCTAGGTCAGCCTGGGCTAGGGTAAGACCCTACCTCGAAAAGCAAAAACAAAACAAACAAACAAACAAACAACAACAACAACAAAATACTAATGGGCAGGTGCAAGGGAGAATGGTGCCGGGCGTGGTGGCGCACCCCTTTAATCCCAGCACTCGGGAGGCAGAGGTAGGAGGATCGCCGTGAGTTCAAGGCCACCCTGAGACTCCATAGTGAATTCCAGGTCAGCCTGGGCTGGAGCGAGACCCTACCTCAAAAAAACAAACAAACAAACAAACAAAAAAACCCAAAAAACAAAAATAAATAAATAAATAAAATAAAGAAGAATGGTGGTTTGAGAAACTGTTACAATTGTCCAGAAGTTGAGGCAGCTTGAAACAGGATGGTGAAGCCCAAAGATGAGACGAGACAGAGGTGAGCTGGGATCTTTGAGGCAGACCAGAAAGGCCAGATGGGAGGGGCAATCAGTGGCAAGTTTGCAAGCAGCCAGGGAAGGGACCTGTGTTTGTCTCTTCTTTTTGGGAAGCGTGGGCAAAGGCCTTGGATGGTGGGGTGGGGTTCAGTGTGGGAGTTGGGGTGGGAGAGATTACCTCCCTGGAAGGAGCAACCAACCAGGGCTCTCAAGGCCACCTGCTGATATGCTATGTCACCAGGCCAGGTGACTCCATCTTTGAGCCCTCTTCTCGCAACTCATGCCTAAAAATACCCACCACCTGCCTCTGCTTCTACCAGACGGGGCCCCTGTAAACTGAGACCTACGAAGGCCCTTGAGGAATAGGGGCTAAGAACCTGGATTTGAGTAGGGTTTGGCCCGAAAGCTCGGGAGGGGACTATGGATATCAGATAGGATCTGGTTTGTAAGCACTGTTGATGTGGGGATAATTGGGACAAGGACTTTACCCTAGATGGGTTTAGCATGTCAGAAGGAAGAATTAGGAAGTCATGAACAAATGAGGGCTTCAGACTTGGGCTGGGAGGAATTTCTTTTTCTTTTTCTTTTTTCTTCTTCTTTTCCGAGGTAGGGTCTCACTCTAGCTGAGGCTGGGCAGGGTGGCACATGCCTTTAGTCTCAGCACTCAGGAGGTAGAGGTAGGAGGATCTTTGTGAATTCAAGTCTACCCTGATACTACATAATGAATTCCAGGCAAGCCTGAGCTAGAATGAGACTGTACCTTAAAAAAAAAAAAAACTATAAAATAATTTTTATCTTTTATGAGACAGAGAGAGAGAGAGAGAGACAGAGAAAGGAAAGTGTACAGAGAGACTAAGTATGGATGCACCAGTGCCTTCTGCTACTGCAAAGGAACTTTGTGCATCTGGCTTTATGTGGGTACTGGGGAGTCAAACTCAAGCCACCAGATTTTGCAAGCAAGACCCTTTAACCACTGAGCCATCTCTCCAGCCTCATTTTTGTTTTGTTTTGTTTTTGGAGGTCGGGTCTCACTCTAGTTCAGGCTGACCTGGAATTCACTATGTAGTCTCAGGCTGGCCTTGAACTCATGGCGATCCTCCTACCTCTGCTGGGATGAAAGGTGTGTGCCACCACGTGTGTATGTGTGTATGGTATGTTTGGTGTTTGTGTATGTGGAATATGCACATGCGTGTGCACATGCCCATGCAAGCAGAGTCCCGAGGCCGACACCGGGCTCCTCTGCTGCTCTTCCGTCTTGTTTTCCTGAGGCAGAGTCTCACGGAGCCTGGAGCTCCTGCCCCGCCATCCCACAAGAGCCCCAGAGATCTTCCTGCCTCGTTCACCATAGCAGGGCTGTGGTTACAAGCACGCACTGCCATGCTTGACTTTCTTTTTGGTTTTTCAAGGTAGGGTCTTGGTGTGGCCCAGGCTAACCTGGAATTCACTCTGTAGTCTCAGGCTGGCCTCAAACTCACAGTGATCTTCCTACCTCTGCCCCCTGAGTACTGGGATCAAAGGCGTGTGGCACCATGCCCAGCTACAGGCTTTTTGCGTGGGTGCTGTGGCTTGAACTCAGGCTTGTATGGACAACTTGGGGTATAACATGAGTTCTAGGTCAGCCTGGGCTACAGTGAGACCCTGCTTCAAAGAGGGACAGAGAAAAGGAAAGAAAAAAGAAAGTTTTGTCTGGTTGCGTTATCTTTTCCTAGGGAGCCAAGTGTTGTGGTGCATACTTTTAATCCCAGCACTCAGGAGGCTGAGGTAGGAGAATCATGTTGAGTTTGAGGCCAGCCTAGAATGGCCTACAGAATGTGTTCAGGTTAGCCTAGGACTAGAGTGAAACCCTACCTCAAAAAAACAACACTGAGCCGGGCATGGTGGCGCACGCCTTTAATCCCAGCACTCAGGAGGCAGAGGTAGGAGGATCGCTGAGTTTGAGGCCACCCTGAGACTCCATAGTGAATTCCAGGTCAGCCTGGGCTAGAGTGAGACCCTACCTCGAAAAACCAAAAAAAACAAAACAAAACAAAAAAAAACACCGAGCCGGGCGTGGTGGCACATGCCTTTAATCCCAGCACTAGGGAGGCAGAGGTAGGAGGATCACTATGAGTTCGAGGCCACCCTGAGACTACATAGTTAATTCCAGGTCAGCCTGGACTAGAGTGAAACCCTACCTTGAAACAAATAAACAAACAAACAACAAACAAAAAACACCCAGGACAGGAGAGATGGCTCAGTGGTTAAAGGCATTTGCTTACAAATTCTCACGGCTTGGGTTGGATTCCCCAGCGCTCACATAAAACCAGATGTACAAAGTGGTGCATGCATCTGGAGTTCATTTGCAGTGGCTGGAGGCCGTGGTTGTTCCCATTTTCTTGCTCTCCTTGCAAATGAATAATTTTTTTATTTATTCATTTCAGAGAGAGAGTGAGAGAGGCAGATAGAGAAACAGAAAGAGGGATAGAGAGAGGGAGAGAGAGAGAGAGAGAGAGAGAGAAAGGGTTGCTCCAGGGCCTCTAACCACTGCGAATGAACTCCAAATGTGTATTCCACCTTGTGCATCTGGCTTATGTGGGAACTGAGGACTCAAACCTGGGTCCTTGGGCTTCACAAGCAAGCACCTTAACTGCTAAGCCATCCCTCTCCAGCCTGCAAATGAATAAAAAATTCTAAAAAAAATGCCACATATAGAGCTGGACTCAGTGGTTAAAGGCACTTGCTTGAAAAACTTGATGGCCTAGGTTTGATTTCCCAATGCCCATGTAAAGCCGGATGCCCAAAGAGGCACATGCATCTGGAGTTCGTTTGAAGTGGCTGGAGACCCTGGTATGTCCATTCTCTCTGTCTCTCTTATCTCTATCTTTCTCTGCTTTCAAATCAATAAACAAAAATATTTAAAAATGAGGGCTAGAGAGATGGCTTAATGGTTAAGGTGCTTGCCTGCAAAGCCAAAGGACCCTGGTTCAGTTCCCCAGTACCCATGTAAGCCAGATGTACAAGGGGACGCTTGTGTCTGGAGTTTGCAGTGGCTGGAGGCCCTGGTGTGCCCATTCTTTCTCTGTCTGTCTCTCTTCTCTCTATCTCTACTTGCAAATAAATGAATAAATTTTGCAAAAATATTTAACAATGAGAGAGGAAGCCTGGTGTGGTGGCGCACGCCTTTACTCCCAGCACTCGGGAGGCAGAGGTAGGAGGATTGCCATGAGTTTGAGGCTACCCTAAGACTACAGAGTGAATTCCAGGTCAGCCTGGGCTAAAGTGAGACCCTACCTTGAAAGAGAAAAAAAAAAAAAAAAAAAAAAAGAGGGAGAGAGACAGACAGAGAGAGAAAAGAAAAAAAAAAAAAAATCCCAGCTTGTGAGATGGCTCAGCATTTAAAGGCACTTGCTTGCAAAGCCTGATGGCCCAGGTTCGATTCCCCAGTACCCACATAAAGTCAGATGCACCAAGAGGTGTATGAATCTGGCGTTCATTTGTAGTGGCAAGGGGCTCTGGTGTGCCCATTCTTCCTCCCCCGCACCCCTGGCTTACAAATACATAAAATAGTAACAACAACAACAAAAAACCCCAACACCCTCCCCTCATAAAAAACCCTTTTTCTGGGGAGATGTGAACATCTACTCACCCCACATAGGACACCAATGGTTACAGCAATGACTCCATCCAAATCTAGTGTATTGAATCAACAAGCTTATTGGGGTTACTTGTAGGAATGTGAGTGAGCCCCAAACAGCTGCATCACTGAAAAGTTCCTCCTCTGCAGCTAACTGTCCACATCCCATATACTCTAACACCTCCTGGGACCACATGCCAGGACAGAATTACATACATCTGAGAGGGAGTGAGGGAAGAAATGGCTTGTCTCGGAATCTCAGGAGCTGGTCTAATGATCCTTCTCAGCCCTTCCTTGTATGAGAGAGGCCAACAGGACTGATGTTGAAATTCCAGCCACTGAGAGGTGCTACAGGATACAGTAGGGTGGGATTTTTCGCTGATGGTGCTCTTTTGGGTTCACCCATGCTCCTGTTGGTAAGCCCAATAAGTGCATTGCTTCACTGAGCTGGACTTAGGTGGGATCTTTACTTTGGTTTATCATCCTATCTGGGTGGAGGAGACATTTGTCCATGTCTCCCCAGAAAAAGTTAAGTTAACACAACAGTCCTCACAGAACCCATGTTCTAGCCGGGCGCTGTGGCATACAACTTTAATCCCAGCACCCGGGAGGCAGAGGTAGGAGAAGCGCCATGTGTTCAAGGTCATCCTGAGGTAGAGCTGAGCCCCTACCTCAAATATTTTTTTTTTTTTTTTAGCCATATGTGGTGGTGCACACCTTTAATCCCAGCACTCGGGAGGCAGAGGTAGGAGGAGCGCCATGTGTTCAAGGTCATCCTGAGGTAGAGTTGAGCCCCTACCTCAATTTTTTTTTTTTTTTTAGCCATATGTGGTGGTGCACACCTTTAATCCCAGCACTTGGGAGGCAGAGGTAGGAGGATTGTGTGAGTTCAAGGCCACCCTGAGACTACCGAGTGAATTGGCTGGAGAGATGGCTTAGCAGTTAAGGCACTTGCCTGTGAAACCTAAGGACTGACTCAGGTTCGATTCTCCAGGTCCTATGTAAGCCAGATACACATGGTGGCACATGCATCGGGAGTTTGTTTGCATTGGCTAGAGGCCCTGGCACACCCATTCTCACTCTGTCTCTACTAAATAAATAAATAATCTTAAAAAATAAAAAAAGAGCCAGGCATGGTGGCACACACCTTTAATCCCAGCACTTGGGAGGCAGAGGTAGGAGGATCGCTGTGAGTTCAAGGCCACCCTGAGACTACAGAGTGAATTCCAAGTCAGCCTGGGCTAGAGTGAGACCCTACCTTGAAAAAACCAAAAAAATAAAAATAAAAATAAAAAAAGGAGCCAGGCGTGGTGGCGCACACCTTTAATCCCAGCACTTGGGAGGCAAAGGTAGGAGGATTGCCGTGAGTTTGAGGCCACCCTGAGACTCCATAGTGAATTCCAGGTCAGCCTGGGCTAGAGTGAGACCCCACCTTGAAAAACCAAAATAAATAAATAAATAAATAAATAAATAAATGGGGGGCTGGAGACATGGCTTAGAGGTTAAGTGCTTGCTTGTGAAGGCTAAGGATCCCGGTTTGAGGCTCAATTCCCCAAGACCCACGTAAGCCAGATGCACAAGGTGGCACATGTGTATGGAGTTCATTTGCAGTGGCTGGAGGCCCTGGTGCGCTGGAGGCCCTGGTATGCCCATTCTCTCCCTCTCTCTGCCTCTTTCTTTCTCTGTCTGTTGCTCTCAAATAAATAAATAAATAAAACACACACCAAAAAACCTTTAAAAAATAAGTAAATAAATTGGCAAGCTATAACAAAGAAATTAAATGTTTCTGAGAAAATAGAATATGGTGAATGAGGAGTGACTGTGAGGGGCATGGCAGCTTTACTCTGGCAGGAGATATCTGACCTTGCGCTCTGAGGTAATCCTCCTGCCTCAGCCTCCTAAGTGCTGGGATTTCAGGCATGAGCCATGCCACCACACCTGACAGAGCAGAGCCTTGAAGAAGGTAGGTGTCTGGGGAGAACAGCAATGCGAGCAGAGAGAACAGCCAGTGCAAAGGCCTTGACGCTGAGTGCATTTAACCTGCTGTAGGGACAGTAAGGGTCAGCGTGGAGGAAAAGGCAGAGATGAAGCCAGGCATGTGTGCACATCTGGAGAGGAAGAATGTCAGGTCACGGTTTTGTGCAGACTTGTAAGGACTTTGGCCCTTATTTATTTATTTATTTTTGTTTTTCCAGGTATGATTTCACTTTAGCCCAGGCTTACCTGGAATTCACTATGTAATCTCAGGGTGGCCTCGAACTCACAAGCCATCTTCCTACCTCTGCCTCCTGAGTGCTGGGATTAAAGGTGTGTGCCACCATGCCTGGCTTGGCCTTTTTATTTAGAATGAATTGTGGAGCAAAGTGGTAAGGTTTGACTTAGGTTTTATGTATTTATTATTTATTGTGCTGGGGATCTGAACCCAGGAACTAGTGCCTGCAAGGCCGGCCCTCCCCCACTGATTTGGGTTTCAAAAGAATTCTGGGCCTGGAGAAGATGGCTTAGCAGTTAAGGCACTTGCTGGTGAAGCCTAAGGACCCAGGTTTGATTCCCCAGGACCCACATAAACCAGATGCACAAGGTTTCACACGAGTCTGGAGTTCTTTTGCAGTGGCCGGAGGCCCTGGTGTGTCCATTCACTCTCTGCTTCTTTTTCACTCTTTCTAATAAATAAACTAAAAACTAGAAATAAAAAAAATTCTGATAACCACATTGACTCAGATGGGCAGATAGGACACCACTGGAAAACCAGAGCTGGATCAGGTGAACCTTGCAAGACCAGAGCCTGGACCCACGGTGGCAGTAGTGGGGTTGGCTGGAAGAATCTGAGTACTAGGTATATTTTGCAGATAAAGCCAACACCTACCTAAGTGGACAGGGGCAGAGGGTGGACTTAAGGATGACTCCAGAAGTTCTGGTCTGGGGACTGGAAGCATGGAGTTGCCCATAGCTGGTGCTGCAGGGCTGTAAGGGAAAAAGGTTGCATGTGTGTGGAAGGGGAGGCTGCTGAGACCATGGAGTAAGAGACATTAGTAGACAGCTAGGGCTGGCAAGAAGGCTAGCAACCGCTTGCTTGCAAAGCCACAAAGCCTACTGGCCTCAGGTTTAATTAACCCCAGCACCCATGTGAAGCCAAATGCATGTGGAGTTCATTTGTATTGGCAAGAGGCCCAGCGACATACTCTCTCTCTCTCTTCATAAGAAAACTATATATATCTTGGGGATCTTGAACACATCCACTCAGAACTTGATTGTTTATTATTATTATTATTATTATTTTGTTTTTTTGAGGTAGGGTCTCACTCTAGCCCAGGCTGACCTGGAATTCACTATGTACTCTCAGGGTGGTCTTGAACTCACAGGGATCCTTTTACCTCTGCCACCCAAGTGCTGGGATTAAAGGCGTGTGCCACCATGCCTGGTTTATTATTATTTTTTAGTTAGCTGGGTAAGATGTGGGTCTAGCAAACCGAAATGGACCAGGCATTTGGCATGATACCTGCAGCCTTCCGCTAGCTAGATGGCCAAGAGCGAGGTGAGGCAGTACCCACGCGAGCTCAGTGGAGTGGGAAGAAAAAAAAAGAAACCTCTTTTTGAGCCTCGCTTTTTTTTTTTTTTTCCAAGGTAGGGTCTCACTCTAGTTCAGGCTGACCTGGAGTTCATTGTGCAGTCTCAGGTGGCCTTGAACTCACAGCGATCCTCCTACCTCTGCCTCCAGAGTGCTGGGATTAAAGGCGTGCGTCGCCACGCCGGGCTGCGCCACGCATCTTCATGCAGCCATTCGCTGTTGATGCGCTCCAGCATTCCACCTGCGCCCTCCACGGAACAAAATAGCCACTATATTTTGTTTCGTCATCAAAGTAGACTCTAATCAAGTCTTGGAGAAGCGCTGGCCCTCGGGGACAGAGTTTGTTGCCCGCAGCTTGTTCCCCAGCACTGAGGTTTCTGGGGACTTGAGAAGATGCGAGGGGCGGGGGTCGGGGTTCGGTCTTGGCCAGTCAGTTCGCGAGTGGCAAGAGCACCGAGTCGCCCGCCTCGTATCCAGGAGTGGCGCGTGGGCCTGCGCGGCGCGGCCCCTTTAAGACCCCGCGAGTGATCTCAGCCGCGCGCCGGCGGCCCCGCCCTCCCCAGCGGCGCGCCCCAGTGCGCACGCGCGCCGCGGTGGCAACTCCGCTGGGCTCGGGACGCGCCGGCGGCGGCCGAGACCCGGGGCTACGGCGCCGCCCGCACTGCCCGCAGAGCCTGGCAGCCGCGCGTCGCCCAGCACGCCGTCGCCATGGGCCCCTGAGGTATCCGAGGCCCGGGAGGGGTGGCTGCGGGTACCCGGGGCGCTTGGGGTACGTGTGTGGGGGAACTTGTTCCTTCGGGTCCCCGGGATGGGCAGGGGAGGAGGGGGGCGCCGAGGCCCAGCCCGCCTGGCCCCGAGCCGTCGGGGTCGCGGGGAGGCCCGTGGGTGTGCCCGCTCCCCCTCCTGCCGACGTGGCGGGGGCGCGCCGGGAGTGTAACCGGACCTCCGGGTGGGGGAGGCGGGGGAGAGGGGCGACGGGGGCTCCGGCCCTTTGCTGGCGAGAGTGTGCCAGCCCGAGGGGCTGGACGGGGGGCGGGGAGGCCGATGCTGGCGCCTGGCACGGCCGAGTGAGTGGGGACGCATCCGTGCCCGGTGCGGTGGCGGTGACCTGGGAGGGTAGTTGACCCCGAGGCCTTCAAAATTAGGGGGCGGTGGTGGAAGAAGCCTTGCACACGGGTCACCGGGTTTGGAGGGGGACCGATGGGAAGCTGGGGCTCTCAGGATATTTGCTTCCGAAGGGACGCCACACATAGTCACCGGTTTGGGTGTGTGTATCTGACCGGTGACTTGAGCGCATCTTCCCTAGGCACACCCTTGGACACACTGCTTGGAGGCCGTGGGCAGGCAGGGAGTCTGGGTAGTGGGCACAGATTCCCAGCCCACATCCTCTCTTAGGGGGTTGTAGGAGGCCAGACATTTCAACCTCTCCCTCCCTCCCTGCCTTCCAGGCCATGATGGGGCAGCACAGGTGTTTGCCTTGCCTGATACCTGTGTGCGAGGTGAAGGCCATGTTTTATTCATCTGACTCCCGGGTGCTCTGTGTAAGAAAAGAAGTAGCAATCTGTGCCCTGGAGGCAGGTAGGCACACCTGCACCAGAGCAGATGGCACAGGTCTCAGAGGTGTGGCTTCCTTGACAGGTCGTTTGAAGCGTCCCCTCCCGTGTCCCTTGTAAACACGTTTGGTGGGCCGTCTCAGTATCTTCAGCGTGCTGTGTGTGTGTCAGAGTTGGGACGGTGGCATGAGAGAGCCCTTCAGCCAGGCTTAGGTTCATCTGGACTAGAAGGTGGTGCTTCCATTTATCCAGGAGCTCTGGGGGTGTGGGGTGCTAGGACTTGGCAGGGTCATCACAAGTATGTGCAAACCCCAAGCAAAGGGCTAGTGCAGTGGTGGGTTCAGGGCTGGGGGGGGGGGAGGGGATGCCCACAGCAAAATACTCTAGCACAGAGGGACAGTGGAGCTGCAAGGGTGACCGACATTCCTAGGGATTTTTGCTTTCTAGGTATATTTTCCCAGCTTTCTCATAGCAGCTGTGTGAGTAAAGAATTGTTATGCCCATTTGAGAATGAGGAAAACTGAGGCCTCTAGGAAATTCATGACTCACTTGTCACTGATACATGCAGGTCCTGATGGAGTCGTCCATGAGTCAGGACCTGGGTCTCACTAGGTCTCCTCTTGTAATTTACTGAGCATTTACTCTATGGGCCAAGCTCCCGCCCCGGCTGTGCCTATCTCCTCTCCTTGTATTCCCTGGAGTAGAGCACCTAGAGCCACAGGTCTGAGGATGACTGGGACCTGGTGCCTGCCCTCTAGGGACTCCCCGTCTGCTGGGAAGGTGGACTTCATAGTGACAGTGTTGGCCTGTGTGGGTGGAGAGGTGCTGCAGATTCCTCCCAGGAGCCTCAGGTGCGACCTGGGTGCCTTGGTGCCATCCTTGGAGGGTGGATGTGCCCTTGTCCTTGGGGCAGTGGATGTGTCTTAAGTTGTATCCAGGGTGGTCAGGACTGTACAAGGAAAGGAGCCTCTCCTAAAGCCAGTCAGTGGCCAGAAGACCTGCCAGGTTGGAAGGGTTCCCTCCCTCCCTCCTTCCTTTTTTCCTCCCTCCCTCCCTCCTTCCTTTTTTCCTCCCTCCCTTCCTTTTTTCCCTCCCTCCCTCCCTTCCTTCTTCCCTCCCCTGCTTCTTCCTTTTCCCCTCCCTTCTTTCCTTCCTTCCTCCCTCCCTTCTTCTTTCCTCCCTCCCTCCTTCCTTTCTTCCCTCCTTCCCTTCATCCCCCTTCCTTCTTAACTCTCTCATTTCCTTTCTCTCTCCCTCCCTCCTCCTCCCTCCTTCTTCCTCTCTCACTTCCTTCCTTCCTCCCTCCCTTCTTCCCTTCCTCCCTCCCATACTTCCTCCTTTCTTCCCTCCTATTCTCCCTCCCTCCTTTGGTTTTGTGTATTGAACCCAGGGCCTCATGCATACTTGGCAAACGGTGTGTTGCTGAGCCCCATCCCGCCCTCTCCTGCTGTCTCTCTGTCTTGGAAGTCTTGCTCGGGTTTGCTAGCCGCTCTGCCCAGCTGCTCCCTGAGGGCCTTGGTGCTACTTCCAGCCCCTGCTGTGCTCATTTCTCTCCACACACTCCCTGGAGTAGAAACACCCTTTATTGTTTTGAGCTTGAGTAGCAGCCACTGAGACTGGGGATTTGGTGTGTGAGTTCTGGGTGGCCTGCAGCTGGGCCTTCAGTGCTCTCTGTGGGGTCTGCCACTTGCTGAACACCTACTGTGTGCCCTAAACTGGCTAGCAACTGAGAAGACAGGCCAGAGTTGTGGGTTGTGCCCTGTAAAAGGCTGCGATTGGCTTAGGAAGCTGAGTTTGTAAGCAGTATATGCAGGACAGTGCTCTACTTGTGGTAGAGAGAGGGCCCTAACAGGACAATAGGAACAACAGCTCACTCATTGAGCACTTACTGTGTGCCAGGCACAGTTCAAAGCATTTTCATGAATTAACTGTTTTATCCTCCTACACCCAGTGAGGTGGGACTGTCACCTTCCAAATGAGAGCTGAGTTGTTTGGACCTCAGAGCTTTGCAATTTCCCCATGGACCTGGGATGTGCCAGATGCCTTTCTGGCCCTGAAGGACTAGGCGGGCGGACTGAGGAGGAAGAAGTGGGCATTCTAGGTAGAGATGTGGCAGTACCTACTAAGGAGTTTGAACTCCATCCAGGTGTGGTCAACAAGGAACCCCTCCCACCCCAGGTACTGTCTCACTCTAGCCCAGGCTGACCTGTAATTCACTCTGTATGTAGTCAGGGTGGCCTCGAACTCATAGCGATCCTCCTACCTCTGTCTCCTGAGTGTTGGGATTAAAGGCTCGCGCCACCATGCCTGGGCACCAAGGAGCCTTTGAAACTTTCAGAGGAAGTGACACACTCAGCTGAGAGTTAGCAGTACCATCATCCTGTACCCTGCTTCCTTCATTCCAGCAAGTACCTAAGGTGACCCCCTATTTCCCGTTGGTCGCCGCCTCTGTCAGTCTCTGCTGCCTTTCTGTTCTCTTCTCCTGTGGCTTCTGCTCTGAGGGCCCCTGTGCTCCAGATCTGGCCTCTGGCCCTTCTGTTGTAATGATGTCTGCTCTGCAGATGCCTTTTTCTGCCTCTGTCCCTTGGAGCTACTGAGCTGGAACTCAACTTTCCTCTCTTCTCTCCTCTCCTCTCTTTATAATTTATTTTTATTTATTTGAGAGAGAGAGAGAGAGAGAGAATGGGCATGCCAGGGCCTCCAGCCACTGCAAACAAACTCCAGACGCATGTGTCATCTTGTGCATCTGGCTTACGTGGGTTCTGGGGAATTGAACCTGGGTCCTTAGGCTTTGTAGGCAAGTGCCTTAGCTTTAACCATCTCTCCACCCCCATTCTGTCTTTATTTTTAGTGTGTGAGTGTGTGTGTTTTTGTGTGTGTGTGTGGCAGGATCTCATTCAAGCCCAGACTGACTAGAATTTACTCTAGCCCACACCAGCTTCAAACTCAGAGCAATCCTTTTACCTCAGTCTCCCCCCCAGGGCTGGGATTAAAGGCAATCGCCACCATTACCCAGCTCCACTTTTTATTTTATTTTATTTTTCAAGGTAGGGTTTCACTCTAGCCCAGGCTGACCTGGAATTCACTGTGTAGTCTCAGGGTGGCCTCGAACTCACATGATCCTTCTAACTCAGCCTCCTGAGTGCCGGGATTAAAGGCATATGCCACCATGCCCAGTTTCTACCTTTTTTTTAAAAAAATTAATTTTATTTATTTGAGAGAAGAGAAAGAGGCAGATAGAGGATGGGTTCATCAGGGCCTTCAGCCACTGCAAACAAACTCCAGATGCATGCGCCACCTTGTGCATCTGGCTTATGTGGGTCCTGGGGAATCCAACCTGGGTCCTTAGGCTTTGCAGGCAAGTGCCTTAACCACTAAGCCATCTCTCCAGTGGGGGCCCCCCCCACCTTATTTTTTGAGACAGGGTTTCTCACGGAACCTGGAGCTCACTGATTTGGCTAGACTAAATAAAATAGCGAGCCCTAAGGATGCCCTGTGTCTGCCTCTGAAGGTGGGGTTACAGGTATGCCCTGACCTGTCGCGCCTGCCTTTGGGTAGTAGGTCTTCATGTTGATGTAACAAGTACTTGGTTGACTGAGCCATCTCTCCAGCAGCCCCTGAACTAACTTTCCTCCCTCCCTCCCTCCCTCCCTCCCTCCCTCCCTCCCTCCCTCCCTCCCTCCCTTCCTTCCTTCTTCCCTCCCTCCCCCCCTCTCCTTCCCTCCAGTATCTTTTGGTATTTTTGAGGCAGGGTCTCACTCTAACCCAGGATGACCTGGAACTCATTCTGTAGTTCCAGGCTGGCCTCAAACTCATAGTGTTCCTCCTACCTCAGCTTCGTGAATGCTGGGATTTAGGTGTGAGCCCAGCTTAAACTTGTTTCCTTCCTTCCTTCTCTTAAAAAAAATTATTTGTTTATTTATTTACTTATTTTAGTTTTAAAAATTTAATTTATTTATTTGCAATCAGAGAGAGAGAGAGAATGGGCACTCCAGAGCCTCTAGCCACTGCAAACAAACTCCAGATGCATGTGCCCCTTGTGCATCTGGTTTACGTGGGTCCTGGGGAATCGAACCTGGGTTTTTTGGCTTTGTAGGCAAATGCCTTAACTGGTAAGCCATTTTTCCAGCTCTCTTCTCTCTCTCTCTTTTTTTTTTTTTTTTTTTTTTTTTTGAGGCAGGGTCTTACTCTAGCTGAGGCTGACCTGGAATTCACTGTGTATTCTCAGGATGGCCTCAAACTCACAGTGATCCTCCTATCTCTGCCTCCTGAGTGCTGGGATTAAATGCATGCGCCACCATGCCCGGCTCTCTTCTTCTTTTTGAGGTAGAGTCTTGCTCTAGCCCAGGCTGAACTGGAATTCACTATGTAGTCTCAGGATGGCCTTGAACTCACAGCCAGCCTCCTACCTCTACCTCCCGACTGCTGCGCCACCATGCCTGGCTTTGTTTTCTTAAAGACTGAAGTTCTGGTTCTTCCATGTTTTGTGGTCCTCACTAGCTTATGCCGTAGCTCCCCCAAAGGCCTTGGGGAGCTTGTTCTCTCATCCATGCTTGGAGCCCTTAGCTCTGTGACTACAGGCAGAGCGGAGGGGTTTGGCTGCTGGGTCTCCATTGTGAGCTTACTGAGGACTTGCCCGCTTGACTTTGCTGGAGGTGCAGCTGTCATGTGATGCAGCGACATGCTGGTCCCACCAGGGTGTGAGGAGTTGGACTTCATTCCTCCCCAGGACTGAGGGCTGTGGGGACGGGCGTGCTGTACTTGGGCGTTCTTGCAGAACCCTGCTGAAGCACAGCTGTGGCAGGGAGTAAGGACTGATGCAGTCAGGGTAGGATGTGAGGGTGGGAGTCGGGGAGAAGTTCCAATTGGATACCTCGGGATAAGAGGTTGAAAATCTAGAAACCAGTTGAGAATGGTCACTGAGAGCAAGGGATCAGGAAGACAGAGGGAACTAATGAGCTGAGTAGTTCTGGTGACCTGGAAAGAGAGTTAGGAGATGGAGTTCAAATCCTTGCTCTTATTAGCCTTGTGTCCTTGGGCAGCTTGCTTACCTCGTTCTAAACTGTTATTTTTTTGTTGTTGTTGTTGTTTCACTCTGACCTGGAATTCACTATGTAGTCTCAGGGTGGCCTCGAACTTAATCGTGATCCTCCTACCTCTGCCTCCTGAGTGCTGGGGTTAAAGGGTGTGCCACCATGCCTGGCTTAATAAACCCTGGTTTTTAAAAATGGGGGAGGTTGCACATTTTAATACCCTAGTTCTCAGGAGGTTGAGGAAGCAGGATCAATGTGAGCGTAAGGCTATCCTGGATTACATAATGAGACCTTATCTCATAAAAAGCAGTGGGGAGGGGGCTGGAGCCACAGTCTTTTCATCTGTAAAGTGGGACTGTCATGACCAATGTCTGCATGAGCTCACCAGGGCACCTGGCAATAGCGCATGCTCAGCTTTTATTACCTTAGGGGCTCTCTGTGGGAGCTGCTCTCAACAGCTGAATGCAGCTAAGGAGATGGTTACAGCTGACATGGGTACTTTGCGGGAACTTGAGGCCATTTCTGCCTTGGGCAAGTACACTTCTGTGAGGTAATGGTTAAGATGTCACCATGTGAAAAGGTGGAGAGTGGGTTTCAGACGAAGCAAAAATCTGAGTTGATGTCTGCCAAGCCATGTGGCCCTAGCTGTGAGGCCTGGACCACCTGTTTATTGAGTGTGGTCTTGACCTCAGAGAGGCCAGCAAGGGAAGAAGTGGCAGTTGGCCATAGTGAGGACTGGGGTCCATGACTTGTAGATTTTCTTGTTTCCCATGGTCTCCGCCTCTGCCCTTTGGGATGCGGTGCTTGTACTGCAACTCCGTTCACACCATGCTGTGAAGGCAGCTGCTTCTCAAAGCCCTGGCGGGGAGAAAGCCTTGTGCAGAGGGAGTTGAGGAGCTGGAGTCAGCCTGCAGGGCAACCAGCATTTGTTCATGGGCTGCCAGCAAAGACCCACCTGAGGCTTCCAGTGGGTGCGCTCCTGTCTCAGCTAACCATGGCTCAGAGCCTGCCGTGAAGCCTGTACTAAGCAGGTGCTGAAATAGTTCAGATGAACTAACGAGCAGTTGAATGTGTTCATGGTAGCGCCATTCAGGATAAAGCTGGAATTATTTTCAAAATGTAATGGTTGTCCAGGGCACTCAGAATAGAGTTGTCTTGATTTGTTTTCTTTTAAAAAAATTAGAAAAAAATTAATATAGAGCTGGAGGGGGTGGTGCATACTTTTAATCCCAGCAATTGGGAGACAGAGGTAGGATCACCATGAGTTCAAGGCCAGCCTGAGACTAGATAGTGAATTCCAGGTCAGCCTGAGCCACAGTGTCACACCCTGCCTCAAAAGCAACAACAAAAAAGCAACAACACCAAAAAATAATTAGTACGTATGTTCGTGTGGACATAAGTATGGCATTCAGAGGACAACTTTTGGGTCAGTCCTTGGGTTCCACCCAACTTGAGGCAGGGTCACTCACTGTTTACCACTCCATTAAAGCTTCTGGGAAATTCTCCTGGTATTGCAGAAGCCTGCCACAGCTTTGGGATTTTATGTGGCGTGTAATCACCTAAACTCAGGTACTCAGAGTTGCCAGGCAAGCACTTTATCCACTGAGCCAACACCCCAGTGCCCTTCGTTTTTGTTTTCTTTTTTAAAATTTTTTTAAAAAGTATTTCATTTGCCAGGCGTGGTGGCACATGCCTTTAATCCCAGCACTTGGGAGGCAGAGGTAGGAGGATCGTCGTGAGTTTGAGGCTACCCTGAGATTACATAGTGAATTCCAGGTCAGCCTGGGCTAGAGTGAGACCCTACCTTGAAAAACCAAAAGAAAAATATGTGTGTGTGTTTGTGTGTGTGTATTTATTAGAAAGAGGGAGAATGGGTGTGCCAGGGCCTCTAGCTACTGCACATCAACTCCAGATGCATCCACCACAATGTGCATCTGGTTTATGTGGGTGCTGGGGAATTGAACCTGGGTCCTCAGTCCTTACAGGCAAGCACCTTAACTGCTAAGCCATCTCTCTAGCCCACCCTTTTTTGAGATAGGGTCTCACTGTAGCCCGTGCTGATTGTAGAATTCACTATATATTCCCAGGCTGGCCTTGAACTCACAGCGATCCTCCTACCTTGGCTTCCCTAGTGCTGTGATCGAAAGGTGTGTGCCACCATGCCTGGCCTCTTTTTTTTTTTTCTTAAACCTTTTTTTATTGACAACTTACATAATTATAGACAATAAACCATGATATTTCCCTCCCTTTCCCCTTCATAAATCCAGTCTGCATCATTTCCCCTCCCTTCTCAATTAGTCTTTATTTTTTAAAATTTTTATTTATTTATTTATTTAAGAGAGGAAGAGGCAGAGAGAGAGAGAGAAAAAGAAAAAGAGAGAGAATGGATGTGCCAGGGCCTCCAGCCACTGCATACAATCTCCAGATGCATGTGTCACCTGTGCATCTGGCTTATGTGGGTCCTGGGGAATTGAACTGGGTCCTTTGGCTTTGCAGGTCAATACCTTAACCACTAAGCCATCTCTCCAGCCCTAGTCTCTTTTATTTTGATGTCATCATCTTTTCCTCCTATTATGAGGGTCTTATGTAGGTAGTATCAGGCATTGCAAGATCATGGATGTATCCAGGCCGTTTTGTGTCAGGAAGAGTGTATTGTAAGCAGCCCTACCCTTCCTTTGGCTCTTAGAATTTTTTTTAAAAAATATATTCTTTCTTTACTCAGAAACATGGATTCCAGTAAATGTACATCCTTGAATTGAAAAAAAAAAAAAAGCCTAGGGAGATGGCTGAGCTGTTAAAGGCACTTACTTGCAAAGCCTGAAGAAGCTAGTTCAATTCCCCAGTGTCTACATAAAGCCATATACACAAAGTGGCACATATGTCTGGAGTTCATTTGCAGTGGCTGAAGGCCCTGTTGTGCGCTCCCTTCTCTGTCAAATCAGTCATTCAATAAATGTTAAAAAAATAAAATAAATAAAAACCAGGAATGGTGGCCCATCCCTTTAATCCCAACACTGGGAAGGTAGAGGTAGGACGATTACTGTGAGTTCCAGGCCAGTCGGGGACTACAGAGTGAGTTCCAGGTCAGCCTGGGTTAGAGTAAGATCTTACTGCCTTGAAAAAAAAAATCATTAAAAAAGACAGAACAGGAGCTTTTAATCCCAGCACTTGGGAGCCAGAGGTATGAGGATCGCCATGAGTTTGAGGCCACCCTGAGACTACATAGTGAATTCCAAGTAAGCCTGAGCTAGAGTGGGACCCTACCTTGAAAATCAAAGCAAAACAAAACAAAACAAAACAAAACAAAAAAACAGCTACTGACCGCAAAGGAAACATCCTACAGTGGAATGTGTAGTAGGCGCAGATGTATGGAGACCCTGTGGGAGTGATAACCACACAAAGATTCTGCCTGAACTAAGCAGAGGTACGCATGGTACATGTGAACAAGGCCCCTGGTACCCAAACCTGAACTTGTCTGGGGGTGGGAGGGTGTTGAAACAGGATCTCTAAGGAGCCCAGGCAGGCTTCCAACTTGCTGTGTAAATGAGGCTGGCCTTGAAATACTGATTTTTTCAGTCTCTGCTTCCTGGGATTACAGACATGTTACGGACATGTTACACCACACCTGGCTTCTAAACCTGGATGTTATACACAGGTGAGGATGTGTTAGTCACCTACTAGTCTCCACAGTCTCCCCTCCCCCCATTAGCACACACACTCAGTTGTACAAACTCCTGGATCCCAAGACGTAAATGGCTGGGTGTGGTGGCACATGCTTTTCATCCCAGTACTCTGGAGGCAGAGGCTCTCTTACTTTCTTTCCGCCACCTCTTCCGCAATGGACCCTGAGCCTTGGAGGGTGTGATAGAGATGTCTCAGTGCTGAGCACTCCTCTGTCACTTCTCAGCACTGCATTGCCTTCGGTGTCATCCCAGATGCCACCACCATCTGAGAAGAGAAGCTTCTCTAACCCAAAAGCGAGAGTAACATTAATAGATGAGTATGAACATTAAGAGAAGTGCTTACTGGTCAGTTCGGTGAGCATAATATATGCATTTAGCCAGACACCTCCCCATCATAGGTTTTCAGTACCATTCATGTATTTCCTTCTCTGGACTGGGCTTCCAGTTCAATTAGTGAGCAGTTGGTTTCCCCCATAACAGATATGCCATTATTGCACCCATTGGCTTATTTGGCCTGGCTGGCCAAACAAGGCTTGCAGTGTCCACTGTTATTTATTTATTTATTTTTTTGAGTTAGGGTCTCACACTAGCCCAAGCTGACCTGGAATTCACTATGTAGTCTCAGGCTGGCCTCCAATTCATAATGATCCTTCTATCTCAGCCTCCCTGAGTGCTGGGATTAAAGGTGTGTGCCACCACGCCCGGCTTTATTTCCTTCCTTCCTTCCTTCCTTCCTCACTTCCTTCCTTCCTTCCTTCCTTTCTTTTGTCTTCAAGGTAGGGCCTCACTCTAGCCCAGGCTGACCTGGAATTTACTATGTGGTCTCAGGGTGGCCTTGAACCCATGGCAATCCTCCTACCTCTGCCTCCCGAGTGCTGGGATTAAAGACGTGCGCCACCACGCCTGGCTCTTTTCTTTCTTTCATTCTTTCTTTCATTCTTTCTTCCTCCTCCTCCTCCTTCTTTTTAAATATATTTACTTGAAAGAGAATGAGAGAATAAGCATACAAGGGTCTCTTGCCAGCAAACGAACTCCAGAAACATGTTCCACTTTGTGCATCTGGCTTTGTGTGGGTACTGGGGAATTGAACCCAGGACATCAGGCTTTGCAAGCAAGTGCCTTTAACCACTGGACCATCTTTCCAACCCCTTGTTCTTTTGAAACAGGGTCTCATGCATCCCAGGCTGGCCTTGCTATGTAATCCAGGCTGGCTTTGAACTCCTTATTGTTTTGCTTCTACCTCCAGAGTGCTGGGGTTATAGGCGTGTGCCACCATTCCTCGGGGTTATAGGTGTGTGCCACCATTCCTGCCTCAGAACAGGGTTGTTGGTTAGGACTGAGGTCATATTGGTGCCCCGTAGCAGCCTTGGGCCTTCCCGAGGGTGCTGGAGGTCTCTGGCCTGTGAGGAGCCAGGAAGCCCAGCTGACAATTCCCTTTCCTTCTCCTCTGGGCGGAAAGGAAGGGGGGAAGATCCCACCCAGAAAACCTTTGTGCCTGCCCTGTGTCACTTCCCCTCTGCTGTGTTAAAGACTCATGTGTAGTCTGGTGTAGCCTTTGAGAAACAATAGGCCACACTGATGTTAGACTGGCTCTTACTGAGTGTAGGTAGCTGGGGCACAGAAAGGAGGGCTAAGAATAGAAATCGCTGGGCGTGATGGCACACGCCTTTAATCTCAGCACTTGGGAGGCAGCGGTAGGAGGATTGCTATGCGTTCGAGGCCACCCTGATATTACGTAGTGAATTCCAGGTCAGCCTGGGCTACAGTGAGACCCTACCTCAATAAACAAAAAACAAAAAAACAAAAAACAAACAAAAAGAATAGAAATCACCCCATTTTCACAATTGAAAAGTATCCTAGCACTTGGGTGATGGCTGTAGGAGGACCAGGAATTCAAGGTCATTATCAGCCACATAGTTCAAGGCCAGCCTGAGTTATGTGAGACCCTGTTTTAACCCTTCTATACCCTACCCTGGCTCCTCCCCTAAAGAGAAATAATCACTATATAGGTTTGGGTGGTGTACATTCTAGGTAAGAACTTTCCTTGCCTCAGCTATTAGCATTTATTCTTGACATTAAAAAGGTGGCTAAAGCCAGGTGTGGTGGGAGGTAGGAGGATCGCTGTGAGTTTGAGTTAGAGGCCAGCCTGGGCTACAGTGAAACTCTATCTCAAAAAGGGGTGCAGGGAGCTGGAGAGGTGGCCTAGCGGTTAAAGCATTTGCACAAGAAAACCCCGCAGTGGCCAACATTGCCACAGAGCCTCCTGCTTTCTGCCTCCTGCGCTGTGGTCTCCACGTGTCTAGGATGAGCAGTGGGCGGGGGATGTCAGCCGCACTCCATTTCTGTGTCTGCATAGGACAAAGGTGTTGGCATAGGTGTGTGCAGTCATTCATATTAATTAATATCAGCAGCTAATTCTCTTCATTTTGTCCTCACCGTGATTTGTGTAAGGCTTTGCAAATTATAGAAAGACTTTCACAGCGCTCACCTTGGTGTGGTTAAGGTGACTTAATATGCCAGGCTTCCTGGCTGTCTCTGGCAATGAGAACAGAACCCAGGCTGACAGGTTCTCTCCAAGGCCTGTCCTGCACTGCTGTGCGCCCATGCTCCGATGAGGGGACCTGGGAGGAAGCCACGTCCTGCTGGCTACGTGTCCTCAGTGTCCTCTTGCTCATGGAGTGCTCGTGTTCCTGCCCTAGACGGCCTCCATCCTCCACAGCTGGCTGGCTGGATGAGCAGCGCTCCAGCAGCAGTGGCTGTTGGGCATGTGAGTTACATAACAGGTTTGTGACGGACCAGGAGCAGAGCTGGCCAAGGGTGAATGTCACAGAGCATGAGTGTCTTGCATGGTTGTGATGTACCCACAGCTTTGGCAGGAGGTGTGGCAAGAGATTTTTTGTTTTTCATTTAGGATGGCTAGATAGAAAGCTGGTGACCTTCTGTTCTGCCCCTCCTCCCCTTAACAGGCCTTCCTGTTCCTCCTGCACAGTGACCGCTTCATTCGGGGACACCGTCCTGATGACCCATCTCTGTCCTGAGCCAGAGCTGGGAAGGGCTGAGGGTCTGGCCTTTCCATTTTCCTTTTTTGGCAGTGCTAGGAATGGAACCCAGGGCCTGTGCATGCTAGGCAAGGGCTGTACCACTGAGCTGCGTCCCTGACCCTGGGCCTAGCCTTTTACTTGCAGAAGAGAGTAAGTTCCTGGACCAGAGCACTCAGCCAGCTGGGACTGACCTACGTCCAACACCATGTCCTGGCTCAGCTCTGTTAACTGAAAACTAAGCTTTTTCTACCATTTCTTCCCTGGTGCATCTTCAAGTATCATCCCAACACCAAGGCCCATTCCCTAGATGAACAATTTTAAATGTATTCCACCTCTCTGGTGACATTTCTCAAAATTACATTAAAAAATTTTTTTTGAGGTAGGGTCTCACTCTAGCCCAGGTTGACCTGGACTCACTCTGTAGTCCCAGGTTGGCCTTGAATTCATAGCGATCCTCCTACTGAGCCTTCTGAGTGCTGGGACTAAAGGCATATGTCACCAGACCTGGCTTCACAATTATGTTTTTGAACACTCAGCAGCTGTACTTACAGTAATTTATACTACAGATATGTTAACATTTTCGCAGAGTGACTGGTTTACAAAGTTAATCATTGTTACTTTAAAAAAAGCTTTATTTGAGAGAGAAAGACAAAAAGGCGCGTGCATACACATGCACACACACACATGGTGGGGGGAGGAGAGAAAGTGCGAGTATGGGTATGCCAGGGTCTCCAGATGCATGCACCACTTTATTGCTTTTTTAAAAATATTTTACTTATTAGAGAGAGAGGGAGAGAATGGGCATGCCTCTAGCCACTGCAAATCAACTCCAGATGCATGTGCATCTGGCTAACGTGGGTTCTGGGGAATCGAACCTGGGTCCTTTGGCTTTGCAGGAAAACACCTTAATCACAAAGCCATCTCTCTAGCCCCCTCCCCCTTTTTTTGAGGTAGGGTCTCACTCTAGCCCAGGCTGACCTGGAATTTACTGTGTAGTCTCAGGCTGGCTTCGAACTCATAGCAATCCTCCTACCTCGGCCTCCTAAATGCTGAGATCAAAGGTGTGCGCCCCCATACCTTGCCTCATGCACCACTTTGTACATCTGTCTTTATGTGGGTGTTGGGGAATCAAACCGAGATTGTCATACTTTGCAAGCAAGCGCCTTTAGCCATTGAATCATTTCTCCAGCCTGTGCTTTTTTTTTTTTTTTTTGAAATAGCAAAAGATTGGATGCATCATAAATGTCTATTCAAGGGAACTACAAAAAAATCATGACCTGTCCAAAGAATGTAATACAATGCAGCCATGAAAAACAAGACAGATGCCAGCCATGGTGGCACACGCCTTTAATCCCGGCACTCAGGAGGCAGAGGTAAGAGGATTGCTGAGAGTTCAAGGCCACCCTGAGACTACATAGTGAATTCCAGGTCAGCCTGAGCTAGAGTGAGACTCTACCTTGAAAAACAAAAAAGACAGAGATGCTGGAGAGCTGGCTTATGTGGTTAAGGTGCTTGCCTGCAAAGCTAAAGGACCCAGGTTCGATTCCCCAGGACCCACATAAGCCAGATCCACAAGGTGGCGCATGCGTCTGGAGTTTGTTTGTAGCACACCCATCCTCTCCTCTCTCTCCCTCCCTCCCTCCCTCTCTGTCAAATAATAATAAGACACAGGCTCCAGGTGCTACCATTGAACCCTGGCAAAGGTAACTGCGGTTGGAAGTGTCAGGTAGAGGGCACTGTGTCCGAAGGCCCCTGTGCAGAAGCGAAGGAGAATGATTCCTTCTGTCTGTACAGAGGACCTCTGGACTGTCACAAGAAGCTGGGGACCGTGAAGCCTCTGGGGGACGCTGGTGCTGCCATTGTGCTGCCCTTGGGAGGCCCAGGTGCAGGGGGCTGCTGCAGATCTTGTGTGTCTTCTCCCACCACCCTCCAGGGACAGGGTCTCACTCTGCCTTGTTGCTGGCTCTTGGGACTTTGTGCATTGTGTCCCAGGTGCCTGATTCCTCCCTGGATCTTCTCCAGGTCACTTAACCTGCTCACACCCTGGCATTGGATGCAGGCGGCACAGTCTCTCCCTGGTGCCTGGGAACCTGAGTGCCTAGTGCCTGGCTTCGCTCAGTGAGATCATCAGGGGTGCAGAAACGTTCTTTGGTCTTTCCCACTGCTGCAGAGGTGTCGGCTGGTTGAAGAGAACACTGTTCATGTAGTCCTTTTTTTTTTTTCCTTCTTTGAGGTAGGGTCTCGCTCTAGTCTAGGTTGACCAGGGACTCACTCTGCAGCTGCAGGCTGGCCTTGATCTCACAGTGATTCCTCTACCCTGCCTGACATGTCTTCCTTCTTATATAGATGACATCAGGGTTGTCTCTTGCCTCTTCTGCTCTTGTCTTGGGACCCACGTGCCCTCATTGCTGTGAGTATACACAAGAGTGGGCTGCCAGGTCAATACATGGTGTTTTTTTTAAGTTTTTTTTTTTGGGGGGGGTTGTATGTCTTTAATCCCAACACTCAGGAGACTGAGGTAGGAGGATCACTGTGGGTTTGAGGTAAGCCTGAGACTACATAGTGAATTCTAGGTCAGCCTGGGATAGAGCGAGACCTTACCTCAACAAAACAAAACAAACAAACAAACAAACAAAAATATTTTTTTATTTATGAAAGAGAGACAAAAGCAGAATGGGCACATCAGGGCCTCTAGTCACTGCAAACGAACTCCAGATGCATGTGCTACCTTGTGCATCTGACCTTATGTGGGAACTGGGGAATTGAACCTGGGTTCATAGACTTTGTAGGCAAGCACCTTAACTGCTAAGCCATCTCCCCAAACCCTGGACTGATATATTTTTGAATAAAGACTTAATTCAAGGCACAATTAAGTAATCTGCTAAAGAGTTTGCATTCCTCTGTTGTTGCCCTTTGCTTCTGTCCCCACCCCACAAAGTGATAGGTAGGTACTCAACTGGGCAGTTTTAACTTTCTGCTTGAGACATTGGCGGGGTCATGGTCCTGGGAGCAGGGGAGATATGTGCCCTCCAGAGGGTCTTGGGCAGGTATGTGTGGATGGGAGGAGACTGGGAGGGAAAGGTGAACTCCTGCCTTGTTGGGAGGCATGTGACCCTTTTTCAGAAGGCTCACCCGGCAGAGCTGCCAGGCGCTGTGGCGTTCACTCTCCTCTAATCCCCTCTGTAAAGGGGCCAGGCTGTGGGCTGTTGTCTGGCTCTCATGTGGGTCAGCTCTCCCCCACCCCGAGGCAGCCACCCAGAAGATAACTGAGCCAAGCAGCCACCAGAGGCCCAAGGGCTCAGTGTTCCCAGGCTGCTGACGAGGGGTCAGACCCTACCTGGGTGGCATGTGAAGACAGAAGTTCCTGCAGGGGTAGGGAACAGAGAACAAAAATCCCTCCCAGGATGCATTAACATTCCAAAGATGCCTCCCAACCTGTTGCCAGTGCAGCGAGGCCTGTTGGTGATAGCTGCTGAGTGAGCCCTTCGTGGGTCCAGCTTGGAAACGTTTGGATCTGAAGACGTTAATGAATAGTTTCATGCCTGTAATCCCAGCACTTGAGGGGCTGAGGCAGGGATGTTGCCCTGAGTTCCAGGCCAACATGGACTATAAACAGTGAGCCCTTGTCTCAAAAAAAAAAAAAAAAAAAATTAAATACAATAAAAAGGAGGGGAGGAAAGGAGGAAGGAGAGAAAGAGAGAATTCTAATCTCAGAAGGTTTAGAGACCCATTGCCAGATCTGGAAGCATCCTGGGTCTGGGAGACTACTGGAAAGTGAGCCCCAGCCTGGCCAGAGGACAGATGGCCATGAGGCAGGAAAGCTTTTATAACAGCATCACTTGGTGTTGCTCTGTTTTGTTCATTTCTCGAAGCTCCTCTGAGGAAGGTGCGGGCTGAGTGCCCATTACAGGGTGAGGAAGTTGAGTAGGGACAGGCTATTTAACTTACCGGTGACACAGCAGACCTGGGAGTCAGATGTAGGTGGCCTGGCTCCAGGGTCCAAGGCTGAAGAAGAACCAGGCTGTGGGCCCTGTGGGATGAGGGCAGTGTGAAGGAGCCCTTACCAGGTGGCTAGGAAACTGCTTCTGGCCTTGGCTACAAACTCTTTGCTTCTGGTACAGACATTTCCAGACAGGTGGTGATTCCAACCCTGCTGCATTTCGTATCTCACAGTTGTGGAGTCAGAAGTCCAAAGCACACCCCCTTCAGCAAAAGTCAAGGTGCCGGGCTGGGTGTGGTGGTGCGGGCCTTTAGTCCCAGCACTCAGCTCCCTCTGTCACAGGGCCTTCTTCCCGTGCTGTCCCTCTGTGATGACGTCAGGCTACCTGGATACTCCTTGGTAGCCTCTGTAGCTCCAGGCCTCAGCTTCTGCACATCTGTGAAGTCCCCTTGCCTTGTCAAGAGACATGCGCACAGATTTGGTGACTAGGATATGGACATGTTTCGTAGGTGCTCATCACATGGGACATGTGATAAGGTGTCCCTGAAACAAGGCTCGAACACTCAGAAGAGCTGCCGAGTCACGCTCTGGAACATGTAGCTCCTCAGGCGAGGTGGTCATGGGCACTTAGCTATATGACTTGTCTGAGAAAGGAGAGTGTCCTCAGAGAGGGACCAGCGGCCCTGTCTTTCCGGGAGGAGGCTTCCGGTACAGGCAGGGTCCTGGGGGACAATTGTTGGTACCACTGTGTGGCTTCCTGGGCTTAGCATATAAGGTTCATTGAGTCTCACCGGGGCCTGGTTGAATTTGATTCATGAACCCCTTGCTGTTTCCCTGTCCTCTAGTTGCATGCTCTCAAACCCCTTCCTGCCCCTGTTCACTTCTCTCCGTCCGCTGGTGAAAGGTGGAGGGGACATTGTACTGGCTACCTCCTGTTTTGTGAACTGGCTCCACCTGAGCCTGTTTCTCTTTCTCATCAGCCCCAGGCCCTGCATGGGAGTCATGAGCCCTGCTTCTGTGTTGTGATGGCCCCATAGGACCTGGGCTCCTTGGGGACGGCGGGGGCGGGGGGGGGGCGACACATACCTGTCTGGTGCTTTGACAGGACAAGATTCACTTCACATGGCTATCAGAGGGCTTTGTAAACACACAGGGCCACAAGTGGCCCGCCAGTCAGGTTGCACTGTACACATATCCTGAGGTCTGTTCCCAGCACACACCTGCTGGAGTGTCATGCATTGTCTATGCTGTAGCCCCTGTCCCCAAAGTAGTGTCCAATAGGTATGTTTTAGCACCCATTGTCAGTTAGGCCTTGGGCCATGTCCCTCCCCTAACTGCTGTGAAAGAATAGGCCAGAGAAGACGTGGCACACACAGACATGATGGAAGGGTAACAGATGTGGAGGCAGTGGGGATAAAGTTCTGTGGTGAAGATGAGAACATTCCAGTCCCCGAGGCTGGCAGTGCTGGGAGGATGGTGTAGTTCCAGTTAGAAGGAACCACAAAGTGCAAATTCATCAGTGGTTCCCTTATTCAGTCGCAGCATGCTGAATGCTAACTAAACAGGTCCTAATATAGTCACACCTAAGACATGACCTTCGACCCCACCCCTGGAAGGTTGCAGTGTTGCCAAGGTGAAGTTAGGCAGGCATGCCACCTGGCAGCATTTCTCATGAGTGTCCCCATCCCAAGGAGCGAGCTTCTAGTCCCATTTGAGGGGAAGCTTCCTTATTCCAGAAGCAAGTAGCAGCACACTGCTAGAATGTTCCAGTGGGTGAAAATGTCTCAGTCTTGGCAGACTCACCTTCCTGTTGTCCCCATCAGATGGGTCACGCTGTGTCCTGATGGAGCCCATAGCACCTACCTTTGCCCTCCTCGGTGTGGCCTCTTGATGCTGGAAGACAGTGGTTATGACTCAGCCTCCATCCTCTGCCCTCTGGAAAGTGTCAGAGGTGGGAACAGTCCAAGGCCAGGTGCCCATTGTGCAGTTGAGGGCATGATTCTCTTCTCTCCACATTCCTGCTGCGTGCCCGGCACCGGCACAGAGGTGGCCTAGAGAAGTGATAATGGTGTGCAGATAGCTGGATGTGGTGGTGTACACCTTTAATCCCAGCACTCGGGAGGCAGAGGTAGGAGGATCACCGTGAGTTCAAGGCCTCCCTGAGACTCCATAGTGAATTCCAGATCAGCCTGGGCTAAAGTGAGACCCTACCTCAGGAAAAAAAAAAAAAAAAGGTATGCAGACAGGAATGCAGGCAGCCTCAGTACTGAGGAATGAGCATAGCAAGATGTGGCAGGAACGGTCTGGCCCTGGGGGCAGCCGTGCGTGCGGTGAGAGTGGGTGAGTGTGAACCTGAGGACTGCGCACGTGCGTGTGCCCCCACGGCTGGAGCTCATCCGCTCGCTCACGCTCAGGGAGGAGGCTGGGAGGGAAGCCAAGGGCCCTGGACTCCCTGTGGAGGAGTCAGAACTGCATCCCTTGGCCCACTCCTGACAGCCCTGAGTGGATTTCAGGCCCAGAGGGGACATTGTCATGCTGCAGAGTCACTGTAGAAAAGCCCCCTGCAGCTCAGGGCACCCTCAGCCGTGTCCCTTCTCCACAGTGCTGGAATCGACAAGGTGCACAGATCCCAAAGGCTCCTCCTAAGTCTGCAACAGACTAATTTTCTGGCCAAAATCTGACCTGAATTGATGTGAAACTAATTACAATATTTAAAACTATCTTGCCTGGGGCGATTAGCCATGCTTTTCTCTATGAGTGCCGTGCTCTTGGCTCTGGGGGACTTCCCATATCCCGTGGGAGTGTCAAACCCTGTTCAGCACTATATTCATTCACTGGAGTCATTGTTGCATTTATTTTTAGACATGGTCTCATGTAGCTAAGACTGGCCTGAACGCCTGATCCTATTGTCTCTACCTCCTAAGTGCAGAGGTTATAGGCATGCACCACTACACCCAGTCTTGTACAGTGCTGGGAGCCGGGTCCGAGGCTTCATGAATGCAGAGGAGTCTAGGAAATGCTGATTTACAGCCCAAAGTCCATGGCTGTAGAACAGTGCACACCTGTGCTCTTCTCCCCACACAAAAGTCCAGTCACCTGTCCCAGGCCCAGCTCAGGTGACAGCACCAAGATTCCAACCTAGCTTCCTGACTCAGAGCCTGGGACAAAGTGTCAGCAGTGTGCAGCCCGACCTCTTCGTACCTCTGGGTGGCTGGCGAGTGGGAGGCAGGTGGAGTGACAGCGTTCGTTGGCAGGTGGGCAACTGGGAGAGCTTCACTTTACTTTCTGTCTGGTCTATAGCCCGGGTGTGAGGGAACTGGGGGGCGGGCATCTCCTAAGAAGAATGATAGAGGTTGCAGAGGCAGGAGAACGGCATCAGTGGCCCAAGTTACAGACTTCGGCCTTTGCCCACTGAGCTGCAAACTTTTGGTTATAGACTTCTGTCAGTAACAGAAAAATTAGAACCCTCATGACAAGTACATGGTAGTGATGTCATTACCAGTGTCTACATGAATTCCCCAAGTCAGAGGATAAGCTAAACATGTCACAGCTTTGTATTACTGTGTTTGTGTGTATATGTGGACGTTTATGATGGGTGTACGTGTGCCTTGGTGCACACACAGAAGTACGAGGAAACCTTAGTGTGTTTGTCCTCTCCCTCCACTCCTGAGACAGGCTCTCTCCCTTGTTACTCTGTTTGGTTTGTGTGCTGTAGTGTGTCCATGGGGCTGCCCTGTGTGCCTGTCTGTGGCAGGTGTGCTCAGCTGTGTGGTGTTGTAACGGGGTTCTCGGGGTCCAGGAAAGCCCTTGAACCCCAAACCCTAGGTTCATTTCTAATTTTTTTTTTTGAATTTTTTGAGGTAGGCTCTCACTCTAGCCCAGGCTGACCTGGAATTCACTATGTCGTCTCAGGGTGGCCTCGAACTCACGGGGATCCTCCTACCTCTGCCTCCCAAGGTGCTGGGATTAAAGGCGTGCACCACCACACCCGGCTTTCATTTCTAATTTTAATCAAAGAATTGAATAAAAAGACTGAGAAAGATAATTCTTAAATTACTATACTTACTGAGGGAAGTACAGAGCCCAGGAAAAGCACTCATGTGGCCAGAGATCCCATGTGGTGGGCCTGGAAAAACCGTGGAAAGAAGAGAGAGAAAAGAAAGTTCAAGGAGCCAGGCGTGCTGGTGCACACCTTTAATCCCAGCACTCAGGAGGCAGAGGTAGGAGGATTGTCATGAGTTTGAGGCCTCCCTGAGACTACATAGTGAATCTAAGGTCAGCCTGAGCTAGAGTGAGTCTCGGGGGGGGGGGGGGGAGAGGTGGAGAATAAAGAAAGTTCAAGGAGCTGTTGTCCTGTGGGAGCTGGAGGGGATAGAGAAGCCATGTGAAGAGTAAGGGTTAGGGGGCCCTCCCTCGGCTCAAGCCAGCTGGGCCTAGGCTGACCCAGCTGAGTGGAAAAACTCACCCACAGCTGGAAGTTTTTAAGTGGTCAGAGAGCCAGCCCTCCCCTTGCAAAGGTATTCACAACCTTATAATGGTAGGCTGCCTTCCAACTCAGTGAACAAAGACAGCTGGTTGGTTAGGGCTAGGGACCATCTCAGGAAAAGGCTAGCCCTGACACCAAGTGCCAGGGGCTGAACTTGACTAACCACAGTGTTTAAATCCTTATGAAAGACTCCCTCTAAGGAGGGTTCCTGGTTGGTTGTGGAGAAACAGGTCTAGGGAACTAGGCAAGAGATAAGAAGTCAGATCCTCTTTGATTTCTAGCAAGTGCAGACTTGCCTGCCTTTTTTACTTACAGGGGTCCAGTCACCCTAACTGTACTCCCTCTCAGTGTGTGCCCATGTGGTGCCCTGTGTGCCTGCCTGTGGCAGGGTGAGCTCACCTGCTGTGGTGCGTACCCACGTGGTGGCCAGAGGGGCAGTGTCAGAGGATTCACTTCACTGCTAGTCCACCTGTTTTTCCTTGAGCCAGAGTCTCTTACGGATCAGGATCTTGCCCCTCTCCCCCCACTTCAGGACTCCTAAAGATTCTCAGGTCTCGGCTCCCTATGGGGTTGGGGTTACAAATGCATATGACCACGCCCAGCTGTTTATGTGGCTGGCTGTAAAACTGTGCATGCCTGTGCTCTGGGGACCAAATTTCAGTGGTGTCTCAGTCTCCTCAGGCCTTCAGGCTTGCATAGGAAGTGCACTAAACCACTGAGCCATCTCTCTAGCCCTTGTATTAATTATTTAATTAACTTAGTTTCTTTTTAAAAATTTATTTATTTATTTATTTGAGAGAGAGAGAGAGAGAGAGAGAGAGAGATAAAGAGGCAGATAGAGAATAGGCACACTAGGGCCTCCAGCCACTATAAATGAACTCCAGATGTGTGTGCCACCTTGTGTATCTGGCTTATGTGGGTCCTGGGGAATCGAGCCTAGAACTGGGGTCCTTAGGCTTCACAGGCAAGTGCTTAACTGCTAAGCTATCTCTCCAGCCCTTAATTTATTTTTTAAAATCAAGGTCTCACTGTAGCCCAGGCTGACCAAGAACTTACTCTGTCGTCCAGGCTGGATTTGAGCTCCTACCTCAGCCTGCCAAGCCTGGCTTGTTATTTTTACCTCTGCTGTATGTAGGCCAGTCTAGCTGGCTCATGAGCTGCTTCTGAATGCTTCTGGTTCTGCCTCCCACAGCCCATAGGTTGTTGGGATCTCAGACCCACTGGCTTTATCTGGGTGCTGAGGAGTTGAACGTGGCTAAGCAGGTATGCCCCAAGATGTAATTTTTGTTTCTTCTTGAGGCAGGGTCTCACTCTAGCCCAGGCTGACCTGGAACTCACTCTGTAGTGCCAGGCTGGCCTCGAACTCACAGAGATCCTCCACCTGAGTTCCTCCTGAGTTCTGGGATTAAAGGCGTGCGCCACCACGTCCAGTTTAGATGTTGTAACTTTGTTTTGTTGATGGCTCAAACCCCACTGGCTTCCAGGAGGAGCACCTGGAAGGCCTGACTGGAGATCTGGCTGCCGTCCCCGCAGACCCTGCCCTGCACAGGCTACAGTCCTCAGGGAAGCGCTCCATTGCCTTTCCTCTGAATCGGGTTACTTTTCCATCTCAGCCACTGATTGTACAAAGGATCTGTTGAAATTTGGCTAGTACATTTCCGTCCTCCAGTGCCAATCTGATGTTTTTTATCAACTAAATAGAAGGGTTTTATTTTAAAGTTTTTAACATAAGCGTCCAAAACACAAATGTGTTGGAAAATTTTTTGACCAACAAAATTCTACTGCACAGTGTTTTAGGAGTTGGGATTTAAGATTTTTTTCTTCTGTTTTTCCTTTTTTTTCTTTTCTTTTTCTTTTTTTCCGAGGTAGGGGCTCGCTCTAGTTCAGTCTGACCTGGAATTCACTAGTTGCAGGGTGGCCTCAAACTCTGAGTGGTCCTCCTACCTCTGCCTCCCAAGTGTGGGGATTAAGGGTGTGTGCCACCACACCTGGTGATTTTTTTTTTTTAATCAGCGTCAGACACTGTTTTTGGTAACAAAATTCTGCAATAGTAGAAATATTCCAACTATGTGTTTTCCAGACACTGCCCTAGTCTGGGCCTCTCAAACAGTAGCTCCCTTCTCATTCATGTGACGACACACCTTGACCATGAAGAGATGTTTAAAAACATGTCTAGGGCTGGAGAGGTGGTTTAGCAGTTAAGCGCTTGCCTGTGAAGCCTAAGGACCCCGGTTTGAGGCTCGATTCCCCAGGACCCACGTTAGCCAGATGCACAAGGGGGCGCACGCATCTGGAGTTCGTTTGTAGTGGCTGGAAGCCCTGGCGCGCCCATTCTCTCTCTCTCTCTATCTGCCTCTTTCTCTCTCTGTATGTCACTCTCAAATAAATAAATAAAAATAACAAAAAAATTTAAAAAAACATGTCTAAAGCTTGCTGTAGGAAGCATATCTCTGACAGCAAGTTATCATAGGACAAAATGGCCAAGTGTAGAACAATGTCCCTGTGGTGGGCAGGGGCGCTGCTAAGGCCGAACCCGGGCATGATACTGCAAGAGCTTCTCCACTGAGCCAGCCCCATCTCCCTGTTAGTTTTGACTGCTCTGACTGTTTTTCCACTAGCAAACAGTAAATGCCTAATACAGGCCATTTCCTTGGTCATTCGAGGTCTCAGGATAGCTTTTGTAGAAGACTCTTCACTGTCTGAAGTGGTTTTTTGTTTTTTAATTTTATTTATTTGAGAGACAGAGAAAGAGGCAGATGGAGAGAATGGGCTTGCCAGGGCCTTCAGCCACTGCAAATGAACTCCAGTCGTGTGTGCCACCTTGTGCATCTGGCTTACTTGGGTCGTAAGGAATTGAACCTTGGTCCTTTGGCTTTGCAGGCAAACACTTTAAACCACTAAGCCATCCCTCCAGCCCTGAAGTGTTTTATTATAGAAAATTGCCTGCACATTTCTCGTTGCCCTTCACTGGGTCTCAGCAGTTACTACATGGTACAGTCGGTGGTGGTTTGATTCAGGTGTCCCCCATAAGCTTAGGTGTTCTGAATGCTAGGTTCCCAGCTGATGGAGATTTGGGAATTAATGCCTCCTGGAGGGAGTGTGTTGTTGGGGATGGACATATGGGTGTTATAGCCAATTTCCCCTTGCCAGTGTTTAGTACACTCTCCTGTTGCTATGGCCCACCTTATGTTGGCCAGGGGTTGATGTCCACCCTCTGCTCATGCCATCGTTTTCCCTGCCATCAGGGAGCTTCCCCCTCGAGCCTGAAAGCCAAAATAAATCTCTTTTTTTCCCACAAGCTGCTCTTGGTTGGGTGATTTCTACCAGCAATGTGAACCTGACTGCAACAGTAAAGTGGTACTGAGGAGAGGGATTGCTGCTAGATACCTGACTGTGTGGCTTTGGCCTTTTGGAGCTGATGTTCAAGAGGAATGTGGAAGGATTTGAAACCTTGGCCTAAGAGATGCCTTGCAGTGCTGTAAGTACAGCTTGATGGACTATTCTGGTCAGAGCTGCAAGACCTGAATGCAGTAAGAACTATGGACTGTGAGGTTTGGCTTATGAGGGTGAGAAAGAGCTTTGCTTGGACTGGGCTAGCAGTTTGTGTGGGAAGCTTGCTCTTATGCCTGGGTCCTGAGAAGTTGTGCAGGGTTGCCTTGCATAGAAATGAACTGGAGTGAGCAGAGGGATATGGCACAGAAAGAAAAATCTTTGGGTGAACTGCTGCCCAGTCAGATGCAATTGAGAGATTACAACCCTTGAGATTGGGCCAGCTGACCTGCACTGGGGCAACAGGAAGAATGTAGACTCTTTTGAAGGGGTCTGAGTGCTCAAGGAGTGTCCTGTTCTTCAAAGTCTACTTTATTCCCCCCTGGATTAACAAGTTGGCACCCTACCTGGTATTGTGGAGTATAAGAAATGCAGGTAAGAGAGGGTCATTGAGTTTGCAACATTGTCTTGTGTTTTGGAAATGGCCATGGGCAGTGTGAAGCAGGTTTGCTGGATGCCTGCATGGAGACCCCATGGGGCCATGAGGATGAACCGTGGATTGCAGTGGAGACCCATTGGAGATGCCGGGAGCTAAGGAAAGCTGCCGGCCCTGATGAAAGTTGGATTGAATGCATTGTATTTTACATCATGTATGGATATCAGTTTATGGGGTCCAGGGGCGGAATTGGTGGTTTGATTCAGGTGTCCCCCATAAACTTAGATGTTCTGAATGCTAGGTTCCCAGCTGATGGAGATTTGGGAAATAACACCTCTTGAAGGCAGGGTATTGTTAGGGGTGGGTTTATGGGTGTTATAGCCAGTGTCCCCTTGCCAGTGTTTGGCATACTCTCCTGTTGCTATTGTCCACCTTATGTTGGTCAGGGGGTGATGTCCACCCTCTGCTCATGCCATCGTTTTCCCCTGCCATTGTGGAGCTTCTCCTCAAGTCTGTAAGCCAAAATAAATCTCTTTTTTTCCCACAAGCTGCTCTTGGTTGGGTGATTTCTTACCAGCAATGCGAACCTGACTGCAACAGTCTTCTCACATATTTCTCCTTCCCCTTTTAAAAAGAAGTCTCAGGGGGCTGGAGAGATGGCTTAGCAGCTAAGGTGCTTGTCTGCAAAACCAAAAGACTCAGGTTCAGTTCCCCAGTGCCCACATAAAGCCAGATGCAGAAGGTGGCACATGTGTCTGGAGTTTGTTTGCAGTGGGTAGAGGCTTTGGCGTACCGGTTTTCTCTCTCTCTCTGCCTCAATCTCTCTCAAATAAATAAATAAGAACTATATATATAAAAGACTTGGGCTAGAAGAGGGCTTAGTGGTTAAAGGTGCTTGCTTACAAAGCCTGATAGTCTGGGTTCAATTCCTTAGTACCCACATAAAGCCAGATGCACAAAGTGGCGCATGTGTCTGGACTTCATTTGTAGGGGCATGAGGCCCTGGTGTGTCTATTCTCTTTCTCTGCTTGCAAATAAATAAATAATATTATTGGAAAAAAAAAAAAAAAAAGACTTCAAGCCCGATTCTGTGCCAGTTGTCCCAGACCTTGGGATCATTTGAAGTTGGAAGACAAGCCTTGGCAATAGAGTGAGACCAGAGAGAGAAGAATCCTAGGTATTTTGTTATTTTTTACCCTTTAATAGGCTAGTATGAATCTGTTGGAGATTTACTTTAAAAACTCTTAAAAATAATTGGAGACTAACAGGAAGTTCCAAAAATAACATAAAACGTCCTGTGTTCCCTACAATGGCAACATCTTCCCAGGCTGTAGCATGTAGCCATGACAGCAGCTGTGAGAACTAGACTAACAGCCCTTAGTTCTGCCGTCTCACCCATGGGATGCACGTGTGTGCGCGCGCACGCGCATTATTCAGGTATGGATTCACATGCCCTTACCACCGTTGAGATACCAGCTATGAGGGTTGGAGAGATGACTCAGCAGTTATAGATGCTGCTTTCAAAGCCCAGTATACGCATAACACAGAGCGGTGCATGCACCTGCATGGAGCCCATTTGTAGCAGCAGAAAGCTCTGGCATGCCCATTCTGTCTCTCGTTTTCTTTCTCAAACACAAAAAATATTTACGAAGATACAGCCTGGGCTAGAGCAAAACCCTACCTCGAAAAACAAAACAAAACAACGAAAAAGATATCAGTTGTCACGTCATCTGGAAGGAACTTGCCTGCATAGCACCCACTGCACACTGTAACTGTTGTGTCAGCTGTGTGCTTGTGCGCTCTCTCTCTCTCTCTCTCTCTCTCTCTCTCTGTGTGTGTGTGTGTGTGTGAAGTTTTTTTTTTTTTGAGGTAGGGTCTCACTCTAGCCCAGGCTGACCTGGAATTCACTATGTAGTCTCAGGGTGGCCTTGAACTCACAGCGACCCTCCTACCTTTGCCTCCTGAGTGCTGGGATTAAAGATGTGCGTCATCACGTCTGGCTGAAGAATCTTTTTTTTTTTTTAAATTATATATATATATATATATATATATATATATATATATTACTTTAATTAATTTATTTATTTGAGAGAGAGAATGGGCGCACCAGGTCCTCCAGCCACTGCAAACGAACTCTAGATGCATGCGCCACCTTGTACATCTGACTTACTTTGGTCCTGGCGAATTTAGCCTCGAACTGGGGTCCTAGGCTTCATAGGCAAGCACTTAACTGCTAAGCCATCTCTCCAGCCCTGAAGAATCTTTTAATGGACTTTTTAGTAGTTAAATTTTTAAACATTTGTGAGCAGAGAGTGTGTTTAGGTGTACCAGGGCCATTTGCTGCTGCAAACCAACTCCAAACACATGCATCTGGCTCTACATGGGTACTGGGGAATCAAACCTGGGCTAGAAGGCTTTGCAAACAAACACCTTCAACCAGTGAGCCATCTCCTCAGCCCCTACTTGTTAATTTTTTTTTTTTTTTTTTTTGGTTTTTCGAGGTAAGAACTCACTGTAGCCTAGGCTGATTTACTCTGTAGTCTCAGGGTGGCCTCAAACTCATGGCAGTCCTCCTTACTCTGCCTCCCGAGTGCTGGGATTAAAGGTGTGCGCCAATACACCTGGCTTAACGTGTTAATTTTTTTTAACGTGTTAATTTTTTATTGGCAATCTCCATAAATACATACAAGATACCATGATCATAATGCTTCCAACCACTTTCCTTTGTCACCTTCCCTTATTCCTCACTCCCCCAATCCCTTCCTTCCAATTAGTTCTCATTCCCTTTTGATGTCATCATTTTAAAAAATATTTTATTTATTTGAGAGAGAGAGAATGCGTGCATCAGGGCCTCTAGCCACTGCAAACGAACTCCAGATGTGTGTGCTCCCTTGTGCATCTGGCTTACGTGGGTCCTGGGGAATCAAACCTGGGTCCTTAGGCTTTGCAAACAAATGCCTTAACCACTAAGCCATTTCTCCAGCCCACTGTCATTTTTTCCCCCTTCTATTATGCAGGTCTTAGGTAGGTAGCATCAGGCACTGTGAGGTCATGCATATCAAGGCTGCTTTGTGTCTGGAAGACAGTATTGTAAACACTCTTCCCCTTCCTTTGGCTCTTACATTCTTTGCACCACCTCTTCCACAATGGTCCCTGAGCCTTGGAGGATGTGATAGAGATGTCTCGTGCTGAACTACAGTGTTAGTTCTCAGTACTTTGATGAGTTTTGAATTATCCCAGTGGTCACCACTGTCTGAAAAGAGAAGCTTCTGTAACCAAAAGTGAGAGTAGCATTAATCTATGGGCATGAACCTCAGTACTTAGGGGGCCGTTTGTGATCATTATAAATCCATTAAGCCAAACAGTAGCAGTAGTATCTCCCCTACGGCTTATACCTTTGTTGTTTTGAGAATGTTCTATAAATGCAATCGGTGTGTGACTTTAAAAAATACTTTTTTAAAATACTTATTTTTTTTTAATTTTCATTTATTTATTTGAGACAGAGAGAGGGGGGAGAGAGAGAGAGAGAATGGGCACACCAGGGCCTTTAGCCACTGCAAACAAACTCCAGACACATGTGCCACCATGTGCACCTGACTTACGTGGGACCTGGAGAATTGAACCTGGGTCCTTAGGCTTCACAGACATGCACCTTAACTGCTTAGCTATCTCTCCAGCCCTAAAATACTTATGTTTTTATTAATTTATGTGAGAGAGAAAAGCAGAGAGAATGGGCATGCCAGGGCCTCCAGCCACTGCAAATGAATTCCAGATGTATGTGCCACCTTGTGCATCTGGCTTACATGGGTCCTGGGGAATTGAACCTACATCCTTTGGCTTTGCAGACAAGCACCTTAACTGCTAAGCCATCTCCCTAGCCCTCAGTATGTGACTTTTAAGATTGGCTACTTTCACTAAACATAATGGCCTTGAGACAAATCTAGATTGACAATTGTACCAGTATTTCTTCATTCACTTATTTGTTTGTTTTAGGCCGGGTCTCGGTTTAGCTCAGGCTGATCTGTAGCTCAGACTGGCCGTAAACTCATGGCAGTACTACCTCAGCCTCCAGAGTGCCAGGATTAAAGGCTTGCATCATTGTGCTTCACTACTTAATTGATTTTTTTTTTTTTTTTAAAGCAGAGTTTCACTCTAGCCCAGGCTGACCTGGAACTCACTATGAATGAGTTCCAGGTCAACCTGGGCTAGAGTGAGACCCTACCTACCTCAAAAAACCAAGAAAAGCCGGGCGTGGTGGTGCACACCTTTAATCCTAGCACTCAGGAGGCAGAGGTAGGAGGGTTGCTGTGAGTTCGAGACCACCCTGAGACTACATAGTGAATTCCAGGTCAGCCTGAGCTAGAGTGAGACCCTACCTCGAAAAACCAAAATAAATAAATAAATAAAAACAAGAAAAGAGCAGGAAAAATAGCTTAGTGGCTAAGGTGCTTGCCTGCAAAGCCAAAGGACCACGGTTCAATTCCCCAGGACCCACGTAAGCCAGATAAACAGGGTGGTGCATGCATCTGGAGTTCATTTGCAGAGGCTGGAGGCCCTGGCACGCCCATTCTTTAGATAAAAAGGAAAAAAAGGTGGGGCAATAAAGGCTTCACTTCCACAGTGAGCAAAAGGACTGTACCAGTGCACCAGCCCCTACTCTCCCTGCTTCTCTTTTCCAAGGCATGGGGTGGAGCTAGAACCACATCCTGTTTACTATGTGCTCTGAGAAAATGATACCACCCCCCAACCAAGGTGTAGAAGGGCGGTACCCAGTTCCACCCCCTCTCTTAGCACCCACAGTTTGCAAGTCTAGAGTGGTACCGTCTTGGTCAACAGCCTCTGTGTGTGCCTTGGGTCCAAGTCGGGAAGCTGGCTGTCACTCCTGTCTGTCAAGAAGGCTAGGGACCTAGCATCAGTGAGTCAGGGTGTGGCTTTAAGTATTATTTAGGGGTTTGTTCTGGACACCCTACAATCATTTGATAGGGGCTGTAAAATAAGCTGCATATCCCTTTTTCTCATTTCTAAGATGTACATAATGTTACTTTAGAGTTGCTGTGAGAAAAAAAAACACGAGATAATATTTGGAAAAATGACGAAGATTGAGGAGCATTGTACTTCCTCTATGCCCCATCCCCGTTTGTTCATTTGATCTGGGATGACGGGCAAAGATGGTGATTTACAGCTCAGCTCTGCTTTTTAGAGAAACACTCTGGCACTGCTTTTTAACTTTGCAGCCGTGCTTGAGAGCTATTATTAGTCTGTCACTGTGTCTTTTTTTTTTTTTCCCAGAACTTGCCACCAATCTTTATATAAACACCTTCTTCATTTTTGAGTTTCTTAATTTAGATGTCTTCTCTGTTTCTGAATTGTTAATCTACACCCGTCTCTTGGCTGGTCTCTTAGGGACCCTTTGGGTTTATATGTAGGAAAACTGAAGTGTAAGGCACTCTGCTTCTGACCAGCTGTCAGAGGAGGCGAGAAATGCTGGAGGGGCCCTGGGCCAAGGCAGGAAGTGCAGGTAGACAGCAAACACAACAGGCTGTGGATTGCGGGTCAGGCTTGGAGCTGTCTGTACCCCAGGAAGGCCATGGGAGTGTGCTGTGGGTGTCCATCAGCCTGAGGATCTGGGAGGGGTGGTGGGACTGGTCACTTGGGTTGATGCAGAGTTCACGTGGAGACAGTTGTGTCTGGGCTTGGCTGTGTTCTGGGATGAGCAGTAGAGACCTTCTGGGGCCTAGTGCGCCTACACTGGGCACACAGCTGCCATCCTTCTCTGTATCGGCACTGACCTGTTTCCATTTATCTCTTGTCAGCTGTGCTGTGCTTGCAATGTAGATTGAGGTCAGAGTTCTTGGCTTGGGCAGTGGTCCTCCAGGTCGTCTGATGGCTGAATGGCACTGCCAGCCGGTCCACAGGTCACAGCACTGAGAATGAAGGCACTATGCAATCTCAGGCTGGCATTGCACTCTTGTCCGTTCTCCTGCCTCTGCCACCCATGTGCTAGGATTAAAGGCATTTGCCACCATGCTCGTCTCCTGCTTTACTCTTTGAAAGTGACACTAGCCTTTGATTCCATTTTTTAAAAAAATTATTTATTTGAGAGAACGAGAGAGGGAAAGAAGCAGAGAGAGAGAGAGAGAGAGAGGGAGGAAGAGGGAGAGAGAATGAATGAGAATAGGCCTGTCAGGGCTTTCAGCCACTGAAAATGAACTCCAGATGCATGTGCCACCTTGTGCATCTGGCTAATGTGGGTCCTGGATAATTGAACCTGAGTCTTTTGGCTTTGTAGGCAAATGCCTTAACCACTAAGCCATCCCTCCAGTCCCCTGGATTACTTCTTAATGTGAAATAGCTTGTTTGTTCCTAGGAATACCAAAGTTAACACTAATCAACTCTTCTGCGGACCCAGCTCCAATGTAGAGAGATGTTTCTATCTTTCTTTTTTTTTTTTTTTTTTTTTTTTTGGTTTTTCAAGGTAGGGTCTCACTCTAGCTCAGGCTGACCTGGAATTCACTCTGTAGTCTCAGGGTGGCCTCGAACTCTCGGCGATCCTCCTACCTCTGCCTCCTGAGTGCTGGGATTAAAGGCATGTGCCACCATGACTGGCTGAGAGATGTTCCTTCAGCTTCACTTTCCCACTAGAAACTTCCCTCATGCCGGCCTCCTCAACCCTGTTACTCCTTGTTGTTTGTGACGTTCTCTCTGAGATCCAGAGTGAAGGACAGTACATGGTGCATCTGAGCATTATAGGTGGCTGGGTGTTAGGCTCAGTGCTAGGGATACAAAGGCAGAACAAAGGTCCTGCTTCAGAGCAGGTGGGGCCCGACGTGCGGATGAAGCCCACCTGCACTGAGCAGAGAGTGTGACTGAGGGAAGTACATAAGGCAGGTTTTTAATTTTAATTTTTATTATTTTTCTTTTCGAGGTCGGGTCTCGCTGTAGCCCAGGCTAACCTATAATTCACTATGTAGTCTCAGACTGGTCTCAAACTCACAGCGATCCTCCTACCTCTGCTTTCTGAGTGCTGGGATTAAAGGTGTGTGCCACCACACCTGGCAAGGCAGGTTTTTAGTGACAAGGATTTCTGAGCTGAGTTAAAGGGACAATTTGAGGCTGCGGTGTAGCCCAGTGGTGGGATGCTTTCTAGCTATGTGAATCCCTGGATTCCATCTCCCAACACCGAGGAAGAAAAAAAAAAAAAAAAGGTTGAAGGGCACACGTTGGGGAAGGGCCATAAAGTAACCAAAATGGCCCAGCCGGGTTCTGAGGAGTGGTGTCAGCCATTAGGGAAACTGGAAAGAAATTTTGAAGAAAAAAATGCAAGTCGTGGGCTGAAGAGATGGCTTACTAGCTAAGATGCTTACCTGTGAAGCCTAAGGACCCAGGTTTGACCCCCAGTACCCACGTAATCGCAGACGCACAAGGTGGCGCACACGTCTGGAGTTTGAGTGCAGTAGCTGGAGGCCCTGGTGTGCCCCTTCACTTAAAAAAAAAAAGAGGCTGGAGAGATGGCTTAGTGGTTAAGTGCTTGCCTATGAAGCCTAAGGACCTCCGTTCGAGGCTCGATTCCCCAGGACCCAAGTTAGCCACATGTACAAGGGGGCGCGTGCATCTGGAGTTCATTTGCAGTGGCTGGATTCTCTCTCTTTCTCTTTCTCTCTGTCTCTCTCTCTCTCTGTTGCTCTCAAATAAAAATAAACAAAAATATTTTTAAAATAATTTTTTGTTTATTTTTGTTTATTTGAGAGCGACAGACAGAAAGAGAAAGAGGCAGATAGAGAGAGAGAGAGAGAATGGGCGCGCCAGGGCCTCTCCAGCCACTGCAAACGAACTCCAGACACGTGCGCCCCCTTGTGCATCTGGCTAACGTGGGTCCTGGGGAATCAAGCCTCGAACAACCGGGGTCCTTAGGCTTCACAGGCAAGCGCTTAACCGCTAAGCCATCTCTCCAGCCCCATAAAAAATAAACAAAATTTTTTTTAAGAAAAGAAGAAATGCAAGTTGTTCAGGGAGAGAACCAGAGAGATTCTGCTAGGGCAAGGTGTGCGTTGATGGACGTGTCACCATGCTGCCCTGTGCGCCGAGATGGCAGAGCAGAGCAGGGGCATGGCTGAGGCTAGCTACAGATGACTGCGTTTGGGTTGGTTTGTGGCCGGAAAGTAATGCAGAGACCTGGAAGGTAAGGTTTTCCTCAGTGCCGTCCCTCACTCTGACTTCCTGTCTAGGCCAGGCCATCGCTCACGGTAAGGGATTCTCTCAGGGAGCCTGCTGTCACCAGCCACCATGATGGTGAGGGGGGCTGCGCTGGCCCCAGACCCCGCATCACCCACAACTGCAGCCGCTTCACCCAGTGTCTCCGCGACTCCTGAGGGCAGCCCCACCGCCATGGAGCAGCCCGTGTTCCTGATGACCACCGCCGCCCAGGCCATCTCCGGCTTCTTTGTGTGGACAGCCCTGCTTATCACCTGTCACCAGGTACCTGGCACGGCAGGGAACACCACAGGTCCTGAGAAGTCCCTAGTCCAGCAAAATGTGGCTTAGGCGGGCCAGGCCTGGCGATGGTAATGCGTCAGCCTGCATTCCGGGTGACTTCTTGCCCACGACCCAGCTTATCCAGGGGCAGAACAGGCTCTGTTTTGAGGCCATGGCATCAGGTAGCCTCAGCCTTCTGACTATAGGCCAGGGGTGTGGGAAAACACCTCTGCCCACTAGCCCCTGGCTAGATCTGGTCATACGTCCAGCCAAGGCTGCGGGGAATTCAGAGCTGTCAGGAAGGAACCCCTTTGCAGACAAAAGACTTGCAAGCCCAAGAGGGGGAGGTAGGAGAGGAGCTGGCAGGGAGGGCTCCTGTCCGCACACCCCACTGGAGTGGGCTGGGATAGCCCCCCCCCCCAAGGCTTGATGGCTGCCAAATGTCGAGGTCAGGGCAGGAGGGTGAGTCTGCTCAGTCCCCAGCAGCCACGTGACAGCCGCCCTGGGCCTCCATCTCTTCTAGATCTGTTAGCACCCAGGGCAAATGGCTCACGGCAGATGGGATGTGTTTGGCTCTTTTCCTCCTCAGCGGGCTGGGCTGGGTCAAGAGTGATGTCATGAGAGTCAGGACTAGGCACTGAGGGCTGCCGGGACTTTGGACTGAAGCTGCTTCTGGCAGTCGCATGGAATTTTTACTTTCCTCTGCTTTCTCGAGTCCAACTTCACTCTTCTCCCTTTCTGGGGAGGGCACAGTGCCGCCTCAGTTTGGCAGCTCGAGGAGGAAGACGGTGTGAGCACGTCATTGAGGCCACACAGCCAGGAAGCTTGTCCATGTCCCGGAAGTGAGGCTCCCATCTGCTACCCTCTCTAGTGTCAGTTAAGGGCCGAGACAGAGGAGCCACAGCCAGATGGACTCAATTAACCCTTAATTAACCCCTCAATTAACTCAGTGCTGCTGCTGAGACCCCAGGGACCAGGTTTTGAGAAGGAGCACACATCATTGAGGGCCACGGCCTTGGGTGTGGCCTCATCATCCTTCTAGCTGCAAGGCTAGCCTGTAGACCCATCCAGATGCCAGCTTTTTGGGGCCGCTTAGTTTGATTGTCATGATGGGACGTTTATCATCTGCATTTGATGGGGCATCTCCTAGGGCTAGGGAGGGTCACTTATATCAGGTCATAGAAGGGGGAAGGGCAGAGACACAAGTCAAGATCTGCTGGGCGTGGTGGTGCACCCCTTTAATCCCAGCACTTGGGAGGCAGAGGTAGGAGGATCACTGTGAGTTCAAGGCCACCCTGAGACTATATGGCAAATCCAGGTCAGCCTGGGCTAGAGCGAGACCCTACCTTGAAAAACAAACAAACAAAAAAGTCAGGATCTGGCCAGGAACCTTCTCCAAGGAGCAGGAGTCAGAAGGCCTCAGGTGGGGTTGGGTGTGGGGAGTGACAGCAGCTGTCCGTTCTCCGCCCCTCTTCCAGATCTACATGCACCTGCGTTGTTACAGCCGCCCCAACGAGCAGCGCTACATCGTGCGCATCCTCTTCATCGTGCCCATTTACGCCTTCGACTCATGGCTCAGCCTCCTCTTCTTCACCAACGACCAGTACTACGTGTACTTTGGCACCGTCCGCGACTGCTATGAGGGTGAGTGAGGACCGCGCGTGGAGCAGGCAGACTGGGGGCTGGGGCCAGGGCAGAGGTGCACACTCCCAGCCTTCCTGACGGGGCCCCAGCCCCCTCTCTTGAGTTCCTCCCTGGGACTTTCAGACCTCATGAGTACTGGTCCAGATGTGCCTTATCTGTCTGGGTCTCCATCCTTCCCAGATCGACAGGTAACTGCACATTTAGCCCAAGTCTCCTTTTACAAACCCCAGGGAACCCCAGGTGCCAGTGGGAGGGTTTACATAGCTGTCTGTGGTGAGTCTGGGGCCGTATCTACGTGTGTCCCATGAGGTGCTTATTGTCTCCAGAAAAGGGAATTAAAAAAAAAAAAAAAAAGCCCAGCCTGTTGGCGCTTGTCTTTAATCCCAGCACTTGGGAGGCAGAAGTGGGAGGGCGGATGTCTGTGAGTTTGAGGCCAGCCTGGGACTATAGAGTGAGTTCTAGGTCAGCCTGGGCTAGAGTGAGGCCTTACCTCAAAAAAAAAAAGAGAGAAAAAGAAAAAGAAAAAACCGACAAGGCAATCATGCCTCCATGGGCCTCAGCTCCCAGTGTGGAGTGAGCTGGCCCTCACCCTCCCTCCTGCAGGGCTCTGGCCACTACTCCCAGCTGCCACAGGGAGATGGGAGCAGCTCTGCCAGGGAGAGAGGACCTGCCTGGGTGGAGGCTGTGCGGAACATGTGCTGGGCTGGCCTTGGCCAGGGGAGAGGCCAATAACTGGACAAGGGAACATCATACTGGAAGGCCGGGGCCAAGACAAACAGTTTTTGGACTGTATACATGGTTGGATTTTTAAAATTTGTTCCCTTATTTATTTAATTCACTTTTACCAGTACCCATGTAAGCCAGATACACAAGGTGGTACTTGTGTCTGAAGTTCATTTGCAGTGGCTAGAGGCCCTGGGGCGCCCATTCTCTCTCTCAAATAAACATATGCACACATATATTTTGTTTTGTTTTGTTTTCTCAAGGTAGGGTCTTACTCTGGCCCAGGCTGACCTGGAATTCACTATGTAGTCTCAGGGTGGTCTTGAACTCAAGGAGATACTCCTACCTCTGCCTCCCAAGTGCTAGGATTAAAGGTGTGCGCCACCATGCCCAGCAATAACATAATTTTTAAAAATTCAGGTTAAAGGTGAGCATAGTGGTTCATTTCTTTAATCCCAGCATTCAGGAAGCAGAGGTAGGAGGATCACTCTGAGTTCAAGACTAGCTTGGAACTATAGAGTGAGTTCCAGGTCATCCTAGACTAAAGTGAGACCCTACCTTGAAAAACAACAACAACAACAACAGAATTCAGGTTAAGAAAATCTCCACCTGCAGGGTAGAAGAGGGAAAAGCCAAAAGCCCAAAGATAAGTCATAGTCCAGGGATGCCCAGGTCTTACACTGAGCAGGCAAGCAAGGATAGAGAGGAGCAGAGGTCTCTGAATCTGAGATTCCCCCTTCCCCAGCCTTCTGAGGGCTGTACAAAAGGTCCCCTGGCTCTTCCCTACGTCTGCACTACTTCACTACTTTTTGTTTGTTTGCTTATTTATTTATTTATTTATTTATTTGCGTGGAGAGTATTGGGTACATGCCAGGGCTTCCTGCCACTGCAAATGAAACCCAGATGCATGTGCCACTTTGTGCATCTGACTTTACGTGGGTATTGGGGAATCAAATCTGGGTCGCTAGGCTTTGCAAGCAAGTGCCTTTGACCACTGAGCAATCTTCCCAGCCCCTTGTTGCTGGCTTTAAAATTTTTTTATTTATTTCCTTGCAAGGGGGGTGTTGTGAGAGAACATGGGCATGCCTGCGCCTCTTGCCACTACAAATGAACTCTAGAAACATGTGCCACTTTGTGCATCTGGCTTTACATGGGCACTGGGGAATCAAACCCATAATAGCAGGCTTTGGTAACAAGTACCTTTAACCTCTGAGCCATCTTCCAGCCTTCCCCCCCCCCCCCCTCCTTGCTGGTTTTAAGGCAGTGTTTTGGCCACACCCAGCACTTGGCTGCTTCAGGACCTTGGAAGGCCTTGCCTTGACCGTGTCTGGCCACAACATATTCAACCCTAGGCAGCTGGAAGCTCTTCTTGGCCCACACTAAGCCTTGCATACCCGGAGGACTCATGGGCACAGGAAATGCCTTTGGATTTGGCAAGGAAATGGAGGCACCTCACAGGAGCCCACCCTGTCTCTCCCTTCCATGTTACCCCTTGTGTCTCCTTTTCCCCTTCACCCTCTGCCACAACCATACCAGCTGCTGGAGCAGTAGGGTGTTTCATGGCCTTGGGAGGGTGGCATATACTGTTTCCCCAGTGCTGGAAAACTTGTTCCCAGCCCCACGTGGGGCTGCCTCATCCTGTTTCCTCCCCTGTGCCACATTCTTTGTGCTATGCACAGTTGTAGGGCCTTGTCTGCTCTTAGCCGACACAGCCCTCAAAGGCTGTAATGTGCACAGAGGCAGGCACATGGTTCGTATTACTCCATTTTTTTTTTCTTTTACTGGTAGGTATAGAACTCAGGGCCTCACACATGTTAAGCATATGTCCTACCATTGTATACCTACCTCAGTGAACTCCATAATTTAAACAATATTTTTATTTATTATTTGTATTTATTAGTTTAGGTTTGTTTAAATTTAATGTTAATTCCATGCTCTGTTTCAGTAAAAACAATACAGATTTTGTTTCTTTGGCTCCAGTCAGCTATCCAGTAGTACCAATTAGCTTCAAGTTACACACACTGAACAAAAGAGGTTGAGCAAGTGAAAGAGAGGGATGGGGCGGGGAGGGGAATGAGGAGAGGGATATATATTTTTTATTTATTTTATTCCCCCATTTTTATTTACTTATTAGAGAGAGAAGGAATATGGGTGTGCCAGGGCCTCTAGCCACCGCAAATGAACTCTAGATGCAGGTGCCACCATGTGCATCTGGCTTACATTGGGTCCTGGGGAATTAAACCTGGCTCCTTTGGCTTTTAGGCAAGGGTTTTAGCCGCTAAGCCATCTTTCCAGCCCAGAACTTCATAATCCCCCCCCCCCCCCCAGGTGGGTCTTGCTTTAGCCCAGGCTGATCTGGAATTCATTATGTATTCTCAGGGTGGCCTTGAACTCACGGCAATCCTCCTACCTCTGCCTTCTGAGTGCTGGGATTGAAGACGTGCGCCACCACGCCCTGCTCAGAACTCTAACTTTTAAATACACCTTTGGCTGGCTTGTGCTGGGAGCCCTGCTTTTCCTTCCTGTGGCCCCCCCTGGCACCGAGCTCCTGCACTTCTGGGAGAGTATGCAGAGGAGGTGGGGACCTGCTCAGGGCTCCGCTGGGGCTCTAGTTAGAGCCTGGTGTTCCTGGAAACAGGGAAACCTCTGGGCTGGGGAAGGATAAGGCTGAGCATCTTCCATTCTGCAGGTGCCAGCCTCCAGTGGGCACCTGGAAGCAGCTTTTGCCCACTTTTTTTTTTCTTTTCAAGGTAGGGTCTCGCTGTAGCCCAGGCTGACCTGAAATTCACTATGTAGTCTCAGGGTGGCCTCAAACTCACAGTGAACCTCCTGCCTCTGCCTCCTCCTTGGTTCTTTCAGAAGCAAAAAGCAGTTCCTTGCATGAGGTTGTGAGGGGCTCCTGTAGTTTAGGGGCAAATGTAGGTTCCCTCTTCTTGGCTGTTCTCTGAAGGTGGAGTGCCTAGCAAACAGTGGGGAGAAAAGGGAACTTGCCCTGGGTCCTCACTCAGCACTCCAGAATGGCAGCAGATGGTGGGCAGCACCCCCACTCTAGAAACCTTTGTTGCGCCCGCCTGCTCTAACTAGCTTCCCCGCTGGTGAGAGGTCCTCTGTTGCCCTGCGAAGACCATCTCCTAGCAACGCTTTTGTCTCTGGCCGGCTTCTCGCAGGGAGTTCACAAACAGCACACAGCTGCCCTGAAGTTGGGGCTGCAAATTTGCCTGCTTTGAGTGTCTGAGTCAGAGTTCCTGGCCTCACCTCCACCTGGCCCTTTTGTACATCCACTCAGGTCTCTGCTCTGCTTACCCATCCTTACGTCTATACAGCTGCCTCTTTTTTATTTTTATTTTTTCAAGGTAGGGTTTCAGTCTACCCTAGGCTGACCTGGAATGCACCATGTAGTCTCAGGGTGGTCTTGAATTCATGGAGGTCCTCCTACCTCTGCCTCCCGAGTGCTGGGATTAAAGGCTTGCGCCACACCGGGGCTTTAGCTGCCTCATTTAAAAAATATTTTATTTATATTTATTTATTAGAGACAGAGAGAGCTGGGGGCGGGGAGGGACAGGAGAGAACGGACATGGCAGGACCTCTGGCCACTGCAAATAAACTCGACACCTGAGCCACCATGTGTATCTGGCTTATGTGGGATCTGGGGCATTGAACCTGTGTCCTTTTCTTTCTGTCACCTTTCCAGGAAAACTGTACCATAACCTTTTCCTTTCTTGTTTTTTTCTTTCACTTTTCAAGATAGGGTTTCTAGCCCAGGCTGACCTGGACTTTACTATGTATTCCCAGGCTGGCCTTGAACTCATGGAGATCCTCCTACCTCTACCTCCTGAGTGCTGGGATTAAAGGTGTGTGCCACCATGCCTGGCTCTTTTCCTTTCTTCCCTCCTTCCCCTCCCTTATTCTCTCTCTCTCTGTTCGTGTTCATGTGTGTGAGTACAGGCATGCACATGATCATGGTGCACATGTGAAGGTCAGAGAACAACCCCAAGTGTTGGTCCTTACCTTCCACATTGGTTAAGGCAGAACGTCTTCTTAGTGCTGGGAACACTAGGCTGCCTGGCCTCCCATCTCACAGACAGACACTTGCTGCTGCATCCAGCTTCATGTGCGTTCTAGAGGTCTGAACTCAGGTTGTCAATTTTGCAGCAAGCACTTTACCCACAGTCATCTACCAGACAATCTTTCTTTTTCTGTTTTTCTTTTCAGGCAAGGTCTCCTTACGTAGCCCAGTGACCCTCCTTCCTGCCTCTACCTTCTGAGTGCCGGGATTACAGGCGTGTGCCCATGCAGCCTTCCTGTCCCTTTTCTTGGATAAATGTAGCTTTTGCTTCACGTGCTGCTTGTCTGGCTTTTTGATTTGCTCTGTTTTCTACATGCTGGTCACTCATTTCTTCCTGAATACTTCAATTGGATTACAAAAACAGCAAGCCAACAAGCCCTAGCCAGGCATGTATCTCATGCTTATAATCCTAGCACTTTGGAGGCTGAGGTAGAATTACTGTGAGTTCAAGGCCAGCCTGGGTTAGAGTGATACCCTGCCTTAAAAAACAAGAACAAAAACCAAGCAGCACTTCTCTCCATGAAGGCGGCGATGCGTGAATTTGTCAGTGCCAGCTTTGTCACTTGGCGGGTTTCTCTTGGAGCCCTTCTGTTCCAGTCTGACTGCTTGCTTTCAAGGCCTGGCTAGTTGTACAGCTTGCAGTGTCCAGTGGGGTTATGACCGTTGACACCTTTTCTCCCCCAGCGGGCCGCATAGATCTTCCCAGTCGCAGGGAGGAGGCTTCGGCTCAGTCTTGGGTTCCTTGCGTCGGTTTGTTTTGGTTTTTGTGTTAGAAGCTCTCCTCAAATATCTAGTGTCTTTCACTTCTTTTTTTTCCTTTTTTGGTGTTTCAAGGTAGGGTTTCACTCTAGCCCAGGCTGACCTGGAATTCACTTTGCTCTCAGGGTGGCCTTGAACTCTTGGCAATCCTACCTCTGTCTCCCAGGTGCTGGGATTAAAAGCATGCACCACTATGCCTGGCGACTATTTTTTTATTTAATGAGAGAGAGAGAGAGAATTGGCATGCCAGGGCCTCCAGCCACTGCAGTTGAACTGTACATGCATGCACCACCTTGTGCACATGTGCAACCTTGCCTGCTTGCCTCACCTTGTGCATCTGGCTTATGTGGGATCCGGAGAGTCAAACATGGGTCCTTAGACTTTGCAGGCAAGCGCTTTAACCACTAAGCCGTCTCTCCAGCCTGCTTTGACTATTTTTTTATATTGAAGAATGAACCTTCTGGTTGGCTCATTCTTCAATATAAAAAATATTTTTTATAGCCTGCAGAGCCTTTCCTGTGCCGTGCTTACCAAGTGGTAGGTGGACACCACGTGGTTCTCACCCGACAGGCTTGAGTGCAGAGAACGAGAGGATGTCTTCGTCCCCACAGTCACACTTAAGCTGTGCATTCTCTGGACACACCATTACCGCCCTCAGCTGGGCCAAGTTCTTCTTTGTTGTTGGTTCCCCCCCCCCCCCCACCGATGTAGGGTCTCACTCTAGCCCAGACTGACCTGGAATTCACTATGTAGTCTCAGGGTGGCCTCAAACTCACAGAGATCCTCCTACCTCTGCCTCCCAAATGCTAGGATTAAAGACATGTGACACCACACTGGGCTCATAATCCAAGTTCTGTGTTAATGCTCTAGAAAATAACAATGCAGTGGCCACACATAAAGGTTTTTAGCCACTTTTTCCTTTTGTCCTGTCTCTCACAGCCTCAGAGCTGCCCCACACAATCCAGCTAGGGTCTTCTGGGGTCCTTTTTTCTCCCTCCCTCCCTGCTGTGTATCCTTGGCTGGCCTAGGACTCAGAATCTTTCTGCCTCTGCTGGGGTTATAAGTGTGTACCACCATGGTTGGATCTTCTGGGGGAACTTATTTATTTGGAGATAGGGTATGCATGTATGTAGCCCAGGCTGCCCTGGAATTCACTGTGTAGTCTCAGGGTGGCCTTGAACTCATGTTGATCTTCCTATCTCTGCCTCTAGAATGCTGAGATTAAAAGTGTATGCCACCATGCCCGGCTTTGTTGGGAATTTTTTTTTTCGAGGTAGGGTCTCGCTGTAGCCCATGCTGACCTGGAATTTATTCTGTATTCTCAGAATGGCCTCCCATCTCATGGCCATCCTCCTACCTCAGCCTCCCCAGTGCTGGGATTAAAGGTGTGTACCACTATGCCCGGCTTTTTGTTGGGATTTTTTTTTTTTTTTTGAGGTAGGGTCTTACTCTAGCCCAGACTGACCTGGAATTCACTAGGTAGTTTCAGGGTGGCCTTGAACTCACAGCGATCCTCTTACCTCTGCCTCCTGAGTGCTTGAATTAAAGGTATGCGCCACCCCGCCCGGCTTGTTGGGATTTTGTGTGTGTGTGTGTGTGTTTATTTTTTTTCTCAATTTTTATTAACATTTTCCATGATTATAAAAAATATCCCATGGTAATACCCTCCCTCCCCCCATTTTTCCCTTTGAAATTCCATTCTCCATCATATCCCCTCCCCATCTCAATCAGTCTCTCTTTTATTTTGATGTCATGATCTTTTCCTCCTCTTATGATGGTCTTGTGTAGGTAGTGTCAGGCACTATGAAGTCATGGATATCCAGGACATTTTATGTCTGGAGGGAGCACATTGTAAGGAGTCCTACTCTTCCTTTGGCTCTTACATTCTTTCCGCCACCTCTTCCTCATTAGACCCTGAGCCTTGGAAGGTGTGATCGAGATGTTACTCAGTACTCTAGTCACTTCTTTCCAGCACTATGATACCTTCTGAGTCATCCCAAGGTCACTGCCATCTGAAAAGAGAAGATTCTCTACCCAAAGTGAGAGTAGCATTAATATAAGGGTATAAATATTAAGAGAAGTGCTTACTGGGCAGTTTGATAAGCATAGTATATACATTTTTCCAGACATCAGCAGATGTTACACCCCTAGGGCTCATGACTACCCGTTTTAAGTTTTTAGTATCAGGGATGTATTCCCCCCCATGGAGTGGGCCTCCAGTCCAATTGGATGGCAGTTGGTTTCCACCATGACAGACGTGCCACTATTGCACCCGTTGGCTCATATGGCCTGGCTGGCCAATTATAAGGCTTGCAGTGTCCACTGTTGAGTATCTTCACTGGTGATTTTTCTTTCTCCCATTGAACTGCATGTAGAATGGCTTCTTCCAGCTTTCTCTCAGCTGGTCTACATGGAGGTTGTTGTGATTTTTATGTGGTGTTTTTGTTTACTATGGCTGTTTCCTCACCACCAGCTCATTCTCACCTCCCTTTTACCTGGTGGACTGTCTAATACCATCCCCATTACACAAATGTGAAACCAGGGCTTAAGTAGCCACAAAATTTGCCCAAAATGACCCAAATTGTAGTGGTGAGAGGCCAGACTTCCACCTGGGTTTCTGGACCCTGGGATTTGTTCTGTGCTAGGCTTGGTAAATGAGAGGGCAAGACCAGCTTCTCAGAGAAGTAGGAACTTTATTGGGAAAGACATTACATGTATGAGGGCAACAGGAGGAATGCAGTGTCCTTCATCCCATTTCAAAGTTCAGGTTTTTTTTTTTTTTTTTTTCAAGATAGTCTTGCTATGGAGCCCAAGCTGGCCTTGAATTTGCAATCCTCCTGCCTCAGCTTCCTATGTACTGGGAGATCTGTACCCATACCCAGCCTCAGAGTTCAGACTTCACACAGTCTAGTAGTAGTCCTAGGCAGAATCAAATGACTTAGCAAGCTGATGGGCCATGGGAGAGCCATAGGTTGCTTTGCTGCCACAAGCAACTATGATGATTGTGGTGCCTTGGCCACGGCTCTGACAGATGGGAAGCCTGAGAGTTCAGAGGAGCTGAGTGAAGCGAGACACTCTGAGGAGCAATGGAAGAGGCAGGGCAGGAAGCATTCGGGGTGGAAGAAGAAAGGCAGGTGTGCAGAGGGCAGAGAGCCATGAGGGAGCAGCATGGAGTTGGGGACATTTACACAGGGCGGGTGTCCTGTCCACCAGGGTAGTGGCACACTGTACTGTTACTGCCCAAGATGGCCACCTGCCATGAAGAGGGGGAAGAGTGTTGAGGCCCCTGTGCACTGAGCAGAAAAGATCTCTGTGTACGGCACACAGAATTCTGTTCTCTAGCCACATCTTAGTTCTCTAGGATGGCCCACGTCTATCCAGATCACCAGATGATTTCCGGGTAGTGGTGGGCTGGGCCACGAGGTCTGCAGAGGACAGAGCTTAGAGCAGCCTGGTGCTCCCAGGGCCATCTGCCCCGCACATGGCACGTGGCACACAGTAGGTGCCAATGAGTGTTTACTGAGTGAACAGATGGATATGTCTGCCACCTGACCAGGGAGCTGCTGGCAGAAATGACCAGAGGAAACCCCTTAGCAGATTCTCTCAAGTCCAGGGCCCCGGTCTGTGTTCTAGTTGTTGGTTTACGGAGACTACAGCTGAGAGGTTGGGTGGGTGGCAGTGGCCTGGACTGTAGCTCCCTGTCCTGGCAGCTCCTGGCTACAGAAGCTGCTCCCAAGGAAAGGAAGACTCGGGCTTCGGGTAGGAGCAACCCCCCGTTCCTTCTCTGACACATGCTCCCACTGGCCAAAGCTCACCCTTACACTCTGAAGATGCCTTCCTTCCAAGCTGGGCATGGTGGCACATGCCCGTGATCCCAGCCTTTAGGAAGCTGACACGAGAGGATCTCCACCAGTGTGAGGCCACACTCCACTACATTCCTTCCTGGGAGCTGCTCTGGGACCATGTGGTTTCTGTCTGATGTGTTGACCAAGTCCCATCACAGCCCTGCTTTCAACCCCATCCTCCTCCTCTCCTAGTGGCAAGCTTTTGCCTTAATTTTAAGATACGGTATCGAGGACTGGGAATGTGGCTCAGTTGGTAGAGTGTTTGCCTGGTCTGCATGGGGCCTTGGGTTCAATCTCCAGCACCACATAAAACTGGCTATGGTGTTGCATAGCTGTTATCCCAATACTCTGGAGGAAGAGACAGGTGGATTGGAAGTTTAAAGTTATCCTTGCCTACATAGTTCCAGGTGAGCCTGGAATCTAGAAGGAGAATGATACAGAAAGTTCTAGGTACCTGATGTCCAGAGCAAGAGGGAGAGAGACCATCTCTTCCCCCTGACCTGACCTGTGGGGCCTGTAGTCACTCTGTGGTCCCCAGGCCTGGCACAGGGCCTGACATACAGGCTGTGGTGTGTATTCAGGAGGCAGAGGGACCTCTCTGGGGACCGGGCCTGTAACTTTGATCAGAGGGTGGCAGGGCAGTAAGCCTGCTGCCTCAGAACCCCACTCCTGGTTCGCTGTGTGCCGGCCTCTCTGCTCTTTTCATGTTTCTGACATGTGTGCAGACGTCCAGTGTAAACTCCTTTGCTGAGGCTGGCCTGTGTTCTGTGGGGGTCTGTATTTTCCTAGCAAGGGGATGGGCTTTTCCAGTCAGGAGGTCAGGTTTGGCTAGTTGATTCCTGTCTCCTTCTCAGAAAATCGCTGAGCCCATCCGTTATTGACTCACAATTCTTTGAAGGAAACTGTCAGCAAATTGGTATTTTCCTGACTGGCTGGCCCCAAAGCACTTTGGAGTCTTTTTTTTTAAAGACAGGGTCTCATATCTCAGGCTGGCCCAAGGATGACCTTGAACTTGTGATCCTTCTGCCGCTACCTCCCAAGTGCTAAGATTATAGACAAGTACCACCAAGCCTGGTTTTTGTTTCTTTGTTTGTTTGTTTCCAATAGACTGGCCTTTTTTTAATGTGTGTGTGTGAGAGAGAGAGAGATAATTGGCATGCCAGGGCCTCTAGCCACTGCAATCGAATTCCAGATGCATGCACCCCCTTGTGCGACCTTGCACTTGCCTCATCTTTGTGCATCTGGCTTATGTTGGACTTGGAACGTTGAACATGAGTCCTTAGGGTTTGCAGGCAAGCGCCTTAACTGCTAAGCCATCTCTCCAGCCCAAGAATATTTTTTTCCCCAAGCCTATTTTTTGTAGTACTGGAGATGGAACCCAGGGCTTCAAGTGTGAGCCATAGCCCCAAAGCCCCAGCCCCCAGAGGCTCTTGTTTGGGTGTAGAGGCCCACGTCTTTAATGCCAACACTTAGAAAGCTGAGGTAGAAGGGTCTCAATAGCTTTCAGGTCATCCTGGGCTAGAGTGAGACCAGAAAGGAAGGAAGGAAAGAGGGAGAGTGGGTGAGAAGGAAGGAAGGAAAGGACGAAGGGAGGAGAAAGAAAGACTTTCTTTACCCAAGAGGTGGGTGAAATTTGATGGTCCCAAGCAGCCACATGCAGAGGAGGATATGGCGAGGGCTTGACCAGGAACATAGGTGTGCACCAATGTCATATATCTTGTGACACAGGAAGGGAAAGGATGTGAGCTCAGGTTCCAAGTCCTCCTCGGGAGTGGACACAAGGACCACTTGGTGAGAGGGGCTGACAGTCTCAGGCCCCTGCAGCTTCTCTGGAGGGCTTGCCTCAGGGGGGTACACTCACTGAGGACAGACTGAGAATAGGCCCATGGCCTGCCCCGAACCTCCCCTGGAGCTAGGCCCCAGGCCTGTCCCTCTGCCATTCACCCCCTCAGCGTTGGTTGAGTTGAGGTGGTTGATGCTGGGAAACCTTGGAGGACTGGCCGCAGGGGTGTAGGAGTGAGGGGACAGGGTCTCCACAGGTCGCTGTGGCGGCCTTGCTCTTCTCCCCGCCCGCACCCCTCGCTGAACAGCGTCCCGGTTCCTGTGCTTTCAGCGTGCTCTTCCTTCACCCTCTTCCCATCTTGATAGTGACTACAGTGCCCTCTCCTCCCTCGGTACCACCCATCTATGGGCTTCTGGCACCCTGCGGACAGGCCTTCATGGAGCTGACCCGACAGAAATCCTCTGGCACAAACCCTCACACTGAGAGCTTCTGCTACAGATCTGGGGTCTCTGTGACAGTGTCAGGCTTCCCTCTGATTCAGAAAGAGCGCACCGTGCTTCGTCCCAGGCACCCACGTTGTATTCTGGGTGCTTCTCATGTCCTGTCAGCTGTGCGTACACCAGATACTGCCGCAGGCTGTGGGGTGGGTGCAGCTCTGTCCTCATTCTGGTTTAGAATTTCTCCCGTGGTCCCCCTTCACTGTCTTGTAAAATTGCAATCTATAACACCCAGACAATAGATAAATGTCATTTCAATGCAGAACAAGCACACTGCCAGCCCTCCCAAGTCCCCTCTGCTCGCTCTCAGCCCCCTCTATCATACTGAATTTGTGGTTGTCACTCTGGTGTCTTGGGGTATCACCACCGAGCAGGGTGGCTTGCCTGACAATATGACTGCCTGTTTGAACTTAGAACTTACAAAAGGGGGTAACTGTGGCTAGTCCCCCGAGGCTCCTCTGTTGCTGCTGCATGTGGCTGTGCTACTTCCCTTGCCATTTAGGCCCCACCAGCTGTCTGTCTGTCCCTTCTGTCGGTCTGAGTACACTCTTCTGGACTTTCCGCAGCCCTGGTCATCTATAACTTCCTGAGCCTGTGCTATGAGTACCTGGGAGGAGAGAGCTCCATCATGTCCGAGATCAGAGGGAAGGCCATCGAGTGAGTATGACTGCGCCCACGTCCACACGGGGGCCTCTCAGCCTCCCAACTGGACACACAGACCATCTCTGCCCATGACTTTGACCTGCTGTGCTCGCCTACTTTTCCTAACCAAGGCCAGGTCTCTCTGGGTCTTCTCCTTTCCTCTTGTCACCCTGGTCCTTTCCTGCTTCTGTTTCTTCCTCCAACCATTTCTTTTTTGTTCAGTGCTTTCTTAGTTGGTTTGTGTGTCCCCAACCCTGTGGCCAGGGAAGCCTGCTTCCTTCACTATCTACCGCCCATTCAGATGCCTTGCTACCTCTCCCCGGGGTTCAGAAGCCACCCCAGCTGGGGGCCTGGATTGTCTAGTAGGGAGGAAGGCTCCACATTTCCTCCTCACAGTCCTCCTGTGCTTGTCTCTCCCAGGTCCAGCTGCATGTACGGCACGTGCTGCCTCTGGGGAAAGACCTACTCCATCGGATTCCTACGCTTCTGCAAACAGGTGTGTGCCCAGCTGTGCTCCAAGCCGGAGGAGCAGGCTTGGAGCCCCAGTCCAGGTCTGCTTCCTGGGGAGGAGCCCCTGCTGCAGGCCACCTGGGCCCCACGTGTGGAGGTCCCCAAGCTTACCGGAGGCACGCTATTAGCAGCACGTGCTCAGACAAAAGCGAGCATCCCGCCGGCTGTGGTGGCACGTGCCTTTAGTCCACTCAGGAGGCAGAGGTAGGAGGCTTGATGAGTTTGAGGCCAGCCTGGGACTACAGAGAGAGTTCCAGATCAGTGTGAGCTAGAGTGAGAAAAAATCAACACACATACACACACACACACACCCAAGTCTTGATGTATATGAGAATCAGAGGAAACAACTTGGGGATTTTAGACTCAGTAGAAAACTAGTCACTGTGACTAGAGGCAGAAAGGCTTACTTAATATAGACAGATGGCAGACAGGCCTGTGTGGTCATGGTCTCTCTGCCCTGTTCCCACATTCTCAGTTGGCAGTGCAGTGGCTTCTGGTTTCCTTGGCCACTATAGCCTGGCTAGAGGTGGTGTAAAGTGCCTGGGCCTAGGTATCTGACCATCTGAGTTTGAATCCAGCTTCTCATTTGACTGTGACCTTAGATTGTTTGCTTAACCTCTCTAAGCTTTGGTTTACCCTTCTGTGAAATGGCTGTGCTGATACTTGTAACAAGAGAAAATTGTTAGAAACAGATGAGGTAATTGATGTAACCCTTAACACAGCAATGGCTCATTCAGGGTACCTCCTCGAATGGTGAGTCTGAGGGTACCACACCCAGTCTTCATGATCTGCCGTTGGCCTCCACAGGGCCTCTGTCAACCCCTCTAGCATAGCCCAAAAGTCAAGAGGGAGCTTGGTGTGGCGGCACATACATGTATTCCCAGAGGCTTAGATAGGAGGATCCCTGTGAGTTCATGGCCACATAGTGAATTCCAGGCCATTCTAGGCTAGAGTGAGACCTTGTCTCAAAAAGAAAAGAAAAAAGTCAAGGGGGCAATGACGTCCCAGCCCAGGCATCACGGCCTATCCGAGGCCATTCTAACTCCAGCTTCTGTGCAGACCCCACCCACACAGTCCCTGCAGACATGGCCATGAGGGGTCGCTCTCTGCTCCTGGCTCTGCCTCCTGGAGATGCTTCAGGACCTCCCCCCACCCCCACCCCAAGTACAGGGAAGTGTTAAAGCCGTCCTGGTCCTGGGTGGGGCTGTCAAGCCTTTGTTTACATGGTCAGCCGCCCAGGTTCCAGGCCCAGCTGTGACTCAGCCTTGTTTGATGGTTATATTGTCTACAAAGTTTTGATCTCATGACCTCAAGCTGGCGTCACCAGCACTGGGGTTACAAATAGTTTCCCAGCCTTGTAGGCTCCGATGCTCTGCTCCTGAGGCAGTGAGGGGTGGTGAGGGACAGCACACGGGAAGGCTCCCAGGGGGCCCGAGTCCTTGGGAACTCTTGTTAGAAGTAGAAATTCCTGGCTGAAGCTCAAGGTCCACGGTAGAGTGCTTGCCTGGCATGTGTGAGGCCCTGGGTTCTATCCCCTACACCAAAATGAAAGAGGGAAGGAGAGATTCTGGGAGCAGTGGTCTCATCCCAGCCCCACTGAGCTCTGGAAAGAAATACCCACTTCAGGAGCCAGCCTGTGATTATTATTTTTTTTACTTTTTTTTGTCTTATTTATCGAGATAGGGTCTTGCTCTTAGCCCAGGCTGAGCTGGAATTCACTGTGTAGTCTCAGGGTAGCCTTGAGCTCACATCGATCCTTCTACCTCAGTCTCCCAAGCACTGCTATAAAAGGTGTGCACCACTATGCCTGGCTTTTAAAAACTTTTTATTGACAAACTTCTATACATATAGACAATATACCCTGATCATAATCCCCTCCCACCACCCTCCCTATCTCCCCTCTGAGAGTCTCTGTTTCTTACTAGTCTCCCATTTTGATGTCACTCCCCCACCCCTCACTATAGCATGTGGTCTTTTCTTGTTGTTCTGGTTTTGTTTTGTTTATTTCAAGGTAGGGTCTCACTCTAGCTCAGGCTGACCTGGAATTCACTATGTAGTCTCAGGGTGGCCTCAAACTCCTGGTGATCCTTCTACCTCTACCATCCAAGTGCTGGGATTAAGGGTGTGTGCCAGCCCGCCCGTATAGCATGTGATTTTGACATCCATCCTGGCCTCCAAACTTCAAACTAGGTGACACCATGTATTGTGATGTGACCTCCACTCTTCTCATTTCCCTGAAGGGTATCAGTCCCACTTCCTCTGGGTGGGTCTGTGGCCAGGGGAGTGCTGTCAGGCTTTTTGTCAGCAGCACCAAAGCTCTGCCCCGTCACATGTGCTTGGTTGTGGCTCCCCTCTGGTCAGGTCTTCAGTGGGGTCCCAGGCTGCCTTCTTTGCTCCACCCCCAGCTCCATTTGGAGCTATAATCACTCAGCCTCTCCATTTGGAGTCTCTCACTTGCCCACTCCCTCCTCCTCAAGGGGGAAAAGGCCTCTGGCTTAGGTGGGCTGCTTTTAGATCTGTGATCAGTGTAGGGATTCTGTGGGTGCCAGCTACCCCTCAGGTTTGCCTGGACCGTGGAGCCTGGCTAAGGAATTGTGGACTACAGACGGAGTGGGCAACTTCGAGGATGTTCTGTGCCTCTCCGCCCCCACAGCTGCAACCCTGTGGTATGGGTTGGTTATGTCTGTTTCACCAGGTGGCCATGTCGCTCAGAGGCCAGTGCTGTCTTTGGGTTGGTTATGTCTGTTTCACCAGGTGGCCGTGTCGCTCAGAGGCCAGTGCTGTCTTTGGATTGGTTATGTCTGTTTCACCAGGGTGGCCGTGTCGCTCAGAGGCCAGTGCTGTCTTTGGATTGGTTATGTCTGTTTCACCAGGTGGCCGTGTCGCTCAGAGGCCAGTGCTGTCTTTGGATTGGTTATGTCTGTTTCACCAGGTGGCCGTGTCGCTCAGAGGCCAGTGCTGTCTTTGGATTGGTTATGTCTGTTTCACCAGGGTGGCCGTGTCGCTCAGAGGCCAGTGCTGTCTTTGGATTGGTTATGTCTGTTTCACCAGGTGGCCGTGTCGCTCAGAGGCCAGTGCTGTCTTTGGATTGGTTATGTCTGTTTCACCAGGGTGGCCGTGTTGCTCAGAGGCCAGTGCTGTCTTTGGATTGGTTATGTCTGTTTCACCAGGGTGGCTGTGTCGCTCAGAGGCCAGTGCTGTCTTTGGATTGGTTATGTCTGTTTCACCAGGGTGGCTGTGTCGCTCAGAGGCCAGTGCTGTCTTTGGATTGGTTATGTCTGTTTCACCAGGTGGCCGTGTCGCTCAGAGGCCAGTGCTGTCTTTGGATTGGTTATGTCTGTTTCACCAGGGTGGCTGTGTCGCTCAGAGGCCAGTGCTGTCTTTGGATTGGTTATGTCTGTTTCACCAGGGTGGCTGTGTCGCTCAGAGGCCAGTGCTGTCTTTGGATTGGTTATGTCTGTTTCACCAGGGTGGCCGTGTCGCTCAGAGGCCAGTGCTGTCTTTGGATTGGTTATGTCTGTTTCACCAGGGTGGCCGTGTGGCTCAGAGGCCAGTGCTGTCTTAATTGACACCACTCAGGACTGCAGGACCTATGGGGCCGTGCCTCTTCGCACCTCCTGTGCCTGTAGGTCATTTCCAGCCAAGTCAGACCCCAGCTCAACAGATACCCTGGCCCAGGACTGAGCATAGGGCTGGGGAGTCAGCTGAGAGCATGGGAGGAGGCCCTCGCCCACCTGATGCCCATGGGGCAGAGCGGATTGCTCACCACACTGAGGCCGCTGTGTCTCCAGTGCCCAGCCCCGGCCCTCGGCCTTCTGCCTGCGTGACAAGCAGAGCTGTGTCAGAGCTGCTTCCTCTGCCGGCCTTTCTTCCTCTGAGAGCCCTCTTTGAGATGTCGCCTGCCTTCTGGTCCACTAGGCCCTGCATTGTTGGTTCTTGCATCCCCAGCATCCTTGGGAATTGTGTTCTTCTCCTGCAGACAGCAGCAGTCCCCTTGCAGCAGGACACAGGCCTTCCCTCTGTCCCTAGCATCCAGCCCAGGTCCAGCTGCCAGAGGAGGGGCTTTTCTGCACGCCTCCTCCATTCCACCCTGTTCTGTCTCTCCTCAAACAGGCCACCCTGCAGTTCTGCGTGGTGAAGCCCCTCATGGCTGTCAGCACCGTTGTCCTCCAGGCCTTTGGCAAGTACCGGGATGGTGACTTCGAGTAAGCAAGGCTCCTCCCTTGGACCTGTGGGTGGAGTCTTGGCACAGGGGTGGTATCCAACCCACACAGACCCTGTGACTGTGACCTTCCTGAGCTGACCTGAGTCTGAGCCTGGCAGTGGCCACTTACCACTTGGTCCCAGTGCCAGTCCAGGAGCCCCTGAGCTAGTCATTGCGCCCCAGGCTTCACAGCAGTGCCAACGGGCAAGCCACAGCGGGCTGGGGACTACTCTAAGGCAGGCTGAGAGGGAAGGAGCAGCCAGCCCGAGTGTAAAGTCCCCACGTGTTTCACTTGGGGGTCATCGAAAGGGGCCATGCTTCCTGCACACTGCCCGTGACCCCTGCCACAGCGCTGCCTGGGCGGGGAACACACTGACAGGGAGGTGGTAGCAGAGCAGGCTCAGGTTCACCCACCATAACACTTGTTGCCAGACATGAGGCCCTCCAGCATGGCCCTGGCTTCCCTGCCAGGGAGGGGACCCTCAGCAGGGCCCCCACATGAGTGCAGCTGAGCAGAGGGCTGGCACATCTGCACCCCACTTCCAGTGTGCTTCTCCATCCCATCTCCTGCTGCCTCATTGTGCCCTGCTGAAGAGCATGGCCATGAGCCACGGGGGACAGACTTTGAGCAGGGTGACAAGGGAGCCTCCTGCCATAGCAGGGTGGTCCCAGCCACAGCATGCCTGTTCCCCAGTGTCACCAGCGGCTACCTCTACGTGACCATCATCTACAACATCTCCGTCAGCCTGGCCCTTTATGCCCTCTTCCTCTTCTACTTCGCCACACGGGAGCTGCTCAGCCCCTACAGCCCTGTGCTCAAGTTCTTCATGGTCAAGTCCGTCATCTTTCTCTCCTTCTGGCAAGGTTCGCCCCCTCCCAGCCTTGTGACCACGGCCCCTGCACCTCTTTCTTTCCGAGCCCCATTCCCCCTTGTGGTTGTGTCCCTAGAGCCTAAGGGCTGACCTAGAGGCAGTCGGGAACCTGGCACTCAGCCACTGAGGACACTTGGGAGGGATGAGGCTTACAAGAAAGTGCATAATTGGTGATGTCCAAGTTTTAGGGCTGTCAGGAAGCCGGGAGGGTGGGGCTTCCAGAGGCCTTGACTTCGTATTACCATCCCTGCTCCACGGAAGCCACCGAGCCCCCTTCAACCTCATTAGCTGCGTGGGCATTTGGGTGGGGCTGCATGGAGCAAGGAGTCTGACCAGGGTCCAGTCTGGGGCTAGACTGTGCCTTCCTGTCCAGGCATGCTGCTGGCCATCTTGGAGAAGTGTGGGGCCATCCCCAAGATCCACTCGGCCCGTGTGTCCGTGGGTGAGGGCACCGTGGCAGCTGGCTATCAGGACTTCATCATCTGCGTGGAGATGTTCTTCGCGGCCTTGGCCCTGCGGCATGCCTTCACTTACAAGGTCTATGCTGACAAGAGGCTGGATGCGCAAGGTACGAGCTAGGCTCCTGGGGCAGCGCTCTGCTTGAGGGAGTTCCAGAGCCTTCTGATGTGTCACATTATAGGACTCCTACCCAGTGTCCTGCAGGGGTTGGCCTTTATCTGTAGTAGGAAAGGGGCCACCATGGTCAGGGCCGAGGGAGACCCCCAATTTGGTCCTAGAAGCTAAGTCCACCTTTGTCTTGCAGTGGGTCTCATGTGGAAACCCGGAGATGATATGGAAAGAAAGTAACACACCTGTTATCCCAGTACTGGAAGGCTGAGGCAGGAATGTTGCCATGAGTTCAAGTCCAGCCTGGATTACATAGAGAGTACCTGTCTTGAAAAACATTAGACCTGGTAGTTCACACCTATAACCCCAACACTTGGGAGGCTAAAGTAGGACAATTTCAGTGAGTTCATGCCAACCTGGGCTATACAGACTGAGTTCCAGTCAGCCTAGGTTTAAGTGAGACCCTGCCTCAAAAAAAAAAAAAAAAAAAAAAAAAAAAAGAAGAAGAAGAAAGAAAAAGAAAAGGGTTGGAGAGATGGTTTAGTGATTAAATGCTTGCCTGTGAAGCCTAAGGGCCCCGGTTCGAGGCTCAATTACCCCAGAACCCACTTAAGCCAGATGCACAAAGTAGCACATGCATCTGGAGTTCGTTTGCAGTAGCTGGAAGCCCTGGTATGCCCATTCTCTCTCTCTCTCTCTCTCTGCCTGTCTCTCTCAAATAAATAAAAAAATAACAACAAAATCAAGCTGGGTTAGCCAGGCATGGTGGCCCATGCCTTTAATCCCAGCACTCAGGAGGCAGAGGTAGGAGGATCGCCGTGAGTTCAAGGTCACCCTAAGACTTCGTAGTGAATTCCAGGTCAGCCTGGGCTAGAGTGAGACCCTACCTTGAAAAAAAAAAAAAAAGCAGCAATAATAAAATAAATAAATAAAAACAAAATCAAGCTGGGTGTGGTGGCGCACATCTTTAATCCCAGCATTTGGGAGGCAGAGGTAGGAGGATTGCTGTGAGTTTGAGGCCACCCTGAGATGACAGTGAATTCCAGGTCAGCCTGAGACCTTACCTCAGAAAACAAAACAAAAAACCAAACAACAACAAAAAAAAAGAAAGAAAGAAAAATGGGGGCTGGGGAAATGGTAATGGCTCAGGGGTTAAAAGGCACTTGCTTGTAAAGCCTACCAGGCTGGGTTCAAATCACCAGTACCCATGTAAAAGGCAGATGCATGAAGTGGTTCATGTATCTGGCGTGTGTTTATAGTGGCAAGAGGCCCTGGTGCCATTCTCTGTCCCCTCTCAATAAATTTATTTTTTTTTAAAGAACAGACAGGTATGGTGGCATACACCTTTTATCTCAGCATTTGGGAGGCCGAAATAGAAGGATTGCTGTGAGCTCGAGGCCAGTCTCAGACTATAGAGTGAATTCAAGGTCAGCTTGAGCTAGAGCGGGACTCTACCTCAAAAAAAAAAAAAGAAGAAATTATGACAGAGTCTGAATAGACAAATTCCTAAGAACTCCCAGTACCCGACATGGTTCATGATACTTGTTTTGCCCTTTAGTTCTGGCCTCTGTAAAGTTATTATTATTATTATTATTAATTTGAGAGAGAGAATGGGCATGCCAGTGCCTTCAGCCACTGTGAATGAACTCCAAATGTGTGCGCCCCCTTGGGCGCCTGTGTCTGGCTTATGTGGGACCTGGAGATTCGAACATGAGTTTTTAGGCTTCTCAGGTAAGTGCCTTAACCGCTAAGCCATCTCTCCAGCCCTGTTAAGTTCTTCAAATGGCAGACGGCCCTGCTTACTTGTAAGAAGCAGGGTCAGAAGGCAGTAGCTTTTCAAAGCATTCCTTTATACCTCTAACCTTTCTTGCTAGAGCCCTGGTTAGCAGCCTGGGACACACAGAAGGCCTTGGGGGAGCTTTTCATGGGTTGCCCTCCACCCTGGAGCTCCTCTATGATTGGTCAGGGTCTGTGTGAGAGCTGTGATTGGTGTGAACTCCCTTGTGGTCGGTGATAGGGATGTGCAGTTGCCTGTAGAATCCTTGGGCTTGAAGGGTGGGGGAGGGCAGGAGGAAGAGGAAGCTGGCATGCCCAGTGAGAGAGTGGAAGGGGAGAGGAGGCCTCCTGTCCAAGGCATTCCCCTGGAGATGTCAGCTTTTCCCCATGGCTGGAGCTCCAGGTCCAACATCCACCACAGGCCCCTGCGCCGGCTGGCAGGGGTCTGCAGCCACAGGGCTCCCTGTTCACTCCCTCCACTGCTCCTACCCTGGTTGAAGAGGCCTCATGCCTGCTGGGCAGTGTTCTCGGCATGCCAGCGCCCGCGCTCTGGTTGATGGCCCCTTCCCTGTTTCAAGTTACTAGCTGGCTGGTGCCCCTTGCTTCCTGCTGGGCCCTGGTGGCAAGAATCTGGCTAACACTAACACATGTCTCTTTGACCTGGGTTGACAGTATGTACTGTGGGGACTCCACTCTGGGGACTGGAACCAGACCACTAGAAGGAGCAAGCTGGGCTGCGGCCGGAGAACCATTCTTGTAGAAGCTGTCTGCTGATGGCCCGGGCTGGCGTTCTATACGTCGTCCCTCAGACACCCACCCTACCACCAGATAGAGGTTCCCACTCAGGAAGGAACAGTACAGCCTGCACTGCAACCCACTCAGGGCAACTGCGGCTGCTCTAGGCTGTGTCTATCCTCTAACCAAGGCCCCGGCTGGCTCCTCTCACCTTCACGTCAGGTTGGGGTGCTAAGCCAGCTCTGCTCTGAGGTTCCCCTTGGAGCCTCGATTTCTCTAGTCCTGAGTGTTGGGCTGTGGTGCAGGTGCAGCCAAGCCTGGGAGAAGTTAAGGTGGGGACCTCAGCTCAGATGAGGAGAGAGAACTCCCATTGCATCAAGTGACCCATTAGCATGAGCGCTATGGGTGGAATCACCCCAGACTTTCCCGGCAGCCATAGAGGACCGGGTGCCCAGCATGGGGGAGGTGTTAGCAGGGCCTGGGGGCGGCCAGGCATCGTTCACTCAGCTGTCTCTTGTCTTCTCTATCCCTCCGGCTTCTCTCCCCGCCCCTTTGCCTTGCATTTGCCCCGGGTTTGGCCGCGGGTAGTGCCAACATACGGCCCTTACGGTAGGTCTTCTCTCTGCTGTCTGCACGTCCACCCTGCACGTCTGTCCTGGTCCTGTCACCGGCATGCCTCTGTGTACATCTGTGTCCCTGTCTCCTCCTGGGAGACACCCCTGGGTGGGAGAGGCCAGAGCACCTACCTGCGGACGGCTACCATTTGTAGTGCTTGCCAGCTTTTGTCCTGGCATGTAGCAGTGTTTCAGAAGCAGAGAACACAGAATGGGAGACTCTGCTCTGAGTCACAAGCCCTGAATTGGCAATCCAGCTTGGCTTGGTGGCCTGGGTCATTTTCCCCCCTGAGCTTATGGGGCACATCATGACAGGGAGGGCAGAGAGCTCCCCACCCTTCAGAGGAGCAGCCAGGGGGCCAGCCCGGCCATGCGAGACCTCTGTGCTTGGTTCATTCCCATAGAAGAGTCCTTCCGGGTGGGAGCCGAGGTCTGGCACTGTGGAGTCTAGGGCGAGCCACGCACACTGCCTCCAGCTTCCCTGTGCTCCCAGGGGTACCTTACTCCCTCTGACCTGGCTCCCTATGGGCTCCCCACTCCCACTCTCCAGCCAGCAGTCACTACAGTCCTGTCCCTTCCACGTTCCCTGTCCCAGGAGGGGATGGCTGAATGGTAGTCCTGGGGTGGGGTTCTCCCAGGAGTAGGGCAGGCACTGAGGGGGCTTCACTGTCCCTTTCCTGGCCCCTCACTCTGCCTGCCTCCTCCACAGGCCGCTGTGCTCCCATGAAGAGCATCTCCAGCAGCCTCAAGGAGACCATGAACCCACACGATATCGTTCAGGACGCCATCCACAACTTCTCGCCTGCCTACCAGCAGTACACGCAGCAGTCCACGCTGGAGCCCGGGCCTACCTGGCGTGGTGGTGCCCATGGCCTCTCCCGCTCCCACAGCCTCAGCGGCGCCCGTGACAATGAAAAGACACTGCTGCTCAGCTCTGATGACGAGTTCTAGGTGCGGGCGCCGGAAGGAGTAGCCAGGCTGAGGAGCGGCCTCAGCTTTGCCCTCGCCCTTTATTTATTGGACCAGAAAGAAACACATATCTCTTCCAGAGGAACCAGGCCTAGCTGTCTGCTCCAAGGGCAGCCCAGACTCCCCACAGGCCTCCAGGAATATGTAGACGTGGCCAGCCCTGGGGTTGGAGCAGAGGACATTGGCCGCAGTTCCCATGCTTCTGCTGCCCACCTGCACTGGGGGATACCCCAGTACCAGCCATGCCTGGGCCCAAATGCTTATGTGTGGACCAGCAGCTGCAGCCTAAGACCCCTCCCCAACAAGACATAGCCCACCCCCATACCGTGCAATACCCCAACCTTGGCTCTTCGCGCGTGTGCCCCACCTTGTCTGTGAGATTTGCCTTGCTCCAGGCAGGAGGAGGGGACATGGATGCTCTGGGGACTCCCTCCCAATGCAGGACTGGCATGTTGCAAGCATCAGAGCCAGACCCCAGGAGCCTTGGGACCCAGCTAGTAAGGGGCTTCAGTGCCTGTAGGTCCTTCTGGTGAAGCAGGGGTCTCTGAATCCCTGGTGTCCTCACTGTGGCCACTTTGCCTGCCTCCTACCCCTTCCTTCTGGCCTGCCAAGGACAGCCAGCAGCCTGTACTGCCCTCTCACTTAGGTCCTGCTCTTGATAGGTGGGGTAGAGCCCCCCACTTCCTGACTGCTCCAGGGGCTCCTGCTGGTCCTGGCCTCTCCCCAAGGCTTCTCCCTCCTAGGTCAGGGGAAGGTCTGAGCCTCCACATTCCTGGCAACCCCAGGGATGCCAGGAGGGATTGCCATGCAGTGGAGGCTGAGGTAGGGCATAATCCCAGAAAACCCCCCCACCCCACCCCACCCCCGGGTCCTCTGGCTACATGGGGCCCCAGCCCATCTCTTCTGTGCCTTAGTCAAATACGAAAGCCCCCTTCCAAGTCCCCACTGGCCCAGGCACCTCGGGGGTTCTTGTTAAGCTGCTGGCACTCAGGATCCTGCAACACCGGGCCAGGCACACTGGCTGGGACCACCCACCCTCCCCTAGCCCCTGCACACCCATATCCCAAGCCTCTTTCCAGGGCCAGAGCCCCAGGCAGGCGAGCCTGTGCCAGTCACTGGCCTAAGAAGAAACTTCAGGGGAGGACAGCACATACTTGCTGTGCAGGCAGCGCTCCTGGCAAGTGGACCCCGCAGTGCCTGCGTCAGTTGCTGTAGCCTTGAGAAGAGGGTGGAGTGAGGGAGAAGGAAGGGGCCAGCTCTGTGACCTTCCTTTGGTACTCCTAGAACCAACAGGCTCCCTCCCTGGGCTCTGTGCAGAGGGTCCCCATGGGACACTTGCATCCCAGCAACATTCCCTGCCTCCTTCCTTCTTTCCTTGTGGCCCAGAGGCCTGCATGTGGGGTACCACAGGGCCAGCTTTCAGTACCAGCTGGTCCCGAGCTGCCCAGGATGGTGGCTGGCAGGTGTGAGCCGTTCAGGGAGTGACTCTGGCTCCCTCCCACGTCTGCTCGCCAGTCTGTTTCTGACTCTTCCTCTCCTAGGCCAAAGTGTGCAGCTGATTCCTGTCCCCGCTGGCCCTGCCCACCCTGGCCTGGCCTCGGGGTGCTCAGTGGCAGGGAACTAGTGGTTCCCAGTGACATGGGATGGGAACCTGTGCCCGACTGCTATATCCTCCTCCATAGGATGCATAACCTATCTTGTCTCTCTTTTTTTAATTTTTTTCCAGATAGAGTAGCTCTTTGTACATAAAAAAATACTTGAAAATTAATTGTATGATGTATGAAAGGACAGAGTCCCCTAGTTTTGTATCTCGTCGTATGACTGCCATGAGTTCCACCAGAAAGCCGCTCTATTTTGGTCTCTGTGACATTTTAAATGCGTGACAGAAATGAGCAAATAAAATGAGAAAGAAATATATATGAAATAATATAGATTGTATTGAAATCTCTTTTGCCTGCAGGTGAAGTTTTTTTCCCCCGACTTCACGTGTGTGGGGTATAGTGGTCGTGAGCTGGGGTGTCTGCCCTCTCCCTGTGTGTGATCTGTAGATCATGGGATGGCGTTCACAGTGTCAGGTACTGGTCAGGTTCCAGGTCCTCACTGGACAGTGCCTCCGTCCTCCCAGCCACCAATTACATGGATCCCTTCTGTAGGCGACTGGGCCTGCAGGAAACTAAGTAAGTAAGGGTTCCTCACCTAGAAGAGGAGACATTGGGTTCAAGCTCTGATTCCCCAGACACTGAAGAGAATTACGAATCCTTTCTGGGTCTCTTCTTGCCTGAGTCCATGCTCCATCCTAGGACCCTGGACACCAGGAAGCCTGGGACAAGGGTACTGGGCATGCCACTTTCCCTCCCCTCTGCATGCCTTTCTGAGGCCTGGCCTGTTGCTGACAGGAATGTGGAGAATGCGGCGTGGGTGGGGGAAATTCCCAGCCACCTAGAGGGAAATAGCCCACTTGTCCCTCCCCTCGGCTTCCTGCTGCCCATGCTGTAGGCCTGAGCTCAGCATTTCAGGATAGAGTCCTGGCAGAGCCCCAGCCTCAGGAGAGAAAGCTCTGTGGGTCCAGCCAAGCTATGTGGTTTGGCTCTTTTTGGCTCTCTGACTATGCTCCACCATCTCTTCCCCAGCCACACATGCTTCTCACTCCAGTCCTGTGGGACCATCTCTTTTTCTCTCTCTTTTTTTCTTCTTCTGAGGTAGGGTCTCGCTGTAGCCCAGGCTGACCTGGAACTCACTATGTAGTGTCAAGCTGGCTTTGAACTCATGGTGATCCTCCTACCTCTGCCTCCCGGGTGCTGGGATTAAAAGCGTGCACCACCACGCCCAACTGTGTCCTACTCTTAAAGCTTGCAGCCCTTTCAGGATTTTTTTTTTTTTTTTTCGTTTCCTGGTCTGTGTCCCTATAGCACCTTCATTTTACAGAGATTGCAACAAACCCTAAGTGCTAAGGAGCATGCACATGGGGAGCCAGACCACAGTTCTTCTCCTCAGCCCCAAGAGGGCCGGCACAGGGGCGGGGCGGGGGTTTGACATAATGAATATGAGACTCAAGACTAGGCTGAGACCTGCTGATGGGCTGAGCAAGCTACTTCTCTGGCTTCCTTGTAGGCCTTCCAGAATATGAGGAAAGATTTCCACCTGGACTTTAGAAAGTCAGACAGTGAAAGTGCCGGAAAGACTGATCTGATGTCCAGGACTTTTCCATTTTGGGTGGGACTGTGTGCGTGGAATTTATTCTGAATTTCAGCTGGGCAATATTCTTCCCTTTCACATCTGCACCCATGCTAGTGATGGGGGCTTAGCCTCCCACCCACCAAAGAGCCCTGACCACCCACTTCAGGCCATTCATTCAGAACACGCACAAAACACAGTCCAGGACATACGCTTCTCTGTGGAAAAAGAGAACTCGACTTTATTCAGAAAGTCTACAAAATATATAAGGTGGATAACTGGCTCAATGTAAGTCAGAAAATAAATAAGTTGTGGGGGCCTGGCATTTTTTAAAAAACTTTTGTTTTTGCCATCCGGCTTTCCCTATATATAAGACAAATGTGATTTCTTTGCAGATATAAAATATAAAGTCCAGCTCAAGGCCCACATATTTCCCAGGGAACAGGAAATCTGGGCTTTGGCTGGGGAGAATAACTTAGATTCGTGCAATAAATAAACAGTGGGGAGGGGCAGCTGTAGACAGTGCTGGGGGGAGCTGGAGCTAGGCTTCCCAGATTTAGAGCAGTGGCCAGCCCCACCTCACGTGGCTTCTCAAGGGTCAAGGTGAGATGGAAACCTTAATTCTACGGGTCTTCATTTGCTGCTTTAGGACTGCAGTATCTGCCTCCCTACCTGCCACAGTGGTCAGTTCCATTGTCCCTTTTCTCTTTGGCCAACCAGTTCCAGGGTCCCCTGGCTGCAGGTAGAGCCCTGGAGCAAGCTGAGGTAGCTCCCTCCCTCTCCTCCCCGTGTCACCTTCTCTCTCCCTCACTTCACTTGCCAGGCCTGCCACCTTCTCAGTTCCTGTCCACTCGCCCTGTGAAACCCACAGTGTTAGGACAGCACCGAGAAGGCCCAGCTTTTGTTTTAAGCTCACGCGCTAAGCAACTATGTGGCCTTAGGCCCAACAGCTTCCCCATCTGCGTGATTCAGTGGCCATTTCCAGAGACTCTCAGCCAGGTGTACCAAGGCCCAAGCCAAGGCGGGAGCGTCTTTGGTGCAGTGCTGGGCAGGACAGCCTCAAAGCTCACCTGGTCTTGAATCCTGGGAGAGTGGGGAGGGCATATTGGCACAGTGGGAACTGCCTCCAAAAAACGAGACGTGCCCTCCTTTCCCCTCTCCCCACAGCTCTTCTCTGAGTCATCTCTACAACCCATTCCTTTCAATCTGGGAAAGTTTGAATGGACTTTCCTGCCCAGGGAGACCCTGAACCCGGACGCCCCCATAATCTAGCAAAGTTGCCCCTCCCCAGGACAATTAGATACCAGTTTTGGGGGGGGCGGGCGGCGGGCTGCAAGAGGAAGACCGAGCCCAGGAATGTGGGTTCACCACAGGGGCAGAGCTGGTGACGGCACAGCCATAGGAAAGACCTGGGGACAGAAACACTTAGGCACTTTGGGAAGGGAGGGGGATTCAAGGGGTGCCGTTTGGAGGAGGGGGCGGGCAGGGGCGGGCACTAGGAGCTGGAGGCCGGGCCGGGGGCGGGGTCCGAGCCAGGCCCCGGGCCCGGCGCGGACTTGACGATGGTGATGACGCTGGCGGGCGCCACGCGCGCGGCGGGCCCGCGGGCGGCGGCCACGGAGCGCGCGAAGCCCTGCAGCGCCTCGCACTTGCCGCGCAGCGCGTCGAGCTCCAGGCGCATGGCGGCGTTCTCGCGCGCCAGCTTGTCCACCTCGCGCTCCAGCTCGGACTTCTGCTTCTGCAGCTCCTCCTTCTGGCACACGCGCTTCACGCGGCAGCTGGCCGCGTAGCCGCGGTTCTTGAGCGTGCGGCGCCGCTGCTTGAGCCGCGTCACCTCCTCCGCCGACAGCCCGCGCAGGTTCCGGTTCAGCTCGCGCACCGACAGCCCCATCAGGGCCTCGTCCGACAGGTGCGGCGTGTTCTCGCTCAGCTCCCGCTTCACCTGCGGGCACGGGGAAACTGAGGCCGGGACGCCCCTCTCTTTCCCGTGTGCCACCCCCCCCACTCACCCCAACCCATGCCTGGGCCATTATGACCGTGGCTGGACCCCATCCCAGACCTTAAAGGTGAGCCGGAATTCAGAAAAGGGAAAGCTGGCCAAAGCAGGATCTGCACGCTAAAAGGAGGACATCCAGGGCCGCGCGGAAATCTAACCTAGCATCCAGTTTTGGATTCAACCGAGAAACCCAGCTCGGAAAACACCTTCGAATGGGGAAGCAGGCCCAGGGTGGGAAGTGACCTGCCCCGCCATCCTCTCTTGGGGATTCCAGGAAGGGAAGGGGAAGTTGGGATGCTGAGGCTCTGCAAAGACACTGGAGACACGGACAGCGGGAAGCAGCTCCTCACCTTCAGGGCTTTGCTGGATAGGGGGTCCACGGACATCTTTGCGGAAGGTGCCTCTGTGCTCGATACCTAGGGGAGTGAGGGGCTAGATGTCACCTTGGCTTGTTTCTCCACGGTAAAACCCAACCTCACTAGCTTGGCATTCAAGACTCCTTTCTCAGTACCGCCTGCGACCACAGTGGTTCAGCCTCAGGGCCTCCAACGCTGGCTGTGCCTCTAAACGGTCTGAACTCTCCATAGTGACGCTTTGTCATCTAGGTCTCTCTCTGCCCAATGCCACCTCTTCAAAGAGGTCCTCTGACCATCTTGGCTGAAACACCTCTTTGTGTCAGTCACATCACCCCCTATTATGAACTCTCATAAAAGTCACCTCTTCTACAGTTTTTTGTTTGTTTGTTTTTCGAGGTAGGGTCTCACTCTAGTCCATTCTGACCTGGAATTCACTATGTAGTCTGAGGGTGGCCTCGAATTCACGGTGATCCTCCTACCTCTGCCTCCTGAGTGCTGGGATTAAAGGTGTGCGCCACCATGCCTGGCTCTTCTGCAGTTCTTATCCAGCATATAGTTTGTTTCTCCTTCCCACTCCTCTACCGAACTGCCAGCCCACAGGGGCAGAGGTGTGGCCTCCCACTGGTCATCGTATTTCAGATTGGTTTGTTTTTCTCACTGTAGCCCAAACAGACCTCACACTCACAGTCTTCCTGCCTCTGGCTCCTGAATACTGGGATTATAAGCATGTACCACCACACCTCTGCATTTATTTATTTATTTATTTATTTATTTATTTATTTTTATTTGGGAGAAAGACAGAATGGGCACACCAGGGCCTCCAGCCACTGCAAACGAACTCCAGGTGCATGCGCCACCTTGGGCCTCTGGCTTACGTGGATCCTGGGGAATCGAATTGAGGCTTTGCAAGCAAGCACTTTAACCACTAAGCCATCTCTCTGGCCCCGGGTTTTATTTATTTTTAACTTTTATGTACAACCTACAGGTAGAAAAATGTACAAGACACATGAGGACAGATGGATTGGGTCCAGCACCCTGTCAAGATACAACATGCCAGTCCCCTCCCAAGCCACTCTCATCCAGGCCTGTTTTTGGAAGGCTTCCCAAACTGCCTGGGAACTGTGCAGCACTAATCCAGCATGGCCCTAGTCTGGCGTGGAACCCCCACGGGTCCTCATATTTCTTCAACGACTGTTCCTTGAGCATCTACCACTTGCCAGCCATGTGCTTTGCACTGGGGAAACCAGGTGAATCAAAATTCCTGGAGAGCCGGGCGTGGTGGTGGCACACGCCTTTAGTCCCAGCACTCAGGAGGCAGAGGTGAGAGGATCACCATGAGTTTGAGGCCAGCCTGAGACTACACAGTGAATTCCAGGTCAGCCTAGAAGAGGAAGAAGAAAAAAGGGGGGCTTTTGTCTGAGTGGCTCCCAGTGCACTATCATTAGCAATGCCCAGACTAACAGAGCAGAAGCCAGGGCCAGGCCCTGGTTCCCTGAGATGTCTAGGGAGACCAACCTCAGGTCAGCCCAGCCTCTGACGGTTTGACAAGACCCAAGGTGTCTCGAGGGAACACTGGAGAGATGGAAAGCACACAAGACAGCTGGGCTTTTTGGAGAGGGACCCACCCACTCACTAGTGAGACTGCCTCACTTCTCCCTGGGTGACAGAACAGCTGAGTGTTAATCAGGTCATATCACTGTCTCAGAACCCTTCCATGGCTCCTATGTCACTTGACGTTAACAAGTCTCCACAGTGCATTGTAGCTCTAGCATGTGCCTTTGACTTCAACTCTTGCTGGCCTGGCTGTGGTCTGCTCAGCCATTCCCACCCTCCTGGCTGGTTGTCTGACACTGTGTCAGGGCCTTTGCATACATGCCTGAGGGCTTGCTGGTCCTGGACTGCCCCACCAGAATTTGCTTTTTGGCCCTGTCAGGCCTCTGTACATCTCACAATCACTCGGTTTAGGATCCCTGAGCTCCCATACCTGAGCACTGAGCCAGCACTGTCCCTCCCATGAGTTTCTCTGCAGCACTGTCTACAGAATCATTTCTGCTCATGGGCACGTCCCATATTTGCTCTGTGTCTGCCCAGTGAGCGTGCCAGCTCCCCGAGGGCATGACCTGGTCACATCCTCGGTGCTCTTCTTAGGACTTCAAATGGAGCCTGGTCAGAGCAGATGCGTATGTGGTAACTGGAATTCTAGTGTGACTCGGGCTGAGATGGCCATAGTCCAGCTTCTCAGGAACCCCTAACTCCTCCTGGCCCACCAGGTCAGGCGGATGGCAGCTCAAATGGAAGGAAGGAGGGGACAGGAAAAGAAAGTTGATGCAAGAAACTATACTGTCCTGGCAGAGGTGGCTACTGTAGTCCCGGGGCTAGGAAGGACTAAAAAGCCACATGGTCAGCTAGGCATGGGGGGAGGGGGCGGCGCAGGCCTCTACTACCAGCACCCGTGAGAGGTGAGAGCACGAGAAATCAGGAGTTCGCGTTCATCCTTGTCTGGCTGGTTCAAGTTCAAGGCCAGCCTGGGCTACGTGAGACCCTGTATCAATAATAAAAACAAAGTGCCGGGCGTGGTGGTGCACGCCTTTAATCCCAGCACTTGGGAGGCAGATGTAGGAGGATTGCCATGAGTTCGAGGCCACCCTGAGACTCCATAGGGAATTCCAGGTCAGCCTGGGCTAGAGTGAGATCCTACCTCGAAAAACCAAAAATAAATAAGTAAATAAAAATATAAACAAAAAGGCCACCAGGCCAGGCGTGGTAGCATGTGCCCCTATAATCTAAGCTCTGGGAAGGATCAAAAATCAGTGGCTGGCTTCGGCTACAGGGCAAGTTCAAAGCCAGCTTTGAGACACTTTCAACGCAAAGCAAGATGTCACCAGGCTTCTTGTGAAGTTGCAGCCTAAGGCGCTGATCCTGGATGAAGGCAGAGGGTTCACAGCAGGGCCCAGCTTGGACTCAGGCCTTAGTGTCCCCCACCCCAGCCTTAATGACACTTGTGTTCAGGCTGCTCACCAGCTCTCCTTGGGGGTCCTCCATGGTCCACCCCTGCCCATCCTGTCTGAACAAATCCTGAGGAACCTCCTTTACTTCATTCTCTTCTTCCCTCCACCTCTCTCCTTTCCCTCCCTCTTGTCCTTCTATTCTTCCTTTCTTTTTTTGAGGTGTAAATGTGTGTGCATGTGGAAGCCAGAGGTCTTCACCAAGTGTCTTCTTCATTTGTTCTCCACCTACTTTTTAAAAAGCTATTTATTTATTTTACTTGAGAGAGAGAGAGAGGCAAATAGAGAAAGAGAACGGGTGCACCAGGGCCTCTAGCCACTGCAAATGAACTCCAGTCGCATGCGCCACGTAGGTACTGGGAAATCGAACCTAGGTCCTTTGATTTTGTAGGCAAGCGCCTAACCACTAAGCCATCTCTCCAGCCCTCTACCTAATTTTTAAAAATTAGTTTAGTTTATCTTATTTATTTGAGAGATAGAGAGAGACAGACAGAGAGAGTGGGTGTGGCTTCGAACCACCACAAACAAACTCCAGACACATGTACCACCTTGTGCATTGGGCTTACGTGGGTACTGGAGAATCAAACCTGGGTCCTTAGGCTTTGCAGGCAAGCGCCTTAACCCTGTCCACCTAATTTTTTGAGATTGAGTTTCTCACTGAACTTGGAGCTTTCCAAGGAAGGGCCTTTAACCACTGAGCCATCTCTCTGGCCCTGGAGCTCCCCAGTTTGGCTAGACAAGCTGGCCAGCAAGTGCTAGGGGTCCACCTGTCTCTCCAGCACTCTACTCAGGTAGGTCCTCACTGCTTGCATGGCAAGCACTTTATACACCGGCTGGCCTAAAAAACTTGCTATGGAGACCAGTCTGGCCTTAAACTTGTGGTAACCCTCCTCTGCCTCTCAAGTGCTGGGATTAGAGACACGAGGCACCACACCCATTTGAATGGGGGTCACCTGTCTGCAGCACAGCTCAATGCCTGGCTGCTGGCCTCAGCTTCCCTTCCCCACAGCAACTGGAGGCTCTTTCCACCAAATGAATCTGACAAGGCATGGCCAGCTTGGATACCTCCTAGGGTTTCCTACTAGCCCAGGACAGAGACAAGCCCTGCCCCGAAGGGGCCCCCCACAGGCTCTGGGCCTAGCCCCACACCTCCCAGCAGCAGCCGCTGGTCTGCACTCCAGCCTGAGGACTTGCTTTCACTTCCTCCCACCCTAGCTTCCTCGCCTCCCTGGGCTGCCTCCTACCCTGTGACACTTTTCTTCACTTCTCCTCCCCCGCTTTGTTTGTATTTATTTATTTATTTGACAGAGAAAGAGGGAGGAGAGAGAGAGAGAGAATGAATGGGCACACCAGGGCCACCAGCCACTGAAAATGAACTCTAGACACCTGCGCCCCCTTGTGCATCTGGCTAAGGTGGGTCCTGGGGAATCAAACTTGGGTCCTTTGGCTTTGCAGGCAAACGCCTTAACCCTTAAGTCATTGCTCCAGTGCTCCTCCTTCACTTTGTCTAGCAGACTTCTGCACACCCTTTGCCCTGGGCACAGGTATTCCTCCAGGAAGCGCTCCCTGACCCCCTAGGTCTTGCTGGAAGTCCCCTGCCACCCCTTCCCCATCATAATCCATTTTCTTGTTGCCCCGATACCAGGCTGCTGAGTCATCCCGGGGTGCTTGAGGCTACCCAGTCAAGTCCAGCAGGGGCAGGTGCTGAGGGGACGGGGATAGGTGGAGTCTCTGTCATGGTCACCCAGTTAATCAGTGTTCCAACCAAATTCCAAGCCAAGTTCCAGACCTAGCGGAATGCAGTCTGAGCAAAACCCTGCTAACGGGGGTTTCCTGCCTCCAGGCTCCCGTGGAGACATCACACATGCTAGGAGAATGGGATGCCGGCACAGGGACCCCACCCACACTACCTTTCTTAAGTATTATTTATATGTGTGTGTATGGGCAGGCGTGCCATGGGGCACGTGTGGAGGTCAGTCGTCTATGCTCCACCTTCTTGGGGTGACAGGCTCTCTTGTCACTGCAGATGAGTCTGGCCAAACTCCCTTTGACCGCATATAGGGAAAGAGGCACTGGCTGGAGAGGCCGGCCCTGGTTTGAGTCCTGTCCTTGCTTTCTGCTGACTGTATGACCTTGGGCAAGCTGCTCCACTTCTCTGGGTCTCCACTTTCCCATCTGCACTACTGGAAGAGGTTTCAGTGGAAGCACGTGCTTATAAACTGCAGTGAATGGCTTCATCCCAGCCTGCAGGGAGGTACTAGGGTCGCTTTGAGTTTGGGGCCATAGAATGAGTTCCAGATCAGCCTGGGCTGGAGACCCTACCTCAACAAACCAAAAAACAGGGCTGGAGAAATGGCTTAGTGCTTAAGAAGCTTGCCTGCAAAGCCAAAGGACCCAAGTGCCATTCCCCAGGACCCAATGTTAGCCAGCTGCACAAGGTGGCACACGCGTCTGGAGTTCGTTTGCAGCAGCTAGAGGCCCTGGTGCACCCCTTCTCTCTCTCCCTGCCTATTTCTCTCTCTCTCAAATAAATAAATAAATAAAAATAAAAACAAAAGCTGGGCATGGTGGTGCACGCCTTTAATCCCAGCACTTGGGAGGCAGAGGTAGGAGGATCGCTGTGAGTTCAAGGCCACCTTGACACTACATAGTGAATAAAAAACCAAAAAACACATACATACATACAATACTTGCTGAGGGAATGGAGAAATGGCTTAGCAGTTAAGGTGTTTGCCTGTGAAGCCTAAGGACCCAGATTCTATTCCCCAGAACCCACATAAGCCAGATGCACATGGTGGCCCATGCTTCTGGAGTTCATTGCAGTGGCTAAAGGCCCTGGCATGCCCATACTCATTCTCTTGCACTTTCTCTCTCTCTCTCTCTGTAATAAATAAATAAAAATAATACATATATAAACTTGCTGAGCCTGTCCAGGAGGCAGCTTGTAGCCAGCACTGGGATTTGAACCTGATTCAGCCTCTGCCAGGATCACTCAGAAAACTGTAGAAGCTGGGCGTGGTGGTGTACACCTTGAATCCCAGCACTTGGGAAGCAGAGGTAGGAAGATTGTTGTGAGTTCAAGGCTAGCCTGAGACTACATAGTGAATTCCAGGTCAGCCTGGGCTAGAGCGAGATCCAGCTCAATAAACCAAAATAAATAAATAAACAAACAAAAAACTGTAAGAAAAGCCCCCAGAGACCACCGACCACCTGTACCCCTTCCCAGAGAAGGCATCGTTTGCTAGAAGTTACACAGCCCTAGTGGCTGTCTGCCTGCCAGCAGGGAGGAACTCTGACACCTGTAGAGCCCTGCCACTGGATCGATCCCTTGAGGCTGTTGTCTCTGGGGCCCTGCTGACAATGCTGTGAGTGGCAACCAAGTAGTTCAGGGTCACACAGACAACGCAGGGTACAGCCCAGGACTGAAGCCACCCTGAGGCAGGTGCCTCCTCCCAAGGTGGCCCCTTTTCTCACTTCTGTGAAGAGGAAGCTGGCCATGCCAGTCTCCAAGGCCACCTCAACTGTGACATGCCAGGATCTACGTGCTTCCTGCTAAGGATGAGATGTGAAAGTGACACCGGGTCTTCATCCCCGACCCCTCCAGCTCTGTGGTGAGGGATGCTTGGGTGGTCTGCAATCTCCCAAGAAACAGGGTGAAAGAGAAGCCTCTCCCATGCACAGTGAACTGAACCTGCTGGGTGCAGGGTACTGGGTACTGTGCCTGACACAGAACCTTGGCAGCAGATACCGTGCCCTCAAAGTCAACTGTCCTCTCTGAGCCCTGGTCTCCTCACTTGTAGAATGCAGCTAGTGTGTAAAATATAAGGAGCTAGCCGGGCATGGGAGTGCACGCCTTTAATCCAAACACTCAGGAGGCAGAGAGAAAGGAGGATCGCCATGAGTTCAAGGCCACCCTGAGACTACATAGTGAATTCCAGATCAGCCTGTGCTAGAGGGAGACCCTACCTAGGAAAGAACACAGGGAGATTAGATCAGGTCATAGTTGCACGTGGGTAGTTTGACACAAATATTTGTAACCAGTCACGGCTCTTTTTGTTTATTTTTATTTATTTATTTGTGAGTGACAGACAAAGAGAGAAAGAGGGATATATATATATATATATGCATATATATATATGTAGAGAGAGAGAGAGAGAGAATGGGTGCATCAGGGCCTCCAGACACTAAAAATAAACTTCAGATGCATGTGCCCCCTAGTGCATCTGGCTTACGTGGGTCCTGGGGAATCAAGCATTGAACCAGGGTCCTTAGGCTTCACAGGCAACTGCTTAACCGCTAAGCCATCTCTCCAGCCCCCCCCCCCCCAGTCATAATTCTTATTCCCAGGGAGGTGAGAGAGCCTCTGAATCTTTCTCAACACACCAGTGTTTTCCAGTGAGCTTGGACAGCCCTCTAGCCCAGGCCCAAGAGGCAGGACCAGGGCTATCCTTCTGCAGACAGTGGCTGCGAATCTGAGTACTTGGGCCTTACGAAGGCTGAGACCCGCCCTTCCTCCTCTTCCCCATGCTCCCATCCTAGCCTCTGGCCCTCAGCAGCATCCTGGAAGTCGCAGAGGCCCACGTTTGCCCAGGAATGTCCTAGCTCAGCAGCCAGCCAGTCACAGAGGGAACATCACGTCATGAGATGGGGAGGGAGAGAGGAACTTTCCCATGTCAGGCTTTCAGCCTCCAGCTGCAGGCCAAGGGTTCTGGGTGGGAAGGCTAGCCCCTGTCACCAGTCTGCTGGACCCTGGGACTTCACCCCCAGGGCTTCTCTTCTCCCCGGGAAGGCCAGCAGAGCTAACTCCAGGTCTGAGGTTACTAGCACTTTTTGGAGGCCCAGGAGTGATTCACTCTCGTGGACAATGACAGCTGACCAGCGAGGAGCTATGGCCTTCCTGTCTCTGTTCCTGGCCCTTTGGCACACTCCCGAGACGTCCTGCAGGCAGCCCACCCACTGGCACGGGCTGCTGAGCCATGCCGTTTGCTTGGTGAGGACGGAAGGAAAAAATGTGTTTGCCTGGGCCTTGGCAGCAAACAAGGGGCGCCTCCTCCCTGCTGGAAGGGAACAAGGCTGGGAGAACTGATGCGTGCAAGGAAGCAATAGCCTAGGCTTCCAAGCCTGGTTCTGCCACCCATACCCTTGCTGTGTGACTTTAGGTGTGTCACTCTGTCTCTCTGTGCCTGGGTTTCCCAACATGTCCAACCTCCCATAAACCTAAGGTGCCACCCAGCAACAAAGGTCTCGGAGTTTAGAGTGATTCTGGCCTGGCACAGAGCTCCAAAACCACCAACAGAGTGATGGAAATCAGTGAGGACTTCCTGAAGGCAATGGCATAATAGAAGCACCCTCGATATCAGCCCTGACCACCTCTCTTCACCCGTACAGCCAGGGACCACTTCCTCTTACAGCTGGCCCAGGACCACAGCCACTTCCTCAGTAGCCTCGGGTCTCGCCTGCCTCCATCTCCAACCCCAAGAGCATCAGAGGACCTACAAACTTAACCATATTTGGCATGTTTCAAGATCTTGTGCCAAGGTGTGGTACATACCCCTGATCCCATCATTTAAGAGGCAGCAGTAGGAGGATCAGGACCAGCCTGGGCTACATGAGATCCTGTCTCAAAAAAAAAAAAAAAAAGGTCGGGGCTAGAGAGATTGCTCAGGGTTAAGGAGCTTGCCTCCAGAGCCTAACGACCAGGCTTCAATTCCCCAGAACTCACGTAAGCTAGATGTACAAAGTGGCACATGCACATGCAGTTCATTTGCAGTGGCAAGAGACCCTGGCGTGCCCATACTCTCTCTGTCTATATCTTTCTGCTTACAAATAAATAAAATAGCCAAGCATGGTGGCGCATGCCTTTAACCCCAGCAGCGCTCAGGAGGCACAGGTAGGAGGGTCGCCGTGAGTTCGAGTCCACCCTGAGACTTCATAGTTAATTCCAGGTCAGCCTGGGCCAGAGTGAGACCCTACCTAGAACCCCCTCCAAATAAATAAAAATAAATAAATACATGCATAAAGGGGCTGGAGAGATGGCTTAGCGGTTAAGGCCTTTGCCTGCAAAGTCAAAGGACCTCGGTTCAATTCCCCAAGACCCACATAAGCCAGATGCACAAGGGGGCTCACGCATGTGGAGTTTGTTTGCAGTGGCTGGAGGCCCTGGCACGCCCATTCTCTCTCTGCCTCTTTCTCTCTCTCAAATAAATAAATAAAAATAAAGTTTAAAATAAATAAATAAATAAAATATTTTTTTTTTGAGGAAGGGTCTCTCTTTAGCTCAGACTGACCTGGAATTCACTATGTCATCTCTCAGGGTGACCTCGAACTCATGGTGATCCTCCTACCTCTGCCTCCCAAGTGCGGGATTAAGGGTGTGCGCCACCACGCACAGCCCATAAAATATATTTTTTTAAGTCAAAAACAAGATTATCTGCTATGCTCCCTCTGCACTCCCAGGATCTCCTGCTAACACCCAATCAGTCAGCAGACAGGATTTCCACTGGCTGGTCCCCAGAAGAGATGCATAGTCAGGGCTGGAGAGATGGCTCAGCAGTTAAAGGTACTTGTTTGCCAAGCCTCATGGCCTGGGTTTGATTCCCCAGTACCCATGTAACGCCAGATGCACAAAGCAGTGCCTGCTTCTAGAGTTTGGTTGCAGCAGCTAGAGGCCCTGCTGTGCCTGTTTTTCTCTCTCTATGTGTCTCTCTCGGCTTGCAAATAAGTAAGAGAGAGGTATAGTGTGTGAAGGTGGGGGGAGAAGGGAGGAGGGAGTCACCTGTGCCCTGAAGTCCTGCTCACTTTTGGGAGACCCCCTTCAAGACTCATACAGCCCAACCTGGCTTTTTTTTTTTTTTTGAGCCCGACAGACTGACCCCCTTTTTTTAATGAGAGGGTGTGAGATCGAGAGCGCTCGCAAGAGGGAGAGAGAGAAAGAGAAAGAGAGAGAATTGGCACTCCAGGGCCTCCAGCCACTGTAATCTGTAAACGAACTCCAGACACATGCACCACCTTGTGTCACCTTGTACGTCTGGCTTACGAGGGACCTGGAGAGTCGAATATACATCCTCAGATTTCACAGGCAAGCACCTTAACTGCTAAGCCATCTCTCCAGCCCAAGGCTTTTTTCCTTTTTTTTTTTTTTTTTTTTTTTTTTTGGTTTTTCAAGGTAGGGTCTCACTCTAGCCCAGGCTGACCTGGAACTCACTATGTAGTCTCAGGCTGGCCTCGAACTCATGGTGATCCTCTACTTCTGCCTCCTGAGTGCTGGGATTAAAGGTGTGCGCCACCATTCCTGGCTTTTTTTTTTTTTTTTCTTCTTTTTTGTTTTTGAGGTAGGGTGTTGCTCTAGCCCAGGCTGACCTGGAATTCACTATGTAGTTTCAGGGTGGCCTCAAACTCATGGTGATCCTACTTCTGCCTCCTGAGTGCTGGGATTAAAGACGTACGCTACCACACCCAGATTGTCCTGGCTTTTTGCTCCTCTGGGTTCCTGGTCCTCTCTCTCCATGTGTCCTATGGCTCTTCAAAGACATGAACCCAGTGTTCATTTCTTTAATCACAAAACATCTAAGGAGCATTGCTGTGTGCCAGGCTCTGTGAGGAATCACAGTCCTTGCTCTGAGGACTTCACAATCACCACTCTATCAAACTCTACTCCCATATCACCTCCCCAGAGAAGCTTTCCTTGATTGCCCTGGCTAAGCAGTCTTATTACTACTTTATTTATTTATTTATTGTTTGTTTGTTTTCTGTAGTAGGGTCTCGCTCTAGCCCAGGCTGACCTGGAATTCACTATATAGTCTCAGGCTGGCCTCACTCATGGTGATCCTCCTACCTCTTCCTCCCAAGTGCTGGGATTAAAGGCATGCACCACCATGCCTGGCTTATTACTTTATTTTTTTATTTTTATTTATTTGACAGAGAGAGAGAGAGAGAGAGAGAATGGGCACGCCAGGGCTTCCAGCCACTGCAAATGAACTCCAGACGCGTGCGCCCCTTGTGCATCTGGCTAATGTGGGTCCTGGGGAATCGAACCTGGGTCCTTTGGCTTTGCAGGCAAACGCCTTAATCACTAAGCCATCCCTCCAGCCCTTATTACTACTTTGAATTGGAGTGACTTTCCCCTCATGTCTCCAGTCTCAGTGGTGTCTTTGCACTTAGTTCTGTGGCTCTTTCTTCCACTTTTTTTTGTCTCCTCCACTCAGCTAGGCGCTCCCAGAAAGCAGTCTCTAGAGCTGGCCATATGGCCACGCGGGACTAAAAACAACAGCAAGGGCTCTGCTTGCTGATCCACTGAGATGTGAACAAAACAGCCTCATGGTCCCACCATCACAGACAAGCTGGTCCCACTTCCTGCCCTGATGGACACACTTCCCCTCAAGCCACCATTCAAGATAAATCATTCCTGCCCTTAAAGAATTAGTGACTAAACAAAAGCACTGACAAGGGATGCTGGGCCTAGCGTTTCCATGGGGATTTAAGGGAAGGTTGAACTTTCCAGTACTAACTTTCCATCTGTGACTGAGCCAACCAGCCACTTCCCCTCACTCTCTGACCCTTGGCCCTAGCAGGGGATGTTCCTGACCAGCTTTGAGGATGGACCCACCTGGTTCCTGCAATCCTGCCCCAGCCCTGAAAACTGTACATTAACACCTCAAGCTCTGGACCCAGTGACCAGCCCTGCTTTCTCACAACTTCCCTGAAAAACAGGCCGGAGAGGCCCATCCTGCCACATGGGAGGTTGTGGGTTTCTGCTATAGATGAGGATCATTGGTTCCGCCCCCTAGCAAGCGCTGCCCCCTCCTGCAGGTCCAGAGCCCTGTGGGTTGGAGTAGGACCACGTGGATTTCCCAGCACCAGCCCACCCTTCAGGCTGCTGGGCTAAGCAGGTGTTTTCTGCAGTCTCTTAGGTGGGTGGGGTGAGGTCTAAACTGCACCTCTCATATTCACCCTTCCAGCAGGAAGACCACCCATTCCCTCTGCCTGCTGATCCTGCCAGTCCAGGGTGGACTCCGGGTGTGCCAGCTGGTCCAGTCTTTAGCCCTGGGGTCTGACAGTCCACATGGAGGTCCAGTCTAACAAGTCCCACCTGCGAACTGAAACTACCAGGAAGGTGGCACCCAGCCCCACCCCATCCTCCGGAACCCAGACCAGCCAGTGGAGCCTAACCTACCTCCACCTTTGCCATGGGTTTTCTGGCCCTCCCTGTTTCTCCGGAGACCAAGGGGATGGGACAGTCCTAGTCCCGAAGGTCTGCCCTCGCTGTGGAGCGTGAAACCCTGGGGCTCAGGAAAGGGGCCAGGTGAAGCGTGGCTCGCTCGCTCACCTCCGCCCCCACTCTACGGCTAGAAGTACCAGCACTGGGCAAACACTGAGGTCACATGGCACGGACCATGGGAAACTCCGGGGACAGCAGGGACCGGGCAGTCCTGGCTCCTGGGGGCGGGGGGGGTAGGGTAGGGGGAGCTCGGGAGAAATTTTCCAGACTAGTGTGATCCCGGGGCTGGATGGCTTCCTTCACCCAGGTCTTTTATTCTGCCTTTACTCCTGTGGACTGCCGGGGTGCACCCACTCCAAGGTACGGGCCGCTACTGTCAAGGCTCCAGCGCGCAGACAGACAGACAGACAGACAGACGGACGGACACACACACACCCCCGAGGTACATACACTTCATGCACGGCACGGACCCGCCAGGATTCCCCAGGGCGCTCGCCAGGGAACACACACGCACGCACTCACGCCGCCCTTGGACGTAAACAAACGGCGCACACACGGTCCCCGGGCACCGCTCCAGGGACTTGTCCTCGGCGAGTCACGTACGTGCACACTCCGCCCCCGCCCGCCCGCCCGCCCGCCCGCGCGGCCCTTCCTCTCGCGCCAGGAGAAGGGGCGCGACACCCCTGCCACCCCGACTCGGTCCCCCGGCGCCGGCCCCGGTCCCCGCGCCATCCGGACAGACGGACACTCAGAGACACCGACGGCGCGGGCCCGGCGCCCGTCCCAGACACGAGCTCCGGGCGCGGCATCCCCGGCCGTCTGGGTGGGGGGGTCCCCCCGCATGGCCCAGTCCGCCCCCCCCCCGCCCGCGATCCCGACCCGTATGTCTCACCCGGTTCTCGGCCCGCTAGGCCCGGTGCCCCGTCGCACGCGCAGGTCTCGTCGCCGTCCCCTCCCCGAGGCTGTCGCGGCGGCTGTCCCCAAGGCCGCTCCCCGGGTCCGTGTCTCCTCCGCGGGTCACTCGGAACCGGGCTTCGGGGCTGCGCAGCGCCGAGTTTTGTTGTGGGGCGGGCGGGCGGGCGGGCGGGCGGGCGGCGCGGGGGGCCGGGACCGCGCCGAGTTGTAAGGCGAGCTTCCCGGAATTACTCACTCACAGGATTCCTTTCATTCATAAAAACCCAGTCATGCGGTGACGTCAGCGCCACGGCCGCCCGCAGGCCTCCGAGCGGCCGCAGCAGGACGAAGCCACGCCCCTCCAGCAGAGGCCACGCCTTCCTGACCACGCCCCCTCCAGGCCACGCCCCGGGGCCCTTGCTGACGCCTATGTTCTCATCCCTGCTTACGCCACTCGCTGGATGCATTCACGTGACACCTCGCGAGAACCGCGTGGGTGGAGGTGTCAGTTGCTTCATTTTATTGTCTGTCGGCTCGTCGGGGCCTCGTCTCCCTTCGACCTACACACTTTACCTAGATGATCTCATCTAGTCCCGTGGTTTTAAATGCCATCCATACACCTATGAACCCCAGATTTGTATGTTCAGAGCGATTCTAACCGTCTGCCCCGGGCCTTCACATGGATGTCAGATGCAGACTGCAAGCACAGCTCGGCCAAAACCCAACTTCTGGTCGTCACACCTAGCTCAGCAGTTCAAGACTTCTCCATCCTTCTCTCTCCCTCTGCACATCCATCACACCCTCTCCTGCATGGGACCATGCTTGGTCGAGGTGCCATCCTAGTTTGCCCTTAAAACCTACACGTACTCCCTTCCCTCCTTCCTTCTTTCTTTCTTCAGGGTCTCCTCTTGTAGCCCAGGGTTGGTCTATAACTCCTGATCCTCATGTCTCAGACTCCACAGTCACGGGATTACAGATCTGTGCCACCACCTTGGCTCTGCCCTAAAGGCTTTCTCCCATCACTAGTCATTGTTATCGTCACAAAGACCAGTTTGTTAAGGTGGGTGTAACACTGTGAAACTGTATTCCCAACTACTTGGAAGGACTGCATGGAAGACTGACACAGGAGGATCACTTTAGTCTAGGCAAAATAATGCAAACTTGACTTTTAAAAATATGTTTTAATATTTTATTTTCATTTATTTACTTGAGAGAGGGAAAGAGGGAGGGAGGGAGAGAGACACAGAATGGGTGTGCCAGGGCTTCCAGCCACTGCAAATGAACTCCAGATGCATGCGCCATCTTGTGCATCTGGCTTACATGGGTCCTGGGGAATTGAACCAAGGTCCTTTGGCTTTGCAGGCAAGCGCCTTAATCGTTAAGCCATCTCTCCAGCCCTAAAATATTTTTATTTATTTGATTGATTGAGAGAGAGAGAGAGAGAGAGAGAGAGAGAGAGAGAATGGGTACGCCAGGGCCTCCCGCCATTGCAAACGAACTCAAACTCCAGATGCATGCGCCCTCTTGTGCATGTGGCTTACATGGGTCCTGGAGAGTCGAACCAGGATCCTTGGCTTTGCAGGCAAACACCTTAACCGCTAAGCCATCTCTCCAGCCCAAACTTGTCTTTAAAAAACAGTGGCTGAAAACATGGCTTAGAGGTTAAAGGCTGTTGCTTGCAAAGCATGCTGGCCTAGGGTTCAATTCCCCAATACATATGTAAAGCCTGCAGTTTCATAGGCATTGTCTTACTAGCTTCCCTAGTGATCAGGTATCAAGACAGCTTTCTCCAGCACTCCGAATAACGCCCCAAACCAATGGCTTGCTGCCCTCCTCTTGCATAGCTAAAAGAAAAACTCAAGGGGCGGGGGAGATGGCTCAGTGGCTGGAGGCCTTTGCTTGTGTAAAAGCAGAGCACGCATCTGGAGTTCGTATACAGTGGCTGGAGGCCCTGGTGTGCCCATGCTGTATGTGTCTTTCCTTCTCTGTGTCTTCCTCTTTCTCTGTCTCTCTCTCTCTTTCAAATAAATAAATAATTTTTTTATTTTACATTTTTTTGTTAATTTTTATTTATTTATTTGAGAGTGACAGACAGACAGAGAGAGAGAATGGGCATGCCAGGGCCTCCAGCCACTGCAAATGAACTCCAGACACGTGCGCCCCCTTGTGCATCTGGCTTCCTGGGGAATTGAGCCTCAGACCTTAGTCTTCACAGGCAAGTGCTTAACCGTTAAGCCATCTCTCCAGCCCATTTTATTTTTATTAACAACTTCCATGATTATAAAAAATATCCCATGGTAATACCCTCCCCCCCCATTTTTTTTAAATTTTAGATAGAGCGAGAGAGAAAGAGAGAGACAGAGAGAGGAGAGATAAAGAATTGGTGCACCAGGGCCTCAGTCACTGTAATCAAACTCCAGATGCTTGTACCATCTAGTGGGCACGTGCTACCTTGTGCTTGCCTCACCTTTGTGCATCTAACTAACGTGGGATCTGGATAGTCAAACATGGGTCCTTAGGCTTCACAGGCAAGTGCCTTAACCACTAAGCCATGTCTCCAGCCCAATAAATAAAAACATTTTAATATTAAAATGGGGCTTTGGGGGCTGGGCATGGTGGCACATGCCTTTAATCCCAGCACTTGGGAGGCAGAGATAAGAGGATTGCCGTGAGTTCGAGGCCATCCTGAGATGACATAGTGAATTCCAGGTCAGCCTGAGCTAGAGTGAGACCCTACCTCGAAATCCCCCCCCCCAAAATGGGGGGACTTTGGGGCTGGGAGACAGCTTGGCAGTTAAAGGCACTTGCTAGCAAAGTCTGCTGGCCTGGGTTCAATTCCTCATTACCCACATATAGCAGGATGCAAAGTGACACATGCATCTGGGATCCCAATGTGCTAGAGCAATGGAAGGCAGAGTCAAGAGACTCCAGAGCTCATGGGGCAGCTTGTCTGACATTCCTTTGCAGTCCGGCAGTTCATTTGCAAAAGCAAGAGATCCTGCCACAAAGAAGGTGCAGCACAGACATCTTGAACTTGTCCTCGGACCTCTACGTGTGCTCTGTGGCACATGTGCACGTGTGCATGTGTGCATGTACACACATAAATAATAAATGAATGAATTAAAATTTATAAACTTTTTTTTGGGAGGGTCTTTCAAGGTAGGATCTTACTCTAGCCCAAGCTGACATGGAATTCACTATGTAGTCTCAGGCTGGCCTCAAACTCACAGCTTACCTCAATCAAATTCAAACTCTTGCCTCAGTCTCCTGAGTGCTGGGATTAAAGGTGTGTGCCTCCACACCTGGCTCAATAAAACATTTTATTAATTTATTCAGTTATTGCAAGCAGGAAGAGACAGAATAAATAAGTGGACCAGGGCCTCTAGCCACTGCAAATGAGCTCCAGATGCATGCACCACTTTATGCATCTGGCTTTACATGGCTACTGGGGAATCAAACCTGGGTTCTTAGGCTTTGTGGGCAGCACCTTAACCCTTAAACCATCTCTGCAGCCCTCAATAAATATTTTAATAAATATTTTATTTATTTATTTAAGGGAGACAGAGAGAAAGAGGCAGATAGAAAGAGTGTGGGCATGCCAGGGCCTCCAGCCACTGCAAACGAACTCCAGATGTATGCGCCCCCTTGTGCATCTGGCTTGTGTGGGTCCTGGGGAATCGAACCGGGGTCCTTAGGCTTTGCAGGCAAACACCTTAACCACTAAGTCATTTCCCCAACCCTCAATGAACAATTTTTAAATTTATTTATTTATTTGAGAGAAAGAGAAAAAGAAGCAGAGAGAGAGAGAGAGAGAGAGAGAGAGAGAGAGAATGGGCATGCCAGGGCCTCCAGCCACTGCAAACGAACTCCAGATGCATGCGCCCCCTTGTGCATTTGGCTTACATGGGTCCTGGAGAGTTGAACTGGGATCCTCTGGTTTTGCAGGCAAACGCCTTAACCACTAAGCCATCTTTCCAGCCCCTCGATAAACATTTTTTAAAAGTGGGACTTGGCCGACTCTGTGCTCAGTGGTAGAGCGCTTGCCTAGCATATTTAAGGCCCTAGGTTCAATGTCCAGTACCACAATAAATAAATAAATAAATAAAATAGGCCTTAACATGTGTGCTCACATATGAACATACAAACATGCATACACACATACACATGGAAAAATAGTGGGCCTTACTCTCTGGCTTAATGAAGCTTCCACTGGCAAAGTCTGGGGTGATTGGAACATGCAAATAGATAACGGCAATACTGGGTTATAACTTAAGAAGCTTTGTGATCATACTGATTTCTAAGTAAACAACAGAGAAAAGACAGCACTTCAAGTAGAAAGAATGATGGAGTTAGAAAATGACCAAGGGTTCAGGTCAGCCTGGGCTAGAGGAGACCCTACTTCGAAAAACAAAAAAAGAAAAGAAAGAAAGAAAATGACCAAGGGAAGCCAGGCGTGGTGGTGCACATCTTTAATCCCAGCACTTGGGAGGCAGAGGTAGGAGGATCTTCATGAGTTCTAGGCCACCCTGAAACTCCATAGTGAATTTCAGGTCAGCCTGGGCTAGAGTGAGACCCTACCTTGAAAAAAAAAAAAGAAAAAGAAAAAAAAAAAAAAGACCACCTGAGGTCTATTCCCCAGGACCCACGTAAAGCCAAATGCACAAAGTGGCGCATGCATCTGGAGCTCGTTTGTAGTGGCTGGAGGCCTTGGCACACCTATTCTATCTCTCTTTGTTTCTGTGTTTCTCTCTGCTTGCAAATAAATAAATATTTAGAAAATAAAGTGGGACATGGTGGTGTATGCCTTTAATCCCAGCACTCAGGAGGCAGAGGCAGGAGGATCACTGTAAGTTCCGGGCCAGCTTGAGCCTCCAGAGTGAATTCCAGGCCAGCCTGGCCTAGAGTGAGACCCTACCTCGAAACCAATAAATAAATAAATAACAAGTAAAAATCCTTAAGAAAGAAGGAAGGAAAGAAAATGACCACCAAGGGCTGGGGATGTGGCTCAGCTGGTAAAGTGCTTGCCCAGCGTGTATGAAGCCTTCGTTTCTATCCCCAACACTGCATAAGCCAGGCACGGGGATGCACGCCTACAATCTAAGCACTTGGGAAGGCCATTCTCGGCTACATAGCCAGTTTGAAACTAGCCTGGGCTCCATAAGATCTTGTCAAAAGAAAGAAAGAAATGAAAGAGACAAAGATAAAAGAAGGGAGGGAATGAACCTTAGGCTACCATCGTTGTAATAATGGATTGTAACAAGAATCATCAGTGGGTATGGACATTTGATGAGAAGCAAGATATTCACATAATTTCAATACTCCGCTGTAACTATTAATTATTAATTACAGAGGGAAAAGAGTAACTCTACAGTGAAGAAATTTGACATCCCCAACCTTTACTAAATGATCCAAGTTAGTACCACCAGCAACGGACCTGAGATTGATTTGAGTGCCGATTAGATGACAGTATTGAATTGATGCCAATGCCCTTGTTTTGACAATTGTTCTGTGGTGATGTGGGAGAATGTTCTTGATTTTGGAAAATACTCATGAAAATATCTAGGAGTTGGGCTGGAGAGATGGAAAGGGGTTTCATATCTGAAATGTACCCTGAAATCCTGTGGAAACAAGCAAACAAACGTGCCGTCAGACACAAACTGACCTGTGTCCACCAAGCTGTCCTGCCCCCATCCCCATCACCTCAGGACGGACTGTGCTTGCAAGGAAGGCTTTGAGAGAAGTGTAAGTTAAAATAAGGTCTTGAGGGTAGACCCTAGCCTCATCTGACTGGTATCTTTGGGAGAAAAGGGAATTGTGGGCGCAGAGGCATAAGTACTCCTACACAGAGAGTTCCCACGGGAAGACAGCAAGGAGTGAGGACTTGGGAAAATTACCCTGCTGTCCTCTTGACCTCACACTTCCAGACTCCAGAGGTGTGAAGAAATGTGTTTCTACTTTTGGTATTAAAAAAAAAAAAAAAAAAAAAAGGCCAGGTATGGTGGTGCACTCCGTTAATCCCAGCACTAGGGAGGCAGAGGTAAGAGGATCCCTGTGAGTTTGAGGCCAGCCTGTGACTACTTAGCGTATTCCATGTCAGCTTGGGTTAGTGTGAGACCCTACCTGGAAAAACTAAAACAAATAAATAAATAAAAATAAAAAAATTTAGCTGGGTGTGGTGGCGCATGCCTTTAATTCCAGCACTCGGGAGACAGAGGTAGGAGGAGCACTGTGAGTTCGAGGCCACCCTGAGACTCCATAGTTAATTCCAGGTCAGCCTGAGCCATAGTGAGACCCTACCTTGAAACACAAACATACCATGGGATATTTTTTATAATCATGGAAAATGTTAATAAAAATTGAGATAAAAAGAAAAACAAAAAAGCAAAACAAACATACAAAAAAAAAATTAAAAATTAAAAATTGGCTGTGTGGGGTGGTGCAAGCCTTTAATCCCAGCACTCTGGAAGCAGAGGTAGGAGGATCACCATGAGTTTGAGGCCACCCTGAGACTACATAGTGAATTACAGGTCAGTTTGGACTAGAGCAAGACCCTACCTCAAAAAACAAACAAACAAAAAACTTGATGCATGTGTGCATATGTGTGTGTGTGTGTGTGTGTGCTGTGCACATGCCTGTGTGTAGAGATCATAGGGAAATTTTTGGGTTAATCTCTGGTTTTAATTTTTATTATTTATTTATTTGAGAGGAAGAAGGAAGGAGGAAGAGAGAGAGAGAGAGACTCTACGCACTGCAAATGAACTCCAAACACATGTGCCACCTTATGCATCTGGCTTATGTGGTCTTGGCTAATGAACCTGGGTCCTTAGGCTTCGCAGGCAAGTGCCTCTACTGCTAAGCCATCTCTCTAGCCCAGTTTTTGTTTCTTTTCAAATTTTTTAATTAACAATTTCCATGATTATAAAAAATATCCCATGGTAATACCCTCCCTCCCCCCACTTTCCTCCTTGAAACTCCATTTTCCATAATATCCCCTCCCCATTTCAATCAGTCTCTCTTTTATTTTGATGTCATGATCTTTTCCTCCTATTATGATGGTCTTGAGGTAGGTAGTGTCAGGCACTGTGAGGTCATGGATATCCAGGCCATTTTGTGTCTGGGGGGAGCACATTGTAAGGAGTCCTATCCTTTCCTTTGGCTCTTACATTCTTTATACCACCTCTTCCGCAATAGACCCTGAGCCTTGGAAGGTGTGATAGAGATATTGCAGTGCTGAGCACTCCAGTCACTTCTTTCCAGCACCATGATGCCTTCTGAGTCATCCCAAGATCACTGCCATCTGAAAAGAGAAGATTCTCTACCAATAGTGAGAGTAGTATTAATATATGGGTATGAACATTAGAGAAAAGTGCTTACTGGGCAGTTTGATAAGCATAGTATATACATTTAGCTAGACAGCAGCAGACATTATACCCCTAGGGCTCATGACTACCCCTGTTTTAAATTTTCAGTATCAGGGAGGTATTCCCTCCCATGGAGCAGGCCTCCAGTCCAATTAGAGGGCAATTGGTTTCTACCATGACAGATGTGCCACTAGTGCACCCATTGGCTCATTTGTAGGCTCCTGGGTCAGCGGAGAGGGCCTGGGTCAGCCCTCTCCGCTGACCTCCGTTCCGCAAGCTGGCTCACAGACAGTGCCCACTTCCTGGGCTGTGGAAGTTTCATGCACTCGCACATAAGCCATTGTCACCATGCTTGCTATGTAATAGAAGATCAATAATATTGGGTGAGACAGAGATGAATCCTCCAGAGTCCCCCTAGGACACTCCCTCTGAGGAACCCGATTATCCCACGGTGAGTGACTTTAGTCACACCAACTCAGGTGTGATCTCACCCTGCCAGGAGACCCCACCTATCACCAACAGGGAGGTGCCTCATTGCTGGTTTCTAGAGAGAGTCCCACCCTCTGCACAGTCCTACAGACCTATCCCTGGCCCTACCAGGCCCTCACTCACCTGCTGAACCCGAGGGTGGGCGCCCAGCCATGTCCACATGGAATGCTGGTTCACATCAGGGTCTTCACCTGTGAAAGGTGCCTCAGTGACCCGGATGGGCTGGACCCAAGCACAGCTCTGCAGCTCAGACTATACCCCAGGCTGACTTCAGTGTGTGTTGCGGGGGCGGGGGGAGGATAGGGAGGACATTCTGCTCTCCAGGCCTCAGTTTCCCCCTGCAGACTGAGATGTGGGGTTAAGCCAGTAGTTTTCAAACACTGAAACCATGCTGTACTTTTTTCAGATAAAGTCCCATTCAGGAAAATAGCCAGAAACTAGACTGCTGGGGAGTGGGCCTGTAGCTCAGTGGTAGAGCTCTGGCCTGGCATGTGTGAGACCCTGGCGTCCATCCCCTCCCCGCCACTTCTCAGTGGGGTGTCCTCTGGTGGCCTGAGACTTGGTTTCCAGACCCTCCGTGAGCTGCTGTCCCTGGGACCTTCAGGCTTTCGCCTTGCCCACAGAAGGAGCGTGACTCTCCCTGCCCATGGTCAGCTCTCACACTGCCCTGACCCCCTCTGCCAGACGGAAAGGATCCAGAGGGTTTCCTTCCAGCACCTCCAGACACCTTGTCTTGCTCAAAACACGTCCGCCCACTAGCCGCCTCACATCTGTTTCTCCCTGTAGGTAATTAATACTAGCTTATCTAATAATGATGACCACACTGTTAATCAGACACTTTCGTAGCGCCCGGCACTGTGTGCAGTGCCCACAACTGGTTGCATGTATATTCTGCCAGCTCTTTTGTCTCACTGCTACAGAAATCTCCCCTGTTCACCCCTAAAATGCGCCATACCCTTGCTTAGGACATGTCGATGTCTTCAAAGCCTTGCTTTCTCTTTGCACAAAGCCTCCTTGGTGAGGAGCAGAAAGGTCACCATCTCAGAGCTGGCAGCTCCCCAGCTGGACCAGGGGCCAGGTCTTTGGTCACCAGATGTGGACCCTTGAGTATCTGACCCCCTTCAACCCTCTCCTCACTCTTAGCAGTTAAAGTGTTATCATTGTATTGTGGAAACGTGGCAGCTAAACCCTGGCAGAACTGTTTCCCACCGACCCTGACGAGACTAACCATGAATAACCATGAGGCTCTACTAGGGGAGTTATCTTCCAGAGCCACGGATAGTACCAAACTTTGTACAAACTGTTTCTTATACATATACAACCATGATGAAGTTTAATTTATAAATCAGGCACAGTAGGAGACTAACAGTAATAACTAATGATAAAATGGAATAGTTGTCGGCCTGGAGAGATGGCTGTTAAGGCGCTTGCCTGCAAAGCCTAAGGACCCATGTTTGACTCTCCAGATCCCACATAAGCCAGATGCACTAAGGGGAGGCAAGCGCAAGGTCACACATGCCCACTAGGTGGTACAAGTGTCTGGAGTTCGATTTCAGTGGCTGAGGCCCTGGCACACCAATTTTCTCTCTCTCTTCCCCTCTCTCTCTCTCTCTCTCTCTCTCAAGTTAAAAGATAAATAAAAATAAAAAATAAAAAAATATAGGGGGCTGGAGAGATGGATTAGCAGTTAAGGTGTTTGCCTGCAAAGCCAAAGGATCCTGGTTCGACTTTCCAGGACCCATGTAAGCCAGATGCACAAGGGAGTGCATGCATCTGGAGTTCGTTTGCAGTGGCTAGAGTCCCTGGCATGCCCATTCTCTCCCTCTCTCTTTCTTTCTCTCTGCCTCTTTCTCTTTGTTAAATAAATAAATATTTAGAATAAAGAAATAAAAATTAAAGAAATGGAATAGTTTTCACAGATACTTTGAGTTATGTAACTGAGGGTGGGCGTGGTGGCGCATGCCTTTAATCCCAGAACTAGGGAGGCAGAGGTAGGAGGATCGCCATGAGTTCGAGGCCAACCCTGAGACTACACAGTGAATTCCAGGTCAGCCTGAGCTACAGTGACACCCTACATGGAAAAACCAAAAAAAAAAAAAAAAAAAAAAAAAAAAAAAAGAGTTATGTGACTGGAGGCTGCAGAGGCTCTGCTATACTGTAAATATTTCTGTCGGCGCCCTCCCCCCCCCAGCCTTCTCTTCTAAAAACTTTTCCCGTTGACAAGGAGTATCCCTTATCTGAAATGCTTGAGACCAGAAGTGCTTTAGATTTCTGGTTTGGGAATATTCGCATACACACACTGAAATGCCTTTGAGATAGGGCCAAGGCTGAACCAAATTTCATTTACATTTCATATGCATCTTCACATATAGCCCAAAAGCAATGTCGGATGCTCTTTTTAGTCTACCTGTGTTCTGACTAGGATTGTCACACAAGGTCACGTGCTACCAGGGGCATCATGTTGACAATCAAGACGGTTCAGATTTTGGACCTTTTTTTAATTTTTTATTTTTTTTCGAGGTAGAGTTTCACTCTAGTCCAGGCTGACCTGGAATTCACTGTATAGTCTCAGGGTGGCCTCGAAATCACTGTGATCCTCCTACCTCTGCCTCCCAAGTGCTGAGATTAAAGGTGTGCACCACCACGCCCAGCTGTGATTTTGGAGCATTTTGGATTTCAGACTTGAGTTGCCCAGACTGCCCTTAAAAAGCTGATGCTGGGGCTGGAGAGATGGCTCAACAGTTAAAGGCATTTGCTTGAAAAGCCTGCTGGCCCAAGTTTGATTCCCCAGTACCTACGTAAAACCACATGCATATTTTTGGAGTTTGCTTGCAGTGGCAAGAGGCTTGGCACACCCACCCACCCTCTCTCATTCTCTTTCTCTCCTTGCAAATAAACATGTAAAATGAATATTTATTTATTATAAAGTATTTATCTTTTATTATTAAAATTTTATTCATTATCAGAGTATTTATTTAATTTATTTATTTGCAAGGAGAGAGAGTGAGTGAGAATGGGTGTGCCAGGACCTCTTACCACTGCAAACAAACTCAAGACACATGAGCCACTTTGTGCATATGGCTTTAGATGGGTACTGGGGAATCGAACCCAGGCAGACAGGCTTTGCAAGCAAGCACCTTAACCACTGAGCCATCTCTCTGGCCTCCTTTTATTTATTTAAAAAAAATTTAAGGCTGGAGAGATGGCTTAGAAGTTAAGGCACTTGCCTGAGAAGCCAAAGGACCCAGGTTCAATTCCCCAGGATCCATCTAAACCAGATGCACAAGGTAGCATATGTGTCTGGAGTTTGTTTGTAGCAGCTGGAGGCCCTGGAGTGCCCATTCTCTCTCTCTCTCTCTCTCAAATAAATTAATTTTATTCATTTATTTGAGAGAGAGAGAGAGAGAAAGAGGCAGATAAAGAGAGAGAAGGAGAGAATGGGCATGCCAGGACCTCTAGCCACTACAAACGAACCCCAGACACATGTGCCACCTTGTGAACTGTCTTATGTGGGTACTGGAGAATCCAACATGGGTCTTTAGGCTTCACAGGCAAGTGCCTTAGCCACTAAGCCATCTCCTTCTGGTCCTAGGTTTTTTTTTTTTGTTGTTGTTGTTTGTTTGTTTTTTTGTTTTCTGAGGTAGGTTCTTACTCTAGCTCAGGCTGACCTAGAATTCACTATGTAGTCTCAGGGTGGCCTTGAACTCATGGTAATCCTCCTACCTCTGCTTCTCGAGTGCTGGGATTAAAGGCATGTGCCACCACGCCTGGCTCTTTTTTTTTTTTTTCTTCTTCTAATTTTTATTTGTGAGGAGAAAGAGAAGATTTGGTATAATAGAACAAACTCCAGATGCATGTGGCAGAATGAACTCCAGATGCATACACGACTTTTGTGCCCCTGGCTTTCCATGGATACTGGGCATTGAACCTGGGCCATCAGGATCTGCAATCAGGAGCCTTTTAACCACTGAGCCATCTCTCCAGCCCAAATTGAAAAAAAAAAAAAAAAAAGACTTTTTAAAGCTGATGCCTGATCTGAAGCCTTTCCATGCTAGGGCATGACAACCCCTAGCCTGGGTGCTGCCATTTCTGCCGCCCCTGCCAGCACCCTAGCTGCCCTGGGCTCTGGAGGGAACTCACCGTTGCCACCACAGGCGCCTCAGCAACAGCAGCTGCTGGGGTCACATAAGGGCATCCCTCTGCAGTCACTCCCCTAGGCCCTAAACACCTACCCCACTCTACCTCTTGTCTCCTCTTCCATTTGAATTTTTTTGTTTTGCAAGGTAGGGTTTCACTCTAGTCCAGGCTGACCTGAAATTCACTATGTAGTCTCAGACTGGCCTCGAACTCATGGCAACTCTCCTACCTCTGCCTCCTGAGTGCTGGGATTAAAGGCGTGTGCCACCATACCCGGCTTTTAAAATTTTTCTAAAAATTATTTTTATTTATTAGAGAGAGGAAAAGAGGAGATAGAGAGAGAGAGAGAGAGAGAGAGAGAATGGGCATGCCAGAGCCACTAGCCATTGCAAATGAACTCCAGATGCATTCGCAACCTTGTGCATCTGGCTTACGTGAGTACTGGGGTATCGAAATTGGGCCCTTAGGCTTCACAGGCAAGAGCTAAGCCATCTCTCCAGTCCTCCTGTCCCCCCCCCTTTTTTTTTAAATGTTTATTTATTTTAGGAGAGAGGAGAGAGAGAGAGAATGGGCATGCCAGGGCCTCCAGCCACTGCAAACAAACACCTTATGCATCTGGCTTACATGGGTACTTGGGAATGGAACCTGAGTCCTTTGGTTTTGCAGACAGGCTCCTTAACTGCTAAGTCATCTCTCCAGTCCTCCGGGCTCCTCTTCCAACCTCACCTGCCCGCTGTCTCCAGGCTGACCTCAGCTCTCTCCTTGTCCTTCATTCTTGCCAGCCTGGTAGAAGCCATCCTTTGTGATGCCCCCACCTGTGGTCATATTGGCTTCCCTTGCCCTTCCCTGCACATGCAGTTCAATATTGTCATAATGGTACCCAGTGCCACTCCTTGCCAACTGCACCCCTCTTGTGTCTCTAACAGACTGGTGATACCCTTTTCTCCTTCCCGGCTTCTTTGGAGAGAAAGCAGGCCACTGTGTTTAACCATCCCTGTCCCTCACTTCCACGACTAACCAGTCACCGAGTTTCAGTGATCTCGCCTCACCTTCTCTTCTGTCATTTTGTGTCTTTCCCTCAGCAGGGACCTCTAGAAAAGCCACAGGATGACTATGGCAACCTCTTGCCCAGCCTCCTTGCCTCCAGCCTCCGTGCAGAAGATTAGGAGAACTTTCTTAAATCTAAACTTGCTGGGTGTGGTAGTGTACAACTTTGATCCCAGCACACAGGAGGCAGAGATAGGAGGATCACTGTGAGTTCAAAGCCATACTGAGACCACATAGTGAATTCCAGGAAAGCCTGGGCTAGTATGAGACCCTACTTTAAAAAGGGGGGCCGCTGGAGAGATGGCTTAGTGGTTAAGCGCTTGCCTGTGAAGCCTAAGGACCCTGGTTCCAGGCTCAATTCCCCAGGACCCATGTTAGCCAGATGCACAAGGGGGCGCACGCATCTGGAGTTCGTTTGCAGTGGGTGGAGGCCCTGGCACGCTCATTCTCTCCCTCTCTCTCTCTCTCTCTCTCGGCCTCTTTCTCTCTCTGTTGCTCTCAAATAAATAAATAAAAATAAACAAAAACTTTTTGTTGTTGTTGTTCACTTTTATTTATTTATTTGAGAGCGACAGACAGAGAGAGAAAGAGGCATATATATATAGAGAGAGAATGGGCACGCCAGGGCCTCCAGCCACTGCAAACGAACTCCAGACGCTTGTGCCCCTTGTGCATCTGGCTAACGTGGGTCCTGGGGAATGGAGCCTTGAACCCGGGTCCTTAGGCTTAACAGGCAAGTGCTTAACCACTAAGCCATCTCCCCAGCCCCCCAAAAAATTTTAAAAAGCACAAAGTGGCACATACATCTTGGAGTTCATATGCAGTGGCAAGAAGCCCTGACTCATCCATATTGTCTCTCTCACTCTATGTCTCCTTGCAAATAAATAAGTTTTTTTTGTTGTTGTTGTTGTTTTGTTTTTTCTGAGGTAGGGTTTCACTCTAGCCCAGGCTGAACTGGAATTCACTTTATAATCTCAGGATGGCCTCAAACTCATGGCAATCTTCCTACCTCTGCCTCCTGAGTGCTGGGATTAAAGGCATGCACCACCACACTGAGCTTAAATAAATTAAAAAAAAAATACAGACCTCATCCTCAGTTCTCCTAACCTTCCTTTTGCTTGCTTTCTGCCACCTCAGATCTCCCTACACCTCTCAGGGTTGCAGCTACCTGACTTCCCATCTCCATGTTTTCAGTCCTGCAGATCCCTCTGCCTGCCTTATTCTCCTAGCCCATTGGGCCTTCGGTCCCCAGTTCAGAAGCCGCTTTCTTCAATAGCTTCCCAGAGCCTATCAACGCCACTCCACCTTTGTTCAAGAGAAGGTCATGGTTATTATGGTTTGAATCTGAAATGCCTCGCCCATGTCTTATGCTTGGCCTCCAGGTGGTGGTGCTAATTTGAAGAGGTTTTGGAAACAAAGAGGTGGAACCTAGCTGGAGGAAATCAGCCACTTCCATTCGGGCCAGGACCTTGGGGGTATATTGTCCCAAGCACCTTCCTGTATATTCCTACCATCATATATTTTGTGCAAGCACTTGAGGCCAAGAAACTATGGACTGAGCCTTCTGAAACCATGAGCCAAAATGAATCTGTTACTCCCTCAGGTTGTTTCTGTCAGTTTTTGGTTTTTCTTTTCTTTTCTTTTTTTATTTTTATTTTTTTGTTATTTTATTTATTTGAGAGAGACAGACAGAGAGAGAAAGAGGCAGATAGAGAGAGAGAATGGGTGTGCCAGGGCTTCCAGCCACTGCAAACGAACTCCAGACGCATGCACCCCTCTGTGCATCTGGCTAACATGGGTCTTGGGGAAGCGAGCCTCAAACCGGGGTCCTTAGGCTTCACAGGCAAGTGCTTAACCACTAAGCCATCTCTCCAGCCCTCTTTTCTTTTCTTTTCCTTTCTTTTCTTTCCTTTCTTCTTTCCTTCCTTCCTTCCTTCCTTCCTTCTTCCTTCCTTCCTTCCTTTCTTTCTTTCTTTCTTTCTTTCTTTCCTTCTCTCTCTCTCTCTCTCTCTCTCTCTCTCTCTCTTTCTTTCTCTTTTTGGACACAGGGTCTCATGTAGCCAAGAATGACCCTGAGCTCCTCCTCCTGTGTCTACCTCCCAAGTGCTGGGATTCGAGGCGTGCACCACCATGACCTATTTATGTGGTGCTGGGTATTGAACTCAGGGCTTTGTGTGTGCTAGGCAAACACTTTACCCACTGAGCTTTGTCCCCAGTCCTTCTGTCAGATATTTTGTCACAACAATGAGAAAAGTAAAAACGATAGTCAGGCTTGGAGTGGGAAGTGGAAGACAGAAAGTATTGCTCATTTTCTAGGATGTTCTTCAGCTGCCAGATGGTGGGAAGTCTGTTTATATCATTCATGACCAACATGTCCCAAGTCACATGAGTGGCAGGGCAGCTGGGCACTGAGGTTCTGAGGAGCCCTGCCTTCCCCCTATTTGCTGTATCCTGAGGACATGTCAGCTGGGCTGGAGAGATGGTTCAGCTGTCAAAAGCACTTACTTATAAAGCCTGACAGCCTGGGTCCAACTCCCAAGGACAGATTGGTTTTTTCCTGTTCACGAATGTACCAGAGCCCCAGGACATGAGAGGACCACTAGGACAGAGCGGAGATCATGTTGAAAGCACTTTTGGCTGCTCAGAAGTTGCTGCCCACAGTCTTAGGACCTTTCCTCCCTCCCTCCCCGCCTTGCTCTCATGATGCCAGCCTCTTGCCGCCTCCCAGGACTCTGGACCCCTTTGCAAACCCAGAGTCTTCTGTATCAACTTCTAGGGGCTCAGAGGGAGTGGCGGTTAATTTCCATTGCCAATTTGATTGGATTGAGGAATGCCTGGGACATCAGTGAGGCACTTCCTTGGGCATGTCTTCAAGGATGGCTCTAGAGAGGGTTAAACGAGGTGGGGAGGGGAGCGTAGATCTTTCCTGAATGTGAGCAGCCTCATCCCGTGGGCTGGAGTCCTAGATGATAGATAAAAGGGAAAGGGCTGGAGGGATGGCTTAGCAGTTAAGGCGTTTGCCTGCAAAGCCAAAGGACCCAGGTTCAATTCCCCAGGACAAATGTAAGCCATAGGCACAGGGTGGCGTATGCATCTGGAGTTCGTTTGCAGTGGCTGGAGAACCTGGTGTGCCCATTCTCTCTGTCTCTCTCCTAAGTAAATAAATAAATAGAAAGGGGAGAGGAGAAAATGAGTACATTCCCATCTCTCTGCTTCCTGACCCTTCCAGATGTGAGCAAGCACTCTCATGGGCCCTGAACAGGAGGTGGGTCTGTGGCCGTGCCTTTCTCTCCATTATGGACTCCATCCCCTCAGCTGTGAGCCCACACAAACCTTTCTCCCTTAAACTACTTCTCATCAGGAATTTAGTCATAGCAACAAGAAAAGTAACTAGGGCTGGAGAGGTGGCTTTGTGGTTAAGGCGCTTGCCTGCGAAGCCTAAGAACGCATGTTCAAATCTCCAGGTCCCATGTAAGCCAGATGCACAGTGGTGCAAGCACGCAATGTCACACATGTGCACAAGGGGGCGCATGCATCTGGAGTTCGTTTGCAGTGGCTGAAGGTCCTGGTGTGCCTATTTTCTCTCTCTCTCTCCCTCTTTTCTCTCTCAAATAAATAAAAATTTTAATTAAAAAAAAAAGAAAGAAAAGTAACTAAACAGATAGTAATAATCAGATGGTACTGAACATTCAGTACCTCTCTCCACTGTGCCTCTGCTCATACCCAGCCAGAGTGGGGCTGTCACAGATGACCACTGTCCACACACGGAAACTGGCCCAGGGAAAGGAAGAAACTCCCCTCCCCCCATCTCTGTTGGTGACGGCGGTGGAATAAGAGTGGCTGTGTTCTCTGGGAGAATCCAGAGAAGGGAATGGGATAGATACACAGGAAGACAGAGGCTGTGGAGGCCTGCTACTGATCGGCTGGTTTCTCATCCTTGGGGTTTGGAAGATTCTCTGGTTTCTGTCACTGATAAGCAAGCAAGCACCTTTAAAGGCTGAGCCCCTTGTCCCTGATAATCAAAAGTGCTGACTCATTGTGATTCATTGCCTCCTTCCCTCTCTTTCCAGCTCTTGCTACATAGCCCTGCTTGGAATCCACTGTGTTGCCCAGGCTGATCTCGAATTTACAATCCTGGTGTGTCTGCTTCCTCACTTCCTGAGTCCCAGGATTTCAGGTCTGCACCACCACACTCAGACTCAGTCCCTTTCTTTTTGATCACATAGAACTGTGCCCCCTCCCTTCAGTTCCATCTTTGTTTATCTCTAAAATATGGTTGGATTGTCATGTCCAATCGATTTGCATACTGTTTGAGAAACCTGTTCCGAAGGCTGGCTGGGACTATGACTCACAGTTGATCAGTGTGGAGGTTTCTGCCATCACCAGCCAAAGGGCACTTTCAGCACTTGTTCCCTTGTTATCAATGAAGAAGTCTGGTGGAACATTCGCCAACATTCTTGCTCCTCCTCCAGGCCACACAAAAGGCTGCCTTTCCCATTTCCTTTGAAGTTAGGCATAGACACGCGGCTTGCTTTGGCCAACAGCATGGAAAAGAAGCATGGCACTTCTTCTGAACAGCTGTTGTGTTTTCCTTCTTTTTAATTTAATTAAGTAATTAGTTTGTTTTTCAAACTAAGGTCTCACTCTAGCCCAGGCTGGCCTGGAATTCACTATGTAGTCTCAGGGTGGCCTTGAACTCATGGTGATCCTCCTACCTCTGCCTCCTGAGTGATGGGATTAAAGGCGTGAGCCACCACGGCCGGCTTTTTTTAAAATTAATTAATTATTTTTTATTGACAACTTCCATAATTACAGACAATAAGCCATGGTAATTCTCCCCACACACACAACTTTCCCCTTTGCAACTCCACCATACCCCTTCCCCCTCTCAATCAGTCTCTCTTTTATTTTGATGTCATCATCTTTTCCTCTTACTATGATGGTCTTGTGTAGGTAGTGTCAGGCACTGTGAGGTCATGGATATCCAGGCCATTTTGTGTCTGGAAGAGCACATTGTAAGGAGTCCTTCCCTTCCTTTGGCTCTTACACTCTTTCTACCACCTTTTCCGCAATGAACCCTGTGCCTTGGAAGGTGTGATAGAGATGTTTCAATGCTGAATACTCCTCTGTCACGTCTTCTCAGCACTATGGTGCCTTCGGAGTCATCCCAAGATCACTGCCATCTGAAAAGAGAAGCTTCTCTAACCAAAAGTGACAGTAGCATTAATACATGAGTATGAACATTAAGAGAAGTGCTTGCCGGGCAGTTTGGTAAGCATAATATATACAGTTAGCCAGACAGCAGCAGACGTCACACCCCTAGGGCTCATGACTACCCCTGTTGTAGGTTCTCAGTATCAGGATGTATTCCCTCCCATGGAATGGGTCTCCAGTCCAATTAGAAGGCGGTTGGTTTCTCCATAACACACATGCCACTATTGCACCCGTTGTGAACAGTAGCTTTAAGAGCCAATGCTTGGTTTGCCAGGTTCCCCGTCCACGGCCACAGTGGTGACGGAAGAACATATGGAGAGGGCGCCTCTTGGCCTGAATGATAAAGTGACTGCAGTCATGGCTCCCTGCTGAGAGCCGGTTGACAGCACAAGCAGAGCTGACTTCTGGAGGCTGTGGGATACCAACTAAGTGGGCACAAAGATGGAAGTAACAGCTCCAAGCTCTTGGCTGCCACTGGATGCCAACAAACAGGGCTGGTGAGAATAAGTCACTAGCCAGGAGCAGGTCGCCAGCTGGGAGTGGGGCTCTCTCTGAAATGAGGTCACCATTTGAGAGCAGGTCTTTGCAGCTGTGGGATGAGAGTCAGAGTGGGCTTTCCAGTGAAGAGGTTGTGCCCAGGCATTTGCATGTGATCAGGTGGGGCCTGATTGGTGGGAATATGCAAATCAAGTGGAAAGGTTAAGAACCAATCAAATGAGAGCTTGACAAACTGGAGAGGGAAGAGGAAACCCTCCAAAGGGGTTCTCATTTTTTAAAAATATTTTATTTATTTATTAGAGAGATAGAGAAAGAGGCAGACAGACTCACAGAGAGAATGGGCACACCAGGGACTCTAGCCACAGCAAAAAGACTTCAGACACATTTGCTACCTTGTGCATAGGCTTTATGTGGGTACTAGGGAATTAAACTCTGGGTCCTTAGGCTTTGCAGGCAAGTGCCTTAATTGCTGAGCCAACTCTCCAGACCCTGATTTTTTTTGTTGTTGTTGTTGTTTTTTGAGGTAGGGTCTCACTCTAGCCCAGGCTGACCTGGAATCCACTCTGTAGTTCCAGGCTTGCCTTGAATTTACAGAGATCCTCCTAGCTCTGCCTCCTGAGTGCCAGGATTAACATGCACCACCATGCCTGCCTCCAGCCTGATTAAAAAAACCAAAAAAAACTTTTATTTTATTTACTTATTTACTTGAGAGAGAGATAGAGAGAGAATGGGCATGCCAGGGCCTCTAGCCACTGCAAACAAACTCCAGACATATGCGCTGTCTTGTTCATCTGGCTTACTAGGGTACTGGGGAATCAAACCTGGGTCCTTAGGCTTCACAGGGAAGTGCTTAACCACTAAGCCATCTCTCCAGCCTGTAAAGGCATTGTCTTAATCATTTCAAACAGAAACACTTGGCTGCAGTTTTGTTTTGGAGGCTGAGAAGTCTAAGACCAGCAGATTCGTATGTGATAAGGGCCCACTCTCTGCTTGCTGGAGGGGCAGAAGGTGGAAGCCTATGTTCTAAGGCTAATACCATCGCTTTGGTGACCAAACTTCAACATATGAATGGGACATCGGCACATAGTCATAGTAAAAGTGATTCCACGTAGGAGTGATCTCTCTCTACCTGGTTTATTTCACTCAACAAAAGGTTTCCTAGTTCCATTTGTTTCACAAGTTTCATTCTTTTTTTAAAAAAAAAACTTTAGAAAATATTTATTTATTTGCAAGCAGAGAGATATAGAGAGGAGACGGAGAGAGAGAATGGGAGCACCAGGGCCTTCAGTTGCTGCAAACAAACACCAGATGCACACACCGCGTTGTGCATCTGGCTTTATGTGGGTACTGGAGAATGGAACCTAAGTTGCCCAGGTAATTAGCTTTGCAGGCAAGCGTCTCAACCACTAAGCCATTTCTCCAGCCTTCATTCTTTTTTGTTTTTTTAAATACTTGTTTATTTGAGAGTTGGAGGAAAGAGAGAGAGAAAGATTGGGCGTGTCAGAGTCTCCTGCCATTGCAAACGAATTCCAGATGCAGTCACCACTTTGTGTATCTGGCTTTATGTGGGTACTGGGGAACTGAACCCAGGCCATCAGGCTGTGCAGGCAAGTGCCCTTAACCACTGAGCCATCTCACCAGCCCTCGAGCCACTTTTTGTGGCCGGCTTATGTGGATGGGTTGGGAATTGATCCTGGGACAGCAGGCTTTGCAAGCAGTCAACACTAATCACTGAGCATCTTCTCAACCTGGACAGAGTCTCACTCTGTAGCCCAAGATGGCCTTGAACTCCAAGCGATCCTCCTGCCTCAGCCTCCAAATCATAGGTGTGTGGCACAGTGTCTGACTCAGTTCACATTTCTAGTCACCCGGGAGGCAGCCTCCTGGGGTTTTATCATTAGACCCGTTTGAATGCTTCTGGGTGGTCTTTCCTCGCTTACACTTTGTTATGGGTACAGCGGGCTGAGCTGCTAACACGCAAGCGTGAGCAGTGGGCGCCGCAGTGGCCACAGCAGAACCAGCAACAGAAGAGTTCTAGAGAGAGAGGCCAAGGGGAGATAGAAAAGGCTTTAGAGTGCTGGAGGGACGGCATAGCGATTAAGGCGTTTGCCTGCAAAGCCAAAGGACCCAGGTTCGATTCCCCAGGACCCACATAAGCCAGATGTTCAAGGTGGCACATGTGTCTGGAGTTTGTTTGCAGGGCTAAAGGCCCAGGCATGCCCATTCTCTCTCTCTGCTTCTTTCTCTTTCTCTCTTTCCCTCAAATAAATAAATAAAATAAAATGTTTTATTTCCCTTTTTTTTTTTTTCGAGGTAGGGTCTCACTCTAGCCCAGGCTGACCTGGAATTCATTATGTAGTCTCAGGGTGGCCTCGAACTCATGGCGATCCTCCTACCTCTGCCTCCCGAGTGCTGGGATTAAAGTTGTGCGCCACCATGCCTGTCTAAAAAATATATATTTTTTAAAGCTGAAAATGAGTGACTGCAGGCTCTAATATATGGAAGAATTCCAGGGAGCACCTAAGCCCTAAGGATGAAGGGTCCTGACACTTAAGTCCCAAGATTAGTGACACTAGTCCCTTGGAGAAGCCATGAGTCTGCACAATCAAGACTTGGGAGCTACGACACCAGCTGGCATTGCTGGCTGCTATTGTTGGCTGTTGCTGAAAGCCAAGGTTTTCATGAGCTGTGAGTGTCAGGCCACCGGCCATCAAAGCCCGGAACGGCAAGTCTCCCACCTGAGTACCTGAAGCTATGAGTCAATTAATACCACGAGCTGTAAGTCTCTGGTTCCCAGGGCTTGGAGATGTAAGCCTAACCCATTAGCCTTTGGCACCCAAGGACCTAGAACTACCAATGCAAAAGGACCCGGGCCTGACTGGTCACATGCTGAGCAGGGCGGGCGCGGGGCCCCACTATGGGAAATCCCACCTTTCCTGCCCAGGGCTGCCTTTTCCCCTCAGGATGGGAACACATGTGGCTGCTGCTTCCTTCCTGAGGAGGGCAGGAGGGCACAGCCCCAGTGGCCACTCAGGAGCCACATAATTAGCCTAATCACACACAGCTGCCTTGTGGCCTCTGTGCCCTGCTGTTACATCTCGCACAGCAGTAGAAGTGTTTTCCACACTGCTTCTTTGTGTTGAAGCCTCAGAGTTCCCACTGCCTCCGAACAAGGCGCATGCGCACGGCCCAGCACTGCAGCCCTTCCTGGCCCGGCTCTGTGGCCTGTCACCTGCCCGCACCGCTGTTCCAGCAGTCCTCCATCCCTTGCAGTTTCCCAACCAATCTATGTCATCTGGTGATGGTGATCTCTACCTGCCATGGTTCCTACCAGCTAGAATGTTCTTTCTTTACTAATCTAGCCAGCTCCTATTCAAACTTTGAAACCTATTTAAAATATATATATATGCATAATTTATTTTATTTTATTATTATTTTTTTTCCAGGTAGGGTCCAGGCTGACCTGAAATTTACTATGTAGTCTCAGGGTGGCCTTGAACTCACAGCGATCCTCCTATCTCTGCCTCCCGAGTGCTAGGATTAAAGGCATGCGCCACCATGCCTGGCTAAAAAATTTACTTATTTATTTATTTGCAAGGAGAGATTGAGAGAGAATGAGAATTGAAGAATGGGCACATCTGCTACTGCACACACACTCCAGATGCATGTGTCACTTTGTTCATCTAGCTTTATGTAGGTACCGGAGAATCGAACCTAGGCCATCAGGTTTTGTAAGCAAGCAAGTGCTTTAAGCCACCTCCCCAGCCTGAAACCTAATTTAAGAACTCAAGTTGATAACTTTTCTTTCCTTTTTCTTTTCTTTTTTTTCTGGAAAGGGCCAAATAGAAATATTTCAGGTTTTGCAAGCTGTGTTGTTTCTGTCATAACTACTTGACTCTGCTCTTCAGAAAGGATAGGCATGTGTAAACAGTGGGTGTGGCTGGGGTCCAATAAAAGTTTGCAGAGACAGGTGGCAGGCAGGATGGCATGTGGTTCCTGCCTCAGAGGCAGCTCACAGAGCTTCCTGCAGGAAGAGGTGGTGCCTTCTAGCAAGGACTCCTGCACCTCACACATTTCATTTTAGTCTATCCTTTTCTTTTTCATTTTGCTTAGTTATTTATTTATTGGTTTTCCCAGGTCTCACTCTAGCCCAGGCTGACCTGGACTTCACTATGTAGTCTCAGGGTGGCCTCGAACTCATGGTGATCCTCCTACCTCTGCCTCCCGAGTGCTGGGATTAAAAGCGTGCACCACCACACCCAGCTTTTTATTTTTTTGTTAATATTATATTTATTCATTAGAGAGAGAGAGAGAAAGAGAATGGGCACACCAGTGCATCTAGCCATCGCAAACAAACTCCAGACACATGTGCCACCTTGTGCATCTGGTTTTATGTGTGTACTAGAAAATGGGTCCTTTGGCCTTGCACGCAAGCGCCTTAACCACTTAGTCATCTCTTCAGCCCTCTTTTCTTTTCTTTCTTTTTTTAAATGATATTTTATTATTTATTTATTTATTTGAGAGAGGGAAAGAGGCAGAGAGAGAGAGAGAGAGAGAGAGACAGAGACAGAGACAGAGAGAGAAAGAGAGAATGGGTGCGCCAGGGCTTCCAGCCACTGCAAACTCCAGGTGCATGCACCACCTTGTGCATCTGGTTTATGTGGGTCCTGGGGAATGGAACCGAGGTCCTTTGGCTTTAAGGGCAAGCGCCTTAACCGCTAAGCCATCTCTCCAGCCCTCCAACCCTCTTTTCCTTAAAAAAAAATTTTTTTGCATGTGTTAGCGCATGACAGGCTCTAGTGCAACTGCCAATAGATGCTCAACTTTATATGGCTTTACATGGCTAAGGAATTGATCCCAGGCAGGCAGGCTTTGCAAGGAAGTACCTTTAACCACTGAGCAATCTCCCCTACCCCCTTATTTTCTTTCTATTTTGTTTTTCAAGGTAGGGTCTTGCTCTAGCCAAAGCTGACCTGGAATTCACTATGTAGTCTCAGGGTGGCCTTGAACTCACAGTGATACTCCTACCTCTGCCTCCCTAGTGCTGGAATTAAGGGCGTGCACCACCAGAGTTTCATGTAGCCCAGGCTGGCCTTAAACTCATTATGTATCAGAGGATGACCTTCAACTCCTGATCTTTCAGTCTCCGTCTCCTGAGTGCTAGGATGACAGGCATATGCCACAATGCCCTGTTTATGTGGAGCTGGGGATGAACTCAGAGCTTTGTGCACGCTAAGCGGGCACTCTATCACCTGAGCTACATCCCCGACCTCTCACACATTTTACTGCAATGCTGACCAGGATTGGAATGATTCTCTTAGTGAGCTGATTAGGTAGAGTGCTGACTGTGCCATGATCTCTCATCTAGATTTCTGCGGTAGCCTCCCTGCTGGCTTCTGCCTTTCCTTATAGTCCATTCTCTCAGAACCCACACAGGCTGTTAACATGCAGGTTTTGCCGGGCGTGGTGGCTCACGCCTTTAATCCCAGCACTCGGGAGGCAGAGGTAGTGAGGATGGCTGTGAGTTCGAGGCCACCCTGAGACTACAGAGTGAATTCCAGGTCAGCCTAGACTAGGGTGAGTCCCTACCTTGAAAAACCAAAAAAAAAAAAAAAAAAAAAAAAAAAAAAAAAAAAAAAACAGGTTCCAACAGGTCACTCCTCTGTTAGCAAACCTCCCATGGCTCCCTATTTCCCTGGAGTCAAAGTCTCCAGATGGTCCACAAGCCCTCCAGGCTGGACACGCTCCTGCTCTCCTAGTCCCTTTGATCTCATCACCTGTTCCACCCCCTCTGGCTCACTGGGATCCAGCCAAAGTAGTTTCCTTACTTTCATGGAAAGAGCCAGATACAAGCTGGACCTAGGGCCTTGCTCTTAAGCTCCCTCCATCTGATCCTTTTTCTCCTTCATGTCTTTATGTAAGAATCTCAGGGGGGCTTCCCTGATTTAAAACTGCCGGAGCTGGGGGTGTGGCTTGGAAGTAGAGCACTTTCCTAGCATGAACCCTGAAGCCCTGGGTTTGGTTCCAGCACTGCAAAAATAAATAAATAAATAAATACAAATTTATAAAAATAATAAGAAGAAAAATAAATTGCAGCCCTCCCCTTTGCCTCCTCCCAGCTTTTACTCTCACCACAACACACCATGCATCCCTCTGACCTCTTTCTTTCTTTTCTTTTGCTCTAGCTCAGGCTGACCTGGAATTCATTATGCAGTCTCAGAGTAGCCTCGAGCTCATGGGGATCCTTCTATCTCTGCCTCCCAAGTGCTAGGATTAAAGGTGTGCGCCACCGCACCCCGCCCTCTAGCCTTTTGTCACTGTTGTTTATTACCCAGGGACAGGGTCTCCAAATTGCCATCCTCCTACCTCAGCCTCGTGAATGCTAGGTTATCATAGGCAGGGTCCACTCCACCCATTGTGCCAACTTTTTCATTAAGAACTATTCAAATTCACAGCAAGTGGAAGGATAGTGAGTGAAGTTGCACTTAACACACACAGCCCCAGAGCCCATGCTTCAGGTCTGTTTGAGGCAGGGTATAAAGACAGGAAACACTATGGGGACATGGGAAGGGACAGGAATACCTTGCCTGGAATCTGGTTTGAGCCTCTCACCAGCTGAGAAATAAGAATTCCAGCACAATTAACCGCATTTGCGGGCTGGAGAGATGGCTTAGCGGTTAAGGCGTTTGCCTGCAAAGCCAAAGGACCCAGGTTCGATCCCCCAAGACTTACATTAGCTAGATGCGTAAGGGGGTGCATGCATCTGGAGTTCCTTTGCAGTGGCTGGAGGCCCTGGCACGCCCATTCTCTATCTCTCTCTCTCTCTCCCTCTTTCTCTCTGTCAAATAAATAAATAAAATAACAACATTTGCTGTGCAGGTGGTACTGGAGACGCTATTTCTTTTACATGGATTTCCAGTCAGAATGTTAAAATAGTAACGGACCATGCTTAAGGCCTAGGCATACAGAACAGAGAAGGGCCTGTCTCTTTTTCCATCTTGTGAGCCTGCCATGTTAGGAATCTCACAGGAACCCCTTTGTGCAACCACTGTGACTCATGGTATTACCTTCCCAAATTGCAATTTTATCCCAAGGCATCTCCAGAGCCACCCTAGGATGTCCTTTATCAAAAGGGGGGAGAAGGGGAGTTAGGGAGTTTCTTAGCAAACCTTTGAGATGTAACTTGAGAGCCACCAAGATGGTACATATGTCCTAAGACACTCAAGCAAGGCTTTCATCAGCCTTCGGTCTACTCTGACCGGCCGACTCCGAGAGCGCAGATCTGCTGCCCGTGGGGTTTGTACCTGCAGGACTGAGCACAGCCACTGAGAAGCTCTTCGACTTGTACGGCTGGGTGCTGCTTCTAGTGACCCCTGTGTCCTGTCTCTTGATACATGCCCTCGTTTAACAGTTTCCACCGAAGTACACAGTGAATGGACACAACTTCATCAGGCACTGAGATTCCATTGTTTGAATTGTTTTTTTTTTCAATTTTTTTTGAGTGTTTCCGGTTCACTTGGTTCCGGCTTGTTGACTGGTCAATTGTGTGTCGGTGTCGCCAAACCTGCCTTGCAGACCCATCCTGAACACGGGTGGGTGTTTGCTGAAGAATGGGACTTATCCTGTTAACCCTACTGGTAGTGGGTGGAATGCCTGGTCTTTTGCAAGCTCCCTGATAATCATCACCTTAACTTCACTTGTTTGGGGTGTGGAGGGCAAGATATTTTCATTGAGAATTCTTTTTGTTTGTTTGTTTGTTTTTCAAAGTAGGGTCCCACTGTAGCTCAGGCTGACCTGGAACTCACTAGGTAGTCTCAGGGTGGCCTTGAACTCACAGCAATCCTCCTACCTCTGTCTCCCGAGTGCTGGGATTAAAGATGTGAGCCACTACGCCTGGCTTTCATTGAGAATTCTGAGTCTTCACCCTTTCTCTCAGATACAGGTTGAAACTCTTGAGCAATTTTTGACTTGAAAGTTTTTTTTTTTTAGGGGCTAGAAGGATGGCTTAGCAGTTAAGGCGTTTGCCTGCAAGGCCAAAGGACCCAGGTTTGATTCCCCAGGACCCACCTTAGCCAGATGTACAAGGGGTCACACGCGTCTGGAGTTCATTTTCAGTAGCTGGAGACCCTGGCACGCCCATTCTCTCTTTCTCTCTGTCAAATAAATAAATACAAATAAACATTTTTTAAAATTTTATTTATCCATTTTGAGAGAGAGAGAGAGAGAGAGAGAGAGAGAGCGCACACTAGGGCATCAAGCCACTGCAAACGAATTACAGATAGCTCATGTGGATACTGGGGAACAGAACCTAGGTCCTTAGGCTTCTCAGGCAGCATCTTAACCATCTCTCCAGACCAATTTCTTTTCTTTTCTTTTCGAGGCAGAGTCTTAGTCTAGCCCAGGATGAGCTGGAACTCATTCTGTAGTCTTAGGCTGGCCTCAAACTCACAGCATTCCTACTACACCCTCTCAACTGCTGGGATTAAAGGTTTTCTTTCTTTTTTTTTTTTTTTTTTTTTTTTTTTTTTTTTTTTTTTTTTTGAGGTAGGGTCTCACTCTGGCTCAGGTTGACCTGGAATTCACTATGTAGCCTCAGGGTGGCCTCGAACTCTCGGTGATACTCCTGCCTCTGCCTCCCCAGTGCTGGGATTAAAGGCATGCGCCACAACGCCCGGCACGATTAAAGGTTTTCATAACACACCTACCTTTAACAAATTTTAACTGTTAGTTTAAATTTTCCATTCCCTGTCAAACAGGGAGAAGATGACATCCCAGGGATGAAAGAAGTGAAATACTCTGTGACTGGTCAAGTGCTATAATTACTAATTACTGGTTACTATGGTTGGCTTTATTAACCTGTGTAGGTTTTCTGCCTCTGAGTGCTAGGATTAAAGGCATGCGCCACCACGCCAGGCTTCAGGGTCTTGCTATGTAGTTCTGACTGGTCTTGAACTCATGATCTTTCTGCCTCAACCTTCCAAGTACTGAGATAGTACTGAGATTCAAGGCATATACCACTGTGCCTGGGAACCTGTGTAGATTCTTCACCCTAGAAAGGCACATTGCACCTGCTGCCCCCAGCTTGGCCACTTGTATCTGTGGATGGGCTAGAACAGTGTCAGCAAACACACTTCCCACTTGGAAAGAGAGCAGTCTGGCAGATCTACTAGGCCTAGGGTTGGAATCTCTTTAGAGAAAAGAAAGGCCCAACTAAATCTGGTGGGCTGGAGTTGGGAAAGTACCTGCTGAGTCAGAAGCAAATGTGTGACGAACTCTAGTCTCCTGGCTTCTTTCCAGCATACCTCAATATCAGCATAATTAATTAATTAAGTGATTAATTAATTTTGAGACAAGGTATCAATATGTAGCTCAGGCTGGTTGCAAACTCTCCATCGTCTTACCTCAGCCTCTTGAGAGCTGCTAAACATTTTTTTTGTTTTTTATTTATTTATTTTTTTGTATTCTTTATTTTATTTTATTCTCAATTTTTAGTAACATATTCCATTATTATAAAAAAAATATCCCATGGTCATACCCTCCCTCCCCCCATTTTCCCCTTTGAAATTCCATTCTCCATCATAGCCCCTACCCATCTCAATCAGTCTCTCTTTTATTTTGATGTCATCATCTTTTCCTCCTCTTATGACGGTCTTGTGTAGGTAGTGTCAGGCACTATGAGGTCATGGATATCCAGGCCATTTCATGTCTGGAGCGAGGACGTTGTAAGGAGTCCTACCCTTCCTTTGGCTCTTACATTCTTTCCGCCACCTCTTCCACATTAGACCCTGAGCCTTGGAAGGTGTGATCGAGATATTACTCAGTACTCCAGTCACTTCTTTCCAGCACCATGATAACTTCTGAGTCGTCCCAAGGTCACTGCCATCTGAAAAGAGAAGATTCTCTACCCAAAGTGAGAGTAGCATTAATATAAGGGTATGAATATTAAGAGAAGTGCTTATTGGGCAGTTTGATAAGCATAGTATATACACTTATCCAGACATCAGCAGATGTTATACCCCTAGGGCTCATGACTACCCCTGTTTTAAGTTTTCAGTATTAGGGATGTATTCCCTCCCATGGAGCAGGCCTCCAGTCCAATTAGAGGGCAGTTGGTTTCCACCATGACAGATGAGCCACTATTGCACCCATTGGCTCATTTGGTCTGGCTGGCCAAATATAAGGCTTGCAGTGTCCAATGTTGAGTATCTTCACTTGTGATTTCTCTTTCTCCCATTGAACTGCATGCAGAATGGCTTCTTCCAGCTTTCTGTCAGCTGGTCCTAAACATTTTTTAATGTGTGTGTGTATGTCTGTGGAGGCCATAGGACAACTTCCATTGTCGTTCTCCTTTGAGACAGGGTCTTTCCTTGACCTAGAGACTAGCTTGCCCTTGAGCCCCGGGGATCTTGCTGTCTCTTCTACACAGTGCTACACATGGTTATAGGCCATGAACTCACCCCTGGCATTTTAGGTGGTTAGTGGCGATAAAACTGAGGTGTTCATGCTTTTAAGACAAGCTCTTTACCCACTGAGCTACTTCATCAGCAGCATTATTAATCTTACTGCTATTCATTGAAACCCCACTATAGGTAGGTGCAAGGACTGAATTTTCTCAATGATCATTCCCCCCCCCCCCCCCGGTGAGATATGACTGCTCCCACTTTTCAACTTCACAAAAATCATTTGTCCAAGTTTGTACTAAAACTGCTAAAGCCGGGTGTGCTGGCTCACACCTTTAATTCCAGCACTTGGGAGGCTGAAGTAAAAAAAAAAGGATTACCCTAAATTAGAGGCCACCCTGGCCTAGAGCGAGACTCTGCTTCAAAACCCCAAAACAAACAAATAAAAGTGCTAATACATTTCTTTTCATCTTTGTTTTTCTTTTTTCCGCTGAGGTAAGGTCTCACTCTAGCCCAGGCTGACCTGGAATTCACTATGTAGTCTCAGGGTGGCCTTGAACTCACGGCGATCCTCCTACCTCAGCCTCCCACCTCTGCCTCCCCAGTGCTGGGATTAAAGGCGTGCGCCACCACGCCCGGCTTTGACATCTTTTTTTATTGGGGTGGGGAGGATCCCCTATAGGCCAGGCTGGACTTGAACTCTGTATGTCTGATGCTGACCTAGAACTTGCAACCCTCTTGCCTCCAACTCCAACTCCTAAGTGCTGCGATTCAGGTGTGCCCCACCATGCCTAGCATTTCCTGACGTCTTGAGGTAAGGGTTCACAGACAACGAATAAATTTTTCTTAGCACTATACAACTCAACATTAAGAGGTTGTTTTGTCTTAATTCAACGTGACTGGAGGTCCCATATTTCTCTTTACAAGTTAGTTTCGAAGTACCCGACGCAATCAAAGCAGATTCCTCCCTGTTATGCCCTATGGCTTTGTTGACTTTATTTTTATCTTTATGAGCTGTCATTAACAAAGTTCATTCTCAGGGAGGTGCAGCGCGAAGAGCGAGAAACGCCCGCGCCTCATCAACCTGTCTGCAGCGTGCCTTCACTGAGACCTTCTGCCAGGCACAAGCATGGCCGCGACCCGCCACCGAGGATTGGCTCCCGTGGGCAACAGGAGCCTCTCCCATTGGGCAGTTGTAGCCCAGGGCGCCGCCCCCAGAGACGCTTGTGCGCACGGCCCGCAGCGCGGGGGGCGGGGCCACAGGGGCACGGGCTCTGACGATTGGCGGAGAGGGATGTCACGTGGGTCGGAGCGCGTGTGTTTGCGGAAGTAGGAGGGCGTAGAAGTGCTGAGTAAGCCGAGGTGAGGGCCGGCGCGAGGGAGGGCGGGGAGGGGAGGGGGCGGGGCTTGAGGGCCCCTCCCAAACCTCTCGGCGTCCCAGATTCCGATGTCTACACCCGGACCCTCGTTAGGATCTTCCTCGTGTCTTCGTTTCCGAGGCATGTCTTCTATTGACGCTTGTGTGACCCCCCCCCCCAGTGCCCGCGGCTTCTGTCCTTTCGTCCCCTGAGCGTCCCCAACTCCCATCCCGCGACTGTTCCTTGTCCCATCCGAGCTGAGCTCCCCCGGGGCTGGGGGGCTGGGGTCCGTCCTCCGTCCCCCAGTGTCTCTGCGCGTCTCCCTCAGTATCCTGGAACCAGCTCCTCCTCCCAACTCGCAGTGTCCTCAGCTTTCACCCTGGACCCACTCGCTGACCCCATTTTTCCTTCCTGTGCCCTTCTCAGTGCTCGGATCCCCCCACCCTCCCCCCCACAACACCACCACCTGTTTCCCACGTTTCCCCTCCTCTGTTTCCCTACTCATGTTCTCACGTGTTCCCCAGTGTTCCGGGCCCCTCGTCCTGGGTTCACCTCCAGCTTCCACAGATGACATGGAAGCTGGTGACGGGGAGCGTGTGGTCCAGGTGACCATGTGACTGGGCCAGGGCTTGGGTGTGGGACAGAGAGCACGAGGATCATGGAGCTCTGCCTCCCCTTTTTTTTTTTTAAAACGGGCTACCCACATGACCCCAAACAAATATCATCCCTTCCTCTAAGCTTCTGGGTTTTTCCCTCACCTGCCCTATTGCCAGCCCAACAGGATGTCAGGCAGGTTTGGTTTGGCAATGATGAAGCTCCACCCTTGGGCTGAGCGCGCGGCGTTGTTTTCTGTCTCTGCTTTCAAATGTTCCCAGAGTTTGGATGCCATTTCTGTACACGTCTTGGTTTCCTCATCGGAGGCAGGGGGGACGGTGTTTCCTGCCTACTCAAGGCTGTGTGAGGTTTCAATATTTGAGTGAGAAAATGTAGAAGGCAAAGCTTTGTGACCATTGTGGCCCTGTGAAAGGGCATGGCTTTGCGGTGGCATCATGCGCAGGACGAAAAGGGAAAGGTATGGGTGGTAAGACAGGGGAGGTGAATCAGGCTCTTTTGTCCATGTTACCGATACCGTTCTCTCGACTCTCTAGTATTGTAGGCCGCCTTGATGCAACCAGTGCAGTTTCCGTTTAACACGAGGAAGAGAGCAGAATGACTTGTCCCGCTGATGTGTTTGGAGCTGGATTCTGAGTTTAGAAAGTTCTCAGTTTCTTCTTTTGTTTTCCAGTTTATTTATTTGAGAGAGAAAGAGGCAGACATAGAGTGAGAGAGAGAATGAGAGAGAATGAGAGAAGGGGTGCGCCAGGGCCTCCAGCCACTGCAAACTAACTCTAGTCGCGTGCGCCGCCTTGTGCATCTGGCTTATGTGGGTCCTGGGCAATCAAACCGAGGTCCTTAGGCTTTGCAGGCAAATGCCTTAACCACTAAGCCATCTCTCCAGCCCCTTCTTTATAAAATTTTATTGTGTGTGTGGGGAGTGGAGTGGATGGGGCGTGCGGGGTAGGGGGAGAGAGTGGTTCTCTTGCTGTTACAGACAAATGCTAGATGCACGTGTCGCTTTGCTTTGGCTTTATGTGGGTGCTAGGGAATCAAACCCCTGGGTCAGCAAATGCCTTTAACCACCGAGCCGTCTCCCCAGCCCCAGGTGCTCCATTTGAATTTTGACTTTGGATCTTTTCCTGAGCTAGTGACACATGGTTTGGTCCTGTCCATGCTGAGCAGTGGCAGTAAGCTGCTCCCGGGAGACAGTCCTGGGTGCACCGAGTCCCCGAGTCACCATGCTCCGTAGGTTAGGTATCTGATGCCTTTTTCCTTAGGGTAGGCTCATCTGTTTAACTGCCTCCTAAGTCAGGAGGTCAGTACTGCACAGTGTGACACCAGAGCAGTCTCAATGTCCTGTTGTATAAAGATTGCTGCCACTGGCTCGGTGCTCGGGGCACTTGTTTCCTGCTGGATGACAGTCTCTCCAGAAGGAAATTTCTTTTTCACCCAGCAGATAGTGTCACTAAGGCACAGAGAAAAGAGGTGTTTGAATGCTGGGCGCATGCGTGCACTTGCACTCATGCCGTGCCTGCGGGGAGAGCGGTGAGGAGATGAGGGGTTGTGGAGAAGGGCATGTTGGAACTCTCACTTTGCAGAGGGAGGGCCCTCTGGGAACATCTTCTGGGTCTCATAATAGATTTTGTAGGGCTGGGTCTGTCTTACAATGCCTCTTTTCTCTCTCTGTCGCTCTTGGTTTTTTTTTTTTTTTTTTTTTTTTTTTTTGAGGTAGAGTCTGTCTGTAGGCCAGGCTGACCACCATGGAATTCATTATGTAGTCGCAGGGTGGCCTTGAACTCATGGCTGTCCCCCTACCTCTGCCAACTGAGTCATTGGATTAAAGGTGTGCGCCACCATGTCTGGTTCTTTTCTTTCTTTCTTTTATTGAGTTAGGCTTTCACTCTACCTCTGGATGACCTGGAATTCACTATGTAGTCTCAGGGTGGCCTTGAACTCACTGCGATCCTCCTACCTCTGCTTCCCAAGTGCTGGGATTAAAGGCAAGCACCACCGTGCCCAGCTTCTTTTCTTCTATGAAATTTTTATTTTTTTATTTTTTTATTTTTGAGGTAGGGTCTCTCCCTATCCAAACAAAGCATGAGGTAGGGTCTCTACCCCAGGTTGACCTGGAATTCACTATGTAGTCTCACACTAGCCTCGAACTCACAGTGATCCTCCTACCTGTCTCCAAGTGCTGGGATTAAAGGTTTGTACCACCATGCCTGGCTCTCTTCTCTCCTCTCCCTCTCCCTCTCTCTTTTTTTTTCGAGGTAGGGTCTCTCTAGCCCAGGCTGACCTGGAATTCACTCTGTATTCTGAGAGTGGCCTCAAACTCACAGCAATCCTCTTACCTCTGCCTCCCGAATGCTGGGATTAAAGGTGTGTGCCACCACACCTGGCTCTCTTCTCTCTTTTGTTTAGCCCTATTTTCTGGTGATCTCATTCCGTTTCAGTAGCTTTCAGTACCACCTCTACTGGGACAGCCATCAAGTTTTGTTTATTTTTTGTGTTGGGGGATGAAATCCATGTCTGTTCATCCTAGGCAAGTGTTCTAGTACTCAACTATGATCCTAGCCTAGCAGTCCTCAGATATGCCTTTTCAATCCAGAGCCTTCCCCCAGATATAAAGTATTAAGAATTGAGTTCCCAGTATCTATCCCCATTTTCCATGACCCCTTCCTTCACCAAAACCTCCTCCCCTGGTCTTTCCCATCTTAACAAATGACATTAATATTCTTTTCGTGACTCAGACCAAAGGTGTGAGGTTTCCTTGATGTCACTACCCCCCCCAACATTCAGCCAGAATTATTAAGTGTCATTTCTTTGCTCCAAGTCATATAGTCGCTCCTTCTCCCACTGGTCCCCTGCTACTTCTCTGATTGCACTGGCCTCCTTTCTAAAACTCACTGACACACTTGCGCTCGCTCGTTCGCCCTCTGCCTAGAAAGCTCTTGGCCTAGATTTCTATACAACTTTTGCCCCGTCTTCCTTCAAGTTTTTTTCCAAGGTCAGGTGTTTGATGAGGACTTCTCTGGTCACGCTGTCTGAAGTTTCAGTCTCTACCTCTGTGGTAGTTTGAATATACGTCCCCCAATAGATTCAGGTGTTTTTATTAAAACTTGAATTTCTAGCCTCTAGGCTGGAAGAGGTGTCACTGGGGCCAAATCCCAGGGTCCAGCCCAAAGATGTTACTGGGGGTGGATCTGTTTCCAGCCTAAAGGTATGTGGAGCACTGAGTTCTGCCTGGATCCCCGCAGTTTTGCTGTTGGTTTTTTGCTTGCTTCCTTGTGGTACTGGCTGGCTGGCTGGTGGTGGCTTTTTCTCTCTGTGTGGATCTGTGAAAGGGGGCCAGCTTCTTCTGCCATCAATGGACCTTCTGGATCTGTAAGCTTCAAATAAATCTCTTCCTCCCATAAACTGTCTGGTTTGGAAGTTCATCCCAGCAATAGGGAGCTAATGACAACAACTTCAATATCTTTTCTAAAATTTTTATTTATTTATTTATTTTATTTTTTATGAGAGAGAATTGGCATGCCATTGTAGTTGAATTCCAGATGCATATGCCACCTTGTGTGCATGTGTGACCTTGTGTGTCTGGCTTACATGGGCTCTGGGGAGTCAAATCTGGGTCTTTAGGCTTCACAGGCAAGCACCTTAACTACTAAGCCATCTCTCCAGCCCTAAAAATTTAATTAACTTATTTGAGAGAGAGAGGCAGACAGAGAGAGAGAAAAAGAGAGAGAGGGCATGCGAGAGTGAAAGAAGCACCAGGACCTCCAGCCACTGCAAACAAACTCCAGATGCATGTACCACCATGTGCATCTGCCTTATGTGGGTAGTGGGGAATCGAACCTGGGCTCCTTAGGCTTCATAGGCAAGCATCTTAACCACTAAGCAATCTCTCCAGCCCCAACCTCCATATCTTTATCTTCCTTTTTTGGTTTATTTTTCTTCTTCTTAATAGGTAATAAGCATCAATGACATAGGTATATATTTTACTTTTTTTGTTTATCTTTTTATTTATTTGAGAATGACAGAGAGAGAAAGGGAGATAGAGAGAGAACGGGTGCAGCATGGCCTCCAGCCACTGCAAATGAACTCCAGATGCATGCACCCCTTGTGCATCTGACTTACTTGGGTCCTGGGGAATTGAGCCTTGAACCGGGGTCCTTAGGCTTCACAGGCAAGTGCTTAACCACTAAGCCATCTCTCTAGCCCCCCCCCCTTTTTTTGAGGTAGGGTTGCACTCTCGCCCAGGCTGACATGGAATTCACTGTGTAGTCTCAGGGTGACCTCAAACTCATGGCAATCCTCTTACCTGTGTCTCCCAGGTGCTGGGATTAAAGGTGTGCATCACTATGCCTGGCAATATATATATATATATATATATATATATATATTTAAATCTTTCCATCATTTGTAGTCATCTGTCAAACAGAAGCTTCAGGAAGGAAGGTGGGGATTTTGTCTGTTTTGTTCTGTTGTTCCCTCAGCAGTTAGTGCTTGCCTCAGGAAGCTCTTGATAGTTTGTGAAGTAAATCTTGAAACGGGCTTCCCTGTCCCATGCCAGCCTGCAAGGAGTTCTTAGGCTGTCTCTGACTTGTGTTCCTGAGCAGCTCGCTTCTGTGGTCTGAAGCGCTGCTGCATTTTAGGTGGGCCCGAAATTGAAGCCTCAGCCTCCATGCCCTGGCTTCTGGGTGACAGTGAGCCAGGTACAGTAGGGTGCTCTGCTTCTAGCTCGCTGGTTCAGATCCTAGCTGTTGTTTCCCATGGTAATTTAGGGGGAGCTGTCTTGTGTTAGGTTCCTCGCAGGACTAAGTGTGGTGATTTCCTTTACACGTGGTGCTCTGTGGGTGCTGGATGGAGGCAGCCGTACTGTCAGGTAGTGACAGGAGCTGACCTTTCCCATTCCTCATTCACTGAGGAAGGAGCTTAGAGAGAGCTGGGGTCAGGGTGAACATTTAGGAGGTGCAGAGGCTTGGATTCGGAGGTAGACGTAGCCTCTGATGTGTCCCCTCCCTTCACCTCAGCTTCCCTGGCTACTGAACACCTATGTGAGGCAGGCCTTTGGCTCGTGCTGCTCAAGTGTTGGGAAGAAGGCAGGACTCAGCCACAGCCAAAGGCCCCACTTCCTCCACGCCACACTCCCCCCTGTGCCAGACCACTGATGATACTCCCTACCTGCCTCACTGTAAGCTCAGAGGCCACTGTAGCTGTGGACTGCCTGTGCTGACCACAGAGCGAGGTGGCCGCTGGGGAGACATGGGTGTGCCACGTGCTTCCATGCTGGGTGGGCAGATGGGGGGGTTTCAGGAAGGACATCAGGAGCTGCAGCAGGCCTGGTGCCTGGATCAGACAATGTTCTTAGCCCATTGCCATGGTGGTGTGGCAGGAGGTAGGCGCTGATCAGGAAGGTGTTGTCCCAGTTGTTCCAGTCATGGGCTGTCCTGTTGTAAGTGGTCTCACGAGACCCGCTTTCCACCACGGGCCCAGTTCCGTTGTTTGTGTGTGTACCCAGCACTCCGTCAGCGCTCCTCCAAGGTCGGCTCCTGGTCCACTGCCTGCTCCTCTGTCACACGTCCTGGGAAGACCCCCTGCTGCAGCTTTCTCTGCAGGCTGGGAGAGAGTGAGCGTGGCTGTTTGGCACCCTGCTGGTCTGTGATGCAGAACTTTCCAGACCAGGTCCCCCACAGAGATCAGCATAGCACCCACTGCTACCTCTGAGGCCTGGTGATGCCACAGGTAGGGGCTCCTGGCAGGCAGGTGCTTCTTGGAGGTCAGCAGCAGGCTGGATGTGCCTGGCCTCACTGTGGAGAGAAGAGCCTGGTGCTCGGGTAGGGGTGTCAGCGGGTGGCTCAAAGGCATTCATTCATGTGTTCCCATATCCATCCATTGCCCAGTATTTAACAGCACCTACTGGAAGGCAGGAAGTGTGCTAGGTGCTTGGAAAGGAATAAAAGCCAATAGCGACAGCATCACTGTCCGTTGGGAGGGGCCCCGTGGTGTGTGGGTGTGAAGGAGGGGAGGTGGCCCACTGAACTGAGCCTGCCTCTGTCTATCTGCCCCTTGTTTGGAGGGATAGGTTCAGCAAGGTGGGAGGGCATGCAGGTCGAGGGAGAGTGCAAAGCTCTTGGGCACACACTGAAGCACGAGTGTGATATGCGTGGGAGCTCGAGCTCCTGGGGCCGTGTGGCCGGAGGGATGGGGTCACCGGGGTGCTAGCCTGTGCACTGGAGTATAGACTTTCTCTGAGGTGTTGGGGACCCATTGGGCAGGGCCAGCAGGGAGGTGTGGCCATCTGGTTTGTACCTCACATGCTGGGTAGGCACAGAAGGGCCATCCTGGTAGACTGGGTAGGGATCTGGCCCTCAGGCCCTCATGCGCCTGTGTTCGGAAATGTCACGCATGCCAGCAGCAGGCAGGGGCCGATCCAAGACTTTGCCTTCAGAGGGACAGCAGGTCTGGAAGGGCGACAGAGGCTGCGGCAGGAGTCAGAGTCCCTTCCGGGTTTGAGAGGCCCGAGAGGATAGAGAGTGGCTTCTGTGCACAGCTGTCCGAAGGCGAAGAGGGAGGCCTAGCAGCCAGGCAGCTTTGGCAGCTGAGCCTCTGCCAGAGGGAGGGACAGCTCCTCTCCTGCCTCTGCTTCTCACCTGACCCTCTGCTTCGCAATGAAGCCTCTCTTCTTCCTCCTTGGCCAACTTCTGTTTGAACCTTGTCCTCAATAGTCTTTCCGCAGGTACTTTGCACTTGGAGCACAGCCTGGGCCTGGCTGTCATGAACCTGAGTAGCCCCTTGTTGCAGTCAGGTCCACACTGCTGGTAGAAATCACCCAACCAAGAGCAGCTTGTGGGAAAAAAGAGGATTATTTTGGCCTACAGGCCCAAGGGGGAAGCTCCACGATGGCAGGGAAAACGACGACATGAGCAGAGGCTGGGCATTAACCCCTGGCCAACATAAGGTGGACAATAGCAACATGAGAGTGTGCCAAACCCTGGCAAGGGGAAACTGGCTATAACACCCATAGGCCCGCCCCCAACAATACACTCCCTACAGGAGGTGCTAATTTCCAAATCACCATCAGCTGGGAAACTAGCATTCAGAACAACTAAGTTTTTGGGGGACACCTGAATCAAACCGCCACACCCCTTGTGGGCAACTTGCCACAGGCTCGGCCAGGGTCTCATATTTCTCTCATCTCATAAGGGTTTTTTTTTTTTTTTTTTTGCTTATTTTTCATTTCTCATGGCTGTCAACATGTTCCACATTAATTTGCTATTTGAACCCTCAGTTTGAGGCTTCCCTGGCCTCAGTACCTGTCTCTGAAGTAGGGGTGCCACCCCCTCCAGGAGAGCCTCAAACCCACAGATACTGTAAGCAGGTACGCTAGGCCTCTTCTGGGACCAGGTGAGAAGAGACGAGGACAGAGCCACAGACAGGGTCCCCGCCCTTGGGGAGTCAGCTGGCACCTGGAAGTTGCCTGCAGTGGCCAGTCACAAGCTCCCCTGCCACCATCACCATAGGAAGTTTTGGGCTTGTCACTTTCCAGTCAAGGCCCCTGTGCTTGGGAGCAGACAGTCTGTGTGAGATGACCCCGACACTGGGGGACCAGTCATGAGCAGGGAGCAGGAGGGGACAGTCGTCACTGAAAGCAAATGTGCGGTGGGAGGAAAGTCAAAGGTGGAGGTTGTGAAAAGCAGGGCAAAAGGAGCTGAGGAGGGAGGGCCCAGTGGAAGGGACCTCACGGGCCCTCGGGGGCAGCCCACTCGCCTCTGTCCTTGCTCTCAGCCTTCCTTGTCAGTCATGCTGGCTTTGTTCCAGGATGTGGCCCACAGGGCCGTGGTGTTCATTTCCTTTCTTCAACCCGGTGAGAACAATGGCTGCTGTTTGCGTGCCACAGTGGGCCAGTGTTCCTGACCCTTCCCTCAGTCACGTCATTTCGTCACCCCAGCCCTGGGAGGCTGGCGAAAGCCAGGCTGTCAGTCTGTGGGAGGCGCTCCAACCTGCCAGTGCTGGGGCCCTGTCCTTTCTGAGAGGCCACTGGGCTTGCTGGTACGTCTCCTGTAACCTGAGGGGTTCCTGGGTGCTGGGTACTCTTGAAGTCCTCTTTGGTCCCTGGAGCGCCACCAGTGCCCACCTGAGGCGGGGGCTGTTCTGGAGCCAGGCCTGACCAAGTGGCCCCAGGGCTCAAGAAACAGCCATTGCATGTGCCATTTGGAAACTAGGGAGAAGCAAAACTGTTGCCACACACCCAGGCCCTACATCGTCTCCTAGCATTCTGGTATGTTTTCCTTTACCCAGTGTGTCTTTTTTCCTTACTGCAAAGTGAAAACTCAGTGAAATTTTATTATAAGAAGTGCTTTGCGCTGAGGTAGGTATCTGGGAGTGAGAGACCCAGCGGCTGTCCATCTGCGCCTTGGCCCTCCTCACTTCACCTGACAGCTATGTGACCTTGGGCACATCAACTTACCATTCTTTCCTTTTTTTTTTTTTTTTTTTTGGTAGGGTCTCACTCTAGCCCAGGCTGACCTGGAATTGGTCTCAGAGTGGCCTCGAACTCATGGCACTCCTCTCCTGCCTTTGCCTCCCAAGTGCTGAGATTAACGGTGTGCACCGCCACGCCCGGCTTCCTTGCTGTTCTGTAGCTTGGTTTCTTCATATGTGAGGTGAGGATAACTGTGTTGGAGAGTGGTGTGCAGATGAAGTGATGGGGACATGTAAAGCTCTGAGGATGGGGCCAGCGCCCAGGGAGGTGGCCGGAGGGCTTGGTGTGACAGCCCCTTAGACCTTGCTAGAGTGTAAGAGAGATTTTATTTTTTGGCATGTGTGTGTAGTGTGCATGTGTATGTATACACGTTTACATGTGTATGGGTGCATGTGTTGAAGATGTCATGCACATATGTGCCCTATGTGTGTGCGCATGTGCATGTACGTCAGAAGTCGATGCCAGATGTCTTCCTCAGTTGCTCTCTACGTTAACTACTCAAGCAGGCTGTCTTACTTGAACCCAGCCTTTAGCAATTTCGTTAGTCTAGCTAGCTAGTCAGCTTGCCCGCGGATCCTGTCTCCTATTCATGGGAACACAGGTGGGCCGCCACACCCACCTGGTGTTTTCCTGGGTGCTGGGGATCCAAATTCCAGTTCCTGTGCTGTGTGACAAGTTCTTTATCCTCTGAATCAATTCCCAGCACCCCCCGCCACCTTTTTCTTGAGACAAAGTCTCGCTCTAGTCTAGGCTGTCCTGGAGCTCACTGTGTAGATCAGGCTGGCCTTGAACCCATGGTGATCCTCCTGTCTCTGCCTCCTTCCTTCTAGGATTGCAGGTGTGAACCACCATGTCTGGCAAGATGAGTATTATTATTATTATTATTTTGAGGTATTGAACTCAGACCCTTTTGCCTACTAAGCTCATTCTATATCCCTGAGCCCCATCCCAGCCTGGAGATGGGCTTAAAGTGGGGATAGCACAGAGCAAGGGGAGAGAAGCTGGTATCTAGGAATGGGGCCTGTTGTGCACAGGTGCAGTTCTCCTCATTTTGTTCTCTTTTATTTTGCCTTTTAAAAATTATTTATTTATTTGACAGAGATAGAGAAAGAGATAAAGATCAAGATAGAGAGCCATAGAGAATGAATGGGTGCACCAGGGCCTCTAGCCACTGCAAAGGAACTCCAGATGCATGCACCACCTTGTGCACATGGCTTTATGTGGGCACTGGGGAATCAAACCTGTCCCATTGGCTTTGCTGGCAAGTGCCTTAACCACTAAGCCATCTCTGCAGCCCTGATTTTGCTTTTTTGAGACAAGGTCTTATCATATAGCTGAAGCTTGACCTTGCTATGTAGTGTAGGTTGGCCTTGAACTTGCAATCCTTCTGCCTTTGCCCACCCCCCCCCAAGGGCTGGGCTTACAGATAGGTTCCACTATGCCTGAGAAAACTGAGGCTCGCAGTCTTCTCCCACCACAACTTCCTGCTAATCATAGAAGGATGGACAGTCCCCAGCTTCGGGGTGTTTTCGGAGGTCCGTGTCTGGCCCCCTAAGCTTCAGTTTCATTATCTGTAAAGGGGTGTTCAGGTAGAGATAGCTCATGTTTAGGGACATTTACTCTCTGCCAGGTGCTGCTGTTAGGATCATGCAGCTGGTAGGGGGTGAGACCAGGCTTTGAACTTGGTCTGCCTTTAGACCTGCCCTGTGCTCTCAGCACACCTGCTTCATGTAGTTTTGTGAGAATTAAAATGAAGTGTTCACATAAAAAGTCCTCAGCTGGGCTAGAGAGATGGCTTAGCTGTTAAGCACTTGCCTGTGAAGCCTAAGGACCCCGGTTCAAGGCTCGATTCCCCAGGACCCATGTTAGCCAGATGCACAAGGGGGAGCATGCATCTGGAGTTCATTTGCAGTGGCTGGAGGCCCTGGCGTGCCCATTCTCTCTCTCTCTCCCTCCCTCTTTCTCTCTCTGTCTGTTGCTCTCAAATGAATACATAAAATATTTTTTTAAAAAAGTCCTCAGCTTAGGGCTTGCCCCAAGGTCAGTGATCAGGAATTGGTTCTGTATATCTACGAGGGATTCATCCCAAGATATCCAGTGGATAGATAGTATCACAAACCTATATTCAGCTGGATGTGGTGGCACACACCTGTAATCCCAGCACTTGGGAGGCAGAGGTAGGTGGATCACTGTGAGTTTGAGGCCACCCTGAGACTACAGTGAATTGCAGGTCAGCCTGGGCTAGAGAGTGAGACCCTACCTCGACAAACAAAACAAAAACAAAAAAGAAAATCAAACCACATTCAACACCTCCAGGCTTCTCCTTGGCGCATTCAGACCATCAGTATCACTGCGCTCATGCCTCCTCCCAGACCTCCCTCCTTCCCTCCCTCCCTCTTTTTCAGGTCCCTGCTGGCTCACAATCAGAGAACAGTGCTGGGGGAGGGGGTGCTGCTGCACTGGTGAGGGTGGGCATAGAAGACTACCCCCAGCTGACCAGAGACCCCGTTTTCTTCCAGACCGAGGGGTCAGGTGGTGGGGCCTTCCCTCCTGCTCCGTGAACAATGCAGTTCTTCGGCCGCCTGGTCAACACCCTCAGTAACGTCACCACCTTGTTCTCAAACCCGTTCCGTGTGAAGGACGTGTCTCTGGCTGACTATGCTTCGAGTGAACGCGTTCAGGAGGAAGGGCAGCTGATCCTCTTCCACGGTGTTTCCGGTCGCACCTGGGACTGCATCCTGGTCAGCCCTAGGAACTCACAGAGTGGCTTCCGGTGGGTGATGGTCAGCTGGGGCAGCCTCCTGTCCTTTGATCCTCTCAGTCCTCAGCCTGAAGGGATGGTGTGCATGTAGCTTCTTAGGGCCCGTCGGAAGGCTCTGGTAGTGGAGGGAGTGGCTTGGGAAGGAACCCTTGGTTGTTACCTGAGGTCCCACCCCTGTAGATGGAGGCAGGAAGGGAAGAAGGAAAGGAAGGCTGATGAGGGCCCACCAGGGTCATCTTAGCCTGAGGTCTTCAAAGGCATGGTCATTCTCGTAGGGAGCCAAGGTTTGTTCATGGGACATGGGACACATGCGGGCTGGCTAGCGCTGTCCTTTCACAGGCATGCAGATTCTCCCTGGGGCCAGTAGAGCAAGGGAGGACCCTGAGACAGGGCTAATTGGGAAGAGCAGCCATCATCTACCCATCCAGTGTGCACCGGAAGCCCTGCAGTGTCTCTGGAGCTCCAGACCTTGGACAGGTCCCAGCTGGCCCTGGGAGGTGCCCTGCATGGTTTCTGTCTTTAAGGAATATGCAGGCCAATGGCGAGGCTGCGTACACACAGGCCTGGTAACAGCCCTTCAAGGAGCTGAGTTCTGCCAGAGGGTGAATCCGGGCAACCATGGGCGCACAGGAAGCAATCCCATGCCGGTGGCTGGGCAAGCCTCCTGAATTACTTGGGAAGGGGAAGGGGGAGGAGGCATTTGTTCTGCCAGGCGGGGAGCCTTAATCTGAAGTCGCAGACCCTTCTGGCCAGATCTGCAGCCTTGGTGTGAAGGGAGGCTGCTGGGAGCATCTGGGATCTGATGGAGGCCGTGTGGTCACAAGAGCCTCTGGAAGTTTCAAGCCGGGGGTGAAGCCAGCTACTAGGAGAAGAGAGGCAGATTCAGGGTCACCACCATGGCCAGTCAGGGAGAATTTTGAACCTGGATCCACAAGTAAACAGAGACACCCATAGCTTGCTGGAAGGCAGGGCCGGGGCTGAGTGGTCAGGATTGTCCATGAACAGGGCCAGCAGGACGCACTTACAGCTGTTGGGAAACCTGGCCAAGTAGTATGTCTGCTGCGTGGAGGACACTGAGCCCTACTCATAGCTCTCTACCCTGGGGTGCCTCCCCTCTATGTGTAAGGATTCAAGGCCTGCCAGTTATAAAGAGCCTTCCTCCAGGTTCAGACTGGTAACAGTAAATGTGAGCCTCTATCTTAGGCAGACCTCCATGCAGTAGGGAGGGAGGAGGGAGGACTAAATCCTTTGCTGTCTGTTAACCACACTGGCACCCCTCTTATACTTTCTTTTCTTTCTTGGATTGGATGTAGGGCCTCATGTATGCTAAACTCTACCACTGAACTATGTTCCTAGTCTCCCCTCCCCTGACAGAATCCCACTTTGTACTCCAGGCTGACCTTGGACTCAAAAGTCCTCCTACCTCTACCACCTGTGCCAGAATTACAGGTGTATGCCACCATCCCTGGCTTTCAGCTTCATTCTTTTTTGTTTAATTTTTTTTGTTTTTATTTATTTGAGACTGACAGAGAAAAAAGGAGAGAGAGAGAGAGAGAGAGAGAGAGAGAATATGGGCACACCAGGGCCACTGCAAATGAACTCCAGATGCCTGTGCCACCTTGTGCATCTGGCTTACATGGGTCCTAGGGAATTGAGCCTCGAACCAGGGTCCTTAGGCTTCACAAGCAAGCGCTTAACCGCTAAGCCATTTCTCCAGCCCCATTCTTTTTTTCTTAATTATTCTTAAAACATTTTTACTTATTTAAGACAAAGTGAGAGAGAGAATGGGCACACCAGGGCCTCCAGCTGCTGCAAACGAACTCCAGACACATGCAACACCTTGTGCATCTGGCTTACATGGGTTCTGGGGAATTGAACTTGGGTCCTTTGGCTTTGCAGGCAAGGGCCTTAGCTGCTAAGCCATCTCTCCAGCCCATCTTCATTCTTTTTTATTTTTTTGAGGCAAGCCCAACAGACTGGCCTTTTTAAAATATATGTTTTATTTATTTATTTGAGAGAAAGAGGCAGAGAGAGAGAGAATGAATGGGTGCACCAGGGCCTCCAGTCACTGCAGATGAACTCCAGACTCATGTGCCCCCTTGTGCATCTGGCTTACGTGGGTCCTGGAGAATCGAACTGGGATCCTTTGGCTTTGCAGGTAAACGCCTTGACCGATAAGCCATCTCTTCAGCTCAGACTGGCCTTTATTTTTATTTATTTATTTGAGAGTGACAGAGAGAGAGAGAAAGAGGAAGATAAATAGAGAGAGAGAGAGAGGGCACGCCAGGGCCTCCAGCCACTGTGAACGAACTCCAGATGTGTGCGCCCCCTTGTGCATCTGGCTAATGTGGGTCCTGGGGAATCAAACCTCTAACCAGGGTCCTTAGGCTTCATAGACAAGTACTTAACCACTAAGCCATCTCTCCAGCCCAGACTGGCCTTTCTTTATGTGAGAGAGTGAGAGCAAGAACAAGAGAGAGAGAGAGAGGGAGAGAGAATTGGTGTGCCAGGGCCACCAGCCACTGTAATAAAACTCCAGATGTGTGCACCACCTTGTGCATCTGGCATACATGGGACCTGGAGAGTCAAACATGGGTCCTTAGGCTTCGCACGCAAGCACCTTAACTGCTAAGCCATCTTTCCAATCTGCAACTTCATTCTTTTTTTTTGCGGGGGGGTTTCGAGGTAGGGTCTCACTCTAGCTCAAGCTGACTTGGAATTCACTATGTAGTTTTAGGATGGCCTTGAACTCAAGGCAGTCCTTCTACCTCTGCCTCCCTAGTGCTGGGATTAAAGGTGTGCACCACTATGGCCTGGCTCTTGCAACTTCATTCCTAAAGGGTCTTTTATTTGTTTGTTTTTATTTTTGCCAAGCATAGGATTCTCACTGGGATTTCTTTTCTTTTAGCTCCTTAGGGAGGTTAATTCATTGTCTCAGGCTTCCCCTTGAGAAGCCATTTGTCACTCTCGCTTGTCCTTTGCAGAGAACTTTCGTTTCTCTGCTGTGTTCAGCATTTGCTCCCTGCATTTTGTTTTCTTTGGCAGTTATAATGCAGCGCACGTATCTGTTAATTGCTATATGATGTTAATACATCTCATTACCAGTTACTGCTTTCTAACAAACCACTCCAAAACTTAGTGGCTTAAAACAATAATTAATTTATTTAGCCTAAACCCCAGCAATCTGAGCTCACTGGTAAGGGCTTACTGTGCGGTATGACAGCAGGCTGGGCAAGCCTGACGGCCGGCTGCACCTCTCTCACGCTTGGAAAGTCGGTGCTGGCTTGTGGCTAGGCTTCACCCCGGGCCAAGAGGCCTCCACGGCTTGTTTCTGCTTCCCCTGGTGTGGTGGCTGGGTCCCCAGAGAAAGACGAAGAGGCTTCCAGTCACTGCATGTGTGTGTGGTGTGTGTATACATGCTTATATGTGAATAGGCACATGTTTGTGCACATATGTGCACGTGAGTGTAGAGGCTGACATCCGAATGTCCTTGATCGCTTTCTACCTTAGTTATTGAAGCAAGGAATGGCATTTGAAGCCAGGGTTCCCTAGTCTGGCTGGCCAGCCCTGGGAGCGTAGGCGGGCCACCACACCCTGCCTACAATTTACATAGGTGCTGGGGATCCAAACTCAGGTCCTGGTGCTGGCTCAGCAAGTGCTTCCCCACTGAGCATCTCCCCAGCCTGAAGCCTTCAGTCTGGAAACAACACCGCTTTTGCCATGTTGTATCAGTAGAGCAGTTACTGAGCCAGATTCACGCGAAGCACTGCAGAGTCCCGCTCTGGAAGGAGGGCCAGAGAATTGTTGAAACCTCTCATGTTTCCAAGTGTGGGTTTTCTTTTCTTTTTCTTTTTCTTTTTCTTCCCCCCCCCCCCCCCGCCCCCGAGGTAGAGTTTCACTCTTGCCCAGGCTGACCTGGAATTCACTTTGTAGTCTCACAGTGGCCTCAAACTCATGCTGATCTTCCTACCTCTGTTGGGATTAAAGGCATGTGCCACCAGGCCTGGCTGGATTTGCTTTTTATTTTTTAAAATATTTTATTTATTTGAGAGAGAGAGAAAATAAAAAGAGACAGATAGAGAGAAAGAGAGAATGGGCACACCAGGGCCTCTAGCCACTGCAAACTAACTCCAGATGCATGCACCCCTTGTGCATCTGGCTTATGTGGGTTCTGGGGAATTGAACTGGGGTCCTTAGGCTTCTCAGGCAAGCGTCTTAACTGCTAAGCCATTTTCCTAACCCTGGATTTTCTTTTTCTTTCCTTTTTTTTTTTTTTTTTTTTTTTTTTTTGGTTTTTCAAGGTAGAGTCTCACTCTGTCCCAGGCTGACCTGGAATTAACTGTGTAGTCTCAGGTTGACCTCAAACTCACAGTGATCTTCCTACCTGTGCCTCCCAAATGCTGGGATTAGAGGCATGCACCACCATGCCCGGTCTGGATTTGCTATTTAAAAACAATATATTATTTGCAAGCAGAGAATTCCTAAATCTCCATCCATTAGGAACCTAGCATTCAGAACACCTGAGTTTATGTGCGACACATGAATCAAACCACCACACACCTTTAACTAACTGCTAAGCCAAGTCTCCATGCCCCTCCACCAACGTTTTTTTTTTTTTGGTTTTTCAAGGTAGGGTCTTGCTCTAGCCCAGGCTGACCTAGAATTTGCTATGTAGTCTCAGGTGACCTTGAACTCTCGAATTCATAGTGATCCTCCTACCTCTGCCTCCCAAGTGCTGGGATTAAAAGTGTGTGCCACCACGCCCGGCCATCCACCAACTTTTTTTGAGATGGTTTCAGGCTGTAGCCCATGCTGGCCTCTAACTCATATTAATCCTCCTGCTTCAGCCTTATGAGCGCTGGGGTTACAGGCATGCGCCATCATGCTTGGCTTTGGTTGTTCTAGTTACTTGTTTTGGAGGTGGGCTTATAAGTATAGGAAATCACTGCAGCACTGGAAGGTTTATGACAGTAATTCTTTTTTTTTTTTTTTTTTGAGCTAGGGTCATGCTCTAGCCCATGCTGACCTGGAATTCACTATGTAGTCTCAGGGTGGCCTCGAACTCATGGTGATATTCCCACTTCTGCCTCCCGAGTGCCAGGATTAAAAGTGTGTATCACCATACCCAGCTATGATATTAATTCTTCAAATAAGGCTTTTGTCTAATTTTTTTTTGGGGGGGGGCTATTTAATTATTTATTGATTGATTTGAGAGAGAAAGAGACAGAGAGAAACAGAGAGTGAGGGAGAGAATGGGCACGCCAGGGCCTCCAGCCACTGCAAATGAACTCCAGGTACATGTGCCCCCTGGTGCATCTGGCTTATGTGGGTCCTGGAAAATCAAACCAGGATGCTTTGGCTTTGCAGGCAAATGCCTTAACCACTAAGCCATCTCTCCAGCCCCTTTTTTTGCGGGGGGGGGGTTGAGGTAGGGTCTCACTCTAGCCCAGGCTGACCTGGAATTCACTATGTAGTCTCAGGGTGGCCTCAAACTCATGGTAACTCTCCTACCTCTGCCTCCTAAGTACTGGGATTAAAGGCGTGTGCCACCACACCCAGCCTGTATTTTGTTTGTTTGTTTGTTTTTAGAGGTAGGGTCTCACTCTGGCCCAGGCTGACCTGAAATTAACTGTGTAGAAAAAAACAAACAAAAAAATTCTTTGTCAGAGTTCGTGTGTGTGTATGTGTGTGTGTGTGTATGATACATATGTGGTGGTATGATGTGTGGAGTGTGCAGGTGTGTACCCCATGAGCATGTGTGGAGATCAGAGGAGAACTTGGGGTGCCCTTCTCATCACTCATCCACATTTTTTCCTTGAGAAAGGGTCTTTTCCTTAACTCAGAGCTTCTGTTGGTTAGTGAACCCTGGTGATTCTGTGGTTCTGCCCCCGTTTGCTCCCCTCAAAGTTTCTGGTTACAGATGTGCATGGTCACACCCAGCTTCCGTCCTCCCCCAAGGTAGGGTCTCACTCTAGCCAAGGCTGATCTAGAACTCACTCTGTGGCCCTAGGCTGGCCTCAAACTCACAGTGGTCCTCCTACCTCTACCTCCCTAGAGCTGGGATCAGAAGCTGCACCCAGCTTTTTATATGTGTTCTAGAGCGTTGAATTCTGTGGCCTGTGGCCATGAGGCTCCCAAGCTTGCATAGAAAGTGCTATTACCCGCTGTGTCCCAGTGTCAAGGTTCTAAGTCTCCTGTTATACCAGCTCATGGCTTGTGTCGGTTGGCTGCCGTCTTCCTCCCTCCTTATAGATCTGTTCCGCTGGTCGTGGTTTCTGTGGGCTTCTGTCACTGTCTCCGTACTTCTTGTAGGTTTTGCTCATGTTAGACACGTATTTGTGAATGTGCTTGTAGGAGTAACTTGAAGCCTCATTACTGTTCCTTTTTCAGGTAGATTTACGTTTGCTAATCCAGGTTCATGGGAACAGTTTGAATGTGGATGACCTCGGTCCAGTGTCTGGAACTGAGCTGTGTCCCTCCCTGGGAGGCCGGTCTAGGTGTGACTCAGCTTTTTGCCTAGGCTGTGGTCCTGGAAGGTCCTGAGCCAAAGTAAGAAATGCTCTCTTGTCGTTTCTCACTGTCCCAGCGGGCATCTGTGCCCTTTAACCTAATCTACCACAGAGGAATGCGGAAGTCCTCCAATTCTGTTCTCTTCTGGGTCCGCCCCTCAGCGCTAAGCAGCTCGCTTACACTCTCGTGTCTGGTTCCCTGCACACGTGCTTTTGCTTCTGGTCGTAATGATGAGTCTTGGTGTTCACTGCCATCTGTAAAAGCAGATTCTCTAACCAGCATGGGTCAAAAGGGATAAGCATAGACATTTGCAAAACTTTTTTTTTTTTTTGAGGTAGAGTTTTGCTCTAGCCCAGGCTGACCTCGATCCTCCTACCTGTGCCTCCCGAGTGCTGGGATTAAAGGCATGCGCCACCATGCCTGGTTTAAGAACACTTTTTGATGGCCATAATCTCTCCTGTAAGCCCAAGAACAGTGGGAGCTTCTCTTTATTGTTTGTGACTTTCTAGCCATAGGCTTCTGACTTGATTTCCAGTACCAGGTATGAATTCCCTCCCATGAAGCAGGTCTCATGTCCAGAGAGCAGCTGATTACTTCCAGAGCTTGTGTGCCAGTTTTGCACAGGTGTGTACGTCTTGCCAGCCCAGTCTACACATTTCTTTACAGCCTTTTTAAAATTTTTTTTTGTTTATTTATTTATTTATTTGAGAGCGACAGAGAGAGAAAGAGGTAGACAGATAGAGAGAATGGGCGTGCAAGGGCCTTCAGCCACTGCAAATGAACTCCAGATGCATGCTCCCCCTTGTGCATCTGGCTAACGTGGGTCCTGGGGAATGGAGCCTCAAACCCGAGTCCTTAGGCTTCACAGGCAAGCGCTTAACCACTAAGCCATCTCTCCAGCCCTCTTTACAGCCTTTTAAAAATATTTTATTTTTATTTATTTATTAGAGAGAGAGAGAGAGAGAATTGGCATGCCAGGGCCTCTAGCCACTGCAAATGAACTCCAGATGCATGCATTACTCTGTGCACCTGTCTTACATGGGTTTTGGGGAGTTGAAGCTTGGTCCTTAGGCTTCACAGGCAAGCGCTTAACCACTAAGCCATATCTCCAGCTCTCTTTTAATACATGCTTGAGATTACATTTTATCATTCATTATTTGTATCTGTTTTTTTTTTACTTATTATAAACAGATTACCATTTATCTGTTTCTTCTGTATAATATTCATCACCTAGATAGTTGACCATAATATCCTATTGCTGGCCATGTGGGTTAGGAATCATTTATTTATTGTTTGTGACCAGGTACAAAGGGTCAGAGGTTGAGGCTGGGCCTCTTGGATGTGATAGTCCAATTAGAATGAGGATAGGACGAGAATTTCGTGAAATAAGATATGAAACCACCTCATAGTTAGAGGGCAAAACTTGAAACACAAGACCAAACTAAACACCCTTTCAGGGTGAGTGTTGAAGGGAGGGAATGGGCTGTATCTTGGGGCAGGCAGTAGCCCATCTGGGGGACCCAAGGCCTCTAACTCAGCTGTGCAGCTGGCACAGGGGTGGCCCAGCTCCCCTTGCTCACGGCTCACCTCATGGCTTCCTCCTCTGTTCTGGCTGCAGACTCTTCCAGCTGGAGTCAGAAGCCGACGCCCTGGTGACCTTCCAGCAGTATTCCTCCCTGCTGCCACCTCTGTACGAGAGCTCCACGCAGGTCCTGCACGTGGAGGTGCTGCAGCGCCTGAGCGACCTCATCCGCAACCACCCCAGCTGGTCGGTGGCCCACCTGGCAGTGGAGTTGGGCATCCGCGAGTGCTTCCACAGCAGCCGCATCATCAGGTGGGCAAGGCAGCGGGCAGGGGATCTCCTGGCTCTGCCTGGGCTCCTTCCATAATGTGAAGGGGAAATGAGCAGCGTTACCCCTGGGTTCACGCCTGAGGACACTGACTAAAGTCAGGAGAGACGTGAGCATTTCCCAGCCGCCTGGCCCACGGAGCTCTTCTGCACTAGGAATGCTGACTCCTTTCAACCCCTTCCTGGGGTTGTCTTGCCCAAGAGAGGTTGTGAGACCAGGATAAGGCCACTTGGCTGGAGAAAGCTGAAAGGTAGAGGTTCAAACCTGGTTTCTCTTCAGACGTTGGTATTCTTCCGGAAGCTGGAATGCCCTCTTCAGTGCGTCCATTCAGACAACACTGTATGAGCCAATGCCTCTGGAGAAGGCACAGTGCTGGCCACCTTGGCTGTGTTCAGTTCTGGGAGCCCCAGCCCCAAACTCCACTGAGCTTTCCAGTTCCCGTGCAGGAGCCTGGAGACCATGGTGTCACATCTCCCAGCAGTTCTGACCCTTCCTGGAGACAGTGCCACAGCGGGTACTGTAGATGAGTCTTTGAGAGAGCGAGATTAAATGCATTGCCTGAGGGCAGTGAGGTTTCTGTTGTGAGACCTTTTCCATGTCTCCTGTTGCCCACCTTGTGCTGACATAGCCGTGGGCGCCTCTCTCATACAGGTGCACGAAGTCTAAGTATTCAGACACGGGTGTGGTGGCTCAGGCTGAGTTGAGGTCTGAGTGCTGGAGCCCAGCTGCTCTAAACATCCCCGTCCCCTCACCCACATCCCTGCTTCTGCACTGGGATTCTCAGCACCCCTGTCCCTTGTCCCTGCCTGATGACCTCCTTGTCCCATTCCCCCCACCCACCAGCTGTGCCAACAGCAGGGAGAATGAGGAGGGTTGCACCCCACTGCACCTGGCCTGCCGCAAGGGCGACAGTGAGATCCTGGTGGAGCTGGTGCAGTACTGCCACGTTCAGATGGACGTCACTGACAACAAGGGAGAGACCGCCTTCCACTATGCCGTGCAGGGGGACAACCCCCAGGTGCTGCAGGTGAGTGGGAGCGGGGCGAGGGGGCCAGAACCCAAGTATGACCTTATGCCTCGGTTTCTCCTTGCATCCCCGGGCTTGGGTGTCACTCCTGGGACTCTCATTGTCCCACCATTGGCCATTGAGGCCTGAGCTCCTTCGTGTCAGGTGCACACCCTGCCTCAGTTTCTCCTCCTAACACTTAGGTGGAGACACATCTTTGGCCAGGGTTGTCTTCCACCCCAGCAAGCTGAATGTCCAGTCAGCTCCAGTCAGTCAGTGGTCCACTGCTTTTCCCGCACGCCTGCGTGAACCCATTCTGGGCAGCCCTGCCTGGAAGATTCACCATGCAGTGGGACTCAGTTTACAGGAGCTCAAACCAAACCAAGCCAAACTGCCTCTGGCTTCCTTCTAGAGGAGATCCTGTGGAGTTTTGTGTTTTTTTTTTTTTTTAATTTATTTATTTGTAAGCAGAGAGGTAGAAGAGAGACAGAGAGAATGGGCATACCAGGGCCTGTAGCCACTGCAAATGAATTCCAGATGCATATGCTCCTTCGGCATCTGACTTATGAGGGTACTGGGGAATCGAACCTGAGTCCTTTGGCTTCACAGGCAAACGCCTTAACTGCTAAGCCATCCTTCCAGCCCTTTTCTGTTTTTGGTTTTTTGAGATAGGGTCTCACTCTAGTCCAGGCTGACCTAGAGTTTACTATGTAGTCTCAGGGTGGCCTTGAACTCACAGCAATCCTCCTACCTCTGCCTCCTGAGTGCTGGGATTAAAGGCGTGTGCCACTACTCCTGTCCCTGTGGAGTTTTTAGGTGTAATTTTATTTTGAATATTTATTGTTATACTCAAGAATGTTAGGTATGATCTTGTTTGATTTTAATGCTTGTAAGTATTATTTTTGGTGTACACATGTGTGCATGCGTGAGTGCGTGTGCAAAGTATGGTGTGTGACAATGTGCGTGGCATATGCATGTGTGTGCGATGCATTTGTTCTCAGAGGCCAGAAGAGAACAGCAGGTACCCTCCTCTATCACTTCTCCACGTGTTTCCTTAAGATGGGGTGTCTCTCTCAATACAGACTGCCCTTTAAAAATATATTAAAAATATACATACATTATAAATGATAGATAGCTCGGTATTGTGGCACATACCTTTAATCCTAGCACTCTGGAAGCTGAAGTAGTAGGATCGTCATGAGTTAGAAGCCAGCCTGGGCTACAGAATGAGTTCAAAGTCAGCCTGGGCTACAGTGAGACCCTGGTTTTTTTTCAATATAATATTTTATTACTTATTTATTTATTTAAGAGGGAAAAGCAGAGAGAGAGAGAGAGAGAATGAGCATGGGCACACCAGGGCCTGCAGCCACTGTAAACGAATTCCAGATGCATGCACCACCTTGTGCATCTGGATTACGTGGGCCCTGGGGAATTGAACCTGGGTCCTTTGGTTTTACAGGCAAGCACCTTAACCACCAAGCCATCCCTCTAGCCCTTAAATATATTTTTAACATTTTAATGTTTTACTTATTTGAGAGAGAAAAAGAGGGAGAGACAGAGAGAGAAAGCGTGAATGGACATGCCAGGGCCTCCTAGCCACTGCAAACGAACTCTAGCTGCATGCACCACTTCATGCATCTGGCTTTAAGTGAGTTCTGGGGAATGGTGCCCAGGTCCTCAAGCTTTGCAGGCAAGTGCCTTAACCGCTGAGCCACCTCTCTAGCCCCAGAGCTGCCCTTTCCCATTAGTGAGCCTCAGTGACTGTCCCATATCCCACTGAGCAGGGCTGAGGTCACCGATGCATGTGGCCGTGCCCAGCTTTTTACATGGGTGCTGGGGAATCAGACTCAGGTGATCTCAGGCCTTCATGCTTGTGCAGCAAGCACTAACCCACTAAGCCATTCCCAGCTCCTCCTGTTGAGTTTTTGATTACTAGAACAGAAGATTTAAAAAAATTTTTTGAACATTTACTGAGCCTTATTTTATTTTATTTTTTTTAAGAAAGGTGCTTTATGGCTGGGTGTAGTGGTGCACGCCTTTCATCCCAGTACTGGGGAGGCAGAGGTAGGATAGTGTGAGTTTGAGGCCAGCCCGGGACTACAGACAGAGTTCTAGGTCAGCCTGGGCTAGAGTGACCCTACCTCAGAAAAACCCAAAAGCAAAATAAATAAACCAAAAGAGCTGCTTTATGTAGTAGACTGAAAGGAAAAACGCCAGCTACTCTTTTATTGTCTAGAACGAGCAGGTCTTTCTGAGGGTGTGTCTGATCTGTGTTGGCATCAGGACTGTTCTAGAAATGTAGATCTATGTCCATCTGCTTAGCAGTCCTAGGGAAGGCACACCTAGGCTAGTGCCAAAGCAGTCTCTTAAAAGATTGTTTTTATTTGAGAGAGAGAGAGCATATGGATGTGCCAGGGCATCCATTGCAAACAAACTCCAGACACTCCAGATGCATGTATCACTTTGTACATATGGCTTTACATGGGCACTGGGGAATCGACCCAGACCAGGAGGCTTTGCAAGCAAGTGCCTTTTACTACGGAGCCATCTCTCCAGCCCCTGAAGAAAAGCCAGGGCCAGTGGCCATGCATGCAGTGGATGTCCTCTACCCAGCACTGACTTGTGACTGACCTGCACTGAGGGTTGAATGTGTTCTTGTTAATTCTCCGATATCCTAGGCTGCAGACGTTGTCGTCTTTTCCTCCCCAAAGAAACAGTTTTATAGCAGAGAAGGAGGCCCCTGGGGCACTAGAGGTGGAGCTGCAGGGGCTCCCCGGGCTGGGCTCCAGACCACCCTGGTGTCGTGCTGTCAGCTCCTAGGAAAGAACGCCTCGGCTGGCCTGAACCAGGCGAACAACCACGGGCTGACACCGCTGCACCTGGCCTGCCAGATGGGGAAACAGGAGATGGTGCGCGTGCTGCTGCTCTGTAACGCCCGCTGCAACATCATGGGGCCCCGTGGCTTCCCCATCCACACAGCCATGAAGTTCTCCCAGAAGGGGTAAGCTCGCCCATCCCCATTTCCCTCAGGGCCTGGGCTCAGCCTCAAGGAGAAGTACCCCTTGGGTCTCAGAGCAGAGGCCCTGGGCCCCCGAGCCTTATCAGGTACACATCAGAAAATCTGCCAAGGGCCGGGCATGGTGGTACACGCCTTTAATCCCAACACTGAGAGGTAGGAGGATTGCTGTGAGTTCAAGGCCACCCTGAGACTACTTAGTGAATTGCCGGTCAGCCTGTCAGCCTGGGCTAGAGCGAGATCCTACCTCAAAAAGCCAAAGCCAAAAACAAAAGGAAGGAAGAAAATGTGTCACAGATGCACTGAGAAAGCACATGGCAATGTTTTCCTGGAGACCACACCAAATGCTGAAGACACAAAGGCACAAGTAAGCAACTGGGATCGTATTAAACTAAAAGGTTCAGCTGTGGTGGATGTCAAATTTGGTCCACAAACTACTACGCATGGATAGACCTATTAGAATGTTTCACTAGTGTGCCCAGATTTCTGACCATGAACCTCCCTCCAGCAGAGGAGAAAGTCCTTCCTTTTTTAAAAAAAAAAAAATTATTTATTTGAGAGAGAGAAACAGGGAGGGGGAAGAAAGAGACAGAGAATGGGTGTGCCAGGGCCTCCAGCCACTGCAAACTCCACACGCAAGTGCCCCCTTGTGCATCTGGCTTATGTGGGTCCTGGGGAATTGAACCTGGGTCCTATGGCTTTGCAGGCAAATGCCTTAACTGCTAAGCCATCTCTCCAGCCCCTAATTAATTATTTTTAACTTTTTGTTTATTTGAGAGGGATAGAAAGAGGCAGGAAGAGAGAATAGGCATGCCAGGGCCTCTAGCAGCTGCAAAGGAACTCCAGACACATGCAGTACCTTGTGCATCTGGCTTATGGGGTCCTGGGGAATCGAACCTGAGTCCTTTGGCTTTGCAAGCAAGTGCCTTAACCACTAAGCCATTTCTCCAGCCCTTTTAAATTTATGTTTTAAAATTTTTTAATTATTTGAGAGTACGCGTGCCGAGAGAGAGAGAGAGAGACGCAGAGGCAGATAAAAAGAGAGAGAGAGAGAATGGGCATTCCAGGATTTCTAGCCACTGCAAACAAACCCCAGATGCATGTACCACCTTGTGCATCTGGCTTATGTAGGTCCTGGGGAATCGAACCGAGGTCCTTTGGCTTTGCCAGCAAGTGCCTTAACCACTGAGCAATCTCTCTAACCCTTGTTCCTTTTATTTATTTTTGCTCTTTTCCCCTGAGCTTTTGGTGCAGCTTCCAGGAGATCGTTGCCAAGACCAGCTGGTTGATTGGGTCACAACTTGATTTGAAGGCAGAATTCTAATCAGCAGGCGTGGCCCCGAGTTGTGGCTCCCTCACTGTGCCCTCGTTCTCTCCGCAGCTGTGCTGAGATGATCATCAGCATGGACAGCAACCAGATCCACAGCAAAGACCCACGCTACGGTGCCAGCCCGCTGCACTGGGCCAAGAACGCCGAGGTGGGCAGCCTGTGGAGCACGAGGGGCAGGGCAGCCTTTGCCCCCTTCCTCAGTGTGCTGGAAGGAGCTCCCGAGAGGACTAATGATGGCACTTGGGGGCAGGTCTCCTGGGGCACATGGATAGACATGTCCAAGAAACGAGTTGAACCCTGGCATGGCTCTGTCACTTACTGGCTGGTGGCAGCGTGCCCTCTTACCTGGGTTTCGTCATCTAAGAATCAGCGGTCCCACTGCCTGTCTTTGGTGGGGTCGTACAGTCAGCAAGGCAGTGCATGAGAAATTGTAAAGCACCTCACATATAGATGGTGACAATGGCGACGTGGCTGCTGAGTCCAGCTGTCCCCACAGAGAGCGTGACTGCCGCTTCCTCAGAGATCTGTCCCCCTGGGAGGATGGGCCTCCACATTGTCATTGCCGGGAAGCCCAGCTTGGTAGTACACAAGATGCCAGTAAGACCCGGCCTGTGCTTACAGTACAGGAGCGCACAGAAAAAAGGCTGCCAACTTTTGCAGGGCACTGACGTGCCCATCTCCTTTGTGTGTGTGTCCCTTAGTCATTGCCAGTACACCTGTGAGGTGGGGGATTGTACCCTGACTTCACAGGAGACCAAGGCTTGGACAGCAGGGCAGTAGGGCCTGGGGAGGGGTGGGAGGGCTCTTGGCTCAGTGTTCTTACTCCAGTCCTGTAGCTTGACAGCTTCTGAGGAGCACAGTGCAAAGGCCCTGCTCATCCCAGGGTGGCCACAGGGAGTGGGGCACCTATGGGGCAGTGCCCGGAGAAGCCTTTGCAGGGAGGGCTAGGGCCCCATTAGCTCCAGGAAAGGGCCGGAAGCCTCAGAAATCAGCCCACGTGTTTCCTATGTTGTGTCCCCTAGATCCTGGGGAGCAGATGGTGTGGGGGTCAGGGACTAGGGCCACCTCAGAACCAGAGCTTGCCCCTGCACTCCTCCTTTGTTAGAGTTGAGACCCAAAGGCTACTCAGAGAAGAGTGGCAGTGCCAGGATGCCAAGGGCCGCAGTTGATCTCTGAGTGCCTGTGCCCACTCAGCCCGCTCTGTCCCCTCAGATGGCCCGCATGCTGCTGAAGCGGGGCTGTGACGTGGACAGCACCAGCGCCTTGGGGAACACGGCCCTGCATGTGGCAGTGATGCGTAACCGCTTCGACTGTGTCATGGTGCTGCTGACCTACGGGGCCAACGCGGGCGCCCGCGGTGAGCACGGGAACACCCCACTACACCTGGCCATGTCGGTAAGCATGACCCCCTGCTCCAGCCCTCCTGACCGCCATGTGGTTTGTAGGGGTGCGGGGGTGCCACACGTCAACAGTGCTCCCCTCCTTTCCTCGGTTACTCATTCATCTTCCTTCAGAGCGGTGAGTCACACATGCCTTCTCCCTTTGGAAGCCTCCCATGTTCTCCCTCAGCCCCAAAAACATCTCCTTAGGCTGCCATTATCTTTTCCTCCTCCACCCCCCCCACTGGACACCTGGATGGTACAGGAGGGAAAAAATGCTTCCCTGGCTGCTGACTGTGGCCTTGGGCATGTCACGTCACTGTCAGCCTTGACTTTGGAATTAGTGAGAGGACTCCTGGCTGTGGTATGTGTGAGCTGTGTGCAGAATGTCCACTTGAAGCCTGCGGTAGCTGGTGGGGAGTGGACATCCACGGAGATCAGGGTTCCTTCCTGCACATGAGGGGCTATCATTCTCCTGTGGATTGCGTTCATCTCCCTGGGGGACAGCAGGGCCATTTACACACCGGGAAGACATAGTAGGCAGTGGGACAGTCATTGGTTTACTTTAGAACAGACTTCCTGCTCTCAAAGCCCGCACAGTCTGTTTAGACAACAATAGTGTGAGCCTGGTAAACCTTAGGAAGGGAACCACTCCATGTGACTTACGTCTGTTTAGCAAGTCTCAGAATGAGAGGACGGGAGGTATGCCTGAAGGAAGTAGAGTTGGGGCGAATTCAGAGATGTCTTTTGTCCAAGGTCAGAACTATGCTGGAGATGTTGTTGCCCAAGAGGCTGAAATTGTAATTAGACCTGACACATTTTTAGCACTGAATAGGCTCTTGGAATGGTCTCTTCAGCAGTTCTCAAATTTTTAGTATCTGATCCATTTACAATAACTCAAAAATTAACCAAATTGGGCATGGTGACCCATTCCTATAATCTCAGCACTCAGGAGGCAGATACTAAAAGCTCAAGGCGAGCGAGCTGGGCTGGTAACCCAGACAGCCCCGTAATTCCGGCTCGTGCACCCAAGACATTCTTTAGTGAAACTGGCTCTCTCCCTCTAATTTTATTTATTTACTTATTGTGTATGTGTGTGTGTGTATGTATGCCAAGGTCTCTTCCTGCCATAAACAAATGACCCTGTGGCCTTATGTGGATAGCTGGGGTATTGAACAACCCACGTCAGGAGGCTTTGCAAGCAAAGTCACTGAGCAATCTATCTCCCCAGCCTCATCTTTTTTTTTTTTTTTGGAGGAAAGGTCTCACTCTAGCCCAGGTAGGCTGAACTAGAGGAACTCACTACATAGTATTTAGATAGCCTGGCTGGCCTCAAACTCAAAGCAAGACTTCTACCTCAGTTTCCTAAGTGGTGGGATTATAAACTTGGGCCACCACACCAAGTTTCTTCCTTCTTTCCTTCCTTCCATCCATTCAAAAACTAGAGAGTAGCTGTGACAAAGGGAAGTAAGATGACTGTGAATTCGATGTCAGTGTCTTGGTTGATACCAGCAGTATCATCTGGCATTGTTTTTTGCATTGTTAGTGCAAATGGCCACATGGTGCACAAGGCAGACAGCTTCTAGGCATTTTTGTGAAAACAGTTTGAATCTCACAGACCCTCTCAAATAGTCTCATGCCGTGAACTCAGGCAACAGGTCTTGCTTTGAGAACTGCTGATGTAGTTCACGGTTTCCCATGCTCTAGTGATTTGTGTACCATCTCCACAGCTTGTGGTAATTCATCAGCCACTTTACAGGTAAGTCAGTGAAGTTATATACCTAATCATTTCTTCAAACTAGTTTGCTATTTTTACCTTTATTTTTAGATAAGGTCTTGCTTTGTAGCCAAGATTGGCTTTGAAATCTTGGTGATCCTTCTGCCTCAGCCTCTCAAGTGCGAGTGCTAGGATTATAGGTATGCATCACCCCACTCAGCTGGTTTACTTTTTACTTTTTTTTATTTTTTAGAGAGAGATAGAGAGAGAGAGAATTGGCACACCAGGGCCTCAGCTACTGAAATCAAACACCAGAACCTTGCGCCACCTAGTGGACATGTATGACCTTGTGCTTGCCTAACCTTTTGTGCATCTGGCTTACGCAGGATCTGGAGAGAGATTGAACATGGGTTCTTAGGCTTTGCAAGCAAGTGCCTTAACTGCTAAGCTATCTCTCTGGCCCTGGTTTACTTTACTTTTATTTATTTATTTTTTTTTTGTGCTTTTGCTTTGTTTTGTTTTTAACTTTTAAAAAATTTTTTTATTTTTATTTATTTATATGAGAGCGACAGAGAGAAAGAAGGAGAGAGAGAGAGAGAGAGAGAGAGAGAGAGAGAGAATGGGCATGCCAGGGCCTCCAGTCATTGCGAACAAACTCCAGATGCGTGTGCCCCATTGTGCATCTGGCTAACGTGGGCCCTGGGGAATCGATCCTTGAGCTGGGGTCCTTAGGCTTCACAGGCAAGTGCTTAACCGCTAAGCCATCTCTCCAGCCCTGTTTATAACTTTTTAAATTAAAAAAATTATTTATTTGAAAGGGAGAGAGATTCAGCCACTGCAAACAAACTCCAGATGTATGGCTTATGTGGGTCCTGGGGAATTGAACCTGGGTCCTTTGGCTTTGCAGGCAAGTACTTTAACTACTAAGCCATCTCTCCAGACCTGTTTTTAACTTTTTTTTTTTTATGAGAGAGAGAGAGCAAGAGAGAGAGAGAGAGAGAAAATTGGCACACCGGGGCCTCCAGCCACAGCAATCAAACTCCAGACTTGTGCGCTTGTGTGACCTTGCACTTGCGTCACCTTGTGCATCTGGCTTAGTGGGATTGGGGGAGTCAGACATGGGTCCTTAGACTTCACAGGCAAATGCCTTAACTGCTAAGCCATCTCTCCAGCCTTTTTCCCCCCCCCCTTAAACCCAGGAACCCAATTTATTTTTCATATTTTATTTTTTATTTATTAGAGATGGAGGAGGGAGAGGGGGAGAGAGAGAATGAGAGAGAATGGGCACTCCAGGGCCGCTAGCCACTACAAACACACTCCAGATGCATGTGCCACCTTGTACATCTGGCTTATGTGGGACCTGGAGAATTGAACCTGGGTCCTTAGGTTTTGCAGGCAAGTGCCTTAACCACTAAGCCATCTCGCTAGCCCTGTATTTTATTATTTACTTATTTATTTGAGAGAAAGAGAGAGAGAGAGAGAGAATGGGGCATCTAGCCACTGTAAACGAACTCGCAAATGAACTCCAGAGCATGTGCCACCTTGTGCATCTGGATTACATGGGTCCTGAGGAATCGAACCTGAGTCCTTTGGCTTTGCAGGCAAGTGCCTTAACCACTAAGCCATCTCTCCAGCCCTCTCTTTTTTTTTTTTTTTTAATTTCAAGCTAGAATCTCACTCTAGGCCAGGTTGACCTGGAACTCTGAGCCCCAGGGTGGCCTTGAACTCACAGTGATTTTTCTACCTCAGCTTCTTGAATGCTAGGGTTAAAGGTGTGTATACAACATATGGCTTAGTTTTGTGTTTTCTTTTTTTAATTTTATGAGAGACAGTGAAAGCAAGAGAGCGAGAGAATGAGTGGGGGGGGGGTGAAGAGAATTGATGTGCCAGGGCCTCCAACCACTGCAGTCAAAATCCAGATGCATGTACCACCGTGTGTGAATGTGCAACCTTGCACACTTGTGTCACCTTGTATATCTGGCTTATGTGGGAACTGGAGAGTCGAAACATGGGTCCTTAGGCTTCGTAGGCAAGTGCCTTAAATGCTAAGCCATCTCTCCAGCCCTATTTTTGTGTTTTTTTAAATTGTTATTTATTTATTGGCATGTGTATTGTATGTATGGATGCACCAAGGTCTCTTGCTGCTGCAAATGAACTCCAGATACAGGTGTCACTTTTGCATCCATCTTTGCATGGGTGCTGGGGAATTGAGCCCCAAGCTGGCAGGCTTTGCAAGTAAGCATCTTTAGCTGCAGAGCCACCTCCCCAGTCCCTAGTGTACTTTTAAACATACTTAGATCTATTTATTTATTTATTATTTTGAGGCAGGGTCTCGCTCTAGCCCAGGGTGACCTGGAATTCACGATGTAGCGCAGGCTGGCCTTGAACACACAGTGATTCTCCTACCTCTGCCTCACAAATGCTGGCATTAAAGGCGTGCGCCACCACACCTGGCCTACTTAAATTTATTTGCAAGGCAAGGCTATATTGCTTCTGTAAGTGGTAATCAGTGGCACACGTCAAAGGGAGCCTGAAAGGAAATCCACAGCAGCACACCTCCTACATATCTGCCTATGTAAATCCAACATGAAAGCTATTGGGAAAGAACATTCTAGACACACCACTTCATTCTCTAGGCAGAGAAATCCAGTCCCAAGGAGAGAAGGTGTCAAGCCTGGAGCTCAGATTTCCAGGCAACTAGTGCCTTGTTTCGTATGGTGCAGCTGTGCCCCACGTCTCTGCCCAGCCGCTCTGAGGTTTAACTACACAGAGCTCTGGGGAGGGAGGCCAGCCTGTAGAACTGCTGTTCAGAGGGCATGCGCAAGGTTCCCTTAGCTGGACGGGCATGATGGCGTTGCCTGTCGCTCCTGAGTGCAGTCAGCAGCCGGCCCTTTGGCACCCCAAGGACTTCTGGGCCCGGGTGCTGGGTGCACTGCTTCCTTTGCAGAAGAGCTGGGGTGAGGCCTTCAGTTCCTGCTTGTCTGCCAGGGTGCTGGCCTTCAAACTGCGTTCCTTGGTGTGTCAGATCCCCTCGTCAGGGGACCTTCATGTCTTCCCTGAGTCATTTGATAGGTCAGGGTCTGGTATTCCCAATTTCCCTGAGGTTTTGTATATCTTCCTGCCCCTTCCGTTCCCAACAGAAAGGCAATATAGAGATGATCAAAGCCCTCATTGTGTTTGGGGCAGAAGTGGACACCCCGAATGACTTTGGAGAGACTGCTGCATGCATAGCCTCCAAGATCAACAAACGTATGTGCTCTGAAGTCCCCATCAGAGTTGTGTCGGGGGAGGGTGTGTACAGAGAATGAGGAAGAGGGGAGTCTTCCATATCAGGTGCCAGGCAGTCCGGCTGCTCCCTGTAGGGTGGCCCTGGAGCATCTGGAGACTCAAGGAGGGGACTTCCTTCCCCTAAGACAGGCCCTAGCAGTAGATGCAGACCACGAGCTTGCCAAGCAGGTCTTCTCCTGTGCTGCCTTGTCCGCCTCAGGGTGAAGGTACATACCCAAGCTCCCAGTGGGGGCAGGACTAGGTCATAGCAGCAGAACAGGCATAGGGTCAGTGCATGCGCCATGCATGCCCGCGTGTGCCCGTGCATGCCGTGTGCACAGAATCGCATGTGCATGCGATGTTCTTGCCTCCAAGCTTGGCTTCTGAGCTGGAAGAGGCAGCTGTCCTCACTGCTCCCTAAGCCACCCTCTCTGCAGGGCTCGTGGGGTGGGGGGGTGGGGTATGGGATCACTGTGGGTGTGGCCCTGATTGTGTGACCATCCCCGCTTCTCCCAGAAGAGATCTCAGCCCCCATCAGCGTGAACCACCTAGGTGGGCCCCTCCCCTCCCTCCTCTCCAGCTGTGTCTAGGTTCTGGGATCAACAGGGAAGAAGTTGGGCCCAAAGTGTAAAAGTTGAATTCAGGCCGCTGCTTCTTGTAGCATCTTTTTTCCGTTGTCCCCTCTGTTAAGTGAGGTTTGTGTCACTGATTGGCTGGGTGACCTCTTTGGAATGACCCACATAGGTTTTGAGAACTGCTGACCACAGAGTAGGGAGTTTTGTTTCCACAGCTGGCCTGGAAGGAAAGAACGGGTCCCCACGTAGTCAGGCAGGGCACTCTGCCCTTGTCCTACCATGTCCCAAAGTCCTCCACAGGACCTTCCAGGAGGGAAGGCAGCATGCCCCATCAGTGAGGCTCAGGTTACCTGCTAGATAAGACAAGGGCCCATGTGTGGAAGGAGGGGCACCCTTGCATGCTGACACCATCTCTGTCCTCCACTTTTCCCATACCATGGCAAGTGGTCACCAGGAAGGCGCTCTTGACTCTGCTGAGAACTGTGGGGGCAGACTACCACTTCCCCTTCATCCAAGGAATCCCCACGGAGCAGGGCTGCACGTCCTCACCTCACCCTTTCTTTTCCCCGGAGAGAACTCAATCCCCAGCAATCAGCTTAAACAACCTAGGTAGGCCTCCCCTTCCCCCTTCCCCAGCTGGGTTTGAACCCTTGGATTTCTGTAGCCCTGGCCTGCAAGGAACAGGGCTCCAGACGGAAGAAGTTGAAGGGAAGAGGGGCAAGCTTTATGAGCCAGTGTAGGCAGCCAGGCAGCCCATGCATTGCCGAGGCCTGGGGGTTACAAACTGCGGCCCTGTAGTCCGTTACCCCGAGAGGATGCCCTAGACCGGGGCTTAGCTTGGGTATTTCCTGTGGCACCCCTGAGGTGGGTGCTCTCACGGCCTCTCTTTGTCCCCTGGTGAACAGTGAAGGGTACTGTTAGGAGCCCTCTGGCCCTCAGCTGTAACTAGGTCACATTGTTAGAATCTGTCTGGCAGGAGGCCTCCTATGCCCCCTGCTGGCCGCTTCCATGACCTACAGGCTTTTGGAGGTGGCCAGGCAGCCAGCATTGGTCCCTGAGTCCTCCATTCCCTTGGAGATAGTCCCAGAGGAGCTATTCACCCTGCTCGTCGCCGTCCATGGCTTGGCCCACCCAAGGACCCAGGTGGCCTGGGAGTGAGAATCCTAAACAGAGGGCAGCCAAGAACTAACCCCTAACCAGAGACCGCCCTCTCTCTCCGTGGAGCTGGAGACCCCCAGTCCCAACCCTTCTTGCCAGGCCCCCCAGCACCCCCCTCACCCAGCCCAGCCCCGAGTTCTGGAGGCAGAGAAGCTGCTGCCTTTTTCTCCCTGCCCATCCCCATCCCCCAAAACTAACCTTCTCCATTTTACAGGCAATCAGTCACTCAAGCCAGGCTGGACAGTGGGCCTGGGCTACAGCGGCAAGTGGGTAATGCCTGGGTCTAGAGGAGCCGCTGCCCCCGGCCCTGCCCCGTAGTAGCTCTGGTCCCTCCTTTTGTCAGCGCACGCCCATGCACGTGCGCCTCCCTGCCCTGTCCCCCTGGGCACTGCCCCCGCTCCTGCTGGCCAGCCTCTGCTTACCTTGCCTGTACACAGCCGCATGCTTGATGAGGGGGATAGTGCTTGCCCTGCCTGCCTTGCTGTCCCTGCTGTGTCTAGCGCCCCTGCCCAGCGGTGGTGGCTGCAGTGGTTAGTCACAGTCACACAGAGCTGCTTGTCAGGAGGGGGAGGGGGAGGGTGGGTCTAGAGCATAGAGGAACACCAAGGAGTAGATTTGTGCACCTGGGCTCAGAGGGCCCCGAGGAAGTTTTCAGATCTGGGATTCTGAAGAAGTAACTAGGTTGTCTCCCTTCATGCACGGAGTTCGGCCCTACACAACATCCTCAGGAAAGCCCTTTTGGTAAAAATGACCTTGGATGAGTCATGTTGGCCGCCTGGGCTCTCAGGCGCAGGGCACTGAGTGCGCGCCCCTCGGCTTCGCGGGGAGATGAGAGCAGCGGGCTCCCTCCTCACTCTGGCCGCTCTGTCCTTGGCAGGCTTGTGGCATTTGGCTTGGCTTTGCCTTGGAGCAGAGAGTCCCTCCTGTGACAGGAGGCAGATGGTGGGGTCCAGCCGCAGTGGGGCTCAGTTGTGGTTGGGGTTCAGTCATGAGGAGAGGCACGGTGAGGGACGGGGCCCATGGGCATGTGGTAGGGGACGCGCTGACCCCACGTGTCCTGCCCTGTGCCCTGCAGAACTGCAGGACTTTGTGCACATCTCCCGGGCCCGGAAGCCAGCGTTCATCCTGAACTCCATGAGGGATGAGAAGCGGACGTAAGTGGAACGGGGCCTGGGCTGGTTCGTGAGGCTTTTCCCTGTGCCCTGACCAACTTCTCAGCCCCGCCTCCTCTCCAGGGTCTGCACACTAATGGTAGAGACCGAGTCCTTGGGACCTGGGCCAGCTCGTTCACCAATGACAGGTGGCGCAGGCTCTAGGGACCAGCACGGTTCTGCAGCCAGGCTGGGCTTGGTCTCTTGGTAGTGCAGTCTCATTGCTTTCTTCCATCTCCTGTGGGGTGAGAAGGGGTCTCCTGAACCCCTTCCAGCAGCTGCTTCCCTCTGCTCCCTTCACTGCTTCCCCAGGCTCTTTTCCCTGGTCCATTCTGGGCAGAGTGATGGCGGGTTTGAGATCCTTCATTCTGTTAACAGACACCCTAGTCATAAGGCTTCCTTGCACTCTGAGTCCAGACACCAGCATTATGAGAAAATGTGTGTGCATGCGCACACATGCATGCGTGTGAAGTTATTTACAGTTTGACAGAAATGGGAGAAAGTCTCAGTCTCTCTGTGCCTTAGCATCACAGCGTTACAAGTTAGAGGGGGGGAAAGAAACAAAAGTCAGAAGATATGCCTATGTAGATTTAGCTGTGAACCCATCCCCCTAACTGGAAGGTAAGTCTCTCCTGGTACCAGGAGCCAGGGCTCTTTGCACAGACCACCTTCCCTCCCTGTAGGGATCCTAATTCCTGAGGCCCTGCTGCCATTGAAGCCCAAGCTTTGATCCCAAGGTGCAAGCCCTGGTGAACGCCTCGAGTGGCAAGACAAGGGGCTTGCTCTGTGGTTGAGTCTCTTCACCCTCCTCTGATGTCGTGTGGTCTGGGTGTTTCCTGTTTATTATTTTCCCCTGTCCCTAGAGCCCTCCTGGGGAGGAATAGTAACCTTGCTTTGCAAGTGTAGTGTGAGCCCTTGAGAAGTAAAGTGTCACAGAGTGTGCCAGAGAGGAGGCTCACACCCAGGCCTCCCAGTCCACACTCCCTGGCAGCCATGCAGACAATGCTCTTGTCACCTGCTACAGCTCCTGCTCCCATGTCCCAGCAGCTCACGCATGTTGTCCTGGTGTCCCTTGCTTGAAGATGTTGGACACCTACCGCACAGTCCCCCTCGTTTCCACGGTCACACTGTTACATATGCCCTGGAGGTACACCTCTTTAGCACCCTGGCCCTTTCTAGTGTTCCTCCTGCAAGCGTGTCAGGTGTGGCAGTTCCTGTGCATGTGTGTGTGTACACACACCTGTGCAGGGGCCCAGGTATGGCAGCTGCACCCAAAGGAGGTGAACAGTTGCTGAGCAGAGGAGACAGAGAGGCCGACTCTGTAGGAGGCCAGGGCAGGAATGAGATGAGAGTTAGGGGACACTTGAAGGCCTTCCCATGAGGGAATGAGGATTCTAGTCCTGAACCTTCCCGGTGACCTCACCGTGGCCAGCTTCGTCCCCGGATAAGGCTTGCCTGTGTGCTTAGGCCTCCGTCAACAGTGCTGCCTCCTGTCCATGGCTGGGTACCTGGTCCAGGTGGGACCCATGGGCCTACCTCCCTTGCCCCGTCTCCTGTGGCGGCTGGGCACGCGGTGCTGTGCGGAGCAGAGCCGGGTGGACTGAGCCAGCCCTTGTCTTTATGCAGCTTGCTGTTCGGGGGGGGGGGGGCAGGGAGTGACAAAGAACAGTGACTTCATGGCTGCGGCAGGGTCACCACCAGATAGTCCTGCTGGCATGGGCTGGGGCAGCAGTCCAAGCAGAAAGGGAGGCTGCCGTGGGGGTGCACGCCTGTAATCCCAGCATTCAGGAGCATTATGAGTTCAAGGCCAGCCTGGGCTAGTGTGAGACCCTGTCTCACAAAACCAAAAGCAATACTGAGAGGAAAGGTGAAACTGGAAGGAAGGGCTGACACAGTCCCCAGGATGCGGTCCTGCAGGACAAGTCCCTTGCATTTTCTGCCACCTTGGGGCAGAGTGTGTGACATAGAAGTCAGCCCTGTGATTTCATGCAGTCTTCTAACTTTTGAGCTTTATTCTTTTATTCAAAGATAGGCATAAGGACAGCAAAGGGTCGCTTCCTCCAAGGGGATTAGTTAGAACGATGAAGTGAGCTAATGTAGGTGACACCCTTTCTGTCCCAGGTCCCTGGCATGTACATCTCTCTTCCTCCCCGTCCCTCTTCCCCTGCATCTCTGTGCCAAGGGGCGGACCCTGGCTCCCATCACCGCACACACCTGGCTCAGCTGCACCCGATCGCTGCTGTGGTCCGGGCGCTCCCTGCACCTGCTCCCCAACCTGCTCCACTGCCTTCCTGTGCCTGTGCACCTCACAACGTGTCCTTGCTCCTTTCCTGCGCACCTCCACCTCCCACACCCCAGGTGCCTGAAGGCTCTGTGGCAGGTCTTGTTGCTCTGTCACATGCCCACTGCAGGGCAAGCGCCCAGGGGCCTCGGGCCACGGGTGTCAGGCCGTCGCGAGACCCTCTTGGCCCACTGCTGTCCTCACTGCAGCCACGACCACCTGCTCTGCCTGGACGGAGGGGGCGTGAAGGGCCTGGTCATCATCCAGATCCTCATTGCCATCGAGAAGCTCTCAGGCATGGCCACCAAGGACCTCTTCGACTGGGTGGCAGGGACCAGCACGGGGGGCATCCTGGCCCTGGCCATTTTACACAGTGAGCACAGCCTGTGGGGTGGGGTGGGAAGGGCTGGCCTGCCTCAGGGGCCAAGTACCTTTGCGGAGCTTTTCAAAAAGGGAGTGTGGGCAGGGCAGAGTCCTGTGTCCTTCTGGGGTGCCTACAGGTTCTGGGGCCCAGGTTGGGAGGAGCAAGGTGGTACCTATGGGCTCAGGCTCTGAGGCCATCCAAGCCACAGGGCACAGAGCTACTTAGCTAGTGTCGGTGGTCTTAACCTGCCTCCCCATAGTCCTGTAAGGCAGCACTGGGTCTTACCACCTACTATATGTAGGAACTCTGGAAGGTGAAGTGGGGTAGTTTTAGGAGTGAGGAGCCAGAGCCCTGGGCTACATGAGAAATCAAAGTTCTAGATGGGCAGGGTGGCCCAGAACCACTTAACATATCTGTGGGATTGCTCAGGCCAGGCAGTCCTCTAGAGTCCCAAGCCAGCACATTCTGGACCACTGACCCCACATCTTTTTGTGTAGGTTTGCAGAGGTGATGGGCATTTCGTTGACCAGAGGCTGCCACATAGGCCAGTATTGCCACTCAAGTAGTAGGAGTCTCCTCTGTGGAGTTTGAGCTGTGTGCTACTGGTTGATTGGACATGCCTAGATCAGGGCATTGCATCCTGACAGGCTGTGTCCCTGGCTTCCATATCCCCAAGTGGTGACCCTTGCCTGGGTGCTGGCTACATGCCATTTTCCCCAAAGCTCCTTTTTAACTCTAGATCCTGGTGTCCCAAACTCCTGAAGCACCAAGGCAGAAGCCCCTGCCTCCATCCTAGGGTCAGGGCACTCTAAGCCAGGCCTGTGCCAGACGCTTGGGGTACAGAGCTGAGTCCCAGCCTCAAAGAGCCCCCAGTCAGCTCAGAACCCAGGCATCTGCTGGGCCATGGAAGGAGGCCTTGGCTGTCAGGCCAGGGGCTGCTGGGAGCCATGTCTTATGGGGCTTTGGGAAGAGGAAGGGTCATCAGTCCTGGGGATACCAAAGGGCTTTCTTCCCATGGGGGAAGTTATTGTGGGAGGGCCTGGAAGTTAGTTCTTTGCAAATGTACCCCTTCCTCCACTGCTCCCCGCCAGTGCTGACCCATGCTCTACTAAGCTCTCCTGGGTGCAGGGTGTCACGCCCAGCCCTCCCCAGTCCCTCTCCCTTTCTTCCTAGGTAAATCCATGGCCTACATGCGCGGTGTGTACTTCCGCATGAAGGATGAGGTGTTCCGGGGTTCGCGGCCCTATGAGTCAGGGCCCCCTGGAGGAATTTCTGAAGAGAGAGTTTGGGGAGCACACTAAGATGACGGATGTCAAGAAACCCAAGTAAGCCCTGTCCTGCCTCCCCTGCCTGATATCAGCTCTTCCCACGCAGATGGGGCTTCTCCCGAGAACACAGGAGAACTGGATCAGGGACAGGGACTGGGAGGGTCTGGCCAGTGGCCTGGGGCTGTCTTGAGAGCTGCCAGGTCAAAGGAGTGACCTGCGGTGAAACACCGTCATACTTCAGCAGCCCCGTGCTCATGCTGCAAGGACTGTGATCACATGGTTCAGGTCCACCTGAAGTGTGGAGCCAGGCAGGTCCTGCAGGAAACCAAATCCCGTTGGGTTTGGCTGATCTTCATTAGTTTTCAGCTCGCTGGGGGAGACCTGGCATCTGAGAGACTTCCACGCAGAGAGTGCTGTCAGGGATCCTGTTCTTGGGAGTTGTGACTGGAGATGTGACACCTCTGTGATCTTTTCTTAGCTCATCATGTTCTTTGTGTGTTTGCTAAAAACTTACTAGCTTTCAGATGTTTGCAAATTTCCAATTTTGGTGAAATACCCCTTTTGAAGTAAACAATACAGTAATATTAGGTCTATTCGTATTGTATGACTAGTCTCCAGAACTTTAAAAAATAAGTAATATTTTTATTTGATTTATTTATTTGAGAGAGAGAGAGAAAATCAGATATATATATATACATACAGAGAGAGAGAATGGGCTTCTGCAAACAAACTCCAGACACATGCACCACCTTGTATATTTGGCTTATGTGGGTCCTAGTGAATTGAACCTGGGTCTTATGGCTTTGTAGGCAAACGCCTTAACTGCTAATCCATCTCTCCAGCCCTTCAGAATTTTTGTTTTGTTTTGTTTTTTTCGAGGTAGGGTATCACTAGTTCCTGCTGACTTGGAATTCACTATGTAGTCTCAGGGCAGCCTTGAATTTAGGGTGATCTTCCGACCTCTGCCTCACGAGTGCTGGGATTAAAGATGCCACCATGGCCAGCTCTTTTTTTTTTTTAATTTATTTATTTGAGAGAGGGAAGGAGAGAGAGGGGATGAGGCAGATAGGGAGAGAATGGGCGTGCCAAGGCCTCCAGCCACTGCAAACAAACTCCAGACACTTGTGCCACCTTGAGCATCTGGCTTACATGGGTACTGGGGTATTGAACGTGGGTCCTTAGGCTTCACAGGCAAATGCCTTCACCACTAAGCCATCCCTCCAGCCCTCCAGAACTTTAAAAACAATTATTTTGTGTGTGTGTGTGTGTGTGTGTGTGTGTGTGTGTGTGAAAGAGAGAGAGAGAGTACTAGCCTGGGCACCCTGGGCCTCTTGCCTCTGCAAATGAACTCCTGACACATGTGCTACTTTGTGTACCCAGGCTTTATGTGGGCACTGGGGAGTTGAACCTAGATTGGCAGGCTTTACAAGCAAGCAAGTTCCACGGCTGAGTCATCTCCCCAACCCCTCCAGAACCCTTTTATTTTGCAGAAGTGCAGGTCTCTTCCCATTGCATTACTCTTAGTGGTAAAGCGCTTGCCCAGCAGGGCTGAGACTCTGGCTTGATCCCAGCACCCCCTGCTGTCCACCAGCAATGAACCATTCATTGCCCACCACAAGCCTGACAGCCGTAGGGTGTGTGTGCAGTGACGTAGCACTTTCCCTTCTGTGACCGGTGTGTTTCAGGTCATATAATGTGCTCTAGGTTCCATGTGCTGTAGCGTACGTGAGATTTTCTTTCCTTGTGAAGAAACAGTGTTCCATCAGATAGACCACATTCTGTCGTTGCATATTATCTACTGAGGGACCCTTGGGGTGGTCCCACCTTTTGTGTGTTGTGCATACAAGTTGCTCTGAACATGGGTGTGAGGACGTCTGCTGGAGTCACTGCTTTTGAGTCCCCGTGCTTTGGATCCAGGTCATTCTCATGAGTTTTGTTTGCTGATGTTTTGTTTAGGATGTTTTTGCATCTGTATTCATGGGTGAGCTTGACCTGTTTTTGGCTTTGAGGGAGTGTTTCCTGTTTGGAAGAGTTAGTATAATGGCAACCTCATTTCTTCCTTGGAGAATTGGTAGAATTTAGCAGTAAAGTCTTCCAAGTCTGGAATTTGCTTGGTGGGAAGAATGATTTGTTGTTATTTTGTTGTTTTGATTGCTTGCTGTCGTTTTGTTTTTGGGGTATGTGTGTGTTCATGTGTGTGCCCATGTGTGCACATTTGTGTGTGCAGAGGCCAGAGGTCAACATCAGTCATCTTCCTCTGTCATTTTCACCTTATTTTTAAAATTTATTTTATTTAAGAGAGAGAGAGAGAGCGAAAGAGGGGGAGAGAGAGAAAGAGAGAGAGGGAGAGAGAGGGAGAGAGAGAGAGGGAGAGAGAATGGGAATGTCAGGGCCTCAACTGTTGCAAACGAACTCCACATGCATGCGGCCCCTTGGCATCTGGCTTACATGGGTCCTGGGGAATCGAACCAGTATCCCTTGGCTTTGCAGGCAAACGCCTTAACTGCTAAGCCATCTCTCTAGCCTCTCACCTTATTTTTTTGGAAGAGGGTCTCTTACTGAGACCTCACCCATTTGGCTAGATAGCTAGCTAGCAAGTCCTGGGGAGCCACCTGTCTCCGCTCCCCAGAGCTAGGCTTACTGGCACACACAACACAGCACCTGCTTTTTACATGGGTGCTGGGGATCCAAACTCAGGACCTCGTGCTAGCGTGATAAACACTTGACCGACTGACTCATCCTCTTATCCCAGGTTTTGATTTTTGAAAAAGAATCTTGCTTTGTGCCCCAAGCTGGCCTGGGACTCTGTTTTCCTGCCTTAGCCTCCCAAGTGCTGGGCATTACAGGCAGGTGTCAGTGTGCCTGGCACAGTTTGTTTTTACCTGAAGGATTCACTCCATTTGTAGATCTTAAATACATAGTTATAAATTTATTTAAACTAATTAATCTGGTAAGCCTGATTCAGCTGGCTGCCTCAAATGATTAACCTGTGTTTGGCCAAGCCTAGATGACTGTCTCATTAACATTTCTGCTTCTGATCTAGTTGGGCATGACATATGCCATCTTTTTTTCTTCTCTGCTTGTTTTGGGTTCACTGAAATTTTAATTTTTTTCTTTATCTATTTGCATTGCATGTGTATGTGTGTTTGTGTGTGTGCGTGCGTGTGTGCGCGTGCGCAGTTGTACCAGGATCTCTTGCCTCTGCAAACAGAATGCCAGATGCTTGCTCGTTTTTCATCAGGTTTTATGTGGCAGGCTGGGGAATTGAACCTGGACCAGCAGCTTTTGCAAGCAGACACCTTTAGCCACTGAGCCATCTCCCGAGAGTAGTTTGATCCATCATTCCACTGTACCCCTTCCCTCTGTGTTAGTGGATGCTTAACCTAAAAAAGCCTTAGTTTAGGGGCTGGAGAGGTGGCTTAGTGGTTAAGGCATTTGTCTGCGAAGCCTAAGGACCCAGGTTCAATTCTCCAGGTCCCATGTAAGCCAGATGCACAAAGGGGCGCATGCATCTGGAGCTCGTTTGCAGTGGCTGGAGGTCCTGGCATGCCCATTTTCTCTCTCTCTCCCTCTCTCTGTCTCAAATAAATAAATAAAAATAAAATATTGAAAAAAAGTGCCTTAGTTTAACTGATAGCATTGCACTCTAAACAGTCTTCAACACTTTAATCACTTATGCCTACTCTTTTGAGATAGGGTCTCATGTAGCCCAGGCAAGCCTCAAACTCACTATAGAGCCAAAGATGACCTTGAACTTCTGATCCTCTTACCTTCATCTCCTGAGCTCTGGGGTTATATATGTACACCACTACACCAGGTTTATGTGGTACTGCATTTCCAGCCCCTATTTTGCTGAATTTTAAAGTTATCTTTTCTTAATCTCCACAAGGCAGTAATTTTTTAAAAAAATATTATTTATTTACAAGAAGAGAAAAAGGAAGGGAAAGAAATGGAGAGAGAATGATGGACACACTGACCTCTTGCTGCTGTAAATGAACCCCAGACGCAATGCACCACTCTGTGTATCTGGCTCTAGGTGGGTACTGGGGAATTGAACCCAGGAAGTCAGGCTTTGCAGGCAAGCAAGGCAGTAATTTTTTTAATGTGATGTCCATTTAGAGTTACCTGGTATAGGTGAGTGTGCTTGTAAACCAGGACTGAGGAGACCCTGATTTTCCCACACCTTCAGTACTCAGCATGGCTACTTTCAAGGTATCCACAGTTTGTTAACAACCAGTTTATGAGATTTGGAGGCAGTTCTTACAAGTCAGCATGAGCCGACCACTGAGCATACCACTAGGTACTAGTGCTTGTGTGTGTGTGTGTGTGTTACTTCCTTGCACTGCAATCTCTTTTTGTATGTATATATGTGCATGTATGTATGCTCATATATGTGTGGGTACACATGCACATGTATGTGTACTTGCATGTGGGGGTCAAAGGTTGACATTGAGTGTCTTCCTCAGTCATTCTCCACCTCATTTACTGAGGCATGGTCTGTCATTTGAACCCAGAGCTCACTGATGTGGGTAGTGTGGCCCGGGCACCAGGCCCACGTGAAATCAGTGTGGTTGCTGGGCATCCGAACTCTGGTTCTCACTGCACTTGCAAGCACTTTATCCACTGAGCCACCCCTCAGGTCTCCTGTGTTCTTTTTAAAAATATCTTATTTATTTATTTGAGGGGCAGAGGGAGGGAAAAAGAGGCAGTAGACAGAAAGAATGGGCACACGCCAGGGCCTCCAGCCACGGCAAATGAACCCCAGACACATGTGCCACCTTGTGCATCTGGCTTATGTGGGTACTGGGGACTTGAACCTGAGTCTTTAGGCTTGCAGGCAAGTGCCTTAACCACTAAGCCATCCCTCCAGCCGCTCCCACTCCCCCGCGTTCTTTTCGGCATCTCAAACGTCCATCTCTGGTCACTTTCTTCTGCCTGAAGAACATTTCTTTGGACTTTTTCTTTGTGGGTCTTCTGCTGGTAAATTCTTCAATAGAATTTTTTAGAAAGAAGTTTATTTGAATCTTCATTTGAAAATCGTTTTATTTCACTCTCTTTGTTGGAAGTAAAATTCTAGCCTGGTGATCTTCTTAGAACATATACAGTTGCTGAGCTGGAGAGATGACTTAGCAGTTAAGGCTCTTTCTGGCAAAGCCAAAGGATCCAGGTTTGATTCCCCAGTACCAGCATAAAGCCAGATGCATTAGGTGGCATGCATGTCTGGAGATCGTTTGCAGTTGCTGCTGGAGGCCCTGGTGTGCCCATTTTCTCTCTCTATCTGCCCCTTTCTCTCTAAAAATATATGTGTGTGTGTGTGTGTGTGTGTGTGTGTGTTTTATTTATTTATTTATTTTATTTTTTTTTTTTTTTGGTTTTTCGAGGTAGGGTCTCACTCTAGCCCAGGCTGACCTGGAATTCACTATGGAGTTTCAGGGTGGCCTCGAACTCACAGTGATCCTCCTACCTCTGCCTCCCGAGTGCTGGGATTAAAGGCGTGCACCACCACGCCCGGCTCCTTTTTTTTTTTTTTTATGTGTGTGTGTGTTTTAAAAAGAACATATGTCATTTGGCCATCTGTGGATTTCCTTTGTTGCCCTCGCAATTCTAACCTGTTATTCCTATTAGTCACATGTGTTCAGGACATTCAGGAGGTCTGGCTGGTATAGTCACATGTGTTCAGGGACTTTCAGGAGGTCTGGCTGGTATAGTCACATGTGTTCAGGGACTTTCATGAGGACTGGATGGTGTAGTCACATGTGTTCAGGGACTTTCAGGAGGACTGGCTGGTATAGTCACATGTATTCAGGGACATTCAGGAGGGCTGGCTGGTATAGTCACATGTGTTCAGGACTTTCAGGAGGGCTGGCTGGTATAGTCACATGTGTTCAGGGACTTTCAGGAGGGCTGGCTGGTATAGTCACATGTGTTCAGGACTTTCAGGAGGGCTGGCTGGTATAGTCACATGTGTTCAGGGACTTTCAGGAGGGCTGGCTGGTATAGTCACATGTGTTCAGGACTTTCAGAAGGGCTGGGTGGTATAGTCACAAGTGTTCAGGACTTTCAGAAGGGCGGGCTGGTATAGTCACATGTGATCAGGATTTTCAGGAGGACTGGCTGGTATAGTCACATGTGTTCAGGACTTTCAGGAGGACTGGCTGGTATAGTCACATGTGTTCAGGGACTTTCAGGAGGGCTGGCTGGTATAGTCACATGTGTTCAGGGACTTTCAGGAGGGCTGGCTTGTATAGTCACATGTGTTCAGGGACTTTCAGGAGGACTGGCTGGTATAGTCACATGTGTTCAGGACTTTCAGAAGGGCTGGCTGGTATAGTCACATGTGTTCAGGACTTTCAGAAGGGCTGGCTGGTATAGTCACAAGTGTTCAGGACTTTCAGAAGGGCGGGCTGGTATAGTCACATGTGATCAGGATTTTCAGGAGGACTGGCTGGTATAGTCACATGTGTTCAGGACTTTCAGGAGGACTGGCTGGTATAGTCACATGTGTTCAGGACTTTCAGGATGATGGGCTGGTATAGTCACATGTGTTCAGGACTTTCAGGATGACTGGCTGGTATGTTCAGGAACTTTCAGGAGGGCTGGCTGGTATAGTCACATGTGTTCAGGACTTTCAGGAGGACTGGCTGGTATAGTCACATGTGTTCAGGACTTTCAGGAGGGCTGGCTGGTATAGTCACATGTGTTCAGGGACTTTCAGGAGGGCTGGCTGGTATAGTCACATGTGTTCAGGGACTTTCAGGAGGGCTGGCTGGTATAGTCACATGTGTTCAGGGACTTTCAGGAGGGCTGGCTGGTATAGTCACATGTGTTCAGGACTTTCAGGAGGACTGGCTGGTATAGTCACGTGTTCAGAACTTTCAGGAGGTCTGGCTGGTATAGTTACATGTGTTCAGGACTTTCAGGAGGTCTGGCTGGTATAGTCACATGTGTTCAGGGACTTGGCTGGTATAGTCACATGTGTTCAGGACTTCCCGGAGGGCTGGCTGGTATGATCACACATGTTTGAGGATTTTCAGGAGGACTGGCTGGTAAAATCACATGTTCAGATATTTATTTTTCCTTCCTCCATGTTTTGTCCAGTGCCAAGGTAATTTTCCTCATAGCCTCCAGAGGCAGATTTGTTTCTGGTCTGTTTTTATCCTGAGAGTCCAACCCAGTGTGGAAAGAGTCTCCCACTTGACCCCCATCTTTGGGGGCTGTGGGCTCTGGCTCTGTCCCCCTGTCCCTGAAGGCCATCTACATGGAAGCATGGTGTGTGGTATGACTTGCCTGCAGGTCAGAGTGAGGGCTGGGTGCCATCTTACCCTGCTGTCTCCTTTCTGTCTGCTCAGGTCACCTGTACTTTGAAAACTAAAACCTTCTTTTTGCAGCATTGAAATGTTTTTTCAATGGGAAGATTTTTCAAATAACCTTCTCACAGTATTTCCAGAATTAGACTTTCTTTTTCCAAGCAGGTTTTTGTTCTCTTTATATTTTTCTTTACAATATAACAAATAAGTTTCTGGGTTACTCTGAACTGCCTGTAAGCATGATTTTGAATGGCTATGTTGTTTACTGACCCATGCGATTGCTCCAGTTAGATTTGCACTGTAATAAGTCACACTGGGATGAGTAGCCTCATGTAAGAAGCTGTCACTGTGGTTAAGAGTAGCCCTTTAGGGCAGACTTTCCAAGGTGGAGCTCTTGGATCACGGAGCCTGGACCGTGCAAGGTTCTTCCTACCCACTCACTGAGAGTGGCTGTGCCCGCAGCATTTAAGGGTGTTTGTGCCTCAGGATCAGGATTGTCATAATAGGCAGTTGACTCACAGGGTCGAGGGTCACATAGAAGTTTCCTCCTCCTACCGTCCTGGAGCTCCGTCAGCTCACTGCTGTCAGGTGCCACCAAGTGTCCTTTCAGACTTGGCCTCTTAACATACAAACAGAATACACGTTGTTTTGCTTTTAATTCACTGGTGGCATACTGAATGCCCTGTTCTGAGCCTTGCCTTCCCTACGGAACCCTGCATCTTGGCATGGACACCCTCTCAGTACGTAAGTGCTGCCTCAGTTGTGCAGAAACAAAGACCATCGACTAGGGACCCTCAGTGTGGTCCCACACCAATGGACACTAAGTTGTGTTCACTCATTCTTTTTTTTTTTTTTTTTTTTTGGTTTTTCGAGGCAGGGTCCCACTCTAGCCCAGGCTGACCTGGAATTCACTATGGAGTCTCAGGGTGGCCTCGAACTCACGGCGATCCTCCTACCTCTGCCTCCCGAGTGCTGGGATTAAAGGCGTGTGCCACCACGCCCGGCCACTCATTCATTTTAACGACTGCTGCAGCCATTGGTGGCCTCATTCAGACAGCCTAGCTCCCACCCCTCAGAATGAGTTTCCAGAAGTTGGGTTATCGGATGTCAGAGCAAACCCATCAGCAAGTTGGCCAAATTTCCTCAGTGAGGCTGTTGGATCTGTCTCTCCTGGCACTGCAGGACACATGTGCATTGGGAGGATGGTGACAGAGATGCCCACCCAGAACAGGGTACCCTGGTATGAGCCTGGACAAGGGGAAAGTAATGGGTGGCCGGGTCAGCTCTCCTTCCTTGCTGTGCAGGGTGATGCTGACAGGGACACTGTCTGACCGGCAGCCCTGCTGAGCTCCACCTCTTCCGGAATTATGAGGCCCCAGAAGCCACGCGGGAGCCTCGTTTTCAGCCAGAATATTAACCTGAAGCCTCCCACGCATCCCTCAGGTTAAAACCCTGTTGGATGTGTCCTCAGGAAAAGGCTGCAGGGTGGGGTTGGGAGTCGCAGATACTGCAGTGGGGAATCCCCCTTCATCTGGTCTTTGTTGGCTGTGATCAGGTCTTGCTGGGCATTTTCAGGCAAGAGAGTTTGAGAGTCCCCCAGAAGTCCTCATGGGCACCCTGTCTTCTACCAGGATGGCAGGGCTCAATAGCAAGGCTCGTAGAACCTTCTGAAGAGTTCCCAGCTCTTCCTCTTCCTGCACCCACCACAAGCACCCTGGGCTCTGACCCTGTGCCACTGGTCTACCCTCCTTTCCTACCCCTAGACCAGCTGGTATGGCGGGCAGCCCGCAGCAGTGGGGCAGCCCCCACCTACTTCCGGCCCAACGGGCGCTTCCTGGATGGTGGATTGCTGGCCAACAACCCCACGCTGGACGCCATGACTGAGATCCACGAGTACAATCAGGACATGATCCGCAAGGTGAGCGCCGTCTCAGGTCACAGGGTAAACATGGCCATCCACCGCAGACAACCCCGGGAGAGCAAGCGGCTTTGATACACGCTCTCACTTGTTTGCTTGACACTCAGCGGCAATCGTATCTCACGCAGGACCTATCTGATTGGCAGTGTCTGCCTGTAGCACCCGGCTAAAGAGAAGCTAAGTGTTGTGATGGTGGACAGCGCCCACTATCAGTAGGGAGGGCCCTGTGTGGGCTCGGCGCCTGCCACTCTGCCCAGCCCTAAGGAGCTTGGATCCTGTGCAGACTCCATAGGCAGGGACACCCCTCTGGGTCGCTGTGCTTGTACACTACCCTGCAGGATCAGGCGGAGGAGGGTCGTTCTGAGAGGTCTGAGGACCCGAGAAAAGCTCCCTTGCGCGTGGAATCACCCTGAGGCCTCGGCGTAGATGGACATGCAGAAGAAGAGATCCCAGGATGAGCAGAGGCCCGCGCCTGGGGTGTTGGAGCCAGGCGTCCAGGCTCACGTGCTGGGGAGGCGGGCCAGCACAGTGAACGAGCTCCCCTCCAAGTGGGGCGGCTGCAGGGCCCGTGTGCCGTACAGAACAGTGTCTGGCTAGTGTACGCCGCTGGCTGCTTGCAGTCACTGGGGCCTCAGCACAGCCCTGGGGACGCCACATGGCTCTGAGTAGTCCAGAGAGCCCCCTGTCATCAGGCAGGGTGGGCTTCCTGAAGGAGTAGGGACATTCTGACACCCCCACACTAAGTCATATCCTGTTAAAGATAAGGAGCCAGGGTCCCCCAGTGGGAGGGACTCCCTGAAGGTCAACAAGTTGGCAGCAGAGCTTATTGAACAAACATAGACAGCGCCCCAGTCTGGCTCACATCTTGGCCTGTGCTCCCCAACACATGGCCCCAGGCAAATCTCTTCCTGAGCTTGCCTCTCTGGGTCCTCATTGTGAAGTGGGGCCACCATGCCCCCTCCACACACCGGCAGGAAGATTAGCACCTGTCACTGACGGGGACCCCCGTCTTTCCTGGCCTGACCTTACAATGTGATGTGTGGACCGCAGATGTGCACTCACACTTGGCCAGTGTGTGGGCTTGTGAACGAATACACAGGGTGCTATTCCGGGAGATGGCTGTGTGCCCACACCAGTCTTTTGTTTTGTTTTGTTTTGTTTTACGAGGTAGTTCTCTCACTCTAGCACAGGCTGTCCTGGAATTCACTATGTAATCTCAGGGTGGCTTCGAACTCATGGTGATCCTCCTAAGTGCTGGGATTAAAGGCGTGCTCGCGCCACCACACCCGGCCCCACATCAGTCTTTACAGGAAGGGGCTGCAGCCAGGGTCAGCACCCAGCTGTGCTCCTGCTCCAGGGCCTCTTCCCCTCCTGCCAGAGCCCTGTGCCCACCCTTAGTTGGTCTCTCTCTTCCCTCCCCCATGTCCCTGCCTGTGGCAGGTGCCCTCTGACCACCTTTGTCCTGCTTCCCACAGGGCCAAGATGACAAGGTGAAGAAACTCTCCATAGTTGTGTCTCTAGGGACAGGGAAGTCCCCACAAGTGCCCGTGACCTGTGTGGATGTCTTCCGCCCAAGCAACCCCTGGGAACTGGCCAAGACTGTTTTTGGGGCCAAAGAACTGGGCAAGATGGTGGTGGACTGTGTGAGTTGGGGCCGTTTCCTGGGCCCACTTCCCTTGGGGTCTCCTCCTGCCAACGCTGCGGCCTCCTCTCATCGTCTGCAGCCGTTCGTGGGAGTTGGTCTCTGGGGGGCTCCCACGGTGACACACGCCCATAGCGAGGTTTGCCAAGCTTCTTTGGCTGCGGATTCCTCTCTGCACACAGCCTCGTGTGGAAGGGCAGAATGTATATGGACAAAAACTAGATGGGATGGGGAGCAGGGGTCCTGCCCACTCAGCCTCTGCCCCCATGTGGGGCCAAGTGTGAGACCACGGACCCTGCCACTCTGCACAGCTCGCCCAGTCACTGAGGCCTAGGGAGGGGAGCCTGTTCAGCCACTGCTAGTGTGTGGGGGGGGGTGCTGGAACTCAGTGGTCTACAAGATGGGGAGGGAGACAGCTGGAAACGGGCAGGGCCGGCACTGTGTGTCGGACTCACAGGCCGCTTCCCACCAGTGCACAGATCCAGATGGGCGGGCCGTGGACCGGGCCCGGGCCTGGTGTGAGATGGTCGGCATCCAGTACTTCAGGTAAGGCCCAGGCCTGGCCCAGCGCCACCCAGATCTGGTGAGAGCTCTTGACTAACCCCCACCCACTCCATCCCCAGAGGCCCTTGGCCCGGGCCTGCTCCAGCCCGGCTCTTGTCTCCGCTCAGGCTGAGCATCCTGGGTAACCCTTCTCCCTGGTCTGGGCAGGTTGAACCCCCAGCTGGGGACGGACATCATGCTGGATGAGGTCAACGACACAGTGCTGGTCAACGCCCTCTGGGAGACCGAGGTCTACCTCTACGAGCACCGGGAGGAGATCCAGAAGCTCATCCAGCTGCTCCTGTCACCCTGAGCCCCTGGCCGTGCTGCTGAGGGTGGGCGAGGCCACCCGGCACACTGAGGGGCCAAGCGGGGGGCACACAACTCTGTGTCTGCCTGTGGCCTGGGAGCTCCGAGTAGGATCAGCCCCCTCATGAGGCATCTCTGCGAGCCACCTACTCCTTGTCCCTCCAGGCAGTCTGGAATCTACCCGCCCACGCCCCTTCCCCTGACTGTGAAAGACAACTGACCACCCACAGCCCCACACCCCGTCAGCTCCAACACTAAGGTGCCCAGTGTGGCTCGAGGGCTCTGCCACCTTCCTTTCTGGAGAGAACTGGGGTTCCACCCCATCATCAAGCGCAGGATGCCCCATTCGACTTTGCCCCTCTGCACCAGCCACTGGCCACCCCACCCCTAGAGCTGCCCCGCCTTGAGAGCCCTCCCAGCTCCCAAAGGTCACTTTTTTGCACATGCACTCCCTATGGAAGGAGATAGGGGAGGGGCCACATCAAAGCTGTGAAATAAACGAGTTTGGACTCATGTGTGCTGTGTATGAGCGGGCCCCCCCCGCAACCCAGCTCCCCTAGCCTCTTCCTCAGGGTCCCCGTGACAGGCCACTGAGGTAGAGAGAGGCAGCTGGCAGGCCCACCTGCCTCAGGCAAGTTGGTGGGGACCCTAGAGCCTCCCAGTGGGGAAAGGGACAAGCTCCATTTGAAGCTCAGTGAGGGCAGGGGATCTAGGCCTGGTCACACTCTGCCCCCCGGGTCTGGGTTTGTGTCACCCCTGTCTGGCATTCGGAGGAACCAGGGCTGGGCACTTAGTTCAGTGTTGAAGCATTTGCCTAGTATATAAGAGGCCCTGGGTTCCAGGGCACCAGGAAAAGAAAAAGGAGCTGGGTGGTCAGGGTTATATATAGAAGCATTATTGGGTGTAGCCCCCCTCAAGGAACAATTCTGAGGGGCCCAGGACAGAGGTGAGGCCTGGGGACAGTGATGTGTCCGTCCTCCGTGTGGGCTCACCTCCTTCAGCTGGCTCTAGGAGGATGTGAGCGTTCCGGCCCTGTAGGGTGGGCAAGGTCATATGAGGTCAGGAAGCAGGATGGGGTGCCCCACTGACAGGTGGCCTTGAGTTAGACATGACCTAGGAGAGTGGTCCATCCACACGTGCCCACCAGCCCGTGCTCAGAGGGTAAATAATTGAAGGGCAGGTCACACGAGCCCTCCCGCGTCACAGGATGCCTTCCCTGCAGGGTCTGGTTACGCCCCAGATCGCATTGACATCCCCGCTGGTGAATAATTAAGCGGCCACCTCCTCCCAGGCAGGCCCCATGCCACAGCCTCCTCCCTGGTACCGTACCCGCAGAGACCCAGAGGCTGACCCTGGTGCTTTCAGCCCTGCTACTGCCATCTGCCTCCCACCTCCTCAGTGCCTGTGCCACCACCCATGGCCCCCGAGATGGACCAGTTCTACAGGTCCACCATGGCCATCTACAAGGTGAGCTGTGGGCCGCAGCCATACTCAGACTGGGTCAGAGCAGGTCCCGAACAGAGGTGCGCAGGAGTTCCGGGAACCGGGCTGGGCTGAGCTGTGAGCATTGAGTGAGAACTCCGGGGAGCAGTCAGCCGCACCTTCAAAAGGACCCCTGCCTCCTCTCGCTCCCAATAAGGAGCATCTAGGGTCTCAAAGCCTCCGGTAGCCACAGTTGGGACCAGGTGGCTGAATACCTGAGTCCGAGGGGTGAGACTCTTAACCGGAAGCAGCTGGCCACCCAGCCAGGAATGGGACTCACCCTGTCTCAGTCATATCTGGGGCCCTCACTCGGACATCCTACCCCACCTCCAAAGGGCTTGCTGTGGTCAATACAGACCTGCCGTGTTCAGGGCCCCGTCACAGGTGCTCCTCACAGCCGCGCCTATGAGATAGGGAATAACCACCCTGTTGGATCGATGCGAAAACTGAGACCACAGAGGTTACACAGCTTGTTCAAGGTCATGAAAAGGAGAGGGTGCTGCTGGGATTTAAGTCAAGACCAGGGTTGTCTCCACCACCCAGAGTTCTCTCCAACTGGCCATGGCCCCAGGGTGGTCCATAGTGACCTCTGGTGACCCAGGGACCTCAGTGAGAAGGACGAGGTCTGCCCCTACTTTTCGGGTGACATCAGTAGCCCCACTTTCTATCCCGGTGAGGCCTGGGCACAGGGTAGGCCTCAGCTGTGCCCAGAGGGGTGGCAGCAAATGAACAGGCCAGCAGCAGCAGGAGAACCCTTGAGATGAACCCGTCTCAGGAGGGACTTGGGTCCCACTGGGCCAGGTGTGTGAGCAGGAGGGAGCTGCAAGGGACTCCTGACCCGGAACAGGCCCCTAACAGATGCCTCTGAGGGCCTCTGGAGACGACAGGCAAGATTCTGGTGACCCCAGGTTCAAGGTGGTGCTCTACGGACCTGGTTGCCTCTATTCACCCGTCCCTCTTTCTCTCCACCGCCGCGGCCTGCCTCCTGGCCCTCGGGTCCAGAGCATCATGGAGCAATTCAACCCCGCCCTGGAGAACCTGGTATACCTGGGCAACAACTACCTCCGGGCTTTTCATGGTGAGTGTCCACCCGGGGCTCAGCCTCTACACTCACCAGGGCTCCCGCTCATAGTATTCATGCCCCCCCCCACTACCTCACCACCCTCACCTCTCACACCAGAGCCAGAGGTGCCTTCCACATGCCCCCGCCTCCCACCCAGTACCCCGGCTCTGAGCTCCACAACACACTTACATGCACTCTCGGGGGGACACAGATGCCTCTGCACCATACCCGAGACGCACGTGGAGGTGCTGCTCGGGAGCAGGCCAGGTGGGTGCCCCTCCGCTCTCCTCTGGCACGGTCACAGCTGTACACAGCGGCCGAGAGCCCCTGCCCTCCCTCGCCTAACGCCGCGCCCCATCGTACCCCTTCCACATGGCTGCCTCCGGGTGGGGTGGGGCGGCTTGGGAACTGGGGCCTGAACCACCCCTTCTCCTGCAGCTCTGTCCGAGGCAGCCGAGGTGTACTTCAGCGCCATCCAGAAGATCGGGGAGCAGGCCCTGCAGAGCTCTACCTCCCAGATTCTAGGTGAGGCTGCTTGCCTCCTGCCTGGGCCTTCTCATGCTGTCCCAGCCCTGGGCCCTCCATCTGTGATCCCGATGCCCCCTTCATGCCGGGGACCTGCTTGGCTTACATTCTAAGGTTCATTGAGGCAGCTTTCTGGTTTTTTTTATTTTCATTTTACTTTTTCGAGGTAGGGTCTTGCTCTAGTCCAGGCTGACCTAGAATTCACTATGTACTCTCAGGGTGGCCTCGAACTCTTGGCAATCCTTCTGGGATTAAAGGCATGTGCCACCACGCCCGGCGAGGCAGCTTCCTGACACACATGTGCCCTCCCAGAAGTTCCTCAACCCCAACACAGGACGACATCTACTGCCCAGAGCCCTCTGTATCCCATGCCAGAGCCCTGACCGCCCCCTTCCCACCTGTCCCTGCTGGTCATTTCAGGCTGGGACCCGTGCTGGGACTGGCACTGCCAAGTCCTGAGATAGAGCCATGTGGGAAATCCCTGGACTTTGGTCCCCAGTCCAGCCCTAGGCTGGTTCTTGGCTGGCTTTTGGGGGGAAGAAGGTGGGTGGGGCAGGCTCCCCACACTGAAGGAGCTCCTCCTGTCTCTAGGGGAGATCTTGGTGCAGATGTCGGATACCCAGCGACACTTGAACTCAGACCTGGAGGTGGTGGTGAGTGTTGGCCCCCCGGGTCTGGCATCATGCATGCACGGGGGCTGTACTTCAAGAACAAGGGCACAGGGCTGGGGAGATGGCTCCGTCAGTAAAGCGCTTGCTTCGTAAGTGTGAGGACTGGAGTTCCTTAGCACCTATGTTAATGCCCTGTGGGCCTGGCAGCCACGTGTCCCCAACAAACCAAAGGCAGACACAGGGGAACCCTGGGGCGAGCTGGCGAGCTAGACTAGCTGAATTGGAGACTTCCTGGTTCCAAGCAAGAGACCCTGCCCCAGTAAATAAAGAGGGAAGCAAATGAGCAAGATACCCAAACTTGACTTGACACACACACATGCGCGCACACACACGCACCCACATGCATAGACCCCCACCCCATGCGCACACATTCATACACATACACCCATGTGTATACCCCCTCCCACATGCACACATGTGCACACACACGAACACATACATACATACAACCCCTCCCCACAGAACAAAGGCCCAACCAACTTCCTAGACCCATTTCCCAGGGAAGACCTCCAAGCCCACACCTTGCCCCTGGTAACACTAGGACAAGCAGCTTGATCAGGCCTCAGAAAACCCAGCCACTGGGGCCTTTTCTGTTCCTTTTTAATCAAGGAAGAAACTGAGTCTCACAGGTCTAGGTGTCATTCAAGATTCTAGAATGAGTGGGAGAGCTGGGAAGAGCCAGGGCTAGGACCCAGCCCCCCACAACCTCTGATCCCCCCCATACCTCCCTGGAGGGAACGATGGAGATCTAACCATGTCACTGCGTGAGGAGGAGCATCCAGTCTCTACCAGCAGCAGGAGCGAACACGGGATCTTCAGCATGGGGTCCAGAGCGGGCCCACCCAAACAGCTCTGCCCATGCCCCACGTCACATCCCTGCCACCCTAAAGAGCTGCCTTCTGAGCCGGGCGTGGTGGCACACGCCTTTAATCCCAGCACTTGGGAGGCACAGGTAGGAGGATTGCCGTGAGTTCGAGGCCACCCTGAGACAACGTAGTGAATTCCAGGTCAGCCTGAGCTAGTGTGAGACCCTACCTCAAAAAAAAAAAAAAAAAAAATCTGCCTTCTGTAGATGCAGCCACTGCTCTGCAGCCTAGAACCAGTGGCCCCTCCTCCCACAGTCCAACACAGTTGTCCCCTCCCCCAGGGCACCGCCCTTGACCCCCCCACTGGTGCCACCACCCCTCCCTCCCTCTCTGCACCAGATGCTTCTGTTTGTTCTCAAGGTGTGTGGGAGTTAATATAGCAAGCCTGCTGAGGAGCATCTGGGCTCAAAGCCCAACTCCACTGCTTAGTGACTTTGTGCCCTTGAACTTCGGGCCTCAGTTAACCTATCTGAAAAAAAAAAAAAAATGGAGATATTCAAACTGCCTGATAGCATTCTCCAGGGTATAAAGTCAATTAGTGGATAGAAACTGTTTTCTGCCACCATAAGCCCCAGGTTTCTGAGCTGGGATAACTAGGAGAATTTAACTTGCCTGTTCCTATTCCTGCTGGAGTGTTGGGACTCCCACGAGGGCTGGGACATGTCTTCTTTTCGCTGTAGCCCCAAGGCCTGAGGGATCCTGGCACCAGGGCAAGGCTTCCCTGAGCGTGGAAGGAGAGAGTGAGCTCTGGGAAGGGAATGAGGCTTGCTAAGTGGAGGAGGGGAGGAGGCCTTCCCAGAGACGTAGCAAACAGGCAGAAGGGACCAAAGTTCCTGAGCTGGGCAGAGTGGATAGGTGGATGGGCCTGATGGTGAGGGGCCTTGGAAGGCTCAGAAGGGATTGTTTGTTTGTTTATTTGTTTCCAGGTAGGGTCTCGCTCTAACCCAGGCTAACCTGGAATTCTCTGTGTAGCTCAGGGTGGTCTCCAACTCACAGCGATCGATCCTCCTACCTCTGCCTCCCGAGTGCTGGGATTAAAGGCGAGCGCCACCATGCCGGGCCCTCAGAAGAGAAGTTTGATTAACTGTGACAGTCCCTGTGATCCAACTTCTAGGGAAGGGACAAGAAGTCAGTGTGCTCTTTGGGGTACCGTCTGGCGGGGGGGGGAACAACTTTACTAGTGGAAAACATGTATCAGATTACCCACGCCCAATGGTCCTATGGGGGCCATGTCTCCAAGGAGACTTGGGGATAGCATTAAGTCTCTGATGCAGTCAGGTTTACATTGCTGGCAGAAAACACCAGCCTAGAGCAGCTTGTGGGAAGAAAGGGTTTATTTTGGCTTACAGACTGGAGGGGGAGCTCCTTGATGACAGGGGGAAACAGTGGCATGTGCAGAGGGTGGACATCACCTCCTGGCCAACATCAGGTGGACAACAGCAACAGGGAGAGCGTGCCAAACACTGGCAAGGGGAAACTGACTATAACACCCATAAGCCCACCCCCAACAATACGTCACCTCCAGGGGGATCCAATTCCCAAATTGATCCAGCTGGGGACCTAGCATTCAGAAGACCTATATTTATGGGGGACCCTTGATTCAAATAACTCCCAAATGCCTATTTGGGCTTCCACACTGGTCATAGAGCCTGGGCCCTCTTGTTCTGCCTTCAATGGCTCTCCATGTCACAATGGTGCACCCGGGCTAATCAGGGACAAGTGTCACCCAGGCCCGCTCTGTAAGGAGAGCTTCCTCTCTAGGCACCAACATCTTGGCTGTGACAACTAGGCAGGTTCCCCATACCAGGTAGACAGTGCCTCAAGCTGCCTCTTAAGTTCATTGCTTCCAGAAGGTTCCAGCTATGTGCCAGGCACCGTCGCAGGCAGGCATACAGCGGACAGAAACCCTGCCCTCCCACAGAGGGGCCAGGCCAAACTGACGGCTAGCAAGTATACTTGTCACCATCTACTGAGTGACAAAAGGAGCATTTGGAAGATGCTGAAGGAGAAACATCTCCAGAAAGGGGACATTGAGCAAGGCCTGAAGGAGCTGAGGAAGTTCCTGGGGACAGTTCAAGTGCAGGGGCTGCAGTGGGCAGCAAGAGTCATTGGAAGAAGATGACATGGCAGTAGCAGGGTGTGACCGGACATTGCTCTATGAAAGGGCGCCATCCGTGGGCTTAAAAGTTTTAAATTTTATTTTAATATTTTATTTATCTACTTATCTATCTATCATCTATCTATCTATTTACAAGTAGAGAGAGGTAGAAGAGAGACAGGCAGAGAGAATGGGTGTGCCAGGGCCTCCAGCCACTGCAAACAGACTCCAGATGGATGCGCCACTTTGTGCATCTGACTTTCCATGGGCACTGGGGAATCGAACTTGGGTTGTTAGGCTCTGAAGGCAACCACCATAGCCACTGACCCAACCCTCTAGCCCTTTAAATTTTATTTATTTGCAAGAAGAGAGAGAGGGAAGAGAGATGGAGAGAGGGAAGAGAGGAGGGAGGGAGGCCACGAAATGGGCACATCAGGGTCTCTAGCCACTGCAAACTCCAGATACATGTACCACTTTGTGCATCTGGCTTTATGTGGGCACTAGGGAATCAAACCTGGGTTCGTGGCTTTGCAGGCAAGCGCCTTAACCACTGAGCCATCCCTCCAGCCCCTTAAATTTTTTTAAAATTATTATTTGTGTATGTGCATGTTCATGTGTGAGTGCAGACACACATGTGCCACAGTGCACACGTGGAGGTCAGAGGAAAACTTTCAGGTTGGTTCTCTGCCTGTCAACTTCACTTGAGGTGGGGTTTCTCACCCGGATTCTCCCTCTGCTGTTCTTGGCTGCCTTTGCAATGAACTCTGGGAGACTCTCCTGTCTCCACCTCCCATCTCACAGTCAGAATCAGCATGCTGGGATTACAGGAGCCCACCATGGGCTTCTGGCTTTTTACATGGGATCCGGGAATAGAACACGGGCACTCCAGCTTCAGCAACAAGCACTTTACCCATCTCTTCAGCCCGTTAGTGGTTTTGAGCAAATAGAAGACAGAATCTGGCTTAGCTTTGCGGGTCTTTTCTTTCTTTCTTTCTTTCTTTCTTCCTTCCTTCCTTCCTTCCTTTCTTTCTTTCTTTCTTTCTTTTCTTTCTTTCTTTTTTTGCATTTTAGAATTGCAAAATGAAAACCAGATACACAAAAGCCCACCACACATATTCGAGCTGAATGTTGCATTTATTATAAGGTACCCCAGGGAGCTGGTGAGATGGCTTCATGGATAAAACTCTTCTGCATAAGCCTGATTCCATGTAAAAGCTGGAAGCAGGGCTGGAGGGATGGCTTAGCCGTTAAGGTGCTTGCCTGCAAAGCCAAAGGACCCAGGTTAGAGTCTCCAGGATTCACGTAAGCCAGTTGCACAAGGTGGTGCATGTGCCTGGAGTTCGTTTGCAGTGGCTGAAGGCCCTGGTGCGCCCATTCTCTCTCTATGTATCTGCCTCTTCCTCTCTCTCTCTCTCAAATAAATAAAATAAAATAAAATAAAATAAAATAATTATTTTTTAAGTTGGAAGCTATGGTAATCTCAGCATGCCTATAGTGAGATGGGAGGCACAATTACCAGAAACCGGCTGATCAGCTAGCTTGGTGAACAGAGCAGAACCACCAGAGACCCTGCCTCAAAATCAGGTGGAAGGTGAGGAATAGCATTCAAAAACGGTCTCTGACTTGCACATGCGCACACACATGAACACACACGCACACACACCTAAGTAAACAATAAGGCAGTAGTTCATTCCTTAAAAGTCTGTTTTGTTGTATGTGAAGCCTTGGACTCACATTGCCTCCCTCCCTTCCTCCCTTTTTTCCTTCCTTGCTTCCTTCTTCCCTCCCTATCTCACTCCCTACCTCCCTTGCTTCTTTTTCTTTGAGTTACTTAAATATTTTTTAATGGCATAGAACATTGAATATTGATGTAAAAAGAAGTCAGATTATCTGGTTTTTTTTTCCATTATAAAGGTCATTTATTCTTTCTTTCTTTTCTTTTCTTTTTTTTTGGGGGGGGTTTCCAAGGTAGGGTCTCACTCTAGCCCAGGCTGACCTGGAATTCATTCACTATGTAGTCTCAGGGTGGCCTCGAACTCACAGCGATCCTCCTACCTCTGCCTCCCCAGTGCTGGGATTAAAGGCGTGTGCCACCACACCCACTGTCCCTCCTTTTCTTCTGTGGTCGCTTATAGCAGTGTTCACAGTGCTTTCCTTCTAGCTTAGCTCTTAACTAATGTTCTTTTCTCCTACTTTCTAATTGTTTCCTGAGTTCCCATTCCTGAGTTTTTTTCTATTTCATACCCGTACTTTCCCCCTCATTCTGCCTCCCTGGTGTATTTCTGTTGCCTGTGGGCATGTTAGTCTGTTCTGAACTCTGATTTCTCATAATCACTTTCTTCAGGCGCATGCTTCTGGAGTTCATTTGCAGTGGCTGGAGGCCCTAGCATGCCCATTCTCTCATTTTCTCTCTCTCCTCCCCCCCTCTCAAGTAAATAAATAAGGTATAATTTAAAACAAAACCTTTCTTCTGGATTCTGCTTCACAGATTTATTTTTGCTCATTTTTAGAAGTTTGTTTTTCACTGAAACTTTAGGAAGAGGTATAGTGAGGAGAGGTTTCTAATGTTACACCAACCATGTCCTATTCTTGTTTTCCAAATACAGAGCAACTTGCTTTTGGCAATCCTATCTGCAGTTCCTTGGGTCTAATTGGGCTTTCTCCTTTGAATCTGAGTCCTTGTTCTTCTTTTTCTTCTATTTATTTAGTTAGTTGAGAGAGGGAAAGAGAAAGAGAGAGAGAGAGAGAGAGAGAATATGGGTGCACCAGGGCTCCTATCCTTGTAAGCAGACTCTAGACACACATGCTTCTTTGTAGTGTGGCTTTACATGGATACTGGAGAATCAAACCTGGGCCATCAGACTTTGCAGGCAAGTGCCTTAACCGCTAAGCCATCTCTCCAGCCCATTTTGTCATTTTTTTAAAGATTTATTTATTTTTATTTATTAGAGACAGAGATGGGTAGGGGAGAGAGAGAGAGAGAGAATGGGAGCGCCAGGGCCTCCAGCCACTGCAAATGAACTCCAGATGCGTGTGCCACCATGTGCATCTGGCTTACGTGGGACCTGGAGAATCAAACCTGGGTCCTTAGGCTTTGCAGGCATGTTCCTTAACCACTAAACCCATTTTGCTTTTTTGTTGTTGTTGTTGTTGTTTGTTTTTTCGAGGTAGGGTCTCACTCTAGCTCAGGCTGACCTGGAATTCACTATGGAGTCTCAGGGTGGCCTCGAACTCACAGCGATCCTCCTACCTCTGCCTCCTGAGTGCTGGGATTAAAGGCGTGCACCACCATGCCCAGCTCCATTTTGTTATTTTTTTTTTTTAAACAAGTGGATTTCACTGCTGAGCCATCTTCTCAGAATGGTTTACCATTTTTATTGGGTTGTAATTATCATTTATTTATACAAATTCTTTTCTTAAATTGCTTTTTGTTTCATGTACATTTTGTTTTAAACTTATCAGTATGTATGTGTGGGTGGGAGGAGGGTGCGAGTGTGTGCCCCTGCATACATGTGGAGGGCTTCAGGGCAGTCTGTCCCTTCCTTCCACATTGCTTGAGACAGGGTCTCCCTTGTTTTTGCCACTCCAGACAAGATCTGGCTTGTTCAAGGCAATACAGCTATAGAAATGTTTTTGTTGTTGTTGTTGTTGTTGTTTGTTTGCTTTGGGTTTTTTTTTGTTTGTTTGGTTTTTTTTTGTTGTTTTGTTTTTAAAGGTAGGGTCTCACTCTGGTCCAGGCTGACCTGGAATTAACTATGTAGTCTCAGGATGGCCTTGAATTCTCAGCGATCCTCCAACCTCTGCCTCCCGAGTGCTGGGATTAAAGGTGTATGCCACCACACCTAGCCTGTAGACATGTTTGGTTTTTTTAAAGGTAAAATTATCCTCAACTTCATTTTATTTTTTCATTGACAGCTTCCATAATTGTAAACAATATCCCATGGTAATTCCCTCCCTCCCCTCATTTTTCCCTTTGAAACTCCACTCTCCATATCCCCTCCCCCTCTCAATCAGTCTCTCTTTTATTTTGATGTCCTGATCTTTTCCTCCTATGATGGTCTTGTGTAGGTAGTGTCAGGCACTGTGAGGTCATGGATATCCAGGCCATTTTGTGTCTGGAGGAGCACATTGTAAGGAGTCCTGACCTTCCTTTGACTCTTACATTCTTTCTACCACCTCTTCCGCAATGGACCCTGAGCCTTGGAAGGTATGATAGAGATATTTCAGTGCTGAGCACTCCTCTGTCACTTCTTCTCAGCACCATGGTGCCTTCTGAGTCATCTCAAGGTCACTGCCATCTGAAAAGAGAAGGTTCTCTACCAAAAGTGAAAGTAGCATTAATATATGGGTATGAACATTAGGAGAAGTGCTTACTGGGCAGTTTAGTGAGCATAGTACACACATTTAGCCAGACAGCAGCAGCAAACATTACACCCCTAGGGCTCATGATTACCCCTGTTGTAGGTTTTCAGTATCAGGGATGTATTCCCTCCCATGGAGCAGGCCTCCAGTCAAATTAGAGGGCAGTTGGTTTCCCTTATAACAGATGTGCCACTATTGCACCCATTAGCTCATTTGGCCTGGCTGGCCAAATATAAGGCTTGCAGTGTCCACTGTTGAGTATCTTCACTGGTGATTTCTCTCTCTCTCTCCCATTGAACTGCATGCAGAATGGCTTCTTCCAGCTTTCTATCAGCTGGTCTACATGGACTGAGGTTTTCAGCTCAGCTCCAGCAGGATTTCTCAGTGACCTTGCAACCCAAGTATGTGGAGTCTTCAGCAACAGGGTCTTACCATCTATTCCTGGTGGGAAACTAAGGGCCTCAGCAATGGCCTGTAATGTTTTGGGGGCATCAGGGACCTCCCTGGCCAACAACTCACTGGAAGGTATCCATCCCTGGCACTGAAAATTTTCTAGTAACAGTCTATGGCTTCTGAGTGTTCCATTGTCCAGAAGAGAAGGTTTCCATATGACTTAGGATTTGATTAGCCCTCCCTCCACCTTTCCTTTACTCAATCTCTTCCCCTGACCTCACTTAGGCCTTTTCACCCTCATTAATCTGTTCTTCTCATTACATATATACAATACCGTCCTATTATGTCTCTCCCTCCCTCCCTTTCTATTACATTTATATTTCCTTTCTAGCTTACTGGCCTATGCTATTGAGTTTTCTTCTTACTCATACAGAAGTCCAGTCATCTGTAGCTAGGATCCACATATGAGAGAGAACATGTGATGTTTGGCTTTCTGAGCCTGAGTTACCTCACTTAGTATAATCCTTTCCAGATCCATCCATTTCCTTGCAAATTTCATAACTTCATTTTTCTTTACCCCTGAGTAGAACTCCCTTGTGTAAATGTGCCACATCTTCATTATCCACTCATCAGTTGAGGGACATCTAGGCTGGTTCCATTTCCCAATTATTGTGAATAGAGCGGCAATAAACATGGATGTGCAAGTATCTCTAAGGTAGTGAGATGGGTCCTTAGGATATATGCCTAGGAATGCTATAGCTGGGTCATATGGTAGATCTATATTTAGCTGTCTCAGGAACTTCCACACTGATTTCCACAATGGCTGGACCAGATTGCATTCCCACCAACAGTGTAGAAGGGTTCCTCTTTTTCTGCATCCTCGCCAGCATTTATGATCATTTATGGTCATGATGGTAGCCAATCTGCTAGAAGTGAGATGGAATCTCAATTTAATCTGCACTTCCCTGATGACTAAGGATATAGAATATTTTTCTAGATGTTTATATGCCATCTGTGTTTCTTCTTTTGACAATTCTCTATTTATTTCCATAGCCCATTTTTAATTGGGTTGTTTGATTTCTTATTATTTAATTTTTTGAGTATCCTAGATATTAATCCTCTATCAGATGTATATCTGGCAAAGATATTTTCCCATTCTGTAGGTTGCCTCTTTGCTTTATTCACAGTGTCCTTTGCCGTACAAAAGGCTTGTAATTTCATGAGGTCCCAGTGGTTAATCTGTGGTTTTATTGCCTGAGCAATTGGGTTATATTCAGAAAGTCTTTGCCAAGACCAATATGTTGAAGGGTTTCCCCTACTTTTTCCTCTAGCAGTTTCAGAGTTTCAGGTCTGATATTAAGGTTTTTAATCTATTTGGACTTAATTCTTGTGCATGGAGAGAGAGAAGAATTTATTTTCATCCTTCTACAGATACATATCCAGTTTTCCCAGCACCATTTGCTAAAGAGGCTGTCTTTTCTCCAGTTAGTTTTTGTGGTTTTTTTTTTTTTTTTTTTTTTTTTTTTTTTTTTTTTTTTTTTTTTTGCATTTTTGTTGAAGATCAGGTGGCTATAGCTACCCGGAACTACATCTGGGTCCTCTATTCTGTTCCATTGATCTACATGTCTGCTTTTGTGCCAGTACCATGCTGTTTTTGTTACTATGGCTCTGTAGCATAGGTTAAAATCAGGTGTGGTGATACCACCAGCCTTATTTTTGTTGCTCAAAATTGTTTTAGGTATATGAGATTTTTTTTTGTGCTTCCAGATGAATTTTTGGGTTGTTTCTTCTATTTGCGTGAAGAATGCCATTGGAATTTTCATGGGGATTGCATTAAATGTGTAGATTGCTTTTGGTAAGATTGCCATTTCACAATATTGATTCTTCTGATCCAAAAACAAGGGATGTTTTCCATTTCCTAGTGTCTTCTGCAATTTCTCTCTTGAGTGTTTTAAAGTTTTCATTGTAGAGATCCTTCACTTCCTTGGTTAGGTTTATTTCAAGGTACTTTATTATTTTTTATGCAATTATGAATGGGAATGATTCTCTAATTTCATCCTCTGTGTGTTTGTTGTTAGCACATAGGAAGACTACTGATCTCTGTGTATTTATTTTGTATCCTGCTACATGGCTATAGGTGCTTATCAGCTCTTAACAGGTTGCTGGTAGAGCCTTTAGGGTCCTTTATGTATAGAATCATGATTTTATTTAGGTAGGTAATATAAATCAAGGAAATCATCCATTTCTTTCAGATTTTCAAACTTAGTGGAGTATATGTTCTTATATTATGTCCCTCTGATATTTTGAATTTCTCTGGTATCTGTTGTGATGCTCCCTTTTTCATCTCTAATTTTATTAATTTGTGTCTCTTCTCTCCTTCTTTTCATCAGATTTGCTAAAGGTTTATTAATCTTGTGTATCTTTTCAAAGAACCAACTCTTTGTTTCATTGATTCTTTAGATTTTTTTTTGTTTCTATTTCATTAATTTCTGCCCTAAATTTTATTATTTCTTCCCATCTACTGAATTTCAGCTTGCTTTGTTCTTCTTTTTCCAAGGCTTTAAGGTGAAGCATTAGGTCGTTTACTTGAGACCTTTCTAATTTCTTAATATAGGCACTTAAAGCTATAAATTTCCCTCTTAGGACTGCCTTCATTGTGTCCCCAAGATTTTGGTATGTTGTGTTCTCATTATCATTTGACTCTATGGATTTTTTGATTTCCTTCTTGATTTCTTCATTGACCCATTCATCATTTAGTAGTGTATTGTTTAGTTTTCATGATTTTGTGTATGCTCTATAGCTTTTCTTGCTACTGATTTGTAGTTTGATCCCATTATGATCAGATAGAGTGCAAGGAATTATTTTAATTTTCCTGTACTTGTTAAGATTTGTTTTGTGTCCTAATATATGGTCTATTTTAGAGAATGTTCCATGTGCTGCTGAAAAGAATGTATATTCTGCAGCATTTGGATGAAATGTCCTGTATATATCTGTTAGGTCCATTTCTTCTATGACCTCATTTAATTCAGATGCCTCTCTGTTTATTTTTTGTCAGGATGACCTGTCAATTGATGAGAGTGGGGTGTTGAAGTCCCCCACTACCATTTGGGGCTTGGTGTTATCTGTGACCTTAGTTCTAATAGCATTTGTTTGATGAAGTTGGGAGCCCCATGTTAGGTGCCTATATGTTTAGGATTGTAATGTCCTCCTGTTGGAGTGTGCCTTTAATCAATATAAAGTGACCTTCCTTATCTTTCCTAACTAATGTTGGTCTGAAGTCTACCTTGTCAGATATTAGGATAGCAACCCCTGCTTGATTTCTAGGCCCATTTGCTTGAAACACCATTTTCCAACCTTTTACCCTAAGATAGTGTCCATCCTTTGTAGACAGGTGAGTTTCTTGGAGGCAACAAATTGAAGGATCCTGCTTTTTAATCCAATCTGCGAACCTATGACTTTTGGTTGGGTCATTGAGGCTGCTGATATTAAGAGCTATTATTGCAACATGTGTATTTGTTTTTTCCACTTTTCTTGTTTTATAGTTCTTCTGGTTTTACCTTTGTTTTCTTGTATTAACTAGTATTTGAGTATGGTTTATTTTTTTTCCAGATTCCTTATATGTGTGCTTTTCTTTCTCTTCAGCATGGAGGATTCTTTCAAGTATTTTCTGTAGAGCTGGTTTTGTCTTCAAATATTCCTTTAGCCTGCTTTTGTTGTGGAATGTCCTTATTTCTCTGTCTATCTGAATGGATAGCTTTGCAGGATAAAGTAACTTTGGTTGACATTTGTTATCTTTCAGAACTTGGAATACATCATTCCAAGTCCTTCTGGCTTTTAAAGTTTGTGTTGAGTAATCTGCTGTAATCCTGATGGACTTGCCTTTGTAGGTAGCTTGATTTTTCTCTCTAACTGCTTGCAATATTTTTCTTTGGTTCATGTGTTTTGTAGTTTGATTATAATATAGCAAGGAGAAGTTCTTTCCAGGTTTTGTCTGGCTGGTGTTCTAAAGGATTCCTGTATCTGCATTGGCACCTCTTTCCCAATTTGGAGGAAGTTTTCTTCTATGATTTTGCTGAAAACACCTACTTTGCCTTTGGAGTGAAATTCTTTCTTCTATTATATCCTGAATTCTTATGTTTGATCTTTTCATAGTGTCCCTAATACCTTGAAATTCCCATTCATACTTTCCTATTAGTTTGTCATTCTCTTTGTTGGACTGTATTAGATCTGCTACCTGGTCTTCTAGTTTAGATATTCTGTCCTCTCCTTCATCCATTCTACTGGTGAGATATTCTACAGAGTTTTTTATTTCATTGACTGTGTTCTTCATTGCTCGTAGTTATGACTGGTTTTTCTTTATTATTTTCATTTCCTTATTTATGTCTTGTATTGACCTCCTTATTTCATTAAATTGATTTCCTATGTCTTCTTTCATTTCTTTGATTTCCTCCTTGATTTCTTTGAACATATTTATAATCATTCTTTTGAAATCTTTCTCAGGCATTTCCTCTAAATCAGTCTCACTGGAGGTCATTTCTGATGCATTAATACTTTTGGTAGATTTATATTGTCTTGATTTTTTGTGTTTTTTTGTGTTATAATATTTAATATATATAATATTACATATTTTTGCATCTTGTATTAATTTAATGCTTGGATTTTCTAATTATCTTCAGTATTATTAGATGTGTCAATCAATCTGATGTTATATATCTTCAGGGTAGGAGCTTAACGTGCTAGGTGTGGCTCTTAGGACTCTCAGAGTAACTACAAAAGTGACCCTTGAGGTTGGGTTTGCCTGCTATGAGAGTATTCAAGTAGACTGAGTGGAACAAAATACAGGCAGATTCTAAAATTTAATTAAACAATGTACACATTCAATGAAAAATGGCACAGAGTATTTATGCAAGAGTAGGTATTATGATAACCAGATCCTCTAACAAAATTATAGCCCCTTAGGATGTGTATTGCCCCATACCCTTAATCCTGTCAACTAGGAGGGTAAGATTTGTGGTCTGTTGAGGGTTTCACGTCAGCTTGTGACCAAGTGAGACCCTTTCCTAACAAATGACAGAAGAGGAAACAAAGCCACTATAAATCAAGAAGCAACAAGTAAGAAGCCCAAAATATAGCTTATTTAAGAATGGCAAATCCCACCATCCATCAGATTGAACATATAATTTATCCTGATATGGAAGGTGCAATTAGCACTTCCAGTTCAGGCCTATATACCAGGCTTATTTGGTGGGTACTGACCTGGTGTAATCCCAGTTACCTTTTGGGATGACTTTGGTCTCAGTTATGGTGCGCTCCTGCTTGGGTCCCTTTGTTGCGCTGTGGGCTCAGGTAGTCTGGCTGGATCGCTGCTCTGATCACCTGTGTCAGGTGCTGTGTAGGTGAGCTCCCTTCCCCAGGTCTCTGGTGCTTATTGGTGCTTGAGTTGGTGGTGGGGAGGGGAGGCTGTGGATAGTGGCTGAAGTTTTCCCACCCCTCCGTTCTTCTCTGCCATCCTCTCTTGTTTTCTTTTTCTTTGTTTAGTTGAGAGCAACAGACAGAGAGAAAAGGCAAATAGAGAGAGAGAATGGGCGCACCAGGGCCTCCAGCCACTGCAAAGGAACTCCAGATACATGTGCCCCCTTGTGCATCTGGCTAACATGGGTCCTGGGGAATTGAGCCTCGAACTGGGGTCCCTAGGCTTCACAGGCAAGTGCTTAACCACTAAGCCATCTCTCCAGCCCCCTTCACGTTTCTTGAGTTTGCGAGGAGCTCTGGTGTGAGTAGAAAATCCCCTCACCTGGCTTTTCCTGTAGCTCAGGCCGAGCCTGGTGGCTGTGGCCCTGTGGCCCTGGGTCCGTCGCTGCTGGAGCCGCTTCTGCCCGCTTCTGTGGACTCTAGATGCTCTGGATCTCTCCTACTTCTCTGCTGCAGTTGATATTTTCTTCTACTCCTCACTTTTTAGTAGAAGAGAGTATTCTACTGGGTTTATTTTTGGCTTTTTCCTCCCCTGGGCTGCTTTGGTATGGTTCCTACACCACAATCTTAACCGGAAGTCTGTAGACATGTTTTTGCCACATCACATGTACCACTCTAGCTGGACCCGTGAACGTCTGGATTCTCCTGGCTCCATCTCCAATGCTGTAGCCAATGCGTCAACATCGAAAACATGGGCACCGCCCTGCATCTGGCTTTATGGGTGCTGGGAATCAAACTTGGGTTGTCACACTTATAAGTAACTACCTTGAACTTCTGAGCCATCTTCTGAGCCCCTGTTTGTTTTAATTTTAGACCCAGGGTCTCACTATGTAGTCTTGGCCAGCCTCTTGTGCTTTAATCCCAGTACTAGGGAGCCAGTGATTCTCCTGCCTCAGCCTCCCGGTGTTAGGATTGGAGGCACTGAGCCACTGTTCCCTACTTATAGAAGTTCTGTATATAATCAAGGTAGGAGTCCTGGGCTGGAAAGATGGCTCAGCAATTCAAGGTACTTGCATGCAAAGCCTAATGGCCTGGGTTCAATCTCCCAGTACCCACATAAAGCAATATAAACAAAGTGGCACATATGTCTGGAATTCATTTGCAGTGAATGGCAGGAGGCCCTGGTATGCCTCTTCTCTCTCTCTCTCTCTCTCTCTCTCTCAAACAAACAAACAAATAAATAAATATTAAAAAAGAAATGACATGCTGGGTGTGGTGGTGTATGCCTTTAATCATAGCACTTGGGAGGAGGTAGGAGGATCACCATGAGTTTGAGGCCAGCCTGAGACTACATAGTGAATTCCAGGTCTTCCTGGCTAGAGGTGAGACCCTACCTTGAAAAACAAAACAACAACAAAAAAAGATATTGCCAGATTAAGTATGATGAATATTTTTCCTAATCTGTAGCTTGCCAGTCCTCTCCTCTCCCCTTCCCTTCCCTTCCTTCCCTTCCTTCCCTTCCCTTCCCTTCTGCTCCCTTCCCTTCCCTTCCCTTCCCTTCCCTTCCCTTCCCTTCCCTTCCTTCCCTTCCCTTCCCTTCCCTTCCTTCCCTTCCCTTCCCTTCCCTTCCCTTCCCCTTCCCCTTCCCTTCCCTTCCTTCCTTCCCTTCCTTCCCTTCCCTTCCTTCCCTTCCCTTCCCTTCCCTTCCCTTCCCTTCCTTCCCTTCCCTTCCCTTCCCTTCCCTTCCCTTCCTTCCCTTCCCTTCCCTTCCCTTCCCTCCCTTCCTTCCCTTCCCTTCCCTTCCCTTCCCTTCCCTTCCTTCCCTTCCCTTCCCTTCCTTCCCTTCCCTTCCTTTCCCTTCCCTTCCCTTCCCTTCCCTTCCCTTCCTTCCCTTCCTTCCTTCCTTCCCTTCCCTTCCTTCCCTTCCCTTCCCTTCCCTTCCCTTCCCTTCCCTTTCCCTTCCCTTCCCTTCCCTTCCCTTCCCTTCCCTTCCCTTCCCTTCCCTTCCCTTCCCTTCCCTTCCCTTCCCTTCCCTTCCTCCCTTCCCTTCCCTTCCCTTCCCTTCCCTTCCCTTCCCTTCCCTTCCCTTCCTTCCCTTCCCTTCCCTTCCTTCCCTTCCCTTCCCTTCCTTCCCTTCCCTTCCCTTCCTTCCCTTCCCTTCCCTTCCCTTCCCTTCCCTTCCCTTCCCTTCCTTCCCTTCCCTTCCTCCCTTCCCTTCCCTTCCCTTCCCTTCCCTTCCCTTCCCTTCCTTCCCTTCCCTTCCTTCCCTTCCCTTCCCTTCCCTTCCCTTCCCTTCCCTTCCCTTCCCTTCCCTTCCTCCTTCCCTTCCCTTCCCTTCCCTTCCCTTCCTTCCCTTCCCTTCCCTTCCCTTCCCTTCCCTTCTCCCTTCCCTTCCCTTCCCTTCCCTTCCTTCCCTTCCCTTCCTTCCCTTCCCTTCCTTCCTTCCCTTCCCTTCCCTTCCCTTCCTTCCCTTCCCTTCCCTTCCCTTCCCTTCCTTCCCTTCCCTTCCCTTCCTTCCCTTCCCTTCCCTTCCCTTCCCTTCCCTTCCCTTCCCTTCCCTTCCCTTCCTCCTTCCCTTCCCCTTCCCTTCCCTTCCCTTCCCTTCCCTTCCCTTCCCTTCCCTTCCCTTCCCTTCCCTTCCCTTCCTTCCCTTCCCTTCCCTTCCCTTCCCTTCCCTTCCCTTCCCTTCCCTTCCCTTCCCTTCCCTTCCCTTCCCTTCCTTCCCTTCTCCCTTCCCTTCCCTTCCCTTCCCTTCCTTCCCTTCCCTTCCCTTCCCTTCCCTTCCCTCCCCTTCCCTTCCCTTCCCTTCCCTTCCCTTCCCTTCCCTTCCCTTCCCTTCCCTTCCCTTCCCTTCCCTTCCTTCCCTTCCCTTCCTCCCTTCCCTTCCCTTCCCCTTCCTTCCCTTCCCTTCCCTTCCCTTCCCTCCTTCCCTTCCCTTCCCTTCCCTTCCTTCCCTTCCCTTCCCTTCCCTTCCCTTCCCTTCCCTTCCCTTCCCTTCCCTTCCCTTCCCTTCCCTTCCCTTCCCTTCCCTTCCCTTCCCTTCCCTTCCCTTCCTTCCCTTCCCTTCCCTTCCCTTCCCTTCCCTTCCCTTCCCTTCCCTTCCCTTCCCTTCCCTTCCCTTCCCTTCCCTCCCCTTCCCTCCCCTTCCTCCCCTTCCTTCCCCTTCCTTCCCTTCCCTCCCTTCCCTTCCCTTCCTCCCTTCCCTTCCCTTCCTTCCCTTCCCTTCCCTTCCCTTCCTTCCCTTCCCTTCCCTTCCCTCTTCCCTTCCCCTTCCTCCTTCCCTTCCCTTCCCTTCCCTTCCCTTCCCTTCCTTTCCATTCCCCCTTCTCTCTCATATTTGAGACAAAGTTTTGCTATATAACCCAGGCTGGCCTTGAACTCACATCAGTCTTCCTGTCTCAGCCTCCCAAATGCATGTGGGATTACAGGTATGTGCCATCATGCCCAGCTGTTTAATCTTTTTCTTAGTAGTGCCTGTCTTTGATGAACAGAAATTTAAAATTTTTGTAAGTAGTTCATGTGTATGCTTTATCCAGGAATTTTTTCCTTGTGGCAAAGATGGTCCACTAAGTTTCCATCTAGAAATGCTATCTTTTGAGATTTACATCTATTTCTATGATCCATTTCATATTTTTTGTGTACAGTCACGATTAGCATTTTTCCCATGTAACTTGGTGTGGTGGCGCATGCCTTTAATCTCAGCACTGGGGAGGCAGAGGTAGGAGGATTGCCATCAGTTCAAGGCCACCCTGAGACTACATAGTGAATTCCAGGTCAGCCTGGCCTAAAGTGAGACCCTACCTTGAGAAAAAAAAAAAAAAAAAAGAATCCTTGGGCTGGAGAGATGGCTTAGTGGTAAGGAGCTTGCCTGCGAAGCCTAAGAACCCAGCTTCAGTTCCCCAGTACCCATGTAAGTCAGATGCACAAAGTGACACATGTGTCTGGAATTCATTTGCAATGGCTAGATGCCCTGGTATGCCCATTCTCTTTCTATCTGCCTTTCACTCAAATAAATAATAAAAATAGAATATTGAAAAAAGATTCATTTACCAATTAATCAATTTAGTATTTTGGTTGGAAATTGACTTGTCATGTATATGTGGGTCTTCTTCTGGGCTCTTCACTATGTTCCACTGATGTGTTTGTCTGTCTGTCTGTCTGTCTGTCTGTCCTCATCTAGTACCACACCATCCCTTACTGTGGCTGACAGGTAGTAAGTACTGAAATCAAGTAGTCTAAGAACCTTGTTCTCTTTCAAAACTGTTTTGCCTGTTAAAAATCATTTGGGCTGGTGATGGGTCTCAGTGGGTAGAGTGCTTGCCTAGCATACAGGAAGCCCTGGGTTCGAGCCCCAGCACTGCATAAACTGGGTGAGTAGTGCATGCCTGAAATCCTATGTACTAGGGAGGTGAAGCTGAAAGAGTTCAACGTCATCCTTGGGTACATCGTGAGTTCAAGGCCATCCTGGGCTAGACTGTGTCTCCAAAAAAAAAAAAACTTTCATATTTCTATATAAATATTATGGAATCAGCTTGTCAGTTTCTTCAAGAAAGCCTGCTGGAGTTCTGACAGAGGTTGCGTTGGACAGTGACTCACTGGTCACCATGAATGTGGTATGTCTCTCCATTTATTTTTCTCAGCAATGTTCTGTCATCTTCAGTCTAGCGACCGTGCACATCTGTAGATAGATTTATTCCTAGGTATTTGTAATCATTATAAATGGCATTGTCAAGTTCATTGTCCATTTGTTCATTGTTCAGCTGGGCCTATAATCCGGACACTCTGAGGCTGAGGTAGGAGGTCCTCAAGTTCAATGGCAGCCTCGGCTACATATTGAGACCCTGTCTCAAAATCAAACCCATGTTCAATGCTTGTCTTACAACTAGCAGGAGGAGTCTGGCTCCTGTACTAAGAAAAAATTTCCAAGGATGGAGGACAGAAGCAGAAGTGGAAGGCCAGCAGGGGGCGACTGCAAACCCTCGGAGGGAGGTAGTGTCCAGGGAAGGTGAGGAAGTATAGTGGGTAGTGCTGAAGGAAGGATCGTCAGAGTTTTTCTGATGGGCCGAGATCAAGTGTGAAGCTGGAAGTCAAGGATGCACCGAGGCTTCAGCCTGGTCCGTGACAGGCAGAGTCATGATTACCTGCTGTGCCTTTTTTATTTTTTACTTTTTCTTTTCTTTTCTTTCTTTATTTTATTTATTTAGTTTTTTTTTTGAGGTAGAGTCTCCCTGTAGCCCAGGCTGACCTGGAATTCACTATGTAGTCTCAAATTGACCTTGAACTCAGTGATCCTGCTACCTCGACCTCCTGAGTGCTGGGATTAAAGGCATGTGTCACCGCGCCTGGCTGGCATCTAGCTTTACAAGGGTACTGGGAAATCAAACCTGGGCCATCAGACTTTGCAAGTAAGTGCCTTTAACCACTGAGCCATGTCTCCAGCTCCACTATGCCTTTTATTTTTATTTTATTTTTTTGAGAGAGAGAGAGAACAGAATGGGTGCCTGAGGGCCTTTCAGCCACTGTGAACAAACTCCAGACGCTTGCACCCCCTTGCCGACCTGCGTGGCATTGCATGCTTGGTCACTGTTGCATTTGGCTATAGTGGGATCTGGAGAATTCCAACAGGAGTTCTTAGGCTTTTCAGGCAAGCACCTTAACCACTAAGCCATCTCTCCAGGTCTCCACTGTGCCTTTTTTTTTTTTTTTTTTTTTCGGTGCTGAGGACCGAACCCAGGGCCTTGCGCTTGCTAGGCAAACGCTCATCCACTGAGCTAAATCCCCAACCCCTCCACTGTGCTTTTTAAAGCGGAGTCCAAGGAAAGTCAGTGTGAGGAGGAGAGGTCTGGACGGGAGTCAGCAGCATGGGGGCTGGGAAGCTCAGCAGGGGTGGGAGAGAAGAGGACTCGCAGGTGGCACGTGAGTCAGTCCTAAGGGACCAGGAGAAGAGGAAGACTAAAGGGAGTTCTGGGGCAGACTGGAGAGCGCTCAGGAGAAGAGGATCTGGGGTCAGCTCATAGAAACAGTTCTCTCAAGAGACTTCCTGGGCTGAAGAGATGGCTCCGCGGTTAAGGCACTTACTTACAGAGCCTAACGACCCAGGTTTGGGTCCTCAGTACCCGTGTAAAGCCAGGTGCACAAGGTGGCACATGCATCTGGAGTTCGTGTGCAGTGGCTGGAGGCTCTGTTGTACCCATTCTCTCTGTCTCTCTTCTATCTCTCTCTGCTTGCAAATAAATCATTTTTAAAATTTATTTTATTTTATCCATTTGAGAGAGAGAGAAAAAGAAAGAGGCAGATATAGAGAGAGAAAGAATGGGTACACCAGGGCCTTTAGCCACTGTAAATGAACTCCAGATGCATGTGCCACCTTGTGCATCTGGCATATGTGGGTACTGGGGAATCAAACCTGGGTCCTTTGGCTTTGCAGGAGAGTGCCTTAACTGCTTATCCTCCAGCCCAAATAATTTTTTTTTAAATAAGCCCAACAGACTGACTTTTTTTGGGGGGGGGGTTTCAAGGTAGAGTCTCACTCTAGGTCAGGCTGACCTGGAATTCACTATGTAGTCTCAGGGCAGTCTCAAACTCCTGACGATCCTCCTACCTCTGCTTCCCGAGTGCTGGGATTAAAGGTGTGTGCTACCACGCCCGCCTCTGGATTTTTTTTTTTTTTAATGTGAGAAAAAGTGAGTCTGTGTGAGAGAGAATTGGGGTGCCAAGGCCTTGAGTCACTGCAGCCGAACTCCAGTCGTGTGGGCCACCTTGTGCGCATGTGCGACCTTGTACATCTGGCTTACATGGGACCTGGAGAGTCGAACATGGGTCCTTAGGCTTCTCAGGCATGCGCCTTAACCACTAACCCATCTCTCCAACCCTAGCTAGCTGAAGCTACAGCCCTATAGACTGTACTTTAAGGGCATTAAAAAAAAATTTTTATGCCCAGCCTCTCAGGGCCAGCTGTGACACTTCTCATGCCCACTGTTAACAGTCTCTATTGGTCTTCGTATTCTCTGCAGACCAGCAGACTATGCCACAGTTGAAATGCCCGAGCTTGTCCACTCTGCTGGTTTTGTGTGTTTAACCTGTTTGTGTCCTTCTGTGAGGTTCAAGGCCATCTGTCTGTGTACCTACCATTCAGCCATCTTTACACGCTCTGGCTGGAGTGGCCTGGTGTGAGGCTCTTTCCCAGCTGCACGCTCCTCTGAGACCCCGTGATTCATAAGGGGCAATTGTTTAGAAGGTGGGGGTGTCAGAAACACAAGGGTGTGTTTGCACCAGAATCTTAGCCTGTCACTTTGGTGGGAAAGCAGAGACAGGAGGAGGGCAGGACAAGCAAGGACCCTCGGTGTAAGGAGACAGCACTGTGAGGTTTCTTCCTACCTATGTAGGGCCATGACCTCCCTGCTGCTGCCCCCAACAGAAACAGTACCCCATGTTCCAAAACGATGTACCTTGTGTCTGTTGTTTCTATAAGCATGCCTGCCCGCAAGGCACTTTTTTCTGTGTGCCAACCCCCCAGCCACAGGCTGGCAGCTGTAGCTCAGCTTTTCAGGGCTTGGCCAGTACAAAGGAGGAGCCCTGTGCTCCCTGGCAGAGCAGCTATTACCAAGGATTTGGGAACAATGAAGGGGGAGAAGAACGTTAGGAATGTCACAATGTGCTGATTTTCCCTACATACGGGAGATTACTTTTCTAGGCAGCGCCTTCGCCCCACAGGAAGGATGGACCCAGATTCCCCCAGAGGAAAGGATGTGGGAAAGGAGAAAGGACAGAGGGGCTGGCCGAGATGGGCATGTCTGAGGGGTGCTCCTGCTTCCCAGGCAGATGCACCCAAGGATGGTGTCTCTGGGGAGCCCCTGATCCGACCCCTCATATGCAGGCATCTGGAGAAAGCTGATGGAGGGAGCCAGGGATGTGCCAGGCGCCTGCCCAGCTTACAGCCTTAGAGCTCATCAAGTGCTGAGTGAGCACCAGGCCAAGCTTTTCCTTTCACAGATGGGGAAACTGAGGCCCAGAATGGGATAGCAACTCGTCTCAAGTTATGAGCAAATTGTAGGCCAAGCAAAAGCTAGGAAGCCTCTCTCTCTCTCTCTTTCTTTCTTTTTTTTGTTTTTTGTTTTTTGAGGTAGGGTTTCACTCTGGCCCAGGCTGACCTGGAATTTGCTCTGTAGTCTCAGCATGGTCTTGAACTCATGGTGATCCTCCTACCTCTGCCTCCCAAGTGCTGGGATTAAAGGTGTGTGTCACCACGTCCGGCTGGAAGCATCTCGTTTAAGCCAGAGTCTAGTGGCTTTCTCTGGCCTCCCGGGGAATCAGATGTCTTCCGGTTGTGAGGGAGCCCCTGCTCGCCTCCGTAGTTCTGGGTTCTTTTGCTGGACCGGGCTCTGCCCAGGCTGCTGAGAACACAAGGCTGTGCTTCCTTCTGCCCACAGCAGCTCCAAGGGGCCTGACAGTAAATTCTCCCTGACGGCTGGAAGAATACACAACGAATAAACAAATGTATGAGTATTCCAGAAATAAATGAAGTTGGACACAGATTCTGCCCAGGAGGCAGGAAGGCTTCTCAGAAGAGGGCCAGAAAAGTGGCATTTGAAGGAAAGCAGGAAACTTGAAGCAGAGGGAATGACATACACAGAGCCTTTGACCTTTGATGCATTGATCAAGGGGTCCCGAGGAAGGAACTAGAAAGAATGGCTTGGCTAACCATGACCTCTCCCTCCAGCCAGGTGTTCTAGTTACTCCCATTTCTCTAACAAGTGGGCAGGAGCCTGGTATGTTAGGAGCATGGCGGCCAGTGCTCTCTATCAGAAGGGGCAAATGCTAGCCACATTGAGCACCCTACCCTACACTCCACCCAGGTGCAGACCTTCCATGGAGACCTGCTTCAGCACATGGAGAAGAACACCAAGCTGGACATGCAGTTCATCAAAGTGAGTGAGGTCCCTCCATGCCCAGCTCGCCGTCGGCCTGACTCTCCTCCCCATTGGCCAGCACTGGACATGCACCAGGCCTGGGTTACACACAGATACCCACCTCGGGGGTCCCCTGTGCAGTGCTCTGAGCCTTGACCTCTTCGATGGGGGGGGTCCCCCGCGTCTCTCCGCCTCACCCCAGGACAGCCGGCAGCACTACGAGATGGAGTACCGCCACCGAGCCGCCAACCTGGACAAGTGTATGTCTGAGCTGTGGCGCATGGAGCGCAAGAGGGACAAGAATGTGCGCGAGATGAAGGTATGCGGGTGGGGACAGGTGGGCGGGTTCAGGGGGAACCCCTGATGCCCTCGTGAGCTCCAGCCTTGCCACGGTGAGCACAGCTGGAAACAGGGTCACCCTCAGCACGCTTCCCCTTGCCCTTCCCTCAGGCCGTTGGCTCTGCTGCTCCTGAACTAGCAAAGGGGTAACCCACTGCCCCGACCCCGGCCAAGGCCAGGCCCAGCTCCCATCCTCAGTCTCGGGGACCCAAACTCATGGGTTAGCCTCGGCTTATTCCCCACTCTCCTCCTCTGGCCCCTCACGTTCTCCCTCTTCACCATCTCCCCTCCCAAGTAGGGGGTCGTCCATCTATCCGTTCATAGTCTCACACACCAACCTCCCTACACCCACCTCTGCGTGCCCCTTGTCCCGGGTCCCAGAACAATGGCCTCGATCTACCAGCCCTGCCTGGGACAAGCTGCCAGGCCACAGGGGCACAGAATCCAGACGCCTAAGGGCGAGGATGCCTGTGAGGGAGCAGGCTCCAAAGATGGAACAATCTGGATGCTCAGGGGAGGCCCTGGGAGAAGACGCTGCAGCCCGAAGGTCAGGGCGAGGCCCCCAGCCAGAACCTCCTTTTCCCCCAGGAGAGCGTGAACCGGCTCCACGCGCAGATGCAGGCCTTCGTGTCCGAGAGCCAGCGAGCGGCCGAGCTGGAGGAGAAGCGCCGCTACCGCTTCCTGGCCGAGAAGCACCTGCTGCTCTCCAACACCTTCCTGCAGTTCTTCGGCCGGGTGAGCAGGGCTGGGGGACAACAGGCCGCGGCCTCACACAGCCTTCCTTCGTCTGCCTGGAAATTTCTCTTGTGGCCCTCTCCATCCATTTATCTGTTTGTTTCTGTATTAATATCATCATCCACTCATTCATTCATGATTTTGTTTTGCATGCATTCATCAATTCATGCATTTATTCAGTCATGAATGAACTATTCATCTTTTTAAAAAAATTCCTGAATGAGTATAGTTACCCTTCATACATTTAATAATATTATTGGCCATTAATTTTGTCATCTTATTTAAGTCCTCGATGCTCTTGCTTTGTGTTATCTGATAGACCCAGTCAGATTTTCTCAAACTGGAATTCTATTTTTTATTTTTATTTTTATTTTTTCAAGGTAGGGTTTCAGCCTAGGCCAGACTGACCTAGAACTCCCTCTGTAGTTCCAGGCTGGTTTCGAAATCGCAGCAAGTCTCCTACCTCTGCCTCCTGAATGCTGGGTGTAAAGGCGTGCACCACCACACTTGGCTGCGCAAACTGGAATTCTAATGGTTTTGCTTTCTGTGTTTAACTGCCATATTGTTTGGTGCTTTGGGATTTATAACTATTTTACCTATCCTAAAATGTTACCTTTTTGTGCTTGAGATCTCTCTTCATCAAGTTTGATGTTTTTTATTTTATTTTATTTATTTGACAGAGAAAGAGGGTGGGGGAGAGAATGGGCACGCCAGGGCCTCTAGCCACTGCAAAGGAACTCTTGATGCATGTGCCCCTTGTACATCTGGTTTATGGGGGTCCTGGGGAATTGAACCAGGGTCCTTAGGCTTTGCAGGCAAGTGTCTTAACTGCTAAGCCATTTCCCCCGCCCATTTATTATTTTTTTAAGAGAGAGAAAAGAACGAGAGCAAGAGCGAGCGAGCGAGAGAGAGAGAGAGAGAGACAGAGAGAGAGAGAATGGCACACCAAGGCCTCAACCACTGCAATCAAACTCCGGGCGCTTGCGCCATCTAGTGTACATGTGCGGCCTTGCACTTGCATCACCTTTGCAAGTCTGGCTTATGAATGAGGAACCTGGAGAGAAATCGAACATGAGTCCCTAGGCTTTACAGGCAAGCGCCTTAACTGCTAAGCCATCTCTCCATCCCCCCCCCCCAGACTTTTATTTTAGATCACCATCGATCATCTCTTTGCAACCTGGCCCTTGCAGTTCAAAGACCACTATGCCAAGTGTGGTGGTGCACGCCTGTAATCCCAGCACGCGGGAGGGCAAGGCAAGATCATGAGTGAGGCCAGCCTGCTCTGAATAGTGAGACCCTGTCCCTAAATAATAACTAGATAAACATCACCATTGTCACCCACTCCCCTGCATGCGTGGGGTTCACCTCCACAAGATGGGGTGTTCTGCTCATCAGTTTCATTCCTCCTCCACTGGGAACTCTGTAGCATTGTGAGTGTGTCTGAGACACGTTGTTAGAGTCCTCCTGTGATCTGCAGGTGCCATGTTTTGGCCCTGCCTAGTGTATGGCATCTGGCTAGTGAAGGGCTCCAGACCCCAGGCCTTTTGTCTCACGGTCCAAGATGGCAGCTGTGTGGGGCACACCTGCTCTTGGAGAGGAACCACGGAAGCCCGAGGACATAGGCTGCGCGTGCTGCTGACCGTCCACCGTGCATGACATACGGCACGTGTCTGCACTCTTACAGTGGTATTGGAACCACCTATTTTTAGTTTAGTTTTTCAAGGTAGTGTCTCATTTTAGCCCAGGCTGACCTGGCATTATGTAGTCTTAGGCTGGTCTCAAACTCACGGTGATCCTCCTACCTCTGCCTCCCAAGTGCTGGGATTAAAGGCGTGCACCACCATGCCCAGCTCCTTTTTATTTTTTAAATTTTATTTATTTATTTGAGGGAGAGAGAGAGAGACAGAGAGAGACAGAGAGAGAGAGAGAGAATGGGCATGTCAGGGCCTCTAGTCACTGCAGAGGAACTCCAGACTCATGCACCACCTTGTGCATCTGGCTTACATGGGTTCTGGGGAATCAAATCTGAGTCATTTGGCTTCCCAGGTAAGTGCCTTAACCGCTGAGCCATCTCTCCAGCCCCTGAAAGCTGTACTTATTTCCAAGGTAACACACTGGAGCTAGGCCTGAGACTGGTTATTTGAGCAGAAAAGGGCCCAACCCTTTATAGCTGGACAGTGGAATGTTTTGATCATCCTTGGGATTCAATGTATAGAGGTGACCAAGTGACAACACAGAGAAGTTTTACTTTTCACAGTTCCCAAGAAAAGGTGGCATAGACCAGCCCTGAGCCCAACAGACCTGGGGTTTCTGTGGTCAGGAGTGGGCTAGACAGGGTGGGTGGCATGAGCAAGTTTGGAATAGACTGGTTGACTGATCCCAACAGTTCTGAGCTATAGATCTGGCTTCTGGGTGTGGGGAATCTGGGGAGTGGGGGCCGGCTTGGTGTGCAGCCTTCAGCTTGTTGGTTTACACACGCAAGGCAATTCATTCACTTCAGCCCGAACTGAGCTAGTGTCTCTCAGAGAAGCGAATCCCCAGGACGTCATGCCAGCATAAAACACAGGAAATAAAAACCCGTGATTACCAAACTCAGCAAGTTTGCCATTTCAAGCCCTCCCAGCCCAAGTCCCTGAGCTCCCTGTCCATGGAAGTATTCAAGCAGAGACAGGCGGGCACACTAGGAAAGACACCTTGTGGGCTGCAGGATGGCCAGAAAAATGGTAATTAGAAAGGCCTTTTGTTTTGTTTTTCAGGGTTTTTTTTTTTTTTTTTTTTTTTTCGAGGTAGAGTCTCACTCTAGCTCAGGCGGACCTGGAATTCACTATGTAGTCTCAGGGTGGCCTTGAACTCTCAGCGATCCTCCTGCCTCTGCTTCCCGAGTGCTGGGATTAAAGGTGTGCACCACCACGCACGGCTCTGAAAGGCCATTTTTAGCAAACCAAAAACTGGTTGAAACAGAAAAGGACCTGTTATTTCACCACCACAAAGTGGGTTTTAGATTCAGCTGGACCCCAGAGCACAAAAAGATGCCAACAAAAATTTACTATTCTGGGACTAGAGAGAGGGCCCAGTGGTTAAAGGTGTTAGCTTGCAAAGCTTGATGACCAGGGTTCAATTCCCCAGTACCCATGTGGTGCCAGATGCACAAAGTAGTGCATGCATCTGGAGTTAGTTTGCAGAGGCAGGAAGCCTTGGAGCACCCATTCTTTTTCTCTCTCCTCTTGCAAATAAATAATAAAATATTAAAGAAAAAAAAAAAAAAGAAACTTACCACTCTGTAGCTTATGCTTAGCTCCCATGTTGACTTCAGGCTACCTATTTAGGTAAAGGAATGTGTTTTTCCAGATAGTTCCTGGGTAAGTAGCAGAACTGGGTACTTTTTTACTTTTTTTTTACTTTTTTTTTTAATTTTTAAATTTTTTTTTTTTTTGGTTTTTCAAGGTAGGGTCTCACTCTAGCCCAAGCTGACCTGGAATTCACTATGGAGTCTCAGGGTGGCCTTGAACTCACAGTGATCCTCCTACCTCTGCCTCCTGAGTGCTGGGATTAAAGGCGTGCGCCACCACACTCAGCTTTTTTTTAATTTTAGAGAGAGAAAGAATTGGTACGCCAGGGCCTCAACCACTACAATCGAATTCCACATGCTTGTGCCACCTAGTGGGCACGTGAAACCTTGCACGTGCCTCTCCTTTGTGCGTCTGGCTTATGTGGGATCTGGAGAGTCAAAAACATGGATCCTTAGGTTTCGCAGGCAAGCGCCTTAATCGCCAAGCCATCTCTCCAGCTCCGGACTGGGTTCTTTAGTCACAGTTGGGGCCATACTATGTCTGAACCCATCTTTTAATTTACTTATTTATTTGACAGGGAGGGAGGGAGGGAAGAGCGAGAGGAAGCAGATAAGAGAGAGAATGGGCACACCAGGGCCTCTAACCACTGCAGAGGAACTCCAGATGCATGCTCCATCTTGTGCATCTAGCCTAACATTGCTACTGGGGAATTGAACCTGGGTCCTTTGTCTTTGCCGGCAAGCGCCTTAACCAGCTAAGCCATCTCTTCAGCTCTGAACCATCTTTTGCAAGCCAGAAGAACAGGGCCACCAGTGTGGCCAGGCCTATAGGCTTATCGTAGGTAGCCCTGAAGTGGAGGACGATGGAGAGAGAGAGGGAAGACCCTCAAGGGAAATCAAAGGGCCTGTAACAGAAGGGTTGCGCAACGTGGGAATGAACTGGTCCACCCCAAGCCTGCGGGGCTCTGGGCCTCAAGGCCAGAGTGGAGCCCCAGGGTCGTGGGGGGCCTTAGCCTGACGCTGTACCACCCGGCCAGGCCCGGGGGACGCTGCAGAATCGCGTGCTGCTGTGGAAGGAGCAGGCGGAGGCTAGCCGTGGCCCGTCGCGCGCGCACTCCCCGGGGCTGTTGGGGTCCGCGCTGGGGCCGCCCTACCCCTCGGGCCGCCTGACGCCCACCCGCCTGGACATGGTGAGGCCCTGGCCACCCCCGCCGCCCTTCGCGCCCCCGCTGCCCTTCGCGGGGCCCTGGGGCTTGAGGCCCAGCGCCTGGAGCCCGCCGCCCCTCGCGCCCCCGCTCTACGCAGCGCCCCCCGCGCCTCCCTGGCGCCCCGGCGCCGCTTCTGCGCCCCCGTGGTGGCCGGGTCTGCGCGCCCCCAACCCCTACGCCGACGTCTGGGACTGGGGCTGGGGCTGGGGCTGGGGGCGGGGCTAGCTCGGCCACGCCCCTCGCGCCCCACCCGCCCCTGCCCTCTCCCCCCGCAGCCCCCGAGGCCCCTGGGAGAGTTCGGCGCCCCCCGCAGCCGGCACGGCTCCGGCTCCTACGGCCCCGAGCCCGCCGAGGCGAGGTCCGCGTCCCAGCTGGAGCCAGATCGCCGGTCCCTGCCCCGGACGCCGTCGGCCAGTGAGTGTCCCCGCGCCCGAGAGGACCGGGCCGCCTCGGGAGGGACGGAGGGTGAGACCTGCCGGGAGAACTGCTCCGCTCTCCGCCCCGCAGCCTCGCTCCACCCGGGCAGCGCGCAGCGCTCGCGGTCCAACTCCTTCGGCGAGCGCCCGGGCGGCGGTGGCGCCCGGAGAGTCCGCGCCCTGGTCTCCCATTCGGAGGGTGCCAACCACACTCTGCTGCGCTTCTCGGCGGGGGACGTCGTGGAGGTGCTGGTGCCCGAGGCTCAGAATGGCTGGCTCTATGGCAAGCTGGAGGGTTCGTCCACGTGAGTGGAATTTCCCGGGCCTGGGCTTGAACTCCACCGAGGCTCACGTCCCAGGCTGTTGTCCCCTCCCCTACCATCCCCACCGCCCCGCCTCAGTTTTTTCAGGCCTCGGTGGGGGTGGGGGGCTTGGATGAACCTAGGAGGGGGTCTGGAGAAGGATAGAGATGCGTTGGACGGGCTTTGCCCAAAGCAAAGAACTGTTCGAAATCCCACGGTCTGGCTTGCTGGCTTGGCCGTCGAGGAGGCAGCGCTCCTCTGCGTCCACCTCTGCACGGAGCTAGCTGGGGACCACAGGGAGGTGCATGGAAGCACCCTTCCCTGCAGTCGTTTGCACAGAGCACATCGTCAGAGAATCTACACAGTCCATTGTGCACACGTGCAGGGGGCCAGACACGTGCTGAGCCTACAGAAAGCACGGAGCAAAATGGAGTTAGCGGGACCGCGGGGGTGCGCTGGGCGCTTGACCTTGTGGGAGAAGGGGTGGACCGAGCCAGCTGAGACCTCAGCGCTCCCCAAGGCTGATGCGAGGGATAGAGGCGGAGACATGAAAGGCATGGCTGTGGGACTACCCATGAACAGGCTGGGTGGCCAATGGCGGTCAATAGAAGGTGGACAGCTGGTCCAGGGATGAAGGGAATGGATGCCTGTGGCAGTGGAGGGATAGATGGAGGACTGGATGGTGAGGACAGGGGAGGACGCGAGGGTATGGCCAGCTGCATGAACTGAAGGTGACCGGTGAGTTGGGTGCTGAGCTGATGGGTGCCCTATGTCCTGGTAGATAGTGGCCCATGGGTTGCTGCCCAGGTAGGTTATGAGTGGGTGAGTGGTGAGTCCCAAGGGAGCAAGGATGGCTCCTCATTAAGTGCTAAGTGCCGGGGTCACCACTGAGCCCAAACCCTGTGGACCAGGAGCAAAAGGGGGTCAAGTGCGCAGAGGTGATAGAAACCCTGGACGGTAGGGCTCCCACATACAGACCCACACCCCATCCTTGTGTGGGCTGCTTCCGGGGCCCTTATACAACCTTCTAGACATCGCTGTCCAACCACTCTGAGCACATGGTTATGTCCTAGACTCCCTGTGGTAGGCAGTGTGTCCCCCCTGGGCACTCCTAGTGAACTGGGAGACCACAGGGACAATTTCTGTTGTTAGAAAATGTGTTGAGTTACTTAGGGACACGCATCAATTCTTTGGGGAACATTTTCCCAGGTGATGCATGAGGAGCTTGGCTGGGGACACTGAAAAGTTACAGATGGACGTTGACCCTGGGGTTACTCACAGCCCTGCTACACTAACTGGTTGAGTGTGGGCCACCAGCCCAGGCAGACTCCAAAGGCAGGATGAGCACCTCAGGGCAGGGGTGAGGGACCAGAGGCGCCACCATTTAGTGTGCCACCAGTCCGGGACTCCAGTTCCTTCTCCTCTCTCAGATGCCCCAGCCCCTGCTGAGACATGAAATTAGACAGGTGGATTAGGACCAGGCTCTGTAAGGCCCTGACTACTAAAACAGACCTCCTTCGTGACTGAACCAGGTCACTGGAAGCCAAGCCCTTGGAGCAGAGCAGAGCCACAGTCCTGAGCAGTGACCACTCTTCCTTCCCCTGCTTGGTTCTGTGACCATGAGCTTCTGCCATGGGACTCTTGGCCTCTGTCTGGCAGGAGCGGCTGGTTCCCTGAGGCCTATGTGAAGCCTTTGGAGGAGGTGTCCATGAACCCTGTGAACTCCTTGAATCCCATGGCACCCATGACCTCTATGAGCCCCCTGAACGACATGCCTTCCAGGTACCTGGGTGGGCAGGGGCAGGGCTGGGACCCCAGTGTTCTGGGGTCTCTGCTACAAGGAGGCCTTTGTGAGGTTCAGGCTCTTGAGCCTGGCCCCTTTGACCCCTAGACAGCCATAGTCCTCTTCAGAAAGTTCATTGTGTCAATCTCTCTGTCTTTTCTCACGAGTTCTCCCACTTAGCAGCAGGGGTGAGGGATGGATGCTTAGGGGTTCAGCGGTTGGGATGGAGACACCAGGATGCACCTCCCTATTTCTGTGACTCAGGTCCTACCCCCTCCGGGGCAGCCACAGTCTTGATGACCTTTTGGATCGGCCGGGCAACCCTACGGCATCTTCGGAATACTGGGATGGCCAGCCCTGTTCCCGGGCTCCGGTCCGTGTCCCCAGCCGTGCGCCCAGCCCCTCACCCACACCCTTGCCGGGTAGTCGGCGAAACAGTGTGGGCAGCATGGGGCCAGCTACAGATGTCAAGGTGAGCCCTGCCTGTCTTTGGCCCTGTGCAGAGAGACTGGTGGGTCACCAAGCAGGGGACCTGGGCCACCCCTCTGCTGGAAGGGTGGGTGGAGGTGGAAAAACATGGAGCTGGACTGGTTGCCTGACCTTTCTCTGGAGAGGTGGTCAGCGGCCCAAGATGTTGACCTCTGCAGAAGTCAGAGCTTTCTTGACTCAAACAGTTCTAGGCTGTGCAGTGCCACATCCTCAAGCTGGGCTCAGCAAAGCCCTTCCAGTTCAGAACAGTGCTGGGTGCTGAATGGTGGGGGGGCTGGAGCTGCCCCTCCCCAGTGACCCTGACCTTCCCCCTCTCCCCCCCTCCCGCAGAAACTTATGTCCTGGGAGCAGCACCCCCCAGAGCTCTTCCCACGGTGAGTCCCCACTGGGCAGGAGGCCAGGTAGGAGCTGGTGATCGATGCAGGTGGGAGACAGGAAGTGGATGTCGGGCCACCTGCCTCACTGCCCTCCTCGAGCCCACAGCCAGTGGGGATTTGGACCCCTCTCACCCCAGCCTCCCCACACAGGGGCACAAATCCCTTTGCTACCGTGAAGCTGCGCCCCACCGTCACCAACGACCGCTCAGCTCCCCTCATCCGCTGAGGTGCTGTCATTCACCAGGGCCTGAGGTGGCCCAGCACACCTGCCCAGGGCTGTTCTGGCCAGCAGTGACAACAGCCGCCACCGCCGCCTTCGCCTTTGCCGCCGCAGCAAGGGATCCAAGATGCCAGGCCCTATTACCCAGGGAACTGTCCTTCCCCCTCCGCCCTCAGCCTGGCAGCTTCCAGGGTTCCAGGGTTGGGGCTGCAACACAGAGCAGGCAGAATTGGGGGACAGGAACTTATTCCTTCCAGGGATTTGGAGACTCTCCCCAGGAGGCCAACCTCTTGCCCACCCCAGCCTCTTTTCCCCTTTCCCTCCCAGAGGGCAGGAGCCCCTTGTTCCACTCCCTGTCCCGGTCATGTTCCTGTTAAATTTTTGTAAACGATGAAAAATAAAGGAAGTGGTCATAGTAGCCTGAATGGAGGTGTCTTGATTTGTGCGACAGGACAGAGGCTCCCGGATGGAAGCCCCCCCTCCCCCCGCCTTAAAGAAGAATGGAGTGTGGGATGTCTGAAGGTCATGGCCATTTCCTGGGAGGCCCATCTCACCTCCATTCCTTCGTTTTGAGCAAACTGTTAGGGCCACCCCAAGACCTTCACCTGAGTACCTCCATATCCAACAGGCAACCCAGGAAATAGTGCCTGTTCCCCTCAGGTATCCTGGGACACAGCGCCCTTTGTTCTGGCCCCTCCACCCCTCGCTGCCAGGCTCAGGCCTGGATTAACCTTATCCAAGGGAAGCCAGGAGCCCCTCCTGGAATGTGGCCTGTGGGGGCAGGGAGCGACTCCATGGTGCCTGAGGTGACTGGGCTGGTGGGGTCCACAGGGCAGGGCTGTGCCCCCAACCCCAGATCAGACCCCTCCGCGCAGGACTTGGGTGGCCCCACCAGGAGGTCGAGGGTCTCTCTTTGACCTCACCCACCGTGAGACCCAGTTGGCTTGTACTCACTCCTGTCTGTTTTCCTGGGTAAAAGCTTCTTAGCAGGGGTGGAGTGAGGGGACTCTAAGCCCCAGGCCCTGGGGGAAGGAGTCACCGGGGGTGCACTGGGCCCAGTTGGAAGCTGGGAGTCTGCCTGTTCACTTCATGGAGCTGGATGCGGCCCCTCCCTGCAGGCCTCAGGAGATGTGAGGTTGGATCCTAAACCAAGAGTCAGACCTGGTGAGTGCGGGGTGAAGGCTAACCGGTCCTCACAGCTATGTCTCAAGGGGGACAGGCATGAAAACCCACAACCTAGCTAGACGTCCCTGGGGAGGGGGCTGCCATAACCCTGGGCCTGGAAGGGCAGGCAGCCCAGCGCCTGTGGAACTTCCCTGGGCTGTCCACTTTCCTCACCTGTGTCATTCGACCCTAGGTGCTATTCAGTGAGACAGTGACCTTGTCTAAGGATGAAGGGGCCAGGGACTACTTGGATTTTAAGGGTCCCTCCCAGTGTCCCCTCAAAAGTCCTCACCTAGTCCATGGGAAACAGACTCCCCTCTTCCTCAAGGTTTCCAGCTAGCCTAGGGGTGCTCAATTACCTGTCTTTACTAGTGGGTAAACTGAGGCTTGGCCAGGGGAGGGGATATGACCCAGTCACACAGAACCAACCCCTGGCTGGATGGAGCTGGCATAAATTAGACCTTGGCTACCCCAGTGCTGAGGTAAGGCCTGCGTCCTCTAACATTGTGGATTCCCTAATGTTTTAATGACAACAGTCATTCCTAGTCATAAAGAAAAGTTAGGAATACAGTATAGGGCTACTCTGCAGTTGGCATCTGTCCCTCTGGGCTTGGTTCATTTGTCTGCAAAGCTTCATGTGCTCAGTAATTTGGCAGCTCCTGTAGACACATGTGGGCACACACTGGCTGCTGGGCTCCACCACTCACTACACCCCTTTCCATACCGTCCTTAGGTCCCAAGCCCTGGCGAGGGAACATTCCTGAAGTCAAATCTCAGGTGGGAACCACCAGTGTATCTTCCCTCTCACCCCTCACCTTTCACAGCCCCTTGCAAGAAGGGGGACTTGGTTTCCCTTCCAGGCTCTGTAACCTGAAAGTGGGTAGTTCTGGGCCTCAGTTTCCCTTTACTGGCCTCTATCCCCCCTCCCTTGGACTACATCTCCAGCCACTCCCTCTTGTCTTCCTTTTCTCCCAGCAGAGGTGGTGGCTATGGGCGCCGGTGGCCCCCGGCGCGGTGCGGGGCCCCCAGACGGAGGCTGGGGCTGGGTGGTGCTGGGCGCCTGCTTCGTGGTCACCGGTTTCGCCTACGGTTTTCCCAAGGCCGTGAGCGTCTTCTTCCGTGCCCTCATGCGCGACTTCGGTGCCGGCTACAGCGACACGGCCTGGGTGTCCTCCATCATGCTAGCCATGCTCTATGGCACGGGTCAGCGCCCCTCCCCACCCGGCGTATTCAGGAGGCCAGCATTGGGGGGGGGGAGAGGATCTGGAACCAGAAGATGCATCTCTGCCCGCTGGCGGGCACAGAAGCCCTGGCACCAAAAAGAGTGGGGAGGGGCAGCGAGGAGGGGTAGGGGTCTATTCCTGCCAACAGAGCTGCAGCAGGTGCTCTAAAGCACCAAGCATTCTCCCGCAGCCCTAATACTGGAGTTCTCTCTCGGGGAATTGGGGGGGGGGGAGTCCGGCAGTTGGGGGGAATCCTGGGAGCATCGCTGCCCCGTGGAAGGAAACCCAAAATAGGTCAGGTAGGGAGGTGGAAATTAAAAAAAGAAAAAAAAAAAAAAAGGGAGTGGAAGCCACCTCTTCTGCTTGAGTTCTGGCTTCAAGAGGGCCAGGGAACAAGTGGCCAAGACACCAACCCGTGTCTGCCCCAGTCGAAGTGTGTGACCTTAGCCGGACACTGGCCTCTCTGGGTCTCTCAAGGGGGTTCAAGTGCCATTATCCCTTTGAGGCCATCTCCTAGAACTCCGAGGTACGCCTGCGTCCCCCGTGACCCGCTTGCCCACAGGTCCTGTGTCCAGCATCCTCGTGACCCGCTTTGGCTGTCGCCCGGTGATGCTGGCGGGCGGACTGCTGGCTTCGGCGGGCATGATCCTGGCTTCCTTCGCCACGCGCCTCCTGGAGCTGTACCTGACGGCGGGGGTGCTCACAGGTGAGGGCGGCCCCTGCTCTCCTGCGGGAGGCGGGGGGAGGTCGGGGGTCCACTGTCCCACGAGGGGCGCTCCTCGACGATGGCCTCCTGCACCACGCGGGATGGGGAGGGGAGGGGCTCCCTGCACTCCCCGGGTCCGCCCCCTCCCCCTCCCCCTCCCCGGGCTCCGGCCCAGCGGCGCCGCCTCGCCCGCAGGCCTGGGCCTGGCCCTCAACTTCCAGCCGTCGCTCATCATGCTGGGGCTGTACTTCGAGCGCCGGCGGCCCCTGGCCAACGGGCTGGCGGCGGCGGGCAGCCCGGTGTTCCTGTCGGCGCTGTCGCCGCTCGGCCAGCTGCTGCTCGAGCGCTTCGGCTGGCGCGGCGGCTTCCTGCTCTTCGGCGGCCTGCTGCTGCACTGCTGCGCGTGCGGAGCCGTCATGCGGCCGCCGCCGCCGGGGCCCGGGCCCCGCCCCCTCCCCGAGCGCGCGCGCGAGGCGCGGAGCCCGCCCGGGGCCGACGACGGCGCCGCACGGCGCACGCGCGAGGCGCCCCCTGGCGGCCGGACGCGCCGGCGCCTGCTGGACGTGGCGGTGTGCGCCGATCGCGCCTTCGTCGTGTACGTGCTCACCAAGTTCCTGATGGCGCTCGGGCTCTTCGTGCCCGCCATCCTGCTGGTGAACTACGCCAAGGACGCGGGCGTCCCCGACGCCGAGGCCGCCTTCCTGCTGTCCATCGTGGGCTTCGTGGACATCGTGGCCCGGCCGGCGTGCGGCGCCTTGGCCGGCCTGGCGCGCCTGCGGCCCCACGTCCCTTACCTCTTCAGCCTGGCCCTGCTGGCCAACGGGCTCACGGACCTGTGCAGCGCGCGCGCGCGCACCTACGGCACCCTCGTCGCCTTCTGCATCGCCTTCGGCCTCTCCTATGGCATGGTGGGCGCGCTGCAGTTCGAGGTGCTCATGGCCACCGTGGGGGCACCCCGCTTCCCCAGTGCGCTGGGCCTGGTGCTGCTCGTGGAAGCTGTGGCCGTGCTCATAGGCCCGCCCTCGGCCGGTGCGCCCCTCAGGGGGAAGGGTGGCAAGACCTGGGACCCCTTAGTCGTTGGGAAGCCCCCTCCCCTTATCCCAGGTAGAACTTCCAGGGACGAGGGAAAGGGGGCTTGATCAGCAGACAGCTTGGTGGATGTACTCTGCCCCACGGCCAGTTAGCTCCTGGAAATGCTGGGGGGGGGGGGTTGCCAGAAGGAACCAACTGGGACACCCACTCAGCCACCCTAAGCAGGTGACATAAAGGTCTGGAGTATGTGCTTAGTATGTGTGAAGCCCTGGGTTCAGTCCCAGCACCGATAAAAAGAAAAAAAGTTTCCCCAAATACACAAGTCCTATGAATCTGGGGGAAAAGATGGAAGTCCAGGCAGAGCTCGGCCTCCCAGCCTGTGCGGGGAAGGGTCAGTCCGGGCGGTGGGCGGCCCTTGGGGTGGATGTTGAGCTCAGTCAAGTCCCTGAAGACCAGGAGGTGATTGGAAAGAGGAAGAGTTGGTAGGCACCAGGGGTCAGGATAAGCCAGGTCCCTCCCCACGACCACCCCATCACTCCACACCCACAGTGAGTCATTTGTGGGCTCGCATAGCAGTGAGGGTGCCCTGTACAATGTAAAGTGCTGCCACCGCAGTGGGCATTTGTGCGTCACTGGGGAGTCCCATCAAATCAGACCTCCTACCCTCCCCGCAGGCCGCCTGGTGGACGCTCTGAAGAACTATGAAATCATTTTCTACCTGGCTGGCTCTGAGGTGGCGCTGGCTGGGATCTTCATGGCCGTGGCCACCTACTGCTGCCTGCGCCACTCTAAGGACACCCCATCAGACCCAGCCGCCGAGGGCGGGGCCAGCGACACGGAGGATGTGGAGGCTGAAGGGGACTCTGAGCAGATGCCTGCCAACGCCGAGGGGTCGAGTAGCCTCAAGGTTCTGGAGGTGCTGGGTACCCACGCCAGGTCCCCAGCACCTGAACCCGAGGTGGAGGCAGAATCGGTGCTGGGCGGACAGTCGGTGTAGCACACCTGGCAGGTGGTTGGTGGGCTTGGGAAAGTCGTCCCTCACCTCTTAAGAGAGCTTCTCACATCTGCCCTGGGTTGATCTCTTGGGGGCCCAGGATGCCCTTCCAGTCACGGAGCCCTGTCCCCTTGCTACCTACACGAGCACAAACCCATAAAGCTGAGCCCAATGACAAATCCCGCCTCTGCCTCTGCCAAGCTCTGGCCACCCAGGTTGGGAGGAGGGGGGCGAGAGGGATCTGAGGGGAGGTCTCGGACCCCCAAGCCTGAGTAGGAGCAGGCTTTGGGGGAGGGGCCAGAGCTGGAGGGGGTGTTCCCAAATGGCCAAAACAGAGCTGGGGGCTCAGCAGCTTCCTAAAGCTCCTTCGGCTGCCATCTACATCTACGCGAGAAAACAGGCCCAAAGTCAGGGTCAGAATGGGAATGCTGCCGGTCCTGGGCTTCCTTCACATGTGAAGTTGAAAGTAAATTCCAGAGCGTGGGAGGGAGCCAGGCACTCAGGAACACACTGGCCCACTACCATCCCTTCACTGTCCTGAGAGCCACCCCCTTTCTAGCGGGGACATCCAACCTGCAGTGCGTGGACCACATGGAAGCCGTGACTGTGGCCCATCCCCAAACTGAAAACGTAAAACTTTTTTTTTTTTTTTTTGATAACTCCATTGTGCAGTTCTCCTGTGAACCTTGCAGACAGTGTGGTCCAAAGCCAAAGGATTCGACATCTCTAGTACGGGATAACTACTGGCCTCCCAAGGTTAGGGACCCACCACTTTTGCTTTGGACAGTGTCCCTGGGGGACACTACTGAGGCTTTGTGGGCAGCCTGCCACTGGCCCTGACACCTGCTTCTCCACACGGGAAATCTTAGTTAGGGGTACAGCCCAAGCTGGCTTCCAGCTCGGGATCCTCCTGCCTTAGCCTCCCAAATGCTAGGATTGCAGGTGTGTGCTACCACACCTGACTCTGCTTTAATCTCTTTACTTTGACCCAGGTATGAAGCCTGTCTCCCAGCTCCTTCCAGCCTGGGCCCCAGTAGAGTACCTCCCTCCCACTAGCCCCAGCTGGGCCTTATTTTCCACCTTGGTGGCAAGTTTTGGAGAACCTAGCCAATGCCGGCCGAACTACATTCATTTGAGGTCCCCCCCCCCTTCCAAAGACCACACATGCTTGATTTAAGGCACAGAACAAGTTAATGTAGGTTCTGTCTGTGCCCTCGGCCTCCACGCTGGCTGCCCCTTCAGAGAAGCCATGTGGTCTCAGAGCTCTGCCAGGACCGGTGTGGCTGCTCAGTGACAACCCGTCCCTCCCTCCAGGCACCGTCCCAGCCTGGGAATCCCATCTGGGTTTCTGCAGAATGTGTGTATGCCAAGCTGCCCGCGCCTCGCGCACCACCCCCTCCCCAGCTCCCATCTCAGAATGACTACAGTCACTGTCCTAATGGACACTTCCAGAGTCAAAGGGCCATAGGCGTGGGCTCGACTTGGCCAAAGAAGGATGTGTACCCACACTGTTGTGCCACTTTGCAGATAGCCCAAGGGTCACATCTTCCCAGGGAGGAGGTAAAAGGGTTCCAGAAAGCCAGAAGTAGCAGGGACAGGTGACAGTCAAGGCTCTGGGACCTCACAGACTTGAGTTCAACTCCCACTGTTCCCCGTGGCATATAACCCTGAGCAAGACGGTGTCTCAGCCCCAGCTGTTGGGGGCAACAGTGCCGCTCCTGCAGGGCGCTGTGAGGAGTAAGTGACTAATACAGAGGGGACGGCCTAAACACCATGCCGTGCCCTCGTGACCAAGGCAGGGGAGGGTCTGAGGCCACTGCAAAAAGCCCACTCATCTGGGTTTCTGTTTATTCAGTACAGGCCCAGCACTCAGCCCTTCTCCAGGAGAGGCTAAGCCTGGAACAAATAAATACAGGCAGCCGAGGTGTGCATGTAGACTGGGGGCCGCCTGGGTGCTGGCTGCAGCCTCAGCTGCCCACCTGGCTCCCACTCCTGGCAGGCTGGGCACCACAAAGCGCCTACAGGAATAGTCCTGTGCTCTGCCCATTCCCCGTCTTCCTTTCTGTCCTCTCCTCTCCTCCCTAGGGCAGGTCCAGAGGCCCAGCTCTCCTTCAGTAGGAAGCAAGGTTGGGGCCGGTATCCAGGGCCCAGGCTGAGGCCCGGGATCGCTGTGCAAGGACAGAGGAGCAGGAAGGCAGGCGCCCCAAGCCAGCAGGCCTTTATGCGCCACACCACACTGTTGTGCTGTGGCCCTGCCCCGCTCCCTCTGCGGTCCTCCAGCTGCCCTACCCCCCAGGTCCGTCCACGGGGCACTCAGGAGTCACACCAGCTTCCACCCTTGTCCATGGGCCCTGCGGCCCCACGTGCATCCCTGGACGGCTCCCTAGCCGTGGTGTCCTCCTCATCCTCGTCCTCATCCTCTCCGTCCGTGAACCCACCCTGGTTGGGGCCATAGGCTAGAGTGGTGTGTGCCAGGTCCACCTCGATGGGGAAGACGTCGGCGTCACGCAGCACTGCGTAGCAGTCGTTGTAGTACTTGGACATGGTGGACACAAAACGCTGCAGCTGGAACACAATGTCCTGGACTGGGGCCGGAGGGAAAGCGGACAGGCTCAGTGACGGCGGCAGCTCCTTGGGGGGGAAGACCCTGAGATGGACAGGCCGCGCCCACCCTGACCCCAGCCTCCTCATTGAGCCTCAGGCCCAGGAGAGGACCAAAGCCAAGTGCTGCCTAGCCCTACATCAACAACACAGAGGATGCAGGCCTTGGTGCTTCTAATTCAGGGAACAGAGCAGGCCGTGAGGGTGCGCCGCTCATCGACCCTGCCCGGGGCCCATTCAGGCCAGCCTCCGGGGAGCTGGGTGGACTCCTGGCAGTGTCTGGCCCTAGGGCTTCAGGAAGACCTTGGCTTTTCTGGGTGTTGGTTTTCCTATCTCTAACATGGGTTATCTGACAACCACCCTGGAGCCAAGGGCTGGGAAAGGACCAACTAGGGTAGTGTGTGTGCCTCTGGAGCCCCTGCGAACGGCCCTCACCATGCTTCTGGTCCAACAGCTCCATCTTCTCCAGTACATCCTTGCGCATCTGGGAGAAGCGGGCACGAGCCTCCTGGCGGCAGCGCAGGATCAGGCGGTACTCGTAGTTGCCTGTGCTCACTCGGTACAGGGGCTCTCCTAGGGCCTGAAGTGAGGAGGGCACATTAGGGACCCTGAATGGCATGAGGGACTCCCAGGAGCAGGTGGGGCAGGGCTGCAAGGCTGGCCTGGCTCACGGCCACTCTACACTGCTTTTCAGATGTCAGTGGATGACGGAAGCACGAAGTGATAGCCTTGGTGTGTGTGGGGGTGGGGGTATCAACCAGAGAAAACCCAGACCCTTCCCACATTAAATAAATGAACACCGGCCATACGATAGGAACCCATAGCAGAAGCATAAAAACAAATCAAAGCTCCTCAACGATCAGGTCTGTCAGCAGGAGCCTCACAAATTGTGGGTGGCAAGCCTAGGAACAGGCCCACCTAGGGAAGTGCCCACTGCAAACTGGCCAGCACTCCAAGACCCAGAGGGGAAGCAGGTGGACAGACCCGAACTCCAGGGACTGGAGTCCAGCCAAGCCTCTAGGATCTCTTGGTTTTCCTGACCCACCCAATAGTCCTGGGCAGACCCAGGACTTTCCGGGGCTCCCTGGGGCAGCAGGGGAGCGCAGACACCAGGGCTGGATCCCTCTACCCAGTGGCACTCACGATGCAGCTGTATTCCTCGTCGTCCATCTCCTTCACCTTCAGGCAGTAAGACTGTGGGATGGGTAAGGCCAGGTAGTCAGTGGCTGAGCCTCCTGGGCATCGACCCTCAGTGATGCCCCTGCTCCTCCCTGCCTCCCTTTGCCCCTAGGCCACCTGGGAAGCCAGGCTCACCCAGAGAGCAACAGCCACACCAGGCCACCTGGCTCCTGCAGGCCCTCAGCTGGAAGAAGCTGGGAGCACCTAGGAGAGGCACGGCTGGTGCGCGGGGAGGTCTGGGGATGGGGCAGCAGGTGGGTGAGGCACTCCTCTGAGAGGGTAGTAGATACGCCTGAGGGCTAAGGCAGCCCAGAAGTGATGGAATTCAAGTCCCAAGAGATACCCTGGGGGCTGGGAGTGTGGCTTAGTGGCACAGAACTTGTATAGCATGCACAAGGCCCAGGGTTCACCCCCAGAACAGCAAAAACCAAACAAGATGCTCAGGCAAAAAAGGTTTCATGGTTAAAGGCGAGAAGTCCAGGAACAAAGGAAGCTCAGCTTCCTTAACATCTCCATTCCTTTGAAATAACCTCATCCTAGTTTAACCTAGTGCTGAAGGTGACAGAAAACCCTAAAGGACAGGAGAGAGACAATGTTCTGCCTGGCCACCCTGGCTTAGGCCTCCTGAGGTTCCTGTGAGTAGGAATGTAAGGCCCAGGCTACTTCCAATTCTCCAGCCAGGCCTTTGTCCCACATACCCAATCAGACAGGAGAGGGCTGTCCTGTCTGTCGTGGCTTGGCTAGCTGCTACAGGGCAAGCCTTCAAAGCATGTTCACCCCAGCGGATGCCCGCACACCACCTACCAGGTACTCGAACTTCACGTCCAGGTACTTTTTGATGGTGAGGCGCGTGTCAGGGATGGCTTTGTTGAGATAGGTGTTCAGGTCTGTCAGCATCTGGGAGGGCAGGGGCACACTCAGGACCTCACAGACAAGATGACACTGATTGTCAATCCCTCTGGAGACAGGCATCAGCTAAAGGGCTCTTATCCATGTCAAGGTTACAAGCCTAAGTCCTGGCCAAGGGCAAGCTGTATCTCAGCTGCAGAACAGGGCTTCCAGCTCAACAGAGACCCAAGGCTTCCAGTTAGCTGGCCATGTAGGTGAAAACCCATACCCTGGCACCTGATTCCAGCTCAGGACCCCTCCTGCAAACCACACTGCCACCACAACCCACCCTCCTGTCTCCCTGTAATCTCCCAGACACACCATGCTCCACAGGACCCACCGGCTTGATGGTTTTCAACAGGCGAATGCCAAACTTCTCAATGCTGCGGTGTGCATCGGCAAACTTCACGAACGCCTCGCTTGCTGCTGGCTGGGGCTCCCGCACCCCAATCACAGAAAACACGTCCCCAAAGGCTGCATGACAAATCTGCCTTGAAGGCTTCCCTCTACTTAATTTCCTAATGGAGAAGCCAGGGGTTTGCTGGGAAGCAGGGTAGGGGGGCTGGCCAGCAGGAAGACAAGCTCTGCCGAGGTCTATCGCTGAAGGGCGCTGGGCTGTGGCCCCCGAGGAGCTGCAGCTACAGCCTGTGGGAGCTGGGTCTACACACCCAAGGAAGCCACCTTCGTTACCCACAGCACCCAGACAATGGCAGAAGGCAGGTGGCGCTGGCCAAGGGCAGAGCACCAGACCAGCAAGGTAGACACCTGGGTTCCAACAGCTAACCTCTAGACCACTTCCTGTCTGGCCTTCCTCTCCCCTCCTGTAAATTGGCTGACTGGGTGTCCTGCCTAGTGATGGGATTTGGGGGAATGAGACCACAAGTGAATAAGGGGCTGCCTGCTCGCAAGGGGCAGTGGAGGACAAGGCAGGGTCCTCAGAAGGCCAAGCGGGCCAGGTGCTCGCTGGCCTGTCACGGCTACACCTGGCATGTGGCTGGAGGTCGAGCTGTGTGACCGCCTCTTCATGGGGTGAGAAGGGAACCAACAGGAACCAGTCACACCTCACTGTACAAGGGCTACTGTGCCCTAAAGGACAGGGGTTTCCCAGAGCCATGCAGCAGGCTTGAGGAAGCCATTACCCCGGTGTGTCTGTGACAGCTCATAAAAGGCTCGAAGGAGGTTCTTGGTGTGTTCTGTCATCCCTGTGGAAGAGAACCAAGTGACAGGGATGAGGACATATGTTAGGCATCACACCAGCCCCATCCCAGCCCACCTGAAGTCCTCACTGTGTACTGGGTCCATGCACTTTCCCCAGGGCCTGCGGGTGAGACCAGTCAGCCCAACGTGAGGCCCATCTACAAGAAGATGGGGCGTGTGGACACAGGTGGTCCCAGGGGCTCTCTCTGGAAGAGCAGGGATTTCTGGTACCAGAACTTTCTAAGCTAGCCGCTTTGCTCCACTGCCACTCTCTTTGGAGCAGGGCTCCCCAGGACAGCCCAGGACCAGGCATTTTCTGGCTGAGACATCTACCCACCTTTGTACAGCTCAGCAGTCCGCTCCAACTCCTCCAGCCGCTTCACCAGCCCATCTGTGGGGTCGAGAATAGGGGAGGCCACGGTCTCAGCAAGTCAGAGCCCAGGAGGCTAGGATACCGTTCTAGGGCCAGATTATGCCTAGAACAGGTCTGGGTTGGGGGTTTGGCCCTCAGAGACAGCCAGACTCAGATGGATCTGTCACAGCACATCCAATGGAGAGGAAGCAGGACTTGATATGAATGGGGCCATCTAGTGGCAAGTGGGCACTGCCAGCACAGGACCTTCCAAAAGTCACAAGTGGGTTGTCCCCAGGCCCTGGGCTGACGGCCAAGTCTCCCCACACTTCTAATACAAGTCTGCCAATGGCCAGGGCAGGCTGAGGCAGTCATGTGGGACCCAGCTGACAAGAAAAGCATGATTCGGTGTGGGGTGGGAGAGGAACGGGAGGAGATGAGAAGAGCTGGCACTGGGGGGCTCCCTGGTGAAGCACTGGCCTACCAGACCTTGGCTGAGCACCTGCTGTACACCAGCCACCATGTTAGGCCTGAGGAGTGACTGGTGAGTGAGATCAGGTCCAGTTCTCAAGGCTCCAAGTCTAGCAGAGAAGCCCAGACAAGCGTCCAGGCAATGAGCAGTGCTACCCCCCAGAGACAGACGGGAGGAAGCTGCCGGCAGGAAGCAGCCATTCCAGCTGGCTTAGAGGCACAGGATGGATAAGACTAGTGAAGGGCCAGCACAGAGCAGAGCCAGGCAGGAACCACCCTGTCTTCAGACTCCCTGACTCTAGTTAGGTCTTCGCCTGTGAAAACACCTCCCCGTGAGGAACAGGTGTGTGTGGTGGTGGTGGGGGCTCCTCTGCTCAGTGCCCCCATACCGAGACCTGGCCTTTGAGAAGAGCACCAGCCATCGCACTGAGTTGCCTGTGAGCCAGCCCCAGTGAAGCCCCCAACAGCTGCCAGCCTGTACTGCTAAGGGGCACAGCGTCTTGCCTCAAAGCTGCACAGCTAAGGACGGTCTGAGTGGCGGGCACACACCTCCCCAGGCTTCTGCGCGGCCCTTGCTCAGCCAGGGTCATTTGAGCACAAGGGGAGGAGTGTGGCATGGGTAGAGCCAGGGCTTTTCTCTGGGCAGGGAAGGGAAGGTGGCTGTGTAATAGGCCAGAAGGGGAAGGGAACACCTTGGGGTCTTCGGGAGGCTGTGGTCACCCAGCAGCCTCCAGGCCCTGTCTCCCTAGAGCCTGAGCACGTGGCCAGCCGGCAGGAAAGGAGCCACGTAAGCGCTGCCCTGTTGTTTTTAGCTGGGTCATGGGACATCATGACAGCTTCAATTTTAGAAACCCTATTTGCGGCTGGGGAAATTGCAAGGTTTGGGGGGAAAAACAACAACCAGTTCTAATTTCATCTCAACGCATGGTAACTACAGTAACAGGGATTTATAGGCACCAAGAGTCTGAAAATAGCAGCCACCACTTTTGTACCCCATTTGGAACATGCTCAGGCCCCACCCCCACTCTCCCAGCCAATAGAGCCCGTGTGCCCAGCTCAGCCCACGGTTCATATGGGTATTTTTATCTCCCCCGCGTACATGGCACAGCGCTGCTATTTATAAGTGTGGGCTGGCGATGGCACAAGGAGCAGGACCACGGGGTTTATTGGCCTCCCAAGGTAGATGGTGCGCGTGTGTAAAAGCGCCTGCCTGCACGTGGCTTTGCCCAGCCTAGGCAGAGGTACCGGAGACAGGGCAAGAGCGCCACCTCCTGGACAAGGGCAGAGACAACAAGGGCAGCGCAGGAGCAGTGCAAGGTGAGGGGCCACGCACAGAGGCACCTTCCCACCCCTCCATGGCCTGAGGAACCCCGATGGTAAGTAAGGGCAGCCCATCTCAGAGCTGTGGTGGGTCTTTCTGAGCTGGAGAGGCCCCCAGAGATGCAGAGATGTGACAGTTGGCTGTCCAGCAGAGACAGAGGCAGGGCCAGGCCAGCAGGACCCACGTTAGTTTGCTGGGCAACTGCAGGATTCCCTAGGCCCGGGGAGCGGCGGGAGGTGGGCACTCACCATTGCACAGGATGGCCCGGCTCAGGCCCAGGGCATCGGCCGTCCCGGAACTCATGTTCTCCACCAGGCGGTGCTTGACCTTCTTCAACACTGGGGCGGGGAGAGAAGGGGCCACGTCAGTGCGCTGCAGGCCCCTAGCCCCACAAACCCACTCACTGGTGGGTGCGGCAGCAGGAGGCAGGGCTGAACTGCGGTTGGGTGCTGGGAGTGGTTACCAGGAAGTGCTCGGCCAAGGACGCAGCCCAGTGCTGCCAGGGCTCTGCAGTGGTTGAAAGACCAGCCAGGGAGAGTCTGCCCTGCCTTCCTTCCCTTCAGTACCTGAGGGGACCTGTGCCAGATGAGAGCTGGGCCCCAAGCTCATTACACCAAATCAGTGGGCACCATCAAATGCCACGGGCTGGTCATTGCATATGACTAGCTTAGGCCTCGGAAAGGATCCTGGGTTGGGACCAAAGGATTCAAGAGCACGAATGCCTACGGTAGACTTTAGCCTCTGTCAAGGTATGCTGCAGCCTTGAGGTGTGGTCTGCTGGGGTGCTGCCAAGCCCTCTTGGGCCTCAGGCTTCAATCTCCAGTGCTCGGCCCTGTCCTAAAACTTGTACAGAAGCAAGGCCCAGGCCCCTAGCTGAACATGGGCATGCACGGGAGGGCTGGCCCAGAGCCTTCTGGGTGAGCAGGTAGGCACGAGACAAGCCGAGGTCGGGCCACTGTCCTTTCTCAGCTGGCCTACAAAGGACAACCCAAGGTCCCAGAGGAAGTGGCTGGGGTGGTGGTGACATGGGGGCGGGGGGAGACAGGATAAAACACAGGCCAGTGAGAAAGCAGGGACAGGGTCCCGTGAACAGCCGCAAGGAGAGCACCCTGGGTCCTCTTGGGCCTTTCGGATTGGCTTAGTCAGAAAAGGCCAGAGCCCACAGCACATGGCTGCTCTGGCCTGGCTTACCAATGTCCAGGGACATGCCCTGCTTGGGGTCCGCCTGCAGCTTGTTGTAGTGGATGGTCACCTCCCCCTGCAAGAGCAGCACAGGCACAGTTGTGACAGAGGCTCCTGGGTTCCAGGCCACTACCCGAGAGTGCTTTCTCTGTGCCTAGTGCTGGGACACCAAGGAGATGGACAGAGCAGGGGACCTCTTCCGGTAGGGAGGCTGTGACTTGGGACTCCAGTGACTGCTCAGGGAAGCACTTCTAAGCAGGCAGAAGTTTTGCTAACCACAGGAGGCATCTGTGGTCACCGGCACTTGTAATCCTAAAGGCCTTGAGGTTGGGACTGAATCCACTCAAATCAATATTGTATTCAAGCTGGGCATGGTGGCGCACGCCTTTAATCCCAGCACTTGGGAGGCAGAGGTAGGAGGATCGCCATGAGTTCAAGGCCACCCTGAGACTACATACTGAATTCCAAGTCAGCCTGAGCTAGAGTGAGACCCTACCTCGAAAAACCAAACAAAAAAAAAAAAAGAAAGAAAGAAAGAAAAGAAAAATATATACAAAGCCTGAGCCTTGCCATCAGTCAGGGTGGGAGAATGGTTTCCTCAGGACCCAACATGGCAAAGAGCAGCTAGGATACAGGAAGGAACACTGCGGTGGGACTGGTCCAGGCTCTGCTCTCAACCACAGAGAGATCATTTCCTCCCCTAGACACCAGTAAAAATCCCCCCCCCCACCCCTAGGGAGCCAGGGAGAGCATGCATCCAGGTCAAGGCTGTCACACACAAGGGCTCCTGTCCTCCTGGACAACAGGAGAGACCTGGTGGGAGGGCGAGGAAGGAGGAAGAGCCACTAGAAAGGGGGGCACACATAACCCAACTTGGTGCCAGGATAGGACACCTTTCACCTGTTGTCCAGCAAGTAATGTCTGAGACAGTGACACCTAGACTGCAAGGTGTGGTGCCTAGGGGCTCAGAGAATTTGGTTGTTTAGCCCCAAAACTTCACCCCTGGTCTATTCACTGCCTCAAGGGGCACTAGCAGGAGGGGTTACAGAAATACTGATGACTCAGGAGCAGAACAGGGGTGTGACAGAAGCTGGAGACATGTCTGCCTAGTGGAGGCAAGAGAGGGCTGTGGGTCCCAGCCACAGGGAGGGCAGCAGTGGGGCGGGCAGGGCGGCCGGCCTGGCCAGAGTCAGGGAACTAAGGCACTTGCCCCAGCTCAGCGCACACTGGGCCTCACCCTGACTTCACACAGCACTTACTGCACTGTTTTCGTGAGTGAACCCAGCAGCCAAAGCTCTAGAGCCTGGCAGAAAAGCCACGCATGCTCCCTGCGTGGCCAGGATGCTGCCACCACGCAGGGAAGGAGGGTCCGTGTGAAGCAGCTGGGGTGGGGGGGAACAGTGACTAGCAACAAGGTACATAGGCTGTAGCTGGACTAGGAGCTGCTCTAAAGGCCTCCTCCACCCCCTCCACACCCTGCAGGCCCAGCTGAGGTCATTAAGAGTCCACCAACCCACGGAGGGTCACTCTGGGCTCCCAGCTTCCTCTCCAGCTCCAACCAGGGACACCATGGCTCACCTGAGTGTCAGTGGCACTGGGAGCTCCCAGGAGCCCAGCACAAGTCCTGGGCATATTTACTAAGTGAATGGGGAACTAAGAGACTGGACTGTGTCCCTGATGCTGCTATACAAGGGGAATTAGGGCTGGAGAGATGGCTTAGTGGTTAAGTCGCTTGCCTGCAAAGCCAAAGGACCCAGGTTGGATTCCCCAGGACCCACATAAACCAGATGCACAAGGTGGCACACGCATCTGGAGTTCATGTGCAGCAGCTGGAGGCCCTGATGCACCCATTCTCTCTCTCTCAAATAAATAATCTTTTAAAAGGGGGGAGCAGTAATCCCTAGGCACCTGGAGCTTGATGATCCAGCAGTGGCTTGGTGGCCTCTGGCCCCTCCAGGTGACTTACCTTCACCTCCTGAATCATCTTTGCCACCTCCACCTTAGTTTTGCCTTTGATGGACCTGCCATTGACCCCAGTGATTTCATCCCCAGCCGCCACGGTGCCGTCCAAGGCTGCTGGCGTGTTGTCAAACACCTGTGGGTGTAAGGAGCAGGGCAGCAAGGTGGCCAGGAGCTGGGCACACCCTCCCTGAAACAATGCCAGCTCTGCCTTCCTTAAGCCCACCCATCTCTCAGATACCACCAGAGAGGGCAAGGGGAAAATTCAATGGGCAAAATTGAATCATGCTCCTTTCTTGGGGGAAAGGACAGAGGGCCGGCCCTGAGTACCAACAGACAAGACTCTCTAAGATCAAATATAGTGACCCTTGCACCACCAGACAAATTCTCCTATCACTTCCTCAACAGCTTTCCCAACGGTTTTGCTCTCAGCTGATTCGGCACCCCAAAGCTCCTCTTAGCTATTCCTACACTTACTCTGGCACCCAAAGAACAGCCCGGGGCTGCTCTGAGCAAGGACCTGCAACGCCTATGAGTCCCTTCCCTCTAGGTGACCCCTTCCACAGGACTTGCACTCACTGGCTGAGTGTGGTGTGTCTGTCAAAGATCAGCTGCAGGAGGGGAACCACAAGGAGAAAGCAGGTGCCAGGAGGGGCACAGACATACAAGCGTGAGCTACACCCTCAAAGTGACCACCAGGGGAGACCCCAGCAAATCCTCCCAGCAAAAAAATTTTTTTTAAAAGTTGTTTGTCTCCGCTGGGTTTGTTTTGTTTTGTTTTGTTTGAGATCAGCAGGGTCTCCCTGTAGCCCAGACTGGCCACACACTAGCAAACCTCAGCCTCCCAAGTACGGGGATTATAAGTATGAGCCACCATACCCAGTTTCTATTTTTTGTTTGTTTGTTTTAATTTACTTATTTATTTGACAGAGAAAGAGAGAGAGAGAGAGAGAGAGACTGGGCACGCCAGGGACTCCAGCCACTGCAAATGAACTCCAGACACATGCACCCCCTTGTGCATCTGGCTAACATGGGTCCTGGGGAATTGAACCTGGGTGCTTTGGCTTTGTAGGCAAGCACCTTAACCACTAAGCCATCTCTCCAGCCCATGTTTGTTTTTTTGAGGTAGTGTCTCACTCTAGCCCAGGCTGACATGGAACTCACTATATAGTCTCAGGCTGGCCTCGAACTCATGGTAATTCCCCTACCTCTGTCTCCTAAGGGCTGGGATTAAAGGCATGTGCCACCATACTTGGTGAAAGTGATAAAAAGAGAGAATGGGCACACCAGGGCTGCCAGCCACTGCAAACACCAGATGCACGCTTTGTGTATCTAGCTTTACTGGTGGGTACTGGGGAATCGAACTCAGGTCGCTAGGCTTTGCAGGCAAGCTCCTTAACCACTGAGCCATCTCTCCAGCTCTAGTTTTTAAGTTTTCTTTCTTTGTTTTTTGGGTCTTTTTATTTATTTTAGAGCAACAGACAAAGAGGCAGATAGATAGAGAGAAAATGGGTGTGTCTGGGCCTCCTGCCAGACACAGGTGCCCCCTTGTGCATCTGGCTTACATGGGTCCTGGGGAATCGAGTCTCAAACCGAGGTCCTTAGGCTTCACAGGCAAGCGCTTAGCCACTAAGCCATCTCTCTAGCCCCGTTTTTTTGTTTTTTTGAGGCAGGGTCTCACTCTAACCCAAGTTGACCAAGGACTCACTCTGTAGCCCCAGGCTGGCTTTGAACTCACAGTGATTCTACCTCAGCCTCTTGAAAGACTACACTACTATGCCCAGCTAAGCTTTTCTTTATATTTCACTCTTTGTGTGTATACAGTGTGTGTGTGTGTATGTGTACAGTGTGCATGCATATGTGCACCCACGTTCCTATGTGTGTGTGAGTTTGTAGGTATGGAAGTCAGAGACAACCTTGGGTTATCCGCCTTTGAGACAAGGTCTTTCACTGGGCTAGAGCCTCTGGCCAGTGGGCACCTATCTCTGTCTGGTCTGCCCACTGCTGGGACTATAGGCAGGTGCTGCCATGCCCGGCATTGTATGTGGGTACTAGGGATTGAACTCAGACCCTCATGCTTTGCAAGGCAAACACTTTACTGACTGAGCTATCACCCCCACTAGTTTCTAAATTATCTACAAAAAGCATACTGAAAGAAAGCTTTATGTTTGTTTACAATGAAACAAAAAAATGATAAACATTTATGCAACCTTCCAGAAATACACTAAAAATACCATTAATAGTGGAGAAAACAGGTCTATAATGAAAACCATAAAACACTGCTGAACAAAACTAAAGACATATTGAGCTGGGGAGATGGCTCAACAGTTAAAGGTGTTTGCTTGCAAATTCTGGAGGCCTGGGTTTGATTCCCCAGTACCCACATAAAGCCAGATGCACAAAGTGGCACGTGTGTCTGGAGTTTGTTTACATTGGTATGATGCCTGATGTACCCATAATCACTCTCTCTCTCTCTCTGCTCGCAAATAAATGAACAAGTAAAATTAAAAAAAAAAAAGACAACAGCTGGGTGTGGTGGCGCACACCTTTAATCCCAGCACTTGGGAGGCAGAGGTAGGAGAATCACTGTGAGTCTGAGACCAGCTTGAGACTGACTACACAGTGAATTCCAGGTCACCCTGGGCTGGAGTAAAACCCTACCTCAAAAAAATAAATAAGCAAATGAGACGAGATGGATGATGGTTAACAATTACTGTCAACTTCATTGGCTGGAGCAGTGCCTGGGAGATGAGTAAAATGCCCTTCTGGATGTATCTGTGAGGGAGCCCCAGACAGAATTGACTGTATGCAGCAGCCCTGCCCTGAACACAGGCATCACCCAGCCTCGGGCTACAAGGCCGGGAGGGGCCAAGGGGGAAGCAGCCGCCAGCCCCAGGCCTTCTCTCTGCTTTCAGAGCTCCCCATGGCGGCTCTCCACAACTCACTGGACTGAAACCCGTGAAGCCACGAGCCAAAATAAGTGCTTTCTCCCTTTAAGTTTCTGAAAAGTAACTTCTCATTGCAATGAAAACTCTAATCCACAATTGCTGTGACTAAACCTGATTATGTGTCTCTTAAATCTCTTGAACTGGCCTACAGGAAACTTTAGCAAACCTGGGAGACACAAGCTAGAGAAACGCTAGACATCTGTAAGCTCATTTTAATGGACAGTTCTGACAGGAGCTCCCTGACCAGAGTGCTGACAGAAATGTGGCCCTAAAGAGTGTCCTCAGGAAGTTTCAGATGGGATCAAGGACTCTACTAGAAAACAGTCTAGAGGCAGTTCCTGTTCACTCTTGCAAGAAGTCATCTACACTGTCTGTGTCCAAAGACTTTGGAAAGCTGAGCTTAAGCCTGGTAAGCCTAATTAATCTACTGGAGGAGACTTCAAGGCAACCTAGGATTCTGGCTGACATGGGTATGGATGGCTGCTTTTAGTCAAGTTTACAGTGAAAGTGGTGAGAAAGACTAGAAGAGAATGGTGTGGAAAACTTATAATTGCCCAGAAGATTAGCTGGGGTTAAAATGGGACCAAAGGGCTGGAGAGATGGCTTAGTGGTTAAGGCGTTTGCCTGCAAAGCCAAATGACCCAGGTTCTAGTCCCCAGGACCCTCATAAACCAGATGCACAAGTGGCGCATGTGTCTGCATTTCGTGTACGGTGGCTGAAGGTCCTGGCACACCCATATTCTTTCTCTTAAGTAAATAAAAAAATTAAAAATAAAGTGGGGGGACTGGAGAGATAGCTTAGTGGTTAAGGTGCTTGCCTGCAAAGCCAAAGGACCTTGGTTCAATTCCCCAGTACCCACATAAGCCAGATGCACAAGGTGACACGTGCATCTAGAGTTCGTTTGCAGTGGCTGGAGGCCCTAGCGTGCCCATTCTCTCTCTCTCTCCCTCTTTCTCTCAAATAAATAAGTAAATATATTTAAAAAAAAAAAAAAAACTAGACCAGCCAAGCTGGGCATGGTGGTATACACCTTTAATCCCAGCACTCAGGAGGCAGACGTGGGAGGATTGCCATGAGTTCGAGGCCACCCTGAGACTCCATAGTGAATTCCAGGTCAGCCTGGGATAGAGTAAAACCCTACCTCGAAAAACAAACAAAAAAAGCCAAATAATAATAATAATAAATAAAACAAAACAAAAATTTTAAAATTCTACAACAAGACCATGGGGATTCTTGGATCAAGTCTGATGCCTTTGGCATTACAAGATGCACATGAAAAGCTGGGTGTGGTGGCGCACGCCTTTAATCCCAGCACTCAAGAGGCAGAGGTAGGAAGACTGCCATGAGTTTAAGGCCATCCTGAAATTAAAAAGCAAATTCCAGGTCAGCCTGGACCAGTTACCTCGAAAAACAAAAAACAAAACAAAACAAAAAAACCCAAGATGGACGTGAACCTCTTGAGGGCCAAGGGTAGAATGTTATGATTTAACAAAATATATCTGGGTATCAGGTTGACCAGGGACAGAACTTGTGATGGTCAATCCTGCTGACCTGACTGGGCACCTCTGAGTGTATCTGTGAGGGTGTCCCAGAGAGAGCAGCAGCAGACCACAGGCTGGGGGCCCGGACACGACACAGGACAGGGGACAAAGGTGGACGGCAGGCGCCTGCATGCTCCCCTCAGCGTGCTGGCTGCACCGCAGTGGGCGGCTTCCCACACTCCCCGCCAGGTGGACTGCAGCTGAGAGGAATCCTTCTTCCTTTAACTGGCCACAGCAATGAAAAAGTAACTGGTACAATGTCCCCTATTCATGGACTAGGAGGCGTACTATTAGGATGTTAACACTGCTACCCAAAGCAATCTCCAGATCCAATGCCGCCACAAGCAAAACCTCAAGGCAGGGTTGGAGAGGTGGCTTAGCGGTTAAGGCGCTTGCCTGTAAAGCCTAAGGACCCATGTTTAACTCTCCAGATCCCACATAAGCCAGATGCACAAAGGTGAGGCAAGTGCAAGGTCACACATGCCAACTAAATGGCATGTCTGGAGTTCAACTGCAATGGCTGAGGCCCTGGCATGCTAATTATCTCCCTCTCCCTCTCTCTCTCTCTCTCTCTCTCTTTCTTGCTCTAAAATAAAAAAAAAAAAACCACCTCAAGGTATTTTATAGATTATTCTAAAAACTTTGTTAAAAAAATTTTAGGGGCTAGAGAGATGGCTTAGCAGTTAAGGTACTTGGCTACAAAGCCTAAGGACCCATGTTCTACTCTCCAGATCCCACCTTAGACGCGCAAAGGTGAGGCAAGCACAAGGTCGCACATTCCCACTAGGTGGCGTAAGTATCTGGAGTTCAATTGCAGTGAGGCCCTAGCATGCCAATTCTCTCTTGCTCTTAAAAAAAAAAAAAAAGAAAGAAAGAAAAACCAGGCGTGGTGGCACACACATTTAATTTCAACACTTGGGAGGCAGAGGTAGGAGGATTGCTGTGACTTCGAGGCCACTCTGAGACTACATAGTGAATTCCAGGTCAGCCTGAGCTGGAGTGAGAGACCCTACCTTGAAAAAACAAAATCTAAATCCTGGGCTGGAGTGATGGCTTAACAGTTAAGGCACTTGCCTACACAGCCTAATGACTTGGGTACCCACATAAAGCTAGATGCACAAAGTGGTGGATTTGTTTGTAGCAGCTAGAGGCCCTAGCATGCCCCATTCATATCCCCGCCCCTTGTAAATAAATAAAATATTGAAGACAAAAATCTAAATCCTGCCAAGCATGGTGGTGCATGCCTTTAATCCCAGCACTTGGGAGCCAGAGGTAGGAGGATCACTGTGAGTTCAAGAGTTCAAGGCCAGCCTAAGACTACATAGTGAATTCCAGGTCAGCCTGGGCTACAGTGAGACCCTACCTCAAAAATAAAACTTCTAAATCCTAAAATTAAATGGAATCTCAAGGGACTTCAAAACAACAACAACAAAACAGTAACAACAGGAACAAAAACAACCAACCAAACAAAAAACAGTTTTCTAAACAAAATGTCCATTGCACTGATCGTGACTCAGTCAAGAAGGAAACTATGGGCTCCCGAGATGGCTCAGTGCTTACATGCACTCACGGCACAGCGTAAGAGGCTGAGACCTCAAGTTCAATTTCCCAGAGCTCATGTAAACAATTGAGTATAGTCATGCATGCTCCCCCACTCCTGTGCTGAGTGGAAACCAGAGAATCACTGGGGCTTACTCATCAAAAGAATTCAGTGAAATGGCTGGAGACATGGCTTAGCAGTTTAAGTGCTTGCCTGTGAAGCCCAAGGACCCAAGTTCGACTCCTCAGGACCCACATAAGCCAGATGCAGAAGGTGGCACATGTGTCTGGAGTTCGTTTGCGGTGGCTGGAGGCTCTAGCATGCCCATTTTTCTTTCTCTCTGTCTGCCTTCCTCTCTCTCAAATAAATAAATAAAATATTTAAAAAAAAACAACCCTTAAATCAGGTGAAAATGGCAGCTCTGGGGTGAGTGTGAGACTTTAGCTCAAGAAAACAGGTAGATGAGCAAAACGAGGACACGTGACTCTGGCCTCCACATGCGTGTGCACGGGCATGCACATCTTCACACACATGTGCATACACCACACATACTCTACACACCCTCGCACCATAAAACAAAAACGCACACAACAGAAGGAAGGTGTGCTGGGAAGACAAGGTGACAGGGAGGAGCCCCGCTGCTGAGGGCAGCTAAGTTCTGCTCCTGGACTAGCAACAGAAGACACTTACAAGGGAACAAGGAGGAATATACGGGGCTGGGGAAATAGCTACGCGGTTAAAGGCTGCTTGCAAAACCTGATGGACCAGATTCGACTCCCCAGCCCCTACACTGAGCTAGACCCTGGCATGCCCACACACAAATGAGTAAACGCAACTAAATAGAAAGGAAGGAAGGAAGGAAGGAATGAGAAAGAGAGAAAGAAAGAGAGAGATTTAGAACAGGGCATGGTGGTTCATGCTTTTAGTCCCAGCACTTGCAAGACAGAGGTAGGAGGTTCACTGTGAGTTTGAGGCCAACCTGAGGCTACATAGTGAATTCCAGGTCAGCCTGGGCTAGAGTGAGACCCTACCTCGAAAAACCAAGAAAAAAAAAAGGAAGAAAGAAAGACAGGCATAGTGACGTCATGTCGTGAGTCTTAAAGCCAACTAAGGTCATGAAGGTCCCTGAAGATGGCTGCGATACTGTAATGTTGAAGTATTTTCATAAGATCTTTATTAATACTTATTTATTTGAGAGAGAATGATACACCAGGGCCTCCAGTCACTGAAAATGAACTCCAGACACATGTGCCGCCTTGTGCATCTGGCTTACGTGAGTACTGGGGAATCAAACCCAGGTCCTTAGGCTTTGCAGGCAAGCATCTTAACCGCTAAGCCATCTCTCCAGGTCTCATAAGACCTTTATTAAATTTACTATAACTTAGCCAAGGATGGTGGTACACACCTTTAATCTCAGCACTCAGGGGAGGATCGCTGTGAGTTCAAGGCCACCCTGAGAATACACAGTGAATTCTAGGTCAGCCTAGGGTAGAGCAAGACTCTACCTCAAAAAAAAATTTTTTTTTTTTACTGTAACTTGTTCTAAGTTTAATGAAACTTGAAAAAGTTAACAAATAAATTGCACGTAATTAAATTTTAAAAACTAGGAAAAGTGGGAACAATGTCTGAAGAAGTAGTGAGGAGGAGGGCAGGACTGCTAAGAGACACGGGCCCTTTAGTGCTCTTGACTTGCTGGCTACAAAGAAAAGTTAATTCTAGAAAATAAGTTCTATAATTTCATAATTGCAGTTCATACAAAGCCAACATGCCTCCCAGGTTCTGAATGATGGGGGTGGCAGAGGCCACATCACTGTCACAAGGCAGAGGCTAGACTGGATGACCCTCCCAGACACCACAGTGCCCGCGTGCCTCCAAGGGCTGCTCACTGCGTGTCAGAACAGGGAACAAGCCACATCTCCAAGTCTACAGAGATGTCACTGACTGGCCAGGCACCTGGTGAAGGGGGCCTCACAGGACTGTGCCCGCTCCCTCCCCACAGCTAACAGAACACACCAGGGCTGCTCCTCAGCAGGGACCCCAGAGCTGCTCCTTACCAGTGGCTGGGAAAGGCACAGTTGCCAGTGAATCACAGCAGCGGCTATTTGACAATGCTACCTAAGTGCCCAGCATCATGTAATACTGTCACACGCTTTCATAAGAATCCAAGGACGTTCATGTTTATGTATTTGATTTTGTCAATTATTTATTTACTCATGATTGTTTGGAGACAGGCTCTCACATAGTCCAGGCTAGCTTCAAAGATGCCTACATATTTTGAATTCTCAATTTCTAGAACAGAAAACAGGTCCAGAGAGGTGGAGGAACTTGCTTGTAAGCAGGGAAGCATGCATTTGAACTCAGAACATTGTTTGTTTATTTTGATTTCTTGAGACAGGGTTTCATGTGGCTTGGGATGACCTTGAACTCCGAATTCTCCTTCCTCCACTTCCCAAGTGCTGGGATTACAGGCCTGTGTTCTCATGCCCAGCAAGGCCATTATTATCTCATAGTCTTCCCACTTTATTGGGGATCATACCTGAATAGCTTGATTGATTCATTACAGACTTTTTTTTTTTTTTTTTTGGACATAGGGTCTCACTCTAGCCCAGGCTGACTGACCTGGAATTCACTATGTAGTCTCAGACCGACCTCAAACTCACAGTGATCCCCTACAGCCTCCCAAATGCTGGGAGTTAAGGTGTGCACCACCGCACCACCGTGTCTGCCACAGAGGGAGGGAGAGAGAATATGGGCACGCCCGGGCCTCTAGCACTGCAAATGAACTCCAGATGCATGCGCCACCCTGTGCACTTGGCTTTGTGTGGGCACTCAGGAATCGAACCTGGGTCCTTAGGCTCTTCAGGCAAGCACCTTAACCACTAGACCATCTCTCTAGCTCCTCATTAGAGACATTTTTATGGAACGACTGTGACATGCCAGTGACTGTACCCACACGTTAATGCCAAGAGTCTGCCCAGGTCAGCCAGATCAGAAGGGACAACAAGCAAATGGTATGAAACACTCAGAAGGCACAGAGCAGGCCGAGGGGCAGAGGAAGCCAGGACGGCCCCACTTACAGGGGCGGGCAGGAGGGCTTGCTGAGGTCAGACCTCAAAACCAAGAGCCGGGTGTGGTGGCGCACGCCTTTAGTCCCAGCACTTGGGAGGTAGAGGTAGGATGATCACTGTGAGTTCGAGGCCACCCTGAGACTACATAGTGAATTCCAGGTCAGCCTGGACTAGAGTGAGACCCTACCTCGAAAAGTTAAAAAAAAAAAAAAAAAAAAAAAAACAAGATTGGAGCCAGCTTTTTCAGAGTGCAGAAACGAACCTGTCACCGCCACACCCAAGAAGGAAAGGGACTCACTCCACCCAGGACCCTGCCCACACCTCGAAGCATGCCCCATACCTGGACAATATAGAGGCAGGGGCAGTACTGGGCCCCACCCCCAATGCTGATCCCAATCAGGTTCTGGGCATCCTTCTGCAGGGTCACCTTCCCCGGCACAGTGGGAATTCCCCTGGAAAGAGAAACAAGTGAAGGTGACTTTTTGGAGGAAGGATGACTAGAAGGGGTGGATGTCCAAGCCCCAAGAGGCTCCAAGGCTGGGTAACCTTCTCTCTGCCTTACTTGGCCAGAGAGAGCAATGTGGGTGAGAGCACGTATAAGACTCGTGACGAGGGCTGAGGAGACAGTTCAGAGGTTAAGGGTCTTTGCTTGCAAAGCCTGCCAGCCTGGATTCGATTCCCCATTACCCAAATGCAAAAAGTGGCACATGGGCTGGGGAAATGGCGTAGTGGTTAAGACGTTTGCCTGCAAAGCCTAAGGACCCTGGTTCAATTCCCCAGGACCCACATAAGCCAGATGCACAAGGGGACACACGCATCTGGAGTTCATTTGCAGTGGCTGGAGGCCCTGGCACGCCCATTCTCTCTTTCTCTCTGCCTCTTCCTGTCTCCCTCTCTCAAATAAATAAATAAACAAGTGGCACATGAGTCTGGAGTTCATTTGCAGTGACAAGAGGCCCTGTGGGATCAAAGCTGAACGCTGCCATTGACCTGCTTTGGGTCTTGGTTAAAGCACTTTTCTGCATCTCAACTTTTTTTTTTTTTCCCGAGGTATCATATCTCACTCTAGCTCAGGCTGACCTGGAATTCACTATGTAGTCTCAGGGTGGCCTTGAACTCACAGCGATCCTCCTACCTCTGCCTCCGAAGTGCTGGGATTAAAGGTGTGCACTACCACGCCCAGCTTTCAACTTTTTTAAAAACTTTGTTCATTTTTTTAAAATGTATTTGAGACATACACAGAGAAAAGCATACAGAGATGGACAGTGAGAGAGTATGGGTGCACAAGGGACTCTTACCACTGCAAATAAACTCCAGATGCATGCGCTACTTTGTGCATTTGGCTTTACATGGGTACTGGGGAACTGAACCCAGGCCATCAGACTTTACAAGCAAGCCTTTAACCGCTGAGCCCTCTCTCCAGCCCCATCTCAACTTTCTCATACATAAAACAGAAATGAGGCTCCCTTGCCAGAGTTCTCTCTCTCTCTTTTTTAAGTCTTTTAAAACATTTTTTTTTTTTATTTGCAAGAAAAAAAGAGAGTAAGAACATGCCGGGCCTCTTCCTGCTATACAAATTGCAGATGCATCACTTTGTAGATCTGGCTGTTCATGGGTTCTGGGGAATCAAACCTAGGCTGGCAAACTTTGCCAGCAAGCACCTTTAACCAATGAGCCAGCTTCCCAGCCCCCAGAGTTCTTATAAGAACACCGTGAAAGACTGTAACGCCATCCCGATCCACAGCGGGCACTCCGTGAAACAGACTGAGATTTGGCCAGGCTCTGTCCCTGTCACCTTCTCAGGCACATGTGGAACACTACATCCACCTCCTCTTGGATGTCTTCCCTGTTGCTCAACTGTCCTCCGGCCTCAAGAACCTCTGAGTTTTCACTACAAGTGAGCACTTAGCTATGTTCTGTGGTAGAGACTCATTCGCTGAAAACCCTTCAGCTGAGGACATGGAAAGCCATGCGTTCCAGTCCTCACCCTAAGATTTTCCAGGGGACAGAAATCTCATCTTGAAAATCTGCCCCACTCATTGTCTCTGCTGGGAAGATGTGTTTACGATAGGATCCATTCATTCTTCAACCCCGGCCTCTGTTGCCACTACCGGAGAAGCCAGAGGACAATCCTAGCAGAAGCACTGCTCCTTCTAACCTGTGTTGTCACTGGGTCCCTGAGCTGCTGCTATCTGTTACGCTCTCTCCGTTAACCCGCCCCTTGTAGAGGATGACCTCCCGGCGAGGCTGGGCCCATTTCTGCTTCAGGACACCCGATCTCCCTAAGAAGCAAGGGTTTGGTGGACCTGGAAGTCTAAGCACATGACAGACGTGGGTCCTGATCTCCCAGGTCTCGGGGAAGAAAATACTCACAGTTTGTCCTCCTCGATGTCATAATCCAAGTCTGCAAACATGGTTCCGAGAGTTGGGGCGCACTGGCTAACTGTCCAGGTCGAGAAGGGAATGGGGAACTGGATCCGAGAGAGGAAAAGAGCGAAGGGCTTTAGGGAACGGACACGTCTAGATCCGGGACAGCAAGCAGGGCCCTCCTCCTCCCCGCTGGCCCGGGCTCGAGCGGGCTGCAGGGGTGGGCAGGTGTTCTTACTGGGCACGGGGGAGGACTGCAGGCCAGGGCACGGGGCTCAGGTCCCGGCGCCCGCCCCGCGCTCTCCAGGCCCCTTGGGAGCTGCTTCTGTCGCTCACCGGGAGAGTGGCTCCCACTGCCGGACCCCCGCCAGGCCGGCACCTGAACCCACCTGCCGTTCCACCTGGCGGCGGCCGCGACTGTCGCGTCACTTCCGACGGGGTGCGGAAGTCCCGCCTTCCCCAGCTGGGTGTTTGCCCCGAGCCCTGCAGACAGCCTCCCTTCCCCGCTGCCCGACGCTCAAAAGTCAGCGAAGAGAACAAGGTTTCGTGGAAGCTCGCGGTTAGCAGGGGACAGAAACGACACAGAGGAAAGGTGTGGACAGCCCGGCCGGCTCGGCCCCACCCTCCGCCCCGCCGCCGCCATCTTGGGGAGGGCAAGTTCTTCCCAGCTTCCCTAGCGGCTCGTGGGGACCACACCGGCCGGCCGGTTGCCATGGCAACGAAAGCATCCCAGGGCCTGGATTACCTGGGGCGAAGTTCAGCGGGAGTACAAAACGGTGCGACCTTACCTGTCACATTTTCAACACCTCCTTTTTGGGGACACCTGTCCGACTGCAGTTGCACGCGAGGAAACTACCAGAAGAGGGAGTAACTCTGCAGAGCTGGTATGAAATCTAGATCTTGGCCCTGTAACCCCGGCCGCCCTTCAAACACCTGCTAAACACGAAGCCGCAAGAGGTGTTTGCAGTGCTGTTATTAAGGGCAGACCTGACTTGTCCTGTACGTGACTCGTTTTTTTGCCACAGCAGACTAACAGCCTTGAGTAGGTACTTCTGTGGTATTTTGCAAAAGATCCTTCCCATCTCCACCTCCTTCCTTAGTAAAAGCACCCTGAGATTCTACAGAAGGCACAGTCCCATGCCCCTGGGACTCAGAAAACACCACCAGCGCTTCCCAGGTGGGGAGTCCCAGGCTCATCTCCTCGCCGACATCAAATGGGGTCTCCGGAGAATGGCTCTACCGCAGCCCCGAAGTCATCTCACCCAGGCATTGTGGGGCCAGGCTTACCCAGTCTTCTTTCCCAGCTGTCCCAGGGGTCATGAAGAAAGGCGAGATTCGGAACAGTGATTGTCCACGTATTCTATGGCCTGATGGAAGCCCTCCCATCCTACTAGGGAGCGGACCAGACCCCAACCTGTGAGCAAGCACAGGTATTGCCAACTATATTGTGCAGGAAGGAAACTGAGGCTGTGAAAAATACCTTATTCTTTATTGCAGGCAGGGGTTGACAGGGGTTGGCCACCAAGCTGGCCTTGAACTCAGTATGTACCCAAAGATGACCCTGGACTTATGATCCTCCTACCCCAAACTTCTGAGTGCTGAGATTAGAGATATTCACCACCATGCCCAATTTATGAGATGCTAGAGATTGAATCCAGGGCATCCTACCAAGTGAACTACATCCTGAGAACGGTGTTTCATTTTTTTAAAGTCTATTTTAGGCTGGAGAGATGGCTCAGCAGTTAAGGCGCTTGCCTGCAATGCCTAGTGACCCGGGTTCAATTCCCCAGTAACCCCCATAAAGCCAGATGCACAAAGTGGTGCATGCATCTGGAGTTCACTTGTATTGGCTAGAGGCCCTGGAGCACCAATTCACATTCATTTTCTCTCTCTCTCTCTCTCTCTCTCTCTCTCTCTCTCTCTCCTTGCAAATAAATAAAACATTAAAGTCTATTTTATTTTATTTTATTGTTTGTTCATTTATCTGAAAGAAAGAGGCAGAGAGAGAGAATGAGTATGCCAGGGCCTCCTGCCACTTCACATGAACTCCAGACACATATGCTACTTTGTATATCTAACTTTATGTGGGTACTGGGGGATTGAATCTGAGCATTAGGCATTGCAAGCAAGTGCCTTTAACCACTAAGCCATCTCTCCAGCCCCAGTATTTCATTTTTAAAGAATGATGGCCTCCAAATCCAGATACTTTTACAATAACCACTTCCTCCTCTTCATTTTTTTTCTTTCAAGGTAGGGTCTCGCTCTAGCCCAGGCTGACCTGGAATTCACTATGTCGTCTCAGGGTGGCCTCGAACTCACTATGATCCTCCTACCTCTGCCTCCCAAGTGCTGGGATTAAAGGTGTACACCACCACACCAGGGTCCTTTTCTTCTTTTGAGACAGAGTCTTGCTATATGGGTCAGGCTGGCCTTGAACCCATAATGCTCCTGCCTCTGCACTCAGGGCACTGAGATTACAGGTGTGTGCCACCGAACCCAGATTTTAACATAGAGTTACCCCAAACAGCCTTATTCACACCTGAACCCTGCTATTTTGTATCAGGGGACCTTAAGCAAGTCACTGCTTGAACCTGAGGCTCAGATACCTGTAGAGTGAGGGAAAAAATTTCCTGAAAGCAGGTGCTTGTGAAGGCCAAAAGTAGGAGATAATGGGGCTGGAGAGATAGCTTAGCAGTTAAGGTGTTTGCCTGGAAAGCCTAAGGACCCATGTTCAACTCTCCAGATCCCACCTAAGCCAGATGCACAAAGGTGAGGCAATCGCAAGGTCGCAATGCCCACTAGGTGGCACAAGTGTCTGGAGTTCGATTGCAGTGGCTGAGGCCCTGGCACACCAATTCTCTCTCTCTCTCTCCCTCTCATATATATATATATATATATATATATATATATATATATATATATATATTTTTAAGTAGGCGATCTGGAGAGATGGCTTAACAGTTAAGGCACTTGCCTGCAAAGCCTAAAGACATATGTTTGACTTCCCAGATCCCATGTAAGCCAGATGCACAGGTGATGCATGCATAAGGTTGCACATGTGCACAAGGTGGCACACAAGTCTGGAGTTCAGTTGCAGTGGCTGGAGGCCCTGGTGAGCCAATTCTCTCTTGCTGTGTCTCTCTCATAAAAAAAAGTAGAAGGAGGAACAAATGTGTGTGTTTTGTAAACAATTCATATGGCACAGATGTCTCTAGAACTTCTAACCCCACCCCACCAACTTAGGTCCCTCCTCCAAGTTGAAGGTAAGATGTTCATGCCTCCTTCCTGCTTTGCAACCCCTCCCCATTCCTCCAAGTTCACATTAGCCTTCCCAGATTGTTCCAGGTCACAAACATAGCCCTTTTTCTGAGACTTGAAAATAGTTATTTGGTAATTTATTTTGCATTGTGCCACAACATCCCTCCATGGTCTCACTTAAAAAAAAAAAAAAAAAAAAAAAAGGAGGGGAATAGAGAGATGGCTCAGCAGTTAAGGCGCTTGCCTGCCAAGCCTAACAAACTGGATTTGATTTCCCAGTACCCATGTAAAGCCAGACACACAAAATGGCACATGCATCTGGAGTTCGTTTGCAGTGGCCCTGGCATGCCTATTCTGTGTGTGTGTGTGTGTGTGTCTCTCTCTCTCTCTGCTTGCAGGCATATAAAAATATTTTTGAATACTATTTAAAAAATGGTACACTAGGGCTCTTGCTGTTTCAAATGAGCTCCAGATGCATGCACCAATTTGCACATCTGGATTTACATGGGTACTGAGGAATTGGACCTGAAGCTGGAAGGCTTTGCAAGCAAGGGCCTTTAACCACTGAACCATCTCTTCAGTCCCCCAGTGGTTGGGGATTAATTTATTAGATACTTGTATTTTGTCTGGAAAGGTATTTTTCCCGTTTGAAAGTGGGGCTTTGGGCTGGGAAGATGGTGCAGGGGGTGGGGCAACAGCACTTACTGCACGAGCCTGAGGACCTGAGTTCAATCCCAGCACCTATGTAGAAATCCAGGCATGGCCACACGTGCCTGTAACCCCAGCACTGAGGGGAGCAGAGACAAGATAATTGCTGGGGTTCCCTGGTCAGCCAGTCGAACAACAAATGGGGAGCTCCAGGTTCAGGAAGAGATTGTCTCAGGGAAGGAAGGCGGAAGAGAGATAGAGGAGAGCCCCCACCATCTTCTGGTCTCTGATGCACGCATGTGCACGATGCCCATACATCTGCACCCACACATGCATACGGCATAGACACACACCAAATCAATCACATTGGGACCTGGAAGACTGAGGGAGTAGCTTAGCGGTAGAGCACTTTGGATCAGATGTTCCCCCCAAACCTCGTGTTTTGAATGTTTGGTCTCCAGCTGGTAGCAGTTTGGGAGGTGGAGCCTTCAGTGAGTTGTTGGGGGCAGGCTTAGGGGCATTATAGCCAACTTCTCCTTACCGGAGTTGAGCTCACTCTCCTGCTGCTGTTGTCCACCTGCTGTGGCAGAGGTGATGTCCAGCCTACGCTCATGCCATGCTTTCTCTGCCATCATGAAGCTTTCCCGTGAAATTGTAAGCCAAAATAAAAACTTCCTCCCTGGGCTGGAGAGATGGCTTAGTGGTTAAGGCACTTGACTGCAAAGCCAAAGGACCCAGGTTCAATTCCCCAATGCCCACATGGTGGCACATGTGTCTAGAGTTCATTTGCAGTGCCTGGAGGCCCTGGCGCACTTATTCTCTCTCTGCCTCTCTGTCTCTCTGTCTCTCTCATAAATAAATAAATAAAGCTTCCTCCCATTGGCTGGGTGCTTTGTCCCGGCAACAGGAAGGTAACCACAAGTACTTTCCAGCCTGCATAGAGCCCTGGGCGTCGTCCTCGGCACCACAAAAATGTAAAACAACAGCAATACGAGCTTAAGGTTCATAGCCTGACAAGTTATAAAACGATTCATCCTGCCTCTCTCCTTCCTGAGCTCCTTGCTGACTTTGAATCTGGGGTGTTCCCATCTTCCACAGATGCCAGGAATCCATCAACAGGTGTGATTGGAGCAGATTAAAAGAATATTGGAGCCAGGCGTGGTGGCGCACGCCTTTAATCCCAGCACTCGGAGGCAGAGGTAGGAGGATCACTGTGAGTTCGAGGCCAGCCTGAGACTACATAGTGACTTCCAGGTCAGCCTGAGCTAGGGTGAGACCATACCTTGGAAAAACAAAACAAAACAAACAAACAACAACAACAACAAAAAAACTAAAACAAAAAAAAAGAATATTGGATTGTCTTATAATTGACATCTGCTAGTATGAAAATATTATGACCATTTTGTTTCCTCCCTGATTCAGCCTACCCAGCATGGAAACCCGTTTCCAGCCAGTTGAGGAGGCTAAAATTTACTTGAGGAGAAAGAAGGTTCAAGTACCTTATTCCATCATTAAAGTAAGATTTGTTTTCTTTCAGGTGGGACACAGCCTGTCCTGCCCTTCTAAGAACTCAGAGCCTCCACACTGTCTGACTGAAAGAAAAGCCCGTGGATACCAAGATGGGGTCCCTGTGCACCCAGAAAGAGAGGTTTGAGTCAGCAAGAGGTGTGGAGGGCTGGACTTCTCAGGGAAGAGGTGCCCTGAATAGCCACCATGGCCAGTCCCCTCCTTGGATCTGGGATTGCCAGCTGAGGAGAAGCCTCGAATGATGATCCGGGAGAAACATCCTCATCCTCACCCTGACAGAGGCTTCCGCACAATGGCCGCTCAAGTGTGTGCTCCACCCTTGCACTCAGGCGAGTCGCCCTTTGTCTCTGAGCCTCCTCCAATGTCTGCAAACTGGTGACAGCAGTTACAAAGAAGATGCCAGGGAGACTGGTGTGAACGCACTTTGTGGGCGATTCCCATGGCCCAAGTAGCAGAGGTTTTCAATGTCGCTTGGCAGGATCACTGTCACCCAGCCACTTCACAGGGCAAGATGGCCAGCACCCTCACAGTGCCCAGGCCTTCGCATGCAACTCACCCTGGAGGTGTCCCTGAGCCCAGATTCCTGGGCCCCGTCTCAGACCTGCGGGACCCAAATCTGCTGGGAAAGAGGGATGCTGCAAGGCCGCGACGGCGCAAAGCCTTGTGGGTGGCATCAGAAGGGCGGCTGGGTCAGAAGCCTAGAAGGTAGTGTCTGCACTCTGGGGGCACTTGTTCAGGGCACCAGCACTCCAGCCCGGGGACCTCCCTGTTCGTGTGAGCCCGTCAGAGAGCTCCAGCCCGGGCCGGCTTCCTGGAGGAAAGGGACTCTTCGCTGAGCAGGTGCTGTGGTGCCCAGGTCCAGGATTAAGGAGAAGGAAAGGTTTCGGTGCAGGTGGTGGTGTCATAAAGTCCCACTCTTCAAAGAAACCATGTGGTGGGCCAGAGAGATGGCGTAGCAGTTAAGGTGTTTCCCTGCAAAGCCTAAGGACCTAGGTTTGAGCCCCCAGAATCCACGTAAGGCAGATATGCACATGGTGGCACATGCCATCTGGGGTTTGTTTGCAGTGGCTGGCAGCCCTGGTGCACACATTCATATCTCCCCCCCTCATAAATAAATTTTTTAAAAAAGATCTGTGTGGTAAGAAAGAAAGTGACTGGTGCAGCGAGGCTGCTATGCAAGTCCCGCGGGTGTCCAGGGCCCCAGCTGGCCAGCACCCCGCGTGAGAGTCAGCAGAGACCTCGGAGAGAACTGCTGGGGCACTTTCCTCAAGGACAGGTGAGATTCTGGGAGTTGAAGACAGTGAACACAGCCACTCACCTCAGGAGGCTGTATCTGCGCCCTCCTCCCTCTCCCTACTGTTTCTGAGTCTCTCCAAGTAGATGGTGAGCCTGCAAACCCTCCAAGTCCGCTCGGAATAAGTCCCCAGGAACTGATCCCGCCGCACATACGCACACCTTTCCCTGGGGAAATGCTGCCATCTGGTGGCCATTTCTAGGAATAACTCCCGGGGCTCCAGAATAGCCACAATCCCCGTGCATCCACTCTCACTGCCCGCTGACTCAGAGCTGAGTGCGGAGCCTGGGAGTCTGCAGTTTGTGGAGAACGAGCGAAGCTGGTCATTCTAATACCGGGCTGTGCCTGACCCTCCACCCCTCAGCCGCTTCTGTCACCCAGCACAAGGCCTGCACCCCTCACACTGACTGGTCATTAGCATCAGAGGTCACGGTGAAGGTCAAGAAGCCAGAGGTGGGGCTGACCGGCTCATTCATTCCTTAATTCACTCGATAAATATTTATTAAGCCCCTGCCACATTCAGCCATGGGGACACACAAGGAAGAAGACAAGCAGGGCCTGACCCTGACAGGGAGCAAGAGGAGGGCCCAGGGAGGAAACAAGGGAACAGGTTAATTCCAGCCAGCAGCAGGTGTGGGAGATGGGGTGAAGGTGAGGGTCTGCAGATGTGACCGTCCAGGGGTCCCTGAGAAGGAGGTGTTCGAGATGCCCGTGACAAGCTGGCAGAGACCCCGGCAGGGGTTCCCATGGCAAGCGTGCACCAGCGCACCTTCTGGAGAAATGAGGAGGTCAGCAGGGCGACGTGTGCTCTTGTCACCCGTTTCGCAGAGGCAAGGAGCAGTGTGTGGCTGTGCACGTGCGTGTCTGCTTGAAGACCAGCCTCCCGTCTGTCTTCCACCACACTGTGGGCTCTCGGAGCAGCCAGGCCTGTTCAGGTCCCACGTATCCCCGCTTCTAGCACAGTGGCTCACACATGGGAACATTCCATGCACGTCTGTTTGGATCAATGAAAAACCTGCCACAAAGGAGGCCAAAATCCAGGCAGGGGACAGACATGGGGCCCCTCAGTGCCAAAAGCAGTACCTCAAACTCATCTGCCTGGCCCAGGGGAACCACAGGAAACTGGAGCAGGGGACGGAGACGCAGTCAGATCTGTGTTTGGTTGGAGCCCACTGACCACACAAGCAGACTGTGAGGGTCAGGGATGCCAATTGACGGAAGTGGAAGCACTGTCCCCCTCCTCCAGCCTGATGTAAGATGGGAGATGGTGGGCTGGAGTGAGGGCTTAGGCAGTTAAGACACTTGCCTGCAAAGCCTAAGGACCCAGGTTCGAGTCTCCAGGACCCACATAAGGCAAATGCACAAGGTGGCACATGAGTCTGGAGTTTGCTTGCAGTGCCTTGAGGTCCTGGTGCGCGCATTCTCTATCTGCCTCTCTCTCTCTCTCTCTGTCTCTCTCTCTCTCTCTCTCCTCTGTCTCTTAATAAATAAAATATTTTTTTTTAAAGATGGGAGCATAGGTCCTAGACCCTGAGGATGCAGAAGGGAACCCTAGTGGGCAGGCTAGCCATGGGGACAGTGGGTCTGTAGGGGCCAGATTCCCTAGGAACAGGGCCATTATCCCTCCTGGGCTGCAGTAGATACATGCTGGGGGCGGGGCACACAGAGCTGCTCAAGGAACTTTACAACCTTCCGGAAGCCTAGCCTTAGCTTTAAGTCCTAGACGCCACCACCGTTGAGCGCAGGGCAACTCTCTTCTCTCTCCTCAGCCACTGCCTCCGACCAGCTGCCTGGGTCAGCGGTGGGATGTGGTTCTCAGAGGGGCCTGAGTCATCCCCCTCTGCCCGCCTAGCCATCCCCCTACGCGGCTCTATTCCTGGCTCAGTTCAGCGTGTAATAGCTGACCTTTGACCTTCCCCTGCCCCCCGGCCCCCCAGCACTCTGCCCTCCGGGTTGGGTCAGTGATGAAAGCTGGTGGGAGCCCAGGGGGGTAGGGAGAAGAGGGACAGTGTCTGATTGTTCCTCCCTCTTGGCAGGACCCACAAGCCACAGAGTGCTAAGGCCTGGGTCTCTCGCTCACTCGCTCGCTCTGTTTCTCTCTCTCCATTGGGAAGTTATTACCCATGTCGGTGCCGGCCATCCCACTCCCTGAGGTTCCTTCTGAATCAGCCATCTAGCCTAGGATAGGAGCCAAAAGACTTGGGGTGTCATTGGCCCTCTCTGAGACTTAGTGACCCTAAGTGTGAAATAATGAAGGCTTGGGATGCTCAGAAGGAGGCCTATGGAGACGGAGGTAAGGGTGCCCTTCCTTGCCGTAGTGTCCACGGGGTGTAGGCTCTGTGCCTTCCTGTCATGTCAGCCTTGGGGACCTAGCTGTGCTCCAGAGCACCCACTGCCTGGCAGAGCCCCCCTCTTCAGAGGGGTGCCTGGACTGTTCTTAGTGCTTTGGAGGATCTTGCTGGTTTTTACAATCAGCACTGAACTGAATCTACATTGGGGTCTTCCTGTCTTTTCTTTTTTAAAAATAAAATTCTTGGGCTGGAGAGGTGGCTTAGCAGTTAAGCGCTTGCCTAAGGACCCCGGTGGCTGGATTCCCCAGGACCCACGTAAGCCAGATGCACAAGGTGGCACATGTATCTGGAGTTCGTTTGCAATGGCTGGAGGCCCTGGTGCACCCCCCACCACCACCTCTCTTCTCTCTCTCCCTCTTTCTCTGTCTGTTTCTCTCAAATAAATAAATAAAAGTAAACAAAATTTAAAAAATAAAATTCTTGGGCTGGACAGATTGCTTAGTGGTTAAGGCGTTTGCCTGCAAAGCCAAAGGACCTCGGTTCAATTCTCCAGGACCCACGTAAGCCAGATGCACAAGGTGGTACATGCATCTGGAGTTCATTTGTAGTGGCTGGAGGCCCTGGTGTGCCCACTCTCCTCTCTCTCTCTCTCATAAATAAATAAAAAATAAAAAAATTAAATTCTTTTTAAAAAATTATAAGCAGAGAGAAAGAGAACGAGAAGGAAAGAGAGAGAATGGATAGGCATACCAGGACTTCCAGCCAATGCAAATGAACTCCAGATTCATGCAACGCTTTGTGCATCTGGCTCATGTGGGTACTGAGGAATCGAACTCAGGTCATTAGGTTTTGCAGGCAAGTGCCTTAACCACTGGGCCATCTCTCCAGCCCCTATCTTTTCTCTTTATTGTTTGCATGTACGGCGTGTGTAGTGTGGTTTGTGTGCAGTATGGTGTGTGCACTTGTGTGTGTGCAGATGTTCATGTGTGCAGAAGCCAAAGGAAAACATGTCCTCTCTCGCTCATGTGCATGTTTCCTTAGGATGGAATCTCATTCAACCTGGAGTTGACATTCCCAGTCAGACAGGCTGACCAGCGAGCCCCGGCGATTCTCTGGTTTCTGCTCCCCACAGGCCTGGGTCACAGGTGTGTGGAGCTGTGCACCACCGTTTACATGGGTGCTGGGGAATCAAACTCAGTGTGCATCAGGGCCCGCCTCAGGCTTGCACAGCAAGCACTCTTACCCACTGAGCCCCTTCCCAGCCCTTCTCTGTCACTTCTTAAGGAACTTCTCAAATGTGCAAAATTAGAAAACAGTGACAAGCCCCCGCCTTTTGTTCACCTAACGTAGCTTCACCAGTGACTCCTCACACCACAGTTTTCAGCCAGTCCTGTCAGTGCCATACCTTCCCCCGTTCCAACATTGTTTATTTTAGTTTTAATATTTATTTATTTTATTTATTTGAGAGAGAGAGAGAATGGAACACGCCAGGGCCTCAAGACACTGCAAACAAACTCCAGAAGCATGCGCCATCATGTGCATCTGGCTTACGTGGGATCTGGAGAATCGAACCTGGGTCCTTAGGCTTCACAGGCAAGCGTGTTAACTGCTAAACCCTCGGGCAATTTGGATCATGCTTTCTACTTGATCTTCAGCAGGCAGATCCCTGCTGGAAGAGGTGCGTCCCTGGGGGCGGATCTTGTGTCCAGCCTTAAGGTGTTCAGAGTCAGCTCCTGCCTGTGGGTGCTGGCTGCTGTCACTGCACGTATGATGGGGTGAGCCAGCTTCTCCCACCATGATGAAACTTCCTCTGGAACCTGGAAGCCTGAAAGGAATCCTTTCCTCCCCATACACTGCTTCAGGTTGGGTGTTTGTCTCCACAGTGCGAAGGTAACTTCAACAACATCCATATGCACCAAAGAGACTGCTGAACGTCTGCAGGGCGGCTGTACCTCAATATTTCTGTTCTACCTCTGTAACTACTTTCCTAGATTTGATTCGCTATTATTGTCAATGGAACATTTTTGCGACTGTTTTGGTTTCTAGGTAGACAATCATAGTTCATGTAAATGTCAGGCCTGGTGGCTCCCACCTACAATCCCTGCATTTGGGAGGAGTTTGAGGCCAGCCTGAGCTACAGAGTGAGTTCCAGGTCAGCCTGGGCTAGAGTGAGACCCTACCTCAAAAATAAAAGTCGGTTTTGATTCCTCCTTTCCAGTTTTTATATCCAATTATGTTCTGGAGATTTGCTGTACGGCCAACTGCCCTGGCCAGGACCTCAGGCACAACGTCAACCAGACTCTGGCTGAGTGGTAAGTGGCAAGAAGTCTCGACTGTATGAAAATGGGTCTGTTGCCCTTTGGGACCTGTGTCCATGCTGGCCTTCAGAGGGGATCTTTCCCTGTGCAAGGGACTCCTTCCCATCCCCGGGGGGGGGGACTAGGCAAGACATTCCATGCCAGTGAGATGATGAACTGTATCAGGGCAGAGACGGTCATGAGACTGCCTGCCTGAATTCACTTGTGTGATAAATCATACCAGTGGATTTCCAGGGTTCAGCCACGCTTGCGTGTCCATGACAGATGCAAGCCCTGTCGTGACATAGCTGTCCTGTGCAGAATGGCATCCGGGTTGATCGCTCATGCTTTAAGACCTGGCATCTCATTCCTCCAGCATAGCTGGTCTCTGCGTGCTCTGGAGATGTGCAAAGTATAGGTGCTACTGTCTACAGCATCTCTCCCAGGATCTCTCTTCCTGTCTGTCTGTCTGTCTGTCTCAGGGCTTCCCATTTTCCTCCCCCTCCGCACTGCTTTGGCCCAGCAGGTGCTCTCAAGGGCTGCAGAGGTGGGAGGCATGCCCGAGGCAGTCATGGAGCTGGAGAACATGCAGTCCCGAGCTCCAGAGGGGTCTGTGGAGCTGTGACCTCCAAACCAATCAAGGACCATAGCTCTTGCCCCCCACCCTCAAAACAGTGTCTAGGAAAAATCCTGCCCTCCTCCTCCAGAGGAAGTGGCTGAGAAGGGGCTGGGGTCAAGGGTTAATGACCCCTTTGTGCTCAGGGCTGACTGATAGCCCAGCTTGTCAGCAGCAGCCCCAGGGAGAGCCCCCCTCCGTCACCATCCATCGTCCTTTGAGAGAGGTTCCCTGCTAGCCTTTGATAGACATCAGGGTCCACTGTATTTGCTGTGGGAACACCAGACCTCTTTCTGGGTGGGGTCTGGTCTTGCTGAGGTGCCACGCCACCTCTGCCCTACAACCACCTACTCCCACCACCAGGGGCTACAGGGCTGCAGCAGGGCCCAGGGTTCCCAGAGGGAGCAAGCCAGGCCCCAGGCTCCACCCAGTCTCTGGTACAGCAACCCCCCCCCCCCACACACACACACTTTCCCATGCCGGCCAGACCCATATTCCAGACACTGGGATCCTTGGAAGTGATCTGGTCACACTCACTGTCCCAAATGCAGAGAAACCGAGGCATGTCTTGGTCAGGAACGTGACCAGGTCCTGTGACTTTCTGCTCCACATGCTGGATGAGGCCTGTGTCTGGGAGGTCAAGGAAACAGTCTCTCCCTTAAGGGGCTCACGGACGGGGAGGAGGACCCACACAGGCTAGAAAAATTATAACAGGGTGCTGTGGGGGAGAAGCAGACAAGAAAGCCTTGGCTGGGCAGGTCAGGGAAGCTTCCAGAAGGAGGTGACGCTGGGGCTCACTCGCACAGGATGAGTAGGAGTCAGACCACAGTGAGCAGGGCAGAGGGGAAAACATTCCCCAGCACGGGGAACAGCATGAGCTGGTGTGGTGTGTGTGCGAACCACAGTTGTTCAGTGATGAAAGATGAGGCCAGGGCTGGAAGGATGGCTTAGCGGTTAAGGCATTTGCCTGCAAAGCCAAAGGACCCAGGTTCAATTCCCCAGGACCCACGATGTTAGCCAGATGCACAAGGGGAGCACATGCATCTGGAGTTCGTTTGCAGTGGCGGGAGGCCCTGGTGAGCCCATTCTCTCTCTCTCCCTCTTTCTCAGTCAAATAAATAAATAAAAATAAAATATTTTTTTTTTAAAATGAGGCCAAGGAGCCCAGCAGGACTGTGGCTTTCTGGTCCCATATGTCATACTAAGATGTTTATGCTTGGTAATCTGTCAACTGGATGAGGCAAAGACTTAGGAGCTGACTCTAACCCCGCCTCCATTCATCATCAGCTCATGCTTGACTCATTCAGTCCACTGAGCAGAAGTACAACCCTAGGGCCTGGAGATGGCTCCGCAGTTAAAGGTGCTCGCTTGCAAAGCCTGACTACCCAGGTTCGATTCCCCAGTACTCACATAAAGCCAGACACACAAAGCGGTGCATACATCTGGAATTTGTTTACAGCAGCAAGAGACCCTAGTGTACCCCTCTCTTTCTTTCTTCCACCCCTCTCTCTTTCTCCCTCTCAAAAGTTATTACAGGTACTGTAATAACTTTTTTATTTGAGAGAGAAAAAGAGGCAAATAGAGAGAGAACAGGTGTGCCAGGGCCTCTAGCTACTGCAAAGAAACTCCAGATGCTTGTGCCACTGGGAAATTGAACCTGGGTCCTCTGGCTTTGCGGGCAAGCGCCTTAACCACTATGCTATCTCTCCAGCTCATAAATAAATTTAAAAAAAATTCCACAGTGGACACTGCAAGCCTTATATTTGGCCAACCAAGCCAAATGAGCCAATGGGTACAATAGTGGCACATCTGCTATGGGGGAAACCAACTGCCCTCTAATTGGACTGGAGGCCCACTCCATGGGAGGGAATACATCCCTGATACTGAAAACCTACAACAGGGGTAGTCATGAGCCCTAGCAGTGTAACGTCTGCTGCTGTCTGGCTAAATATATATACTATGCTCACCAAACTGCCCAGTAAGAACTTCTCTTAATGTTCATACCCACATATTAATGCTACTGTCATTTTTTAGTTAGAGAACTTTATCCTTTCAGATGGCGGTGACCTTGGGATGACTCAGAAGGCATCACAGTGATGAGAAGAAGTGACAGAGGAGGGCTCAGCACTGAAACATCTCTAGCACACCTTCCAGGCTTAAGGTCCATTGCGGAAGAGGTGGCGGAAAGAATGTAAGAGCCAAAGGAAGGGTAGGACTCCATACAACATGTTCCCCCCAGACACAAAATGGCCTGGATATCCATGATGACCTCACAGTGCCTGACACTACCTACACAAAACCATCATAACAGGAGGAAAAGATGATGACGTCAAAATAAAAGAGGGACTGATTGAGAGGGGGAGGGGATATGATGGACAGTAGAGGTTCAAAGAGAAAAATGGGGGGAGAGAGGGAATCACCATAGGATATTATTTACAGTCATGGAAGTTGATAATTATAAAAAATAAAAATAATTTTTTTAAAAAAATGCAACAGCTGGGCGTGGTGGTGCATGCCTTTAATTCCAGCACTCGGGAGGCAGAGGTAGGAGGGTCACCGTGAGTTCAAGGCCACCCTGAGACTACATAGTGAATTCCAGGCCAGCCTGGGCTGCAGTGAGACCCTACCTCGAAAAACAAAAAAACAAAACAAAAAAAGCCCAAATAAAAGTGCAACCATGCTTGGGCAGGTCACTTTCTGGTGAATGGCCTTTCCAGCAGTCCCCACCCCCCTGCTGTCTGGCTCCGCCCCCAAGTAGAATCTGAAGATTCACTTCACCTCTCTGATAGGGGCCTGGGCTGGGTAGGGCAGGCATGGCTTGGTCAGCCCCAGGGTGCTGAAAGTGGGGCAGGGGAGAGAGGTTCCAGAGAGAATGAATAACAAAAGGTCACTTTTCCACAGCAGAGAAGCAGTCCATGACAGAAACTTGGAGCCACACCAGTCCTGGATGGCCAAATGGGGACTTCTCTGTGAAGCTGGGGTTTATGCTAGTGGTGATAAAATGCCTTGTGGGTAGTCCAAGCTCCTCCAGCTGGAAGCAAGCATGCATCCCAAGAACCCACGTGTCTACACGAGGTTCTCCTAAGACATCAGGTTCTTTTTCTTTTTAAAATATGTATTTATTTGCAGGCAGAGAGAGAGAGAGAGAGAGGAGTGACAGACGGATTCGGCATGCCAGGGTCTCCAGCTACTGTAAATGAATGCCAGATGCATGTGCCACCCTGTGCATCTGGTTTTTTATGTGGGCACAGAGGAATGGAACTCAGGTCATTAGGCTTTGCAGACAAGTGCCTTAACTGCTGAGCCATTTCTCCAGCCCAAGTTTCTTTCTTTTTCTTTTTCTTTTTTTTTTTTAATGAGAGAACGCAAGAAAGAGAGAGAATTGGCACACCAGGGCCTCCAGCCATTGCAGTCAAACTCCAGACATGTGTGCCATCTTGTGCGCATGTGCAACCTTGCACGCTTGCATCACCATGTGCATCTGGCTTATGTGGGACCTGGAGAGTTGAACATGGGTCCTTCGGCATTGCAGGCAAGAGCTTTAACCGCTAGGCCATTCCTCCAGCCCCTAAGATTCTTTCTTAAATACAGAAAGTGCTCAACTTCATTCCAATAACTTCACACTCTGAAAGTGTTTATTGTAGCAACCTGGAAATACAGTAAAATACAAAGCACTAAGAGACCAGTAATCCCAGAGGGAGGGGCACAGAGGCAGGAGAATGGCTTCAAGTTTGAGAGCAGCCTGGTCTATATTGTGAGTTCTAGGTCAACCAGGAACATCATGATGAGATCCTATCTTAAAACAAACAAATAAATGAAAATTAATCTCCCAGGAGTGGTGGCTTAGTGGTTAAGGTACTTGTCTGCAAAGCCAAAGGACCCAGGTTCAATTCCCCAGGACCCACATAAACCAGATGCACAAGGAGGCACACGCATCTGGAGTTCCTTTGCAGTGGCTGGAGGCCCTGGCCCACCCATTCTCTCTCTCTCTACCTGCCTATTTATCTCCTCTCTCTCTCTCAAATAAATAAATAAAAATAAAAAATAAAACTCAACATTCCATCCTCTGAGAATAATTGAGGCTCAATTTTTTAAAACATATATATGATTATTTTTAAAAATATTTTGTTTATTTATTTGAGTGAGAGAGAGAAAGAAGCAGAGAGAGAGAGAATGGACACGCCAGGGCTTCCAGCCACTGCAAACGAACTCCAAATGTGTGCGCCCCCTCGTGCATCTGGTTTACGTGGGCCCTGGGGAATCGAACCAGAGTCCTCAGGCTTCTCAGGCAAGCGCCTTAACCACTAAGCCATTTCCCCAGCCCGAGGCTCAATTTTTTTCTATGCTGTTTTTCATTGTTTTCTATGCGTGTTGGAATAAAGCTGTGCTCGGAGCATACGGTCGGGGTTTGTGGCTGCGTCTGCGTTTGCTCCCTGTTGAAGTCTGAGTTTTTCATATCCTGGTCCTTCACCATGAGCATTTCTCATGTCTTTCACCTTCTTTTTAAAAATATTTATTTATTTGCACATGTTGGGGGGCGGCAAGGTCTCTTGCATGCCAGACAGATGCACCACTTTTTGCACCCAGCTTTATGTGAGTGCTGGGGAATTGAACCTGGGTTGGCAGGTTTTGCAAGCAAGCACCTTTAGCTGCGGAGACGCCTCCTCAGCCCATTATTCAAACTCTTCACAAGCATCATTCACTTGGCTGCTCCATGTCCTGTCGTGTGAATGTGACATGACTCATGTTACCCGCCTGTGCGCTTCAACGTTGAGGTTGCGACCAGCTTTCGCTGTCGCACGCGCTGGGATGGGCATCTTTGGGCATGGACTCTGTCTTTTATAGTGAAGTGTTGTCCAGGTGCAGCCCCTGCCCCACTCCCCTCAACGCCAGGTCACTGCAGTGACAGGGACGGCAGCCTCACCCTCTGACAAGCAGCCTCACCTCGGGAGCCTTGTGTCATATACTGGCTCTGTAGTCCCCTCCAGAAAGGAGCGGTGACTCGAACTCAGCACTGCCTCCCTGGTTCTGGGCTCTCCCAGCTCCCAAACCCCTTGTTTCCCTCTCATTCTGCTCCAGTCCAGGGAGCCAAAGCACCATAGCTGGTGACTATGACCAAAGTAAGAGTGGCCCAGAGGGGCTGAGGAGATGGCTCAGTGGCTCAAGGTGTCAGTGGTTAAAGGCCTTGCAAAGCCTAATAACCCAGGTTTGATTTCTCAGTTCCCATGCAAAGCCAGATGCACAACATGGCGCACAAGTCTAGAGTTCATTTGCAGTGACAAGAGGCCCTGGCGCACCCACTCATACTCATTCTTGTTCATTCTCTCTCACTCTCTCTCCCTTTCTCTCTCTGCTTGAAAATAAATTAATAGCTGGGTGTGGTGGCACATGCCTTTAATCCCAGCACTTGGGAGGCTGTAAGTTTGAGGTCAGCCTAGGACTACTCAGTGAGTTCCAGGTCAGCCTCAGCTAGAATGAGACCCTACCTCAAAAACCCCACCCCTCCTTCCTCTCATCAGAGAGAGAAGGAGAGAGGGAGGGAGGGAAGGATAGAGAGATCCAAAGCCCCCTAAGCTATGGTCCCACATCTCCCTCCTCAGCCCACGGGAGCCGCTGCCCCCTCAGACACTGGCTACCGGTTCTTTCTTCCTGCTCTGTTCTGGGTGAGGTTCCATCACCTGATCCCGTCTCTCTGAAACTTTCTCTCCTCCTATCTCTTCAGGTCACTTTGCCACTACCTGACTTCTGTGGCCCCTGTGAGGGTGAGGCAGGTCAGCAGCCTTCTTTTACCCTTCTCTCTCTGTGTCCCATTCCATCACTCCCAGGGGCCCCACAGCCTTCCTATACATTCCCCAAAGCCCTGGGCATCAGGACAGTTTGGGCCTCCTGCTCTCAGCAGGGACACAGAATGAAGAGTCAGGCGTTGGCCTGATGGTGACAGAGACAGCCACACTGCCAGCCTCTAGCTGCAGGGACTAGGAATGCTGAGAGGGAGCGACCCACTTGAGATCCTCTGGTCCTTCTAGAGCCCAGCAGACACCATGGCCCCTCTGTGGGAAAGGCTAAGGTACCACACTGCTGGTGGTCAGTTGGCTGAGGAGAACACTTGAGGGATGTTCTCTTTGGCCTCACCATATGCACACACAGAGCACACACACCTTTACACACCATGCCACACACACATACTTCACATGTAAAAAATAAATAGAAAAAGGGCTAGAGGGATTGCTTAGTGGTTAAGGCACTTGCCTACAAAGCCAAAGGACCCAGGTTTGATTCCCCAAGACCCATGTAAACCACATGCACAAGGTGGCATGCTTCTGGAGTTGATTTGCAGTGGCTGAAGGCCCTGGTGTGCCCATTCTTGTTCTCTCTCTCTCTCTCTCTCTTTCTATCTGCCTCTTTCTTTCTTTCTTTCTTCCTTTCTTCCTTTATCCCTCCCTCTCTCTCTCAAATAAATAAAATAAATTTAAAAATAGGAAAAAGCAAGGCATGGTGGCACACGCCTTTAATCCCAGCACTCGGGAGGCAGAGGTAGGAGGGTTGCCCATGAGTTCAAGGCCACCCTGAGACTACATAGTGAATCCCAGGTCAGCCTGGGCTAGAGTGAGACCCTACCTCAAAAAACAAAAATAAATAAATAAATAGAAAAAAGCGAACCATCTGGTTGGAGCCAGGTGTGGTGTCAGCAGTTCCAGCTACCGGGGAAACAAAGGCAGGAGGGTCACGTGAGCCCGAGAGTTAAAGATCAGCCAGGACAACAGAGTGAGGCCTTGTCTGAGTGGTAAATAAAGTTGGTGGTTGGGACTTAGTGTTTCCTGAAGTGGAAAAATCTCCACCACCCCCACCCCCAGGGTAAGGAGGATCAAGCGCAGACGGGAGATGCCCACATCTCTTGCCGGGCATGGGTTCCACCCAGCTGATCAGAGAGCTCGGTCTGACCCACCCCAGGCAGGTCCAGGTCTCACCTCAGGAACCCCAGAGCAGCCATTGCTACAGATGGCAGACCCCTCCCCAAGGACACCCCACTGGGATGCCCACTCCATCATCAGGCTTGTTTCCCTGGCTGGGCCCCCACTTTTTGCTCCATGGTAACAGTTTTTTTTTTTTTTTTTTTTGGTTTGTTTGTTTTTTCAAGGTAGGGTCTCACGCTGGCCCAGGCTGACCTGGAATTAACTATGGAGTCTCAGGGTGGCCTCGAACTCTCAGCGATCCTCCTACCTCTGCCTCCCGAGTGCTGGGATTAAAGGCGTGCGCCACCACGCCCGGTGGTAACAGTTTTGTTGAGATGTAATTTACATATCACATTATCCACACATTGAAAACACACCATGCTGCAGTTCTCAGGGAACTCACGGACTTTTGGGACATTTCCATAGTCACTTTTTTTGGTTTTTGTTTTTCCAGGTAGGGTCTCACTCTAGCCCAGGCTGACCTGGAATTCACTGTGTAGTCTCAGGGTGGCCTCAAACTCACAGTGATCCTTCTACCTCTGCCTCCCGAGTGCTGGGCTTAAAGGCGTGTGCCACCACACCCGGCTTTCCATTGCCAGTTTTGTGGACTCTCATCCCTCCTCCAAAAAAATAAGCCCTGTACCCTCTGGCTGTCACCCTCAGCCCCCAGCCTTGGCAATCACTAATCTACTTTGTGTCTCTGTGAGTTGCTGTTCCAGACACTCCAGTCTTGCCTCAGTTTCTCTATTTAAAGATGGAGATGAGGGCTGGAGAGCTGGCTTAGTGGTTAAGGCGCTTGCCAGAGAAGCGTAAGGACCCAGGTTTGATTCTCCAGATCCCATATAAGCCTGATGCACATGGTGGTACATGCATCTAGAGTTCATTTGCAGTGGCTAGAAGGCCCTGACGTGCCCATTCTCTCTCTCTCTCTCTCTCTCTCTCTTTCCCTCTCTCTAATAAATAAATAAAAACAAAATATTTAAAGATGGAGATGATAGTGGGCATGGTTGTGCAGACCTTTAATCCCAGCACTCCCGAGGTAGAGGTAGGAGGATCGCTGAGAGTTGGAGGCCACCCTGAGACTACACAGTGAATTCCAGGTCAGCCTGGGGTAGAGACATTACCTCAGAAAAAGAAAGAAAGAAAGAAAGAAAGAAATAATAATGTCCCCACTCTGATGATGTTTGTTGGGAGGATTTAAAATGAACTAATATAGGGCTGGAGCTCAGTGATAGAATAATACTTACCCAGCAAACCAAGGCCCTGGGTTCCATTCCCAGCAACACACAAAAAGAAAAAAAAAAAAAAAACACAGCTAGAATAAGGGCTTAAGATAATGCCAAGCCCCAAATACCTGATGGCCCTGGGGTTCCTCTGCCACCCACCCATGGCCCTTCCACTTGTCCCCATGAGGAGACCATTATTTCACCCCCTCTGTCCCCAACCCCGAGCCCCTGTGAGACCCAACCAGTCAACATCTCCTCCCAGACATGTCCATGGCCCTCCCCAAGCCTGTCCCCCTGGCTATGCCCTGCTCAGGAGATGGAATGATCTTTTATCTGGTCACCAAGACCAGAGACAAGGGCGTGTCCTTGACACTTCTTCCTCACCTGCGCCTGCTCACCTGTCCCCATCCCACAGTGGTCACCAGCCACGCTCTGGAATCCCATGAATTCTTGTCCACCGCTCAGTGACCAAGGTGTAAGTCAGAGCTCTTCCCTAAGCCTCAGCCTCCTGGCTTGTTTGTGGGGGTGAGGGAGTTACATGAGGGTCTAAAAGCCTTGGTAAGAGTAGGTGTGTTAAATTCCGTGTCACCTGTATGCCTGGGGTGCCCCTGACCAGGTCCCTGCCTCCATGCTCCGTGAAGTGTCAAGGGTGCTGACCATACCCAGGCTGCAGAGCCGCCGCAGGACTCCGAGGCCCCCAGTGCCACAGCTGTCATCGCCTCGGGAGATGCCATTGGCATCACTGCATTGATTCAAAACCCACATAGTACCCGAGGCACTGGGCTAGGTGCTAGGACCCAACAACAACCCAAACTGTCATACATACAGTCCACAGGGCACTGGTCTTTTTAAAACCCAAGTCCAACCCTCTGAACTCAATGACAGCCCTGTTCTCAGCATCCAGGTATCTTACCAGGGTGCCCTGGACTCCTTTGCCCTCTGACCCCTCTAGGCTCACCCAGTTCCTTGCCTATGCCTACCGCATGTTTTCCCTGACTCCCACTGCTCCTGCACACAGGGCCATGGGGCCCCTTCACCCGAGCATTCATCATTCACCCCCTCCTTGCTGCTTCTCCCCCACTGCCATTTCCTCCAGGCCCCTGTCTGCTAAACCTCTACTCAGCTCTAGTTATGGTCACCTCCTCCAGGAAGCCTTCCTCTGCCAGCTTCCAGGCAGAGGTGGGGGCCCTCAGTGAGTCTAGACACCCTGTCTTACAGCTCACTTAATTTGTCTCTCCTTCATGAGGCCCAACAGGGCTTCTTCAACGGAGTGACCCCTGGGGTCTCCCACTGTTTCTCACCGTCCCACCTCCCACCAAGTCCTTGAAGTTTGCCTCTTCTCATTGACCCCCCCCCCTAAGCCCCAGGCCCAGCACAGTGGTGACAGGTGAGTCCAGACACTGCTATGTTGTGAATGTGCCGACAGAGATGGCTCTGCCCTGCCTCATTTCTGCCCAAGCAGGGGTGGCGTGAGATGGAGGGGTCGCTGATGTTCTGGTGGCTTAGGCCAGCCTCCCCCAGGGCTACTGCTTCTGTGATTCCAGACAGAGCCAGGTGGCTTTGTTCGGCCAAAGTGTCTCCATTCGCCCCCTGCCCAAGCTCCCAGTCGGAGCAGGAGTCAGTCTTGTTCAGGGACGGGGTCAGCACTGGAGTCAGCGGGGCAGGTTCCAGGCCCAGGCTGCGTAGCCTCCCTGTGACTCAGTTTTCTCATCAGAAAAAAAAAAAAAAATGATATCATCAGCCCTTCCCTGTCTGCCTGGCAGGGTGATTGTGAGGGGCTTTGAGAGGGGACAGTGACAAAAAAAAAAAAAAAAAAAAGAAACTTCTCAGAGAGCAGATGCCTCATTGTCTGGCCCATTTCCTGACATTCTCATCTCGGACACATTTATGTTTCATTTTGAAAAGAAAAAAAAAAAAATTCCAATAAATTTGGCTTTGGCTTTCTCGGGAGGGTACAGGCCCGGGAGTGGGCATTTCCGTGGGTCAGGGCCTAGTCACGGGGCTCTTTCTGGAGGGTTCTGCCGAGAGAAGCAGCGGCAGCGTGACCCCCTAGCTGCAGCTCCTGCTCACAGAGCCCTGGAGCAGACACTCACCCAGCGGTCCCGGGGTCCCCACCGGCCACGACCGCGGCCTCCTCGCCCCGGGGGAGATGAGTAGGTGGGCGGCTCTAGTGAGATGGCCGATGGAAAAGGGAGTCTCGTCCTAAGGCAGGGAGACGGCTGGGCTGTGTGGGGGGCGCTTGCTGGGAAGGAGGGAGGCCACGGCCTGGACCTGGCCCTGAGACCCCGGTCACTCCCGGGGCGGCCCTCACGGGAGCCAGGGAGGGACTTCCTCAAAGACCAGCTTCGTCCAAGATGGCGGCGGCGGGCCGTCGTGCCGGGGCGCCCCGGGGAGACGCACGGAGGCGGGGAGGGCGCCGCGGCCGGGCCACGGTCACCCCTGCAGCCCCGGGGTGCGAGCCGAGCGAGGCGGGAGGCGTGGGGAGGAGGCAGCCGGGCTGGGTGGGGGGCCAGAGAAGAGCCAGAGGGAGAGAGAGAGAGAGAGAGGGCCCGGGGACGGGAACAAAAGGTCCCTTTGTGGCGCGGGGCAGGGAGACGAGCGAGCGCATTACCCAATGCCCAGGAGCCATGTTGGTAACAAGAGAGCCATTCTCTGCCTCGCTTGGAAAACAACTTGGAGCCGAGAGAGACAGGGAGAGATTTAACCCCATGGGCGCGGGCACAGGGCCCCAGGCCACTGTGGGAGGTGGGGAGGAGCAAGGGCACGATTGGGGGGCCTTTGGGTCCAGAATGGCAGGATTTCCTGTCTCCCAGGCCTTCTCTGCGGAGGTCAAGACCAGACTCCCAACATGGCCGCTTGGCCAAATCCCAGCGGCCTCTGGCCTGGGAACTGAAGGCGTAGACGGGCTTCTACCTGCCTGGGCTTGGCCAGATGAGCCATAAAGGCCTTCAAACTCCAGGGCCTGGCCCACCTCAACCTCCTAGGACCACCCCCCCCCAAACAACCCCCTCACTCCTTACATCTTCTGGCTGCAAGTCCCACTACTGGGCTCCACCCAGTTCCAGGGCTACCCAGCCTCCTCCTCATAGGGACAATGGCCTGCCAATAAAGTCCCTCCTATCTCTGCACAAGTGCTGCCTTGTAGAAAGTTTTTCCTCAAATCTAATCAAATCTCTTCTTTCCTAGATCGTCTTTTCTCCCCTCCTCCCCATTCTACCCACCAGATCTGGTGCCCAGACTTCTAGAAGCCACATCTGATAATAGGGCAAGAGACATAAAAGACCCTCCCTTCCTGCTTCTCTCCCCTCCTCTCTTTCCTTCCTCCCTTCCTTTCTCCTTCCCTCCTTTCCCCCTTCCTTCCTTCCTTCCTTCCTTCCTTCCTTCCTTCCTTCCTTCCTTCTTTCCCTCCTTCCTTCCTTCCTTCCTTCCTTCCTTCCTTCCTTCCTTCCACTGGCACTCATGGTGCACTGGCTGGGTCCCCAGCAGTTCCATCTCTGGGGCTACAGCAGTTGACAGACTGCCCTTGCCCTCACAGTGTGATATTCTTTTTTTTGTTGTTGTTGTTGTTGTTCATTTTTATTTATTTATTTGAGAGTGAGTGAGAGAGAGAGAGGGAGGCAGAGAGAGAGAGAGAAAGAATCGGCGCACCAGGGCTTGCAGCCACTGCAAATGAACTCCAGACGCATGCACCCCCTTGTGCATCCGGCTAACGTGGGTCCTAGGGAATCGAGCCTTGAACCGGGGTCCTTAGGCTTCACAGGCAAGTGCTCAACCGCTAAGCCATCTCTCCAGCCCCAGAGTGATATTCTTGTCAGGAAGATGGATAATAAACAAACCTGAGAACAAATATCGGGCCATCTTAAGCTCCCTGAGGTAAAACAAGGCAGAGCAGAGGGGGGACAGAGAGAGAGAGAGGGAAGGAGGAGGGGTCACAGTAGAAGCAGTGAACAGTGGCCTATAATCCCAGGATGTTTAACCTGAGGTAGAAGGATCACCATGAGTTTGAGGCCAGCGAAGGAAGGAAGGAAGGGAGGAAGGGAAGGAGAGAGGGACGGAGGGAGAAAGGAGAAAATAAGAGAGAAATAGAGAGGAAGAAAGAAGGCAAGGCATGATGGCACTTGCCTTTAATTCCAGCACTTGGGAGGAAGAGGTAAGACGATTGCAGAGAGTTCAAGGCCACCCTGAGACTACGTAGTAAATTCCAGGTCAGCCTGAACTAGAATAAGACCTTACCTCGAAAAAACAACAACAAAAAAGAGGGAGGGCGGGGAGAATAAAAGAAAAAAGAAGCCAGGCATGGTGGCGTACGCCTTTAATCCCAGGAGGCAGAGGTAGGAGGATTACCATGAGTTTGAGGCCACCCTGAGATTACAGAATGAATTCCAAGTCAGCCTGGGCTACAGTGAGACCTTACCTCGAAAAACCAAAAAAAAAAAAAGCAACAATCAGAATTGTGCATAGTGGTAAATGAGGGCTAAGGCAAGAAGACCTGGGGTTCAAAGCCAGCCTTTCAAGTGAATCCTAGCCCAGTTTGAGCTACATAGGTATGGGAGAGAAAGAGAGAGGGGAGAGGAGAAGGAAGAGGAGGGGAGGGCAGAAGGGAGGGAAGGAAGAAGGGAGGGAGGGAGGACAGCAGAGGAGGAGGAGCGCTAATCAGGGAAAGCCCTCGCAGGATGTGACACTAGGCAGGATGAAGAGAGGAAGACTATCTGGGGGAAGAGAATTTGGACGGTGGGGGCAATGTCTGCTGCTGAACTCAGGAACCGCCGGGAGGCCAATGGAGAGGGCAGAGCAAGCCGGGTTGATGAGCTAAAGAAATAGCTGGGAGCCCAGCAATTTAGGCTGCAGGAAGGGAAGGCGTGAGGGGCTCACGGGGGCTTGGAGCTGAGGCACTGTGGTCTGATGCTTGGAGACAAGGACTCTGGGGAATACTGTGTCAAGGAATACTTGGGTCAAGGGCCCAAGCGGGAGGACACTTGCTGCAGCTTCCACACTGCCAGCCCCAACCCCAAGGCTCCATCCCTACACCATCCAATTCTTGCAGTAGTGTTTAGACAGACCTACTGTGTGTTCACAAAGGCCCTCGTTCCTTTAGGACAAGTGTGTAAGGTGGTGGTGAAAGGTCCTTGCACAGGACAACTGGAGGGTGAGCCTGGACTATGACATCGTGGCTGTAGAGAATGAAGCCCTTTCTTTGGACAGTTTCTTTTTCTTTTCTTTTTCCTCTTTTTATACTTTACCTATTTATTTGAAAGAGAGAGAGAGAGAATGGGTGTACCAGGGCCTCTAGCCATTGTAAATGAACTCCAGACGCATGTACCACCTTGTGCATCTGGCTTACATGGGTCCTGGGAAATAGAGCCTGGGTCCTTAGGCTTCGCAGGCAAGTGCCTTAATCGCCAGCCCCTTTGGATGTTTTCTTTTTTTTTTTCTTTTGTGATTTTTATTTATTTATTTGAGAGCGACAGACAGAGAGAGAAAGAGGCAGATAGAGGAGAGAGAATGGGCGCGCCAGGGCCTCCAGCCACTGCAAACGAACTCCAGACGTGTGCGCCCCCTTGTGCATTTGGCTAACGTGGGTCCTGGGGAGTCGAGCCTCGAACCGGGGTCCTTAGGCTTCACAGGCAAGCGCTTAACCGCTAAGCCATCTCTCCAGCCCCCTTTGGATGGTTTCTAAGGGCCGTGAGGACATTCTCCACCCCAGCCAGCTGCAACGCCTTGCTGCAAATGGTCTAGAAAAGCAGAGCTCAGGGGCTGAGGAGATAGCTCAGGGGCTAAGAGCACTTGCTGCTTAAGCATGAGAATCTCTTACTGCCAAGTTTGAATGCCCAACACTCCTGAGAAAAGCTGGCTATGGGCGTGGCGGCACAGGCCTTTAATCCCAGCACTTGGGAGGCAGAGGTAGGCAGATAACTGTGAGTTCAAGACTACAGAGTGAGTTCCAGGCCAGCCTGGGATAGAGGGCTAGAGTGAGACTTTACCTTGAAGGCAACAACGACACAAAAGCTGGTTGTGACCACGCACACATGTAACCTCAGTCTGCGGGGAGACCAGAGAACCCCTGGGGCTCACTGATGGACAGCAGCTCCAGGTTGAGGGAGAGACCCCATCTGAAGGAAAAACACGGATGAGCAAGAGGACACACAACATCCTCCTCTGGCCTCTGCATGCGTGTGCATATATCACATCCATATTCTACACACACGCACGCACAGACACGTTTGCATATGCAAAACAAATAATAAAACAGAGCTCAGACTAAGGAGCTGGCTCTGTGGTTAAAGGCACTCGCTTGCAAAATTGCCAGCCTTGGTTCAACTCCCCAGTACCCATGTAAAGCCAGATTCACAAAGTGGCACATGTGTCTGGAGTTCATTTGCAATAACAAGCAGGCCCCAGAATGCCCACACTCAATCTCAATCTCTCTCTCAGAAATAAATATGTTTTTTAAAAGCAGAGCTCAGGCTGGGTGTAATGGCACACAACTTTAATCCCAGCACTCACGAGGCAGAGGCAGAGGCAGGAGGCTCACTGTGAGTTTGAGGCCACCCTGAGACTACATAGTAAATTCCAGGTCCACCTGGGCTACAGTGAGACCCTGCCTCAAAACAAAAAACAGAGCACAGTGTCAGAGCTACCAATCTTAGGTGAGTTCCTGGCCTCCCAGAGAGCCTTCCTTTCCTCATCTGTAAAGTCACACCCACCCAGTAGCTTTACGGAGCATTAAAAGAGTTCACGGAGCCAGGCATGGTGGTGCATGCCTTTAATCCCAGCAATCGGGAGGCAGAGGTAGGAGGATCACTGTAAGTTCGAGGCCACCCTGAGACTACATAGTGAATTCCAGGTCAGCCTCAGCTAGAGTGAAACCCTACCTCAAAAAAAAAAAAAAAAAGAGTTCACGGGCTGGAGGGATGACTTAGCAGTTAAGGCACTAGCCTGCAAAGCTAAAGGACCCAGGTTCAATTCCCCAGAATCCACATAAGCCAGATACACAAGGTGGTATGTGCTTCTGGAGTTCATTTGCAGCAGCTGAAGGACCTGGCGCAACCGTTCTCTCTATCTGCCTCTTTCTCTCTCTCACGCTCTCTCTGCCTCTTTCTCTCTCAAATATAAATAAAAATTAAAAAAACTCAATTCTTCAGAGGAAAGAGAGGTGAGGCCACAGTTCTTGGTCCCCCAGCTGGCATAGGCGGTATCCTTCAGTGAGCCCAGCAGCAAGCCTTGTCCTGCTCCCTGTGCTGCTGTGACACACGGGAGGGGGATTCAGGTCAGCTTGGCTAACAGCAGCAGGTGTGAGGCACCCGCCATGGGTCAGGAGGCCTGAAGCCATGGGGCTGCGGCTCCAGGGATGTTGTGAGCCCTGGGGCACAAAAAGCCGTACCTAACCCATAGGATGGTAGCAAGAGCCAGGAAGGGAGAGGCGCGTCTGTGTGGAGGAAGTCCTCGGTGAGGCTGTGGAATGGGTCCTGGCACATGCACACACTGTTGGTAAAGGAATCCAGCAAGGTGAACTCCTGCCACCGGTCATGGTGAGAAACTGCAGCAGCGGGGAGAGAGATGGCCCCGGGCAGCCAGCAAGAAGGCTTCCTGGAGGCGGCCAGGTGTGCACTGTGGAGACTGAGAGGAAGGGGAGATGGCAGAAGGACCAGCATAGGGAGGGCCCAGAGCAGGGGATCCATTTGGAAGGCAGGTGGGACAGCAGGCCACATCTGGCAGGGTGGGGTGGGAGGCTGGAGGAGGATGCAGCCCCCTCAGCTGCAGCTCCAGCTCTCACCCACGATCACTCACGACCTTGCTCCCAAAACTCCCAACAGAAGCTGTCCGCTGGAGTTCTAATTTTAGTTCTGATTTCACTAAAACATGGCCTTCACCAAACCTCCTGACATTTCTATTTTCTCATCTGTGAAATGGGAAAGGAATTGGCACCTTTCTCGTACAATTGTCCAGTAAAATAATAAACTGCAGGGAGGCGGCATGGCTCAACAGTAGAGCAGTTGTCTGGCATGAGCTCTGGGTTCCATCCCCAACGCGGCAAAACTTAATTATAAACCTCAATTTAACTGTAACACTTGGTGTGGCTGGGGAGATGGCTTAGCGGGTGAAGTGCTTGCTGCATGAACTTGAGGACCTGAGTTCAGATCCCCAGCACCCATGTCAAATCCATTCGCAGCAGCACATGCCTGTAATCCTGGTACTGGGGAGATAGAGGCAGGGGGAACCCTAGGGCTTGCTGGCTAGGTTCAGTGAGAGACCCTGTCTCAAAAAAATAAAGGGAGAGGGATTGAGACAGATACCTGATGTTGGCTTCTGGCTTTCACACACATGTGGGCACATATATGTATGCCAACACATATATAAACATGCATACATACACACCACACACAAAAGCACTTAGTTTCTATTAAAAATAAATAATTCGGGCTGGATAGAAGGCTTAGTGGTTAAGCGCTTGCCTGTGAAGTCTAAGGACCCCGGTTCGAGGCTTGATTCCCCAGGACCCACATTAGCCAGATGCACAAGGGGGCGCACGCGTCTGGAGTTTGTTTGCAGTGGCTGGAGGCCCTGGCGCCCTCATTCTCTCCCTGTCCCTATCTCTATCTGTCTCTTTCTCTCTATGTCTGTTGCTCTCAAATAAATAAATAAATAAATGAACAAAAAAATTTAAAAATAATAATTCATCACACCCTCCAAGGCCCAGGGTCTGTTGCGGAAGAGGTGGTGGAAAGAATGTAAGAGCCAAAGGAAGGGTAGGTCTGCTTCGTTGAGACAGAAATTGGCCTCCATGTCCATGACCTCACAGTGCCTAGCACTACTTTCACAGGACCCTCATAATAGGAGAAAAAGATGATGACATCAAAATAAAAGTCTAATGGAGAAAGGAAGGGAATGTGATGGAGAGTGGATTTGTGAAGGGGAAAGTGGGGGAGGGGAGAGAATTATCATGGTTTAATGTCTGTAAGTTGTCAATAAATAAAAGGAAAATATTTTTTTATTTTTATTTATTTGAGAGCAACAGACAGAGAGAGAAAGAGGCAGATAGAGAGAGAGAGAGAGAATGGGCACGCCAGGGCTTCCAGCCACTGCAAACGAACTCCAGACGTGTGCGCCCCCTTTTTTAAATAAGTAAATAATTCATGGGGTCTGGAGAGATTGTTCAGTGGTTACGCTTGCCAGAAAAGCCTAAGGACCCAGGTTCAATTCCCCAGTACCCACGTAAAACCAGGTGCACAAAGTGGTACATGCATCTGGAGTTTGTTTGTAGCAGCTAGAGGTCCTGGCACACCCATTCTCTCTCTCTCCCCACACCCTCTCTGTCTCTGTTTGCAAATCAATAAATAAAAATTGAAAAATACCTGGACATGGTGACATATGCCTTTAATCTCAGCACCAGGGAGGCTGAGACAGGAGAATCACTGTGAGTTCAAGGCCAGCCTGAGACTACATGTGAATTCCAGGTTAGTCTGGGCTAGAGTGAGACCCCACCTCGAAAACAAATAAATAACTCACTATCTTTTTTCCTTTTTTGCATGTGTATGTGTATGGTGTGCACACCTGCTCAAAGTGTAGACGCATGTGTGCAGATACACGTGTGCATGGTGTGTGTGCATATGGAGACCAGAGGTTGAAGTCACATGTCTTTCTCAATCACTTGCCACCTTATTTTTTTTTAAAGGATTTATTTTTATTTATTTATTATAGACAGAGGGAGAGAGAGAGAGAATGTGAGTGAGAATGGGCCTCTAGACAACGCAAGCAACGAACTCCAGACGTATGTGCCACCGTGCGAATCTGGCTAACGTGGGACATGGAGAATCGAACCTGGGTCATTAGGCTTCACAGGCATGTGCCTTAACCACGAAGCATCTCTCTGGCCCGCCACCTTATTTATGGAGGCAGGGCCTCTAACTTGAACCCAGAGCGTGCCAATTTGTCTAGTCTTGCTGGCCCCTTGACCCAGGATCCCGCCTCCCCCTCCCCAGCACTGGGATTACAGACAAGCCATCACACCTGCCCAGCGTGTATGTGGGCTCTGGAAACATAGGTCCTCAGAGTTTACACTGTAAGCGGGGATCATAGTGGCCATCTCTCTTGGGGGGAGGGGATCAATAAGCTTGTGCTTGTTCGTCCCTGTGGCCTCTGCCCCTCTCAACCTTGTGGCTAATCCTCACTAACTAATGTGACCCCTCCACAAAGCCACGCTGAGTATCTCTGCCCTGGGAAAGGTACTACAGTTATCTGAATTTTTTTCTGAGGGGGAAACTGAGGCTCAGGGCAATGTCCCAGGATACACAGCCGCTGTCGCCCCCCTCCAAACACACACACCCAGAATGTCACTGAGGCTGGGTATCATCCGCCATGCATGGTCACTCGACCAACAGGATCAAAGGGGTCGTGGGCCCGAGCGGGCAGCGCCCTTGAAGGCCTCAGGTCACGTGGGGCGCTGCTGCGCGGGCCCAGCGCCCCGGTCCACGTCACCCATTCATCTGGCAGCCCAGGCCGGAAGCCTCTAGGCCCTTCCACGCTGCACTGTCGTCAGTTGGCCCAGTCACATGGGGGCAGGCGGCAGGGCTGTGGCGCCTTCCGGTGGCTTCTCCGCCTCCACCCCGCCCCTCAGGATCCTGCTACTAACGTTTGGAAAACAACTGAGGAAATCAAGTGGAAACACAAATCCGCCACCAACCCGGTCCCTCCCCGTTCCCTGGGGCCATGCCCTCCCACCACCCCACCCCTCCTGCACAGGAGAGGCTATGCCAGCAGAGTCTGGTTTGCCTTGGCGAGGCTCTAAGGGTGCTGTGGCTCCAGCCCAGGGCTCCCAGCAGCTGGGTTTGGCACACATCTGGTCCTCTTTAAATGGACTTGGGGTACCAGGCTTGAGCCCCCTCATCAGTCACCCCCAGACCTCTAGACTCTGGGATCCAGGGCCAAGAAAATGCCAGGCCTGGCTGCCCCCAGAACCAGCCAGTCATACTGGGCAAGTCCCTTCCTGTGTGGGTCCCAGGCCCCTCCTGAGTAGAGTGGAAGCAGTAAGCACTACACAGTGTCACCTCACAGGACACAGGGCACAGGGACAGCTCTGTGCAAGCTGGAAAGGGTTAGGCCTGCACACTTCTTTGAGGCTCCCAGGTTGGGGAAGGTGACTCCGTTTGGGAAACAGGATGAGAAGAGGGGTTCCTGAGGCTGCACACCTCTGACCAGTAGCCCCCCTCCCCCACACTAGTCTGGAGCCCTTCTCAGCCTTGCTTCCCTGCCTCTCCCAGGCTAGCCACCCCCCCCCAAACACCTCCAAGCCCCTCAGAACGCCCTGCATACTGCTTCCTCAGCCTGATCCTGGCTCTTGGACAAAATCACCTTCATTCCCCCCCCCCCCCCCCAACAGGTAGGGTCTCACGCTAACCCAGGCCGACCTGGAATTCACTCTGTATTCTCAGGGTGGCCTCAAACCCATGGTGATCCTCCTACCTCTGCCTCCCGAGTGCTGGGATTAAAAGAGTTCACCACCATGCCCGACTCTTTTTTTTCTTTTGTTTGTTTGGTTGGTTTGATTTGTTTTGTTTTGGAGGTAAGGTCTTACTCTAGCCCAAGCTGGCCTGGAATTCCCTATGTAGTCTCAGGCTGACCTCGAGCTCTTGGCGATCCTCCTTCCTCTGCCTCCCGTGTGCTGGAATTAAAGGTGTGAACCACTTCTAAGAGGAGTGGCCCTCATCGTCCTGTCGACAGTGTGGATAGCATCTGCCTGTGGTGATACCTGATTGGTCCCTGTACTGGGTCTGACCATGAGAGAGCTAATGAAAGGGCATGTGCATGTGACCATGACTGGAGGAGCTGGCTTGGCAGACATGGACAGCAGCTCAAAAGGTCAAAGGTGAATGTGGGCAGCACATTCTGCTTAGGGCTCCCCTCCTCCCCAGGTCCTACTGCATCCCCCCCCCCCCACGCCCAACCTCTCCCAGGCCTCTCAGCCTTCAGGACCCAGTGAAGCTCCTTGCTAAGGGGTCTGAGGAGCTGATAGGTACCAACTCACTTTCCCTGTTTTTAGAAGGATCCTAATACTGAACACCCAAGTTCTTCTGGGAGCTGGTGTGAGTGGGAGGTAAGGGAGCACTGGCCAGTTAGAAAGTGGACAAAACCATCTCGACTTCAGATCAAAACAAAGTCGGAGGAAGATAGGTCTAGGGCTTTGGGGAGGGATTGGCAGAGGTGAACAATGGCTCGAGGCTTATGACCAGCTGTGGGGGTGTGATGGGGACAGATGAGTCAAGAATGACTTGGGAGTTTCACGCCTGGGTCACTGAAGGACAGTGCAGCCATTGATGAGCAGGGAAGAGGGGTGGGACTTGTGTGGGGACAAGACGGTGACACAGATTTTGACTTGGTAATTTCAGTCTGGAAGTCCAGGTCCCATGAGAAATGGAGGCCAAGTAGGAAGCCATCACTCAGCCAGGACACCTATGAAAGTGAGGGGCCCGGGAGCAGGGCCTGGAGTTGATGTGATAGCTGAGGTCAGGGACTGGCCAGAGTTTTGAGGTGCGAGATCTGTGCTGGGCTGAGTCCTGAGCGGGATTGTAGGGACCCAGAAGCGTCTGAGATCCAATTCCCCAGTGTTCCATGAGGAGACAGACATGGCCATATATCTGGGAGACAGGCAAGGTGGGGACCTTGAGATAGGACAAGGGGAGCAAAACGCATCAACAGTGTCAGAAGCAAATGCCAAGAGTATCTCATCTAATCCTTGCAACTGTCGTACAAGCTCTGAATATCTTCTCAGATTAAAGATGAGCCTAAACTGGGCGTGGTGGCGCACGCCTTTAATCCGGGCACTCAGGAGGCAGAGGTAGGAGAATCACCATGACTTCGAGGTCAGCCTGAGACTACATAGTGAATTCTAGGCCAGATTGGGCTAGACAGAGACCCTACCTCGAAAAATAAAAATAAAAAAATAGGGCTGGAGAGATGCCTTAAAGGTTAAGGCGCTTGCCTGCGAAGACTGAGGACCCAGGTTTGATTCTCCAGGTCCCACAGAAGCCAGATGCACAAGGTGGCTCATGCGTCTAGAGTTCGTTTGCAGTGGCTATAGGCCCTGGTGCACCCATTCTCTCTCTCTCTACCTCTCTCTCTGTCTCAAATAAAAATAAATTTTAAAAAATTTAAAAAAAGAAAAATCAGCCGGGAGTGGTGGCGCACGCCTTTAATCCCAGCACTCGGGAGGCAGAGGTAGGGGGATTGCAGTGAGTTCAAGGCCACCCTGAGACTCCACAGTGAATTCCAGGTCAGTCTGGGCTAGAGTGAGACCCTACTTCAAAAAACCAAAAAAAAAAAAAAAAAAAATCAAAAAACAAACAAAAAAAAAAAACAGCCCAGATGCCAGCTCTTGGAGGAAGGTCTGCCTGAATGCCATGTGCATGCTCTGGTCCTTGCATTCTGTGGCACTGGGTAGTACTTTCCTGTCTGTCACTGACTAGACCACAGCCTCATGTGACATACTGACATTATGAGACACAGCCTTATGTGAGGCTGAATCCTCAGCCGCATGCCCATGGGCCTTAGAGACTGCTTATGGAATTATCAGGATTGACTCTCACCGTCTCGGCCCGTTTCCCCACCTCCCAGGGCTCTGTTTTCCCTGCTTTGGATTTTCTGATCTTAGAGCTCAAATAAGTGCTTCCTTTGATTTTTTTGGTTTGTTTTGCTCTTTGATTTTTGTTGTTACTGTTTTTAGACAGGATCTCACTATGTATGTAGCCTAGACTGGCTCAGAACACACAATCTTCTTGAGCCCCTTGGGCATGAAGTAGAGAGCGCCCCTCTTACTTTCCAGGACCTGTGAGGATTCTCCCAATCAGTTAGACTTCAGATCTCCTTCCTCAAGCTCCCCGACTCTTTTTGCTACCTCCACCTCCACTCTGTAGATCTCCCCAGCACCGCTCAGATCCCTGAACTCCCTTTCCCAGAGTGCTCTCTGCTCTCAGACTGTGGCTCCCTGAAAGGGCAGAGCCCTCCCCTCATACCAGCTAGGCCTCCCTAGCTCCCTGGCAGGAACACAGCACCCTAAGCCTCATCAGTGGGGCTGGATGGAGGGGCTGGGGTTTGCAGGGGGAGTGGCAAGTTGGCAGAGTCCCTGTTCAGACAGGCCTGGCCGTTATAGTACAGTCAGGGACTCCCTCAAGCCCAGGGCAGACACAGAGAAGTGTGCCTGGTGCGCCTGGGGGACTGTGTGTAGGAGGGTGTCTGGTTGCCCTGGGGAGTGTGTGCCATTCCTCTCATTCTAGAGAAGATGAAGGCTGTGTAGCCACTGTCCTATCTGATCCACAAGCAAATGTGTGTGTGTATGAGAGCATAGTGCATTTGCGCACACATACAGCCTGCATATCAGTCACCATATATCTGTGACCTGGGCAAGTGTCAACATGCTGTCCACTTCCAAAGACCACTGGGAGACCACCAGAATCCTTCAAGGCTCCTACAATCCTAGAGCCAAGGGCTACCCCACCCCAGAGGCCATGTCCTACCGTAGGAGAGGGGCCCAACCTGGCTCTGTCTCTTTCTGTCACCCAAGCCCTTGTGTTCTCATATGGCCAGTTTCCACATCTCTGCCTCATTCTTTTTCTGCCTCTCATACGCATGGCAGTCAAAGAGTCAGAGGTACTTTGGGGCAGGGGTTGGATCCTAGCTGCAGGATGTCACACGGAGAAGCCCTAGGGAGTGGGTGGGGAGTAGAGAGGCTCTCAGTGGCTCTTGAAAGGTGCACTCCAGTCTCTGATGCCTCCTACCCCAAGGAGCTGATGGTGATCCTCGGGACCTCTGAATCTCCTTCTGGGGCCAGCTGTCCTCTGTGATAGTGACGGACGCACACGGAGCCCCATGGAGAGGACATGATGCAACGAGCTTACAGAGGTCTGCCCTGTAAGTCAGTAAGTGCCAGTGGCTGCTGCGGTAAGGGATGCCAAGCGCTTCTGCCTGTGAACTCTGCACCCATGCTGGGTGCTGGGGAGGGGCTCATGGTGCAGGAGAAAGCTGCTCCCATGAGCCTCCACATGACCTGTCATGCACATGAGCCTGCCTCCACGCGTCGTGTCATGCACGCGAGCCTGCCTCCACGCGCCCTATCATGCACGTGAGCCTGCCTCCACGCGTCGTGTCATGCACATGAGCCTGCCTCCATGCATCGTGTCATGCGCATGAGCCTTCCTCCACGCGTCGTGTCATGCACGTGAGCCTGTTTCGAGGTAGACCAGGAGAGACAGGCGAGCCCTGATGCAGGAAGATGGGGAGCTAAACAGGCCCCCATAAAAGGTGAGGAGTCCATAGAGAAGTGAGAGAAGGGAGTTCCGGGCGGAAGGAGCAGCCTTAACCAAACCCTGGGGGTGCGCCGTGGCCGAGCATGTGTGCAGAACCCAGGCCCTCAGAAGGTTGCCAGCCAGCCAAGGAGCTCAGAGACCCTCATGCGCCGGCCTCGACTTCATCCCTCCCACTGCGCACAAGTCCCCAGCCCCACAGGACGGTGCGTCTTCCATCAAGCTCCGTGCCTTTATGTCACCTCCTCTGCCAAGTATGGGACTTCTCCACTATCATGGCTGCCTGCCTGCCACCAGGGTGGGAAGCGGACCTGCGTAAGGGGAAAACGTGATAGACAAGTTGAATGGATGGATAGATGCATGAATGGATGGATGGATGAATGAAGAAACCAGCACATCCCTTCAGTGCCGCTGAATCACCTGATGACGAACATCGGGCATCTTGCAACTCAACCGGCACACATACCAGTGGGCCACCACCATGGTGGAGCCTTGCCGACACCCCCCCACAACCACGTGGAGAGTGGCTTTCTCTCCCTGCGCCCCTCCCCACCCTGCCACCACCCACGCACGCTTTCCCTCTTGCCTGGGGCAGCTGGTGGGAGGGGGTTGGGGGAGGCTGGGAAAGTCCAGGCTGCCCCTCCTGGGGGGACAGGGGGTGGTGTGGTGGGATGCTCACAGAGATGGAGGGAGGGAGGAGGGGTCGGCAGCTCGTACAGCTGCGGTCCCCTCCCCAGCAGCTTGCCAGGGCACAGAAAGGCCTCTTTGTTCTCCGCCTTTAAAGGGTAAGAGAAACACTTACGCATGGCAAATTAGCCCAAAAATGTATTTCTCTAAAGCACCCAATTGTCTCTCCAGCCTGCAGCTGCAGGGAAGTCCCAGGGAGCTGGGGAGGGGCGGCTTTGGGGTGACCCTGGGGGACAGGAGAGGAGGTGGGGAAAGAGGGGCCATCCCGCCTTCCTGCTTCTGCTTCAGAATCTCACAGTCACCTAAGGGCACAGCTGGGAGGGTCCTGGGGTCAGCGAGAACAATCCACCTCCTGAGTGCAGGAAGGGAAACTAAGGCTCAGAGAGCTGCACCCTTAGCCTCGCGTCTGCTGCAGGGCTGAATACTGGCTGGTGGTAGAAAAGCTCTCTTGGACTCTCATCTGTACCCACAATCTTGTCCCTAATTGAAGGAAATGGACTCTGGGTCCCCAAGGCCAGCCAAGCCAGCTACCCCAGTAAAGGAGAAAAACTGGGCCTGGTGACGCACACCTTTAATCCATGCCCTCCCGGGGCCAAGGTAGTTTGGATCACTGAGTTCGAGGCCAGTCTGAGACTACATAGTGAATTCCATGTCAGCCTGGCCTAGAGTGAGACCCTGCCTTGAAGAAAAAAAAAAAAAAAAGGAGATAAAAGGAAGCTGACCACTTGCCCCAGATGTTGCCTACTGGGGCATCAGGGCCAGCGGAGGGGCATAGGGGGTCCTCCTTCCCAGCCTGGTGTCAAGCCTCAGGTATCTATCTGGAGGCTAGCAGTCCTGGGGGGTGCTGGGAGGTCTGTGGAGGGAGGCCTCCGGGTGACTTGTTCTAGGAGCGGCAGGAGTGTCACCTTGGCCAGGAAGTGAAGTGCAAGTGAGGAGAAAGCCCCAGGATTTCTCCAGAACCAGCTCTCTGCAGGCCTGTGAACACCGTTACCAATGTCGTTCTTCCCCCACGGAGCTTCCGGTCCAGTGGGGGAGAGAGACGGGTAAACAGATCACCCTAATGAGAGTCCCACCAGGAAAGGCTCCCGGAGGCAAGGCCCAACCAAGCGACCCAAGCCCAAAGGAGGCCGATGTTAAGGAGGGCTTTGCGGAGGAAGGTTCCTGCCGGTCCTGAGGAGTAAGGCTGAGTGAGGGGGGCAACATACGGCAGAGGGAATAGGACAAGGACTTCATCATGGCTCCTGAGAGCTGGCCTTGTGACATCTGCCTCACGCTCTGATTGTTGGCCACTCCTGAGTCCAGGCCACAGGAGGAGACAAGAGCAATATGCGTCCCTATGGGTTTCATCCACTGACGTGCTGAAGAAGTGAGTTTCCTATAGAACTGGCTGTAAAAAGACTAAAAAAAGGGGGAGGCAGATTTAGTCCCTGAAACCCTGTGTTCAGCTGTGAGATGTCCCAGGTTCTATGTGTGTGCCTATATGTTGGGGTGACCGTGTATCTAAATGTCTAGGAGACAACACTAAATGAGCCTTAGCCATTGCTGAGGCCTGGTGAGGTGTGGAGCAGTCTAGCAGCGAGTGTGGCAGGAGAAGGGGCAGGGGTGAAGGAGTGTGTGTTACGCGACTGTGTGTGCACCTGGGTATGGCTGTACGCCTGTGTGTGAGTACTGTAATTCTGAATAACTATACACAAGTGTGTGTGGAGGAACGGGAACGAGTGAGGTGTGTGCAGGTGTGAGCATTATGGCTGTACACAACTGTATGGATGCGTGTGAGTTGTGACATTGTGCATGTGTCTGGTGATCGTGTATGACTGCTTGTGAGGGCATGTGTGTGAACGCATATACACATGTGTGTCGGTGACGTATAGGCAGTGCGTATATGTTGTGTACTTACGTGCACATGTGTTCATATGTGTGAGTGCTGGGATTGTGTGGATGTGCTAACGTGTTTGTGCACAGGCATGAGCACACAGATTTGAGCGCGTATATGTGTTGTGATAGTGTGTATGTATGGAGTGGGGGTTCTGTGTGTGAATGCTGGAGCGAAAAGATGGGTGTGGTGTGAGTATGTGCTCACATGTGTCTCTGTGAAGGGACAATCCTGGAAATGCTTCTCAGGAAGGAACCGAGCTGAACCTCGAAGTGTCAAGTATATAAAGGGGACGAGTTACCTGAGGAATGACCTCGGTGGATGCAGGGACCAGGAAGGACTCCAGGAGATGGAAGGTCCTCCAAGAGGATAAGAAGGGAGAAGCCTATTATGGGCAGAGTCCACACACACACACACACACACACACACACGCATGCATGCGTGCCTGCCCAGGCTCAAAGTAAACAGTAATTGGGCCAGACCCTGGTATGGGGCATGTCCCCTTCCCCCACATTCTAGAATCTTTCTGCCAGCAGAAGTGTGGGCTCCTGCATTACAGGATTGACAGTCCCCAACGCACGCACATGCGCACCACACGCACGAGGTCAGGCCCCTGGTTGACTCTACCTGTCTGTCCCTTGTCAGGTCCTTTGGCTCTTCAATCATTCCCAAGGGTACTCTCCCCACCACCTTTCCCAGCCTGCTCACAGACCCCCGCCTTTTCTACTCAAGAGCCCTAAGTCAGTCACAAGTGCCCATGTTACCACAGCCCATGTTCCTCCCTCTTCTTTCCACAGTCCTCACGAAGTGTGCTTCAAACCATAGGAAAACTTGTCAGAGGCCTCTCTAGAAAGCACACCAGAAGGCTGGAGAGATGGCTTAAGAGTTAAGATGCTTGTCTGCGAAGCCCAGGGACCCAGGTTCAATTCCCCAGTACCCATGTAAGCCAGATGAACAAGGTGGCACATGTATCTGTAGTTCATTTGCAGTAGTTAGAGCCCTGGCATGCCCATTCTCTCTCTTTCTCACTATCTGCCTGTTTCTCTCTCTCAAATTAAGAAGGAAAGAAAGAAGAAAAAAAAGAGAGAGAGAGAGTAGTTTTAAAAAAAAAATGGGCTGGAAAGATGGCTGAGCGGTTAAGACACTTGCCTGTGAAGTCTAAAGACTCTGGTTCAATTCCCCAGTACCCATGTAAGTTGGTGCACGCATCTGGAGTTTGTATGCAGTGGCTAGAGGCCCTGGCATCATGCCCATTCTCTTTCTCTCTCCCCCAAATATATATATATATATACTTTTCTTTTTTGGTATTTCAAGGTAGGGTCTCACTGTATCCCAGGCTGACCTGGAATTCACTATGTAGTCTCAGGATGGCCTCAAACTCACAGTGATCCTCCTACCTCTGCCTTCCGAGTGCTGGGATTAAAGTCGTGTGCCACCACACCCAGCTAATAAAATATTTTTTAATTATTTATTTATTTGCAAGCAAAGAGAGATAGAAGAGAGATAGACAGAATGAGCACACCAGGGCCTCCAGCTGCTATAAAAAAACTCCAGATACATGTACCACCTTGTGCATCTGGGTTTATATGGGTGTACTGGGGAATCAAACTGAGGTCATTAGGCTTTACAAACTGGGGTCTGGCAAGTGCCTTAACCGCTAAGCCATCTCTCCAGCTCTAAAGGTATTTATTTTTATTTATTTACTTATGAGAGACAGAATGGGTGTACCAGGGCCTCTAGCCACTGCAAACAAACTCCAGACACATGTGCCACCACGTGCAGCTGGCTTACATGGGTCCTGGGGAATCAAATCCAGGTCCTTTGGCTTTACAGGCAAGCACCTTCACCACTAATTCATCTCTCCAGCCTAAAGGCATTTCTCAATCCAATCAATTCAATAATCAAAACTGTCATTAGAATACTATGCTTATCAAACTGCCCAGTAAGCATGTCTCTTAATGTTCATACCCTTACATTAATGCTACTCTCACTTTTGGTAGAGAACCTTCTCTTTTCAGATGGCAGTGACCTTGGGATGACTCAGAAGGCATCACGGTGCTGAGAAAAAGTGACAGAAGAGTGCTCAGCAATATCTCTATCACACCTTCCAGGCTCAAGGTCCATTGCGGAAGAGGTGGTGGAAAGAATGTAAGAGCCAAAAGAAGGGTAGGACTCTTACAACGTGCTCCCCCCAGACACAAAATGGACTGGATACCTACACAAGACGATCATAAATAGGAGGAAAAGATTATGACATCAGAATAAAAGAGTAAGGGATGGACAGATGGCTTAGTGATTAAGCGCTTGCCTGTGAAGCCTAAGGACTCCGGTTCGAGGCTCGATTCCCCAGGACCCACGTTAGCCAGATGCACAAGGGGGCGCACACATCTGGAGTTCGTTTGCAGTGGCTGGAAGCTCTGGCGCGCCCATTCTCTCTCTATCTATCTGCCTCTTTCTCTCTCTCTCTCTCTCTCTGTCACTCTCAAATAAATAAATAAAAATGAACCAAAAATATTTTTAAAAAATAAAAATAAAAAATAAAAGAGAGACTGATTGAGATGGGGAGGGGATATGATAGAGAATGGAGTTTCAAAGGGGAAAGTGGAGGGAGGGAGGGTATTACCAAGGGATATTTTTTATAATCATGGAAGTTGTTAATAAAAAAATTTTTTGAAAAGAAAAAAAACTGTCATTAGAGGGCTGGAGAGATGGTTTAGCACTTAAAGCACTTGTCTGCAAAGCCAAAGGACCCAGGTTCAATTCCCTAGGACCCATGTAAGCCAGATGCACAAGGTGGCTCATATGTCTGGAGTTTGTAGTGGCTGAAGGCCCTGGAGTACCCATTCTCCCCCTCCCTCCCTCCCTCTCTCTCCCTCTCACTCACTCTCTCTCTCTCTCTCTCTCCCTCAAACAAATAAATAAATAATGAAAAAAAATACCTTTAGAGGGCTGGAGAGATGGCTCAGTGGTTAAAGGCATTTTCTTACAAAGCCTGTTGGTCCTGGTTCAATTCCCCAGTACTCACATAATGCACATGTGTCTAGAGTTGTTTGCAACAACAGAAGGCCCTAGAACACCCATACACTCTCTGTCTCTTTCAAAGAAATAATTTTTTTAAAAAATTATCATTAGTGATCTAACTGGAATATGCTTCCTATGCAAGCATGAGGGCCTGAAAGGGTCTGAGAGCCCCCCGACTTTGAATCTCCAGAACCCATATAAACAGCTGGGCATGGACATGCCCAGACCAGTGAGTCACTGGGGCTTGAGAGCAGCAAGCTCTGGGACCAGTAAGAGACTGCCGGCCTCTTGAGTGCTGCTGGGATTAGAAGTTGAAACTCTATGCCCAGTTGCCATGTACTCTGTATTTGATAACTAAAGAGGTTTTCCCACAGACAGGGTGCAACAGTCCGGGAGCCCAGGGGTGGCTGTGGAATGGGTTCCTCCCATAGTCACACTCAGGAAGACGGGTCCTTCTTGAGGCATCTCTTTGAACTCCCAGCCCATCAGTATCTCACCAACCACCCCCTCCCCCTCCCCCCCAAAAATTATTTTTGGAATGGCACCAGGACTAGATAGCTTTTTTTAATTTTATTTTTTTTTTCTTCAAATTTTTTTTATTAACATCTTCCATGATTATAAAAAAAATCCCATGGTAATGCCCTCCCTCTCCCCACTTTCCCCTTTGAAACTCCATTCTCCATCATATCCCCTCCTCCTCTCAATCAGTCTCTCTTTTATTTTGATGTCATGATCTTTTCCTCCTCTTATGATGGTCTTGTGTAGGTAGTGTCGGGCACTGTGATGTCATGGATATCCAGGCCATTTTGTGTCTGGAGGAACATGTTGTAAGGAGTCCTACCCTTCCTTTGGCTCTTACATTCTTTCTGCCACCTCTTCCACAATAGACCCTGAGCCATGGAAGGTGTGATTGAAATATTTCAGTACTGAGCACTCCTGTCACTTCTTCCCAGCATCATGATGCCTTCTGAGTCATCCCAAGGTCACTGCCATGTGAAAAGAGAAGATTCTCTACCAAAAGTGAGAGTAGCATTAATATATGGGTATGAACATTAAGAGAAGTTCTTACTGGGCAGTTTGATAAGCATAGTATATACACTTATCCAGACATCAGCAGACATTACACCCCTAGGGCTCATGACTACCCTGTTTTGTTTTCAATATTAGGGATGTATTCCCTCCTATGGAGAGGGCCTCCAGTCCAATTAGAGGGCAGTTGGTTTCCACCATGACAGACGAGCCACTATTGCACCCATTGGCTCATTTGGCCTGGCTGGCAAAATTTAAGACTTGCAGTGTCTACTGTTGAGTATCTATGACCAAATAGTTTTATGAGGAAGTAATTTTTATATATTTTAAGAGGGCATTCTTGGGCTGCAGAGACGGCTTAGCGGTTAAGGCATATGCCTGCAAAGCCAAAGGACCCAGGTTTGATTTCCCAGGATTCATAGAAGCCAGATGCACAAGAGGCACATGTGTCTGGAGCTCGTTTGCAGTGGCTACAGGTCCTGGCATGTCCATTCTCTGTCTGTCTCCTCTCTCTCTCTCTCTCCTTTCAAATAAATAAAAAAAATTTTTTTAAATGGCATTCTGAGGCCGAGTTTGGTGGCACACACCTTTAATCCCAGCACTTGGGAGGCAGAGGTAGGAGGATCGCTATGATTTTGGGGCCAGCCTGAGACTACAGAGTGAATTCCAGGTCAGCCTGGGCTACAGTGAGACCCTACCTTGAAGAAAGAAAAAAAAAAAAAAAAAAAACACCACAAAACAGAAAAAGAAAGAAGAAAAGAAAAGAAGCATTCTTGTGATGTAACCTGTTGCTAAAGACAAAATCTGCACAGCAATCCCTGACTTCTCTGAAAGATGTCCTATCTCATGTCCTGGGCATCCCGGGCACAGCACAGGGCACAGGCAGGGTGGCCTCTCAGTGGAGTGCGCTGATAGTTAATGTGGTACGTCCCTTGCCCTTGGAACAACTATTCTGGTGGCTTCCTTTCCTCTCAGCACCCCCATGGCAGCCCAGAATCATAGAAGGGGTTGCCCCCACAAGGGAACAGAAAATTACCCAATGAGAAGGTAACTCTCCACCTTCCTTTCCATTTTTTATTTATTTATTTTTTCTAGGTAGGGATCTCACTCTAGCCCAGGCTGACCTGGAATTCACTATGTAGTTCCAGGGTGGCCTTGAACTCATGGCGATCCTCCTACCTCTGCCTCCTGAGTGCCATGCCTGGCCCCCACCTGGTTTTTTTTTTAATAATATTTCATTTATTTGCAAGAAGAGAAGGAGAGAGAACGGGTATGCCAGGGCCTTGCCACTGCAAATGCATGTGCTACTTTGTGTACCAGGCTTTATGTGAGTCCTGGGCAATCAAACTCAGTCTGGCAGGCTTTGCAAGCAAGCACCTTTAACTGCTGAGCCATCTCAGCTCAAATTCATTTTTATCAACATTATTATTATTATTATTATTATTATTTTGGTTTTTGAGGCAGGGTTTCACCCGTGCCCAAGTTGACCAGGAACTCACTCTGTAGTTGCAGGCTGGCCTCGAACTCATGATGATCCTCCTACCTCTGCCTTCTGAGAGCTAGAGTTAAAGGCATGCGCCACCATGCCCAGCTCCATTTTTATTCTTACTGCCATTATTTTACAGCACTTAGTTGACATATGTTTAGCATGGAGCAGAACTTGCACTTAGTTGTAAATAGAGATACAGACTGCCCTGGGAACCAGAGACCCTCCCCTGAGAGGGTCTGTGATGGTTTCAGCAATCATACTGACACCTGGGGGCTGGGGTGCGGCTCGGTCCTAGCTAGCTCCTAGCACATGCAAGGCCTTGTGTTCCATCCCTAACACCACAGAGAAACCAACAAACCGCCAGAGCCCGCATCTCACTCTCGCCCTCCAAACGCGGGAGCCAAGCAGCTTCGGCTAGTGAGAACTCCTGGTACGTATACATTCTGGGACTTTGTGCCCCACATTCGTACCAAGAAAAATTCATAATCAGATGAACCAGTTGCTCAAGCCACGAGGAAGCCAGAAGTCTATGGCCCAATTTAACAGACAGGAATAGTGAGGCACCTCACAGGGTCCCTTATGGATGACAAATGTGCTTTAGAGAGGCCCATTAACTCCTCCTAGGGAACCTGAACCGGGCTCAACCCAGCTGTTTCCCCCCACTTTTTTGGGGGGGGTTTCAATGTAGGGTTTCACTCTAGCCCAGGCTGACCTGGAATTCACTATGTAATCTCAGGATGGCCTCCAACTCACAGTGATCCTCCTACCTCTGCCCCCAAGTGCTAGATTAAAGGTGTGCGCTACCACACCCAGCTCTCTCATTTTTTAAAGATATAAATATTTTATTTTTATTTATTTACTTGAGAGAGAGAGAGAGAGAATGGGTGCACCAGGGCCTCCAGCCTCTGCAGACGAACTCCAGATGCGTGCGCCACCTTGTGCACCTGGCTTTCGTGGGACCTGGGGAATTGAACCTGGGTCCTTTGGCTTTGCAGGCAGGTGCTTTTACCACTAAGCCATCTCTCCTGCCTACTTTCCCATTTATTGTTAGCCACAGTTCCTCTTCCCTCCCCCACAGCAGGGACAGCCCACACATCAGCAAACTGTGGTGACAAGACCACCCCGATACAAATTCAGCTGCCTGGCTCATTCAGCTCATCTACACCTCAACGACAGCTACTCCAAGAAGTCTCTCCTGGTCACCTTCCCCAACTGACAGCCTGGGCTTCCCCTGCTGGTGGCTTAGCTAGCAGTGGTGGCCTCTGAGGACAGGCCCACCTGGGACTTTCTGTGGCCTGGAGGCATCCAGCAAGTGACACATGGGACGTGCTCTGCCACGCGTGAGTGTGGCACAGGAGGTCCTTCGGGTCCATTCTGGTGCTGGCAGCCTGCATGCGGTGATGCTCACAGCAGAAGCCATCTCTAGCGGTCTGGAGTAAGGGAAGGAAGAGGAGAGACATGGGAACGAGGGGGCGGGGACTTGAAGCACCGCGTCCCACTTAGACGCTGAACAGTGATCGCAGAAAAGAAGCAGGAGAAACAGGGGCAACGACAGGAGTGGGTGGAGTGGAGGAGAGACAGGAAACCTTCAGATCCCACAGACTCTGTGCACGCTTGCGTGTGTGTGTGCAGTATAGTGCATGTGCACATATGTGCATATTTATGAGGCCTGAGGTGGCCTGAATCAAATGCCCCCCATAAACTAGTGTTCTCAATGCCTGGTCACCAGCTGATGGCAATGTGAGAGGTGGAGCCTTGCTGGAGGGGGTGTGTTGTGGGGGGGGGCCCTTAGGGGTGTTATAGCCAGCTCCCCCTTGCTAGAGTTTGGCTCACTCTCCTGCTGCTGTTGTCCACCTGCTGTGGCAGAGGTGATGTCCAGCCTCCGCTCATGCCATGCTGTCCCCTGCCGTCATGGAGCTTCCTCTCGAGACTATAAGCCACAATAACCCCTTTCCTCTTCCCAACAGCTGCTTTTGGTTGGGTGCTTTGTCCCAGCAAGAGGAAGGTGACTACAAGGCCAGAGGTTAATATCAACATTGGGTATCTTTTTCAATAGTTCTCCACTGTGTCTTTGTTTTGTTTGGTCTTGGTTTTGGTTTTGTTTCTCAAGAGAAGGTCTCACTCTGGCCCAGGCTGACTACGTAGCCTCAGGGTGGCCTTGAACTCATGGCAATCCACCTACCTCTGCCTCCCTAGTGCTGGGATTAAAGGCGTGCGCCACCTCGCCCGACCCTCCACCTTATTTTTGTTGTTGTTGGTTTTTCTTTTCTTTTCTTTTCTTTTCTTTTCTTTTCTTTTCTTTCTTTCTTTCTTCTTTTGTTTTTGTTTTTTTGAGGTAGAGTTTCACTCTAGTCCAGGCTGACCTGGAATTCACTATGTAGTCTCAGAGTGGTCTTGAACTCATGGTGATTCTCCTACTTCTGCCTCCCGAGTGCTGGGACTAAAGGCATGCGCCACCACTCCCGGCTCCACCTTATTTTTTAATATTTTATTTATTTATTTGACAGAGAAAGAGGGAAAGAGAGAGAGAGAGAGAATGGGGGTGCCAGGGCCTCCAGCCACTGCAAATGAACTCCAGACGCGTGCACCGCCTTGTGCATCTGGCTAACGTGGGTCCTGGGGAATTGAACCTGGGTCCTTTGGCTTTGCAGGCAAAAGCCTTAACCACTAAGCCATCTCTCCAGCCCCACCTTATTTTTTTTTAATTTTTGTGTTTATTTTTATTTATTTATTTAAGAGCAACAGACAGAGAAAGAGGCAGATAGAGAGGAGAAAGAATGGGCGCGCCAGGGCCTCCAGTCACTGCAAACGAACTCCAGATGCATGTGCCCCCTTGTGCATCTGGCTAACGTGGGTCCTGGGGAATCGAGCCTCGAACCAGGGTCCTTAGGCTTCACAGGCAGGTGCTTAACCGCTAAGCCATTATCTCTCCAGCCCCCCCCCTCCTTATTTTTTTTTGAGACAGGGCCTCTCACTGAACTTGGAGTTCATTCACTCAGCTAGACAAGCTAGCCAGACAGCCCCAGGGATCCTCCTGTCTCTGCCTTCCGAAGCACTGAGATTACAGGCCACACCACTGTGCCTGGCTTCTACATGAGTGCTAGGGACCCAAACTCAGGTCCTTAGACTTGTGCGACAAGTACTTTAACCACTGAGCCATCGCCCGAGTCCCTTTGATCCCTCATGCTGCTTGGAAATCCCTGAAGACAAGAGCTGCCTGGTTCCCACCATCCTCCCTGACGTGGCTTGACCCCATGCTACTCCCATGCCCTTCCATTGGACCCCCTCTATGCTTTCCTTGGGCAGGTGCCTGTCAGCGAGTTTTGCTTGAGCCATCTGGGAGGAAAATAACGTGGTGCATGGGGCCGTGACTGCGACCTGTAACTGACAGTCTCCCTCCTCAGCCATCTTAAAGCAGGTCCTTGCTAGGCCATGGGACTATTCCGGCCTGCTCTTGGAGCATCTCCAGCTACCAGCCAATGATCACGGGCTCTCAGCTGATGAGTCGTGCCGGGCTCAGATGCAGGTCACGTGCAATGGCTGAGACCCTCGGGAGGGTGCAGAGCCCGTGGGCTAAAGGAGCAGCAGTTTTAGTTCAGGGCAAGGGACGGAGAAAGTGTCGTCCTACCTCCATGCTGACCTGCGCACCCCTCACACGTGCCTCAAAATGTATAGTCTGAATCACCCCAGACTCAAAAGCAGCCCCACGCAGACATCTTCCCTCTCTCTCTCTCTCTCTCTCTCTCTCTCTCTCACACACACACACACACACACAGAGAGAGAGAGAGAGAGAGAGAGAGAGGACCCTTTACCAGTGTGTCTGCACAGGCACAAGGTAGACCGCGCCTGTTTGGGGCGTCTGTGTGGTGTGGACAGATCAGTATGGAGATACGACAACACCTTCTCCATCCCTTATTCTCTCTTCCTTCCTGCTCCAAACTCTTTTACTCTGCCCTCCCTTGGCTTATTCTTCTCCACATTAGTCATGTTTCCCAACCCCAAGCATCCCTAGGACTCTTCTGGGAATCCTGAGGTCTGATTTTCCCTGGGTGAAGAATTCTCCTGCTCACAGAACCCTGATCCTCCAGAGACCAGCTGCTCCCCTGAATGGGACCCCCAGACTCTCTTGTCACACACACACCATACCAGGAATGCTCCCAGGTTACCTGGTGAGTTGGCACCTTCCTGTGTTCCAGCATCTTCCCTGGACTATGATATCCTTGCATGCCCTGGGGTGGCCAGCCTTGGCCATGGCTTCTAGAAATTGGAGTCTGGTGCTGGAGAAATATATTGGCTGTTAAGGGACTTGCCTGTGAAGTCTAAGGACCCGAGTTCAATTCCCCAATACCCATGTAAGTCAGATGCACAAGGTGGTACATACATCTGGAGTTCACTTGCAATAGCTAGAGTCATTGGCAGGCCCATTCTCTCTCTTTCTCTCAAATAAATAAATAAAAATTAAAAAAAATTGAAGTCTGTATGGAAAGACTTGGTGCACTCAGGAGTTCATTCCCAACCTGTACACCTGATCGTCACAGACACAACCCCAGACTGGGTTCTGACCCACATCACAGCTGAGCCCCGGCCTGAGCCAGCCATAGACGGAGATTGTCCTTCAAAGCTGGATGACAGCCAGGGGCCTTGACCCCAGCCTGAGCCTGAGCCTGAGGCTGACCCTGACCCCAGCCCACAGCCTAACCTTACACCCAAAGTGAACATTTATCAGCCTTAATCTTGGTGACAGACTGACAGACCCTAATCCTGACCCTAGAATCAACATGTAACTTGGTTGTAGGCTGAGCCTTAAGCTCACACTAAACTTTTGTCCTAAATCCAAAATGAACCCTCAAGTCTTTTTCTGACACTTTTATAAACTGAGCCTTGTTCTAAACCCTAGACCACCCTGACCCTGACGCCGGACTGGATCCTTAACCTGGCCCATGCCTGAGCCTGGATCTAGATTGAAACCTTACTCTTTCCCAGAATGATCTTTCACTCCAAATGCAGGCTAAGTCCTGATCCTGATTCTAGACTAAGTCCTGAGAGCCTAGACCTTGAACCCTTACTTTGGCCCCTGAGCCATGATTCTAACCTCTGACTGAGCCCCCTAATCCTGATCCTCGATTGGCCACAGCCTGAGCCCAGAACCCTCACCCTAGCTATAGCTCCCCCACCTTCTGACCCTAAGCAGGCCCTCAGAAAACTTGCCCCCTGTTCTGTGAAGGGGGTCCCCACTCCATTCCCAGAATAGCAGGCTTCTAGCTGACGCCTAGAAAGATCCACACAGCAGGGTGTGGTGGCACACGCCTTTAATCCCAGCACTCGGGAGGCAGAGGTAGGAGGATCTCCGTGAGTTCGAGGCCACCCTGAGACTCCATAGTGGATTCCAGGTCAGCCTGGGCCAGAGTGACACCCTAGCTCAAAAAACCAAAAAAATAAATAAATAAAAAAGAAAGATCCACACAACTTTTCTACAGTTCCACGTGTGGCAGGACAGCAGGGACGACCATTCCCGCTTTGTAAGGGAGGACACCGATGCTCAGGGAGGCTTAACTCGTCCCATGTGCACGCAATGGGACCCTAAAGGCAGAGCAATGGGGAAACAGAGTTCAGCAAGAACTTCCCTCCCAAAGGTCTGGGCTAGGTAAGGACCGTGTGAGCAGCGGTGAGCTCCGTGGTGCTGGGGGTATGCCAGCAGAGGCGGGTGACTTCTTGGCTGGTTGTAGAGAGAGAGCCTCAGGAAGTGGCAGGGAGAGGCCCGAAACCTCAGAGACCCCTCCATCTCTGAGATGCCCTTCAGGAGGCCTAAGCTTCCCCACACACCTGGATAAGCCAGGCTGTCGGGTCTGAAGGGGCCCTGGAGCCGGGCACCAGAGAAAGGAGAGCCAGGCACAGGAAACCCCTGGGAGTCCATGGCCGAGTCAGGTGGGACCAGGACTCTCCCCTCCCCCTTGCTTGGGCTCCTCTCCTCCCCCTCCCCCAACATGTATCTCAGGCACAGGTGGGACAGCAAGGCTTTCCTGAGCCAAGCTGGCATCGGGGTACTGCCACTCCGGGGGCAGTTTGCGTTCCCTTCTCTGCCCCAGGTTCAAAAAAAAATACAAACCCACCCCTGGGGAGGATGTCTCTCTATCTCCAAACTGCCAGCCTTTCACCCCTAGCACCAAGACCTGAGATTCAAAGCCAGCTGTCCGGGCAGCGAAGGCAGGCGGGGGCCGCAGCAGAATGCCGACCCTGGCCCTGGCACCAGCCCCACTCCAGCTGCGTCAGGAGAGCCGGAGGATAGTGGGGGAACCTGGTGCCAGGCAGCAGAGTCTGGGGTGGGGAACTGGCTGGGCTCCCCCACCCCCGACCCTCGCACCACCCCCCCCCCAGGCAACCCAGCCTGGCTCCACACAGCAGGGCTGCCCAGCTGCCTGCACATCCGCCCAGGCCCAGACTTCGGTCCCCACCAGGGTCCTCGCTGGACTTTCTTTAGCTGCGCTTCTCTTCTTCCCTCCCCAACTTGCTCGATCGCTCTCTCATTCTCTCTCTCTCTCTCTCTCTCTCTCTTCCAACATGTCATTACAGTAGAAACAAAAAGCGCGGGGACAATGCGGGCATTGACGGCGCCCCCTCCCGCCCCTCCCCCCGCGGTGCGTGCCAGCACTCTTTCCACCCGCCCAGGGCTGGAGCCGCTGCCAAAGGAGCCTGCTCATAAACAAGAGGAACCAGATAAACCAGGAACACAATAGAGGGATTTGTTGGCCTCAGAATGGTGGGAACAATGTCAACGTCGCGCGCAGCTGCTTCTAAGCCCCCCCCCCCACACCCCAACCAAGTTCTGCCAAGAAGCACCCCCCCTCCCCTCGCCCCCAGCCCCTCTGATTTATGAAAGGTCAGAGGGCATCATGGCTACAGGGCCCCTTCCTCGAATTCCCTCGTTAACCCTTGGGACACAATGGTCCCTTCTCTGCGAGGTGGCGCCTGGGGCCGGGTGTCATGTTCAGCTCTTCCTGCAGCATCCAGAGGCCGGCTGGCGGTGGTGGCGCGGAAAGAAAGAGTGGGGTTCCACGACGCTTTGGGGCCAGGCTTCATTCTTTCCAATGACAGTCTCATTGGAGGAGGGCTCCACAGTGACCCCCAAGGGTATGGCTGGAACCCACACTGAGTTGACAAGATGGTACCCCACACTGCTTGTCCCCTGCTGTGCGTTTGAGGGCAACAGTGGTCAGCTGATGTCCAGTGGGTGTGTTCAATCTCTTGCTTTATCAGGAGTTGCTAGAAGGACTAAGCTAGAGGCTCTAATCTGGAGAGGGGGGTACACAGGTTACAGGTGAGTGGAAGCCCAAGGAAGTAGGCCTGGCACTGCTGGCGCTAGGCCTGGCATAGGAAGGGCAGGGGACAGAGTTCCAGGCACACGTGATGCCTGAGCAGAGGCGGTGACAGGAAGAACAGCATGGCACATGATTCGCAGTGCATTGAAGCGGGGGACCTGGCCCGCAGCTCTCCCCTGAGTGAATGGAGGACATGGGAACAGCTCTCCCACGGGTCACTTGGGGAAATTAAGTGACCGGCGACAAGCAAGGTACTTAGAGCAGGAGCTGGCACGGGATAAGGTTCAATAGGTATGGCAAGTGCTGTGGGCCCCCACAGCCACCTGGCTTCCTCTCGGCCTGCACACACGGGCAATAACTGGCATGTATGAGCCAGTTATTCAAACTTCAAATCCAGGGCCTTCCTTCCCATTCAACTGCTTGGAGGTGGGGAACCCTGAACCAGGGATCTGGGATTGGAGGGAAAGAGATTGTGCTGAAACCTCTTTCCACGTTGATGCAGGTCTGCCTTCAGCCCGTTTTCTTCCCTAAAAAGATCTCAAGGTGTCCTCTTAGTGCCTTCATGTTTAAGTTCAAAACTGTTAGAATGAAAACTCAGGGGCTGGAGGGATGGCTTAGTGATTAAGGTGCTTGCCTGCAAAGCCAAAGGACTCAGGTTCAATTCCCCAGGACCCAGGTAAGCCAGATGCACAAGGTGGCACATGTGTCTGGAGTTCGTTTGCAGTGGCTGGAGGCCCTGCTATGCCCATTCTCTCTCTCTCTCTCTCTCTCTCTCTCTCTCTCTCAAGTAAAATTTTAAATTTTTTACAAAATAACGAAAATTCCGGAAAAGTCTAGTATCCAGACTCTGGTCACCTGTGCTGAGAATGGGCCCCTTTGACAACACCATGGCCACTTCTCTGTCCCCCACATACCATGTCCACTACCCCCTCACCATGGGCATCCACTGCGTATGTGTGAGTGTCGGCACACGTGTGCCTCCGTGTGCGCGTGGAGGTCAGAGGACGACTTCTGGGTCCATTCTTCCCTTCCCACCTCACTTCAGGCAGTGTTTCTCTCTGGATTCTCACTCTGCTGTTGGTCTTGGTGTGCTTGCTCCCAGGAAGTTCTCCTGCCTCCACCTCCCACCTCACTGTCAGCATACGGGAATTACAGAAACCTGCCACAGCTTCTGGCTTTTTACATGGAGATAGAACTCAAGTACTCAGCAAGCGTTTCATCCACTGAACCATCTTTCCATCCCGGTACCAACTTTCTAGCAGGTGGCCAGTGTTCATAACCATCACTCAACTCCAATCCTTAAAGAAATACTGTCAGCTCTCCCTTCAAAAGCACATCTAGAATCCAATCTCACTTCCATTTACCACTGTATTAGAAGTCCTAGCCAGTGCAATAAGACAAGGAAATGAAATAAAAGACAGCAGACTGAAAGAAAGATGCAATCATATATTTATTCACAGGCAACATAATCATTCATATAGAAAACCCTAAATAAGCAAGTTTAGCAAGGTTACAACATACAAGGTCAATATATAAAAGCCAATTCTGTTTCTATACAATACTAACAATCAGAATTTTCTTAATATTTATTTATTTATTTTTGTTTATTTTTATGTATTTACTTGACAGTGACAGACAGAGAAAGAGGCAGATATATAGAGAGAATGGGCATGCCAGGGCCTCCAGCCACTGCAAAGAAAATCCAGATGCATGCACCCCCTTGTGCATCTGGGTCCTGGGGAATCAAGCCTCAAACTGGGGTCCTTAGGCTTCAAAGCAAGCGCTTAACCACTAAACCATTTCTCCAGTCATTAATGTTTTATTTTTATTTATTTATTTGTGAGAGAAAATGAGGCAGAGGAAGAGAGAGAAAGAGAGAGAGAATGGGCACACCAGGGAAATGAACTCTAGATTCATGTGCCACCTTGTGCATCTGGCTTACGTGGGTCCTGGGGAATCAAACCAAGGTCCTTTGGCTTTACAGGCAAGTACCTTAACCACTAAGCCATCTCCCCAACCCCAACAATCAGAATTTTTAAATATTTATTTATGTGAGATAGAGAGAGGGAATTGGCATGCCAGGGCCTCTTGCCACTGCAAACAAACTCCAGACATATGTGCATTATTGTATATCTGGCTTCACATGGGCATTGGTGAATTAAACCTAGACCAGCAGCCTTCACAAGCAAGTGCCTTTAACTGTTCAGCCATCTCCCCAGACCGCAGAAATTAAAAATTTTTAAGTTTTAAAATAATATCATCAACTGTGAAATATTTACGGATACATTATATTCTTTGCTTCCACGTGTGTAGTATTGTGGTATGCTATGTACACAGTATATGCATGTATGTATGCAGATGTGCAAGTCCCATGCACACCGGCACCTCCTCTTTTCACTCATCTACGTGTTTCCTTGAGAGGGAGTCTCTCAGGTACTGGTTTTTTGTTTTTTGGGTTTTTTTTTGGTCAGACTGGCCAACCAATGGGCCCTGGCAATTATCTGATCTCTGCTCTCAATGGGACTGGGGTTACAGGTGTGTATGGTCGTGCCCCGCTGTTTACATGGGTGCTGGGCATTGAACTCAGGGCAGATCAGCCCCTCATGCTTGCAAGGTCAGTGCTCCTACCCACTGGACTATCTCCCTGGTCCTGATAAATTTATATTCTAAATGTGTATCATCACGGCACTGAGAAAGGTGGCAAAGCAAGACACTGACTCAAATAGCTTAGTACAATGGCACTTCTAACTAGATTCCAGAGGCTCAAGACACAAAGAACAGCCCACAAGCATTGTACGATGGGTGGTGAGTTTATTTCTGACAAGGGTGTGAGTGAGCAGTTCTGAGAGTGCTTTACACATATACATTAAGATTGAGCAAACAGATAAGTAGACTCGCTGTGAATGAGGGCCAAGAAAGTTCAACGAGCCACAGGGAACAGCTGAAATAAACCTTGCGCGGCTGGAAATGGAGTTCAGCCTCCCAGTCCTTGACTGTAAATTGAATTCAGAAACTCATTTCTAACACACAGGATGTGAAAATAGAAAATAGTATCTTCTCGGGGGACAGAGAGAACAAGGAGACAGCTAAAGACAGTGTGGAGTTCTAAGGAAGGAACAGACAGGGAGGAAAGGAAGGCGGGAGGAAAGGAAGGAAGGAGGGAGGGAAGAAGGGAGGAAGAGGGAGGTAGAGAGGGAAGAATGGAGAGAGGAAGGGTGAGAAGAAGGGAGGGAGAGAAAGAGAAAGAAAATTAGAAAAATGGGAAATCTGGAGAAAATCCATAATTTAATTAATAGTATTGCGTCCATGCTAATTTCTTCTTTTTTTCTTTCTTTCTCTCTTTCTTTCTTTCTTTCTTCCTTCCTTCCTTTTTTCTTTCTTTCTTTTTTGAGACACAGAGAGAGAAAGAGGCAGATAGACGGAGGGAATGGGCACACCAGGGCCTCTAGCCCCTGCAAACGAATTCCAGATGCATGCACCACCTTGTGTATCTGGCTTACATGGGTCCTGGGGAATCAAACCTGGGTCCTTAGGCTTCACAGACAAATGCCTTAACCACTAAGCAATCTCTCCAGCCCTTTTTCTTTTCTTTTCTTTTTTTTTTTTTTTTTTGGTTTTTCGAGATAGGGTCTCACTCTGGTCCAGGCTGACCTGGAATTAACTCTGTCATCTCAGGGTGGCCTTGAACTCATGGCAATCCTCCTACCTCTGCCTCCCGAGTGCTGGGATTAAAGGCGTGCGCCACCATGCCTGGCTCAGCCCTTTTTATCTTTAAAAAAAATTTTATTTCTGGGCATGGTGGCACACGCCTTTAATCCCAGCACTTGGGAGGTGGAGGTAGGAGGATTGCTGTGAGTTCGCGGCTACCCTGAGACTACATAGTGAATTCCAGGTCAGCCTGGACTAGAGTGAGACTCTACCTTGAAAAACCAAAAGAAAAATGTGTGTGTGTGTGTGTGTTTATTAATTTATTTATTAGAGAGAGATCATGTGTGCACCAGAGCCTCTTGCCACTGCAAAAGAACTCCAGACACATGTGCCCACCACTTTGTGCATCTGGCTTTACGTGAGTACTGGGGAATCAAACCCTGACTGGCAGGCTTTACAACCAAGCATCTCCAACCACTGAGCTATCTCCTCAGTCCCCTAGCTTTCTCTTTTAGGATTTTTTTTTTTTTTTGAGTGTGTGACAAGATCTCATACTATAGCTTAAGCTGGCCTGAAAACTCACTATGTAGCCTAGGCTGGCCTCAGATCCTGAATCCTCCTGCCTCAGTCTCCCATATGCCGAGATTACAGCCTTGCCTTGCCAAACCCAGCTAACGGTGTTATTTTTCTAGCTTTGATAATTGTACCATTATTATATAAGATATTAACAATACAGAAGCTGAGTAAAGAATCTATGGGAACTTTTGGTACTGTCCTTACAAAATCCTCCTATAAGTGCATTTTTTTCAAAGTAAAAAGAAAAAAAAACTGGGCTGCAGAAAGCCAACCGTCGCATGTTCTCTCTCATATGTGGATCCTAGCTACAGATGACTGGGCTTCTATGTGAGAAGGAAAAAACTCAGTAGCAGAGGCCAGTAAGCTAGAAAAGAGATATAAAGGGAAGAGAAAGGAAGGGAGGGGGTACTTAATAGAATGGTATTGTATATATGTAAGTAGAAGAATAGATTAATAGGGGTGAAAAGGCCCAAAATGAGGTCAGGGGAAGAGATTGAGTAAAGGAAAGGTGGAGGGATGGCTAATCAAAATCTAAGAAGATATAAATAAATCATATGGAATCCTACTTTTTTGGACAATGGAACACTCAGGAGCCATAGATTGTTGCTAGAAAATTTTCAATGCCAGGGATGGATACCTTCCAGTGAGTTGTTGGCCAGGGAGGTCCCTGATGCCCCCAAAACATTATAGGCCATTGCCGAGGCCCTTGGTTTCCCACCAGGAATAGATGGTAAGACCCTATTGCTGAAGACTCCATATACTTGGGCTGCAAGGCCACTGAGAAATCCTGTTGGAACTGAGCTGATAACCTCCTCCATGTAGACCAGCTGACAGAAAGCTGGAAGAAGCCATTCTGCATGCAGTTCAATGGGAGAAAGAGAAATCACAAGTGAAGATACTCAACAGTGGACACTGCAAGCCTTCTATTTGGCCAGCCAGGCCAAATGAGCCAATGGGTGCAATAGTGGCAAGTCTATCATGGTGGGAACCAACTGCCCTCTAATAGGACTGGAGACCCGCTCCATGGGAGGGAATACATCCCTGATACTGAAAACTTAAAACAGGGGTAGTCATGAGCCCTAGGGGTATAATGTCTGCTGGTGTCTGGCTCAATATATATACTATGCTTATCAAACTGCCCAGTAAGCACTTCTCTTAATGATCATACCCTTATATTAATGCTACTCTCACTTTTGGTAGAGAATCTCTTTTCAGATGGCAGTGACCTTGGGATGACTCAGAAGGTATCATGGAAAGAAATGACCACAGTGCTCAGTACTGCAATATCTCTATCACACCTTCCAAGGCTCAGGGTCTAATGCAGAAGAGGTAGCAAAAAGAATGTAAGAACCAAAGGACTCTTTGTAGGACTCCATACAGCATGCTCCCTCCAGACACAAAATGGACTGGATATCCATGGCCTCACAGTGCCTGACACTACCTGCATAAGACCATCATAAGAGGAAGAAAAAATCATGACATCAAAATTAAAAGAGAGACTGATTGAGAAGGGGAGGGGGTATGATGGAGAATGGAGTTTCAAAGGGGAAAGTGGGAGGAGGGAGGGTATTACCATGGGGTATTTTTTATAATCATGGAAGTTCGTTAATAAAAATTTGGAAGAAAAAAATTGGGCTGGAGAGATGGTTTAGTGGTTAAGCACTTGCCTGTGAAGCCTAAGGACCCCGGTTTGAGGTTCAGTTCCCCAAGACCCATGTTAGCCAGATGCACAAGGGGGTGCATGCATCTGGAGTTTGTTTGCAGTGGCTGGAGGCCCTGGCGTGCCCATTCTCTATCTGCCTGCCTCTTTCTCTGTCTGTCGCTCTCAAATAAATAAATAATTTTTTTAAAAGGGCTGGAGAGAGGGCTCAGCAGTTAAAGGAGCTTGCTTGCAAAGCCTGATGGCCTGGGTTTGATTTTCAACATCCATATAAAGTGAGATGCACAAAATGCACATACATCTGGAGTTCGTTTGCAGTGACAGGAGGCCCTAATGTGTATATTCGCCCTCTCTCTCACTCTCCCTGCTTGTCAATAATAAATAAAAATATTTTTTTATTTTTATTTATTTTACTTATTTTTTTATTTTTTTGAGAGAGAGAGAGAGAAAGAGGCAGAAAAAGAGAAAGGGGGGACAGAATGGGCACGCCAGAGCCTCAAGCCACTGTAAATGAATTCCAGGCGTATATACCCCCTTGTGCATCTGGCTTTACATGGGTCCTGGAGAATTGAACCTGGGTCCTTTGGCTTTGCAGGCAAACACCTTAACCGCTAAGCCATCTCTCCAACCCTAAAAATATTTTTTTCAAACGCAAAAGCAGTGCTGGAGAGATGGCTTAGCAGTTAAGGCACTTGCCTGTGAAGCCCAAGAACCCAAGTTCAATTCTCCAGAATCCATGTAAGTCAGATGCTCAAGGTGGCACACACATCTGAAGTTCATCTGCAGCAAAAAGAAAAGAAAGTAAAAGTAGGGGCTGGAGAGATGGCTCAGCAGTTAAAGTGCATGCCTGTGAAACCTATGGACCCAGATTCAATTCCACAATACCCACATAATCCAGATGCACAAGGTAGAACATGGGTCTAGAGCTCATCTGCAGTGGCTGGAAGCCCTGGAGTGCCTATTCTCTCCTCTCCCTCTTTTTGTAATATTTTTGTGAGAGAGAGAGAGAGAATTGGTGTGCCAGGACCTCCTACCACTGCAACCAAACCCCAGATGTGTGTGCCAGCCTGTGTGCATTTGTGACCTTGCACGCTGGTGTCACCTTGTGAATCTGGCTTACATGGGACCTGGAGAGTTGAACATAGGTCCTTAGGCTTCACAGGCAAGTGTGTTAACCACTAAGCAATCTCTCTATCCCTATTCTCTCTCTCTTTCTTTTTTTTCTTTCTTTCCTTTTTTTTTTTTTTTTTTTTTTTTTTTTTGAGGTAGGGTCTCGTTTTCTAGCCCAGAAGGGCCTGGAATTCACTATGTAGTCTCAGGGTGGCCGTGAACTCACAGTGAACCTCCTACCTCTACCTCCCCAGTGCTGGGATTAAAGGCATGTGCCATCACACCCAGCTATTCTCTCTCTATTTCCCTCTCTCTCAAATTAATTAATTAATTAATTAATTAATTGTTTAATGTAGGGCTGTTAGGGGTGTAGAACCTGCTGGTATCTGGCTAAATGCATATATTATACTCACCAAATTGCCCGGTAAGCACTTCTCTAAATGTTCATACCCATATATTAATGCTATTCTCTCTCTTTTGGTTAGAGAAGATTCTCTTTTCAGATGGCAGTGACCTCTGGGATGACTCAAAAGACACCATAGTGCTGAGAATTAGTGACAGAGGAGTGCTCAGCACTGAAATATCTCTATCACACCCTCCAAGGCTCAGGGTCCATTGCAGAAAAGGTGGCAGAAAGAATGTAAGAGCCAAAGGAAGGGTAGGACTCCTTACAATGTTCTCTTCCAGACACAAAATGGCCTGGATATCCATGACCTCACAGTGCTTGGCACTACCTACACAAGACCATTATAATAGGAGGAAAAGATCATGACATCAAAATAAAAGACAGAGAGGGAGGGGATATGATGGAGAGTGGCATTGTGAAGGGGAAAGTGAGGGGGAGGGAATTATCATGGTTTATTGTCTATTATTTGTGGAAGCTGTCAATAATAAAAAAATAAATAAATAGAGCCGGGCATGGTGGCACACACCTTTCATCCCAGCACTTGGGAGCAGAGGTAAGAGGATCGCTGTGAGTTCAAGGCCACCCTGAGACTACATAAGTGAGTTCAGGTCAGCCTGGGCTAGTGTGAAACCCTACCTCGAAAAAAAAATGAATAAATAAAATAAAATAAATAAATATCCAGGTAGTGGTGGCACACACCTTTAATCCCAGCACTCAGGAGGCAGAGGTAGGAGGACTGCCATGAGTTCAAGGCCACCCTGAGACCACATAGTGAATTCCAGGTCAGCCTGAGCTAGAGTGAGACCCTACTTTGAAAAACCAAATAAATAAATAAATAAATAAATAAAGATTTTAAAATGTAGGGATGGAGAGATGGCTTAGTGAGTAAGGCACTTGCGTGCAAACCCGAAGAACCCAGGTTTAATTCCCCAGGACTCACGTAAGCCAGATGCACAAGGTGGCACATGCATCTGAAGTTCGTTTGCAGTGGCTGGAGGTCCTGGTGTGCTCATTTTCTCTCTCTGTCTCTCAAGTAAATAAAATAAAACATTGTTTAAAAGTAAAAGCAGGGATGGAGTGATGGCTTAGTGGTTAAGACACTTGCCTGCAAAACCAAAGCATCCAGGTTCGATTCCTCAGGACCCACGTAAGCCAGAAGCACAAGGTGGCACATGCATATGGAGTTCATTTGTAGTGACTGTATGCCCTGGCATGCTCATTCTCTCTCTCCCTCTCTCTCCCTTTCTCTGCTTCTCCCCCCTCCCACCTCAAATAAATAAAAAATACTTAGAAAAGATTAAGGTTATTTAAAAAAACAGAAGTAAGCTGGGTGTGGTGGCGCACACCTTTAATCCCAGCATTTGGGAGGCAGAGGTAAGAGGATTGCCATGAGTTCAAAGCCACCCTGAGACTACATAGTGAATTCCAGGTCAGCCTGGGCTAGAGCAAGACCCTACCTTGAAAAACAAAAACAAAACAACAACAACAACAAAAAGGTAAAAGTGGGGCTGGAGAGATGGCTTAGCAGTTAAGGCACTTGCTTGCAATGCCAAAGGACCCATGTTCAGTTCCCCAGGGCTCACATAAACCAGGTACACATGGTGGCACATGCGTCTGGAGTTCATTTGCAGTGGCTGGAGGCCCTGGTGTGCCCATTTTTTCTCTCTTTCTCTCCCCCATTCTCTCTGTCAAATAAATAAATAAAAATAAAATCTTGGGCTGGAGAGATGGCTTAGCTGTTAAGCGCTTGCCTGTGAAGCCTAAGGACCCGGTTCAAGGCTCGATTCCCCAGGACCCACATGAGCCAGATGCACAAGGGGGCGCACGCGTCTGGAGTTTCTTTGCAGTGGCTGGAGGCCCTGGCGCACCCATTCTCTCTCTCTCTCTCTCTCTCTCTCTCTCCCTCTTTCTCTGTCTGTCGCTCTCAAATAAATAAATAAATAAAAATATTAAAAAATAAAATCTTAATGCTGGGCATGGTGACACACGCCTTTAATCCCAGCACTTGGAAGGCAGAGGTATGAAGGATTGCCATGGGTTCAAGGCCAGACTGAGACTACATAATGAATTCCAGGTCAGCCTAGGCTAGAGTGAGACCCTGCCTTGAAAAACCAAAAACCAAAAAGATAAAATATTTTAAATAAGAAAAGGGTGGAGAGATGACTTAGCAGTTAAGGTGCTTGCCTGTGAAGCCTGAGGACCCAGGTTCAATTCCCTAGTACCCATGTAAGCCAGATGCACATAGTGGTGCATGCCTCTGGAGTTCATTTGTAGTGGCTAGAGGCGCTGGACACCCATTCTTTCTCTCCCTCTCCCTCTCCCTCTCTCTCTCCCTCTCTCTCTCTCGCTCTCTCTCTCTCCATCTTTCTCTTTTTCCCGAGGTAGGATCTCATTCTAGTTCAGGCTGTCCTGGAATTCACTATGTAGTCTCATGGTAGCCTCTAACTCTCAGCAATCCTCCTACCTCTACCTCCCAAGTGCTGGAATTAAAGGTGTGCGCCATCATGCCCCACTTCTCTTTCTCAAATAATATATAAAATATTTTTCTTAAAGTGGTGCATGGGGGCTGGAGAGATGTGGTTAAGGCACTTGCCTGCGAAGCCTAAGAACTCATGTTCAAATCTCCAAGTCCTACGTAAGCCAGACGCACAGTGACACAAGCATGCAATGTCACACATGTGCACAAAGGGGCATATGCATCTGGAGTTCATTTGCAGAGGCTGAAGTCCCTGGCATGCCCATTCTCGCCTCTCTCTCTCTCTCTCTCTCTCTCTCTCTCTCTGTCTCTTTCTCTCAAATTAAAAAAAAAAAAGTGGTGCATGTGTTTGGAGTTTGTTTGCAGTAGCAAGTGGCCTTGACACACCAGTACTCTTTCTCTGTTCTTAAATAAATAAATACATAAAATTTTCAAGCCAGAGGCCATTAGCAGGCTTCAATAATCCCAGCACTTTGATGGTGAGATGGAAGGCGGAGACAGGAGAAATTCCCAGAAGCTAAATCAGTGAGTGCAACATTGTAGCGTTTTGGGAGACAGAAGTCCTCAATGGTGCTGAGCAGCAGTGGGCCCTCCAAGCCTTAAGATTGGCCAGCCAGGCCAAATATGTCAACTAGTACAATAGTGGCATGTCTGTTACAGGAGAAACCAACTGTGGAAGGAAGGGTAGGACTGTTTACAGTGCTGTCTTCCAGGACCAAAATTACCTTGATACTCATGACCTCACAGTGCCTGACTCTACCTACACAAGATCTTCATAATAGGAGGAAACAGTGATGACATCAAAAGAGAAGAGACTAATGGAAAAGAAGGTATTCAAAGGGAGGGAATACATCCCTGATGCTGAGAACCTACCACAGGGGAAATCATGAGCCCTAGGGATGTAACATCTATTGGTGTCTGGCTGAATGTATATACTACGCTCACCAAACTGTCCAGTAAGCAGTTCTCTTAATGTTCATACCCATATATTAATGCTACTCTCGCTTTTTAAATTTTTTAATTTTTTTAATATATATTTTTTCATTGACAACTTCTATACTTACTGACAAAAAACCATGGTATTTCCCTCCCCCACATTCCTACTCTCACTTTTGGTTACAGAAGCTTCTCTTTTCAGATGGCAGTGACCTTGGGATGACTTAGAAGGCACCAGGGTGCTAAGAAGAAGTGACAGAGGAGTGCTCAGCACTGAAACATCTCTATCACACCTTCCAAGGCACAGGGTCCATTGCGGAAGAGGTGGCGGAAAGAATATAAGAGCCAAAGGAAGGGCAGGACTCCTTACAATGTGCTCCTTCAGACACAAAATGGCCTGGATATCCATGACCTCACAGCGCCTGACACTACCTACACAAGACCATCATAATAGGAGGAAAGATGACGACATCAAAATAAAAGAGTGACTGATTGAGAGGGGGAAGGGATATGATGGAGAGTGGAGTTTTAAAGGGGAAAGTGGGGGGAGGGAGGGAATTATCATGAGTTATTGTCTACAGTTATGGAAGTTGTCAATAAAAAAATAAAAACAAACAAACAAAAAAAGCTGAGAGCTGGAGAGATGGCTTAGTGGTTAAGGCGCTTGCCTGTGAAGCCTAACAACCCAGGTTTGATTCCCCAGGACCCACGTAAGCCAGATGCACAAGAGTGGCACATATGTCTTGAGTTCCTTTACAATGGCTAAAGGCCCTGGCATGCTCTCTCTCTCTCTCTCTCTCTCTCTCTCTCTCTATATATATATATATATATATATATATATATATATATACATATAATGAATAAATAAGTTTTTAAAGAGGTTGGGCATGGTGGTGCATGCCTTTAATCCCAGCACTTGGAAGGCAGAGTTGGAAGGATCACTGTGAGTTCAAGGCCAACCTGAGAGTGAATTCCACATCAGCCTGGTCTGCAGCAAGAACTTACCTCAGGGGGGGGAAAAAAAAAAAAGCGGACAACAGAGCAAGCTGAAGAAAAACTGCCTCAAATGAGGTGAAAAGATGAGGATAGACCTGAACGTTGTCCTCTGACCGACACACACACACCTGCCCATGCACATAAACATACATACAAAAATAAATGAATAGGGGCTGGAGATGGCTTAGTGGTTAAGCGCTTGCCTGTGAAGCCTAAGGACCCCGGTTCGAGGCTTGATTCCCCAGGACACACGTTAGCCAGATGCACGGGGGGGGGGGGGGGGCGCAGGCGTCTGGAGTTCGTTTGCAGTGGCTGGAGGCCCTGGCGTGCCCATTCTCTCTCTCTCTCTCTGCCTCTTTTCTCTCTGTCAAATAAATAAAAAAATTTTAAAATATAATTTTTTAAAAGACACCATTAAAAATGAAAAGAGGGGAGCTGGAGAGATGGCTTAGTGGTTAAGGCACTTGCCTACGAAGCCTAAGGACCCCGGTGTGATTCTCCAGGACCCACGTAAGCCAGATGCACAGGGGGCGCACGCATCTGGAGTTCGTTTGCAATGGCTGGAGGCCCTGGCTAACCTATTCTCTCTCTCTCTCATAAATAAATAAATAAGTAAGTAAAATTTTAAAAAATGAAAAGAGGGACTGGGGAGATGGCACAGGAGGTAAGAACAATGTTGATGAGGACCTGAGTCTGAACCTCAGCACCCACATGTAAAGCTGGGCATGGCTGCACATGCCCGGAACCCCAGTGCTGAGGGTTCACTGGCGCTTCCTGGCCAGCACAAAATGGGGAGCTCCAGGTCCAGTGAGAGACTCTGTCTCAGGAAAATCAGGCAGAGCAATAGAGGAAGACACCCCACAACTTTCTCTGGCTTCCTCATGCATACATATGTGACCCCCCCCACACACACATACCACACACTACATATGCACATACCAACAACAATACAAGGCAGGGCCAGGCGTGTTGGTGCACACCTTTAACCCCAGCACACTCAGGAGGCAGAGGTAGGAGGATCGCCATGAGTTCAAGGCCACCCTGAGAATACAGAGTGAATTCCAGGTCAGCCTGGGCTAGAGCAAGACCCTACCTTGACAAAAAAGGGGAGGGCTGCAGAGATGGCTTAGCAGTTAAGGCATTTGCCTGCAAAGCCAAAGGACCCCGGTTTGATTCTCCAGGACCCACGTAAACCAGATACACAAGGAAGTGCACATGTCTGGAGTTGTTTGCAGTGGCTGGAGACCCTGGTGCGCTCTCTCTCTCTCTCTCTCTCTCTCTCTCTCTCTCTCACTTTCTCTCTCTGTCTGCCTCTTTCTCTCTCTCAAATAAACAAATAAAATATTTTTTTTAAAAAGGGCAAGCCAAAGACTGAGAGAAAATATTTATAAATCATATAATAAAGAATGGTAGCCAAGCGTGGTGGCACACGCCTTTAATCCCCAGCACTCGGGAGGCAGAGGTAGGAGGATCGCCGTGAGTTCGAGGCCATCCTGAGACTCCATAGTGAATTCCAGGTCAGCCTGGGCTAGAGTGAGACTCTGCCTCTGGAAAAAAAAAAAAAAAAAAAAAAGGATGGTAATCCTTATGTATAAGGAATGCTTAAAACTCAGCAAGAACCCCAACAACCTTATTTATTTGCTCGTTTATTTGTTTGAGATCGGGTTTTATATTTTCTAGGCTGACCTCAAGGTTACTACATAGCTGTGACTAACCTGTGTCCGCTTCCCAAGTGCTGGGATTACAGACGTGCATGCACTGCCACAGCTAGTTTATGCAGTTTACGCAGTGCCGGGGGCTCAAGCCCAGGGCTTCACGCATGCTGGGCAAGTACTCTACTAACCAAGCTACATCCCCGACCCCCACCCCAATCCTGGCTTTTTTTTTTTTAATATTTTATTTATTTTTTTTATTTGAGAGAGAGAGGAAGAGGCAGAGAGAAAGAGAGAATGGGCACACCAGGGTCTTCAGCCACTGCAAACAAACTCCAGATGCATGTGCATCTGGCTTATGTGGGTCCTGGGGAATTGAACCTGGGTCCTTAGGCTTCACAGGCAAATGCCTTAACCACTAAGCCATTTCCCCAGCCCCAATCCTGATTTTTAAAGGGGCAGAAGACTTATAGATACTTCAACAGAAAGGATATACAGATGGCAACTGAGCATGTGAGAAGAGACCCTGAATGAATCATCACAAGAGGAATGAAAATGAAAACCCGGCTGGGGCCTCACTCCATGCCTGGCAAAGAGGCCAGCCTTTACCAAAGTGACCACATCAGGTGCCCAGTCAGTGGAGAAGCTGCAACTCTCACACTCAGCTGGCAGAAGTATAAAATGGAGCAAGCCACTTGGTAAAATGATCTTAAGTTATATAGACATACCCTCTGACCCAGACATTCCACTCCAAGGTATTTACCTTCAGCAAGGGAAAGCGCATGTCTACAAGACTTGTACATGAGTGTTCGTGGCGATTTTATTTGTAATAAGCCAATCTCTGGAGGCAGTCCAAACATCCATCAACAGATGAATGGATAAACAAATTATGGTCTGTCCATACAATAGGGCGTTCTTGCGTAATGAAAAGGAAAAACCTCTGATATAAACACAACACTGAGGAACCTCAAAATAATTCCACTGAGTAAAAGCCAGATACCCCTCCTTCCCAATCTCAGGAACTACAGATTCCATTGAGAACTCTAGGAGACGCAAGTTACCCTGCAGTAACAAGGCACATCATGTCCGTGGCTGCTGGGAAGTGGAGGGAGGGATTGCCAAGGGGCAAGTGCAGAGTTAGGGGTGACTGGTGCTGATGGTTTCACGTGCGTATACACACACACACACACATGTGTCAAGGCCCATCTAAGGGTACAGTAAACCTATGCACTATTGACACCTTTTTTGGTTTTTCGAGGTAAGGTCTCACTCTAGCCCAGGCTGACCTGGAATTCGCTATGGAGTCTCAGGGTGGCCCCGAACTCACAGTGATCCTCCTACCTCTGCCTCCCGAGTGCTGAGATTAAAGACGTGCGCCACCACGTCCGGCACCTATTCACTATTGAGCAGAGAGGGTAGCTCATGTGTAGAGTGTTTGCCTAGCCTACATGAAGTCATGGGTTCACTGCCCAGCATTGTATAAACTGGGCATCATGGTGCACCTATGATCCCAGCACCAGGGAAATGGAGGCAGAAGATCAAAAGTTCAAGGTTGTCCTCGGCTACACAGGGAGACCAACCTGGGATATGTGAAACCCTGTCTCAAACAAAAATAAGGGCTGGGGAGGTTGCTCAGTGGTTAAGGCACTTGTCTGCCTAATGACCCAGGTTCAATTCCCCAGTCCTCACATAAAGCCAGATGCACAAAGTAACACATGCATCTGGAGTTTGCAGTGACTTGAAGCCCTGGTGTGCCTATTCTCTCTTTCTCTCTCTTGCTCCCTGCAAGTAAATAAAAACATTAAATAAATAAATAAAACAAAACAAAGGCACCACAGTATGTCAATCATGCCTTAATGAAGCTGTGAAAAAATGTAATTTTTAGGAGTAGGGATGTGGCTCAGTGGTATAGTGCTTGCTTGGCATTCACAGGGCCCTGAGTTCTATCCCCAGGACCATAACATAAATAAATAAATAATAAAAAAATTCAGGATAGCCAGGCATGGTGGCACATGCTTTTAATCCCAGCACTTGGGAGGCACAGATAGGAGGACCCCTGAGAGTTCGAGGCCACCCTGAGACTACATTGTGATCCCAGGTCAGCCTGGGCTAGAGTGAGACCCTACCTTAAAAAAATATATCAGGGCTAAAGGGTCTCACAATGTAGCCCAGGCTGATCTTAAATTCATTAGGAAGTCCTGGTTGACCTCGAACTTGGAACCCTCCTGCCTCTACCTCCCAAGTGTAACCCACCATGCTTGCTCCATCCCTCACCCCCACATCTGACCCACCCCAGGAGCCTCCTGGGCCTCCTGGCTCCTCCCCTGGCTCACTCAGCGCGCTCTCAGCTGAGCTGACAGGACCCACTCTTTATTTTTTGCATGTGTATGTGATATATGTGTGCATGGTGTGTGGTTTCGTGGTCAGATGTGCTGGTGCACCTGCAGGTGTGTTCACGTGTGTGTGGAGGCCAGAGGTCAACACAGAACACCAGAGGTCTTCTGCTGATCTCCACCATCTTCTTTGAGACAGGGTCTCTGGCTGAACATAAAACTCACCAGTTTGGCTGGTGTAGCTAGCCAGTGAGTCCCAGAGATGTCTTGGGCTCTCAGCACTGGGAGTACAGATGTGCACACCACACCCAGCATTTTACATGGATGTTGGGGATCCAAACTCAAATTCTCATGTTTACATAGCAAACACATTACACATTGAGCCATCTCCCCAGCCCCACCTCCCATCCCACAGGTGAAACTTTTTTTTTTTTTTTAGTTTTTCAAGGTAGGGTCTCACTCTAGCCCAGGCTGACCTGGAATTCTCTATGTAGTCTCAGGATGGCCTCGAACTCATGGCGATCCTCCTCCCTCTGCCTCCCAAGTGCTGGGATTTAAAGGCGTGCGCCACTGTGCCCAGCGTACAGGTGTAACTTTGAAAGTGTTAATCGGGCCTATTCTGCTCTGCTTCAGCCTGCCACAACCCACTGTCCTCAGAGTGAAGCCAGAGCCATGCAGTGGCTACTGGGCGGCTTCTCTGATCTCTTCCCCCACCACATCTCATCTCTCCCTCTACTTCAGCCACGCTGGCCTCCTGCTGCCCCCCGCCACCTTGCCCTCTGGGCTTCGGCACCAGCAGTTCCTCCTGTCTGGTATGATCTTTCCCAGACACCCCTGTGCCAAATGGCCTCAGATGCTTCAGGTCTTCAGTCAGGCATCAGCATCTCATGAGGGCCAGCCTCGGAGCTGTGGGCCACTCCTCTCTGCTTCAGACACCTCCTTCTGGTTTGGCTTCCCCAAACAATAGCATGAAAAATCAGTTTCTGGCCAGACATGATGTGCAGGCCTATAAATCCAGCTGCTCAGGTGACTGAGGCAGGGGTAATGCAAGTGTAAGTTTAGCTGGGCAATTTAATGAGACTCTGTCTCAAAATATAGACAGAGGGCTGAAGTGATGGCTTAGCAGTTAAGGCACTTGCCAGTGAAGCTTAAGGACCCAGATTCGATTCCCCAGAACCTATGTAAGCAAGATGCACATGGTGGTGCAGGCATCTGAAGTTCTTTTGCAGTGGCTAGAGACCCTGGCAAGACCATTCTCTCTCTCTCTCTCTCAAATAAATAAATAATAAAATTAAAAAAAAAAAACAAACAGAAGGCTGGAGAGATAGCTTAGCAGCTAAGGTGCTTGCCCACAAAGCCTAAGGACCCAGGTTCAATTCACCAGAACCCACGTAAGCCAGATGCACATGGTGGCGCATGCATCTGGAGGTTGTTTACAGTGGCTAGATGCCCTGGCATGCCCATTCTCTAAATAAATAAATAAATCTTTTTAAAGAAATAGAGAGAGAGAGAAACCAGTGGCAGGAGACTTGCTTAGCATATACGAGGCACTAGACTCAGTTCCCAGCAGTACCACCACCAAGTCAATTTATTCCATTCTTTTGTTTGTTCCTCACAGGGAGAATTTGAATAGTTACACTTCACTGATGTAGCCAAGAGCCCAAGAACAAAAGGCACACCGTAGATATTCACTAAATATTTGTCGGAGGAATGTCTGCTGTGTCGCAGCGCACACATCCTAAGTGTGTCCATACTTCACAAGGAACCAGGAAACAGCACTGTCATATTTCCATTTGCAGATGTGGCAACTAAAGCACAGAGAGAGCCATCAAGCAGGCTTAAGGTCATTCAGCCCTGGACCCCTGGCTCCTACCAAGCAGACTGCCACCTCCCCTCGCTGACAGTCTTGGTTCAACTAGTCACAGCTTCTGTTCATACCTGGCATCTACATCCGAATTCCTGCCAATACCTGGAGTCCATGTCCTGCCCGAGGCCAGAAGTTCAGTCCCATCTTGTAGGAATGACAAAGAGAATAATCCTTGCTAGTTTCCATCCAAAGGGGAAAAGAGGAGTTGGGTGTGTGGAATAGTGCACACATGTCAATCCCAAAAGTCAGAAGGCAGAGACAAAAAGATCAGGAGTTCAAGGTCATAGTGGCTACATAATGAGAATATGAGATGGTGTCTTCAAGAAAAAAACCAACAGCAAAACCTGCTACAAAAAAAAGGGACAAGGGCTGGAGAGATGGCTTAGTGGTTAAGCGCTTGCCTGTGAAGCCTAAGGACCCCGGTTCGAGGCTCGATTCCCCAGGACTCACGTTAGCCAGATGCACAAGGGGGGCACACCATCTGGAGTTCGTTTACAGAGGCTGGAAGCTCTGGCGTGCCCATTCTCTCTCTCTCTCTCTCTCTCTCTCTCTCTCTCTCTGCCTCCTTCTCTCTGTTGCTCTCAAATAAGTAAACAAAAAAAAAAAAAAAAGGGACAAACCAGGCATGGTGGTGCACACCTTTAATCCCAGCACTCGGGAGGCAGAGGTAGGAGGAAGCCTGGGACTATATAGTGAATTCCAGGTCAGCCTGAGCTAGAATGAAATATTATCTTGGTGGGGGAGAAGAGGGACAAGCTGGTCATGGCGGCTCACACATTAATCCCAGCATTTGGGAAGCAGAGGTAGGAGGATTGCTGTGAGTTCAAGGTCAGCCTGGGATTACAGAGTAAATTCCAGGTCAGCCTGGGCTAGAGTGAGACCCTACCTCGAAAAAGCCAAAAAAAAAAAAAAAGGCTAAAAGAGCACATAAAATGCAAATGGGTGACACATTTCTTTAGTCCCAGCACTCAGGAGGCTGAGGTAGGAGGATTTCAGTGAGTTCAAGGCCAGCCTGGATTAGACGGTAAATTCCAGGTCAGCCTGGGCTGGAATGAGACCCTGCTTCAAAAAAAAAAAAAAAGCAAATGGTTCCATTAAAAAAGAGGTGGGGGGGGGCCCTAAAGAGATGGCTTAGTGATTAAGGTGCTCGCCTGTGAAGCCTAAGGACCCACGTTCCATTCCCTAGTATCCATGTAAACATGCAAATTTGGCACATGTGTGTGGAGTTCATATGCAGTGGCTGGAGGCCCTGGAGCACCTGTACATCTGTCTCTCTCCCTCCCTCTCTCTCTCTCTCTTTCTCTCTCTTTTTTTCTCTCTCTCATCTGCCTTACTCTTTCTAAAATAAATAAACTGGGCATGGTGGCACACGCCTTTAATCCCAGCACTGGGGAGGCAGAGTAGGAAGATCGCCTCGTACTCTGAGTTTGAGGCCACCCTGAGACTACATAGTGAATTCCAGGTCAGCTTGGGCTACAGCGAGACCCCACCTCAAAAAAAAAAAAAAACCATAAAATAAATGAATAAATTTTTTAAGAAGAGGTGGGGGCTGGAAGATAGTTTAGAATATAAGAACACTCACCTCACAAGTATGAGGACCTGAGTTTGATCCTTATCACGCACCTAAAAGGCCTCACATGAAAGAAAGGGCCATTGAATTTGCAATGGTCTATTTTTGGGAAATGGCCATTGAGCAATGTGATGCAAGGTTGTTGGAATCCCTGTGTGGAGACCAGATGGAGCCATGAGGCTGAACCATTGGTTACAGTGGAGACTCCCTGGGCTTTTTGAGATGCCAGGACTATAGGATGTGTGGTGGTTTGACTCAGGTGTCCCTCATAAACTTAGGTGTTCTGAATGCTAGGTTCCCAGCTGATCGAGATTTGAGAATTAACGCCTTCTGGAGGCAGTGTATTGTTGAGGGCGGGCTTATGGGTGTTATAGGCAAGTTTCCCCATGCCAGTGTTTGGCACACTCTCCTGTTCCTGTTGTCCACCTTATGTGGACAGGGGGTGATGTCCACCCTCTGCTCATACTATCATTTTTCCCTGCCATCATGGACCTTTCCCTTGAGCCTGTATGCCAAAATAAACCTCTTTTTCCCACAAGCTGCTCTTGGTTGGGTGATTTCTACCAGCAGTGCGAACCTGACTGCAACAGATAGCTTCCAAGGAGAGCTGCTGGCCCAAGACAGATGGTTCCCTGGACTATAAGCAGCCCAACTGGAAAGGTGCGATTGGAACACCAGAGACTTGTCACTAGTCACATTTGCTGGACATAGGAATGCGGGATTTGATGTTCTGCCTGCTTGTTTTAGGTCTTACATTGGTTCAGTCTTTCCCAGTGCTAACTTTTGCAGTGTGAATGCTTGTTCTGTGCCATTATGTGTATTTAACTTGTATTTTTGGTTTTACAGGTTCAGTTAAAAGACCTTAGATGATGGGAATATTTGAACAGTGTCGGGTTTGATAAAAACCATGGGGACTTTTAAGTTGGATTGAATGCATTTTACATCGAGGTGGTCATGAGTTTTAGTGGAGGCAGGGTCAGAATGTAGTGGTTTAAATTATATGGACCCCATAGATTCTTGTGTTTTGAATGTCTGGTCCCTAGCTGCTGGCAATTTGGGAGGTGGAGCCTTGCTGGAGGAGCTATGTTCCTGACGGTGCCAGAACTTGGTGCCAGAACATTCTCTTGCTGCTATTTTCCACCTGCTATAGCAGCCTCTGCTCACGCCATGCTTTGCCCTGCCGCCATGACGTTTCACCTCAAGACTGTAAGCCAAAAGAAAACTAGCCCAGGCTGACGTGGAATTCACTATATAGTCTCAGAATGGTCTTGAATTCATGGCAATCCTCCTATCTGTGCCTCCCAAGTGCTGAGATTAAAGGCATGTGCCACCATGTCGGCTCCAATTATTTTTAGTATTTTATTTATTTGAGAGGAAGAAAGAAAGAAAGAAAGAAAGAAAGAAAGAAAGAAAGAAAGAAAGAAAGAGGCAGATAGAGAGAATGGATGCTCCAGGGCCTCTAGCCACTGCAAATGAACTCCAGATGCATGTGCCACCTTCTGCATCTGGCTTATGTGGGTAGTGGGGAATCAAACCTGGGTCCTTTGGCTTCTCAGGAAAGCACCTTAACCACTAAGCCATCTATCTCTCCAGCCCAACTAAAAAAAAAATTTTTTAAAGCCTAGCATGGCCACACATGACTGAAACAGTCCTGTGGGGGAGGGGGTAGAGACAGGAGAAGCACTGGGGCTCACTGGTCAGCCAGTCGGATGTGAGGAGTGGGGAAGGGAATGGTAAGACCAGGTTCAGTGAGAGACTCCTTCTCAAGGAAGCAACATGCAAGAGTGATAGAGGAGGACCCTTGATGGTCTACTGTGGCCTCTGCATGCATGTGCACAGGGTGCATGCGTCTGCACACACACATTGATGCACACGCACACCATGCACATACCACATACCAGATACACACACCAAAAATACACATACAGGGCTAGAGAGATGGCTTAGTGGTTAAGGCGTTTGCCTGCGAAGCCAAAGGACCGAAGTTCAATTCCCCAGGACCCATGTAAGCCAGCTGCACTAGGTGACACATGCATCAGGAGTTTGTTTGCAGTGGCTGAAGGCCCTGGCATGCCCATTCTCTCTCTCTCTCTCTCTCCTTCTGTCTCTCTCTTTCCACTTTCTATCTCTCTCTCAAGTCATATCAAATCAAAATTTTTAAAATGCACATACAAGCCGGGCATGGTGGCACATGCCTTTAATCCCAGCACTCAGGAGGCAGAGGTAGGAGGATTGCCGTGAGTTCGAGGCCACCCTGAGACTCCATAGTGAATTCCCAGTCAGCCTGGGCTAGAGTGAGACCCTACCTCAAAAAAAAAAAAAAAATGCACATACATACACACATATGTGGAGGTCGGTTCTGGAATGCAGCTCAGGGGCACAGCATTGGCAAGTGTACGTGTGAAGAAGACAAGGTAAAAATGTGACGAGATTGCAAAGGGAGTGGGTGCATTCTTCCTTCTTCTCCTTGGAGGACTCAGTCTCACCACCAGTGTCCCGAGCAGTACTGGAATTCACCATGTCCTTGGGGCAGAAACCAAACTACAACTAATTTCAGTCCCCCTTTCCCTCGGGCATCTATTTGTTCTTCAAGTCGAAAGGAGGCCTGCTGCGTTCCGTTCCCGCAGGCTCTAGGATTCAGCAGGAGCTAGACAAGTGGGTCTGCACGGTGGGTCCCAGAAGCTCCTGGTCCCTACTCTCCGCGTGCCCGGGCGCTGGAGCCCGGGGAGGCTCTGCCTTCGCTTTACTCAAGTCCAAGCAGGTCGCAGAGGTGAGCCGAGCCAGACCGCGCTCTGCCGGCTGGCCTCTCCCCAGCTCTACTCCCCGGCTTCCGGAGCCAGGGCCTCCTGTCTCCAGCTCATCTCATAGGTCTTGTCTTGTCCCTGAACACTGGTCCCTGCTGCTTAGCCTGCGGATCATCTTGTGAGCCCTCCATATCTACCTGGCACTGAGCCTGCTCTCCCTATGCCTCCCCGGGACAGATATGCAGATCCCTGGAGACACAGTGAGGAAGGGACTAGGCCTTCAGGCAGACAAGGTCCCTCATGTCCAGGGGCTCCTACTGCTCTGGGAGAGCCCTCCCCCACCAGGATCTCATAAGCTGCTCATACTGGCTATCACATCCACGTCATTTAGCTCTGGTGACCCCTCAGTTTTAGTCCCTGCAAAATGGGGCACTACCCCGATAGTACTGAGAAGTGACAGTGATGAGATATCTCTACCACACTCTCCAAGGTTCTGGGACCATTGCAGAAGAGGTGGCCGAAAGAATGTACGAGCCAAAGGGAAGGGAGGACTACTTACCAATGCTGTCTTCCAGACGCAAAGTGGCCTTGATGTTCATGACCTCACAGTGGCTGATGCTACCTACACAAGACCTGCATAATAGGAAGAAAAAAATGATGACATCAAAATAGAACAGAGTTGGAAAGAGGACAGGATTAAGCAGAGAGGGGGCTGGGAAGGGGACAGGGAGGGCAGTGAGAGAGGATTTTGATTATGGTTTATTGTTCATATTTATGGAAGTTATAGGTTTTTGTTTTTTGGTGTTTTTTTTTTTTTTTTTTTTTTTTTGAGGTAGGGTTTCACTCTGTAGTCTCAGGCTGGCCTCAAACTCACAGCGATCCTCCTTCCTTTGCCTCCTAAATGCTGGGATTATAGGCATGTGCCAGCACTCCCGACAGAGAGAGACAGAGAATGGGCACGGTAGGGCCTCCAGTGGCTATGCACATGATACACATGTGCCACCTTGTGTATCTGGCTTTAAGTGGGTACTGGGGAATCAAACTTGGTTGTTGGGCTTTGCAGACAAGTGCCTTAACCACTGAGCCATCTCTCCAGCCCTCAATATATATTTTATTTATTTATTTGAGAAAGAAAGAGGCACAGAGAGAGAATGGAGGGGCCAGGGCCTCCAGCCACTGCAAATGAACTGTAGACACATGCATCGCCTTGTGCATCTTGCTTACTTGGGTCCTGGGGAATCAAACCTGGGTCCTTTCACCTTACAGGAAAGTGCCTTAACCGCTAAGCCATCACTTCAGCCCATAGTTTAAAAAAATAAAAGTAGGGGTAGAGAGATGGCTTAGCGGTTAAGGCACTTGCCTGGGAAGCCTAAGGACCCAGGTTCAGTTCCTTTAGAACCCATGTAAGCCAAATGCACAAGGTGGTGCATGCCTTTGGAGTTCGTTTGCAGTGGCTGGAGGCCCTGGCGCACCCATTCTGTCTCTTTTCTCTCTATCTCTCTCTGCTTGCAAATTAAAATGAAATAAAATAAGTCAAGATCTGTAAGGCATTTGTTAAGCCAGGTAAGACGCCCCGCCCTACACCCACTTGAAGCCAGAGGGAACTGCAGCTCAGAGCTGCCTCTTCAACTCTCCTTGCCCTGCCTGAGCCAGCAAGAGCCTTGGAAACTACGGGAAAGGGAGTGTCCCCATTCACACCAGTCCTGCAAAATCAAAAAAACCTGAAGGAGACAAAAAAAATAAATAAATAAATAAATAAATAAATAAACGACAGCAGGGACCAGCTGAGCAGTTGCAGACCACCTCCAGACAGCATTCCTCAACCTCCCCTCCCCCACACAGCATGGGGCACAACATCCACGACGCCAAGAAAGCGCGCTCATAGCAGCGCTATCCCTCTCTACTTCCGGTTGGTCGGTAGGTGCCACGTGACCAGCTGCTTCAAGCTCCTGGCCCTACCCCCTCCTCTGCCATGATGGTCAGTAACTTTGAACTGTGGGCAGAAATAAATCCTTTCCTTCTTTGAGCTGTTTCTTGTCAGGTATTTAGTCACAGCAACAAGTCAGGTAACTAATACAGGCGCTGAAGGATACTTTCAAAGGAAAATTGGGGCCGGCAGGGTGGCACACGGTTTTAATCCCAGCACTCAGACGGCAGAGATAGGAGGATCTATGAGTTCCAGGCCAGCCTGAGACTACACAGTGATACAGCAAGACCCTACCTCAAAAAAATAAAATAAAATAAAATTGGAGGACTGGAAAGATGGCTTAGCAGTTAAGGCGCTTGCCTGTGAAGCCTAAGGACCCAGGTTCGATTCTCCAGGTCCTATGCAAGTCAGATGCACATGGTGACACATACGTCTAGAGTTTGTTTGCAGTGGCTAGAGGCCCTGGTGCACCCATTCGCTCGCTCGCGCTCTCTCTCTCTCTCTCTCTCTCTCTCCCTCTCCCTCTGTCTCAAATAAATAAATAAAATCTTTTTTAAAAAATTGGTGTGTGAGCCGGGCGTGGTGGCGCACGCCTTTAATCCCAGTACTCAGGAGGCAGAGGTAGGAGGATCGCCGTGAGTTCGAGGCCACTCTGAGACTCCATAGTGAATTCCAGGTCAGCCTGGGCTAGAGTGAGACCCTACCTCGAAAAAAAAAAAAAAAAATTGGTGTGTGTGTGTATGTGTATGTGTGTGTGTGTAGTATACACTACTTACTCCAGTGTCCCATTGTACAGAGACCAGAGGAGAACATCAAGTGTCCTCTATCACTCTTCTTTCTTTCTTTCTTTCTTTCTTTCTTTCTTTCTTTCTTTTTAATTTATTTATGTTGAGGTAGGGTCTTGCTCCAGTCCAGACGGACCTGGAATTCACTCTGTTGTCCCAGAGTGACCTCGAACTTACAGCGTCTAAGTTCTGCACTGATTAACCACCTCACTGAGGGCCGACAGCAAGTAGTTCAGGACGGCACCCATCCATAGCTCTCACGTGTGAGTCTGTCTTTCACCATCCTTCTGCACTCTTTACCTCTTACCCTCTCACTGCATCCCCTACACAGGCCAACTGGCCAACTTCTTTCCTCTTTGAAGTCTGGTTGGTAGAACCCCTCCTAGGCAGCCCTCCGCCCCCAGGACAGTGTTTTGCCCCATCACCTGGCCAGAGTGGGCCTGCTAATGGACTGCAGGGACCCCATCATCTCCAAGCTGAAACCCTTTGTGGTTCTCCATTAGTGTTCCAAACTCAAGAGCCTGTCATTCAAGGTCCTCTATAACCCGACTTTGCAGACTCTCTACCCTATTCTCCTCATTCATGTTTCCTGCAAAGCTGAGCTCCACACAGAGTGAGTTCTAGGTGAACTTGGGCTAGAGTGAGACACTACCTCAAAAAAATAAAAAGAAAGAAAGAGAGAGAGGGGGAGGGAGGGAGGAAAGAAGGGAGGAAGGAAGGAAGAAAGAAAGAAAGGGAAAAAAAAAAGGCCAGGTGTGATGGCACACATACTTAATCCCAGCACTCAGGAGGCAGATAGGAGGATCACTGTGAGTTCAAGGCCACCCTGAGACTACATGGTGAATGCCAGGTTAGCCTGGGCTACAGTGAGATCCTACCTCAAAAACAAAAAACCAGAAAGAAAAACAGAGAAATATGAACCTGATAAATCTGAAAGCTAATCATAGTAAATATATAAAGATATAAATATGTATGCACCAAATAATATAGCTTCAAAATCCATAATACAAAAACTACAAGAAGGCTGGAGAGATGGCTTAGCAGTTAAGGTGCTTGTCTGTGAAGCCTAAGGACCCAGGTTTGATTCCCCAGTACCCATGTAAGCCAGATGCAGAAGGTGGTGCATGCATCTAGAGTTCATTTGCAGTGGCTAGAAGCCCTATTATGCCCATTCTCTCTCTCGCTCTCTCTCTCTCTCTCGCTCTCTCTCTCTCAAATAAATAAATAAAACATTTTAAATAAACTATAGGAGATTTGAAAAGAAAACAAATTGTATTGGGAATAGACTTTAATCCACTTTTCTCAGTATCTAAGAAAATGAGTGAAAAAGAAGTGAGAATCTAGCCAGGCATGGTGGTGCACGCCTTTAATCCCAGCACTTGGGAGGCAGAGGTAGGAGGATCACCGTGAGTTCGAGGCCAGCCTGAGACTACATAGTGAATTCCAGGTCAGCCTGGGCTAGAGCGAGACCTATACTCCACTTACAGACCAGTTCATCTCCACCTATATTGCTGTTCAGGTGACACCAGACACATCTAGATGCACACACAGCTGCACATACACAGGGACAAAAGTTTAGAGATGTTCACACCAAACTGGTTTACTCTCTGGACACTGGGATTCGAATAAACTTTTAATTTTGTTTGCTTGCTTCTCTATATTTTCTAACTTGTCTATGAAGAATGTCTTTCACATGTTGTTTACATCGTTGTGAAGTTTGAGCCACATGAGAATTCTGATTACCTGCAGGTTCATGCAATACAGACGCCAACTAAACACAGCCTGCCCCTCATCTTAATCTCTGCATGCAGGCAATTATGAGGATTCAGGGAGAAAACACACACGCCACGGACCTAGGAAATGCCAGGCCGACAGTGGGCACTTGGGGAATTGTGGGTATTGGGATTACCCTGTTTTCAAAGTCTTGCCCTACTCATTGCCTGACTCGCTCTCAAATTTCTCCTCCTATTTTCTCCCCACCTTTGCCCCTCCCAGTATAGGTCTTCAACGTTTCTCGCCTCAGGATTAACACCACGGCCTCCTAAAAGCCATCTGACCTTCAAGATCCGTCCTCTCATTCAACCACTGAAACTCCCATGATACTCTTTTTTTAAATTTATTTGACACACACACAGAATGGGCATGCCAGGGGTAGGGTTTCACTCTAACTCAGGCTGACCTACAATTCACTATGTAGTCTCAGGATGGCCTTGAACTCATGGCGATCCTCCTAACCTCTGCCTCCCGAGCGCTGGGATTAAAGGCGTGCGCCATCACGCCCCGCCCATGATACTCTTGAGAGTGAACTTGAAAAGGCTGGGGAAATGGCTCAGTGGGTATGAGGAGGGTCCCCAGGGCTTCTCTAGCTCATCTAGCCTGATGAATGAACGCCAGGTTCAGTGAGAGACCCTGTGTTGTGTAGGACGTTCCTCCAAACTGAAGAGAAAAAGGGGGCGCTGAGGTTTCAGGAGGTCAAGTCTGGGAGACCTGAATCTAAAAGGTCACACACCGACTGCAGAAGGTTATGTTAGCTAGAAACTGAACTATCCCTTCCTGGGATGTAGGGAGGAAGTTCCAGAGACTCAGGAGTCAACAAGTCTGGGAGAGGGTTGCAGGACCCACCCTAAAGCTATATAAAGGGGAAACAGCTGCTTGGGGAAGAGAGTTGTGCTATGAGACTCCCCAGTTGAGTATCCCGGAGAGATTCTCCCATGGAGCTGCCTGCCAGGGGTGTCATGTGCTCCAGAGAGGCAGCTTCCGTGAGCGTGCGTGGTCTGCTAGGCTGACGAGGGCTTTCTAGTGACACAGCTGCCTTTGGGTCAAAGCAGCTATGGGGAGGTCGTCGTCCAGGACGGGATGAGAGCAACCCCTCATCCTGCTCTGTAAGTAAACCCGATAAACTCAGTGGTTCACCAAACTGGCTTTGGTGTAATCGGCCTCTGATCTGCCGTCTGTGCCCTATCTCAGCTTCACAGAGAAGCTCCAGGCTGAGGAGGAGACCCTATGATGGTTTGAATCAGATGTCCCCCACTAATTCATATGCTCTGGATACTTGGTCCCCAGCTAGTAGCAACTTGGGAGGTGGAGCCTTGTGGAGGAGGTGTGTTTCTGGGGACGGGTTTAGAGGTGTTACAGCCAGCTCCCTTTACCATGGTTCAGCTCCCTCTCTTGCTTTCTGCCAGCTGCTGTGGAAAGAAGTGATGCCCAGCCTCTGCCCCCAGCATCCTTTCCCTGCCATCACAAAGCTTCACCCAAGACTGTGAGCCAACATCAACCTTTTCCTCCTATCGGCTGCTTTTGAGTGTTCTGCCCCAGCAATGCGAAGGTAACTGCAACAGATCCCATCACAAAGAAATGAAGGGATTAGAGCCGGGTGTGGTGGCGCACATACCTTTAATCCCAGCCCTTGGGAGGCAGAGGTAGGAGGATCACGGTGAGTTCGAGGCCACCCTGAGACAAAACAGTGAATTCCAGGTCAGCCTGGGCTAGAATGAGACCCTACCTCGAAAAACCAAAAGAAGAAAAGGAAAGAGAAGAGAAATGGATGGATTAGTGATAAGAGAAGGACACCGAGGTCCTCCTATGGCCTCTTCATGAACATACATGGAACATACATGCATCTGCACACACATGTGAACACATCACATACACATACTCTACACATGAGAAAAGAAATAAATATAGTGGACATGAACTGCCTAGTGAATTCTTGACCCCACAGAGGTTGCCAATGACTTGCACAGTTCTCAGCCCATCAACATTTTGAAAAGTAGGACAGAGGAGGACAAAAGGAATGAGACATCAAAATGGAGGAAGGCCAAGAGTGGTGGCACACATCTTTAGTCCCAGCACTCTGGAGGCTGAGGTAGGACGACGACCATGAGTTCAAAGCCAGCCTGGAGCTACAGAGTGAGTTCCAGGTCAGCCTGGATAGAGTGAAACCCTGCCTTAAAAACAAATAAACAATGCCCCCCCCCGCAAAAAAAGAGGAAGAACTACTTGGAAAGAGGAGGTACTCAATGGAATGAGGGAAAGGGGGTACAAAGAAGGTATTGGAACGGAAATATAATCAAATTACAATATGTTCATGTATTCAAATTCTCAGTTAAAGCCGGGCGTGGTGGCACACGCCTTTAATCCCAGCACTCGGGAGGCAGAGGTAGGAGAATTGCCATGAGTTTAAGGCTACCCTGAGACTACAGAGTGAATTCTAGGTCAGCCTGGGCTGGAGTGAGACCCTACCTTGAAATACCAAAATAAATAAATAAATAATAATAAAAATAAAAAAATAAATAATAAAGCTATTATTTCTTTTCAAAAAAAAAGGCAAGTATGGTAGGATACTCCTTTAATCCCAGCATTAAGGAGGCTGAGGTAGGAGGATCTCTATGAGTTCGAGGCCATCCTGAGAATACATAGTGAATTCCAGGTCAGCCTGGGCTAAAGAGAGACCCTACCAAAAAAAAAAAGTTAATAAAATTGTGAATCAGCCAGGCATGGTGGCACACGCCTTTAATCCCAGCACTCAGGAAGCAGAGGTAGGAGGATCACTGAGTTCGGGGCCAACCTGAGACTACATAGTGAGTTCCAGGTCAGCTTGAGCTAAAGTGAGACCCTACCCCACACCCCCCAAAAAATGTGAATCAGTTACTTTTGGACCAGGTATCCTTGGCCCAGTACAGCACAGATGCTCAGTAAATATTGGCTGAGTAAATGGATAGAGCTGTGTGGCCAGATCAAAAGCCTTATGCCTATTGAAATAGACCTTTAAAAACAGTATAGTGGGCTGGATGGTTGGCTTAGAGATTAAGGCATTAAGCCGGGTGTGGTGGCGCACGCCTTTAATCCCAGCACTCGGGAGGCAGAGGTAGGAGGATCGCCGAGAGTTCGAGGCCACCCTGAGACTACAGAGTGAATTCCAGGTCAGCCTGAGCTAGAGTGAGACCCTACCTCAAAATACCAAAAAAAAAAAAAAAAAAAAAAGATTAAGGCATTTGCCTGCAAAGCCAAAGGACCCAGGTTTGATTCCCCAGGACCCACATTAGCCAGATGCACAAGGGGGAGCACACATCTGGAGTTCATTTGCAGTAGCTGGAGGCCCTGGTGCACCCATTCTCTCCCTCTCTTCCTCTCTCCCCCTCTTTCTCTGTCAAATAAAGAAATAAATAAATAAAATATTTTTAAAAAACAGTATAGTGAGCTGGGCATGGTGGCGCACACCTTTAATCCCAACACTCAAGAGGCATACGTAGGAGGACTGCTGTGAGTTCAAGGCCACCCTGAGAATACAGGGTGAATTCCAGGTCAGCCTGGACTAGAGACCGTACCTCAAAACAACAACAACAAAAATAAAAGTATAGTGAGGCTGGAGAGATGGCTTAGTGGTTAAGGTGCTTGCCTGCAAAGCCTAAGGACCCAGGTTTGATTCCCCAGGACCCACTTAAGCCAGACGTACAAGGTGGCGCATGCATCTGGAGTTCATTTGCAGGGCTGGAGGCCCTGGCACGCCCATTCTCTCTCTCTGTCTTTCTTTCTCAGATAAATAATAAAATATTTTTTTAAAAAGCTGGGCATGGTGGTGCACACCTTTAATCTCAGCATTCAGGAAGCAGAGGTAGGAGGATCACCATGAGTTTGAGGCCAGCCTGAGAACACAGAGTGAATTCCAGGTCAGCCTGGACTAGCGTGAGACCCTACCTCGAAAATCCAAAAAAAAAAAAAAAAAAAGAAAAGACAATATAGTGAGTAACAGAAGTCAGCCACAAAGGAGCATGTAGTATATGACAACACTTACATGAAATATCTCAAATAGGCAACTTTGCAGAGACAAAAAAATTGCTTACTGGGCAAAGCCTAACAACCCTGGTTTGGTTCCCCAGTACCAATGTAAAGTCAGATGCACAAAGTGGTGCATCCATCTGGAGTTTGCAGCAGCTAGAGGCCCTGGCATGCCCATTCTCTTTCTCCCTCCCTCTCCCTCTCTCTCTCTCTTCATTTCTAATAAATAAAAATAAACCAAAAGGAAAAATATTTTTTTAATTTTATTTATTTATTTTTGGGGTTTTTTTTGAGGTAGGGTCTCACTCTCAGAAAAAATATTTTAAAATAAAAAAGAGCTTGTTTAGAAAAATGGGGCCAGGACTGGAGAAGGAGACTGACTGCTAATGCATCTGGAGGCAGTGATAAGAATGTTCTAAAACTGAAGCCAGGCGTGGTGGCGCACGCCTTTAATCCCAGCACTCGGGAGGCAGAGGTAGGAGGATCGCCGAGAGTTCGAGGCCACCCTGAGACTACAGAGTGAATTCCAGGTCAGCCTGAGCTAGAGTGAGACCCTACCCTCGAAAAACATAGGCTTCACATAGTCATGAATGTACTAAAAATGATTAAAGTGCTCGGCGTGGTGGCACACGCCTTTAATCCCAGCACTTGGGAGGCAGAGGCAGGAGGATTGCCAAGAGTTCGAGGCCACCCTGAGACTACATAGTGAATTCCAGGTTAACGTGAGCCAGAGTGAGACCCTGCCCTCCCCAAAAAAAAGATTAAAGTGTATATTTAAATAGGAAATAAATAAATGAAACGAAACATCTCTATGGCTCCCAGTTGTCCTCAGGGTCAAATCCAAACCTAATACATAAGACTCTGCCAACCTTTCTGTTGTTTTAACCCCTGCTCTCTACAATGGAAGTCCAGTGTGTCTTGCTTTTCACCTAAATCCTGCACATACTCTGCTTTTCCCTTGTGTGTCTCTTGCTACCTCCAGCAGACTACTTTTCTCCTGTTCCACCCTTTTTCTGCCTTTACCATTTAACCCAAACATCACCTCCTCCAAGAAGCCCTCCTGGACACAGCTAGGGGTACTGAGCGCCCCCAGTCTCCAGCACATGGGACCACTTTCTAAGACTGTGTAGGTTCCCTCCCCGCAGCACTGCATGAGCATCTCACAGTGACCCCGCCTCACATGATAAATGGAGTCTGCTGATAAACAAGTTTAAGGATTCTGTGGAGCAGGCCTGGTGGCTCACACGCACCTACAATCCAGGAACTCAGGAAGCTGAGGCAGGAGGATTGCCATGGGGTTGAGGCCAGCCTGACTTACATTGTGAGATTCTATTTAAAAAAAAAAAAAAAAGCCGTGTGTGGTGGCGGCACACATGTGTAATCCCAGCACTTGGGAGGTAGAGGCAGGAGGATCAAGCCTTCAATGCTGGGCTGAAGAGATGGTTCAGCAGTTAAAGCGCTTTGTGCAAAGCCTGCAGGTCCAAGGTTGATACCTCCTGGCATGCCCATTGCCCATCTCTCCCTCTCTCTTTCTTTCTCTTCCTTTCCTCTCTGACAAATAAATACATATTTATTATTACTTTTTTAATGTTTTATTTTTATTTATTGATTTGAAAGAGAGAAAGAGGCAAATAGAGAGAGAGAGTATAGGCATGCCAGGGCCTCTAGCCATTGCAAACAACTCCAGACACATGTGCTACCTTGTGCATCTGGCTTATGTGGGTCCTGGGGAATCAAACTGGGGTCCTTTGGCTTTGTAGGCAATCGCCTTAACCACTGAACCATCTCTCCAATCCAAATAATTTTTTTTTTAAGATGGGGTCTCACTCTAGCTCAGGCTGACCTGGAATTCACTCTGTATTCTCAGGGTGGCCTCGAACTCATGGCAATCCTCCTACCTCTGCCTCCCAAGTGCGGCTAGATAAATATTTTTTTAAAGGGTTCAATGCTGGGGCTGGAGAGATGGCTTAACAGTTAGGTTAAAGGTACTTGCTTGCAAAGCCTGCTTGTTTGGTTTCATTTCCCAGGACCCAGGTAAGCCTGATACAAAAAGGGGCATATACATCTGGCATGTATTTGTAGTGGTAAGGGACCCTGGACTGCACACACGCACACACACACACACACACACACACACACACACACACACACAAATAAATAAATAAATAACAAAGATAAGAGGTCAATGCTGGTAATTTTTCTCTGAGATCCCCACACCAAGACTCTCAAAGGTGTCCTTTCTTCCTGAGTGTTTCTTTCTCTTAATCCTTGTGCTTAAGATCTATACTAAATTCTAGTTTAATAAACTCAGCACTTGCTCCCAGACCCTCACTCTGGAGCCCGTTCACATTTCTGAGCTCAAACTCAAAAAGTGAAACTCCCCCTCCCCTTTCTCCTCTTTGGAAGCCAACTGAAATTCTAAAAAGCATGTTGACTCAGACACTTTGGAGCTTTTCCACCTTTTTTCTTCAATAAATCTCCTGTGCCATTAAAAAAAGAAATAAAATTTCAACTCTGCTTCATGAAGCAATGAAAAATAAGAGTCCAATGCTGGCTGTAATGGCTCACTCTTATAAACCCAGCACTTAGAAGGCAAAGGCACGCATCAGATTCACAAGTTCGAGGCCAGCCTGGTCTATATATCAAGTTACAGTCCAGTCAAGGCTACATAGTTAGTCCCTGTTTCAAAAAGCAAAAAAAAAAAAAAAAAAGTTCAAGGCCAGCCCACATGAGACCCTGTTTCAAACAACAACAAAAACCTCTTTTGTGGGTTTTCAATTGAAATTTTGATTGATTTCTATTTTTCTACCTTCATGTATATTACAGCTGGTATTTTTTTTTCCCCGCCAGTCTCAGACATTTGTGTGGGCCAATGAGAAGCCTGCATGAGTGCTGGGGAGATGAAGCAGTGATCAAATGCTTGCTGTGCAAACATGAAGACCTAAGTTTGATCCCAGCACTGCGAAGGTGGAATCTTACGCCACCTTGCTGGCCAGTTGAGCTTAATCAGTGAACCATAGGTTCAGTGTGAGATGTGTCTCAAAAAAAAAAAAAGTGGAAGCCGGGCGTGGTGGCGCACGCCTTAATCCCAGCACTCGGGAGGCAGAGGTAGGAGGATCGCCGTGAGTTCGAGGCCACCCTGAGACTCCATAGTGAATTCCAGGTCAGCCTGGGCTAGAGTGAGTGAGACCCTACCTCGAAAACCCAAAAAAAAAAAAAAAGTGGAGAGTGACAAAAAAAAAGACACCTACATCAATTCTAGCCTCCACACACATGAATGCACATATGCATGAGCAACCCACACACACACATATGAATATGCATATACACAACCTTTGTTCAAACATGACACACATATGTGCATCGAAAAAGAAACAAGAAGCCGGGTGTGGTAGCACACGTCTTTAATCCCAGCACTCAGGAGGCAGAGGTAGGAGGATCACCTTGAGTTCGAGGCCATGCTGAGACTACATAGTGGATTCCAGGTCAGCCTGGGCCAGAGTGAGACCCTACCTCGAAAAAGAAGAAGGAGGAGGAGGAGGAGCCTATATTGAGCTGTGAGGCTCCAGTGCCAAGGAATTAGATGGTGCCCACACAGTGTCCATGACACACTAGCCACATGCTAGCCACTGGTGGGTGGTATTTGCCACCGCCACCTGACCACCTGTGTCCCCCCTGGGACTCAGGAAAAGGCAGACACAGCTTCCTATGTCCTTGTAATGACTGAAACCATCACATCCTGAGCTACAAATCCACCTCTCCTCTCTATGGAATCATGCAACTGCACCCTATTTCCATAGCTGTCAGCGGTGTCCCTACAAAACATTTCTACAGTTCATATCCCGTTTCTGAAGCACTGTGTTTATGACATAGAGACCATCCTATGCCCTTATGTGATCCACTGAGCCTGATGGTGACTCGGATAATTTCTGTCACCCCCACTGTACGGATAGGGAAACTGAATCTCGGAGGAGAGAACTAGTATGCGAGTAAGAAACCAGAGTGAGTGCAAAGAATTCTTGTGATTGTGAGAACCTCTCTTCTCAAGACCCTTTCACCTTCTTTTTTTTTTAATTTTAAATTTTTTTGTTTATTTTTATTTATTTATTTGAGAGTGAGAGAACGGAGAGAGAAAGGCAGATATATAGATAGAGAAAGAGAAAGAGAGAGAGAGAATGGGTGCACTAGGGCCTCCAGCCACTGCAAACGAACTCCAGAAGCATGTGCCCCCTTGTGCATCTGGCTTACGTGGGTCCTGGGGAATCAAGCCTCGAACCGGGGTCCTTAGGCTTCACAGGCAAGCACTTAACCACTAAGCCATCTCTCCAGCCCCCCTTCACCTTCTTCACCACACCTTCCCATAGCAGCTCTGCACTTGCCCCAGCCATGACACCTCACTGTCCTCTTCCCCATTCACAAGCTCAGCCTCTCCAGACCTCACTCCTTCCCCATCCTCAACCTCCAGCATCACCAGACCTCACTGCTTTCACATCCCAGACCTCTAGAATGTCCAAACCTCACTTCTTCCCCATCCTGACCTCCAATCCCTCCAGACCTCACTCCTTCCCCATACACAGCCTCTCCAAACCTCACTCCTGCCGCATATCTGACCTCCAGCCTCTGCAGATCTCAATCCTTCCACATCCCCGACCTCCAGCCTCTCCAGACTTCACTCATTCCACATCCCAATCTCCAACCTCTCCAGACCTCACTCCTTCCCCATCCCCGACCTTCATCCTCTCCAGACCTCACTCCTTCCCCATCCCCGACCTCCAGCCTCTCCAGACCTCACTCCTTCCCCATCCCCGACCTCCAGCCTCTCCAGAACTTACTTCTTCCCCATCCCCGACCTCCAGCCTCTCCAGACCACTCTCCTTCCCCTCCCAACCTCCAACCTCTCCAGACCTCACTCCTTCCCCATCCCCGACCTCCAGCCTCTCCAGACCTCACTCCTTCCCCATCCCCGACCTCCAGCCTCTCCAGACCTCACTCCTTCCCCATCCCGACCTCCAGCCTCTCCAGACCTCACTCCTTCCCCATCCCCGACCTCCAGCCTCTCCAGACCTCACTCCTTCCCCATCCCCGACCTCCAGCCTCTCCAGACCTCACTCCTTCCCCATCCCCGACCTCCAGCCTCTCCAGACCTCACTCCTTCCCCATCCCCGACCTCCAGCCTCTCCAGACCTCACTCCTTCCCCATCCCCGACCTCCAGCCTCTCCAGACCTCACTCCTTCCCCATCCTGACCTCCAGCCTCTCCAGACCTCACTCCTTCCCCATCCCCGACCTCCAGCCTCTCCAGACCTCACTCCTTCCCCATCCCCGACCTCCAGCCTCTCCAGACCTCACTCCTTCCCCATCCCGACCTCCAGCCTCTCCAGACCTCACTCCTTCCCCATCCCGACCTCCAGCCTCTCCAGACCTCACTCCTTCCCCATCCCGACCTCCAGCCTCTCCAGACCTCACTCCTTCCCCATCCCTGACCTCCAGCCTCTCCAGACCTCACTCCTTCCCCATCCCGACCTCCAGCCTCTCCAGACCTCACTCCTTCCCCATCCCGACCTCCAGCCTCTCCAGACCTCACTCCTTCCCCATCCCCGACCTCCAGCCTCTCCAGACCTCACTCCTTCCCCATCCCCGACCTCCAGCCTCTCCAGACCTCACTCCTTCCCCATCCGACCTCCAGCCTCTCCAGACCTCACTCCTTCCCCATCCCGACCTCCAGCCTCTCCAGACCTCACTCCTTCCCCATCCCGACCTCCAGCCTCTCCAGACCTCACTCCTTCCCCATCCCCGACCTCCAGCCTCTCCAGACCTCACTCCTTCCCCATCCCGACCTCCAGCCTCTCCAGACCTCACTCCTTCCCCATCCCGACCTCCAGCCTCTCCAGACCTCACTCCTTCCCCATCCCGACCTCCAGCCTCTCCAGACCTCACTCCTTCCCCATCCCGACCTCCAGCCTCTCCAGACCTCACTCCTTCCCCATCCCGACCTCCAGCCTCTCCAGACCTCACTCCTTCCCCATCCCGACCTCCAGCCTCTCCAGACCTCACTCCTTCCCCATCCCGACCTCCAGCCTCTCCAGACCTCACTCCTTCCCCATCCCCGACCTCCAGCCTCTCCAGACCTCACTCCTTCCCCATCCCCGACCTCCAGCCTCTCCAGACCTCACTCCTTCCCCATCCCGACCTCCAGCCTCTCCAGACCTCACTCCTTCCCCATCCCGACCTCCAGCCTCTCCAGACCTCACTCCTTCCCCATCCCCGACCTCCAGCCTCTCCAGACCTCACTCCTTCCCCATCCCCGACCTCCAGCCTCTCCAGACCTCACTCCTTCCCCATCCCCGACCTCCAGCCTCTCCAGACCTCACTCCTTCCCCATCCCGACCTCCAGCCTCTCCAGACCTCACTCCTTCCCCATCCCGACCTCCAGCCTCTCCAGACCTCACACCTTCCCCATCCCCGACCTCCAGCCTCTCCAGACCACTCTCCTTCCCCATCCCGACCTCCAGCCTCTCCAGACCTCACTCTTCCCATCCCGACTCCAGCCTCTCAGACTCACTCCTTCCCCATCCCGACCTCAGCCTCTCCAGACCTCACTCCTTCCCCATCCCGACTCACCTCTCCAGACCTCAGCTCCATCCCCATCCCGACCTCCAGCCTCTCAGACCTCACTCCTTCCCCATCCCGACCTCCAGCCTCTCCAGACCTCACTCCTTCCCCATCCCGACCTCCAGCCTCTCCAGACCTCACTCCTTCCCCATCCCGACCTCCAGCCTCTACAGACCTCACTCCTTCCTCCCATCTGCTCGCTCTCAACTCATCACCTCTTATCCAGCTTTCAGTGCTCACATGACACTTCAATACTCCATCCGACTGCATTCCAGCACTTCTTCCAGACTCACGACTCCACCATCCCCGACCTCCAGCCTCTCCAGACATCCTCATCGACCTCAGCCTCGTACTCTTCCTGCAGACCTCACCACCCTTCTCCATCCCTGACCTCCAGTCTCTACAGATCTCACTCCTTCCTTGTGCTCCATCTTGTTTGTGCTGGGTTGTCTCAACTGCATCACTACTTTTAATTCCATAAGTGTTTCTAGGTTGCTACATATGAACTTGGAAAAATAATGAATGCTAATGTCATCACTTTATGAGCCACTTAAGCGGGACCCAACCAGAGCAGAGGAATTGTCAGGCTGCATGAAATCCTCTGAGACTGCTCTGTGTCTGTCCCAAAGGATTCTCAGCTTCCAGAATATTGAAGAATATCACCTTCAAATACCCAGCACATCTCCATGCTGACCAGGCAATCCCAGGCTGGTCACTCCTCAGTCCTTCTGGATCAACACCTCTAGGTAGGGCTCCATCCCCTACGTACTGTTTGTAGGAGACCTCAGAGCAGGCCTGGCCTGCCGCTATCCACCTTTGGGGATACCTTCTAAGCCATAGGGTCAATTCCTTCAGGAAGGCTTTCAAAGTGGCCTTTCTATACCCCTCCATATTTGTAGAGTACAAGACAGTTTTCAAAATACTCTTCCTCCTCTCCTTCATCCATCTTTTCCACTGTGGCTAGGGCTGAGGAGTTACTCAGGTCTACTTATCTCTTGGCAGCAACTGTGGGACAGGACTCAGGAGTCCAGCATCCCAGCCTAGCATGGAATCCCATCTAGTCCCATCACTAGATATGGAAACCGCAGTGATCCACAAGAGCTCTGGGAACCTTGGAACCCACCTCACTGGAATGATAGTAGAGAGGACACTGATGGGACACTGCAAAGCCCCCAGGAGTGCTGGGCTACCAGGTGCAGTTACAAACACCAAATGGTATGCATAGCAAGCCTCCTAGCACAAAGGCAGTAGGCACTGCCCAGGCTTCTAATAACCACAACAAACTAAGCCAGGAGCCAAGATACAGCCCAGTGGTAGAGTGCTTGCCTTACAGGCACAAGAGCCTGCATTTGAGTCCCAGCAATAGTATATATATATCCACCCATGCTAGGCAGGGTGGCATGTGCTTGTAATCCCAGTGCTGAAGAGACAGAGACAAAAGGATCCCTAGGGCTCACCAGGCAGCCAGTCTAGCCTAATTGGTGAGCTTCAGGCCAATGAGAGACCTTGTCTCAAAAAGAAATGGATAGGGGGTTGGAGAGATGGCTTAGTGGTTAAGGCGCTTGCCTGTGAAGCCTAAGGACCCAGGTTTGACTCCCCAGTACTCACATAAAACCAGATGCACAAGGTGGCACATGCATCGGGAGTTCGTTTGCACTGGCAGAGTCTCAGGGGTGCCCACTTTCTCTCTCTGCCTCTCTCTTTCTCTCAAATAGATAAAATATTAAATAGTAAATGAAAAGAAGTGGGTAGGGCCAGCATGGTGGCACATGCCTTTAATCCCAGCACTCAGGAGGCAGAGGTAGGAGGATTACCATGAGTTCAAGACCAGACTGATACTACATAGTGAATTCCAGATCATTCTGGGCTAGAATGAGGCCCTAACTCAAACAAACAAACAAAATAAAAGCGGATAGAGCTGGAGAGATGGCTCGGCCATTGAAGGCACTTTCTTGTAATGTAAAATTTGAAACTCTGATGGCCCAGGTTTGTTCCCAGTACTCATGTAAAGCCAGATGCACAAATTGGCTGGAGTTCGTTTGCAGTGGCTGGAGGCCCTGGCGTGCCCATTCTCTGTCTGTCGTCTCTATTCTATCTCTCTATCTCTGCTTGCAAATAAATAAATATTTTTTTAAGTAGACTGGCCATGGTGTCACATGCTGGGATCTGCACTCAGGAGATCACTGTGACTTTGAGGTCAGCCTGGGACTACAGGGTGAGTGCCTGGTCAGCCTAGGCTAGAGTGAGACCCTACCTCAAAAAAAAAAAAATATGTATTCTGTGGGCTGGAGAGATGGCTCAAGGGTTAAGGCACTTGATTTTAAAGCCTAACAACCAGGGTTTGATTCCCCACTACCCACATAAAGCCAGGTGTACAAAGTGACACATGCATCTGGAGTTTGTTTGTAGAAGCTAGAGGCCCTAGTGTGCCCATCCTCCCTCTCTCTCTCCCTCCCTCCTTGCAAATTAATAAATAAAAACTTTTTTTTTTTTTTTTTTTTTTTGGTTTTTCGAGGTAGGGTCTCACTCTGGCTCAGGCTGACCTGGAATTCACTCTGTAGTCTCAGGGTGGCCTCGAACTCTCAGCGATCCTCCTACCTCTGCCTCCCGAGTGCTGGGATTAAAGACGTGAGCCACCACGCCCGGCTTTTTTTGAATTTTTTTTTGAATAAAAACATTTTTTAAAGAAGTGGGTAGTGTTTATGAGGAATGACACTTGAGGCCATCCTCTGGCTTCCACATGCATACACACACTCGAACATGCACACACTGGCGCTCCTTTGCACATGTGAACATGAATACACACATGTACGCACATCCACAAATAAACATATAATCCCAATCAAAATAACCAAACACACAACACCTCACCCTTGAGCCACACACTTCGCCATCTTTCACTTTTTTCACCCCAGAACGAAGCCGCCAGCCAGGAATGATGTGACGGCACTGTGATGGTGACGAGTCACACGGCCAGGTAGTGTACCCTGCTCAGACTGATCCAAAGCCTGAGTCCTCGCACCTCTCTGTGGCTCTAGTTCCCTCTGCCTCCAGTGTGGCCCATTGTGCTGGGTGGGGCCCCGCACAGGGGATCAGGGAACTGAGCTGGAGGCAGATGGCCTGAGCCAACTCCAGTTCGGTTCCAACCTGGGACGGGCCAGTGCTCGCCCAGACCTCAGTCTACAAGGCCACAAGACCTGGAGCTCCTCGGAGGCCTGCCTCAGGCTGTGCCATTTTAGATGTCTCTGGAATGTTGGTCCTCAGCCCCAGGCCAAGCAGTGGGTGACACCAGGAGGCATGGCTGCGCAGCCCAGAGCCCCCTCCCCCCACGCAGGCAGCCAGAGAAGCCTGTAGTCACCGGGCAGGATGTGTCTGAGCTGGACCTGGAGCTGGGCCAGAGGCGACATACCAGAAACCCAGGCTGGTACTTCACAGCAGCCCAGGGCCGTTCCCCCAGGGAGGAATCAAGGACCCCTAAGCAGAGATGGGGTCACCCGGGAAAACAGGAATGGGAGCCAGCCCTGACAGGCCCATTACCTGGGCTGGGCTCCAGGCCTCAGAAGAGACAGCTACCTGGAGGTGGAAAGCGAAGCCATCTGAGAAGGAAGGAACACCGAGGGGGAGACCCTTTCGTGAGGGAATGACAAAAGTAGGTGTCCAATGCCTATGGGAGCATGGGCACATTTGTGAGAAAAAGCAGGACCCATCCTAGAGGCCTCATGCCCACCTGCCAGGGGCTGTTGTGACCAACAGGACACTCATGCCCTTCCCTTGACATCTACACCTCAGGTCTCTCTCTCTCTCTCTCTCTCTCTCTCTCTCTCTCTCTCGCATTCCTCTGGGAGTCGATCAGGGCTTGAATGACACCCCAGATGACTCTTGGCTATTAATTCCCACAAAGAGAATGGGCCCCTTGTTCTCTCCCGGAGGAATGGCCAGGGCATCCCAAGAGTTCCTGACTTAACCCTTCTCCCGGCTGCTCTCCTGCCTGTCCAGCCGCCACCCAGGGCCACAGGGCCAGCCGGGCCTGGGGAACACTGAAAGGACTGGGGCTCCCTCCAGCCCAAGGTTCTGTCCATCAAGTCCCAGAGAGGGAAAGGAATCCCAGACCAGCCTGTCTGGGAGCTGGACCCTAGGACCCCTGCTCTGCCCCAGAGGGTTCCAGACAGACCCTGGTGGCCAGAAGGCCTCTCTAGCCACAGCAGGACCGGGGCCCTGTCAGTATAGGAGGCCCTCTGAGGGGCGGGTGGAAGGCCCAGCCCTGAGGGGGTTAAGTAAGAAGGAGGCAGGGCAGCGGCATCAGAGCAGGGTACTGAGAAGAGGGGCTGCCCCTGGTCTCCTTTGATCCTCTGAATCTGGAGGAGTTAGAGGAGGAATTGCTCTGTGAATAAAGGCTACTTCGTTCCCTGCCCCCACCTCCACCCCCAGAGGCAGAAAGGGAAGGCCAACTCAATGATAGTGGGCAGGGCTTCAGACGCCATCCAGGGCAGCCATCACTGTCTGTATGGGGCCCACAGAAGGCAGGACTCACACCCACCTCCATAAGTCAGCAGCACAGTGCTGCCCTAAGCCGTGTCTGGACCCAGAGGTGGTCTCCTTCCTCCTACCTCTCTGCTTCAGCCCTCAGCCTCCCCTGGCCCTCAGATGCTGTGGGCAGAGCTGCCCGACACGTGTGGGGCTACCACGCTGAGGGTCAGGAACAGCTGCTCCGCCATTAGTATCTGCGGCCTTTATCCTTGTCAGGGTAAGGTCCGGACCCTCCAGCCCCAGACTGCCCTCCCTGTCCTGTCTGCTAGCACACAGCAGGGCCATAGCCACATCCCAGGGTAGCGCGTGCGCAGGGATCCAGAGGTAAGTAGTTGAGTTGGAAATGAGACTAGGGAGCTGGGTGCTGGGCAAAGCCCAAGAGAAGGACAGATGACCCAGGGCATGTGGGTGGCCTAGAGAGAAACAAGGCGGAAACACGGGCCGGTGCCAGGGAGGGAGGACCCAAAGGTGAGGCCAGAGGACTGCTCCAGCCACAGCTCACTGCCAGCCTCCACGCGAGGCTTAGTTCTCCAACCTGTCACCATTCCTCATTGCTCTCGTTTTCTCAGAGCCCTTCACCTCCCTCTGCTTTCAGGGGACAGAGAAACATATTGAGAGACAGAGAAAAGGAATGAGAGAGAGAGAGAAAGGGTGAAGGAAGAAGAGAAAGAAATACTGGGTAGAGAGAGGAGGAGGAAGGAAGGGAGGAAGCAAGGGAGTATGAATTGGCAGGAAGAAAGACAGAGATGGAAATATACCCAAAACAGAAGGACACCGAGAAGCACAACTAACCAATTATGAGGACAGGAGACTGTGGACAGAGCAAGGAAGCAATGTGGAAAAAGAAAGAACTCAAGGGCTGGAGGAATGGCTTAGCAGTTAGGGAGTTTGCCTGCAGAGCCAAAGGACCCAGGTTCAATTCCCCAGGACCCACGTAGGCCAGATGCACAAGGTGGTGCATGCGTCTGGAGTTCATTTGCAGCGGCTGGGAGCCCTGGCGCGCCCATTCTCTCTCTCACACACTCTCTCTCTCTCACATATATATATATAGAAAGAAATCAGGCAAGCATAGAAGTAGTGGTGTTGCACGCGTTTAATCCCAGCACTCGGGAGGCTGAGACAGCCATGAGTTCGAGACCACCATAAGACTACACAGTGAATTCCAGGTCAGCCTGAGCTAGAATGAGACCCTGCCTTGAAAAATCAAAAGAAAAAAAAAAAAAAGAAGAAGAAGTAGAGGAGGGAAAAAGAGGTTAAGAGAAAAAGACTTGTAAGGAGGGAGAAGCAGCGCCAGGCACAGAGCTGGGCCCTCCCAGGCTCCTTGAGCAGAACATTGCTCCCTGCAGCCCGAACACCTGCTAGTTCCCACACCTGGCCCAAGTGGCCACTCCCTGCAGACCAGACCGTAAGACCTGACCATGAGGACTGACCAGGGAGGCCCAGAGCAGCAGCCTGCCCACATAACAGACGTTTGAAGGCTCAGGAGGAGATCCTTGGGAGCCAAGTGCCCCAAAAACGGCAAGGTTCGGGCTGGAGAGATGGCTTAGCGGCTAAGCGCTTGCCTGTGAAGCCTAAGGACCCCGGTTCGAGGCTCGACTCCCCAACCCACGTTAGCCAGATGCACAAGGGGGCGCATGCATCTGGAGTTCGTTTGCAGTGGCTGGAGGCCCTGGTGCACCCATTCTCTCTCTCTCTCTCTCTCTCTCTCTCTCTCTTTCTCTCTCTCTCTCCCTCTTTCTCTCTCAAATAAATAAATAAGCAAACAAAATTAAAAAAAAAAAAACGTCAAGGTTCATCCTCATCACAGCTGAGGCTTTGCAGGATAGGCAGTTGAGGCAAGTCTCATTCTAGCCTAGGCTGACCTGGAACCGACTCTGTAGCCAAGGCTAGTCTTGAACTCATGGCGATCCTCCTACTCCAGACTCCTGAGTGCTGGGATTAAAGGCGTGAGTCACCATACCCAGCTACTACTGAGCTTTTATTTTTTAAGTTTTTTATTTGTTTTTATTTGCAAGCAGAGAGAATAAGAGAGTGTGTGCATGTGCGAGCAAGAGCTAGGCACCCAAGGCCTCTAGCCACTGCAAACAAACTCCAAATGTATGGGCCTCTTTGTGCATCTGGCTTTACGTGGGTACTGGGGAATTGAACCAGGATCGTTAGGCTCTGCAGGCAAGTGCCTTAGCTGCTAAGCCATCTATCTAGCCCGTGAGCTTTGAAAAGTACAGATTCCTACTCAAACCTGCCGCTCCAAACAGAGCCTCGGACGTACTTATCAGCTTCCCAAAGAGTTTGTGATACCAGGTCTGGACTACCTTGGCAGCTAAAGAGAACAGACCAAGTGACCAGAGAAAGACTGTGCCCATCTGAGGACACACGGCAGTTCCCAAGGACCTGATCTCCAGGGAAACGTGTAGGCCCACAGCCCCTGGACCCCTCCTCCTGCAGGGCAAGCTGCCCCTGTCCATGTGGCGCCAGCACACAGGAAGGCTCCAGTGGGCAGTGTCCACTCCACTTCCCTCTGTCCCTCTAGCCTCAAGGGCAGCTGGGGCAGTAACCACCCAAGGCCCAGAAATCAAATGAAAGAGAAAGAGGCATTTGGCTGGAATGGGATTTCTGTCCCTCCCTCCCCCCACCCCCATACCCTGAGTGCCAAGGCCTAGGGCTGCAAGCTCTCGCCAGAGATGGGGGTGGAGGGTGGGGCAGGAGAGAGGAGGGGAAGACATGGGGGCTTCCTGTCCCCCCCCTTGCCCTGCCTCCCTGGGCTTAGGGCTGGATCCCCCGGGGCAGTGGCATCTGAAGCTGACAGATCTGCCTGTCCTTCCTGCTTGCTGGGGGAAGGGGTGGAGTGGGCTCAGATCCGTGCCCCTTTCTCCCCCTAATCTAGATGCTGGGGGCAGGACTAAGCCAAGCCCCATGCCAGGGCCCCAGTTCCAGGGATAGGAAGCGTTCAGGATGGGAATCGGCGACATGCAGGGACGCTGGACAAGCCTCCCCTCTACCCCCTCAGCCTCTTCCCCTCTCGTTCTCTCTCCATCCTCTCCCAGTCCCTGTCTCATTCACCGGGCACCTCCCACCCCCTCCTCACTGATCACTGAGGCGGCCCTGGAGCTGATCTCTGTGGGGGAAGCTAGATAATGAAGAGAGTCCCTGGTCTAAGGGTATGACTGCCACTTAGGATGAGTGACAATGAAGGATCTGGTAATAGGGGTCTGGGAGAGATGGTTCATCAGTTAAGGAACTTGCCTACAAAGTGTAATGACCCGGATTCAATTCCCCAGTACCCACATAAAGCCAGATGCACAAAGTGACGCATGCATCTGGAGTCCATTCGCAGTGGCTGGAGGCCCTGGCACACCCATACTCTGTGTGTGTGTGTGTGTGTGTGTGTGTGTGTGTCAGTATCTCTCTGCTCTGCTTACAAATAAGTAAATAAAATATTTAAAAATTTTTAAAGGCTTTGGCAATAGATGCGTAACTGTAAATGTGATGTGCTATAAAGGTATAGACCACTGTGCCACGGAGGGACCAGCTGGAACAGAGTAGACATCTGGTCTGTAGACTTAACCTTTCTGTTGAGCCCTAAGCAAGGAGCCACCAAATAGGGGATACATAGGTCCTGACCCACAGGGCTGGTAGGGATGACATGACTCGGACAAACAGGCAGGCTTCCTGGGGAGAGGGGGGGAGAGGGGGAAGCAGAAGAGAGCTCTTAGTGAGTGATCGCCATGTTTGATGAGCTCAGCAAGCACTTCTGGAGTACCTGCTGCTACGCGCTCACATGAGTAGCTGGTGAGTGAGAAACAAGGCCAAATGCGCGCCTTTTCCTGTAGGGCCCTTAGAGGCCCTGGTGGTGAATCTGGTAGAGTCTCTAGGGATGTCAGAGACCAGCTCCCTCATTGTGTAAATGAAGGAATGCACCTGTAGAGGGGGCTGACTTCTCCCAGGTCACACAGCAAGAGCTGGGACCTTAGCAGTCAGGAGCAGCTCCTGTCAAAGTCAAACCTCCAAGACTTCAACTCCAGACCTAAGCCCCAAACAGAAGGCATTCACACGCTCTGACCTGTCGCAGGGGGGTGAGACAAAATACTAGGATAGCAGCAGGTGGTGCACGCCTTTAATCCCAGCACTCCGGGGAGGCAGAGGTAGGAGGATCGCTGTGAGACGACATAGTGAATTCCAGGTCAGCCTGAGCTAGAGTGAGACCCTACCTCAAAAAACAAAAAACAAAAACAAAAAAAAAAAAAAGAAAGGAAGGAAGAAAACAAAACAAAACACACAAAAACAAACAAACAAACAAAAAAACACAGGGCAGCTGGGCACGATGACAGTGCACACCTTTAATCCCAGCACTCGGGAGGGCGAGGTAGGAGGATCTCCGTGAGTCCAAAACCAGCCTGAAACTACATAGTGAGTTCCAGATCAGGCTGGCCTAGAGCGAGACCCTACTTTGAAAACCCCCACGCCCCCCCCCAAAAAAAAACAAGAGGTAGTGAGGGTGGGTGTGCAGTGGCTTCAGTCGCACCCTGTGAAGCACAACTCTCATATCTCGCGTCACGCACACCACCCCCCTGCCACAGCCTGTGTCTGAGGACCTCACAGCTCTTTACCTGGAAAGGGAAACCATAGTTCTGGTCTGCTGTGCAGACATGCCCACGCCCAGAGCCTGGCAAACGCCGGCCGCTGACATGTGGCTGGCGTTACCAAGAGAAGGCAATGCCCCGTCCAGGTATGCCCCAAGTGCTGCGCTGAGCACTCGCCATTCCTTGTTCCTGCTCCTCTTTGCGACACTCTGAAGAGGCAGGTAACATTAGCCTCATTTTACAGGTGAGGAGTTCAAGGTGTGGGGAGATTAAGTAACTTGGCCTGGTAAGTGGGGCAAAGGTTGGCCTTGAACTCTGATCTCTCTGGCTCTGGCGCCTGAGGTTACCACCACCCAGCTCCCTTTTTCTTTTTCTTTTTCTTTTTCTTTTTTTATTTTTATTTACTTATTTGAGAGAGAGGGGGGGGCAGAGAGAGAGAGAGAGAGAGAAAGAAAATGGGCACAGCAGGGCATCTAGCCACTGCAAACAAACACCAGATGCATGCGCCGCCTTGTGCATCTGGCTTACGTGGGTCCTGGAGAATCGAACCTGAGTCCTTAGAACTTGCAGGCAATGCAGGGTGTTGTGGTGCACGCCTTTAATCCCAGCGCTCAGGAGGCAGAGATAGAATTGCCATGGGTTCGAAGGCCATCCTGAGATTACATAGTGAATTCCAGGTTAGCCTGGGCTAGAGTGAGACCCTACCTGGAAAAAAAAAAATCAAGAATTTGCAGGCAAATGCCTTAACTGCTAAGCCATCTCTCCAGCCTAGCTCCAGCTCCCGTTTGCATTAGGAAGTGACATCATGGAGGTCATACAAATGCGAAATGCCATGGACGACCTATGTTCACTCCTAGGAGATGGAGTAAACCATGAGAAAATAAAAACGGGCTGGAGAGATGGCTTAGCGGTTAAGACACTTGCCTGCGAAGCCTAAGGACCCAGATTCAATTCCACAGTACCCACGTAACCTAGATACACAGGGTGGCACAGAGTTCGTTTATAGTGGCTGGAGGCCCTGGAATGCCTATCCTCTCCTCTCTCTCTCTCTCTCTCTCTGTCTCTCTCTCTCTCCCTCTTTCTCTCTCTCTCCCTCTTTCTCTCTCAAATAAATAAAAAACATAGGCATCTTGTGCTCCAATCACACCCGCTCTCTGTTCCTGGTAGGGCCCTGGATGACAGAGTTAAGTAACAAGGAATCTCCAGTGGGAAACAAGACGAAGTCTAGAAGTCACCTATAAGCTAGACCACCTTGACAAGCCCCTCACCCAGGCTGCCACCCACTGCTAATAGTAGAAAGACCAAGGCCTCTATCTGCTCCTTGCAGACAGACAGTGATTACAGCAACATCTCCTCCTCCCTCATCCTTCCTTCCCTTCACCTTCACCATCACATACATCTGCACCGTGCCGCTTAGGAAGTATGTGGAGGTGTGTGAATGAATGAATGATCGGGGGTAAGTGAATGAATGAATGAACAATTCCCAGTCCATCCACAAATTCTTCATTTATTACACAGATAGCAGAGCCCTGCCTCAGGGGTGTCCTTAGAAGATCTGGAGGCAAAAGCCACACCGTGACGTCTATCTAGTTCCAAGACCAGACAGTCACATGACCTCCATCACCTGCTTCCCTTTCTGTTGGGCTCAGGAAACTGGTGACCCTGCCCTTGCTCTGCCAGGGTTCGTGGGAGCAGATGAAGGGACATCAGATACAGCACTTTGCCAGGACAAGCAGCAATGACTACTATCATGAAGCCCAAGGTCAAGCGACAGCCACCCTTGTGTGGCAGAACCTGGGAAGCTAGCACCCATGGCTGACGCTTCCAAGGCCCCGTGCCAGGCACCATCCTGAGTGCCTACACAGTGTCTACTTTAATCCTTACCACAGTCTAGACGGGAGCTGAGACCCTGTAAGTCACAGGAGTGCCGAATCCACCTACATCTATGCATTTACGTGCCAGCTCGGGCCTGGCCCCACGCTGGCCCCCACCTTCTCTCCACACAGGCCGCTCACTCTGTGGACCTTCACAGTGCATCACCGACGAGGGGAGCAGGACCCAGGTCCCACCCAAGAAGGAGGAGGCCCCGCCGAATGATGAGCAAGAGGCAAGACGGGCCAGGAGGCAGGGCCTTAGCTTCTTCAGGACATACTGTAGCAGGGCTGGCCTTTCGGGGCTTGGGCTGCAGGGTTGGGGTGGGAGAGTGAATATGGCTGCAGCTAAGGTCAAGAGCAAAGGCAAGTTGGGGTCCAGGGCCTATGGGCTCTATGTGGGGTTGGGGGGTGCTGAGGATTAGAGCCTGTTTTCTTGAGAAGGAGGGTGGGTGGGGGGACAGGAAGCAGGAGGGCCCAGAGTCAAAGGAAAGGAGCTGGAGGGGAGAACACATGTAAACATCACAGGCAGGAAGGTGAGGATTGAGGGCTTGAAGGACACATAGCCCTGTGGGACAAAGGCTATATGCTGTTTAGTTCACCCCTCCAGGCCTGTCACAGCAAGATCACCCCGAAAAATGCCAAGCCAGGATGAACTGAATTAGAAGTGAAGGCAAGATGACGCACGTGGAAGGGACAGCCACAGCTCACTCAGGTACCAAGATGTCTCTGAGGCCACCCTCAGCAGCTATGAATGCACTAGCCCGGCATGGAGGTGCATGCCTCTAATCTCAGTGCCCGGTGGGTTGAGGCAGATCAAGAGTTTGAGGCCAGCCTGGGCTACACAGTGAGACCCTGTTTCAAAAACAGAACAGAATGAGCTGGAGAGATGGCTCAGGAATGAAGGTACTTGCCTGCAAAGCCTAATGACCTGAGTTCCATTCCCCAGTACCCAAGCAGAGCCAGTTTCACAAAGTGGCACATGCATCTGAAGTTTGTTTGCAACAGCTAGATTCTCTCTCTCTCTCTCTCTCTCTCTCTCTCTTTCTAACTCTATCTCCCTGCCTCCCAGTATACCCAGGAGGCTAAGGTAGGAAGATTGCCTTGAGTCTGAGGCCAGCCTGAGACTACATAGTGAATTCTAGGTTAGCCTGGGTTAAAACAAGACCCTACCTCAAAAAATCTAACAAACAAACAGGGCTGGAGAGATGGCTTAGCAGTTAGGGGGCTTGCCTGCAAAGCCCAAGAACCCAGGTTTGATTCTCCAGGTCCCACATAAGCCAGATGCACAAAGTTGTGCATGCTTCTGGAGTTCATTTGCAGCGGCTGGAGGCCCCTGCGCACCCATACTGACACTCTCTCTCACTCTCTCTCTCTCTCAAATAAATAAATCAATAAAAACTATTTTTTAAAAAGACACTAATAGGGCTGGAGAGATGGCTTAGCAGTTAAGCATTTGCCTGTGAAGCCTAAGGACCCCGGTACAAGGCTTGATTCTCCAGGACCCACGTTAGCCAGATGCACAAGGGGGCGCACGCATCTGGAGTTCGTTTGCAGGTGGCTGGAAGCCCTGGCGCGCCCATTCCCTCTCTCTCTCTCTATCTGCCTCTTTCTCTGTGTCTGTTGCTCTCAAATAAATAAATTAAAAATGAAGAAAAAAATTTAAAAAAATAAAATAAAATAAAAAGACACTAATAGGGCTGGAGAGATGGCTTAGTGGTTAAGGCACTTGCCTGTGAAGCCTAAGGACCCAGGTTCAATTCTCCAGGTCCCACCTAAGTCAGCTGCACAATGGTGGCACGTGCATCTGGAGTTCGTTTGCAGTGGCTAGAGGCCCTGGCATGCCCATTCTCTCTCTCTCTACCTCTCTCTATCTCTAATAAATAAATTAATTTTAAAAATCTTTGGAGCCGGGCGTGGTGGCGCACGCCTTTAATCCCAGCACTCAGGAGGCAGAGGTAGGAGGATCGCTGAGAGTTCGAGGCCACCCTGAGACTACAGAGTGAATTCCAGGTCAGCCTGAGCTAGAGTGAGACCCTACCTCGAAAAACCAAAAAAAAAAAAAAAAAAAAAAATCTTTTAAAAATGACAAGTTGAGGTTCATATTTTAAGCAAAAGGTGATTTCTTAACTGCAGAGTTTCGAACACACTGGGAGAAACACTTTACAGCATTTCTAGAAAGCAGCGTGTCCCCATGAGCCTGCTCCTCGGGAGAGACCAGGAACACCCTGAGGAGTACCAAAGATGGACGGCGTCTCCATAGAAGAGGGGGTCAGGCAGGTGCTGGTCTCCCACTAAGAAGTATGATGGGCTAAAAATATCTTCAAACCTGACATAGTGGCTCAGGCCTTTAATTCCAGCACTTGGTCGCCATGAGACCCTTCCTGGAGGGCGGGGAGTTTCCAGATAATCAACCTTGCCCCTTGTTTTACAGATGGGGAAATTGAGGCCCAGGAAGGGAAGAAGGTTGTCAAAACAACTCAGGGAATCTGCAGCAGTTGGAACTTGACCCTGGCCTTGGGCTCCAGGGGCCCAGCTCCAGCCTCCAACAGCTGTGGAGTTGGCCATGACAGTTTCTGGGTTTCAGGCCGGTGGGGTTCATCAGACCCTGAAAGTCCCAAAGCCAGGCCTGGTGCCATCACCTCCGGCCCCAGCTCCTGGCTCGGCGCCCGGTACACAGGGCACGGTTACAAGCGTCCACAGCAGCGGAGAGGCTCGGAGCACAGAGCAGAAGGGCTTTTGGTCAGCTGGGTCTGGTTGACAGGAACAGGCAGTCTCCTTCTCTGAGGGCTTCTAAGAAGAGGGCAGAGGCCAGGCTGCCCCAGGCAGCGCTGGGCACCAACCCTAGCTTCCTTGTTCCTGGAACAGCCTCCAGCTCCAGCCAGAAACAGGAAGGGGTTAGGCCCTGGAACACCTTCCTCCTGTGCCCAGAATCCGGGCTTTCTGTGATGTGAGCGACTCAGGGACAGCTAAGCTCATGCTGGGCCCCGGCTACCAAGACCTGTGTGGAAGGCACTCTCCTGCCCTCAGAGGGGGCTGCAACAGCAAGAGGAGAGGACACAGGGGCGGGCACCAGGAAGGACACACAGGAAGGCTTCAACTTCTCCACGGGAGGAAGGAGGGGGCCTAGGAATTCTTCCCTGAGCCCTGGAGAGAGCAGCTGGGCTGAGCTTGCAAACAGGGATTAGACCTCTAGCAGGCAGAGGGCAAGACAAACCCAGTGGGAGGGCTAAGCAAGTGCAAAGGCCCAGCCAGAGAGAAGGAGGGACAGGCTCTTGTGGCTGGGCCTGGGGGCTGGCAGCAGCAGACAGTGGTCAGTGGCTGAGCTGGAGACAAGTAAACCCCCAGTCCCAGTCCAAGCACTTTCATAATTAGCTGGGTGAGCTCAGGCCCATCCCGGAACCTCTTTGTACCTTAGTTTCCTTCAAGAATAAGACCAGGGGCTGCAGTAAGCACTTCTCTTCATGTTCATACCCATATATTAATGCTACTCTCACTTTTGGTAGAGAACATTCTCTTTTCACATGGCAGTGACCTTGGGATGACTCAGAAGGCATCATGGTGCTGGGAAGAAGTGACAGAGGAGTGCTCAGCACTGAAACATCTCTATCACACCTTCCAAGGCTCAGGGCCCATTGCAGAAGAGGTGGTGGAAAGAATGTAAGAACCAAAGGAAGGGCAGGACTCCTTACAACATGCTCCTCCAGATGCAAAATGGCCTGGATATCCATGACCTCACAGTGCCTGACACTACCTACTCAAGACCATCATAACAAGAGGTAAAGGATCATGACATCAAAATAAAAGAGACTGATTGAGGTGGGGGGTATGATGAAGAGTGAAGTTTCAAAGGGGGAAGTAGGGGGGAGGGAGGGCATTACCATGGGATATTCTTTACAATCATGGAAGTTGTTAATAAAAAATAAATTAATTTTTAAAAAGACTAGGGGAGCCGGGTGTGGTGGTGCACGCCTTTAATCCCAGCACTCGGGAGGCAGAGGTAGGAGGATTACCGTGAGTTCAAGGCCACCCTGAGAATACATAGTGAATTCCAGGTCAGCCTGAGCTAGAGTGAGACCGTACCTCGAAAGACAAAAAAAAATTAAATAAAATAAAAAAGACTAGGGGCTGGAGGAATGTTTTAGTGGTTAAGGCGCTAGCCTGCAAAGCCAAAGAACCCAGGTTCGATTACCCAGGACACATGTAAGCCAGATGCACAAAGTGGCGCATACTTCTGGAGTTCGTTTGCAGGGCTGGGGGCCCTGGCACATTCTCTCTCTCTCTCTCTCTCTTTTCCTTTTTTGGGTTTTTCAAGGTAGGGTCTCACTCTAGCCCAGGCTGATCTGGAATTCACTATGTAGTCCCAGGCTGGTTTCGAACTCATAGCAATCCTCCCACCTCTGCCTCCTGAGTGCCGGGATTGAAGGCATGCACCACCACGCCTGGCTCTCTCTTTATCTGCTTCTTTCTCTCTCTTTCTCTTGAATAAATAAAATAAAATATTTTTTAAAAAGAATAACAGATCTTGAGCAGGCGTGGTGGTGCAGGCTTTTAATCCCAGCACTAGGGAGGCACAGGTAGGAAAATCACCTTGGATTCAAGGCCAGCCTGAGACTACATAGTGAATTCCAGGTCAGGCTGGGCCAGAGTGAGGCCCTACCTCAAAATAAAAAAATAAAAAATAAAAAAGAATAACAGATCCTGCCAGGCGTGATGGTGCATGCCATTAATCCCAGAACTCAGGAAGCCAAGGTAGGACAATAGATTGCTGTGAGTTCAAGGCCAACCTGAGACTACATAGTGAATTCCAGATCAGCCTCGGCTACAGTGAGACCCTACCTCAAAAAAAAAAAAAAAAAAAAAAAAGCCACGCACGCCTTTAATCCTAGCACTAGGGAGGCAGAGATAGGAAGATTGCCATGAGTTCGAGGCCACCCTGAGACTACATAGTGAATTCCAGGTTAGCCTGGGCTAGAGCGAGACCCTACCTCAAAAAAAAAAAAAAAAGCAATAACATATCTAGGCAGGGGTTTGTTGAGAGGGTGGGATCAAAGGACAGGAGTCCTCAGAACAGGGCAGGATGCGCCTCTGTAGTTTGGAGAGGCTCTGGAAGCATCAGTTTTACTGTTAATGGGGTGCAGATAGGAGGCCTACCCACGGGGGGGGGGGGGTGCTTCTCACACACCACCCTGGCCTGATATGGGATTTGAGAGACAGATCAGAAGTTCGTTAGGGGGAGGGCTAGGGTGGAGCTCACATGCCTAGCACGTACACGTGCTTCAGCCCTGGGTTCCATTCCCTATTCCCCAGCACTGCAAAAAGTAATCGAAATTAAAATTAAAATTAAAAAACCCAAAACTCCAGAACGTGAGTCTGCAGCGAAACACTTGTGCACTGGAACTGAAGGGAGTGCCCTCCACACCTCCTAGTACTGGTCTGACACCTACACTGTTTCCTCCAGTGACCACTAATTTCACAGTTACTGGGCTAGGTGCCTATGTGTGATGTTCCTATTCTGTTACACACTTGAACACAGAGATGGTAAGTGTATGAAATTGTCAGCATTTAACACCTGCAAAACCAAGTTCTCAGATTCAAAGCAGAATCTACCCAAGGCCGCATGTATGCTAAATTGGAATCTCCTGACACCAAGTCACTTTCCACTGCATCCAGACTGAAGAAGACACAGGCTAGCCCCCGTGGTGGCGCACGCCTTTAGTCCCAGCACTTTGAGAGGCCGAGGTAGGAGGATCGCCATGTGTTCAAGGCCACCCTGAGACTACATAGTGAATTCCAGGTCAGCTTGGACTAGGGCAAGACCCTACTTTGAAAAAAAAAAAAGGGGGGGGTGGAGAAATGGCTTAGTAGCTAGGGCACTTGCTAGCAAAGCCAAAGGACCCAGGTTTGATTCCCCGGTACTCACATAAGGCTGGATGCACAAGGTGGTACATGCATCTGGAATTGGTTTGCAGTGGCTAGGGGCCCCAGCATGCCCGTTCTCTCTCTTTGTACTTGCCTCTTTCTCTCTCTGTCAATAAATAAAATGTTTTTTTTAAAAAAAGAAAAAAACACACATCCAGGCTGGAGGGATGGCTTAGTGGTTAAGGCGCTTGCCTGCAAAACCAAAGGACCCAGGTTCACTTCCCCAGGACCCACGTTAGCCAGATGTACAAGGGGGCACATGTGCCTGGAGTTCGTTTGCAGTGGCTGGAGGCCCTAGAGAGCCCATTCTCTCTCTCTCTCTCTCTCACTCTAATAAATAAATAAAAATTTTTAAAATAAATAAATTTTAAAAATATAAAAAGACACATCCTTGCTGAGGTGGAACGGCTTAGAGGAACGTACGAGGGCACACACCATCACACGCTCCTCAGAGCAAGCTGAGAACGGCTGGATGCCAACACCTGTCCTTGGCCTGTAACCCCAATCCTCAGCTCTTTATTTCCCTGTTACACAGTCCCTCCCCTGTCATACGTACGCCCCAAACTCCCTAGATCCCAGTGTAACCTGCAGTTTTGGCCGCCAGCTCTCTTGTCCAGAGTCTAAACCCTGTCCCCCCTCCTTGGTGATTTTGACTCTGCCTTGGGTTCTTCCCAGACACCCTCTTAAGGGTCTAAGGGAAGGCAAAGCTTGCCAGGTAATTACAAAGAAAAGAAAAATAAATAAAAGCTCTAGGTCTACCTAGACATCCAAAATTAACTAGTTTGTGGCAGGATTGGGCCTTAGCATTTAAAAAAAGAAACAAAAACTCTACAAGTACACATGGTGACGCACACCTGTAGTCCCAGCTGCTTGGGAGGCTCAGAAGGATGGAGAGTCCAAAGGCAGCTGAGGCCGCACAGGGAGACCTCCCCGAGCCGTTCTAAAACGCAGCGAGCAGGGAAGAAGTCCGGGGCAGGTGCTAAGGAGCTTGGCAGAAATGCAGAGGTTCAAGCCCCCAACTGAAGACCCACAGGGCCCCTTTGTGTCTGAGAAACACCAATCCAGTCCATATGCAGGTCCCTCGGGGCCCAGAGAGAGCGGGATCACAGACCTCAGACGAAAACTGAAAGGACAACAGAGGCCCCAGGTCTGGTCCACACTGCTCTCGGAGACGGCAAACGCCTGCCCTGTGTCCCCTCATCTCACCTATGCCCTGTCCTATGGAGGGGCCTGGAAGACAGCGTTATGACCACGCAGGGACACTGAGACTGGACAGAAGCTCAACCTGCTCGGAGCCATCCTCACTCCTGGTGGGCCCCTGGCCCTTTCTAACAGTAGAGTTCCTGACCTGACCTCAGGGTATCCTTGGGGACAGGCTGGGAGGCTTGATAGCTATGCATCCTGGGACAGGTGAGGGCTCTGGGGTTCAGGCTGGGTGACTGTGAAGGGAGCCTGAAGGGAGTCAGGCAGGACCACTCTAAGGAAGAGGGGTTAAGGGTCACTGCTGTTTCGTGGTGTCACCCGTGGGCTTTAAATTTGACTGACAGATTTCAGTTCCCCGCCTCCTCCCAAGAGCCAAGCTGGACCCCAGGAAGTTCTTATAGGCCCCCTGCTCATAGCAGAAATCCTGGATTCCACCATGCTCAGGCCTCAGCCCTCTGCTGGGGAGCACACACCAGCAGCCCCCCTCACCGTGGTGGGAGGAGTCCCTCCTCTTAGGGGAGCTTTGGTGAGGGGGTGGGGCAGGAGTCCTGAGCATCCCTGAGTCAGAAACAGAGGCAAAGCAACCCTGTCACTCCAAGCAAGGGAAGGAACAGACCACACAGCCCAGGCCTTCCTGCTGGGGCAAGGCCTGAGGCCTTCCGCAGGGACCCTCCAAACCAAACCCCTACTCTGCAGGGAGAATGGAGACCTCTACCCTCCCCTGCTGGAGGAAACTGAGTGCTGAGGCCTGGAGTGGGATTGGGGGGGGGATTCTATTGCCAGCCTGATGGGGATGGATGTGTACATAGTGGGTAACCCCCAACCTGCCCACAGCCCCTCCCCCTGCACCCTGGAGGCCCGCCTGCATCACCAGCACGTCTCAGAAGATAGGTGGTAGACACAGCACCCAGGAGAACCCTGCAGTGCAGGACCCAGGTGTGGCTCCCTTCAAGAACCCACCCACCCCTTCCTGGCCGCTGAGCCAGACAGGGTGGGGGGCAAGGGACTAGAGCTGTGAACAGCTGTGAGACCCCATACTCTCCACAGCACCCCTCCCTTCCTACGGGGGGGGGGGGTTTTCTCAGGCTCAGTCACAGACACGCAGAGAGCAGGGAGGGCTTTCCCTTCGAGAGGAGGGACCAAGGGGTGGAAGAATGAGTGGAGACCCACCGAGAGAGAGAGAGGCGCTGGGCAGGCGGACAGCGGGCGGGCAGCAGCGGGCGTTGGAGACCGCTGCAGGGCAGCTGGGGCACGACTGGCTGGATGCTCGTCCCTCCGTCCCTCTGTCCATCCAAGGCGGCTCCTCTCCGGGCGGTTCTGAGGCCGGGCGGGCGCTGTTAAAAAGCTTTTTATGTGTGTGTGTGTTAATCACATGATTGCCGTTCACCTGTATTTCGAACAAAGACAGCTCACTGTTTCAAGGCCCCGAACAAGAGTCTGGGCACAGGGAAGAGAAGGGAGGCGGGGGGAGGAGGGTTGGCAGCGCCGGGGGTGGCGTCGAGGAAAACTGGGGGGAGATTGTCCAAGGCCAGCAAGCGAGAGAAAGAGAAAACCCTTATCAAACTCCTAATTCACTGGGCTCCGCGGCCCCAGACACACTGGCCCGATTGTCTGGCTGGTTGTGTATGTGTGAGCATGTGTGTGTGTGTGTGTGTGTGTGTTCCAATGTCTGCCACCCCCCCCCCCAACATGCCTTTGCCTCGTGTGACTACCTCATTGTGTCCCATTACCTACCCTGGGGCCTTCCCAAGCATGAGGCCTTGCTTCTCCATACCCGTTTCAGCCCCTCAGACAGAACCCACTTGGGGTGGGCCTAGGGCCTGGCCCAGCTACAGAGGGACAGGGAGCCATACATGGTCACCAGTGTGTCCCAGCCTCCTCTGTCTGTCCCTCCATGAGCACCCCTCTACGACTTAGCCACACAAGCAAAAAAGGTTGGCTTCTTGAGAAAAGAAAGGGGCTGTAATCCGTGGAGGTGAGCCTTAGGAAGGAGGACAGGGGAAAGGGCCCTGGGGTGATTGGCAAGAAGAATAAGAGAGAAGAGTGGGGGGCAGAGAGGAAGGGAGCCAGAGTCAGAGCCGCTCTTGTCCTTTATAGGGGTCAGGGAGCAGGGGACTCCTTCACAGTCTCCCTATCACAGGATCCTAGTGTGGAAGTAGGCCTCTGGATCCTTCTTGAAGAGGATTTACCCCCTAACCCCCTCTACCATCCCACCTTAGCTTCCCAGGTCTCTACCCTGGGTCAGCCCAAACTTGCAGATGGTGGGTGTCTGCAGAGAAGGTCCCAGGAGTTGGGCTGGGGCATCTGCACTGAGCAAGGAGTGTCCCTATCCTTGTCAGACCTCTTGCTGTAGAGTTGAGTCGGAGAGGACAGGAGACGGGGTGATGAGGCCAGCTGGCGGAGGGGCCTGGCACACAGTAGGACTCGGGAGCATTTCTCAAATGCAGCGACCCAGGCTGTCAACCTTCCAGGTCACCAAGACTGCCACCCACTTTCCTCACATCTCTCCCCAGTCCTTTTTGGACTGCCCATGCCATCGTCTGGGGTCCCAGGTGGGCCCCATTTTTCCTCTAAGCAACAGGTACTGACCTTACCACCTGCATTTCCTTTCCTGGCCTAAGCTGTCCCCCACTCCTACGTGGGCCGCCCCAAACCCAGGGCAGCCCAAGGAGATAGGCCTGAGCACAGGGTGAGTTGGGGGGGGGGGCCTGGGCGGGTGTTGAGGATGAAGGCAGCGCTGGAGGCTCCACCTTCTGCCCTTCCCTCCCTCCTTTCCCCCCTCCCCTCCCCCTCCTTCCTTCCCCAGCCGTCTGCAGCAGCTCAGTCGCTCAGTCAGTCTCAGGCTGTCCAGGGTGGTTGGTGGTGAGGATACAGGCTCCGTCCAAAGAGGCTGTGGCCTGAGGCTCGGGGGGCCCCTCAGCCCCTCCCTCCCAGCCCACCAGCGTCATCCCCCCAGCCCCGAGCTGGACCGCACACCTTGGGACACGGTTTTCCACTTCCTCAGGACGAGCCCCAGACTGGAGGAGAGGTCGGAGGAGGTGAGTGAGTGCGCAGCCCCGCTCCACTTTGCAAAAGCGGGCCTGGGCCCCTGCTGTGGCCTGGGAGAGGCTGACACCCCGCAGGCAGGCACGCGCCCCCCACCCAGTCTCTCTAGACTGTGTGGGGGCAGACCTAGGGGAAGAGGGCGAGGTGAGAGGAGAAAAGGTGGGAAATTCCAGGGGCTGGGATTAGGGCATTATAAAGGGTCCGTTTTTCTTCCTTTCCATCAACAAACCTCCACCCAAAAGGAGGCTTTGAAAAAAGAGAGAGAGAGAGAGAGAGAGCCACCCACACCACGAGAGACGGTTGGGATCAGGAGGTGGGAAGACACGGAGGCGGGGACGCAGCCACCTAGGGTCTGGCATGTGAGCTGGGGGGCCAGAGGGTTTAGAGCGGGCAGTGAGGTGCCCGGGCCGCGCTCAGGACTGCCCGCTCTCCATCATCATCGCTCCATCATCACCATCATCGTCATCGCTCCATCGCGCCCTCCTTCCCGTCCAGGTGGGCGTTGGGCTCTTCGGGAGGACCCCGGCGGCGGGCCCGGGGGAGACAGCCGAGGCGGCAGCCGGGGCCGACATGGCGGAGGAGCAGGACCTGTCGGAGGTGGAGTTGAGTCCGGTGGGCTCGGAGGAGCCGCGCTGCCTGACCCCGGGCGGCGCGCCCTCGCTGGGACCCGACGGCGGCGGCGGCGGCGGCGGCGGCTCGGGCCTACGAGGCAGCCCGGGGCCCGGCGGCGGCGAGCTGGGCAAGGTCAAGAAGGAGCAGCAGGACGGGGCCGAAGCGGACGATGACAAATTCCCCGTGTGCATCCGCGAGGCGGTCAGCCAGGTGCTCAGCGGCTACGACTGGACGCTGGTGCCCATGCCCGTGCGCGTCAACGGGGCCAGCAAGAGCAAGCCGCACGTCAAGCGGCCCATGAACGCCTTCATGGTGTGGGCGCAGGCGGCGCGCAGGAAGCTGGCCGACCAGTACCCGCACCTGCACAACGCCGAGCTCAGCAAGACGCTGGGCAAGCTGTGGAGGTGAGCGCCCGCCCCGCCCTGGCATCCCCCTGGCACTCGGGGGCTGGTAGGTTTTGGAGTCTCAGAGCAGGGCCACCTGGAGCCCTTCTCCTATGGGGCAGCCACCTATCTCCCTTTGCAAGACCAGATTTGGGGGCGGGGGGAGCGGAGGGGAGGTTGGAGGGAAACAACGCTCGCCCATGTGCCCAAAGTGCCCACCGTGGGGTGGTGGCCCCTGGCTTGCCCACTCTGGAGCTCAGACCCCCATTGGCCTAGGCCAGGCCTTCCCCCCACCCTGGGACGGCGGGCGGGAAGGCGCCCCCTCGTGGTTGGAATTCTGTCGGTGGTTGGGGGCCCCCCCACCCCCAAAGGAGTTTGATGGTGGAGAGCTTCCCGGACAGAGGCTTCCGCGGACTCCGTCCCACATTCCCACACACTTTGGGCGTCACTACCATCATGTACGAAGGACGTGAGGGGATTTGGGGTGGGGGGGGCGACAGAGCTGAAGTCCTGGCTCAAGATGCTGGGAAACTGAGGTAGCCAGATGGAGAACTGGTGGAGGTTGGAGGAAAACAAGGAATCTACAGGAGATTCCTGGAAAGTAGGTAGCTGTTGAAACCTTCCTGACCTCACCCTCTAGGGAGAGCACACAGAAAAGACCCCCCCCCCACCCCACCCACCCACCAACCCTGTCCTAGAACCACCAAGCTAGTCCGTCTCTCCTTTCCACCCTCTCCAGGTTTGGCGCCATCTTCCCTCTCAGGGCTCCACCCAATGGTTGAGCAACCGCTGCCCCAGCCCCGGATTCTGAGCTGAGCGCCCTGGCCAGGAGGAAGCCTTGCTCCCTTCCTGTCCCTCAGAGCCTGAGGCTGCCCTAGTCCAGCTCACACTTCCGGGGTAACATTTTCCCAGAGAGAAAGTCTGCAACCTTTGACCTTGGCCATTGCCTGGCCTTTTGCAGATGCGGGATCCTGGGCACCTCCCAGACAGAACAGGGGCTCCGGCCGATGGCAACCTACAGAGGCCACCTGGCCACCACCGCCACCCCCACACACACACACTAGACTGTCCAAGAGACAGGGCCTGACACGCACTACCTAGGTCACAGAGCACTTGGTGGATGAACCTAACTTGTCAGAAACCATCCCCACACTGTCCCTGGTGACTGGTGGGTCACCCTTCACTCTCGGGAGTGGTCTGGAGATGGTGAGGGGTCCCAGAGAGGAGGACAACAGGGTCACTTGGGGCTTGAAGAAGTCTGGGGTCTGTCAGAGGAAAGCCACTCTCTCCCCATCGCTGGGCCAGCATGAAGACCAAAGGGTTAGGGTAGTGGAAGGCGCAGCAGGCTGCCCAAGAGACTGAGAGCCGGGCATGCAGCCCCCTGGCCTAGGCTTGCCATGTGCTTGCTGGAGGCCTGGTGCCCCTCCCCCAGCCCCCTCAGCAGTGACAGCAGTGGCCTGTCACTGTGTGGGCCCAGAGAGCCCAGCTCTGCTCAAGAATGCTGATAGCAGCTACCCCCTCTGGCAAAGGTTCACCCAGGCCCTGGCGAGCCTCGCCACAGCCGGTGCCTCTGAGGCCACAGGACGAGGAAGAGTGAGAGAGATAACCAGTAAGAGACACGCAGCAGGACAGATCCCCACACTCCACCACCCTTAGTTGCCAGAAGTCCCTCCGTTGTCCCTGTCCTATTTCCCACGCCAGGACCCTGTGCTTGAGCCCCTCTCAGGACAACTTATTCCTGGCCACCACTGCGACTGTGCCCACAGGGCTACCTGGGGCAGAGCAGACAGGAGAGCCCTGCTGTCTGAGGACCCAGCTGTAAGGGTAGGAGGTGTGGCAGGACAATCTCAAAAAAGTGTGCCAACAGGTGATGGCTACCTGGGCCCCTAGTGGGGGTGACACGGGGATGTGGGCCAAGCTGGCCAAACTACTCAGGGGCCTCTCCTGAACACAGTCTTCCTAAACTCATGACTCCCCGGGACACGAGGACAGGAAGTAGTGTAGGAAGAGCTGGAAAACAAGAGTCCTGAACAGGCAGGTGGACTGGGGTGGTGCTGTGGGTTTGGGGTTAACCGTACTTGAACGCAGATCCTAAGCTGTGTGGGCCCCGGCTAGGCATGGAACGCCAACCTTGGATGCCATCTGGGGAGGAACCCTTAGATGATGACCCCGTGGGGTGTTTAGAGGTTGGACCTTCTCCTTTGTGGGAGGCTCACCCTGCCTCTCCTGTCCCCAGTCCCACAGGCCCTTTGCTGGCGGTCACCTTCGCAGTATTGGCCTGGTAAGACCTGCCAGCACCCTACTAGGATCCCCTATTGGGCGGGGAAGTCCTGCCCACTCCACACCCAGAGGCAGGAAGGACGAAAGTGCTAATGAGGATTGAACTGTGGGCCCCGGTGATGGCCTGCGAGGCAGCAGTGTCAAGTGAGGGCTGGAGTGGGAGTCAAGGTTAGCGGTGAAGACGGCATGGGGTGGGCTGAGGCTAGACCTTTACGGAGCCGACGTGAGACCAGAGCTGAGGCTAGCGCAGAGGGCCGCAGCATCCCAGGTTAGGGTTCCGTGGGTTATCTATGGTGCTGAGAACCAGCTTGGGAGATGACGGTGGGATCCAGGGTTGGGGTCTTGCAGCCTCTACACCCCTGTTCTTTTCTTATTGATTTCAGGTTGCCATCTTGGCCAGGCAAGTGGGGTAGGGGGGGTCTAGGAACAGTGCAGGAAAGAGAGCGTGTTCAGCATTTGCAACCATCCCAAAGAGCCTCTGTGCTCTGCCCCACGCATGGTTCTTTCCAAAAAGGTACCGGCAGCCCACCCTGGCCCCAGGGTGTACACTGACCCTGGTGGGGTCTGGCTCAGCTAGTGGTCCCTTAGAGAATGCTAGGCGGGCACAGGATTGGCTGAGGGAGGCTAAGATGCAGAGGAATGCTGCCGCCTGCTAGGAAGTGCCTGGCATGACCAGCCCGGGGAGGGGGCCTCGGGGGAAGAGGGTACCCACTGGGCATGTGAGCAGGGCCACTGGAGAGAGAGGCCCTCGGATGCACTAATGGACTCGGTCCTTGTGCCTGGGAGTCTACAGAGCTGTGTATGATCCCCTCTGGGAGGCACACCGCTCAGTTCTCCTCACTCTGGGGCAGCCAAGTCCTGGCACCTCCTCTACCTTCCACCCCTGACCTGACGTTAGAGTCAGGTGGGTGAGGCTCCATCAGGGCTTCCTTCTACCACGGGCTGGTCTTGGCCTCTGCCCGGCTCTGGAAAGAAAACTTGTTCTACCTTCTGTTACCCCCTGGGGTAGGAAATGCAGGCTCTCCCCACACTGGCCACCTCAGTCAGGACATACTAGAATTCAGATTAGTTTTCTAGGGCTGGAGACATGGCTTAATGGTTAAGGCACTTGTCCGTGAAGCCTAAGGACCCAGGTTTGAGTCCCTAGTACCCACATAAACCAGGTGTACAATGTGGTGAATCCAACTGGAGCTTGTTTACAGTGGCTGAAGGCCCTGGCACACCCAGTCTCACTCTCCCTCTCCCTCTCTCTCTCTCTTCCCCTCTCTCAAATAAAAAAAAAAAATTTTTTTTAATTACTTTTCTAAGCCAAGTATGGCAGCCCACGCCTTTAATCCTGGCACTAGAGAGGCAGAGATAGGAGGATCACTGTGAGTTCAAGGCCATCCTGAGACTACATAGTGAATTACAGGTCAGCCTGGGCTAGAGTAATACCCTACCTCAAAAAAACAAAAAAAGAAAGAAAGAAAGAAGAAAAGAAAAGAAAAGAAAAGAAATTAGTTTTTAGAGTGGAGGGTCACCCTAGGCTCTCCTGTTCACCTCACCCTCACTTCTGGTTCCTTTTTTTCTGGTGATGCCACAGGCCAGTGAAGTAGACCTTATCTCATTTTATAGGCGGAGAAACTCAGGCCCAGCAATACCTTGCTCAAGGTCTCACAGCTAGAGACTGGGCTGTTCTGTTTGCACAGGGGGGTCACCCCCTGAGGCAGCCAATTCTACTTGGAGAAGGCTTTCCTTTTCCCTGAACCGACACCGGCCCCCCTGTGACCCCTGTTCCTACCCCTAACCCCATCGGCGGCAGCTGATGCTTGGGGTCCTCCAGCCCCTGAGCGCTTTAGGGATAGAGATGGTAGCACTGTGAGACCGTTGGCTCTTGGACTGGCATCTTGTGGACGCTAACCTCAAGGCACAGCCCTACCCTGGTCCTGCCCTCTGGGGTCCCCATCCCAAAGCCCACACCCAGAGTGGGGAGCCAGCGCAAATGCCCCTGCACTCACGCTGGCTCTGGTGTCGTCCCCCCACACGCACACCAGGCTGCTCAACGAAAGTGACAAGCGCCCGTTCATCGAGGAGGCCGAGCGGCTCCGGATGCAGCACAAGAAGGACCATCCGGACTACAAGTACCAACCCCGGAGGCGGAAGAACGGGAAGGCGGCCCAGGGGGAAGCAGAGTGCCCCGGCGGGGAGGCCGAGCAGGGCGGGGCTGCCGCCATCCAGGCCCACTACAAGAATGCCCACCTGGACCACCGGCACCCAGAAGAGGGCTCCCCCATGTCAGACGGAAACCCCGAGCACCCCTCAGGTGAGTGCTAGGCTGGCCGCTGCTGGAAGAGCTGTGGGGAGGCCAGACCAGGAGCAAGGAGAGGCTGTGGCCGGAGACCCTGATGCTCCTCAGCAGCCCCGCGCCCCAGGAAGAGCTGGCCAGGGACCAGCCGTCCCAGCAGAGTGCAGGGGCCACGCACAGTTCAGCGGAGACTCGGCTGGAAAGCAAGATGGCCAGGGCTGATGGAGGCACACTGCCTCTGGGCAAAGAGAGAGCCAGTTCAGGAAGCCGTGGCGCCCTGGGGTGAAGGAGGCCACAGCAGTTATGAGGAAAAGGCAGAGGGGTGCTTTTGAGAAACAGATCAAATGCAGGAGAGGGAACACTGCCTCTTCCCAGCAAAACGCGCTGACGGAGGCGGTGTGGCATATGACGCCGAGCATGTGCCGTGGTAGGCCAGACGTGGCCCACTGCTGTTTAATTCTCACTAAAGCTCACGTGAGCTGACGCTGGACATCTCCAGTGTGCCAGGCCCGAGCTGACTGCCTTGTACATACCAATTCCTTAGTCATCCAGTCAGCCCGAAATGGTGATTGGGTGCCCAGCCACCTGGGCTCGGTTCTGTGGGTGGCAGATCACTGTCCTCCTAGGGTGAAGAGATAGAAGAGGAGCTTGCCCTGCAGCTGAGGCCTGAGCCCAGGTGTTCGAGCCTCCCTGTGTTCCTCATGCACAGAGGGCCGCTGTCAGGCAGGCAGGAAGGGCTCAGTGAGCAGAGCCTGCCATCAGAAGGCAGGTGGAGTCCTACTTTGTGTCAGGCACTGGATGCCCAGGAGGGCCACCAAGAAAAGCCCGTGGACCCTGGCCTCAGGAGCTCAGTTAGAGCGAGGGGCAGGAATGAAAGCAAGTAAATGAGGTTTAGGAGGGGACAAGGACATGAGAGATGCAGAGGCCGAAGGCCATCGGGAGGAGCCTTCCACACACCCATCCATCTAGTCAGGTCTCCAGAAATACCCAGCCCCCCCCCCCCAGACTGCACTCAAGAAGGGCTTCAAGAAAGAGGCTGTGTCAGCCACACCCTCCCCCACAAATCTCATCTCTGCCTTACTGATAAGGAAACTGCTTAAGAGAAGACTAGGAATTTGCCCATAATCACACAGTAGGTGACTGAGCCAGAGTGCAAGCCCAGAGCCCTTTGCCACTGCCTCTGGTCTGATGGCAGTACCAGCTGCTTCGAGGAGCTCCTGGTCTCATAAGACCACAGACATGTTTCTCTCTGATGGGATGCCCTGTCCAGCACCCTCCCCACACACGGAGCCTCCCTACCTTCAGAGCTCAGGGACGTGGACAAACGCGTACACACGCACGCACGCACGCACGCACGCACGCGCACAGGGACCCTACACTGTACACACAACAATCACAGAATAAAACTATCAGCATGGACTTGTTCGTACCCCTCAAGTCCCTATTCAGATACCCCAAGGCAGTAGGTGTCTTCCTTCCTTCTCTGGTCTCCTGAGTCCCTTGCAGGATCCATCACTTAGCACTTCCTGCTCCAGGCCCTTTGGGCCTCTAATCCTTCCTAGACCATGACCTTCTGGGGACAAGGCCTCGTTTTATTTCCCTTTATGTCCCTAGCATGTGGCACAGTGTCCTGACTGCTATGAGGATGTGTTGAGGAGAAAGTTAAAAGGAACAGGGACCAGTGACCTAGGCACCACCATGAGAAAGGACCAGCTGTGTGGCACCGCTCACTGCGACTGTGCCGGGCACAGCCAGTGGGGTAGGATGTAGCAGGCTTGGGGCTGGGGTGGCACCGGAGAAGCCACAGTGCTGTTTGGGGACCCGGATGGGGAAGCAGGCACGTGTAGGTTGAGACAGTCCAGGGTGGACAGGACTCAGCAGGGAGAGCCTATGCCCATGTGAAGAACTTAGAACAGGAAGCAGAGGGAAGCAGGCAGGTGGGCGAGAGGGTGGGGCAGGACCCGTTCCCCGAGATTCAGGAATTTGATCCAGACTAGAGACCATCCCCGGGTGTGCTGACAAAACATGTAAACCTGGTCAGGTGTCAGCATCCTGCTGCCTGAAAGTGGGGCGGGCGGCCTTCTAGGGCCCACCCGTCTCTGACCTGCTCCCCCTTGTTCTCCTCTCTCTGTCTCTCTTCTCTTCAGGCCAGAGCCATGGCCCTCCCACCCCTCCAACCACCCCAAAGACAGAGCTGCAGTCGGGCAAGGCAGACCCCAAGCGGGATGGGCGCTCCCTGGGGGAGGGCGGGAAGCCCCACATCGACTTCGGCAACGTGGACATCGGCGAGATCAGCCACGAGGTAATGTCCAACATGGAGACCTTTGACGTGGCTGAGTTGGACCAATACCTGCCACCCAATGGGCACCCAGGCCACGTGGGTAGCTACTCGGCAGCTGGCTATGGGCTGGGCAGTGCCCTCGCTGTGGCCAGTGGACATTCGGCCTGGATCTCCAAGCCTCCGGGTGTGGCTCTGCCCACGGTCTCACCCCCTGGTGTGGATGCCAAAACCCAGGTGAAGACAGAGACCGCAGGCCCCCAGGGACCCCCGCACTACACTGACCAGCCATCCACCTCACAGATCGCCTATACCTCCCTCAGCCTGCCCCACTACGGCTCCGCCTTCCCCTCCATCTCCCGCCCCCAGTTTGACTACTCTGACCATCAGCCCTCAGGACCCTATTATGGCCACTCCAGCCAGGCCTCCGGCCTCTACTCGGCCTTCTCCTACATGGGGCCTTCTCAGCGGCCGCTGTACACGGCCATCGCTGACCCTAGCCCCTCAGGGCCCCAGTCCCACAGCCCCACACACTGGGAGCAGCCAGTATACACGACTCTGTCCCGACCTTAAAGGGGACTTTGTCACCACCAGCCCCTGCCCAAACCCCTGGGTCCCTTCCCCCAGTCTGGGTGCCCTGGCAGTGGTGGTGGTGGCTAACAGCGGTGGGAAGGCTCCTGCCAGCTCCTGCCCTGATGACCCACTGCCCCAGGCTAGTTCCAGAGGCCCAGCACCGGCTGACAGCTGGGCAGAGGAGAAGGTTGATGGCTGCCCCTAGACTGAGGATGAGGGGCCACCCATCCCCCAGAGACGCCCCTCTATCCCAGGACCTGAGGACCACTCACCCTCTTGGAGGGAAGAAATGAAAGGGTTGGATGGGCATTGGAGGCCTCGCCACTCCTGTTTTCCTCTTTAGAGATCGAGGGACTCGTGTGTCAGGTGCCTGAGAGCTAAGCCACCCGGGGACCTGCGTCACAGCCCGAGCTGGCTCTGTCCTGTCACTCAGGACTCACTGAGTGAACAGCCTTTTGAGAAGGTGGCGGGGGACGGGGTGCTGCCTAGGAGGAGCTCTGTTCCTTTCAGTGTCCCTTCTCACCTGAACACAGCAAGGAACAGGGCCCAGAGGCCCCCAGATCCATGTCTGTGTCAATAACCTCATCCCTTATCTAACTGAGGAGAGCCCCTAGATGCCCTTCCCACCATCTCCCAGCCCTAGAGGCCTAGCACAGGGAAGGAGGCACGACAAGTCAGTCCTCCCCTCTGGGCTCCTGTCCACCCCCTCTCCCCTGACTTTCTGTCAGCCCCACCTCCCCGGGCCCAGAGAGTTAGCACTTGGCAGGGACCTCGGCCCTGGGCTCCAGGCTGCTGAAGCAGGCTGGACACTAAAACCCCTTCGCGTACATTCCACCCTTGCCTTTTGAAAGCCCTTTGCCTCCCAGTGGTATCTGAATAAAGTACGTAGCTCTGTCTGCCCCATCTCCTGTTCTGCAGCCCACAGTCCATGTGTAACGCATCGCTGTCCCCCTTATTTATCTCAGTAGTCCCCTCGCTCCATCCCCTGTCCTAGCTACTCCAGCTCCTATTAACTCTGCATTAAGCATTCCAAGAAATAAAATTAAAGGTTCCAGTTACCTGCTTGGTGGGCCTGACCTGGCCTGTCTCTTGGTCTCTTACCCCCTACCTGTGCTTCTTCAAAGGCCAGGAGGGTACAAAGGAGGGAGAATCCAAGGCTCTTTCCCATCTTGTGGGGACAGTGGAGGGCATCAGGACATTCAGCCTCCCAGTGGGTGGATTGGTGCCCAAGGACTGAAGATTCTGAAGTAGCACCGCGTGCAGGGGCCTGTCACCCTTCTCAGGCCCGGCTGGAGCTCACTGCCTTCTGCTCTGCTCGCTCAGCATAGAGTTTGCCAGAAACTCAAGAGAAAACTATTTGAAGGGGACAAGTGGGCTGAGTCTGACTCCTGCGGTAAGTAGTCAGGCCTTGTCCCTTAGGAGGCATGTGGACGGGCCTTGTATTGCTACAACCGTCCACCTGCTGCCTTCCCCTGATGTGCACGTGGTATGCACGCACGCACCAGCCCATGCCAGCAGCAGCCTCTTTCCAAGCCTAAGCCACAGATGCCAGAGAAGCAGTGCTCACTCCCCCAGGGCTCTGCCCTCAGAAGGGGCCAGGACCTAGGCCACTGCACAAGCCCACAGTCCTGAGGTGGAGGGAAATCCAATAGTATGCTCTGATTACAAGCAGCTCCAGTGGCTGGGAGTTCCAGAATGTTTCCGACCACAGGTTTGCCAGGTGGTGTAGGTCATTGAGGCCTCTGGGGAAATAGGTCCCATCATTATCCCCAGATTTCCGAGGGAGAGACTTGAGCTTTGGGAGATCGAACCTAAGAAGCTCCGACTCCAAAGCTGTTTCCCTTGACCATCCCCCACCACCACCATGTACAGCCCGGGGTGTCCAGGCTTCTCTTCTGCATCAACTCTGCTCCTGCTGCTCCATACCTCCCTTCCATAGGAGTTCTCCAGCCCCCTGCCTCCTAGGCAGGACCCAGACTTCCCAGTGTGGCCAGGCTTTCTCCATCTAAATGCTGCAGCCATCAAGCTCCTCAGACTACCTCCCCCTGCTCTTTCAGACAGTGTCAGCTACAAAGTCAGTCCACACAACGTAAAAGCTGGCTTTGGTGTGAGTGCAGGATTTGATGCTGATCTGGAACAAATTCCGTTGACTGGATTTGGTCCATTTCCCCACCGCTATTAAATCTTGGGTTCAGCTTTCCTTCAGAGCTGGGTTCCTGCAAACCTGAACATGTTCACTTAAGTCACTAACAAGGGCAGAAATGAAGAGAGACGGGGCCCTGCATACCGCACTGGGCACTCCGTCAGTTCTTCTCTATACCCAGGGAATACATCTCCCTGCAGCACCGTGGAGTGCACCTGTCTCCACCCATCACCGCTGCCGGGACTGCCAGATACCCTGGTAAAGCCAACGTTCCCTGATCCGGGCCATGCCCTAGACCTACCAGACCAAGGCAGATGAGAAAAGAAAAACTGATTTGGCAATATGAACTCTTGGAAACCCACTACTTTGTCTCAATGCTGTCAAAATATGTGATAACCTACTCCATGAGGGATCTGTTCATGCTAACCTTACATGCTCACAATTCTTACAACTTGCCACTTCCAGTCTGTACCCTGCTCCGTTTGGGGGAGGGGGGATATGGGCATGGAGCCTGCAGGGCAGGGGAAGGGGTCCCACTCGGACTCTGAAGCCACCTCTAGGACAAGACACCTCATGGCTGTGAGATCACCAGGGCTGTGCATGGAGGGAGAAATGGCCCCAGGTGAGGGCACAGAAGTCAGAGCTGGACATGTCCACCCCTTAGAGCGCGGGCCTTGGATGAGCTCTGCTGGGGCAGTGGCTCTGCTGTAAAGGCAGGAGCCAAGTGTTGGTGGAAATGACTGGGTGTACCTGAACCGAAGAAAATGCAGACTCACTGGTAGTGGCAGATGACTTCTGTTTAGAGAAGTCAAACTCAGGCCCGGCCAGCCAAACCAAGGAGCTCCTCAAGAGGAGCAGAATGGGAAGGAGGAGTTAGGAGGAAAGGCACCCCCTCCTCCCATTTTCTTACACCCTATCCCCTAAGGGTTAACCCTCCCTCCTGCCCCAACCCCATCTCCCTTTAATCACATCTGATACTGAGCAGCCCAGCAGGGAACAAAGAGACCATTTAGAGAAATGGGGCCGAGAAAGTGACCCCCGCACTCTGGGGCGGCTGCCTGGATGCCAGCACAAAGGCGGCATTTCAGAGCTGAAATTTCAGCACCCAACTTGATTAAAGGATTCCACAGGCCTGGAGGAGGGTGGCAGGGGTGCGAAGTCCACCACTCCCTGAGTTAACCCTTATCTAGAGCAGCAAACACCCCTCCCACTCTCGTGACTGCCCATCCTTCCCTCCTGTCCAGGGTGCAGGGTGGGACGCCCTCCCTACTGCAGAAGAGGAAGCTCCTCTTCCTCTGGGGAGCTGAGGTGGGACGGTCAGGCTGCACGACCCAGGAGCCAGTCTTTCTTGCTATAGATGCTGGTGTCCACGTCTACCATTTTCCCCCCTTTAGACAGGGCCTAACACAGCTCAGGCTAGCCTCAGACTTATGATGCCAAGCATGGCCCTGAACTCTTGATCTTGCCTTCACCTTCAGAAATTACAGGCATGTGACACTATCCCTGGCTCCACGCATACACCTTCTGTCTCAGGATGAGGGAGGAGTTAATATAATGGGGGGGCAGGGCAGGGCGCAGAAAAGAGGCTCGCTGGCACCTGAGGCACAGAAGAGGAGCTCCAACTCCAGCCCAACCCAAGAGCATGTCACCCCTGCACCCATGCCAGTTCACACCTGAGGATCAGGGATCCCACAGGAGCAAAAGGACAGGACATCTAACAGGGTCTGGGCAGCAGAGGGCACAGGCGGCAGAGCAGAGCCAAGCCATGGAGAGGAGTGTATGGCATAGGCCTGGGACAGAATGCGGAAAGGGGTGGACAGGTGTTTGCTCCAGCTACTGACTTGACCAACGGGGCTCTGTCTGGGGACAGTGGGGATCACTGCACCCCCACGCTTCCTGCTAGGGCACTGCTCTTGAAAGGGGATCTGAGCCCTCGATAAGAGCTCGAGGCAGGTCCTTAGGAAACAATGGGTGGCTTGATGAGACCTGCTCTGTGATACTCCTGAGAAGGGAGAAGCCCCTGCAGCCAGTCCCCTCACTGGAAAGGAAATTGGGGGTTTCCATGGCAACCAGTCCCTGGGCACAAAGACTCGTCTGTCTGCTGGGACAGCAGCTGAGGTGTCGCTCCTGCAGCAGCCTGGGGAGATGGAGGGAGGGATGTGGGGTATCACAGGGACCTAAGGGCCCCTGGTGCTTTGTAAAAGCTGACAGTTACAGGGACACCGCGATACGCGCACACTCCCCTCAGGACCGGAGTAGGAAGAAGCAAGTAGCAATGCCACAGCTAGCTGGAAAAGTTCGGGTTTATTATTTACATGTGTAAAGGAGCACAGAAGGGAGAAGCGGGTGCCTTCGGCGAGCTCCACCTCAGTCGGTGATGATGAGCTCATCCACCCCCCAGTCTTCGTAGCTCCCGTCTGGCAGGTAGCGACGGATGATGATGGGGATCTTTCGGGCCCTGTGGCAGGAAAGAAGTCACAAGCCATGAGAGCTGGTGCCTCAGTTCTGAGCACAGACCAGATGGCAGAGGTCCACGTTGTACCAATTCCCTCCCCCAACTCCTGGGTGGCGACCATGAGTGAGCCAGGGACCTATGGGAATAAGCGCCAGTCCCTTGGCCAGGGGCTCGGGAGAGAGCAGCAGCGATCCGGGGGCTTACTTGAGTTCCTTCATGGCGATGAGCAAAGGGTCTGTCTCCCCCTCCAGCTCCACCATCACAGGGGCACACATCCTGCAGGGACAAGGACAGGTGTTGGAGAGATGGCAGGTATAGGGGAAGATTCAGCAGGCAACCAGAGTGGGGCTGCCACCCCGGTCCTCACCTAGCAAGGTCACCTTTTAGACAGGCATGTGTGGTGGGAGCAATGTCCAGAGCACTACTGGAGACCTGTCCAACTGAGTAAGGGAGCCCAGCAGACTGGATTTAAATGTTGACTCCAAAAGCTGGGCATAGTGGCGCACACCTTTAATCCCAGCACTCGGGAACAGAGGTAGGAGGATCGCCATGAGTTCGAGGACAGCCTGAGACTACATAGTGAATTCCAGGTCAGTCTGAGCTAGACTGAGACCCTACTAAACTTCTCTCCAAATCTCACTGTCCCCACTTGAAAATGAAGAAAAGAATCAATCCCTGCCTTGCTGAGCCAGTAATGATCAAAAAATAATGGCAGAGGGCTGGAGAGATGGCTTAATTGTTAAGGCACTTGCCTGCTAAGCCAAAGGACTCAGGTTCGATTCCCCAGGACCCATATAAGCCAGATGCACAAAATGGCACATGCATCTGGAGTTCGTTTGCAGGGGCCGAAGGCCCTGGCACACCCATTCTCTCTCTCATATCAATCTTTCTCCTCTTTCTCTCTCTCTCTGCTTCTTTCACTCTGTCTGTCGCTCTCAAATAAATAAATAAAACAAAAATAATTTTAAAAAATAATGGCAGAATGGAAAGGTGGCTCAACAGTAACGGTGCTTGCTTTAAAGCCCAACAGCCTGGGTTTGATTCCCCAGTACCCATGTAAAGCCAGACACACAAAATGGTGCATGCATCTGGGGTTCATTTGCAGTGGCAGGAGGCCTGGCATATCCATTCATATTCTCTCTCTCTCTCTCTCTTCCTCTCTCTGCTTGCTAATAAATAAAATATTAATGGCCAACAAGGGGTCACTAACTGCCATCCACTGTTGTCAGATCCTTACATACATTACCTCATTTGAGGAGAATTCTATTTTGAATTCCATTTTACTGATGAGGAAACTTAGACCAGTAACTTGCCCAAGTCAGTCACACAGTCAATAAGTGGTAGAGCCAAGACTTGCTCCTAGCCAGGCATGATGACTCAAGCCTTTAATCCCAGCACGTGGAAGGCTGAGATAGGAGGATCTCTGTGAGCTGGAGGCCAGCCTGGAGCTAGGAGCATGAATTTCAGGTCAGCTGGGGTTATAGTGAGACCCTGCCTCAAAGAGATCAAAAGAGGCTGGGTAAGGTGGTACATACCTTTAATCCCAGCACTTGGGAAGCAGAGACAGGAGATCACCATGAGTTTGAGGCCACCCTGAGACTACATAGTCAATTCCAGGTCAGCCTGGACTAGAGAGAGACCCTACCTCAAAAATTAAAAAAAAAAAAAAGAAACATCAAAAGAGGGACTGGAGACATGGCTTAGCAGTTAAGGTACTTGCCTGCAAAGCCTAAGGACCCAGGTTTGATTCCCCAGAAGCCATGTAAGCCAGATGCACAAGGTGGCACATTCATCTGGAGTTCATTTGTAGTGACTAGAGGCCCTGGTGTACCCATTCTTTCTCTCTCTCAATCTCTCGTAAAAAATTTTTTAAAGAGTCAAAAGATTTGCTCCTAACCCTATGCTACGGCACGTCCCTTGTAATAACATTCCAACAGAAGGGTCCTTCATTCTCACCACTATACACCAACAGCAAACCCTGCTTCAGTGCCTACCACCTCATGTTCCTCCTGTCACAGGGGCCTCACTCTTCCAGCCTGGCTCCCTGCCCAGCTTCCAGATGGGGCCTCTAGTCAGGGTGTTCACCTGATCCCCATGGCCATCATTCCAGAAGTCAGTTTGGTTCCTATTCTCATTTCTAGCACCTTCTTATACTATCTCCCTGAATTGACCTCATACTCAAGCCACACCAAACTAATTGTTTTCCTAGTGCTATAGTTTTAAAGTGTCCCCAAATTAATATAATGGTACTTGGATATGGTATAATAGTCTAAGGTGGAGACTGAGGAAGACACCTGATGTTGACCTCTCTGGCCCCTATGCACATCACACATGCAATAAAGATTCTGATTTTTTGGGGGGATGGGGGCTTTTCGAGGTACGGTCTCATTCTGGCCCAGGCTGACCTGGAATTCACTATGGAGTCTCAGGGTGGCCTCGAACTCACGGCAATCCTCCTACCTCTGCCTCCCAAGTGCTGGGATTAAAGGTGTGCGCCACCACACCCAGCTTAAAGACTCTGATTTCTGCTACTCAAAAGTTTGAAAATTTCCCATGTGTAAAGACCTAGTGTTTAACTTTCCCTATATCCTCTCTCAGCAAGTAAAGTCCCCAGCCTGGGGCTTAATCTCTAATGCCAAGAAAACAACTGTCCCCAAATATAAAGCTCTACAGAATGTGTCAAAATGACTGCCTAGTCTGCCCATGCCTTCTTTTTCTCAAGACAGGACTACAGGGTATCCATTTATCCAGAGCTTCCCAGGTGCACATGGCACGCAAAGTGCAAGAGCGAGCTTTAAAAAAATATTTACTTATTTATTTATTTGTAAGCAGAGGTTACAGAAAGAGACAGAAATCCGGGTGTGGTGGTTCACACCTTTAACCCCAGCACTTGATAGGCAGAGGTAGGAGGATTGCCGTGAGTTCGAGGCCACCCTGAGACTACATAGTGAATTCCAGGTCAGCCTGAGCTAGAGTGAGACCCTACTTTGAAAAAAAAAGAGAGAGAGACAGAAACAGAGACAGAGTAAGGGCCTCTAGCTGCTGCAAACAAACTTCAGATGCATGTACCACTCTGTGCACCTGGCTTACATGGGTACTGGGGAATCAAACCCAGATCCTTAGGCTTTACAGGCAAGGGCCTTAACCACTGAGCCACAGAGTGAGCAATCTTGCCCCCCACAGCCTTCTCAAATAATTAGGAGGTAGATGTAACAGCATCAACCACCAGGTGGTGCTAATGAGCCACAAAGACTCGTCAAACCCTATTGAAGAATGTTAATCCAGCAACTCAGTACAAAGCCAGAAGGCCCAGTGCTAGGAATGAGCCAGCCGGGCAGTGCATGAGCTTATAGCAGCCAGGGCTCCACAAGAAGACATCCTATCCCTGTGGGAAGAGCACAGAGACTGGACTCTGCTGGAACCCACCTCACTCCCTAAGACAAACATGACACTTGGAGTGGTCTGTATGTCAGCCTCAGAGCTTGTACATGCTCTTCCACACTGACCATGAGAAGCATGAAGACCAACCTGAACCTGCCACGCTAGGTTCTGGTAACATCTCTGCCGGCACTGTGCAGCAAGCAATCCTCTACCATGACTAGACACCTGCTCCACCTGGACCTCTCCCCACACTGTTTCAAGCACCTGGGATACCCAGAAAACCACTGCTTTATGTCTCACCCTGGGGATTCTAACTAATCCTTCATGAAGCCGCCCCTCTCTCTGTGTGCCTCTGTAACGCACCACCCGCATCTGCCTGGGTTCAAGGTGTCTGTGCATAGTCCGCCTCTCCCATCAGAAGACACCTGGCAAAACAGGTCACATCGTATACCCCTTTGTATTCCCAGTAGGTGCCGCACGGCATCTCACTGGAGAAAGGCTATTTGACTTGTATACAGTCCATTTCTCTAAAAAGCATTTTAGGAATTCTTCTTCTTCCTTGTAGGCTATTTCTAGCCTGGATATCCATGCCCCAAAGAATTTTCAGCAATGAGGCAAATGTCCAGAAACTAAACATAGTAACCATGAGCCAGGTGCACTAAGCACCTGCAATGTGCCAAGGGAGACTGAAACTGTCTTTGTAGTAGGGTCACAATCTATCCCAGGCTGACCTGGAACTCACTCTACTCCCAAGCTAGCTTTGAACTTATGGTGATCCTCCTACCTTAGCCTCCTAAGTGCTGGAACTAAGGCATGTGCCACCACACCCATGAAACTGTCCTCATTTTAATTTAAATGGTCACATGGAGCTAGTAACTGTCATAACTGATGGCATAGGCCCAGCAGATCTTGACTCTCATACTGAATGTGGCTCTCATTTCACACTAAAAAGTCCAGCGTACAACCATGCTGGTAGAGGTCTACTGCTGAGGAATGGTGAACAAACTTGCCCACCTAGAACACCCTTTATCAAAGCAGGCAGACAAGCATCCAGTGCCGTGTGAAGCTGAGCAAGGGGAGGCACAGATGGCACTGCTGGTCCTGCAGTACGCAGGCCTCCACACACCCTGCACTAGACTGCTTATCCTCATCTTTCTTCTCTGTCTAGCCTATCACACTCTCCCCAGTCCCTTCTTCAGCCACCTCTCCTTCAGACATCCAACATTTCTTATACTCACATGTAAGAAGTTTAATAAGGGTGAGCCTTTCCTCAGCCTCAGATCTTCCCATGGAAGCCTCCTAGGAGTACCACAAACACAGCGGCCCTCACTGCAATCACCAAGCAGCTAAGCCCCACCTGTCTACTGTCTCTTCCTGCATTTGGTCTTCAAAATTTGAGAGATGGCTCAGTGGTTAAGATACTTGCCTGCAAAGCCTAATGACCAGGATTCAATTCCCCAGAACACACATGAAGCCACTTAAAGCACAGCGGCACATGCATCTGGAGTTTGTTTACGGCAGATGGAGGCCCTGGCATGCCAATTCATTCTCTCTCTCTCTGTTCTCTCTCTGCTTGCAGATAAATAAATGAATAAATAAAATATTTAAAAATAAATAAATCGGGGCTTGAGAGATGGCTTAGCAGTTAAGGCATTTGCCTGCAAAGCCAAAGGACCCGGGTTCGATTCCCTAGTACCCACATAAGCCAGATACACAAGATGGCACATGTATCTGGAATTCATTTGCAGTGGCTGGAGGCCCTGGCGTGCCCATATTCTCTCTCTCTCTGCCTCTCTCTCTCTCTCTCTCTGTCAAATAAATAAATAAGATATGAAAGAAAGAATGACTGTTAAAATTTTAAAAAATAAATAAATAGACCGGGAGTGGTGGCACACGCCTTTAATCCCAGCACTTGGGAGGCAGAAGTAGGAGGATCACTGTGATTTCAAGGGCACCCTGAGACTACAAAGTGAATTCCAGGTCAGCCTGGGCTAGAGTGAAACCCTACCTCGAAAAACAAACAAAAAAAGAATAAAATAAAGCCAGGTGTGGTGACGTACGCCTTTAATCCCAACCCTCAGGAGGCACAGGTAGGAGGATCGCCGTAAATTGGAGGACATCCTGAGACTACAGAGTGAATTCCAGGTCAGCCTGAGCTACAGTGAGACCCTACCTTGAAAAACCAAAAAAATAAAAAGAAAAATAAATAAATAAACAAACAAACAAACAAACCTTGGGAGGCTGCTTATTTTTGAGTCTTCAAATACCACCACTGCTAGCCAGGCGTGGTGGCGCACGCCTTTAATCCCAGCACGGGAGGCAGAGGTAGGAGGATCACTGTGAGTTCGAGGCCACCCTGAAACTACATAGTGAATTCCAGGTCAGCCTGAGCTAGTGAGACTCTACCTCGAAAACCGAAAAAAAAAAAAAAACCACCACTGCTCTGGACTTTCCCTTCATGGGCCCTCCCCACTTTTCTGACGCTGAAAGGGGGCTGCTGCAGCTCTGATGGCACAGACACACAGCGGTCTAGGGCTCTGAATTCACACTCTTGTTTCACCAACGTGACAGTCATCTGAACCCAGGGCTTCACAGATGCTAGGCAAGCACTCTACTACTGAGCTACATTCTCAACCCTCTTCTTTTTATTTCAAGATAGTGTCTTGTTAGGTTGCCCAGGTTGGCCTTGAATTCACACTGCAGCCAAGCTGGTCATGAACTTATGATCCTTCTGCCCCCTGCTTCTGGGTAGCTGGAATTACAGGTCTATGCCATCAGATCTGGCTGAGCTTATTTTTATTGTTACTTTTCTCCTACAGGTTATCTGACTTCTGGGTTACTTCTCATGTCCTCCTTCTTACATTATACCACAGGCTTCCCAACACCCAGGGTCCAGCCCAATGCCTGGCACACAGTCATGGCACTAGCTCTGTTCAGAATATGAGAACCGGGAAGGGGCAGAATCAGTGGCCTGACTGATGGAAAAGACGGAAAAGGGACACACACTCACGCGATCTGGAGAGCTCGAGTCCCCAGCACACGAGCTCGCTCATACTTGGTCATGTACGGAGTAGTGATTCGCTTCTGGTTGGCCTGTGGTCGCTCCCCAGAGGGGAGGATCTCAACATTCTCCTGACCCTCCTAGATACCAAGAAAACAAAGAAGGAAATGTCAAAGGTTATTTGTCTGGGTAAGGGAGGACGATGACAACAATGGCAACCACCACCATTAATACTTACTGGATGTCAGGGGTGGTGTGACCACTCACTACCATCTCATGTAATGCTTACAACAGCCTTGACACAGGGATTACAGTTCACATCCCAGGGGCTCAGAGAGTCAGCTAACTTGGCCAAAGTCTCAGACCTCAGGAGGGACTGTGATCAGGATTCCAAAGCCAGCTACCTTGCCCCAGTGAGAGAGAAAGTGGAAGCTCAGAGATGGGGTGATCCCAGAATGCTGGCCCTATAAGCCATGAGCACAGCCCCAGCAGAAGGCTAGGCTCAAGCATCCCATCTTTCAACAGGATAACTGAGCCAATGGTTAAGAAAAGTCAAGGTAAGGGCAGTCCTATAGTCACACACTGAGCAACCGCTTGCTAAGGATGTGTTCTGGCTGGGGTTGCAGCTCAGTGCTCCAGTGCCTGCCTACAGGTTCTGGCTTCTATCCCCAGCACCACAAAAACAAAAGCACATGGTCTGTGTCAGACATTGCAGTAAGTGAAGAGATACAATACAAAGTGTTTCTAATCTCAAAGCAGTTATGGCCTAGAGATAAGAGTGAACAAGATGGGGGGAGTGGAGAGCTAACTCACACCGAAGGTTGGAAAGGAGACTTAAGCATGAACCCACCATGGAAGGGAAGGGCTCCCCAGGCAGGCTGAATAGCAGCACAAAGTCACAGAGGTGGAGGACAAGGTGACAGGTCTGGACAACTGTCTAATGATGAGAGCAAACGTGCACATAGGGTTGAAGGCAGGAGAATAAACTGTGTAATAAAAAATGAAGTCATCAAATATTTGTTGAGTGCTAACTATCTGTCAGATAGTATCATCGTAAGTGCTTGTGAAAGCCCAGGAAGACAAAAGTTGTCTCTCAGCTGGACGTGGTGGTGCACGCCTTTAATCCCAGCACTCAGGAGGCAGAGGTAGGAGGATCACCGTGAGTTCTCGAGACCACCCTGAGACTGCATAGTGAACTTCAGGTCAGCCTGGGCTAGAGCAAGACCCTATCTCGAAAAAACCAAAACAGTTAATTAATTAAAAAGTTGTTTCTCCTACAGAGCTCACATTATAATGAAAAGTAGCAATCCCAAGGCCTCATTGAGGTGACATCTTAAGACCTGAAGGAGATGAGGCAGCAAGCCATGTGTGTATCTATGGGAAATGTGTGTGGAAATGGGAACAGCATGAATATTTAGGTAATTATCATTTGTCTCACTATCCGACATCTGGGCTGCAGGCCAGTGGCCTAAGGCTGAATACTGACCTCTTCGGCATTTTCCAAGTCATCTAGCCCTTCATCCTCCTCCACGTCATCAAAGTCATCACCATCAAAACTGTAAGAAAAACTTGGTTAGAGGATCGCTCACCAGAGTCAAAGAGACAGAGCTACGTCGCAGCTGCTGCAAAGTAAGAGGACCCAGGAAAAACATCCTGCATGACTGAGTGAAACCCTGGAGGTATGTACTCCCTCAACCTTGTCCCACCTTACTCAGATTTTGCTAAGACTCATTCATCATTGTTTCCTTCTCTATGAATTATTCTAGCCAGCATTTAAACTTGTAATGTTTCCCCATTTTGTTTTTTACAGCATAGGTCTTCAAAAAAATATATATATATATCAATTAGCCAAGCTGACCTGGAATTCACTGTGTAGTCTCAGGGTGGCCTCAAACTCATAGCGATCCTCCTACCTCTGCCTCCCAACTGCTGGGATTAAAGGCGTGCGCCACCACACCCAGCACTAAACTTATTTTTGTCAGCCGCTGGAAAACTACTAAAGAGAAAACTGTCCCGAAAGATGATTTTTTAAAAAGTGGGGGGGGGGGGAGACTGGAGAGATGGCTTAATGTTAAGGCACTTGCCTGCAAAGCCAGAGGTCCTCGGTTCGATTCCCCAGGACCCATGTGAGCCAGGTGCACAAGATGGCGCATGTATCTGGAGTTCGTTTGCAGTGGCTGGAAGCCCTGGCATGCCCATTCTCTCTCCTCTCTCTCTGCCTCTTTTATGCTCTCAAATAAAATAAATAATTAAATAAATAAATAAAATGGAGCTCATTGCTAAGGTGGCCTGACTAAAAAATGACTGATATGAAAATTGCTATGTCTTGTTTGTTCACTTGCCCTTCCCCTTAGCTATGAAAACTATAAATAAAATAAAATCTCAACTTGGGGCCAGAGCTTCTTTGGAGGGCTAGCTCAAGCTCTTTGTCCCCTGGGGAAATAAAACTCCTCTCCTTCCACTCATACTGGCATTAGAGTGATATTTCCAGAAAGTTTCTGCAACACCACCTCTGCTAGGATTAAAGGGATGTGCCATCACTCCTGGCTTGTTCTTTAGTTCTGACTGACATCTTTATCAGGACTCCCTCTATTTTTATCTTTAGAACAGATCCCTCCTTTGACCGAACACATGTGATCCACCAGGAAATCTCTTTGACTCTTCCTTTAAAATATACACAGAATTGTGCAGGGCTTGGTGGCTCATGCCTGTTAATAGCGACCCTCGAGAAGCTGAGGCAGGAGTGATCATGGTACACTCAAAGCAAGCATGAGCTACCTAGTGAATTCCAGGCCAGGCTACAGTGAGCCTTGTCTCACACAAAACTGCATTATGCAGAGTTCAAATCCTCTTCTCACTACCTACCCCACACGCATGCCTTCTCTCAGCCTTCCAGGCCATCCTCTGGACTGCGTCTACTTAGCTACTCCCACACCCAGTTTCACGGACAGGTCCCTTCCAGAAACGGGGTGCCTGCAGCGCCAGGGGCTACATCGGACTCCTCCCAATACGCTGCTCCCATTACTCAACACAGACCTCCTGCCTGATCCAACCTGGACTCGGGGCTGAGCCTTGCTGCGTCGGCCTCAGGCCCAGGCTATGCTCCAGGGGCCCCGCACCCGCCTCCTCGGACACTCCCGGACGCCTCCCGTACTCACTTGTCCTCGTTGTCCGACATGACGCCCGGGCCCGGCGCCCCGGCTCCAGGAAGACCCGCAAACGCCGCGCCTCAGCCTCGCGCAGCAGATGCGCGCGCGCGCTCCGCGCCTGCGCCGTGACCCACAGACAATCACTTCCGGGAGTCAGGTTAGCGACTGTCGGCCCGGAGCGCATGCGTCTACTAGCGTGTGCCTGTTACCATGGTAGCCAGCGCCGCTAGCTGCGGGCTCCTACAGCCTGGACCGTCTGGAGCTTGGCGCGGCGGGGTCCCGGAGCCCGCCAGCCGCTCTGGGTCCTTGTCGCCCTCGGGTGAGCTTTCAGGTTGGGCTGTTCACCCAAGGGTGCTGTTGGGACCTCCGCCATGGGGGGGTGGGTCAGGGTGAGGACCCCGCGGTGGGGATCGGAGCCTCGCTGTGTTGGCGAGGAGATGAGGGGTGTGTCACTGACGGTCTCTCCCAGGGTCGTCCCATGGCTTCGCGGGACAGCCTGGACGCGGTAACCAAAAGAAGGCGATTCTGGCGCTGCCCCACCCCGGCCGCTGCTTGCACCCCGGGGACCTGCGAGCTGCTCCGAGGTCAGCGCGACGGGCGATGCAGGAGAGGAGGGTGGCGACGGGTACCGTCTGTGACTCGGAACTGTGCTTTATATTGTGGCTGTGTTTCCTTGCAGATAAGCAGCCTGGACTCGGAACGGTGCAGGGGCCAGAGTCAAAGAACTACAATTCTAGAGCAGTAAAACTCCTGTAGACCCTTTACAGTAGTTTTTGTTTTGTTTTTTGGTTTTTTGTTGTTGTTGTTGCTTGTTTGTTTTGTTTTTTGAGACAGCGTCTCACTCTGGCCCAGGCTGATCTGGAACTCTAGCCTCAGGCCGGCCTCGAACTCACAGTGATCCTCCTACCGCAGCCTCCTGTGTTCTGGGACTAAAGATATGCTACATTAGCATGCCTGCTAAAGAAAAGGGACAATTGAAAGCCGGGTGTGGTGCACACCTTTAATCCCAGCACTCGGATCACCATGAGTTACAGGCCACCCTGAGACTAGAGAGTGAATTCTAGGTCAGCCTGGGCCAGAGTGAGACCCTACCTCAAAAAAAGAAAAAGAAAAAAAGAAAGAAAGAAAATAAAAGGACAATTGAGTGACATGTGCTTATAGAAAAATGAAGCAGGAGAGCCAGGAGTGCTCAGGGCAGAATGGAGTCAGAGGTGCTAGTTTGGCATTACAACAGGATGGGCTCCACACACCTCACGGGAGCTCACAGAAGTGCTTTGTTTTACAGAGATGATGAAGGAGTCCAAACTGACTAACTTCCAACAGCGCCACATCATGGACACCATAAAAAGTAAGGGGCAGAGGGCCTGGAACCTACATTCTTAATGCTCCTCCATATTAAGGGGAGGGGAACCTCTTTTCAAAACACAGGTGGGATGGGGAGATGGTGAAGCAGTTAAAGGTACTTGCTTGTAAAGCGCACTGGCCTAGGTTCAATTCCCCAGTACCCACGTAAAGCCATATGCCACAAAGTGGTGCATGCTTCGAGAGTTCCTTTAGAGCTGCAAGAGCCCCTGGCATGTCAATACTTCCTCTCTCAAATAAATAAGTATTTTAAAGTGGGGGGTGCTGGAGAGATGGCTTAGCGGTTAAGGCATTTGCCTGCAAAGTCAAAGGACCCAAGTTCGACTCCCCATTCCACATACGCCAGATGCACAAGGGGGCACACACATCTGGAGTTCGTTTGCAGTGGCTGGAGGCCCTGATGCATGTGCACCCTCTCCCTCTCTCTCTCTCTGCCTCTTTCTCTCTCTGTCTGTCACTCTCAAATAAATAAATAAAAATAAAGTATTTAAAAAAAACACAGGCCAGGAGTGGTGGCACACGCCTCTAATATCAGCACTTGGGAGGCAGAGGTAGGAGAATCGCCATGAGTTCGAGACCACCCTGAGACTACAAAGTGAATTCCAGGTCAGCCTGGGCTAGAGCGAGACCCTACCTCAAAACACCAAAAAAGGGCTGGAGTGATGAGTTTAGTAGCAGTGGCCAGAAACCCTGGTGTGCCTATTCTGTCTCTCCTCTCTCTGTCTAATTAATTAATTAAATATTTAAAAGAAAATAAAGCCAGGCATGTGGTGGCGCATCCCTTTAATCCCAGCACTCAGGAGGCAGAGACAAAATTGAGGCTATCCTGAGACTACAAAGTGAATTCCTGGTCAGCCTGGGGGAGACTCTACCTCGAAAAAAGCAAAAAGGGGGAAAAAAAAAAAAAAAGCAAAAGAAAAGGGTTGCTGGCAGCCAGGCATGGTGGCACACCCCTTTAATCCCTGCACTTGGGATGCTTAGGTAGGAGGATCTCTGTGAGTTCCAGGCCAGCCTGGGCAAGAGTGAGATACTGCAAAAGAAAGGGAGGAAGGGAGAAAAGGAAGGAGGGAGAGAAGAAGAGAAGAAAGAGAAGGAATAAAGAAGAGGAGAGAAGGGGAAAAGAAAGGAAGGAAGGAAGAGAGAGAGAGAAGGAAAAGAGAAAGGGGGCTGAGGATATAGCTGTTAGAGCAATTACCTACAATGCACAAGGGCTCAATAACAATCCCCAAAACCATAAAAAGGAGGCAGAGAGAGGGGGGAAAGGAGGAAGAGAGAAAGAATGATAATTGGATATGCACCGATTCTGAACCTTAGTCCTGGAGAGTTGACCTTTTTGGAAGGATATGGGTTCTGGCTCAATAAGCCTTCTACTATCTGGCTCTAGTGACACTCCTAAGAAATCATGGCCCAGACAAGACTTCCTCCCTGATCACCATGGTCTCAACACTGTGGTGTTGGCAGTCAGTCCCTCCCTGTCATCCTCATATGAGCCCATCAAAGGAAAGGCATATTATCTCATACGGTTTTACTCATTCATAACTAAACTAACAGAAATAAGATGAATGGAGGCTAGAGAGATGGCTCAGTGGTTAAAGGTGCTTGTGTATAAAGCCTGACAGCCTGGGTTTGATTCCCCAGTGCCCATGTAAAGCCAGAGGCACAAAGAGACACATACATCTGGAACTTGTTTACAGCAGCTGGAAACCCTGGTGTGCCTATTCTCTCTGCCTACTCGTTTCTTTCTCTACTTGCACATAAATAAAATATGACAGAGATGCTGAGTGAGGCATGGTGGCACATGCCTTTAATCCCAGCACACAGGAGACAGAGGTAGGAGGATCGCTGTAAATTCAAGGCCACGCTGAGACTACAGAGTGAATTCCAGGCCAGCCTGGGCTAGAGCAAGGCCCTGCATTAAGAAAACAAAAAAGAGCCAGGCGTGGTGGTGCACGCCCTTAATCCCTAGCACTCCATTTAATCCCAGCAGAGGTAGGAGGATCGCCCTAATACTACACAGTGAATTCCAGGTCAGCTGGGACTAGAGTGAAACTCTACCTTGGAAAAAAAAATGTTTGCAAATAATTAAACAAACAAAACTGCCCCCAAGCCTTAGTCTCTGTGGCTTTGGCTGTTTCTCTGGGAACGCCCTCTCCACTCTTCTCTTAACCAACTCCTACAACTGGTGTGAGGCGTCCTTCAAGTGTTGCCGGAACCAGGTCTCCCCCTTCAGTGGATGGCCGGCATTACTTAGACCACGGTTACTTGCTGACAGTGAGTCTGGGGAAGAGCTAGAACTGGAGAGTGGGGTCACTCTGGGAAGCAGTGTCTTCTCAGGAAAAAGAAGGGGCTCTAGGTCTAGGAAGGGAGATGGTGGGCAAATAATGGCAGGTCCCTGCTTCATTTCCCCAGGACAGATACCTCATTATGCTTAATACCCCTTAGTCTCTCAAATCCTATGTCCACCCTGTCAGCAACCCTGTCTGCTCCTTCCAGCCACATTGTGACCCTGACCATCCTCCGCTACTGTCCTGCCCAGGGCCCTGTGTTCCATGTTGAGTGGCCTCACAGCTGGTCTCTCTGGTCCTGTCCTTTTTGTTTGTTTTGAGTTAGGATTTCACTCTAGCCTAGGCTGACCTGGAATTCACTATGTAGTCTCAGGGTAGCCTTGAACTCATGGCGATCCTCCTACCTCCACCTCCCAAGTGCTGGGATTAGAGTTGCGTGCCACCAAGCCCGGCTTGGTCCTGTTCTTGTATATGCCCCATATATGAGACTTTTTCAGTTAATTTATTTAAGAGAAAGAAGGAGGCAGATAGAGAATGGGCACACCAGGACCTCTAGCCACTGCAAACAGAACTCCAGACACATGGGCCACCTTGTGCATCTGGCTTACCTGGGTCTTTTGGCTTTGCAGACAAGCACCTTAACCACTAAGCCATCTCTGCAGCCCACCGTGCATGAGACTTTTAACAGCAACCAAAGGGGTCACTCTCCTTCTTAAAACCCTCCACTGGCTTTTCAAAACCTTACACAGAATAAAAGTATCTTTGCAGAAGCTTCTAGGACCTCTGATCTTTGTCTGCTACCATGTTCCTCTCCCCTTAACTTCTGGGCTACTCCCTGGACACTCTAGGTACACTCCACCTCAACTGTTCCCCACATAAGTGCAATGCTAGCTCACCACTCCTCAGTCCCAGGCCACCCTGCTTAAACTGAAAGTCTGAGGTTGGAGAGATGACTTAGCAGTTAAGGTGTTTACTCCAGGTCCCACATTTGCCAGATACACAATGATGTAAGAGCTCAAGGTCGCACATGTGCACAAGAGGACACACATGTCTGGAGACTTCGATTGCAATGGCTGGAGGCCCTGGCGCACCAATTCATATTCTCTCTCATAAAAAAGAGAAGAATAAAAAGAAAAGAGAGAGAATAAGACACCCCTGGCTGGCCTGGCCTGGCCTGGATGAAGAGTCCCAGGCACGGGGTGGACAGTAGGAGACAAGGGTATCTGCTACCACACAGACCCTCCCAGCCGTGGACTAAGCAGAAAGGTGAAATAAAAGCATTGGCACAAAGACATGATGTACAAGATGTTTATTGCAACACTGCTTGAAGTAGTAAAATAGTAAAAACAAAAACAAAAAACCAACACCCCCCCCCAAAAAAAAACCACCAAAAGCCTGGAAACAACCTGAATTTCTGGAACTAATAGTGAATAAATAATATAACCATTCTAATGACTAGTATATAGCTATAAAAATAAGTTATATATAAATGGATTTTTCTCGGGAGATGGCCATGATAAAGTGATAAATGAAAAGAGTCTGTTATCAAACATTAATACATCATGATCCAGTGTTTGAAAAAAGAATCCTATGTGCACACACATCTTTGAGCATGTTTATATAAGCATCAAAAAGTGAGACCACTTAGCTAGGAATGGTGGTGCACACCTCTAATCCCAGCACTCAGGAGGCAGAGGTAAGAGGATCACTGTGCATATGAAGACAGCATGGAACTACAGAGTGAGTTCCAGGTCAGCCTGGGCTAGAGTGAGACCACACCTCAAAATAAACAAACAAAAAAGAGTGAGACCACCAAATTGTTACTATTGCTTATTGTAGAGGAGCTTGGAGGGGGGCTAGAACCCCATACTTTTTCACTGTAATAGGCAGCTGTCACGTTTATTTGAAAAGGCCAGGCATGTGCACCCACCCAGGCTTTTTCTCCTCAGGAGGAGCCCCTTTGCCCCTACAGTGCAGCCCAACATCCAGCCAGAGGCAGTGTGCACCCAAGCAGCCAGCCAAAGCCATCAGTCTGCCTCCCATCCTGGCCGCACGCTCCCACCTCCGGCCAGCCAGCATGTGCCAAGCCAACGGGGCCTACAGCCGTGAGCAGTTCAAGCCTCAGGCTACCAGTAAGTGCTCAGCCTGGGCTAGGGGCTCTCTCCTATCTTCAGGGGACACAGGGGTCGGATGCGAGCAGTCCCTGCACCAGGGAGCTGGTATCTCATCATATCCTTGTGCTTTCGTGTGAGGTGCTGAGGGTGCCGGGCAAGGAAGCTAGGTAGCCATCTTGGTTTGTTTTTCCAGAACTCTCTTTGCCAACTCACTGAATTCTCCCAACTCCTGAGGGACACGTGGTTGTCAGGTCTATGGCTGCTGTCTTCTTACTCTCCTGATCCCTCTGAATCTAGCTCCTCTGCACTCCAGCCCACTTCTTCCCCTTCCTTCCTGGCGTTGACTTCACTTTTGTCCCAGACATCTCCCCACAGTTCCCTGTACAGAGGCAGCAACCATACAGGCCCATGTTCCTGAGTTCTCATGACTCACTCTGCACCAAAGCAATGTGTTATGTGGTGGTGGTTGTGGTTGTTGTTTTAAGCAGGGTCTCATTAGCCCAGGCTGGACGTAAACTCACAGTGGTCCTCCTACCTTAGTCTCCCAAGATCTGGGATTAAAGGCATGAGCCACCACGCCTGACTCACAGTTTTCAACGGCTATCTTGACAAGGAGCACCCAGGCCAGGTGCCAGGTCTGCAGAAGCCCTCTCTTCAAGACCCAGACACCCCACAGCATGTGCACCTAACAAAGACTCAGGAATGGGGCACCCTTGGCACCTTAACAAGGCCAGTTCTGGGCCCTACAGGGGATCTGGAGAAGGAGAAACGGAGACTCCAAAGTATCTTTGCCACTGGGAAGGACCCAGAGAAATGGGGGAAAAAAGCTCCTCCTGTGCAGCAGAAGGACCCAGGCCCTGAGCCGGACCGGTTTGAAGAGCGTGAGTAATGGGGGGTTGGTGTGTGCAGAACTGGAGGTAGCAAGAGAGGAACATGCCTTGACGCAGAACCCCTGCTTCTCCCGCAAAGAGACACTGCGCTGCCCAACCCTTCTGCACCCTTCTCCCAAGTCCTGTCCACTGAGGCCCTCCCCTCTGTGCAGTGGTAAAGGAAATCCAAGACAGGAAAGAATTCCTGGCGGCCATGGAGTCCCTGGGCCAGGACAAGCAATACCGAGGGATCATCCTGGCTGAAATCTCCCAGGTAGGAGAACCCTGGGAAGTGGGGACGGGTGGGACCTGCCAGGACTGGAGATCCTACCATGGTGGCTGATCCTGACACCAGCTTTCCCTGATGGACCATTTCAGAAACTACGGGAAATGGAGGACATTGACCGCAAGAAGAGCGAGGCTCTGAAGAAGGCTCTTGCCACCACTTAATGTGAGACAGTGACAGGCCAACTCAATTGGACCAGGTCCACTCATCCACGTCAAAGACAAATGTCAAGGCACTGTTCTGGCCTTCAGTAAGCCTAGGGTACAAACAGCAGCCTAAACACTGCTCAGAGCTGCTGGTGCCCCTAAGCCACCCACAGCCACAGCCTCAGCCTCAGAGCCTTTTTTAGGGGAAAGAGTCCAGCACAGCAAGGGGAAGGCCAGGCTCACCACCTTGGACATACATCTAAGGACACTCAGGCTCTCTTCCTTCCACCGCCAACCTCTGGGGTCCTGCTCCTTTCCTTTCTGAGCCTAGAAGTGAAGCTGATGCCTTCCTTCCTTCCTTCCTTCCTTATGTCTTAGGATTTACTTATTTGACTTCTTGTAGCCTTGGGCAGGTGTTTAACCACAAGGATTCATTAGCCAATAAAATACATTAACTTGTTCATTACACACACTACCTTGTTTTCACAAGAATAATGCTTATTTGCTCAGAGTTAGAGTTTATCCACACAGATGGGTTCTAGCTGCCTGCTGAGTATTTCAAGAGCAAAGGGGAACCAAAGACCTTGAGCACCTGTGGTCAGCTGCAGTGCTGGCTGTTAAGCTTAGGGAATGCTGTGAGCAAACTCAGGTTCACCAAGAGACTAGACTCCACCCAAGAGCCTTTACCCAGCAAGCAGCCCACTCAGGGTGACAAGCCACCTTCATGTCTTCCACAAAACATAAAGCACAGGAAGAAATAGAACAGGATGGGAGGGCCCAAACTGAAAGGGCCCTGACTATGCGGGATGGCTCCAGTTCCATTTGGTCATGTCTGAGGCCCTGACCTGAAGGTCACCTGACAGAGAAAGCAGCCTCCCAGCTCTCTGCAGGACACACAGTCCATCAGTCACCTCCCTCAGGCTTCTGACGCCACATCCTCGCCTTCTCCAGTAGTCTATCATTTCCTGTGCCACAAATCAAAACATTATGGTGTCTTCTGCACATGTTGGGAATCACATGATCCCAATAGGTCATATGACCTGTGTTTTGGTTTGCTGAATAAACATGGTTGTGCAGCAGCCAACAGATAAGAGTGGGCTCAGCAAGGACACATCTTCCACTTTCAAGACCCATCCCATGGCCTAGCACACTGGGAAACCCTCCCCCCCCATGACAAGTTTAGCCCACCTTAAATTCACATGAGGTGTCAACATTTATAAAGTAGCATATGCAAAATCTAAACTTCCAAGTGTTTGAAAACTGGAAAATACTGTGGAAACAGAGCCCACATTCACGCCCAAAGGCAACAGCCTATTGGAGTCCTCCCTTCGATGATATCCAGCTGACCCCTGTCCCCTAAAAGGACTTGGAGATGTTGACCTCGCCTCCCAGCCAACAGTGCATAGGGAAAGATTGTTAAGGGTGACCCAGGTGCGTGTAGCCACCTCTCCCTGCACAGTAAGGAAGTCCTGCCCAGTGTTAGGCATCGAGTGTCAAGTTCCCGTTAGGCAGACAACTCACATCCTCCTTGGTGACCAGATGCCTGGGCCATGAGGTATGACGGAGGCAGGCAGGAAGGCAGATGTGGCCGTGCCCAAGGCTGTGGGGCACTGGCAGCTGAGGGTGCTGCCATTTATTATTGGTGAGCTAATACAGTGCACTCCTTCCCTGGGGGAGGAGCCCAGAGGCCTTGAGAGAGCAGTGTTTGACCATGAGCTGCCAGGCATGTTCCCCAGGGAAAAGGGATATCCCATCACTCCTCTCCAGCACCCAGAAGGTGGGTGGCCAGCAGTCGTTGGGTGGGAACAAGTCAAGGAGAGGACAGACAACAGAAAACACAGACTGGCAATGACCACAGACAGGAGCAAGCCCTCCCCCTGGGTGTAGCGGGGTGGGGAGGAAAGCCTGAGAGGTCAGACTAGAAAGTATTAAGAGAACCAGGGTTAGCACCTCCCTCAGCTGATCAGGACCAAGACTGACTGGAGCTGCTCCCCAGAGGCCCTTCTTGGAGAGTTGGCACTGAGGTGGCGAACAGGGCACCCATTTGCCTCACATGGCCATCAGGGAGGGCTCGATGTAGTGGGTAAGGCTTCCCACAGAACATGGGAGATAAGGGAAGGGCGGCCTAGATCACAGGCAGAGAAGGCGGGACCTGCCCATCACGTCTATTCCCGTCTGACAACACAGATCACTCAGTGAAGAGCTGGAGGGTTCATAAATAGAGCTCCTGAGTGAGGGGACAAGAATCTCGGGGGCAACTGCCCTGGACAGGAGGACCAGGACTCAGGGCCAGAGCTAAGCAAGAAGAAGCCCCACCCTGGGGATTGCCCTTCGGACCTGTCACAGCATCCAAGTCATCAGAATCCAACTGAGGCCCAAGTCACAGAAGTCTGGGACACAAAGAGGAGGGAAGAACACTTTGGCCAGACCAGTGAACCCCCCCACCCCCGGAGGGCAAGGCTCACCAAGAGGATCCCTCCCACGGTCATCTATCTTCCCCCTCAGTCCAAGGACAGCTGAGTGCTGCTCTGACTGGGATGTCTGCTGGCTGTCAACTCTTGTCGCCGGGGGACTTGCTTTTGGTGTCACGCTTGTTTCCCAGCAGCCTCAGCACCTTCATGGTCTTGAACGTCCCCTTCTTCTTGCCCTCGGGTTCCGCCTCCCTCTGGAACTCTGCAGCAGAGGGGGTGGGGGAGTCACCAGTAATGACCCAGGTCACTGACTAGGTGTGTGGCCAGCAAGGGCTCGGCCAAAGTACCCTTCCATCCATGTGAAGGCAGGAGGGATGGCTTCATCATGCCAAGCCTCCCTTCTCTCCCGGGTGTTTGGAAAGGACCAGGAGATCCACAGCTGTTAAATCAGCCCAGGACCACCGAGGTGTGTCCACTGGATGGTTTACATTGCCGGTCAGTGTGACCACCTACATCACCTGCAAGGGATTATCTAGATTAGGTGAGTCTCTGGGCATGCCTGTGAGGGGTTCTCTTAGTTGGGTTGATTGAAATGGGAAGACCTGCCTTTAAAAAATACATATATACAGATAGATAGATAAGAGAGAGAGAGAGAGAGAGGGATACTGATTTACTCATTGCAAGCATACAGACATAGAGGGAGGGAGGGAGATAATGAGAGCACACCAGGGTCTCCAGCCACTTTGTGTATCTGGCTTTACATGGGTATCAGGGAATCAAACCAGGGTTAGTTGAGCTTTGCAGGAAGGTGCCATAACCTCAGCCATCTCTCCAGCCTGGGGAAGATCTGCTTTAACTGTGGGTGGCACCATTCCATGGGCTGAGGTCCTGGACTATATAAAAAGGAAAACAGGGCTGGAGAGATGGCTTAGCGGTTAAGGCACTTGCCTGCAAAGCCAAAGGACCCAGGTTGGATTCCCCAGTACCCACATAAACCAGCTGCAGAAGGTGGCACATGCATCTGAAGTTCGCTTGCAATGGCTAGAGGCCCTGGTGTGCCCATTCTCTTCCCCCATTCCATAAGTATTTTTTCTAATTAAAAAAAAATTTTTTTAACAAAAGTAGGGCTGGAGAGATGTTCATTGATTAAGGTGCTTGCCTGCAAAACCTAACAACCTGAGTTTAATTCCCCAGTACCCACATAAAGCCAGATGCACATGGTGGCGCATGCATATGGAATTCATTTGCAGTGGCTGGAGGCCCTGGTGTGCCCATTCTCTTTGTGTTTGTCTCTCTTTGCTCGCAAATAAAAATATTAAAAGAAAAAAAAAAGCCTGCGTGTTGGTGCAGGCCTTTAATCCCAGCACTTGAGAAGATGAGGTAAGAGGATCCCTGTGAGTTCGAGGCCATCCTAAGACTACATAATGAATTCCAGGTCAGCCTGGGCTAGAACGAGACCCTACCTTGAAAAATCAAAAACCAAAAAAAGAAAAAAAGAATTGAGTGAAGCAACAAGCACCAGCATCCAGCACTCATTGCTCTCTGCTTGCTGACTGTGGGTGCAATGTGATAGGTTACCTCAAAATCTTGCTGCCATGTCTTCCCCACCCTGATAGACTGTGACCTGGAACTAGAAGCTGAAATAAACCCTTCCACCTTTAAACTGATCTTGTCAGGTATTTTGTCCCACCAATAAGAAAGTGTTTAATACACACACTTTCTTTTCCTTTTTCTTTTTTCAAGGTAATGTCTCATTCTAGTCCAGGCTGACCTGGAATTTGCCGTGTAATCTCAGGATGGTCTCGAACTCACAGCAATCCTCCTACCTCTACCTCCAGAGCACAATACACATGCTTTTTATTCAAAAGCTTGGGTCACCTAGACTAGAACATACAGCTCTGTAGGCTACAAAACAAACACCAACTGCTGGAACTCAAGGACACCAGAAACCATCTGCCTGAGTAGTGATTTTACCAACAAAGACATTGTGGGCCTTTGAAATGAACTAATACCAGCTGAGCTCCTGGTGTATGCCAGACCCGGGGCTGAGTGCTTCACACATATCACTGTAACCCTGAGCCCACGCAGGGGAGGGGAGACCACTGTCAGACACAGGAGTGAGTGAGGGCTGAAGGGGCTGGCTCTGTCACCCAGCTTATCAACAACAGAACTAGGACCAGATCCAAGTAGCCTGACTCCAGCCTGGGCCAAGGGTTACCCAAAAGGCCTCACAGTGATCTGATGGTGAAACCAGGGTCAGACCCTAAGCCCTGACTCTTAGGCCAGCCCTCTGTAGCCAGTGAACTCTAATCTAAGCGGGATCTAGGCCCTCTGACATCAAAAGCCAGCCTGTAGAACTCTGGGAGGACTCACTCAAGACAAACACACACTGGGCAGTCAAGGCCCCCATGGACCACAGTCCCCCTGTGAGCACAAGTGGACACCCACTGAGCATGGGCCACAGCCACCTGGCTGCAGCTGGCCTCCCTCACCTCACAAGGCCTTTCCAGCAAAACAGGGCTTGGGAATTTTGTCACAAGCACCCATTCTGCAGCGCCTGCTCAACCCCCCATCCCCAAGCTGCAAACACAGGAGTTCGAGTGGGCCAGATGTCAAGGCACCACCTCCTCCCCTGGATGAGCCTCACCTTTCTTTCTGATCATGGCTTCCAACATCTTGTCTTCCTCTTCCTCCCTGAAGTGAGAAAGGGAAGCTGATCACCCACCGCAGAAAGGACCGGGTCGCCTGTGAGGACCTCCCAGCCTTCAGGTCCCCATGGGGCCGGGCAAGGGTGAGCGGGAAAAGGGGTCAGCGAGGGCAGGGCTGGCAGGGCCCCAGCTCTGCAGGGAGCTGCTGTGCACACTGGGGTCCCAGGCACGGCACCTCTGCCGGTCCTCATCCAGGCAGTTGACGATGGCATTGCGCTGCTCAATGAGGGTCACGAGCTCTTGCATCAGCACCTTCTCTCGGCCCCGGTCCTCCTCCGTCCAGTCCTTTTCTGCAGGGGAGAGAGCCAGAGTGTGAGTGGTGGGCCTCCTTCCTCCTCGAGGTGGCCTCTGGTGCCACAGGCAGGCCGTTCCACGCTAGCTGCTCCGCCGCACCTGGAAGGACTAGAAGAGTGTGCCCACAAGTTCCTGGGGAAATGAAGGTCATGACAGAAGAAAGAGACCAAGGACACCAGGCTGCCTGACCAAAACAGCCTTCAAGGGGCCCTGCAGAGCCAGCTCTCCTCAAGGGCTGCGTGTGTTCGTGCAACAGATATATCAGTGGCTTCTTGCAGAAGGCAGGACAAGACTGAGCTGGTGTGGCCCAAATGGCACATTGGGACATTTGCCTCAGGCCATGGATGAGGGGAGCTGAAAGCAGAAGCCCAAGAGGCTTCTGGTCCATGCACACCTGCCACCCCTCAGCCTCCTCTCCATGTCCAGAGCTGTTCTACAGGGCCACCCTCAGGGACACACCTGCCACCCCTCAGCCTCCTTTCCCCTCCACATCCAGAGCTGTTCTACAGGGCCACCCTCAGGAGCTCACCTGAATTTTGGTTTCCCTCCACCCCATCTGTAGGTTCCAGAGATAGGGGCTTGAACTAGGTGGCCCCCCCACTCCCCACAGGCATCTGCTGCACATCCTGAAGCAGGGCTGGAGAGATGGCTTAGCAGTTAAAGTGTTGGTCTGCAATGCCTAAAGACCAGAGTTCAGTTCCCCAGTACCTGCATAAAGCCAGATGCACAAAGTGGAATATGTATATGGAGTTCAAAGCAGTGGCTGGAGGCCCTGGTACACCCATTCATTCTCTTGCAAATAAATAAATAAAATTAAAAATATATATTAATAAAAAAAAGCATCCTGTCAGCCTGGGCTAGAATGAGACCCTACCTCAAACAAACAAACAAACAAAAAATCCTGAAGCCAGCCAGTTACTGTCCCCCTTACTCTACCACCTCACATTGCCAAAACTCAAGAGCAGGTAGCCCAGCCTAGTTCATCTGCCCCTTGGGTGATTCGTGTTCCCAATTTACATGTGGGGAAACTAAGGCTCCAGAAAACTAAGCCTTTGGCCAGCATCACCCAGATAAATAATTGAAATTTGGCAGCCTGGCACCCCAAGGGGTGGCCTTCACGGTATCTTATAGATCCCCAACTCCTCTGTGGCTCTATAAAACCAGCCAGATGCTTCAAAAGCAACTCAAGACAGGCTGACAAGCCCAGGTACCCCACACTGGGGGTGGAGGCAGCTGCAGTGAACCCAGGGCCAGGTTAACTTTGGTCAGACAGGATCCATACCCACTCTGGCCACAAGGTGTCACTGTACCTCCTGACTGGCAGCCCCGCCCCAGCCTCCTGCCAAGTTGGGAGTGAATCACAGCTGGCAGCTGAGGCCTGGGACATTCTGTGACTTCCTCGGGGCCGGTCCACCCTTCCAAGTTCCCTAGTCAATGGAGAAGCAAGACCAAAGTCACAGACAGTCATGAGGGCTGTGTGTGAGGTCAGGCACAGGGCAGAGACGTAACTAGCGGCTCCAACACCAGGAAGCAGGCCTCCAGCCTCTGAGGCTGTTTCCTCAGCTGGAAAAGAGCCTCAGTGGCCCATAGCACAGGGCTGGCACTATGCCAGGCCATAGGAATGAGGTTAAAAAGCCTCATGGCCGGGCGTGGTGGCACACACCTTTAATCCCAGCACTCAAGAGGCAGAGGTAGGAGGATTGCCGTGAGTTCGAGGCTACCCTGCGACTGACTACAGAGTGAATTCCAGGTCATCCTGAGCTAGAGTGAGACCCTGGGGGGGGGGGGGGACCCTCATGCTCAGCTCTGCCCTCCCATGGTTCTGTGTCTCTGTGGCAGCTCTGGTTCGCTGCATGCCACAGCCACGGGGCAGGGCAGGAACCTTCCTACCCAAGACCCCAACTCAGACTTCAGCCCAGCCGAGGGTCCCTTCTCTCCCACTGAGGCCCAGGAGGACAAAGAAACCTGCTTAAGGTTACAGGGCAAGTGAGTGAACTATGCGACACCATGCTTCCAGGGATCAGGCTGCTCCTGGTCCCGGTGCCCACTGAGTCCATCATTCCTGACACAACAACATCCACACCCCCACACTACGCAAGCGGTTCTCGGTCCTCCATGGCTACAGTTATCCGTCGTCCAGTCCCTAAGCTGACCCGGATAATCCCTCCTTACCCCTCTTCCCAGCCAGGCCTGGGCTGGTACGGGGTAAACTCAGCCATACTCATCAGACTTGTTTTGCTTTTGTTTTTGAGACAGGGCTGCTGTAGCCCGGCTTGGCCTTGAATTCCTGATCCTCCTGCCTCCACTTCCCATGTGCTGGCAGGGCAGGCTTACCGGGCTTGTTGAGCAGACACCGCAGCTCATACTCCACGTCAGCCTGGCGCTGCTCCAGGTTCTGCTGCTTGAAGCTACAGGACGGGGATGAGGCAACGATGAGCTTACGTGCCAGGCACCTGACTGGCCCATCCTCTGCCATCAGCCAGAAGGGCAGAGGGAGTGCCTCCCCAGTGCTCCCTGGACCCCCGGGTAGAAGCGGGCAGGGCAGGCACGACTCACACGTAGATGAGCTCAGACTCCCGCCGCACCAACAGGTGCTTCTCGTGGATGAGCTTGAACCAGTCCACCAACATGTTGTCTTCGTGGCCCTCTGGAAACCAGATGCCCACTGAGGCTGGGGCTGGCACCCTCTCCCAGCTCAGCTCGAGGGCCCCCAAGCCAGCCCTAGTCCCTCAGCCAGCTCCTCCCTGTGACGGCCATACCATCTGTCCCACCGCGCAACTTCTCCTCCAGCAGGACCCCACGGTGTTCCAAGGCATCCAGCTGGCGCTCAATGGTGTCCATCTCGCCATAGATGTCCTCCTCAGGGATGTACTGGTCAGCCTGGACCTGCCCAACAGCATCCAGGTCACCTGAGGGGCAGCTGACTCTCCCATGCACCTCACACTAACCCACACTGTCTGAAGACCCTGGCCACCGCAGGCTCCAGGGACTCAGGTCATGGCCATATTGCAGCAAGGGTGTGGGAAATGAGGGACGCAGACTCCTCAGCGAGGCTTCAGGTCCTGACCTCTGCGGAAGCCTTTCCTGTCTCTGTCACTCAGGAGAGACCCTCAGTGGGGAAGTGCAACGTGATGCAACAGGTAGAGAGCCCTCAGAATTCCCCTCAGACAGGCAGGAGCTTGGGGTGGGGGGTACCTGACACCTGAACTACTGTTAACAACAAACCCAACGCTCCCTCCATCCGTGCTCCTTGCTGGGCAGGGCTCACTTGTCCCAGTTCCTGGGAGTTCAGCCTTCTAGAAGGGCCACACACACCCCCCCCTCAACAAGATGCCCAGCCTACAGTTACCAGGGAAGAGCACAAGGCCCAGGCCAGTTGGGTCTTAGGGGGTCCCCACCGGCACCTTGCGTTTGATGAGTGGAAAGCCGTGGCCGGGGGCAGGAGGCCGCGCTGGCTTGGCTCCCTTGGTGGCTTTCTTTGCGGTGGGAGACGCTGCAGGGGACGGCTTGCGGTTGAAAGGGTTCTCCTTGCAGGAAGACTGAGGGCAAGGACATGACGGGTTAAGTCTGAGAAGGGGCAGCTTGATCTTGTGGGAATATGGAAGGTAGGCCCTGTGGCACGAAGACCAGTTGGTGGGGGGGACCTGGCAAGGGCAGAATCCCTCTCTAGTCGCTCAACAAACATTTCCATTTCCGGAGCACTTTGCTGCATTTTATATGCAAATCTTCCTATTAACTCTCACAAAGAGGGTCCAGGGTGTGGCCCAGTGGCAGAGTGCTGGTCTACCATCCCCAGCACCCCACACACAGCTTAAATCTCACACCACCTACTGAGTGGCTGTTGGAATGCCCATTGACAGCGGTAGCAGGCAAGGTCAGGGAGACTTGGTACTCAGCTCAAAGCCACCCACTTCCCAGGGGCCCAGCAACACCTACCGCTGAAGGGCAGTGGTCAGACCGTGAGGCCGAAACACACTGGCACAGGACCTTGTGCTGACCTCACAGCCACCCTTTCCCCAGCGGGACTCAGCGGCTGAGAAGAAAGTACAGAAGCCAGAATCCTTCCTTCCCTCTGGCCAGTAAACTCAGGGAGACAGGTCTCCCCTTGCTACCCTCTGCTGCCCAGCCCACCACACACACCCAGACCCTGCCCTCTATGAGGCCAACACAGCCAGGCAGCACCCTCGCCGTGGGCAAGGTAGGGCTTTGAGTGCCACACGGCATCAGTGACCCCCCAGCCCCACTCATGAAACCCGGCATTACGTTATGTCTGAGGTGCTCCCCAAAGTGTCGCCCTCGCAGCCCTCCTGTACCCCAGGACAGCAGTCCCTGCCCTCTCCTGCACAGGCAGGGAGCTAGCAGGGATTTCTCTAACAAAAAAAAGTTTAAAAAAAAGGGGGGGGGGGCTGGGCCAGAGCCAGCCTAGCAGGGAGCTGGTGTTTAGTCCCTCAAGTTAGCACAGGCCCAGTGGGACTGGGACAGGGTCAGTGCAGCCCCCCAGAACCCCATCTCCTGCCGCTGCCTCTGACATTCTCTCCTAATCCTGGGGTGAGGGTGAGATGCGATCCCCAAAAGCAAGGACCCCTCGGATTCTGCCTTCTTTTTTTTCTTAAAATATTTAATTACTTATTTGAGAGAGAGAAAGAGGCAAAGAGAGAGAGAAAAAAAAAGGGGGGGGCACACCAAGGCCTCCAGCCACTGCAAACAAAGTCCAGATGCATGCGTTACCTTGTGCGTCTGGCTTATGTGGGTCCTGGGGAATGGAACCTGGGTCCTTAGGCTTCGCAGGCAAACGCCTTAACCGCTAAGCCATCTCTCTGCCTTCCATGTCTTAACCCCAGGTGCCCAACAGAGGCAAACCATCCAAAGCCTCTGACCTCCTCCAGGCTTGTCAGCCTCAAACCAATCTCACACAGGGGAAGAAGCGGGCGTTTAAAAGGGAGCCGACCCACTACCCCACCTCCCGTCACCCAGGGGCCTAACGGCTCTCAGAATAGTCTGGAACTTGGCACTGCCCAGTCACTCACTATCAAGTAGAGTCTGAGGCCCATGGAAAGGCAAGGTCTTCTCAAGGTCACACAGCAGGTGACCCAAGTAAGGTAAGGTCAAATGAAGCTTGAAGGGCACACGGGTAGGGCTGGACCAACATCAGGCCATAACAACAGGTGACCCTCCACCCAGGGCTGGACAAGCACTGGGAGGCCTGTACACTGGGTCCTGTGGCCACCAGAGAGGCACAAATGTGGTGCCACAGTAACGTCCTGACCCCAGGTGGCTCCAGATCCTTGGCACGGGGCAGAAAAACAAGTAAGCCTCCAGCCATAGGACCCTGCAGAAACCAGCTGCCTGGACAGGGACCCAGGCAGATCCTCCTTGTGCCCAGCAAGGACCGAGGAGGGGTCTGAGGACGGCGCTAGGCCTGACCTCCTCCTTCATAAATACTCTCCAGAGCCCACAACAGAAGAGCCCCGTGAGGCGTGCGTCCTGAGCCTTTCAGTCCGATGGGTCTGACTCTGGCCCTACAAACCAGCAGTCATTTCAGCGCCTCCCAACCTGACTACAGGCACCTCAAGAATTCAGTCCTGGGGCTGATAGCGGTAAAGGTGCTTGCCTGCAAAGCCAAAGGACCCAGGTGCTGTTCTCCAGGACCCACGTAACCCAGATGCACAAGGTGGTGCATGCATCTGGAATTTGTTTGTAGCAGCTAAAGGCCCTGACGCACCCATTCTCTCTATCTACCTCTCTCTCTCAAATAATTAAAAAAAAAAAAAAAAAAAAAAAGAATAGGAACTACCTGGCTCGTGTCACCTCTGGAGCCCATGTGACTCCCACAGACAGGAGGTGGTCAGTGAGGGCCAGCTGCCTTGCCTCAAACTCTGGCAGGACTCATGACTTCTGCTGAAGGAAGCCATCCTTTCCCCTCTGTGCTATGGTCCAGATCACCTTCTAGAACCTTCAGATGCCTGTCTCCCTGTACAGACTAGGAGTCCCTGGCAGGCAAAGACAGGGTCTTAGTGCAACTGTGCCCAGGGCCTGGCATCAGTAGAGCTGGAGTGAGTAAGGGTGGGCAGATGTGTGGATGATGGGTGGGGAGAAGGCTGAGGGGAGGACAGTGAATAACGGGCCAGAAGTCAGCAGACAGATCTGTGCCTCGCCTCAGTTTGCAGGGCCGCCGGGGCCAGCACCTATCAGTGATCAGTATGTCAGCTCAAGAAGCCAGGGGAGGGGCTGGAGAGATGGCTTAGCGGTTAAGGCGCTTGCCTGCGAAGCCAGAGGACCCAGGTTCAATTCCTCAGGACCCATGTAAGCCAGATGCATAAGGTAGCACATGAGTATGGAGTTTGTTTGCAGCAGCTGAAGGTCCTGACGTGCCCATTCTCTCTTTCTCGCTTGCTTGCTCGCTCTGTCTCTCTACCTACCTTTTTCTCTTTCAAATAAATAAAAAATAAACTTAAAGTAATGTTAACAAAAAAAAAAAAAGAAGAAGAAAAAAGCCAGGGAAGCCGGGCGTGGTGGCACATGCCTTTAATCCCAGCACTTGGGAGGCAGAGGTAGGAGGATCGCCATAAGTTCAAGGCTACCCTGAGACTACATAGTGAATTCCAGGTCAGCCTGAACTAGAGTGAGACCCTACCTTGAAAAACCAAAAAAAAGAAGCCAGGTGACAGCAGGTGGAAGGCCCTGAGACAAGACCACACCCACTGGACAAAACAGGTTTTTGTTACTTGTGTGGGCACTCACCTTGACCTGGAGCTGTGGGGACGAGCCCCCAGGCGCAGGCGCAGGGCTCCGGTCAGCAGCTAACAAGAGCGGGGTGGCAGTAGCACCAGCGCAGGGCTTGGTGGTCTGGGAGCCCGGGCCGCCCCTGGTCCTGGCCTGCAGCGCCCGCTCCCCACCAGGCTGCGGCAGCTCCCCAGAAGAGGATAGGGAGGAGTTGGCGGAAGGACTGGCGGAGTTCCCAGGGGTGCCGGGGGCATGCACCGCAGGCTCTGAGGAGCTCTTGGGCACGGCGGGCGGCTCCAGGAGCTCTCCACCAGCAGCCTGGCTGCAGCTCTCGGACGACAGGCTCTCCACGCTGAGGGCTGGAGAAGGCGTGGCTGAGGGCGGTTCTGAGTGTGAGAGACGGGAGGCATGGAGAGCTGTGCAGACAACAAACAAATGGGCAACGCAAAAGGGGTGGTCAGGGTGTTGCCCTTGCCCAACATCCCACTCTCCAGGGCTGTAAGTGGCCCTGGAAACTAAGCCCCTTCCGAGGGTCCAGACAGCAAATGCATGCCAGGACCCACGTCACAAAAGCATGTCCTGTTCAGTCCCTGTGCCCTGGTGCTCTGCTCTGGGATACCACCTCGTGCCACATCCATGGCCAACACCGCTCACCCAGTAGGAATGTTGCCTCCACTTCTCCACCTGCCCCATAGCCCAATCCCACCCAAAGGCAAACTGCCTGGGCAGGATCTGAGGAACTCTGGTACAGGGGAGGTCATCCCCAGGCCTCCCTGGCCCCTTCCAACCACCACACAGAAGTGGAAGGGAGGCAACAGAACAGGAGAGAGGCAGCAGTGCCGGCCGCAGCCAACCCCGAGCCAGGCACCGCCAGGCACTGCTTAATCCTCCTGCTCACGACATGGCCCATGTCCCCAAGTCCATCATCCGCACTTCCCAAATGAAGCCAGACCCAAGAAAGGACAGTCTCCCCAGCTAAGGCTAGCCTTCAACCCAGCCGTGTCCGCCTCAGTAGCTCATGGTCCTGCCCTACTCTGACAAGGGGGCCCAGATCACCAGAGCACCTGTCTGTGCTCATCCCCAGCAGGCTCTTGGGCCCACTGAGCTCTCAGAGGCAGCCAGCGCCCAGGAGCAGGAAGGTACCAAGCACTTCCCTGCATCCCACGCTGCATTAGCATGACAGGAGAGGATACAACTCTAGAATCAGAGCAGAGTTCAAATGCTGCCTTCACTGGTTCAGCACCAAGGCCTCAGGCCAATTCCTTAATTCTCTCTGTGCCCCACCTGCAAAATGGCAATAATGTTCCCCCTCTCTCCCAGGCTTTGTCTAGGATGATATGGGAGAACGTAACGCCTACACACATACACACACACACACACACACACACACACATGGTACACAGCCTGGGAGGCTGTGGCTTTGTCTAGGATGATATGGGAGAACGTAACGCCTACACACACACACACACACACACGGTATACAGCCTGGGAGGCTCCTGCGCCACCCTGGCCCAGCACCTCTGCAAGCCCCTGGCAGGGTCAGAGGGACTCCAGATCGGGCACTCACCGAGCGGGGAGGCACTGGGTGCTCGTGGGGCAGGACGTTTCTTTGTCTTGGGGCTGCTGGTGGGGGTGATGCCATACCAGGGGTGCAAGGACTTGGGTGTAGACTCTGAGGGTACCGGGGCAGGGCTGGGCACTGCTGGGGATGACTCTTCCTCCTCCTCCTCGTCCTCAAAGGGGTTGTAGGGCTTGGGCTCCGAGCCAGCCGCTGGGCTCCCCTCGTCCACTCCTCCATTCTCCACTTGCTTGCTGGCCTGGCTTGGCAGCCCGGAGCTGCTGCCGGGGGGCAGTGGGGCCGGCTTCTTCTTCGGTTCTGCCTGCACTAGTGTGATCCATGGGGGCTCTTTCCTGGGGGCTGGCTTCCTAGAAAGAGATGAGGCAAGGGGTCAACCTTCTGCTCTCTAAGAACAGTTTCCAGTCTGTTTCCAAAGGGGAATATGGGGCTGGAGAGATGGCTTAGTGGTTAAGGTGTTTGCCTTCAGAGCCAAAGGACCTAGGTTCAACTCCCCAGTACCCACATAAAGCCAGATGCACAAAGTGGCACGTGCATCTGGAATTCATTTGCAGTGCCTGGAGACCCTGGCACACCCATTCTGTCTGTCTCTCTTCTCTCCTTCTCTCTTTCTACTTGCAAATAAAATTAGAAGAAGAAAAAAAAAAAGAAGCTGGGCATGGTGGCACACACCTTTAATCCCAGCACTCAGGAGGCAGAGGTAGGAGGATCACTGTGAGTTTGAGGCCACCCTGAGACTACACAGTTAATTCTAGGTCAGCCTGGGCTAGAGTGAGACCCTACCTGGAAAAACCCAAAAAATAAATAAATAAAATTAAAAAAACCTGAGGGGATGGCCAGCTGGGACCAAAGCTGAAATGGACTGAACTGTGACAGTCACATCCCAACAGGACACCTCGAGGCCCAGACAGAGCAAAACCTTCAAGTCACATAGCCCAGGAAAAGAAGCTGCATGGTACTTGAACAAAGTCACCTGGCCTCTGTCCATGTCAGTGTCCTCATCTGCTTAATGATCTGACAATAACAACCCCTGCCTTACGGAGCTGTGACAAGGAACCAGCAAGTTCCATGTCCTGGCCCGGACATGGTCTCATGCCAAGGGCTACACAAAATGTTCACTACTGTGACGCTGTGGTCTCTGTCCCTTCACAGACCAGCCAGCGGGAGCATAGCTCTCAATGCTGGAAACGGCCCCCCACCACCTTGCCAAGGGAGGGGAAGCTGAGAGCAGGGCTGACAGCTAGGCTTCTCCCAGAAGGTCTCTCATGTCCTAAGTACGGGCATGGAAAACTGAAGTGACTCTGAAGGCGCCTGTCCCCACCTGCCAAGCAGGACAAGCAGTGGCAGCAAGAAGCCCAGGGGAACCACAGAAAGAACCAGGGAGGCAACTTTCCTTCCTACCTAGAGAGGAGCCTCCCAGGAGCCCAGGCCCACCTATTCCCAAGGAAGACCGGTCCCACCCAGGTCCATGGGCTTCCAACACACCACCGAGGCATCTCAGGGGCCAGCATACCTCTCTGACAGCTTGGGCGTCCCTCTTGGCTTAGGGACAGGGGGTTCCTGCAATCTTCCTGGAGGAGAAAGGACAGTGAGCCAGGCCTTCATGGACTAGAGAAGAGTACCGGGAGCCAGCCAGAGCCCCTGCCTCGCCAAGGAGTCCTTGCTGCTCACTTTGTCGGTCATGGGCCCAAGGTGGCCATGGCGCCTCCCCTGCCCAGCCCTCAGGGAGATTAGATAAGCACCAAAGGCTTCTGGGAATATGGTCAGAGGCCAAGACCAGACCTCCAGGGAGCCCATTTGCATTTCAGTTGAGAAGGCCTCACCTGAGGCCTTTAAGGGACTTCCCCCATGCGGGTAGGAAATACAGCTCAGTTCAGCCTAGGCAGTACCCTGTGAGTGCCCCTGACTGCCTTCCACCCCTCCACCTCATACCTACGCTCCACCAAACTGCCTATCTGCCTGTGTCTGTGCCTGCCTCCCCTGGACACTGGCACCTCCAAGAAGGCACACAGAACCTGACCGGTCTCGGTGTCCCCAGGACTCAGCCCTGAGCCAGCCTCCAGAAGTGCTGAGTGAAACCAAACCTACAGAATGTTCTGGCACAAGTCCCAGGGAGATCCTTGCACTCTCCTCCTTCAGGCTTCCAGTGTCTCCCCTGACAGAATGTTAAGGGCTGTCCAGCTCCTCTCAAGTTACCAGGAGCCTGTTCCCACGAGCTCACGGCAAGCACAGAGGTCCCCCTGGGAACGTCCTCAGTGAGGGGATGGATGAAGCACCCATTCACTGTCAATCAGGGGAGCTCAAGGGCTCGCGGGACAGCCCGCCTTCCTCCTGCCCCTGAGTTCTCCCTGGAGAGACAGAATGAAGCACACAGGCTGGGTGTGGAAAGTCACCTTGAAGCACACCTGGCGATGAGCCAGGACACACAGCAATGACGCCAACAAATACAGACCCAGAGACATTAAAGACACATAGCTATAATCAGATGTCCACTCACTACACCCTAACACAAAAGATGACACAAGGAAAAAATAAATAAATAATTTTCTTTTAAAAGGTGACACAAGGGCTGGAGAGATGGCTTAGTAGTTAAGCGCTTGCCTGCGAAGCCTAAGGACCCTGGTTGAAGGCTCGATTCCCCAGGACCCACGTAAGCAAGATGCACAAGGTAGTGCATGCATATGGAGTTCCTTTGCAGTGGCTGGAAGCCCTGGCGCTCCCATTCTCTCTCGCTCGCTCTTGCTCTCAAATAAATAAAAATAAACAACAACAACAAAAAAGATGACACAAAAAACACACAGCTGAGCATGGTGGCATACGCCTGCACTCTGGAGGCAAAGGTAGGAGGATCACTGGATTGGAGGCCAGCCTGAAAGACTACAGAGAGTGAGTTTCAGGTCCAGACCCTACTTCAAGAATATTAATTTTTTTAAAAAAAGGGCACAGGGCTGGAGAGATGGCTTAGAGGTTGAGTGCTTGCCTGTGAAGCCTAAGGACCCCGGTTCGAGGCTCAATTCCCCAGGACCCATGTTAGCCAGATGCACAAGGGGGCACATGCATCTGGAGTTCGTTTGCAGAGGCTGGAGGCTCTGGCGCGCCCATTCTCTCCCTCTCTCTCTCTCTCTCTCTCTCTCTCTGCCTCCTTCTCTCTGTTGCTCTCAAATAAATAAATAAACAAAAAAAATTTTTTTTAAAAAAGGGCACAAATGCACACACAGAACGGGGGGGAGGTCTGTGGTTTGAGCTTCAAGTACAAAGCATGGCACAGAAAGGCTTGAGGTGACTGTCTGCCCATACATAAATATTCCCAGGGCACAGCCATTGAAATGCCCACACCAGAGGGGGCACTCGCCCAGCACACCCCACCCAGCCCCACCCTCACACTCACCATTCACGAGACCGCTGCTGGGCCCCTGCTCCACTGAGCCGTCCTGCTGCAGGCTGGACCGGGGCCTCGGCGTGGGGGGCGTCACGGCTGAGCTCTCAGAAGCCTTCCTGGGGGCCGGGGTAGGCCGACCACCAGCGGGGCCGGCCAGCTCCTGGGGTTTGCCAGGAACCACAGGCTTGCTGGGGACCTGGGGCCGGGCCTCGGGGCTAGCCTGGGATCTCTCCGCCTCAGCCCCTGACGCCACCCTCGGGCTGAGATCACCCCCCTCGCCATCCTTGGCTTCTTCGGTGACTTGCTGCGGCTTTCGCTGTGACAGGGGCCTGCCTGCCAGCCGGGCCCCTGGGCCTAGCCTGGGGCAGCGTTCCGCGCACACAAAGGTGCCTTCCTCAGGCCCACATATGTAAGACCCCGGAAGCAGCGTGCTGGAACACTGGCGACACCTGCGAGGGACAGGGTGGAGGTCCCCTCAGCGAGGGCCGCTCAGCCAGGCTCTCCTAACCCCCGCTCCCAGCCTCCCAGGTGCCAGGCACATCCATACCCGGGACTGCCCAGAAAAAAAAAAAAAAAAAGAAAACAGCAACTGTCAGACACACAGAACAGAAAACCACGTGCAATCAGCAACAGAAATTGTGAAACAGGCCTTCAGTTTGCGCTGCAACGGGAAGAGATAGAGGTTTGCCCAGCGCTGCAACCAAACATAGAGCTGCCACCCGGAAGTCAACGTGGTGGTTTTCTACCAACAAGGTTTTTTAGGTTTTTGTTTTTTTCAAGGTCAGGGATCAAAACCATTGCCTCAAAATGGTTAAAAACATGCTTTAGGGGCTGAGAAGATGGATCAGGGTTAAGGCATTTGCCTGCAAAGCCAAAGGATCCCGGTTCGATTCTCCAGGACCCACGTAAGCCAGATGCACAAGGGGCGCATGCATCTGGAGTTTGTTTGCAGTGGCTGGAGGCCCTGGCGTGCCCATTCTCTCTCTCTTTCTCTCTCCCTCTTTCTCTCTCTCAAATAAATAAATAAGATATATTAAAAAAAAAAAAACATGCTCTGCCATTGAGCTATAGTCAGAGTGTACTTGTTGGTACACGTCCATTTTGCATTGCTGGGATGGAAGCCAGGTCATTGCACATACCAGGCGAGGGCACCTACTACTGAGCCCATGTCCAGCCTCAGATCAGTCTGGTTTCTTATTTCGTTTTGTTGTTAGTGAAACAGAATAAAATATGATCTATCAGCGTGAATCGTGCGCGTGAGGATCTACACAGCTGTATGAACTTCTTCCAGCTGTGCGTCCACTGACATGAGCTTCATCTCACGCACTTACAGGTACTCAGTGGCAAGTGCCTTTCTTTTCTTAGTTTTTCTTTTAAAAAAAAAGATTTATTTTTATTTACTTATTTATTAGACACAGAGAGAGGGAGAGATAGAGAGTGAGAATGGTTGTGCCAGGGCCTCCAGCCACTGCAAACGAACTCCAGACGCATGCGCCCCCTTGCGCATCTGGCTTACGTAGCTTCGCAGGCATGCGCCTTAACCGCTAAGCCATCTCTCCAGCCCTTTTTTTTTTTTTCTTTTTAGTTTTTCGAGGTACGGTTTCACTCCAGCCCAGGACCTGGAATTCCAGTGACCTGGAATTCACTATATAGTCTCACGCTGGCCTGGAACTCTCGATAATCCTCCTACCTCTGCCTCCCAAGTGCTGGGATTAAAGGCATGTGCCACCACACCCAGCTCTTTTTATTTATTTGCTTATTTATATTTGAGAGAGATGGAAAGAAGCAATAGAGAAAACAGGCACACCAGAGCCTACAGCCACTGCAAATGAACTCCAGACATATGCACCACCTTGTGCATCTGGCTTTACGTGAATACTGGGGAATTGAACCAGGGTCCATGGGCTTTGCAGGCAAACACCTTAACTGCTGAATCATCTCTCCAGCCCAGAAGTGCATTTCTATGTGTGTATGTGGGCTGGGGGGAGGGGCGTGTGCAGGCTGACCTGGAACTCACTATGGAGTCTCAGGGTGGCCTCGAACTCACGGCAATCCTCCTACCTCTGCCTCCCGAGTGCTGGGATTAAAGGCGTGCGCCACCACGCCCAGCTCTCAGGTATTTTTTGTCTTCTCCTTCCATCTTCTTTTTAATTTTGGTTTGGTTTGGTTTTCCAAAGTAGGGTTTCACTCTAGTCCAGGCTGACCTGGAATTCACTATGTCGTCTCAGGGTGGCCTCGAACTGACGGTGATTCTCCAACCTCTGCCTCCTGAGTGCTGGGATTAAAGGCGTGCACCACCACGCCCAGCTGTTTTTATTTGTTAAAGTGGCTCGATCCTCTGACTTTATTCACGAAGCACGTGCCTAAGCAGAGGAATACGGTGATAAAGGCCTGTACAGAAGTGTGGCACACTGCGTGGAGAAATCTGGGCTGGCAGACAGATAATCCTGTTCAGGACGCTTTGTACTAAAAGAAGGCTTTTGAAGGCCATTTTGAGAATGAAGCAACTGGAGGACCATGAAGCCTTTGAGAACTCATCATTAATTGGACTTTACTACAACGATGGACTTCTCTGTACAGGGTCAGATGACTTGTCTGCAAAACTATGGGATGTAAGCACAGGGCAGTGACTTATGGCATCCAGACCCACACTTGTGCAACGATGAAGTTCAACAAACAAAAGCTTGTGACAGGCTCCTTTGACAACTCCTGAGTTCTGGGATTAAAGGCGGCGTATGCAACCACACCCAGCTCTAGACATTATATTCTCTTAAGGGCGAACAAATGAAACCAAGATTTCTCCAGCAGTGGTGTTGTACGCCTTTAATCCCAGCACTCAGGAGGCAGAGGCTAGGAGGATCACTGTGAGTTCGAGGCCACCCTGAGACTACAGAGTGAATTCCAGGTCAGCCTGGGCTAGAGTGAGACACTACCTTGAAAAACAAAAATTAAAAAAAATAATAATAATAATAAATAAAGATTTGGCCAATTGGGAGAGACATCCACTGCAAGTGCTTAAAGACACTGTCTGTCTCTGAAGACAGAAGTATCTGCCTGCAGCCGAGACCTCATTTTGATGGCAAATACGTGGTCTGCAGTTCGGCCCTTGGTCTCTACCAGTGGGACTTGGCCAGTTACGATAGTCTCAGAGTCATCAAGACACCCGAGGTAGCAAACTTGGCCTTGCTTGGCTTTGGAGATGTGGTTGAGACTTGAAGACAGAGAGCCCGATTAGCCTGCTGGCCTCTGCCGGAGTACAGGAAATCAGAGAGCCGCTCCAGCTTCCTGGCAGACGAAGCGTCCTGGCTGAATGGACTGGACGGGCATGATGACACGGGCTCGGTTTCTGCCACCAGCATGCCTGACCACAGTATTCACCTGGTGTTGTGGAAGGAGCACGGCTGACACCACGAGCCATTACCACTGACTGACTTTGGATGCCAGGGCTGTGGGTTTTGGGTGCAACCTCCGTGGCAGCCGACCGCGTGAACCAAAGTTCTCACCTCATGGTATCATCACGCAGTGCACAGTCATTATCCATCGATGTTAGCCAGGGGCCAGGGCTTGGGCAGGGAGGGCTTGTTTTATTGACAGACACTGGCAGCATGCTGATGGGGCACACCACTGACTTCATTTGTACTTAGTCATGTTCATCAGTATAAAAGGATACATTTTGGGGTTTGTCATTCTTTTTTTTTTTTTTTTTTTTTTTTTTTTTGGTTTTTCGAGGTAGGGTCTCACTCTAGCCCAGGCTGACCTGGAATTCGCTATGGAGTCTCAGGGTGGCCTCGAACTCACGGCAATCCTCCTACCTCTGCCTCCTGAGTGCTGGGATTAAAGGTGTGCGCCACCACACCCGGCTGGGGTTTGTCATTCTTGAGTGGAATACTGGTTTTAAGTAAAGAAAGTTAAATGATTAAAAAAAAAAAGGCTGGGTGTGGTGGTACATGCCTTTAATCCCAGCATTTGTGATTAAAGTAGGAGAATCGCCATAAATTCAAGGCCACCTTGAGACTACATAGTGAAGTCCAGGTCATCCTGGGCTAGAGTGAGACCCTACCTCAAAAAAACAAAAAAAGCCAGGCATGGTGGCACATGCCTTTAGTCCCAGCACTTGGGAGGCAGAGGTAGGAAGATTGCCCTGAGTTCAAGGCCACCCTGAGATTACATAGTGATTTCCAAGTCAGCCTGGGCTAAAGTGAGACCCTACCTCAAAAAACAGCAAAAAAAAGTTTTATTTTTTTAAGTTCCTGCATTTTCCTTGCCTCTTATTCTGCTTTCCTTTTTCTCTTGGGGTATGTGTGCGATGATGTACGTATAGTGTACACATGTACATTTGAAGATACACACCTATGTGTTCACATATGGAAGCCAAAGCAGGAAGTAGGGTATCTTCTTCCAGTTTGTTTCCTGACTGTCTCTCACTAACCCTGGAGCGCCTCCTGTTTTCAGTCAGACTGGCTAGCCAATAGGCCCCAGCAACCCTCCTATCTCTGCCCCATTTAGTGTTGGGGTTTCAGGCATGCAAAGGCACACCAGGCTTTTTATGTGGGTGTTGGGGATCAAACTGAGGCCCTCATACTTATGCAGTAAGCACTCTTACCCACTGAGCCATCTTCCCACACCCATCTTACCCTACTTTCTTAAAATCTGGCTTGGGCCAGGCACGGTGGTGCAGAGGTAGGAGGGTCGCTGTGTGTTCAACGCCACCCTGAGACTACATAGTGAATTCCAGGTCAGCCTGGGCTAGAGCAAGAACCTACATCGAAAAACAAAACAAAACAAAACAAAATTCTGGTGTGGTGGCACAAACCTTCAATCCCAGCATTTGGGAGGCAGAGGTAAGAGAATCACTGTGAGTTCGAGGCCACCCTGAGAATACAGAGTGAGTTCCAGGTCAGTCTGGGATAGAATGAGACCCTTTTTTTTGTTTGTTTGTTTGTTTTTCGAGGTAGGGTCTCACTCTAGCCCAGGCTGACCTGGAATTCACTATGGAGTCTCACGGTGGCCTCGAACTCACAGCGATCCTCCTACCTCTGCCTCCCGATGCTGGGATTAAAGGCGTGCACCACCACGCCCGGCCCCCTAACTTTTTTTTGTTTGTTTGTTTTTGGTCTTTCAAGGTAGGGTGCCACTCTAACCCAGACTGACCTGAAATTCATTATGTAGTCTCAGGGTGGCCTCAAACTCAAGGCAGTCCTCCTACCTCTGCCTCCCCAGTGCTGGGATTAAAGGCATTGGCCACCATGCCCACTGAGACCCTACCTTGAAAACAAAACAAAACAAACAAAAACCTCGTTTCCTAGAGCTGGGAGCATAGCTCAATGAGTGGCATGGAGTTTGTCTAGCAGGCCCGGAGTCCTGGGTTCAAGTCCCAGAACTATAAAAACAAACAGAAAATTGGCTTCCCCAGAGACCAACACTACCAGCAAATTGTTACAATGAATTTAAGAAAATTCTGTTTTTCAATGGCTTTCAAAATATCTCTGTAGTCGCCATCGCTGTGAGTTCGAGGCCACCCTGAGACTACATAGTAAATTCCAGGTCAGCCTGGACTAGAGCGAAACCCTACCTTGGAAAGAAAAAAAAAAAAAAAAAAAAAAAGGAAGGAAGGACAGACGGACAGGAGCAGGCCGGAAGAAGGGAGGGAAAACGTCTGTGACTTAGCAGATAAGCCATAGTAGGCAGTTCAATCAAGTGGAGACAATGGGTGCTGACATCAGGGGAGCTCCCTCCCTGGTGCTGGGGGCCACTCACCGGAAGCAGTGCCGGTGATAGAGCCTGCCCTCGGCCAGGTACCGCTGCACCAGGTGCACCCGCTGCCCACAGGCCGCACATATGCTGCTGGGGGGCTGGGGGGCGCCCTGCTCCGACAGGCTGCCTGAGGAGAGCTCCTTACCCTGCGGGGAACGAGGTACAGTCACCAGTCAGTCACACCACCACAGAACACTCTCCCTCTTGCCCCTCCCTGGCCCTCCACGTGCACCCAGCTTCATGGTGTAACATACAAGGATCAGCACCCTAGGAGGGGCAGAGGATGAGAGACTGTCTCCCCCAGATGAGGAAGCCAAAACCCAGGAAGGGGAAGGATTTTCTCAAGGTCACCAGGCCAGGAAGGAAACGCGGAAGCTCACACTTCCAGTTTCCAAGCGCCCCAGGAAAAGCAATTTTTTTTTTTTTTTTTTTTTAGTTTTCTGAGGTAGGGTCTCCTCACTCTAGCTCAGGCTGTCCTGGAATTCACTATATAGTCTCAGGGTGGCCTCGAACTCATGGTGATCCTCCTACCTCTGCCTCCCAAGTGCTAGGATTAAAACTGTGCACCACCACGGCCGGCTCAGGAAAAGCAATTCTTGGTTGTACATTTCTTCCCAGTGGCTGCTGGCCAAACTTCCTTATCTTTGTTTTGGGACTGTAGTCTCCCTGTGGACTATGTCCTGCTAGGTCCACCTCCCTTAAAAACTGCAGTTACAGGCTGGACAGATGGCTTTGTGGTTAAGGTGCTTGCCTATGAAGCCTAAGGACGACCCATGTTTGACTCTTCAGATCCCACGTTAACCAGACACAAAAGGTGAGGCAAGCACAAGGTCGTACAAGCCCACTAGGTGGCGAAAGTGTCTGGAGTTCAATTTCAGTGACTGAGGCACTAGGCGCCAATTCTCTCTCTCCCCCATCTCTGTCTCTGTCTGTCTCTTTCTTTCTCTCTCTCTCTAAAATAAATAAATAAATAAATAAATAAATAAATAAATAAATAAATAAATAAATAAAAACTGCAGTTAAATTACAGTCCCTCTACTGGCTGGTGCTCTGACTGGGAACACATCTCAGGACCTAGGCTCCCCACTGACTAACCCCAGCCAGTCTCAGTCCACTCAGCCTCCCTGGTCACTGGCCCTGGTCCTCTATAAAGCATGTGAAAAGTTGATGTCTTTAGGGCAGGGTGGATCCCCAACTTGTCTGCTGAGGGACCTTGGAACTTCCCTGAGCCAGAGTTTCCTATCTGCACGCCAGGGCCTAAGATGCTGGAAGAATGAGAGATCACTGACTCAAGCGATTATGCATGCACCTCCTGACAGTCCCATGGTGGTCAAGTAAGCATGAGGCCTGCCTCTCCCTGTCCCAGACCCACTGGGGTGCTGGAGAGGAATGAGGACTCCAGCTCCTGCCAGAGAGCCCCAGGTCACAAAGCCAGTGGGGCAGACAGACAACATGGTCAGGGCCAGCTTCCTCCTGTGATAGTCATTGCAATGACAGCTGTCCCCAGTCCATCCTGCCCACCCCACGTGCCTGCCTACCTGAGCCTCGTCTCCTGGTTCGGAAGCAGTGGGTGTTACGGATGGTGGGGAAGGGGGCTTTGAGTCATTTCTGGGTGGTGAGCCAGCAGCTGCAAGACAGGGAAGACGACCCTGAGACAGGTGCAGATCCCCGAGCCCCGGAAGCACCAGCTTGGCCAGAAATCTGAGCTTGCAGCCTCCCGGTCACACAGACCAAGGGACACTTACACTCTCAAGCCATGTGCCAAAGGCAAGCCATTCAACCTTGCTGAGCCTCCCTCAAAGGGAGACAGTGGGTAGTTTGTTGGGCACAGGGTTAGTGCTCGCTCAGGTACAACAGAATTCCCAGCATGTGGCAGCTTCCTTCCCACCCAGGAAGAGGGATAAGGGCAGAAAAAGAAAAGAACACACAGGTGTTGACCTGAAGACTCAGGAAAGTGGCTTGCACCCTAGGGACACCTATCTGTCCCCAAGTGAGTAGGTGTGGTCCAGAGCCCTGCCAGCTGGCCTTCAACAGAGGAAACCCAACCACCCCTCTCCAGAGGTCCCCTGAGACCAGCTCCCTTGCCCTGGGTACAGCATGTAAAACGCTGAGCACCTCTGCACCCAAGGAGTAAAACAAAACCCAACTTCCAAAGACTTGTGTACTTCAAACATGGTCCCTGGGCCAGGCGTGGTGGCACACGCCTTTAATCCCAGCCCTCGGGAGGCAGAGGTAGGAGGATCACCACGAGTTCGAGGCCACCCTGAGACTATATAGTGAATTCTAGGTCAGCCTGCAGCCTGGGCTAGAGCGAGACCCTACCTCGAAAAGCAAACAAACAAAAAAAGGTCCCTGGCCAGGTGTGGCTGCATGCACCTTTAATCGTAGCACCTCAGGAGGCTGAGGTAGGAGGGTTGCTGTTAGTTGGAGGCCAGCCTGAGACTACATAGTGAATTCCAGGTCAGCCTGGGTTGGAACAAAACCCTACCTTGAAAAACCAAATAGTAATAATAATAGATATTATTATTATTCAACACAAGTTCCTTACTGTAGTCTGCAATACTACTTAACCAGGGTTCAATTCCCAGTCCATGAACGGTCCTGAGTTCACATGGTAAAGAGCACCCAGCCCATTTAAGCGAAACAGAAAACATCTGCTCACTGTAAAGGGTATTACATCTTCTACGGAAGCCAGGCGTGGTGGTCCACACCTTTAAACCCAACAGTTGGGAGGCAGAGGTAGGAGGAGTCCCTGTGAGTTTGAGGCCACCCTGACACTACAGAGTAAATTTCAGGTCAGTCTGGGCTAGAGCAAGACCCTACCTTGAAAAAATTAAAAAAAATCTTATATGGGGAAGAATTATTTTCTAAAACTTGCTTTAGCTACACATATGTACACAAACTTGAGTGTGGCAGGGAATATATTTCTTACTGAGTCATGATCAGAAGGTTTGGAAGACCAGCAGCTAGGCAAGTCCCTACAATATCTTCCCCAGGGCATCCCCTTTCCTCCTCCCTTCCACCTTAATCCAGGCAATGCATGACACCATGCTGCCCTGAGCCTGTGAAACATCCCACATCTTCACAAGGCTGCCTCTTCCTGCTCAGTTCAAATGTCACCTCTTCAAAAGCCATCCTGGACAGCTCCTCTACAGAGGCTATTCCTTTCCACTTTTCATTTTTTTATGATCTTCCCTGAGATCCTAGGAAAAAATTCTGCTTAATGTTCTGGTCCCTCTCTTCCTGCACATCTCACAATGTAAGCTCTGGTCCCTTTCTTCCTCCACATCTCACAATGTGAGCTCTGGTCCCTCTCTTCCTGCACATCTCACAATGTGAGCTCTGGTCCCTCTCTTCCTCCACATCTCACAATACAAGCTCTGGTCCCTCTCTTCCTCCACATCTCACAATGTGAGCTCTGGTCCCTCTCTTCCTCCACATCTCACAATGTAAGCTCTGGTCCCTCTCTTCCTCCACATCTCACAATGTGAGCTCTGGTCGCTCTCTTCCTGCACATCTCACAATACAAGCTCTGGTCCCTCTCTTCCTCCACATCTCACAATGTGAGCTCTGGTCCCTCTCTCCCTCCACATCTCACAATACAAGCTCTGGTCCCTCTCTCCCTCCACATCTCACAATACAAGCTCTGGTCGCTCTCTTCCTCCACATCTCACAATGTAAGCTCTGGTCCCTCTCTTCCTGCACATCTCACAATGTAAGCTCTGGTCCCTCTCTCCCTCCACATCTCACAATGTAAGCTCTGGTCCCTCTCTCCCTCCACATCTCACAATACAAGCTCTGGTCGCTCTCTTCCTCCACATCTCACAATGTGAGCTCTGGTCCCTCTCTTCCTGCACATCTCACAATGTGAGCTCTGGTCCCTCTCTTCCTCCACATCTCACAATACAAGCTCTGGTCCCTCTCTTCCTCCACATCTCACAATGTGAGCTCTGGTCGCTCTCTTCCTGCACATCTCACAATGTAAGCTCTGGTCCCTCTCTTCCTGCACATCTCACAATGTGAGCTCTGGTCCCTCTCTTCCTCCACATCTCACAATACAAGCTCTGGTCCCTCTCTTCCTCCACATCTCACAATGTAAGCTCTGGTCCCTCTCTTCCTCCACATCTCACAATACAAGCTCTGGTCCCTCTCTTCCTCCACATCTCACAATGTAAGCTCTGGTCCCTCTCTTCCTCCACATCTCACAATGTAAGCTCTGGTCCCTCTCTTCCTGCACATCTCACAATGTAAGCTCTGGTCCCTCTCTTCCTCCACATCTCACAATGTAAGCTCTGGTCCCTCTCTTCCTGCACATCTCACAATGTAAGCTCTGGTCCCTCTCTCCCTCCACATCTCACAATGTAAGCTCTGGTCCCTCTCTTCCTGCACATCTCACAATGTAAGCTCTGGTCCCTCTCTTCCTGCACATCTCACAATGTAAGCTCTGGTCCCTCTCTTCCTGCACATCTCACAATGTGAGCTCTGGTCCCTCTCTTCCTCCACATCTCACAATGTAAGCTCTGGTCCCTCCCTTCCTCCACATCTCACAATGTAAGCTCTGGTCCCTCCCTTCCTCCACATCACACGATACAAGCTCTGGTCCCTCTCTTCCTCCACATCACACGATACAAGCTCTGGTCCCTCCCTTCCTCTGCATCTCACAATGCAAGTTCTGGTCCCTCTCTTTCTGCACATCACATGATGTAAGCTCTGGTCCCTCTCTCAGCAGTCTCCCCAGCAGCCAGCCTAGGGCCTGGCACAAGTTAAAAGCATGACAACGTGCCAGGTGCCGGGGCGACACAACTGCCAAGACAGAGATGTTCTCTAGGGAGGGAAGATGAGTAGGAAGATGGGGGGCTGGAACGCTGCCTCAGCAGTATAGTGCCTGCTAATCCTGCACAAGGTCCTGGGTTTCAGCCCTAACATCAAAATATATTTTTATTATTTTAAGAGAGAGAGAGAGATACAGAAAGGGTGTGCCAGGGCCTTTTGCCACTACAAATAAGCTCTAAATGCATGTGCCACTTCGTGTGTCTGGCTTTACATGTTATGGTGATTGGATTCAGGCATCCCCCATAAACTCACGTGCTCTGAATGCTTGTTCCCAAGTGATGGCCATCTGGGAACTGGGGCCTTGTTGGACGAGGGGTGTTGCTGGGGACAGGCTTATGGGCGTTACAGGCAGCTTCCCCTTGCCACTGTGTGGCCCACCCTCCTGCTGCTGTTTACTACCTGCTGTGGCAGAGGTGATGTCCAGCCTCTTCCCTGCCCATCAGAGAAGCTCCCTTTGAGTCTGTAAGCTGCAATAAACAACTTTCCTCCCATCACCTGCTTTTAATTGGGTGCTTCTTTCTAGCAACAAGAAGGTAACTGCAACACATGGGTACTGGAGAAACGAACCTGGACCGGGAGGCTTACAAGCAAATGCCTTTAACAAATGAGCCATCTCTCCACTCCTCAAAATACATATATACGAAGCCAGGAGTGGTGGTGCACACCTTTAATCCCAGCACCCAGGAGGCAGAGGTGGGAGGATCAATGTGAGTTCGAGGCTACCCTGAGACTACATAGTGAATTCCAGGTCAGCCTGGGCTAGAGTGAGACCCTACCTCGAGAAAAAAAAAAAAAAAAAAAAAACATATATACAAGTACTGTGTCCTCTGGGAGGTAGGGGCTACAGGTGGCCCTGGAGAGGCAGGGCGGGTGGCCTGGTAGAAACTATTGCACAGATGAAGACAAGCAGGAAAGAACAGGCCAGTGATGGGAAATGGGTAAGGACAGCAAGACCAGCAAGAAGGCTTAGTGGCTTGAAAGATGGCTCAAAAGTTAAAGGCACTTGTTTGCAAACCTTCAAGGCCTGGGTTCAATTCCCCAGTACACAGGTAAAGCTAGATGCACAAAGTGGTGCATGCATCTGGAATTCCTTTGCAGTGTTAGGCAGGCCATGGTGTATCCATACTCACTCCCCCGTCTCTGTCTTTCTCTCTCAGTAAAATAAGTAAAACATTTAAAAGAAAAAGAAAAAGAAAAGAAGAAAGAAAGAAAAGCTTAACAGTGATAGAATATGATGTATTCAAAGATGCATGAGAGAGGCTGGAGAGATGGCTCAATGGTTAAAGGTACTTGCCTTGCCAGGACTGAAAGCCCAATTGTCACAGGTTCGATTCCCTAGTACCCACATGAAGCCAGATGCACAAAGTGGTGCATGTGTCTGGAGTTTGTTTGCAGTAGCAGGAGGTCCTGTCTTGTCCATACTCACTCTTTTTGTCTGCCACTTTCTGTCTCCCTCAAATAAATAAAATAATAAAATAAAACAAGCTGGGTGTGGTGGTGCACGCCTTTAATCCCAGTACTCAGGAGGCAGAGGTAGGAGGGCTGCGGTGAGTTTGAGGCCACCTGAGACTACATAGTGAATTCCAGGTCAGCCTGGGCTAGAGCAAGACCCTGCCTTGAAAAACCTTAAAAAAATAAATAAATAAAATAAAATGTAAGCCAGGTATGGTGGTGCATACCTTTAATCCCAGAATTTGGGTAGCAGAGGTAGGAGGATTACCATGGGTGCAAGGCCACCCCGAGACTACATAGTGAATTCCAAATCAGCCTGGGCTAGAGTGAGACCCTACCTCAAAAAAAAGGGGGGGGGCTGGAGGGATGGCTTAGCAGTTAAGGCGTTTGCCTGCAAAGCCAAAGGACCCAGGTTTGATTCCCCAGGACCCGCGTTAGCCAGATGCACAAGGTGGCACAAGGCGTCTGGAGTTTGTTTGCAGTGGCTGTAGGCCCTGGCGCACCCATTCTCTCTCTGTCTCTCCCCCTCCCTCTTTCTCTGTCAAATAAATAAATTAATTAATTAATTAATTAAAATGTTAAAAAAAAAAAAAGAGCCAAGTGTGGTGGTACACACCTTTAATCCCAGCACTTAGGAGGTAGAGATAGGAAGACTACCAAGAGTTCAGGGCCACCCAGAGACTATGGAGTGAATTCCAGGTCAGCCTGGGCTAGAACAAGACTCTAACTCATTAAAAAAAAAAAAAAAAAAAAAGAGGGCTGGAGAGATGGCTTAGCAGTTAAGGCACTTGCCTACAAAGGCAAAGGACCTACGTTGAATTCCCCAGGACCCACATAAAGCCAGATGCACAAGGTGGCGTATGTGTCTGGAATTTGTGTGCAGTGGCTACAGGCCCTGGTGCACCCATTCTCTTTGTCTCTCTGCCTCTTTCTCTCTCTGTCTCTCAAATAAATAAATTAAATTAAATATTTGAAAGAAAGAAAGAAAGGAAGGAAGGAAGGAAGGAAGGAAGGAAGGAAGGAAGGAAGGAAGGAAGGAAGGGCAGGCTAGCTTAGCGGTTAAGGAGCTTGACTGTCCTAGGACATGATTGCAATCAGGAAATACAGGTGGCACAGGAGGTGACCTCACACAACCAATGAGCTCCCTGTGTGTGCTGGCTTTGGTTTGTTCATTTTCTGAGATCTGAGCTTGTCACGCAGGGTAAAGTAGCCACCACATTCCCAGCTGTATCCCTAAGGTCCAGTGCAGTGCTGTCTTTGTTGTTGTTTTTCCTCTTTTAAAAAATATATTTTGGGCTGGAGAGATGGCTTAGCAGTTAAGCACTTGCCTGTGAAGCCTAAGGACCCCAGTTCAAGGCTCGATTCCCCAGGACCCACATTAGCCAGATGCACAAAGGGGCGCATGCATCTAGAGTTCGTTTGCAATGGCTGGAGGCCCTGGTGCACCCATTCTCTCTCTCTGCCTCTTTCTCTGTCTGTCTGTCGCTCTCAAATCAATAAATAAAATAAAATTTATTTATTTATTTGAGAGAGAGAGAAAGCGAGGCAGATAGAAAGAGAATGGGCGCGCCAGGGTCTCCAGCCGCTGCAAATGAACTCCAGACACAAGCACCACCTTGTGCATCTGGCTTATGTGGGTCCTGGGGAATTGAACCTGGGTCCTTTGGCTTTGCAAGCAAGTGCCTTAACCGCTAAGCCATCTCTCCAGCCCTTTGTTGTTGCTTTGAGACAGGGTCTCATCCTGTAGCCCTGGCTAACCTGGGATCCACTATGTAATCAAGGCTGCCCTCAAACTTCAAGCAGTTCTCCTGGCCCAGCCTCCCAAGTATGAGGATTACAGGCATGAACTACCCCACCCAGCCAGAGCTGTCTTATTCAATAAATACTGAAGTAAGTGAATCAATATTCAGCTAAGGAATGACGGCCTGCTTCCTCAGCTGTTTGACTGAAGCTCAGAACCAAGGAGCAGACACCTGCAGAGCAGGCTCCCTGAGGGCTGGGTCCCCTCTCACCTTGGCCAGGACCGGTGAAGTGGTTGTAGTACTGAGACACGTAGGTCATGATGCTGAGGCAGTCGGGGACACTCATGGAGACCATGTCATTAGGGTCCAGGAGAGCAGGGATCCCCAGCTCCTTTTCAGCCACTTCAAAGGCCTGGGACGGAGGCAGGCACAAGGGTGGGGGCAGAAGCAACCGTGGCGAGGAGGCAGTGTTAGTAAGACCTCCCCAAGGTCTTACTCCCCAAGATGGGAAGACTGGAACTTCCCCTTGGCTTCAGGACTTCCCCAAGCCCCACCCAAAGGCCTAGAAGAGCAAGCCTGCTACTCCAGGCAAGGGCACCCATGCGAAGTGTGTGGTGGGGAGAGGACCATCTCTAGGACCTACACACACACATTCACACACACACACACACACATTCTCACACACACACACTTCAAAGGCAGCAACCTAGGGTGACTCCTGCCCTCCTCCACACCCCCACACAGCCCTTGGGCTTCTGTCTGTCTGAGTACTCACCAAACGGTTATTCTCGAAGACATTGTCTTTGGAGAGTGAATGGAAGTCTCTGCAAGAAAAGGACAGGACTGGTCAATAGAGGAAGTGATAGGCATGAGCACAGTCAAAAAGGATGGGTCAGGGCTGGGGAGACGGGTCAACAGTTAAAGGTACTTGCTTGCGAAGCCTAAGAACCCAGGTTCGATTCCCCAGAACCCACGTAAGCCAGATGTACAAGGTGATGCATGCATCTGGAGTTTGTATGCAATGGCTAGAGGCCCTGGTGTGCCCATTCTCTCTCCCGCTCTCTCTCTCATAAATAAATTCTGGTGTGGTTTTTTGTTTTTGTTTTTTGCTTTTTTCAAGGTAGGGTCTCACTCTAGCCCAGCTGACCTGGAATTCACTATGTAGTTTCAGAGTGGCTTCGAACTCATGGCGATCCTCCTACCTCCGGCTCTCGAGTGCTGGGATTAAAGGCGTGCGCTCCCACGCCTGGCAATAAAAATAAAATTTTTAAGAGGTGCTTGCAGCTGATCCCACATAAAGCCAGAAGCACAAAGTGGCACATGTGTCTGGAGTTCGTTTGCAATGACTAGAGGCCCTGTTGTGTCTATTCTCTCTATCTCCTCCACGCCCCCCAGTCTCTCTCTCTTGAATAGAGTATTTTTCTTAATTCTTTTAAACAGCTGGGCATGGTGGCGCCCACCTTTAATACCAGCACTCGGGAAGCAGAGGTAGGAGGATCACCATGAGTTCAAGGCCACTGTGAGACTACATAGTGAATTCCAGGTCAGCCTGGGCCAGAGTAAGACCCTAACTCGAACCCCCCCCCCAAAAAAATTTGAGTTGACCTCTTCACGGCCAGGGTCAGCCTTAGCTCTGCAAGGATAGAAAGAGTTTTGAGGTAACAAGCTGTTGCAAATGGAGCTAGGGCTATCAGGCAGGAGGCAAGAGTTAGCTCCTGGCCCTGAAGCATCCAACTGGGAAGCTTTCAAGTCCCAGATTACCCCCCCACTCCCCCGGGAATTCTACACACTTTCCCAGGAGTCAGAGGCAAACAGGCCACAAGACCAAGAGGTATACTTGCGATACAAGGGATCTGTAGACTGGCCTCATCCTACCTAGACCAGAGCTGAGCCTGCCTCTTCACAGCAATTCATCTTACAAATACAGACATTGAAACTCAAGAGGGGAAGCCATGACCCCCGGGAGTCCCTGCTTCTGGCCCTTTCCACTGCATGTCACAGACTCACACAAGCCATCCCAAGCGCAGAATCCAATTCCAGCCCAGCCCCAGGATAATTCCTTTCATGTGCATGCACTTGTAGTGAGCATGCTTGTATGTCTGTGTGTAGGTGGGTGCATGTATATGCACAAATGTGTGAAGGCCTTTTTATTTATTTATTTTGTTTTTTAATATTTTATTTTATTTGTTTAAGAGAGAGAGAGAAATACAGAAATAGGCAGGTGGAGAGAGAAAGAGAGAGAATAGGTGCACCAGGGCCTCCAGCCACTGCAAAGGAACTCCAGATGTGTGCACCCCCTTGTGCATCTGGCCTACATGGGTCCTGGGGAGTCGAATCAGGGTCCTTTGGCTTTGCAGGCAAGTGCCTTAGCTGCTAAGCCATCTCTCCAGCCCATTTATTTTGATTTTTGAGGTAGGGTCTCACTCTAGCTCAGGCTGACCTGGAATTCACTGTATACTCTCAGGGTGGCCTTGAACTCACAGTGATGCTCCTATCTCTGCCTCCCGAGTGCTGGGATTAAAGGTGTGCGCCACCACAACCGGCTCCTTTCTAATATTTTTACTTATTTATTTGCAAGCAGAGAGAGAGAGAAAAGAGAGAAAGAGAGAATGGGCGAATGGGCACGCCGGGGCCTCTAGCCACTGCAAATGGACTCCAGATGCACGTAGATCGTTAGGCTTTGCAGGCAAGTGCCTTAACCACTTAGCCATCTCTCCACCCCAATACTGGCTGCCTCAATCACCCTCCACCTTATTCTTTGAGATAGGATCTTTCTCTGAACCCACAGCTCACAGATTCAGCTAGCCAGTGAACCCCAGGGAATCCCTACCTCCCCGCCCTCACCCCCCCCCCCAGGGCTGGGATTACAGTCAAGAGCACCACGTGATGCGCATTCTGGGGATCTGAACTCAGGTCCTCATGCTTACACCAAAAGCACTTTACATCACTGATCATGTCCCCGGCCTGCAAATGTTTTTCTTAATGGGGCCATGAATAGAAGAACAGGTTGGAACCAGAGTGGAAATGGAATATATTCCAGAGCTGCTGGTGCAGGATGGCTGTTCTGCCTTGCCAGGCCACTTCTGGAGACAGCTTCCCCAGTGGGAGCACTGAGGGGTTTTCCAGCTTCTGAAGTGGGGCAGGTCAGTGGCAGCGGGACCTCCCACGGGGTGCTGGCTTTATCTATCCCCCTCTACCCCACAGCCTCTTGGGCACAGAGTCCAGCCTGCAGCCTTCCCCTCTTTCTCTGGCCAAAAACTGCAGCCAAGAGAGCTGAGTGAGTTGGCTGGAGCACAAGCAGGCGGGGCACCTGCAGGCCTGGATCCCAGGCCTGCTCTTCCAAGGTGGGCTTTGTCACCAAGACCATGGCCAGGTCAGCACGTCTTCCCACCTCTGTTGCCCCATCTGGCCCCTGCTTGCAGCGCTTGGGCACGGTGGTAAAGGGCAGGCTTCCAGAACAAGACGGAGCACACAAGCAAACCCACCTTGCCTTCGCTTCCGCACTGCCTAAGTGACCTTCAGCGAGCCAGTTAACCTCTCTGCGCTAAGCCTCCTGGTGTGTGACACTGAGCCCAGGGCCAGAGACACACCAGCCCGGTCCCTGACACAGGCTGGTCCCAAGACTGACCCAAAGCAACCTGCCTGGGCTGGTTATCTGGTCTCCTCAGTCGTGTTCCTCGAAGGCGGGAGTCATATGGTGCCCGCCTTGCTCCACTACACAGCTGCCAGTACAGTTCCTCTACAAATGCATGCTGAATGAATGCGTGGTACAAACACTGTGAATCTGTGAAAACCCACAGGATACTACAGTTTGCCTGCAACTTCTCCTCCCACGCCATCTCAGTCTTTCCCTAAGATCTAGGTGTTGGTAACATAGATCTTTCTGAGTTTTCAGAAGCTTGCATAGTTATGTCTGTTTCTAGGGGAGATGAAGGCATAAAAATGAAAGCTACAAGCCAGGCGTGGTGGCGCACGCCTTTAATCCCAGCACTTGGGAGGCAGAGATAGGAGGATCGCCGTGAGTTCGAGGCCACCCTGAGACTCCATAGTGAATTCCAGGTCAGCCTGGGCTAGAGACCCTACCTCGAAAAACCAAAAAAAAATGAAAGCTACAGGCCAGGTGCGGTGGCACACGCTTTTAATCCCAGCACTTGGGAGGCAGAGGCAGGAGGGTCAGCGTAAGTTCAAGGCCACCCTGAGACTACATAGTGAATTCCAGATCAACCTAGACTAGAGTGAAATCCTATCTCGAAAACCCCCCCCCAAAAAAAAAGAAAAAAAAAGGAAGGGGGGACTGGAGAGACGACTTAGCGGTTAAGGCGTTTGCCTGCAAAGACAAAGGACCCAGGTTCGATTCCCCAGGATCCACGTAAGCCAGATGAACAAGGGGACGCATGCATCTGGAGTTCATCTGTAGCAGCTGGAGGTCCTAGCATGCCCATTCTCTCTCTCAAATAAATAAAAATGAAAGCTAGACCTGGGCGGTGGTGGCTCACACCTTTAATTCCAGCACTCGGGAGGCAGAGGCAAGAGGATGGCCATAAATTCGAGGCTACCCTGACATGACAGTGAATTCCAGGTCAGCCTGAGCTAGAGTGAGACCCTACCTTGGGGAAAAAAAAAAAAATGAAAGCTACATGGTTCATGACTTCAAGAAAGCGAGAGAAATGGGGACTGGGGAGACTGTGTGCAAAGTCTGCTGGCCTGGGTTCAATTCTCAAGCCACCCACGTAAAGCCAGATGCAAAGTGGCACACAAAAGGACTGTTCATTTTCAGCTTCAAGACACACACATATGTGCATGTAAATAAATAATAAAGAAAGTGGGGCTGGAGAGATGGCTTAGCGGCTAAGCGCTTGCCTGTGAAGCCTAAGGACCCCAGTTTCAGGCTCAATTCCCCAGTACCCACATAAGCCAGATGCACAAGGTGGCGCATACATCTGGAGTTTGTTTGCAGTGGCTGGAGGCCCTCTCTCTCTTTCTCTCTCTTGTCTGTCTGTCGCTCTCAAATAAATTTTAAAAAAAGAAAGAAAGAAAGAGGTATAAAAAGCAAAAAACAGCCAGGCATGGCACACACCTTTAATCCCAGCACTTGGGAGGCAGAGGTAGGAGTTCAAGGCCACCCTGAGACTACATTAGTGAATTCCAGGTCAGCCTGGGCTAGAGCGAGACCCTTCCTCAAAAAAAAAATAAAAGCAAAAAAAAAAAAAAAAAAAAAGGCCAGTTGTGGTGGCACACGCCTTTAAATCTCAGCACTCGGGAGGCAGAGGTAGGAGGATCACCATGAGGCTTTTTTTTTTTTTTTTTTTTTTTTTTGAGGTAGGGTCTCACTCTAGCCCAGGCTGACCTGGAATTCACTATGGAGTCTCAGGGTGGCCTCGAACTCACAGCAATCCTCCTACCTCTGCCTCCCGAGTGCTGGGATTAAAGGCATGCACCACCACGCCCAGCTCGATCACCATGAGTGTGTGGCCACCCTGAGACTCCATAGTGAATTCCAGGACAGACTGGGCTAGAGTGAGACCCTACCTAAAAAAAGAAAAGAAAAAGCCAGTCATGGTGGTACAAGATGTAGTAGGATGGCTGTAAATTCCTAAATTCCAGGCCAGCTTGGGACTACAGAGTGAATTCCAGATCAGCCTGGGCTACAGTGAGATCCTGCCTCAAAAATACCAAAAACAGGGCTGGAGAGATGGCTTAGCGGTTAAACGCTTGCCTGTGAAGCCTAAGGACCCTGGTTCGAGGCTCGATTCCCCAGGACCCACGTTAGCCAGATGCACAAGGAGGCGCACGCATCTGGAGTTCGTTTGCAGTGGCTGGAGGCCCTGGCGCGCCCATTCTCTCTCTCTCTCTCTGTCACTCTCAAATAAATAAATAAATGAATGAATGAATGAACAAAAAAAATACCAAAAACAAAAAAGGCTATCTTATCTAGGGAGGCAGAGGTAGGAGGTCTGCCATGAGTTCCAGGACAGCCTGACACTACAGAGTGAGTTCCAAGTCAGGCTGGGCTAGAGTGAGACCTTTCCTTGCAAAAAAAAAAAAAAAAAGGCCTGGAAGTATCATGGACCAGCCTGTCACTACCATAACAGAACCCTCCCCACTTCCCACAAAGACCTAGGCCAGCACTGGGCCTCACTGGCAGGGCCTATGGTCTCCCTGGTTGAACCACTTTACAAGGTGGTTCTTACCTCACTGTGGACCCCACTCTGCTGTCATAAAGATCTGCTCCTAAGGGTAGCTCAGTGGGAGAGTGCTCGCCTAGCATGCATGAAGCCCAAGGTTCAATCACAGAAGAAAAAAAAAAAGTAAGAAATCCACCCCTACCCATCACTGAGGCTTTCCCTAACCCTTCTGTAGGAACCAGGCTTCAGTTTCTCTTCCCTTCAATCAGCAGTCAAACCAGGCACCCTCCTCCCTGGCCAATGGCTGCCTGGACTTGACTCTGAATGTCTTCCTGGGAGAGGAGCACCCTGCCCCCCAGAGTCTCGCCAGCTGCATTCTTTCTCGGGTCCAAACCCATACGGCTCTCGGTGGCCCCACCACCCTCTTTAGCCAACCGAATGAGGCCCTCAACGACGTGTCCAACCTATCAGTGGACTGGTTGTTTGGTGCTTGGGTTCCACAAAAAATAATACAACCTGTGGCTCTCTGTATACCCCTCAGGCTGAGGGTCTCTGCTCAGGTGGGACCTTCAGCTGACCTTAGCCCTCACCTCTCCCTGAAGGTCTTCCCCTGGGCAGCCCTCTGGTCATTCTGACCAGGCATCACTGTTCAGTGACCTGGGTGCCCCACAAGTGTGGGACAGTGTGTGGGACCCTGCATTGTTGTCTTCTATCTCCGTCTGCATGGCTGGACACGATGTCCAGCACAGGGCAGTGACTCAAACACTCCTTGAAGATGAAGGGGTTAAACACACTGTCCTCCTCCCCCTACTGCTTAATAGTACCTCTTATACTAGCTAGTGGTAATTGCATGCTGATTATCCCATTTACAATCCTCCTGCCACACTGCTGCCAGGTAGGTCTTCCAGATGCCTGCAGGGACCCAGTGATTTGCCCCAGGCCTCAAACCTAAGCACCAGGGCACCTGCACTTGGAGCTTACAGGGTTCAGGACACAAAAGCTCGCCATCAACCTTGACGCCATCTCCCTGGAGACCTGCTTCCTACCTCAGCACTGGTCCTCAGCCAAAAAAAAAAAAAAAAAAAAAAGACCCCTCACCCTTAAAGCCGGAGGTACAATACAGGGTACAACCCCAGAGGCCTCTTCTACTGCGGCCGCACCCCCATGCCTCCCTCTGTTAGTAGTTAGGGTCACATGCTCTTCAGAAGGCAGCAACCTACCTAATGTCACCTGGTTCCCCTCTATATTCACACACCCCAAAACCCTCTTCAGAGCCCCACCAATACAGTACCACTGAACACAAGGTAAACCAGGTGCTTTGAAATGGGGCAATCCTTTTAAAGCACCCCCACATGCTGTGTCCTGGGAAAGCTTCCAGCCTGTGAGCTGGGGGCTGTAAACAAGATGGGTCAGGACCTAAAGCAGAAGAGAAGGCGGGTGCCCAGTGAGCTTTCAAGGCTTGATGAATGAGGGAATGAGAAGAATGAATGAATGAGGCTCTAGGGCCCAGGGCACAGCGCAGAGATAGAAGCCTCCCGTGTCCACTGGTCTGGGAGTGTGAACACATTTCCCCAGGAGAATCTCACTGGGCAGCTCCAGACAGGAAAGGGTCACTTCCCAGCCTGAAGCAATAAATTGGTGGTTTTCAATGGGATTGAGTCTCCCGTGTGCCACCCTGCCTGACTCCTCTTCCCTGTCCCACTTCCATGACCCACTAGGGACAGAAGAGCCATGACATGGCACACATCAAGGAGGTGCCGGGGGAGATCGTGTACCCCCCACCAGTCATTCAGCAGCCAAGAATCTAGGGGCTCCTCTCTACCAGGAACGGGGCTAGTCGCCTACTAGGAAACTAGAAGTAAGGGTTCACTATCCTCACAGAGCAAGGGGTTCCACAGAGTAACCAACCCCTCTATATGCCTTACTCTGGGGCTGATGTCCCTCTACCCTTCCAGGTCCTTTGGCTAGGTTATGAATCATCGGACGTAAAACCGTTGAAAAGAAGAAAAAAAAACTGTATTTAATGATTCACGTCCCCATGGGAGCCCCACAAAAGATAGGACTTGGCGAGTCAGATGACCGAAGCTTATAGAGACAGTATCCAGGCCCACAGAAGGCAACAGGAGCTTAGGGTTCAGGGGGAGGGGACTAAAGCTGCCTAGACCTGCAGCGGTCTCTCAGGTAGTAAGTTAACTGGGGCAGCATTCTTTCGGAGACTTTCCAGTAGATTTCCCTTACAGATGTAAATTTCTTTCACCAAAGCACACCCCCACAGTACAATCTCGGGACGGGTCTTTTTTTTTTTTTTTTTTTTTTTTTTTTTTTTTTGCTCACACCAGCTCAAGTGTCAAGTCTATTGGACTGACTTACCCTAAGCCTCTACAAATTTGGGCGTGCATGGCAGAAGAGGGGGGACTCGAGTGTGTCTGCTTGGAGAGGTTAACTTGGGAGGATCCCCCAGAAAGGGGTGCGGGGGCTGATCAGGTGAGGGCACGGAAAATCAGTGTCCCCACGGCGGGGTCAGGATCCCCAAGTCGGGCTGGGTTGGAGGTGGCGTGGGCGAGGTCAGAGCGACACGGTGGGGGAAGGGTGGCTGCCTGGGTCGGGGGTCTCGGTCCCCCCCACCACCTACACCCGCGGGGCGGCGCCGGGCACCGCGTCACAGAGGGGGGCGGCGGTCCCCAGCCCCGCGCGCCCCGCCCGCCCCGCCGCGCGCCCCGGGCACTCACAGCAGGTCGGGCCGGTGCCGGTGCAGGATGGCGCAGAACGCCAGGCCGTCCCGGAAGGAGCCGCTCAGGTCGCGGATGTCCACGCCGCCGTAACCCTCGCACTGGCGGCGGCACCAGGCCAGCAGCGCGCCCCGCGGCCCCGCCATGGCCCGGGCTCCGAGGTGGTGACGCCCCGGCTCCCGCCCGCTCCCGCCGCACCCGGGGCCGGTTTCCGGCTGCGGCTGCTCCCGGGGACGCTCACCGGCGGCCGGGGGCGGGGCCTGGCTGTCCTCGCCCGGCTGCGGCGGAGGGCTGCGGGCTTGCGGGCTGAGCTCGCCGCCGCCCCCGCCCGGCCTGCCCCGACCTGCCCGTGCAGCCGCCGCCCGCGTGGCCCCGGCCCGGCCCGGCCGCCGCTTACTCACCGCGGCCCGCTGCCCCACCGTGTGGGCCGGCCGCCTCCAACCCCGCCCGGGACCCGCCCGCGCCGCCGGGGAGCCGGGAAGGGGGAGCCGGCGCCCCACCCAGCGCTGGCCCCGCCCCCGCCGCGGACCCCCCACCCCCACCCCACCATCCTCCCCGGCGGGCGTCTCATCACCCCTCTGTCCTCCACGATCCCGCTCACCCCTTCCCCTAGGCAAACCCCTGGAAGAAGTTGGGACGGCCCACTGCAAGCTGGCCCCTCCCCGTGACCACCACCCGGCGGCTCCCCGGGAGCTCTCCCCCTCCCTCTGGGCCCCTCCAAGATTTGACTTTGCTAAACTAATCCACCCACCCCCACCCCAGGGCCTGAACGTGTCATAGTGCTTCCCCTGCAGACCCCAAGTCCTCCTCCCCTAATGACCACCGGGATCACCCCACTCTACATGCTGAAACACCCCTGAGCTCCAGGCCCTTCCCCCCCACACATACACCAACCCCTCTACCGCCACCATCAGACCTAGACACCTATGCGGTGACAGGATGGAGACTTACTAGCCAGCTGTTCGTGGCCAGTTCCCCTGCACCCACAGTGTAAACTCGGGGATCTCCCCATTACACATTCTTCAGGGGACCCTGTCCTTTAGCCTTTGGTTGTAGTTGCACAGGGCTGGGTTCCCGCTGAAAGTACCAAGGGAAACCAGAATTTTCTGTCTCTGGTGGGGAATATAGGCCGTTCACATGTGGCTTTGGAAGCCCCCCCCCCCAGCCTCATTGCCCATCTGCTGGCCCCTCCAAGACTGACCCGTGGACCCCTCCCCCAGAGGCCTCCCCTAACTAACTCCAGGCCTATGAATCAGCCTTGGCTCGGCTGCAGCGGCGGTGACATCACTCTGACCCGTGTAATAGCTGGTAGGAACCGGGCTGCCCCTCTCGAGGGAAGGATGGAGTCCTAGTTACATCTGGAACAGGGTTTTGGAGTCCTGTCAACCCAGGCTCAAATCTCAGCTCCCCCAATCCCCAGCCATATGCTCTTGAGTCATTGAACCTTGGTTTACACATCTTGAAACTGGGGAGGGGCTGCCAGGGCTTGGGCCTGTCCAGCGCTCTTGGTTCTCCACCAGCCCTGCACCACCATTTCCATTTCCTGCCCCTCCAGAAAATCAGGGTCACAGGTACCTACATTAAATCAGGGACTTGGGCTCAGGATCCTGACTCAGCCGCTTTGGCCTTCAAATGTCTTCCAGGGTTGTCACTAAAACCCTACCGGGGGCGGGGAAAAAAAAAAAAGCCAGGTGTGGGTACACTCCTTTAATCCCAGCACTCAGGAGGCAGAGGTAGGAGGATCACTGTGAGTTCAAGGCCAGCCTGAGACTACATAGTGAATTCCAGGTCAGCCTGGGCTAGAGAGAGACCCTACCTTGAAAAAAAGATGAAATAAATGAAATAAAAAATTAAAACCAAGCTGGACGTGGTGGTGCATGCCTTTAATCTCTCACTTGGGAGGCAGAGAGGTAGGAAGATCAACATGAATTCAAGGCCAGCCTGGGCTGGAGTGAGAACCTATCTCGAGAAAACAAAAGCAAACAATCCCCCTCCCCCCAGAGGATCTTTAGTTTGAGGTCAGCCTAGGCTAGGAAGAGAAACCCTGTTCAAAACCAAACAAGAATGGGGAGGGGATATGATGGAGAATTGAGTTTCAAAGGGGAAAGTGGGGGAAGGGAGGGTATTACCATGGGACTTTTTTATAATCATGGAAGTTGTTAATAAAAATTTGAAAATAAATAAATAAATAAACCAAACAAGAATCCCAGGCGTGGTCGCACTCCTCTTCTCGGGGCTCCTGTAAGTCCCGTCTACTCTGGATCTGACCCTGGTCTCTCCCACTACCCTAGTAAGTTTACACAGCACAGCCCTTGGTCCCCCATCAGCCATCTGTGGGCTTCGTAAACCCATGCTCTGAGTCAGCTCATCACGTTGTGAAGGGAGGACCAGCATGACCAGAGCCTGGGTGACTGCAGGCCAGACACCTCACTCCCGTAGCCCCAATGTCCCACCCTGTAAGGTGGGATAGTAATCCTTTGCTCTGCCTGAGTTCCAGGGCTGTGGGTAGTCAGGTGAGATAATGGTGGGTGAGGTGGAGGGTGCGCCCGTGTTGACAGGTGAGCTCAGAAGCCACAGACAGATGGGCAGGTCCAGCCACTTGGCCCAAGTCAGGCCATGATTTCAGGATCAGGACTGAGGGTCTTTAATGTTTTTGATTATGTATGCATGCACATGTATTTTTGTATTTCTGGAGATCAAATCCAGGGCCTTGAAGCATGTGATGAATGCACTTTACCAATGAGTTACATCCCTGACCCATGTTTTGTATTTTATTTTGTTTTTGGTTTGGGTTTTTTTTTGTTTGTTTGTTTGTTTTTGGTGTTTTTTTGTTTTTTTGTTTTGTTTTGTTTTTGAGGTAGGGTCTCATTCTAATTCAGGCTGACCTGGAATTCACTATGTAGTCTCAGGCTGGCCTCAGACTCTCAGCGATCCTCCTACCTCTGCCTCCCGAGCACTGGGATTAAAGGAGTGTGCCACCACAGCCGACTTATTTTTTTTTTATTATTATTGTTATTTTGTTTTGTTTCCTCAAGACAGGGTCTCACCCTATCTCAAGCTGACCTGGAATTCATTCTAGACCCAGGCTGACCTCGAACTCACAGCAGTCCTCTTACCTCAGCCTCCCAAGTGCTGAGATTAAAAATGTGCACCACCACAGCTGGCTCAATTTGTATTTATTTCTGTTTGTGTGTGTGACAGGTTTTGCAAGCCAGCCCCTTTAACCACTAAACCATCTCCCAGCTCCATTGTTTGTTTGTTTGTTTTTAATTTATTTTTTGTGTTTTTGAGGTAGGGTCTCACTCTAGCTCAGGAATTCACTATGTAGTCTCAGGCTGGCCCTGAGCACTGAAGAAAAAAAAAAAAGTGCTTTGAGAGCTCGCGGGGAGACTCTGTGTTAACAACATAGAACTGAATGACCCTGATCTGCCAAGAAAACAAATCGGATATGAGCCGGTGAGTGTAGGTCTCTTCAGACTGATAGAATCCAAGGTTAGGAGCTTGCAGCTAGCTCCTTAGGGGCTGGGGTCCCCACAGTGGGGCATGGTGGACAGGGAAGTGCTGGCTGGTCTGAGGAGGGCAAGGAGAAAGAAACAGGCCCCCACTGACTTGGGCAGGGATGTGCCTTCCATTTCCCATTCTGCCAGCCAACATTCCTTGCAGGAGGAGGGCTATAAGGAAGGGGTAACTGTAAGATGAAAAGAAAGACAGAATTCACCAGCTACTTTTGTTTTGTTTTGTTTTCAAGGTAGAGTCTCAGTCTAGCCCAGCCTGACTTGGAATTCACTATGTAGTCTCAGGATGGCCTCGAACTCACAGCGATCCTCCTACCTCTGACTCCTAAATGCTGGGATTAAAAGTGTGAGCCGCCACGCCCGGCTCACCAGCTTCTTCTGTTGTTGCTGTGACAAAATACCTGACAAAAGCAACTTAAGGGCTGGAGAGATGACTTAGCAATTAAGGCGCTTGCCTGCGAAGCCTAAAGACCCAGTTTCGATGCCCATACCCCAACCCATATAAACCAGATGCACATGGCAGGCATGAATCTAGAGTTCCTTTGCAGTGGCTAGAGGCCCTCGCGTGCCCATTTTCTTTCTCTCATAAATTAAAAAAAAAAAAGTTGGGCTGGGGAAATGGCTTAGTGGTTAAGGCATTTGCCTGCAAAGCCTAAGGGCCCTGGTCCGATTCCCCAAGACCCACATAAGCCAGATGCACAAGGCGGGGGGCATGCATCTGGAGTTCGTTTCAGTGGCTGGAGGCCCTGGCGCACCCATTCTCTCTTTCTCTTTGCCCCTTCTTCTGTCTCTCTCTCAAATAAATAAATAAATAAAATATTTAAAAAAAAATTTTACCCAGCACTTGGGAGGCAGAGGTAGGAGGATTGCCATGAGTTTGAGACCACCCTGAAACTACATAATGAATTCCAGGTCAGCCTGGGCTAGAGTGAGACCGTACTTCAGAAAAAAAAAATAAATAAGCTTTATGCCAGGGCTGGAGGGATGTCTTAGCGGTTAAGGCATTTGCCTGCAAAGCCAAAGGACCCAGGTTTGATTCCCCAGGACCCACGTCAGCCAGATGCACAAGTGGGCACAGGCACGCGTCTGGAGTTCATTTGTTGTAGTTGGAGGCCCTGGTGCACCCATTCTGTCATTCTCTCTCCCTCTTTCTCTGTCAAATAAATAAATAAATAAGCTTTATGCCAGACGTAGTGATGCATGCTTTTAATCCCAGCACTTGAGAGGCAGAGATGGGAGGATAGCCATGAGGCAACCCTGAGACTACATAGTGAGTTCCAGTTCAGCCTGAGCTAGAGAAACCCTACCTCAAAAAAAAAAAAAAAAAAAAAAAAAAAAAACAGTGCCAGATGTGGTAGTGTACACCTTTAATCCCAGCACTCGGGAGGCAGAGGTAGGAGGATCACCACGAGTTCGAGGCTACCCTGAGACTACATAGTAAATTCCAGGTCAGCCTGAGTGAAACCCTACCTTAAAAAACAAACAAACAAACAAAAAAAAACATAGCTTTATATGGGCTGGAGAGATGGCTTAGAGGTTAAGGCACTTGCTTGCCAAGCCTAAAGACCAAGGTTCAATTCCCCAGTACCCACGCAAGCCAGATGCACAAGGTAGGGCATACATCTGGAGTTCACTCTTCACCGGGGGCTGCGGGCTGTGAGGGTTCTTGGGTTGTTGCCCTCTTGGGCACTGGAGTTACAGACACGCATGGCCATGCCCAGCTGCTTTATATGGAACCTGGAAATTTGATTTTTTCACCCTGAATGGCATGAAGTGTCCATACAGCCGATAGAAGCGACAGAGGGGGTTTATAGGTGGCCCATAGAAGTTTTAGTAAGGGGAAACTGAAAAAAAAGTGACTATATAAAAATCATTCTCAAACCATCTCCGTGGGGCCTCCATTCTGTAGTGGGGGAATTTGGCGCTCTGGGTGTCTTCCTGTAACCCCAACACCTGATTTCATATCTGCAAACTAACCAAGGAATTGGCAATTCCACATTCAAGAGAATTATTTTTAAAATACCACACTTGGGCTGGAGAGATGGCTTAGTGGTTAAGGCGCTTGCCTGCAAAGCCAAAGGTTCGATTCCCCAGGACCCACATAAAGCCAGATACACGAGGTGGCGCATACATCTGGAGTTTGTTTGCAATGGCTGGAGTCCCTGGTGTGCCTATTCTCTCTCTCTCTCTCTCCCTCCCTCTTTCTCTCTTTCAAATAAATAGATAAAAATAAAAATATTTAAAGCCGAGCGTGGTGGCGCACGTCTTTAATCCCAGCACTCAGGAGGCAGAGGTAGGAGGATCACTGAGTTCGAGGCCACCCTGAGACTACAGTAGTGAATTCCAGGTCAGCCTGGACTAGAGTGAGACCCTACCTCGAAAAACCAAAAAACATAAAAATAAAAATATTTAAAATAAAATACCACACTTTATTCAGACGTCACAGGGAAAAGGGCTGAAGATGGGAAGGGAAGCTGGAGAGAAGGAAGATTGTGGAGCCCAGGGGCCCAGATACAAACATGGATCCAAAAAGATTAAAATGAAGACAGTAATAAAATGTAAAAAGCGAGCCAGGCATGGTGGCGCTCGCCTTTAATCCCAGCACTCTCAGGAGGCAGAGGTAGAAGGATTGCTGTGAGTTCGAGGCCACCCTGAGACAAATTGAATTCCAGGTCAGCCTGGACTAGAGTGAGACCCTACCTTGAAAAAAAAAAAAAAAAGTGGAGCCTGGCATGGGGGCACACACCTTTAATCCCAGCACTTGGGAGGCAGAGATAGGAGGATTACTATGAGTTCAAGGCCACCCAGAGACTACATAGTGAATTCCAGGTCAGCCTAAACTAGAGTGAGACCCTACCTCAAAAAACGAAAAAAATAAATAAACAAATAAAAAAAAATAGCTAGGGCTGGAGAGATGGCTAAATAGTTAAGGCACTTGCCTGTGAAGCCTAAGGACCCAGGTTCAATTCTCAAGTGCCCACATAAGACAGAACAAGATGGCGCATGTGACTGGAGTTGTTTGCAGTGCCTAAAAGCCCTGGTGCACCTATTCTCTCTCCCTCCATTTCTATCTGCCTCTCTTTTTCTCGAATAAGTAAATAAATAAGTTAAATAAAGGATTTTAAAAAGTAAAAAGTGTCTCTTCCCACCCCAGCATAGCTGCCAGGCAGGGTGGGAGAGAGAGAGATCTTACTAGCATGAGGGCCCATTCCAGAGAGAGAGTGAAAGAGAGACTATTTGGTTTTTGTTTGTTTGCTTTTTACAAGGTAGGGCCAGCCTAAGACTTCCTAGTGAATTCCAGGTCAGCCTGGCCTAGAGAGAGAACTTACCTCAAAAACCAAACACACATTAAGAAAAAGGAAAGCCGGACGTCGTGGCGCACGCCTTTAATCCCAGCACTTGGGGAGGCAGAGGTAGGATGATCGCCATGAGTTCGAGGCCACCCTGAGAATATAGAGTGAATTCCAGGTCTGCCTGGGCTAGCGTGAGACCCTATCTTGAAAAACCAAAAATAATAATACTAAAATAAATAAATAATAAATCAGAGAGAGAGAGAGAAAAAAAAAGGGAGAGGTACTTCATGGAGGCCTAGAAAGGAGGGGTTTTGAGACAAAGGTTACCATTGCCACACAGGAACCTTTTGCCCCCTGATTCTGCGGCTGCTCAGAGGCTCCTTTTATCTCCATGCCAAAGGCACATGCGTCTATTCCGGGGGTGAGAGCACGTACCTGACTGGCCCATTCACCTACCACCTGCTTATTTTACCACGATTTGCTGGAAAGTCCGTAGGCAAATATGTCACCTGCCCGAGGTCCAACGTCAACATTTGTAGGTGAGGATTTGTCTGGTTGTGATTCAGCAGGCCTGTTTCCCGGATTATGGCTTCCAGAAGTGGTACCCCAGGGTGGACCCAAGGACACACAGCCATGCTGATGGCTCACTAAAGCAAACACTGGAAATGACCTGACTGCTACTGAAGCGGGGCCTGGGCAGTCAAGTGTCAATAAAGCCAGACAATACAAAACCACACAGCTGCTTAAAAGAATGACAGGGGCCAGGCATGGTGGCGCACGCCTTTAATCCCAGCACTAGAGAGGCAGAGGGAGGAGGATCACCGTGAGTTTGAGGCCACTCTGAGACTACATAGTGAATTCCAGGTCAGCCTGGGCTATAGTGAGCCCCTACCTTGAAAAACCAAAAAACAAAATAAAAATAAATAAAAAAAGAGTGACATGGGAAGCCAGGTATAGTGGTGTGTTCCTATAGTTCCAGCTGTGTAGGAGACTGAGGCAGGAGGATTGCCAGCCTGGGCCACATAATGAGGCCCTGTTTTTGTTTGTTTGTTTTTCGAGGTAGTGTCTCACTCTAGCTCAGGCTGACCTGGAATTCACTATGTAGTCTCAGGGTGGCCTCGAACTCACAGCCATCCTCCTACCTCTGCCTCCCAAGTGCTGGGATTAAAGGAGTGCGCCACCACGCCTGGCTTTTAAGATCCTGCTTTATAAATAAATAATCAGGAGCTGAGGAGACATCAGTGGACAAAGTGTTTGCCAAGAAAGCATGAGGATCTGAGCTTAGATCCCTAGAACCCACATAAAATCCAGATGCTGTAGCAGGCATCTGCAATTGCAGTGAACCCACAGCAAGAAGGAAGGCAGAAACGAGAGACTCTTCCAGAAGCGAGAGGACCGGCTAGCCTGGCGAACCTCGCAGTGAGTGAGAGACCTGGCCTCAAACTGGGTGGAAGATGAGGACCAACACAGAAGTTACCCTCTGATCTCCACGTGCACCGTGGCACACACGTGCCACACTCACTCACATACACACTCAAAAAAACCCAGAAAACTAAAATCGCTGGGTGTGCACCTTTAATCCCAGCACTTGGGAAGCAGAAGTAGGATGGCCATAAATTTGAGGCCAGTCTGAAAGTAATAGTGAATTACAGGTCAGCCTGGGCTAGAGAAAGACCCTACCTTGAAAAATTAAAATAAATAAATGAATCATTTTTAACTTTTTCATGCCAATACGACATTGCTTGCAGTTTAACATCATTAGAAGAAAATAAGGTAGCCGGGCGTGGTGGCGCACGCCTTTAATCCCAGCACTCGGGAGGCAGAGGTAGGAGGATCGCCGTGAGTTCGAGGCCACCCTGAGACTACATAGTGAATTCCAGGTCAGCCTGAGCTAGAGTGAGACCCTACCTCGAAAAACCAAAAAAAAAAAAAAAGAGAAGAAGAAAATAAGGTTTTAAGTAGTTATTATACTGGAGATTCAACACAGGACTTAAAGTTTACCCAAGTACTCTAATACTGAGCCATATTCACTCTAATTTTAATATAAAGCAAGTCTCAAACAAGGAAGAAAAAAAACTTATCTGAGCCGGGCATGGTGGCGCACGCCTTTAGTCCCAGCACTCGGGAGGCAGAGGTAGGAGGGTGCTGTGAGTTCAAGGCCACCCTGAGACTACATAGTGAATTCCAGGTCAGCCTGGGCTAGGAAGACCCTACCTTGAAAAGCCAAAAAAAAAAAAAGGGAGTGGGTCATGTGCACAGAGCCATCCCTCTGTCCCTCTGGCTGGACAGTCTGAAGCCAGGGCACTTGTGGACTTCTAGTCAATATTGAATTTTTTTTTTCTTTTTTGGGGTTTTTTGAGGTAGGGGCTCGCTATATAGCCCAAGCTGACCTAGAATTCACTATATAGTCTCAGGCTGGCCTCAAACTCTCAGCAATCCTCCTACCTCTGCCTCCCAAGTGCTGGCATTAAAGGTGTGAGCCACCACACCCAGCTGCATTTTTTTCTTAATTTATTTGAGAGAGAGAGAGAGACAGAAAGAGGCATATAGATAGATAGAAAGAATGGGTGTGCCAGGGCCCCCAGCCACTGCAAAGGAACTCCAGACTCGTGAGCTACCTTGTGCATCTGGCTTAAGTGGGTCCTGAGGAACTGAACCTGGGTCCTTTGGCTTTGCAGGCCAGCACCTTAACTACTAGGTCATCTCTCCAGACAAATATTACATTTTTTCAAGCAAGCACTGATGCGTCTCTCAAATTCCTGTATTGCTTTTTTTCTTTTTTCTGAGGTAGGGTCTCACTGTAGCTCAGGCTGACCTGAAACTCACTCTGGAGTCTCAGGGTGGCCTTGAACTCATGGTGATCCTCCTACCTCTGCTTCCCAAATGCTGGGATTAAAGGCATGAGCCACCACTCCCGGCTTCTGTATTGTATTTTTCTAAGTGCTTCTGACCCTCAGATTCCAAGGCTCTTGCCTAGAATTCTCCAAGTTCCACAGTTTCTTCTGTGGTATGCCTCCTCAGCTTTTCCATCCAGGCTATACCCAGGAATGAGGCCATGCCCAGGCCCTGGGCTCTGAACTGCTCTTCCTGTGGGGGCAGACTGGCACAGTAGTGGACAATAGGAGCCCTGTGGGGCCTGAGGGACCAGGCGGGGCCAGCAGCAGGCTGGCACGTGGGAAGCTCCACAGTAGGAATGGCAGCCATCTCCCTCCCATCATCCTCCTGAGAGTGCAAGGATGTCACCTTCCAGCCCCTGCTAGGAGCCCTGGGTTCTGGAACCCTAGCTGTGTCTGAAGACAGGCAGCTGTTCTGAAACAAGCCTCCCACACCATCCTGTCCCTACCTGCGTATGTTCCAGAACACGCTCCTGAGACTGGGCATACAGAACCAAACCTATAGGAGAGGAAGGACCACCTCTGTGTCGCAAGGAGGCAGGGTGCTCACTGACTGAACCACCTGGGACTGTCCCAGGTCAAAGAATCTACTGATGGGGCATCAAACCTGGGTCCTTTGGCTTCGCAGTCAAACGCCTTAACTGCTAAGCCATCTCTCCAGCCCCAATTCTAGTTTTTGCTGTTAGTATGCACTACCTTGCTGATTCATCAAAATGACTCTGGAAGTCAGACTCCACCACACACACCATCCCCATCATTTACCCATGAGGGTGTGAGTTCCCCGGAGACCTTGTCAGAAGCCACATAGCTGTCAGCACTGCAGTCAGGACTCAGGTCGCCCTCTAAGACCTCACAAAGAGCTTCCTTGCTGAGCGTGGTGGCTCACACCTTTAATCCCAGCACTCTGGAAGCAGAGGTAGGAGGATCGCCATGAGTTTGAGGCCAGCCTGAGACTCCATAGTGAATTTCAGGTCAGCCTGGGCTAGAGTGAGACCCTACCTGGATAAAGAAAAAAAGAAGAAAAGTTTTCTTCACCACCAAGGTCTCTTCCTGTGAATCAAGGCAGACTGTGTCTGCCATTTTACCTGGTGGTCACGGAGACTTCATTCTTTGCTAGTTTCCCAGGAGTTGATGAATGACTGACGTCCCTGCTCCACAGCCCCTGGATGCCTGAGCTGGAAGGAGGCTCTACAAGGTAGCCCCACGCCTCCAGCCTTGGCCTTTCATGAGCTTCCAGTCTCATGGCAATGGGTTTTCCTCTGAAGCCGGCAGGGGTGATGTTTGGGCCGAATGCAGTATTCTGTTCAGGGTCCTAAGAGCTGGACTCCTGTTATTCTGTAGAAGGAGTCTGGGGCACCAATGTGGTGGCACAGAAGTACTTGGGCTTGGACTGCATGGCAAGATCACTGTTTATGTTTTGCCTATGGTTTGAGGGAGCCCAGGGGTGTTCCTTCTCCCTCTCCATTTAACCTGGCCCCTCTGCAAGTCTAATAACAGTCAGAGCGGAAATGGCTTCCGAGCCTTCCCAACACAGGAAGGTGGCCCTCTCTGACGACTGAGTGACAAAGGAAGGGGCTGTCACACACCGGAAAAGGCCTGTTTGCTTCCCAGGTACCTGCCTGGGTGTGCCACCGTGAGCCAGTAGATCTTTCTTGTCACAAACAGCCAGGAGTTGCTTTGACCCCTAAATGGGGCAGGGGTTAGCCAGGCACTTTCCAGGTGACCTGGGACACACCTGTGGGGTTATGAGGAACACCTCACAGCTGCAGCACCCCTTCTGGAGTTGGGTGCTGACTTGGAAGGCCCAGGTGAAGGGGGCTTAGCGGCTCCATTTTCCCAGTTCAGTGGTGACAGCAGCGGCTCAGCGAAGTCAATGCCAGTGTGAGGCTGGCAGTGTCAGGACAGGAACCCTGAAGGCAGGCGTCCGGACCAGGACCAGGGGAGGAGATTATCCTCAGGATCCAAAGGCCCCAGGGGAAGATGTGAGGGTGGGGTAGGGTGAGTGTAAGAGGTAGGAATCTGGACAGGGACAGGGTGGGGTCAGAAAATAAGCAAAACCCTAGTTTTTACAACCCGCTGGACAGGAATGCAGTGACAGACTGCAGGACACCGCTGTTTCCCATACCCACTCCATCCGGAAAACCTCAGGAAATTGCTGGTCAGGCCTTGGACCTTGACATTGGCCGGTTCCCTGCCTCCCTCTCGGCCTCTTCCTGAGGCCCCTCCCCCGCCCGAGGCCAGCTTCAGGGGCCTCTCCAGCAGGGCAGGTCGCGATGGGGATGGGCAGTTGGCGTGGGTTCGGCCCTCCATCACTCCTTCATTCCGCACCTCTACACTGCAGAAAGGACTTCAGGCACACACCATTCTCACACCGATACCGGTTCGTTCGCTTCTCCCCTTGTATATCCTCAGTCACTCATTCACCAAGACGTCTCCCTGCCTGGGCCCTTCTACCAAGTGCTGCCTCTTTCGTCAGGCGTTCACAGGACTCCAGGGGCCATTTAGATCCTCCTGTTACCCAGAATTCTAGAACGGCAAGGCTGCTGTCCTCAGACAAGAGCACGTCTGCACTGCCTCGCGGGCAGAAGAGGCAATCAGGACCACGGGGGCGGGGGGGGGGTTCTGGGCCATGTTGGGAGGGAAGCCCCATCTTGGGTTCACAGTGCAGTGTCAAAAGAGGATGGGGTGAGTGGGCAGGGTGAAGGAAGAGAGGAAAAAGGGGCGAAATCATGAGGAAAGGAATCAAGGCTACCAGAGACTATGTTTAGAATCTAGCTTTAGCCCGGGGCGGGGTGGGGGTGGAAAAAAATCAGGGTTTCAGCCTCAGATGTTCACTGCCTCTCCTCAAGTTGTGATGACACCCTGGGCGCCTGGCCCTGATCTCCTATGGGCTCTCTACCACCGCACAGGCTGCCTGTTCCCGTCCTGTCTCAGCATCACCTCCACCTCTCTGGCTCCATCATCACCCCATTGCACAAGCCAAAGAACCGGGCTTTTCTCCCACCAGACAGCCCTCCCCCCGGTCCCCCCATGCAGGTCCTCTGTAACTCTGCACTAGATCACCTGATTCTCCGGGTTCTCTCCATAACCTCACCTGGGCTGTTCTAGATGGTACCTCAGCCTCAGCTCTGGCCCTCCATTTGGTGCTGGGGTTGGAACCAAGCTAAGCATGTACTCTACCACTGAGGGCCTCCGGCCCTGTCCATCCCTTTGGTCCACAGAGGACCAGGTGTCTGGAGGCTTCAAGTCCCAGCTCCACTACCAAGTTGCACACCTTGATCAGCTAGGACTCTGCCAAGTGGCCTTCATTTCCTAATTAGACACTATATGATGTGCTAAGAACTTTTTTTTAAATTTATTTTTATTTATTTGAGAGTGACAGAGAGATAAAGAGGGAGAAGGGGGGGAGAGAGAGAGAGAGAGAGAGAGAGAGAGAATGGGCACGCCAGGGCCTCCAGACACTGCAAATGAACTCCAGACACATGCACCCCCTTGTGCATCTGGCTAATGTGGGTTCTGGGGAATTGAGCCTCGAACCGGGCGAGCCTCGAACCGGGGTCCCTTAGGCTTCACAGGCAAGTGCTTAACCACTAAGCCATCTCTCTCGCCCGTGTGCTAAGAGCTTTATGTAATCTAATCATCAGAATAATCCTGAGGCAGGCACCATTTCCATTTTATAGATGAGAAATGTAGGCATTCGAAATAACCTGGGCCAGTCACACAGCAAGTGGTAGTCAGGGGCTCAGACCCAGGTCTGACCACACCCACACTAGGCTATGCTCCCTCTTACTGAGTCAGGAACTAAGCAGCTCCACCCAGAGCTCCCCATTCTGACAGCACAAGCCTTGCTCTGGGCGTGCAAGGCAGGATTCCCAGCCTGCTTGCTCTGCTCTGGGCAAGACAGAAATCAAGCCCTTGCGAGTTGGCCGCAGCTGGTGAATATGCCACATTCTTTGCGGTGCCAGGCGGAGTTCAGCTGTGCCTGCCCCCCACAAGGGCTGCTGGAGGCCAAGCAGAGCCGTGGGGTTGGGCGATGGCCTGGAGCCAGGCACTCACACACACTGGGTCTGTGTGACCCTGGGCAAAGCAAAAGGAAGGCTGAGAAGCCATTTCAGACAGCACACTTTAATCGGGCCGAATTCTCCATTAGGAGAAAGACCTTGATGGACTGTGAAACTCCTGTGTTCACTGGAAACAACTCAGGGAGCTAGCTGCTCAGGTGAGTGAATTCCTGAGCCACCCTTGACGGAAGGACACCGTGGGACCAAAGATGTATTTTAAGACAGAAAACAGCCTCCCCCCCCCCCCGAGGGAACCAGCAGTGGACACGGGGGGGGGGGGGGGAGGGTTCAGGTAAGGAACTCTAACTGGCAGATCTCAACAGCCACAGACAAAGTGCTTAGAAAATCACCAAGTTTCACTAGTTTGGACGTAGTCTACAGTAAGGAAGAGAATACTTTAGCTCTTTCTTCCTTTGGGAAGTGGGGCTGTAGTCCAGAGACAGCATAGACTTTAGAACTGGGCTGATCCGGGTTCAAAGCCTGGCCCCATACTGCTCTTGGGATCTCTCAGGCGGGGAACGGCTTCTTCCCTCACTCAAGCTCACTGTCATCTAGAAGCCTCACCCGGTCTCCAGCCTCAATCCCCTCCCCTCCCCGCTGACCCATCAGCTTCTACATTGCCCCAGGACCCAGCGCTCAGGCCTCGCGGCCTCTGCACTTGTTCTCTGCTGGGAAAATCCTGGCCCAAACCTGCACATCTGTCTCCTCTCTCCCTTCAGGCCTCTGCTCAAATGACACCCTGCAGTTCTCTCTCTCTCTCTTTCTTTTCTTGGTTTCTCGAGGTAGGGTCTCACTCTAGCTCAGGCTGACCTGGAATTCACTCAGTAGTCTCAGGGTGGCCTCGAACACACAGCAATCCCCCTACTGAGTGCTGGGATTAAATAAAGCTGTGCGCCACCATGCCTGGATTTGTTTTTTTTTTTTTTTCAACATAGGGTCTCACTCTAGCTCAGGCTGACCTGGACCTCTGCAGTCCCAGGCTGGCCTCGAATTCAGTGATCCTATCTCTGCCTTCAAGTGCTACGATTAAAGGTGTGTGACACCATGCCCAGCAGCTTTGTTTTTTTATTTTTAACTTAGTTCAGAGAGCAAGAGAGAGAGAGAGAGAGAGACAGGCAGGCAAATAAAACAAGTGTACCAGGGACTCAGGCCACTACAAATGAACTCTGTACACATGCCGCACATTGTGTATCTGGCTTATGTGGGTCCTGGGGAATCAAACCTGGGTCCGTTGGCTTTGCAGGCAAGGACCTTAACCGCTAAGCCATCTCTCCAGTTCTTGAGACAGGGTCTCACTATGTAGTCCAAGTTGGCCCTGAACTTCTGGCAATCCTCCTGCCCCAGGTGCTAGGATTACAAGTATGAACCACCATACCTGGCTCAAGGCTATTTTTTCTTTTTTGAGGGTAGGGTTTCACTGTAGCCCAGGCTGACCTGGAATTCACTATGTAGTCTCAGGGCGGCCTAAAACTCAGTGATCCTCCTATGTCTGCCTCCCCGAGTGCTGCGATTAAAGGTGTGCGCCACCACAGCAGGCTCCAAGCTACTTAAAAAATATATTTATGCTGTCTGTGGTGGCGCACGCCTTTAATCCCAGCACTCGGGAGGCAGAGGTAGGTGGATCGCTGTGAGTTCAAAGCTGCCCTGAGACTACATTGTGAATTCCAGGTCAGCCTGGGCTACAGTGAAACCCTACCTCGAAAAACCAAAAAAAAAAAAACAAAAACAAAAACAAAAAAAACATGTATTTATTTGCACACAGAGAAAGAGAAAGATAGATAATGGGAATGTCAGGGCCTCTAGTCACTGCGAAAGAACACCAGATACATGCGCCACTTGGTGCATCTGGCTTTATGAGGGTACTGGGAAATCAAATTTAGGTCATTAGGCTTTGCAGGTAAGTGCCTTTAACTGCTGGGTCATCTCTCCAGCCCCTCAAAGCTACTTTTGGTTGTTAACAGTACCCTTACTCATCCTAGCACATGCCATCACTCAATCACTCAAATAATCATCTCCATTTATCTACACACCCTTCATAGATAGGAATCTGGTTTATCTTCACGTTGATTTCCCCCACTCCTAGCAGCACCAGCTTGGTTTACTCACAGAAAAGGGATCCAGTCTTTGTTCAATAAATAAATCTCACCATGTCCCCAATACACAATAGGGCTGTTGTAACTAATCATGCATTTAGTGGCTTAAAACAGAAATCTTCTCATTGTTCTGGAAGCCAAAAGACAAAAGTCAAGATGGCAGTCAGCACTAGAGGAAAGTCTTATTGTCTTACCCAGCTTTTGGGGGGTCCTGGCATCCCTTAGTTCATGGCTACCTAACTCAATGCCTGTGACCTTTATTTGTCTCTCCTTAGTGAGGCTCTTATAAGGATACTTGTTACTGAATTTAGAGTCCCTTTAGATAATCTATGGTCATTAAAATTTTTTTTCTCATTTTTTTCAACGTAGGATCTCACTCTAGACCAGGCTGACCTGGAACTTGCTCTGTACTGGCCTCAAGCCCACAAGGATTCTCCTAACTCTGCCTCCCTAGTGGTGAGATTAAAGGCCAAACTAAGTATTTTTACTTATTTACAAGGAGAGAGAGAGAGAGAGACAGAGAGAGGGATTGGGCATGCCAGGGTCTCTTGCCACTGCAAACAAACTCCAGATGCATGTACACCCCTGTGCACCTAGCGTTATGTGGGTACTGGGGAATTAAACCCATGCCAGCAAGCATTGCAGCAAGATTCATTTACTTTCTTCTCGAGGTGAGGGTCTCACTCTAGCAGGAGTTAAAGGCACCAGTTGCAGAGCCGGACGTCCTGAGTTTAATTCCCCAGTACCCACATAAAGCCAGATGCAAACAGTGGCACGTGCATCTGGAGCTCATTGGCAATGGCAAGTGGCCCCTCTGCTTACAAATTTAAAAAAAGATCCTTCAGGCCTGGAGAGATGGCTTAATGGTTAAGGCACATTCCTGCGAAGCCTAAGGACCCAGGTTCGATTCTCCAGGTCCCACGTAAGCCAGATGCACCTGGTGGTACATGCGTCTGGAGTTCGTTTGCAGTAGCTAGAGGCCCTGGCGTGCCCATTCTCTCTCTCAAATAAATAAATATAAATCTTAAAAGATACTTTAATTTAACCACTGAGCCATCTCTCCAGCCCCTGCTCCATGATGAATTTATTTCAAGTTTCCATGGTTCTGGGATGAGGAGATGGCTTGGCAGTTAAAGATGCCTGCTTGCAAGCCAGGCATGGTGGTGTACGTCTTTAATCCCAGCACTCGGGAGGTAGAGGTAGGATAGCTGTGAGTTCAAGGCCGCTCTGAGACTACATAGTGAATTCCAGGTTAGCCTGAGCTAGAGTGAAACCCTACCTGGGGGTGGGGGTGGGAGTGAGACGCTTGCTTGCAAAGCCTGCTATCGCAAGTTCAATTCCACGGCGCCCATGTAAAGATGTCACACGTGTTTGTGATCCTAAGGTGAGTATCAATGGGAGGCAGGGTCAGGAGAATCTGAAGCTTGAGGTTTGCACGTTGCAGTAAGAGACCCGGTCTTGAGTAAATGGTGCAGACAGTTTGAGGTTGCCTCTGACCTCTAGGCATGAGTATGCCTCCTCCCCGCAAATAAAAAAAAATCCACCCACAACCCACAGCTTTTCTAATGCTTTAAAAGGAAAAAAAAATTCTTCATTTGTTCATCCATCGACAGCTTGCAGGGTCAGGACACAGCCCTGTCTTCCCAAGGATCACTGCTGGCATTTACTGTAGCGTTCAGCAAATCCGTGGGAAACAGGACACAGACGAGAATGTGTGGGGAGGGATAAACAAGCAAGCATCGCTGTAGGTAGGCCTGGCACAGCATGGTACCAAACATTCCACCCCAGTGCTCAGAAAGGAGAGGTACGTCAACACTCACTCTGAACACTGTACCATGCCCAGGGGCACTGACTGTAAACAAGGTTTCTATTCCAAAAGGCATTCTGATGTCCACGTTAGTGTAATGGGTACATCACTAGAACCCATGGAGGGGAAGCCACTTAGCCCAACTCCAGCCCCTGCCAACCATCAGAAGTCACCACAATCACCAAGCCAAGGCAGGATTACAAATGTGAGACCAGGTTGTAAAGGTAGAGCCTATTTATGGAGGTCTCTGGAAAATTCCTGGCAGCAGGAAATGTCCCCAACAGTTTCTTCTCAGGACCCTGCACTGTCACTAAATTGGCATGTAAATTATGGCAGGATATTTAAATCTCCTGGGATTTCAGACACAAGACTGTGGAAATGCCCTGTAAGCTACAGAGTACTTTATGAATTCAAGGAAATACAGAACAGAATGCACACACTATCTGAGGCACCACGACAGCAGGGGGACATGGGAAATGACGGCTTGTTGTCAGGTCCAGATTCTCCCACAATAAAGAGACGATGAGTCCAGCTCCAAACAAAGATGCTTTACTGACGTCACCTGACAACATTTCAGTCCTGAGCAGCTGATGGCTGATCTGGGTAAAGGCTTCATGGTGACAAGAACACTTCCACGTACAATAACCAAGCAGGTCCCTGGCTAATTATGAATGCCCTCAAGGTCTTTGTCCCATCTTCTTCAGGGTCCGATTAAGCTAGGAGGGAAGAAAAGCAAAGTTAGATATGGGGTCTTCCAGACCTACCCCATGGCATGCATGACCACTGCTATGGGCACATAGCAGCCCTGCTGAGGTGAGGTGAGGTGAGGGAGGGCGCTCTGGAGGTGTCCATCGTGTGTGGAAAGCCTGAAGCTCTGCACTGTTCATCTACCCTCACACTCAGGAACCCACACCTCACACCGCTCTGCCTTGAGTCTTAGCTTTCTTCTTTCCCTGGATGGCTAGAAGGTAAAAACAGCCCTGGGCTTGGTCACAATCCTGCAGGAGTCTGACCTCTGCTGGCGAATTCCCAGCACTAGTGACAGCCATAAGGGAGCCCCACACCCCTGAGCTCTTCAGACCTTGCCGAGGATAGGACACTGAGTGCAACAGAGCTTCCCGTTCCCAGCGTGCAGGCACCAGCCAGACCAGTCTGAGCTGCAGAACAACCCAAGGGGGGAGGGAGGAGGGTTGTGAGGGCAGGATCAAATCCACCCATATTAGGAAAAACCAGGGAGGGAAGAGAACAGCCACTGGCAGGGGCAGATGGAGATCTTGGAAAGAGATGCCCCAGAGAGGGCTGACACAGCAGCTCCTACAGGCCCACCCCACCCCCAAGCTGCCAGACAGCCTAGCTCAGAAACTTAAAAGGCCAATCACAGGTTTTCTTAAAAACAGACATGAGAAATGAAAAAGTCAATAGCTCTCATCTCTATCCTCAGCCAATAAGCCACTTTCTCAGATTTCTTACCTCTTCAAATTTGTGGATCTGACGGATAAAGAAATCCCCATAGCGCCTAGCAACTTTGGTGTCCGCAATGTGGATCATATCCTGTGGGGAGAACAGACAGTGAAGGGCGCGTGGAGCCCCAGGACCACCAGGCCCAGAACCACTTCCTTGCAAATCATATGATGCCATGTGCTACAGAAGTTCCTTCGCTTACTTGCACTATGGGAGTTAAACACAGGGCCTCATGCATGCTAGGCAAGCGCTCAACCACTCAGCTACATCCCCAGCCTTCTTTTTACTTTTCTTTTTTTCTTGAGGTCGGGTCTCACCCTAGCCCAGGCTGACCTGGAATTCACTATGTAGTTCCAGGCTGGCCTTGAACTCACAGCAATCCTCCCACCTCTGCCTCCTGAGCGCTGAGATTAAAGGCCTGCGCCACCACGCTCAGCCTCTAGCCCTTTTGAAATTTTTTTTTTAGGTAGAGTCTCACGCTAGCCCAGGCTGACCTGGAATCAAAGGTGTGCGCCACCATGCTTGACTCAGTTTTGTTTTTGTTTCTGATGTAGGGTCTCAACTCTGGCTGAGGCTGACCTGGAATTCACTATGGAGTCTCAGGCTGGCCTCAAACTCACAGCGATCCTCCCACCCCTGCCTCCCGAGTGCTGGGATTAAAGGCGTGCGCCACCACGCCCGGCTCTTTTCTTTTTCCCTAAGCATGTTCCGCGTGTAAGCTGTACTATAGTTCTTGGCAACATCTATGCACCACGTGGCTGTCGTAACTGTAACTCCCTTCACTGAGTGCTGGACAGAGTGTGCGGGGCCTTGCCTTGTCGATGTAGAAGTCAACCTCAGAGGCTGACTGGAACTCGCCGTCTAGGGCCGAGATGCCACTGGTCCACACCAGGTTCTTCATCTTGTGCTTGAAGACGAGAAGCTGGATGCGGAACTCCTGCTCTGTGAGGTCCAGGAAGCCGGCCAGCTTGGCCACTGGCATGGTGGTGTAGAGCTTGAGGAAGCTGCGGATGGTGGAGAGCTGGGCCTGTTGCTGCACTTCGTCCGAGAACACCTTCAGCTGCTGCAGGAAGGGCTCTTTGTGGTAGTTGGGATGCACATTGTCATAGTTGGGCACTACAGGTGACAGGAACTTGGGGCATGAGTAGCTAAAAAGTTCCTCGTAGACCTGCGGGTCCCCTTTCTGCATGCGCAGCATCTTGTCCCCATACTTCTCCCGCAGCTGCAGGTGGATGCTCTCGTCAATGCGCATGGGGTACATGGTGAGGGCGATGGCCAACAGCGCGTGCATCTGCTCGTTCTGCTTGTTAATCTGAGGGGAGAGCAATGAAATGCGCTGACTGAGGCCCCACTGCCCTCCCAGCTGCATAAAGCTTCCATGTTTCATGCTGTCTTCCATACACAATGACCACTGACCTCTCCCAGGGTAGCCCCACAGTCCCTCCCCAGCTTTCTAGAATCCCACTCTGGTACCAAGTCACCTTGGGCCGTCTCCTAGAATCATCACTGGGACCTCTGCCTCAGCTATGTAGTGTGCCTACATGTAAATGGAATGTCAATTCTTTTACACAAGCTAAGATCAGTTACCAAAACTCTCTGGCAAGCAGCGTGGTGGCACATGCCTTTAATCCCAGTACTCAGGGAGGCAGAGGTAGGAGGATCAACAGGAGTTCGAGGCCACCCTGAGGCTACATAGTGAATTCCAGGTCAGTCTGAGCCAGAGTGAGACCCTACCTCGAAAAAACAAACCAAAAAATAAAAAAATAAATTAAATTAAAATTTTTTAAAAAAGAAGTTACCACAGAACCTAATGCCACAATTCCCAACTCTTCCTTGCCACTCACCTAGGCAATTTACAGTGCTACAGTACCACCATACTTTCAAGTATGAGGCCCTAGGTTCAAAGAGCCACATATACACACACAAATGCAGAGTAATGGACAGCATGGTGTTGTATGCCTGTAACAGCTAGCAGGAGGGAGGCTGAAGCAGTGCTGATGCCACAACTTAGAAGCTGGTCTTAGCTACAAAATGAGTACCAGGCCAGCTAGAGCTGCCTATCAAGACCCTGAATAATGGTCACAAAGCGCAGGGGAAAGGAGATCAGAGAACAGGCACCAAATAGATAGGAAGAAAAAGAATTAAGTGTTCAATGGCAGAATAGAGGGACAGTTTATATCAACTTAAATTTACAAAGAACTAGATGCAAGGAGTTTGATGGTTTCCAACACCAAGAAATACAAATGGCCAGGCATGGTGGTGGCACGCCTTAAATCCCAGCACTGGGGAGGCAGAGGTAGAAGGATCGCTGTGAGTTCCAGGCCACCCTGAGACTACATTGTGAATTCCAGGTCAGCCTGGGCCAGAGTGAGACCCTACCTCGAAAAACCAAAAAATAAAAATAAAAAATAAATAAAATAAAAGAAAGTTGCGAAGCTGGGTGGGGCTGGGCAGAAGGCTCCATGGGTAAGAGCACTTGCCATGCAAGCATTAGGGCTCGATTCATTCGGAGTTCCATTCCCCACCACCTTATGAAAACTGCTGCTCTGGCTTCAGTGAGACACTCCATCTCAAGGCAGCGTGGGGACTAGTAACAGAGGCAGATATCCAACCTAATCCTAATCCTCTGGCCTCTGCCATTAAGACCCATTCATCTGCTCATACTTGGATATACCACACACCATACAATACCACACCACATGAATTGGAGAGACAGACAGACAGACACACACGAGGAAAATCTCGGATGGTGACTACCAAAAGCTTTTGGCATAGGAACCAAGGACTTAGCCAACGTGAAGGCCGTGAGCAGAGCTCCCCTTACCATCTCGTACTTGTATGTGGTCCTTTGGAACATGCTCTTGGTCCTCTGGATGTAGAGGAGGATGTTGGCAAAGACACGGATGGCATCCTGGTAGCGACGCATCATCAAATAGGCAAAACCAACATAATAGTATGTGGTGACCTGGCACTCGGGCACACGGGAGTACATGCTCTGCAGAAGGTGGAAGAAGCATCCGTGAGTCCCTGAGCCCGCTCCAGACAGGGTGAAGTCAGTGGGGTTTAGTGGCAGCTGGAGTGGAAATGGAGATCTCCTCATGCAGGACCCTGAACTTCCCAGAGCCCCCACTTACTTTTGTTTTCCCCTCAGGCTGACCTGGAATTCACTATGGAGTCTCAGGGTAGCCTCAAACTCACAGTGATCCTCCTACCTCTGCCTCCCGAGTGCTGGGATTAAAGGCCTGCGCCACCACGCCTGGCAGAGGCCCCACTTTCTTAAATGCGACACAAAGAAACCAGATCAAGTGACCCCTAAAACCTTCTTCACTTCAACATTTGTATTTTCCTTACTTCTTCAAATTCAGCCCTATGTAGAAGTGGACAAAGGACAGAAACACATACTTGTGAACAAATCAAATGGCAAATTAAAAAGTGCCTTTTCCTGCGACTGGTGAGATGACTCAGCAGTTAAAAGCACTCACTTGCACCAGGCGTGGTGGCATATGTCTTTAATCCCAGCACTCGGGAGGCAGAGGTAGGGCTGACATGGGTTTGAGGCCATCCTCAGACTACACAGTGAATTCCAGGTCAGTCTAGGCTAAAGTGAAACCCTACCTCAAAACAAACAAAACAGCACTCACGTGCAAAGCCTGCCAACAGGGTTCGATTCCCCAGCACTCACATAAAGCTGAATGCAAAGTGGCACATGTGTGCAACCCCCACCCCACACAAAAGCACCCCCTCCTCAGGCTAGGGAAAACATCACACTAACACATATCAACAGATACACACTTTAGAACTCAGGCTTTGGTGTTTTTGTTGCTGTTTGTTTCGTTTTGTTCTTTGAGACAGAGCTCTGGCTGGCCTGGGACTTGCTAGGCAAACAAGGCTAGCCTCCAATTTGCAGTAATCTAAGCATAGCTAACCACCAACAGTCATGTCCAGTTTACACCTCAGTGGTTTGCACAGGTTCACACTGGACTTTTAACTTGCCTGGAGTGGGGTTGGGGAGGAAAGATCCTGTTTCCCAGAAACCTGTGTCCTGAGAAATCAAAGTTCCATTGAAAGCAGACGGATATTCCGGCCCTGGGGATTCATACCAGAGGGGATGGGTCATTTACCTTCTTGTTCAGTTCAATGTTCTCCAGCACCTTGATGGCCTGGTAATAATCCCCCAACAGGGAGTGCAGGCGCAGAAGCCCCACCAGGCTGAAGTAGCCGAGCATCTTGTATAGGGAGTGCCTTCCATATTCGCCAGCCACACTTTCAGGGTCACCTGAGAGGAACAAATAAGCTTCAGCAGGAGGAGGTCACTGAGGGCAAACCTGACTTTTCAATGTCACTTAGAAAACTTCTCACCTGTGGTCAACTTTTTTTTTCTTTATTTGAGAGCAAGAAAGAAGCAGAGAGGGAGAAAGAGAGACAGAGAATAGCCATTGCAAATGAACTATAGACTCAAACGCCACCTTGTGCATCTGGCTTTACGTGGGTACTGAAGAACTGAACCTGGGTTCTTAGGCTGTGGAGGCAAGCGCCTTAACCGCTAAGCCATCTCGGCAGCCCTGTGGTCAACTTTGAAGTTCCCTGAATACAGAATACCTACCTGGGAAGCAGTATGAAGAAACAGTGCCTGGTCTGCTAAAGTGCTAATGGTGGCTTGGAGGGTGGCAGTTTACTTGTTTGTCTCAACCTGCTTTGACTAGGAGACAGGCCTCTCATCATAAGTTACTCTAAACAGCTCCTTTCAAGGAGTCCAGGAAGCCAAAGCTATTTTCCTAATCAGGCGCTATTCCCTGCCAAACTGCACTGACAATGCAAACATAAGGCTGGGCAGAGCCACTCACATCTTTGAATCAGGCAGTTACATACCAGACACCACACTGTATTGCTTGCTCTCTGCAACATACCTGTACCTTTTTCTTTTTTCTTTTTTTTTTTTTTTTTTTTTGAGGTAGGGTCTCACTTTAGCTCAGGCTGACCTGGAATTTACTATGTAATCTCAGGGTTGCTTTGAACTCACAGCAATCTTCCTACCTCTGCCTCCCAAGTGCTGGTATTAAATGCATGTGCTACCACTCCCAGCTCTCAAATAAAATATTTTTTTTAAATGCATGGCACATGAAAAAAAGAAAAGAAAAATGACACAAAACCATGATGGCATATACCTGTAATTCCAACATTTGGGAAGAGGAGGCAGGAAGATCAGGACTTCAAGGCCAGCCTCAGCTACATGGTAAATTTGAGGCCAGCCTAGTATATATCATGAAACCCTGTTTTAAAAACAAAAATAGTGGCTGGAGAGATGGTTTAGCAGTTAAAGTGCTTGCCTGTGAAGCCTAAGGACCCAGGTTTGATTCCTCACCTAAGCCAGATGCATAAGGTGGTGTATACATCTGGAGTTCATTTACAGTGGCTGGAGGCCCTGGCATGCCCATTCCCTTTCTCTACCTCATTCTCAAATAAATAAAATATTTTAAAAACAAGCAAACCAAAAGAAAAAAGGAAGGAAAACCATGGTCACTAAGTTTAGGTATTTGGCATACTTTTTCAAAAACAAAAAAAGTGATCTGTAGGCATTTGCCTGCAAAGCCAAAGGACCTAGGTACAATTCCCCAGGACCCACGTTAGCCAGATGCACAAAGGGGCACATGTTTCTGGAGTTCTTTTGCAGTGGCTGGAGGCTCTGGCACACCCATTCTCTCTCTTCCTCTCCCTCTTTCTCTGTCAAATAAATAAATGTTTTTTTAAAAAAAGTGATCTGTAAGACTTCAAAGAAAACTGACATTTGTTTAGCTATTAACAAAAAAAATTGAATTTTTAAGCAAAACTAAAAATCCTAAGATTTAAACCATAGTGGTGCATACCTTTAATCCCAGCACTTGGGAGGCAGAGGTAGGAGGATCACCATAAATTCGAGGCCACCCTGAGACTACATAATGAATTCCAGGTCAGCCTGGGCTAGAGCGAGACCCTACCTTGAAAAACAAGCAAGCAAACAAACAAACAGTAAGATTTAGGGGTTACAGATGCTTGCTGCAAGTTCAAAGCCAGTCTATGCTGGCCCAGTCTCAAAAACACAAATAGGGAATGGCTCAGAGGTTAAATGTGCTTGCTGGCAGTCTTGACCTGGGTTCAATTCCCCAGTACCTACATAAAGTCAGATGCACAAAGTGCGTATTTTGCTATCAAATTAAAAACAAAAAAAAAAATCAAACAGGGCTTGGGATTAAGCTCAGCAGGAGAGCTCCTGCCCTAGTATGTGTGATCCCAAGGACTCCTGCTCACCCTCCCCCCATCACAAAACACTACCACAAATAAAACAAGAGCTAGGGATGTGGCTTAATTTGTAGAGTGCTTGTTTAACATGTACAAAGTGCTGGGTTCAACCAACAAGCACAGAATAAATGAAGCGTGATGGTGTACACCTGAAATCCTACCACTCAGGTGGTAAAATCAGGAGGACCCAAAGATCAAGGTCATCTTCAGCTACATAGTGATTTTTTTTTTTTTTTTTTTGAGATAGGGTCTCACTCTAGGAATTCACTATGTAGTCTCAGGTTGGCCTCAAAGTCACGGCGATCCTCCTACCTCTGCCTCCCGAGTGCTGGGATTAAAGGCGTGCGCCACCACACCTGGCTCTACATAGTGAGTTTTAAATTCAGCCTGGGCTACATGAGACCCTGTCTCAAAACAATCAATCAAAGAAAGTGTTCTTAACAACAAAAAGTTTGAGATGTGCTAATCCAAGCAAAAGCCCTGGAAACACAGAAGAACCAAATGCAGGTGTCAATAAGGAGGCTCAGTCTGCTGGCACCAGCACCAGCACCAGCACCGAGCTCCTTGTTCATACCCGCACACCACAGAACAGCAGTAGTCCATCACCTCTCACAGTGACTCACTGGTTAACTGAGACCAGACAAGCAGCTGGACACTCACAGCCAGTCCGTCACACTCACCTCCACTTGTGTACACCTCCAGCTGCCTGTTGATGTTGGATTTGTCCACCAGCGAATGAAGGACATTGAGGACACTGTGAACATTCCAGATTTTAGGATTGGAACGAAGGAAGTCAATCTCCTCCTCCGACTTCTTGGCAGTCTTGCAGCGGTACTGACTGAATGACTGGAACTGTTAAAAAAAATAAATGCAGCCGGGACATTAACACAAACGCAAGTCCAGGGGCACAGCCTGACATGAGGTGACATCCGAGTTCTGTCTGGACAAGGGTGACAGTGGGATTTCACTTCCTGTTCTAAACCCTGAGCCAGGTCTATTTATGTAGCCCAGGCCAACTTCAACCTCTCCATCTCCATTTAACTGCTTCAGCCTTCAAAAGCTTAAGCATTCCAAGTCACAACAAATGGCACAGGACACAGCACGGCACTGTTAAGTAATGTCTCTAAAGGCACAGGTTTATACGAACGCCTAAGAACCAGTGCGGTGTCTGACTTTCCTTCCAGATAGGATCTGATGAGCCTGCAAAGCAAGGGAACAGGCACTTTCACTTCATCTGCAGCTTGAGAAAACAAGACTTCTTGGCACTAACAGCACGTCCTCACAGTACTTGCATCAAGGAAAAGAAATGAAAAAGCCGGGCGTGGTGGCGCACGCCTTTAATGCCAGCACTTGGGAGGCAGAGGTAGGAGGATCACTGTGAGTTCGAGGTCACCCTGAGACTAAGTAGTGAATTCCAGGTCAGCCTGGGCTAGAGTGAAACCCTAACTGGAACCCCCCCCCAAAAAAACAAAAACAAACAACAACAACAACAAAGAAAACAGAAAAAGTAAAAGAAGAGTGGGGAAGAAGAGCCCCTCACCCTGTGAGGCATCTATTTAGCCAGAACACACACACAGGTGCTTACTGACCCTCAGTCAGCCACTATGGATTGCAAAGCCTGTAAGCTCATTAATAAGAGAACACCAGCTCAGCGGGGGATTACGCTCATTCTAAGAGGGATGAAGATCTTCAGAGGATCACAGGACTGCCAACTATCTAAAATTATGTCAAGTAGGAGACTGACAGCCAAGGAGCCAGAGATGGCCAAGCAAGGGAAGTGTGGCACGTAGCTTCCACCATGAACGGCACTGAAACCTCCGCTTGAGCATGACTCTCAAAGAGCCTGTGAAGCCGGGTGTGGTGGCGCATGCCTTTAATCCCCGCACTTGGGAGGCGGAGGTAGGAGGACTACTGTGAGTTCGAAGCCAATGAGACTACATCGTGAATTGCAGGTCAGTCTGAGCTAGAGTGAGACCCTACCTCGAACCCCACCCCCCCAATAAAAAGAGCCCTGTGAAGGTGTCTCAGCTCACTAACCACAATTCATGAGTACTTTGAACTCACAAAGTTGAGTGTGAAAACATTCAAATAACATTTTGTTTTTTTTTTTTGGTTTTCCAAGGTAGGGTCTTGCTGTAGCTCAGGCTAACCTGGAATTCACAATGTAGTCTCAGGGTGGCCTCGAACGCAACTCACAGTGATCCTTCTACCTCTGCCTCCCGAGTTTTGGGATTAAAGGTGTGAGCCACCACACACCCAGCTTACTTTTTATTTCTCATTTATTTATAAAAGAGAGAGAGAGAGAGAGAGAGGGAGGGAGGGAGGGAGGATGGGTGTGCCAGGGCATCTAGCCACTGCAACCGAACTCCAGATGCATGCAGCTTTTTTTTAATTTGATAGAGACCTAGGGTCTATGTGCCTGCTAGGACAGCTCACAAGGTCAGATAGGAACCTGGTGGAACCAACTTGCTCAATTCAATTCTATGACATCTAAGTTCACAGCTGGAGGACTAAGGCTCCACTATTTGCTTCAGAAAAACCATGTGACACAGAAGAATACTGCCATGGGGTTTTATACTATGCTGGGGATATTGTCACAGAAACAATGGTCATGGCAGCTCCTTGCTGAACTACTTATCTCAAATTAAGGCCGAAGCTGGTCAGATACCTGGTAGATGAACTCATCAATGATGTCCCAGAGCCACTGGTTGGGTAGTTCAAGGGGAGCAGGTCCATCAGCATCTGTACAGATCACAGAAATGTCAGATTCAAGGTAATGACTTTGCCATTTCAGTAGGCCTATGAATCACAAGATCTCTCCCTTTACCACCTGCACATTAAAATCCTCCTAAAACAAGCTGGGAGAGCCAGGCACAGTAACACACTGGGGAACATGAGTTAGGAGTTTTTTTGTTGTTGTTTGTGTTTTTCAAGGTAGGGTCTCACTCTGGCCAAGGCTGACCTGGAATTCACTATGCAGTTTCATGGTGGCCTCAAACTCATGGTGATCCTCCTACCTCTGCCTCCCGAGTGCTGGGATTAAAGGTGTGCGCCACCACGTCCAGCTGAGTTAGGAATTTTAAGGCCAGCCTGGAGCTACAGAATTAGTTCCAGGTCAGCCTGAGCTAGAGTTGAGTCCCTACCCCCGCCCCCCCCAAAAAACCCCGAAACTTAAAACCTGGGAGCCCTCCTAATTTCATGCCATTGGCCCAAACTCAGACTCACTGAGGATGTAGTTGAAGAGATTGCAGTAGTTGTAATAGGATTCAAACCTCTGCTCTAAGGAAGGTCCGCCCTGTAAAGAGAACGCAGACATCAGGACGCTGACAGCTAAGTGACGCTCTGCTCGCGGCCTACAGCGACTGCTGAGAACTGGGGGCTGTCCTCTCCTTGGCACGTGAGAGCACTGAACAGCGAGGTGCTACAGTGGCGGGGGCACAGAACACTTGGCCACAGGGCCAGGGATTATGACCAAAGGCCTTAAGTGACAAAGAACAGGTGTGCAGATAGATCTGGTACAGAGAAGGGAAGGGACTCCAGGAAAAACTGCACTAACAAAGACAGGTCAAGTCGCGGCACCTGGAGGTCAGGGAGTAGAGACAAGGCTGTGCTGGGCTGAAGTGGGCCAGGGTTACAGAGGTTTTACAGTGCCATATATAATTATCCCAGGGATCGACAAATCCACTCCATTACCTGCTCCATAGTTTCATTGGAACACAGCCACACCCACTCATTACTTATTATTCTGGCCTCTACAAAGTCACAGCTGACCAGATAAAGGCGAACCATCATGCCTCTCAGTCTAAAATATTAGCTGACCCGCCACACAGCTCCTGAGCCTGATTTAGTTTCTACTGCTGAGGAAACTGACAGTTGAGTGAGAGCAATGTGGTGAACCGTGCATTTGTGATGGGTACAAGCAGCCTCAGTTCTTCAAAGGAAGCTCAACAACCCCTCTTGGACATGGACTGAATAAAAACTAGTAATCAGACTGGAGAGATAGATAGTGGTTAAGGCGCTTGCCTGCGAAGCCTACATACCCAGGTTTGATTCCCCAGTACCCATGTACGCTAGATGCACAAGGTGACGGATGCATGTGGGGCTTGTTGGTAGTGGCTAGAGGCCCTGGAGCGTACATTCTCTTCCTCTCTGTCTCGAATAAATAAATAAATAAATATTAAAAAACAAACCAGTGACTACGTTCTAGGCATGAAAGGATTTTTCTTAAGTTTAAAAACTGGCCGGGAATGGTGTATATGCCTCTAACGGCAGCACTCGGGAGGCTAAGATAGGAGGATTACTATGAATTCTAGGTCATCCTGGGTTAATGTGGGACCCTGACTCAAAAACAACTCAAAATCAAAAAAACATTTAAGGGTTGGAGAAATGGTTTAGTGGCACTTGCCTGCAAAGCCTAAGGACTCAGGTTCAATTCCCCAGTACCTATGTAAGCCAGATGCAGCACAAGGTGGTACATGCATCTACATCTGTAGTTCGTTTGCAGGGGCTAGAGGCCCTGGTGTGCCCACTCTTTTTCTCTCTCTAGAAAATAAATTACTTAAAATCTCAAAAGTGCTAAAAACATTTGTAGAAGATACTCACACTGACTTTGGCATATATATGCCTGTAGTATAATTCTTTGTACAAAATCAGGAACACAGCATCTGAAAGAGATGGGAAAGAGACACTAGGAGTCCATCATACAGTGGAGGTCTTCTGGAGCTGTCACCTTGGGGATAAAGACCCTTAGAGACTAACTGGCATCTAAGCTTTTAGGCTTGAGTTCCAAGAATACACACAGGGGGCGAGTCCATTTCTCATCTACTCTGTCCCCTCACCTTAGTCTCACTGTTAAGATAGGGTTTCACTGCATAGCCTAGGTTGGTCCAGAAGCTCATTATGTACCCCAGATTGGCCTCAAACTTATGATCACTCTTGCCTCAGCCTTCCAAATGCTGTAATTCAAGGCATGTGCTAACACATTTGGCTCTACCTGCCTCTTTCTCTCTTCTTAAAGTTTCTAGAGGTCGGGTTTCACTGTAGCCCAGGCTGACCTGAAACTCACCATGTAGTCTCAGGGTGGCCTGGAACTCAAGAGGATCCTCCTACCTCTGCCTCCTAAGTGCTGTGATTAAAGGTGTGCGCCACCATGCCCGGCTCTACCTCTCTTTCAAATAAATAAGTAAATAAAATAAATTTACTTAAGAGAGAGAGAGAGAACTGAATAGAGAAGTAAACCCTTATTTATAGGATCACTTAACTTCACAAGTATGCCAAAATAATTCAATGGGGTTAAAGAATGATCATTTCAAACTGAGGGCTGGTGCCTTTAATTTCAGCACTTGGAAGGCAGAGTTTGAGGCTAACCTGGACCTACACAGTGAATTTCAGGTCCGCCTGGGCTAAAGTGAGACACTACTTCAGAAAGCCAAAAATAAAATAGATAGATACATAGAGTGCTGGGTCGCTGGAAGAATAGCCTAATGTTATAGTGCTTGCCTAGCATCTGTGCAGACCTGGATTAGAGAGGGAGGGAGGGAAGAAAGGGTGAGAACAAGACATACCTGTTAGGAGAGATGGCTTAGTGGTTAAGGTGCTTTCCTGTGAAGCCTAAGGACCCAAGTTTGATTCCCCAGTAATCATACAAGCCAGATGCACAAGTTGGTGCATGCATCTGGAGTTCGCCCATTCTCTTTCTCTCCCTCTCTCAATAAATAAATTATTTAAAAAATAAAAGATGGGGCCAGGTGTGGTGGCGCACGCGTGCCTTTAATCCCAGTGCTGGGAGGCAGAGGTAGAAGGATTGCTGTGAGTTCGAGGCCACCCTGAGACTCCATAGTGAATTACAGGTCAGCCTGGGCTAGAGTGAGACCCTACCTCGAAACACCAAACAAAAAACAAAACAAAAAATAATAATAGTAAATAAAAATAAAAGATGGGCACAGCATGCTTGCGGGTGCGCAGGCGCACCGGTACTCTTCTGCTCTCCCTCGTCCCAGATGGAAAATCCTCAGGTCCTATGCTGCGCCAGGCCCTCCAGAGGCTGAAAGGGGAACGGGGCAGTCAGGAACACCTGGGACCCAACACCCTGCAGTTTGTCCTCCACGATGATGATGATGATAATGACAAGGAGGAAGGAGGACCAAAGCGAGCATCTGGTGGGGTAGCTGGCACCCCGGGGGCGCAGGGAAGGAAGCAGTCTGAGTCAACAACCAGTTCAAGCTGGTGAGGAGCAGGGCGACTTGGGGGTCCGGAGGGGGTGTGATGGCACGCGAGGGTGGGGTGGGCATAAAGTTGAAAAAAAGAAATAAAAAAATTTAAAAGACAGGATGGAGAGATGGCTTAGTGATTAAGGCACTTGCCTGCAAAGCCAAAGGACCCAGTTTTGATTCCCCAGGACCCACATAAGTCAGATACACAAGGTGGCACATGCGTCTGGAGTTCATTTGTAGTGGCTGGAGGCCCTGCGTGCCCATTCTCTCTCTCTCTTCAATAAATAGAAATATTAAAAATAAAATCAAATAAAAAATAAGACAGACAGGGAGGGAATTACCATGGGATATTGTTTACAATTCTGGAAGTTATCAATAAAAAGTATACATTAAAAAAAAAAGACATATGCTGACCTCATCTGTTATAGAAAAAGGGCACCATCTACAAAAGTGAAGAGGCTAGCAAGCTGTAATGAAACCCAGCCCCCAATTAGGGGTAAAGGGAAACGCGTTAGGACAAAGCTCAATTTTAGTTCTGTCCATACCTGACAGAGCTCCTTCCTCTCCCAAATTATACAGCCTTCATTCGATATGCAATTTACTAACAACCAACTACATCCTAAGTTCTGGGGAGACAAAACGCTGAGCAAAGCACAGACGAGCCTTCTTGAACTTCTGTTTAACGATCGGGTCACAGCATCCTATTCAGCACATGAGACCAAGCATTCATACCTACCGTTGCCAACCTGCGGAGCAATGGCTTCAGCCTCAGGCCAAGGTGTATTCTTGAAAAATCTTTCAGTCAGCTTGGTCCAGCTGAAAACCAAACAGAAAAATTCTACAACTCCAAAAGAAGACCTTTAGACCCAACCTTCACGTTTCACTAACCAAGACCCAGGCTCAGAGATGGGAAGATGTTACAGAAACAGAACTCATCTCTCAAAGGCTACAACATTCCTCATCCTGACTCGGCCCTCAGGCCTACCTACCTTCCTGATTACTGTTTGTCTATGTCTATGTATGTGCTGTGACAAAAAAGGCCCACTCAAAAGAAGGTGGAGGGAGAGGAAAAAACACCTAGAGGTTGTCCTCTGACATCCACACACATGCCACAGCACGTGCACACACACAAACAATAAAAACGAAAACAAATTTGTATAACTATGAAAGTACATATATACCACAGATATACGGCTTGAAGACTCTGGAAATTCAATGCTCTAAAATCCGAAACCTGGGCACTAGCATGACAGCATATAGTCAAAAGGCAGGAACAGTTGCCCACCACATTCAACAGGTTTATCCCCCTCCCAAAAAATAAAGAACCACTTTATTACTTTCTTAATGGCCAAGTCAGCCTCTATATTTACCAATTCCTTTTCAACTCTGCCACCTGGCTGTTGCTTCCACCATTTCAGGGAAAAAGACCTTAAAAAAGTTACCATGGAACCTTTATAATTTGCCCAATTCATCTGCCCCCACCCCTTTTGAGATAGGGTTTTGCTCTAGCCCAAGCTGACCCAGAATTCACTATGTAGTCTCAGGCTGACCTTGAACTCACTGCGATCCACCCACCTACCTCTGCCTTCCAAGTGCTAGGATTTAAAGGCATGCACAACCATGCCCAGCAGGGCTTATGTGGATCCTGTGGAATTGAACCTGGGTCCTTAGGCTTTGCAGGCAAGTGCCTTAATTGCTAAGCCATCTCTATCCAGCCTCCAAGAGCTGATCTTTAATGTGTTAGTTTTGTTTGTTTTTGAGGCATGGTCTCATTCTAGCCCAGGCTGACCTGGAACTTACATAGTAGATCAGGCTGGCCTCAAACTGATGGCAATTTTCCTAGCTCAGCCTCTCAGGTGCTAGGATAAAGGGCATGCACCACCATGCCCAGCTCAGTTAGTTTTATGTTATCACATGCGGTGGTCCATGGCAGCACTCAGCAGAGAGACATAGGGAGATGGGAAGTTTCAGATAAGCCTGGGCTACAGAATGAGACCATTCTCAGAAATTAAAATAGGAGGCCGGGTGTGGTGGTGTATGCATTTAATCCCAGCACTCAGGAGGCAGAGGTAGGAGGATCACTGTGAGTTCAAGGCCACCCTGAGACTACATAGTGAATTCCAGGTCAGACTGAGCTATAGGCAGACCATACCTCAGGGGGGGAAAAAAAAAAAGATGACAAAGATCATTACCGAAAGAATGAAAAAGTCTCAGGAAGGGAAGGAGTGCTTTGCAATACTATCTTCCAGACATAAAAAGGCTGAGTATTCATGACCTCAGTGGCTGATGCTACCTACACAAGACCTGCATAACAGGAGGTGGAAAAAAATGACATCAAAATAGAAGAGAGACTAGCTGGAAAGAAGGGTTTCAGTGGAGGGGGATTTAGGAGGTAAAAAAGAAGATGGTAGAAGGGGATTATGACATTATATTGTCTGTATGTATGGAGGTTGAAAAAGTAAAATAAAAATCATAAAAGAGAATACAAAAAGAAAATTAGGGGCTAGAGAGATGTCTTAGTGGTTAAGGTGCTTGCCTGCGAAGCCTAAGGACCCAGCTTCAATTCCCCAGTACCCATATAAGCAATATGCACAAGGTGGCACATGCATCTGGAGTTCATTTACAGCAGCCAGAGGCCCTGGCAGACATGTCCATTCTCTCTGTCTCTCTCTGCTTGCAAACAAATAATAAATATATTTTAAAAAACCACTCTGAATAGTGCCTGAGGTATACTGACAACACATGCTAAGTACGATTATGATTGTGAGTAAAGACATTATTTTATGCCTTCTGTAAGCTTCTAGTGGTACAAAGAATAACTAAGTAGTAAGTCCCTAGTCCCAAGGAATCAAAGCTCCCCCTATTCCTCCTTACAGAAAAGTACTGCACATTACCATTTTGTAGGAGGTGTATAACGAGACCAGTGCTACCCAGAAAGACATCACTATGACCCATACCTGTTCTCGTAGATGTCCTGGATCTCATACACCTTCTGGTCGATGACATCGCTGGAGACACGACTGGCCTGAAGCTCATACACCTTCTGGTCTATCAAGTCCGACACGGTTTTGTGGAAATACTGGATGAAGTTTTTGATCACTTCAGGAATCACCTGATAGGTCTGCTGCTCATACTGACGTTCATAAGCAAGGTCCTGCTTTGGATCTCCTAAGGCAGACAATGAACAAGAGTGCTTTCAAGTCCATGCATATGATGGAACACAAGGGCAGGATTGCCACACAGGGCTGGGAACATGGTTCAGTGGTAGAACACTCGCCCAGCACGTGCAGGGCCTTGGGTTCAATCCCTAGTACTAGAAATAGGGGATGGGGGGGGGGATGGCTCCATTTCCATTCCCCAATATCCACATAAAGGCAGATGCACCAGGTGGGGCATGCATCTAGAATTCATTTGCAGTGGCAAGATGCCCTGCCCACCTTTTTTTTTCTCTCTCTCTCTCTTTTGGTTTATTGAGGTAGAGTATTGCTCCAGTCAAGATGACCTGGAATTCACTAGAGTCTCTGGGTAGCCTCCAATTCACAGCTATCCTCCTACCTCTGTCTCCCGAGTGCCGGTATTAAAGGCATGTGCCACCACGCCCTGTGTGCCCACATTCTCATTCTCTCTCTGCTTGAAATAATAATAATTAAAAAAAAAAACCTATACAGCCAGGTGTGGTGGTGCTCAAAAAACCAAAATATTAAATACATACATACCTACATACATAAAACACAGGCAGGTCAGTAATCTTTCCCCTTTGAAATTGTAAGGTGAACCACAAAAAAAGGCTTGGTTTATAGGCTCTATAACACCCCTCCCACTTCTCCACTCGGAGCAGTTTTGAAGAGGCGCCTGTCAGAGCTGGTTCTGAGACTTTGCAAGCGGTGCCCACCCCTGGGAGGACTGAGCTCACCTGTGTGCATATCATAGTCGCCCGGGTAGGCATAGGGATCGTAGGCTGCCTATAAAGCAAAGAAAAATGCAGTCAGCAAGAGTCTCCAACTGACGAACCCCAAACACGTGTCCTACGGCTAAAGAAGCAAACGCAGATAAGGCAAGTTTCTACCTCGGGGGGAGTTCGCGCGCCTGCGAGTGGAGGGGACACAGACAACGACCACAGGGCATCAGGGCTGCGACCGAGTGGACAAAGCAACGCACAGGACCGGAGACGTTGCTCCGGATGGAGCCCGGCCCCAAAGAGCTCGGCTACAAACGCTCGATAAGCTCTTCGGCCCGCGCCGTCTCGGGCGTCGAGGCCACACGCGCGGTGGACACGCCGCGGGGGCGGGCCGACGGGACAGGCGGGCAGGCCGGCGCCGCGGGGCAGCGCTTGGGAGGGAGGATCGCGGGCCGCGCGAGGCCCGGGCACGCCCCGACCAGCGTCACCCCGAGGCCCGGGAGGCACAGAGCCGGGCCCCCGGCGCGGAGCCCACCCGGTGCTTACGGCCACAGTACCTCAGATTCGTAGTCATCGGCGGGGTAAGACATGGCTGCGGCGCTCCAGACCCCGCGGGAGAGGGCGGAAGGAACTCTCCGCGCAGGCCTGGCAGCACAGGCCGGAAGTTCCGCCCCGCCGGAGCCTGCCGGGAAACCGGAAACCTTAAAGGGGCCGCAGGCCATCTGAGGTTGCTACCAGGAAGTAATGAAACCTACCAGCCGCTAGTCTGGGCTGGAGGGATGGTTAAGACGCCTGCTTTGCAAAGCCAAAGAACCTAGGTTCGATTCCCCAGCAGCAGCTAGAGGCTCTGGCGCGCCCATTCTCTATCTGCTTCTTTCTCTCTCTCAAATACTAACATGGGAGGCGGAGGCAGGAGGATGAGAAGTAGGGTGAGAAGCTGCGGAGATGGCTCAGTGGATAAAGTGCTTGCCCCGCACATGTGAAGGCCCAGGTACAGATCCTAGTATGGTCTGGTTTGGTTGTGTCTTTTTGCCCCATGTTGGGAATTGAACCCAGGCCCTTGCACATACTAGGCAAGCATCCTACCACAAGTACTATACAACTGAGTTATAGTCCCAACTTGTCTTTGGACTGTGTGTGTCTGTGTAGAAGCATGGATGTGTGCACCCTGTGCGCCAGGTGAGTCTCACTGAACCTGGAACACACACCATTTTTCTGTAAGACTTGCTGACCAGTGGGCCTCAGTGATCCTCCTGTCTACTCTCAGCATTGGTGTTACCGGCTTGTGCGGCCATGCCTGACTTTTTACACGGGTGCTGAAGATCAAACTCAGGTCCCCATGCTTGGGGCAGCAAACCCTATTTCCCACTGAGCCATCTTCCCAATCATTTCTTTTTTTTTTTTTTTTGAGGTAGGGTTTTACTCTAGTCCAGACTGGCCTGGAATTCACTATGTAGTCTCAGGGTGGACTCAAACTCACAGTGATTCTCCTATCTCTGCCTCCCCAGTGCTGGAATTAAAGGCATGTGCCACTATGCCCAGCTTTTTGTTTTTAATTAAAAAAAAAATTTTTTTTTTTTTTGGCGTATTGAGGTAGGGTCTATGTAGTCTCAAAGTGGACTTGAACTCATGGTAACCCTCCTACCTCTGCCTCCCAAGTGCTGGGATGAAAGGCGTGCGCCACCACACCCGGTTTAAATTTTGTTTTTATTGACAACTTCCATAATTTACCCCCTCCATTTTCCCTTTCCCAACTCCACTGTCCATCATAACCCCTCTGTTTTGCTGTTTTTTTTTTTTTTTTTTTTTGAGATAAGTTCTCACTGTATAACCCAGGTAGGCTTCCAACTTTAAATTGCCTCTGCCTCCAGAGTAGCTGGGATTTTAGTGTGCACGTCCAGCTTTTTTGTTCTTCATATAAGCTTCAATCATCACAAACTTGGATTCCTAGTTGTAACAATCTAGCTAGTAAATATTTACTTAGGTATCGCGTTTTTTAAATTTTATTTATTTATTTGCAAGCAGAAAGAGATAGAAGAGAGAGAGAGAGAGAGAATGGGCATGCCAGGGCTTCAGCCATTGCAAACAAATTCCAGATACATGCCCCACTTTGTGCACCTGACTTATATGGGTGCTGGGGAGTCAAACCCAACTCATTAGGCAAGCACCTTAACTGCCAAACCATCTCTTTAGCCCCCACTTCTTTTTTCTAAACTGTTTTTGTTTAATTTGAAAGAAAGGGAAGATAGGTGGAGTACGGGTGCACCAGGGCCTCCTACCACTGCAAATGAACTCCAGACACATGGGCCACTTTGTGCATCTGGCTTACGTGGGTCCTGGGGAAATCAAACACTGGCAGTTAGGCTTTAAAAGCAAGCACCTTTAACCACTGAGCTATCTCTCCAGTTGGCTGCTGTCACTTTTAACCTCTTCTAGAATAACATACACTTTAGAGAACTACAATGCAGATGAGAATAGTAAAATCCCTGAAAATGACCCCCTCCCTTTGGATTTTCAAGGTAGGGTCTCACTAGCTCAGTGCTGACTTGGAATTCACTGTGTAGTCTCAGGGTGGCCTCGAACTCACGGTGATCCTCCTACCTCTGCCTCCTGAGTGCTGGGATTAAAGGCGTGCACCACCACGCCCGGCTCATCATACCCCGTTTTCAATGCATCTACAAATCTTGTCGGATCTACCTCCAGAAATATTCCCACCCTGTCAGGTCTCACCACTTCATCTCTGTCATTCTTGTTCCCAGGCCCCCATCAGCTCACCTGTATCAAAACAGCTGCCTCGGCCTTCCTGTTTCTACTGTTACCCTACTTTCAGGATTGCATTTGTATTGAGACTTGGTCCACTGCTTGGCAGCACATTAAGTCCATTAGGACGGAAGCCCATTACAGACTATGAAATGTCTGATGACAGCATGTTTGAGTGTGCAAGGCTTCTCTGTTCATGGAACAGGAGGACTTCAAAGGAGAAAGCACCGAGCAGCCCAGAGCTGCTGGAAGAGGGTCTGAGCCGCTGAAATGCCTTTTTCTCTTGATCTTTTCCCTGGGGTTTGAGGTAGGAAATTGTTTCATTCAGGAACGCCATTAGTCGTAGTTGCTAGCCTGTGTGCGCTATTCAGCCGGATGCCTGTGAAGTTGCACTTTTCGTGAGTGTGGGGCTGGCTTGTAGCTCACCTACTGTCCTATTTGCCTCTCTCTTGAGTACAATCTCTCAAGCTCCTTCCCGCCTGCCATACTGCACCTGCACATTTCACAGCACAGCTAGAAGCCTCATTATGGATCCTCTGATGTAGGATCCATCAAACAAAATGAGGCACTCTCGATATTAAAAAGGCCAGTGAAAGAGTAGGCTGTATCCTGACTGCATCTTACATTCTGTCTTTGGACATTGAACTTTATTGTTCTTGGTCACAAATAAACTGTCCACTTATCTGTCTGGGTTTTGTTTTGCTTTTTTAAAATTGTTATTTGAGAGAGAGAGAATTGTCACGCCAGGGCCTCAGGACTGCAATTGAATTCCAGACGCTTGTGCCACCTAGTGGGCATGTGAGACCTTGCGCTCGCCTAACCTCTGCTTCTAGAAGGCTTACATGAGATCTGGAGAGAACATGGGTCCTTAGGCTTCGCAAGCAGGTGCCCTAACCACTAAGCAAGTCTCTCCACCCCTGGATTTTTTTTTTTGGGGGGGGGGGTTCGTGGTAGGGTCTCGCTCTGGCCCAGGCTGACCTGGAATTCACTATGCAATGTCAGGCTGGCCTCGAACTCATGGCAATCCTGCTACCTCTGCCTCCCGAGTGCTGGGATTAAAGGGGTGCACCACCATGCCCGGTTGAAAAAAAAATTTTTTTTGAGACCTCTTCTCAAAAGCAAAGCACTTGGGAGACTGAGGTAGGAGGATCTCTGTGCGTTCAAGGCCAGCCTGAGACTAATTCCAGGGCAGCCTATAATCCCAGCACTTGAGAGGTACAGGCAGGAGGATCAGAACTTCAAGGTCATAGTCACATAGTGAGCTTCAGACCAGCCTCTGCACGAGACTCTGTCTCAAACATTGGTCTTGAGAGTTGGATCAGTAGTTAGAAGCCCTTGCTTTCAAAGCCTGATGGCCTGGGTTTGAATCCCCAGGATCCATGTAAAGCCAGGTACACAATGTGGCACATCAGTCCAGAGTTCATTTGAAGTGGCAAGAGGCCCTGGTGGGCCCATTCTCTCTTTGTCTGCTTGCAAATAAATTAAAATAAAAATAATAGGGGAGGGGGAGGCGGTTTCAAGGTAGGGTCTCCTTCTAGCCCAGAAAGACCTGGAACTCACTATACAGTCTCAGGGTGGCCTCGAACACTCGGAGATCCTCCTATTTCTGTCTCCCGAGTACTGTATTAAAGGCGTGTGCCACCACGCGCGGCTAGACTAGCTAACATGTTTTGAGCAGTAACTGTATAATTATAAAACAATTCTTGGTTGGCTAGTAATCAGTGCGGGACTAACGAGAACCCTGACGAAAGGAAATCGATTGCATTTAGAAGCTATTACTACATGGTGTTACCATCAACTGTTGTTTTAAGGTAGAATTCGCTCTAGCCCAGGCAGACCTGGAATTTACTATATAGTCGCAGGGTGGCCTCGAACTCACAGTCATCCTCCTATCTCTACCTGCCGAGTGCTACGATTAAAGGCGTACGCCACCACGACCCGTTTTTCTCTTCTTTTTGTTCATTGATTAAAAACACATTTATCAGATGCGTAGTGAGGCTTCTTCCTTTTGTTTCCCGATTGGTTGCAGATCGTCTCAACGTGATTGGCTAAAACCCTTGCCTTTGTCTTTCCCATGATCTGATGGGAAGAAATGGAAAAAGAAAAAAAAGATTCCGCTCATTTATTGGCTCCGCTAGCGACACTCGGCTAGGGTAGGCTGGCATTTGCAATTTCTGATTGGTTCATATATCCGTCAGTCATACTGCTGGAAACGCTGTCCTATCCTCGAGCTCGTATTGGCCTTCCCTCCTCGAGTGGTGCAGGGATGGAGGCTTTCCATTGGTCTAGCCGCTCCAGCTCCCGCCCTCCCGCTCGGTTGCCGTGGTAGCGGGCCGGACCCGCCCACCCGCTCGCTCGCTCGCTCGCTCCCTCGCTCTCCAGCTCGCTGACAGCGAGACTCGGGCAGGAGGGAAGAGGGTCCGTGGGTCGGTCCGGAACGAGGCTCGAGCTGCCCGGGCCCGCGCAGAGCCGTTGCCATGGCAGCCGCCGCCGGGGGCGCGGACGATGAGTCGCGCTCGGGCCGCTCGAGCTCGGACGGCGAGTGCGCCGTGGCGCCGGAGCCGCTGACGGAAGCCGAGGGCCTCTTCTCCTTCGCCGACCTCGGGGCGGCTCTGGGCAGCGGCGCGAGTCTCCCGAGCCGGGCGTCCGGCGGGGCCCAGTCCCCGCTGCGCTACCTCCACGTCCTGTGGCAGCAGGACGCGGAGCCCCGCGACGAGCTGCGCTGTAAGATCCCCGCCGGGCGGCTCCGGCGCGCCGCCAGGCCCCACCGCCGCCTCGGGCCCACTGGCAAGGAGGTGCACGGTGAGCTGGCCTGCGAGAGCCCACTCCCGGCCTCGCCCCGCCCCGCCCCCGGGGCTCCTCCCACATCCGTGCCCAGGGCCTGGAGGGACCCCTGGGTCTCCTCTCAGTGATAGTAATAGTAATAATGAGTACTACTAGTAGTAATTATTATTGTTATTCCAGACTGTCCTGGAATTCACTATGTGGTCTCAGGGTGGCCTCGAACTCGTGGTGATCTTCGCACCTCTGCCTCCCGAGTGCTGAAATTAAAGGCGTGCGCCACCACGCCTGGCTAGTAGTAATTATTATTTTTGCAGCTGCTGAGGACCGTGCGCTTGGTGATTCCTGGACAGAAACTTTCCATGAGTGTGGGTGGGCACTGGAGAATACTCATTACAGAAGGGAGGGCACAGCCCAGCCAAGCTGCACCAACTTGTTTGAAGGCACAGATGGCACGCTTAGCCCTTAGGCTAACTCAAGCGACTGTTTTCTATTGAAGAGTGGGGACATTACTTGTCTTGACAGGGGTGGTATTGCGAGGGTTAAGAAAGCTTCTGACTGTATAGTGTTACGCTGCCTTTGAGGTGTTTGAAACAGTGCTGGCGGGCTATATGATTTCTGCCCCCTCCCCTTTTATTTTCCCTGTGTTTTAAAGGTAGGGTCTGGCTCTAGCCCAGGCTGACCTGCAGTTCACTATGTAGTCTGAGGGTGGCCTCGAACTCACAGCCATCCTCCTACCTCTGCCTCTGGAGTGCTAGGAGTAAAGGTGTACTAGGCCACCACACCCGACCCCTTTAATTTTTATTCTCATTGTGAGAGATATGGTGTGACTTTTTTTTTCATGCAGTTTATTAACTTTTTTAAGTTTCATAATCTTAGAACAAGTTACTGTAATTTTGTTTTTATTGATTTTTCAAGGTAGGGTGTCACTGTAGCTCAGGCTGACCTGGAATTCACTGTGTAGTCTCAGGGTGGCCTTGAACACCAGGTGATGATCCTACCTCTGCCTCCCCAGTGCTGGGATTAAAGGTGTGCGCCACCACGCCCGGCTTGTTTTTTTTTATTTTGAGGTGGGCCTCACTTTAGCCCAGGCTGACCTGGAATTCACTATGTAGTCTCAGGATGGCCTCAAACTCATGGTGATCCTCCTACCTCCGCCTCCAGAGTGCTGGGATTATTATAGGCGTGCGCCACCACGCCCTGTTCCAGTTTCCTGTTCCTAGGACAGTGTCTTCTATCCTAGTACCTTTGTTTACCTCTCAGTGCTATGGTGACCGAAGGGTGGTTTAACAGGGAAAGCTGGGGAGCCACTCACCTTCTGTTTCATTATGGTCATCTTTTTTTGTCTCTTCATAGCTCTGAAGAGGCTGAGAGACTCTGCCAACGCCAATGATGTAGAAACAGGTGAGTGTGCGCAGTGGGACCTGTGGGCAGGTGGGGAGGAAAAGAGCCAGGTGATCCGTACCTGGCCCCTGGGAGTAGGCTGACTTTGCTGGCCTCTTGCAGAAGGTTTAGGCTTAAGTACTCATGCACTATAGTCCTGTGTCACCCTGAACCTCCTGGTGTCATAGCAGTCATCATTGTGGGAACCTGCCGATGTGGAGGCCATGTCCGCTTTTGTATGGCGGGCACCCTGCATAGCCTAGGCAAGAAGCAAGTGCTCATTTTGGAAGTTCTGGCTACCAGGAGTGAACACTCCACCTTGCCTGCCAAGTGATAATTTGACACCTGTTTAGTTGACAGAGCATCTGAGAAGCATGGGCGGAGCTCCACACAGGGCACGTTGGCTTTCTGGTAATGCTCTCCCAGTGATGAGATAGTAATAGCATTAAGTACAAGGACAGAGTCTGGGGAGATGGCTGAACAGTTAAAGGTGCTTCTTTTTTAAATTTTTGTTTATTTTTATTTATTTATTTATTTAAGAGCGACAGACAGAGAGAAAGAGGCACAGAGAGAGAGAGAATGGGTGCTCCAGGGCCTCCAGGCACTGCAAACAAAGTCCAGACGCATGCGCCCCCTTGTGCATCTGACTAACATGGGTCCTGGGGAATTGAGCCTTGAACTGGGGTCCTTAGGCTTCACAGGCAAGTGCTTAACTGCTAAGCCATATCTCCAGCCCTCCACCAAAAGGTGCTTCTTGCAAAGTCTTCTGGCCAGGGTTCAATTCCCCAGTACTCATGTGAAACCAGATACACAAAGTGTCGTATGTGCCTGGAGTTCATTTGCATGGGTAAGAGCCCTGGCATGCCCGTAGTATGTCTGTCTATCTGTCTGTCTGTCTGTCTGTCTCTCTCTTTCTTCACAAAAATAAATAAATAGCCGGCATGGTGGTGCATGCCTTTATTCCCAGCACTAGGGAGGCAGAGGTAGGAGGGTCGTCATGAGTTCGAGGCCACCCTGAGACTACATAGTGAATTTCAGGTCAGCCTAGGCTAAGAGTGAGACCCTACCTTGAGAAACCAATAAGTAATAAACAAACAAAACTGCTGGGTGTGGTGGCCTCAGCTTTTAATGTCAGCACTTGAGAGGCAGAGGTAGGAAAATAAACAAAATAACTAGGAAAGTAAACAAAACTTAAATTGTTTGTTTGTTTGTTTGTTTGTTTGTTTGGTTTTTCTGAGGTAAGGTCTCATTCTAACGTAGGCAGACCTGGAATTCACTGTGTAGTCTCAGGCTGGCCTCAAACTCACAGCAACCCTCCTACCTCAGCTTCTCAAGTGCTGAGACTAAAGGTGTGTACCACCATGCCTGGTTTAAAATTTATCTTTTTAAAGGTACAAGGACAGCTTTTAGGAAAAAAATTTTTTTTATCCACTAACTTAATCTTCCTTTTTTTTCAAGATATGGTCTCTAGCTCAGGCTGACCTGGAATTCTCTGTGTAGTCTCAGAGTGGCCTTGAACTCATGGTGATCCTCCTACCTCAGCCTCTTCAGTGCTGAGATTAAAGGTGTGTGCCACCATGCCCTGCTTTTTTTTTTTTTTTTTTTTTTTTTCGATATAGGGTCACACTATAGCTAGCCCAGACTGACCTGAAATTCACCATGTAGTCTTAGGGTGGTCTCTAACTCCCAGGGATCCTCCTACGTCTGCCTGCCAAGTGCTAGGATTAAAGGTGTGCACCACCATGCTAAACTTAATCTTCCTTTAAGTCAGGAAACAGTGGTATATCAGTTTGTTGTGGCTGCTGTGTTGTCAAGCTTTTTGTCACTGTGACCTGAGTAAATCAACCAAGGGAAAAAAGATTTATTTTGGCTTATGATTTCAGAGGTTCCAGTCATTAGCCAGGCATGGTGGTACATGTCTGTAATCCCAGCACTCAGGAGATAGAGGCAGGTCTACACATTAAGTTCTAGAACAGACTGAGCCACGCAGCGAGACTGTTTCAAGCAACACAGAATGCAGGCAGATGTCATAGGTGTCTGTCTTGGCTGGGAAGGTAGGGACGAGCAGAGCAGGTCATGGTGGCGAGGAAGCAGAGAGAGCATGCCTGTGCTTTCCCGTTCCCTCTGGACCCCCAGCCTGCGGGATGGTGCTGCCCACGCTCGGTGTCTCTTCCCAACTTCCTTAATCTTCTCTGGGAAGCATCCTCATCGGTATCTCCCTTGGCGCTCCTCAGTCCAGTCAGGTTGACAGTCAGGATGAACCATCATGGGCTCGGATCATCTCAGTTGGTAGAGCGCTTGCCTGGCATGTGCCAAGCCTTGAGTTTGATCCCCAGCACTGCATAAAAGCAAGTGTGGGGGTGTGTTTTTATAACACCAGTACTCAGAATGTGGAGGCCAGAAGATCAGAAGTTCAGGGTCAACTGAAAAAGCCCTTGTTGAATAGCTGAGTTAAGGCCTCTCTCTGTCTCTATCTCAAATAAATAAATAATAAAATTTAAAAAATTTATTTATTTATTTATATATTTGAGATGAAGAGAATGGGCATGTCAGGGCCTCCAGCCACTGCAAATGAACTCTATAGACGTATGCTCCACCTTGTGCATCTGGCTTTATGTGAGTCCTGGGGAATCAAACCTGGGTCCTTTGGCTTTGTCAGCAAGTACCTTAACTGCTAAGCCATCTCTCCAGCCCCTAATTCAGACTTTAAATTTTTAAAAAAATATTTTTATTTATTTATTTGCAAGCAGAGAGAGAAAGAAAAAAATAAGCACGCCAGGGCCTCAAGCTGCTGTAAATGGACTCCGGATGCACGTGCCCCTTTGTGCATCTGGCTTTACATGGGTACTGGGGAATCGAACCTGGGTTGTCAGGCTTTGCAGGCAAATGTATTATCTGCTGAGCCATCTTTTCAGCCTGAGAAATGTTTGTAACTTAATATGTTGGGCTAGAAAAATGGAACTGGATTTGCATGGGAAAGGTAAATGAGGGCTGGAGAAATAGCTCAGCATTTAAGAGTACTTCCTGTGCAGGCATAAATGCCTGAGGAAGACTGAGTGACCACTGGAGTTCAGTCCCCAGGACCCTTATAAACAACTGGGCATAGGCACACATGTCTGTAACCCCAGTCCTGTAGGGGAGCTGTGATTGATTCTCGAAAATAAAAACTTAAGTGAGGGCTGGAGAGATGGCCTGTGAAGCCTAAGGACTCATGTTCGACTCCTCAGGTCCTATGTAAGCCAGGCACACAAAGTGATGCAAGTGCACAAGGTCACACGTGTGCACAAGGGGTTACACGCGTCTGGTGTTGGATTGCAGTGGCTGGAGGCCCTGGTGTTCCAATTCTCTCTTTCTCTCTCTCTCTCACATTTAAAAAACAAAGGCCAGTCTGTTGGGCTTGCCTCAAATAAAAAATAAGTTAAGTGAAAGCTACCACCTGTGTTATCATTCTATCTCACATTTTAGAATATTGTAGTAAATTAATTCTGTTATTGAATGTTTTTCTATATTTTCCTACGTCCCATGTTCCCCCTGAAATAGGATTTCAGATCAATTCAATCTTATGTCTCTCATAAAATTAAGAGCAACAGCTATTAACTTGGGAGTGAAATTGAATGGCATAACTTCCACTGATTAAGAGTAATGCATTGGTTATGTAGAACAACAGGGGCTGAGGAGATGGCTCAGTGATTAAAGATGCTACTTGCAAGGCCGAACTGCCCAGGTTCCCATTCCCCAGTGCCCACTTAAAGCCAGATGCACAAAAGGGTTCATGCGTATGGAGTTTGTTTGCAGTGGCAAGAGGCCCTGGCATGCCCATACTCAGTCCCTCTCTCATTCTGCCTCTTTCTGTCTCTCAAGTCATGTATGTATGTATGTATGTATGTATGTATGTGGTAAAAAATAACAAGCTGAAGGTCATTCTGGGTTACATAGCTGTTGTAAACTCAAGTATCCAGTCAAGTGCCTGATGCCCGGTTGGTGCCCAGAGTATGACGAGGATCATTCTAGAATGGTACAGGTTCTTGCTGTCCCAGAGCAGGACTGGAGAGGTGTGTGAGAAGGGAAGGGGCTGGCTTAGCTTGAGAAGAGCTGCTTGGAGGGAAGTTTTGGACTTGGGCTGGAAGCACTTCTTCCAGTCACCTTCATATCTTTGAGAGGTTTGCTGGGAAAGAGACTAAAATGTTTGTGCCTCTAAAATGCCATTGGGCAGCAATTTTCTGCACTTCTACTAGTCATGTACATTAGTGCATAATACCTCCACTCTACAGTGCCTCTGTGCTTGTCAGAGAAGGGATTGCACGTCCATTATTGTCATCACAGCCGCTCTGGAGATGGGCAGGCCAGAGGTGATGTCCATTTGCCAGTGAGCTGTGGCCCAAGTCCAGGCCTTTGTGCTCACGCCCAGCGCAGCCCTTGCAACTGCCTCACCTAATGGCAATGCGTTCTTTCACTTCTTGCCTGGGACTTGGTGTGTCCCCAGAGCCTGGGCCTGTCTCTCCAAAGGGAGCCAGGGAAGACCAGCTGATAACTAGGCAGCTGTGTCTAGCTGAGTGGGTGTGGATTCAGGAGAGAGGCCCACGGTGCATGCTGGGGACTTACATGACTCTGGAATTCCTGACCCCGAGGGTCAAGAGCCTGCTCCAGTGTTCAGTCCTCAGATACAGTGAATTCATGCTGAGTGGGTGTGGATTCAGGAGAGAGGCCCACGGTGCATGCTGGGGACTTACATGACTCTGGAATTCCTGACCCCGAGGGTCAAGAGCCTGCTCCAGTGTTCAGTCCTCAGATACAGTGAATTCATGCTGAGTGGGTGTGGTTCAGGAGAGAGGCCCACGGTGCATGCTGGGGACTTACATGACTCTGGAATCCCTGACCCTGAGGGTCAAGAGCCTGCTCCAATGTTCAGTCCTTAGATACAGTGAATTCATGCTGAGTGGGTGTGGATTCAGGAGAGAGGCCCACGGTGCATGCTGGGGACTTACATGACTCTGGAATTCCTGACCCCGAGGGTCAAGAGCCTGCTCCAATGTTCAGTCCTCAGATACAGTGAATTCATGCTGAGTGGGTGTGGATTCAGGAGAGAGGCCCACGGTGCATGCTGGGGACTTACATGACTCTGGAATTCCTGACCCCGAGGGTCAAGAGCCTGCTCCAATGTTCAGTCCTTAGATACAGTGAATTCATGCTGAGTGGGTGTGGGTTCAGGAGAGAGGCCCACGGTGCATGCTGGGGACTTACATGACTCTGGAATCCTGACCCCGAGGGTCAAGAGCCTGCTCCAGTGTTCAGTCCTTAGATACAGTGAATTCATGCTGAGTGGGTGTGGGTTCAGGAGAGAGGCCCACGGTGCATGCTGGGGACTTACATGACTCTGGAATCCTGACCCGAGGGTCAAGAGCCTGCTCCAGTGTTCAGTCCTCAGATACAGTGAATTCATGCTGAGTGGGTGTGGGATTCAGGAGAGAGGCCCACGGTGCATGCTGGGGACTTACATGACTCTGGAATCCTGACCCCTGAGGGTCAAGAGCCTGCTCCAGTGTTCAGTCCTCAGATACAGTGAATTCATGCTGAGTGGGTGTGGATTCAGGAGAGAGGCCCACGGTGCATGCTGGGGACTTACATGACTCTGGAATTCCTGACCCCGAGGGTCAAGAGCCTGCTCCAATGTTCAGTCCTCAGATACAGTGAATTCATGCTGAGTGGGTGTGGGTTCAGGAGAGAGGCCCACGGTGCATGCTGGGGACTTACATGACTCTGGAATTCCTGACCCCGAGGGTCAAGAGCCTGCTCCAATGTTCAGTCCTTAGATACAGTGAATTCATGCTGAGTGGGTGTGGGTTCAGGAGAGAGGCCCACGGTGCATGCTGGGGACTTACATGACTCTGGAATCCTGACCCCGAGGGTCAAGAGCCTGCTCCAATGTTCAGTCCTTAGATACAGTGAATTCATGCTGAGTGGGTGTGGGTTCAGGAGAGAGGCCCACGGTGCATGCTGGGGACTTACATGACTCTGGAATCCCTGACCCTGAGGGTCAAGAGCCTGCTCCAGTGTTCAGTCCTTAGATACAGTGAATTCATGCTGAGTGGGTGTGGGTTCAGGAGAGAGGCCCACGGTGCATGCTGGGGACTTACATGACTCTGGAATTCCTGACCCCGAGGGTCAAGAGCCTGCTCCAGTGTTCAGTCCTCAGATACAGTGAATTCATGCTGAGTGGGTGTGGGTTCAGGAGAGAGGCCCACGGTGCATGCTGGGGACTTACATGACTCTGGAATTCCTGACCCCGAGGGTCAAGAGCCTGCTCCAGTGTTCAGTCCTCAGATACAGTGAATTCATGCTGAGTGGGTGTGGGTTCAGGAGAGAGGCCCACGGTGCATGCTGGGGACTTACATGACTCTGGAATTCCTGACCCCGAGGGTCAAGAGCCTGCTCCAATGTTCAGTCCTTAGATACAGTGAATTCATGCTGAGTGGGTGTGGGTTCAGGAGAGAGGCCCACGGTGCATGCTGGGGACTTACATGACTCTGGAATCCCTGACCCCGAGGGTCAAGAGCCTGCTCCAATGTTCAGTCCTTAGATACAGTGAATTCATGCTGAGTGGGTGTGGGTTCAGGAGAGAGGCCCACGGTGCATGCTGGGGACTTACATGACTCTGGAATCCCTGACCCTGAGGGTCAAGAGCCTGCTCCAGTGTTCAGTCCTCAGATACAGTGAATTCATGCTGAGTGGGTGTGGGTTCAGGAGAGAGGCCCACGGTGCATGCTGGGGACTTACATGACTCTGGAATTCCTGACCCTGAGGGTCAAGAGCCTGCTCCAGTGTTCAGTCCTCAGATACAGTGAATTCATGCTGAGTGGGTGTGGGTTCAGGAGAGAGGCCCACGGTGCATGCTGGGGACTTACATGACTCTGGAATCCCTGACCCCGAGGGTCAAGAGCCTGCTCCAGTGTTCAGTCCTTAGATACAGTGAATTCATGCTGAGTGGGTGTGGGTTCAGGAGAGAGGCCCCACGGTGCATGCTGGGGACTTACATGACTCTGGAATCCTGACCCCGAGGGTCAAGAGCCTGCTCCAGTGTTCAGTCCTTAGATACAGTGAATTCATGCTGAGTGGGTGTGGGTTCAGGAGAGAGGCCCACGGTGCATGCTGGGGACTTACATGACTCTGGAATCCCTGACCCTGAGGGTCAAGAGCCTGCTCCAGTGTTCAGTCCTTAGATACAGTGAATTCATGCTGAGTGGGTGTGGGTTCAGGAGAGAGGCCCACGGTGCATGCTGGGGCTTAACATGACTCTGGCCCACGAGGGTCAAGATGCTAGGTGTTCAGGATTCTGGACACCTGTGGGTGAAGCCCGTCATCCAGCGTAGATACAGATTCATGCTGAGTGTGTGGGTTCAGGAGAGAGGCCCACGGTGCATGCTGGGGACTTACATGACTCTGAATCCTGACCCCGAGGGTCAAGAGCCTGCTCCATGTTCAGTCCTAGATACAGTGAATTCATGCTCGCGTGGGTAGTGGTGTTCAGGAGAGAGGCCACGGTTGCATGCTGGGGACTTACATGACTCTGGAATTCCTGACCCCGAGGGTCAAGAGCCTGCTCCAGTGTTCAGTCCTCAGATACAGTGAATTCATGCTGAGTGGGTGTGGATTCAGGAGAGGCCCACGGTGCATGCTGGGGACTTACATGACTCTGGAACTCCTGACCCCGAGGGTCAAGAGCCTGCTCCAGTGTTCAGTCCTCAGATACAGTGAATTCATGCTGAGTGGGTGTGGGTTCAGGAGAGAGGCCCACGGTGCGTGCTGGGGACTTACATGACTCTGGAACTCCTGACCCCGAGGGTCAAGAGCCTGCTCCAGTGTTCAGTCCTCAGATACAGTGAATTCATGCTGAGTGGGTGTGGGTTCAGGAGAGAGGCCCACGGTGCATGCTGGGGACTTACATGACTCTGGAATCCCTGACCCCGAGGGTCAAGAGCCTGCTCCAGTGTTCAGTCCTCAGATACAGTGAATTCATGCTGAGTGGGTGTGGGTTCAGGAGAGAGGCCCACGGTGCATGCTGGGGACTTACATGACTCTGGAATTCCTGACCCCGAGGGTCAAGAGCCTGCTCCAGTGTTCAGTCCTCTGATACAGTGAATTCATGGTCCTCAGGAGAACAAATCCCTGATCATGGTCTGCATGGGGCCAGCATCCAGGAGGGAGCCCTGCGCCTCCCTGCCCATCCCTGGGGACCGCAGCACAGCTCACGCTGCTTTTTCACCCTTTCTCCCCTGTCTTGGTGGTGTCAGTGCAGCAGCTGCTGGAAGATGGCGCGGATCCCTGCGCAGCTGATGACAAGGGCCGCACAGCCCTGCACTTCGCCTCCTGCAATGGCAATGACCAGATTGGTGAGTTTTTGGGAGGAGCAGGGCAAGGCCGCTGGCATCTCCAGCAGTCACAGGGTTGGAATTGCTGTCTGTGAACTTCAGGATGTGCGAGGCTTGGCCCCATTCACAGGGTCCTGCACCTTGGCCACTGGCCCAGCACTGCCAGGTGGGAAATGAATGCATTTGATTGCAAGTGAGGGAAGCCTCCAGTGAGCGAGCTGGAGGTAGCAAGGCCCAGGCCCGTGAGACATTCAGGCAGCATGACTCAGTTTGTCCCAGCCACAGCGGCAGGACAACCTTATTTGTAGTATTTTGTTTGTTGTGTGTGTCTTTTGTTTCTTTATTTTATTTTATTTTATTTTTTGAGTGACTCACTCTAGCCCAGGCTGACCTAGCTCTTTCTTTAGCTTTCATCATGGTTTTAAGTTGTGGTATAACTTCCAAACAATGAGCTGTGTATGGGACACACTGACAGGGCATGGCCCCCACCAGGTCAAGTACACATTATCTCCAGCAGCGCCATTGCCCTGTCAGTACTCACCTCCTTCTGGACCTGTTCACCAGAAACAGGGTTGCTTGCTCTCACATTTCTCATAAGTGGAAGCACACGCTATGTGTGTCTTTGTGAATACTCTGAATTCACTCAAAATTACATACCTGGGTTCATCAGTGAGTGCTGTCTGGATTTGTCACTGGTCCCAGTGCTGTTAGCATCTCACTGTGTGTACTCCGTACTGTTCCTGGTGATGGACTTTTAAAAATATTTTGTATTTATTTATTTGAGAAAGAGAAGGAGCACACCAGGGCCTCTGGCCGCTGCAAATGAACTCCAGACGCATGTACCACCATGTGCGTCTGGCTTACAGGGGTACCGGGGAATCGAACCTGGGTCCTTAGGCTTCACAGCCAAGCACCTTAACTGCTAAGCCATTTCTCCAGCCCAGGTGATGAACATTTGCACAGTTCCTGGGGTTTGGCATTATTCACACAGCTGTTGTGACCATTTTTGCACCTGTTGTTTGGTGGCTAGCAGCACTCATCTGTGTGGGCATAGAGTAGGAGTGGAATTGTTGGGTTGCCTGGGAACACACATGTTTAATCACAGTAAGTCCCACGGTGGGTATGCCAGGGCCACGCCTCCTCCCGCCAGCAGTGTCAGAGCGCTGCGCGTTGCCCTGTCCGTGTCCGTGCTGAGTGTTGGCTCTTTTTCATTTGGCCATTCTGTAGTATCTCACTGTGGCTGAACTTGCATTTCTCTGATGGTCAGTGATGTTGAACACCTCTTCATGTATAGACCAGCCATTTTTATGTTGTCTTTTGTGAAGTATACAAGTTTTGTGCCCATTTTTCCAAGCAAGTTGTCTTTTTCCTCACTGACTGGTAGGAATTCTACATACATTCTCGACACAAATGGTTTATTGATTAGCAGTGGCCTGCATGACCTACACGCTTACTGTAGAAAGTGTGAGCCCCAGCCTTGCCTCCCTGTCCAGTGCCATAAGCCCATGTTAGCCAGGTGTGGGTCCAGCTGGGTCATGGGCAAGCCCAGTAATACCATGGCCCATCCCTGAGGAAGCCTAGTGGCCTGGTTCTCATGGTGGCTTTTCACCATGTGAGGAGTAGAAAATGCCTTTAGGAGCCTTTGCTTGCTCTTTCCTTGACCTTAAGGCCTCAGTTGCATAGCACCTTGCAGAGGCCAAGAAGCCTTTCTGGAACCTTCACTTCCTGGCCCTTCAGGAACCCTCTGGGGTGCGTGAGTGACTGAACAGCACAGGGACCTGCACTTGCAGTTCTTAGGCTGCTCGTAGCAAGCCCGTGGAGCTGGCTCGGGGCGGTCGTGCCGTGCAAACCTGCAACAGTGCATCTTGTGTTCCCTTTTTCTAGTGCAGCTGCTCCTGGACCACGGTGCCGACCCCAACCAGCGGGATGGTCTGGGCAACACACCACTGCACCTGGGTACGTCCTCAGAAACCATCAGAATAGTCTTCTAAGGTGTAGAGCCTGGGGTTCTGCTGGCTCCCAGCACCCCACGGAGCCTGAACCTGAGCCCCAGGTCCACTCCCCGCCAGCCCGGGCCCCATGCACCGTCTAGCCACCCAGCAGTTAGCTGTGCCCTCCCTCACCAAAGCTGCTTGAGCACTGGGACTTGCCTTAAAGCACCTCTGCTAGGAAATGCCTTGTGAGACCGTTGGCTGGCTCTAGCCTTGCCGCTGACTCACACCATGGATTGTGGTGAGTGAGGTCCCTCTACAGGCCTCAGTTTCCCCATAGTATGGGAAAGAAGTGGAACTGGTTGCTGAGTCCTGCCCGGTAGAGCACACTGCCCTAGTGACACATCCTTAGGAGGTGGTGTGGCAGCGGCATGCTAGGAGAAAGCCCTGCTCCCTCGTCCCTGCACTCTTGGTGTCCTCAGTCTCTTCTTCTTCCTTAGCGGCCTGCACCAACCATGTCCCTGTCATCACCACACTGCTTCGAGGAGGTATGTGGCTCCTTCTCCTCCTCCCTCCCCCCCTCATCCTCATCCCCATCATGCTTCCAGCCCCCGGCCTGTTCCCACAGGGGCTCGCGTAGATGCCCTGGACCGAGCTGGCCGCACACCCCTACACCTGGCCAAGTCAAAGCTGCACATCCTGCAGGAGGGCCATTCCCATTGCCTGGAGGCCGTGCGCCTGGAGGTGAAGCAGGTGAGCTCGTCCCACACTGAGCCCTGGCCTGTGCACACCAGACTACCTGCCTGTGCTCCCTGAGCTCACGCTGACCTCCACAGCCCCTGCTCCCCTGTGTGTCGGGCTTCTGTGTGCACCTCAGTCAGCAGCTCAGGTCACTCTCCTTGCAGATCATCCACATGCTACGGGAGTACCTGGAGCGCCTAGGGCGGCATGAACAGCGGGAACGGCTGGATGACCTCTGCACCCGCCTCCAGATGACGAGCACCAAAGAGCAGGTGAGCCGCGGCCTCGAGCGACCTGCAGGAGCCTCGGGGCCAGTCCAGCCCGCTTCCTTGTAGCCACACCTCATATCAGAGGCTAAGCCTGTAGGGTTGCAGCCCACCACAGTCCTCACAGCTTCTGTCCACTTCCATGAAGTCAGCATGGCTAGTGTGTGCTCACAGCCCTGCCCTCTGGGGTAACCTGAGACCACCTGGCATCCAGGATGAACCTGTCCTGTAGCAGAGAGAAGTCAGAGAAAGGGTTGCTCATGCCTAGGCCTTTACAAGGAAGGACCCTGTAGAACCAAAAGCAGAAATCTCCAGCACCTCCCCTCTGTCACTCAGACCTAGGAGCAGGGAAACCATGTTGCATGTCCTGGGAGGGGAGGCAATGCCTGCCTGTGGTATAGAGGCCTGGGGCACTGGCCTCCTAGAACAGCCTGGGTGTCTTCCTGCAGGTGGATGAAGTGACCGACCTCCTGGCCAGCTTCACGTCCCTCAGCCTGCACATGCAGAGCCTGGAGAAGAGGTAGCACAGAGGCTCTGGCTTCCTGCGCTGCTGCCCTTCCTGCCCTGCCCCCGTCTGCTCTCTCTTTACAAGGAAAAAGCCCAGGAGGCTTTGGGGCTCCACTGTTTTGGGAAGAATCTTGCCCTTACCCTCAGATGCTGGGGGCCCAGATGTGCTCTCCACACACTCAGAACTGTTCCCAGCAGTCTGTCACCTCCGTGGACTGCTTCACAGCCCCACCCCCTGCTGTGCTAGGCCGGCCTCTGCAGCCGCACTGCAGCTCTGCTGGCATGCCTGTCCCGCAGTCCTCTCTCCTCCTGCGGTCTCCCCGTGCCCTCTGCAGGCCCCAGAGCCTTCTCTGCTGTTCTGTCCCAGCCATGGGCTTGTTGCCATGGGCTGGCTTTGGGCAGTCACCCTCAGGTCACCTGCGTTGCCGTGAGCCTCTAGGCCAGCCCTGCCCCTCTCACCAGGACTGAGGTTAGCTCAGTGCCTGACCTTCAAGGAGACACTGCATGGGTTCCTGTGGTCTCAAGAGGCCTTCACAAGTTAGGAAGGACCCTCTGAGCCCAAAGCAGAAAATCTCCAAACCCTTTTCTCCCAGTCACTGACCCCCCGGGGGTGCATTTTGCTGCCTAGTTGTCATAGGTGCATAGTAGGCCAGGCGCAAGGTCCTCGCTCCAGGAACCTGTGAACCTCATGTTAAATCACAGAGGCACTGTTCATGGGGTTGGAGATCTTTAGAGGAGAGATGGTCCTGGAGTTTCTAGGTAGGCTGCATGTAGCCACAGGGAACCTGTGAGAGAGGAAGCAGGAGACTGCTGCCAGGTGGGTGTGAAAGGTTGGAGAGGTCACACCCAAGGAGTACAGGCCCCTCCAGGGGGCAGAGAAGATGAACAAATGAATCCGCCTCAGACCTTCCAGCAGTAATGGGCTCTGCTGGACCTAAGCTAAGCAGGACTGGTTTAAGGTCTTTTAGAACCATGAGAATAAATCTGTTGTTTTAAGCTACTGTTTGTGGTGCCTTTTTATTTTTTTTGTAAGAAGAGTGATACCAAAGAGAGAGAACGGGCACACCAGGGTCTCCAGCCACTGCAAACAAACTCCAGATGCATGCGCCACTTTGTGCATCTGGCTTTACATGGGTCCTGCGGAACTGAACTCAGGTTGTTAAGCTTTGCAGGAAAGTGCGTTAACTGCTGAGTATCTCTCCAGCCCATGTGGTGCTTCTTGCGTGGCCTCCGGGAACTAATATAGTAGTGAGGACTCAGCCTTGCCATAGAGACGGCCTTTAGTCCGCTGAGCAGTCCCTAGCCCACCTTGACGAGAAGAGGCACAGACAGGCATGGCCTCTGCCTTAAGGGGAACTGATGCCTGGCTAGCTTTCTCTAAGGCAGCATTTGGCCACAGATCAGGTGCTCAGTCTGTCTGGTCGGGCTCTGCTCCACTTTCCCTCCGGCCAGGCTGGAAGCCCTGGCTCCTTTCGGAGGACAGCCTGTCCCCACGCCCCAGCTTGGTATCACTCAGGTCTGAATTGAACTCAGAACTAACAACTCCCCAGACCCTAAAGGAAGGAAGGTACATGGCATCCACCTCCAGCACCCTGTGGGGAGGGAAACCCAAGGACCCCAAAGTGGGCTGAAGCGGGAAGCCCCAAGCCTGGAGAGGGACCAGCGGAGGCGCTGATGTGTTTCCACCATCTCCAGCTTCTTCCTCCACCAAGTGAGCGGAGCAGCAAGGGGAGCCTTTCTTTCCTGTCTGCCCAGGTGCCTCAGCTACCTCCAGGCTGGCCTGTCCTTTTGGGGCCCAGGAGTATATCCATGACCTGGGGTTGACATGGCAGGGAGGAGTCCAGGGCAGAGGAGTGGCCGAGCAGGAGGGAAGGCGTCTCAAACTCAGGGTGACCCCCCTGAGCACCTGCTTCATTGTGCTTTTCACCTCACGCGGCCTTGGCGAGCAGAGGCAGTTTCTGGCCCTCAAGCCTTTAAGGAAGGGCACAAACTCCGAAATAGGCCGGGTTTGGATCAAAGCGCCTGCATTCTGAGAAGTGCGCAGTGCTCCTTGGTAGTGGGACCCACATTCTTAAAAGTTGGGAACTCTTGCTTCAGAGGCATGGCAGCCGGAGGAGGACCGCTGCAGGATTCCTTCTCTCCAGGCTGCTGCTTTGAGTTTGAAGAGAGGGTGTCTGGGACTAGGATTGCCCCGAGGTGATCCTGCATTTCCGAGATAGCAGGACGTAGGGACATGGGGGTGAGAGGGAAGGCACCTTGCACCCCGGGAGCTGTGATCGAGGTCACAAAAGCACGCTTGGCCCTGGCTGTGGTGCACACTGTTAACTTGCTCTGTATCCGTGCAGACAGCGAAGGGGGCCTGATGCAGGAAGGCGGCTTCTAGGTCAGGCGTCGACACTTGCCCAGGTCTGCCCGGTCTCATTTCCAGCCAGGATGTTTTTCCTCTAAACCCAAATACGTCTAAAGAGCCAGCCAGATAAAGTTGGCCCCAGACATTGGAGTGAGTCAGAAAACACACAAGTGGGCCCTGGGCGCTGGACTAGGCAGGAGGCATGAAAGATTTCAGCCCAAGTTGTCCTCAGAGGTTGGTTCTGTGGCCAGCTGCTCGGCGGCCGTGATGACTTCGCCTGGGCACAGAGCCCTTGCTTTCGCCCTCACTTCGTGTTCCCTCAAGCAGTCTTGACTGAGCACTGGCTCTGACTGGGATTGTTCTGGGTGGGCCTAGCTCCTACCTCTGCTGCTGCCCACAACCAAAGAGCTAGGTTTGATAGGGTCCCTTACTGGGGCAGCTGGGGGCTGGAACCTTGGACCACCCCCAAATTCAGGCTGCTTCTACCATGCCTGAAATCAGAGTCCCGTCACCAGCCACTTCCTAACATAGGGTGATGATGCTTGTTGCCATCTATGTGCTAGCAGGGGCTGCACGTAGTTCTTTGGTTTAGCATTTATTTATTTATTTATTTGAAAGACAGAGAGAGAGAGAGAGAGATAGAATGGGTGCACCAGGATTTCTAGCCACTGCAAACGAACTCCAGACACATGTGCCACCTTGTGCATCTTGTTTATGTGGGTACTGGGGGCTCGAACCTGGGTGCTTAGGCTTCACAGGCAAGTGCCTTGACCGCTAAGCCGTCTCTCCAGCCTTACAGTTCTTTTTTTTTTTTTTTTTTTTTTTTTTGGTTTTTCGAGGTAGGATCTCACTCTAGCCCATGCTGACCTGGAATTCACTATGGAGTCTCAGGGTGGCCTCGAACTCACGGCGATCCTCCTACCTCTGCCTCCCGAGTGCTGGGATTAAAGGCGTGCGCCACCACGCCCGGCTCAGCCTTACAGTTCTTTGATTTAGCATTTTTGATAAAATGTTAGGTCGCCTCTTCATATATTGTTTCCTCTATTTTACAGTTGCAGGAAACTGAGGCCCAGATGGATTGACATTTGCTTGAGGTCAGACAGGGCTAGCATTCTCTTTGCCAGGTTTCCAAAGCTCAGTGTCCCCTGTGCTTGTAGGACACAGTCGGTACCATGGGCTGTGCTGAGCGAATGCCTCCGTCCCTGTGACTAGCCTGTGTTCTCAGAGGCAGGGAGGGCTCAGCCTTTCCTTGCTAAGCTCCCAGCATGGTCACCTGGTCACCGGGGGAAGGCCGTATGCTCCTAGGTGATGGCAGGGTCCCATCTGAGGTGGTCCTTGCTGGTCTTTGGAGAAGCAGGCAGATGAGCCAAGCCTGAGGCCCTGGAGCGTTGAAAGGCTGGCTGGGAGGGCCTGAGGTGCCAAGATCTGCTCTGGCAGGCAAAACCCAGGTGGAACAGGCTGTCTCCTGCACCCTGGGGACCAGAAGTATCCTTAGCCTAGAGCCAGGCACCAAGAGCTCCAGCTGTGGGTGTGGCCTCAGCCTGGGGTTAACCCTTTCTGGAAAAAAGCTCCTCCTCCCCAGTTAGACTGCTACCAGATGCTGATCCCAGGCCAGGATTGGGCAGACCAATGTCTGTGATGATCCCAACAAAGACCCCGGTTCACCCCTCTCTGTGGCCCAAAGAGGCATTACAGTATCCCCATGTTGGCTCTCAAGCTGGACCTCCAAGCCTACCTGGAAAGGTGGCCAGGTCACTTTATAAGGAGGAAGCCGGTTGGGGTGGGTTAGAGGGGCTTTGCCTAATGCCCCCGACTAGAGTTCCAGGTCAGGTGTTCCCTTGCCTATACTCACAGAGCGGCACCCTGACTGATCTCAGGAGGTTGGCCTGTGTCACTGAGGCATTTGGTGGTCAAGCATACCTAGAGGGCCAAGGTGGATGAGTTTCACCTGCTCAGCCCAATCTGAGGGCTCTGATAGAGGCAAAGATGACAGAGCGTGGATTCCCCAAGGGAGTCCCTCTAGATGGGAAACTAGCTTAGTTCCGACCTAGAGCGCTCACCACTATGCAGGGTAGCTGCTGCGATTGAAACCCGATGGTGCGGCTTCAAAACCTGCACCTTCCCCCTGTGCTACTCTACCTGCCTGAGTTGTCCCAGCAGGCCACAAGATGCCTGGAGTAGTGTCCTCCCCAGCTCCATAGTCATCCAGCATCACAGACACTGGGGGAGCTACAGAGTGCCCACGGGAATTCTATCCTGTCCTGGCACCATTGCCCCTCACCACCCTCCTACTCCAACCTCACCCCTACACAGGCCACTTAGCTGGCCACCATGCAGATGGCTCAAAAAAAAAAAAAAAAATCAATCTTGGGGTTTGAGAGATAGCTCAGCAGTTAAGGTGCTTGTTTGCAATGCCTTACTACCTGGGATTCTCCTGTACCCATGTAAAGCCAGATGCACAAAGTGGCTCACACATCTGGAGTTCATTTGCAGTGGCTAGAGGCCCTGGAGCACCCATTCTCTTTCTGTCCCCCTTTCTCCCTCTCCTTGCAAATAAATAAAATATTTAATTAAGAAAAAAAAAGCCAAAGCCGGGTGTGGTGGCGCACACCTTTAATCCCAGCACTCGGGAGGCAGAGGTAGGAGAATTGCTGTGAGTTCGAGGCCACCCTGAGACGAGTGAATTCCAGGTCTAATCCTTTAAATTTTTTTTTTTTTTTTGGGACCGGTGCTCAAGTGTGGTTCAGTCCTCTATTTTTTTTTTTTTTTTCAGACAGGGTCTCATGTAGCCCAGGCTGACCTTGAACTCGCTAAGTAGCTGAAGATGACTTTAAACTTCTGATCCACCTGCCTCCATCTCCTGAGTGCTGGGATTACAGATGCAAAACCGCATCAAGTTTATGGGGTGCTGGGTGTTGAACCCAGGGCTTTGTGCACACTAGACAGGCACTCTAACAACTGAGCCACATCCCCAGCTGGTCCCATTCTTCTAAGCCAGTGTGCTCAGCCGGTCTTCTGGGCCTCACTCCATCTCACAACCCGCAGCCCGCAAATGAGCCCCGTGCCAGAGGGTGACAACTCAATGCTCATTAATAGGAAACCTCAGGGTGCTTAATTGGTGTTTATTTCCCCAGCTCCACACCTCACAATTGATAGATGATGCTCTCCCTGCCAGCCCTGGACAGGAGGAGGGGCTGGTGAGCTGGGCTGGGATGGAGCCCTCACCCTCGCCCACCCTCTCCAGAGCTCGGCAGACCTGTCACAGCCAATGCGGGGGGGTGGGCACAGGAAGCCACCTTCTTTGCACATTCAAGTTCCACCCTCCCCCTCAACCAACCCCCTCCTGCCTCTTCCCCAGCTACACAGAACTGGAACCGAAATCAGATAAACCCCGGCTGCCTCCAGCTGGTTCAGCCAAGCTCTGTGAGCTTGGCAAATGACTCATCTTTCTGGTCTCAGTTTCTCCATCCTTAAACTAGAACAGATCAGATATAAGCTCCAGGGCCAAGCACTGGGAACATTTTATTTTTTTTAGAATATTTTTATTTGTTTGTTTAATTTGAGAGAGAGAGAGAGAGAGAATGGGCATGCCAGGGCCTTCAGCCAATGCAAAGAAACTCCAGATGCGTGCGCCCCCTTGTGCGCATGTGCACGTAGGAAGGTTTTAGAATGTGGCCAGTGCTCTGCGCATGGGTTTCCTGTGGATACCCCACCATGTCACCTAGGCCTCTCAGTCTCAGCGTACCCAGTGAAATTCACTGCCTTCTCCTGAACCTGCCCCCCCAGTTTTGTCCCCACTGCACCTGCAGGGCCCAAGATAGAAACCTGGTTACTACCTGGTGTTTAATTCTTTTTTCCTGTTTTATATTTATTTATTTGAGACAGAAGAAGGCAAGAGAGAGAGAGAGAAAAAATGGGCTCACCAGGGCCTCTAGCCACTGCAAACTAAGTCCAGACACATGCGCCACCACGTGCATATGGCTTACGTGGCCTGGAGAATCTAACTTGGGTCCTTAGGCCTCGTAGGCAAGTGCCTTAACCACTAGGCCATCTCTCCGGCCCTGGTGTTTAATATTTAAAAAAATGTTATTTATTTATTTCCAGGCAAAGGGATAGAAGAGAGACAGAGAGAGAGAGAGAGAAAATAGGCTCATGAGGCACACACCAAATAAACTCCAGTTGCACACACCACTTCATGCATCTGGCTTTACGTGGGTGCTGGGAAATCAAACCTGGGTCACTAGGCTTTGCAAGCAAGTGCCGTAACCACTGAACCATCTCTCCAGCCCCCTGGTTACTATCTGGGATACCTCTCTCCTCACCAAGTCCCAGAAGTTGTACCTCACAAGCGATTAACTTCCGTGTCTCCCACTACTGCGCATGGCCTGGATATCTTCGCCTTTCTGAGTTCTCGCCAGCTCCTCACTGATCCCTCTATCCTGCTCTCTCTTGGGTCTCCAACGCAGAAAAACCACGTGGCAGCCATGGAGCTCCTGAAACCCCAGGTCACTGATTTCAAAGCCAGAGCAGTGGCTCTGCACTGCGCTCAGATGAGACTTAGAGCTTGCGTGGCTTTCCCCGGCCTCCATTCCCATGCCGGCATAACCCCTGGTGTCGTGTTGGGCAGCCTGGGCATGTATTATCCAGGTTTCCCTTGTGCACCATGGCAGACTCCTCTTTTTATTTATTTATTTTTGCTTTATTTCGAGGTAGGATCTCGACTCTAGTCCAGGCTGACCTGGAATTCACTATGCAGTCTCAGGGTGGTCTCCAACTCACGGCAATCCTCCTACCTCTGCCTCCCAAGTGCTGGGATTAAAGGCGTGTGCCACCACACTCGAGGCAGATAGAGAGAGGAAGAATGGGTGTGCCAGGGCCTCCAGCCACTGCAAACGAACTCCAGATGCATGCGCCACTTTGTGCATCTGGCTTACGTGGGTCCTGGGGAATCAAACCTGGGTCCTTTGGCTTTGCAGGCAAGTGCCTTAACTACTGAGCCATCCTTCCAGCCCCAGCTCCTGCTTTTAGACTGAGCCTGAGCACAGCTTCTCCAGGAAGTAGTTTTGTGGAAGTCCATGCTGGCGTGGGGCTCCTTTCTGGTTCCCACATTCCCCATACGTCTGTCCTTCTTGTCTGTCCCTGGTAGATGCTCAGAGATAAAGCTGTTTGCACCAACTGGTGGGTGAGAGGATTTCAGACTCCAAGCCTGGCTCCAACTACAAGGACTCTTTCCCACGTTGAGGCTGCCCCAGGCTCAGCGAGGCCTCTCCTGGGCATTGGAGGAAGCGACCATGATTCACTTAGCCTTGGCTCCAGCCCCCATTGTCTGCCTTGGTCTCCATAGGACACACGGTTCTCTCTAAACCAAGTTATTACAACCATCTGCTCTTCCAAGTATTTCATTAGCCCCCTGAAGCAAACCCCAGAGCCCCAAGAGCCAAGTCCGAGCCCAGCAGCAGACTATCAATCTTCCCGCTTTGTCTGTGCCAAAAATAATTTCCCAGCTGTGGTCCAGTTTTCCTCGGCTTTTCTCACTGGGGCTCCTCCTCGCTGGCCTCTTCCCTCCCAGCCTCTGCATGCAGCGTGCACCTCTGAGCGGGTCTTTCCTCCCCTTCTGGAAACCTTCATGGCATCTGCCTGAAGGAGAGGCTCGACCCCCCCCTGCCTCACTGCACAAGCCCGCTTACTGCTTCTGCACCCCTGCCTTGTGTGGGCTGCTGCCCACCTGGCACGCCCTCACTTTTTCTCCACAACAATGACATCTTACTTGTCATCCCAGGAGCCACGTATGATAGTGCATGTGTATGATTCCAGCACTCAGGAGGCTGAGGCAGGGGAATTGCTGTGAGTTTAAACCCACCCTGGGCTGTTAGTGAACAACAGGCCAGACAGGCTACAGAGCAAAGCCCTGCCTCAAAACAACAAGAAAGTTCTCTATGGGATTTCAGCTTGCATTGCCCAGGGAGGCAGGATCTCTCTTCTGGCCCTTTCAGACCTGTGTGCTCATCTGTTAGGATTCCATTCATCTTTTCTTCATAGCACTAGGGTTTGAATTTAGGGTCTCATGCATGCCAAGCAAGCACTTTACTACTGAGCTGTATCTTTAGCCCTTTCTTTACCTTTTTATTTGTTCTATACATGTTTTATTTATTTATTTGCAAGAAAAAAAAAGACAGAGAGAGAATGGGTATGCCAGGGCCCCTAGTGACTGCATATGAACTCTAGACACATGGGCCCCCATGTACATCTGGCTTTATGTGGGTTCAGGGGACTTGATCCTAGATCTTTAGGCTTTATAGGCAAGTGCCTTAACCATCTCTCCAGCCCTATGTTTTTTAAACTTTTTAAAAATTTATTTATTTATTTATTTATTTATTTATTTATTTACTTGAAAGAGAGAGAAAGAGGCAGAGAGAGAGAGAGAATGGGCATGCCAGGGCCTCCAGCCACTGCAAAGGAACTCCAGACGCATGCACCCTCTTGTGCATCTCACTTATGTGGATCCTGGGGAATCAAACCAGGGTCCTTTGGCGTTGCAGGCAAACACCTTAACTAAGCCATCTCTCCTGCCCCGTTTTGCTTTTTTAAGGTAGGGTCTCAATCTAGCCTAGGCTGACGTGGAATTTACTCTGTAGTTCCAGGCTGGTCTTGAACTCACAGAGATCCTCCTACCTCTGCCTTCCAAGTGCTGGGATTAAGGGCAGGTGCCACCACACCATGCCCCTTTGTTTGCTTTTTATTTATTTTTATTTATTTTGGTTTTTTCAAGGTAGGGTTACTCTAGCCCAGGCTGACCTGGAGTTCAATCTGTAGTCCCAGGCTGGCCTCAAACTCACAGCAATCATCCTCCTACTTCAGCCTCCCAAGTGCTGAGATTAAAGGCATGTGTCTCCATGACTGGATGTTTTTGTTTATTTTTTAAAAGTATATTTATTTATTTATAAGAGAGAGAGAAAGGCCAGGGCCTCTTGCCACTGCAAATGAATTCCAGATGTATGTGTCATTTTGTGTATCTGGCTTTATGTGGATACTGGGGAATCAAGCCCCAGCTGTCAGGCTTTGTAAGCAAGGACCTTAACCACTAAGCAACATTTGCAGTCCTCTTTTTACTTAAAAAATATTTTTATTTGTTTGAGAGACAGAAAGAGTGAATATGGGTGTGCCAGGGCCTACTCTCACTGTAAACAAACTCTAGATCTATTCACTGTTTGGTACATCTGGCTTTACATGGGTGCTAGGCAATCAAACCCAGGCCATCAGGCTTTCAGGCTTTGCAAGCAAGTACCTTTCTTTACTCTTTTATGAGTTAGAGTCTTGCTCTAGCCCAGGCTGATCTGGAATTCACTATGTAGTCTCAGATTGGCCTTAAATTCACAGCAGTCCTCCTATCTCTGCCTCCTGAGTGCTGGGATTAAAGGCATTGCTAGTGTGCTTGCTTAGCATGTCTAAAGCCTTGGGCACCACATAAATCTGGGCATGGTGCTGTGTGTGCCTGTAATCCCAGTACTCAGGAGGTTGTGGCAGGAGGATCAGGAGTTCGGGGTCATCCTTGCCTGCATAGCAAGTTTGAGGACAGTCTGTGCATGATGGCCCATTCCCACAGCGGCTGTGGCAGAGCGGCCCAGTTGGGTGGCTTTTACCAGTCACCCTTCTGGGTTTGCCCTAGGGATGCTGGGATGCCTTAGAAGTGTCCCTCAGGCCTAGTATAAGTCTCAGCCCCACCACTCGTTTCTTTGAAAGTATATGTATTTATTGAAATATGATTCACATGTCATAAAATTCATCTAATATGCTGGTATATGCTTCCAGAGGTGCATAGCATCTAATCTAAGCATATGATCTAACTTTAGAACACTTTCATTGTCCCCAAAGAAACTCAGTACCTGTTAGCACTCACTCTCCACTCTCCACCAAAGGCTAAGTTACCTTTCGTCTTTATACATTTGTCTATTCCCAATTTCATGTAATTGGAGTGATACCATCTATGTTATTTTATTATTTTATCTTATTTTTGTTCTTAACCTAGAAGCTAGCATAATGCCTGCTATATATAATGGGTGCTGAATAATTTTTTTTTTTTTTTTGGTTTTTTGAGGTAGGGTCTCACTCTGGTCCAGGCTGACCTGAAATTAACTATGTAGTCTCAAGATGGCCTCCAACACATGGTAATCCTCCTACCTCTGCCTCCCAAGTGCTGGGATTAAAGACGTGCACCACCACGCCTGGCGAATATTTATTATTTATTTATTTATTTATTTATTTATTTTTATTTGACAGAGAGAGAGAGAGTGAGAGAGAGAGGGAATGGGCATGCCAGGGCTTCCAGCCACTGCAAACAAACTCCAGACACATGCACCACCTTGTGCATCTGGCTTATGGGGGCCCTGGGGAATCGAACTAGGTCCTTTGGCTTTGCAGACAAATGCCTTAACCACTAAGCCATCTCTCTCCAGCCCTAAGTATTTATTGAATAATTGAATGGGTCACATAGAAGCTAACCCTGAACTATAACTTAGATCTAATGTATATTTCTGTACCCAGCATGCTCCCTCAAACAATACTGACACCCAAATCCCTCTTTCATTATACACTGTGTCCCCATGGTACATGCAAGTGCATGACACAGTCAGATATTCAATTAACTGGGCTAACCATTGTCTTACAAACAAGCATATGATGAAATGATTAAAAATAAGACATCTCTGCTGCTGTCTGGCTAAATGTATATACTATGCTTATCAAACTGCCCAGTAAGCACTTCTCTTAATGTTCACACCCTTATATTAATGCTACTCTCACTTTTGGTAGAGAATCTTCCCTTTTCACATGGCAGTGACCTTGGGAGACTCAGAAGGCATCATGATGCTGGAAAGAAGTGACCGCAGTGCTCAGTACTGTAACATCTCTATCGCACTTCCCAAGGCTCAGGGTCTAATGCGGAAGAGGTGGTGGAAAGAATGTAAGAGCCAAAGGAAGGGAGGACTCCTTACTATGTGCTCCCTCCAGACATAAAATGGCCTGGATATCCATGACCTCACAGTGCCTGACACTACCTATGCAAGACCATCATAAGAGGAGGAAAAGATCATGACATCAAAATGAAAGAGAGACTGATGGAGATGGGGAGGGGATATGATGGAGAATGGAGTTTCAAAGGGGAAAGTGGGGGGAGGGAGGGTATTACCATGGGATATTTTTTATAATCATGGAAGTTGTTAATAAAAATTTGAAATAAAAAATAAAAATAAGACATCTAAGAGCTGGGGATGTAGTTCAGTGGTAGAGTGCTTGTCTAGCATGTGCAAAGCCTCCCTACCCCACCTGGCCCCCCCAAAAGAAGAAAAATTCAGACATGTAACATCTAACCCAGAGATAGTATGTAACATATTCTTAGGGGTCTCCAGTAATGAGACCTGACCACCCCAGGGCTTGGTGATAAATTAAGGACTCTGTCTGGTCTTTTTTTCTAGCTGCTGTTTTTTAACATTCTGTTGATTGCCTACCTGTGTTGGAACTTGCTGCAGCGGTGATGTGGTCACAAGTTCAGCTCTCACCTTCACCAAGGAAAATATTTAAGAATTATACCATAGGGGCCAAGGGGAGGGGGTAGGTCACGGATGAGCCTAATAATGATACCAAACTGACTGTATTTGCTGAATACAAAACTAATTAATAAAAAAAAATAAAATAAATTTCTCACCTTTCAGGCATTTAACAACAACAACAAAGAATTACACCTGTGTACCTGCTTATACTACTGTTGTACACCTGGCAGGTTTATTCTTGCTATTTTCTTCATGTGACGTGTGGCACCCTGGCGCTTGTATTCTCCCCCTTGCGGACCTGGTTGGCGTTGCTGACACCTGTACTCACCCGTCGTGTCTGGACATTGAAATCCCCAGAGCTTGGAACCTTCATGGTGCACTTAAAAAGCCACCTGAGCTCCTGAAGACCATGACGACCACTGGCAGCCTGGCAGAATTCCAGCCTCCACATCTAAAGCCCATACCTCGGCCCCAGTAGCAGTTGGAAAGCCAGTACCAGTGGGTGAGCTGCGGGAGCTATCTGGATGTTGGAGGCGGTACTACTGATTGGTGCAGAGTGGCCTGCAGGAAGGTCTAAGGACTTTACCTCGGCAAAGAGCCTTAATCAGAGAGAGCCACAGGGTAAGGGCTGAGTGGTATGCCAGGTACCTCAGACCCTCTGTGTCATTATGGTTTTCCTGTGTAAAGCAGCCGGTCCATGTTTGGAACTCAGAGGCTGTCAGAGATGACATTTTAGGCAGAGGGAATCTGTGTGGACTTGGGCTGTACCCTGACTGCCTTTGAGACAGTCGTTCCAAGCCCTGTTTTCCTACAGGGTTATGGGCTTTCTGGTCATTAGTTGGGGGTGTTTTTTTTTTTCTTTTTTCAAATTTTTATTAACAACTTCCATGATTATAAAAAGTATCTGTGGTGGTTTGATTCAGGTGTCGCCCATAAACTTAGGTGTTCTGAATGCTAGGTTCCCAGCTGATGGGTATTTGGGAATTAATTCCTCCTGGAGGGAGTGTATTGTTGGGGGTGGGCTTATAGGTGTTATTGCCAGTTTCCCCATGCCAGTGTTTGGCACACTCTCCTGTTGCTGTTGTCCATCTTATGTTGGCCAGGGGGTGATGTCCACCCTCTGCTCATGCCATCGTTTTCCCCTGCCATCGTGGAGCTTCCCCTCGAGCCTGTAAACCAAAATAAATCTCTTTTTCTCAGAAGCTGCTCTTGGTTGGGTGATTTCTGCCAGCAATGCGAACCTGACAACAACAGTATCCCATGGTGTTACCCTCCCTCCCCCAACTTTCCCCTTTGAAACTCCATTCTCCATCATATCCCCTCCCCATCTCAATCAGTCTCTGATCAGTCATTATCTTTTCCTCCTCTTATGATGGTCTTGTGTAGGTAGTGTCAGGCACTGTGAGGTCATGGATATCCAGGCCATTTTGTGTCTGGAGGGAGCATGTTGTAAGGAGTCCTACCCTTCCTTTGGCTCTTACATTCTTTCCGCCACCTCTTCCACATTAGACCCTGAGCCTTCGGGGGTATTTTCAACTAATCAAATAAATGATGAATGTGAAATATAGACTTCAGCTTTGCAGCCAAGCCTCTGGGAACATAATGTAGGCCTGGCATCTGGGCTGCAGGGAGGTTGTGGCTGGATTTCTATTTTTTGGTTTTTTTTTTTTGAGATAGGGTCTCACTCTAGTCCAGGCTGACCTGGAATTCACTATGTAGTCTCAGGGTGGCCTCGAACTCATGGTGATCCTCCTACCTCTGCCTCCTGAGTGCTGGGATTAAAGGTGTGCACCACCACGCCTGGCCACGTTCTTTTATTAATGGCGTCTTTCACTTTGCCTGGTGTTTTCAAGGTTTCTCCTGGTTGTGGCTTCCATGGTATTTTATTTCTAATATTCCCGAGTATGGAAATACTCCATTCCGCATAGGGGAACTCTTGGGTTGTTTTTACTTATTGACTACTCTAAAATTATTTTATTTCCTCCAGCTGCTGTAAACAAACTCCAGATGCATGTGCCTCCTTGTGCATCTGGCTTATATGGGTCCTGGGGAATCAAACCTGGGTCCTTTGACTTTCTAGGCAAGTACCTTAACCAATAAGCCATCCCTCTAGCCCTTTTTAATATTTTATTTATTTATTTGAGAGAGAGGGGCAGATAGAAAGAGAGAATGGGTGTGCCAGGGCCTTTAGCCACTGCAAATGAACTCCAGACACATGTGCTCCCTTGTGCATCTGGCGTACGTGGGTCCTGGGGAATCGAACCAGAGTCCTTAGACTTCACAGGCAAACGCCTTAACTGCTAAGCCATTTCGCCAGCCCTTTTAAAAGTTATTTTATTTTATTTTTATTTATTACAGAGAAACAGAGAGCACTTCTTGACTATCCTAAACAATACTTGTACCCACCACTCATTCCTGTTTGGCTGCGGTTGCATTACTTGCCACCCTGTGCCTCAGCCTGAAAACAGAGACACTAGCCCTGGCCTACCAGCCGTGGGTGAAGCCCAGAACCAGCAGGGCAGCCACCCCACGTGCTGGGCAGGGGAGGCACCATGCTCCTGGCTTCTAGGAAACGCCCTCATTGCTGAGTCCTGGGCCAGCCTAGGAAAGCTCCGGGGGCTCGTGTGTGAGCTTGGCCTGGGCCCTGGATGCAGGCTGCTCCCAGGCTGGTTCTGGGCCCCCTGCAGCAGCTCTGATCTCTGGGTGGTAAGCAGTGATTAGAGCACAAGTGCTTTTGATCAGGGAGGGGGACCTTCCCAGGGTACCCAAGGAGCCAGGAGGTGTGCTGCGAGAGGAGACATGGGGGCTGCAAGGTCTCAAGCCCCAGTCCTGCATCTAATCAACATTATTGATGTGTGGAAAGGGAGGGTGGCAGGTAGGCAGCTTGGGAACCATCAACACTGATTTATTGGTTAATTAGTGGGTTTCTACAGCCACACACTTCCCTGGCTGTGTGTGGGGATAAGGATGGGGGAGGGGAGCATGGGACAGCAAGGACCTCTGGGAGGCCAGCTGGAACCCAAGTGCTGCTGTTTAGTGTCTCTCCTGAGACAGGAGCACCAAAGGACTTACAGAATCATCACACAAGGTATCTGACCAAGGAACGGAGCCAGAGACAGTCTCAGGAAGCCTGGCTGGCCCCACTGTTTGAGTAGCTACAGGGAACTCTCCAAGAAAGGGGACTGGGAGCTCGCTGAACTTTCTAGAGCGTCCAGTGTGGTGTGGGGAGCTGGAGAGTTGCAGGTTAGAAGCAAAATCAAGGAAACTAAGGAGGCCCCAGAGGTACAAAAGGAAGGCCATTGAGTAAAAAGACTAGATAGGCTGGGTATGGTGGCGCATGCCTTTAATCCCAGCACTCGGGAGGCAAAGGTAAGAGGATCACTGTGAGTTCGAGGCCACCCTGAGAATACAGAGTGAATTCCAGGTCAGCCTGGGGCTAGAGTGAAATCCTACCTAAAAAAAAAAAAAAAAAAAAAAAAAAGACTGGATAGCCACAGACTAGAATTCAGTCTACCAAATACTAGCTTCGTGGCCTCGGGCAAATCATTCAACTTCTTTGATTCTTGATTTCTTCATTTGGTAAAACGGGGCTGCTGATTGTATCTATCCTGCAAAGCTGTCTTAAGAATTAAAGAACACAGGTTGGGGCTGGAGAGATGGCTTAGTGGTTAAGGCACTTCCCTGCTAAGCCTAAGGACTCATGTTCTGCTCTCCTGATCCCATGTAAGCCAGATGCACAAAGGTGAGGCAAGTGGAAAGTCGAACATACTCAATAGGTGGCCCAAGCGTCTGGAGTTCAATTGCAGTGGCTGAGGCCCTGGTATGCCAATTCTCTCTTTGTCTCTGTCTCTAAATTTTTTTTTTTTTTTAAGGCTGTGTGAGGTGCAAATGAAGAGCTTTGGAAATATTTGTTACTAGCTGGACAGCCAGGAGTGGTGGGGGAAGCCTGTAATCCCAGCACTTGAGACAGACAGGAGGATGGAGTTCAAGGTCATCCTCCACTACACAATTTGTGGCTAACCTGGGCTACACAGACTTCTGTCTCTAAAAATGAAATGGCCAGGCGTCGTGGTGCAAGCCTTTAATCCCAACACTCAGGAGGCAGAGGTAGGTAGGAGGATCGCCGTGAGTTCGAGGCCACCCTAAGACTACATAGTAAATTCCAGGTCAGCCTGGACTAGAGTGAGACCCTACCTCGAAAAACCAAAAAAGAATAAAGAAACGGGGTGGCTCAGTCGTTAAGGTGCTTGCTTGTAAAGCATGATGGCCTGTGTTCGATTCCCAGTAACCGTGCAACAACAGCCAGAGGCATAGAGTAGCGCATGCATCTGGGGTTTGCAGCATCTAGAGGTCTTGGGGGGGCCATTCTCTCTCTCTCTCTCTCCCCTCGCAAATAAATTATTAAAAAGAAACACGAAACAAAAAATTGCCTAAGACAGGGTCTGGGACCAAAAAAGGGCCTGGTCAGAGGTGGTAGAGGAAGGCCCTCCAGATGGATGGGCAGAGGGACTCTCCCCTACCAGACTGGGGTGCCCGCTGCGGGGGGGGGGGACTATGTCTGGCTGGCTGCGTGGACCCATTTTCGCCGAGCAGATGATCACAGGGCTGGCGCCCCAGCTCTGGTCCCTCAAGCCCAGTGGCACCCTGCCCCTCTGGGAAAGGTCAAGTCAGACAAGACAGCGCGGTCCACAGGACAGGCAAGGTTTATTCCGGTTGCCGGGCAGACGGGGCTCGTCCAGCCTCTCCGCGGCGCCCCGGATCCCTCGGGGCTCCGCACCCCAGCCGCGGCCCAGGGCGGGCAGTGTCCCGCGAGATCGGGCGTCCCCGGCACCCCCGGCGGGGCCCGTGGGCGCGGGCCGGACGCGACGGAGAGCCCGGCGGGTGCCCGGCGGGCCGTGGGGGCGCCGGCGCCGGCCGCAGGCCCACAGGCGGCGGAGGCGCGCGCGGAAGTGGCGCGAGGCGAGCGCGTAGACGAGCGGGTTGAGGCAGGAGTTGGCGTAGGCGAGGCAGTGCGAGGCCAGGCGGCAGGCGTACGTGGCGGGGCTGAAGGCGAAGCGGCCGTACCAGAAGCACAGGATGAGCGCGTGGTGCGGGCCCCAGCACAGGGCGTAGAGCGCCGCCACCGCCAGCATGGCGCGCCCCGCCGCCCGCCGCCGCGCCTCGGCCGCCGCCGCCGCCGCGCCCGCGGGGCCCACGGCGGCCCACAGGAAGCGCAGCGTGCGCCCGTAGGCCAGGCTCACCACGGCCACGGGCAGCAGGTAGCCCGGCGGCGAAGGTGGCCACGTCGAGGGCGCGCCGGCGCGCGTCCTCCCAGGCGGGCACGCAGAGCTCGAGCGCGCCGTAGCGCACCGTGCCGTAGTAGCTCAGGTAGGGCGCCGAGAAGAGCAGCGCCAGCAGCCACACCAGCCCCACGGCGGCGCGCGCGTTGCGGGGCGTGCGCAGGGCCCGCGAGCGCAGCGGGTGCCGCACCGCCAGGTACCTGCGAGGAGGGCGGGGTGTGGTCAGTGCGAGGGACCTCCTGCCCGCACGACCACTCCCACCCGGCCCGCCCCGAGCCCCTGCCAGGCTGGTTCCCCCCCACCACCGGCCCAGTGGGGGTGCGTTAACACCCGAGACTTGCCCAAGGTCATCAGTTAGGAAATTGACCTCGTTTGGGCCCATGACACCAAATGTGGGCACAGCCTGGACCAAGTGTGGACAGTCAGAAAGCAGCTGATGAAGGCTGGAGAGATGGTTTAGCCGGCAAAGCCAAAGGACCTCGGGTCGATTCCCCAGGACCCACGCGAGCCAGATGCACAATGTGGCTGGCACATGCGACTGGGGTTCGTTTGCATGGTGCGCTCTCTCAAATAAGTAAGTGGATTTTTTTTTTTTTTTTTAAAGAAAGCATCTGATGTTCCTTGTGACCTGGAGTGTAAGGGTTTCTCTGAGTGTTCTTACTTCCTACACATCCAGGCCCAGCAGCATAAAAAAGATGTTTCTTGGCGCAGGAGACATGGCTGAGGGGTTATGACGCTTGCCTACAGAGCCTGACATCCAGGTTCAATTCCCCAGTACCCTCCTAAAGCCAGATGCACAGGGTGGCACATGCATTTGGAGTTTGTTTGCAGTGGCTGGAAGCCCTGGTGTGCCCGCCCATTCACTCTTGTTCTCTGTCCTTGCAAATAAATAAATAAATAAGCAATTAAGAAAAAAAAGCATCTGATGAACGCACTGTAGTTTTTGTCCATATTCTCTCCTCCCTCCCCGTGTGTGTGTGTGTGTGTGTGTGTGTGTGTGTGTGTGTGTTTTCTCTCTCTGGCTCAGGCTGACCTGGAAGTCATGATGATCCTCCTACGTCAGCCTCCTGAGGGCCGGGATTAAAGCCACCACACCTAGCTGGCCAAACATTTCACACTTACAGAACACCTACTATGTGCTAGGCCCTGTACTGACACTTGGGACACAGAAATGTCCTTTGGAGTGGCACAGTGAAGGCGGGAGAGAGGGCAGGATAGGTTCCTACATGCCTCAGGTTCCCTGAGGTTGGCTCCAAGAGCACAGGGCTGTCCTTGCCTCTACCCCACCCATCTCTGGTCCCACTGAGAATCCCTCCAGCTCTTCCTTCTCCAGCCTGCCCCAAGCGCAGCTCACCTGTCCACCGAGACCGCAGCCAGGGTGAAACTGCTGGCGTACATGGTGAGGTAGATGAGCAGGTGCACGGCCTTACAGACCAGAGCCCCGAAGAGCCAGGCGTCCAGCGTGTAGATGGCAGCCTGGAAGGGCACGCAGCACAGGATGAAGCAGAGATCCGCCACCGCCAGGTTGAGGATGAACAGGTCTGTGGTGCTTCCCGGCTCCTGGCAGGCACTCGGGCCAGGCTGCAGCAGCACCGCCAGCACCAGCCCGTTGCCCACCATGCCCAGCAGGAAGATGAGGGCAAAAACCACAGGTACCGCCACAGCCCCTACGCTCCCTGGGCTGTCCAGAGAAATGTTCTGTGTATCAGCCATCTCCCCATCAGACGGGCACCTGGGGAAGAAAAACTGGGTCTTGAGGCGCTTCCCCCAGCAATGGAATTCCTCCAAGTGTTCTGGGCTGGGAACTCGTGGCAGATGGGAGAGCACAGACAAAAGTCACTGCTGAGAGCCACTGTGACCAAAAACCAGGTACAGTCACATAGGAATATGTGTGTGTATGAGAACGAGATGGGGGGGGGTGAGAGAGAGAGAAACAGACTGTTCCTTGGTTTCCTAGGGAACATCCCTATAGCCCAGCGCACAGAGGGTTGTTTGGGTCATTGATGGACACCCTCAACTCATGAAGCGTGTGGAGGAAGACACAGGCAGAATAGGGTGACGATGCAGGTGAACGAGGGGCAGCACCAGCCCCACAAGTAGCTGTATATTGCTTAACCAAAGTCTCAAGTTCAGAAGAGACCCTCGAGCTTGGGAGCTTTCTCTGGCAACAAGCTGCACGGGTGACATCCCTGAGTCATTGGAGAGTCCGGTCTTGGGAGATCCCACACTAGTAATTGGCAAAGAACGTGGCGGTCACCACCTCCATTTTGCACGTAGGGAAATCAAGGCCCAGAGAGGGGATGTGAACAGCTAACATCGCCCCTTGGGAGACAGGTCTGGGGCTGCGGTCATCTTCACTCCTAGGCTGGAGTGCTCGTCTGAGAGACTGTAACAGGTGGTGCGAATGTCCCCGACAGCTAGCGGGTGCGTGAGTGCACGTGTACGTATGCACGCGGCTCATTTTCCTCCCTCTCCCACCCCACGGCCCACAACCTGTGGATTCCCTCCCATGCTCAGAACCGCTGGGGCAGTGGGTTGACTTAGGAGCAGGGGTAAAAAGGCAGGAAGGAGGAGAAGAGCAAGGGGATATCTAACCCCCCCCACCCAGCATGCAGTGGTGCCCCAAGCCCAGGATGGGCTACACCCACCTCAGCGCTGGGCACTGGGCCCCTCCGTGATTTTGTGCAGAACAGGCCGGTGGCGGCTTCCTCTTGGCTCCGCCGCTGCCCCTGATGCCTCTCTGCAGGTACGACTGCCTTCTATTTCTCCCCTCTTCGCCTTTAAGGCCCCTCCCCTCCTCTCCTCTGTCCCCTCCTACCCCCCCCCCCCCCCCCCCGGCTGTCTGCTGAGTTGGATGTGGCACTGCCTCTGGAGTGGCCACTGGCCACCTCCTCCTTAGTCCCTGATTTCCCCGGGGTGGCATGCTCTTCTGCCAGGTTCTTCGCTGCCTCTCTAGGTTGCTGCTGCAACACATTGATCTCACTCTCCAAGATTGGCTTTGGAGTTAACCCCTCCCTGCCCAGGGCCCAGCTAACTCTTTTTTTTTTAACTTTATGTTTATTTATTTATTTGAGAGAGAGAGAAAGAGGCAGAGAGAGAGAGAGAGAGAATGGGCACGCCAGGGCCTCCAACCACTGCAAACGAACTCCAGACGCATGCACCCCCTTGTGCAGCTGGCTAACGTGGGTCCTGGGGAATTGAACCAGGGTCCTTTGGCTTTGCAGGCAAACGCCCTAACCACTAAGCAATCTCTCCAGCCCCTCCCAGCTAATTCTTATTTATTTATTTATTTATTTAAGAGCCACAGACAGAGAGAAAGAGGCAGAGAGAGAGAGAATGGGCATGCCAGGGCCACCACCAGCCACTGCAAACGAACTCCAGATGCGTGAGCCCCCTTGTGCATCTGGCTAACGTGGATCCTGGGGAATCGAGCCTCAAACTGGGGTCCTTAGGCTTCACAGGCAAGCGCTTAACCGCTAAGCCATCTCTCCAGCCCCCAGCTAATTCTTGACAGTCCCAACTCCTGTGGCCATGCTGGTGACCACTCCCATCTCCTCTCTTCCCTGACCTATGTAGAGTAAGGTTGGGAAGGATTTCTAGTCCTGCATGAGGCTTTGTAGGTTGATGCCAGGACATGAGTCCCCTTTCTGCAGACTTAGGATAGGACCCCTCCCTCAGGTTCTGTAATCCCCCAGAGACCCATTTCCTTCTGTAAAGATGTTCCAGGGGCTTAGTGGGCTGGAAACCAGTCTCACTTTAACCTGAAGACCACAGAGAGGTAGTGAAGGTTCTAGAGTGGGGACAGGACCAGCACATTTCCTTTTTTTAAAAAAATTATTTTTATTTATTTGAGAGCAACAGAGAGAGAAAGAGGCAGAGAGAGAGAGAGAGAGAGAGAGAGAGAGAGAGGGTGCACCAGGGCCCCCAGCCACTGCCAACAAACTCCAGACGTGTGCGCCCCCTTGTGCATCTGGCTAAAGTGGGTCCTGAGGAATCGAGCCTCGAACCGGGGTCCTTAGCTTCACAGGCAAGTGCTTAATCGCTAAGCCATCTCTCCAGCCCACATTTCCTTTTGTATGAAGTTTATTATGACCTGAGGTAAAAAGAACAGAATATTAGGAACCTCTTGTCCAGGCACGAGCCAGAGACTGGCAAATGGCTGGCCTGAGCCCTTGAAGGAGAGGCCCATGGGCAAGTGCTTCCAGGGTAGAGCAGCCCTGGGCTTAACAATCCGGAGGTTGTTGGTTCACTGGGTCCGGGCAGTAAAGTAAGTCTGCCATGAATTAGGAAGGGAGCAGAGTCCACCAGAGAACATGAGTGTTCCAGAGTCAAGACTGGAGGAAATGGGGGAAATTCTACCACCCGTCACTACAAGGAACCAGGGTTGTTCACTTGGGCTCTGAGGGGCTCGCTAAAACCCTGTGCACACACCCCAGGTGCCACGAATCCCTGAATTTTTGGAAGCACAGACACACTGAATTGAAGCTATTATTCGTAATCAGGCCTAGAAAGCTGCAAGCCTGAATTGAGAGCCATTAGAACTGAGTGAGGCAATCGCAACGGAAGGATTTTGCCATCCCTGAACAAGGGGGCTTGTGGGATGGATCCTTGACAATCGTGGGTAACAATGCAGTCAGACTTTAACAGCCAGGACCAGCCTGTATCCTGACCTGAATCCCAGGAGAGCTTCGGGGGTCTATGCCAGGCCGTCCTCCCGCCCCTTGGGAGCCCCCTGCCCGCGAAGCCCCTCCCAGCTGGGGTTGGGCTTCCACTGTACCAGGGCAAAGGGCTCCCGGCAGCAAGGCTGAGCTGATATGATAAAAGCTAAGGAGGGGAGGAAGGAGGGGAGGAAGGAGGGGCGGCCACTGAGCGTCCAGCTGTGGAGCAGGCAGGACAGGCCCACATTATGGCCCGAGCCCCACTGTGTCCGCGTGCCCACCTCCTCCCCTTGCTCCTGCTGTTCCTGTCGACCTCGGCCTTGAACCCAGTACCAGATGCAGAGGACGCGCACAACGCGTCCTGGGCGCGGCTCCCAGAGCCCTGGACTCCACAGGATGAAGATTTGTGGCTGATCCGCAGCCGGCCCGCGGGACCTCCTAGGCACTATGGCTTGTCGCGGGAGTCCGATGACTACCAGTACTTGCCCACCGCGGAACACGTGCGCCCGGAGCGCCTGCTGCGCCTGCTGGGCGCCTCCTACGACCCCTTCTGGATGGCAGCGGAGGAACCGCGCGGCGAGGGGACCGGACCCGGTCCAGGACAGCTGGGCACTCTCAGCCGCGAGCTGGCTGACCGCGTGGAGCACTACCGTGGCCAACTGATGCGGGAGGTCGCGGCGCTGCCGCTACCCGCGCTGCCCGCGGGGGAACGCAACGCGAGCGGCGGGGCCTGGGGGCTGCGGGCTGCGGCGCGCGCTCTCCGCCGCTGGCTGGTGGACCTCGCTTCCTGCGGCCTCACTTCGGCCTGGGTGGACCTGGGCCCAGTGTTCTGGCCCCGGTGGGTACGCCACACCGACTGTGACACATCGCCACGCAGCTGCTCTTGGCCGCCGGGCATGACCTGTCGGCCCGCACAGACCACGCACATCCAGCTGCTAGCCTGGCACTGCTGGTTGCGTCCCGGGTTACCGCCGGGGCCTGAGCCCCAGCAATGCACCTGGCGCCGGGTGCTCTACCCGGTGGTGGCGGCCTGCAAGTGTTCCTGCCATTGAGGTGGCCGCAGCTGCCTCCCTTGTGACACGCCGATGGCAGGCAGGGATTCCCAGGACCCTAACTTTAAGTGCGTGCAGGATTGAGCTGGATCTAGCCCGATGGTCCATCCCAAGATCCGTCCTTAGCGAAAAAGCGCTTTTCATCCTCGGTTCCATCCCAAGCAAACTACGGAGCTCCCCAAGGCCACAAAACGCCGAGACTCAAGCTACACTCAGAACCCACTTCCCGCCCCTATCTGTCCCGGGAGCCCGGAGCTGGGCTTGGAGAGCAGTGGTGATTTCCCGGTCCTCCCGCAGCGAGCTCAGGGTCAGTGACATGGGAAAGAGGCCGGCATCTCCAGTTACAGACCGGCAAGCCTTAATGGAGGACGAAGGAAGGCAGGGCCTTGGCAGAAGCAAACTTGCCCTCCTTGGCCTTGCCTGAGGGCCACCCAAACAGCCAAGATCCAAGGCCCCCAGCTGGAGGAGGCGGGGCAGGCGGTGTCTGAGCTTGCTGCGCCCCCTGGTGGCTGATCACCACACTGTAGGCTAGGAACCAGCCTACTGAACCGGAAAGGTGCGGATCTCCATCTAACAGAGAGGTTCTCCCTACATTCATTGTAAGGGAAACTGGGGCACATACAGGGAATGGGGCTTGCCCCAGCCCCAGGAATTAGGGACGGAGTGCGCTAGAACACGGGATCCAAATGTTAGGGGCTTCCCCTACCATAGAGATCCACATTCTTTTCTCTGGGGCCTGAATCTCCAACCACCCTGCCTTTGCCTCTCAAACACAGCCTCTTGTTTGGGCAATTATGGTACATTCTTCGGGTGGATTTGGTGTGGGAGTGTTGCAGGACAGGTTGGAGGTGGCATGGAGAACTCCACATGGCTGGTTCTCAGCTGCCCCCTACAGCAACAAGAACCCGACTGAGCAAAGAGTGGATACCAGACCCGGGGTCCCATCTCAGCTTGGGGAAGGCGCTCCTCATTAGGGGTCTGCTCTTAAAGCGCCAGCTCCTGCCGGATTCTTCATCTGGCCACAGGTCTGGACCTACTCAGAGCGAATAAAGCAGACCAAAGTGCCACACTGTTTATTGTTTTATCACACTGTTGGTTTACATTCTCGTGGCCATAAGCAACAGACCTCTTCTGATGCTGGCCATAGGATTTGGGTGAGGGGTCGGCGCCTCCAGTGTGGGCTGATCAGAGCCCCCTGTGTTGCTGTGGCAGGAGGGGGATCCTGGCTCCGCTGATCCCTACCCAGAGCTCAGGGCAGTACTCCGCGCAGCCGCCCCACTTCCGCAAATGCCTCCACGCAGCGGTCAATGTCCTCCTCGCTGTGCGTCGCTGAGATCTGCACCCGGATCCGGGCCTTGTCCTTGGGGACCACAGGGAAGCTGAATGCTATGACAAAGATGCCTGGGAAGACAGACAGTAAGGGTCTACCAGAGCCAGACAGGCCTTGGGGACAGGACTTACAGAGCCTGCTTTGCCAAGGCCCCCAGAGGACATAAGGCCATCTCAGTCTGGGGATGTCAAGTCTGGACAGAGAGCTGGTCTGAGAGGTGGGGTAAGGAGGGAGCACCTGCAGTCTACAGGTATCTTCCCACTGGTCTGGTTCCCTTACCTACCCCCCCCCCTCTTTTTTGTGTGTGTGTTTTCAAGGTAGGGTTTCACTCTGGTCCAGGCTGACCTGGCATTAACTATGGAGTCTCAGGGTGGCCTCGAACTCACAGCAATCCTCCTACTTCTGCCTCCCGCGTGCTGGGATTAAAGGCATGTGCCACTATGCCCGGCTCCCTTACCTCTCTTTTAAAAATATTTTATTATTTGTTTGCAAGCAAAGAGATAGAGAGAGAGAGAAAATTGGTGCCCCAAGGCCTTCAGCCACTGCAAATGAACTTCACATGCCTGTGCTGCTCTGTACATCTGGCTTACATGGGTACTGGGGAATTAAACTCAGGTCGTTAGGCTTGGCAGATAAGCGCCTTGACCACTGATCCATCTCTCCAGCTCCCCCCCCCTTACCTCTTTTTAGCATGTCGTCCGCCATCTGAGAGGCCAGCTGGGCATCACCGAGCATCACAGGGCAGATGGGGTGATTGGCTCCTGAGATGGTGAAGCCAGCAGCTTCCATCTTACTGCGGAACCTGGGAACACAGTTGGTTCACAGGTAGCTGAGGACCATGGAGAATTCCCACGGGCTCCTTGTGAGCACATGGCCTAGGATCTCTGCTCATCTATGACAGAAAGCAACCAAGACAGAAAGAGGCCCAAAGAGCAGAGGGGGCACCAGGTAGGGGCAGTAGAACAGAGAGAGGTGGGAAGATGGGAATGGCAAGGTGGGGACTCAGGAGATGGAGGAGGATGGTGAAGAGAAGAGGGAGGTGGGCAAGCGCAGGCAGAAAGAAAGGTATAGAGCCACCACACCCACCAGCCCACCAGCCCCACCAGCTCCCCTGTGCTGGGAACCATACCGATGAGTTTTGGCAGCCATAGACTGGATAATGGCATTACTGTCCATGAGCAGGTCCAGGGCCTTGGAGGCACAGCCAACAAGAGCAGGGGGCAGACTGTTGGAGAAGACGTATGGCCGAGAACGCTGCCGTAGCAAGGCCACTAGAGGCCCAGGCCCTGTGGTGTAGCCCCCTGAGAATAGGAAGAGATGAAAGGCCCAGTCGGGGGCCCTGCACAGTACAGCCCATGTGTTCTCTTGCCCACAGTGTCATCTGCCCTTCCCACCTTCCCTACACCTCTCAGGGCTGGTCCTGCCTGAGAGTAAGGGGACCCCAGGGATACCACCCTGTAGGCACCTGATGCTCCACCTAGCGCCTTCCCCAGGGTGGAGTTGATGATGGTGACCTGGTCCATCACGCCCAGCAGCTCATCTGTGCCCCTGCAAGACAAGCACCAATGCTGCCACTAGCCTCCTGAGTGCCATGGGTCAGGCTGGTTATTGACTTCCTGTCCCTCCCCCCCAGAAGTCTCCACCCAGGCCTCAAGTGCCAGGTGTTCCCACCGTCCTGTGGGCCCCAGGAAGCCGGTGGCATGGCAGTCATCCACAAAGACCAGGGCACCATATTGAGAGGCGAGGCGGCAGATCTCCGGCAAAGGTGCGATGTCGCCATCCATGGAAAAGGCTCCATCGGTGGCCACCAGGCGCAGCCGGTGCTTCTGCGGGGCGGACACAAACGGGTGTGGGTGGTTCCACCAAACCACTTGCTCCTTGTGTGACTGGGGACCAAGAGGTGGGCTCAGGGGCACTGCCATCTTGAGGCTGCAACATCTTCTCTCTCATCTGGGCTTCTCTGAGCCATGTTCCTTTCTTCCAAGCTGAGTCACCCTTAGTCCTGGCACTGAGAAGGGTCTCGGGCCTTCCCTTCCTGGCTCTGGTCCCATATGGTAGGCAGGAATGAGGTCAGATCTCAGCCACATACCCCACCACCCTAATGCTGAGGACCAACCACACAAGGAGGGGCTTGCTGGTTAAAGTCTTGGGCCTAAGAAACCAGGAGTCCAATCCTGGCTGCCTCAACCCTTCAGGCTTGAGGAGCGAGACTTTCCAGGTCTGATTTCCTTCGGCAGGGGAACCCAGGCCTTGCTCCGAGAGCCCCTGGGCCTCACCCTACCTGGGCCTCCTGCAGCTTAGCTTCTAGGTCGGCCATGTCCAGGTGGCGGTAACGGTACTTGTGGGCCTTGCACAGCCGGATGCCATCGATGATGGAGGCATGGTTCAGCTCATCTGACAAGACTGCATCCTCGGGGGTCAGCAGGGCCTGGAGGGAGGCAGTTCTTGTACAGCCACTCCTTCCCTCACAACTCCCCCGAGGCAAAACTTCACCACCGTCCGGGTTCCCTCAGGTGAAAATGTAGGCAAGTACCGGTCTCCAGTCTTCCAGCTGAACTAAGTTCCTCCCAAATACTCTGGAAGCTGGGCTTCTCGCACACCTCCACCTTTATCCTTGAACAACTGCCTGGTCCAACCCGGTGACCTCCATAAAGAATGTCACTGCTGCCTCTGCACAGTCCTGGCTGCCTGCTGGGCTCTTCTGACAGCCCACCCCCAAGTTGTCCCGTCTCCACATACCTCAAAGAGGCCAGCGTTGGCATCAAAACAGCTGGAATAGAGGATGGCCTCCTCCCGCTGGTGGAAGCGTGCTATCTTGGCTTCTAGATTCCTGTGGATACTCTAAAGAAAGTTCATGAGACAGGTGCATGCTAGTGCCTTGGGGCTCTCTGGGACACGACCTAAGGACAGGGGCTTACAGGACCACTAACACACCAGAAGCCTCAGCCACACCTTCTTTCTATACCACCCAGGGGACTTTTGAGCCTTGGATCAGGTGGCAGCTCTGTCCCTACTTTGGAGTTTTTCTTCCTGGGTGTATTTTTGCTTTGCAATGGAGGTCTGACTAGTGGTAGAATCACAGGTGCTGTTGGGGACAAAAGAAAAATGTCTTCCTCATATTAGTCTGAGTGTCTGGATTCTCCACAGCAAAGAAGAGGACTGCATAAGTTACTGCATTTATTTGGGTCTTAATATTTTATTTATTTATTTGACAGAGAAGGAGGGAAAGGAGGAGGAGGAGGAGAGAGAGAAAGAGAATGGGCACACCAGGGCCTCCAGCCACTGCAAACGAACTCTAGACGTGTGCACCCCCTTGTGCATCTGGCTAACATGGGTCCTGAGGAATCGAACCTGGGTACTTTTGGCTTTGTAGGCAAACACCTTAACCATCCCTCCAACCCTATTTGGGTCTTCTTAGATTTGAGAGCTGTGTGGTCTCAGTGTTCTGTTGGAAAATCTCTGAGTGGGAGGCAGGGGCTTTGTGTTCATTTCTCTCTTTCTTTCTCTCTTTCTTTCTTCCAACATAGCAACCTAGGGTCTCACTGTAGACCAGACTGACATGGAACTCACTCTGTAGCCCAGGATGGCCTTGAACTCATATCAATCCTCCTTCCTCTGCCTCCCTAGTGCTAGGATTAAAGGCATGTACCACCATGCTGGGCTTTTCCAAATTCTATTTTATTTATTTATTTTTGTTCACCCTTTTTAAAAAAATTTAATTAATTTATTTATTTTGGTGTTTCAAGGTAGGGTCTCACTCTCTAGCCCAGACTGACCTGGAACTCACTATGTAGTCTCAAGGTGGCCTCAAACTCAGTGATCTACCTTCCTCTGCCTCCAGAGTGCTGGGGTTAAAGGCATGCCGCCTGGTTTCTTTTTTTAATTATTTATTTTGTACTTTTGTTTTGTTTTCAAGATAGGGTCTCACTCTAGCCTAGGCTGACCTGGAATTCACTCTATACTCCCAGGCTGGCCTTGAACTCACAGTAATTCTCCTACCTCTGTCTCTCAAGCACTGGGATTAAAGGTGTGTGCTACCATGCCTGGCTAGTGTTTTTTTTTTTTTTTTTAAGTTTTAATATGTTTTAACTGTGGATGATGAGGAGCAAGCACTTAAGAAAAGGACAGTACACACCTAAGACATAGGTATGAGCTAAAGTCACCAGTTTCATGTTTACATGAATTTACATGAATTTATTTTATACCATTTACAAAATGAATAGTAGCTAATATTGACACTGTGAGTCAGGTACCAGTCTAAGTGTTTTTTTTTTAAATATTTTTATTTATTTATTTGATGGAGAGAGAGAAAGAATGGGCACACCAGAGCTGCCAGCCACTACAAACGAACTCCAGACACATATGCCCCCTTGTGCATCTGGCTAACGTGGGTCCTGGGGAATTGAACCTAGGTCCTTTGGCTTTGCAGGCAAACACCTTAACTGTTAAGCCATCCCTCCAGCCCCAGTCTAAGATTTTTTGTTTGTTTGTTTTTTTGAGGTAGTCTTGCTCTAGTCCAGGCAGACCTGGAATTCACTATGTAGTCTCAGGGTGGCCTCGAACTCAAAGTGATCCTCCTACCTCTGCCTCCTGAGTGCTGGGATTAAAGGTGTGTGCCACCACGCCTGGCTCAGTCTAAGTATTTTTATACATACTAATGCTTGCATCTGTAAGTACTATGTTCCCCACTGGATCAACGAAGGGATTCAGAGGTTCAGACACGTGCCTAGAGTGACAGAGCTGATGCAGAACATGGGCAAATTCTCCGTCTCCAGCTCCACCTTCTGCTCTCTTCCTACAAGGGACAGGTGTGAGGGACTCTTGTGCGGGCAGGAGAAATGGCTGCTTAGAGGTTCAATAAAGTCCTCTGTCTCAGTCAGGCATTTCAACAAAGCAGAGTTCTGTGGCCAACCTGGCTACCTGCAATCGTGAGGCTGATAGTGGACCCTGAACTCTGGGATTAGCTGAGCTGCCTAAACCGGCCCTGCCAACTGTGGGAAGCAGACAGCTGGGGTCACCACACCCTCCCACTCACCGGCACCCACTGTGTACCTGGGTTCCACAGATGAAGCGTGAGGAGCTTAGGCCAGCTCCAAACTCCTCCAGAGCCTGCAGACCCGCCTGGATCACCTCAGGGTGGCTGCTCAGGCCCAGGTAGTTATTGGCACAGAAGTTGAGGATTTCTGAGATGGAAGAGATGAATAGAGCATTTCAGGCATGGAAAAACTGGCCTGTAGAAGCCAGAGTGCCAGGCCCTGGAGCAAGTGGTTTAGAGAGGAAGTTATCCTGGATTCTCCCTTGAGAAGCAAAAACCTCATAGATGATCCATTCTGAGCCAGAGCCAGGATGGGCCCCACAGAAGGCTGTGAATTGAATGCCAAGCTTGAAGGGCGTTAGGAAAGGATTCTCTCTATGCCACCTACACCTTGAAGGAAAAGTATGGCTTTAACTTTTTTTTTTTTTTTTTTGTCTTCCGAGGTAGGGTTTCACTCTAGCTCAGGCTGACCTGGAATTCACTACACAGTCTCAGGGTGGCCTCGAACTCACAGCAATCCTCCTACCTTGAGTGCTGGGATTAAAGGCATGCACCACCATGCCTGGCTTTTTTTTTTTTTTTTTTTTTTCCTTTTTCTAGGTAGGGTCTCACTCTAGCCCAGGCTGACCTGGAATTCACTATGTAGTCTCGTGGCCTTGAACCCATGGTGATCCTCCTACTCCTACCTTTGCATCCAGAGTGCTGGGATTAAAGGTGTGTGCCACCACGCCTGGCTAAAATGTGTTTTATTTTCTATGTGTGTGTTCATGGGAGTGCAGGCGAGTACCCGCCACAGTGCCGGTGTGGAGGTTCTGACGTCTGGGCCGGTCCTCGCCCGTCCACCTCACTGGAGGCAGGGTTTCTTGCTGTGGATTGTAGTTCTGCTATTCTTCACTGGGCTCACGATGAGCTTCCAGGAAATCCTCCCGTCTCCACCTCCCATCTACGTCCATCAGTGTCAGCATGCTGGGATTACAGAAGCCCATCATGGCTTCTGGCTTTAAAAATTTTATTTTTATTTATTTATTAGAGACAGAGAGAGGGAGAGAGAAATGGGCATGAGAGGGCCTCTAGCCACTGAAAATGAACTCCAGATACATGTGCCACCATCTGCATCTGGCTTACATGGGATCTGAAGAATCGAACCTGGGTCCTTAGGCTTTGTACTAAGCCATCCCTCCAGCCCACTTCTGGCTTTTTACATGGGGTCTGGGGATCTTGGGTACCCCAGCCTGGGCAGCGAGTGCTTTTTTCACTGAGCCATCGCCCAACCACACATTTATTTATTTTAAAAACAAAAACTTTTGCATGTATGTGTATTTTTGTGGGGGTCAGAGGACCGCATAGGAAGTTGGTTCTCATCTTGTGGCACTGTGTATACCAGGCTAACCAGCTGGCCCCTGAGCTCTGGGAATTTTCCTGTCTCTGTCTCCCTTCTCGCTTTGGGTTCTGGGGATCCCAACCTTGTGCAGAAAGAGCTTTACCCATTTAATCCACTCCTCAGCCCTTGAAGAATAAGTTTAAACCCTGTCCCCAGAATCATATTCCACCCAGGAGGAACCCAGACCCTGAAGACCATCACCAACCCTCACCTCGGCCTTCCTCTCGGGCAAAGGGAGCTTGTTCCTCCAGTTCCCATGCTGCCTGCACAGATTGCATCTCCAAAGGTGTGCCTTGGAGACCTCAATACAGGATCTAAAAGCCCAACATAGGGCTGGAGAGATGGCTTAGCATTTAAGGTACTTGTCTGCAAAGCTGAAGGACCCAGGTTCAATTCCTCAGGACCCACATAAGCCAGGTACACAAGGTGGCCCATGCATCTGGAATTTGTTTGCAGCAGCTAGAGGCCCTGGAATTCCCATTCTGTCTCTGTCTCAAATAAATAAATAAAAATTTAAAAATAAAAAATTTTAAATGTGCAGATTTAATCTTTTCTGAGAGGGGGAGAGAGAGAGAGAGAGAGAGAGACAGAGAGAGGGAGGGAGGGAGAATGGGTGTGCTAGGGCCTCCAGCCTCTGCAAAAAACTCCAGACACATGTGCCACCTTGTGCATCTGGCTTACATGGGTGCTGGGGAACCAAACCGAGGTCCTTTGGCTGTGCAGGCAAATGCCTAACTGCTAAGCCATCTCTCTAGCCTGTAATTTTTTTTTTTTTTTTAATGAGAAGGAGAGAGAGCAAAAGAGAGCAAGTGAGAGAGATGAGAGACAGAACTGGCATGCCAGGGCCTCTAGCCACTGCAATCAAAATCAACGTATGCGCCACCTTGTGCACATATGCGACCTTGCACATTTATTTGTGTCACCTTGTGCATCTGCACCTGTGTGTCTGGATTATGTGGAACCTGGAGAATTGAATATGGGTCCTTAGGCTTCACAGGCAAGTGCCTTAACCACGAAGCCAGCTCTCCATGCCCAGGTTAAATCTTTACTTTGCTGATCCTAGCTTTGTTCATGTTACAGTTTTATAACTGTACTATATAAAAAGTACTCAACAACATTAGTCATCTTCTTCTATCCATCTAACTACTGGGAAAACTGACTCTCAAGGTTTACTTATTAGTACCTTTTAGCTATTATTAGTACTTAATGATGTTATCACTTTTGGGAGTACTATAACTTTAAAGATAATTTCTGCCTGTCTATTTAATCCTATCAAATGGTCATCATTACATTTATCATTTCAATGTTAAAAGATTAATTTCAGCCTGGAGAGATAGCTTAGTGGTTAAAGCACCTGCCTGCAAAGTCAAAGGACACCAGTTTGATTCCCCAGGACCCACGTAAGCCAGATGCACAAGGTGGTGCAAGCGTCTGGAGTTCGTTTGCAGTGGCTGGAGGCCCTGGCATGCCCATTCTTTCTCTCTATCTGCCTCTTTCTCTCTCTCAAGTAAATAAATTAATAAAGTTTTTAACAACAAAATGATTTAATTTCAGTTATTGTGACTTTTGTCCTCCTGTTGTATGCAGACATGTAGGTATAGCCCTCCATCTATTTTTTAAAATTTATTTTTATTTATTTGAGACAGAGAGAGGGAGAGAGAGAGAGAGAGAGTGAGTGAGAATGGGTGCACCAGGGCCTCTAGCCACTGCACACAAACTCAGATGCATGTGCCACCACATGCATCTGGCTTGCGTGGGACCTGGAGAATCAAAACTGGGTCCTGAGGCTTTGCAGGTAAGCACCTTAACTGCTAAGCCATCTCTCCAGCCCAGCTCCATCTATTTTCAATTGTCATGGGTAAGATACAAACTCGCTTTATGTAAATTCAAATGACTCTAATGTACATCAAATTGTTATATATTTCTCTTCCAAGATTAGATAGAAATTTCACCTATGTTTTTATCTTTCCAGATATATTTGTAAAGGATCATATCAAAAGCAAAACTGTTTTAGGTCAACTAGGTTCTGTTCTATTCAAACAGGTTTTTTGTTGTTGTTGTTGTTGTTTTGAGGTAGGGTCTAGCAGTAGCCCAGGCTGACCTGGAATTCACTATGTAGTCTCAGGCTGGCCTTAAACTCATGGCAGTCTTCCTACCACTGCCTCCCAAGTGCTGGGATTAGAGGAGCGCACACCATACCCAGATAATCAAACAGTTTTAATCAAAAGTTTACTACTTATTGTCACAGTTCAGATATCTCAAGTTCATTGCTTATAAATAACAATTCCTGAGTCATATTTCCTGCTCCAAGATAACAGCTTGATGCTCAAACAGTGGCACCCATCTAAAGTAAGTGATCTCAAGTGCTCCTGTTCTCAGGACCCGCAAGTGCTTCCAGCCATCCCTGGGTAACTAAAAACAAGACTGATTGATCACTAATATCATTTCTCATGGCTCCTCCTTTTCTTTTCAGTATTGGTAACAAACCCTCAGCTACATACACACTATTAGAGTGTGTTCTGAAGAACAGGGACTTCTTTGACCCATGGAGACTAAAGAAAAAATAACTGCTATTCTCTTACACTGTTTGGCTGACCTACAAGCTAGAAGATGGGGGGGGGGGGAGGCCTTCTGAGCCAGGCCACCATGCCTTTAATCCAAGCACTTGGGAGGCACAGGTAGGAGGATAACTATGAGTTCGAGGCCACCCTAAGACTACATAGTGAATTCCAGGTTAGCCTGGGCTAGAGTGAGACCCTACCTCGAAAAACAAAAATAAAAAAAAGGCCTTCTACTAACTACCAACTTTTCTCCTGATTCTCCAATAGTTAATTTGGTCAGCCCCAGATATTAGAAAAAAAAGTACAATCAATGACAGTAAGGTCTAAAACCACTCTAGAACTCTAGATAGTCTGATTGAGGCAGCCACTAGTAGGTAGAGTCTCACTCTAGCTCAGGCTGACCTGGAATTTACTATGTAGTCTCAGGGTGGCCTGAACTCATGGTGATCCTCCTACCTCTTCCAGACCTGCTGGGATTAAAGGTGTGCACCACCACGCCTGACCACAGTCTTTTATTTTTATTTATTTGAGAGTGACGGACAAAGAGAGAGAGAGGGAGAGAGACAGAATGGGTGTGTCAGGGCTTTCAGCCACTGCAAAAACTCCAGATGTATGCACCACCTTGTGCATCTGGCTTACATGGGTCCTTGGGAATCGAACCTAGGTCCACTGGCTTTACAGGCAAATGCTTCAACCACTAAGCCATTTCTCCAGGGCCCCCCCTTTTTTTTTTCCTGTTTTTTTTCGAGGTAGGGTCTCACTCTAGCCCAGGCTGACCTGGAATTCACTATAGTCTCAGGGTGGCCTCGAACTCACAGTGATCCTTCTACCTCTGCCTCCCGAGTGCTGGGATTAAAGGTGTGCACCACCACGCCTGGCTAGGGCCCCCTTTTTAAAAAAATATTTTTTACATTTATTTTTTATTTATTTGTTTAAACTCAGGATAGCCATGAGTATAACCCTCTTCATCACTGATTTTTCCTCTGAATCTCTTGGTCTCTTCTTTGATATCTGTTCTCCCAGTTTTCCCATTGAGCCTCACGGTTTGTCCTCTTAACTCCCCTAAAAACACATGGCAGATGTTATGTGGGTTCCTTCTAGGTCTCCCTACAAGGCCCTAGATTCTGCTTTTCACATATTTACAGCTGTACCCTAATTTCTCTCAAGTTCACGTGCTTCATGTGCTTATAACTCTGATCCAGTCCTTTTCTAAAGATTTCTCTTAAGTGAATCTTAAACTATACAATGTTTCCACATGAGTGTTTCCTACTTTCCATTGTTATGGGATCCAGTGTCACACAAGTTAAGACCAACTCACAGAATGCTGGGTAAGGGCGGATGCATCAGGACTACAACCTAGAGGTCAGGATCTCTGAGTGCAGCCCCCCTGCCCCCCCCCCACCAACTGCTCCGGGAAGTCTGCTTTTATTGCAGAAAAACACAAGATATTCCTTGTGAAGACAGCACGGGAGTTAAGCCACAAAGTTAAAACTACAAAGTTACACAAGGTTACTGTTAAACAGAAGAAATCACAAGATATTCATTACATGAGTCACTTAGGCTGAACTGAGGCAAACCAGGGACATTCCTTATGGCAGAGATAACTGGAAGCACCTGAAATCACAACAAGGCCTGTGGTAATGATTCCTGAAACTTCTTTGTCAAGATCAGCTTGGGTAGTGACCTCCACTATGTGTGCCCAGAGGCAAGGGCTGCACAGGAGAATGTTTAACCGCGTCTGTTGTGTCCCTTTACACCGCTTGTTCAGCCTCCCTTCCTAGACACAAACCCCACAATTTACTGGACGTGGTGGCGCACACCTTGAATTCCAGCACGCAGGAGGCAGAGGTAGGAGGATCGCTGTGAGTTCGAGGCCACCCTGAGACTACATAGTGAATTCCAGGTCAGCTTGGGCTAGAGTGAGACCCTATCTCAAAAGAAAAAAAAAAAACCCAAACAAAACAAAGCAAACCCCACAATTTGTGATTTTCCCCTAATAATTCATTTTAAAAAGGAGGATTTTCTTTTCCAGCGCCCTTCCTTGGAGCAGTGTGGAGGGAGGTGGCACAGCTGGGAGTCTCTCACGTTTTCACAGGTTGGAAGAAAATGTCCAGCCCGGCCTCTAGGCTAAAAAGGTGCTCACGGGTAAACCGCCTCCCTCCGTAGAAACGGGTTAGACAGGTCCTTGATACTGTGAAGCCATAGCGTGCCAGACAGACTCCAAGGGGGCCAGCGGCTACCAGTGCACGTACCGTGCCCCAAACCCACCCAGGACCCCCGTTCCACATTCCAATGCATGCCTGCCGGCCAAGAGTCCTCAAGCACCCATCCCAGGAGGGGGAGGTTACCTCCCGAGGTGCCGTCCACGTGGACGTGCGGGCCCTGGCGGGACGTGATGACGCGCTCACTCTTCCAGGTGCCGGCCCCGCGGATCGCTTCCAGCTCGCGCTCCACCGCGCCGCGGAGCTGCGCCAGCGCCGAGTGCGCGCGGCGGCCGCCGAGCCCCCGGGAGCGAGCCGCGCGGAAGATGCCCACCGACCACATCGCCGCCACTGGCACGGCGCGCCGGCCCGCGGGTACTTGGCGCTCTCCGTCACGTGGCGTGGGCCGGGCCCGGGCAGCCAATCGCAGCGTAGGACTCACTTTAGGGACCCAGGACCCGAGGGCGGGGCCGGTGGCATCCGCCAGGGGCGAAAGTGGATAGGTTTGTAAACTGAGACTGCCCAGGTCCGAGTTGTGGGACCCTCTAGCCTCACTCCCAGCCCCTGCCAAACACCCGCCTTTGCGAAGCAAATTGGGTGCACTGTGGGCTCCAAAGGGTGCAGAACGGAGTCACACCCTGCCCTTCCCGTCCTCAGGTTTCCGTCCAGCCCTCGGAGCCCGTCCCCCATTCTGAGGCTCACACTGTACTCTAGCTGTCCCTCCACCGCTGCCCCACAGCTGGCCGCTCTCTTCCAGTCTCAGGTTAGGAAAGACACCACTGGCTCGGGGTTGTGGGTTTTTTTCTTCTTTTCCAATTTTATTTTAAAGTTTTAAAATTACAGCCACAGCAAATTTTTTTCCCCGGCACAGATAACACTTGTTTAAAAAGGGGGAGGGGCATTCGCGCGCGATTTTCCTATCTTATTAAAGGGAAAGACAACTGTACAGGTTTTTTCTCCCAGCTCCCGATGTGAGACATACTAGCCCTAGATACGCATATATACATATACACACATGCACACAGACCTAGCTCCCTAAAGCTAACTAGCAAATTCAACTGCGGTATGTCTTAGTCCACTCCCTGCCCCTCCCCCACCTCTACTACTACTTAGGAGAGAGTCGAAAGTAAAGAGGTTGGGAGGGTTTTTTTAAGTGGCAGCTGGTGGAACCGAAGCCGCACCAGCCTGAGCAAAGCCACATCTTCTATAGGAGGGGGAAATAAATGAAGAACAGAGTCCTCCAGGGACACACACAATCCACCAATTGTGTGGAAAAACCCAAGTTTCAATAGGGCACACTGAGGCACTTGGCGGACTGACTCCCCACCCTTCCCCCAAAAGTTTCCACTCTCATTTAACAAGAGACTGAAGCCACAAAGATCCACCCCCCGCCCCCCACCACCAATGGCTAGATCCTGACTGGGAGAAGCTATTGCTTCTCGAACCAGCTGTCACTTGGACGTCCTTCCCCTTCAAGACAATAGGGAGGTACTGACAAGTGAAAAAGAACCTGGGTCCCAACACCGCAGTGGGGTTTCCATCTTCCTTCTTGACCACCGGGCAATGCCACCCTTTATTGTCCAGAGATTCTGAGACTCCCCCAAGGATGCCCCGACTTAAGCCTTCAAGGATCCTCCCGTAAACTTCATTTTCCCTGGCTCCCTCACCTAGCCAGAACCAACTGCCTTGCCAATTCTAGCAACCTTCCTAGTAAACAAACCACCCAATAAAACACACAGCCACCCCCCCACCCCAATTCCCTAACCCCATATGGAAGGTTAAATGCAAAACAAAGCGAAACAGAAGTACATCCTCATGATTAGAGAGAAGGGTCTTTTGCTGTCCTTGCACAATTATCAAGGAAAAAGGAATTGTTCCACAATGTCTGAAGAGTCCGAACTGTCTTTACAAAGTCAGAATAGAATGGGCGAAGGGCTGCAGATGAGATAGAGAAAAGTATTTACAGAAACAAGGAGGAGTGTCCACAAATCAAGAGGCTTTTTGGTCACTTCTTCTTGCCGGCCCTCTTGGCACTGGACTTGGCTTTGGGCTTCACGGGTTTGGCTTTCTTGGGCTTGGATGCCTTGACTGGCTTGGCTTTGACAACCTTGGGCTTTTTGGCTTTCTTGGGCGCGGCAGCCGGCTTCTTTTTAGCCTTCTTGGCTGGGGTGGCTTTGGGTTTCTTGCTGGGGGCTTTGGCGGCAGCTTTCTTGGGCTTCGCTGCCTTCTTTGGCGTGGCCACTTTCTTGACTTCCTTCTTCGTCTTCTTGAAAGCCACCGACCTCTTGGGCTCATCGCCCTTGGCCAGCCGGAAAGACCCCGAGGCCCCCACCCCTTTGGTTTGCTTGAGGACACCGGTGGTCACCAGGCGCTTGATGGACAACTTGATCTGGGAGTCGGCGTTCTCACCCACCTTGTAGTGACTCTTGATATACTTCTGGATGGATTGGCGCGAGGAGCCGGCGCGGTTCTTCTCGGCCTGGATGGCAGCCACGATCATGTCCGAATACTTGGGGTGGTCCGTGGACTTCCTGGAGGCCTTGGCCCGCTTGGGCTTCGCCGCAGGAGTGGACGTGGAGTTCTCGGTCATGGTGGCCCGCTTGCTCCTGCCGGAGAGGGAGCTCTGCAAAGGACCAACCCTCGCCGGAGGCTGTGCAGATAGAAGCTGGACTCGAGCTGGGCTCTCTGTCGCCCGGCTACCAGGCCCGGCTGGAGCGCGGCTGTCTGGGATGCTGGCGAGGCGTCGCTACCTTTGCTCCTGGCACGGGTCGCGGGAGGGCTCGCCCGGCCTGGCCGGCTGCTGGCTCTGCGCGGTCCAGCCCCCGCCGGTCTGTCGCTCGGTCTCGGCGCCAGGCGCTGCCTCTGCCTCTCTTAGCCCAGCTCCGCGTCTGGCGCTCGGGCGGCGCATCCGGGTATTTAGCGGCGGCGGGCGGACCGCGGTGAGGACAGGGCTGCTGGCTGCCTGCTCCCGGCCTGGAATGGCGCTGCGCCGCCGCCATCTGTGTTTCTTCCGCCGAGCAAATCCGACCTTTCCCCCCGGCCCGGGCCTTCCAGCTCTTCGCCGCCACCCGGGGTCGCTGCCCGGGTTCCTGGGCTTCCCAGCTGGGTAACCCGCCGGCCGGGCCGCCGCCCCCTGCGCCCGCCACGCGCCCCAAACGGCGCCGAGGACCGCTGGGGCGCCGGCACATTTCCCCTTTGCTGGGGGCTGGCTCTGCCGGGTCGGGGAGTCCCGGGGCTTCAAACCCCTCGTAGTAAAGCTCCGTCCTGGGGCTACCAGGGACCCCACTCCCGACCCGCTGCGGGGTCCCCCAAGCTGGTGGAGCGGCCGAGAAGCGGCCCCAACTAACACACGCGGCCCCGAGCTGGGCGACTCCCAGCCGGGCCGAGTCGGGACAGGGGGGAGGGGTCGCTCCCCCGGGGTCCGGTCACCTCTCAGGGGTCACCCCGCTCCCCGCCCCCCAGCACCCCTACCCCCTCTCTGTCCATGGGGGCCCCAAGGAAACTTTTCCCGGGAAGAGTTCCCGGGCACTTTCAAACTTTGTCCCTTCCCCCTCCTGAGTCGCCTCTCCCCCAGCGTGCCCCCCAGACCTCTGCTGCGAGGTCCCCTCTTGAGGCCGAACCCCCAGTGCTGCCCGGAACCCCTGAGAAATGGGGACATGCCTTTTGGTGGGCTCGCTCTCTTCAAAGACCCCTCACATCTCCCATATACCAGAGTTCATTTGCATGCTTCCTTCAGCCTGGGAGTTTAGGGGTGTGCGAAACAGAACTCGCTGTCCCCCCCCATCCCCGAGGCCCAGTCCAGGGGTTCGATCCCCCTGCCAAGGCCCCTTGGAAGCGGGGTGTTCGAGGTGAGGGCGGGGGTCAGCCCACAATAGAGGAGCTATCCCAAAGGTGCTCAGCAGAGACGGTGCTGGGGGCCCCTGGGATGAGGAGAGGCCCTGAGTGCTTTAGATACTTGGAAAAAAAGGGGCGCTGGGGGGAGCCGAGGAGGGGGGCGCGTTCCTCGGGTGGGGGCTGTTGCTCAGGAGGTGTGTGCATTGCTCAAGGAGCCATGGCCGGGACCACCGCCATTTTGCTGGGAAGACGTGACGATGCCTTTGTTAAAATCCATCTCTCTCGCGCGCGCGCCGCTCGCCAGGTACAGAAGTGCACCGGGGGCGCCGAGCTGTGCGGGGAGTCCTGGGGCTGTAGGGGGTCCAGGAGCTCCAGGGACTCTAGAGGCTCCAGAGAACCGCGGAAAGGGCCCCAGAGACCCCAGGACCTCTTGTCTGCAGCCGACCTCCTGCTCACTTGCCACACAGCGGCCCTGGGCCGGGGTTCCTGAGGCCCTCCCCTCCAACCAACACGCTTTCATGACCTTAGCAAAAAGAGAAAGAAAGAAAGAAAGAAAAAGAAGAAGAAAAAAAGCCCTTAGGTCTTTAATTAAACAATAACCTGGGAAGGGGGGTGTGTAGCTCATCAAGGTGATGAACGAACCACTGGTCAGGCCCCGGAGCTGTTTACAGACACCGAGGCCCCCGAGGGAGATGAAGGCGCTTAGAAAGGGAGGGGGTGGTACTGGGGGGGATTGGAGGGGGCCTCCCACTGGACCTGGAGGTGTGTGAAGCCAAGGCAAATAGAGTGCTGCCCCCTCCCAACTAAGGGATGGATTAATCCAAATGATTGAGGGAGGCGAGGGGGAGGGGAGAAAACCCCGGCCGGGTGTGGGACTTAGCTCCGTGACACCGGCAGGGAAAGGACAGCTGGGAAGGGCCAGGTTAGTTCAAAAGGTCAAGGTTCTTATTTTGGGTGAAGTCAATGCGCCCTGGAGTTTCCTGATTTGAAAAACACATCTGAGAGGTTTGGGTTATCTTTGTACAACAGTACTGTAAGGTTTCCCGCTAAGATCGGGATGGGAGAAAAGAACGACCCAAATGGCCACCACCACCACCCCCCCCGTATCGTAGATATGGTTCTGTTCAGCTCCCCTCGGAGACATGTCACCCCATTCCCCCCACCCCACCCCGCTGTTAGGATACGGACTGAACGAATCTAGGGACATTTTGCAAAATGCTCCCCACTGGTCCCTTGCTCCTTGGCGCCTCCAGCCTGGGAGATAGGTAAAGCGATCCTTGCCCCGCCGCCCGCATTTTACCGTATGTGTGGGGGGACAGCATTGTGAGGCTCTGCTCCCCGGACCCCTCCCTCCGCGCCTTCATTTCATCTTTTACTCTCCCATCCCCTCCCCTCCCCGCTGATCCCAGACCAGTTCGTTCCGTTCCCCGAGCTGAAGCCAGAACTGGGGGAGGGGTCGCCGCGGGGTGCTGCGGGGAGATTCACTGCTCTTGCCCTCCTCCCCCGCCGTTTGCGGGGAGCTGGAGGGAAGAGAGGGGGTTCCCCGGGAGAGACTGAGGTCGGGGATGGGGACAAGAAAAGACGAGGCATTCTCCAGACTGGCGTTGCCTAGCGGAGCTTAGGGACATTACAGGAACCCCCCACCCCCGACTGGCCTGGACCACCCGACCCCCTCGCAGGTGGCTGTCCCCTGTCCAGTAGCGCAGAGCCTGTCCCCAGCGTGAAGACATCCCCCCCTCCCCACACACTCTTAACTCAGGCCCTTTAAATGCCCAGGAGCCACAGCGCTGCGGGCTACCATACCTGGGAAATGTAGTCCCAGCCGGGAGCCCCACTGCCTCCCCTGAAGGCTTGATGACCACACCAGCGTGACAGACTCCTAAGCCAGGTCCCTGCTAGTTCGAGGCTCAGGACTTCTTTTATTTTATTTATTTATTTATTTTAATTTTTTTTCTTTTGTTTGTTTTTCGAGGTAGGGTCTCACTCTAGCCCAGACTGACCTGGAATTCACTATGTAGTCTCAGGGTGGCCTTGAACTCACAGCGATCCTCCTACCTCTGCCTCCCCAGTGCTGGGATTAAAGGCGTGCGCCACCACCCCCGGCTCTATTTTATTTATTGTTTTTATTAACAACTTCCATGATTGTAAACAATATCCCACGGTAATGCCCTCCCTACCCCCACTTTCCCCTTTGAAATTCCACTCTCCATCATATCCCCTCCCCCTCTCAATCAGTCTCTCTTTTATTTTGATGTCATGATCTTTTCCTCCTATTATGATGGTCTTGTGTAGGTAGTGTCAGGCACTGTGAGGTCATGGATATCCAGGCCATTTTGTGTCTGGGGGGAACACGTTGTAAGGAGTCCTACCCTTCCTTTGGCTCTTACATTCTTTCCGCCACCTCTTCCACAATAGACCCTGAGCCTTAGAAGGTGTGATAGAGATATTGCAGTGCTGAGCACTCCTGTCACTTCTTCCCAGCACCATGATGCCTTCTGAGTCATCCCTAAGTCACTGCCATCTGAAAAGAGAAGGTTCTCTACCAAAAGTGAGAGTAGCATTAATATATGGGTATGAACATTAAGAGAAGTGCTTACTGGGCAGTTTGATAAGCATAGTATATACATTTAGCCAGACAGCAGCAGACGTTACACCCCTAGGGCTCATGACTACCCCTGTTTTAGGTTTTCAGTATCAGAGATATATTCCCCCCCATGGAGCAGGACTCCAGTCCAATTAGAGGGCAGTTGGTTTCCACCATGACAGACATGCCACTCTTGCACCCGCTGGCTCATTTGTAGGCTCAGGACTTCTAATGTATTGGATTAATGTATTCTGGGTGCTGGGAATAGTCATGCTCCAAAAAGAGATACTTGCCTGTATGGAGCTGAAATTGTGGTGAAGAGAAGCATAAAAAAGAAAATTTGGGCTGGAGAGATGGCTTAGTGGTTAAGGCGTTTGCCTACAAAGCCAAAGGACCCAGGTTCAATTCTCCAGAACCCACATGAGCCAAATGCACAAGTTTGTGCATGTGTCTGAAGTTCATTTGCAGCAGCTGGAGGCTCTGGCACATCCATTCTCTCTCTCTCTCTCTCTGTCTCTCTTGCTCTCAAATAAATAAATAAAAATGCTTTTTATTTTTCTGAGGTAGGGTCTCGCTGTAGCCCAGGCTGACCTGGAATTCACTATGGAGTCTCAGGGTGGGCTCGAACTCACAGCGATCCTCCTACCTCTGCCACCTAAATGCTGGGATTAAAGTTGTGTGCCACCACGCCAGGCTAAAAATGCTTTTAAAAAAAAGTATAAAAGTGGATAGATGGCTTAGTGGGGAAGGCACTTGACTGGAAAGCCAAAGGACCCAGGTTTGATTCCCCAGGACCCACGTAAGCCAGACGCACAGAATGTTGCAAGCGTCTGGAGTTCATTCGCAGGGCTGGAGGCCCTGGTGCACTGATTGTCTTCCTCTTTTCTCTCTCTCACTCTCAAATAAATAAATACACCCACCCCCCCCAAAAAAAAGATGCTCAGTTTCTGAACAGAGGGTAGATTTAACTCAACTGACTTCCAAGAATTATAAAAATAAATAAAATAAAATTTAAAAAAGAAGAAAAATAGTAATGAAGCAAATTACTGGGATGTCAAGGCAAACATCCAACATCCCAGCACAAGGGAGGCTGAGGATTGTCAAAAGTTTGAGGCCAGTCTGGGCTACATAACAAGTTCCAACAAACCAGGTTTATGTAAGAAGATCCTGTGTCAAAAAATAAATAAATAAAAGTAAGTAAATAAATGTTGAAAAATGATGGTTGCAAGAAACAAGTAGAGGTAAAATATCTCAAGGGGAGATGGTTTGTAGTTTTTTTGTTTTGTTTTGTTTGTTTTTCGAAGCTGATCTGGAATTCACTGTGAAGTCTCAGGGTGGCTTCAAACTCATTGTGAACCTCCTACCTCTGCCTCCCAAGTGCTGGGATTAAAGGCTGTGTCACCACCCCCAGCTGGCTTGTAGTTTTCAGTGGGATCCTGAAGCCTGGTTAAGAAGCCCCCATCTGGCTGGGGAAGGAGGCTTAGTGGGTAAGATACATGAGAACCTGAGTTTGGAGCCCCATGTAAAATACCAGATGGTGTGCACCTGTAATCCTAGTGCTGGGATGTGCAGACAGGAGGATCCCTACAGCTTACTGGTGAGTTGTCAGTTCAGTGAGAGACACTGTCAAAAAATAAAGTGGGTCTGGAGAGATGGCTTAATTGTTGGGGTGCTTGCCTGTGAAGCCTAAGGACCCAGGTTCGATTTTCCAGTACCCATGTAAGCCAGATTCACATAGTGGTACATGTGTCTGGAGTTTGTTTACAGTGGCTAGAGGCCCCAGCGTATCTGTTCTATTTCTCTCATAAAGAAATAAGTAGCTAAGGGCTGGGGAAATGGCTTAGTGGTTAAGGCATTTGCCTGTGAAGCTTGAGGACCCTGGTTAGATTCCCCAAGACCCATGTAAGCCAGATGCACAAGGGGGCGCATGCATCTGGAGTTTGTTCACAGTGGCTGGAGGTGCTGGTGTGCCCATTCTCTCTTTCTCTCTATCTTTAGTCTCTTTCTCTCTCTCTCATAAATAAATAAAATATTTAAAAAAATAACTAGCTAGGCGTGGTGGTGCACACCTTTAATCCCAGCATTTAGGAGGCAGTGGTAGGAGGATCGCTATGAGTTCGAGGCCACCCTGAGACTACATACCTGGACTAGTGTGAGACCTTACCTCGAAAAAAAAAATTTTTTTTTTTTAAATAAGGTGGACAGGGACTGAGGAGGACACCAGACATTAACCTCTGGCCTCCAAACACACATTCATGCATACCATACACACACCCACACATACATGAACACACACATACACACACACCACATACTACCCACATGCACATGCCAAAAAAAGAAAAGAAAAAAGCTACCAGGCATGGTGGTGCAGGCTTTTAATCCCAGCACTTGGGAAGCAGAGGTAAGAGGATCACTGTGAGTTCAAGGCCACCCTGAGACTACATAGTGAGTTTTAGGAATACTCTACCTTGAAAAACCAAACAATAAAATAAAATAAAGTAATGAGAGAGCCACTCTCATTCCTAGAGGAAGAATCTTCTATGTGGCTAAGGAAGGTACTGTAGGGTTTTGTGGGCCACTAGGAATTTTGATATTAGCTCTGAGTGAGATGGAGTCCATGGAGAGCTCTGAGCAGAGGAGAGGGGTGAGGACAGAGGGGGAGAGTGTGAGATTAGAAGGTGTGATTTGAGTGCAGGCACTGGCGGCAAGGCAACCTGAGAAGGGCCGTCGGCGAGGTGGGAGGAGCGTGGACGGGGGGTGTCCAGAGGTTCAGTGTCACAGAGTGGGAAAAGAAGCCAGTTGGGTCAAGTGCCACCAGCAAGGGCAGCAAGGATGTCAAGGGTGCTGCCCTCTAGGGAAGGAGTGACTATTTACCAGAGCTTCTCCACCACTCTGGGACTCACAGAGGGAGCAGAGGGGCAAACAAAGGCTCAGCCTCCAGCAGGGTGGGCAAGGGAGAGTGAGGGAAGACAGCTCAGAAGAGGGCCAGGCCCTGGGCTCTGGAGGATGAGCGAGGTTTCCATGGGAACGGTGGGGGTGGCCCCAACCCTGCAGAACACCTTGAGCTGAGGCTGGTGGTGGGACAGTGCGTGAGGAGAAAGGGTTGGAGGCCAGGTTCACTCAGGACACCATGGGGAGAACCAGTAGGAGAAGGAGCAGGTCTAGCAGCTGTGTGGGGGCACAAGGGTTCTTGTGCAAGGGAAGGAGTGTGGGTGACACAGAAGCTTTTCACAGGGATCTCTGGCTTGTGTGAGGGACAGAAGCCACAGCTGGTCTAGGGAGGCAGGTTGTGGGGGTGAGGAAGAGGGAACATTTTTTAAAATTGTTTTTATTTTATTTTATTTATTTGAGAGACAGAGAGAGGGAGGAAGAGGCAGACACAGAGAGAATGGGCGCGCCAGGACCTTCAGCCACTGCAAACGAAGTCCACACACGTGCCACCTTGTGCATCTGGCCTATGTGGGTCCTAGGGAATCGAACCTGGGTCCTTAGGCTTTGTAAGCAAGTGTCTTAACCACTAAGCAATCTCTCTAGCCCTAGGAGCAGACATTTTAGAGGCCAAAGTGACAAACCTATTAGAGAGGTAGGGGAGGGAAAGCTGGTAGACTCCCAGGAGTTATAGAGTGTCAGAATGTGGACTGTGGGGGAGGGGACAAACTAGGTTTGCAGAACGTAGAGGACTACCAAGGGACGGATCTCATAGGCAGCAAGATAAGGAGAGGACTCTGGAGCGAGATCTGGGCTGGGATTGCAAGGGTCTGCAGCAGAAGTGAGTTCTTTAGGGAAGTGTGGAGAGAGTGGGTAGGGATATATATGATCTTGTTTATTTTTTTTTTAATAGGGCCTCATTGTAGCACAGGCTGACCTGGAGCTCACTCTCTAGTCCCAAGATGGCCTCAAACGCACAGCAATCCTCCTACATTTGCCTCCAGAGTGCTGGGATTGAAGATTAAAGGCATGTGCCACACCACACCAGGCTCTAAAGTGTCATGTATGTATGTATGTATGTGTGTGTATATATATATATATATATATATATATGGTATTTAATTATTTAATTTGTTTAAGAGGCAGATAAGGAGAGAGAGAATGGGTGCACCAGGACCTTCAGCTGCTGCAAATGAACTCCAGAAACATGCACCACTCTGTGCATCTGGCTTACGTGGGTCCTGGGGAATCAAACCTGGGTCCTTTGGCTTTGCAGGCAAGTGCCTTAGCCGCTAAGCCATCTCTCCAGCCTTTTTATAATTAAAAAAATTATTTATTTATTTATTTATTAGAGAGAGAGACAAGCAGATAGAGAGAGAAGGAGATATATATATATAGAGAGAGATCGAGAATTGGTGCACCAGGGCCTCTGCTTGCTGCAAACGAACTTGAGATGCATGTGCTACCTTGTGTATCTGGCTTATGTAGGTCTTGGGGAATTGAACCTGGGTCCTTAGGCTTTGCAGCCAAGAGCCTTAACCACTAAGCAAACTCTCCAGCCCTTATAATTTTTTTTATGAGAGTGAGAAAGAGAGAGAGAGAATTGGCACACCAGGGCCTCCAGCTACTGCAATTGAACTCCAGACATGTGTGTCACTTTGTGCTCATGTGTAACCTTGTGTACTTGTATCACCTTATGTGGCTGGCTTACAAGGGATCTGGAGAGTCGAACATGGATCCTTAGGCTTTACAGGCAAGTGCCTTAACTGCTAAGCCATCTCTCCAGCCCTATTTTATTATTATTATTATTATTATTATTTTGAGGTCAGGTCTCACTCTAGCTCAGGCTGACTTGGAGTTCACTATGGAGTTCGCTATAGAGTTCACTATGTGAGTCGAGGATGGCCTCGAACTCACAGTGATCCTCCTACCTCTGCCTCCCAAGTGCTGGGATTAAAGGCATGCACCACCACACCCAGTTTAAAAAATATTTTTTCAAAAGAGGGCTAGAGAGCTGGGCGTGGTGGCACACGCCTTTAATCCCAGCACTCAGGAGGCAGAGGTAGGAGGATTGCCGTGAGTTCGAGGGCATCTTGAGACTCCATAATGAATTCCAGGTCAGCCTGGGCTGGAGTGAGACCCTACCTCGAAAACAAAAGCAAAAACAAAAAAGAGGGCTAGAGAGATGGGTCAGCCATTAACGTGCTTGCCTGTAAAGCCTAAGGACCTGAGTTCAATTCCCCAGTACCCACATAAAGCCAGATGCACCAGGTGGTACATGCATCTGGAGTACCTTTGCAGTGGCAGGAAGCCCTGGTGCACCCATACTCACTCTCTCTGTGTCCATAAAGCCTAATGACTGGAGGTCAATTCCCCAGTAAAACCAGATGCACATGGTGGCACATGCATCTGGAGTTCATTTGCAGTGACTAGGGGCCTTGGTGCATCCATTCTCTCTCTCTGTCTCTCTCTCTCTCTCTCTCTCTCTCTCCCAGGCATGGTGGTGCACACATTTAATCTTAGCACTCAGGAGGCAGAAGTAGGAGGATGGTTGTGAGTTTGAGGCCAGCCTGAGACTACATAGTCATGTCCAGGCCAGCCTGGACTAGAGCCAGACCTTAGCTTGGGGAAAAAAAAAAAAAAAAAAAGGACAGTGAGTGAGGAGACACACCCAATGTCAACCTCTGGTCTGCATATGCACACATACACACACACACCTCCCACATGCACATACACCCACACACAAATGGACACACATATCTACATGCATGCCATACATGCATCTGCTTGCAAAACAAATAACAATCACAAGACTGAGTTGAAAAGACAGGGACCAGCCCTGCAGGGCACGGGAGTCTCTGTCTAGTGAGGAAACTGTTCACTGGCCCCCTCTTCCTTTGCTCCATTTTTCTCAAGAGCCTCTGTTCTCCCATCTGCCTCATCCAGAAGAGTGGGAGTCTCATGGGGTGCAGAAGCCAAGTCCTCTGGAAGAGAGGAGGTCCCAGCAGGTGCAGCTGCTGGGTGTGAGCAGCACAGATGGGTACACACACACGCAGAGAAAGAAGTGGGTGGAAGGTGAGCTGCCTGGGGCATGTGGAACTGTAGCATAGGGCTTGGATTTTGTTTAAAGTACAGTGAGAAACTCCTGGAGAATTTAAGCTTGAAAAGCTTAGCTTCAGAAAGCAGTTAAACTATTTAAAAATAAAAGTTTAAAATCATTTGGGGCTGGAGAGATGGCTCAGCAGTTGAAGGCACTTGCTTAGAAAGCCTGCTAACCTGGGTTTGATTTCCCCAGTAGCCACATAAAGCCAGATGCACAAAGTGGTGCGCGCATCTGGAGTTGCTTTGCGGTGGCAAGAAGCCCTATGGCACCCATTCCCCCTCTCTCATTCTCTCACTTTCTCTCCACCAGCAAATAAATTAATAAAATATATTAAGAAAGAATTAGGGGGCCGGAGAGATGGCTTAGCGGTTAAGCGCTTGCCTGTGAAGCCTAAGGACCCCGGTTCGAGGCTTGATTCTCCAGGACCCACGTAAGCCAGATGCACAAGGAGGTGCACGTGTCTGGAGTTCGTTTGCAGTGGCTGGAGGCCCTGGTGTGCCCATTCTCTCTCTCTCTCTCTCTCTCTCTCTCTCTGCCTCTTTCTCTCTCTGTCTGTCGCTCTCAAATAAATAAATAAAAATAAACAAAAAAAATTTAAAAAAGAATTAGGGCTGGAGAAATGGCTTAGTGGTTAGTGCTTGACTGCAAAGCCTAATGACCTGTGTTCAGTTCCCATGTAAGAAGCCAGATGCACAAGATGGCACATGCGTCTGGAGTTCATTTGCAGTGGCTGTAGGCCCTGGCACGCCCATTCTCTCTGTCTTTTTCCTCTTTATCTCTCTGCTTGCAAATAAATAAATAATTTTTTAAAAAAAATAATTAAAGGGTGACATTATGGCCACTGTCTGAAGTGATTTAATTTTTTTTTTTTCTGTCACTCTAGCCCAGGCTGACCTGAAATTCACTCTGTAGTTCCAAGTTGGCCTCAAACCCACAGCGATTCTCCTGTCTCTGCCTCCTCAGTGCTGGGATTAAAAGCATGTACCAGCATGCCCAGCCTAGTTTTGTTTGTTTGTTTGTTTGTTTTTTGTTTTTTGAGGTAATGTCTCACTCTAGCCCAGGCTGACCTGGAATTCACTATGTAGTCTCAGGGTGGCCTTGAACTCACGGTGATCCTCCTACCTCTGCCTTTAAAGTGCTGGAATTAAAGGCATGCACTACCTTGCCTGGCTAAAAAATTTTAATTCATTTATTTTTACACGTGTGTGTGTGTGTGTGTGTGTGCATGGGAACACCAGGATCTCTTACTGCTGCAAACGAATACTCATCCAACTTTTGGCATATGACTAGGTAATTGAACCTGGGCCAACAGGTGTTGCAAGCAAGTGCCTTTGACCACTGAGTCATCTCCACAGTCCTGAAAAATTTAAATGTTGACATATACCTTCATGCAAGAGAGCTTACAATATGCACAGTTCTAAAACTGTGGAAATATGCGCTGTGCCCCATCGCTGTAGTTAACATGGCAAGCAGGGCCCACCTCTCCCCGGACCTCCCTGCTGCGTCTCCCCACCACACTTTCTAGAGGACGGATGTGGACAGTGCCTTTGTCTTTCCTTATGACTTAACCATATGTCATGAGCTGACCTCAGGACAATACCTTGTTGGCTCTTCTCCAGTTTTGGACTAGATACAAACACACTCCTGGGTGCACCTCCTAGCGGGGCTTGCTTCCACCCTTCAATGTTATTCTCATTATTCTTTTTCTGTTGTTTCTTTTTCTTTTTCTTTTTCTTTTCTTTTCTTTTCCTTTCTTTTTTCAGGGCCAGGCATGGTGGCACATGCCTTTAATCCCAGCACTTGGGAGGCTGGAGGAGGATTGCTGTGAGTTCGAGGCCACCTGGAGTCTTCAAAGTGGATGCCAGGTCAGCCTGGGCTAGAGTGAGACTCTACCTCAAAAAGCCAAAAAAAAAAAAAAAAAATTGTTGCAAGGAAAGAGTGAGATAGAATGGGGGCACCAGGGGCTCCAGCCATTGCAAATGAATTTCAGATGTATGTGCCACTTTGTGAATCTGGTTCTACATGGATACTGGGGCATTGAACCCTGGTCATGAGGTTTTGCAGGCATGTGCCTTAACCACTGATCAATCTTCCCAACACCCCCCCTTTTTTTTTTTTTTGGCTTTTTTACTATATTTATTTGGGTTGGAGGGATGGCTTAGCGGTTAAGGCATTTGCCTGCAAAGCCAAAGGATCTAGATTTGATTCCCCAGGACCCATGTTAGCCAGATGCACAAGGTGGCACATGTTTCTGGAGTTCATTTGCAGTGGCTAGAGGCCCCAATGCACCCATTCTCTCCCTCTCTCTCTCTCTATCAAATATATACATTAAAAATAAAACATTAAAAATATATTTCTTTAGTTAGTTATGAGAAAGGGAAAGAAGCTGGGGGGTGGGGTGGGGAAGAATGGATATGCCAGGGCCTCTTGCCACTGCAAACAAACTCGAACGAATGCACCACCTTTTGCATCTGGCTTTATATCGGTGCTGGGAAATTGAACCTAGATCCTTAGGTTTTGCAAACACCTTAACCAATGAGCCATCTCTCCAACCTTCTTGGCTTGTTTTGAGACAGTTTTATTTTATTTTATTATTATTATTATTTTTTTGGTTTTTCAAGGTAGGGTCTCGCTCTAGCCCAGGCTGACCTGGAATTCACTATGAAGTCTCAGGGAGGCCTCGAACTCATGGCAATCCTCCTACCTCTGCCTCCCGAGTGCTGGGATTAAAGGTGTGCACCACCATGCCCAACTTTTTTTTTTTTTTTTTTTAATTTTAAAGGTAGGATCTTGTTCTAGCTCATGCTGACTTGGAATGTAGTCTGAGTGGCCTCAGACTTGCAGCAATCTCTGTCTCCCAAGGGCTGGGATCAAAGGTGTGTACCAGTTGGGCGTGGTGGCGCACACCTTTAATCCTAGCACTCAGAAGGCAGAAGTAGGAGGATCACCATGAGTTCGAGGCCAGCCTAAGACTACATAGTGAATCCCAGGTCAGCCTGGGCTAGAGTGAGACCCTACCTCAAAAAAAAAAAAAAAAAAAAAGTGTGTGCCACCATGCCCAACAACAACAAAAATTTTAATACTTTTAAAATAAGGTAGAAAACAGTTGAGGAAAACAGCTGACATCAATCTCTGGTCTCCACATGCACAAGGTGGTGCATGCGTCTGGAGTTCACTTGCAGCGGCTAGAGGCCCTGGTGTGCTCATTCTCTCTCTCTCCTTTTAATAAAAACCAAACAAATAAATATTTATTAAAAATGCACAAATATGTCATGGCAGATTGGAAGGTCAGAAGTCCAAAACCACACACATACACACAAAGAAAAGAAGACAGACCCTCTGACTCTCAATGGCTTCAAAGATGGAGGACCCCAGTTCAAGGGGTACAGGCAGACTGGGGGAACTGGCCAAGGCAACATATGGAACCTCCAGAAGGAATGTGTCCCTGCAGCCCAGTGATCTCAGTCTGTTTTGGACTTCTGACCTTCCAATCTGCCATGACATGTTTATGTATATATTAATAAATATATTTATTTGTTTGTTTGTTTTTTATTAAAGAGAGAGAGAATGGGCACACCAGGATCTCTAGCCACTGCAAATGAACTCCAGACGCATGCGCCATCATGTGCATCTGGCTTACGTGGGTTCTGGCGAGTTGAACCTGGTCTTTAGACTTTGCAGGCCAGCGCCTTAACCACCAAGCAATCTCTCCAGCTTTTTGTGTATTTTGTTTTTTGGGGGGGGATAGGGTCTCACTTTAGCCCTGGCTGACCTGTAATTCATTCTGTAGTCCCAGGCTGGCCTCAAACTCACAGTGATTCTCCTACCTCTGCCTCCCAAGTGCTGGGACTAAAGGCATGCACCACCATGCCTGGCTCTTGTGTATTGTTTTAAGCCATCAAATTTGAGGTAATTTGTCCTGGCAGCCACAGGAACTAAGTCTTCAACGTTAATGATATCTGGGCTGTTTCCAGCTTCTTACAGACCATGCTGCTGTGACTTCTCTGGCCAAGGTACAGAGTGAAAGGAGCTAGAAAGTCCACGGCTCTGCCAGGCCCCGGATGCTGCCTGCATTTCAGTGCCTGACCAGCTGCATGGTGGAGTGTGGACCAGGGATGGGAGGGCATGGAGGCAAGAGCGTCAGGGCAGCTCTGCTGGGCACCACTGAATGCAAGTGGTGGCAGAGGAAGTAGAAAGGAGAAATACTGTGGTTGATTGGAGGTGGTAAGGGAGGAATGGGAGAACTCACTTCCCAGAGCAGAAGCAAATATGGGTGGGTCAGTTATGTGATGGCCTGCTATGGGGGGTACAGGTAGGCTGACCCCAGACCCTTCCTTTGGCAGGTCTTCCTTGACTGTCTTTGCTGCTGCTGCTGGTGGGTTCCTGGGTCCCCTTCATCCTTCAGCCTTCCCTTGGAGAGGCTGACCTTTCATTCACTTCTCCCCAGTTATTAAATCAATTGTAACCCCAGTGCATGGAGGGTCAAATGGGCAGAAAAACAAACAGGCTCCGAAAGACATGAAAATGCAGGTGACAGGTCAGGAGTTGAACCTCTCTGATTGGATTAGGCCTTTAATAATTCGTTTGTTTTATTTTCTTTATTTGCAAGCACAGAGATACAGAGAGAGAGAGAGAGAGAGAGAGAGAGAGAGAGAGAGAGAGAGATGAGTATGGATGCACTAGGGCCTCAGCCACTGCAAACAAACTCCAGATGCATGTGCCACTTTGTGCATCTGGCTCTCTACATGGGTATTGGGGAACTGAACCCGGGTCATTAGGCTTTGCAAATGTCTTAACCACTTAGCCATCTCTCCAACCCTACTAATTTTTTAAGTATCTTTAAATATTTTTTAATATTTTTATTTTTATTTATTTATTTGACAGAGAAAGAGGAAGAGAGAGAGAAGGGGCGCACCAGGGCCTTCAGCCACTGCAAATGAATTCCAGACCTGTGCACCACTTTGGTGCATCTGGCTAACATCAATCCTGGGGAATTGAACCAGGGTTCTTCGGCTTTGCAGGCAAATGCCTTAACTGCTAAGCCATCCCTCCAGCCCCCCGCTACTTTCTTAAGTTTACCTTGGAAGCTGGCACCAAGGCAAAGACCAAGGATTTGGATCCGTGAGGATTACACTGTCCAAGAAGGAGAGGAGGCTGTATGTCAGCTGGGAGAACGTCCACACAACACTGGGCTCAGAGAAACATGTGGTATCTCATTTTTATGAAACAGGAAACTCAAAGAGTTCCATAAAGACAGCTATAGAGCGAGAGTCTGCATGGACTGAGCCACAACCGTGTCCAGCACTGGGCTCAGTGACCTAGCCGAAGGTACTAGAGCACCAGGTCCTTAGCTGTCCTCACTGCTGGTGCCAGATGAGGAGTTAGCTAAGGCAGCCTGACAAACTGCCTGGCCCTCCCGGGCTTGGTAGATAAAGCCATTGCTAGGCAAGAGTGAGTACCTGAGTTCGGATCCCCAGAACCCATGTAAAAGCTGGACACTGTGGCTGATGTCTGTAATCCCCGCATTCCTATGATGACAAGGGAGGCAGAGAGAGGGGAATTTTCTGGAAGCTCGTGGGCCAACTAGCCTGGAGAATGCCTCGGTGAACAATAAAGAGAGACTATGCCTCAAACAAAGGGGAAGGTGAGAACCACCATTTGAAGTTGTCTCCTGACCTCCGCATGCAAGCCGTGACACGTGCAAGCTGTAAAATATGTTAATATGAACACACACACACACACACACCAGAAACGATAAATAAAAACCCTGCCCTTCCAGTAACCTAAGGGCGGTTTTGAAAACTTTGTGGACAACTGGGGAGCCCTAAGATGAAAGAGATCCTGGCCCCTTGGCCACCCTTGTGAGGTTCAGTGGGATTAGCTGTCACCCGGCCCATCAGGATAGACCTGTTCCAGATCAGCTGGCAAAGGGGGCACTTAGACTTCAAAGGAGGTAACTCATTCCGTGCGTGGGGTGTGGGCAGGTGACCCACACTTAGGCGGCGGCCAGGCAGTGATGCAGGATGTAGATGCCAGGCGCGTTTTGAGCTGGCAGCCCCGTTGGGCTCACCCACTCTGGCATCATTCCCCCTGAGGGAGCCTGGGTTGAGTTCCCGTAGGAAGTGGGAGGAGTGTGATTTCCTGGCCCTTCCCTGATCCTTGTGATGAAGGCCTGGCCTCTTTTGGACCAAACAAGCCTCTGGGATGCCCAGACTATTCTGGAAGAGTCCTCAAGAGGGAGATGCTGGCCTTCTTACCAGTAGTGCATAATGGTACAGGAAAGATTGTCAGCAGACAGCCACAGGGCAGCTGGAGCAGGAGGACCACAACCTCAAGTGTGAGACTAGCCTGGGATGCACAGTGAGATCCCATCTCCGAAACAAAACAACCCACCAGCCCCAATACTGTGCCAGGCCCTTCTCCCTGCTGGTTTGGCTGTGAGCATGGATGTACGTGCGCTCCACCGTGTTAGCGGCGTTTCCTCTGAGGAGAGCTCAGTCCCGACAGGCTTTTGTTTTTCACTTCATATGCTTCTGTGGTGTTGTAATTCCTCCTCCTCCTCCTCTTTCTCCTTCTTCTTTGGCTTTTCTTTTGTTACAGTCAGGTTCACATTGCTGGTAGAAATCACGCAACCAAGAGCAGCTTGTGGGGAAAAAAAGAGGTTTATTTTGGTTTACAGGCTTGAGGGGGAAGCTCCAGGAAGGCAGGGGAAAATGATGGCATGAGCAGAGGGTGGACATCACCCCCTGACCAGCATAAGGTGGACAATAGCAACAGGAGAGTGTGCCAAACACTGGCAAGGGAAAACTGGCTGTAACACCCATAAGCCCACCCCCAACAATACACCACCTCCAGGAGGCGTTAATTCCCAAATCTCCATCACCTGGGAACCTAGCATTCAGAACACCAAAGTTTATGGGGGACACCTGAATCAAACCCCCACATCTTTATTATTATTATTATTTTGTTTTTTTGAGGTAGGGTCTCACTCTAGCCCAGGCTGACCTAGAATTCACTATGTAGTCTCAGGATGTCCTTGAACTCACTGAGATCCTCCTAGGACCTCTGCCTCCCGAGTGCTGGGATTAAAGGCATGTGCCACCACACCTGGCTTAGAGTGTTATAATACTATCAACAATCAGTACATCTACCCAGGGAAGAAAGGAAGGGAAGAAGAGAGGAAGGGAAGGAGGAAGAGAGGGGGAGAGAGGAAGGGAAGGAGGAAGAGAGGGGGAGAGAGGAAGGAAGGAAGCAAGAAGGAAGGAAGGAAAAGGGAAAGGAAGGGAAGGGAAGGAAGACAGACAAGCAGCCTGGTGAGCTGGTCTTGGTTCAATGTAGTGTTTTGATGTTTGATTAGTGCATCTATAAGGTCCTGGGTTCTATTCTCAGTACTACACATACATACACACACAAAAAAAAAAAAGAAAAAAAGAGGAGAACCAAAAGAGGGAAAGAAACAAAAGAGAGATGGAGGGAGGAAGAAAAAGAGTACCTTAATATCAGAAACATAATAGGTGATGAAAGGCAAAATATGATCAGGAAAATGCAGTTAGTAAGTACGATGAATGAGGGATATTTTTAGCATATGGCAGATTGTATCAAATCCCTGAGATCTCAGCAGGAGGGGGTTCATCAGCAGGCCAGTCGGAGCTCACATCGCTAGCTCATTTGATCTCACGGGGCAGCTATGTTGTGCTTGCAACAGATCCATGTCATCTTTCCCACCTTTGAGATGAACAATACCTTTTAAAAGTGACAATAGTTAAGCACTCCAGCCCAGTCCCACAGAGCAGACTTTTAGATCCACATGTTCAGATGACAAGGGCCTTAGGTTGTTCAAACTCAGCCTCATGAGCCAGCTGCAGGCCGAGTCACACTGTGGATGTCGCGAGATGCTCATCTTGGACCCGAGACCACATTAAAGTCATGAAGGACCACATAAGGCAGGTCCAGTTGAAAGGAGGTGAAAGACACCTGCCGCCTTCTCTCACACTGTAAATCCTTAATGTGTGACTCTGTCCTGGCACTCAGTAGCGTGTGGTGACACGAGGTCCTGAATTGGAGCTTTGATTTAGAGAAGAAAGAAATCTCTAGGGGGACACTGTTAGAACCACTGGGGAAATCTGACTATGGCTTGTATATTAGACATGGTGTCCGGTTCCACTTCTAGACTATGCACCGTGGTCACACAGGAAATGTCCTTTTGCCTGAGACACACATGGAAGGGTTGCCAGGGAGTGTCACAGAATATGCAAGCAGACCATGCGGCGACATGCTTGCATTCAGACAGATGTTTGGGTCAGTATTCCGTTGACCCTGAATGTCCATGGATTCAACAGACTGTGGATCAAAATATTCAGAACAAGGGCTGGGGAGAGGGCTCAGCAATTAAGGCGCTTGCCTGCAAAGCCTAACAACCTGGGTGTGATTCCCCAGTACCCACATAAAAGCCAGATGCACAAAGTGGCTCATGCATCTGGAGTTCGTTTGAAGTGGCTGGAAACCCTGGTGCACCCATTTTCTCTTTCTCTCTCTCTGTGCTTGGTAATAAATAAAATTCAGAACAAGAGCTTGGGATGTGGCTCTGTGGTAGAGTGTTTGCCCAGCATTAGCAGGCTTGGGGTTTATCCCCAGTACCACAAGGAAAACTATCTGGATGAGCAAGTCCAGACCTCTTCCCACTTGCATGACAATGTAACAACTACATCCATAGCATTTAGTTGAGCTGGGGACCAGAAGTCATCTAAAGATGGCTGAAGGCAAGCTGCGCATGGTGGCGCACACCTTTAATCCCAGCACTTGGGAGGCAGGGGTAGGAGGATCGCTGTGAGTCTGAGGCCAGCCTGAGACTACAGAGTGAATTCCAGGTCAGCCTGGGCTAGAGAGAGACCCTACTTTGGGGTGGGTGTGGGGGAGCCTGAAGGCATGCAGTGGTCATGTGCAAATACTGCATCATTTATGCGTGTTATAGGAATTAATGAGTCAATGAGAATAATCAGGCAAAGTCCACCTCAGAGAGAGGGAGAGAGAACCTTTATTCATGTACAAACCTCTGCTGGCTAATGCCAAAAACCAACAGAGGTCCTGAACTCAGATTGTGCTGGACTTACATACCTTTTACAGTCCTCTGTCTGAATTCTCCCATGCATAGAGAGGGGAAAGATGTACATCTGTAAGTGTAGGGTTCTGTCAAATAAGATTATGCACAGGCAGCTATCTCATGAGATAAGGTAGTTATATATTGTCCAAAGTGGCCAGGCTTGAAGTCACAGAATTCTCGTTAGCTACCAGCAATCTCCCCCGCTGCAGTTTCAGAGGAGGGGAGTGCAACCTCTACCGCTTCGCTGAAAGTCCAGGCTGACCTGGAATTCACTATGTCGTCTCAGGCTGGCCTTGAACTCACGGCGCTCCTCCTACCTCTGCCTCTCGAGTGCTGGGATTGAAGGCATGCGCCACCACGCCCGGCCCACGTTTACATTTCTTATAGATGCACCGATTATATTCCATCTAAAGTAATATAAGCTAGAAACATTAAATATGTGGTAGTCCTTCATTACACGGAGGACATTAGCTTCACAGATTATGGCTTCTGAGGAATGTTCTGGAACCAGCCTCCAGCGTTCTCAAGGGACGGCTGCACATGCGGGCGTAGCTGTCTGTCAACAGAGCGCCCAGGTGAGAAAGCCAAGGTGGCAGAAGGTTGGCAGCCGGTGAACCCGGATAGATGCCTAGTTCTCACACTGTTCGTGCGGCCACGCCGTGGGTTTGAAACTTTTTGGAGTGAGTTGGGAGAAAAAGCGTTCAAGGTCACGTTGAGTCTGCTGTGGACTTTCTCAGACCCGCAGCACAGCCAGCGGGGCGAGGTATGCCAGCTTGCTAAGGTGACCTGGCTCTGGTCCTGATGGCCACCATCTCTCTCCTGCTCTCCCCGATCCTGGGAACCCTAGCCTCAAGCACCAGGAATAGAAGGGCTCCTGACCCAACCTGAGGGGGGAGCCTTGAGGCAGTCCCTTCCACTGAGCCCTCGCCCTCTATTGGCCAGCAGGGGGAATGTCCCAGAGCTAGACATTCACGCCAGCCCTGGCAAAGCTTGCCGCCTTGCCCGAGGCTCCCTTCCCCGCTCCAGGCTCAGCCGTTCTCCCCCGTCACTTAGCATATCTGCCTTTTTCACCGAAGCCCAGAATGACCTGCACCGGTGTGAACTTTCCTGACGGTGTCCTTAGAAGCCCAGGGCACAGTCAGGTGGGGAGGGTGGTGTTTGTTTAATCAGAAAGCAATAACCCCCAGCTGGGCACTAAGCTGTTTTTCTGGCTTTGAGCACAAGCTCTGCTATCAAGGTGGTCAGCTGAGCTTGACCTTGGGGCTCCTTGTGTGAGTAAGAGCTGGCCTGGAGGAGGAGATAAGAAGGGTCCTCGGAGGGTGGGGGGGGGGGGCAGGGAACTATGGCATCAACAAACACAAAGCAAAACGGTTTCCAGAAAAAGCAAAAAGGCACACAGCTTGTGGCCCTTCCCCCGGAGAGACCTACACCAGGGACCCTTCCTCACTTCGCTCTCCTTCAGCAGCTCAGCTCCGGCGACCTAGAGGAGCCATGGCCCTCGTGGGCCGGGCTTCAAGGATGAAGAACTTCCAGAACCAAAGCACACAATGACGTAACCATGAAAGTTAAGGATTCAGGACTTATTTGTATTTATTAAAGCGTAAATACTAGCATCCTCAGCTTGTAGCTCAACAGAGGTTAGACACATGGACCAAGACTTCATTTACGTGGCCGTTTTGCTTTGTTTGTTTAGAGAAAAGGGTTTCGTGTAGATCAGGCTGGCCTCCAATTATCTAAATTTTCTTTTTTCAAGCTGAGGTTTCACTGTAGCCCAGGCTGACCTGGACTTCACTATGTAGTCTCAGGGGGGCCTCGAACTCACGGTGATCCTCCTACCTCTGCCTCCCATGTGTTGGGATGCCCGGCCATTGCCTTCAATCCTCTGTGTAGGTGAGACTATGCCTGAACCCTCATCCTCCTCCTTCCACCTCCCATGTGCTGGATTACGGGCTTGCACGAGCCTGCAGGTAGTATAGGTTCCAATCCAGCATTTTGTGTGTGCTAGGTATAGCAGTTGCCAAGATAAAAGCTCCCGACCCAAAGCAGCTGATGGGAAGAGAGCTTTTATTTTGGCTTGTAGTTTTGAGGGAAAGCTTCACGGCATGAGGGACAGCGTGGCATGAGCAGGGGCTGAACAAAGCTTCTGCTTCAGCAGGTAGAAAACAGTGGCGGAAGAGTGAGCCAACTTCTGCCAAGAGGGCGCTGGGCTGTAACACCCCTAAATCCACCCCCTACAACACACCTCCTCCAGCAAGGCTCTGCCTCCCAAATTGTCATCAGCTGGGGACCAGGCACCAAAACACATGAGTGTATGGGGGAACACCTGATTCAAACCACTGTGACGTCACATCTTGCCACTTCAACGGGGAGGTAGCAGCGAGTGACCCGACCCTAGCAAGTGGGGCTTGAGCTATGACTCCCCAAGGGCCACCCCAAGTGACACAACTCCTTTAGTAAGACTCCATCTCCCAAATTGCCACCAGCTAGAGACTGAGCATGAGGCTTAATCACAAGCACACAGGGCTGTGGGGGACGTTTTTACTTCGGTCTCCACGCATTCACACGCCAGCTGGTGGCTTGACCCACAGTCGGGCCAAAGGGACCTGGCCCGGAAGCTGGGATGCCTAGGTGCACGTACTGGGCTGGCTATTAGCTGGCAAGGACCGTGTGTTTATTTGGGCCGCAAACACAGCCTGGCTTCGCTCCCTGCAGGTGTTCTAAACACATAGGGTGCAGGTGGACTACAGAGCCAAGCGCTGCTGCCGGGAGAGGCGGAGGAGACATGGCTCAGCACGGCTTCTTGGCAAAGGTGGGGAGCCTGATCCTTGTGGGTCTTAAGAGCACCACAGTTCACCTGAGGATGCCATGTCGAGCATCAGGAGACGCTCCCACACCTGAGACCGCAGGCAGTTTGCACACCCACTCTGGGCCAGTGTGCCCTTTCCTATAAACGAAAGATCTGAGCAGACCTCGTGTATGAAGTCTAGCATAGTGGTGAGGGCCAAACATTGAAATTCCAGCCCTAACGGAGGCTCTCGGCCAGCTGACCCTTCTGTGCCTCAGTTTCTCCCTCTGGGGATTATAACCATTATGGATAGTGAAAGGGATCATCCTGATAGTTTCACGAAGGCTAAGTGTGTATGTGTATGAAGATGCATATGTGTGTGTGATGTGTCTGCAGTAATAAATTATCTCCGTACCCCAGATGGCTCCTGGGACAAGCAGGCGCATGTTCTCCAACGTGGCCTTCATTGCTGCTGTGTGAGACACGCGGATGGGAGTTCTGTGTTTCCCCCGACAAGGCAGCCAGGCTCGTAACCGTGGCGCATGGTGTGTTAGCTTCTGGCTCAGCTCTGTGGACTTAGTGTGGGAAGAGCGACCTACTGCCGACCCGAAGCTTTGGCGGCAGTTCCCCATGGCTTTCCTTGAGGCTCCAAAATGTAGGAATCTCTCCTTCCTCTCTCCATTCTTCCTTCCCTCCTTTCCTTCCTTCCTTCCTCTTTCCCCACATTAGCGAGATGCACAGGGGGTGCACACATCTGGAGTTCGTTTGCAGTGGTTGGAGGCCCTGGCATGCCCATTCATTCTCTCTCTCTCTTTCCTTTTTTTCTCTGTCAAATAAACAAATAAAAATAAAATATTGGGCTGGAGAGAGGGCTTAGCGGTTAAGCGCTTGCCTGTGAAGCTTAAGGACCCCGGTTCTAGGCTCAATTCCCCAGGACCCATGTTAACCAGGTGCATAAGGGGGTGCACGCATCTGGAGTTCGTTTGCAGTGGCTGGAGGCCCTGGTGTGCCCATTCTCTCTCTCTCTCTGTAAATAAAATAAATAAATAAAAATAAACAAAAAATTAAAAAATATATATTTAAAAAATGTGAAACAGGGCTCGAGAGATGCCTTGGCACTTAAGCACTTGCCTGTGAAGCCTAAGGACCCCAGTTTGAGGCTCGATTCCCCAGGACCCACGTAAGCCAGATGCACAAGGGGCACATACATCTGGAGTTTGGTTGCAGTGGTTGGAGGCCCTGGCATGCCCATTCTCTGTCTCTCTCTGCCTCTTTCTCTGTCTGTTGCTCTCAAATAAATAAATAAAAATAAGCAAAACAATATGAAACAGAGGCTAGAGAGATGGCTTAGTGTTTAAGGAACTTGCCTGTGAAGTCTAAGGATCCATGTTCGACTGTCCAGATCCCACATAAGCCAGATGCACAAAGGTGAGGCAAGCACAAGGTCGCACATACCCACTAGGTGGCTGAGGCCCTGGTGTGCCAGTTCCCTCTCTGTGTCTGTCTCTCTCTTAAGCTTGCTCTAACATTAAAAAAAAAAAAAAAAAGTGAAACAGCTGGGTGTGGTGGCGCATGCCTTTAATCCCAGCACTCAGGAGGCAGAGGTAGGAGGATCACTGTGAGTTTGAGGCCACCCTGAGACTACCTACATAATGAATTCCAGGTCAGCCTGGGCTAGAGTGAGACCCTACCTCGAAAAAACAAACAAACAAAAAAAAGTGAAACAACTTTCTCTCAAATAAATACTTTTTTACAAAAAGGGCTGGAGAGATGGATCAGCAGTTCAGGCACTTGCCTGCGAAGCCTAAGGACCCAGGTTCAATTCCCCAGGACCCATGCAAGCCAGATGCACAAAGTGGCACATGCATCTGGAGTTCGTTTGCAGTGGTTAGAGGCCCTGGTGTACCCATTCTCTCTATCTGTCTCTCTCTCCCTCTCTGTCTTTCTCAAATAAGTAAATAAATAAAAATAAAATAATTTTTTAAAAGAATAATAATAAAAAAAAGAGGACTGGAGTGATGGCTTAACAGTTAAGGTGCTTGCCTGTGAAGCCTAAAGACCCAGGTTTGATTCCTTAGTACCCACATAAGCCAGATGCACAAGGTGTCACATATGTCTGGACTTTGTTTGCAGTAGCTGGAGGCCCTGGTGCTCCAATTCTCTCTCTCTCTCAAGTAAATAAATTATATATATAAATGTGAAACAATGCCAGGCATGGTGGCTCACACCTTTAATCCCAGCACTCGGGAGGCAGAGGTATGAGGATTGTCATGAGTTGAAGGCCACCCTGAGACTACATAGCGAATTCCAGGTCAGACTGGGCTAGAGTGAGACGCTACTTCAAAACCTAAAAACAAAACAAAACAAAACAAAAAAAGTGATTCAGGTCAAAATGGCTGGCAGGTCTGCTGTTTCAGCATCAGGCCGGTGGCTGGATGGTATTCGAAAATGGTACTACAATGCTGCAGGGTTCAATAAACAGTCTGTCTGTAGATATCAAGTCTGGTTTCTCTTTGCTTTTCTCTTACACTTTCCTTACATTTCTGGTGCCCTGACTCTGATCAGAGCCTCTGGGGCTTTCATGCCATGCCCTCCCTTTTTCTTTGTCTCTCCTCTCTACTTATCTGCCAATGTTTCACTCTCTCAGGAATAGAAAAGCTCACTGTGCTCACTGCTCTGAACTAAACAGCCACCTGTGACCTGAAACCTTCCCTCCTTCCAGCTTGATCCTGGGCTGCTTCTCCTTCTTCTTCCACCCTCTCCCACCAGACTTCTGAACTCCAGCCTAGAGGCCTCTTGCCGTGTGGCCTGCTGCATCCACACACTCATCACATTACAACTTCAGGACAAGGTATTTGTTCTCGGTGTGTGGCAGAGGCGCCCCACCCCAGACCTTAGAAACTCCGGGAGTTTCTCACCTTTCAGTCCACGGACAATCGGAGACTCCAGGAGCCTCCCACATATTGTTCCACCAGACAACCCAAGCATTATGAATGCGAGGACACTCCATCCTAGACCTTGGGTTTCGTTTTCCCTCCCTAAGCCTGGGAGACGTCCCTGGTGGCAGGATTGGCCACTCTAGTCCTTGTCCTCCAAAATGGGTTCTAAATTATCTGTTCCAAAAGATACTCCATTGGCATGTCTCAAGGCTAATTTAAAGAACTTAAACTTCCTGAGCATCCTGCCTCCCAAATTACTCCAACTCTCTATTCAAATCTGGCCACAATATTCCTTAGATAACGGCCAACACTGGCCTGAATTTGGTGCTTTTGATTTTAATATTCTTATTGTTCTTGACAACTTCCTCAGAAGACATGGCCAGTGGTTCCTTACCTTCAGGGCTTCTTTGTCCTCCATCCCCACCCTTCCCTTTGTACCTCTTGTTCTGCCTACCAAATTCTCCTCTGTCACCAGAACCTTCTAAAATTCTGCCCCTTCTAAAACTCTCCCTCTCACACACAATTCTTCCACCTGGCTATGACTTGCCAGGGTCTCTCTCTCTCACTCCAAATTCAAGCCATCTCAAATAATCAAATATAAACTCTACCCTCCTAAAGAAACTCCTGTCTTTACTGGACATATGGATATCTAATTTTTCTCTCCTTGCTAAAAGTTAAAATCACTAAACAGCTTCTAGAATTTTTTTTTCTTTTCCCTTTCCCCCTTTTTTTCATTACAAGCCACCAAAGAAAAAAAATACCAACTTAAAATTCAAACCACTGGCTGTTGCCCTGTTAAGATTAAATCCTTACCAAGTTAAAACATAACTAAAATCTTAAAAGGATGTCTCTCCATGTTTCATGTTGTCATGTCTAATCTTGGCCAACCATGTCATGTCATGTCATGTGTTTTATGTTTCATGTAGTCTGTCCTTATGTATGATTAAATTTATGGTTATTAATTGTTCCAATGATTATGGTCATTAAATGTTCTGATGCTCATATATTTTAAGATAATGTTAAATTATTAAAACTGGCTTACAATATATTTGAAATAATTAACCTCTATGTTTTTGACAATGTGCTTGTTCATGCTTACTACAATAATAGACATATTTGTGTACCAAATTCTAATCTTGTTTCTACAGAAATAAATGTGTTTTTGGATCAGAAAAGACTTTATAAGGTAAAAGATTACTGTAAGGTATGTTATTAAAAGGATATGAAAATGATATGGAAAGGTTATGGGACTTAAACTGAAGGTTTGGGTTGCCTGTGGTAAAATAGATTAACTTAAAAGTTTTCATTCTTGGGCAGGAAAGATGGCTCAGTGATTAACGCACTTGCCTACAAAACCTAAGGACCTTGGCTCAACTGGCCAGGACCCACATAAGCCAGATGCACAAGGTGGCGCATGCATCTGGAGTTCATTTGCAGTGGCTGGAGGCGCTGGCAAGCCCATTCACTCTTTCTCTCTTTAACGGTTTCTACCTCTCTCTCTAATAAATAACTACCATAAAAACATTTTAAAGAAAAGTTTTCATTCTTCATATTTTTTTCCTCACCATAATTATTCGTATTCTTCAGACTTTACTCTTTGTAATAAGTTGATAAATGTATTTATATTGTCATTTTGTTTTTCAAGGTAGGGTCTCACTCTAGCCCAGGCTGACCTGGAATTCACTATGGAGTCTCAGGGTGGTCTCGAACCCATGGCAATCCTCCTACCTCTGCCTCCTAAATGCTGGGATTAAAGGCGTGCACCACCACGCCTGGCTTATATTGTCATTTTTCAAATCAACATTAAATTGAACTATACCTAAATTTCCTACTACTAAACTCTGACTACTGGAAAAAAACTAAACGTTTAACAAAATCAAGATTCATTTTAAATTACTTTTTGTTTGTTTATTTAAACCTAATCTAAATGTAACATAAAAATCAGAAATATAAAATTAATATAACTGACCTCCTAAATATTAAAAAAAGGGGGGAGCCTAGGGGGAATGCTGACCCAGGGAAATAGGAAGGCAATCAGAATCTAGACAGTCTATTTGTAATTAACCATAGAGACAAAAATACCATAAAAGCAGAAGTTAAAATAACATAAATGGTCATATTAAAAGTCTTATGATAAGGACAGTGAAAGTTTTTGTTGATAGTTATGAGATGAAATGACTAAGGAAGATAAACTGGAGAGAAAACGTTAAATGTTGGATGAAAAAGTTTGTTACAGAGTGGTTACATAGACTGTAAGATAAAAGTATACAGATGAAGGTATGAGAAAAGTATGAGAATGAAGGGGTGAGTAGATTATGGGGGTGAAGGGGTGAGTAGAGTATGCAGATGAAGGGTGAGAAGAGTATGCAGATGAAGGGTGAGTAGAGTATGCAGATGAAGGGTGAGTAGAGTATGCAGATGAAGGGTGAGAAGAGTATGCAGATGAAGGGTGAGAAGAGTATGCAGATGAAGGGTGAGAAGTGTATGCAGATGAAGGGTGAGTAGAGTATGCAGATGAAGGGGTGAGAAGAGTATGCAGATGAAGGGTGAGAAGAGTATGCAGATGAAGGGTGAGAAGAGTATGTGGATGAAGGGTGAGAAGAGTATGCACATGAAGGGTGAATAGAGTATGTGGATGAAGGGTGAGTAGAATATGCAGACGAAGGGTGAATAGAGTATGCGGATGAAGGGTGAATAGAGTATGCCGATGAAGGGGTGAGTAGAGTATGCAGATGAAGGGTGAGTAGAGTATGCAGATGAAGGGTGAGTAGAGTATGCGGATGAAGGGTGAGAAGAGTATGTGGATGAAGGGTGAGAAGAGTGTGTGGATGAAGGGGTGAGTAGAGTGTGTGGATGAAGGGTGAGTAGAGTGTGTGGATGAAGGGTGAGTAGAGTATGCGGATGAAGGGTGAGTAGAGTGTGTGGATGAAGGGTGAGTAGAGTATGCGGATGAAGGGTGAGAAGAGTATGCACATGAAGGGTGAATAGAGTATGCGGATGAAGGGTGAGAAGAGTATGCGGATGAAGGGTGAGTAGAGTATGCGGATGAAGGGTGAGAAGAGTATGCAGATGAAGGGGTGAGTAGAGTATGCAGATGAAGGGTGAGAAGAGCATGTGGATGAAGGGATGAGTAGAGTGTGTGGATGAAGGGATGAGTAGAGTATGCAGATGAAGGGGTGAGAAGAGTATGCGGATGAAGGGTGAGAAGAGTATGCGGATGAAGGGTGAGTAGAGTATGCGGATGAAGGGTGAGTAGAGTATGCAGATGAAGGGGTGAGAAGAGTATGCAGATGAAGGGTGAGTAGAGTGTGTGGATGAAGGGTGAGAAGAGTATGCAGATGAAGGGTGAGTAGAGTATGCAGATGAAGGGGTGAGAAGAGTATGCAGATGAAGGGTGAGAAGAGTGTGTGGATGAAGGGTGAGAAGAGTATGCAGATGAAGGGTGAGTAGAGTATGCAGATGAAGGGGTGAGAAGAGTATGCAGATGAAGGGTGAGAAGAGTGTGTGGATGAAGGGTGAGAAGAGTATGCAGATGAAGGGTGAGAAGAGTATGCGGATGAAGGGTGAGAAGAGTATGCGGATGAAGGGTGAGTAGAGTATGCAGGTGAAGGGTGAGAAGAGTATGCGGGTGAAGGGTGAGAAGAGTATGTGGATGAAGGGTGAGAAGAGTGTGTGGATGAAGGGTGAGTAGAGTATGCGGGTGAAGGGTGAGTAGAGTATGCAGATGAAGGGTGAGAAGAGTATGCGGGTGAAGGGTGAGTAGAGTATGCGGATGAAGGGTGAGTAGAGTATGCAGGTGAAGGGTGAGAAGAGTATGTGGGTGAAGGGTGAGAAGAGTATGCGGATGAAGGGTGAGTAGAGTATGCGGATGAAGGGTGAGTAGAGTATGCAGGTGAAGGGTGAGAAGAGTATGCGGGTGAAGGGTGAGAAGAGTATGTGGATGAAGGGTGAGTAGAGTATGCAGATGAAGGGGTGAGAAGAGTATGCAGATGAAGGGTGAGTAGAGTGTGTGGATGAGGGTGAGAAGAGTATGCAGATGAAGGGTGAGTAGAGTATGCAGATGAAGGGGTGAGAAGAGTATGCGGATGAAGGGTGAGTAGAGTATGCGGATGAAGGGTGAGTAGAGTATGCAGATGAAGGGTGAGTAGAGTGTGTGGATGAAGGGTGAGAAGAGTATGCGGATGAAGGGTGAGAAGAGTATGCGGATGAAGGGTGAGTAGAGTATGCGGATGAAGGGTGAGAAGAGTATGCGGGTGAAGGGTGAGTAGAGTGTGCAGATGAAGGGTGAGAAGCATATGCAGATGAAGGGTGAATAGAGTATGCGGGTGAAGGGTGAGTAGAATATGTGCATGAAAAGTATGTAAAAATAGACTGATTTTCCACTCTGTCTCTGGTGCCAGTTCTATAAGCCTTAGTTTCCCATACCAATATGAAGGTTAACAAGATCAAGATATTTATCTAGTTTTGTCTATTTATTTAAATTCTATCTAAATGTGACATAAAAATCAAAACTAAGGCTTTATTTTGTTGCATAGGACCCCTGTTTACAACAATAGGTTTCTATCTTTGTTTTTTTTTTTTTTTTTTTTTTTGGTTTTTCGAGGTAGGGTCTCACTCTAGCCCAGGCTGACCTGGAATTCACTATGGAGTCTCAGGGTGGCCTCAAACTCACGGTGATCCTCCTACCTGTGCCTCCCCAGTGCTGGGATTAAAGGCATGCGCCACCACGCATGGCATAATAGGTTTCTTAACTGTTCTACTCTTATATGTTTTCCTATTGGGTTAAGACTTTTATTTATTTGCTATAAACTTATTCTAATAAATAAAACTGGGCCTAATTATAAACAACATATTTCATTTGTTATTATACAACCAACATAATAATATAAAACATAATTTCATTATATTTATAAAATGAACAACAGTTAATAACAAATTATCAAGCTAATCAAACTTTTAGCCTTTCAGCCTAACATGCCTTCATTTTTTTAAATGTACTTTTATTTATTTATTTGAGAGAGAGAATAGGCCTTCAGCCTCTGCAAATAGACACATGCATCACCTTGTACATCTGGCTTACATGGGTCCTGGGGAATTGAACCTGAGTCGTTTGGCTTTATAGGCAAGCGCCTTAACCTCTAAGCCATCTCTCTAGCCCACATGTTTTCATTAGTTCTCCTATAGATAGGACTTTTTGATCTTTGGACCAAGTAAGGAAAGACCATGAACCTTTTATATTAAAGACTTATGCGCATGCGCGCGCGTGCACACACACACACACACACACACACACACACACACACACACACAAAACCCTCTAGCTGGGCGTGGTGGCACATGCCTTTAATCCCAGCACTCGGGAGGCAGAGGTAGGAGAACCAGGATCGATTCCCCAGGACCCATGTAAGCCTAATGCACAAGCTGACTCAAGCGTCTGGAGTTTTCTTTTCTTTTCTTTTCTTTTCTTTTTTTTAACAGTAGCAGCAGCTGGAGGTCCTGGCATGCCCATTCTCTTTCTCTGTCTCTCTTTGCCTTTTCCTCTCTCAAATAAATAAATAATAAATAAATAAATAACATTTATTTATTTATTTATTTGAGAGACAGAGAGAAATGGCATTCCAGGACCTCTAGCCACTGCAAATCAACTCCAGGCACATGTACCACCTACACCTGGTTTACATGGGTCCTGGGAAATCCAACTTGGTCCTTTTGGTCCTTTGGCTTTGCCAGCAAGCATCTTAACCACTAAGCCATCTCTCCAGCGCCTCTTTTTTTTTTTTTTTTTGAGTGCATGTGTAGCATGTATGATATGATGATTGCATGTAGTGCATGCCCCTGTATATACAGATATATGTGTGTCATGCACACATATGGGGAGGCCAGAGGATAATTTTTTCTTACGCAGTCATGTGTGAAGACAGTTTCTAGTCACTGTAACAAATTCCATATGCATACGCCACCTTGTGCATCTCGCCTATATTGGTACTGGCAACCGAACCTGGGTCCTTAGGCTTCAGAGGCAAGTGCCTTAACTGCTGAGCCATCTCTCCAGCCCTGAGACAGAATCTCTCCTTGATTCTAAGACTTGTAATTCTGTCCTTACTCCCCACAGGACTGGGGTTCCAGGCATGTGTGGCCACACCCAGCTGTTTATGGGGGTGCTGGGGAATTGAACTCAGAGTGAGTCAGACCCTCTCAGGCCCTTGTGCTCTTACCATCCCAGACTGTCACTGATAATTCTTTTTATAAAAGTTATTTTTATTTGGGAGGTAGCCAGATGGCTTAGCCGTTAAGCCATTTGTCGGCAAAGCCAAAGGACCCAGATTCCATTCCTCAATACTCAAGTAAGCCAGATGCATAAGGTGCACACACATCTGGAGTTCATTTGCAATGGCTGGAAGCCCTGTCATGCCTATTCTCTCTCTCTCTCTTTCTTTTTTTTTTTTTTTTGGTTTTTCGAGGTAGGGTCTCACTCTAGCTCAGGCTGACCTGGAGTTCACTATGGAGTCTCAGGGTGGCCTCGAACTCACGGCGATCCTCGTACCTCTGCCTCCCGAGTGCTGGGATTAAAGGAGTGCGCCACCACGCCCGGTTTTCTCTCTCTCTTTCAAATAAATAAATAAAATATTTCTAAAAAATAATTTTATTTGCAGGCAGAGAGAGGGAGGGGAAAGAGAGAGAATGAGCGTGCCAGGGCCTCTTTGCCACTGCAAATCCCTTTGTACATCGGGCTTTGTGCGAGTACTAGGGAAAGAAACCCAGGCCAGCAGGCTTTGCAAGCAAGTGCCTTTAACCACTGAGCCATCTCCCAGCCCCACTGATCTTCTTCAGTCACTTAGCTCACCAGCGCTCCTCACTTGCACAGTAGCCAACAGTCTTTGCAGATGACAAGGGATGTATTGAGGAGACACCCCGCCCACACACTGCGGCAGAAACCAAGCCTTTCCCAAACTTATTGAATTTTGTCACATCAGGTGGTCTTCTGGGGCTCCTCTAGTGCCTGGCACTGAGTTGAGGGATCAGTGTTCATGACATCGTGACCATCCTCTGACATGGGGGGGGGTGAGCATTTCCATTTTATAGATGAAGAAATGGAGGCTCAGAGAGGTTAAGGCCATGCAGGGGAGAGGCGCTGGGGCTGGAACTGACCCGTGTTGAGCTACGTAGTACACTGGGGCCTACAGGAAGGTCGCAGAGGCTTAAACAGAAAGATGTTTATTTATCTTGCCCAGAAAAGTCTGGTAGGGAGAGGGCTTCCTGCTACAGTCCTCAAGGGAGGTTTCCTTGTCTCAACCTGACAGAGAACCCTGGTGACAGTCATGGTAGAGCAAATATCTGTGTCCCCTCAGAGTACGCCCATGTGGCCTCCGGTGTTGGGCTTGGGCACACAGCCTCCCAGTGGAGACCCGTCTTTCCCAGCTGCCTCTGCATTGAGGAAGGATCCACTTCTGACCAAAGGCTATCAGTGAAAGTGTTGTGCTAGAACCTTCTGGCATAGGCCAGGAAGGACAGCTGGCATGGGTCCTGTGTTCCTTCTTTTTCATTTCACTCCTCCTTCTTGCTGCCCGGGTTGCAGACGTGCTAGTTGGAATAAGAGCAGCCAGCCATCTTGGACCACGGCAACATTTGGGAACGGAGGCTCTTCGTGATGGAAGCTGGTTCCAAACCTAAGGATACGGCCTGGTTCCTCCTCACTGGGGCTCTTCCTGCGCTCCTTCCGTCAGGCTTTTCTGGGTTAGATAAGTAAACACCTTTCTAGCCGGGCGTGGTGGCGCACGCCTTTAATCCCAGCACTCGGGAGGCAGAGATAGGCGGATCACCGTGAGTTCGAGGCCACCCTGAGACTACAGAGTAAATTCCAGGTCAGCCTGAGCTAGAGTGAGACCCTACCTCCAAAAACCAAAAAAAACCCATCTTTCTGTTTAGGTTGCTGAATTCTCCCAGCTAAATATATTCTAATTAACTTGCTCATGACCAGTCATGAGCTGGATGCTGGGATGATGACAAATCAGACAGGACCAGAGGGGAGACAAAGATGACACAGGTCACTCCAGGATGAATCCGCTGCCAGTGTCCTGCCAGAGACAGCCACGTGTTCACAAGGCCTCGGTCAACTCTCTGGAGCTGGGTCACACTCAGCTCAGCGGCGAGGCCGGGTGCTGGGATAGCAGGGTGACTGTCCTCTAAGAGCCAGAGATGCTGGAGGTTTCTAGGGCTTTTGGGTGGGTAGTAGCCCCCAGTGATCTGGCTCTACTCTGAGTGGGTGCCTTGGGACCTGGCAGACTGGCTTGGCTAGGGAGGTGGGGGTCATTTCCCAACACCTGCTTCACTACCTTGTGTGGACATCTGCCCAGGACGAGAGGATGGGGGAGCCTGTGAGGAGACGCTCATGTGTGCATACACCTGCGCTCGAGCACCAGCATGTGTAACCTGTGCGTGATGCGGTATGCGTGCGTACGCGTGCGCACGTGTGCGCACACACACACGTCACTGTGCACAAGATGTCCATGCAGCAGGTGTTGTAGCTCACACCTGTAATCCCAGCGCCCGGGAGGTAGAAGCAAGAGGATCAGGAGTTCAAGGCCATCCTCTCTCTATATACATATTATTAATTTATTTGCAAGGGAGAGAGAGAGAGAGAGAGAGAGAGATGAATGAGAATGCGTGCCCCAGGGCCTCTTACTACTGCAAATGAACTCCAGGAGATGGCTTACCCGTTAAGGCACTTGCCTGCAAAGCCAAAGGACCCAGGTTCTACTCCCCAGGACCCACGTAAGCCAAATGCACAATGGGGCACACACATCTGGAGTTCATTTGCAGTGGCTGGAGGCCCTGGCATGCCCATTCTTTCTCTCTCTCTCTCTATTTTTCTCTCAAATAATATATATACATACATATACATATATATAAAATGAACTCCAGACACATGCACCACTTAGTGCATCTGGTTTTATGTAAGCACTGGGGGACTGAACCCAGGCTATCAGGCTTTGTAGCAAGTACCTTTAACCAATGTGCCATCTCTCCGACCCCCCAAAATGTGGAGTTTGAGGCCAGCCTGGGTTGCAGGAGACCTACCTCAAAAGCCAATGCTAAATGAATAGCAAGGCCAGGGAGATGGCTCAGTTGGTAAAGTGTTTGCTCGCAAGCATGAAGACCTGAGTCTGAGTCCCAGAATCCACATAAAGATGCTGGGTGTGGTGGTGCGCCCTAGGAGTCCCAGCACTGGGAAGGGTGGAAACAGGAGGCTCCCTGGAGCTTGTTGGCCAGCCAGACCAGCCTAGTTGGCAAGCTCCACATCAGGGAGAGAGTCTGTCTAAAAAGGAGGACAGGAGGAAGAGCAGCAACCGAGAGGTTCCCAGTGACCTCCACCCTGACATGTACACACATGCATTAAAAGTATTAAGAAAGCCGGGCGTGGTGGTGCACACTTTTAATGCCAGCACTCGAGAGGCAGAGGTAGGAGGATTGCTGTGAATTTAAGGCCAGCCTAGGGCTACGGAGTGAGTTCCAGGTCAGTCTGGGCTACAGTGAGATTCTGCCTTGAACAAAAACAAAACAAACAAACAAACAAAAGGACTGGTTAAGGTGCTTGCCTGCAAAGGACCCAGGTTTGATTCCCCAGTACCCACATAAAACCAGATGCAAAAGGTGGCTCATGTGTCTGGAATTTGTTTGCAGTGGCTAGAGGTCCTGGCATGACCGTTTTCTATCGATCTGCCTCTTTCTCTCTCACTCTCTCAAATAAATAAATAAAATAAGAAGAAAAGATGGGGGTTGTGGTGGTTTGATTCAGGTATCCCTTATAAACTTAGGTGTTCTGAATGCTAGGTTCCCAGCTGATGGAGATTTGGGAATTAACGCCTGCTGGAGGCAGTATATTGTTGGGGGGGGGGGCTTATGGGTGTTATAGCCAGTGTCCCCTTGCCAGTGGTGGCACACTCTCCTGTCGCTATTGCCCACCTTATGTGGGCCAGGGGGTGATGTCCATCCCCTGCTCATGTCATCATTTTCCCTGCCAACGTGAAGCTTCCCCTCAAGCTTGTAAACCAAAATAAACCCCTTTTTCCCACAGGCTCCTCTTGGTGGGGTGATTTCTGCCAGCAATGCAAACCTGACTGAAACAGGGGTGAAGAGATGGCTCAGTGGTTAAAGGAGCTTACTTGCAAAGACTGACTGATAGCCTAGGTTCAATTCCCTAGTACCCACGTAAAGCCAGACGCATGAAGTAGCTCATGTGTTTGCAATGGCAAGGGGCCCTGGTGTGTCCATTCTCTCTTCTAATAAATAAGAAAATACAAAATCAAGAAAATACAAAAATAATAATAAAAACTTAGAAACAGATCAGAGATGTGAGCACAGGTGCACATGGACCTTTGTGTAGGAGCATATAAGAAGCATGTGCATATATATTCACATGTAGCCTGCATTTAAATTATTTTGTGTGTGTGTGGTTTTTTTGTGTGTTTTTTTGTTTGGTTGTTTTTTTGAGGTAGGGTCTCGCTCTAGCCCAGGCTGACCTGGAATCCACTGTGGAGTCTCAGGTGGCCTTGAACTCATGGCAATCCTCCTACCTCTGCCTCCCAAATGCTGGGATTAAAGGCATGTGCCACCACGCCTGGCTCTTAAATTCTTTTTAAAATATTTATTTATAAGCAGAGAGAGAGAGTTAGAAAACAGATAAAAAGCTGGAGAGATGGCTTAGCAGTTAAGGCGCTTGCCTGCAAAGCCAAAGAACCTAGGTTCAATTCCCCAGTACCCACATAAACCAGACGCACGAGGTGGCGCATGCGTCTGGAATTTGTTTGCAGCGGGAGGCCCTGATGCACCCATTCTCTCTCCTCTCTCCCAAACAAATAAATGCAGAAAATAAAACAGGGTTTTTTTTTGTTTGTTTGTTTGTTTTGGTTTGGTTTTTCGAGGTAGGGTCTCACGCTAGTCCAGTCTGACCTGACCTGGAATTCACTATGTAGTCTCAGGGTGGCCTCAAACTCATGGCAATCGTCCTACCTCTGCCTCCTGAGTGCTGGGATTAAAGGCATGTGCCACCACGCCTGGCTTATAAAACACAAGAAAGGAAGGAAGGGAAGGAGGGATGGAGAGAGTTGGTGCACCAGGGCCTCCAGTCACTGTAAATGAACTCCAGACACATGCGCCAGCTTGTGCAGCTGGCTTACGTGACTACTGGAGAATCGAGCCTGGGTCCTTAGGCTTCGCAGGCAAGCACCTTAAACCACTAAGCCATCTCTCCAGCCCCAGTATCATGTGTTTTATGATGCTAGTAATGTTGTATTGTGTGGTCATACTTCACAGGATGTATTTTTATTAAATGCAGCCTGGGGGCTGGAGAGATGGGTTAATGATTAAGGTGCTTCCTGCGAAGTCTAAGAATCCATATCTGAATCTCTAGGTCACATGTAAGCCAGACGCACAATGACGCAAACGCGCAATGTTGCATGTGTGCCCAGTGGGGCTCAGCATCAAGTTCGTTTGCAGCGACTGAAGGCCCTGGACAACCCATTCTCTCTCTCTCTGCTTCTTTATTAATAGACATGTTAGAAGCCGTAAGAGTGACCATTCATTGGACATTGCTCTCATCACTCTATATGTATTATCTCAGGTGTACTATCTCTGTGTGGTCAGCACTATTGGCATCATTGTAGCGGAAAGGAAACTGAGGCCCAGAGAGGTGGAGAAGCTTCCCTGGGGTCATCCAGGATGGCGCAGGCCCCTTTGGAAATGTAGACGTAGTTGTCTGCAGACTGCGTATGAGCAGCAGGGCACAGGATGGGACAGGTGTGTGCACAGGTGTTCTTTTTTTGTTTTTTTTTTTTTTTTGAGGTAGGGTCTCACTCTGGCTCAGCAGCCTGGAATCACTATGTGGTCTCAGGGTGGCCTCGAACTCATGGTGATCCTCCTGCCTCTGCCTCCCGAGTGCTGGGGTTAAAGACATGTGCCACTTATTTCTTTTTTTAATTTTATTTATTTATGTATTTGAGAGAGAGAGAAAGAGGCAGAGAGAAAGAGAATGGGCACGCCAGGTCCTCCAGTCACTGCAAACAAACTCCAGACGCATGTGCCGCCTTGTGCATCTGGCTTATGTGAGTCCTGGGGAATTGAACCTGGGTCCTTTGGCTTCACAGGCAAACGCCTTAACCGCTAAGTCACTTCCCCAGCCACCTGTTCTTTATTTTTTATTTTCATTTATTTAACAGAGAGAAAGGAAGAGAGAGAAGAAAGAGAGAATGGACATGCCAGGGTCTCCAGCCACTGCAAACGAACTCCAGATGCATGCACCACCTTGTGCATCTGGCTAACATGGGCCCTGGGGAATCAAACCTGGGTCCTTTGGCTTTGCAGGCAAATATTTTAACTACTAAGCAATCTCTCCAGCGCCAGGTGTTCTTTTTCTAATGTTTTATTTTTATTTATTTCTGAGAGAGAGAGAATGGGCACACCAGGGCCCCTAGCCACTGCAAACAAACTCCAGATGCCTGCGCCACCTTGTGCATCTGACTTATGTGAGTCCTGGGGAATCGAACCTGGGACCTTGGGCTTTGTAGGCAGGTCTTAACTGCTAAGCCATCTCTCCAGCCCAAGGTGTCCTTGACCAAAAGCGTCCATAGCTCTGTTCCTGTGGTGTGGACATGGGTGTGTCCAGAGGGAGTTCCCAGCACCCCAGCCAGCTCACCCTCTCCCGCGCCTTGCAACACCTTCCTTCCCCGGGGCTGTTTGTCTTCAAGGCCAGCGGGCATCATGGCTTCCAGGTCGCCTTCCCTGGTTCCTCCAGCTGGTTGGGTGGCATCATCAACTCCTCCTCCAGGATATTGTTTTGTCATTGTCTCTCTTCACCTTGTGGGGGAGGAGGGAAGGCAGGAAATGGGTGTGTCCCTTCGCAGCCCTGTCACCCTGATGCCTGGAACAGGCTTGGCCAGCGGTGATAGCAGTTGCCCCTTTGTGGGCAGGGTCACTCACGCCCATGGCTTCATTTGTGCACTCACCTGGGGGCACGCGCATGCCCAGGTGCAGTGCAGGCCAGTCCAATCAGCTGTTGTTTAGTATGTGCGGTATGGAATGTGGAGCCGTGTGCGTGTGGGTGCGCGCGCGCATGCGCACGTGAGGATGTCTATCCCCCCCCCCCCATTCGCACGTGTGGAGGCGGGAGAAGGGCAGGTGTCTAGCATCGCTCTTCCCCGTGTTTCCCTCACATCAAGTCTCTCTCAGTGAACCTGGAATTGCTGTTTTCTTTTGGTCAGACTAGCTGACAAGTGAGGCCCAGAAATTCTCATCTCTGCCCCCATCGTCTCCATCTCCCACAGGACCAGGGTCACAAGCATGTGTAGCCACATGCAGCTTATTTTTATTTTATCTTATTTATTTTTGGTTTTTCGAAGTAAGGTCTCACTCTAGCCCAGGCTAACCTGGAATTCACTGTGTAGTCTCAGGCTGGCCTCAAATTCACAGTGATCCTCTTACCTCTGCCTCCCCAATGCCGGGATTCAAGGCACAAGCCACCATGCCTAGCCAGCTATTTTTTTTCCTTAAATATTTTATTTTTATTTATTTGAGAGAGAGAAATAGGTAGGTAGAAAGAGAGAATGGGCATGCCAGAGCCTTTGGCCACTGCAAACGAACTCCAGATGCGTGCATCCCCTTGTGCATGTGGCTTACGTGGGTCCTGAAGAAATGAACCTGGAATGGCCTGGATAGCCATGACCTCACAGTGCCTGACACTACCTACACAAGACCATCATAAGAGGAGGAAAAGATCATGACATCAAAATAAGAGAGACTGATTGAGAGGGGGAGGAGATACGATGGAGAATGGAGTTTCAAAGGGGAAAGTGGGGGGAAGGAGGTTATTACCATGGGATATATTTTAATAATCATGGAAGTTGTTAATAATAAAATAATAAAACAATAAATGAACCTGGGTCCTGTCACTTTGCAGGCAAGCGCCTTAACCGCTAAGCCATCTCTCCAGCCTGACATCCATCTTTTTCACATGGATGCTGGGAATTGAACCCCAAGGATCTCGGCTCTCTCAGGAAATTTTGCTTGTGACAAGCGCTCTTGAGTGCTGAGCCATCTCCCCAGCCCTATTGTATTATTTCTTAAAAACTTTTGCGGATATTGGAATAGATCTCACATGCACGTGGGAGATAGTTCAGAATGCAGAGAAGCCCTAAACATGGAAGCAAGTGTCGCTCCACCCTGCTCCTGGCCTTTAGGTGCCCAGCCCAGGAGGCAACCACTGTTCCAAAGTCTCGGGCATTCTGAGCCCCTCTATACTGGGTTGGCTCGTTCCAGGCGTGTGCACGTGTGTATGTGTGTGCAGCCTTCCAGAGAGGCACATGTAAGGGCGGCAACCCTTCCCCAGCGTGTGCTCCTCCTGTACGCGACAGCGGCTCTGGTCTGCTGTGTTCACTCGGCCCTGCGTCTTCAGGTCTTTCTGTCTTGGCACCAGGGGTCTCTGCTTGCTGCTGGGGTGACTCTGAGCCAGGGCTGAACTCATTTAGCCAGGCACCCTCAAAGCTGTCATGAAAGGACAGACAGACTTCTGCAGGACTAACAGCAATGATGGGTGAGTGTGGAGGTAAGAGTGTGGGGCCCCGTGTGAGAAGACAGGAACGTGTGCTGGACGCCCAGCCCCGAGAGAGAGAGAGAGAGAGAGAGAGAGAGAGAGCCAAGCAATGGTGTCAACCAGTGGATGCTTGTGGGGAGAAATGAGACGTGTGCTCCTCTGGAAATGCTCTGTTTCATGTTTCCCTCCCCCTCTAGGCTGGGGTCCCAGGATCATAGGCAGCCAGGCTTCACCTGAGCACCCTGTGGCTCATGGCTGTAGCCATGTCACCCTGTTGGAGGAGCAAGCCTACCATTGGTCACCTAGCAGGTGCACCTGGCTAGCACGGCCGGCTGCCTACTCCTGAGGAAGGACATAGTCAAGCAAGGGCAGCTGGGATGTGGCCGTGGACGTGTCTAAACCAAGGACACAGGGCCAATGGATGGCTAAGCCAGGACCCAGGCCTAGTGACCAACTACAACACGTAAGCTCCTCCGCCCTTGGCCGGTGTCCTTAGGACACTGTCTCAAGAAGCGACAAAGGCCAGGAGCAACTGGGCCAGTGGGCAGAGCTGGGGTCTGGTCGCTTACCGAGGGAGTGAAGTGTTTAGACAGGCGTAGTGTGTGCCGGAGCTCAGGGCTTCTCCGAAGCAAGAGTGACTGACACCACCGTGATACATGTGGTGAGCCAGGCTCCCAGACCCAGCAGAAATATGGGGACCCTGTATACTCCCCTGCACTGCTAAGGCACCCCAGCTTCCCTGGGTGCTTTGGGATGAAGCTCTTGTTCTGTTCCTGTAGGGAAACTGAGGCAAGTCAGCCCCACAGAGGTGCCCCAGGCCACCCTCCTCACTCTCCCCCTTGGTGGGGGCCCTGAGGCACTTGGCCTCCAATAAAAAGACCTTGGTCAGGGCTGGAGAGATGGCTTAGGGGTTAAGGCGCTTGCCTGTGAAGCCTAGGGACTCATGTTCGACTCTCCAGGTCCCACGTAAGCCAGACGCACAAAGTGAGGCAAGCCTGCGAGGTCGCACATACGCACAAGGTAGTGCCTGTGTCTGGAGTTGAAGTGCAGTGGCTAGAGGCCCTGGCGCCCAAGTTCCCTCTCCCTCTCATTACACAAAAAAGGCCTTGGAAGCCGGGCGTGGTGGCGCACGCCTTTAATCCCTGCACTCGGGAGGCAGAGGTAGGAGGACAGCCGTGAGTCGGAGGCCACCCTGAGACTACATAGTGAGTTCCAGGTCAGCCTGGACTAAAGTGAGACCCTACCTCGGGGCCTTGGTTAGAGGCTGGAGTGATGGCTTAGCAGTTAAAGTGCTTGCTTGCAAAGCTTAAGGACTCAGGTTCAATTCCCTACTACCAACATAAGGCAAGCGCACAAGGTGGCACATGCTTCTGGAGTTTGTTTTAGTGGCTAGAGGCCCCGGTGTGCCCATTCTCTCTTTCTCTGTCTCTCATAAATAAATAAATAAATAAATAAATAAATAGGAGTCCACCTGGGCTGTGAGGCTGACAGCTCTGTAAACAGATGACTCAGTGCCTGCTCTGAGCTCTGGCCTCTCTCCTGCAAACAGGGAGTTTGTGTTACTTCTAGTGTTCTGGGTGATGAGCTGGGCGTGGTGGCGCACGCCTTTAATCCCAGCACTTGGGAGGCTGAGGTAGGAGGTTTGCTGTGAGTTCAAGGCCTGCCTGGGACTACACAGAAAGTTTCAGGTCAGCCTGGGCTAGAGTGAGACGCAACCTTGGAAAAAAAACAAACCAACAACAACAAAATGGGGTGATGGGGCTGGAAAGAGGACTTAGTGGTTAAGGCGCTTGCCTGCAAAGCCCAAGGACTCAGGTTCGATTCCCTAGAGCCCATGTAAGCCAGATGCACATGGTGGCGCCTGTGTCTGGGGTTTGTTGCAGCTGCTGGAGGTCCTGGTGCACCCATTCTCTCTCTCTCTCTCTCTCTCTCTCTCTCTCTCTCTGTTATAAATAAATAAAATATTTTTAAAAGGGGAAGGTGATGACTTCGGACACTGTCCAGCCCCAGGCTGGGTCAGACAAATCACACTTAAGCGAGGACAGGTGCCAGGACCTAGAACCACACCTGCTGAGGCCCCAGTCGCTGGTCTGGGGTGAGTCACAGCTGCTCTCTGAGCATGCCTCGTCTCTGCACAAGGCGGGAGTCACGGGTACTTCAAAGGGTTGCTCATGGCCAATGCTCCTCAAAGTAAGCTCCTCTTTCTGAGACCTCAGGGGCCCTTGTAAAATCCAGAAGGGACGCCAGGGTGACCAAGGTGAGTCACAGTTACAGCCCAGCTTTTTCATGTTCCAGAAACTGCCTAAAACCCTTCAGGTTGGCTTCCAGACTTCCCACGGGGCTTATGGGAAGCCTCTTGCCATTTGGTGTGGGGGTGAGGCTGTGCCCTGCCTATAGGGTACCTGTCTCTGTAGTCATTCAGGGCCAGCCAACCAGCCAGCCAACAAACTGTCATCTAGCAGAAACTCCAGGTGTCTTCCATTGGACACCAGGGAGATAAAAGTGAACAGAGCTGGCTCCTGGGCTCAGGAAGCTCCGTCTGGGGGCACAACATGGAAAGAACATGTCATGTGGAGGGGCCTTAGGGGCCAGAGCAGACATCTAGCTCTGTCTGGAGATCTGGGAGGGCTTCCTAGAGGTGGCAGGTGATGGCTGAGTCTTGAGTGGTGTGTGTTGGGCGGGGGCGGGGGCGGGGGGTGGGATTCAGTCCTAGGAAGGAGGAGGCTATGGAGTCAGCAGGGGTGGGAGGGAGGAGATGAGGTAGGAGGAGAGCAGAGGAGCAGATGAAGGCATAGCTGGGTACCTCTAGGGCTACAGGTCACTGTGCACAAGGGCCAGGGGCAGGCAAAGGGCTCCTATGCTGTCATATCTAATAGTGACAGAGGGCAGGACAGGACTCATGAGGAGGAACAACATGCCCATCATGGCTTTAAAAAGCCATTTGTGTGTCGGGGGGCAGGGCTGGAGAGATGGCTTAGCAGTTAAAGGCACTTGCTTGATGGCCAAGGTTCAATTCCCCAGTACCCAGGTAAAGCCAGATGCACAAAGTGGTACCTGCATCTGGAGTTTGTTTGTAGTGGCAGGAGGCCCTACACCCCTTTTTGCCTACACCCCTCCGCCTCTTTCTGTCTCACTCTCTCAAATAAGTAGATTAAAATGTTAAAAAAAAAATAACAGCTGGGCGTCGGGGTGCACACCTTTACTCCCAGCACTTGGGAGACAGAGGTAGGAGGATTGCTGTGAGTTCAAAGCCAACCTGAGACTGCATAGTGAATTCCAGATCAGCCTGGGCTAAAGTGAGACCCTACCTCAACAAAAACAAAAATAAATAATAAATAAATAAATACCAGTGTGCTGGTATGTGGATGGGACAGGAAGAGAGAACCCAGAGGCTGGGAATAGGGAAGAGGCTGTCTAAAGTCCCAATCATAGAAGCCAGATGGGGGGCGGGCAGCGTTGGGGGACAGGATCGGTGCTGAGCAGACTGCACCCAAGCGTGCCTGGGGAATGCTGTGAAGTCCTTCACTGGACACTGCACGGGGACCAGAGTCTCCTCCACTTTCGCCACCACAAATCCTTGCTTAGCAATACTTCCCTACTGCAGAGCCAGGTCCCCCTGAGCATGTGCCTAGCTGGGCGCCGTACTTCCCTGTCCACAGACGGCCAGACAGCTGCAAACTCCCCAGTCCAACACTAGTTTAGTTTCTGCCACATGTGCATTGCTGTCAGGGTTGTGAAGCCAAACAGCATTCAGGTGGATCGTTGTAAGTTAGGGACCACCTGGCTCTGAAGAGCCAGGAAGTCCCAGGAAGCCCTGAAAAGTGACGTGTGGGGGCTGGAGAGATGGCTCAGCAGTTAAGGCACTTGCCTGCAAAGCCTAAGGAGCAGAGTTCGATTCCCTAGTACCTGCGTAAAGCCAGACGCACAAGGTGGCGCACGCGTCTGGAGTTCGTTTACAATGGCTAGAGGTCCTGGCAGTGCCCATTCTCTCTCTCTACCTGCCTCTTTCTCTCTCTCTCCCAAGTAAATGAATAAATTGGAAAAAAAAAAAAAAAAAGATACGTGGAACTAAGGCAAAACGGAAAGGGAGGGCCTGGGGTCTCAGAGGCCCGGCTGGGGAGGGGAGGGGTCCCCAGCTGAGTTCCGAGCTTTGGCTGACTGAAGCGCCCGAGCCAAGCATGTCAGATGCCAGTCACTCATTGACTCCTCCCAACAAACACCTCGGAACAGCAACACCCACCTCTCGTAATAACTAACGTCTGCATTGCATTTCACAAGGCTCCAGACACTCACTCAGCATTTTGCCTGTGTCATTAGCATTCTAAATCTTCACAGCGCTTAGCCAGGCAGCCGCTCACTTTGTTTTTACAGGTGAGGAAACCCCACGCACAAAAGGTGTATGACTTGCGGGCGCAGTGGCGCTTGGGAGGCATAGATAGGAGGGTCGCCATGAGTTCGAGGCCACCCTGAGAATACATAGTGAATTCCAGGTCAGTCTGGGCTAGAGGGAAACCTGACCTCGGGGGGGGGGGACCAGTATAACTCTCCCAAGGTTACAGAACCGGGAGCAAGGAGGCTGGGGGGCTGCTTCATTCTCAGAGCAGAACTCTTTCGCCTTTGTCGTCCAACCTCACACAGCACGTGTGCATGGGGGACCCGGGGCCAGAGGAGGGCAGCAGGTAGGCCTGTGGCAAGAGAAAGGTGGGGTCTGTTTCCTGAGGTGACATTGCCCCTCCCTTGCAGGCCGCACAGCAGAGCTCCCGAGGGAGGTGTGGCACTGGGGTGACTGGTGTGTACAGGCCTTCCTTGGCAGGCGAGGCAGACTGAGGCCAGCCTCTGGTGTCGGTGCAGGGAAGGACACTGGGTCAGGAACTCCCAGGGACCAATGGGAACTTTGGAGGGGAGGAGGACACGGGCTGGAAACAGCCCTGGGAATCACTGAGGCACAGGGGGACGTTAAAGCAGGAATGCTACCAATATAGCAAGCCTTCCTCCCTCCCTCCCTCGCCACGGTTGTCACAGGTGGTCTTCCTCTCACGGAGTCCACATTCTCTTCCTGCCCCTGCTCGGGCTGGGGGGTGGGGTGAGGGTGGGGGACTGCATGTCCTGGTTTTCTTCCACTCAATTGCCCTTGGGGTCTCTGCTGTCCCTGGATGCTGTGTGTCCCCATCACGCACTGTGATAACGCCCCTCGTTCCATCTTCATCCGCCTCTGACCTGTGCCTGCCACCTTAGACACCCCAGAGGGCAGCAGGGAAGGCACAAAGCCGCGTACACTGGCCTCCATCGCTGCAGAACCCAAGGCCAGCTGCAACCTCCTAGCCAGCTCCATCTGCCTCCCTCACAGATTCCAGCTCCTGCCCGGCGGCCCTGCACTTGGTCTCTGAGCCTTGACCTTGCTGCTCATGGGCCTGACACTCTCTGCCCGTCCCGGCCTCACTGGTTCCTGCTTGGCTCTGGCAGAGACCTTTCCCCCTCCCCCCGCCCTGAATGCCAACATGCCTCCCCTGATCTCTGGGGCTGTGGCTTCTTGGGATGAACACCCCGCTTCCAACTTCCCCTCCCTCAGAGGACCGTGTTGCCTAGGACTTGATCTAGAGATCCCAGGACAAGGAGATGAAGTCCAGCTTGGAAGGAAGACAAACTTGGTGGTGACGTAGAGATGGAAGCTCCCCAGTCTGGAGCTCCTGAGACCTATGAGGAGAGAGATGGGTGGTAGGAACAGAAGGTGACAAAAGCTAGAACGAGAAGTCAAGCTTAGCATGAGAGAATACGAAGAAGACATAAGACACCCAGCCCAAGGCCAAGTCCAAGGCCAAGCTGTGGACCACAAGACTGTAGGGCAGTGCAGTAGACCCCATAATGATGTCTGAAGGAGGAACAGAGACTGGGAAGAAGGATGGCTCCCAAGAGCACACCTCGGCTATTCAGGTCCTGCTGCTATCCCAGTGTGCACTGGGGGAGGCGTGACGTCATAGTGCATATAAAGTACGGGTTCCACTGGGTTATATGTTTTCTCACTCGCTCGCTTTCTCCTTCCCTCCTCTTTCTTTCTTTATCTCTTTTACTTTGTTGTTCTTTTTTTTTTTTTTTTTGAAGCAGGGTCTCACTATCCCAGGCTGACCTGTAGCCTAGGCTGGCCTCAAACTCACAGCTATCCTCCTACCTCAGCATCCTGAGTGCTGGAATTAAAGGCATGTGTCTTGGGCTGGAGAGATGGCTTAGTGGTTAAGGAGTTTGCCTACAAAGCCAAAGGATCCTGGTTCAACTCTCCAAGCCCCACGTAAGCCAGATGCACAAGGGGGCGCATGCATCTTGGAGTTCGTTTGCAGTGGCTGGAGGCCCTGGCACGCCCATTCTCTCTCTCTCTCTCTCTGCCTCCTTCTCTCTCTCAAATAAATAAATATATTAAAAAATTTTTTTAAAGGTATGTGTCACCACACCTGGCTTCCTTCCTTCCTACTTTCCTTTTTTTTTTTTTTTGAGGTAAGTTCTCACTCTAGCCCAGGCTCACCTGGAATTCACTTCACTATGTAGTCTCAGGGTGGCCTCAAACTCACAGCAGTGGTCCTCCTACCTTTGTCTCCTAAGTGCTGGGATTAAAGGTGCGCATCACCACACCTGGCTTAAATATTTTTATTTATTTATTTGCAGGCAGAGAAGGGGAGGCAGAGAAAGAGAATGGGTGCACCAGGGCCTCTAGCCGATGCAAATGAACTCCAGATGCATGCGCCACTTTGTACATTGGCTTTACCTGGACACCGGGGAACCGAACCCCAGTCGTTAGGCTTGGCAGGCAAGCATGGGTCTGGAGTTCATTTGCTGTAGCACTGTGCCCTGGCACGCCCATTCTCTCCCTCTCTCTGCTTGCAAATAAATTTTAAAGAAATTTTAAAAACTGGTTTCTTCTTACTGAGACATGACTTATAAAGTGCACAAATTCTAACTGTGCAGCAGGGTAACAATTTTTTTTTATTTTTGTTTTTTTGAGGCAGGATCTCATGTAGCCCAGGTTGGTCTTCTCTGAGGCTGAGAATGACTTTGAACTTCCTGCCTCTACCTCACAAGTACTGGGATTACAGGTGTGTGCCACCACAAATGGCTGTGCTTTTTTTTTTGTTTGTTTGTCTTTGTTTTTTTTTTTTTTTTTTTTTTTTTTTTTTTGAGGTAGGGTCTCGCTCTAGCTCAGGCTGACCTGGAATTCACTATGTAGTCTCAGGGTGGCCTCGAACTCATAGCGATCCTCCTTTCCTCTGACTCCTGAGTGCTGGGATTAAAGGCGTGCGCCACCACACCCGGCTGTGCTTTTTATATGTGTACATGCCCTGTGACCACCAGTCAGATGGAGTCAGACCATTTCTGTCACCAGGGAGTTCCCCGTGCCTACTGCCAGGCCCCCAGAGAGAGAGGTGCCCCTGCTCTGGTGACTGTCACCAGCAGTCCTTTTGCTTGTTCTTGTATTTCATGTGAATGGAATCCTCCAGCCTGTGCTCATTGTGGCTTCACTGCCTCAGCCTGGAAGAGTCACATGCTCTTGTGTATTGTATCATTAAGTACAAATACATCAAAATTTATTCTCTCTCTACTGTGGATAAGACAGTTACAATGCTCCCAGATTTGGGTGACCTTGAGTAGGGCTGACATGAATGTCACTGTAGTAGGCACGCTGTGGACTGGCCTTCACTCCTCTGGGGTGCCCGTGCAGGAAGGCAGGGTCAGAGTCAGGATTCGTCTTCCCTGGAACGCGCTGTTTGCGTTGGCTGTTCCGAGTCCGCTCTTCAGCAGCGCAGCATGAGAACCCCTTGCTCTCTGCGTCCTTACCGACAATCTGCATGGTCAGGTCTTTCACTCTCTGAGCTATTCTAGAATCAGGAGGGAGGCCTTCATGTCTAATGACTAATGTGGACAGTCTGATAATGAATGACATGGAACATCTTTTCACGTCTGCTAGGCTTTTTGTTGTATTCGCCAGAGGCAGAGGCCAGGGCCAGGACTTGTTAGCGGGATGGTGAGGATGCTGGGGCTGCCAGTCACATCTTTCAGTGACTTTCATCCTCAAAGGCAAGAAACTCTGGGCTGGGGGTCCCTAGCATAAAAAGATTATCAGGGGACTAGGGAGATGGATCAGTGGTTAAAGGTACTTGCTTGCAAAGCCTGCCGGCCCAGGTTCAATTCCCCAGTACCCACGTAAAGCTAGATGCATAAAGTGGCACACGCATCTAGAATTCATTTGCAATGGCCAGAGGCCCACCCATTCTCTCTGTGCTAATAAATAAAAATATTTTAAGCCAGGCATGGTGACATACACCTTTAATCCCAGCACTCTGGAGGCAGAGGTAGGAGGATCACCGTGAGTTTGAGGCCACCCTGAGACTCCATAGTGAATTCCAGGTCAGCCTGGGCTAGAGTGAGACCCTACCCCCCCCAAAAAAAAATTAAATTCAGGGCTACTATAAGCACTTTTCTTAATGTTCATATCCACATATTAATGCTACTCTCACTTTTGGTTAGAGAAGCTTCTCTTTTCAGATGGTGGTGGCCACTGGGATGACTCAAAAAGTACCATAATGCTGAAAAGTGACAGAGGAGTATTCAGCACTGAGACATCTCTATCACACCTTCCAAGGCTCAGGGTCCATTCAGGAAGAGAGAGCAGAAAGAATTTAAGGGCCAAAGGAAGGGTAGGACTACTTACAAAGCAATCTTCCAGACACAAAATGGCCTGGATATCCATGACCTCTCAGTGCCTAGCACTACTTATACAAGACCCTTGTAATAGGAGGAAAGGATGGTATCAAAATAAGAGAGGGAGAGCCGGGCGTGGTGGCGCACGCCTTTAATCCCAGCACTCGGGAGGCAGAGGTAGGAGGATTGCCGTGAGTTCGAGGCCACCCTGAGACTCCATAGTGAATTCCAGGTCAGCCTGGGCTAGAGTGAGACCCTACCTCGAAAAACCACAAAAAAAAAAAAAAAAAAAAATAAGAGAGGGCTAGGGAGATGGCTTAGTGATTAAGCTGCTTGCCTGCAAAGCCTAAGGACCCATGTTCAACTCTGCAGGTCCCATGTAAGCCAGATGCACAAGGTGACACAAACATACAAGTTGTGCATGTGCACAAGGTGGCTCATGTGTCTGGAGTTTGATTGCAGTGGCTTGAGGCCCTGGCGCACCAATTCTGTCTCTCTCTCATGTTCAAAAAAAAAAGGACACAAACTGAGAGAGGGACAGGATATGATGGAGGGAGGATTTGTGAGGGTGGAATTGGGGACAGGGAGGTAAATATATATATATTTTATATATATAATGGAAGCTGTCAATAAAAAGGCTAAAAAAAATTCAGAGCTAGAGATGGCTTAGCAGATAAGAATGCTTGCTGTGGGCTGGAGAAATGGCTTAGCAGTTAAGCGCTTGCCTGTGAAGCCTAAGGACCCCGGTTCGAGGCTCGATTCCCCAGGACCCACGTTAGCCAGATGCACAAGGGGGCGCACGCATCTGGAGTTCGTTTGCAGTGGCTGGAGGCCCTGGCACACCCATTCTCTCTCGCTCTCTATCTGCCTCTTTCTCTCTCTGTCACTCTCAAATAAATACATAAAAATAATAAACAAAAAAATTAAAAGAATGCCTGCTGTGCAGGATGAACTCCTGGTTTGCTCTGCGTTCTCTTCCCCAGCAACCATGGAAACACCTGGCCATGGTCACGTATGTCTGCTACTCTCGGCTTATGGGGAGTGGAGTCCAGAGACTCACTGGTCAGCCAGTCTGATCACAAAGGGCAGCTGCGGGCTCAGTGAGACCCACTTCAAGGAGACGTGGCAGAGAAAGGGGACACCCGACGGTCTCCTCTGGCCTCCACACAGGTCTGGACACGGCATGTACACCAGTACACACACACCACACATGCAAAAGAAAGCCACCCCTCCCCCACCCAGACTTCCCTTGTTCTCTCATTGACTGAACTGCTCTCCATCCGTGTTCCCGACTAAGCCAATGGACAGTGTGTATGGACACATGGCTCTATAGTCTTTGGGGTCCCTACTGGGTGTGTTCTCCCCAGAACACCCTGGCAAAGCTCATAGAGCAATTGTGCCTGCTTGTCACTTTGCTTTGGAATGCCCTTCCTGAGTTTCCCATCTGGAGAGACTACGTTTTCTCCTATTTTTTGGTTTTTCAAGGTAGGGTCTCACTCTAGCCCAGGCTGATTTGGAATTCTCTATGTAGTCTCAGGCTAACCTCGAACTCATGGTGATCCTCCTACCTCTGCCTCCTGAGTGCTGGGATTAAAGGCGTGCGCCACCACGCCCAGCTGGAGACAGCTATGAAGCTTCTTTTAAAATCAGCTGCAAGTTAGCATCTCCTCTGGGGTCTCATGGCCTTCTGAAATCCTACAAGATGTGGCGTTTCTGCAGCTCAGAAACGTGACCATGATGGGCACAGCCAGCTGTGACACCCATCCCAGTGGGCCTGGGGCAGCCACAGCCACTGTCGTCTCCCCACCTGTTGAGGATGAGGGTGCCTCAAGGCAGCACTGGGACTGAAAATGCCCATCTTGCTGGAGAAGCGAGCTGAGCCCCAGGGAGAAGATGGGACCTGCCCAAGGTCATTGTCGAGGCAAACTTAGCGCCAGCGCTCCTTGAAACTCCAAGGCTCTCAGAGTGAGGTGTCTGTGACTCACTGGGGCAACAGGTTGGGGTGCGGTCTGGGCTCAGTCAATGCTTCTGCCACGCTCCTTCAAACCACACACATACACACACCCATCCAAGCCCTGGCCCGGGGAGAAACTGGATTGCGCTCGCTCTGCCCCTCTGCCGCGGGAAGGGTAGGTGCAGGAGCCACACTAGAACCCGGCTTCCACTGCGCACCCCGCCCAGCCACCAAAGACACCAGAGCTGCTGGAATGTTTTATTAAGTTAAGAGGGCTCACGGAGCAGGAGAGAAGCATCTTCATGGGAGCGCCGGTGGGTCCACGCCCAGCGCCCCTCAGAGGGGTGGAGCCATGGGGACAAGCCAGCAGTGTGGGCGTGCCCAGGGCAGGAAATAGCAGGAGGTAGGGCAGGAGCAGGGTCTGCTCTCCCCTCCGAGCTACCAGCCCCGGTTCTACCTGGGTCTCTGCTGGGATTCCCCCAGGACAGGATGAGGCCCATGGGCCTAAGCAAGAGTCTAGGGAGGACTGGGGAGCCAGTGGGAGGCACATGCCACCAGGAATTGCCTTTGGAAAAAGTATAAAGGGTTTTAGAAAAAAAAAGTATATATAAAAATCTCTTCACATATAAAATCCTGAAGAAGGTGCAAGGTTAAGACCCAGTGCGAGGGGCGCGCTCAGATACGCAGTGTGTGTGTGTGTGCATGTGTGTGTGCGTGCGTGTGTGTGTGTGTTGCATGTGAGTGCATTTGCAACCAAAGGTGGGGAGAAAGCTTGGCTTCTGACTTCCATCTGTCAGGAAAGGAAGGCAACTGGTCCCTTGAGGCTGCAGGGTCTGCGGCTGAGCTGGACCATGAAGACCTGGAAGACAAGGGAGGCACTGAGTACTCGGCTGCCAGTGCAGGCCAGGCAAAGGGCGGAGTAGGGCTGTCCACAGCCTCTGGCCCAGAGCTGCACCAGATCCGCCTCTCAGGCTTCTGTGCCCACAGCTTGCACTGCCAGTGGCCTCTCCCGTGTACCCTGGCAAGCCCTGGACTGTCAGGAGGGCACCTGTAGTGGTTTGATTCAGGTGTCCCCCATAAACTTAGGTGGTCTGAATGCTAGGTTCCCAGCTGATGGAGATTTGGGAATTAACACCTCCTGGAGAGAGTGTATTGTTGGGGGCGGGCTTATGGGTGTTATAGCCAGTGTCCCCATGCCAGTGTTTGGCACACTCTCCTGTTGCTATTGTCCACCTGATGTTGGTCAGGGGGTGATGTCCACCCCCTGCCCATGCCATTGTTTCCCCTGCCATTGTGGAGCTTCCCCTGCAGTTTGTAAGCCAAAATAAACCCTTTTCCCCACAAGCTGCTCGTGGTCGGGGTTCTGCCAGTGATGCGGACCTGACTGCGACAGCCCCCAGGCAGACAGGGGAGCACCGCATGCTTCCCACCCCATGGAGCAGCGGGGAGGGTAAAGGGCATGCATGCCATGGTTAGCACTGGCTGTGGTGTGGAGCCTGGCAAGTGGGGGACACTGAGGGCAAAGGTAGATATGTGCATGGGGTCACCATCAGCCTGTGGTGGGGTGGACGACAGAGGTGGTACCCACGTCACCTGGGTAAGATGTGACCTGGCCACACGTCCTCACCTCTGGAGGAACACTGACACAGCAGCCTGTGGCCTGGTCTCACCACCACAACAGTCCTGCATGCCACGTACAGGAGGGAAATGGCCAGAGAAGGCTGGGCTGGCGCAGGTGGTCCAGAGAGTTGGATGCGAGGGCGCCCCTCCCCCACCTCTACTCAGCCAGGCTGTTGCGCGTGGCCTCCTTCTCCTGCAGGGCGGCCATGGCCAGGCGCAGGTGCTCTCTCAGCTGCTCAATCTCCCGCTCCGACCTTGTCTTGATATGGTTCAGCTCCACATACATGTCCTGGTACTTTCCTGAGGTGAAGCACTTGTCCTGGGGGTGGGAAGTGGTGCTTGAGGGCCTGGGCCACTCCCTGGCACATGCCCACTCTGCTCTCTCCTGGGTGCTCTCTCACCCAGTGCTTAGACGGCGGCGTTGTGTCGGAGTCTGAGAGCTGAGACTTGGGGAGTTGATGCCTTTGTCCAAACCAGGGTTGCAAGTGGCCAGGATGAGAACCAGGCAGGCCTGGCCAGGGCCTCAGGTCTTTCTGCGAACTCTCACTGCCTGCCTCGTGCAAGCTCAGAGCCACTGTGTCTACTTCTGGCCCTAAACTGACGGCACCCCTGGAGCAAGCCAAGGGTGGGCCATACAGACTGAGTGGGAATTGGGCATCCCAACTCACTCCTAGCAATGCCTGCTCCTACCAGAACGTATACTTCACACAGGAAGGGAGTTCTGTTCTGTTCTCAGCTGAACCGCCAGCACCTGGCATGTGCCAGGCACAGAGAAGGTGCTCTGCAGTAAATAAATAAGGAAATGTGTACTTCTGGGGCAAGCCACAGTCCTCTCCTCTTACCCTGTCTCCCTATCTGTAATGGGGAGGGGAGGAGAGGAGGAAGCCGAAAGGGTGCCTGGCTCGGGCAGGGCTCCCAGGCTGAGCCGGGAACACAGCCCTCCACACCCCGACCCCGCGGCAGCGCCTGCCCACCTTCTGCATCACCTGGAGCTCGTCGCGGAGGCACTGCGCCTCCTGCCTCAGGTGCTGGAGCTCGTTCTCCTTCACTCGCAGCAGCACCTGGGGAAACGGGGGCCAACTGAGCGGGGGCCACTGGCCAGGGCGGCCTCGACCCCCTTCATGCTGAAGCCTGGTACCTCTGTGCTTTAGGGCCTGTGTGCAGTGCCAACCTGTACCAAGACCCCCCACATCCTGCAGGCCACTGCCACACGAAGCTGCTTTATCGGTTTTCCTGTTTCCCACTCTCATCCTCAACTGCAGCCTCAACACAACCAAAGGCCGGGGGGCGGGGGGACTGTGGTCCTACTGTGAACCAGAGCTGTGACCATAGCAGGCAACCCCTGATCCTTCCTAACCCTGAAAGGCAGTGCTGCTGACTTGACTGGGGTGGGGGTGGGGGGGACAGACTCAGCCAGGACACCGGGAGACTTCACGCTTTAGCCTGTAGCCCTGCTGCCTGCTTCCAGCTCACACACTGTGTAGCTGTGCAGCGTTCTGAAAGGCACTTGACCTCTCTGTTTCCACATCGGTCCAACACAGACAGTAGTACTACTTAACTGATGGGCCTGTTGGAAGATTAGTTCCCATGGTGGGGTGTTTTTTTCGTGTGTGTGTGTGCTGAGGACGGAACCCAGCGCCTTGAGCTGGCTAGGCAAGCGCTCACCCAGTGAACTAAATCCTCAAGCCCCTGCTGGAAGATTAGATACCAGCGTCCAGGGCGTCCAAGACGGTGCAGGGACAGAGAGAAGCCTTATATGTTTCTAGTGAACAGAACAGGAAGTACAGGGTGATCCTGGGAGCACGTTTGCTCAGCTTCACCAGTAAGTGAAGTACTGGCCCAGTTTACAGATAAGCAACCAGCGTTCACAAAGGTGGGGTGACTGACATGGCCGCACACCAGGTAGGTGACAGAACTGTACGAGAGGCTGGAATTCTAGGGACTCGGCCCCTCAAACTTGGTAACTTGGTACCAACCCTCACAACCCCGCTGCCTGGCACGAAGGAGGGGAGGAGCGGGAAGGGGCGGGCTCACCTCCAGCTCCCAGGAGCTCCGCTCGTTGCTGCGCCCGCAGCTGTTGCCGTTGCCCTGCGAGGCGATGAAGCCACGCAGCCGGTCCATCTCCTCCGACAGGTGGGAGTGCAGCTCCTGAGAGGCAAGGGACGGTCAGGGCGGGGCCAGCAGCCCCACCGTGCCCACTCCCGCCCCACAGGGGGACAGGCTCACCTGGTTGTGGCGCTGCAGCTCCTGGCCCTCCTGCTGGCAGCGCCGCAGCGTGTGCTCCCTCTCCTCGGCCTGCCGTGTCAGGCTGCCAATCTCCAGGCACTTCTGCGAATACTGCTCAGACAGCACCTGCAGCTCCCGCTTCAGCGCCTCCATGTCCAACCTGCAAGAGCCACAGGTGGACCCTGGGGCTCTCTAGCCACTGCCCCACCTGGAGCGGGTTGCGGCCAACTCGATGCAGCGCAGCACCGAAGATTCCCCTGTAGTTTTGTCCTCTGAGTAGTGATAGTCTTTCTGGGCTCTTGGTGGCTCCCTCTGAGAGGGTGAGCTGAGGGGCCATCTTATGCTCCTCTGAGAGGGTGAGCCGAGGGGCCATCTTATGCTCCTCTGAGAGGGTGAGCCGAGGGGCCATCTTATGCTCCTCTGAGAGGGTGAGCCGAGGGGCCATCTTATGCTCCTCTGAGAGGGTGAGCCGAGGGGCCATCTTATGCTCCTCTGAGAGGGTGAGCCGAGGGGCCATCTTATGCTCCTCTGAGAGGGTGAGCCGAGGGGCCATCTTATGCTCCTCTGAGAGGGTGAGCCGAGGGGCCATCTTATGCTCCTCTGAGAGGGTGAGCCGAGGGGCCATCTTATGCTCCTCTGAGAGGGTGAGCCGAGGGGCCATCTTATGCTCCTCTGAGAGGGTGAGCCGAGGGGCCATCTTATGCTCCTCTGAGAGGGTGAGCCGAGGGGACATCTTATGCTCCTCTGAGAGGGTGAGCTGAGGGGCCCTTATGCTCCTCTGAGAGGGTGAGCTGAGGGGCCATCTTATGCTCCTCTGAGAGGGTGAGCTGAGGGGCCCTTATGCTCCACTAGCCGCAGCATTCCAGAACAGAGCTGGGGCAGGGAGACATCTACTGGCGAAGCACAACACTACAGCACAGCTCTAGGTGACACTAAAGATGAGAAAGTTGAGGCCAGGCCAGGGCCTGAAGAACCTTCTGCAGGGACTGGACTTGGCATGGGCGAGTGAACCTCAATGGGTCAAAACCGCTATGTCTAGCTTCTTTCAAAGGGTCAGCGAGTCTCAGCTCACGAATACCAGAGTGGTTGGTGGCCCCTGGCTCAGAGGCAGACCCAGCCCAGATTGAGCCCAAGGCCTCACGGCTTACTGGTGCTGCTTCCGAAGGCCATCCGGACCCTGCTGCAGACTCCGCGTTTTGCTCAGCTCCTGGCTCAGCTCTTCTTGGTAAGCCTTCTTCATGGCTTCAATGGCTGAGAGCAGGGCAGGGAGAGAAGGCAGAAGACAGGGTAGAAGGGATCAGCACTACTCCACTTGCACTGGAGGAGCCAGGACCAGGAAGCGGTGTGCAGAGACTGGACCACAGCAGTCCAGGTTGTGTCCTGACTTGTCTAAACTGTGGCTTTGGGTAAGTTTTTCAAGCTCCCACCTTGTTACAGGACAATCCTGTTTCATGGACTGTCCTGGGGAAACCCTGGATGTCTAGCAATGATACCTGTTTGTGTGTGCATGTGGGTGCACACGGAAGCCAGAGGACAATTTCAGATGTCACCCACCTCTTTTTGAGACAGGATCTCTCACTATCTAGACTGGCTGGCCAGCAAGTCCCATATATTTGCCTATCTCTGCCTCCCTAGTACTGGGATTACAAGTGTGTGCCAACTATGCCTGGCTTAAAAAAAAAAAAAAGTGGGGCTGGAGACATGGCTTAGCGGTTAAGGCATTTGCCTGCAAAGTGAAAGGATCCCAGTTCGACTCTCTAGGACCCACATAAGCCAGATGCACATGGTAGCACATGCATCTGAAGTTTATTTGCAGTGGCTGGAGGCCGTGGCACACCCATTCTCTACCTCTTTCTCACTCTCAAATTTATTTTAATCTATTTATTTGACAGAGAAAGAGGGAGAGGGAGAGAATGGGCATGTCAGGGCCTCCAGCCACTGCAAAGGAACTCCAGACACCTGTGCCCCCTTGTGCATCTGGCTAACGTGGGTCCTGGGGAATCGAACCTGGGTCCTTTGGCCTTGCAGGCAAATGCCTTAACTGCTAAGCCATCCCTCCAGCCCAAAATGTATTTTTAAGTGTGGGTTCTGGAGATCAAACTAAGGTCCTCATGCTTGTCAGTTGGCAAGACTTTGCCAACTGAGCTATCTTCCCGTTCCAACAACTGGTACCTCTCTTGTTAGTGGCTTCAGGTTAAGGCTCGTACATTGCAGTATTCCTACAGAGGCTGCGGAGTGCTCAAACGATGCCTTCTTCCCTGCCTGGCTCTGCAGTCATTACAAATCTGTGTGACTCTGTGCAGGTGACTTAACCCCCCTGAGCCTTAGGACCCTTCCGGAAAGTGGCGAACAGCAGCAGCTCCTCCTTTCCAAGGGCACCTAGGAGGTGCATGCCAAGAATTTAGCACAAGGCTGGGCAGAGTTAACGTCCCAGACATTAGCTTGTGCTTGGTCCCAAAGTCTAAGTAGTTTATTACACCATCCAGGATAGTTGTAGTTTAATCTGTGATTCTAAAATGCAGCAGCTCTGAACACTGAGTTCCTCATTACTCCTCTGAGGCTATTGATGGCCTGTTATTCCACCCGATGTCCCTTTCATCAAGTTCACACCGAAATTTTAAGGCTGGATCACAGGGTGACACTTGCACCCTACTGGGGAGGGGCAACTATGGTACCTTCCAGGGGTGACCATATTAAAAACACAAACACAGTCCCAGGCTCGGCAGGAGGGATCTGGGTTTAAGAGCAGGGAGCACTTGGCCAGCAAGGGCAGGGTGGAAACTAGCTCACATGATCTCATTCATGCTGTCAACCATTCTGCAAGGCCCTCAGGCTGCCTGTGATGAGCCAGACACACACAGCAGGTGTGCATCGATGAGGGCTGAGTTGTCTTCTCTGGCACTTCCTGTTTCTGGCTTGGGAAAGCAAGGGGGATCCTGAGCCCAACTGTCACCTCTAAGCTGTGCCATCTGGGAAGTCATTAACTTCTCCAAGGCCCAGCTTCCTCACCTGTGAAACGGAGCCATTCCGTGGATACCATGAAGACTTAAGGGCATTCCCAGGAGGAATGTGTGTGACACAGACAAGCCAGGGCAATGCTTGTGCCCTCCCCAAGAGCATTCTAGGGTCTGGCCGCATCCCCAGGGAGATGGCACTTACCAGAACACGCTGGTCAGTGTCTCTCCCCTAGCAAGGGAGTAGTGTATGATTTGAGATCGATCCTCTAAGACCTACAGACCCTGAGGCAGGGGAGTCACGACCCATGAGAGGAAAGGCCTTTAACTGTCTCTATTTCCCATTTTCAAGTTGGGTCAAAGACGATTGCTTTTGAGGCTGCCAAGCTCTGCTGACTTCCCCAGGTCTGACACTGCCATCCCTAGCTCTTCCTTAAGGGTCTCCTCAGCACAGTGGGGACGATCTGGGCTCTAGCCGCGGCACGTCCCTGGTGCTCACCCGAGGCCGTGGCTGCGGTCTCCTCGGCCAGCAGCCGCTCCTTCTCCTGTTGCAGCCGCTGTAGCTCGCGCTCGTGGTGCCGCTGCAGCTGCGCCATCACCTGCTGGTGCGAGGACTCCATCTCCGCCAGGCTGCGCTCACAGGCCTCCTGGGGGCCAGAGGCCAGAGTGTCATGGGGCTGCTTCTGCTGCCCAGGCCCTGGGCCCTGCCCATCAGCCCACAACTGGCCCCAGCGCCCGGCTACACTCTTCATTCTCAAAATTTACCTGCTTTTCGCCTTCAAACATTCACCTGCAGGGTCAAGTCCAGCTCCCATGGCTGATTCTCATGGCTCTATTCCTGCCTTGCCCATCTCTACCAAGAAACCTCATGGTTATAAAACCCAGCTCCAGCAGGGTGTGGTGGCACACACCTTCAATCCCAGCACCTGGAGGCTGAGGTAGGAGAATCGTTGAGTTCAAGGCCAGCCTGGGACAGAGTGAATTCCAGGTAAACTGACCTAGAATAAAACCCTATCTTAATAATAAAAAATAAAGAAAAAAGGCAAAAAGTGGGCTGGAAGCCGGGTGTGGTGGCACACGCCGTGAGTTAGAGGCCACCTGAGACTACATAGTGAATTCCAGGAGAGCCTGAGTGAAAACCTACCTCAAAAAAAAAAAAAAAAAAAAAAAAGTGGGCTGGAGAGATGGCTTAGTGGTTAAGGTGTTTGCCTGCAAAGCCAAAGGACCCAGAGTTCATTTGCAATGGCTAGAGGCCCTGATACACTCATTCTCTCTATCTGCCCCCTCCCCCCACCAAATAAATAAAATTAAACATAATTAAATAAAGTAAAGCAAAAGGCAAAAAAAAAAAAAAAATCAGCTCTGGGCATGTCCACGCCTCTCGACTTTAGCTAATGTCATCCTACTGCCTGCAGTAGATATGATTTCTTCTTTAGTAATTCACTTTGCCTACAGCCCAACTTAACATCTTTCCTAGCTCTGGCCGGCTACCTGACCTGCCATTCTGCATCTAAGGGACCATAATACCCTGGAGACAGCGATCGCTTGACCCAGCTTAAGCCTGCAATCCAGACTGGGGCAGGATGAATGGCAGGGCTCAATAAATGAGAGGGAATGGATGGCTTTGTAGACAAAGTGGCAAGTCATTAAGAGACTGGAGATGTCCACTGCTGAAGTGGCCACCACGACTGGCTGTGTGCAGGCAGTTTGGTGCCATGGTGGCTTTTTATTTTTTGAGACAGGGTCTCACCATGTAGTCCAGGCTAACCTCAAGTTCACAATCCTTCTGCCTCAGTCTCCTTAGGGCTTGGGATCACAGGTGGGTGACACCACCATTCCTGGCTGGCAACATAACGACTGTTCCTTGACCTAGCAGGTCCACTCCTAGACATGGTCCCACAGGAAGTCATATGTGTACAAAGACTGAGTCCCCAAGCAAAGCTGGTAACGGATGAAAACTGAAAATGACCTAAATGCTGAACAGGGGAACCTCGGAGTCAGTGATGGGTGTAGACTCCCAAAGGGTCACAGGCAGCTGTCAGAAGACACTGCTGCAGGAATAGAGATGGCTCAGCAGCTGAGGGCTTTTCCTGTGCAAGCATGAGGGCCTGAAACTGTGCAATATGACTCTCCAGATCCCAACTCAAACAACTGGGCATGGCCACATGATCCTGTAACCTTGAGCCCCACAAAGAGAGCAGAGACCAGGGGATTGCCCAGGGTTGAGAGAAAGAGCAAGCTCTGGCATCAGTCAGAGACTCCTGCATAAAACGAGAATGAAGGGCTGGAGAGATTGCCCAGTGGTTAAGGCACGGTTAAGGCTCTTGCCTGCAAAGCCCAATGACCTGGGTTCAATGCCCCAGTACCTACATAAAGCCAGATGCACAAAGCGGTGCATTCATCTGGAGTTCATTTGCAATGGCTAGAGGCCCTGGTGTGCCAATTTTCTCTCCCTCACAAATAAATGAAATATATATATATATTTTTTAAATGAGAATGGGCAGAAGAGCAATGGAGCAGAATGCCTGATGTTTTGCTGCAGCCACCGCAGGCAGGCATACAGGGGCACTGAGGGGCACATACATGCACACCCACACATACTACACAAGCAAAAACCCAAACACGCGGCTGCAGAGATGGCTCAGCGGTAAAGGGCACTTGCTTGCAAAACCTGACAGCCCAGCTTTGATTCCCCAAGATCCACGTAAAACAGGAGGAACAAAGTGGTACATGTGTCTGGAGTACATTTACAGTGGCAGGAGGCTCTGGTATGCTCATACTCATTCTTGCTCTGTCTCAAATAAAATTTTAAAAAAATATTTTTAAAAACCAAACAAACCAAAATACAGCAATCTGGAAGACAGAGACGTCACATAGGCTGCTGTATACAGGTTGTCCTAGAAGCTGAGAATAAAAGTTGGCTCCTGGGGCTGGGAAGATGGCTCAGGTTGAGAAAGGCACTTATTTGCAAAGCCTGACAGCCTGGGTTTGATTCCCCAGTACCCACATAAATGAGTTGCACAAAGTGGCACATGCATATGGAGTTTGATTGCAGTGTCAGGAGGCCCTGGAAGCCCATTCCCTCTCTCCTCCCCCTTCTCTGCTTGTAAATAAATTAAAAGTTTTTTTTAAAAAAAAACAAAAGGAGTGGGTGCCTTTAATCCCAGCACTTGGGAGGCAGATGTAGGAGGATCGCCATAAGTTCGAGGCCAACCTGAGACTACATAGTGAGTTCCAGGTCAGCCTGGGCTACAGTCCCTACCTTGAAAAACCACAAAAATAAATAAATAAATAAATAGGGCTGAAGAGATGTCTCAGCAGTTAAAAGGCACTTGCTTGCAAAGCCTGAAGGCCTGGGTTTGATTCCCCAATACCCATGTAAAGCCAGATGCACAAAGTGGTACATGTGTTTGGAGTTCATTTGCAGTGGTACTAGGCCCTAGTATGTCTATCCCCCCCCCATCTATCTCTCTATTTTCAAAAAAATATTTTTTTTAATTTATGGATTTTTAGAGGTAGAGTATTACTCTAGCCCAGACTGACCTAGAACTTACTATGTTGTCTCAGGCTGGCCTTGAACTCATGGTGATCCTCCCACCTCAGCTCCTCCCCAGTGCTGGGATTAAAGGTGTGTGCCACCACACCTGGCCCTCAAATAAATAAATTTTAAAAAATAATTAAAAAAAAAGTCAGGCTTGGTGGTGCACGCCTTTAATCCTAGTGCTCAGGAGGCAGAGGTAGGATTGTTGTTTTGAGCTCAAGGCCAGCCTGGAACTACAGAGTGAGCTCCAGGTTAGCCTGGGCTAGAGTAAGACCCTACCTCAAAAAAAAAAAAAAGAAAAAGAAAAAGAAAAAAGAGGGAGAAAAGGAGGGAGGGAAGGAGGAAGCTCGTTCCTGACAATACATGAGTACGTAGTGTGCTCCCACTCATGTAAGTAAACACCTCATACTGTATGTCCCCAGTGCATGTATGTAAAAACATGGAAAGCTGGGTGTGGTGGGCTAGCCTGGGCTAGAGACCCCACCCTTAAAAAAAAAACACCAAACAAACATGGAAAAGGCCAGGTGTGGTGGCACACGCCTTTAATCTCAGCACTTAGGAGGCAGAGGCAGGAGGAGGCCACCATGAGACCACATAGTGAGTTCCATGCCAGCCTGGGGTACAGCAAGACCCTATCTTAAAAAAAAACAAACAAACAAAAAACATGGAAAAGGCTGGAAACATATTGTGGCAGGCAGAAAAATAACCCCCCAAAGATGTCCATATCCTCCTCCCTGGGACCTATGACTATGTCACATTCCATGACAAAAGAAATTAAGGCTGCTAATCAGCTGACCCTAGAGGCAAGACATTGTTCCAGACAACCTGGTGGCCAGGGGTAATCACAGGGGACGATGGAATAGATGAGGGACAGAAGGTAAGAATCTGGAGGTATGACCAGGAAAGAAGGGTCAGAGTGACATGCAGTAGCAAGCACTGCACTTTCCCTCTGTAGGTTTTGAAGGTGAAGAAAGAGACCACCTGCCAAGAAAGGGAGGCCACCGGGAGCTGGAGAAGGCAGGGAGTTGATGTCACCCCAAGCCTGGATTGCAAAAAGGAAGATGGTCCAGTGCACACTTCCGCCTCAGCCTGACAGGACCTGACTGGATTTCCAGTCTATGACACAGCAGTATGGGCTTGTGTCACTGCAGCCACAGGCAGCTATGTGCTGTGGTGCACGGCTCAGCAGAGAGGAGTGGGTGGGGTGAGGCCCGGGCACCAGGCATTCACCTCTAACCTTCTCATTTGTTCGCAGTAATTTTGCAAAGCTGTGATTGGAACCTTGAGCGCCTAGGCAAGTGTTCTACTACTAAGCTATAGCCCCAGCCCATTATTTGAACTTCTTTTTTTCTCAATTTTTATTAATATTTTCCACGATTATAAAAAATATCCCATGGTAGTACCCTCCCCCCCCCACACTTTCCCCTTTGAAATTCCATTCTCCATCATATCCCCTCCCCATCTCAATCTTTCTACTTACATATATACAATACCAACCTAATAAATGCCCTCCTCCCTTTCTTTCTCTTCCCTTCATTATTTGAACTTTTAAAAATGATGTGTGTGTGTATGCCAGGGTCTCTTAACACTGCAAATGAATACCAGATGCATGTACCAATTTTTGTGTATGGCTTTATGTGGATGCTAGGAAATCAAACTTGCCCAACAGGCTTTGCAAGCGAGCACCCTTTAGTCACTAAGCCATCTTCATAGCTCCCTCACACCCCTTGAAAGATAGAGTCCTAAGCCAGGCGTGGTGGTGCACACCTTTAATCCCAGCACTTGGGAGGCAGAGGTAGAGGACTGCTGTGAGTTTGAGGCCACCCTGAGACTCCATAGTGAATTCCAGGTCAGCCTGAGCTAGAGTGAGACCCTACCTCAAAAAACAAACAAAACAAAACAAAAAAAGATAGGGTCTTGCTCTTTAGCCCAGACCATTTTTCAATTCAATCCTCCTGCCTCAGCTTCCAAAGTGCTAGGGTTATAGACATATCCCACCATACCTGGTGGTTAAGTTGTAGGTTTTTTTTAATGTAAATGTGGGGCTGGAGGGATAGGTTAGCAGGTTTAGGTGCTTGCCTGCAAAGCCTAAGGATCCAGGTTCAATTCTCCAGGTCCCATGTAAGCCAGATGCACAAGGTGGCGCATGCATCTGGAATTCATTTGCAGTGCCTAGAGGCCCTCTCTCTCTCTCTCTCTCTCTCTCTCTCTCTCTCTCTCTCTCTCTCTAATAAGTAAATAAACAAAAAGAAGTATTTTTTAATGTAAATGTGTTTCTTATGTAATTCGAAAAAAATATTTTAAGCTCAATAAAAAGGGAAGAGGAGAAGGCAGGGAAGAAACCAAGGCACAGAGGGCCGTATAAAGTATTACAGTCCCTCCGCCAAAGGACACTGCCCACCTCTGCTGGAGCTGCAGCAGGCCTGCTGGGGTGAAGCGAGGTCCAGTGCTTTGGGTGGGAGGAAGATGCCTTCCTGCCAGGCCTCTGTACCTGTCCTGTGAATATCCCCCATCAGGACAACAGAACACGGCTTTGGAGTCCCTCAGAGAGATGTGAGCTAGTCCCCTGCATGCTTCCGCTGTGAGCTCACCTCCAAAGGGTCATCCATGAAGCTCTCTGGGCAGAGGGGCTGCTGGGCACAGTACTGCAAGCTTTTGGGGAGTTCAGCAATGCAGGGGTGAAGGCCAGAGCAGGCATGCAGATGCAGCAGCTAGTGTGGTGCAGGGGTGACAGCAGGAGGTGGGAACTAGCTTACAAAGAGGCTCCCAGATGTCAGGTGTGCCTGTGACCCACCTTCCCAAATGGCCACGGTGTCCTGACACCAAGCACCTCTCTGCCATGCCACCAAAGCAGAGGAAGAAGAGACTCTGCCCGACTCACTGCCTAGCTGGAGTGCCCCTCTCCTGCTGCAGGACCGGTTTTGAAGCCCCACACTGCATACAGCCGCAATGGCAAGCCCCCAGCCCTGAAAGAGGGGCATCCCACTTAGCCTGAGAGAGCAGGCTGAGGGTCCCTCCCCACCTCTCCCTGCTCCAGGATCTGCTGAATTTCCAGCCACCTCCTCCTGTGCCCGAGAGGGACGGGTCAGTCATCTGCTGTTCTTGACCATTTCCTTCTCGCCACCACCACAACTCTACCTACTCCCCGCCTGTCCCAGCCCCACAGGATGAAGGCTGGCAGCTTCTGGGGTGTCCCACGAGGCGGGTGGGGAGCAGAAGGCTGAGATTCCACATCTGCCTACAGCTCAAAGCTCCTGCTCCCTTTCTGGGCTTCAGTTCCCCCGACTCTTAAGTTCAGGAGCCACGACACTGCTTTTCAATTTAATTTTAGTAAAAGAAACCTTTTCCCAAAAGGAATATAAATCCAGCTCTCAGAGTAAAACAAAGAGAGAGCTTCTTTGATTACAGGCAAATGGGACCACCCAGAGGGCACCCTATAGTGTCCCAGAGCCCCAGTGGTGGAAAGGCTTCTGAGCTTGGTCCAACGTCCCTGGCTGTGGTATGGGCCCAGCCAGCCTGGGAAGTCCCATTCAAGGCACAATTTGATGACACTGGACCCCCTCCAGCCTCCCCAAGCTCAGGTAGCCCCAGACAGCCTCTTCACTAGACCCCAACTTCCCCTTTGGCTGACCTTCCCACCTAGCACTCGGTGGTAGACACCCCTGCTACGCACAACAGGCCAGCGTTAGGTCCCCGTGGGCTCTCCTACCCTGCTAGGCCCCAGTCACCAGAGCCTGCGTTCTCCCTTCAGACCCCTGCCAACACAGCCACACCCTACACGGTTCCTTAGGCCTGGGCCTTGTTCTCTCCTGAGTCCCTGCACTCCAAAAATCACTTTCTGTGTCACTAATCTCCAGAGGTCTGTGCAATGAGTCTAACTCCTCAGCCTGTCCTTGAACGCTCCACAGTAGTCACCAACTGGTTTCCCACCTCCTACCACAGCCAACGCTCCCTGCTCAGATCAGTGCCTGCCCTCAGCAAGGCCGGCCGCACCTCATGGCCAACTCCTCCCACCGCTGGGCCTGAGATCCTGTCATTCTTTTTTCCTCTGGACTATGATATGGGATAGACAACAGACAGCTGACTGTCCAAATTTTAGGAATTTTGTGACTCAGCTGCTAAACAGGCCATTTTTTTAAATTTTTATTTATTTATTTGAGAGTGACAGGGAGAGACAGAATGGACGCATCAGGGCCTCCAGACCCTGCAAACGAACTCCAGATGCATGTGCCACCTTGTGCATCTGGTTTATGTGAGTACTGGGGAATCAAGCCTCAAACCAGGGTCCTTAGGCTTCACAGGCAAGTGCTTAGCCACTAAGCCATCTCTCCAGCCCTAAACAGGCCATTTAAAATAAATAAATAAATAAATGCAATTGGGTGTGGTGGTACACACCTTTAATCCCAGAACTCAGGAGGCTGAAGTCGAAGAATAGACATGAGTTCAAAGCATTTGCTTACAATCCTGACCACACGGAGTTCAGTTTAAGTCTTCTTACTCATTAGCATAAACAAAGTCAACCAACATACAGATCAGAACTGCCTATGTCTGACAGAGAGTTGTGGGTCGAAAAATCACCAGGAGCATTCTCAGACAACCCATTGCCATATGGAATTCACAATAAAAAGGATTATATACATTTTTTATTTGTAAACTATGCATCAAACATATTTTATAGTTTCTAATAAATATATGCACACACACGGTTTTTCTAGTAAGCTAGCTGTCCAATTGTGACAATCAAATTACTCCCAGAGATCTCCAAATTGTTCCCCAGGGGAGAGGGGAGCAGGACAAGGTCACAGTCCCCTGCTGGGAATCGCCGTCCCAGGAGCTGGTGTGCTCCCCAGAGGTAACCGAAGGATCCCACGTCCTGTGGACCTCCTGGGTAGGCAGAAACAGACTATCCCTGTATTTAGGGAGCAAGTCCCAGGGTCACTGGCTCCCTGCTTCCCCCAGGTGACGCAGGGGAAGGGATCCAAGTGCAGAGTGTCACACGGGGACTCACGCACAGGCTCTGCAGTCAGCTGGACCCAGGCTCAAATCCCACCTCTGACACCTGCAGACTGGGTGACCTCAGGCAAGTCACACAACCTCTCAGAGCTCAGTGGCCTTGTCTGTAAAATGGGCACAGTGATCATGCCCACCAGCTGTGGGGAGATTAAATGAGATGAGGTATATCAAATGCCTCACATGGTTCTCGCACACAGGAAGGGCTCCCCAAATATTAACTGTTCCCTGATAGCACAGCAACCAGAAACCTGTCCCCACCCCAAAGAAGGGCTCCTCAGCCTTACCTGTGAGATGTACCCGGGTGGGGTGTGGCCATCCTCCTGTGCTCTGGGGGCATTCTGCGGAGCCTTCCCTTGGAGGCGCCATGCTTCCAGCTGGGCACGGAGAGACTGGACCTAGGCGGTGGGGAAACCAGGTCAGTGGGGACAGAGGCAGGGAGGAGCCCACAGCCTCCCAGCTCTGCAGGGCCGCAAGCCCAGCTTCCTTCCTAAGATGCCTGGGGACAGCTCTGCTTTGGAGAAGGATCAGCGGCCCTCCGTGGAGGCACAGACAAGGGTGACACTCTGGCTGGTTCTGGGATGACCAGGTCCATGCCATGGAGAGCTCTGGCTCACAGGCAACTGGACAGTGACGGCATCAGCACCACAGTCACGGTTGTCTACTAACGCGTGAAGGTGGTGGGGCCATCCTGTCTCCCTTTCCCATCGATGACAGTGTGGCAGTCTACCCTAGGGGACGAGGAGATAGGAGCGAGGATGACGAAGGAATGGCTTCCCTCCTCCCACCCCGTGATCAGAAAGGGAGGGACTGTGAAGCAAACACCAAGGGCCAGGGAGGAAGAGTGCCCAGCAAGGAGCCTGAGGTTCCAGAGAGTGACCCCCATTGCTAGAGTCCAAGACGAACGGCAGGGCGTGCACACAGGGTGGGAGGGGGCTGGTGGAGAAGGTACCCACCTCTTTCTCCAGGGCTTCGTGGCTTTCACCCCGGCGACCACCATGGCTTTGGTTGAGCAGGGCAGTGAGTGGCACTCGCTTGTTCTCCCGCAGGGGCAGCTTCTCCAGCTCCTGCCACTTTTTCTCAATCTCCTCACTGAGCCGGCTCTGCTGGTCTTCGGTCAGGGGGGCGCCCAGGCCCCGGCGCGGCCCCTCACCACTGGGTGTCTCTGGGGTCCTGCTGTCCGTGGCCTCAAACCACTTGCGTCGCTCCTCAGAGCGCTGTGCCAGGTCCCGCTCCAATTCCTCCTGCTTGGCTGGGCGCTCAGCAGTGCGGGGCAGGGTGCGGGCCCGCTGCAGGGAGCCCTGAGTCACTGGGGAAAGCTCCACATAGTCCAGGGACTGCCGTGGCCCATCGGCCTTGCGAGGGCCACCCCGGCCGATGACCTCAGAGCCTGTCCGCTGTTCACCCGCCTTCAGCGAGCCCTTCTGGGTGCCGTAGCCGTGCAGTGTGTTCTCCTTATTGCAGTCTGAGAGCCTAGAGTGCCAGCAGAGCCACATTAGGAAGGACCCTACCCATGCAGTCCCACGGGAGCAGTTTGGGAGGGTCACTCATGTGTCAGGCCCCATGCCAGAGGCTGGACACAGAACCCAGGGGAGCAAGGAGCCCCACCTGGGGATTGAGAACTTGAGTTTCATGGTCAGCAGACACTGGGGACATCCTAACACTATCACTGGCCAGAGCAGAGGTCTAGCTTCCCCTCCTGGAGCCTCAGTCACCCCGTCTGCAACACTGGAGAGCAATGCCTCGCATAGCACGAATGCGAAGACTTGGCAAGTAAACATGCACAAAGCAACCAGGCGGTCTCTTGCAAATGCAGATGCATGTGTCATTATTAAAAGCATAAAAAAGGGCTGGAGGGATGGCTTAGCGGTTAAGGCATTTGCCTGCAAAGCTAAAGGACCCTGGTTCAATTCCCCAGGACCCACATTAGCCAGATGCACAAGGGGGCGCACGTGGCTGGAGTTCGTTTGCAGTGGCTGGAGTCCCTGGCATGGACACCCCTCCCTCTTTCTCTGTCACATAACAAAATAAATAAAATATATTTTAAAAGCATGAAACAGGCCAGGAGTGGTAGCACACGCCTTTAATCCCAGCACTCAGAAGGCAGAGGTAAAAGGATTGCCATGAGTTTGAGGCAACCCTGAGAGCAGGTCAGCCTGGGCTACAGCAAAACCCTACTGCGAAAAACAAGCAAACAAAAAAGCATGAAACGGGACGGAGATGGCTCGGTGGGTAAGGCTCTTGCCGTGCAAGCATGCGGGATTGGGATTCCCAGTCCCCACGTAAGTGCAGCGTGGCTGTGGCAGTCTCCCTGGAATCCCAGTGCTCTGGAGGCAGGGATAGGCAAGCCTGGGCAAGCCGGCTGGGGTAGTGGAGTCGGTGAACTCTGGATTCAGAGAGACCCTAGCTCAGCAAATAAAGTGGGGAGCAATCAAAGAAGACATCTGATGTCAGCCTCTGGTCTCCACACATCTACCCACACCAGCACACACATGCATCCACATACATACGAGCACACACACAGAATGTGACAGGAAGCTCCCTCTAAAGGGCTGGGTGATCCTAGCCTGGCTCCTGGCAGAGGTTCTGAGCACCAAGGCTGTCCCTTCTGATCTGGAGGTTGAGCTGGGGCTGGGAGCTGCCCACCAGGCCTGCACTGCATACCTCTGGACTCTGGCTTAAGCCACCGTGTGTAGTTTCGTTGTTAAAGCATCCATGTCTATACTAAATTACAGCCCAACAGCACAGTACTTCAGAGTGTGCAAAGGGCTCTGTGCACATGTGCGTGCATGCACACACATCAGATATGCTGCCCACCATGACGCATGAGGAGTCTGAAATGCAGATGGGAAATTCACTGACCTAAGGCTGAACAGTGCGGGTGTGACTAGGCCTGGGGATGAGCAACATCCTTCAACAACACACGCTGTTCTTGCCGCCCAGCACCTGCACGCCCCAGCTCCCAGAGGGCTCTGTTACCCAGTAACAAGCAGTCCCCCTGCCCCCACCCTGGAGAGGTGTGCACAGAGGCCAGACCACCTGGCTTCTCCCTAGCACAGGCCTGTTCTCTAAAACACCAAGGTCCCTTCCCACTCTTTCAGGATGGAAGGGGGCATGAAGGGATGACAGATTGAAGCTCAAGTCCTCTATGTACTTCTGGGTGAATGCCAAGGGTGGGCACTGTTCTCTCCCCGTTGTGTTGCTGAGGCCCAGAAGGTACAGCCACAAGGCCCTCGGGTGTGTGCCCAGAACCCCACTCAGGGACACAGAGTAAATGCCTCCATGTGGGTTCCAGCCCAGCCCAGTCCAGCACATACTTGGTGACATCTGGAGCTGAAGTTGGACGCACAGTCTTCCTTAGAGCCTCGATCCAGTTCCGCCGGATGCCTGAGGTCATGGCCGACAAGGTATAAACAGCGTCCTTGGTCTGCAAGTGTACCCCACACATAGGTTGCCACATGGCCAGCCCCTACTCCCTCTTCCTGTGGAACCCAGGAAGGCAGCCCTTCCTTCCCAGGAGAAGATCTAGGGTCTTGAAGTGTAGGCACAGGGTAGAGAACACTCCTGGCTTCAGGTCTCCCTAGATGCGTTTAGTTGGCGTCAGAACTGTTGACTAAGGACGGGTCTCTGGGTGAATGAGTGAGTCATGATCAACACCACCCGCCCAGGTCCTCCCTCTCTGCGTGCAGCAGAGGTCCTCACATGGATCTGGAAGCCATAGTTGCGCTGCACTGCGTACTCCGTGACGTCCGTGCAGGAGCGCAGGTCAATCTCGCCATCCAGCTCATCTGCCTAGAGCCAAAGCATCCACCATCATCCACACAGGCCCCGGGAGTCCCGCTCTGCTGACCCCGGCCCAGCCCCTTTCAGGGCCCTCGCACCCAGCTGCCTCACCTCCTCGGCCGTGGAGTCTCTGTAATACTTGAGGCTTGAATCCGTCAGCACAAACCAATGTTTCTTCCACTGTGAAGGAGGGGACAGTAAGCAAGGGACTGGGGAGGGAAGGAGCCTATGTGTGCGTGAGTCCCCTACTCTCAGAGCTGGAGGGAGAAGCAGCTGGTTTGTTGGCATTTCTAGACCCCTCTGGATTTTTGGTTGTTTTACTTTTTTATTTTTTGTTTATTTTTCTTTATTTGAGAGAGACAGACAGAGAAAGAGGCAGAGAGAGAATGGGCGCACCAGGGCTTCCATCCACTGCACACAAACTCCAGATGCATGCGCCACCTTGTGTATCAGGCTTACGTGGGTCCTGGGAAATCGACCCTGGAACTGGGGTCCTTAGACTTCACAGGTAAGCGCTTAACAGCTAAGCCATCTCTCCAACGCTGTTTGTTTTATTTTTCAAAGATAAGATCTCAGGCTGGAGAGATGGCTCAGCAGTTAAGGCGCCTGCCTGCAAAACCTAAGGTCCCAGGTTCAAATCGCCAGTACCCATGTAAGCCAGATGCACATGGTAACACATGCATCTGTAGTCCTTTTGCAGTCACTGGAGGCCCTAGCATTCCCATTCTCTCCCCATCAAAATAAGTAAATGAGCTGGGCGTGGTGGTGCATACCTTTAATCCCAGCCCTGGGGAGGCAGAGATAGGAGGATCACCATGAGTTCAAGGCCATCCTGAGACTACATAGTGAATTCCAGGTCAGCCTGGGCCACAGTGAGACCCTACCTCAAAACAAAACAAAACAAAACATATATATATATATATACATATATATGTATGTATATGTATATATTCATGTATATGTGTGTGTGTGTATATATATATATATATATATATATACCTTCAAGACCCTACCTCGAAATCCCCCCCCCGAAAAAAAAGTAAAATATAGGATCTCGCTGGGCGTGGTGGCGCACGCCTTTAATCCCGGCGCTCCAGAGGCAGAGATAGGAGCATTGCAATGAGTTCGAGGCCACCCTGAGACAACATAGTTAATTCCAGGTCAGCTTGGACCAGACTGAGACTCTACCTCAAAAAAAAACAAAAAACAAAAAACAAAAACAAAACAAAAACAGGATCTCATGTATCCTTTCAGGTCCTACTGCCTCCATACCCGGTTTATGTGGCCCTGGGGCTTGAACCCCAGGGCTTCGTGCAGGCTCAGCAAGTACTCTACCAACTGAGCTACATCTCCGGCCCATCTCAGATCTCTCTGAAGTACTTGAAACTCAATGAGCGCCTTCCCTAGTGCAGGCAGGGGGTGGGGCTGGTATGAGGTCAAATGCCTAGCAAGTCAGGGACTGAACGGGGCCAGAACCCCACCAGGCTTTTTCCAGATGCCCGCTGGACTGCCACGGGGATCAAGGACAAAGATCTCCCAGACAGAACTGGAAAGAGGCCTGGGGCGGTAACTGAGAGCAGCGTGGTGTTTCTCCCTGCGTGCTGGTTATCCACACCCTGCTGTGAGAATGCATAAAGCTGCACTCTTGTGATTCTCAGTTTGGGCATTTCTTTGTCGTGCCTCTCAGGAGCCAAGGTTAGGTTGGCAAGACATGTAGGAAGGGGGCAGGGACATCAAACCCATAATGCCCCACATGCCAACCTCAACCTTCCTCTGGGCTGGAGCCATTCCCCTAGGCCGGCAATTGGGAGCAGCTCATTGCCATGGTCAGCACATGTCTCCCAGTCTGCTCCGAGGCTCCTCCACGTCACCAAGGCCTGCCTGCACTGACTTTGTGTCCTTTCCTCCAGGACCCGGTGAGTCAGGGTGATGCTTCTTCCACACCATGCCCTGAGAAATAGGGCTTAGCACCCAAGTGCCTGGCACGCAATGGTTCCCTCGCTGGCTATGTGCCTTTAGTGAGTTTTTCCACTTCTCTGAGCCTCAGTCTTCTGCCCTGTTCAGGAGGGTTACTAAAAAAGTCCCTGAGCCCTCTGTGAGGGAGAAGTGTCCTTGTCGTGTCTCTCCCAGCACGTGGCATACAGACAGGCACAGGCTGGGGAGGGGGCTGTTCTAGAAGGCCAGTCACTGAGGACCATCCTGCTCCCTGAGTGAATGGGGGTGTCACCCAGGACCTCAAGTGCTTCTCTGCAAAGTGCAAAGGGGAGCCAGGCATGGTGGCGCACACCTTTAATCCCAGCACTCAGCAGGCTGAGGTAGAAGGATCGCCGTGAGTTCGAGGCCACTCTGAGACTCCATAGTGAATTCCAGGTCAGCCTGGGCTAGAGTGAGACCCTACCTCGAACAAAACAAAAGAAGGGCGACAGGTTCTGTGGCACATCCTTTCATGGCCTCTCTGGGGATGTTTATCACGGTCTGCAATAGGCGTTAATGGAGCTGTGAGTCACAGGCACCTGGTTCTAAACCTGGGCTGCCCAGGGCACCACTTGGCCTGGAAGGGCTCTCACCCTGTGGGCTTGCCTCCCATCCTGTGCACAAGGGGCCGGGCTGGCTGCAGTCCCAGAGCCTCTCCAGCTCGGACATTCCAAAGCCCATGAAAGAGCCATGAGTAATGGCCTCTTCTGGGTGGGGCCCGTAATCTTTCTGCCTTCCAGGGACCCTGGGTGGGGAGGCCAGGAAGGGGTCACTGGCAGGAGTGCCAGGCCTTATGTGAGCCTGGAGAGCAGCCACCAGGGGACAGCGGGCAAGCAGCAGGGACGGAAGGCTGCGGGCTGTGGGGAATAAAGCGCGTGGGCAGGAAACACAATGCGATTCCCCTTGGCTCGGAGCCCTGCCTGGCATGCAGGCTGCACACAGACCTGAGCCACGGGCACATGCAGGCTGAGTGGGCTGGAAGCCAGCTCGGCTCTCAGGCTCCCGCCTGGCAGCAGAAAGAGCATAGCTGGTGAACAGCTCTGGGCAGATGGTTCTAAGGACAGATACTAGAGAGATGGAGGGCCATGGGCTGAGCTCCCGGCAGGCTTCAGGGGCTGTGGGACGACCTGCATATACACCTTCTATGAATTCTATGATTTTGTTCTCCACTCCTCATCCATCATGCCCACAGACCAGACTTGGTTACTGAGGCCCAGGTTGAGGCTATGACGACCAATGGAGTCCCAGGTTGGGGAGACTCCTGAGCCTGTGCTCCAGGCCCATGGCCGAGTCTGGGAACATGAAGAACTCAGGTCACATGATCTCCATAAACCCTTCACCCCAAACCCTACTCTCATATTCCCAGCCAGAGTTGTCATAAGGCAAGAGGGCCAAAAAGTTCTTTGCGAGAGCCGAAGGGGAGGGTTGGATGTGCATGGCCAGGAGACCTCCATCCTGTGACTTACATGTCACGGACTACTCAGGAGGCAGATGGCCAGAAGTCTGTCCCCCCACCTATTCAGCGGGGCCTCCCTTCCACTGGACCAGAAATGGATACCCTGGGCTGGAGAGATGGCTTAGCGGTGAAGGCACTTGCCTGCGAAGCTTAAGGACCCATGTTAGATTCTTTAAGTTCCACATAAGGCAGATGCACAAGGTAATGTGAGCGCACAAGGTCGCACATGTGCACAAGATGGTGCAGGCGTATGGGGTTCACTGCAGTGGCTGGAGGCCCTGGCGCACCAATTCTCTCCCTGTCTATCTCTCTCACGTGCACGCTCTCATTAAAAAAAAGAAAAAGAAATACGTCCCCCCCCCCCCGACGTTTTAGCTGGTCCTCACCTTGAACTTACACCTAACCCTAGTGAATACTACACCTACCCCTTCTCCTCAGAAGCCCTGCATTAGCCCAGGCCAATGCCTCCCCTCCTGCCCAGCCTCGTACCTCTCCAGGCTCATCCAAGATCGACATCCATCCCTTCTTGAAGTTGAGTAGGTCGGGCTGTGGGGAGATGAGGAGATGGGTCAAGCCCAGCAGAAAGTTGCTTGGGCTGCGGGGGAGGGAAGGGGGCAGCCACTCTCGAAACCTGTGACACCAAGGTCCTAGGTGGCCAAGAGAGAGGACTCTGGGCCCAGAGAACCTCCCACCCAAAACCAAACAGGGTCCCAGCCACTGAGGCAATTCTGGCCCCTTCCCCCAGTATCCGGCATCCTCTGAGAGCAGGGAGGTTAGGCTGAGTGACTGACATGCCCAGCTCCCTGGCCCCACCCACGGTGGGTGAGGGAACCTGGCTGGTAAAGGGAGTCCTATGGAGCGCAGTCTGAAGCACTGGCGAGCAAATGGCCAGGTCCTCTGAGACAAGGCTCAGGTGGCCCATGTGGAACATGCTTGATGCTCCATCTAGCCCCACCATTGACCCTCCAGCTGGTCCTGTGCTCCCCTCATCTCTTAAGAGTCCAAGGCTGGGGTCAGAAAAACTCCTGGTTCTCCCTACCACCAAGGTTTCCCGGGGAAGAGGGCACCTACGCCCTGACAAGGCCCACCTGCAGGATCTTGCCGGACCCTGGCTGCAGCATGTTCCACAGGGGCTTGGGAGCTGGACAGCCCCTCCCAGGCCCACCACAAGAACAAGAAGCTGCTCATCCTGTCATTTTCCCGCCCTGCCCATCTGGAGGGCCCCAGCCGTCAGACCTCCCTACCCCTGTAACCCTCTCCTGTCTGGCTCCCAGACCCTCTGCAACCCCAGCTCGGGCCCACAGGCAAGGAGAAGAGCAGGGTAGGCTGGGAGAACCAGCACGGAGGAGGTGGCCACCTGTTGCCATGGCTCTGAGCCCACCTATCAGCGCCTACATCGAGGCTGCACCAGGCCAAGGTGTCTGGTTGCGCGGAGGGAGCTGGTGGCATGGCTCAGTGGGGTGGGCAGCGACAGCTGGAAACCAGAACCACTTGACCTGGCCACCTCTCCAGACCTGCCTGCCTCCAGACAGCCCCGTTTTCCTCAGGTGGAGGAAATGGGCTAAGAAGGGCTTGGGCCATAACCACCCACAGCCATGTCAGGGCTCCCTTACCCTGCATACCAGGCTGGACGGACCAGGCTCCAAACCAGGAAGCCCTGGGGCTGTGTTTGTACTGTTTGCTTTCTATTCTGCTAATCTGCCACTCACCTATGACAAGGCAGCTAAGACTGAAGACAATGACCAACCGCACCTGGCTCCACTTCCCCTCAGCCTAGGATACCCCAGGGCCTGGCACAGAGACCTGGCCAGCAAGCCTCTGGAAAAATGGTGGAATAAACATCTTCCCACCTCCCTGGTCTAAATTCCTAGGCTTTGGGACAGATCACCTAACCCCAACCTGGCCACGAGGAGCCAAGAGTCTAGGTCTAGGGCCGTGGCTGCTGCTCGGCCATGACGACAGGTAGGGACCCAGATGGCTGATTAGGAAGCGAAGTGGCCGTGACCTTCCTAGCTTTAGCTGTCTGACGTGGCCAAAGATTGGGGGCCCTTCCCTCCCCCAGGGGACTGGCGGCCAGGTGACCCTCCAGAGGCCAGTGCTGATGCGAAGCATGCCACAGCGGGCAGGGAGAGGAGGGTGCCAAAGTGAGAGTTTCTGTTTCTTTGCTTTTTGCGTTTTTTTTTTTTTGTTTTGTTTTGTTTTGTTTTTCGAGGTAGGGTCTCACTCTAGCCCAGGCTGACCTGGAATTCACTATGGAGTCTCAGGGAGGCCTCGAACTCACAGCGATCCTCCTACCTCTGCCTCCCAAGTGCTGGGATTAAAAGCGTGTGCCACTATACCCAGGTTGAGTTTTTGTGTTTTTTTTTAAGTGTGTGTGTATGTGTGTGTGTGTTATGACCTGTGTGTGGAGGTCGGAAGACAACCTTGGGTGCTAGTCCTTGCCTTCAACCTTGCTTGAGGGAGGGAGCTCTCTTATCCATTGCTGCCCAAGCCAGGCTACCTGGCTCACGAGCTTCCGGGGATTCTCCTGTCTCCTCTCCCTATCCCGAGTGCTGGGATAAAGGCGTTCACTCATTTCCGGTTTTGCATGGGTCCTAGGGAGGTGAGCTCAGCCCCTCACACGTACACAGCCCGTGTGCTTTACTCGCTGCATTGCCTCCCTAGCACCAGAGTGGAGTTTTTAAACTCTCAGGTGGGGCGACCTATGGCCAGGATCAAAAGATGAAACGAAGGCCAGGTGTGGTGGTGGCGCACGCCTTTAATCCCAGCACAGGGAGGCAGACAGAGGTAGGAGGATCACCGTGAGTTCAAGGCCACCCTGAGACTACATAGTGATTTCCAGATCAGCCTGGGCTAGAGTGAGACTCTACCTCGGAAAAAAAAAAAAAAAAAGAAGAAGGGGGTGTAACAAAGGTGGGAGAGATGGCTCAGTGGTTAAGGCACTTCCCTGCAAAGCCCAAGCACCTGGGTTTGATTCCCCAGGACCCACAGAAAGCCAGACGTACAAGGTGGCGCATGCGTCTGGAGTTCATTTGCAGCGGCTAGAGGCCCTGGTGTGCCCATTCGCTCCCTCTCTCTATCTACCTCTTCTTTTGTTTTTTGGTTTTTCAAGGTAGGGTTTCACTCTAGCCCAGGCTGATCTGGAATTCACTCTATTCTCAGGGTGGCCTCAAACTCACAGCTATCCTCCTACCTCTGCCTCCCAAGTGCTGGAACTAAAGGTGTGCACCACCACACCTGGCTCATCTACCTCTTTTTCTCTCTCTCTCAAATAAATAAATAAAGGTGTTACAAGTTACATCTCCATAGCTTCTACCTCCCTAGCTCCTCAGGCCCAGCTGCCCATTCTCCACCTGCAGGATGCCCAGCTCCTCCATTTTGTGAGGAACAGCCATAGGTTCTGATGTCCTTCTCCCTAACCTTGGCTACAGGTCAGCCCTGCCTCCCACCTGGACCATAGCCACAGACCCCTCTAAACATACTCTGCCTAGGGGATCCTCTTAGGATGGCACAGATTCTTCAACTCCACCCCCTGCCAGCCTGGCTTTTTTCCTGCTTGAGGGTCTCTATTCACACTACCGCACTGTGTTCACAGACCTCGAGACCCTGAGCCCTTCACACCTGCTGTTCCTCAGCCTGCAGTGCCAGGCTGCCTCCTGCCCTGGCTAAGTGAGTCCCTGCTCATGCCTTCAGACACCCCTACTGGTATCTGATGCCCATTCCCACTACTTAACCCACATGGCCCACCTGCTACCCCTCAGCTGCCTCCCACAACCCCCCGCAGAGAACCCTACTGCATCTGGATTTTCCCTCCAAGTGGGCTGTTCTGGACCCAGTTCAGACCTGGGCTCAGATTCTCTATTTTTTAAGAAAGCCCCCGTTTAAAGGTACCAGGTACTGTTGTAAGGCAAGCAATCAGCTATGAACAAGAGCTGTGGCCCATGACCCGGTGGGGCTTACGAGAAACAGACGGTAAACAAGAGAACAAGTATATAATTTGATGCTGGCGGTGGCTGGAGAACAAGGTTCCTCAGCAAAGCTGTGCTGGGTTAAGGTAAGACGCGGTGGAAGAGGATCTGGATTCACCAGCTCCCCGAAGCTAAGAAACCACCCAGCCCAGTCACTTGTCTGTCCAAAACCTCGAGCTCGGAGTAGAAGAGGAAGAGGCTGTGAAGGTGGCACAAACTTGGAACAGGCTCAAGTCCGAATGGAGGATCAGAGACACCCAGCGGAGCACCGTGAACGGTGGACCAGGGACACCCGGCGAGCACCTGTCAACGGTGGACCAGGGACACCCAGAGAGCACTGTGAACGGTGGACCAGGGACACCCGGCGGGCACTGTGAACGGTGGACCAGGGACACCCAGCGGCACTGTGAACGGTGGACCAGGGACACCCAGCGAGCACCGTGAACGGTGGACCAGGGACACCCGGCGGGCACCGTGAACGGTGGACCAGGGACACCCGGCGAGCACCGTGAACGGTGGACCAGGGACACCAGCAAACACTGTGAACGGTGGACCAGGGACACCCGGCGGGCACCGTGAACGGTGGACCAGGGACACCCGGCGAGCACCGTGAACGGTGGACCAGGGACACCAGGCGAGCACTGTGAACGGTGGACCAGGGACACCCAGCAGGCACTGTGAACGGTGGACCAGGGACACCCAGCGAGCACCGTGAACGGTGGACCAGGGACACCCGGCGAGCACTGTGAACGGTGGGCCAGGGACACCCGGCGAGCACTGTGAACGGTGGACCAGAAGCCTCCTCTCTGCTCAAAAGCCATTCATGGTTTCCCACTTCCCCCAACTAAAGCCCAAAGTGCTTTCCCAGGCCTCTTCTCTATGCACTCGGCACCTCCAAGTCGACCACCAGCCTTCATCCACACTGTTCTGCCCTCCTCTGCAGGCCGTCAATCACAGGACACATCCTCTGAGCAGCCCTCTTCCCACCACCAAGATGCATGTCATGCCTGCCACCCGCTCACACATGCAGGTGCACAAGCTCTGTTTAGCGGCCTCGCCCTTGCTTAGCGCTTCCTGGGGAGTGGCTACTGTGTACATTTCTTATCTCTTCCCAGAAAGTAAACTGGGACAGGCCTAGATACAAATTCTGGCAGAGCCAGGGCCAAACTGCATCACCAGGGCTATGATACTTAGCCCTCTACACCTCAGTTTCCACAACTGTTTAACGGGGATAATACCACCAACCTTAAAGGATTTATTTGGTAATGTGAAAGCGCCCTAGTACTAGGCCTGACCGGCACCCAGTGGACCATGCGACCACCTCCCCCTGGCGCATGACACTGCTTCAGCTCCTCCGCCCACATCCTTCGGCTCCCTGACGGGGAAGGGGAGGCTGCAGACGCCAGGAAGGGCCAGAGGGGAGGTGGCAGGATGTGCGGAGGCCGAGGAAGTCCAGGCAGCCCAGCCAGGTCAGCACATACGCGGGGATAGGGGCCCCACAAGCCACGCCCCCAAGCAGCCCAGCCCACCCTTCACCAGGCCAGAACTCCGTAGAAAGCAGACATGCGCATGTGCATACACACCCTTGCTCATCCTCCTCCCAACCCCAGGAGAACCACCAGGCTCTCTCAGAGTCTGTCTGGGGCACTAGCCAGAAACGAAAAACAGCCCCACATCTCCCTTCGAGACCATCATGGTTAGGTGGCAAGGCTGACCTGGAAAGGGGGGCTACTTCTTCCCTCCCCAAGCTCCAGGTCACCTGGTTGTGAGATGGGGGCGAACTAGACTCCACCGTACGGCTGGATAGGGTAACTGAGGCACAGGCATTGGTTAACAGAGTCCACTTCCTAAAGAAGAAATGAACCCCCCCCCCCCGGGGCCACTGGCGGGCTGGCCTGCTTCCGACACCCCTGGGACGGGGTGGGCGGGGCCGGACCCTTCTCACCCCCAACCTCCGGGCAGCGCCCACATGGGTAGCCAGCCTTCCCAGGCCAGGCCAGGCCAGATCAGCACGACCCGACCACCCCATCGGGAGGTGGGGGAGCGCCTCTTCCCACCCCGGCGACAAGCCTGACCCAGGACAAGCCAGCTTGGGCGATGTGGTGTCCATTGGGGGAAGGGGGCTTCCAGGGACGGAGAAAGTGTCACCCCGAGTTCGTCCATAAAAGTGACGAAGCTTGTGGAGCTTTCGGCCCGTCGAGGGGCCTGACTCCAGCGGGGAGGGGGCGAGGAGGGAGACAGGTGTGGCCGGCCGAGACCCCCCACCGGTCCCGCCCCGCCGACCGCGGGCTGGGGCACTCACCGTCATGGCGGCGTCCCGGGGCGGCGGGAACAGGACGCAGGAAGCTAGCTGCAAGGAGCTCTCGGGCCGGGCTCCGCGGCGCGGCCAGCCCGCCGCCCCTCTCGGCCGCCCGCCGCCGCCGCTCCAGCCCTTCCCTCCGCCGCCGCAGCGCCGGCCCCTTCCATCCGCCCATAAAACTTTTTTTTTTTTTTTCAAACTTCCTGGGAGGACCCTGGCTGGCCAATGGGAGGGCGGGACGCCGAGACAAACAGCGGCGGGGGCGGCGGGAGAGCCAATGAGAGCGAGGGCCGGGCTGGCGGGGGCGGGGCTTGAGCGACGGGACGGGCGCGCGAGGGCGGCGGCCCGGAGGGCGGACTCGGCTTGGGCCGCCGGCGCCCTGGGAGGAAGGAAGAAGGAGCCGGCGTGCAGGTGACTCCGTCCGGCGGGGGCGGCTGGGCGGGGCTCCCTGGTCGTCCCCGGCCGCTTCCCGCCCCAGTTCCGACACCCCCGTCGCAGTCAGCGCTCTTGGTTGAATGGCGACGTGGACCAAGCACACAGTACTTAGCGACTCAGTGGGCCCCATTTCGTTACCTGTGCAATCGGCTTTTGCGCCTCGCGTCCCCATTTTACCTATGAAGACACAGAAGTTCAGAGAGGTGGGCCGAGGTACCCGAGTTCACACAGGGAGAAAGATCCGCTAGCAAGCTCAAGCTGCACCCCACATGAGTTCTGGGGTGGTCAAGCCTTCTCAAATGCCCCCTCTCACAAGCCAGACTACCAGTTAAGAAGTTCTGGGTGTGTTCCCAAAGCACTTCTCAGTTTCTTAAAGCTCTGCCCCGAGGAGAGGACCTGTGAAATTTAGTACTAAATGCATGTGGAAGCTGGTGTGGCATAGCCATTCTAGCCTGTGTTATCTTAAACAAGGTAATTTCTCTGTCTCAATTTCACCCTCTGTAAAATGGGCTAATGCAATTACCCATAAGGTTGCTATAAGTAAGGATGAAGCTTTAATCTGAGTAAAACACCTAAAGCAAACTTTATCCCTAACCTTACATGTAGGCAGGGACGCCTGCATTACTTGCAGTTTCAATTATTCTGCCATCTTAATTTGGGGTTCAAAATGATGGCTGGGGGGCTGGAGAGACGGCTTAGCGGTTAAGGCTCTTGTCAGCAAAACCAAAGAACCTAGGTTCGATTCTCCAGTACCCACGTAAGCCAGATGCACAAGGTGGCACATGCACCTGGAGTTTGTTTGTAGTGGCTAGAGGCCCTGGCATGCCCACACTCTCCGTCTGTCTGTCTCATACATACATACATGCACACATAAATAAAAAATATTTTTATAAAATTATGGTGGGGGCCTGGAGAGATGGCTTAGCGGTTAAGGCACTTACTTTCAAAGCCTTAGGACCCAGGTTCAATTCCCTAGTACCCACGTAAGTCAGATGTACAAGGTGGTATATGTATCTGGAGTTTGTTTGCAGTGTCTGGAGGCCCTGACATGCCCATTCTCTCCCTCCCTCTCTCTCTCTCTCTCTCTCTCTCCCTCTGTCTCTCCCCTCTTCTTCTCCCCCTCTCTCTCCCTGTCTGTCAAATCAATCAATAAATAAAATACATTTTTTAGTTTTCCAAGGCAGCCCAGGCTGACCTGGAATTCACTATGTAGTCTCAGGGTGGCCTCAAACTCACAGCAATCCTCCTACCTCTGCCTCCCAAGTGCTGGGATTAAAGGCGTGTGCCACCACATCCAGCTCAGCCATCATTTTTTTAAAAAAATACTTGTCTGGTGTGGTGGCGCACGCCTTTAATCCCAGCACTTGGGAGGCAGAGGTAGGAGGATTGCCATGGGTTCGAGGCCACCCTGAGACTATATAGTGAATTCCAGGTCAGCCTGGGCCAGAATGAGACCCTACCTCAAAACAACTAAATAAATAAATACTGCGGTATGGGGAAATTGCTCAGTGACTAAAGGCACTTGCTTGCAAAGCCTGATGGCCCAAATTCAATTACCTACCCAGTACCCATGTAAAGCCAGATGTACAAAGTGACGCATACATGAGGAGTTCATCTGCAGTGGCAAGAGGCCCTGGCATGCCCATTCTCTCTCTGCATCTTTTGTAAAAAAAATAAACACTGCTCTTGTAATTAACATTCCTATTTCACAGATAAGAATTTGAGGTCCAGGGCTGATGAGATGGCTTAGTGGTTGAGTCACTTGCCTGCGAAGTCTAAGGACCAAGGTTCTATTCCCCACTACCCATGTAAGCCAGATGCACAAGATGACGTATGCATCTGGAGTTCATTTGCAGTGGCTGGAGACCCTACTGTGTCATTTTCCCTCCCCCCACTCTTAAGTGAATAAATAAATAAATAAAATGTTTTTTTTTTTTTAAGAAACTGGAGGTCCAGGGAGCCAAGTTCTCTGCTAGCATCTCCCACTAGAAACCTCCCCACTACGACAAGCAAAGCTTCAGGTAAGCCCAGGCATGTCCGACCTGTGCTCATGGTCCGTATGTGTCCCAGGATAGCTATGAATACAGCCCAATGCACTGCGCCACAGTATCAAAGGGTTGGACATCCCTGCTAGACACTGGCCTTCCAGAACCCATGTGCTTCTCAGCTTCTGCTGTCCTTCTCAGTGGCCTTCAGTCCTTGGAGAGGGGGTGAGCAAGCAGAGGACACCCCCCTCCCCCATCACCAAGGACAACAGCAGCCCTCTCTAACTGTTTCCTGGCCTTGAAATTCACCTGAGTTGAGGTCTAGCCATTGTTCAGAGATGCCAGCACACACCACGTTCTGCCCAGGTGGCATCCTTTGTCACCTGTCTGGCCAGCTGTTCCCATCTTACACAGTACTATACTCCTGGAATCTCTGTCCCCTGGAAGGACTAGTCCTTTGTACCTCCCAACTGCCATGTCTAGAGCACTTCCCTTCCTGTCTTCTGCACACACACACATACACGAATTTCCCTTTTCCCCTCCCCCACAAAAGAGTGCCTGGAAATTCTTCTTCTTCTTCAAGTCTCAGTCCAAACAGGGCCAGCATGTTCTGGTCAGATGTAGCAATGCAGTGTTCAGTGTTCCCTACATCACATGACTGACCTAGTGCTCCCTGTATCTGACTCTTTGACTAGTGCTCAGTACATCTATGCACTTGTCCTGGCTTCCTGAACCTGATTCCTTGCCTAGTGCTCCTGAATCTAGCTCCACACTTAGTGCTCTCAGGATCTGATTCTGTCCAGTGCCTTCTCCATCTTTCTCCTTGTCCGTACTCCCTGCGTCGGACTCCTGGCTTTGTGTCCCTCGCATCTGAATCCTTCTCCGGTATTTTCTGCGTCCAGCTCTCACTCAGTGCTCTCAAAGCTGACTCTGCACTCTGCTCCCTGAATCCCCCTCTTTTCCCAGTGTTCCCTGCACCTGTCTCCTCTCCCGGTGCCCTTGCATCTTCCTCTGTTACAGCAATGACCGCTCTGTTCTACACAGGCACATGTCAGTGTCCTCACCTCACTGTGCTCCTTGTGGGCAGGGGTGGCATGTGGCTTTCTATATCTTGGAGGCAGTCTAGAGCTTTGACCCAAAGTGCATCCTGAGTAAACACTGGTCAGTTGAATGAATACACAAACGAGTGGACCAGAGCTCACCCCCTCCAAGCCCACAGAAGAGAGACACAGCTGCGGGGACCCACGAGTGAGCTTGACTCTGACAAAATACCAGAGCCACCAACTTCAGGTTCTCCGGTTTCAAGCCCTATCTCTGCAGAGGACCTTAAAGTAAGGCTCATCAAGGGAGACAATGGCCCAGAACACACAGCCAATTGGGGGCAGAGAGACTTCCAGCAGGCTTCCTGGCTCTTCAGCAACTCTCAGGAGGACCCCAGTGGCTCATCTCTGGTGCCCACACCTCCTAGTCCCCAGAGGACTAGAGTCACTGCCGCCAGACCCACCAGAGTGACTACGGGTCCCCAAGAGGGCTCAGGGAGGTCAGCGTCACGGCAGTTGTAAACATGTAACACTGAGATCAACCACGGTAGGATCTGAGTCTCAACAGCGCTCATGTGTGACCTGGAGCAAGGGGCTTTTCCTTTTGTCACTCTGCTTCTTCATCTGTACATGGACAACATGACCCTGAACACGGCCTGAGAAGCCTAAGGACCCAGGTTCAATTCTCCAGGTCCCATGTAAGCCAGATGCACCAGGTGGCGCGTGCATCTGGAGTTCATTGCTGGTGGTGGACAGACGGCACACCATAGTTGATGGCTGCCATCGCCATCACCAGCCAGAGAGCTTTACCCTACCTCTCTCTACCAGGCCCTCCTGCCTCTCCCCCCAGCCCTGCTGCGTGTTGCTGACCTTTAACAAGTCTCGCAGCCATGTGTGCCTGGCTGTCCTTGAGGCCCAGCCCCTACAGAGCAGCGGAGAGGAAACAATGAAGTATGTGGGGAGCGGTGGTGTAATGTCCTCCCTGGCCTCTGTGCGTGCCGAGCTCCTTGCACCCTCACTGTAGCCCTGTGACTCTCCATCGGTTGCCCCCCGGCAGTGCCATCTAGGGCTTTGTGAGTTTACCTGCAGCCCTCGCCAAGGGACATCATCCCTTTAGCATGCAAAACAGGCATTCAGTCTCCAAAGGGCCTGGCCAGTCCAGAGGCCCTCAGCCAACAGTAATGAGCCCATGTGTCACTGAGGCAAGAGACCCCCAGAGACAGAGCGCACAGCCAGGGAAGGGCACAGCTGCCCTCCCTCCCTGCCCCAGCGGAAGCCCCAGCCACAGGCCCGAGTGTTTACAGGCCTCTCTGGGCAGTGGATGGGTTACGTAAGGCCAGATGTTTGTTAAACTGGCACAGGCCCAGGTCGGAGACACACTTCGCAATAGCAGAGACCCTGCAGGTCCTCCCCTTCCCCCACCAGGCTTGCTAGCCAGGAATGGTGAGCAGCTGCTGATTGGCCAGAGAGATTACCCAATCACCCTTCACCCAGAAAACCGACTCCCCCAGGCAAAATCCCACCTTCCAGAGCCCCATAGAGCTTCCCCACTATAACTAGTACCCATCCCTCAGTGTGGAGCCCCCATCCCTCCTTCTCAGCCCCCAATCTTTCTTGATGAACTCTAATCTACTCCATACTCCCTTTTCCCCTATCAACCCTCACCCCGCCAATCCCACAGGAGCCAGCCTACCCTTTGCCAACTGAGGACCCCCAGAGACAGCAGGAACGGATTGAACAGCGCGAGCCGGTCCCCGGGCATCCGCCATGAGGTCACCAGTCGGCCCTTGAATGGGCTCCCAGCCTTGCCCTCTGCTGGCCTCTTGTCTGCCTGTCAAACAGGGTCCAGTGTTGGCAGGATGGTCCCTTTGATGGGATGGGATGTCCCTGGCCACAGCCTCCCGTGACCTGTCTGCCACCACAAAGGTCCAGGTTTCCCGCTGCCCTCCCCTCCCAGAGCTGCCAAGGGAAAAAGCTGGTTAACTTGTTCCTACTGCGTTGCATTTGACTGACATGGCAGATAGGGCTCTGCACATCTTTGGGGACTTGGCTACCACACTCTAAAGTCAAACCACAGATGGCCAAGGGGAAGAGTACATATCACATATTTATGCTCAACCCATGTGGGATTTGCTGATTATTTTGTATTCAGTTCTAATATTAATAACCCAGAAATTTGAGCTAGGCATGGTAATGCACCCCTGTCATCCCAACACTTGGGAGCTGGGCTGGGACCTCTAGACCCAGAAGAACCTTGCTTTCAGGGACCACCAGGACCAAACTGCTATCTGCCTGGAGCAAGAAGTGAGCCAGGAGGGCTGAGAGATAGCTTGGCAGTTAAGGCACATGCCTGTGAAGCCTAAGGACCCAGGTTCAATTCTCCAGGTCCCACATAAGCTAGATGCACATGGTGGGACATGCATCTGGAGTTCGTTTGCAGTGGCTAGAGGCCCTGGCATGTCCATTCTCACTCTCTCTGTAAATCTTTAAAAAAAAAAAAAAAAAAAGAAGGAGGAGGAGGAGGATGAGGAGGAGGAAGAGGAGAAGGAGAAGAAGAAGAAGAAGAAGAAGAAGAAGAAGAAGAAGAAGAAGAAGAAGTAGTAGTAGTAGTAGTAGTGAGCAAGGGGCTGAAGAGATGGCTTAGCGGTTAAGAAGCTTGCCTGCAAAGCCAAAGGATCCTGGTTCAATTTCCCAGGAGCCACGTAAGCAAGATGCACATGCTTCAGGAGTTCGTTTGCAGTGGCTGGAGGCCTAAGTGTGCCCATTCTCTCTTTCTCTCTCAAATATATATATATAGATAGATAGAAGTGAGTCAGCCCAATGCAGCAGATCCTTGGACTGCTGACACTCCCATCTTCCACACACCCAGGTCCTCCAGCTAGAGGTGCTGGCTCTGTTGACCACCTCTTCCAAAGCTCTTCTTTTCAAGGCCCTATTTTGGCTACATATTGAGTTTGAGGTCAGCCTGGGTGGAGACCCTGTCTAAAAAAAATTTTTTTTAAATCCATAGATATAGCCAGGCGCGGTGGCGCACGCCTTTAATCCCAGCACTCGGGACGCAGAGGTAGGAGGATCGCTGAGAGTTCGAGGCCACCCTGAGACTACACAGTGAATTCCAGGTCAGCCTGAGCTAGAGTGAGACCCTACCTCGAAAAACCAAAAAATAAAAAAATAAAAAAATAAATAAATCCATAGATATGGGGCTGGAGAGATGGCTCAGTGGATAAGGCGTTTGCCCATAAAGCCTAACAAGTTCAATTCCCCAGTGCCTATGTAAAGCCAGATGCACAAAGTAGCACGTGAGTCTGGAGTTCACTTGCAGTGGCTGGAGGTGAGCCCATTCCCCCCTACCAGCATGGTGGTGCACACCTTTAATCCCACCACTTGGGAGGCAGAGGTAGGAGGATCACTGTGAGTTCAAGGCCAGCCTGAAACTGCATAGTAAATTCCAAGTTAGCTTGGGTTAGCGCAAGACCCTACCTTGAAAAAAAAAAAAGAAAGAAAGAAAGAAAAAAAAAATTTAATCCATAGTTCATTAAATGCTTATTTCTGATTTCTCTTGAAATACCTAAAGATATGGAAACTCTAGGCCCATCAGCCCCATGGCAACGGCCATCCAGAACCAATGGTCATACATGTGCCTTGATTTCCCACTTTTGTCACCTCTGTCACCTGCCTGGCCTTCAGGGCTTTACATGCAAGGAAGATGATTCACAGACCAACACAGCCACTCATGGCAGAGGCCCAAACACTCCCTGTTTGAAGTCATCCTTGTTGGGGAAACCAAGGCCCCAGCAAAGCAGAGGGAATGGCTAAAGTCACAGAGCAGGTTAGTGGTGGGGGTGGGCAGAGACCAGGTGTCCTCTCACTGGGACCTGCAGGTTCTTCGCAAGTGAAGCCTGAAGACCTGCAGCACAGGTCCACAAGGGCTTTGGAGAAAGGAGTGGCCCCCACGACCTCACCCCCACCAGTCCTGACCACCCCATGGACCCACACCGTGCACACAGAAAGCGCTCACTGAGTGTCTGCACGTGGGAACGAAGGAGGGTCTTAGCACTTCCCTGCGTGCCAGACAGCCTAGGGGCAAGTGGAGAAGTTTTGTCTCTGTTGCTAGTTCCTCTTTGGTGAACCAAGCTCCGGCTTCAGGAAGCGTGAAGAAACAATCCGGAAAAGAGGAAGAGCCCAGTTGTCAGAGCCCCAGTTAGTGGCTGGAGTCCCCTGTCCCCTCCCCATATCGCAGAAGGGAAGGCTGGCCACCAAGCAGACAGTGAGACGCACAGATCAGACAGAGGTAGGAAGCTGCAGTAGGGGTGGGGCGGGGGGGCAAAGGGAGCCCTGGGTGGGGGTCCGGGGTCCTGGGTTCTAGTTTGAGTCCAGCCACACACGGTCTGTGGGACCTAGTTAAGTCCCTTTCCTGCTTCCTCATCTGCACAGTGAGGGGTTGGACAGAGACCCCACAGCTCTGACTGGTGACAGGACCAGACTTGGGCTCCTTGGCACCTCTGGCTTGTCAGGAGACGCAGGGGACTGCAGGAGGGAGCACAGGTGTCCCGGCATGCCTACCTCAGCCTCTGCCTCTGCCCGGCTCCTCTGAGAACACTCAGTTTGCAAGTCAAGGGGAAGGGTGGGGCCGCTCCCTGTACACATCTCCACCAGCCTCCAGGACCCTGGAGAGCCACCAGGCCCAGCTTACAGGGGGCGCTCCTCAGCCTGCCTTGCTTCTGTAACCCCAGCTCCTGGAAGTCCTGACCTTTCTCTGAGCCTGACCCAGCCGTCTACAACCCAAAGAACCCTGCCTTCAGGGACCATCAGGGTCAAGCCTCCATTTGCATGCAGAAAGGCAGTAAGCCAGCCAGCTCGAAGCAGAGACCTTGGGCGCCTGACTACAGGGGCCCATGTCCCCAAGCCAAAGGTGGCCCTCTTGACCACCTCCTCCAAAGCTCCTCTCTTCAAGGCTCACCACGCACACAGATGGCCCCAAGGCAGAGCCAGCTTTGGTAGAGATGACCCCAAGGGGCCACCTCCAACCTGACTTCCCTTCTCTTCCCTCCCAATGTGCCCAAGCCCAGGACCCAAGTACCGAGTCTGCCTCTGCCTCTGCCTGCTTCTGGTCCACCAGTGGGTCTCGGCTTCTGCTTGGTTCTGACTCCTCAGGCTCCTCCGGTTGGGACTGGAGATGAGAAGGAACACAGGTCAGCCCAGGTCATTCCCAGCGTCTATGCATCTGCCCACCTTTCATTCATCCAATTATCTTCCATGCACTGATCAGTAGATCCATGTGTCCATCCAACCATTCCACATCCACCCTACATTACCCACCCACTGCCCACTCAACACCACTATCTGTCACCCATTCTCCAGCCATCCTACCGATCATCAGCCACTCATGCAATGTCATGTATCCTTCCTCCACCCAACATCCATTTATCCATCTATCCATCCTTCTAGCATTCATTCACCGCCATTCATCCAACATGGGTTCATCCATGCAACATATCCCTCCAATTCCACTCAACATTCATCCTTCCACCCATCTGTTTACCACCATACATTCATCCATCATTAAATAACATTCATTTATTCCACCATCCATCATCTGCCCATCCTCCACTGCTCAGCCAGCATTTCGCTACCATCCCACCCAGGCTCCTCTTTTTCTTGCATGGGCACCTAAGTGCCCATGTATTCACAGATCAGCCAACCCACCGAGCTGGATGCCTCCTTCATGTCAGACCCTGGGCTGGGGGCCAGAGGGGACAGATGTCCTTATAGAACTCATGTTCTTTGTTCCTCTTGTTTTGTGGTACTGGAGATTTGAACCCAGGGCCTTGAGCATGTAATTGCTCTACCACTGAGCCACGTTTCTTATGGGGAAAGGACTATCCAGTGGACTTTCTAGGGGGAGGAAAAGAAAGCTGACAAGCCTAGAAGGGGAATGTCACCAGCCTGGGGGAGGGATTCAAGGACGCTGTTCAGGGCAGAACACTGGACCTAAGACTTGAACAATGAATGGACACTTGATGAGTGAGGAGGGGAGGAAAGGGCATGCGCAAAGGCAAAGAGAGATGGCCAGAGTCCCCCAGGCAGCCCAGCACAGCCAGATGCACATCTGGGCTGGAAGGGAAAGGGACCTTGAATGCCACGGCAAGGGTATTCACTGAATAGCTGGAACCCCAGCGAGACTTGGTGAACACTGCTTTGCCACCCACGAACTGCCCTTCACAGCGGGTGCTCCCGCCCCTCCCCAGTCACTGTGCCCTGGTCTCCTAGGGCCCTGAGCCTCAGGTGGGAGAACTCGGGCTGGAGTCCCTCCATTCTCCCTGTGACAAGCTAGCCTGAAGAAGGCTGGTGGTCGCTGGGACACATCCTCCCTAAGTGGCCTGTGATTGCCCTGCCTCCCTGTAAGCCTGATGGCACCTTGAACATGGGACCACACCAGCTGAGCCTGCACCTCTGGTGTCTGCTAAATGACTAGGGGGTCAACTGAGAGCAGCCGTGGGGTGATAAGGGGACAGGAGTGCCCCTGCCTTGCCCTGGGCTCAGGAGCTTCACAGTGCGATTGAAGTGCAGGGTTGGATAATTGAATGTGGTTCCTCTTAGCATTGAGGCCAATACGAGTCTAAGCTCAGTTTCCCCCTCTATAAATGGAGGCAGCTTCCTTCTATCTGTGGTGCATATGGCACTGCACACTGTGTGTGCCCTGGTAACCCCTCCATCGGGAGCCTCACCATCCATCCTTGAAGGAGGCACGCTGGCTCACCATGCCTAGGAGAGAGGATGGTCGGGACTCACATCACCCCAGAGTTGCCTGCCAGGGAAGCCCCTGGTCTCATTTTACCATGAGATGGAGCTGGGAAAGGCTGGTGTTGCGAATGATGTCCCATATTACCCCAGAGCTGCAGCTAAGGTGCAGGGCCTTCCCTACCCACGGCCCTCAAATCAGTGTTCTGGGCTCAGAGGCAGCACCAGGCACAGTGCTGAGCCCATCCTGGCCATGGGCTGCACCCTGTCAGCTCTTGGCAGTCTCCTCTTTGTCTGAGTTGCTGGAGAGACCAGAGGTGGGTGAGGGCTTAGATCAGCAGGGGGAGGGGACACAGCTACATCAGCTGCAGTCCCAGGTACTAGCCAGCTCCAGACACAACGCAAACCAGTTGCTGCGGGGCCAGGAGGAGAGAAGGCCCTGACCGGGGTATCCAGTCAGAGACCTCAGGGTGACCCGCACAGAGCAGACTGGGATGCCCTCCACTGCAGCCAGGGATCCCCGTGTGGATCAGTTTCTGACCCATCAAGGAACACCAAGTTGCCATGGACATGGATGGGGAAAGCAAACCTGAGACGTTCGTACCAAGCTTGGCTTAAAGCAAAAGGTCACCCAGTGCTGGTCAGCGTCACTGCTGGCCAATGTGCCTGGGACTGTCCATCAGCAGGAAGAACCAGAACTGAGCCTCACGGGGCTCACTTCATATGGAGCCTTTGTGACGCTTGTCTGGGTCGGGTTTCCTGGCCACCTCTCAAAGGTGGGACACTTACCTCCAGCTCCGGTGGGCTGTGGCTCTCCAGGTGGCCCATTTGCTCCAGATCAGGCAAAGCTGCAGTTTCTGGTGCACCTGTCACTTTTGTCATTGGCCACTGGGTGGAGGTGGAGGTGCAGGCAGGGCTGGGTGGCTGAGCCAGGCTCTGGGGCTGCTGTCCGGGGCTGTTTCCATTGACTGGGGTGGCCTCGGCCAGGCCTTCCGGCTGGCTCTGTGGCTGTGCCTCCAGGGAGTCCTTTGTACCTGGGGAACCCAGCTCTGGTCTGGAAGCCTTGGCAGGGTCATCCCAGTGTCCAGCTGGATCCTTGCGTGGCAGCCGGGCCTGCAGAAGCTCCAGGAGGCCTTCCCAGTCCAGCCTCGGGAGCCGGGCCCAGGCCCCATCCCCAGGGGCTCGGAGAAGACCCAGCAGGTCCCTCCAGTCCAGGTCCAGTTGCCTCTCTGAGCCATATGAGTGTGGGCACACTCCCTCAGACCCCAAGCCCGCAGCAGTGGGGACCTCAGGCTGCGGGGGGCGTAAGCATTCTGCAGGGCCCGCCCAGGAGTTATCTGAGGAGTTCACAGGCTGTTGGGCCCTAGACAGCTCCTGCAGATTGCCCCTACCCCTCTGGGAGGGCCCCTGAAGCCCATTGCTGGGGAGCTCCTCCCAGGCCTCAGAATGCCCCCAGCTCTCTCTGTGCTCCTGAGGGGGGGCCCTCCATGACCCCTCCAGGCTGGAATCCTCAAGCTGTGGCCAGCCCCCTAGGCCTGGATCCTCCTCCTGGCTGCCCCAGCTCCTCTCTGGGTGTCTGTGAGGACCCTGGGGCTCTTGCAGGTCCTCCTGAGTCTGCCACCCTCCCAGAGGCTGCCTCAGTCCACTTTCCCGATGTCTCGATGCCTCCCTTTCAGGGGTTCTGGCTGATGCCCTGGGGGGTGGTGAGAACACCTGCAACCGTCGATCCCCCTCAGGCCTCTTCTCGGAACTCTTGGGATGGGGGGCCTCTGCTCGGCCCCGCCGGGCCGCTTCTGCCTGCCTGGCAGTAGGCCTGGTCACCTGAGGACGAGGTGAGGGGGCGGGTGAGGCTCCGACCGCACTGGAGCACTGGATCGCTGCTGTCTGTCTTAGGTCTGGGAGGAGCCGAGCCTGTGTCTTCGCAGCGGCCCAGATCAAAGCAGGTGGAAAAGCCTTGGTTCTCACTGTGTGTGGCCAAGCTCTTCCCTCACACCCACTTTCCTCTGTTCCAGAAAGGTATCTGCAAAGAGCAGCTTACTTTCCGGACTCCCCTCCCCCTCCCCCAATATTGATTCCAACCTGGGCTATCAGGTGCCCAAATTTCCACCATGAGTAACTGTGCCACTGGGGTGTGCCTTACCCTCTAAGTTTCATTAGAGATCCAATCCCCACCCTGGTTCAGGGAGCCCTGAAAGCCCGCCAAAACCCATGAAATCTCAAAACACTAGGATCAAATCCTCTGAGGACCATCCTGCTGGGGACCCCTGCTTGGCCCTGAGGGGGAGGGGCGAGGCAGTGACCACTCACTGGCGACCGGTGGCTGGCAGCGCTCACCTGCCTGCTGGGGGTGGGACTGGAATGTCTCCGTTGGCTCTGACCTTGGCTGGGCCGCTGTGACCATCCCTCGTCCTGAGCCTGGAAAGCCCCCGGTGCCTCGGACTTCCTGTGAGCAAATACAGCTAATGTTCCTAATGGCCTTCGGGACCTGGCACCCCCAGCCCACCCCCAATGAGCGAATGTGATCCAAAGACCCTCTGCAAGCTTGCCAAAGGCCTTGAGTGATGGCCTCTGCTTCCCCTCTAATCTGCCTCGGGGGATTGTTGTGAAGATTTGAAGGAAGGGGCACATGAGCGTGGGAGCGTGGGGCGGAGGCGGGCGTTGGCCAAGGCGCCCTCCTGTCTCATTCAGCACCTTCTGTTACTCACCAGCAGCCCACCAGCCACCCCAGACAAATGTTAGACTGGTCTTTGTGGGAAATCAGATTTATTGAGCACCTACTGTATACCAGGCACTGTGCACAAATAATCACAATATTTAAGAAACATTTATTGAGCACTTCCTCTGTTCCAGATGCCAAATGCTTATATGCACGACCCCATTTAACCTGACACAACCCATGTTACGGGGACAAGAGAGGCAGAATATTAGGTTCTTTGTATCACATTCTTTTCTGCTCTTTCCCATCCATATTGTAACTTGAGGATTTCTTAAGCCAGCTGCATTCTATGCTCCCCTTGCAGCTGATGGGACTCTAGCACTCAGCCTCGCAAACTCTGGACCCTTCGGCTAGGGGCACAAGAGCCTGGAGCAAGATGGAAGGAAAAAAACATTTTCTCTAACCTAGCAATTTCAGAAAGGCCAATGGCAAATGTGACCAGATCCAACCGAGATGGCCTACAACCTGTGTCAAAGTCCCTGGTTCCGCGTACTTCTCTGATTTAATAATGAAGCTTTGAAAGACAGGATTGAGGCATTCTAGAAGATTCTGAGAATCCCCATGGAGAAACAGCATCTCCCAGGCCACTTGTTGCTGAGGGCTGACGTGTGTACAAGGGAGGACAGAGTTTCCCTTTGGAAGCTTACATGGGTTCTTGTCACCAAAGGGTGCTAAATACCAAAGCCACCAAGTCTAGCAACTCCAAGGAGGACGTCTAAATTCAAGGGACTATGGGATTCTCCTATGATGCTAATGATGTCGAAGGCATCTAAGGAAAAAAGGCTGAGCCACTGAGCTAAACAGCCCTTCCAGAAAAGAATTCCAGGCTCAGAACAATACTTGGGCAGAGTAGATGCTCAAAAAATGCATGTCCAGCCGGGCGTGGTGGCGCACGCCTTTAATCCCAGCACTCGGGAGGCAGAGGTAGGAGGATCGCCATGAGTTCAAGGCCACCCTGAGATTATATACTGAATTTCAGGTCAGCCTGGACCAGAGTGAGACCCTACCTCGAAAAAAAAAAAAGCATGTGCAATGAGTAAATAGGGGAAAATAAAGTATGACCCTGCACCCACCCACCCTATATTCCAGTGTGTCCCTCACAAAAATGCATACTACCTTCAGATCAGCATTTGCCTTAGAAAAGTATCACAAAGGAAAAAAATGTACTCCATTGCGTTAGAAAACTCTGGTAAAGGTAATCTACTTGGAAGAGGAGCAGAATAAAACAGACAGAAGTCAATATGTGCACCAGGTGTACTGGTGCATGCCTGTAATCCCATCACCCATGAGCTAGAGGCAGGGGGATCCAGAGTGCAAGGCCAGCTCGGGCTATAGCAAGACACTGTCTCAAAAAATAAATAAATAAATGAGAGGTGGGGAGATGGCTCAGAGGGTAAGAGCGCCTGCTGCACAGCCTGAGGACCTGCATTCAATCCCCAACACTCACACAAAAAAAGGCAGGTGGGCTGGAGAGATGGCTTAGCAGGTTAAGCGCTTGCCTGTGAAGCCTAAGGACCCTGGTTCGAGGCTCGTTTCCCCAGGACCCACGTTAGCCAGATGCACAAGGGGGCGCACTGCGTCTGGAGTTCGTTTGCAGTGGCTGGAGGCCCTTTTTTCCCCTTCTCTCTCTCTCTCTCTCTCTCTCTGCCTCTTTCTCTGTCTGTCACTTTCAAATAAATAAATAAAAATAAACAAAAATTAAAAATATATATATGTGGCTTGGATCTGGGGGTGGGGCATAGCTCCATGGTAGAGCCCTCGTTTGGCAGGTGGAAGCCTAGGGTTGCATCAGCAAATGACTTAATCCAATATGTGGATCTGGCTACACGATTTCTTGATTATTTTGGTGCCACAGATTGAAGGCAAGGCCTTGTGCATGCTAGGCAAGCATTCTATCGCTGAAGCACATCCCCGGCCCTGGCCCTGTGCTTTAAAGGGCATCTCTGTCTTTGGAAATGCCTAAGAAAAGAATCATGGCTACTTTCTCCTTCCTCAAACGAGGAGGAACAAAACCAAACCTGTGACTCAAGTTTAACCTCACTTAAACCCCTCCCCCATCTGACAGATTGGAAACCAAGGCTCAGCTAGGTTAAGTTACTTCAGCAGGCCGTACAGGATATAGAATGGCTTTGATTGCAGGTTTGCAGCCAGCCTGCCAAAGGCCACCAACCTTTTCTCTAAATTGTGTATAGTATCGCTTGATTCTTAGAAAGACCCCTAATATGCAGAAACAGAGAGATGAAGTGACTTGCCCAAGGTCACACAGCCGACGGGCAGGACTTGAACCCTTGCTTCTAGTACTCCAGTTCTGAGAAGCTTCTACTGTTCTCCTCCCCAGCCCACCTGGCTGGCCCCTCCCTGGCTCACCTTCGCTCTTGCCCGAAAAGGCGCTCCACCTCTGCGCGGCCGGGGCTGCGGGTGCGGCCCCCGTTGCTGCCCTGAGCCTGGCGCCCTGGCTCCCTGTGGGCCAGCCTCCTGGGTGGCGGCAGGTCGGCCAGCACGGTATACTCCTCCCTCTCCAAGTTGTGCCTGGTTTCCCCGGGGGCCGCCGAGCCCCGGGAGCCTGAGCTACCTGGAGGAGGCGAGGGTGCCAGGAGACCTAGGTCACTGGGTGGGTGTCGGGGTGGGGAGGAGGCTCGGGGTGCATCCCGGTGGCCGATGCACACTTGGGGGGGCAGCAGTTGGGAGCCATGCAGAGAGTCGGTGGAGGGGGCAAGACTCTCCATACTGGCCCCGGGGGGGTCTTGGAAGAAGAGGGAGGGCTCGGGGGCCTGGCGTGGTGGAGAGGAGAAAGACGGGGCATCACGGTGCCCAATGCATACAGGGGTAGGGACATGGGGGCGTTCATACAGAGAGTCTGTGGAAGGGACAAGGCTCTCCGTGCTGGCCCTGGGAAAATCCTGGAAGAAGGAGGGCTCTGGAAACTGGCGTGGTGGGGAGGAGGCACGGGGGGCATCACGGTACCCGATGCACACAGGTGGGGGCAACTGAAGAGACTCATGTTGGGGGGACTCATTCTCGGCATCTGATGTGTCTGGGAGGAAGGGGAAGGGGTCGAATTGAGTGTGACGAGGGGGCGAGGAGGCTCGGGGGGCATCGCGGTGCCCGATGCATACAGCAGGGGGCATGTATGGAGGGTCGTGGTGGGGTGATTCGCTCTCAGATGCACGAGGTTCTGGGAAGAAGGGGAAAGGGTCATGCTGCAAATAGCGAGGCGGGGAAGAAGCGCGTGGAGCATCGCGGTGGCCGATGCACACAGCACACGGTGGCTGGGCGGGCTCTGCAAAGGGCAGGGGAGTACCACGTGTTGCAGGGTGCAGAGGAGAAGAAGTCCGGGAGGCACTGGGATGGCCCGAGATATGGGAGGAGGAGGAGGAGGAAGAGGTGACCCGGGATGGTGAGGTGTGCTGGTGGGCTGAGCCACGCTGGTCTGATCTGGTGGGAGATGAGGTCCGCGGTCTGTCCCCTTGGGTTGGCCGGAGGGCAATGGATGCCCAGGGCACCTGGCTTTGCTTGGCGCGAGATGGGGATGAGGTTCGGGGGCTATCACTCTGGGTTGGCCTAAGCGGGAAGGAAGCCCAGGGGATGTCTTTGTTGGTTCGATGGGGAGAAATGTTTCTGGGACTACTCCGCTGAGTGGCACGGCTAGGAGATGACAGTTCTGGATTGTTCTTTTGGGTGCAGCCTTGAGAGGAGGTGCTAGCATTGTCTCGATGGAAGGAAGAAGATGGTGGGGTGTTCCGTTGGGTGCAGGCACTTCGAAGCTGCTCCCATCTGGTACTGGAGGCTGGAGACTTGTCTCCTTGGGCAAAAGAGGTCTTGGAGGTATTCTGTTGCATGCAGGAAGTTCTGGGGTTGTCCCTCCGGGTGACTCTGTTGGGAGAGGAGGGCCTAGGGTTGTCCCGCTGGGTGGCTCTGTTGGGAGAGGAGGGCCTAGGGTTTTCCCGCTGGGCACAGGATGTCCTGGGGTTGTCCCGCTGGGTGGCTCTGTTGGGAGAAGAGGTCCTAGGGTTGTCCCGCTGGGTGGCTCTGTTGGGAGAGGAGGGCCTAGGGTTGTCCCGCTGGGTGGCTCTGTTGGGAGAGGAGGGCCTAGGGTTGTCCCGCTGGGCACAGGAAGTTCTGGGGTTGTCCCTCTGGGTGGCTCTGTTGGGAGAAGAAGTCCTAGGGTTGTCCCGCTGGGTGGCTCTGTTGGGAGAAGAGGTCCTAGGGTTGTCCCGCTGGGTGGCTCTGTTGGGGGAAGAGGTCCTAGGGTTGTCCCGCTGGGTGGCTCTGTTGGGAGAGGAGGTCCTAGGGTTGTCCCACTGTGTGGCTCTGTTGGGAGAGGAGGTCCTAGGATTGTCCCACTGTGCACAAGACGTTCTGGGGTAGTCCCGCTGGGTGGTTCTGTCAGGAGAGGAGGACCTAGGGTTGTTCCTCTGGACACAGGGAGTCCTGGAGTTGTCCTGCTGGGTGGTTCTATTAGGAGAGGAGGTCCTAGGGTTGTCCCGCTGGGCACAGGAAGTTCTGGGGTTGTCCCTCCGGGTGGCTCTGTTGGGAGAGGAGGTCCTAGGGTTGTCCCGCTGGGTGGCTCTGTTGGGAGAAGAGGTCCTGGGGTTGTCCCACTGTGTGGCTCTGTTGGGAGAGGAGGTCCTAGGATTGTCCCACTGTGCACAAGACGTTCTGGGGTAGTCCCGCTGGGTGGTTCTGTCGGGAGAGGAGGACCTAGGGTTGTTCCTCTGGACACAGGGAGTCCTGGAGTTGTCCCGCTGGGTGGTTCTATTAGGAGAGGACGTCCTAGGGTTGTCCCGCTGGGCACAAGGAGGAGACCCACTATGGGAGCTGTCGTGTTGGGACGAAGTCCTGAGGCTGTCCGAGGTGGCTCTGAGGGGAGAGGAAAGTGGAGTGCTGCTTCGCTGGGTGGCTGTAGTTCTGAGGGTGTCCCTCTGGGAAACTCTAGAGGGAGAGGAAGGTCTTGGGGTGCTCCGCTGTATGGCTGAGGTCCTAGGAGTGTCCCTCTGGGTGTTTTGTGAGGGAGAAGAGGCTTGGAGGGTTTCTCGTGCAGAGGCAGCCTGGGTGCCTGCCGAACGGTGTCGCTCCAAGGACAGGTACCCGCTTTCTCCCCTGAGCTTCGCCCAGTGCTGTCCAGGGCTCCGGCTGCCACCACCGGTGTCTGGAGGGGGGGGGGGTTGGAGGAAAGGGACGGGGTTCAGGCAGGACAAAAGATTAGGACAGTCCCCAGGTTGCCTCTGGGAGGTACCAGTGCCCATACCAGAAAGGCTGGAAGGAAAAGGGCTTGGGAAGCAAGCTAGGCATGGTGGCTCACACCTTTAATCCCAGTACTCATGAGACAGAGGTAGGATTGCTGTGAGTTCAAGGCTGGTCTGGGACTACAGAGTGAGTTTCAGGTCACCCTGGACTAGAGTGAGACCCTACCTCCAAGAGAACAACAAAAGAAGAGAGGAGAAAAGAAATGAAATGGAAAGAAAAGAAAGGACTGGAGAGATGGCTCAATGGTTAAAGGCACTTGCTTGCAAAGCCTGTCTGAGTTCATGGGTTCAATTCCCCAGTATTTTTGTAAAGTCAGATGCACAAAATGGTACATGTGGCTAAAGTTTGTTTGCAGGATCAAGGGGCCTTGCACACCCATTCTCTCTCTCTCTTTTACACACCCACACAAATAAATATTTTTTGTTTGTTTTATTTATTTGAGAGTGACAGAGACAGAAAGAGGGAGAGAGAGAGAGAGAGAGAGAGAATGGGTATACCAGGGCCTCCAGCCACTGCAAACAAACTCCAGATGCATGCGCCACCTTGTGCATCTGGCTTATGTGGGTACTGGGGAATTGAGCCTGGAATTGGGGTCCTTAGGCTTCACAAGCAAGCACTTTACCACTAAGCCATCTCTCCAGCCCAAACAAAATAGTTTAAAAAGGAAAAGGGGAGTGGAAATATGGCTTAGTGGTTAAGGTGCTTGCCTGCAAAGCCTAAAGGACCTAAGTTCTACTCCCCAGAACCCATGTAAGTCAGATGCACATGGCAGTACATGCATCTGGAGTTTGTTTGTAGTGGCTACAGGCCCTAATGCACCCATTCTCTCTCTCTCTCTCCCCTCTTTCTAATAAATAAATAAAAATTACTTTTTTGGAGGGGTGGTTGAGGTAGGGTCTTACTCTAGTACAGGCTGACCTGGAATTCACTATGTAGTCTTAGTGTGGCCTCAAACTCATGGCAATTCTCCTACCTCTGCCTCCCAAGTGCTGGGATTAAAGGCGTGTGCCTCCATGCCCGGCTAAAAATTACTTTTTAAAAAAGGAGCCGGGCATGGTGGCGCATGCCTTTAATCCCAGCACTCAGGAGGCAGAGGTAGGAGGATCGTCATGAGTTCAAGGCCACCTTGAGACTACACAGTGAATTCCAGGTCAGCCTGAGCCAGAGTGAGACCCTACCTTGAAAAACAAACAAACAAAAAAGGAGACAGGGGTTGGAGAGATTGCTTAGTGATTAAGGCACTTGCCTGCAAAGCCTAAGAACTCATGTTCAAATCTCCAGGTCCCATGCAATCAGACATAGAGTGATGCAAGCACCCAATGTCTCACATGTGCCTCAAGGGGGCACACACGTCTGGAGTTCACGGGCAGCAGCTGAAGGCCCTGGCACTCCCATTCTCTCCCTCTCTCTCCTCTCTATCATAATAAAAAGAAATTAAAAAAATAAAAAAGGAAAAGGGACAGGTCAGCCTGGGCTAGAGCAAGACCCTTCATCAAAAGAGGAAATAAAAAGGAAAAGAGAAAGGGAAAACAGCAAATTAAGGGGCTCCCCACTACCCTAGAATGAAATTCAGGATTTCTCTGGACTGGCGAGGTGCTGCAGGGGTTGTTCCCCTCCGCAGTCCTGCCGTCCTCAGACCCGCCCTTTCAGTTCTTCAAACCTGGCACAGGTGTCTTAGCACCCTGGGGCCTTTGCTCTGGCTGCTACCGTGTCAGAAGCACCCTTCTCTCTTTCCTGGCTCATTCTTGGGGTCCCCGGCCAGTCCATCAGGAGCAGCAGCAAGCCCCCCTCCCCATCACTTCTCCATGCCTGCCTACCTGTCGACTCCATCACAGTCTCTCTCCTTCCGCATCAGCTCGGTGAGGGTCAAACCTTGCCCTCCTACACGGCCTCAGAGGCTCACAGCTGTGCTCAGCACACAGAGGCCGTGTGCTCCACCCAGTGCCCCCAGCTCCCACTTTGCCTGTGCCTCTTCAGCAAGCAGCCCCCCCACACACACACACACTCTTTGAGCCCCACGCTGGCTGAGCTACCTGCTACCTCACCCGGGGCCCAGATGCTTCCCCTGCCCACCCCATCAAGCTGCCCCTGAGCCTGGTCCTCCCACGTGGTGCCTCTACACAAGTGCACAGCTGTCCCTGGACACCCTGTGTCCTGTCTTTCCATGTGAGCTCTGCAGACTAGCACTTGCCCGGAGCCCCCAGCATGACAGCTGGGACCTTGGTCCCTGAGTGCGATGTGGGAAGTGACCACCAGGTGACCAGTACAGAAGGCACGAAGCAGGTCATGAGTCAGGATCCCACTCACTGTCAGGGGGGTTCAAGACCGAGAAAGAGCCAGCTGTGGGACACATCTGTAATCCCAGGAAGTGGGAGCAAGAGGATGATGAGTTTTCAGGGCTGGGGAGATGGCTCAGTGGTTAAAGGCGTCACTACAGAACTGCCGGGGGCCCGCGTGGCTTCTCATCCTCCAGCCTCTCCCGGCTCCAGTGCGTGCCCACAACTCAGGACCGTCCACCTCACAGACTGAATGACATCATTCCTTTGCCCCCAAACCTTGCCAGCTTAGAGAAGAATGTCCCGGCTCTTTGGTGAGACTTACAGTGGCCCAGCACGGTCTGCTCAAGCCAGCACCCCATCCATGGTGGCCTCCACAGTCACGCCTCCTGGCTCTGTCTGGGCCACCCCTCGCTAGCGCAGTGGTCCTCAGCCCACACGGCCCTGCTCCCTTCCTGCGCCAGCCTGCAGTCCTTCCCTCACACCTAGGTCTGCTCCTCCACGGTCCCGGACCACTGGGACCATCTTTTCTGTCTGCCTGCGCTGCTAGGTGGCGAGCTTTCTCAGGCAGGGCTTGGGTTGACTCCTCCCCAAATCCTGCTAGGTGACGAGCTTTCTCAGGCAGGGCTTGGGTTGACTCCTCCCCAAATCCTGGTCCAGTATCTTCTCCCACACTTGGTACTCCCATGTTGATGGGAGCACTCAGGGTGCCCTCCGCATGCAGGGCTGTCCATCAGGGGAGGAGTGGATGTCCTGGGCCCATGTCCACAAATCCTGTCCACAGAACTTGGGGACCCAGCATACTAGCCTCACGCCCCAGTGAGATGCTGGCTCGCGTCACCAGCCGCTATAGCCTAGCCCGAGTGGCAGCCTTTTCCTTTCCCCTGGGAACATCATCTTGACTTCTTCTGGGGACTGTCCTCTTCCCCCCCATCTCAGGTCACAAGGGGCATAAGGGGCCAGCTTTGGTCACTATAATGACCCACAGTGTCCCTATGAGAACGCTTTTTGAGACCTTACACCAACTGAGAAGACTGTACCCTCCTGTGGGAGCCGATAAGCAGGTGGGACACAGCCTGGCCCCGCTGGTGGTCACCATGCCACTACTGGGAAGAGTGTGGCCAACTTGGAAGAAAACCGAAAGGAAAGCAGACTATTTGAACACCTGGATCCCAGCATCTTATGTATGGGAGGTGATTCATTTATGTTCAGTTTCTGTCCCTTATAACTTAGAGACTGTAACCCACAAGCTAGACGATAATGTCGTTAAAGCAGGTAGCATGGCACACTGTAGCTGCTCTGTAATGAGGGAATGCTGCTGCTATTAAGACCTGGGCCACCAAAGGAAGTCCAGACAGAGAGATGGCCGTGTGGGGGACCCGAGGCCGTCACCACTCCCATGATCACAGGGACCAGCCTGGAAAAAGGACTCACCCTCCTTTCTCTGGCCAGCAGTGTCTCCTCTGGCAGGGGATTTGGTGACCTTTCGTGCACTGTCAGCTCTGGGCCCCTCCTGGGGCCTCCGTGGGATCATCACCGTGAGCTCGTCCCTGTGGGGGACTGCCCCTGGCCTCTCAACGCTGTCCCAGTCCTGCCAGGGAAGGAAAAAGCCTGTTGGGGAAGGAGCAGAGGTTCCAGGACCTGCGTTGCCAGCGTGAGGGAGAAACTGGCATTTAAAGGACACTTGCTGTGTGCGTAGCACTGTGCTGGGCTCTCGGCAGGTGATAACTCGGCGGACCTCCTGCTGCCACTGGGAAGGAGGAACTTCTGCTGGGCCAGTCACTCTGCTGCAGTCAAGCCCTAGCTCCCACACTTCCTGGCTGTGTGGCCTCAAGAAAGTTGCTTTTGGGGCTGGAGACATGGCTTAGTGGTTAAGGCATTTGCCTGCAATGCCAAAGGACACCAGTTCAACTCTCCAGGACCCACGTAAGCCAGATGCACAAGGCGGGGCACATGCATCTGGAGTTCGTTTGCAGTGGCTGGAGGCCCTGGTGTGCCCATTCTCTCTCTCTCTCTCTCTCTCTCTCAAATAAATAAATAAATATTTTTTTAAATGAAAGTTGCTTTTCCTCTCTGAGCCTCAGCCTCTCACATTGCTTATGCAGAGCTCCAGCCCTCTGTGGGGGATCTCAGAGGACAGGCCCAGCAATGCCAGCCCTCCAACCTTCCCTGTCTTTGGAAATCAACACGAGGGTTGGGTTTGGGCTCAGCAGTGAGTGGGTTTGTTCTATACATGCCACACCCCCTCCCCAGCCCTCCATGACCCGAGCCTGCTGGTGACTCATCCCAAGTCTCTGCGGACCGAACTCCTCCTCCTCCTCTGTCTTTACCACCACCCACCCGGGCCAGCCATGAAGAGAGACCCTTCCCCTCCAGCAAGGCGGCGAGTGGCCAAGCTTGGCCTGCTGTGAGAGGCTTAGACCTCTGGGGGCAGGGCCACTGAGTGACCTGCGCTTGTCCCCCAGCTTACCACAGAGGACGAGTTGCTGCTCTCATCAGGGGTGTCACCTCGGCTACAGGTGCTGTCAGAGTCAGGACCTTCGTCACAGCCGCCACAGCTCAGGCCTTCCAGATAGGGTACTGCCTTGGGGTCCTGGAGTGTGCTCCTGGGGCTGCCTGTGGGGCCCTCTGCGGGGAGCTCCACTATCAGGGACGGGATACTAGGAGAGGAAAGTGACCCGTGAGTTTCCCAAAACACACGGTCAAGGCATTGACCCTGGACGCCCAGGTCCACGCAGGCATGCACACACGCGCGTGAGCCGCGACTGCAGACCTGGGGGCAGACGCTGCGGGCACCTGAGCCTGGGTCTGTATGGGCCACCTCCTCTAAGAGCCTTCCTGGGTCTCATGTCATAGATGCAGAAACTGACTCCGAAAGGTCAAAGACATGACCAAGGTTACAAAGCTAGAAAAGGGCAGAGCGGGGCTGTGGCCAGAACTACTGCCTAAGTCCCAGGCCCTCTGTCAGCGAAGCGGGTGTGAGGACACCAAACACACACACGCTGGTATAACAGAAGCAGGAGGGACAGCAAGCTCCCAGTGTAGGAGCTGCCGAGAAAACTGCACCTTTAGGGCTGGAGGGATGGCTTAGCGGTTAAGGCGTTTGCTTGCAAAGCCAAAGGACCCTGGTTCGATTCCCCAGGACCCATTTAAGGCAGATGCACAAAGAGGCACATGCATCTGGAGTAAGTCTGCAGTGGCTGGAGGCCCTGGCGTGCCCATTCTCTCTCTCTCCCCCCTCTTTCTCTCTCAAATAAATCAAATATATATTTTTAAACAACTGTACTTTTATTTTTTTTTTCTATTTATTTATTTTGGTTTTTTCGAGGTAGGGTCTCGCTCTAGCCCAGGCTGATCTGGAATTTACTATGTAGTCTCAGCCTGGCCTCAAACTCAGAGCGATCCTCCTACCTCGGCCTCCCAAGTGCTGGAATGAAAGGTGTGTGCCACCACGCCCAGCCGAAAACTTTTTTTCCCCCCCAAGATAGGGTCTCACTCTAGCCCAGGCTGACCTGGAATTCACTATATAGTTCAGGGTGGCCTCAAACTCACTGTGATCCTCTACCTCTGCCTTCTGAGTGCTGGGATTAAACTGGAATTTTTTTTGTTGTTTTGTTTTGTTTTGTTTTGTTTTTTTTCGAGGTAGGCTCTCACGCTAGCCCAGGCTGACCTGGAACTGGCTATATAGTCTCAGGGTGGCCTCAGACTCTCAGAGATCCTCCTACCTCTGCCTCTGAGGAGTGCTGGGATTAAAGGCGTGCGCCACCACACCCGACTGAAACTGTACTTTTAAAGCAGCCACTCTAGGTGGTTACAGCTCAAGCAAACGCACAGGCAGCGGTACTCCCAAACGGACGCACAGACTGGCCCACAACATGGCAATGGGCGACTCCACAAAAGAGATCTGTCATCAAGTAGGTCTGCGGTGTACTAACGCGTCTCTGTCTCCCCCTTCACACCGCACACCGCAGGCCTGCACACTGAATGCTTGGAAAGATCCTTCAGGAAAGGCATTCCGCCTCATTCGTCCCAGACTCTCGGAAATACATTTGAGCTCAGAGCTTTCACTCTTCTCGTTTTGTAATAATGTTCATCTGTGTTCTCAAGGCAATGCAAATTTAATCTAACTTCTCTTTTTAAATTTTCATTTATTTCTGTTTGTGCAGTGCTAAGAATCAAAGCTAAGGCCTCCTGCATGCCTTCTGTCATGGGGCTCTTTCTTCTCTTAGTTTACAAACAGGAAGATGAGGCATAGAAAAATGGAGCAAAACTTGCCCGAGGACCCACAGGCCATCCTATAAAGCTGGGATCCAATTTTCCCAGTCCTTAGGCCATGTTCTCCTAAGAGCTCACAACTCCAGGAGTACCATAGGTCAGTGGGTCAGCGCGGGCCTGGGATGGCGGGAATCCCCACCCTGAAGCAGGGTCAGCCAGGTAGGAGATGACAACAGATGTACTGGCTAAGGGGCCTCTTCAGTCTTTCTTTTTGTTTTGGAGACAGGGTCTTACTCTGTTGCCCAGGCCAGCCTTGAACTCCCGATCCTCCTGCTTCCACTTTCCAGGTGCTGGGATTACAGGCTTGCACCACCAGGCCCTGCTTGTTCAATCTACACAAAGCGACCAGGAGTTGTGTGTGGCCACCCCCTAGCCTGTGGAACTATGGCATGGGAAGGGTCACCAAGAAAGACAGCCAGGGCCAGAGACCCAAGGTGCAGGCAGGGACGGACAGATGTGTGCTGCCCAATGGGCCAGAGGAGCAAACCTGCCCATGCTGCCTGGACTGACACGTGACTCATGCCAGCGGCAGGCAGGTGGGCATGGCCATTGTAAAAGGGTTCAGGCTGGGAGGGGCAAGGGCAGTCTTCCCCAGGAAGCTCTTCCCTGGGGTCCTGGGGCTCTACCCACCTCTCAGGCCCCTGCCTGAGGCTCGGGTCCTCCGCAGACTGGCCAGCAGAGGTGGCAGCGCCAAGTGGGTCCTGGAGGGCCGGTGGGCAGCGGGGCAGGTCGCAGTAGGGTGCCTCGGCACTAGAAAGGCTCCGAGGCTCCTGGGCCGGGAGTTGGAGATAGGAGACAGCTCAGGCCCACGTGGAGCTCCCTTCCTCCAAGCAGCCCCTCCCAGCTCGGGCGGGTGGAGGTCTCCTGACATCACCTCCTGGGATCTCCCCACTCAAGAAGAGCTGCTGCGGGTTGGAGGCTCTGGAGAGACCCAAGTGGGGGACTGTCGGGTCCCTGGAGTGCACATGCATGTCTAGGAGCAGGTAGGTGTGCGTATAAAAGCCTGTGGTTTACAGCACCCAAACAAAGAATGCATGCACATGTCTCGTGTGTGTGCAGGCCCATTAACTACACTGGTGCATGTTTGTGTAAGTGTGCCCAAGGTCATGTACACACATGTATATGTGTGTGTGTCTGAGAATGAGAACAGCACTGAAGGCCCCAGAGCGGCTTTTCAGTCACAGGACAGGGTGAAGGGCCAATTTGGCCAGCAAGGAAAGAAAACAGGTGGCTGAGGGAGGAAGAGCCAGTATGAAGCAAGAGGGAAAGGGACCGCAAGACCTAGGGGGGACACGGACTCTGTCCCACTGTGTGGACAGGCAGGGGCCTCAGGGCAGTGGGGTCGGTTCCCCAGGTTGGGGACAGGCCCTTGGCACTGCCTACAGCAGGACCACACCAGGAAAGCTGGTGCTGGGCTCGGGGGTGGGGGGGAGGACAGCTGCTCCCCTCAGGAAAAGGCCCCTCCATTCCCTCCACCTTGCAGAGTGGCAAGGCCCTCCCCTGGTGGTGGGAGACAGGGCCATGGCACCCCATACCCCGCCTCCTCTCAAGTTACCTGGGCAGCGGACTCTGGTGGTGGCAGCTGGCGGCTGTCAGCACCCTCGTTCCCGGGGGGCTCTGGCTCAGGCCCCCACGCTGCTGCCCTCCCAGGCCCTGACTCTGGGCCCTGGCGGCAGAGGCAGCCCAGGCAGCAGAAACCTTAGAGGGGCCGGTCTCGGGAGCGGGGCCCCTCATTACTGTTTCATAAGCCAGGGCCCAGCCAAGAACAATGCAGGACATGAAACCACAGGAACCTGATCCTGGCTCACCTGAGCAGCGGCTAGGTGGGAGCCTCCCTGGGGGCCCTGGAGCCCAGCAGCCCAGGAGAGGCTGCAGCCCGGCCAGTGCCCACAGTGGGCATAGGCTCTTCAGGATCTAAGAAGGCCACCCCAAGCAGGGCTCAAGCTGTGCCCAGGAAAGGCCAGGGTCTGAGGCCATGTGCAGGCCAGAGGAGGCTGTTGGGATTCAGTTTCATCCCGGGCCTGCAGCAAGATTCTGATCAGAGCCAGGCAGCAGGAGGTGTCAGATCCCCTGCCGAGCCTGGCGCCTTGGCCACCCAAGGGACAGTCACATGAAAAAAAAGAACAGCCCACCAGGCGTCGCCAAGGGGCCTGCCTAGAAGAACCCCTGGCCGGACAGAGCACTTTCATCCCAGCTTTTGCCCCAAGCCCCAGTCCCACTCACTGGCCAAGTGAGCTCGCCTGGTCAGTCCCAAGCTCTGATTTCCTGTCTGGTGGATCAGCACAAGCTCTGGCCTCAGAGAGACCTGGGTCTCATCCCAGATGGGTGACCTCACCCAGTGACTTTCCCTCACTGAACCTTGTTGTCTCGGAAAGGGAGACAGAAAGGTGTGACCAAGGCCTTGGCCAGGTGACTGGTCCTCTCAGCACCTTAGCTTTAGCATCTGCCAAAATCACGCGATAACCAGAGCCACCCAAGAAGATGGGAGGAGAATTTAAATGAGTTAAGATTTGTAAAAGGCTCACACGTGTCTGTCTACTAATATGCCTAAATATAATAAATGATGGATAATATTAAATGTTAACTTGGTACAATAATGTTGAATATAATTAAGAATAAATAAATTAGCCAGGCATGGTGTCACATGCCTCTAATCTCAGCACTTGGAAGGCAGAGGTAGGAGGATCACCATGAGTTCGAGGCCACCCCGAGACTGCTACATAGTGAATTCCAGGTCAGCCTGAGCTAGAGTAAGACCCTACCTTGGAAAATCAAAAAAAAAAAAAAAAAGAATTAATAAATTAGCCAGACATGGTGTTGCACACCTGTAATCACAGCACCGAGACAGGAAGGTCATGAATTTACAACCAACCTGAGCTAAATAAAGAGACCCTGTCAGCGAAAGGGAGGGGAGGGGAGGGGAGGGGAAAAGGCAGAGATTAATAAACTGCAAGGGCTGTGTGGTCCTAGCATAGGACAGGTCCCTCCCACCTAGCCTGTCTTCCCTCCCCCTGAACTTGGCCATGACTTGGTCCAGGCTGTGTGATTTCCAGGGTTCATTCCCACACCACACACCCCCCACCTGTGGGAGACTCGGGTGTCAGGGAGCCCAGGGGTCTGGGGAAGCTGGAGTTCCGAGGGAATTTACTGTGTGGTTAATTGACCAATTCTCTGTGAGTGGTAAGGGACACTCTGGGACCAGGGCCATTTCTGCATATTCTAGAGCAACTGAACAAGTGAGAAGGGAAGCCAGGTTGTGCCCAGGTGTGGCAGGGTGTCCAGCAGGAGGCACACAAGTCCACCCGGGCCAGCTGATGCATTAAACATAGTCCAGGTTTGCAACCTTAATTGAGAGGTCGGACAAAACACATCTGTAGTCCTAGCACTTAGGAGGCAGATGCAGGAGGATCAGGAGTTCAAAGCTATCCTTGGCTACACAGCAAGTTCAAAGTCTGGGCTACATGAGACCTTGTCTTAAAAATACATAAGATAAGCCAGGCATGGTGGTGCACAGCCTTTAATACCAGCACTTGGGAGGCAGAGGTAGGAGGATTGCTGAGAGTTCAAGGCCACCCTTTGACTACATAGTGAATTCCAGGTCAGCCTGAGCTAGTGTGAGACCCTACCACAGAAAATCGGAAAAAAAAAAAAAGACCATAAAATAGCTGGGTATAGTGGTCCACCACTATATGAGTTTGAGGCCAGCCTAGCTACAGAGTGAGTTCTAGGTCAACCTAGAACTAGAGTGAGAGCCTGCCTCAAGAAGAAAAGGGCTGGAGAGATAGCTTAGCAGTTAAGGCATTTGCTTGTGAAGCCTAAGGATCCACGTTCAATTCCCCAGTGCCCATGTAACCAGACAATGCACAAGGCGGCACATGCATCTGGAGCTCCTTTGCAGTGGCTGGAGGCCCAGCTGCAACCCATTCTCTCTCTCTTCTCTCTCTTTCTCAAATAAATAAATAAAAACAAATTTAAAAATACTTAAAAAAGGACTGAGTGTAGTGTCACACACCTTCAATCCCAGCACTTGTGAGGCAGAAGTAGGAGGACTGCCATGAATTCGAGGCCAGCCTGAGGCGGGTTAGAGTGAGACCCTACCTTGAAAAACCAAAGAAAAAAGGGGGCATGGAGAGATGGCTCAGCAGTTAAGGCATTTGCCGGCCAAGCCTAACAACGCAGGTTCAATTCCCCAATATCCATGTAAAGACAGATGCACAAAGTGGTGCATACATCTAGAGTTCATTTGCAGTGGCTAGAGGCCTGACACGCCCATACTCTCTCACTCTCTCTCTCTCTCTGCTTGCAAATACATTTTTTTTTTTCGAGGTAGGGTCTCACTGTAGTTCAGGCTGACCTGGAATTCACTATGAGTCTCAGGGTGGCCTCGAACTCACAGCGATCCTCCTACCTCTGCCTCCGAGTGCTGGGATTAAAGGCATGTGCCACCACACCTGGCTATAAATAAAATTTTAAAAAAGAGTAAAAGGGGGCTGGAAAGATGACTTAGTGGTTAAGATGTTTGCCTACAAAGCCAAAGAATCCAGGTTCAACAACCCAGGACCCATGTAAGCCAGATGCACAAGGGTGCACGCATCTGGAGTTCATTTGCAGTGGCTAGAGGTGCTGGCGCGCCCATTCTCTCTCTCTCTCTCCCTGCCTATTTCTGTATCTCTCTCTCTCTCTCAAATAAATAAATAAATAAAATATTTTTTAAAAAAGAAAAAAGAGAGAAAGAAAGGGGCTGGAGAGATGGCTCAGTGGTTAAAAACACTTCCTTGCAAAGCTTGAAGGTTGGAGGCCCAGGTTCAAGTCCCCAGTACCCATGTAAAGCCAGATGCACAAAGTGGCACGTGTGTCTGGAGTTCATTTGCAGTGTCAGGAGACCCTGGTGTGCTTATTGTCTCTCTCTCTCAAATAAATAAATAAAATACAAAAAATTAAAGCTGGTCATACAAAATATGTTGTCAATAATGATAATAATGAATACACATAAATAATTTAAAAAAATTAAAGCCAGATGTGGTGCTGCATGCCTTTAATCCCAGAACTCGAGAGGCAGAGGTAGGAGTGCCACGAGTTCGAGGCCACCCTGAGACTACAGAGTGAAAACCAGGTCAACCTGAGCTAAAGCAACACCCTACCTCCAAAAAACAAACAAGGGCTTGGAGAGATGGCTTAGCAGTTAAGGCGCTTTCCTGCAAAGCCAAAGAACCCAGGTTCTATTCCCCAGGACCCATATAAGCCAGATGCACAAAGCAGTACATGCATCTGAAGTTTGTTTGCAGTGGAAGGAGGTGCTGGCACACTTATACTTCTCTCTCTCTCTCTCTCTCTTTCTCCCTCTCTCTCTCTCTCAAAAATATACTACAAAGTCCAGCCAGGCGTGGTGGCACACGCCTTTAATCCCAGCACTCAGAAGGCAGAGGTAGAAGGATTGCTGTGAGTTCGAAGCCACCCCGAGACTACATAGTGAATTCCAGGTCAGCCTGGACTAGAGTGAGACCCTACCTGGGGGGGAGGGCGGGAGTCTAGGTGTAAACCAGGCATGATGGCATAGGCCTTTAATCCCACCGCTCAGGTGGCAGAGGTAGGAGGATCGCTGTGAGGTGAGTTCCAGGCCACCCTGAGACTACATAGTAAATTCCAGGTCAGCCTGAGCTAGAGTGAAACCCTGCCTTAATAAAAATAAAAAATAAGGTGACTAGGCATGGTGGTGCATGCCTTTGATCCCAGTACTTGGGAGGCAGAGTTCAAGGCCACCCTGAGACTACATAGTGAATTCCAGGTCAGCCTGAACTAGACTGAGACAATACCTTGAAAAACAAACAACAGCACACACAAAAAAGGTGGATGGGGTGAAGAGTTGGTGCAGTGGTTAAAGCACTTGCCTGAAAAGACCAGGTTCGATTCCCCAGGACCCATGTAAAGCCAAGGAGCACAAGGTGGTGCATGAATCTGGAGTTCATTTCCAAGGGCTGGAGGCCAGGCTTGCCCTTTCTTTCTTTCTTCTTCTTTCTTTCTTCTTTCTCCTTCCTTCCTTCCTTCCTTCTTTCTTTCTTTCTATCTATCTATCTGCCTCTTTCTCTCTCAAATAAATAAATATTAAAAAATAATAAGGGGCTGTAGAGACGGCTTAGCAGTTAAGCACTTGCGTGTGAAGCCTAAGGACCCCAGTTCGAGGCTTGATTCCCCAGGACCCACATAAGCCAGATGCACAAGGTGGCGCATGCATCTGGAGTTCGTTTGCAGTGGCTGGAGGTCCTGGCATGCCCATTCTCTCTCTTTCTCTGCCTCTTTCTCTCTCTGTCTGTCTCTCTCAAATAAATAAATAAAAGTAAAAATAAAATAAGGTGGAGAGCAACTGAGGAAGACATTTGACCCCTGACCTCTACACATATGTACACATGCATGCATACACAGTAGCACATACTGTGTGCCCACATACATAAATACCACAAACATACATGTGCAAAAAAAATAATTAAAATAAGCTGGGCGTGGTGTTGCATGCCTTTAATCCCAGCACTCAGGAGGCAGAGGTAGAAGGATTGCCTTGTGTTCAAGGCCACCCTGAGACTACATAGTGAATTCCAGATCAGCCTGGGCTAGAACGAGGCCCTACCTCGAAAAAGAAAAAAGAAAACGAAAAGTCCAACAGTTGTGCCCACTGAGGCTCAGGCTTTTTTTTTTTTTTAACTTTTTACTGACAGCTTTCATAAGTACAGACAATAAACCATGAGAATTCCCACTCACCACCATTTTCCCCTTCCCAAATCCACCCTCCATGAATCCCTTCTTCTTTCCAATTAGTCTCTCTTCAATTTTGATGTCGTCATCTTTTCTTCCTATTAGGCAGGTCTTGTGCAGAGAGCATCAGCCACTGTGAGGTCATGACTGTCAAGGCCACTTTGGGTCTGGGTGACGGCAGCGTAAGCTGTACTTCCTTCGGCTCTTACATTCCTTCCGCTCCCTCTCCTACAATGGACCCTGAGGTCCAGCTTTTACTTGTCTGCTTGCTTACAGCACTGGGGATGGAGGCCAAGGCCTTGCTGGAGTCAGTTACGTTGTCACATCTGACACACAGAAACGTGTGTCCAGCTCAGAGCTCTGTCACCTGCTCATGTCCGGGCGGCCTAATTACTCCCTTGTGCCTGCAGAGTTCAGTACAGTTTCACAACTGGAGGTTGTCATCCAAGCAAATGACAGCCTAAGGATTTGACCCCAGTGTCCCCCACTGATAGTGAGCCCATCTCCCCATGGCCCCCAGTCAGGAAGGCCACATGCTGGTGTTTGTCCTCAACCCACGGAGTGTTCATTTTCATCTTCCAGACACCTCTGCCTCCTGCTCCCCATGGTTAAAAGCTTATGGGGCGGGGGCTGGAGAGATGGCTTAGTGGTAAACGTGCTTGCCTGCAAAGCCTAAGGACCCAGGTTAGGTTCCCCAGTACCCATGTAGGAGGCAGATGCACAAGGTGGCATATGAATCTGGAATTCATTTGCAGTGGCTAGAGGCCCTGGTTTGCCCATTCTCTCTCTCTCTCTGTCTCTTTGCTTGCAAATAATTTTTTTTAATAAAAAAAAAAAAAGCTGAGGCCCTTGGTTTCCCACCAGGAATAGATGGTAAGACCCTATTGCTGAAGACTCCATATACTTGAGCTGCAAGGCCACTGAGAAATCTTGCTGGATCTGAGCTGGTAACCTCCTCCATGTAGACCAGCTGACAGAAAGCTGGAAGAAGCCATTCTGCACGCAGTTCAATGGCAGAAAGAGAAATCACCAGTGAAGATACTCATTAATGGACACTGCAAGCCTTATAATTGGCCAGCCAGGCCAAATGAGCCAACGGGTGCAATAGTGGCACATCTATCATGGGGGAAACCAACTGCCCTCTAATTGGGCTGGAAGCCCGCTCCATGGGAAGGGAATACATCTCTGATACTGAAAACTTAAAACAGGGGTAGTCATGGCCCTAGGGGCGTAACGTCTGCTGCTGTCTGGCCAAATGTATATACTATGCTTATCAAACTGCCCAGTAAGCACTTCTGTTAATGTTCACACCCATATATTAATGCTACTCTCACTTTTAGTAGAGAACCTTCTCTTTTCAGATGGCAGTGACCTTGGGACGACTCAGAAGGTATCATGGTGATGGAAAGAAATGACCGCAGTGCTCAGTACTGCAATATCTGTATCACACCTTCCAAGGCTCAGGGTCTAATGCGGAAGAGGTGGCGGAAAGAATGTAAGAGCCAAAGGAAGGGCAGGACTCCATACAACATGCTCCTCCAGACACAAAATGGCCTGGATATCCATGACCTCACAGTGCCTGACACTACCTGCATAAGAACATAATAAGAGGAAGAAAAGATCAAGACATCAAAAGTAAAAGAGAGACTGATTGAGATGGGGAGGGGGTATGATGGAGAGTGGAGTTTCAAAGGGGTAAGGGGGGGGGAGGGAAGGTATTACCATGGGGTATTTTTTATAATCATGGAAGTTGTTAATAAAAAAATTAAAAATTTAAAAAAATAAAAGAAAAAGAGAAAAATTTTTAAGAAGTTAATTGGGGCCTAGAGAGATGGCTTAGCAGTTAAGTCGCTTGCCTGCAAAGCCAAAGGACCTCAGTTCGATTCCCCAGTACCCACATAAGCCAGATATACAAGATGGCACATACATCTATTGTTTGTTTGCAGTGGCTAGAAGCCCTGGCACACCCATTCTCTCTCTCCCTCTCTCTCTCTCTCTCTCCCCCCCCCCTTTTCCTCTCTGAAATAAATAAATAAAAGCAAAATATTAAAATGAAAAGAAAAGGAAAAAAGGGCTGGAGAGATGGCTTAGCAGTTAAATCCTTGCCTGTGAAGCCTAGAGACCTTGGTTCGAGGCTCAATTCCCCAGGACCCACATTAGCCAGATGCTCAAGGGGGCGCACACGTCTGAAGTTCATTTGCAGTGGCTGGAAGCCCTGGTGCGCCCGTTCTCTCTCTCTCTTTATCTGCCTCTTTCTCTCTCTGTCTGTCTGTCCCTCTCAAATAAAGAAATAAAAATATACAAGAAAAAGAAGTTACTTGGGAGCCGGGCGTGGTGGCGCACACCTTTAATCCCAGCACTCGGGAGGCAGAGGTAGGAGGATCGCCGTGAGTTCGAGGCCACCCTGAGACTCCATAGTGAATTCCAGGTCAGTCTGGGCTAGAGTGGAACCCTACCTCGAAAAACCAAAAAAAAAAAAAAAAAAAAAGAAGTTACTTGGAATCCATAACCTCCCTCCAGGACTCCTCTCTCCTCCATACTGTTTGGGGCATGGCAAGCTCACCCATGGATCGGAGAGCTCCCCATCTCTCTCTCTCCTGCCATGGTCCACATATAGCAGTATTCCTTTCCTCTCCTTTCTTCTTCCCCACTTCACTGGCTCGTCACCACAAACCTTCACCAAGCAGCTGAATGCCCTGGAAGAAGCCTTCCTCATGGCCTGTCATTTACCCTCAAGGCACATGCAGCTCCTTGGTGCCTCTGATCACCACCATGACTCAACAGGCATTTCCAGGGCTCCTTCCCAACCTTCTACTTCTTTTCACTAGGCCCCATCCCCAAGAAACCAGGGACGCATGTGTCTTACTCATCACTGTTTCCCCAGCACCCAGGCAGAACACTGGCTCAATGGAAGCAAGTACTCAATCTATATGACTAGATGAACTGACTCAACGTCTCAACTGGGAAGTTGTGAGAACTGAGGACAGACACCAGACCTGGCTGAATCCAGGGTCCTCCTGGAAAACGCTTACTGTCGCCCATCTCCCTGTCCCCTGGGAGGCCATGTGCAGAGGATGGGTGCCAAGACGTTCAGACCTGCTCCCTGAGCTGGGCAGGGGGAGGAGAGGGGAGCTGTTACTGATGGTACCCACAGAGGTAGAGAAGAACCGTCAAGGTCTACTGTCCGAGCAGAAAGCAGGGAGAGGGGAAGAGAACATGTACTGAACAGGCCTATGCAGCTTGGGCTAACTGGTGCCACGTGCCTGGGGTGATGTGCCTGCTGCTCCCTCTACCCACGCACGAGGAGGGCAAAGCTGGAGAACTAGGATGGCCCCAGGACACACGGCAGGGAAGAGCGACTTAGGCTTGACTGGTCCAAATCTGAACAGAGACCATCTTATAATGGCTGCCTCTGAGCCTCTCTCCCCCAAGAAACGTGGCTGCTCAAGGGAATCTCAGACCCTCCTGGGAATGTCAAGGCCACGGGACGTCAGAGCTAGAGGGCTGGAGAACAGTACACTGGGGGCTGCCTCTGTCGACTGCAGGGAGAAAATCAGTCCCCTCACTCCTTTAGTATCTTCGAGAAGAAAAACTCTGGAGGGCACTGGGGTATCTTTAAAACCTCTCTAGTGCTGCTGGGATCCCCCTGATAAAAGGCAGCTAGACTCAAGCTGATCTCCTTCTGCAGACAATAGTTCAGTAACATTTCTCTTCTTTTGTGGCTTTTGTTGTGGTTTTTTTTTGGGGGGGGTATGTGGTTTTCAAGGTAGGGTTTCTCTCTAGCACAGGCTGACCTGGAATTCACTCTGTATTCTCAGGGTGGTTTTTAAAATCTTTTTAATATTTAATTTTATTTATTTGTGAGAGAGAGAGAGAAAGAACGGGTGTACCAGGGCCTCTAGCCACTGCAAATGAACTCCAGACGCAATGTGCCACCTTGTGCATCTGGCTTATGTGGGTACTAGAGAACTGAACCTAGGTCCTTAGGCTTCGCAGGCAAGTGTCTTAACTGCTAAGCCATCTCTCCAGCACTTGATTTGTTGTTGTTGTTGTTTTTAAGATTTTATTTTTATTTATTTATTTATTAGAGACAGGAAGAGAGAGAGAGAGAATGGGCACACCAGAGCCTCTAGCCACTGCAAACGAACTCCAGATGCATGTGCCACCATCTGCATCTGGCTTACATGGGACCTGGAGAATCAAACCTGGGTCCTTAGGCTTTGCAGGTATGCACCTTAACCGCTAAGCCATCTCTCCAGCCCACTTGATTTAAGGACAGGGTCTCACTATGTAGCCCAGGCTGGCCTCAAACTCACTGCAACCCTCCTCCCTCTCAATTAGGATTATAAGCATTCTCTCTCTCTCCTTGCAAATGAATAAAAATATATTTAAAATAAATCAAGAAATATATTTTGGGGGGCTGGAGAGATGCAAAGCCTAACAACCCAGGTTCAATTCCCCAGTACCTTTGCAATGCCAGATACACAAAGTGGCACATGTATCTGGAGTTCAATTTCAGTGGCAGAGGCCTTGGCATGCCCATATTCTCTCTCTCTCTCTCTCTCTCTCTCTCTCTCTCCCTCTCCATATCTCTCTGCTTTCAAATAAATAAATAAAAATAAGGAACGAAGATTACAGGCATGCACCCTCATGCCTAGACTTGCTTCTTTCATGTTTAACCTTCTGCATACAGAACATGATGGCAATTTTCTGTTCGTGGTATGAAGCAAAGTTGTGACTCAGTGTAAGTGAGCACAAATGCTGATTTGGTATTGCTGAAGACTCCACATGCTTGGGCTGCAAGGTCACCGAGAAATCCTGCTGGAGCTGAGCTGAAAACCTCCTCCGTGTAGACCAGCTGACGGAAAGCTGGGAAAAACTATGCTGCATGCAGCTCCATGGAAGAGTGAATTCACCAGTGGAGATAAACAACAGTGGACACTGAAAGCCTTAAATCTGGCCAGCCAGGCCAAATGAGCCAACCGGCACAACAGCGTCATGTCTGTTGTGGGGGAAAGCAACTACTCTCTAATTGGACTGGAGGCCCGCTCCACAGGAGGGAATACATACATGCCTGATACTGCAAACCTATGAAGGGGTAGTCATGAGCCCTAGGGGTGTAATGCCTGCTGGTATCTGGCTAAATGTGTATACTATGCTCACCAAACTGCTTGGTAAGTATTTCTTATAATGTTCATACCCATATATTAATGCTACTCTCACTTTTGGTTAGAGAACCTTCTCTTTTCAGATGGCGGTGACCTTGGGATGACTCAGAAGGCACCATGACGCTGAGAAGAAGTGACAGAGGAGTGCTCAGCACTGAAACATCTCTATCACCCCTCCCCCAAAGCTCAGGATCCACGGGGTAAGAGGTGGCAGGAAGAATGTAAGAGCCAAAGGAAGGGTAGGACTCCTTACAATGCACTCTTCCAGACACAAAATGGCCTGAATATCCATGACCTCGAAGTGCCTGACACGACCTACACAAGACCATCATAATAGGAGGAAAAGATGATGACATCAAAATGAAAGAGAAAAAGCCGGGTGTGGTGGCGCACGCCTTTAGTCCCAGCACTTGGGAGGCAGAGGTAGGAGGATCGCCGTGAGTTTGAGGCCACCCTGACACTACGTAGTGAATTCCAGGTCAGCCTAGACTAGAGTGAGACCCTACCTTGAAAAACCAAAAAAAAAAAAAGAAAGAAAGAAAGAAAGAAAAAGAGACCGATTGAGGGGGGAGGAGATATGATGGAAAGTGGAGTTGCAAAAGGGAATGTGGGCAGCGGGGGGGGGGGGGCGGGTGTTACCATGGTTTATTGTCTATAATCATGGAAGTTGTCAAAAAAATTAATTTTAAAAAATGTTGATTTGGGATCTGGGGGTGTAGCTGAGTGGTGGAGTACTTGCTTAGCATGCACAAGACTCTGGGGTGGATCCCGGAACACCCTTGGATGTGGACCGAAAGACTACAGGCCTGGAGAGATGGCTTCGCAGTTAAGGCGCTTGCCATCACAGCCAAAGGCCCCAGGTTTGATTCCCCAGCACCCACAGAAAGCCAGATGCACAAGGTGTTGCCCACATCTGGAGATTTTTTTTGCAGTGGCTAGAGGCCCTGGCATGACCATTCTCTCTCTCTTTATATCTGCCTCTTTCTTTCTCTCTCTCTCTGTTTCAAATAGATAAATACATAAGAGTACAGTAAGTAGTAGATTAGGTAGACTACAGTAAAAACCATACATGGTGGCACACGCCTTTAATCCCAGGCAGAGGCAGGAGGATCACTATGAGTTCCTGGAGCTACAGGGTGAGTTCCAGGTCAGTCTGGGTTAGACTGAGACCCTACCTTGAAAAAAAAGAAAGAAAAACATACAGACAGAGGGAAAGCAACTGAAAAGTGGGAAACATTGACAGTCCAACCACCTAACTACAAAGACACCTGCAGCACAGGTCCGAGGAAGCCGCCCCTGGGCTCAACTGCAAGTTCACAGCCCAGCCAGGCTCAACCCACCATCAACTCCCATCCCGGGAGAAAACCTGCCCACCTGCTGCCCTGCTCCATGGGCCTCTCCTGAGCGCCAGCAGCTGCAGCAGTGGCTCCGGGTAGATGCGCTGTCCTCCAAGTGACCTGGGGCCTTCACAGCCACCTCCTCCATAGCGGGTGGGACAGGCTAGGCAGTTCCTGCAATCCAGTGATTGACTCTCTAGGCAGGGCCTGGGAAGAGTGGAGGAGGGGAGGAGACTCAATGACTTGGTGGGCCACCATGTGGACCCCAGCCCCAGCTTGCCCAGCCAAACAAGGACTGAGGATACAAGGTTATCCATGGATTCACTCAACAAACACTAGCACTGACTGAGCACCCCCGCACACTGGCAAGCAGGAACATGTGACTCTTGGTCCTCAGTGTAATGCTGCTCAGGGTTCCGAGGAGAGCGCTGATTTCAGGGCTGGGGAAATAGGTCAGTGGTGAAGCCCTGAGGCTCTGCATTTGGGCATAGAAGCTGGGGAGGTGGTTCAGCAGTTGAAGGTGCTTGCTTGCAAGGCCTGCTGGCCCAGGTTTAATTGCCCAATACCCACATAAAGCCAGATGCACAAAGTGGTCCATGCATCTGGAATTCATTTGCAATGGCAGAAGGCCCTGGCATGCCCATACCCATTCTCTCTCTCCTTACAACTAATAATAGAAAACACACACACATTGTCTTCTGGCTTCCATACGTGCACACCTGCACTCACACACATAAACATACAACATACACACAGCAAAAAAAAAAAAAAAAAAAAAAAAACCTAGATGGGGGCTGGAGAGATGGCTTAGTGGTTAAGGTGCTTGCCTGCAAAGCCAAAGGACCCAGGTTCGATTCCCCAGAACCCACGTAAGCCAGATGTACAAACTGGCACATGTGTCTGGAGTTTGTCTGCAGCAGCTGAAGGCCCTGACGTGCCCATTCTCTCTCTCTCCCCATCTGCCTCTTTCTCTCTCAAATAAATAAAATAAAATAAAATAATTTTTAAAAACCCAGCTGGATCCAGGCGTGGTAGCGCACACCTTTAATCCAGCACTTGGGAGGCAGAGGTAGGAGGATCGCCGTGAGTTCGAGGCCACCTGAGACTGCATAGTGAATTCCAGGTCAGCGTGAGCTGCACACCCTACCTCGAAAAACCAAAAAAAAAAAAAAGAAAAGAAAAGAAAAGAAAAGAAAAAGAAAGAAAAAAAAAACCTGTAAGCCAGGCAGGATGGTTCATTCCTATAATCTCAGCATTTAGGAGGCTGAGGTAGGAGGGTCATTGTGAGTTCAAGGGCAGGCTGTGCCTATAGAATAAGTTTCAGGTCAGCCTGGGCTAGAGTGAGACCCTGCCTCAAAAAAAAAAAAAAAAAAAGAAAAGAAAAGAAAAGAGGGCTGGAGAGATGGCTTGGTGGTTAAGGCGCATGACTCTGAAGACCCGATTCTCCAGGTCCCACGTACACCAGATGCACATGGTGGCTCATGTATCTGGAGTTTGTTTGCAGTGGCTAGAGGCCCTGGCATGTCCATTCTCACTTTCTCTCTCTATCTCCCCACCCCCATCTCTAATAAATAAATAAAAAATAAAATATTTAAAAAAGAAGAAGAAACATTTCTTTTTTAAAAAAAGAAAAGAAAGCCGGACATGGTGGCGCACTTCTTTAATCCCAGCACTCGGGAGGCAGAGGTAGGAGGATCACTGTGAGTTTGTGGCTACCCTGAGACTACAGAGTGAATTCCAGGTCAGCCTGAGCTAGACTGAGACCCTACCTTGAAAAAAGAAAAAAGAAAAAGAAAAGGAAAGAAAAAAAAAAACCCAGGTGTGGTAACGTGTACTATCTAATCCCAATGCTGAGACAAAAAGATCCCCAAGGGTTTCTAACCAGCCAGTGTGGTCTAGTTTGTGAACTCCAGGTCCATGAAAACCCTGTTTCATAAAAGGTGGACAGGGGCTGAGGAGATGGCCCAGTGGTTAAAGGCACTTGATTGCAATGTCTGCTGACCCAAGTTCAGTTCCCCAGTAACCATGTAAAGCCAGATGCACAAGGCGATGGATGCATCTGGAGTTCATTCACAGTGGCAAGAAGCTCTAGTGTGCCTCTCCCAAATAAATAAATAAATAATATATTTTTTAAAGTGGACAAGACCAGATGCACAAGGTGTGCATATATCTGGAGTTCTTTGCAATGGCGTGCCCATTCTCTCTCTCTCTGTCTCTTTCTCTCTCTCACACACACACTCAAATAAATAAATTAATTTAAAAAAAGAAGGTGGGGCTGGAGAGATGGCTTTTCAGGTAATGTGCTTGCCTGCAAAGCCTAAGGACCCAGGTTTGATTCCCCAGTACCCGCATAAGCCAGATGCACAAGGTAGTGCATGTGTCTGGAATTTGTTTGCAGTGGCTGGAGGCCCTGGTGCACCCATTCTCTCTCTCTATCTGCTTCTCTCTCTCTCAAATAAATAAGATAAATAAATAAAACATTTTTTTTTAAGAGGTGGATGGTGGCTGAGGAACAACACCCAAGCTTGTCCTCTGGCTTCTACATGTACACAAGCACACATGCTGGCACTCCTGCCACACACACGTGTACCTGCACACATACGAGTGCTGTGTGTGCATGCACACACAATGCAGATTTCCAACCAGGAGTCTTGGTGCATACCCGAAGTTCCAGCAACTCAGGAGGCTGAGGCAGGAGGATTTCATTAGTGTTAGAAGTTTGGGACGAGCCTGGGCAACAGATCAAGACTCCATCTCCTGAAAAACAATATTAACACTGGGCGTGGTAGCACACACCTTCAAGCCCAGCACTATGGAGGCAGAGGAAGGAGGATGGCCATGAGTTCAAGGTCAGCCTGAGACTACATAGTGAATTCCAAGTCAGCTTGGGCTAGAGCGAGACCCTGCCTCGAAAAATAAAATAAAAAATTAATAAATAAGCAAGCAACAACAACCCCCCCCCCAGATTCTTTTGTTTTTTAAGGTAGGATCTCTCTCTAGTCCAGGCGGACCTGGAATTCACTATGTAGTCTCAGGGTGGCCTCGAACTCACGACACACCTCCTACCTCTGCCTCCCGAGTGCTGGGATTAAAGACATGTGTCACCACACCCGGACCCCAGATTCTTAGTTCCCTTTCATTGTTTTCTCTTTGAAGTAGGGCCTCATTCTAGCCCAGGCTGACCTGGAACTCATTCTGTAGTCCCACGCTGGCCTCAAATTCAAGTGACCCTCCTACCTCTGCCTCCCAAGTGCTGGGATTGAAGGTGTGTGCTACCATGTCAGGCTTAATTTTATTTTTTTGTATGAGAGAGAAAGAGAGAATTGGCACACCAGGGCCTCTAGCCACTGCAAATGAACTCCAGACATGTGTCACCTTGTGCATTTGGCTTATGTGTGTACTGGAGAATTGAACCTGGGTCCTTATGCTTCACAGGCAAGGGCCTTAAGTACTAAGCCATCTCTCCAGCCCCCAAATTTCCTTTCTTTTCTTCTTTGCAAGGAGAGAGAAAAGGAGGAGGGAGGGAGGGAGGAAATGGGTGCAACAGGGCCTCTTGCTGCTGCAAATGAACTCCAGATGCATGTGCTACTGTGTGTCTGGCTTTACGTGGGTACTGGGGAATCAAACCTAGGCCATCAGCTTTGTAAGCAAGCACCTTAACCTCTGCGCCTTCTCTCCAGGCCCCTCAGTTCTCTTTCAGTCAGTCTCCAGAAATAAGGTTTAGGGTGCGTCATTTAAATGAGCTCCCTAGGTGATCCTAAAGTTTATAGCTTTATACACTTATAGCTACCCTGTTATTGTAGTTCAAATTCACTCCATGTTCCAATGAGACAACTAAGGTTCACAGACATTCAAGGTCTCAGTAGACAGGATGGATTCACATCTGCTCTGTGCCTCTGCCTGTTCAGAGGTGAGTGAGAGGAATTACACTGCTAACCTGCCAGGGCCCTTTGGAGGAAAAAAAAAAAAGTTGGGGGGAATGAGGCAAAGGGTTGGCCAGGTATTTTCAGACTTGAGGACAAAGTCTTAGTAACAACCTAAAGTCACATAGCAAGTTTGTGACAGAGCTTAGTCAAAAAAGAACCACTGGTGCTTTTCTTTTGTGGCAGCTCTAGGGATCAAACTTGGGACCTCACATATATTAGACATGCTCTACCAATGAGTTACATCCCCAGCCCAGCCTTGGATCTTGACCTGAACCCGGGGGGGGGGGGGGGGCTCCAAAGTCCATATCCTGGAAACCAAGCAGGTCAGGAGTGACCTCAAGATGCCCTCCTCTGCGCCCCCACCTCCAGAGGCCAGGATGAGGGTGAAGGGCAGCGGAGGGATCCAACACCCCCAAGCGCACAGACTGCCGCTCCCTCAGCTTACCCTGAACTTAGTTTACCCGGTGAGCTTCCTCCAAAGCTCCCAGGGGACCAGACCTTTGCTGCTAATCTCAGCTGAGAGCTGAGGAATTTCAGATCCTCGTCTGGAGCAGTCAGGAGAAGGCTTCAGTTCTTCCCCTGGAGAGGGGAGTCCAGGGCCCAGGAATAGAGGTCTCTGAAGCCTCCCAGAGAGGCCATTTACGCCCCATCCTGGTGGTACTTGGATGGATGCGCCCCACCAAGCTAGCCCGTTCTTTCCCGGTGCAGCCACATAAAGGAGCATCGCCTTGGGTGGAGAACGTCGCCTGGGGGCTCTCATCCCACGCGCCCCTCGCTGCTCCGGTTCTGTCTCCGATCCCCAAGCAATGGGTAGAGAAACCTGCCCTAAAATGCACCTTAGCTGTGGGTATCACGAGGCAAGCCCTTCAGCGGATGGATCTGCGTGCCCCGCCCGGAGAATGGACCCTTGGGCCACAGTTCAAGCAGCCAGTTCCTGGGGTCCCGCAAACCCTGTCCTTCCCTCCCGACCCGCTCCGTGACGCCCCCGGGTACTGACCTGGGCTCGGGTTTCCACGCACCCAGCGGGCGGCGGAGGTGGGAGTGCCAGGTCACGGCCTCTATTTTAACAATGAATCAAAACGCTGCCCAGAGGCGGGCGGGAGGCCACGCCCCCGTAGCGCTCTCATAGGCTCGCTCTTAGAGCTTCATTTGCATGGATGGCACGGGACTGGGCCGGCCGACGATGGGGGCGGGGCGGAGGCGGGCGGTGCCCCGGCGCCGCGGAGCGCGGGACTCGCTGCACGTTTAGCCCAGTCCGGGTCTCAGGGGGCCTGCGGGCTGGTGTGGGCAGATCTGGCCTTATCTCCTTCCCATTGGTTCACTCAGGCCTAAGTCCTCAAGGCTGGCGTTAACGCATTCCCCCTCCTAGAGGCCTAGAGCGATAGGATGGGTAACGTTACTTCTGAAGATAAAAATCAGTTGGAGTAAGAAGTGTTTGTCACTCGAGGGACATCGTGGATAATCCCAGCAATTGGGTGGCTGAGGCAGGAGGATCACCAAGAGTTTGAGGCCAGCCCGGACTGCAGACGGTTGTAGCTCAGTTAGTACAATGTATGCGTAAACATGCCCACCACTCTGGGTTCCATGCCCAACCCATAATCCCAACACTTTGAAGGTGGGAGGCAGGAGGATCAGAAGTTCAAGGTCCTCCTTGGCTACAAAGTCATATATGTCTCAAAAAAAAAAAAAAAAAAAAAAAGAGGAGCCCAAGTGCTGGTGGCAGAGCACCTCTGTAATGCCAGCAATTGGCAGACAGGCAGGAGGATCAGGAGTTCGAGGCAAGTCTCAGCTACATAGCAAGTCGGAGTCCTGAACTACATAAACCCTGTCTCAAAAAGTTCATATGCGGGGGGTGCTGGAGAGATGGCTTAGCGGTTAAGCTCTTAAACTCTTGCCTGTGAAGCCTAAGGACCCCGGTTCGAGGCTCAATTCCCCAGGACCCACATTAGCCAGATGCAAAAGGGGGCGCCGCGCCTGGAGTTCGTTTGCAGTGGCTGGAGGCCCTGGCGTGCCCATTCTCTCTCTCTCTATCTGCCTCTTTCTCTCTCTGTCGCTCTCAAATAAATAAATAAAAATAAACAAAAAAGTCAACATGGGGGGCTGGACGGATGGCTTGGCGGTTAAGGCGTTTGCCTACAAAGCCAAAGGACCCAGGTTCAATTCCCCAGGACCGACATTAGCCAGATGCACAAGGGGGTGGCGCACGTGTCTGTAGTTCATCTGCAGTGGCTGGAGGCCCTCACAGGCCCATTCTCTCCCATTCTCTCCCCCCCGCCTTTTTGTGTCAAATAAATAAATAATATATTTTTAAAGTTAATATGGGGGGCTGGAGAGATGGCTTAGTGGTTAGGGTGCTTGCACCTGCAAAGCCAAAGGACCCAGGTTGAATTCCCCAGCACCCATGTAACCCAGATGCACAAGGTGGCTCATGTGTCTGGAGTTCATTTTGCAGAGGCTGGAGGATTTGGTGCACACATTCTCCTCTCTCTCTCTCTCTCTCTCTCTCTCTCTCTCTCTCTCTCTTTTGGGGGGGATTCAAGGTAGGATCTCACTCTAGCTGAGGCTGACCTGGAATGGAATTCACTATGTAGTCTCAGGGTGGCCTTGAACTCACAGCGATCCTCCTACCTCTGCCTCCTGAGTGCTGAGATTAAAGGTGTGCGCCACCACGCCCGGCCCTTTCTCTCTGTCTTAAATAAATAATAATAATAAAAAATAAAGGGGCTAGAGAGAAGGCTTAGTGGTTAAGCGCTTGCCTGTGAAGCCTAAGGACCCCGGTTCAAGGCTCAACTCCCCAGGACCCACGTTAGCCAGATGCACAAGGGGGTGCACGCATCTGGAGTTCGTTTGCAGTGGCTGGAGGCCCTGGCGTGCCCATTCTCTCTGTGTCTCTCTCTCTGCCTCTTTCTCGCTCTGTCTGTCGCTCTCAAATAAATAAATAAATAAATAAATAAAAAATAACAATAAAGGGGCTGGAGAGAAGGCTTAGTGGTTAAGGCGCTTGCCTGTGGAGCCAAAGAACCAAATTTGATTCCCCCAGGACCCACGTAAGCCAGATGCACAAGGTGGCACATGTGTTTGGAGACCGTTTGCAGTTGCTGGAGGCCCTGGCATGCCCATTCTCTCTATCTGCCTCTTTCTCTCTCTCTCTCAAAACAAATAAAAGTTTAAAAAAAAAATTAAGTAAACCAACAGTTCCAAGCAGCTAGTAAACACTGAGCAGATGCACAGTACAGAAAGGACAGCACTGGCGTTAGCACGGTTAGCTAGGACCTCAGGGATGACCGAGCACCTCCACTCAGGGACCTTCACCTCTGCACATGGAAGGAAAGTGCAAGAGAACGGCAGACTTGATCTCTGCAGACAGACTGTTTATTGAGAGGAGCAGCGAGGGCAGCAGCCTTCCCGCCGGATGGAGGCTGAAGCGCTAAGCCAGGCTGGGGTTCAAACTTATAAGGAGGATCCTAAGAAAAACAGACTGAACCAGGTGCAGTTGATAAGATTGTAGCTGCCTGTGTCCTTGTTCAGAACAGGCTTCTTCAGCCAGGAATGTCTAAGGAGGAGACTCAGATGGTCCTGGTCCTTCAAGGCCATCTAGGCTAAGGGAGTGCATCCATCAGAGAAGGTGTCAAACTTAATGAGGCCGAATGCCTCTGTTACTTCTTTATTGCCCTTAAGCTTTGGGGATAGTTATTAACTCTTCAGTTCCCTTTAGTTTTCAGGAAAGGCTATTAATCCTTCAGCACATTCCAAGTGATGTGAGTTCACCCAAAAAAACACAGAGCCCCTGCCCCCACATTTCAAGCTCTAAGCCTTACTGTTCGTGCTCTACACACCAGCTCCTATGCCAACTGAAGGTTGGAGATGTGACCTGGCCAGAGTCACACGGTTGGTAAAACCCTGGTATGCCTGACTCCATGGACCATCACACTGTGTCTTGCTAATTCACTCATTCACATGTGCCTGGCATGTGCTAGGTCTGTGTGGGACATTGAGGAAAAGAAAAATGAGTAAAACATAGCTTCTTCCAAGGTGGGTGTCCCCCTGACCAGTAGAAGCGATGAACCCCTGAACAGGTCCCTGGTCCAGCATGGAACTGGCTGAACACAGCTGTTTAACAAAGACCGTGAGCTGCCTGCCTGGTCCTTCCTCCTCTAAGCAAGACAGAGGCTGAGAGCCATGTTCAGTTTCGGCCTGTAGCACTTCTTTGTGGGGTGACCTTCAGAAAGCTTCTTGACCTCTCTGAGCCTGAGGCAGGAGTGGGTGCTGGGTTTGAGCTTGAAACACCCAGCATAGCCCCAGCCCTCTGCCCTCACCAGTCAGTAAGACCTGGAGCTAAATCAGGGTGGCACCCCCCCAGGATCTCTAGTCATTGAATATTCATGGAAACCCTTTGTCAGTCCTGGTGCTGAGGAAACATCAGCGAACAAAAGACTGGCTGCTGTCTTTGTAAGCATGCATGACAATGGAGAATAACACTCCATGCCAGGGAAATAAGTGGCATAGTGGCATGTTGGCTGGTGGTCAGTGCTCAGCAGAGAAGGGGACAGTGGAAGGTTTGGGGACAGCACTGGGTTGACATAAGGTCATCACGCGGGCCTTACTGAACATTTGAGGAAAGATCTGGGCCGGGCATGGTGGCGCACGCCTTTAATATCAGCACTCGGGAGGCAGAGGTAGGAGGATTGCTATGAGTTCGAGGCCACCTGGAGACTACATAGTGAATTCCAGGTCAGCCTGGGCTAGAGCGAGACCCTACCTCGAAAAACCAAACCAAACCCAAACAAAAAGATCTGGAGGGAATGAGGGGAATTGGAGAGATGGCTTGGTGGTTAAAGGTACTCTCTTGCAAAGCCTGCTGGCCCTGGTTCATGGTCCCAGCACCCATGGAAAGCCAGACACACAATGTGGAATGAGCCCACACATCCTGGTGCAGCCAAGGGCTGACACAGGCTCAAGTGGAAAGCAGTAGTGAATGGCCAGGTGGGTTCCCAAGTGGGCATTCTCCTTAGCATTGGAGCTGCCTGCTGGGCCTCTCCACACCTGGGAGGATGGCAGGAGAGGGGTAGCGTGCAGCGGATTGTGGGCAAACTGTTAGCACCACAGCCATGACCTGCTCCTGTGTCATTTCTTCTCCGTCATGCTGAACTGTAGTCCCCTAAACTCTGGGAGGTGTGGCTGATGAAGGTGGCTGAGGCCAACGGGTTCTTAGTAGTTAGTGTAATGACAGCCCCTCTCCCATGCTGTCACCCATGCATGGGCATGTTTGTGGCTCCACCATCTGGGGCACAGGGCCCTTGCCCCCAATCCACTAAAGGGAAGTCAGGCTCTTGCAAGTTGCCCATGACAAGAGCAGGTCTACAATGCAGATTCCCAGAGCTCCGTGGGCTCTGGCGTTCAGAGGGTGCCGCTGAGGCAGCAGTCGCCACTGTCACCATCTAGATGCTGCTTCGCCCACCTTCTCCTTGATTCTGGGTCTGCTTGGTGCCATGCCTGTGCCCAGGCTGCTGCCCTGGCCAGGGCTCTCAGAGATCTAGGGAGTAGAACATCTAGCCATAGCCTTGGTCCTGCTCTGCCCACCCACATCCTGGCACTTGTCTTGGCATCCAGCCTTCCTTCCACAGACCCCAGGGCCAGTGAGGTGGCGGGCAGACACTGCTGTCTCACCAGAGCAGGAGGAGGACAGATCAGTCTCTGCAGGGGTCACTGGGGCTGGCTGCTGCCCAGGGCTGCCCATGACCCACTGTGGCCAGGATTATTTTCACTGAAGAAAGTAGAGATCTGAACTTTTTTTTTTTTTTTTAACTTGAGAGAAAGGGCCTTGTCATTGCAAATGGACTCCAGATGCAAGCACACTTTGTGCATCTGGCTGTACATGGATACTGGGGAATTAAACCTGGTTGGCAGACTTTACAAGCAACCACTCTTAAGCACTGAGCCATCTCTCCAACCCAAGATCTGAACGTTTTTTGTTTGTTTCGAAGTAGGGTCTCTCTCTAGCCCAGGCTGACCTGGAACTCACTGTGTAGTCCCAAGCTGGTCTCAAACTCACAACAATCCTGCTACCTCTGAATGCTGGGATCAAAGGCATGTGCCACCACGCCTGGCTGAGTTCTAAACTTTTAAACCTGAAAAGCCTCAACTACTGTTTTCTTTGGTAATGCTAGTGCAGGTTTATTTATTTATTTTTTTTTGGCTCACAGTTGTTTAGGGGACTACAGTTCAGCATGACAGAGAAGAAATGACACAGGAGCAGGTCATGGCTGTGGTGCTAACAGTTTGCCCACAATCAGTCACATTGCTCTTTTGTTTGTTTGTTTTTGTGAGGCAGGGTCTTGCTCTAGCCCAGGATAACCTGGAATTGACTATGTAGTCTCAGGCTGGCTTTGAACTCACAGCAACCCTCCTACCTCTGCCTCCCAAGTGCTGGAATTAAAGGCGTGTGCCACCACACCAGGCTTCACATTGCTTTTAAACACTGTGATTGAGCAGGGCATGGTAGGAGGATCCCTGTGAGTTTGATGCCAGCTTCGGACTACATAGTGAATTCCAGGTTAACCTGGGCTAGAGTGAGACCCTACCTTGAAAAAAAAATTTTTTTGTTGTTTTTTTCGAGGTAGGGTCTCACTCTAGCTCAGGCTTACCTGGAATTCACTCTGTAGTCTCAGGGTGTCCTTGAACTCACAATAATCCTCCTACCTCTGCCTCCTGAGTGCTGGGACTAAAGGCGTGTGTCATCACGCCCTGCTCCTTGAAAAAAAAATTTTTTTTAAAGAAAATAAAAAACACTGTGACTGAAGCCAGACTAGCTTCAGAACCTCTCTTCTATGCAGTTTATGAAATGGCAAATCACAGGTTGACTTTCCTTTGCACCACCCTCAAAACAAGGGCTGTGGGTTGAGCCCCTGAGCAATCTCATGGGGTGTCTTTCACAGGGGAACCACTGAGTGGCTGCCCTGGAGGGAGGGCCCTGAATCTTGGACTTGGTTTCTTAGGGCTGGACCAGCCAGTTTGGCGGGCTTAGTGTTTGTCATTAATGTCACTATTATCTCTCCTGTTTCCTCTTCAAAGTCCCCACCGCTATGCTCATGACACATGAGTACCCGGAGAGCAGAAACCTGTCTTGCTCACCACTGGATCTGCAAGGCCCAGAACTTGGTAGACGCCCTGGAAATGCATGGAGAGGGTCCACGTGAGTGGGCCTTTCGCCTCCGCCTGGGTGCTTGCAGTGGGTTTAGTCAGCCTGCACAGCCTCCATCCTGCCACCAGGGGACCTCTCTGAAATACAGCCCTGGCCCTGACTCTGCCCCCTTCCCGACCCTGGAGAAGGCTTCCTCCTCTCTGGCCTGCCTCCCTTGCTCTCCTGGGGTCTTGGCCTCACACCATCCCCTCGGCCTCTCAGTCAGGCATCTGCTGAGCACATCAAGGAGCCCCTCAGCTCACAAACCTTCTCACCCATGCCCGCTCCTGCTGTGCACTGCCTGAACTATACAGATATCTGTCTTCCCTCAGTGAGTAGGGCTGGCTCCCACTATCCATAGTCGCAGGCCACCATGGTAGAGCAGGGCCTGATGGGAGCTGAGTGAAAACCAAGATGGTTCCGCGCTGACGGGACCCCTCACCACAGCCCTGGTGGCGTCTGGGGAGGAATCTGCTGGTTGCAGGCCACAGCTCCCTCCTCTCCCTTAGCTAGGAGCTCCCCCCCCCCCCACTTTGCTCCTCCAGCCTTGCGCTCCTACCTGGCCAACAGAACGTGACAAGGAAGGAAGGATGGCCTTCCTCATCCTTCCTCCCGCTGGCTGAAATGCACACCTGCTCCTCGGGCAGCTATCTCGGGCTGTGAGGCAGACGCCATGTGCCAAAAAAATGACACAACAGGACAACCTAAATGCCACCTGGCCTTCTAGCTGCAGGCTGGCACCCTCCTCCATCAGCTCAAGACCCTCTACTGATGAGCCATTTGTTGATTTGTGCAGCACAGCTCTTCTTGGGGTAGGTTCTTACTGGGTAGCCCAGGACTTGTAATTCTCCTACCTGAGCCCTGGGATTATAGACATGCACTGCCATGCCCTGCTAACTTCATCATAATTTTTTTTCTTTTTTCCAAGGCGGAGTCTCACCCTGCTCCAGGATGACCTGGCACTCACTCTGTAGTTCCAGGATCTCCCTCTAGCCCCAGGCTGACCTGGAATTCACTCTGTAGTCTTAGGGTGGCCTCAAACTCATGGCGATCCTCCTACCTCTGCCTCCCGAGTGCTGGGATTAAAGATGTGTGCCACAAAAAAATAAAAATAAAAACGTGCACCACCACACCCAGCTTTTTCATCTTTTGAGTCTCAGGCAGGGATGCAGCTCAGCTGGTGGTGGTCCACGCACACACAAAGGCCTGGCTTCAACCCTCAGCATCCGGCAGAGTGTACTCCTGTAACCCAAGCACTCACAAGGTGAAACTAGTAGGATGAGAAGTTCAAGGTCATCCTTGGCCTGAGTTACATGAAATAGTGTGTGTGCTCTGGCTGACCTGGCACTATGTAGACCAGGCTGGTCTTGAACTGGCAGTGATCTACCTCTGCCTCCCAAATGGCAGGACTACAAGCGTGTAGTACCATGCTTAAGTAACCTGTTATTGAGCTAGAGGTCAAGCTACTGGAGGATGGAGTGACAGGGGGAAATCCATGTGCAGAGTCAAGTTTCCTGCAGGATTAGCCCAATTAGCCCAGGATTAGCCAAATTTCTATGACTTAGACACACATGGGACAAGGTTGGTGGGAATGCAAAAGCACACTGGAAATGACTTCATGTCCTTGTGGAAGGGGCTAGAGGCAGGCATTTCCACTGAGGCGGCAGCAGGGAACACACCGCGAAGGCAGGCTGGGGAGTGCCCAGCTTGGAGCAGTGGCTCACACAGGGGCTTGCTTGCACTGGCCTGGGGGTGGGGGGGGGGGCAGTGGCAAGTCACATGTGAAACAGATCCAGAAAGGACAGCACGGCTTGAGGCACACTCAGAGACCAAATCCAGCCTCCCTGCTCTGCTTATCCACTTGGAGGACAAGGCCCATGCCTGCTGCCCTGGGCTGAGTACCAGAACTCAGTTCCTGAAGAGCCAGTAGTAGGCGTCACTCTGCCTAGGTGCTGCAGCACAGGGGTGGCAAGGAAACTACAGCCAGGCCAAGGGGCTGAACCTAAAATCCTGAATGTTCCTGTCTGGGTGTGGCTTTCAGACCTATTCTGGCCCTCAGCCATCAGCCCTCACCTGATGGGAGACTTTCTCTTCTTTTTTGGACACAGGGTGTGGTGGTTTGAATATAAATAAGCTGTCTCATGGCCTCATGTGTTTGTGATTATGCCTCATATTTGATCCCCAGCTGTGGAGCCTTTGGGAGCTATCACTGGGTCTGGCCTTGGGATTCTGTTTGTTTTACGAGGTAGGGCCTCACTCTAGTCCATTCTGACCTGGAATTCACTATGTAGTCTCAGGGTGGTCTCGAACTCATGGCGGTCCTCCTACCTCTGCCTCCCGAGTGCTGGGACTAAAGGTGTGCGCCACCACGCCCGGCTGGCCTTGGGACTCCGTAGTCTCGTGCTGGCTCCTGCTGCTTCATCCTGCTGCTGCTACATGGTGATGTGAGCCAGCTTCCTACTTGTACCACACTCTCCCTACCACAATAAAACCTGACACTTAAACAGCCAGATAAGCCTTTCCTTCCATAAGCTATTCCTGGTAGGGTGTTTTGTAAGAGCAACAAGAAGGTAACTGTGCCCAGGGTGGTGGTGCACACCTTTAATCCCAGCACTCGGGAGGCAGAGGTAGGAGGATCGCCATGAGTTCAAGGCCACCCTGAGACTACATAGTGAAAGCAAGAGTGAGACCCAACCTTGAAAAACAAACAAAAAAAAAAGAATAAAGATTAAAAAATTAAAATAAAAAAAAAAAAAAAAAGCTACACAGGGTCTCATGTAGCCTAGGCTGGCCTCAAACCTGTTATGTAGCTGAAGATGACTTTGAATTTGGAGTCCTCCTGCCTCCACCAAAGTACTCAGCTCATGAAAGTGTGCCATGCCTGACGGCTACATGATACTAGGCACCAAACACAGGGCTTCTCAGCTACACCCCTGACTCTGATGTGGAAGTCTGCCCACCTCCAGACACAGCCTGAGCCATGGCTCCGAGTCTGCCCCACAGCTGGTACTCGCTGCTCCCGCACATCTGTATATGGGGAGACCTCCCCTGCACCCTTGGCTCATGCCCCATCCTCTATACTCCCTCCCACATTCTGAGGCAGTTGGAGGCTATCCATGCCCCCTGCCCTCAGGTGGCCCCACACCACAGCACTGTCCTGTCACCCTGACCATGTCTTCTGTAGTCCATGAGCTTCTCCAGGGGCTGAGAACAGAGCTTATCTCCCTTAAGTCTAGCGTTCAGGGCCCAACACGGCTCCCCTAAGTAGGAGCAGCACTCCTGCTCTGAAGCCCACACACTGGAGGAGAGGAAGGCGAGGCTGCAGGCTGTGCAAGCCCCCACTTCCACTCCAGGGAGGACATTGGTGAGGCCAGAAGGCCAGTGCCAGGTATCATCCAGTGGACAGCAGGAGCCAGCACATCCGCCCACGCTCCAGCTGCTCTTTTCAGATTCTACAATGGACACACTGCCTACAAATGCCCTTAAGGGACCCAGACAGGACACAACCTTGTATTCTTAGGGAAACACTACAGTGGAGGATGGACCCAATTTACCACCCCCGAAGCCTGCCTTGGTGCATGTCAAGGCTGGACAAACCACACAGACACACGTTATAAGTTACACAAATCTGTTGAGTCCCAGGTGGATGGACATTAGTGAAGATACCCTGACCCGGCTCTCAGGCTCGGGGAGGTGACTCAACTCAGCCACCTGCTTCTCCTGAGCTCCAATCCCAGGGTGGTCCCAGACAAGGATGACCCCAGGCTGGACGGGTTGTGGCTTCCCAGTTCAGACTGCAGTCATGCCTTGCATGTGTCTGGGTCACAGGGACAGCCAACTTCAGGCAGCGCAGCCCTGCAGCCGGACTGGGTCCTGCTGTCCTCTCGGCAATTCACTCCCCACTGTGCCGTGATCTGCCTGTCAAGCGGCGGCGCTGGGTCTTACTGGTACGAGTGGCACTTGGGGGCTTCTTGGTGGAGTCCTGGGCCCGTCGGGGGTGTTTTCTCTTGACCTTTTTCCGGCTGTGTGCATGCAGTGAAGCCGTGAGAGAGGAGATTCTGTGGGAGGAGGGTGAAGGCCAGGGAGGGCAGGGCATTAGTTCATTTCAGGAAATCTGAAGTAGGTGGGAGGCTGGGCGAGGGTGAGTGATCACTTGGTTTAGGGATGAGAAGTCAGGCAGGCAGGCCCCACATGCCAAGAGCATACAACGCACCTCAGAAATGGCCTGGTCTGCCTCCAGAGAGCCTGCCAGCCCCGCCCCACCATACCACCCTCTGCAGGCCAGTCATCATCAATGGCTCCACGGGCCCAGCCACCAATGGCAACCATGAATGGGCCCAGGAGGTCCCAGGCCAGAGCTCACCGCTGAGACAGCAGAGGGTCTTTAGACTTCCTGGGCAAGGCTCTGGTTGGCTTCTCCATGGATGATGCTTCCTCGTTGGACCCGTCCCTGTCCCCTTGCTAGAGAAGCACAGGACAAGGAACGTTTCAGGGAGCAGATGGGGTCTGACTACCAGAGCAGTCCTGGCTCTGTCACACACAGATCACTTGGCAGGCCTGGGAGCGTGGCTAAGAGAAGGACCTGGGCAGAAGAGCACTGTGTGTGCCCTGAAGCCAGGATGACACAAGACATGAGACACAGCTTGCTTCATGCTAGTGGCTTACAGCAGACATTCAAACACTCACAAACAGAAACAGTGGCAAAATGGCACCACACCACACAGTCACCGCACCACACAGCATGGACAGCCCAAGGCAGCGGCTCTCAGCACACACGGGGTGACACTGCGATCCCTGAGAACATTTTGAGACGGTCTTACTGTGTAGCCCAAGCTGCTCATTTCCCTCATGTGGGGATTTTCTTGTTCGTTTATTTTGTGGTGCTAGGGATCAAAACCAGGGCCTCAAGCTTTCAAGGCAAGCTTTCTTTCACTAAGCTACATCTCCTACCTGGAGATGTGTTCTTATATCATAACTGTGTACACATGTCTGCTCTCCTACCCAGCACCAGAGCCAATAGACTCTAGGATGAAAATAAATGAGAACATTTACAGAAAAACAAACCATTGCACACTGAACAAGTAGAGAATTTTCCTGTCATTATCCTCTAAATATAGTGTTACTACTTATATGGCATTTACATCGTAGTTAGGTTTTCTTGTTTGTTGTTTTGGTGTTTCAGGGTAGGTTCTCTCTAGCCCAGGCTGACCTGGAATTCACTCTGTAGTTTCAGTCTGGCCTTGAACTCACAGCAATCCTCCCACCTCTGCCTCCTGAGTAATGAGATCAAAGGTGTGCCCCACCACACCCAGCTAATTGTGTCAGGTTTTATAAACAGTTCAGAGAGGACTTCAAGGATATGGGAGAACACGAAAGGGGCCTTGGAACTGTGGCTGCCCAGGGACAAGGGTCCATGTATATAAATTCCTATACCAACTAGACAATCACAACTTTAACCATGGCACATGTTTCAGAAATAAACCACTGCCTTGATTTATTTTTTGTGGGGAGTGGGGTGGGGCTTAACGCAGGATCTCATTCTAGTCTAGGCTGACCTAGAACTCACTCTGTAGCCTAAGCTGGAGATAGCATGCCTGGGCTGGGACATTGTCTTGATATTCTTTTTAGGTTTGTTTTGTTTTTTTTGGGGGGGGGAGGGGTTCGAGGTAGTGTTTCACGCTAACCCAGGCTGACCTGGAATTCACTCTGTATTCTATGGTGATCCTCCTACCTGAGCCTCCTGAGTGCTGGGATTAAAGGCGTGCGCCACCACACCAGCTTGTTTTATTTTATTTTTTTGAGGTAGGGTCTCACTCTAGCCCAGGCTGATCTGGAACTCACTCTGTAGTTTCAGGCTGGCCTTGAACTCACAGTGATCCTCCTACATCTGACCTCCCAAGTGCTGGGATTAAAAGTGTGTGCTACCACACCTGGCAATACTTTCAATTATAGTAAGAACTACTGAGTACTCACAACACACAGGTTATAAGCTCACTGCTGGTGCACACAGACATGCGTGATACTGCTGCTTGTCACACAAGGAGACCGAGCACCAAAGCATGGCCTGCTGAGCACTTACTATGGCCTCACCCCTTCATCCTCATGGTCTCCCCTGCTCCCACCCGGGCAGGTGCTACCATGTCAACTCCCAACTGACTGACTCAGCCAGGAAGGCTGGCCAGGCAAAGAAAGCTGCCCAAGTTCCTTCTGTGCTCGCAGGCTGACCTCTGCAGCCCCAGGGACTGGGGACTGAAGGGTCCAGAAGGGAAAGCGCTCACTCTGGGAGAGCCTCGATGCAGGCCAGCACTGGGCAGCCCGAGAGCCTGCCCCCAAGTCCCTTCTTTCCAGGGCTGACCTGAACCCACCTCAGGTAGGGGCAGTCCGAGCAGCCGAGCCCCCGAGAGGTCCAGGTCACTGATGGTTGTCACAGTGACGGTGTGGTTGGGGTGGTCATACTGCACGGACTCTGTCTTTGCTGTCACCAGCCGCTCCAGCTCATCTGCCTCCTCTGCAAGGTGAGCACAGATCAGGTCTCAGCCTCTCCCTGGCCCTGGAGAGCAACTGCCCCTTTGTACCCACAAAGGTGCTGCCCAGGTGAGTGCTATAAATAAGCCTCTTGTCCCTGCATCTGACAAGCCAAGTGACACCACGGAGCTGTTCCACTCCCAGCCCCTCCAGTTCTCAGAAACTGGGCTCTCTGTTCAGACTCACTGTACCATGTGGTTTGGGACTCCTGGTCTCTGGTCCACTTGTCCGCAGACCGCCACTGGCCCCAGGCTAGCACCAAGAGCCCTAAAGCTCAGGAAGTCTCCTCCCTTACTCTCCCTTCCCCCAACATCAGTGACACAGAAATCCAAGGCTCTCTGGCTATTCTTCATGAGTGACCAAGGTGGGGACTTACCCAGTGCCTCCTCTCTCTCTGCCAGCATCTTCAGGTATTCCTGGTGGCGCTGAAGCAGAACGGGAAGGGGGCACAGTGAGCATGGCCTCTCAGCCCAGTCCCAGGCAAAGGCCCTGCTCACTACCACAGTCAGACTCAAGATGGGTCTCCCCTCACACTCCCCCGACCCAGGCTTGTCTCTGCCTGTCTAAACCATTCCCCAGACCTGACCACACTCCCTCTACTCTGCCCCTGCAGCAGCCTCCCTCCATCAGAGCCTATCAAGCCTCCTGAGTGGGAGGAGACCTCCCCTCGGCTTCCCCGCCCTCACCTCCTCCCGGAGCTTCTTCTGCTCCTGCTTCAGCCGCTGCTTCAGCTCCTCGATGGCTGCCTTCTTCCTCTCCACCTTCCGCTTGTGGAAGCCAGTCAGGTACTCCCTAAGGAAGGAGGCAGAAAGGCAGGAGAGTCACAGAGAGCTACAAGGAAAAAAGGACTGCCTCTAGAAAAACAGCCAACACTGTACTGTGTGCCAGGTACCATGTACCTGTGAACACATTTCACCCTTCTGTCAGCCTGCAAAACCCCCACCAGACCCCATTTCACAGACAGGGCACTGAGGCAAAGTCTAGTCGCACTCAAGGCCACAGAGATTACAGTCACACATCATTTAGTTCAAGGGTACGATGTGAGAAGTGACTTAGGTGGTTTTGTCCTTGTTTGAACATCGGAGTATATTTACACAACCTGGACCATACCGGAGCAAACACCTAAGCTGCATGCTACACCACCCCCACCCTCACTCTGTCCTTGACTGAAACATCATTATGTGACACATGCTGGAGAAAGTTTAGGAAAATGAGGAAGAAGCTGTCTCTTCCTACTCTTCTCTCCCAGACACCTGCCCGACCTGGGTTTCTTTTTTCTCCCTCCCTCACCCTTCCCCCAAGCAGTTTCACACTAGCCCAAGCTAAACTGGAACTCACTCTGTATCCCTACACTGCCCTTGAACTCACGGTGATCCTCCTACCTGAGCCTCCCAAGTGCTGGGACTAAAGGTGTGCACCACCATGCCTGGCTCTGATCTGGGTTTCTATGTCCTTAGTGGGTACAAATAAGGGTAGGTGGTGGACACATATGGGACAGGTGGGGGCCACTTCTACATTAGCAAATTTCATTTCTCAGAGAGTCACCTGTAGCAGGGGTTTCAAGAACACCTTCAGGGCTGGAGAGATGGCTTAGTGGTTAAGGCAATTGCCTGCAAAAGCCTAAGGACCCAGGTTCTGATTCCCCAATACCCACATTAAGCCAGATACTCAAAGTGGCACATGCATCTGGAATTCGTTTGCAGTGGCTAGAGGCCCTGGCACACCCATTAAAGAAAAAACTTTTTTTTTTTTTTCATTCAGACCTCCTGAACACACCTGTGGGGTAGGTAGGGCCAGGGCACACCCCCCCCCAGGAGTCTCCCTATGGTTCCTTGAGGTCTTGCTTCCTTCCCCCATTTGATCTCTCTGCTTAGTTCCAGTTGTTTGTTTTGTTGTTATTGGTAACTGAACCTAATGGCTCAAGCCAGTTAGGCCAGAGCTCTGCCATGGAACTATATTTCTAACCCTTTTTAAATGTTTTGTTTTTTTGAGATAGAGTCTTACTTGACCAGGAACTCTGTAGTCCCAGGCTGACCTCAAATTCAAGTGTTCCTCCTACCTCCGCCTCCCAAGTGCTGGCATTAAAGGCGTCCACTACCATGCCCAGTATTAATGGAAGTTTCTGTTGCCCCTGTGCACCACTAATTATTATTTGCACATGTGTATGCATGCCAGAACCCCTTGTCACTGCAAAGAATACCAGATGCATGTGCCCCTTTTGCATCCAAGGATACATGAACACTGGGGTTTTGAACTCTGGCCAATAGGCTTTGCAAGCAAGAGCCTTTAACTACTGAGCCATCTCCCCAGCCCACCCTTTTTTAAGAAAAAAAAATTATTTCTTTATTTATTTGAGAGAGAGAATGAGTACACCGGGCCTCCAGCCACTGCAAATGAACTCCAGAAGTATGTGCCACCTTGTGTATCTGGCTTACATGGATTCTGGGGAATCAAACCTGGCTTAGGCTGCACAGGCAAGTAAGTGCCTTAACCGCTAAGCCATCTCTCCAGCCCCCGCCCACCCACCCTTTTTAAAAATATTTATTTACTGGGCTGGAGAAATGGCTTAGTGGTTAAGCGCTTGCCTGTGAAGCCTAAGGACCACGGTTTGAGGCTCGATTCTCCAGGACCCACGTTAGCCAGATGCTCAAGGGGGCGCATGCATCTGGAGTTCCTTTGCAGTGGCTAGAGGCCCTGGCGCGCCCATTCTCTTCTCTGTGTGTCACTCTCAAATAAATAAATAAAAATGAACAAAAAAGTTAAAAAAATATTTATTTATTAAACAGAGAAAAAGAGAGGGGGCGTGTCAGGGCCTCTTCCCACTGCAAACGAACTCCAGACGCATGCACTACTACCTTGTGCATCTGGATTTTTTTTTTTTAAGGTAGGGTCTCACTCTAGCCCAGGCTGACCTGGAATTTACTATATCATCTCAGGGTAGCCTCTAACTCACGGCGATACACCTACCTCTGCCTCCCAAGTGCTGGGATTAAAGGCGCCCGCGCCACCATGACCGGTTGCATTTGGCTTTACGTGGGCATTGGGAAAACGAACCTCGGTCTTTTGGCTTTGTCAACAAGCGCCTTAACGGCTAAGCCATCTCTCCAGCCCCCTTTTTAACTTTTAGTTGTGGGTCAGGGTCTCCATAAATTGCCTAGACTGGCCTTGAATTTGCTCTGTAACCCAGGCAGGCATTGAATGTGCAATCCTCCTGCCTCAGCATCCCGAATAGCTGAGATTACAGGTCTGAGCCACCAGACCCGTGAATTACAGTTTTGTTAGAGCGCTCGGCACTGGGGTTTTCGAAGACCCGCTACTATGTGCCATTTGTCCACCGCCACACTGAAGGGCAGAGGTTCGGCTGCCAAGCCCCAAGCCTGGCACGCTGCAGGGCCCGTAGGCGTCGGGCGAGGGAACGAATTACAGCAAGCCACTCTCATCCTATTCGCCCATCAGTCATCGATGATGGTGGAGAGCCCAGAATGTGACGGGAAGATGGAGTGGGCCGGACTCGGGTGGTCCAAGGCTCCGCTTCCATTCGGCCAGCGTCGGGGAGCGCGGGAGCTGCGGGCCAGGGGCGGAACCGGAAGAGCCTTCGGCGTGAGCGCGCACGACCGGACTGGGCCGCGGCCTTGCGAGGCCGCCCGAGGAGGCCGTGGGAAGCGAGGCACTTCACTCACCGCCGCTTCTCTTCGTTGAAGCTGAGAACGAGCCGCGGCCGCCGGTCACCGCTGTCTCGCTTCTTCTTCTTGTTGCGGCCCATAACGCCGAGGCTTCTGTCGGCGAGGCTCCTTTGGCCTGAAGCACTTCCGGGTGTAGCACTTTCAGCGTCCCGTCGGTGCGCATCTCGCGGCGTTGCTCCACAGTTCCGCACGCCTGGCCGCTCCTATTAAAGGTTCCGGCCTTCTGTAGGATCTCAGCGCCGCCCTCTCCCCAGACTGTGGTCAGTGAGCTGGGAACCAGATCCCATCAGCCAGAACACACAAAAACCACTGATCTAGTTTCTTTTTAACTTTTTTTCTTGTTTTGGCTTTTGGAGGTAGGATCTCACTCTAGCCCAGGCTGACCTGGAATTCACTATGTAGTCTCAGGGTGGCCTCGAACTCACAGCGATCCTCCTACCTCTGCCTCCCGAGTGCTGAGATTAAAGGCGTGAGCCACCACCCTCGGCTCTAAAAAAAATTTTTTTTTCTAGTCACGGTCTCGCTCTAGTCCAGGGTGACCTGGACTTCATTCTGTAGTCTCAGCTGGCCTCAAACTCAAGAGTGATCCTCCTACCTCAGCCTCTCCTGAGTGCTGGGAATAAAGATGTGCACCACCACGCTCGGCTGTGTTATAATTTTTAAAATATTTTATTTTTATTTATTTGACAGAGAAAGACTCGGGGAGGAGAAAGAGAGAGAATGGGCCCGCCAGGGCCTCCAGCCACTGCAAAGGAAGTCCAGACCCGTGCGCCCCCTTGTGCATCTGGCTAACATGGGTCCTGGGGAATCGAACCTGGGTCCTTTGGCTTTGCAAGTAAATGCCTTAACTGCTGAGCAATCCCTCCAGCCCTGTTATAATTTTTGGTTTGTTTGTTTGTTTTTGTTTTTTTCGAGGTAGGCTCTTACTCTAACTCAGGCTGACCTCAAACTCATGGTGATCCTCCTACCTCGCCTCCTGAGTGCTGGGATTAAAAGCATGCACCACCATGCCCAGCTCTAATTTTTTAAATATTTATTTTTTATGTATTTATTTGAGAGAGAGACAGAGACAGACAGAGAGAGAGAGAGAGAATGAGGCAGAGAGGGAGAGAATGGGCTGTGTATCTGCCTTACTTGGGTCCTGGAGAATCAAACCTGGGTCCTTAGTCTTCACAGACAAGTGCCTTAACAACTAAGTCATCTCTCCAGCCCTAAAAATATTTTTATTTATTTATTTATTTGAAAGGAGGGAGCAATAGAGAGCACTAGGGCCTCTTACAGCTGCAAACAAACTCCAGATGTATGCATCATTTTGTCCATCTTTACGTGGGTACTGGGAATCAAGCCTGTGCCATCAGGCTTTGTCAGCAAGCACCTTTAACCGCTGAGCCATCTCTCCAGTCCCACTGATCATGATTTGGTACAGATAGTGTCATCTCTAGTGATTTCCATGAGAGAGCCAACCTGCCTGGACTTGAATACAGGTACTCACAGCTGTGTGATCCTGGTCCACTGCTTCCTCACTGTGCCTCAACCTTACCTGTAAAGTAGGAATAATTGTAATGACTGCTTAGTTCTCATTAGATGGTGATGCACCACTGTGGTACTTTGAATGTATGTCCCCCATAGATGCAGGTGTCTTTTGTTTGTTTGGTTTTGCTCATTCATTTAATTGAGAGAGAGAATGGGCGTGCCAGAGCCTCTAGCCACTGCAACAAACTCCAGAGGCATATGCCATGGTTTCATGTGGGTACTGGGGAATTTAATGGGGGTCCTTAGGCTTTGCAGGCAAGTGCCTTAACCTCAGAGACATCTCTCCAGCCCCATTAGGTGTTTTATTAAAGCTTGTAACTTGGGTATACAGCCACCTGGCTGGGTGCATGTCATTGGGGAGGGGTCTGAATTCCAGCCTGAAGGTTTACAGAGAGGTTTTGTGCTCCAGCTGTGCTTGCTTGTGGTGCCGTCTGTCGGGTGGTCTCTCTCAGCTTGGATTTATTAATGGGAGCCAGCTTCTTCTGCCATTTGACGGAACTTCCCCTGGATCTGTAAGCTTGAAATAAACCCTTTCCTCCCATAAACTGTGTCTGGTTTGGATGTTCATCCCAGCAATGTGAAGTTGACTCCAACAACCGGATACCTTTTTAAAGGAATTGCTGAAATCTAAACCCAGTATTTCTGCTTCATTGCAATGGAGCAAGAGGGTCTTGGCCAGCATTTCCATTTCTAGCAAGTTCTCAGATGATGTTGGATATTGATAGTGCACACACTAAACTTTTTTTCTAAAAGATTTTTATTTTATTTATTTATTTGAGAGAGAGAGAGAGAAAGAGGCAGAAAGAGAGAAAGAGAATGGACTGGGTGCGCCAGGCCTCCAGCTACTGCAAATGAACTCCAGATGCATGTGCCCCCTTGTGCATCTGGCTTTATGTGGTTATTGGGGGAGCAGACCTGGGTCCTTAAGCATTTGCAGGCAAACGCCTTAACCACAAAGCTGTCTCTCCAGCCCGTGCACTAAACTTTGAGCGCCATGATTGTGGTGGATAAGTGAGTTATATCAAGAGTGTATAACATAATAGTGTGCCATACTCGAGTTTGCTGCACAAGCTCCTCCTGCTCTGTGCCTCAGTTTCCCCAAGTATGGAAATGGAGGGCATGTAAAAACACCTTTCACTAAAGCTGAGAGCCAGGAAGTGAAGGCATTCAGTAACCCAACACCGGACAGGTGTTTAGCGCCTCGGTTGCATGACTAAATCCCCATTCTCTACACCATAGGTATTTGCCCTGTCAAGTCCTGTGCTGGGTTTTGCAGAGGCAGTTGCTGCCCTTGACTTCCAGGATTGGCCCTGTGGCTGGGTCAATGATCATTATGGCCCAGCGGAGACCTTTGTAGCAAGAAGCTCAGAAGCCTGCAGAACTCAGGGTTGCCTGCACCAGAGTGGAGGATAAGGAGGGCTTCTCAGAGGAACTGGGTAATCAGAAATTACAGACGCAAGCTAGGCATGGTGGCGCACGCTTTAATCCCAGCACTTGGGAGGCAGAGGTAGGAGGATCGCCATGAGTTTGAGGACACCCTGAGACTACATAGTGAATTGTAGATCAGCCTGAGCCAGAGTGAGACCCAACCTCGAAAAAAAAAAGTAATTACAGACACTTAGGACCCACTCTTATCCTTGGTCAATGTAGGGAGATGGAAGCCCAGAGAGCAGGTAAGCCACACATATTGAGTGCCTACTGTGTACTCAGGCACACAGAGACTGTGGCAAAGCTGGGAACTGAATCTGGGTTTCAGGTCTCCCTGCCCCACTCTGTGGCCACTCCATCAGCAACCAACATGACCCTGGAGGGCAGAATGTAGGCTGTTACCATGAATTTTGGAAGAAGCCAGGCTCACAGTAGGCATGGCACCCCATAAGTGTTAAGTTCATGCCATAAGGGTTCTCCCCTTGAGGGTTCTACGTGGGAAGCCTTTGTGGCTGGAGAGATGGCTCAGAGGTTAAAGGCACTTGCTTGCAAAGCCTAATGGCCCAGGTTTTTTGTTTTTGTTTTCAAAGTAGGGTCTCACTGTAGCCCAGGCTGACCTGGAATTCACTGTGTAGTCTCAGGGTGGCCTCAAACTCATGGCAATCCTCCTACCTCTGCTTCCTGAGTGCTTGGATTAAAGGCCTGTGCCACCACACCTGGAAGGCCTGAGTTTAATTCTCCAGTACCCACATAAAGCTAGAACAAAGTGGTGCATGCGTCTGGAGTTCTGTTTGCAGTGCTGAGAGCCACTAGTGTGCGCTCTCTCTCTCTCTCTCTCTCTCTCTCTGTGCTTGCAAATAATTAATAAATAAAAAATATTTTTAAAAAGTTTACCTTGGGCTGAAGAGATGGCTTAGCGGTTAAGCGCTTGCCTGTGAAGCCTAAGTCCCCGGTTTGAGGCTTGATTCCCCAGGACCCACATTAGCCAGATGCACAAGGGGGCGCATGCGTCTGGAATTTGTTTGCAGTGGCTAGAAGCCCTGGAGCTCCCATTCTCTCTTTCTCTCTCTCTCTATCACTTTCTCTCTGTCACTCTCAAATAAATAAATAAAAATGAACAAAAATAAAAAAAAAAAGTTTACCTCTTGCCAGGTATGGTGGTGCAAGCCTTTAATCCCAGCACTCAGGAGACAGAGGTAGGGGAGTCGCCATGAGCTTGAGGCCACCCTGAGACTACACAGTGAATTCTAGGTCAGCCTGGGCTAGAGTGAGACCTTACCTTGGAAAAAACAAAAATAAAATAAAATATTTATTATTTTTAGGGTTTTTTAAAAAATCATTAATTTATTTGAGATAGAGAGTGAGAATAGGGCATACCAGGGTCTCTTGCTGCTGCAAACAAATTTCAGATGCATGTGCCACTTTGTGCAAATGGTTTACGTAGATACTGGGGAATTGAATCTAGGCAGACAAGCTTTGCAAGCCCTTGCCTTTAACCACTGAGGCATTTCCAGCCCCACATAGAGTCTTAAAGGGGTGAAGGGATCCAGCATTCACAGAACCCCTAACCAAGTGCCAAGCAGCATGCACTTCTAGTACCTCTATTAGTCCTCACCACCCCATGGGATTAATAGCAGTAGTAACTCAATTTGACAGAGGAACCAGCTTCATTCAGAGGTGTTGTGTAACTAGTCCAAGAGCACACAGCCATGGAACTGGGGTGTGAACCTGTCGGCTCCAATCCCAGTGGCTTCTATTCTTTCCTGTCCCAGGGCTCTCTTCTGGTGCGTAGCCAGCCACGTTCATTCAGCCAGTGTGTGGCGAGAATCAGTGAATTGTGAAGATGTCAGCCTAGGGGGACGTTTTCTCCTTTGTCCAGCAGAGGGCGCGCCTCCACAGCCAGGCTGTCAAAGCTGGTTTTCTCTGGGTGGCCTACTTGGGAGCCCCAGAAAAACGTGGAGATGGAGTGTGGCTCATGGGAACCCGAAACAAGTGCGGTCCGTGATTTTTTTATATTTTACTTATTTATTTATCTACTTACTTGATAGAGAAAAAGACAGAGAGACAATGAGCACCAGGGCCTCTAGCCACTGCAAAGGAACTCCAGATACAGGCACCGCCTTGTGTATCTGGCTTACCTGGGTCCTGGGGAATCCAACCTGGGTCCTTAGGCTTTGCAGGGCAACTGCTAAGCCATTTCTCTAGCCCTCCAATGCTTTTTTTTGTGGTAGGGTCTCGCTATAGCTCAGGCTGACCTGCAATTAACTAGGTAGTCTCAGGCTGGCCTCGAACTCACAGAGAACCTCCTACCTCTACCTCCCAAATGCTGGGATAAAAATTGTGTGCAACCACACCTGGCTTCCTCCCATGCTTTTTGGCTCTCTCTCTCTCTCCTCCCCTTCTCTCTTTCCCTCTCTTTTTGGTTTTTTTATCCTAGCCCAGGCTGACCTGGATGGAATTCACTATGTAGCCTCAGGCTGTCCCCGAATGTACTGCAATCTGGAGTCCTAGGATTAAAGGCATGTGCCTCCAAGCAGGATGCTCTTTGGCTCTCTTATAGATGTGTCTCCACACCAGGTTCCAGGGGACTGTAGGACATGCGGAACCTTCACCCTGTTACGGAGAACTCAGGCTGGGAAGGGAAGAGACTCCTCCTAGGGTGCCTGATGTCCTAGAGAAAGAGATTTGCTAGCCTCCCTCCCCCCACCACCCTCAGGACAGTGTGCCTTAGATTTGATGCAGCCCAGGGAAATTCTGACTTGAAGCCTTCCAGAACTTTGGCTCAGTTCCCTCAGCCGTCTCCCTGGAGTTAAGAGGAGCTCTGAGAACATGGGCCAGCCGGCAGCAAGGAAAAAGCGCAGGCAAGGGTGGCCCCAGTGTCCGCTTTGACCACTTGTCCTGCGTGTGAGGGGGGCAGGCTAAGCACCGCTGGCACAGAGGTCTGAGCCTGAGCTTGAGAAGAGGCCTCTGGAAGCCAGGGGCAAGCACACACAGCGCAGGCCTGGTGAGCTGCCTGCCCTTTGTTCCCCAAGAGCTGTGTATATACATCTGGGCCTCTAGTTGACCAGCTCCCCTCTCAGTCCCCTGCAGGGGCCCACCCAGACACCCCCAGCTCCACCTGCCACAGGATCAGGCTGGCACTCAGCCCGTGTTCCCGTTGTTAGAGAGGGGACCTGCTTGGGGCTTCACAGCCAGCCTAGTCCTCCTGGCTGCCTTCATGTTCCAGAAGAGGGGACCTGTAGCCTAGGACCACAAAGCGAGGATGCCTGCTTGTATTCCTGTTGGGTCATTTTGCCACTCACTGCCCATTTCTTCTCCTTCAAATAAGTAATGACACAAAGGTTTGCAAGAGATGGGAGACCACCACCCACTAGACATTTATCATGTGCCCAGGGTGAGACTTGACCCCCAAGTAATATGTCATTTAATTTCCACAACAGCCCCTCAAGCTATGTGTATTATCCCCCATGTATAAATCATAAACTGAGGCTCAGAGACGTCCACTAACAGGCACACACATACAGCTGAAATACAAATATTGGACTAGAGAGATGGCTCAATGGTTGAGGCGCTTGCCTGCAAAGCTTAATGAGCTGGGTTCAATACTCCAATACCCACATAGAAGCTGGCTGCACAAAGTGGCACATGCATCTGGAGTTCGTTCACAGTGACTAGAGGCCCTGGCGTGCCCACCCTCTCTCTCCTTGCAAATAAATAAGATAAAAATATTTTTTAAAATACAGCTGGGGAAGAGCCAGGCATGGTGGCGCACGCCTTTATTCCCAGCAGTTGGGAGGCAGAGGTAGGAGGATCACCATGAGTTCGAGGCCACCCTGAGACTACATAGTGAATTCCAGGTCAGCCTGAACTAGAGTGAGACCCTACCTCAAAAAACAAACAAACAGGGCTGGAGAGATGACTTAGTGGTTAAGCACTCGCCTGTGAAGCCTAAGGACCCCGGTTCGAGGCTCGATTCCCCAGGACCCATGTTAGCCAGATGCACAAGGAGGCGCACGCATCTGGAGTTTGTTTGCAGTAGCTGAAGGCCCTGGCGCACCCATTCTCTCTCTCTCTCTCTGCCTCTTTCTCTGTCTGTTGCTCTCAAATAAGTAAAAATAAACAAAAATTTAAAAACAAACAAACAAAAACCACAACAACAAAAAAACAGCCAAGGGCTGGAGAGATTGCTTAGTGGTTAAGGCTCTTGCCTGCAAAGCCTAAGGACTCAAGTTCAACTCTCCAGATCCCATGTAAGCCAGATGTACAAAGTGATGCAAGCACACAAGGTTGCACATGCACACAAGGGGGTGCACACGCCTGGAATTTGATTGCAGTGGCTGGGGCCCTGGCAGTGCCAATTCTGTTTCTCACTTGTATTAAGAAAAGAAAAAGTCAAGCCGGGCGTGGTGGCACACGCCGTTAATCCCAGTACTTGGGAGGCAGAGGCAGGAGGATTGCTATGAGTTCGAGGCCACCCTGAGACTCCATAGTGAATTCCAGGTCAGCCTGGGCTAGAGTGAAACCCTACCTTGAAAAACCGAAAACAAAAAAAAACACCCACCAGATCTTTTCTTTCCCTGAGGTAAGGTCTTGCTATGTCGCCCAGGCTGGCCCTAAATGATCCTCCTGCCTCAGCTTCCCGAGTGCCTGGGACTGTGTGCATGACCAGCCCCACCTGACTGCACATTTGTGTGTTTATGTATACAGGTCAGAGGTCAATCTCAAGTGTGGCACCATCTACCTTGCCTTGTTCTCAACCAGTCTCTCCTTGGCCTAGAGATCACCAACTAGGCTAAACTGCCTCAGCAAGAGAGCCCCAGGGATCCTCCCATCTCTAACGCCTCAGAACTGGGATCACAGGTATTAACCACCATACCCAGATTTTTAAAAAAAATTTTAAAGGTTTCTTTTTTGTTTATTTTTATTTATTTATTTGAGAGCGACAGAGAAAGGCAGATAGAGAGAATGGGCGTGCCAGGGCCTCCAGCCACTGCAAACGAACTCTGTAGTTGTGGCCCCCTCATGCATCTGGCTAATGTGGGTCCTGGGGAATCGGAGCCTTGAACCGGGGATCCTTAGGCTTCACAGGCAAGCGCTTAACCGCTAAGCCATCTCTCCAGCCCCAGATTTTTTTTTTTTTTAATGTGGAGATTGAACTCATGTCCTCATGTTGTGAGGCAAAGACTTTACTCACTCAGCACTACCCTCAGCCTGACTCTGCATCTTTTTTTTGTTGTTTTTTATTCATCTTCATGTGTACGTGCACGGGTGTGCCATGCAATCAGTTGCCTGCCCACTTTATGTGAGTGGCCGGAGAATTGAGTCCAGGGCTAGCAGGCTTTGCAAGCAAGTGCCTTTAGCCACAGAGCCATCTCCCAGGCCGTTTTTCTTTTCTGAGGCAGGTTTCAGCTATTTCGCCCAGGCTGGCCTTGAATTCATGGTGATCCTCTTGCCTCAGCCTCCCACAGGCCCTTGGATTATCGGCATCAAAGCCCAGCGGCTTTCTAGCTTTTGCGAAAGCAAATGAGATCCACCTGGCCGTTCATCCCTGCCCGTCCCGCTGTTCTGTCACCATTGGGAACAGTTCTTCATCACTGATCACAGAGCTCTTCACTATGTGCTGGCTTCTGCTTGGCCTGGGAACCTTGGGGGAGGGGGAGAGAAGAGAGGCCCCTGGGATAAGGGGGGACACTTGGAGGAGTGACTGGATGTGAAAGTAGGTCAGGCCTGGGAACCAGAGCCCCCTCACTCACACACACACACACACACACACACACACACACACACAACTGAGTCAGGAGAGCAAAGGCAGCTGCCTTTATTGAGAACTGTGGACTGGCTGGGCAGCTTCATTCGAAGGCCATGCACTTGATTTTGAAGTCACCATCAGCTGCCATGTAGTTGATGGCCTCCAGGTTGAGGCGGTTGGGGAACTTGAATTGGTGGCCGTCTGGCAGAGTGATGGTCAGGTCAGCCTGGTTGAAGGAGACACACACCTGGAGAGTGGGGGGAGAGCAGTGAGCCCCTAGGGACCTGGGCGCACCCAGACTCCTGGTGCAGAAAGAGGTTGTGGAGTGATGATCAATATCGGGGAAAGCTGGCAGGGCCGGCCTCCACATCGGGCCTTTCATGAAAGCCATCTCTGCCCAGTCCACCCAGAGCCCTGTCAGGCCTTGGTGCTACCTACCTCGACCACAGTCCCAGGCTGGAAGGGGAAAGCAGGTTCCCGGTGCTCAGCTCCCCAGGTTCCTTCCTCCTTGCTGTTGCACACGATGGTGTTGGCATCCCCGTGGGCATTGAAGCGGGGGTTGAAGTGTAGACACAGGTTGTTGCTGTCCTTACCCAGGTTCAGCACGAAGCTAGGGAGTGATGGGTGGGTTTGAGGCCGGCTCCAGGTGCATACCAGTGTGCCCCACATTATACCATGCATGCACCTCGCTGGGACTTAATCAGCAGGGAGACCAGACACCTAGATTCTAGTTCTGGCCCTGCCGCCTACTTACTGTGTTACCTTGAGCTAGTCCTCGCCCCTCTCTGGGTCTCGATTTCCCCTAATGTATAACGGGAGGTGTCCTAAGGGATCTCTGAGGCGATGGCTGTGCTGATAGGCAAAGGCACTCCCAGACATTAGTTTCTGTCCAGGCCTATTAGATCAAGGGTGAGGCCTCTCCTGATGGTGCTGGGTCTGTCTTGTACACTGCTCGATCCCTGGTGCCCTCTACACAGCAGCTGCTCCATTACTGTGGCCAATGATCAACTACTGTTGCATGGGGTTGATAGCAATGCTTGCCTCTGAGGTCTGGAAAGCACAGAAGAGGGAGGAGTCTCTTCCCAACCTCAGCTGCTCCTCACAAATGGTACTGATGGGCCCAGCCTTTCTTCCTCCATACAACCCATGCCCTGTATCTTTCCACCCTGCTCTGTTAACAAACCGAGGCTCTGGACTGGGGAGACGGCTCAGCAGTTAAAGGTGTGCGTGAGTATAAAACCTGCCGGCCTGGGTTCAACTCCCCAGTACCCATGTAAAGCCAGAGGCACAAAGTGGTGCATATATCTGGAGTTCCTTTGCAGTAGCAAGAGGCCCTAGTGTGCCCATTCTCTGTCTCTCTGCTTGCAGGTATATAAAAAAAAAATAGGGAGCCCATGGTGGTGCACCCCTTTAATCCCAGCACTTTGGAGGCTGAGATAGAAGGATCGACATGAGTTTGAGGGCAGCCTGAGACTACATAGTGAATTCCAGGTCAGCTTGAGCTAGAGTGAGAACTCAAAAAATCAAAAAAAGAAAAAAAAAGAAAAAAGAAAAGAAAGAAAAAGGCTAGAGTGACGGCTTAGCAGCTAAGGGACTTGCCTGTGAAGCCTAAGAACCCAGGTTCAATTCCTTAGTACCCACGTAAGCCAAATGCACAAGGTGGCATATGCATCTGTAGCTTGTTTATAGTGACTAGAGGTCCTGGTGTGCCCATTCTCTCTGCCTCTCTCTCAAGTAAGTAAGCCGACTTACTGTTTATCTTAAAAATAACTGTAGCTGAGCTGGGTGTGGTGGCGCACACCTTTAATCCCTGCACTTGGGAGGCAGAGGTAGGAAGAGCGCCATGAATCTGAGGCCACCTTGAGACTACATAGTGAATCCCAGGTCAGCCTGGGCTACAGTGAGACCCTACCTCGAAAACCCAACAAATAAAATAATAATAATTGTAGGTGGAAATTAGTTGTACTTGTAGAATAAAAATGTTTGAGCCAAAAAAAATTTTTTAAAAAGAAGCTGGAAGCCAGGCATGGTGGCACAGGCCTTTAATTCCAGCACATGGGAGGGAGAGGTAGGAGGATCATTATGAGTTTGAGACCACCCAGAGACTACATAGTGAATTCCAGGTCAGCTACAGTGAGACCTTACCTCGAAAAAACAACAACAACAAAACAACCATAAACTGGGTGTGGTGGCACAAGCCTTTAGTCCCAGCACTCGGGAGGCAGAGGAAGGAGGATCACCTGTGAGTTTGAGGCCTCCCTGAGAGTACATAGTGAATTCCAGGTCAGCCTGGGCTAGAGTAAAACTCTACCTTGAAAAACTAAAAAAATCCTATATATGTATATATAACAGATGGGGAATGCCTGCAAAGCGGACCTAGGGTCCATTCCCCAAGTCCTACGTAAGGCAGATGCACATGGTGGCACATGCATTCTCTCTCTCTCTCTCTAATAAATAAGTTAAAAAAAAAAGAAAAAATGCTAAGTACTTTTGTTTCTTACCACTGAATTTAGGAATACACACTTAAAGTTCCAATAATATTAAAGGTGGAAACCGGTAAGTTTTGACATTAAACTCAAGCCACAGAAAGTTTCTGGAACAATTCCTAAATTAAAAATTTATGACAATTTAAAATGGAATAAAAGTAATTACACAAAGCTGGAATATGGTCATTGAAAAGAATGTCATGGCAAAATAAAGCCAGGTGCTTTAATTCCCAGCACTCGGAAGGCCAAGGTAGGAGGATCGCTGTGAGTTAGAGGTTAGTTGAGACTAAATAATCTATTTCAGGTCAGCCTGGGATAGAGCGAGACCCTACCTGAGAGAGAGAGAAAAAAAAAAAAAAAGAAAAAAAGAAAAGAAAAGAAAAAATAAACTGAGGTTGAGTGAGGTTGGGTAACTGATCCAAGGTCACATGGCTATTGAGAAGCTAGGCCTGCAAGCTGAATGAATGATGAGGAAGCAAGGAAGGAATCAAAGAGCGCTCGGGGTGGGAAGGAGGGTCCTAGAGGAGGGTAGGGGGAGACCCCTCCCACCCCATCCTCTTCCACCCCAGCCTGCCCCGCCCAGAGCGGCAGCTGCGGCTGCAGCTGGTTTAGTTTAAGAAGCTCCAGCCGGGAGGCAAGGGGCGACCACGGCGGGGGCGCCCGGCCCCTGCGAGGAAGTGACTCACCCAGAAAAGGCAGCCTCGGCAGCTGGCCATTAACCCCCTGCGGGCTGGGGAGAAGCGGCTCCAGCCGACCACGCCCATCCCACCCACCCGCGGACCCTGGCCTGCCCGCCCTTCCCGCACCTGCTGCCCCCTCACCTCTTGGCATCCGGGGACACCTCGCCCCGCACTTTGAGGCACTCCCCAGGTTTGAGGTTCAGGTTGCTGGCGACCAGACCCTGTGCAAAGAAAAGGCCCCCGTTAGGACAGAGGCAGGCGAGCGGGGAGGAGGACGTGGACGTGGCCTCTGCAGGCGGCATTGTCTGGGGGTGGGGATGGGAAGAGGGGGGTCGTTCCCACCCTGGGTGCGCTGACCAGCCCTATGGGAAGCAGAGGGGACCGGGTTGAAGTTCTACTGTAGATTGCTGTGTGGTTTTGGGAAAGTCCCAGTTCCTGGCAGGGTGTCTCACAGGGTTCTGAGGACAAGTGCTAGAGTCACAGATCAGCTTGGCCCTGGGGGTGGGGTGGCACCTCTACTCCTCAAGTAGCGGATGGATGGACAGGACCGGGCCGGGAGTGGGCAAGCTGCTTGCTCTAGCTGAACCCTCGGAGGGGTCGACTTCCCTCAGGGAAAGGAACTGGCCTGGGGCTCCCAGGACCTCCCAAGTTCCCCCTGCAGGACTCTCTGCCAAGAGGTGCAAGGCCAGGGGGCACAGCTGCCGACAGGGTGGCTCAGGCTCAGCGAGCCGGAGCTGGTTCCAGCACATATGGCCGGCCACTACTGGCCACTGCCAGCCAGCGGAGTGACTGGGCAGGAGTTAACTGGTATGTTTCCTTTCCAAATTCAACTTTTTCCCTAGGGGTATGCAGGAGATTCTTGCCTTCTCCTCAGCCCACCCCACCTCAGCCTGGGGTAGGGGTTAGGTCCCCCAACCCCCACCAGAACAGCCGCCACAGAATCTAACCTGTCTCAGGCCCTGGAGGTTTTTAAGAGGTCTTTGGAGCAAGAGAGTGACTGAGCCCTGGCCCTGTGGCAGGGGACAGCTGCGGGGGGTGGGGTGGGTCCGGAGACTGGCGTGGAGGAGGGGGCAATGGACAGTAGCCTGGGCCAAAGTGTTCCCCTACCCCCCCATCGGCCACGCCCTTTCCACTCCACTTCTCAGAGCTACAAAATTACAGAATATTGGGCCTTGCAAGACATAATTCCGCTGCCAGGCCTTGAAAGAATCCAAAACATTCTTAAGCCAGAGAAAGCCTTTGCGGGGACTGTGACGCCCACCCCCATTTTACAGATGTGGCACTTGAGGAGGAGAAAAGAAAAGGCACTGATCTAAAGGCCACATCGCTGAGACTAGAACCCAGCTCCTGACCTGTCCTGCTCTCCCGGGCCATCTGCTTTTACCCCACTACCCCAGATTCGAATGGGGGAGGGGGTCCCACACTCACACAAGACATGACTGAGGCTGAGAAAGTTCCAGCAATCGGCTGCACCAGCTGTCCGAAGACTCCACCCGAGACGACAGGCCTCTGGGCCGCTCCCACCCTTTTAAGTGAACCAGACCTCGTGGGTCCCGCCCCCTTCGAAACTGAGCCAATCGTAAGTCAGGACAGGGATGGGGGTCCACTTAGAGGCGGAGTCAAAAAAAATTTTAAGCGTGTTCTGGAGCAGAGGTGACCAATCAGAGAGGTCACCCCTCCCCCTCCTGCTGAGCTCCTCCCCCAGCGTCCAAACTCTTCCAAAAAAAAATCAAAAAAAAAAAAAAAAAGTGCTGTGGCAGAGATTGGGGGAGGCCAGTGGAAAATAGTTTGAGGATGAGTTAGGCCCCAGAGTTGGCGGGAAAGGACCTGGGGCCAGCAGGCATATTGGGGGAGGGGTGCTCGGAGGAGCGGGCCGGGGGCTGAGAAGCCCGCAGGGAATTAGAACCAGGGCTAGCGATGCTGCCAGCCAGCAGCCCCGGGTGTGGCTCAGCTGTGGGCCTCGGTGGAGGACTGAAGCCCCATCACCGCAAAGCCCCGGATCCGCCCGGGCCTCCCCCGGAAGCTGTGACTGCGGCTGCGGCTCGTGCTGCTCGCTAGGGCTAAAGAAAGACCGGGCTGGGTGCCAGGTCCGAGACTGCCGTCCTTGCCTCGCACCAGGGCCTGCAGAGGGCTCTCGGAGGGGACAGCCTCGGGCCTGTCTGACAGTGGCAATCCAGGGTGAACCCACTGCACCCCAGACTCTGCATCACCCTTTATGAGGTCAGGCAGGACCATCTTGTCCACGTCCACCTGTGTGCCTGGCTCTCAGAGGAGCCCCACCCAGTCTCTGCTGTCCAGGAGTCTAGGCTGGAGTATATAGAATCTGACCATGGACCTCATTAACAAATACCAACACGGTGGGTTCCGTGGGTCCTTGGGAAGGGGTGCGTCCCCAGAGGGAGACCGCAGAAGTGTGGAGGAGGGTCTTGGAGGATGCCTGAAGAAGGGAGGGATTACATTCCAGCTGGGCAAAGGCCAGGTTTGGGGAACAAGAAATCTCTGGGGGGCTGGAGAGATGGCTTAGCGGTTAAGGCGCTTGCCTGCAAAGCCAAAGGATCTAGGTTCCACTCCCCAGGGCCCATGTAAGCCACATGCACAAGGGGGTGCACGCATCTGAAGTTCGTTTGCAATGGCTGGAGGCCCTGGCGCTCCCATTCTCATTCTCTCTGTCTATTTTTTTCTTTTTTTTTTTTTTGGTTTCTTCGAGGTAGGGTTTCACTCTAGTCCAGGCTGACCTGTAATCCACTGTGTAGTCTCAGGGTGGCCTTGAACTCAAGGTGAGCTACCTACCTCTGCCTCCCAAGTGCTAGGATTAAAGGCGCCCTGCTTTATTTATTTATTTGAGAGACAGAGAGAGATACAGAAATAGGCAGGTAAACCAGGCATGGTGGCGCACACCTTTAATCCCAGTTCAAGGCCGCCCTGAGACTACATAGCGGATTGCCGGTCAGCCTGAGCTACAGTGACACCCTCCCTCGAAAAACGAAAAAAGAAGTATCTGGGCATTTAAGACAAAGATGGTGGTTGAGGGTTAGGAAGGGCCTCATGGAACACATAGAAAGGGTTCGGTATTGGGCTGGAGAGATGGCTTAGTGGTTAAGCGCTTGCCTGTGAAGCCTAAGAACCCAGGTTTGAGGCTCAATTCCCCAGGACCCATGTTAGCCAGATGCACAAGGGGGCGCACCCATCTGGAGTTCGTTTGCAGTGGCTGGAGGCCCTGGAGCACCCACTCTCTCTCTGTTGCTCTCAAATAAATAAATAATATGTACTAAATAAGTGAACAGAAAAGAGTTCGGTAGCTGGGCGTGGTGGCGCACGCCTTTAATCCCAGCACTTGGGAGGCAGAGGTAGGAGGATCACCATGAGTTTGAGGCCACTCTGAGACTACATAGTGAATTCCAGGTCAGCCTGAGCTAGAGTGAGACCGTACCTCGGAAAAACCAAAAAAAAAAAAAAAGGTGAGTGAGTATTCACAAGTGAAATTCCCAGAAAAGTCACACCTGTGCTAAACATTCTACAAGCCTGACTGAAAGAAACATCTATGGTTTTGGGAGGTTGAAATAGAGCAGATCCAGAGCCAAATCATCTTGGGCTGTCTCAGCCCCCCCTAAAAAGCCATTTATTGTCCACAACTGCGTGTGACCTGACGATCTATTTGGAATGGAATGGGGGAAAGACAGTGGCCTAACCAAAGGGGAGGCCTGCCCTGCCCTATTGGCCACACCCTTCTCGCTCCCAACCCCTAGCCACAGAATTACAGAATGTTGCACCTTATGAGTCCTATCTAGGCTGCCAGATCTTGGAGGAATCCAGAACATTCTTAAACCAGAGAAGGTCTTGCAGGAGTATGACACCCATCCCCATTTCACAGATGTGGTAACTGAGGGTCAGAAAAGGCACTTGTCTTAAGACCACACAGCTGGGACTGGAACCCAGCTCCTGGACTCCCCTGCTCTCCAGGGCCACCTAATTCTACCTGGTCCCCTGGGGTGGAGTGGGAGTCCACACAAGCCACGACAGTCCCAGAGAATGTTCCCCTAGCTTCAACCAACCCGGAGGCTAAGAATGTCATCTGATAAGGTGGGCAGTCTGTAACAGAGATCCCCCTGCTTTGCCATAGCCTGCCTACCTGATGTTTCCACTGATGTATTTGAAAAACGTCTTGATTCAAGACTCTTTGTTCTGCTACTATAAAAACGTCATGAAACTGTTATCACGTTGGAACATGATATTTGGGGTAACGTAAATCTGTGTGTGTCCCTAAGCCCTAGTTATTCATATTTGGTTCCAGAATAAACTATCTCTTATTCCTTTGATATGAGAGCTACTTTTTTTATTTTTATTTTGGATTGAAATATTCTACTGTTGGGAAGATCAGATCACTGTGGCAACTTAGAAGCTGCTTTTTGCTTAAAAAGCACTGACTCCTCACTTGGCCCCAATTGGTAACTGAAAGCAGATGAGAGCCGGGCTTCTCAGCCTGCATTGTGTATAGATCTCCTTGAACTTGGATCCGACTCCTGCTTGACTCTGCATACCTAATCCATCTCATTCCAGGCAAGGGCTGAAGGCACAAAGACAAGTAAGTCACTGTCCTAAGCCTACAGTCTCTTGAGGTTCTGGGAAGAGCAAAACCTCCACAAGACAGGACCCCTCCCCCATGACGGTAATTATGCTGACACTGAGGCTGTTCCCGGAGCAGGAAGTAACCTCTCCTGAGAACCCGTGTGTCCCTCCAGCACAAGGACAACTTCTGACCACCTTGCAGAACCAAACTGAGGCAATGACCAATAAGCGCACAGCGGATCCGGATTGCTCCCTCAGTGGCACGGAGCTCTTGCCTGCACCCCAGTTCTTAATGCCGGTGCCCGGAAGACAAACTTGGGGTCATTGGATCCCCGTATCTGTTTCTCTTCCCACGTGGCCACACTGCCTAAATTTCTGCTTTTCACTGTTACTCCACTCTCTCTCTCTTTTTCCCCTTGAGACAAGGTCTTATGTATCTGAGGATGACCTTGAACTTCTGATCCTCCTGCCTCCACCTCCCAAGTGTTGGGATTACAGGCATGTACCACCAAGCCCAGTTTATATGGTACTGGGGATCAAACCCCAGGCTTCATGCATGGTAGGTAAGCACTCTATCAAAGACTTGTTTCTCTCTCTCTCTCTCTCTTTTAAAATTTATTTTTACTTATTTTTATTTACTTGAGAGTGACAGAGAGAGAAACAGGCAGATAGAAAGAGAATGGGCATGCCAGGGCCTCCAGCCAATGCAAACGAACTCAGACACATGCGCTCCCTTGTGCATCTGGCTAACGTGGGTCCTAGGGAAACAAGCCTTGAACTGGGGTCCTTAGGTTTCACAGGCAAGTGCTTAACTGCTAAGCCATCTCTCCAGCACCCCTCTCTCTTTTTTTTATTTGTTTCGAGGTCGGGTCTCACACTAGCTCAGGCTGACCTGGAATTCACTATGTAGTCTCAGGCTGGCATCGAACTCACAGCGATCAGACTTGACTCTTTAACACATGAGTTTCAGCTGGAGAGAAGGGCTGGGGGGTGCTGGGCAAGGTGAGGGGCTTATGGGGGAGCTGTCCAGGGAGATACATGTATGGCAGTCCTGAAACTGCCTGCAGGGAAGAGGGAGAAAGATGTGAATGAGCTGTAACTCACATCTGGAGGCCAGGGGGGCAAACAGCCCTGCCACCCCTTCTTCCAGATGACTTAAGCCCATAATCCCACTCTGCACAGGATGAGGTGAGGTAGGGGGGAGTGTAGGGCACAAGGAAGATGCCCTCGGACCCAGAGTGCTGGGATTAAAGGCATGTGCCACTGCGCCTGGCTCCACCCTTGAGCCACCCTCCAAGCGGCAGCCGGGGAAACCAACCACAACCACTTCACTTTTTCCTGCGGTGCCTCCCCAGACCTAGGTCACAGGGAGGGGTGCGCGGGGTTCAGCCCAGTTCTTTGCCTGTCTGGTGAGGCGCCCCTCTGCAATAGCAGGAACGGGGTACTGCAGGCAGAGTCCCAGGTGCAGGACCAAAGTCAAGGCCAGGGCTCCGGATGACCCAGCCCAGGAGCTGCTCTTGCATGGTCCTGACGTGGAAGGAGAGTGTTCATGTGGGGTGACATCTCTATTGTAGGGGTTGCCTGCCCAGGCTGACCATCAAGCAACTTGGCATGGGGACCCCCCTGAGGGCCTCACTGGGAACTTGAGATGGGCTGTTTCTAGCCCGGCTACACACCCCCAGAGCATCCTGGCAAGTTGACATGCCTCTCTGGTTTGCCTCAGTATCTACACCTGCAAACTGTGTGTGTGTTTAAAAAATCCTTCTTTACGAGCTGGGCGTGGTGGCGCACGCCTTTAATCCCAGCACTCAGGAGGCAGAGGTAAGAGGATTGCCATGAGTTCGAGGCCACCCTGAGACTACATAGTGAATTCCAGGTCAGCCTGAACTAGAGTGAGACCCTACCTCGAAAAACCAAAAAATAAAAATAAATAAATAAATAAATAAAAAATCCTTCTTTACGAGCTGGGCGTGGTGGCGCACGCCTTTAATCCCAGCACTCGGGAGGCAGAGGTAGGAGGATCACCATGAGATTACATAGGGAATTCCAGGTCAGCCTGAGCTAGAGTGAGACCCAGCGTCAAAAAAACAAAAACAAAACAGAAAAATCCTTCTTTACATCTGAGGATGAAGGGCCAGATTCAGGTCTGTGGCACTGCGTAAATGACAATTTTTTTCATAGAGCTCGTGTGTGTGTGTGTGTGTGTGTGTGTGTGTGTGAGAGAGAGAGAGAGAGAGAGAGAGAGAGAGAGAGAGAGGTATTGAGAGAAAGAAACAAGGTTTTATTCTGTAGTCCAGGCAAGTCAGGAACTCACTCTGTAGCCCAGGCTGGCCTTGAACTTGCAGCAATCTTCCTGCCTCAGCCTCCCAAGTGCTGGGCTGCGCTCAGGTTTCAACATTCCTCTTATCTCTTCTCCAGGCCTAGGTTACCTTCGTGAGGACTTGGCTAGTACACTTTGTTCCTTCCACTGGTCCCCACCCAACAGTCTCTTCCTGCTGAGGCCGATTCTAGTATCCTCCTATCCAGTTACTGTGGTTTTAGGGCCAGGGTGGGCAGAGACAAAGACCCTCTGTTACTGGCTTTCTTGAGTTCCTGTTTTGCTACCCATTAAAGAATAATGGAGCCGTAGCCGGGCGTGGTGGCGCGCACCTTTAATCCCAGCACTCGGGAGGCAGAGGTAGAAGGATCTCTGTGAGTTCGAGGCCACCCTGAGACTCCATAGTGAATTCCAGGTCAGCCTGGGCTACAGTGAGACCCTACCTCAAAAAAAAAAAAAAAAAGAATAATGGAGCTGGGCGTGGTGGCGCACCCCATTAATCCTAGCACTCAGGAGGCAGAGGTTGGAGGATCATCATGAATTCAAGGCCACCCTGAGACTACATAGTGAATTCCAGGTCAGCCTGAACTAGAGTGAAACCCTACCTTGAAAAAACAAAACAAAACAAAACAAAAAGAATAATTGGTACAGGGACTGAGAAAATGGCTTAGCAGTTAAGGTGCTTGCCTGCAAAGCCAAAGGACCTAGGTTCGATTCCCCAGGACCCATGTAAGCCAGATGCACAGCCCTACTTTATCTTAAAAAAATTATTATTTATTTGCAGTCAGAAAAGGAGAGAGAGAATGGGTACATCAGGGTCTCTTACCAATCCAAACAAACTCCAAATACATGCACTGCTTTGTGCATCTGGCTTTACATAGGTACTGGGGAGTTGAATTTAGGCTGTAAGGCTTTGCAAGCAAGTGCCTTTAACCACTGAGCCATCTCTCCAGCCCCAAGATTTTGAGAAAGTAAAGCAAAAAGCTCCTGAGCTGGGAGGAGGTTACTTGATCGGGGTCCACATACCCTACAAGGATGTAAATTAGACATCAAGTCAGGGTGAATTGGACTGGTTACTTTATTTTATTTTTTTAAGTTTTTCAGCTCCAGCCCAGGCTGATCTGGAATTCACTATGAGGGCCCAGGCTGGCCTTGAACCCACAGCGATTGGATTGGTTACTTCAAATGTACATGAAGGCTCTTGATAGGTCATTGAATTAGGCAAAGGGGGGTGGGTTCCTACCAAAAAGTTCCAAGAACAAGCCGGTGTGGTGGCGCACGCCTTTAATCCCAGTACTTGGGAGACATAGGTAGGAGGATCGCTGTGAGTTTGAGGCCACTCTGAGACTACATAGCAAATTCCAGGTTAGCCTGGGCTAGACAGAAACCTCTACCTTGGAAAAAAGAAAAAAAGAAAAAAAAAGTTCCAAGAAGGAAAAAGAACCAAGAAGTTATTTTCAAAAGCTCTTCTTGGCTTTGCACCTCTTCTGAATTTCCAGCTCCCTGCTGTGGTAAGCCCCCGTTGTTTCAGCTATGGGATGGGGGAACCCTGACTCCTTACTCTCACCCCCTCTGCCTTCCATATGGCAGGAGCTCTTTATACTTTTCCACTCTAAATCTAAAATCCCTTTTCATGGCTTTTTCCCAGACCCATGCTTGACTCCTGCATGGGCTGTTGGACCACGTGAGTATATCCATTTTCTCTTCTTCCATTCCTGAACTCTCTCTCTCCCTTGTATCTTTGGTATTCCTGAGTAAACATGTAATAATTAGAAAAAAAATATTTTTAAAGAGAGAGTGAGAGAGAGGCTGGTGGTCAGCTGATGTCTTGGTGAGTCAGCATGAGCCAGGGAGTTTTTGGATTTCAGCCCTGGGGCTCTAGTCTCTGGATTTATCATTAGTAATGTACAATTTGGGGCTGGAGAGATGGCTTAGCGGTTAAGCGTGTGCCTGTGAAGCCTAAGGACCCCAAGACCCACATAAGCCAGATGCACAAGGTGGCGCATGCATCTGGAGTTTCTTTGCAGTGGCTGGAGGCCTTGGCGCACCCATTCTCTCTCTGTCTCTCCCTCTCTGCCTCTTTCTCTGTCTGTCTGTCCCTCTCAAATAAAGAAATAAATAAACAAGTAATGTACAATTTATCATAAAACCTGTGTTCATTGCTCTGTCAGGACATATAAGTATCCGTTGATTCCTTTGGGGCCTGTATGGGGCCTATTTTAACTCCTAATTCCTATCACCTCCTGTGCCCTCCCCAGAGTCCTCAGGGCCTCCTAATGATGGTGCCCACTTATCTGCCAGGTCCAATGCCCGGTGCCTTGCTTTCACACCCTATCTCACCTCATCATATCGTCCTCCCTGGTGTCTGCCCAGGATCCTGGAGCAGAGGACAGCTTGGGTTTTGGAGGGCTGCTGCTGCCAACGGCCTTGGCTTCTCTCAATAGTCCCCAGGTCCTGGAAGGTGGAGTGGCGCCACTCACTCCCTGGCTGCTTGGGAGAAGCACAGGTATGAAGGGTAGGGATGTTTTTCTCCTTCCGTGTCCCTCAAGGCCCAGGAATTCTGTCCAGCAGGTTGGACCTTGGCTGCTGTTGTGAGACATGAACTCAGCTCATTCACACTAGCCCAGATCAGCATGGTCCTCCCTGGTCCTAGGACTCCCACCCAGCCCTGAGACTGGCCATGCTTTTTCAAGCCCTCATTGCCAGGGAAGGTGTCCCCTAAGGGTCCCATCTATGGCTGGGTGGTGTTCCAGAGCAGCCTCTGAAGTCAGAGCAAGGAGGCACCCCAGAGATGCTGTGCCTGACCTGCCTCCACATTTCATTAACAGTTTCATGAGCTAGAAACCGGAAGCGGGTGGTCACTTGACTGTACTTACATGGGAAGCTGGAGCCAAGAAAGAGTTCTTCTGGGCCCTGGATATAACAGCTGTCCCATGAAGGATCAGAGGGCGGTGGGGAGTACTTGCTGACAGCTTGTGCTGCGGCCCCCCTCATTTACTCTTGCTCACACTTCCTTGCTGTTGTCCACGCAGCCCATCTGCCCAGACAGCTACCTCCTCACCCACAGTGTGCTTCCCACCAAGGATCTACCCTCTGATCACAGGCTGCACCCTCATAACCCTCCAGGGGTCAAGCCTGCAGCTTTTTTTTTTTTTTTTTTTGAAATCGTTATTTCTCAGAGAGAGGAAACACCAGAGCTATTTGACATTGCAAATGAACTCCATTTTGTGCATCCAGCTTTAAGTAGATACTGGGGAGTTGAACCCAGGCTGACAGGCTTTGCAAGCAAGTGCCTTTAACCACTAAGCCATCTCCCCAGCCCTGGCTTTTACTTTATTTTGACTTTTTTCCCTATGTACTCTCAGGGTGGCCTCAAATGCAATGGCAACCCTCCTACCTCTGCCTCCCAAGTGCTTGGATTAAAGGTGTGTACCACCATGCCCAGCTTTATCTTATTTTTAATATTTATTCACTTATCTGCAAGCAGAAAAAGACAGAGGAGAATAGGGCCTCCAGCCACTGCAAATGAACTCCACATGCATGTCCCAGTTTGTGCATCTGGCTTTATGTGGGTACTGGGGAACTGAACCAGGATCATTAAGCTTTGCAGGCAAGCACCTTAACCACTGATCCTGATCCGTCTCTCCAGCCTCTAAACATTTTATTTTGATAATATTGTATTCATTATTTTTATTTGTGACAAAGTAACTGGCCAATCTGGGCATGGTGACACACACCTTTAGTCCCAGCACTTGGGAGGCTGAGGTAGGAGGATTGTCATGAATTCAAGGCCACCCTGAGACTACATAGCGAATTCCAAGTCAGCCTGGGCTAGAGCAAGACCCTACCTTGAAAAACCAAACAAATAATGTGTTTCCAAGAATTCCTAGAGGCAAGTCATCCCCAAGTTAGATACTGGAAAGCTAGTGTCTTATTTTTTCCCAAAAATAATGTGTAGAAGAAAACTATACAGAAGTCTGTCCTTCCCTCACATACCATTTTTTTTTTTTTCACAAGGTTTAAAGTGCTTTTTTCCTTGTCTGGGTTTCATTTCTCTCTAAAGATGAACTGTGTCTGTAATTTTTGTTGTTGTTGTTGTTGTTTTGTACGTAGGGTCTCACTCTAGCTCAGGCTGACCTAGAATTCACCATGTAGTCTCAGGGTGGCCTCGAACTCATGGTGGTCCTCCAACCTCTGCCTCCCAAGTACTGGGATTAAAGGCGTGAGCCACCACGCTCAGCTCTGTGTCCGTAATTTTTGAAGGCCAAGTTGATCATAGAACAGCCAGGAGCTGCTTGAACTTTTTGAAACTTTCAAAACTTTTTCATTCATTCAAAGATAAAGTTGTAAATCACTATGAGAAGCTTGAAATGTGTCACATACAGGGAACAGGGAAGCAAGGGGATGGTGGATCCACAGAACCTAGAACCATGAATTGGAGGCAGCGGTCAAGAATGAGTCATCCTGCTAAGAAACTGCAGCCAGAGATGCAGTCAGGGAGTGTACTAGGCCGTCATCTACAAGTGGAGGAGGAAGCACCAGCCGATTGTCCCCAGCAGTGTGACGTGTGTCTGATTCCGCCATGAATGTCTGTGCAGAACCCTTCACCTGTCTTTATACCAAAACACAACTGCTCACACGCCACCCCAACCCGCAGCTGTGTCTTTTGTTCATGTGACATGCAGAATTAAAGTTGCAAAGCCTAATGTCCTGGGTTTGATTCCTCACTCACATGCATCTGGTTTATTTGCAGTGCCTAGAGGCCCTGGCATGCCCATTCTCTCTGCTTGTAAATAAATAAAAATAGTTATCTGGGCTGAAGAGATGGCTTAGCAGTTAAGCGCTTGCCTGTGAAGACTAAGGATCCTGGTTCAAGGCTCGATTCCCCAGGACCCACGTAAGCCAGATGTACAAGGTGACTCATGCATCTGGAGTTTGTTTGCAGTGGTTGGAGTCTCTGATGCGCCCATTCTCTCTCTCTACCTCTTCCTCTGTCTGTTGCTCTCAAATAAATTAAACAAATGAAATCCTAAAAAAAATAAGTTATCCAATTTGCTTAAGCTGTATATACATACTGCTTTAAATACATACTACTACTTGCTACCAAAACCACATGTTGGAAAATAAAAACAAAACCACCTCTTTTCTATAGCCATTAAAGCAAAGTTTACTTTGTGCTTTAACAAGCTTTAATTCTACATTGTATTATCACACATTTGCTTATGTAAAAAACTAACCCTCTGGTATTATGGTTCAGAACAAGTAGGTGTTTAAGCATGATGTTTGTGTGTTCTAAGTGTTCTTTTATTCCCGGTCTTGTAAAGCAGTCAGGGCAACTATAATGGCATTTTTTGAAAAATATTGTAAGATAATAAAAGGTAACAATTTAAAAATTCATTTATTTATGTGTGTGTGTGAGAGAGGGGGGGGGGAGGGAGGGGAGAGAGAATGGGCTCACCAGGGCCTCTAGCCACTGTAAACAAACTCCAGACACAGGCGCCACCTTGTGCATCTGACTTATATGGGTACTGGGGAATCAAACCTGATTCCTTTGGCTTTGCCTTAACCACTAAGCCATCTCTCCAGCACCCCACCCTCACCCCAGCAAGATAGGGCTTTACTCTGGCCCAGGCTGACCTGGAATTCACTATGTAGTCTCAGGCAGGCCTCAAACTCAAAGCGATCCTCCTACCTCTCCCGCCCAAGCGCTGGGACTAAAGGCGTGTGCCACCACACCAGGTTCTCATATTCTTTAAAACTGAAGTAAGCCTTCCGGGAAGGTCCCAGACCCTTCGTGTCCAAGTGGTCAGATGTGTACCTTTAGGACATTCAGACCAAAGGAACTGTAACTGCCTTAAACTCAAGGTTGTGTTTATTGTTGATCTAATGCTAGGGGTGGACCCCAAGGTCTTGCACATGTCAGGCAGGCGTTGGACCACTGAATTCCAGCCCCAGCCAATCAAGACTCACTGCTTGGGACTTGTGAACTCAGGGTGCTACAGAGAGTGCTTGTTAGGTCCACAGACACTTCCCTGCTAGGAGCTTTGGGTGCAGGGCAAGATACAGGATTCCACATGTGACCCAAGCCATGGCAATGACCACCTGCCCTGGGTGAGGAGAGAACCAATGGAAATCACTGACACCAGTGGTGCCTCCTTGAGGGAGCAGGAAGGAGCTTGAGGTACCAAGCTGGCCCCTGCCAGCCAACTGGCTCACAGCAGGGTCCTAGCATCTAGGAGGTCCACAAGAGCATGTCACCCAACCCCGAGGAGGGACCTAGCCTTGCACCCTGTCTCCTCAGTCTCTCCAGAGTGGGCTGCAACCTTCTGGGGGAAGCATTAAGTTCAAACCGCCACCCTGGAGTAAGGCTTTTTCTTCTTTGAATGGGCTCTCCTGCAGACCGAGCTCCGTCCTGGACCCCAGTACCCCATTTCCGTTCCTGTTTTCCAAAAACAGTGATGCAAATACTACTTTTTTTTTTTTAATTTTTAAAAATTTATTTGTGTGTATATGGGTATACCAGGGTCTCTTGCCACTGTAAACAAATGCCTATCTGGCTTTATGTGGGTGACTGGGGAATTGAACCCAGACCAGCAGGCTTTGCAAGCAAGTGCCTTTAATGGTTAGGTAATTTTCCCAGCCCATTTTTTTTTTAAAGGTGATAACAAAACAGCATATAAAGACTCAGCTATGCAAAAACTACGTCAAAGTACTTTTGCACGCACAGAGATCACTGTAAAGGTGGGACACAACATTTCTTGCTGGGAGGGTTGGGGATAGGGTGGGCTTCAGGGAGGCAGGCTCAGGCAGCCCCCGCCCTAGCGCGAGGTGCACGCGCGCACACACACACACTCCCATCCATACTCTATTAAGCTTGGGGACTGGTTACAATAGGGGTGGGATTGGCACGGGGGACCACCCCCACCAGCACACAATAAATAAATAAATAGATAAATAAATAGCTGGAAGGGGGCATGGGGAGAGGTGGCATGTCAAACACTGTAAGGGGGGATACTTGGGATCCTTCCCAAGCTGTGTCCACCATTAACACTGGCTGGTACTATGACAGGGGAGGCATAGGCCTCTCTACAGCACCCCAGAGCCACTGAGGGGCCTGTGGAGTAGGATCTTCAAACTTGGCCCCTTGCTTTTTAGAGACCAGGTCTTAGTACGTAGCCCAGGCTGGCCCAGCATTCATAGCAATCCTTTTGCCTCAGCCTCCCAAGTGCAGCCACCACACCTGAAACTTGAGCCCTTGGATGGGTCCAGGTGGACCCAGATTGTCAAGAGGCCACTCTCTCTCAGACTTCTGGATTACTCTATTCATGATCTAAGAGGCCAGTGAAGTCATTCCTTGGTGTCCTGATGGGTCAACTGGGACTCCAGGCCATGCAGGGCCACTGTTCCTAGTCGACAAACTGAGGATCCAAGGTCAGTGAGCCACTACCGTAGTCATGATTGGTCCACTCAGGAAAGTAATGGGCTGTGGTTCCTCAGACTTCTGACTGGTCAGCAAGGACCAGAGGACAGGCCCCAAGGGGCAGGCTGGCCTTAGGTGTCCCAGGGAAGAGGAGGGGGGTACTTATGGTTGAGAAAAACTTCAGTTGATACCAGGGCCCCTATTTCATTTAAAGGAACGGAAGTGACAGGGCAGGAAATAAGGCCACCTGGTGGGGTTGGGCCAGGGTGACCCTTCAAGTGGCCACAGGGCAGCTTCTGGAGAAGCAGGGCTCAGCCACGGCTGGGAGGGTGCAAGGACCCACCCACAACCCTTCCTGGGTGCCAGCCAGCCTCATGGGGCTGCAGACACTAGGGCCAGGGGGCCGGTGTCACCGAATGTGACTCACAGTCTCCATCTACGGGATCAGGGAGTAGGGAGATGGGGTTGTAGGTCGGGTGGGCTCAGTCCTCCAGCCCCTCCATCAGGTCCGCAATGCTTTCCACATAGTAATGGGGCACGAGGTCGTGCTGGCCGGCTGCCAAGTAGGCCTGGGCTTCCTCGAGGCGGGAGACGCCTGTGAGTGTGAGCACAGTAGTCATGCCACAGCGATGCCCGAAGAGGATGTCGGTCTCCAGGCGGTCGCCCACCATGAGTGTACGGGCAGGGTCCACGCTGAAGTCATCAGTGAGGCACTGGAACATGTAGGGGCTGGGTTTGCCCACCACCACGGCCTGACGCCCCGACGCGACCTCTACTGCGGCGGCCAGGCTCCCGGTGCCTGTGGGGAGGGGAAGGGGAGACTGTCAGAAGGACAGACTGCCATGTGTTTGGACTCCACAACCACTCTGGGCAGGCGAGTTAGCCACTCTGTGCCTCAGTTTCCCCATCACGATTTAAGGACTTGGAGCGACTACATGCACACAGCTGCCTCCATCAAGTCTTGTCTGAGGTCCCCCGCATTATTGTGGCCACGGCGTGCTTTTGGACAAGCCACTCAACCTGACTTTCCCTGGACTTGTGGCAAAACAGATACCCAAGTAACACTCCCCCCACCCTAAAAGAGTGCTGTGGGCGCCACGGGACAAGCACTTGTAACCAGAAGAGCACGTATCCCCCAGCTGTGGGCACTGCTACAAGAAGCCATGCTCCCAGTATGGGAAACTGGCACAGCTCGCCTGGAATGCAGCGGGGCACAGAAATGCCCACACCTCTGACCCAGTGGGCCTCACCAGGACGATGATCACACGAAGAAAATTCCAACTGGAGACAAAAAAAAAAAAAAAAAAGCTACAGGATTGAAGATGTCTGCTGCCACTGTAACTGGAAGAAGCCAAGGTGGACGGGGAAGAGCCCAAGGGTCTAACAGCAGCAACCTGTTCGGGAAAGGACAGTCCTGTCTCCCAGCTGGCACCGTGCTGCTGCCACAGTGCGCCCTCTGTGCCTGCCCACAGGCCATGTGTTTGTGCCAGAACATTCTGCCTTCACACTGATGTTCCCGACCAGATGAGGAGGAGCACTGCCATTTACTCAGCACACTCTAGAGTGCCAGGACCCATTTTACAGAGGAGAAAGCCGAGGCTCAGTGCTATTAAGTAGCTTTCCCAGAGCTGCCCAGCTTCCTAAGAAACAGCAAAAAGACTTGCATTCATAATCCCAGTACTTGGGAGACAGAGGCAAGAGGAGCATCACAAGTTTGAGGGCAGCTAGGCTTACACAAAACAAAAAAACCATGTTGGGTGAGGTATGCACACCTTTAATCCCGGGACTCAAGAGGCTGAGGCAGGAGGATCGCTGTGAGTTCGAGGCCACCCTGGGACTACATAGTGAATTCCAGGTCAGCATGGGCCAGAGTGAGACCCTACCCCAAACAACAACAAAAAAACTCAAACAACAAAATATGCCAGGTGTGGCAGGGCATGCCATTAATCCTAGCACCTGGGCAGCAGAGGTAAGAGGATCATTGTGAGTTCAAGGCCAGCCTAGGAGCAAAGAGTGAATTCCAGGGCTGCAGTGAGACCATACCTCGAAAACCAAAACAACAGAAATCAGGGCTGGAGAGATGTCCCAGTGGTTAAGGCACTTCCCTGCAAAGCCTAAGGACCTGAGTTTGATTCCCCAGGACCCACTTAAGCCAGCTGCACAAGGTGGCACATGTGTCTGAGTTCATCTGCAGTGGCCAGAGGCCCTGGTGTACCCATTCTCTCCGTACCCTTCTCAAATCAACAACAACAACAAAATCAAGCCGTGTGTGGTAACACACACTTTTAAACCCAGCACTTGGGAGACTGAGGCAGTACTGCTGTGAGTTCCCAGCCAGCCTGGGCTACAGTGAGACTGTCTCAAAAAAAAAAAAAAAAAAGTAAGTAAATAAAGGGCTGGAGAGATGGCTTAGCGGTTAAGCACTTGCCTTTGAAGCCTAAGGACCCCGGTTCAAGGCTCCGTTCCCCAGGACCCACGTTAGCCAGATGCACAAGGGGGCACACGCATTTGGAGTTTGCTTGCAGTGGCTAGAAGCCCTGGCTCGCCCATTCTTTCTCTCTTTCTCTCTCTCTCTCCCCCCTTCTCTCTGTCACTCTAAAATAAATAAATAAAAATAAACAATTAAAAAATTAACTGGGGTGTGGTGGCACATGCCTTTAATCCCAGCACTTAGGAGGCAGAGGAAGGAGGATTGCTGTGAATTCAAGGCCGCCCTGAGACTCCATAGTGAATTCCAGGTCAGCCTGGGCTAGTGAGACCCTACCTCAAAAAAAAAAAAAAAAAAAAAAAAAAGGTGTGGTGGCACAGGCCTTTAATCCCAGTACTTGGGGACTGAGGTAGGAGGATCACTGTGAGTTCATAGTGAATTGCAGGTCAGACTGGGCTAGAGAGTGATACCCTACCTCGAACCCCCCCCCCAAAAAAAAACTGGGCCAGGCATGGTGGCACACACCTTTAATCCCAGCACTTGCACCTAGGAGGCAGAAGTAGGAGGATCGCTGTGAGTTCAAGGCCACCCTGAGACTACACAGCAAATTCCAGGTCAGCCCGGGCTAGAGTGAGGCCCTACCCCAAAACAAAAACACGGGGAGGGGAGCCAGTCTTCTGTGGCTTAAGTGGCGAGAGGAGTGCAGGACAAGGGAGGGCAATGTGGGGTGCATATGACTGCACGGCTCTATGTATGAAGCCCCTTTCTTTTCTAGCTCCCAGGACAGAGCTCATCATCATTGGGTCCCATGTCTACTCTGTTCATTCAGCTAAGACTGAGGCCTACAAGGGAGCCTAGGAATATAAGGGGCTAACCCAAGGCTGCTGCAGGTGGTAGCCATTTCTCCTTGCCAGCTCAAGTGGCTGCCAAGTGGCAACAGGATACACACAACTTAGGAGGCCCCTGGGGGTAGAAATGAGGAACTGAAGGTAGGAGATGTGCATTCATTTCAGATTGTATGCACAATGGCACCTTTGTTAACTTTTTTTTTTTTAGCTTTTGGAGACAGAATCTGGCCAAGTATCCCAGGTTGGCCTTGAATTGAAGACCCTCCTGCACTGGGTACAAGTGCATTACTACGGGGGCTTGTCAGTATTTTGACGCCACTGTCTCAAAGCTGCATCTAAGCTAAAAGCCACTGCAGTGCTGGGTCTGTTGGGTCTCTGCCTCCCCCTGCAGGCGGCAGGAGTGACCAGCAGGTTTAATAGGCACAGCCAAGTGGGCTTGGAAACCGTAAGGGCCTGGGGACTCCCTGCAGAGGCCTGGAGATAGGCCTGGTTCCTCTCCAGCTCCTCACATCACCCCATCCTAGATACTGGGGAAGCTCTTACTCCAGATTTTTTCCCCCTAACTTTTCGAGGTAGGGTCTTGCTCTAGCCCAGGCCGACCTGGAATTCATTATGTAGTCTCAGGGTGGCCTCCCTCGAACTCACAGTGATCCTCGTACCTCTGCCTCCTGAGTGCTGGGATTAAAGATGTGCGCCACCACGCCCTTGCTCCAGAATTTTAAACTGAGCTTCGAGGATTCTAGGCAAACCTGACCTCAAAGCACAGGAGTGAGGGGAGAGCAGACGCAGTTATGATCCTTCCCCCCCCCCCACCCAGACTTATGGGGGAAAGTCCTATGTAGTCAGGTGACAAGCAGGTCCCGACCAAAGCCAGTGCAGACTCAGAACTAAAGCGTCCCTTCCCACTATGCCATCCTACACAATGCCCATGGGTCCTTCTTCACTGTCTCCTCCAGGAAGCCTTCTCAGATTCTCTCAGCATCGGACCGGCCTCACACCCCACACCCAGTCACAAACCTGAGCCTACCTCATCTCATGCAATACTCCCTCCCACTTGGTTATCAAGGGGGTCAAAGGCCAGCAGAGTAGCAGAGGTGTGACCTGGAAAGTTAACCCTATCCATGCCCATTCCAAATCTTGTCTCATTCCAACTTGCTACTTGCTACTGCCTTGCCTTGCAGGGCTGAAAACCTCCAAGAACAATCAAGATGGATGGAGAGGGTGCCCCAAGAGTCAAGTGCAGGTTCTCCTACTCTATCATTCATTGTGTGCTTTCTGCCAGCTCACTTCCTCTCTCTGAGCCTTGGTTTTTTTTTTTTTCTTTCTTTCTTTCTTTTGTGGATTTTCGAGGTAAGGACTCACTCTAGCCCAGGCTGACCTGGAATTTACTATGTAGTCTCAGGGTAGCCTCGAACTAACAGCGATCCTCCTACCTCTGCCTCCTGAGTGCTGGAATTAAAGGCCACCATGCCCGGCCTAGTTTCTTTAGCGAAGAGTAATTTGGAAAGGAAGTAACAACAGACACCGTGGTGTTACGTGAAGCTCTCTACACTTAGGAGGGCTGGCTACAACTCACACCATCTATGTGGCAGGCGTCCCCTCATCACTAGCCCTGGGAGGAAACTGGCATGGTGAGCACCCCCACTACCCCAGGCAGGGATGCTTGGAGGTTATGTAACACAACAGAATTAGCCTGCATGGGGCTGGAAATGAAACTCAGGTCAAATTCCACTGCCCTCCTGTCCACATCTTCCTCCATCTGGACATCACATCCCAACCTCCCAAAGGGACCATCTTTCCAGGGTGGGTGAGGCCAAATGACAGGAGCTCAGGAAGGCAGTCCTGGAAGTCGGGAGACCTGAATCCCACCAGCAACTTCCATCTGCCAAGTCGGACCCCTCCCAGGTTGGCAGCTGCACGGACTGGAAGCTAGGGGGCATCTCTCATCTCCATGCTCCCCACCCGCCTCCCCGGCCCTCGGCTAGGAGGCGAAGGCGCACGTGGCCCCTCCACCTGTTTCCCCACGCCAAGTCTGCGCTCACCCGGGGTCCTGCTGCCGTCGCTGAGCGGGTGCCAAGGGTCTCGATCGGTGGCCACGAGAAGGCAGTCGGGGTCGCGCAGGTACGCGCACGCCTCGCTCAGCTTGGCGAAGGAGAAATGCTCGTCGTAGCCCACGAGCACGGCGCGCACGCGCGGGGCCGCGCCGCCGCCCGCGCCCGCGTCGTGGCCGGGGTCCCCCGCCAGGCGCAGCCCCGCGGCGCGCAGCTCGGCGCGCAGGCCCTCGCCACCCAGCACGAACACGGCTCCGGGCGCGTCGGGCGGCTCCGGCAGACGCTGGCGCAGGAGGCGCGCGGCGCACAGCGCGGAGCTGAAGAGCTGCTCGGCGCGCAGCCCCCCGAAGCCCAGGCGCGCGAAGCGGAGGGCCAGCTCGGGCCGCGCGCGCCGGCTGTTGTTGCTCACGAACAGCGTCGCCTTGCCGGCCCGCGCCAGCCGCTCCAGCAGCTCGGGAGCGCCGGGCACCGTGCGCTCGCCGTTCCACAGCACCCCGTCGCAGTCGAACAGGACCCCCTGCGCCTGGCCCAGCACCTCGCGCAGGGCCGCGCCGCGCAGACGCTCGCACCGCGCCATGCAGCCTGCTGGCCGCGCCATGCAGCCTGCTGGCCGCTCCGCACGCCCGCGCCGCACTCCCTCCGCGCGCACGGCGCTTCGGCCCAGCCCCGTGGCTGACAGCCAATCGGAGCGCTGAAAGGGATACGGGGCGGGGCCAAGACCTGACCCGCGGCCAATGGGATTCCGAAAATGCTAGCGGACCGAGCCTGGAGAAAGAAGCGGAATCACGACCGCCACGGAGGACAGGGGAACCAATGAAGAACCAGCCTGGGCCTTAGGCCCGCCCTCTCGCTCTGTTGGGCCAGTCGCGCAGTAAGGGTTTGAAGAGAAAACGTGGAGCGAATAGCCGCGGGCTTCCCAGCCAATCACAAGCTTAGGCCAGCTGGTTGCTGGGAGGGAAACGTGCGAAGAGAGATGTCGGTTTTGGGGTGAATCTCCTTGCCCTCTGAACCGTAGACGGGGCAGTTCTGATCTAAGTCCTGAGAAAGATGTGGATATGATGGACAAAGAGCCCCAGGGTGCCTTTGCAGGCTCTAGGGCCTTGGTCCTCCATGCTACCTGTGCAGTAGAGTCCTCTGGGGAAATTAATTTTTTCTTTCTCTTTTGGTTTTTCGAGGTAGGGCCTCTCTAGTCCAGGCTGACCTGGAATTCGCAGTGGAGTCTCAGGGTGACCTGGAACTCACGGCGATTCTCCTACCTCTGCCTCCCGACTGATGGGAGTAAAGGCGTGCGCCACCACACCCGGCTGAAACTTTTTTTTTTTAATGTGTTATGTACATATAGTAAGGTGCATAGATGATCTTAATTGTACAGTTCAATGACTTTTTTTTTTTCTTTTGAGTTGAGTAGGGTCTCACTCTAGCCCAGGCTGACCTGGAATTCACTATGTAGTCACAGGGTGGCCTCAAACTCATGGCGATCCTCCTACCCCTGCCTCCCGAATGCTGGGATTAAAAGCGTGCGCCACCACGAAGCCTGGCTTCAATGACTTTAAAAAGAAATATTTGAGTTGGAGAGATGGCTTAGCGGTTAAGCGCTTGCCTGTGAAGCCTGAGGACCCCAGTTCGAGGCTTGATTCCCAGGACCCACGTTAGCCAGATGCACAAGGGGGCACACACGTCTGGAGTTCGTTTGCAGTGGCTGGAAGCCCTGGCGCGCCCATTCTCTCTCTTTCTCTGCCTCTTTCTCTCTCTGTCGCTCTCAAATAAATAAATAAATAACAAAAAATAATAATATTTGAGAGAGAGAGAGAAAGAGGCAGTTAGAGAATAGGCACACCAGGGTCTCTAGCCACTCAAACGAACTCCAGACGCATGCGCCACCACGTGCATCTGGCTTACATGGAACCTGGAGAATCTACCCTGGGTCCGTTGGCTTCCCAGGAAAGTGCCTTTAACCACTAAGCCATCTGTCCAGCCTTCCCCCATCTCTCTCTCTCTCTTGTGTGTGTGTGTGTGTGTGTGTGTTTCGAGGTAGGGTTTTACTCTAGCCCAGGCTGACCTGGAATTCACTATGTAGTGCTAGGATTAAAGGTATGTGCCACCACACCAGGCAGAGTTCAATGACTTTTGACAAATGCTTTTGAAAACATCAATGCAAGAACCCAGAGATCTAATTTCATGTTTTTTTTTTTTTTTTTTTCTTCAGAGTCTGGCCTTATTTTCTTTTATTTTAGTTGCTAGGGCCAGTTAGTTGCCCAGGAAAATGATAGGGTGATCCAGTTACCTAATGTTAAGGTTCGGAATAGAGAACTGAGAACACAGTCTTCCTTGGGATAGGGGGTTTATTTCTAGCGGTTCAGAGAGTAGGATTTTAGGAGAGGAGGGACTGAGTTTTGGAAGATCACCCCCCCCTCCACGTGGCAGCTATATTGTGCACAGCTGGAAGAGGAAGCGGACAGGTAGGAGGGGGCAAGAGAGAGTGAGAGAGGAAAGGAACAGGAGAGATTAAAATAGAAAAGACAGGGAGGGCTGGAGAGATGGCTTAGCAGTTAAGGCGCTTGCCTGCGAAACCTAAGGACCCAGGTTCCATTCCCCAAAACCCACGTAAGCCAGAAGCACAAGGTGGCACATGCATCTGGAGTTCCATTGCAGTGGAGGCTGCGGTTTATTTGCCAGCCACAGGGAAGCTGTTTGACCCCAGAGTAACCTGAGGCTGCAAAATAAAAACATGCCTTTGACACTCAATTATTTTCCGTTTCTCGGTGCTCCTTTTGCATTAATGATGATCTTGGTCTGGAATGTTCTTACTTTTCCCTTTAACCCTTTCTCCTGGCTAACGCCTGAATGACTCCCTTACCTATTTCCGCCAGCAAACCTTCCTTGACTGGCCCCTCCCCCTAATCAGGCAACTCAGTTGGGCTTCCAGGGCTGAGGGTTGACTCTGAGTTCCAGCTGTCTACTCTCAGAAGCTCCTTGTGCAGTTGAATCAAGAGCTGGCCTCAGGGCTGGCACGGAGCAGCTTAGGGAAGGTCACGGGCAGATCCATCCCTTTGGAGAGCTCATGGGCATTTTTGTATGTAGTTTGTGTGTGTGTGTGTGTGACTTAGCAGGAATGTCTGGTTTTGTCCTTAAAAAAATTTTTTTTTTAATTTACTTATTTGCAAGCAGAGGAGACAGATAGAAGAGACAGACAGAGAAAGAGAGAATGGGCATGCCAGGGCTGCTAGCCACTGCAAATGAACCCCAGATGCATGCACCACTTTGTTCATTCTGCTTTACGTGGGTACTGGGGAATCAAACCCAGGTTGTTAGGCTCTTCAGACAAGCACCTTAACAGCTGAGCCCTCTCTTCGGCCCCTGGTTTGGTCTTAAGAACAAGATGGAGGTGGGATTGCTAGACTTCTTCTCAGATAAGGAAACTGACACGGAGATTGAGCAAACTGCCCGGGGGGGGGGGGGGGGGGGGGGAACAAGCCCAGGCTGGCGGCCAGTCCCACTGGTTCTTCCTCTCGCTCAGGCCCAGGCTTTGCCCCAGTGGTCCCACAGCTGCCTCACCTGCAGGTGGTGCTAACACTCTGCTGAGAGATTTCATGGAAACGGTACAAAAGCAGCATGCAGCTCAAAGTGCTGAGGAGAACTTTGGGGCTTCTCACTTCCGGCCGGAAAGAAGGCAGGAAAAATGTTAATTCTTCCCCTTTGTGAGACTGGCTTCATTTCCAGGACAGAAAATAAAACTCTCATTTGGGCAGCTGCTCCAGTTTTGTCCAAAATAATTTATTTTTCCAGCCTTACAAAAATACATTGGCAAGAGAAAAAAACATAAAAAGTCCTGTAGGAACAGGCAAGCCTGTCCTTCCTTCTGACGGCTCCCGGAGACCCTGCCAGAGAGCGGGGAGCGAGGTGGAGGACCCCAAGCTCAAGGTGGAAGAGGAAAAGATCAGCAAGTGAAGGCTCTTCTGAGCCCTCCTGGCCATGGAGGCCAGCCCAGTGGGCGCTGAGGCACTCGTGGGTGAAGGCTGGAGGCCCCTGCCCCTAGGGAAAGGCAAGGGCAGTCCTGGGAGGACAAGATGGGGAGGCGAGAGGGGACACTGAGGGCCAGTCTGGCAGGAGACCCTGCTCAGTCACTCTCTGAAGCAAGGCCCCTGGGCCGGGGCTGAGGTGGCAGAGCTGGGGGAGCGGGACGCCCAGCTCCAGCCTCAGGGACCCCCCTGTCTTCTGTGGCTGTCCCGAGGTCCCCCTGACCAGGTGTGCCCAAAGAGACTGGGTCGGGGGAGGCCGGGCTGGGGGAGGCAGGTGTGCGTCGGCTCTGGCGCCGGGCGGGTTGTGGGGGAACAGGGGGCAGCGGGGGTGGCACCGTGGGAGCCCGGAGGCTGGTGCCCACTAGACGGCGGGGCAGAGCGCGGGGAGTCACAGGGCTGCCAGAGCCAGGGGGCACAGGTGGGGCTGGAGGAGAGGAGCGGGGGCTTGAGAGCTGAGGGGGTGGCATGGTGGGCCGGGCCGGTGCTGGTCGCTTGGCTGTGGAGGAAGTAAAGGAAAGTCAGAAGGTGGCATGGCCTGGGTACATCCACAAGCTCTGTCCAGTCTCGGGCCTTTGTATTTGCTGTTCACTTTGTGCACACCCACGCAGTGGGCCCTCATCATTTGGGGGTCTCTATACATCTCACCTCCTCAGAACCCCCAACCATTTGGGTTACAGTAGCTCAGAGGCCCCACACATTATTCTCAAGTTTCCAGTTTTATTAGCATCTGCAACTACCTTTAATATATATATACACATACATATATACATATACATATATATATATACACATATATATATATATATATATATTTTTTTTTTTTTTTTTTGAAGCAGGGTCTCACTTTTAGCCCAAGTTAACCTGGAACTCACTCTGCAGCCCAAATTCAAGAGATCCTTTTATCTCTGAGTGCTAGGATTAAAGATGTGACCTGGCTCTACAACTGTCTTGGCAACATTTTGGGGGGGAGTGGTATGTGTGTAGAGTATGTGTGATGTGGTATGTAATGTGACATGTATGCACCTGTGTATACAGATGCGCACACACTGGTGCAGGCCGGAGAACACTGGGTGACCTCTTTTCACTCACCCCTCTGTTTCCTTGAGACAGACTCTCACTGAACCCTGAGCTGCTGTTTTTTTTGGGGGGGGGGCAGGAACCCCTTGCTCTAGGATTCTCTCTCTTTCTTTTCTTTTCTTTTCTTTTTTTTTTTTTGGTTTTTCAAGGTAGGGTCTCAATCTAGCTCAGGCTGACCTGGAATTCACTATGGAGTCTCAGGTGACCTTGAACTCTCAGTGATTCTCCTAACTCTGCCTCCCATGTGCTGGGATTAAAGGCATGCACCACCACGCCCGGTTTATGATTCTCTAATCTCTGCCTCCCACAGGACTGGAGTTACAGAAAGGTGTGTGGCCACACCCAGCTGTTTATGTGGGTGCTGGGGAATGAAACTCAGGCCATCTCGGGCCCTCATGCTTGCATAGCAAGCACTCTTAACTGCGGAACCATCTCTCCAGTCCTATCACATTCATTTTTATCTTACCTGGTCACTGCTTATCTCCCTCCCTAAAACACAGTACTGGGTGTGGAACGGGTGTTGCTACACATCTGCTGAATAAATTCCACTTGTCACTACTTATATGTAGGTCTTGCTTGTTTCTCACACACAAAAAAAACCCAGAACTACCCTGCCCCAGATCGCAAAGATTGCACCACACAGTTGGGCACTTTGTGAGCCAGCTGAGGGTCTGGGTGGAACCCAGAGTTCTGTACTCTTCCTGGCTCCACAAGCAGGGATGGGGGCCTGCTTCATCAACGGTAAGATGGGGTGAAAGCCCCAAACTCCCAGAGCTGATGGGGCCAGCTCAGGTGGATACTGTGACAGCATCTTCAGTGTGTGAAGGCCCCTGTGCATCTGACAGGCCCCGCCTGTAGCTGTTCCCCCAGCTCTATATGATGCCCCAGGTGGAAACTCCTATGTGCCCAGGACTGGGTGGAACCTCCCCAGTGTGCCCGGCCCCACCTGGACCTCTGCTCTCTCACCTACACACACGGCTCTAGGTCAGGTTGACACGTGAATGCACCAGAGAGGCCCCGGAACAGACGTCAGGAGCTCTCCTATCTTTCCTCTCTCCCTCCCTCCCTCTGTGGGTACTGCCTCTGCTCTGCCCTTGGTCCCTGGGTCTCTGCATGCCCAGAGCCCTGCACATTCCCCACGGCCCCAGCTCCTTCTCCATGAAGCCTACCAAGGTCAGGCCAATTATCATTCCACTACACAGAGAAAGATACTGAGGCTGAGATGCGTCGCATCACCTGCCCAAGATCACAGAGCTGGAATCTGAGCCAGGAGTGCCAGGCGGGGTGGCAGAACTCAAGACTTCTAAGTAAGTCAGTTCCTGGTCGTCCAAGACAAAAAGAGCTGGGACGGCCCACCCTCCGTGTCCCCCCTCCCACAGCCACTCACTCTTGCGAGTCATGTCCTCTGCTACAGCAGTTGACTCTGGGGGGCTCCTGCTGACCTTGGGGGAGGCTGGCCTGGGTGGCGCTTCAGACTCTGTCCTGCCAAGGGAACAGAAAGGGCAGGGTTGAGTTTTGCCATCTCCTGGAGATCAGCTGGAATCTTGGAGTAACTACTATCTTTTGGTGATCTGGGTCCTCCCAAGACTTGCTCCCCACTGTCTGTGGCTGTATCTAGGATCTGTCCCCAGTCTGAGTCCCTCAGGAAGATGCTTCTAGTATTCAGGATTTGTGTCTACTCAGCCCATGACTGCTGGGTGATTTTTGGGACAGTCCACGAAGGTGACCTTTTTTTGTTGTTGTTTATTTGTTTTGAGACAGGGTCTCATGTAATCCAGGCTGGACTTGAACTTGCTGTGAGGTTGAGGATGACTTTGGATTTCTTTTTCTTTTTTTATTTATTTGTGAGCATAAAGAGGGAGAGAGAGAGAAAGAGGAGAGACAGAATGCATATGCCAGGGCCTCTAGCCACTGCAAATAAACTTCAGATGCATGCGCCACTTTGAGTTTACATGGGTACTGGAGAATTGAACCTGGGTCCTTAGACTTTGTAGGTAAGCACCTTAACTGCTGAGCCATCTCTCCAGCTCCTGACTGTGAATTTCTTTCTTTCTTTCTTTTTGTTTGTTTTTTGTTTTTTCGAGGTAGGGTCTTACTCTGGTCCAGACTGACCTGGAATTAAGTTTGTAATCTCGGGGTGGCCTCGAACTCATGGCGATCCTCCTACCTCTGCCTCTCGAGTGCTGAGATTGAAAGGTGTGCGCCACCACGCCTGGCCAGACTTTGAATCTCTAATCCTCCTGCCTCAGCCTCAGCCTCTCAAGTGCTTGGATTGTTACAAGTGAGTGTCACCATGCCCAGTTTATGCAGTGCTAGGGAATGGAACCCATGGCTTTGTGTGTACGAGGCAAGTGCTCTACCAATTCAGCGACAACCCTAGCCCTGACTGTAATCTTTAGGGAACAGTCCCCCAGCAGAAGACAGGGAGCAGGAGTCCAGGCTTGAGCCTGGTTTCCTGCAGGTCTCTCATCGGCCCCTTCCTCCTTAGGGCGGCCCTTCTTTCCCATACCACTGCCATGGACCTCTGCTCTGCCTGTACCCTGCCTCAGCAGAGCATGCACACGGCCTGACAACACAGGGCACACACGGACAGACGCATCCACTCTCCCCTATTTCCAGAAGGCAAGCCGTAAGGGCAGCGCATGTCTGGCTCCTCTGAGGAAATCTATGGTTTAGGCCACAGTGTGAGAGGCACTGCACAATACCTGCCTATCCCACAGAGCCCTTCCAGACTTTACAGGCCTACAAAGGAAGGTGCCTATAAATTCCAAAAGGTCCCCTCACAGTTCCCCGTAACCCAGGGCCCCAAGAATGCGGGGTGCCCCAGAAATAGCCAGACGACAAAGAAGAAAACGTGCCTGAGGCTGACAGCACTCTCTACCCAGCACACTGCGGGACAAACAAGCCATCAAGGTCCTCAGAGACAGGTCCCTCAGGCCGGTGTCTGTGGGACTAGGAGCAGACCAGTCACACTCCTCCACCTCACCTTTCCTTCACAGCCACTGGGGCCGGGGCTGGGCCTGGAACCAGAGCTGGCGTGGACTCAGCCACGGGTGGCAGCTCTTCAGGGGCCCGCTGGCTGCTGGCCTTATCCTGGGGGGCGAAGGCTGAGAAGAGGCCTGACACGTTGAAGTTCATATCTGGAGGCAGAAGGAGAAAGTGTCAAGTCCAGAGGCTTAGTCACCCTCTCTGCCCCGGCCGGGGTCAGGGGTGCCCTGCCTCTCCCTGAAAGGATGGGACCAGGCCTTGCCTCCCGACTTCAGGAAGCAGGCAAGACTGATCTCACTTTATCGATGAGAAACTTGAGGCTCAGGCCTCATGGGGAAGTTGTGGAGCTACCAGGGACTGAGGCAGGGGTGAAGAGGCCAGGAGCTGGGTAGGAAGGGACAGTGGGGGAGGGGGGACACGATGGCAGGAACTTCACCTCCAGGGAAGAGGGTGTCTGCATTCTGTATTAGAGCCTCGACCACACCCACCACCTGGATGGAGGATACCGAGGCTGCGTCCAGTTGCGCCTGGTCCCTGGTACAAGAAGGAAGCAAGACGAGTTAACTACTTGACAAAATTGTTAGTGACCCCAACTCTGTGGGGCCCTGTACTAGGCACAGCTCATAGCCTAAGTGCTGTTCACACACCTCATTTCACCTTCCTTCATCCATGACAGGCATCACTAATCAATCCCCTGTGCCTTTCCCCCACGGTTCTTGAGCAATTACCTTCAGTACATGGGATGAAATGTTTGTGTCATCTGTGGCCCAGAAAGGCGCTTCCGTATCACCACACCCTACAGTTAGTGACACATTTCCTGACTTATTACCTCATCTAATTCCTACAGCCAAACCCCCTCAGAATTTGTATCATTTCTTCCCGATTAACAGATGAAAAAGTAGAGGTCCAGGGAGCTACTAGCCAAGGCCCATGTCTGGAGGGTTGAGAGTAAAGTTAAAAGCCAGATACGGGCTGGAGAGATGGCTTAGCGGTTAAGCGCTTGCCTGTGAAGCCTAAGGACCCCGGTTCGAGGGTCGATTCCCCAGGACCCACGTTAGCCAGATGCACAAGGGGGCGCACACATCTGGAGTTCCGTTTGCAGTAGCTGGAAGCCCTGGCGCACCCATTCCCCCCCCCCCTCTCTCTGCCTCTTTCTCTGTGTCTGTCGCTCTCAAAAAAAAAAAAAAAAAAAAAAAAAAAAAGAAGAAGAAGAAGAAGAAAAAAAAATTTAAATTAAAAAAGCCAGATATGGGGCTCTCAGCCCTCCACAGAAGACTGCCAGCTAGGTACCCCATCACTGCCAGTACTCAAAGTGCCTGTCTCCAAAGCCCCGTGGGCTCCCTGGTACCTCAGGCTGCCCCTCACGGTGGCACTGGGTGAGTATGAGCTGCTCAACCTACTGCACATGACTGCAGGAGGTGCCACGTTGTACCCATGACTCTCACCCTTCTTTCTCAGGAGGCCACAGCAGGTTGGGTCCCAGGACGATGGCAATGTTGCTGGGTGTCATCTTATTCACCTCCTGCTCCTCTGCCAGCCGTGCCAGAAATTTCAGCAGGTACCTGGGTGGGACGGGAGATTGGGCAGGGTCAGGGCATGTTGGGCAACATGCGCCCACTGATGCCCTCAAGTTCTGAGAACTGCTCATTCCAGGGTTTCCAGAGTGGGACAAACACCATGAAGCATGGTTTATTTTTCTCAAATGGTGGGACGGTAGGTATACGCCACCATGCCTAGCTGGGATTTGCTTATTAAAACATCTAATGTAGGGCTGGGGCAGATGGCTCAGTGACTTCAGGCCCTTGCTATCAAGGTCTGTCAGGCCCCAGTTCAATTCCCCAGTACCTTTGCAACGCCAGATGCACAAAGTGGCACATGCATCTGGAGTGTGTAGGCAAGAGGACCTGGTGCACCCACAATCCCACCTTCTCTCTGCTTGCAAATAAATACATGAAAGTAAAAATGAGAAACCAAAAATCCATCTAGTCTAATAAAAAATGGTAGGATCAGGACATGAAAGCTGAATTGTTGGGGCCACTGCTTCGGATGTGGAGGCAGGGTCACACTCAAACCCCACGGGGCTCTGACGAGGTGGGCCAGGGCTCACCTGAGGTTGTTGACGTTCTCTCGGGGCAGGCGGTTACACACATCGCGGAGGGCCTCCAGCCGGGCCCCAGGCTCCTTCAGGCTGAGTGAGAGGAGCCGTCAGTGAGCCAGCCCGGGTCATACCTGCTCCCCACCATCCTCTCTCCAACCTCCTCACCTGGCTGCTCTCATCCAGTCATCATAGAGGTCAGAGGTCATCAGGGGCTCGGGCAACTCCCGAAGGTAGGACTTGAGGGCACCTGAAGCAGGGGGCAGGGGCAGGTCAGTCAGAGGCAGTCCCCAACTCCCCCTCTTATATCCCCAGGACCTAGCTCTCTCCATGTGGAAAGAAACTTCAGTCCATATTCACATTAACATGTCCAGGCCTGATAAATTTCTTTGGGTCTTAGACCCTTTTAACGAGTGTTTAATAAGCCTGTCCCCAGAAAAAATGTACATGCATTTTAGGGGGTTCATCACAGACATGTACTAGGAACCCCCATGTGTTCTTGGCTGTCTGATTAGTGGTGTATCAGGCCCGCTGTGCCCTGCCCCCACCTCCTGCCCAGGCCTCCCTGGCTCAGCACCTGCCACGGCATGGGGGTCAGAGCAGAACTCTTCCAGGCCGTTGGGGTCTGAGGCCATTGTCTGCTTGAGGCGCTTCAGTACCGAGGCCCCAGCGGCCAGTCGGAAGAGGCCCTAGGGTGCGAGAGGAAGCAGGTTAGAGATCACAGAAGGGTGGGCGGGGCAGGACAAGGTGCTGTCCTCAGCAACCCCATACCACAGTGTCTATGGACCATCCCAACTCTCAAGGTCTAGAGTTCTGATCAAAAACAGGGCTGGGATCCTGGGTGTGGTGGCGCATGCCTTTAAATCCCAGCACTTGGGAGGCAGAGGTAGGAGGATCGCCATGAGTTCGAGGCCACCTTGAGACATAGTTAATTCCAGGTCAGCCTGGACCAGAAACCCTACCTTGAAAAACCAAAAAACCAAAAAAACAAAAAAAAACAAAAAAAAAGAAAAGAAAACAGGGCTGGGAAGTATGGAGGAGCTGGGGTAAGCTATGGGAAAACAGGTATCTGGCTAGGAGTGGAAGGGAAAGGAGGGCCTAGCTGGAAATCCACTCATCTTTAGGCATTTTGAAAAAATATATATTTTATTGGGCTGAAGAGATGGCTAAGCAGTTAAGATGCTTGCCTGTGAAGCTTAAGGACCCAGGTTTCATTCCCCAGTACCCACATAAGCCAGATGCACAAGGTGGTGCATGCATCTAGACTTCGTTTGCAGTGACTGGGGGCCCTGGTGTGCCCATTCTCTCTCTCACACTCTCTATCTTTCTGCTTGTAAATAAGTAAATAAAATATTTAAATATTTTATTTATTTTCTACCTCCTTGTGTGACTCTAGGCACATTTACCTCTTCACCTCTGTCTCCCTTGAGCCAATGAAAGCATTGTCCCAGGGTCACTGGGACCGTTAAGTAGAGCAAGGAGCAAGGACTGCACAGTGCCTGTGGCACGTCATCTGGTCCCCATAAGTGCCATTAATAAAAGGCAGAGTCAAAGCCGGGCGTGGTGGCGCACCCCTTTAATCCCAGCACTTGAGATGTAGAGGTAGGAGGATCAACGAGAGTTCGAGGCCACCCTGAGACTACGTAGTGAGTTCCAGGTCAGACTGGTCTAAAGCGAGACCCTACCTCAAAAAAAAAAAAAAGCAGAGTCAGTTCATCAATGGGAGGCTGTGTCTCCACCCCAGGGAGGTGAACTACAGGTATCTGGGCAGGGTGGCACAGGACCCCAATGCTCCCACCCTGGCTGCCTCGGGGTCCCACCTCCTCCTGCATGCCCTCTGACAGCAGCATCAGGACACAGGCCTCGATGGGTAGGGCAATGTCTCGGCCCAGCTCTTGCAGGTGGGTTTCCAGCGATACCCCATACACCCTGGAGAAGGGGGCGGCTGTCATCAAGGGGGAGAGGTCTGTGGAGATGAGACACGTGAGTGGCCCAGGGTCATCTTGCTCCAGGCAGTCAGGCTGGGGCAGACGGGGTACCCCCAGGGGTCTACCTTCCACCTTGCTTCTGGGATACTCGCGGAACCCAAATCTGCCACTACAACTGCCTCTCGAAAGGCTCCGGTCTCCGGTCCCACACCTTCATACCATCCTCCTCGTAGAAGCCGGAGCCCTCCCTCTCTCCACAAACTCAACCCAGCTCTCCTCTGCTCCTGCTCTGAGCTCATGCCTGGCTCCCTACTGCCTTTCAGGACAAGGGACAAGCTTCTGACCAAGCTCTGAGTAGAGTGGGGTCAGGGATGTGAAGCTGTCCCACCCGTGTCCCCACCTGCTTGGCCATGGTTGTCCCTCAGCTCAGTCAGCGCTGTATCCAGTGAGCTCAGTGACCGGCGATGGTAATCGGCCTGAATCTCCAGGAGCTGTGGGGACAAAGGGACACCCCAGGGGAAAGTGAAGGAAACCAAGGCCTTCCTCAGAGTCTTCCGAACAAATGCTCCACCATCTTACAGGGGCCCAGCGGCCCCCTCTCCTGCTGGCATCCACCCTGAGCTCCCGATGGCGGCAACCAGATATGGACTCACATGAATGAAGTAGTTGGCATATGAGTCCTCCTTGGTAGCGAAGTGGTACAGGTCGGCTAAATATTCATCCTTGGGGACAGAGAGGAGAGCTTACACCAGGAGAGGCTGGGGGTTTGGTGAGGAAACTGAGGCTCAGAGGGAATGGCAACCTGTTCATGGCTGTACTGCTGCCTCACTCAGTCAAGGTCTGCATTTGGGGCCTGTCCACAGGACCCCCTTGAACTCTGGGGGATCTTTTTTTTTTTTTTTTTTGAGGTAGGGTCTCACTCTAGTCCAGGCTGACCTGGAATTCACTATGTATTCCCAGGATGGCCTTGAACTCACAGAGATCCTCCTACCTTGGCCTTCCAAGTGCTGGGATTAAAGACTTCTTAGCAGTGTTTTTATTCACCCTTCATCACACCCTCAGCAAACAACACTCATTCATTGGCTCTCAGAAATCACTCATTCTTAAAAAAAAATCATTCACTGTACAAAGACCAATACAACCACTCACTCACTCTGCAAACACACTGAGCACCCTGTGAACAGACCCTGCCCTGCTTTCCAGGAGTTATGCACGTGTTATGGGCAGCAGACGTTCTTGGGTAAGAGCCAAGTATCCAGATTCCGGTTCATCGCTGCCTGGATTCAAAGCCCAGCATTGCTCTGGGCAGGTCATGTCCCCTCTCTGAACTCCAGTTTCCTCATTTGCAAAACGGAGATGGTTCGCCACACCTACCACCTCCACACATCAGGGGATCCCAGTGATCTCACCTTGCACTGTTCAACCTTCCTCTTTAGCTCCTCCTCCTCCTCCTTCAGTGTCTCTACCTTGTTGGCCGTGGTGGTGTGGCTGTAACTGCTTGGGCCGCTGCCCAGGCCTTGACTGCTGCCCGAGTTCTTGGCTGCCTGGCTAAGCCTGGGGACGATCCCAAAGTAGGTAGGGTGGTCATTGTCCTTGTTGCATGGTCAGAGGCAGCGTCCCCTCCATACCTTGACCACACGGGACTCTAGGATTTACAGACGCTAACAGGAAAACCCCCTGGGCTTCCGCCTAGCCAGAGCCAGAGCCAGAGTGCTCTGGGGCTCCCCCTGGTGGTGGGCATGGTGGCCACAACAACCCAGCTTCAAGGAGCCCTGGTGTTATCCAGGGATCTTGGAGACTTTGGGGTCACCAGCACGGGCACAAGTATTCCATGTGGTTCCGGGACCCACCTGCCCTTGAGGGTGTTCCAGTCAGATACCAGTTTCTGAAGGCTCTTCTTGTGTTTGAGGATGGCTGGCAGCTCCTCCTAGGGGAAGGCAGGGGAGGGTTCGGGAGACTGTGGGGAGAGGAGGAAGGAGGGACAGGAGGCTGGGGGCATGTGCTGAGGGGCAGGGTCACCTCGCTCAGCCTGCTGAGCGGCTGCAGGACATCCCTCTCCAGGCTCATCTCAAATTCGGCCAGGATTCGAGCCAGCTGGTTCTGGATGGCGCAGCTCATCTCCAATGCCTTCCTGTGGACACAAGACCCAGTGGGCCCAGGCTCTGGCGGCCCCTCACCATCATCTGGAAATTCTCCTCCCCTCCCCATCACTTCCTGCCTATCCCCGGCAGGCACCCTCACTGTCTTGGACCTCCCTCCCAGCCCTGACGGCGTCCCAGGTATCCTCAGGTGAGGGACCAGGCTCTGTGTAGACTCACCCCATGCTGGAATCAGGGTCCAGCTCCTTGAAGCTCTCGGCCATTGTGGTGGACAGAGCCATGAGAGGAAGTTTCTTCTGCAGGGAGGGTGTGTGAGGGGTCCTGAGTCTACCTTCCCTGCACCCCACCTGAGCCCTGAGCACCTGGCAAACCTCTAGTTCAGGGGAGGAGGGAACCCAGCCGGGCCACAACCACAGGTGAGCATGGAAAAAGGACAGGACTATCTCCCACCCACCTGGGGTCCCCTTCCCCCAACCCCAGAGATCACTTGATTGGGCAGGAAGCAAAGATCAAGTCCCAACGATGATTAGGAAAGTAGCATGCAGAGGGGGCAAGGATTGGCCCAAGGTCACATCATTGAAGGCAAAAAGAAGGCGGAGAGGGCCCTGCACGGGTCTCTCTGGCTCCTTCCCAGCCCCAGGGCATAAGATGATCTGGCCACCACTGAGCTCAAGGCCTCCAAGGCTCCCTTTGGCCCCACTGACTTTTAAACAATTTCCACGCCCACCAGAAATTATGGAAAGCACTAGCTTTGAGATCAGAGAGACTGCTGGTGGTGGTGGGGGGGGGGGTGTCAAACCTCACTTTTGTCACTTGCTAGTTCTGTGACCTTGACTGAGTAAGTTTAGGCCTTGGTTTCCTATTATACACCAGCGCCTCCCGCAAGGGCTGTTGCCAGCATTCAGGGAGACAATGCATTAGCGATCTTAGCAACAGACTGGCAGGAGTCCTTCAACACACGCTGTCTGTTGAATAACAGTGAGCCGCTCAGTTCAGCTCGTATGGTGTTCTGCCCACTTACAGGGCCTGCTGCGAGTGTTGATTGGCAGAGTATAGGTGACGGCAAAGGCAGCCAAGGCCCGACCCGGATTCCTCCCCCCCCCCTACTGTCCAGATCCCTCCTCCCTGGGACCTCGCACTCACCACCCGTTTGTCCATGTCAGCCCCACTCTGGCCCTGCAGACAGGCCTGCAGACGTTTGTGGACATTGTGCGCTGCTCGCTTAGCGGGCTCCAGCCGCTGCTCCACCTGGGAAGGGTGTTCAAGAATTGTAGAACCCTAACCCTAACCCTAACTCTAGAAAATAAAAAAAGAACAGGAAGAAGGAAAAAAAAAAAAAAAAAGAATTGCAGATTGGCAGGGGGTGGTCCTCCATCCCACACTGCCTTGTTTCTCCCCCCCCCCCCCCAGCAAGAACAATCTTCTCAGCCCTCCTGGGGCCTCCCTGGCCAGCAGTGTGGGGAATGACTCAACAGGGCCCCCAGTTGATGTCCCTGCCTGCCAGTCTCTGGGGCTGACAGCCTGCACAGGCCTGCCTCCTGGCCCTGCCCGCCCAGGCACGTACCTGCAATAGGTCCTCACTCAGGAACTCGGCAGTCTCCGGAGTACTGCAGGGGGAAGGGGGCTTTTACTGAGCCTGCCTGGGTTAAGAAGTCCCTTGTCCCCTGCCTCTGTGCATAGCACCTGGGCCCCCACGTGGTTCCAATGCCCCTTCCTCCTGCCCTGGGTGGCCCTTCGGCTTCATTCCAGTCAGAGCACATTCCACGGGGCGGGAAGCCGATACATGATTGCTCCCCCGTCCACCCAGGACTGTGCCCTGAGAAAGGGTGGACCCATGAAACCCAAGGTCCAAGCCTCTCTTCTCTGCATCCCCCAAATAGTCGGCCTGCTCTGGGAAGAGGAGGCCTAGACTGGCCCACAGGACGGGAGGTGTGGAAGCTGGACTCCTAGGCTGTCAAGGCACATGGACTCTGGGCTGCAGATATGGCAAGGGTTGGGCGGGTCTTGGGACTCTGAGGCCCAGAACAAGGTGGCTTGGCTGCCTATGCACACACAGGCAACTGTGCCAGTGTGGGACTAGAGCAGGTTTCTGCACACCCGGTCTCTCCCTGGGGCCCAAAGAATGGGGAACTCCCAGGCTGGGGAAGAGGAGCAGCAGGCCCTTGGAAGAGCCCCAAACTTCCACCTTCCTATTGCTCCCCCAGTTCAAGGGGCTGGGCGGGGGTTCAGAATCCAGAGACCTGGGGACGTTTCTACCTGAGTCTGGGAAAAGCAGAAGCAAGACTGAGAAACCGGAGGCCCCAAGGCTGGGGGAGGGTACGGACACCCAGGGCATGGCAAGGCCCTCCTCCCCAGGCCAGGACGCAGTCAGTCCCCTCCCCCCCGCCAAGTCCAGGGCCTTAATCGGCCCCGCTCCTCCCCCAGCCAGCCATCGGAGGTGGTTAACTGTTCCCATTGTCCAGAGCGGACAAGTGAGGCCTGGGAAGGCAGTTCACTCGGAGGTTCGTGGAAGGCAGAGACGGCTGGCGTTCTCGGTCAGGGTGAATTCTGCCTTCTGCAGTCCTTTCAACCAAGACTTAGGGGGTGTACCCTGGTCCCCCAAAAGCCAGCTGTGCTTGCACGACCGGGGCGAGGAAGCGAGGGCTGAGCTCTGGAGGACACACGAGAGCGGCTGTCCAGCTGTGTCACCCCGCTCCTAACCCCTCTGCCCGGCCCCCCACTCTTCTGCGCCCCCTTCCGTCCTGCGGGGATGGAAGGGGGTGACACTCACCGTCCCAGGCTGCCCGAATGAGCCAGCTGCCGCATGCGGTGCAATTGCCTCTTCATCATCTTGGGGCCGGGCTGGGGCTGGGGGCCGAGAGGTCAGGGTCTGGGGTGGGTGGGGGGGGTTCGAGGCCCGCAGCCCCCGGCCCAGCCGGTTTCCCCTCGCCGCTTCGCCCCGGATGGGTGGGCGGCGCGCTCGCTTCCTGGGCCGCCGCAGCCGCTCTCCTCCCCCGCTCACGACTCCGCCCCCGGCCCCCAGGTCACTCCTTCTCCAAGTTTGGCTTCCAGCTCTCTCGCGACTTCCGGGGCCCCCGCCGACACTAACCCACCTCCCCCCCCGGGTCGCCCCACGAGTGTCCGTCGGTCTGTCCGACTTGCTGCAGGCAGTGCCCCAGCCGGGGTGTGGGCTCCTCCCCCCCGCGCCCCGCCCCGCCCCGCCCCGCCGTGGTGGCGGGAAGCAGGTAAGCGGCTCCGGCCACCACCCTCCCGCCGCCGCCGCCGCCGGGGCATAAACAACCTTTGCTCCCCTCTTAAAGGAGAAAGAGGACTCCAAGTCTAGAAAAGACCTCACCAGGATAGCTCTCGGGGTCCTGGGTGTGCGCAGAGCCACGGGGTGCTGACCCGAGATTCCTTCCTCTAGAGGACACCCCCCCCCCACACACACACCCCAAACCATCTGGAGCTAGCTAGAGGCCATTCTGCACACACCCGCCCCCTAACCCAGACCAGCCTGGGAGCTCTGGCTTTCTGAGACCGCTAGTGGCTGCCGTGAACCCTAGAGCCAGTCCCCAAACTCTGCACTCAGTGTCCAGTGGCCCGATGGGACAGCCGTACTGGTTCTGTCCATTGAGACAAGACCCCTCCCCTTCCTGCTTGCACCTCCAGCTCCGAGTTACTTACTGTTCCCGTTCCCCCCTTTAAGGGCCCTCAGCTTAGACCGGTCTTCGCATCACTCCAGGTAAATGTCTCTAGTCTCTACCCTTTCTTCTTAGAAGGCGGTGATGTGGGTGCTGCTCTGAACCCCCAAACTCAAGTAGGTGATTTTTTCCCCCCTTTGGCGCTCTGTTGAAAACCAAGCTGGGCATACAGTAGGTGCTTCATAAATGCTAGTTAATACAAGGCAAAAAAAAAAAAAAAGTCTGTGGGCAACAGAAAATGATCCTATCCATGCTCGTCCCAGTGGCGGGCCAGGGACCTCGGGGGTGTGGCTTCAGGAAACCCCACCCACCGACTGCGCTGCTGTGTTTCAGTTCAGGGCCAGACCACTTGAACACTTACTGTGTTCCCGCCGGGTACTTCTCAGACCTTTGGCCTCAGACATCTCCATCTTCCCTGTACCTATCTCAGGACCTGGCACCTAGTGAACTCTAACTGGAAGCTGGCAGCCACTCCACTCACTGAACAAGAGGTTCCACTGAGGCTGGAAGTGCTGCTAGGGCTGGAGCATCCCCCTGGGTGGAATCCCGGCCCTGTGGTTGGGAAGAAGAGGAGATGCAGGCTACCTCCCCACCTCCCTTTTCTTCACGGGAAGGCTGTTGGGGAGGGGTGTAGAATCAGGCGTAGAACTGACCTTTTAAAAAACGATGCTCCAATATCTAGGTTCTGTTCTTGGCCTTCCCCTTCCCCACCTGGTAAGTCCTGGGACATTCGTGTGGCTAGTTTTTCCCATCTCTGCGATGGGCACCATCTCCTGGGTACAGCCTTGGGAAACTGAAGATTCTCAAGCCAGCAGCTGACCCCCTGGTGTCACCCTCCTGCCGGTAGGTCGGTCTCTAAAGTCCATGGTGCTTCTGGCCTCCAGCAAAGACCACCACACTGGGCCTGGGCTTGTCTAGCTGTTCAGCTGGTCTGGAGGGTCCTGGGGGAAGGTCCGGCATATACCTTGTCCCTCCTGGGCGTGTCTAGGCCCAAGCCCTAGCTCTGGTTTGTGGAGGGGGCAGTCTACCTGGGCTGTAACCGCCTCTGTGGAAGCCACCAGAGAATCTATCAGGCCACCCAAGCTTTCACCCAAGCTCTAGACTCCCCTGAAGCCAGACCTTAGGGACTTCTGGGTCTGACTGGGTGGGGCTGCTGTACTTTTTGGCAGGATGATCGTGTAGTGAAGGCTCTCCCTTGTCACACTTGGATGTTGAGTCATACAAGGTTGGAAGCCCCAAAGATTGGATCATAAGCTGTTTTAATCAGAGACTTATAAACTCAGACATTTCGATAAGTGAATGCTGGGACCATGGTTCTCCTTTTTTTTTTCTTCTTTTTTTTGGTTATCTGAGAATTGAACTTGGGCAAGTGCTCTACTTCTGAGCCCTAGTCTCCCCTCTTTTCCTCCTTTTTAATCTTTTTTTTTTTTTTTTTTTTTTTTTGAGAGACAGGGTCTGAACTGCCCAGACTGGCCTTGAACTTGGGATCTTTCTGTGTCCCCGGTAGCAGGAATCACAGGCCTGCACCAGGCACTGTTCAGTGGATCACAGCTTTTTATGGAATCGCAGGTTACTTCAGAGGTCACCAGCCAACCCCTCCCAGGGCTCTTCCTCAAACAAGAGACCTGTTGACTTGGGTGGTGCCCCACCAGGCTGGCTCAGCTCCCGGAGAGGACCTGGTCTTGCTTGTGCTGAGTCCTCTGGCGCCCAGCATATGTGGGACTCATGCTGACTTGGATGGCAGGTGAACACTTGTCTGCAACCAAAAGACGGCAGGAACAGAGCCCAGAGGTGTGGGTAGAGCTGACTGACCCGCCCAGCTCATTCTTTGAGGGCTTGTTAGCTGGGGAGCACGGCTACTCCTATACCCTTGACCAAAGACGGGTCCTCCTCTATTCGGGGTAGGTCGTCCTCTTCGATCAAGCGCATAGCTTCAGGGGGGATGCACGTGGAGCCGTGAGGGACTAAGGGGACACTCGCCTAGCCAGCCAGATCAGCCGAATAACCCTGGCGATCAATGGGGTGACAGATGTCGCATCCAGCTCGCCCTCACATCCCCAGCTCATTCTTTCATGGACACACTCGCTGAATGAATTTAGAGATAGCTCACTGTTCAGTCTCAGCCATCACAACTTAATCTCATTACAGGAATTAATGTGTAAAATGTCTCAAAAGGTACCTGCACTGTTTTCTGCTATTATCATTCAGCCACCAAAAGTTAGTAATGAAAAGAGCCTTTACCCCCACTCCTGCCTCAGTAGCCCTCGAATATATCTGGCTGCCTTGGGACAGTGGGGCTTACTGGTATGTCCCTGACTTAATTCATCCTCCCTTGGAGAGATGGCTTAATGGTTAAGGTGCTTGCCTGCAAAGCCAAAGGACCCAGGTTCAATTCCCCAGGACCCACGTTAGCCAGATGCACAAGGGACAGCACACATCTGGAGTTCATTTTCAGTGGCTGGAGGCCCTGGTGCGCCCATTCATTTTCCCTCTCTCTCTTTTTCTCTGTCAAATAAATAAATAAATAAATAAATAAAAATAAAATATTAAAAAAATTGGGCCGGACGTGGTGGTGCATGCCTTTAATCCTAGCACTTGGGAGGCAGAGGTAGGTGGATCACTGTAAGTTCGAGGCCACCCTGAGACTACATAGTAAATTCCAGGTCCAGCTTGGACTAGAGAGAGACCCTACCTCAAAAAAGAAACCAAAAAGAAATTTATTTTGGGGGTTGGAGATGGCTTAGTGGTTAAGGCACTTGCCTGCAAAGCCTAAGGACCCATGTTTGACTCCCCAGATCCCATGTAAGCCAGATGCACAAGGTGACACATGTGCAAGGTTGCACATGCTCTATAGTGGTGCACACATCTGGGTTGGAGGCCCTGACACACCCATTCTCTCCCTTCCTCTCTCTCATAAAAATATTAAATGAGAAAGAGGCAGATAGAGAATGGGTGTGCCAGGGCCTCTAGCCACTGCAACCAAACTCCAGATACATGCACCACCTTGTACATGGTTTATGTGGGTACTGGGGAATCGAACTTGGGTCCTTAGGCTTTAAAGGCAAGAACCTTAACCACTAAGCCATTTCTCCAGCCCCAGGTTTATCTTTAATCCTATTTTTAAAAACATCTTATTTTTATTTATTTGACAGAGAAATGGGTGGGGGGGGAGAGAGAGAGGGAGGGAGAGAATGGGCATGCCAGGGCCTCCAGCCACTGAAAATGGCTCCAGATGTGTGGGCCCCCTTGTGCATCTGGCTAATGTGGGTCCTGGGGAATCAAACCTGGGTCCTTTGGCTTTGTAGGCAAATGCCTTAACGGTTAAGCCATCTCTCCAGCCCTATTATTATTTTTTAAAGATATTTATTAAGCCGAGTGTGGTGGCACACACCTTTAATTCCAGCACTTGGGAGGCAGAGGTAGGCGGATTACCGAGAGTTTGAGGCCACTCTGAGAATGAATTGACTTCAGAGTGAATTCCAGGTCAGCCTGGGCTAGAACAAAACCCTACCACAAAAGCCAAAAAAAAAAAAAAACAAAAAACAAAACAAAAAAAACCCTCCAAAAACTAATTATTAGGAAGCATAGAGAGATTGAGCGAAGAGAAGCGGAGAGAATGGGTGCTTCAAGGTCTCCAGCCGCTGCAAACCAACTTCATATGCACGTGCCACTTTGTGCATCTGGCTTTATTTGGGGAATTGAACCCAGGCCTTTAGGCTTTGTAAACAAGTGCCCTTAACCATTGAGCCATCTCTCCAGCCCTGATCCTATTTTAAAGACTGACGCTCCCATCTCAGGGCCCTTAGCTGGCTAAATGGTAGAGGCCAGGATAGGAGGTGAGCGCAAGGCCCGGACATCACAGCTGCTGTCCCTCTGTGTACGTTGCACCACTGACCCTTGCTCTGGCCTTCACTGTGGTCACTTTCAGGGGCCCGGCGGCCTTTGCACAAATTTGCCTGTAGTCTCTGTTCGTCTATGTGGCATAAGGTGCTGCAGCCTGAGCAGGATGTGGGCAAAGCAGCCAGTTGCCAGGCTGGAATGCGGAGGAGGAGACTGTCAGCATCACTGTCCCACCTGAGACACGCTGGTGTGCGGCCACACTGATGCTGCCCTTCGCGTGGGCGTTTTGACCAAGACAGCCAGGCACAGGAGTGCTTTCTGAGTTTTTAGTAACTTCCTAGCTCTCTTCCCCGGAACCCCCCCCCCCATCAAAGGCCTTTCCGGGAACCCTGGGGTGTGGCTGAGGCATGAGGACTGCTCTAGGCCCCAGGGAATGTGTACCCTTGACCCAGCTCCCAAGGGCAGCCGACTAGAGCCGTGGCTGGAAAGGGTGGGCTCAGGCTACAGGAGCAGCCTGCTGTCATGGCGGTACCTCCCCTGGACACTGCTGGCCCAGCCTCAGCTCCCACCGCAGGTCCTTCGGAACTCACTGACCTCAGCCTCCCGTTCTCACGGGGCAGTTCGGAGGACTCATCAGGACACTGCAGGCAGCAGGTCCAGCAGTATGCCAGGCCAAGTGGCTCCCATCGGCTGCCCTGCTGGGCCTGTGCCCAAGCCAGAGGCCTGCAGAGTCTGGGGGGGGGGGGAAGGGTACCATGAGCGCCTCAGGCCAGCAGAGGCCTCTCCATCACTCTTGGCTTCCGCCAATGGTTGAGCACAACGTGCTGCGGTTACTAAAGAATGAACTGCTGGCTCTGGCCAAGCTCATAGAAGTGGAAGTGTGGCTTTGAGGACTGGGAAGTCCCGCTTGTCTGGTGTAGTGGTGGAGGCCATCCTTCAAGAGACAGAGAAGACACTTCCAGGGCACCTGTGGCACCTCGTGCCTCCCTTCCCCCAAGAGCACTATGCTAGGCTCCAGGCTCCCCAAGTTCCTGCCAGCCTGTGAGCTCTGAGAAAGGCCACGCTAGGCACGGGATGGCTCAAGAAGCATGGGCATGACAGTGGGTTGATGGACTAGGACAAAGAAGGATGGTGCATGAGATTAAAGGGATCCCTGACCCCTGTGACAACCCGGGGAGTTGGCCCAGATTCCTCAGAGGGCCTTCATTGGCTTTGGTCCCTATAGCCTTTTTGAACAAGGAACCTAGAGGCTAGAAAGGGAAGCATTACTTAGTCATACAGCAAGCCAGTGACTCCGGTCTCACGGCTCCATACCAACCGTCAACGCTTTCAGAGGCCAGGAACAAGAATTTGCTGGTCACATGACCCTGCCCCAGGTGAGCACTAGAGTCCCCTCCAAGTGGACATGCCTTCAGGAAAGGCCTTGTTTGAGGAAAAGGGACCTGAAAAAGACACTAGCTGCCTCCAGACAGGTGCCATCACTCAAGCTGGGGGCAAGAAGGCTCCTGTGGGGCTAGTGCCTCTTGTCCCCTTGGTGGTATGGCCCGTACCGAGGTGTGACGATGTGCACCACGTGAGATTAGAGAAGGAAGGGCTCATCTGGGAAGCCGGTGAGCTGGGCCGCACCCAGCAAGCTTCAGTGGTGTAGGGAGAGACTTCAGCCAAGCTCAGGGAGACAGTGAGAGTGCTTTCTCAGCTTGGGGCCTTTCTGCCTGTCACAGTGCAGATGCTCAGAGGACAAAGGGTAAGAGGCCTGCTCCCCAACTTATCTGTGCAAGTGTCAGACCCCTCATTCGGCACCCCACTGGTGGGCTGTCCTAGCTGCATGGCCTCTGTGCCCTGCCCAGGCCTGCACCTCATGACCAGACTGCAATGGTAGGCTCAGCTCAGGTTCTGGTTCTGAGGGAGGCCTAACAAAACTGCTGGTGGGGCCCTGATCCCGGAGCAGCCTCTGGGACTGGGAGAAGCTGGGTAGGAGGACCTGCTGTTCACAGCAGGAGGAAGTTGTGAGTGTCCCGGGGCCTCCCTTTTGCTTCTGCAGCAGCTGGGGCTCCCGGCGGCCCCTCACTTCCAGCTGGGATGGCTCTGGGCCCGTCTGGTGATTCAGCAACTACCAGCCCCTGCACAGGGCCTCTTCTAATGCAGGCCTGGGAAATGGGGGCAGAAGTCTACAAGGTAGTCCCCAGGGCCTCCAACTCCTGGACCCTCCCTCCTTCCCAAACCTCAACAAGAACAGCAGGTCCAGGAAAAGGTCATTTTATTTTCATAAATACTCCTGCTCTCACTCACACTGACCCCACTTCTGGTCACAGATGGATGGACAGACGTGAGATGCTCACAGCAGAGGCTGACAGATGAACTCTGGAGCTCCACAGCCCTCTGAGGACCACCTGCCTCTGGCTTTCGCCCTCGGGTTCCCATAGCCCCTTAGAAGGCCTGACAGCAAAGGCAGCCCCCCAAGGAGTAGGTGCCAAGTGTGGCTCCCCCAACTCTGTGGCCACAGGGCCACTTCAAAAGAAAAGTGGAGAGCCAAACCACACACTGAGTGCAAACAGCTAGGGGCACAGGCACTGCCCCTGGTTGCTGGGTTCCCGAGGAGAAGGCCTGGGCTGGTCCCAGCTCCAGCATGGCCTCTGAGTTATGGCTGGGCCTTCCCGTAAGGCATAAGAGACAGGTGGGGAAGACCCCACCCTAGGCTGGGGCCAGGCTGGGCCCAAAGGCCATGCTTCTTCCCTCACCCCAAGTCCTTCCGGGGTGGGCAGCTCCTCCCTGCTCCAGACGCCCGGGGGCACAGGCGTCCTGGAAGTAGCACAATCTAGGCCCAGCCTTCCGCTGGGGTTGGCTCAGCAGGGAAGGAGGTGGAGTGGGAGGGGAAGTCACTCGGGGGCCACGGGAGAGGAGAAGCACCAGGTTGGGGGGACATGACCATGGGGAACAGAGCGTGTTCCAGTCCACCCTAGCCTCCACCCAGGCTGGACAGGAACCAGTCCTGCTGCCCTCCTCTCCCCAGCCCCTCTGTCCTAGAGGCTCCCCCAGGTTTCGGGAGGTGGGAACTGGTCCACGTCCCCCATCTCATTGTAGGTCTGGTCACCCATGGTGAAGATGAGCTTGTAGCGGAGACGAACCTTCTCCTGAGGCAGAGACGTGGAGGTCAGAGCAGGAGGGAAGAGGCCAGCCCCACTCTGCGGCGCCCCTGCTGCAGCGGGCCTTACCTTCTGGGGGTTGGCAAGGAGCAGGACCTGGGTAATAGCTGAGGGGTGCACAATGGGGTTGAACGCTGGCAGCTCTGTGCCTGAGGGTGGCTGGAGCCTCACCTTCATGACCTGGGGACAGGATGCACTCACTCATCTCAGCTCTTGCCGCCGGCACGCGAGGAACCAGCTCCCCTTCTAGAGCTTTCCTCCGCCCCCTTCACCCCGTCTCCAGTGAGGGAGACCCTGCCTGCTCTCAGGCACTTCACTGCCCGCCAAGTACCGGTCACCCTGCCTGTCACCTTAGGGACAGCTGACTGGAAGACAATGTTGCGGATGGGTTGGGGGGCGGTGCTCAGCATGGAGACCACCACTACCAGCACGTCAGAGCGCCCTGGCAGGGGGTCGCGGGCGAAGTGGAAGAGGACACGGAAGCCATGCTGGTCGTACACGGTCACGGGCAAGATGCTGCCTGCGGGGAGAAGGGCAGGAGGGTGACGCATGGGCAGAGCTCAGGCATACCTTCTTGCCCAGCTTATACCTGCAGGGATCAAGCAAGCAAACCCCTCACTCTGCAGGGCCTTGCCTCCGGGAGCTGTGGGAGGGGAGGCCCACTAGGGACTGACGGCAAAGGCAGGTTGTCCTCTGGAGCCTCGTCACAGCCATACTCACTCCAGACTGTGGTGAGTCTGGGACCTGACACTTGCTACTTACTTCCCCTTTGAGCTCAGGGTCCTCCTACCAGGTAAGAGGGACACAGAGGATGTGATGCTCTGGGCCACAGTGAGCTCCCGCAGGGGCAATGCCAACTGGCCAGTCCTCTGTCAGTTCAGGCCTGGTGCCAGTCAGTGGCTCCTGAATGCTGCTAGGGAAAACTGCCCAGGCTTGGGCCTGGGTCTTTCCCAGTGTTCAGGTTTTATAACCTTTGGGAACCTTCTCGTCCTGCCCTCTGAGAAAGGAGGCCAGGGTTCATCTTCTAGGTCCTCTGCCTGTGTGACCTGGAGCTTAGAAAGCAGTTTTGCATCACTCCGAGAGATGCCCTTGCATAGGGGCTGCATGGGAGTCAGCCAGGGACAGGGTCCCAAGGGCAGAAGTTGGTCTGACCTGGGCTTCACCACCCCACCTTGCCCAACTCACTGGGTTTGATGGATTCCAGGGGCACAGTGATGTTGGCTAGTGAGAGCTCAGTGGGTATGGGCTGGTGCAGAGGCCCAGGGGGCTCTGGGGATGTGGCGTGGAGGAGGCTGGTGGTCCCGGGGTTGGATGAGGTGCAGCTGCTCTTATTCTGCAGGTCTCGGAGGGTGAGCCGGGGGGCTGGCTGCTGCTTCTCCCTTGGTGGGGACAGTGTGTTAGTGGGTGGGGATAAAGCATTAGCAAGTGGTCCTTCAGGGGCCATGTCGGAGGCCACAGAAGGCTAGACTACTTGACTTGGTGGGTGTCTCTAGCCTTGAGATAGCCTTACATTTGGCACAGGTCCCTCCCACCCCCCACTCCTCCTGTCCCTGTCCCTCTCTTGTCTTTCTTTAGGGTGCTGGAACTCCAGGGGCATATAAGTGGGCACAGTACCCCCTTGCCACCAATTCCTCATGGTAGAGGACCATCCCTGAGCCTGCCTGTCACAGCACTCCTCTCCAAAGAGTCCAGTGTAGTGCTCAGCGCAGAAGTGGGGCTCTGGACCCAGGGGTCTTGGGGACAACCAGTGAGGCGTATGTCTCTGCTGGGCCTGGAAGGTGCTGGCCCGTGGGCACAGGAAGGGCCCCAGCAGCCCTCACCACCGCACTTGCTGGGCCTCTGGAGGCAGCGCCTGCTGTAGGAGGGTCTTCCCCAGGAGGTCCAGGTCATCGAGGCCGCTGCTCACGGGTGGAGGAGCCTGCGCTGGGGGTCGGCAGTCTGTGTTGGGGGCCTGGATGGGCATGGGGACTGCAGGCTCAGCGCCATCTGATGACTGTGGACAAAGGAAGCAGGAGAACGAGCTGAAGTGACAGTCACTGGCCCTGTCTGAGGACCTCCTCTCCCTCCAGGTGACACCTGGGAGGTATGCAGCAGAGGACAACAGAGCACACGAGGGGCCTGGCCGGGCCACAGGGTAGGGACCTCGGGTTGTTCTCAGGGAAAGAGGGAGCAGCCCCAGGCTGGGGTCTGGTACCACTGGCTGTAGGTCAAGAGAGGTGCTGTGCTCTTCCTGGGGGGGGGGGCACACCCATGGAGCCCTACCCAGAGCTACTGGGCCCTCCATTTCCCCCCAGGGTGCTGGCCCCTACCTGGAAGCTGTTCCAACCAGCACCATCTGAGCTGGGGCCCGAGGGGGGCGTAGGGTCAGTCAGGCCTGTGGGGAAGCAAGAGAAGCTTGTTTGACTGAGCAGACAGAGGCAAGGGCACTGAGGGCCAGCAGTACACTGGCCTGGGGCTCCCTGTATCCCCCCTTTCTCAGAGGCTCAGCTCAGAGGAACCAGTGGCAAAGCAGAAATAGAAACCAAGTCCCAACAGCCCATTTTGCAGCCCACACTTGCTTCCTCTCTTCCCGGCAAGGCCCTCAAGCCATCTCATTAGCAGAAGTTGAAACTTTCGCTTTTGTCCCTTAGCTGGAAGCTAAGCGCAGGCACTGAGGTGGTGAGCAAGAGCATGGGTCCAAGAAAGTGACCGCCGGCAGGGTGCCATGCCCACTGAGCCTCTGTCCTCGTGTGTACCGTGATGGGCATACTGGCAAGTCCTGGAAAGCCTCCCACATGGCTCCTGGACCTGCCTGCTGGTTGGCATGAGAGCAGGTTACCAGCTTGTCTGACCACTGCTTGTCCTGGATTCCTCCAACAAAGCTCACCCTATATGTGACTTAGAAAAATGAGTGATTCTGGGCTGGAGAGATGGCTCAGCAGTTAGGGCACTTGCCTGCAAAGCCTAACGACCCAGGTTTGATTCTCCAGTACCCAAGAAAGCCAGATGCACAAAGTGGCACATGCATCTGGAGTCTATTTGCAGTGGCTAGAGACCCTGACACAGACCCATTATCCCTCTCTCTGCTTGCAAATAAATAAATAAATTTAAAACCAGAAAAATGAGTGATTCTAAGAAGGGTTGTAGGCGGGCAGGGGAGAGCTCTGGGAAGCTGCAACTGCTGGGTCTCTTGTAGGGCATCCCTTTTTTGTTTTTGTTTTTGAGGTAGGGTCTCACTGTAGCCCAGGCTGACCTGGAATTCACTATGTAGTCTCAGGGTGGCCTTGAACTCACAACAATCCTCCTACCTCTGCCTCCCGAGTGCCGGGATTAAAGGCGTGCGCCACCACGCCTGGCTTAGGGCATTCCTTTGAAACCAGTGCGAAAGTTCTGAGGTTTTGGGTGTGCTCGAAGCAGGCCTTGCTCAATCCTTAATTTTCAAAAATAGGTGTGGGATTCTTAGCTCTCTTTCAGGGATGAGAAAATAGATGCTCAGAGCAGGTAAGTAAGCTACCCTAAGTTACACAGCTGGAAAGAGGCAGATCACAGATGAGAGTCTAACCATTTTGTGCCCTTAACTGTGGGCCCCTAGGTGGCCGGTGACTTGGCCTCCCTGGACCTTACTTTGAACAAAAGCCACAATAGCAACCACTGCAGAACACAGCACCTGAGCTGCAGCGCACCCTCTCGGTAGGAGCCCGCCTGCCACCTGCCACGAGTGGGTGAAACTAGTCCCGCTACCCCAGTGCCAGGCAGGTGCTGCCCAGCACTTCTGGGTCTCATTCCTACACTCTGACATCCAGATTTAGAAGAAACCAGGAGGAAGCTGGGAGGTCAGGGCTCTGGATGTAGCTGGGGACAAGAAGTACTTAAGCACATCTTGGGTCTCATGTAGAGGCAGAAGTGCCTCTGCCCAGTACTGGGGTGTGCTGGGGGCTGGAGGTCTGTCTACCACTGTTCCCACGCACCAGTGCCTGACCCTGGCTCTGCCAGGCAGCACATGCCTGCATGGGTCCCTGCCACCGAACCCCTCTACCATTCTGTGGAAGGGAGGGTCTCTCCCTGGCTCAGACTGCAGCTGGACAGTTTAGGTACATGCCTGTCTCTCCCTCCTTCCTCCAAGTTCTTGTTCCCCTTTTCTCCCAGTAGACAATGTGTGGGAGCGGCGGAGTGGCCTGAGAATCAGGGCGCCTATGTCAGACCCTGTTCTGCCCAGCTCCTCCTCTGTAAAGCAGGGATGTTAACAGCCCCGTGGCCGGAAGGCAGCTCTGAGACAAAGAGCAGCAGTGGGTGCTGTGCTAAAGGAGGCGCTTCAGGAATGCTGGGCAGACCTGCTGGAGGCCTGGAACCCTGTCATTTTCTTTTTCACGGAGCTGAGAATGGAACCTGAAGCACCAGGCCACACCATGACGGGCCACACCTCCTGGCCCCAGGTTTTCACTTCAAACTGGCTCAGGAGAACGCAGGGCAACTCCTGGCTTTGGCCTCCATGTCGTGGCTTTCCTCCACACCCTTTCAGGTTCTTCTGGCAGGCGTGGTGGCTCCATTTCCATACCACCAGTGCTGTTGAGGAAGCAGCCACTTTCCCTCGGCCGCACAGTGGTCCTGAGCTGCTGCTGCAGGCTCAGCTGCAGCTCAGTGGTTGGGCACGCCCAGCCTGTCCAAGGCCATGGTTGCATCTTACCTGCCGCACAAGACACCACACGGGCCTATCTGGCTCCTTACTATGACTGAGCTCTGGAGCCCCAAGTATGGCTTGGGACCAACCTGGTTCGTGGAGCACTTTGGCTCTGGCCTTGGCTTCTGGGAGCTGCAGAGCCCAAAGCATGCTACCTCTTCTGGGGCAGAACCTGGGAGCTTCCACCTGGACAGCTCCGGCTGAGCTCTCACTGGGTGCAAGAAGTCCCCCAGCCTCCCTTGAGCACCCTTGCCCTTGGATGGGCTGACCTTGTTCCTTAGCCTCAGCTTCCTGTCATGAGGTAGGCCTAAAACCCATCCCACATCCTCCACTGACACCCCATCTGGAGCGCAGCACGCAGCAGTCTGGCGGCCAGCCCCTGCCTAACTCTCCTCCTTACCCAGAGACATGAGCTCATCGTCAAGCAGGGACATTGAGGTGCTGGGCTGCTCAGGGCTGGCCTGGCTGCTGGGGTGGGTGGGTGTGGCTGGGTATGGGGTGCCTGCAGGAGGGAGGTCCAAGCCTGAGAGGTCCAGCAGGGCTGAGGTGCTCCCTGTATGGGAAAGGAAAACTAGGTAGGTCCTGGTGGCCACTCAAAAGCACCAGGGAGTAGGCCCCACCCTTCTTCCCACCCTTCACAAATGGCCTCCAGCTGTTGGAGCTGCTGAACTACGCCCTTTCCTTAGCAGGTGTCATTTGTGTTCAGAATACAGCCATGCTTTGTGTAAGGTCAGGAACGTGTCTGAGATGTGACAGTAGAACAAATACCACAGAGTGGATCTATGCCAACTAACACAGTTACAGCATCTTTCTACCTTTGCTCGGTGACTGTCCCCATCCCCAAAAGTTGTGCTTATGCCGTGTGGCTTCTGTGGGGGCCTCCCCCACCCACCCACGGCTGTACTGGCCTCTGGGGCCTCCAGCCCTGCCATTTGCCCTGGCTAAGTCCGCAATGTTCATGTCTAACCTAACCCACTTTCCTGCTTTCTGGTAATGACATCAGGCCTGGGGGTGTCATTCAGTCCCACACACCAGGTGTCAGATCCATGAAATGGGTCTGTCCTTGCCAAACCTAGGCTCCCTCCCACACCATGTCAGACCTCCCTCAGTTCCCTCCCTGGGACCTTGGGCGTCTTAAGGTACCAGGGTCCTCCTCATGATCATGCCACCCTGCACTGTGGTCCATCTCAGCAGCCCTGCCTCCTCACCAGGGATGGAGCCGGCTGTGGCGTCACCGTTGACCTCCTCGCCCCGCACCCGCTGCTTGTACAGGTTGATGACTTGGGTGAGGTTGTCATTGGCCTGCAGGATCTCCGCTGGAGCGAGGAGGGGGGAAGGGGGGGAGAAGCCAGGATGAAGGAATATAGGGACTCAGAGCTGGAGACAGAAGCCCCTATGCCCGCTTGCTGGTGTGTGAGGGGGAGGGACTGGGCATCCCATCACATCTATTGGGTCCACAGAACAGAACTGGTACAGCAGCCTGGAGGTGGGAACAAACCCAGGGTGTTCCGGGAACAACCAGGCAGGGCACAGGGGGACAGGGAGGCAGCAGAGGGCCAGAGCCTAGGAATCAAGAGAGGAGACCTGCCACCATGGTGTCCCTCCATGAGCCCTGGCTGGGAAACGGGGGTGGGGTGGGGGTGGGGGGGCAGCTCTCTCCTGGGCAACAAGGGCCTTGCTCATGGGCATGTCTCAGGGCAGGAGACCACCATTTCTCTGCTCCCTTCCAAGCCAGTAGAGAAGCCCTAGGTCAGCTGGAGAAGGGGGCCCCCTGGTGGTATCTTTTTCCAACTACAGCAGAAGATGGGAAGAGGGTAGGGACAGGGCTGGAGCAGCCCCCAGCACCTGCCAGGGGCTCACCCAAAGCCTCGTCATTGTCTTCTGTGTCGCTGGCCAATCGGAAGAGTGTGGGCCGCATGCGCTCGCAGCGCTGGTACAGCTCCTAAGGACAGCATGGCAGGTGGGTCAGGGTCAGTTTAGGGGCTTTGGAGTGGGCTGGGAGGGGAGTGGGCTGGCATCACCTTCATGAGGTCCTCGCTGCTGCTGGAGGAGGCGCCCTGGCCGTGGCTCATCACCATCTCAGTGAGCAGCTTCACGTTGTTGTTGACCTCCTCGATGGCGTTCACTCGCTTTGAGATCTTTTCCATCCGCTTCTGGTCCTGTGGAGGGTCAATGGTCCGAGAGGTGGCATCAGACCTGCCACCTGGCCCTGGAGAAGGCACTGGACAGTTATGACATCAGCTCCGTGTGGCTGGCCATGCCGTGATGAGAAGCTGTTGCTCAGGAGGTCCTCTGTCCAAAAACACTCTGCCAACTTAGGTCACTTCACCCTCCTGCCTGTGTCCTTAGCCCAGGCCTCCAGTCTCTAGAGGTGCTCTGGGGTACCACACCTATAGTCCTAAGCAGCCCTGTGTCCCCTGAAGAAGAGGTTCCACACTTGCTCAACATGTACAACCCAGAACCGAGTGCAGGGCATGAGCTGGGCAGGCTGACTTGAAAGCACATTCTCCACTCTTGGCCGTCAGGGCACGCGGTTTGTCCCGTTAAGACCATCCTGACCTTCTGCCTCTGGGCGGGTGTGTACACCCTCTCCAAAGTATGGGCAGAACCCGGATGAGCTCCTGGCAGTCACTCCAAATCTAAGCTTATGCCCAGCCAACCCGCTCCACGACTGGACTTGCCTCCTTGCAACAATGAACTGGCCACTTGGGTGGAACACACACTTAAACCACCTGCTGAATTAGTACACCAGGAGATTTTATGCAAAACCCAGACTTCTGAAACTGGGTATAGTGGCTCATGCCTATAATCTCAGCTTCCAGGAGGCAGAGTGAATTCCAGGTCAGCCTGGGCTCACATGAGACTCTGCCTTGGAAAACTAAAATCAAACAAAAAGTCCAGATTTCTGGATCATCTTCAACCTCCCTCCTCAAAAAAAAAGGGGGGGGTGCTGGAGAGATGGATGGCTTGGCGGTTAAGGCATTTGCCTGCAAGGCCAAAGAACCTAGGACCCACGTTAGCCAGATGCACAAGGGGGCACACATGTCTGGAGTTCATTTGCAGTGGCTGGAGGCCCTGGTGTGCCCCTTCCCTCACTCTCTCTCCCTCTTTCTCTATCAAATAAATAAATAAATAAATAAATAAATAAATAAATAAATAAAATATTTTTAAAAATCTGTTGATTTAGATACACAGTGCTGCAGGTATCTGGTCACCTTGGACACATTAAAGGTGGCCTTCTCCTGCATCAGAGGTGGCCCTTAACCCTTTATTTCCCAGCCAGGGAGCATGCGGGACTATGTGACCTCGTCTCATCTCTGCTACCAAATATTCATCTGAAATTTTTGTTTGGAGTAGGTTTTCACTCTGTAGCCCAAGGTTAGCCTTGAACTCAAGGCAATCCTTCTGCTTTAGCCTAGCCAAGGTTGGGATTACAAGCATAAGCCGTCATGCCCAGGTTGAAAACTTTTTTTCTCAAATCTTATACTTATTAAGTTTAAATACTTTCAATAAGTTATACACTAAACATACATGATATCTGTTTTTATATGCCTATACATACACAGATGAAGCTCTTAATATATTCTAAGACCCAATCCTTTTTTTTTTTTGGTTTTTCAAGGTAGGGTCTCACTCTAGCTCAGGCTGACCTGGAATTCACTACATAGTCTCAGGGTGGCCTCAAACTCACAGAGATCCTCTTGTCTCTGCCTCCCAAGGGCTGGGATTAAAGGCATGCACCACCACACCTGGCTGACCCAATTCTTTTTATGGGGGGAAGAGGAGAGGGGCTGGCAGGACCTTATGCTTGCCAAGCAAGTGCTCTATGTTACAGCCCCAATACATTCCTAACTTTTTTTTTTTTTTTTTTTTTTTTTTTTTTTTGATTTTTCAAAGTAGGGTCTCACTCTAGCCCCGGCTGACCTGGAATTCACTATGTATTCTCAGGGTGGCCTCGAACTCATGGTGATCCTCCTACCTCTGTTTCCCGAGTGCTGGGATTAAAGGTGTGCTATCATGCCCAGCTTTCATACTTTTCATTCCTTTGATTGTCAGGGGGCACAGAGGAGGAGACAGGGTCTTGCTGTACTGCCTAGGCTATCCTCAAACACACAATCCTCCTGCTGCCATCTCTGGACTTCGGGGATTACGGGTGCGCATCTTCATGCCGGGCCTCTTCCTAACATTTATGGAACACACAGCCTCACAGAAGCCCACGTAGGACAGGATGGCTCAGGCCACTGGTAATTCTTCCCTCCACACACTGGCTCCCTAGCATCCATCAGTTCTTTGCCACGACAGCCCTCTGGCTGGGACTCTGAGGTCTATGGGCACACACATCCATAGCTTCAGCTCGGAACCCATCCCACCTCCACCCTGGCATGGGTCCACCCATCACCTCTTGCACCATCTCCTTGATGAGCTTGTTGGCTGCCCGGAGGTCCTCGGGGTGGGAGCTCTTCAGCAGGCGAGCCAGCATCTGTGGAGACAGGTGCGTGCCTGGGGGTGGCACTGAGCTGGGGCCACAGTCCAGCTGCAGCTCCTAGACAGGACACTGAAGCTCGCTAGCAAACGGGTGGCCATAAGGACAAGCGGGACACTGTGGTCAGACAGCCCTCATATTAGGACAGCTTCCAAAGAGCCTCCAGGGGGTGCACCAGGAACTGGGCAGTGGTGGCCCTCAGCCTGAGCTAGGGAGAGGGGCTGTCACCTGAGCATCCTTGTCATGGTCCTTATTTCAATTGTTCCTCTCCATGCTGTTCCCTTACATACCTGTGTGTGAGTCTGTTTGACTGGAAACTGATAAACTCAGGTGGAAAAACCTAACAGTATGTGGTCTCCTTGAAGCAAGCCCAGGATTGTGAACTGTGTTTACTCAGCGCAGAGACACTGAGTGTGCCAGTGTAATCCACGGGCAGTTACAGGTGTTGTACAGAGAGAGCTGCTCTGAAGGCTGTGGTCTGGGCAGTCAGGGGCCACAAGTCCCCGATCCCCAAGCAGCCGTACATGTAGGCCTTGAGTCCCACAGGCTTCTCCCTGCAGCCTCACCTTGGATTTCTCTTCATCTTCAAAGATCACATTCTTGGGCCGCGGAGGAGGGACAGGAAAGATGGCGCCCTCTGGAAGCTTGGGGTCAGACTTCACAATCCCTGGAGGAGACAGTGTCAGGAAGGCTGGGCAGGGGAAGGAGTAATTCAGTCTTCCAGTGTGTCAGCTCTTGCCCTGCCTGTCAAACTCCATGGGAAAGGGTTTGAACTTCCATGTTTATCTGTTTATTTTTTTGTTTTTTTCAAGGCAGGGTCTCACTCTAGCCCAGGCTGACCTGAAACTTACTCTAGTCACAGGCTGGTCTTGAACTCACAATGATCTTCCTACCTCTGCCTCCCAAGTGTTGAGATTAAAGGCGTGTGCCACCATACTTGGCTTATTTCATTGTTTTTTTTTTTCGAGGTTGGGTCTCACTTCAGCTCAGGCTGACCTGGAATTTACTACATATTCTCAGGGTGGCCTCGAACTCACGGCGATCCTCCTACCTCTGCCTCCCGAGTGCTGGGATTAAAGGTGTACGCCACCACGCCCAGCCCTATTTCATTTTTTTCAGACAATGTATCATGTAGCCCAGGCTGGCCTGAAACTTGCTATGGAGACAAACATGACTTTTGAGTCTGACCTTTCTGTGTTTGAGGGCTGGGACTGCAGGTGTGTGCTGCCACGCCTGACTGATTTATGTGGTGTTTGCTGGGCATCAAACTCATGGCTTCATGCATCTAGGCAAGCACTCTACCAACCTCATCCTCAGCCCCTGGGCACCCATGTTTTGAGGTCACTCTCTGACCCCATGACACCTTCTCTCCACGCCAGGTGGTCTCAGGCACAGCCACACTGAGGGCCTACCGGCTGTGTGCTCTGGAGAAATTGAAGGCAGACCCGTGGCCTTGGCCCAGAAGCTTCTGCAGCTGGTGCAGCCTGGACCAAGGGGTCAGCATGGTGCTGGTCACACCTGTTGGGGGGGGGTGGCTCACCCTGCTTCTTGAGCATCTGGTAGGCCTCTGCGATCTTCACTTCCTCGGGGAGGCCGACTGTCCAGCTGTACAGCAGCTCCAAGATCTTGTTCTTCACCTTCTCTGACGTCCGGGAGCCCAGGTACTTCAGGGATGTACAGGAGGCCCCTTGACGTTGGTCTGCCCCATTCACTGCAGCCCCAAGCCCAGCCCCACACTGGCTGCTTTCTTGGACACCCCCAGGAGCCTTGTGATCTCCAGGGTCCTGACGACCCCACAACCAGCCTGGTGTAGGCTAACTCACTTCCTAGTTTGGCCAACCATTAGCCTTGCCTGCTGTCTGACTCAGTTTGCCTACTGTGGTGCGCATGAGGAGCTGGCAGAGGGGCATGCCTGCAGCCCAGAACCTGCTCATTGTCAGCTCATGGGCAACTTAAGCTTGAGACCTCAGGAAGAGATTCCAGTTGTGCAGCCACAAGGGCCCCCCACTACCTCCAGCAGCAAGCAGGGCTGAGAATGGGGTTCCTGCTGCATGGACCCCTCCTGGGAGAACGGTGGCCAGGCTGCTTACTTGGAGCTCTGCCCAGAGGAAGGGGGAGGAGGGCGAGCTCTCACCCGAGGGGCACCTCTGGCCCGTGGGGGGGAGGGGCTCTCCTCAGGCTAAAGGTGGGCAGGCAGAGTGCTGCCACATGCTAGCAGCTCCATCATTTGGGTTTGTGGCTTGGAAGCCAAGGCCCAAGGAAGACATAACTGGGTGATGGGGACAAGGAGACCTGCTGCAACGTGTGTGCCCTGGGATCAGCTCTCCCGAGCACCAAGCAGTGTCGTGGATGCCGACCAGTTAGTGCAGGGTGTCCTGATTCTGGGGCCCCAGGGGTCCTCCTTCCTCAACCCACATGTGACTGAGCATTCCGAGCCTAGGCCGGGGCCCACCTTGGGAGACACGACCTTGATGAGCTCGTTCAGGAAGCGGAACTTGCCCACCTCGTCGTGGAACCTCTTGCCACAGCTCTTCATGCATGTCTCCAGCACCTGGGTAGGAAGCGGGGAATGAGGCCCGAGGATGAAAGGAGGCAGACCCCCACCTTGGCCAGGGCTTGAGGGAGAAAATGACCCCCAAGGGTGAAAGACACTGAGGTAAGAGACCTCTGCGACTGCTCATCACCACCAAGGGAGCAGCTCAGGGGATCCTGAGTGACCAGCACTTCCCAACGTGCAACACGGCTCGGGCTACATCTGAGTGAGTGTCACTTGTATATGATGTCCTTAAGCTTTCTCCTTTTGAAAGACTTGACATTACTTTGGCTTTTCCTAAACTACACCTGTGAAGTCCCAGGACTCACATATACTTGAGAAAAATAAACAATAAATGCTAACATGTGAAAACACATACACATCAACTTTCCTCAGCTTTAGACCATGCTAGGGCTGCATGGGTACCCCCTCTTCTGCTCAGGCCTGACCCACCCCTCCCCAGCCGCACAGAAAGACAGCGATGACACCTTGGGTCTGTGGATCCTGCATGTGCTGGGTGGCCCCTGAAGGGAAGCTGGGAGCTTTGCAGACACAGGCTCCTGAATGTGCAGGCATGGGTGAGGTCCTGACTCAATGGGCTTAACATCACTCCTGGGGAGATAAATTCTGTTTGGCTAGAGAGGCGGATCCCTGAACTGTCCCTTAACAAGGCCTAAGCTACATATTGCATGTGGCAGGAGGCCAGTCCATTAGCTGCTTTGGGACCCTCAGGAACTGGCTGGACCTTCATCTTGGGCACCTGACCACAATTCCCTTGGACTCATGGAACCCCAAGATCCCTTCTCACCGTCAGGGCCTGGAGGGCCTCCCACTCCTGCGGGGACTGGATCTTGTGGGCCAGCAGGCGGGTGGCAAGTGGAGGCCTAGGTAGGAGGAACAGCCAGTCAGGACTGTCACGGAGCCTGAGTCACTGGAGGGGAAGTCTCCACACTAGCCTACTTGGACGTCAGCCCTGTCGTCCTGTGGGACACATGCAAAGCCTTGGCCCTCTCCAGACTGGGGAATGCCTGCAGTGGTGGTGACCCGGGTCGGGCGGTAACTTCAAAACTACAGCGTGGGGCTGGGACTGCTCCGTAGTTAAAGAGCGCTTGCCTAGCATGGGGAGGCCTGGCTTCAATTCCATCACCACCAAACACACAAGAAAAGTATCCTGCTGTGTTCTTGGCATGCCACAGAGATTGGTATGGACAGATGCCTACTGCCTTCATGGGGCCAGTCCAGGAACAAAACATTATGGATGCTCTGGATTCGGTGGCAGTATCCCAGTATCCTGCCTTGCCTTCTTAAGGCAGCAGCAGAGTTGGGGGAGGCAGCACTGCCATTCTAAGTCCCATGCCCCAGCTGAGGACACCAGCTCAGATCGATCTAATCAGCTGGAGACAAGGTGGGATTCACTGGCCACCCAGCCTGACTCCAAGGCATCAACCCGGCCCCAAGGAGCACCTGCAAGGAGCACTTGGCGTCCAGGAAGGCAGGTGGAGGCAAAGCATCCAGGGCTGCCGTCCTCAAGATGCAGCAGCACCGAAGCCCCTAAGAATGTCCACACCCGAGCCCACAGGGTCGCGTCCGGGGGCAGCCCACAACAAACGTGCTAAGAGGTTCTAATGTGAGCCATTACGGTTCTTTGTTGCACAAAGGGTTTGCTGGGGAAGCTGTGATCCTCCCTTTGGGAGGCCCCCAACAAACTAGCAGCTGGGGAGCGGGGAGCGGGGAGTGGTAAATTTGACCAAGCTCAGGACTGCCACTGCCTCTGCGAGCTCCTGGGACAAACTGCTGAGCCTTAGTTTCTGAGCCTGTAAAATGGACCCAGCAAGGCTCTCCTCAGAGGGTGACATGCATGTCGCCCCTGGTACAAAAGGGCCACCATCTTCATGAATTATGACTGCACTGAGAATGGGAAGTGTCTCTAGCCACCCAGGTGTTGGTGAATGGACTGTGTATGGCAGGTGCACACAGGTGAGTGACTAAACAGGGCGCCACCTACCCCTCAAAGTCCTCGTTGAGTTGCTCGCAGAAGCCGTTGATGCTGGCCCAGTTCAGCTCCTTGTTCAGGGGGTTTGTGGCTCTGTCTGCAGGAGAGGAGGACAGTATAGACTAGCAGAGGGATCTCCCATCCCCATCCTAGCAACTGGATTGGTCAGGAGTTGGGACTGAGCACATGGAAGAAAGAGGGCTGCCCTCACCCCTGCTGGACAGCCCCAAGCCTGAGTGCTGGCATAGCAGTGGGGCCTATGGACAGAACACACAGCTGCGGTTACCTCTGCTTCCCACCTGTGGGTCCCACTTTCAGGGCTGCACCCAGAGGCCACCCCACCATAATTATACACTACCATGCTAACTTCACTTCTCATTCTGTTCTCAAGAATAGTTTTCCCCCTCCTCTCCTAGAGCCTGTGTCCTGGAGAACAGGGATAAGGAAAAGCCAGGGTAGTGTCTGCAAGGGGCTGTGATGCTGGGGGATGGGACAAGGGAAGCCAGGCTCTCAAGAAAGGGTCGCAGAGGGAGGCAAAGAAGCCACAAGAATCCAGAGCAGGGCTCTCAGGTCAGGTCAGGTCAGCCAGGGGCCAGGGCTGCTGCCAGAGGAAGCAATAGTCCAACCAGGCCTGGAAGGAGTTAACCAGCCTGGGGAAGGCGTGCGCGCCTCTGTTCAGCTCAGGACAGGGATGTGCACAGCAGAGCGTCACGGGCCCAAGGAGTATGGCCTGGACTTCATGCTGGGTCCCAACCCCCCTCCCGTACGGAGTGGCTCAGGCCCATCTCCTCGCTGGCTTCCTGAGCCCTCCACTCCTTTCCCGGGGGGCAGTGGCAGTGCTAGGCCACATCTCGCTGTGTTCCCCTGACAATCCTTCAGCATGGGCTCAAATAGGTTACTGCACACTGCTACTGTGCACCTGTCTCTCATGGGCAGACCCATCTCCACTCAACGAGTGAGGGAGTGATGAATGAGGGGTCAGATGCAGGCAGGCAGGGGGATGGCAGACAAGACCAGAGACTCTCCATTCTGACCCCCAACACAGGCTAAAGGACAATTAAGTAGGTGACGCAATTTCCCTGACCATCACTTCCCACTGGTGAGGCAGGGGTGAGACATGACTGGATGGCTAAACGCTGCATGAGAGGCCAGCACCATGCTGGGGGCAGGGAGAGGCACAGTCCAGGAGGGGGGGGCAGAGGAGGCGGGAGTCCACCAGGTGGCACCTGCCCAGCTGGGACCCTCTGTTATGACGGGCCTGGAGCCCGTGCCTGGCAGCTACTCACTCAACTCATACTTCAAGAAATACAGCGCTGCTCTCCTGAAGCTCACTGGCCCAGTCACAGAAACACTGAGTGCTCAATGACAAACACAGACGTGCACCAGATGACACATCCTGCCCCTCGGAAAAGGTGTCCCTCTACTCTGTCTCCCAGTCTCCTGCCACAAGAGGCTGTGGCACTGAGTTAGAGAGACAACTCTGGAGCAAGGGTCAGAATGTATGGGGGAATGATCTACTCAGTGACACTTGATCCTAAAAAAGGAAGTTCTTCAAAGTGTCAGATGTGAGAGTCAATGAGGGTAGAGAGGAAACTTGGCCTCACAAGGCCAGCTCCTCCCCACATTCAATTTATGGCTGTGGGCACAAGCCTTGCCAGAGAACCCACCTTCCACACCCTCTACCCTCTCAACTCTATCTGGAGGGAGTACCTTCCCTGGCAGGCAGCAAGGGACAGTAAGGAGGGAGGGAGGTGTTTCACAAGTGGGTGTGACTCCTGTATGGTGACAACATCAGCATTTATCTCCTCAGAAGGTACCCTTTACCCCTGGCCTTCTGAGTCCTGGACACTTGGGGTATCCTGAGCAGTTAGTGGCCACTCAGTGCGTCCTTCCCCCACCCTGTCCCCGGCCAGACTGACAGAAACCTCCCTAGAGATAGTGTGGTTTCCAAGCCACACTCTCTGTTCAAAACGGGTTTCAAAGATGCTGGCCACGACCCTAGAGGGCCTTGTACAGATCCTTGGTGTGGCCGGGGCCAAGAGGCTGAACTGGGGCCCTATCCATTAAAAAAAAAAAAAAAAAAGCTTTCAGAGAGAGCAGAGAGCTGTCACTAGAAGGGCCAGAAGAGGTAACCGGTGGCTTCCAGGGGCAGAGTCCAAGCATGGGAGTCTAAGAACGGAGGAACCTCAGAACTGTGGGGTTGGGAGCGCAGGTGGACCAGCTAGGGGATCAGAGGCTTGAGTGGTAGGGAGCTGCATCTGAGGAGAGACAGGAAATGAAGGGCAGAGGCTTTGCAAGGAAGCCCAGTACGGGCTGGGAAAGGAATCTTCGATGCAGGTGCTCACTAGGGGGCCTGGGCCCGGGCTAGCGACTGATTTGGATCTGAGACGCGACCCTTCTAAGCCTAAGGGCCACAGTGTGGCAAGGTCTTAAGAGGCCCCAGGGGGATCAGATGGGCCAGGGGGTATCCAACCCTTCGCGGGTTAGGGAACGAGTGGATCTGAGGGCACTTGCTGCTACAAGGATGGGGCAGGACCAGACTCATTGGAACTCGAGAAAGAGCCTGAGCAAGTGCGGTCCCTCTCTCTGGGAGTGAGATGCAGCCCTGGGGGTCGCTCGCTTGGTTCCCTCCCCAGGCCCATGGGAAAGACTTGAGGGTGCAACAGTCTGGGCCTGAGGGGGGTTCGATCCTGCTCTGCGTCGCGGGGGTTCCGGGTACCGCCCGCTCCCAGCCCGGCCCGGGGGTCGCAGCCCAAGGATCGGGTGGGTGGGTGGACGCCGCCCGCTCCCACCCCACGCCGTGAAGCTGGCGGGTGAGGTCTTCCGGGACACCAGGGTCTGAGAAGCGGAATGGGGCGCCGCCCCTCCAGTGTCGGGGGGCGGGGCGTGAGGAGGGGGCGCCGCGTACCCCGCCCCCGCCGGGAAGGGGGCCCTGCCTCGCGGCCCCCGGTTCCGGTTCCGGTCCGGCCCGCGCCCCTCCCGGACACTCACTGATTCGCGCCTCTAGAGTCTCCGGCTCCATCGCGGGCTCCATCCGCCACGGGCCCCCCGCCTCGGCACCGCCCCCCGCCCCCCGCAGCTCTCGCGGGAACTCGTCGGCGCCGCCCTCCGCTGGTTAAAGGCACAGCGTCCGTCCGCGCCGGCGAGCGGGAGCGGCGCGCCGGGCACCATAGAGACGCGGACAGGCTCGCCCAGAGCGTCGCCCGCCCGCCCGCACCCGTCAAGCGCCCCGGCGGTGGCGGCGGCTACGTCGCGGGTGCGTCCCGCCGTCGTCCTGGCTGCTTCCAGCGCTCTGGCGGGAGAGGAAGCGGAGAGGCTGGGAGGGGGGAGGGTGGCGTTCAGGACAATACCATGGAAACACCACGGGACGCTCTAATTCTTTCAGCGTCACGCAGATCCCTGTGACAGCTTCCGGAAAAACGCTCCGGGGGCCATGTTTCTGAGGGGCTCTGAAGTCACTTCCGGATCCCTGAGGGGTACTTCCGCTCTGATGCTTAAGTGGGAGGATCCCTTAAAGGGGCGATGGGACACCTTGGCCGCTGTGAAACTGACGAAGATAAACAGACTGGTTTTTTTTTTTTTAATTTAAATTTATTTATTCTTATTTATTTATGACAGAGAGAGAAGAGGTAGAGAGAGAAAGAGGGAGGGAGAGGATAAGATTGGGCACGCCAGGGCCTCCAGCTGCTGCAAATGAGATGCATTCGCCACCTGGTGCACCTGGCTTACGTGGGTCGTGGGGAATTGAACCGTGGTCCTTTGGCTTTGCAGGCAAGTGCTTTAACCGCTAGGCCATTTCTCCAGCCCCAGCTTTCTTTCTTTCTTTCTTTCTTTCTTTCTTTCTTTCTTTCTTTTTTTAGCGCTTTGTGTTCCGGGCCCGGTTCCAAGCATTTTCCACAACAAACCTGGGAGCCACGTAATTTGAGGTCACACAGCGTCAGAGCTCGTTCTGGCTTCCTGCTTTCATCTTGTAAATAGTGAATGAGCTCATTGCGTTTGTATGACTGACCAGTGAAGGAGGAAGAAGGTCAAGGCCAGATAGTTGTCCCATAAGGTGGTTGGAGCGGGGCGTGTAGGCACAAGCCTGTAATATGAGCACCAGGGAGGCTGAAGCAGGAGGATCAAAAGTGAAGGTCTGGGCTGGAGAGATGGCTCTGCAGTTAAAGCGCTTGGGAAGCCTAAGGACCGAGGTTCAATTCCCCAGGACCCAGGTTCAATTCCCCAGGACCCACATAAGCCTGATGCACAAAGTGGCGCATGTGTCTGGAGTTTGTTTGCAGGGGTAGAGGCCCTGGCGCCCATTCTCATTCTTTCTTTCACAAATAAATTATATATATATGTATGTATGTATATATATATTTTAACAGTGGAAGGCCAGCCTAGGATGCATAATGAAGACCCTGTCTCAAACAACACAGAACAAGGTGATGAGGGTGCTCCTGGAGGGGTCCCTTCCACAAAATGGGGTGATGGGGAGTTCTTGTTAGGGCATGTGAAGGTCACAGTGACACAGAGCTGGGGGACAGTCGGATTTCCCCAGGTAGATCTGCCGTGAAAAGCATTTCAGGGGCAAGAGTAAGATGACTTCGTGGATTGGTAGTATTTCAGCAGGGCTCCAGAGGGTTAGCAGGAGGCGCCCGGAATTAGGGGAGGCGGGATCCCGCAGTTCCCGAGTTGAGCTCTGTTTCTGTAAGCTATGTCAGAGGATCGTTGGAGAACTTTATGTGTGGTAACATGATTGGTGACAGAGAGGACAGGAAGACAGTGCAATGCTCCTTATTTTTTCACTGCTGTTCAGGGTTCTCCTGGGGGCTTCAAGCCCCGAAGGTGGGGTGGGGTGGTCACTTGTTCTCTGCTGCTGGGGAAACCTGCATGGGTTCCTTCTCCAGTGGGTCTTGTACCTGGAAGGGTTAAAAGAGAAACTGAGAATCTGGAGAATCCGGTTCTGCGGGGCTGTGGATTTAGAGACTGACCTCGAGAGTCACTTTGCAAAACCGCAATGACCTCATCTGGGTCAGTTTTTCCCCTAAACTCAACCTTTCAGCTGAGCAGGACGCTGAATTCACCGATTTTGCGACTTCCTTCAACCAAAGCTGTAACATAATATGAACTCGACACCCTTTTTTTGTTTAATATTAAAATGAATTATTTCTTAAATAAAACCCAAACCTGGGATTAAAGGCGTGCGCCACCATGCCCGGCAATAAATAATTTTTTGTTGTTGTTTTTGCTTTTCGAGGTAGGGTCTCACTCTGGTCCAGGATGACCTGGAATTAACTATATAGTTTCAGGGTGGCCTCGAACTCACAGCGATCCTCCTATCTCCTGGGATTAAAGGCGTGCGCCACCATGCCCGGCAATAAATAATTTTTTGTTGTTGTTGCTTTTCGAGGTAGGGTCTCACTCTGGTCCAGGATGACCTGGAATTAACTATATAGTCTCAGGGTGGCCTCGAACTCACAGCGATCCTCCTATCTCTGCCTCTGGAGTGCTGGGATTAAAGGCGTGCGCCACTACGCCCGGCTAATATTTTTCAAAAGATAACAGAGATTTGACCTGAGTGCAAACGCAAATTCTAGCTTCACCATCTTCTAAACATAGGCAAGTCACCTAGTCTCTTGGGACCTCTGGCTTCTTGTGCAACAAGACAGGGAGGAAGTGAGTCCCCCATCACGTTAGTCCAGGCTGACCTGGAACTCTGTACTTCCAGGCTGGCCTCGAACTCACAGTGACCCTCCTACTGTTAGGAAAAGAGGAAAGTGAAAGGAGAGAGAAGAGTTGGCTCAACAGCACACAGGCTTTATCTGGGAAGCCTAAGGAGGGTTCTGACCAGGCAGGTCAGAAGCAACTTCCCTTACAGGCTAGGGGGTGCTTATGGAGTGGTTGAGGTCGTTGGAATTCTTTGACTGCAGAGCAGTCCACCTTGTCTCAGGGTTTGGGCCACTTAAGGGAAGTGATGATGGCACAGGTGGTCTGGGCCATTCCAGCAAAGTGATCATTGGGAGGGGTGGTTGGGTCACTCTTGGGAAACAGAGACTTACAATGAAATGGAGAGTCCAAAATTGGTGACGTGCTGGTTCTAACATTCCCAACTCTGTCACTATATCGAAAGCTGGGGTAGGAATGTTACAGGAGCTGGTTCTGGTCCTGATCATGGCTGGGGTGGGGGTGGGGCTCAAGGTGGATGTGTGGCCTGGTGGGACTGCAGTAGGAGTACAGATTTGATCTGATCCCGAGAGGTGGCTCTGGAAATAGCTGTGATCCCCTTCATAAGAAATCTCTAGGAAAAAACAAAAAAACAAAACACTGATAAAGCAGGGAAGAAACAAGCAACTTGACCACAGAGAGTAGGTTCCAGAAAGAAGGCAGAGCCCATGGGATGTGTTTTCCAATCCCTGTGTGTGTGACGGGGAAGGGAAGGGGGAGAAGGGAAGAGGGGAGGGACTCATTTTCTGAATCAGAACTAGGTCAGGTGTGTAAGTAACTAAGCCGTTGCCACATTTTGCACAATAAAAGGCTGACAAAAAATGCTAAAATTCAACTCTTATTTCCCTACACATTTAATACACTTTTTTCACATGTGTGCTGCCCATGTGTGTGTATGTGTGTGTGTTATGTATAGCATGGTGTATGTGTGGTGTGTGCACGTGTGTGCGTGCACATACGCACAGCTGCTCGCAGAAGCCAGAGGAGAATGTTGGGTGCCCTCTCACTCTTCTGCGTGTTTCCCTGAAACAGTCTCTCATTGAACCCAAAGCTGCTAGGTTTGGCCTCACCAACTGATCAGTGAACTCCAGCGCTTTTCCAGTCTCTGCTCCTCACAGGACTTGGATTACAGATTGTGCGTGGCCATGCCTAGCTATTTACTAGGGTGCTAGGGGACCTAACGGTGGCTGAACCAAACCCTCTCAGGCCCTCATGCTTGTGTGGCAAGTGCTCTTACCCACTAAGCCATTTCCCCAGGACCAATACATTGTTTTTTTTTTAATTTAATTTAATTTATTCATTTATTTTTGGCTTTTTGTGGTAGGGTCTCACTCTAGCCCAGGCTGGTTTAGCGGTTAAGGCCCTTGCCTGCAAAACCTAAGGAGCCATGTTCAACTCTCCAGGTCCCAGCCCGGCCCGGGGGTCGCAGCCCAAGGATCGGGTGGGTGGGTGGACGCCGCCCGCTCCCACCCCACGCCGTGAAGCTGGCGGGTGAGGTCTTCCGGGACACCAGGGTCTGAGAAGCGGAATGGGGCGCCGCCCCTCCAGTGTCGGGGGGCGGGGCGTGAGGAGGGGTGTAGTGTGAGGGTGGCCTTGAATTCACTGTGATCCTCGTACCTCTGCCTCCCAAGTGCTGGGATTAGAGGTGTGCACTACCATGCCTGGCTTTGCTTTTTCATTTTTTATTTTTTCCCCGAGGTAGAGTTTCGCTCTAGCCCAGGCTGCTGACCTGGGTGGCCTCGAACTCATGGCAATCCTCCTAACTCTGCTGGAATTAAAAGCATGTGCCACCACGCCGGGTCAATACATTGTTTTTATTGACCTTTAGGTGGGAGGTACTGTAATTCCAGTGTGCTATATAAACGCCTGTGTTATAGAAGATGAGCTATTTTAGATTGCTTATAATTAAGGCTTTCCCAGAAAATCTGGATCCACTGAAGTCATGGGACAGCGAAAAGATTTGGTCCAGGGAAACTGGGCCATTTCTTGGAGGAGGGGAAAGATTGCTGCCACCAGAGAAATGATCTTGCTCATTAGGGCCTGGGGTTGAGGACTGTGGTAATCTCCTTGTGCCTCTGCTCCGATTCCACCATAAAGAAAATTCCACACTTCCTTTGAGCCTCCTCCCTCTGCCTAGCTTTACAGGACAGGACACTGAGGCCCTGAGAGGCTCAAGGCAGTCACGTCTAGGGGCCTTGCGTGGGGAGGCGATGTGCTGTGGGTCCTCTCTGCTGCATTTCTCAGGCTTCACCTGTGACAAAGGCCTAGTGAAGACAGCAGGTTCCTGAGCCCTCAGAGTCACCTCCACGGCCTCAGACGTACTGCCTGCCTGTTAGGGGCGGTGGGACCCCAGCCCACAGTACTTGCGTGTCTCTGGCTCCCAAGACTTCATGTTCGAGGGTGACTTATGCACGTTCAACTGAAGGGCTGACAACATTTGCGGAGGATTCTGGTCCTTGCTGTTTCTCTGCCCTGGCTATTTTGTTTGTTTGTTTTTTGAGGTATGGTCTTGTTGTAGCCCAAGCTGACCTGGAATTCACCGTGTAGTCTCATGGTGGCCTTGAACTCACTTCAATCCTACTTCTGCCTCCTGCAAGCTTGTTTCTTAAAATATATTTTCTTTCTTTATTTGAGAGAGAGAAAGGCAGAGACAGAGAGAGAGAAAGAGAGAGAGAGAATGGGCACGCCAGGGCCTCCAGCCACTGCAAATGAACTCCAGATGCGTGCGCCCCCTTGTGCATCTGGCTAACATGGGTCCTGGAGAATCGAACCAGTGTCCTTTGGCTTTGCAGACAAACACCTTAACTGCTAAGCCAACTCTCCAGCCCAGCCCTGGCTATTTTTAACCTGGGTGCTGGTGGTGTACCAGATGAGGTTGCATTTGCTGGTGGCCAAATTGTGTGCCAATCTAGTTGGGAGAGGGCAGTGCAGAGTCCTTCTTGGAGTGAGAACTGCCTCACCCTCACCCCCAAGATCCTTTTCACCAGGTGGAGTGGGTGTGGCCACAGAAGCAGATGGACGCTGTGATCCTCAGCCCACTGCCCAGAAGGAAACTAGAACCCTGAATTTCACCAATAGGAAGGTAATATGCAAATTTTACACTTCACTAATTGGCTGTTGCATGCATGCGCGCCTTTCATCCTTTCGTTCATGCTGTCTTGGAGTTGACCTTTGAACTTTGAGACCGAAATTCCGCAGCGAAGCATAAGATTATTGAGCACCATTTGTGTCAAGTCGTGTGCCAGGAGTGAGGACACAGGGGTGAATATGAGCGCCCAGTCATCACCAGCCTGCAATCTATAGACCCATAGAGAAGCAATTGGCAGGGTGCCTCCATCAACCGCGGAGCTGTGAGCTGGCCAGCCGACACAGGTCCTGGAAAGTTAATTCAAAGTGGCACAAGGGAGGGGAGGTGGGGAGGGGGTGGGGACGGACCTGAGAGGTTAGAGAAGGAGGTGCCAGGGGCAAGGAACCGGGAGAACGAGGTGGTAAAATTCTCCCCATCGTGCCAAGGATGGATAGTACCTTTAGGAATCCCAGCTGTATGACTGGGGGCACGAGCCCCAGAGTTGTGGGACTCTGGACGAGTCACCTCACCTCTCAGGTCTCTGATGCTGGAGTGTTAGAAATAACAAATAGAGCCAGGCGTGGTGATGCACACCTTTAATCCCAGCACTCAGGAGGCAGAGGTAGGAGGATCGCCAGGAGTTAGAGGCTAGCCTGAGACTAATTCCAGGTCAGCCTGGGCTAGAGCTAGACACTGCCTTGAAAAACCAAGACAGAGAGAGAGAGAGAGAGAGAGAGAGAACAAATAGAACACCTAGCATGCAACACACACACACACACACACACACACACACACATATATGATCTCATCTCGTCTTTAAGTAGCCCAGGCTGGCCTTGAACTCATTCTCATTGTAGCAAACGACGACCTCGAACTCCAGATTCTCTTGCCTCTACATCCCAAATCCTGGGATTACAGTCATGGCCTGGAGTTTAATAATTCTAAAGAAAGCAAGTTCCCAATAGTGGGATGGTTGTCCATTCAGTCCCTCAAAGTAGGGCTTGATTCCACCTCTTACTCTTCCCTTCCCCCAAAGCACACTGGGGACTGAGGAGCACCTGCCTTCTCCTCCCCCGTCCCTGACAGCTCTGCACAGTGGCACTTTGTCTCCGGCCACCTTGCAGGACAAGTACTCCAAGGCGGCAGACGGTCTTGGAGAAGCTCCAGGAAAGAACGTCCTCGTCTTTCTGTCTGAGCCACAGCTGCGGGCGGCGGGGAACGGCGCAGGCCCCACAGATGTAGAGAATTCTGGACCTGGAAGAAAACTTCTCTCTCATCTATCTTGTCCATGTTTGGCTTTCTGTCATTCAGTCAAACAACACATACACACACACACAATGTTTTTTTTTGTTGTTGTTGTTTTCAAGGTGGGGGTCTCACTCTAGCCCAGGTGACCTGGAATTCACTATATAGTTTTAAGGTGGCTTTGAACTCACAGCTATCTTTGGGCATGAACCACCACACCTGGTAAAATATTTCATATTATTATTATTATTATTTAGATATTTTATTTGTTTATTTGCAGAGAGAGAGAGAGAGAGAGAGGATGAGAATGGGCACGCCAGGACGTCCAGTCACTGTAAATGAACTCCAGATGCATGCTCCACTCTGTGCATCTGGCTTTACGTGGGTACTGGGGAATTGAACCCGGGCAATCAGGCTTTACAGGCAAGCGCCCTAACTACTGGGAAATCTCTCCAGCCCTATTTTAATTTATATTAAAAAAATTTTTTTTGGAGAGAGTGAACAACAGAGACACACACACACACAGAATTGACTCGCCAGGGCCTTGGCCACTGAAATTGAATGCTGGGTGCTTGCGCCACCTAGTGGGCATGTACAACCTTGTGCTTGCCTCACCTTTGTGCATCTTGCCTACGTGGGACCTGGAGAGTTGAACATGGCCCCTTAGGTTTTGCAGGCAAGGGCCTTAACCACTAAGCCATCTCTCCAGCCCTATTTATATTTTTTGAATATTTTTATTTATTTGTTTGCAAGGAGAGAGAGCAAGCCATGGCCTCCATCCCTTGCAAACAAACTTCAGGTGAATGTACCACTTTGTGCATCTGGTTTTACGTGTGTACTAGGGAATCAAACCTGGGTCCTTAGACATTGTAGGTAAGCACCTTAACTGCCAAGCCATCTTCAGTCTCCAACAAGATATTTTAATTCTCTGTTATGCTACTATGACACATTTTTTGGTACATTTTGGGGTGTATGTTTTTATCTATCAATGATTTTACTATAGTTTCCATAAAGTGAAAGGCTTTGAATATGGTTAAACAAAAATTATTTTTTTTTTTAGGGCTTAACAGTTAAGGCGTTTGCCTGCAAAGCCTAAGGACCCAGGTTCGATTCCCCAGTACCAATGTAAGCCAGATGCATAAGATGGTACATGCATCTGGAGTTCGTTTGCAGTGGCTGGAGGCCCTGGCATGCCCATTCTCTCTCTCTCTCTCTCTGTCAAATAGGTAAATAAATAAAATAAAGTAAAAAAATAATTTTTTAGAGGCTGGGAAGATGGCGCAGCAATTAAAGTGCTTGTTTGCAAAGCCTGCTGGCCTGGATCTAATTCCCAAGTTACCCGTATCACATAAACCAGACGCTAATAGTGGAGCAAGTGTTTGGTGTCCTGCTGCTTGTTTGCAGCAGCAAGAGCCCCTGGCGTTCCCAGAATACACACGCACATGCACACACACACACACATACACACACAAATAAGTAGATAAAAATTTTTTTGCTGTTTTTTTCAAGGTAGGGTTTCACTCTAGTCCAGGCTGAACTGGAATTCACTATGGAGTCTCAGGGTGGCCTCGAACTCACAGCAATCCTCCTACCTCTGCCTCCCGAGTGCTGGGATTAAAGGTGTGCGCCACCATGCCCGGCTGTGTCTTCTTGTTTAATCTTAGAAAAGTTTCCCTCAGCTCGAGATTCTGTTCTTGGCAGGGTGTTACCATGAAGACACAACCCTACGTGTCATGAAATAGAAAATATGCCACGTCACAACTGTGGTGACACACACCTGTAATCCCAGCATTTAGGAGGTTGAGCGGGTCAAGGCCAACCTGGGTTACCTGAGACCCTGTTTCAAAACTCCAAGGTGCCATTCTGCCTTGTGCCTGTTGGTGGCAGTGTGGCTTCAGGGCGGCGAGTCACCGGCAGTTCACTGCATAGGGCTCCTGACAGAGGACAAAGCATGTCGGGTGCACACAGGCCGCACTGCTGACTGTGCTTCCCGCAGGCCTGGAATTCCTCTGTGGTGTGTCCGCGGAAGAGGGTCACTCACGTATAATTTATATGTGGGGTGATTGCAAGGACTTTCCAGACCAGCTTGTGGCTCCGGGAAGTGCAGATCTTTTTCTCCTCCCCACAGTTCACATTGGCCTATACCAGATGCCAGGGTGTACACAATGGGGCCATGTGGCGACTCCTGTCCCTGCACATTCATGTCAGGACACCAGGTGAGTTGGGAGCCAGATGTTTTTGGAATCCATTAGATCCCCGTGTCGGCCCACCAGGACCTACGCAGCTGTTCCTAGCTGTGACTGCAAACCTGTAAGGATAACCCGCCAAATTCACGACTGATCAGGCCTAACCCGACCTCCCGTTAGTCAGAGCTCACAAATGCAATGACCAGGATGGCTGCTCGAAAGGAAAGCGTGACGGGGGTAAGTCAGGGGAGACAGCAGCCAGCTCCAACCAGGCACAGTTTAAACCCCTGGCTTTTGCAAATGGTGGAACACACAACCTTAGTTCGATACATGACTAGGGCTTTTCTCAAGACAAGGGAGGCTCCCTGGAGCGTGTACTCCGTTAGTTTCAAGGTAAATCCATGTCCGGTAGGAACCTACACCTATCTACCTTTGCGCATAAATCAAGTCTCCTCTTGCAATACTCGACCTGGCCACGTGACAGGCACTGATCCCTTCTCTTCTGTCATTCTGCAGTCTGACATTTGAAGATGTGGACTCGATTCTGGATATATGGTAGTGCATGCCTGTAATTCCAGTACTTGGGAGGCTGAGGCAGGGGAATTACCTGGAATTGGAGGCCAGTCAAGGCTCCTGATGAGTGGTATTAAAGGCGCACATCACCATGCCTGTCTTGCAACTTTATTTATTTATTTTTTTTTTGGAGGTAGGGTCTCACTCTAGCCCAGGCTGACCTGGAATTCAGTATGTAGTCTCAGGTTGGCCTCGAATGCATGGCGATCCTCCTACCTTGCCTCCCAAATTCTTGGATTAAAGATGTGCACCACCATGCCCAGCTCACAACTGTGTTTTACTAATAAATCAAATAAGCACATTTTATAGATGAGGAAAGTAAGATTTTAAAATATATTCGAGAGAGAGAGAGAGAGAGAGAGAGAGAGAGAGAGAGAATGGGTGTGCCAGGGCCTCCAGCCACTACAAACATACTCCAGATGCATGTGCCACCTTGTGCATCTGGATTATGTGGTACTGGAAAATCAAACCTGGGTCCTTTGGCTTCCCAGGCAAGTGCCTTAACTGCTAAGCCATTTCTTCAGCCCCACAGGGTGGTTATTTAAACATTTATCTGACAGAGAAAGAGAGAGTGAGAATAAGTATGGGCATGCCAGGGCCTCCTGCTGCTGCAAATAAACTACAGATGCATGTGTGCCTTTACATGAGTACTGGGGAATCAAACCCAGGCCATCAAGTTTTACAAACAAGCACCTTTAACAACTGAGTTGTCTTTCCAGCTTGACCACAGAACTTTGCAAAAGCTAAAGATTAGGGCTGGAGAAATGGCTTGGCAGTTAAGGCACTTGCCTGGGAAGCCTAAGGACCCATGTCTGATTCGCTTAGTACCCACATAAAGCCAGATGCACAAGGTGGCGCATGTATCTGGAGTTCATTTGTAGTGGCTAGAGGCCCTGGCCCATTCTCTCTCTCTCTGCCTCCCCCCCCCTTAAATAAATAAATAAAATATTTAGGGCTGGAGAGATGGCTTAGCCGTTAAGCACTTGCCTGTGAAGCCTGAGGACCCCGGTTCGAGGCTTGATTCTCCAGGACCCACGTTAGCCAGATGCATAAGGGGGCGTACGCATCTGGAGTTCATTTGCAGTGGCTGGAGGCCCTGGCGCGCCCATTCTCTCTCTGTCTATATCTGCCTCTCTCTCTCTCTCTCTCTCTCTCTGTCCGTCGCTTTCAAATAAATAAATAAAAATAAAAAAAAATTTAGAAAAAATAGCCGAAGATTAGACATAATCCAGTAGGGACTGGCTGTGAACAGTCCAGATGGATACAAACAGTTTCTGAGATCTGTTGTTGAAGGAGTGAAGCCCCGGTGCAGGGCTGGGGAGATGCTCGGTGGATTAAGCACTTGCAGTGCAAGCATGAGGACCAGAGTTCGGATCCCCAGCACCCACACAAACGCCAGGTGGGTGTGGTGACCTGTTGTCCCAGCACTCTGAGGCAGAGACAGTGGATCCTTTGGGCAAGCTGGCTAGTGGGATAAATGAGTTCTGGGTTCAGGTGAGAGACCCTGCCTCAGTAAACAAAGAGCAACCGAGGAAGCCACCAATGAACATGGGCACACACACCCACACACACGTGTGCCCACACACACATGCACACGTGCTTGCACACCACACACACACAATAAAAAAGCTGGCCAGGGCTGGGGAGATGGCTTAGTGGTTAAGGTGCTTGCCTGCGAAGCCTAAAGACTCAGGTTTGATTCCCCAGGACCCACATAAACCAGGCACATACATCTGGAGTTCATTTTCAGTGGCTGGAGGCCCTGGCGTGCACATTTTTTTCTCTCTCAAATAAGTATATATATATAATTTTTTTTTAAAGAGCTGGCCATGGGGATATATGTCTTCAATCCTAGCATTTGGGAGGTTGAGATAGGATTGTGTGAGTTGGAGGCCAGCCTGGGCTACATTGAGATTCTCCCTCAAAAAACAATAAACAAGCCAGGCGTGGTGGCGCATGCCTTTAATCCCAGCACTCAGGAGGCAGAGGTAGGAGGATCGCTATGAGTTCGAGGCCACCCTGACACTACATAGTGAATTCCAGGTCAGTGTGGGCTACAATGAAACCCTACCTCAAAACAAACAAACAAACAAACAAAACCCCAAGCAAACAAAAACCACAAACAAAAGGTGCTACAAAGCCCCTGGAGGGAAGCTTGGGGATGGGGAGTAAACTTCTGGGTGTCTTGGAGGGTTTGGATAAGATGGAAGGCTTACCTCTCCTTATAAAGTTCTTTTAAGCAGTGTGAGGGGTTTTGTAATCCTATACATGCTTTGGTTGGTTGTTTTTTAGAAGTGGCTGGTTATCCATTGAAAAGCTTTTTTTTTTTTTCCCACTTTAATGTAGCTTATTCTCTGAGTGGCCACGAGGTGGCAGCAAACTCCACACATGCTAAATCCATCAGCTCCACTTGCTTAAAAAGAGGGCAAGGGGGGCTGGAGAGATGGCTTTGCAGTTAAGGTGTTTGCTTGCATAAGCCAAAGGATCCCAGTTCGATTCTCCAGGATCCCTGTAAGCCAGATACACAAGGTGGCGCATGCATCTGGAGGTCATTTGCAGTGGCTGGAGGCCCTGGTCTGTGGCTTACGTGGGTCCTGGGGAGTTGAACCTGGGCCCTTTGGCTTTGCAGGCAAGTGCCTTAACCATTAAGCAATCCATCCAGCACAATTTAAAAATTATTTTAAATAATTTTTTTATTGACAACTTCCATAATTATAAACAATATCCCATGGTAATTCTCTCCCTCCCCCCACTTTCCCCTTTGAAACTCCACTGTCCATCATAGCCCCTCCCCTGCTCAATCAGTCTCTTTCATTTTGATGTCATGATCTTTTCCTCCTGTTATGATGGTCTTGTGTAGGTAGTGTCAGGCACTGTGAGGTCATGGATATCCAGGCTATTTTGTGCCTGGGGGGAGCACATTCTAAGGAGTCCTACCCTTCCTTTGGCTCTTACATTCTTTCTTCAGTGCTGAGCACTCTTCTGTCACTTCTTCTCAGCACCATGGTGCCTTCTGAGTCATCCCAAGGTCACTGCCATCTGAAAAGAGAAGGTTCTCTACCAAGAGTGAGAGTAGCATTAGTATATAGGTATGAACATTAAGAGAAGTACTTATCGGGCAATTTGGTGAGCATAGTATATGCTTTTAGCCAGACAGCAGCAGACATTATGCCCCTAGGGCTCATGACTACCTCTGTTGTAGGTTTTCAGTATCAGGGATGTATTTCCTCCCATGGAGCAAGGCCTCCAGTCAAATTAAAGGGCTGTTGGATTCCCCCATAATAGACATGCCACTATTGCACCCATTGATTCATTTGGCCTGACTGGCCAAATATAAGGCTTGCAGTGTCCACTGTGGAGTATCTTCACTGGTGATTTCTCTCTCTCCCATTGAACTGAATGCAGAATGGCTTCTTCCAGATTTCTGTCAGCTGGTCTACATGGAGGAGGTTATCAGATCAGCTCCATCAGGATTTCTCAGTGGCCTTGCAGCCCAAGTATGTGGAGTCTTCAGCAATAGGGTCTTACCATCTATTCCTGGTGGGAAACCAAGGGCCTCGGCAATGGCCTTTAATGTTTTGGGGGCATCAGGGACCTCCCTGGCCAACAACTCACTGGAAGGTATCCCATCCCTGGCACTGAAAATTTTCTAGTAACAATCTATGGCTCTTGTGTGTTCCATTATCCAAAACAGTAGGTTTCCATATGATTTATTTATATCCTCTTAGATTTTGATTAGCCCTCCCTCCACCTTTCCTTTACTCAATCTCTTCCCCTGACCTCACTTAGACCTTTTCACTCCCATTAATCTGTTCTACTTACATATATACAATACCATCCTATTAGGTCCCCCCCCCTCCTTTTCTATTCCTTTTATATCTCCTTTCTAGCTTACTGGCCTCTGCTACTGGGTTTTCTTCCTACTCACACAGAAGTCCAGTTATTTGTATCCAGCACAATTAAAAAATATTTTTAAAATTTTTATTTATTTATTTGACAGAGACAGGAAGATGAAGAGAGAGAGAGAAGATGAAGAAGGAGAGAGAATGGGTCCTCATCCACTTCAAATAAACTCCAGACACATGCGCTCCTTGGTGGGTCTGGCTTATGTGGGTCCTGGGGACTTGAACCTGGGTCCTTTAGCTTTGCAGGCAAGTGCCTTAACAGCTAAGCCATCTCTCTAGCTCCAATTTTTTTTTCAATATAGCTAAAATGTGTTTATTGGGATCATTTCCCACTCATCTTGGTCAGGCTGCTGTTAGTGGTGCCACGTCCTGAAGGAACACCCTTCTGTGATGTCAGCCTTGCTTTTCCTCTTGTAGGCTGGCAGGGGCCCCATGCACACAACGACCGTTTGCGCATGGCTAAAGGCTGCGGTGATTTGATAGCACCCTGGGCATTTCACATCCATGAAGCAGGAATTGTGGTCTGCACCAGGCGCTGCCTCTCATGTTTCCTCTTCTGTTCTAGAGAGGAGTGAAGGACAGCCTTAGTTAACAGGTATGTTGTCGTAGGGAGGTCATCACTGCCGGAAAGATTTCTATTTTAATCTTTTCTGTTTTTTTTTGTTTGTTTGTTTTTCTTACTGTAGCTCAGGCTGACCTGGAATTCACTATGTAGTCTCAGGGTGGCCTCAAACTCGGCCATCCTACCTCTGCCTCCCGAGTACTGGGATTAAAGGTGTGTGCCACTACATCTGGCGATATTTTAACCTTTTCTTATGTGTCTGTGTGTTTGAGGTGTGCATGTATGTGTGTGTGTGCATGTTGAAGCTACAGGTCAACACTGAATGTCTTCTTTAGTCCCTTTCCACCCTGTTCTTTTTTAAAAAATTTATATTTATTATAAAAGAGAGAGAGAAAGAGAGAAGTGACACATCAGGGCCTTCAGCCACTTCAAACAAATTCCAGATGCAATCCCCACCTTGTACATCTGGCTTACCTGGGTCTGGGGAGTCGAACCTGGGTCCCTAGGCTTTGTAGGCAAGCGCATTAACTGCTAAGCCATCTCTCCAGCCCAATCTTATTTTTAAAAAATTTTGTTTATTGATAACTTCTATACTTACAGACAATAAACCATGATAATTCCTTCCCCTCCCCCACTTTCCCCTTCAAAACTTCACTGTCCATCATATTCCTTCCTTTTTCCATTAGTCTCTCTTTTATTTTGATGTCATCATCTTTTTCTCCTATTATGTTGAAGGTATTGCTAGGCACTGTGAGGTCATGGATATTGAGGCCAATTTCTTTTCTTTTTCTTTTTCTTTTTCTCTTTCTCTTTCTTTCTTTTTTTTTTTTTTTTTTTTTTTTTTTTTTGAGGTAGAGTCTTACTCTAGCCCAGGCTGACCTGGAATTTACTCTGTATTCTCCAGATGGCCTTGAACTCACGGCAGTCCTCTTACCTCTGCCTCCCAAGTGCTGGGATTAAAGGCATGTGCCATCATGCCTGGCTTAGGCCAACTTCTGTCTGGACAGTTGCATTGTAAAGAGTGATACTCCTCTTTTGGCTCTTACAATCTTTTTGCTTGTTTGTTTTTCTTTTTTCTTTTTTTTTTTTTTAATTTTTTGTTTATTTATTTGAGAGCGACAGACAGAGAGAGAAATAGGCAGATAGAGAGAAACAGAGATTGGGCACGCCAGGGCTTTCAGCCACTGCAAACGAACTCCAGACGCGTGCGCCCCCTTGTGCATCTGGCTAATGTGGGTCCTGGGGAATCAAGCCTCGAACCAGGGTCCTTAGGCTTCACAGGCAAGCGCTTAACTGCTAAGCCATCTCTCCAGCCCGCTTGTTTGTTTTTCAAAGTAGGGTCTCACTCTGGCTGACCTGGAATTCACTATGTAGTCTCGGGGTGGCCTTGAACTCTTGGCTATCCTCCTACCTCTGTCTCCCAAGTGCTTGGATTAAAGGTGTGAGCCACCATACCTGGCAGCTCTTACATTCTTTCTGCCACCTCTTCTGCAATGGACCCTGAGCCTTGGAGGGTGTGAGATGTTTCAGTGCTGGACACTCCTCTATCACTTCTTCTCAGCACTGTGTTGTCTTTTGGGTCATCCCAGTGGTCACCACCATGTGAAAAGAGAAGCTTCTCTAACAAAAAGTGAGAGTAGAATTAATAAATGAATATGAACATTAAGTGCAGTGCTTTCAGGGCAGTTTGGTGAGAGTAATATATGCAATAAACCAGATAAGAACAGGCTTTATTCCCCTAAGGCTCATGACTTCCCCTGCCATAGGCTTTTGATTAGGTTGTCAGTACCAGGCACATATTCTGTCCCATACTGTGGGCCTTCAGTCCAATTAGAGAGCAGTTGGTTTCCCTTAGAGCAGACATGCCACTATTGCACTCATTCGGTCATTTGGCCTGTCTGGCCAAACTTGAGGCTTCCAGTGTCCACTGTTTTCACCGCTGATGACTTCTGTCTCCCATAAGGCTGCTTACAGTGCAGCTTTTTCCAGCTTTCAGTTGGCTGGGCTACAGGGAGAAGGTTTTCAGCTCAGTACCAGCTTGATTTCTCAGTGACCTTGCCGTTCAGGCATGTGAAGTCTTCAGCAATAGGGTCTTACCATCTGTTACTTGTGGGAAACCAAGGGCCTTGGCAATAGCCTGTAATGTTTTGGAGGCAACAGGGACCACTCTGGCCAACAACTCACTGGAAGGTATCCCATCCCTGGCACTGAAAATTTTCTAGTTGCAATCTATGGCTGTGGATGTACCATTTTCAAAAAAAGTAGATTTTCATATGTCTTATTAAAATATCTTTTTTTTTAATTTTTTGGTTTATTTTTATTTATTTATTTGAAAGTGACAGACAGAGAAAGAGGCAAATAGAGAGAGAGAGAGAGAATGGGCGCACCAGGGCCTCTAGCCACTGCAAATGAACTCCAGACACGTGTGCCCCCTTGTGCATCTGGCTAACGTGGGTCCTGGGGAATTGAGCCTTGAACTGGGGTTCTTAGGCTTCACAGGTGAGCGCTTAACCTCTAAGCCATCTCTCCAGCCCTTATTCAGAATATCTTGATTGGTCCTCCCGCCACACTTCTCTTACTCAATCTCTTCCCCTGGCCTCTCTTAGGGCCTCACTCCCTGTAATCTGTTCTTTTACTTACATACATACAACACCATCCCCTAAAGTCCTTCCCTCTCCTCCCTCCCTTATAGCCTTTTTCTAGCTTACTGGCCTCTGCTACCGATTTTTGGTTCCAGCTCACACACAAGTCTAAACATTTGTAGCTAGGATCCGCATAGGCGAGAGAACATGTGACGTTTGGCTTTCTGGGCCTGGGTTACCTCTCTTAGTATAATCCTTTCCAGATCCATCCATTTCCCTGCAAATTTCATGATTTCATTTTTTCTTGACTGCTGACTAGAACTCCATTTTGTAAATGTACCACAAGTCTGCTATCCATTCATCTACTGAAGGACAGCTAGGCTGGTTCTATTTCCTAGCTGTTTTTAATAGAGCAGAAATAAACATGGTTGGGCAAGTATCTCTAAGGTAGTGAGAAGAGTCAATAGGATATATGCCTAAGGGTGCTATAGCCGGGTCATATGGTAAATCTATTTTTAAAAATATTTTATTTTTATTTATTTGTTTGAAACGGGGAGAGATGGGCATACTAAGGTCTCTAGCTGCTGCAAACGAACTCCCGATGCATGCGCCATTTTGTGCAGCTGGCTTATGTGAGTCCCGGGGAATTGAACCTGGGTCCTTTGGCTTTGCAGGCAAGTGCTTTAACTGCTAAGCCATTTCTCCAGCCCAGTAAATCTATTTTTAGCTGTCTCAAGAACCTCCACACTGATATCCACAGTGGCTGCACCAGACTACATTCCCACCAACAGTGTAGAAGGGCTTTCCTTTCTCCACATCCTCCTATTTATTGTCATTTGTTTTCTTGATGGTAGCCATTCTGACAGGAGTGAGATGGAATCTCAAAGTAGTTTAAATTTGCATTTCCCTGATGGCTAAGGTTGTAGAACACTTGTTTAGGTGTTTATATGCCATCTGTATTTCTTCCTTTGAGAACTCTCTATGTAGTTCCATAGCCCATTTTTTGTTTTGTTTTGTTTTTATACAAGGTAGGGTATCGCACTAGCCCAGACTGTCCTGGAATTCACTGTGTAGTCTCAGGCTGGCCTCGAACTCACAGTAATCCTCCTACCTCTGCCTCCCGAGTGCAGGGATTAAATACGTGTGCCACCATGCCCGGCTATAGCCCATTTTTAATTGCGTTGTTTGAGTTCTTATTATTTAATTTTTTGAGTTTTTTGTATGTTCTGGATACTAATCCTCTGTCAGATATATAGCTGGCAAAGATTGTCTCCCACATTCTCTAGGTTGTCTCTTTGCTCTATTCACAGTGTCCTTTTCTGTACTCTTTTTTTTTTTGGTTTTTCGAGGTAGGGTCTCTCTAGCTCAGGCTGACCTGGAATTCACTCTATAGTCTCAGGGTGGCCTTGAACTCGTGGTGATCCTCCCACCTCTGCTGGGATTAAAGGCATGCGCCACCACGCCCGGCTGTAACCCTGTTCTTTTAAAACAGGGTCTCTCACTGAGCTGCTCACAAGTTCAACCTGACTAGCTAGTCAGCAAGGCCTAGGGGCCCGTCTATCTCTGTTTCCCCATCGCTGGGATTAGAGGTGTGCACCCCCAAGTCTGGCATTTTACATCTGACTGCAGGTCCTCATGCTTGCTCGCGCAGTAAGCACTTATCCACAGAGGCATCGCCCAGCCCCTGTCTTAACCACGCTCAGTGCAGGATCAGGGGCATCAATTACAATCCCAGTGCGAGCAACCATCTCCATTAGATAATTCAAAACTTTTTCATCGCTCCAAGAAAGAAATGCTACGGCCACTGAACAATAACTCCCCACCCTCCTTTCCTCTCAAGACCCTGGGAATGTCTAATCCACTTCCTGTCTCTATGAATCGCCTGTTGTCAACATTTCTGCACAGTGGAATAAACTTCTTTCATGAGCGAGTTTCCAAGGCCCATCCAGCTGGTAGCAGGTGTCAGCCCTTGAATCCTTTTTATGGCTCAGTAATGTTCTACTGCGTGTGTCTCTCTGTGTTACTTTTTCTTTTCTTCTCTTCTCTCTCTTCTCTTCTCTTCTCTTCTCTTCTCTTCTCTTCTCTTCTCTTCTCTTCTCTGCTCAATACTGTTCTACTGCGTGTGTCTCTCTGTGTTACTTTTACTTTTTCTTTTCTTTTCTTCTCTTCTCTTTTCTTTTTGGTTTTTCGAGGTAGGGTCTCACTCAGATCAGGCTGACCTGGAATTCACTATGTGGTCTCAGGGTGGCCTTGAACTTAACAGCGATCCTCCTACCTTTCCCTCCCAAGTGCTGGGATTAAAGGTGTGTGCCACTACACACAGCTGCTTTTTTTAATATTTAAAATTTATTTATTTATTTATTTGAGAGAAACAGACAGAGAGAGAAAGAGGCAGAGAGAGAGAAAGAATGGGCGCGCCAGGGCCTCCAGCCACTGCAAACAAACTCCAGACGCGTGTGCCCCCTTGTGCATCTGGCTAAGGTGGGTCCTGGGGAATCGAGCCTCGAACGGGGGTCCTTAGGTTTCACAGGCAAACGCTTAACCGCTAAGCCATCTCTCCAGCCCTGTTTTTTTAAAAATATTTTTAGTTATTTATTTATTTGACAAAGAAAGAGCGAGAGAGAGAGTGAGAGAGAGAGAAAGAGAGAGAGAATGAATGTACCAGGGCTTCCAGCCGCTGCAAATGAACTCCAGATCCATGCGCCACCTTCTGCATCTGGCTTATGTGGGTCCTGGGGAATCCAACCTGGGTCCTTTGGCTTTGCAGGCAAACACCTTAACCACTAAGCCACCCCTCCAGCCCAGTATGTAGATTTTTGAATGTGGTAGCAGGGACATAGGTCACCAAAGTCTAAAGCTTGTTGGGTGATCTTCATCCTCATTGCGTTTCCTGGACAACCGCACACGGATACGATGTGGGACATTCCTTATTCCCTTGGCCCAGACGGCTTTGTTGAGCCCAGCAGGTATCAATGCGCACATCTGGAGTCCGCATCTTCGTGGCCGACTTCCGGATCTCTTTGAGGGCCCGAGGGGCCCGCTGCTTGAAGCCCACTCCATGGGAGCGCTTGTGAATGGTGATGGTGCACTCTGGGGTCACCACCTCATCGATGGCAGAGCGGCCCTTCTTTTTCTCACCATCCTTCTTAGTGGGTGCCATTCACTCTGCCGGGCCCAGGTTGGAAAGCACAAGCAAGAACTTTGAACACCTGAGCCATCTCTCCAGCGCCCTTTCCCCATCTTCATATAAAGCCACAAATGCCATCCTGTGGGCCGCACTGTCAGGGCCTTAGTCATTCTAATGACCTCCCAAAGATCAACCTCCAAAACCATCAACCTGGGAATTTGTGGCTTAAATTTCTGACATAGGGGCTTTGGGGCAACACATTCAAGCCATAGCAGACCCCTGACCGGGAGATGATGGCTCCTCAGAGCTTGGGGAGGCTGGTGGAGCATCCAAGACAACCTCAGAATCATCATTCATGGTAGACGCCTACTGCGCATGTAGGAGGACTGGCTTGGCCAGTGCTTAGCCTCATATGCCTTCTTCCTGTACTTCCATATCCACCATAAGAGGTGTTTCACAATCTCCGCTTTAGCCTTGGACAACCTGGGGCCTGAGGCTAACATTCCTAGAGAAAATAGGAAATAAGAGGTTTCTATTTTTGTTTTTCGAGGTAGGGTCTCACTCTAGCCCAGGCTGACCTGGAATTCACTATGTCGTCTCAGGGTGGATTCGAACTCACAGCGATCCTCCTACCTCAGCCTCCCGAGTACTGGGACTAAAGGCGTGCGCCATCATGCCTGGCACGAGTTTTAATTTGCATGGGGACTGGCATGCACAGGTCCTGAGCCCCAGGTCCATTGGGTTTAGGCAGAGCCCTTAACTTGTGGGCAAGTGTCTCCTGGCAGCCCTGTCACGTGACTCTCCCAGATGCCAGCATCTTTCTTCCTGTGCTCCTGCTTGGTCCACGGAGAGGAGAGGACGGTTGTTGACTTCCCAAGGCCTGTCTTCCTGAGCGGATTTAGTCCTATTGCCTTCTGGACACTTGGCCTCCTCGGCTCAGATGAAACTCGAACCATCGGGAATTCTCTCTCCTGTAAGAAAGCAGACATTTACTTACATTAAAAAGTCAACAACAAGGGCCGGGCGTGGTGGCGCACACCTTTAATCCCAGCACTCAGGAGGCAGAGGTAGGAGGATTGCCGTGAGTTCGAGGCCACCCTGAGACTCCATAGTGAATTCCAGGTCAGCCTGGGCTAGAGTGAGACCCTACCTGGAAAAACCAAAAAAAAAAAAATCAGCAAGGGCTGGAGAGATGGCTTAGTAGTTAAGGCTTTTGCCTGAAAAGCCAAAGGATCCCGGTTCGATTCTCCAGGACCCATATAAATCAGATGCACAAGGGGGCACATGCACCTGGAGTTCATTTGCAGTGGCTGGAGGCCCTAGCGTGCCCATTCTCTCTCTCTCTCTCTCTCTCTCTTACTCTCTACCCCTTTCTGTCTCAAATAAATAAATAAATATATTTAAAAAACAACTACATCGAGGCCACCCTGAGACTCCATAGTGAATTCCAGGTCAGCCTGGGCTAGAGTGAGACCCTACCTCGAAAAACCAAGAAAACCAAAAAAAAAAAAAAAAAAAAAAAAAAAAAAAACCACAACTACAGCAGTCGAGTGTGGTGGCGCACGCCTTTAATCCCAGCACTCGGGAGGCAGAGGTAGGAGGATCACCGTGAGTTCGAGGCCAGCCTGACACTACACTGTGAATTCTAGGTCAGCCTGGGCTAGAGTGAGACCCCACCTCGAGAAACAAACAAACAAACAAAACCCCCCCCAAAACAAAGATTCAACCCTTGATGGGTTCATAATAACAGCATTATTGGGAGGTGGTGATAGGCAGGAGGTGAGGCCTACTTGCAGCAATTGTGTCACTGGGAACGTGTCCTGGACCCTCCCAGGGTTCCTTTTCTCTACTTCCTGTCTGCAGTGAAGTGAAGGAACTCCTGTCACACGCTCCTACTGCCATGATGCCCGAGAGCACGGGGCCGAGCAACCCTGACTAACCCCCGAAACCATGAGCTAAAAGAAACCTTTCATTCTTTTAGATGTTCTTGACAGGATTTTGGTCACAGACATGCAAAAGCAACTAATACACTTTTTTTCCCACTCTAGCCCAGGCTAACCTGGAACTCATTACATAGTTTTAGCCTGGCCTCAAACTCATGGCGATCCTCCTACCTCTGCCTCCTGAGTGCTGGGATTAAAGGTGTGTGCCACCACGCCTGGCTTCTAAGAAATTTATTTTTAAAAACATTTTTATTTGTTGTTTGCAAGCAGGGAAGAGAGGGAGATAGAGAGATACGGGGGGGGGGGCGGGGAGAGAAAGGGCCTCTTGCCACTGCAAATGAATTCCAGATGCATAATCCACTTTGTACATGTGGCTTTACATGGGTACTAGGGAATTGAAGCCAGGCTATCAAACTTTGCAAGCAAGTGCCTTTAACCACTGAAACATCTCTCCAGCTCCAAGCTGCTTTTTTTTCTGGTTTTGTTTTCCCAGGTAGGGTTTAGCTCTAGCTCAGGCTGACTTGGAATTCACCCTGTGGCCTCAGGGTGGCCTTGAACTCACAGTGATCCTCCTGCCTCTGCCTCCCGAGTGCTGGGATTAAAGGAGTGTACCCCCGCACCTGGATTCAAGATGCTGTTATAAAGCTCCTTTTCACGGATGAAGTAACTGAGGGTCTAGGTGACACACCACAGCCATCAGCTTGCGGATGACAGAGCCAGGCCTTGACATTTACCCTCCAGTGCCCAGAGCGCTATGACTACCGGTCCCCTCCCCCTCCTCCTGTCTCCCTGTCCCTTTGTTTTTTTCTGAAGGAGGGTGTTCGGACAGGGTGGGCAGGAAGGGAGCAGGCTGATGCCACTAAGGTGTGGATCTGTTTGTTCTTTGGGAGGAGAGACCAGGAGGAGAGATAGGCAAAGACCTCAGGTGCCCAGGACCAAAGTCCCCCAACAACAGGTGGCCTGTGGGCCACAGCTATGGGAAGCCATGGGATCAAGTACTCCATCGGGCGGAGCAGGTGTCATAAGGTAGAAGTAGCTTAGCTTCTTGCAAGATCAGAAGAATTAAGAACTGATTCCCCCCCCCTTTTTTTCCCTAGGTAAGGTTTCACTCTAGTCCAGGCTGACCTGGAATTCACTATGGTCTCAGGGTGACCTCGGACTCACAGTGATCCTCCTACCTCTGCCTCCCAAGTACTGGGATTAAAGGCATGTGCCACCACGGCCGGCTAAGTGAGTTTTTTAGTGGCTTGCGTATGTGTGTGGTATGTGTACAAGTGCAAGTGTATGTGTGAGTGCACATGTATGTGCGTGTGTGTGAGGTCAACATCAGGGGTCCTTTTCAGTCACTACCCCTTATTACTTAAAAAAATTTACTTATTTGAGAGAGAGATAGAGAAAGAGGCAGATAGAGAATGAGTGCACCAGGGCCTCTAGTCACTGCAAATAAACTCCAGACACATGCTCCATCTTGTGCAACCAGCTTTATGTGGGTACTAGGGAATTGAACATGGGTCCTTAGGCTTCGCAGGCAAGTACCTTAACTGCTAAGCCAACTCTCCAGTCCCTTTTCTTTCTTTCTTTCTTTCTTTCTTTCTTTCTTTCTTTCTTTCTTTCTTTCTTTCTTTCTTTCTTTCTTTCTTTCTTTCTTTCTTTTGGTTTTCCAAGGTAGGGTCTCACTCTAGCCCAGGCTGACCTAGAATTCACTCTGTAGTCTCAGGGTGGCCTTGAACTCATGCCAATCCTCCTACCTCTGCCTCTTGAGTGCTGGGATTAGAGATGTGTGCCACCACACCCTACTTTACCTTATTTTTTGAGATAGAGTCTCTCAGTGCACCTAGAGCTCACTGATTTGGCCCAGGATTCTTTTCAAACAAGTGAGCTTTGAGTTCTTTCTGTGGTAAGCAAATACCACTGCATAACCAGAGACTTCCCTTTCAAGGTGCAGTTTCTGTGAGTGAGCCTTTCTGTTGCGGAAGCACCTTCAACGGTCTCATCTTATTCAGGCTTTGCTATGGCCCTGGGAGAAAAGCTGCGCAGTTATTCATTTCCTTGTTGGATAAAATAAGGAAATCAATTACTCCCCTCCTGGACTGGAAGGGGACTAAAGGTGGCATCCCATGTGAGTACTGGGCAGTGAGCCACCCGCCAGTTCCTGGCACCGGAGGGCCCCTTGACAGGGCTGGCCTCTCCGAGCCCCACCCAGAGTAACCACTGCAACTGTGCTGGCAGCCACGGTGACTTGCCAAATCCAGAGCCGACCATGGCGTGCCAAATGGAGAGTCCCCTGTGGCTTGTCTGAGGCAGAGCACGGGAAGTGCTCCCTCTGGGACTCCACCCTGCGAAAGCTATCAGGGCGCAGCCTGTGCCAATGCAGGGAGCGCAGCAGTGGTTTTACAGGGAAAAACTAGGATGAGTGGAAGTGGTCAGCAGGGGAAATTAGTTCAGTAAATTTAGCTGTTGAGACGTGGACTATTTCACAGTCATTGAAAATATAATTCGAGAATATAGATCTGTGGGCTTTAAGGTTGCCCAGACGAAGCCGGGTAAACAGCATGGACTGATGTCTATAACATAAATTCACGGAAAACCGCAGGGATGGCGATGTACCAATACGACCAGCAGATTCCCTCTGGGTGGAGGTCGTATGAGGGGTCACTCTTCTCTTACCGTAGGTCTCTAATTGTATATAGGGGGCACGCCAATTGCACAAGTGATGGAAACAGAGTAGAGAGTGTTTAAATCCTCAGTACCACTGTGCTTGTGTTCTGACAGAAGAATAGGTTCAGGGCTGGAGAGATGTCTCAGCAATTAAGGTACTTGCCCGTAAAGCCTAACGACTTCAGTTCAATTCTCCAGTACCCACGTAAATCCAGAAGCACAAGTGGTGCATGCATCTGGAGTTTTTTAAAAATATTTTTTTATAGCCGGGCGTGGTGGCGCACGCCTTTAATCCCAGCACTCGGGAGGTAGTGGTAGGAGGATCGCCGTGAGTTCGAGGCCACCCTGAGACTCTATAGTGAATTCCAGGTCAGCATGGGCTAGAGTGAGACCCTACCTCGAAAAACCAAAAAAAAAAAAAAAATTTTTATTAACAACTTCCATGATTATAAACAATATCCCATGATAATACCCTCCCTCCCCCCACTTTCCCCTTTGAAACTCCATTCTCCATCATATCTACTCCTCCTCTCAGTCTCTCTTTTATTTTGATGTCATGATCTTTTCCTCCTATTATGATGGTATTGTGTAGGTAGTGTCAGGCACTGTGAGGTCATGGGTATCCAGTGTCTGGGGGGAGCACGTTGTAAGGAGTCCTACCCTTCCTTTGGCTCTTACATTCTTTCCACCACTTCTTCCGCATTAGACCCTGAGCCTTGGAAGGTGTGATAGAGATATTGCAGTGCTGAGCACTCCTGTCACTTCTTCTCAGCACCATGGTGCCTTCTGAGTCATCCCAAGGTCACTGCCATCTGAAAAGAGAAGATTCTCTACCAAAAGTGAGAGTAGCATTAATATATAGGTATAAACATTAAGAGAAGTGCTTACTGAGCAGTTTGATGAGCATAGTGTATACATTTAGCCAGACAGCAACAGACATTACACCCCTAAGGCTCATGGCTACCCCTGTTGTACGTTTTCAGTATAAGGGATGTATTCCCTCCCATGAAGCGGGCCTCCAGTCCAATTAGAGGGCAGTTTGTTTCCACCATGACAGACATGCCACTATTGCACCTGTTGGCTCATTTGGCCTGGCTGGCCAAATATAAGGCTTGCAGTGTCCACTGTTGAGTATCTTCACTGGTGACTTCTCTCTCTACCATTGAACTGCATGCAGAATGGCTTCTTACCATTTTCTATCAGCTGGTCTACATGGAGGAGGTTATAAGCTCAGTTCCAGCAGGATTTCTCAGTGGCCTTGCAGCCCAAGCATGTGGAGTCTTCAGCAATAGGGTCTTACCATATATTCCTGGTGGGAAACCAAGGGCCTCGGCAATGGCCTGTAATGTTTTGGGGGCATCAGGGACCTCCCTGACCAACAACTCACGGGCACTGAAAATTTTCTAGTAGCAATCTATGGCTTCTGAGTGTTCCATTGTCTAAAAAAGTAGGTTTCCATATGATTTATTTATATCCTCTTAGATTTTGATTAGCCCTCCCTCCACCTTTCCTTTACTCAATCTCTGGAGTTTCTTTTTTTTTTTTTTTGCAATGGCTAGAGTCCCTGGTGTGCCCAGTCTCTCTCTGTATCTGTCTCTCTCTGCTTGCAAATAAATAAGTAATGATGTTTTTTTACAAAAGAAAATGAGGCTGGGTGTGGTGGCACATGCCTTTAATGCCAGCACTCAGGAGGCAGATGTAGGAGGATCACTGTGAGTTCAAGACCACCCTGAGACTACATAGTGAATTCCAGGTCAGCCTGGGCTAGAGTGAGATCCTACCTCAAAAAAAAAAAAAAAGAAAGAAAATGAGGGGCTGAATAGATGGATTAGTGGTTAAAGTACTTGACTGCAAAGCCAAAGGACCAAGGTTCAGTTCTCCAGGACCCACATAAACCAAATGCACAAGGTGGCACATGTGTCTGGAGTTCCTTTGCAATGGCTGGAGGCCCCAGCACACCCATTCTCCCTCCCCCCTCTTTCTCAAATAACTAAATAAAATACTTTTAAAAAATTAAATATATTTCATATATATATATATATGATGAATCAGAAAAATAATGGATGAGGGGAAGGAAAAAAGTCTCCAAATGAATCATGACACCACAGAAAATTAGAAGCTTGGACATTTTTAACAGAACCAGCCTGTCTTTTTGTGGTTGTGGGAGCTGGGCTCGGCAGGGGAGTTGGGTGGTCCGCCAAGTTTGTGGCTTGTGTGGGGGAGTGCTGGGGTCACCTCCGCTGGGCTCCAGGGAGCACTGAGGAGGAGGCCCAGCTGGGGCTGCAGGAAGGTCCGAGGATGCTCTGGGCTTGGTGGGTGGGGCGGGTGAGGAGCCTGCTTGCTCTGAGGACCTGCACCATGCTTGGGCATAAGAGGCCAAAGTCCTCATTTATGACGCTGGGGGAGTTAATGTGTAATATCTGGTGTAATATCTGGGGTATAAGTCTGACCATGAGGTGAGATCCTGAGCACAGGCCGTTGGGGAGCTGCCTTCGAAAGCTGTCACTATGCCGGTGAGGATGTCAGGCCCCTGAACCTACTTCCCTTTCTTTACTCATCTGTCTTTGCCTGGGTGTGTGGAGCAGGATGCTTTGGGGGTACTGTACTGTTGTTTCTTTCTGGGTCTCAGTTTTTCCATGCGTACTGATGTTTTTTGTTCTTTGTTTTCAAGGTAGGTTCTCACCCTAGCCCAGGCTGACCTGGAATTCACTGTGTAGTCTCAGGCTGGCCTAGAACTCATGGCTATCCTCCTACCTCTGCCTCCCGAGTGCTGGGATTAAAGGCGTGCGCCACCACACCAGGCCCTCATGCACATTGAAAGGAAGTTAGAGGGATGGTCTCTTAGCCTCTTAGCATCGAGGTTGTGTCTGCTTCCTCACCTACCACTCTGCTTGGAGCCATGACCTGTCTCTCTCCTCTAGCCTCAGTTTCCTCCTCTGTAGAAACAGAACTAGTAACATAACCATGGCTGCCCGCATGTTGTTTTATAGAGACGAAGGAGCTGGGGGCCGTTTGGGAGCAGCTCAGTGGCACAGTGCATGCTTGATGTCTGCGAGGCCCAGGGCCGGAGCCCCAGAAGCACAAAACAAATTTGTTTTTGTTGTTGTTGTTTTCGAGGCAACGTCTCACTCCAGTCCAGGCTGACCTGGCACTCATTCCGCAGCTGCAGGCTGGCCTCGAATTCATGGTGGTCCTCCTGCCTCAGCCTCCCGAGTGCTGGGATTAAAGGCGTGCGCCACCATGCCTGGCCAGCAATTTTTTTTTTTTTTTTTTCTCGAGGTAGGGTCTCACTCTAGCCCAGGCTGACCTGGAATTCACTATGGAGGCTCAGGGTGGCCTCGAACTCACAGTGATCCTCCTACCTCTGCCTTCCGCGTGCTGGGATTAAAGGCGTATACCACATGTCTGGCCAAAATTTTTTTAAAGGGAAGGAAAAACAAAACAAAACAAAACAAAGGCTCTGAGATGACATTGCCCAAGGTCACAGTCTGGCAATGGCAGGGGTTGGTGGGCCATCTTTGAGGTCTCTGATGCTTCCACACCTGGCTCAGTCATGGCTTACAGTGTGGCCTTGGACAATTTGCTGCCCCTCTCTGAATCTGTCCCCCCCGGTGTGTGGATGGGACTGCTTTGTTCCCCTGAGGTTTCCACGGTGGCTTTACTCTCTAGGGCTCCTGGGGTAAAGTATTATAAAGTGTGTGTGTGGGGGGGAGCTTATCACCACAGACATTTAAAAATATGTTATTATTTATTTATTAGACAGAGAGAGAGAGAGAGAAAGGGCCAGATATATACAGAGAATGGGTGTGCCAGGGCTTCCAGCCACTACAAACCAACTCCAGACACATGCGCCACCTTGTGCATCTATCTGGCTTACGTGAGTCTTGGGGAATCAAACCTGGGTCCTTAGGCTTCGCAGGCAAGGCAAGCACCTTAACCGTTAAGCCATCTCTGTAGCCCCAGTCACCGCAGACATTTATTCTCTCATGATCCTGGGGACATCTGGATCATGGAGCAAGTATGGCCAGGTGCTTGTGGGTACTGTCCATCCTTAGCTTATAGCCTCCCGACTCCAGGCTGTGCCCTCTAGCCTTCCCTCTGTGGGTCTGTGTTTTTGTGTTTCTCTGTGTCTTGCTCTGTCATGAGACAGGGTCTCATGTAGCCCAGGCTGGCCCCAATCTTACTATGTAGCTAAGGATGACCTTGACTACATGATCCTCTGCCTCTTTCTCCAGAGTGTGGAGATTACAGGTGTGCACCACCATGCCGAGATTCCTGGCTGTATTTTTATTTTTTTCCTCTTTATAAGGACACCAGTAATTTTTTTAATATTTGGGCTAAAATTTGCTACAAATACAATTCTCATACTCTTCTATCAAGACAAAATTATTTTATTTTATTTTTAGCTTGAGGACAACTTTATTACATTTTTTTCTTCTCAAAAAATTTTTTATTAACAACTTCCATGATTATAAACAATATCCCATGGTAATGCCCTTCCCCGCAACTTTCCCCTTTGAAACTCCATTCTCCATCATATCCCCTCCCCCTCTCAATGAGTCTCTCTTTTATTTTGATGTCATCATCTTTTCCTCCTGTTATGATGGTCTTGTGTAGGTAGTGTCAGGCACTGTGAGGTCATGGACATCCAGGCCATTTTGTGTCTGGAGGAGCACGTTGTAAGGAGTCCTACCCTTCCTTTGGCTCTTACATTCTTTCTGCCACCTCTTCCACAATGGACCCTGAGCCTTGGAAGATGTCATAGAGATATTGCAGTGCTGAGTACTCTTGTCACTTCTTTCCAGCATCATGATGCCTTCTGAGTCATCCCAAGGTCACTGCCATCTGAAAAGAGAAGATTCTCTACCAAAAGTTAGAGTAGCATTAATATAAGGGTATGAACATTAAGAGAAGTGCTTACTGAGCAGTTTGATGAGCATAGTATATACATTTAGCCAGACAGCAGCAGATGTTACACCCCTAGGGTTCATGGCTACCCCTGTTTTAGGTTTTTAGTATCCAGGATATATTCCCTCCCATGGAGCGGGCCTCCAGTCCAGTTAGAGGGGCAGTTGGTTTCCACCATGACAGATGTGCCACTATTGCACCTCTTGGCTCATTTGGCCTGGCTGGCCAAATATAATGTTTGCAGTATCCACTGTTGAGTATCTTCACTGGTGGTTTCTCTCTCTCCCATTGAACTTCATGCAGAATGGCTTCTTCCAGCTTTCTGTCAGCTGGTCTACATGGAGGAGGTTATCAGCTCAGTTCCAGCAGGATTTCTCAGTGGCCTTGCAGCCCAAGTATGTGGAGTCTTCAGCAATAGGGTCTTGCCATCTATTCCTAGGACACCAGTAATGTTAAACTTAGGACGTACCTTAAGCTAGTATGACCTCACTTTAACTGAGGGCACCTGCTAAGACCCTACTTCCAAAAAAGCTACACTGGAAGATGCCAGATGGGATGAGCTGCAGGGAGCAGACACTATCCAAGCTGGTACAGGTGGTATAGAAGGGATGAGTGACTGGGTGTCTCGTGGAAGGGCCAGTGCTGTCCATGCCTCTGTCTCTCAAGGAAGGGCCTTTGTATGCCTCTCTCCTCACCCCTCCCTTGCTTTCCTTCCTCTTCCTCCAGGTATCACCTACCCAAACCCCTTACATCACAGATGGTAGACTCAGGCTCAAGGTGGGGCTGATCCTGGGTCACTTGGCCAGCTAGAGTCAGAGCTGGGACTGGGCCTCAGTGCCCCTCCGTGAACTGTCCCATCCCTCACTTGGCTCTGTCTCCTTCTATCTCTCTGGCTTTAGGCTCTGTTGACTGCAGACAAGGGTCCTGGGGCTGCCAAGTGCCCCACAAGGGCCCACCATCCCTATTTGTGTAAATGCACCCTACCTTGTGCCCAACCCCATTCTGTCCCAGCCTGGCATCCAGGGCATATAAAGGGAGGGGGCCCAGGAAGTAAGGGTATGGCGGGGGTCCTAGGAGCAGATGGGCCGGGGCTAGGGGTGTGTACCTTCACATAGTACAAGTGTGACTGCTTGACATTCACTGGGGGGGGGGGGTGTCCTGAACAGTCACCTCCCATCCAGGAGCAGCTCTGTCACTGAGAACCTGCGCAGAGTTTCATCTGGTGGGGCTGGCTTCAGATTTGGATCAGGGTCTACAGGAAGCATTGATCTGTGATACTCAGCCACCAGGTGCCTCTGTCCCCAGAACAGAGTGGTCAGGAGACAGTGATCATGTCTAGGGACATTTTTGCTGACTTCTTGTGCGGAGCGGCCAGGGGAGCCGCGCATCACCTCGGTGCACAGGACACTGGCAGTACCCGGCCCGGGACCCCGCTCGTGGGCATTTGTCACCGAAGCTGGCCTGGTTCCCTGCTAGAGCTCTCACCCGTGGACTGAGCACCAGCACTTTCAGGCCTTCATTTAAAAATGTAACTCCAGAGAGCCGGGCGTGGTGGCGCACGCCTTTAATGCCAGCACTCGGGAGGCAGAGGTAGGAGGACTGTTGTGAGTTCGAGGCCACCCTGAGACTACAGAGTTAATTCCAGGTCAGCCTGGACCAGAGTGAGACCCTACCTCGAAAAACTGAAAAACCAGAAAAAAAAATAATAATAATGTAACCCCAGCCGGGCGTGGTGGTGCACACCTTTAACCCCTGCACTCAGGAGGCAGAGGTAGGAGGATTGTTGTGGAGAGATGGTTTAGCAGTTAAGGCGTTTGCCTGCAAAGCCAAAGGAACCAGGTTCAATTCCCCAGGACACGTATAAGCCAGATGCACAAGGTGGCACATGCTTCTGGAGTTCGTTTGCAGTGGCTGAAGGCCCTGGTGTGCTCATTCTCCCTCTCTCTCTCTCAAATAAATAAATAAATAAATAAATAATATTTTAAAAATGTAACCCAAGCCGGGCGTGGTGGCGCACGCCTTTAATCCCAACACTTGGGAGGCAGAGGTAGGAGTATCACTGTGAGTTCCAGGCCACCCTGAGACTACATAGCGAATTCCAGGTCAGCCTAGGCTAGAGTGAGACCCTACCTTGAAAAACAATAACAACAACATAAATTTAAAAAGAAAAAAAACAAAGATTGACCATCTTCCCACAGCCATGCTCTTGATAGTGGCACAGCAAGCAGTCTAGGCAGTTGGCTCAGGGATTCTTGGCGATGCCCAGCAAACCCATGAATAAGCAGAAATCCCACTTTGCAAACAAGATATCCCTAAGATGGTCTAATGGCTTGTCAGAGGCCATTCAGCTCAGCCTGTTCCTTACCCAGTCATGGGTTGTGAAAGATAGACTTTTTTTTTGCCCTCAAGATAGGGTCTCATTCTAGCCCAGGCTGACCTGGAGCTCACTCTGTATCTCAGGCTGGCCTCAAACTCATGGCAATCCTCCTATCTCAGCCCGAGACTACATAGTGAATTCCAGGTCAGCCTGGGCTAGAGTGAGACCCTAACTCGAAAAAAAAAAAAGTAAAAAAAATGTATTTATTTATATGAGAGAGAGAGACTGGGCACACCAGGGCCTCCTCTATTGCAAATGAACTCCAGATGCATGTGAGACACTGTGCATCTGGCTTTATGTGAGTACTGGGAGAATTGAACTCAGGCCAACAGGCTTTGCAAGCAAGCACCTTTAGCCACTGGGCCATCTCCCCAGATTATACTTTATATAATTTTTCTGTGTGCAGTTTTTTGAGGTAGGGCCTTGCTCTAGCCCAGGCTAACCTGGAATTCACTATGTAGTCTCAGGATGGCCTCGAACTCATAGTGATCCTCCTACCTCTGACTCCGGAGTGCTGGGATTAAAGGTATGCACCACCATACCTGGCTTACTATATATATATATGTATGTATATATATGTATATATATTACATTTTACCATATATATGTATATATATATATATGTATGTATTTACATTTATTTTTAGAGAGTGACAGTGAGCAAGTGCGAGAGAGAGACAATGAGAGAGAAAATTGGTGTGCCAGGGCCTCAGCCACTGAAATCAAGATCCAGATGCTTATACCACCTAGTAGGCATGTGCGACCTTGCACTTGCCTCACCTTTGTGTATCTGGCTTATGTGGGATCTGAGGGCGGAACATGGGTCCTTAGGCTTCACTTGGACCCAAGTTCAATTCCTCAGGACCCACATAAGCCAGATGCACAAGGTGGCACATGCATCTGGAGTTCATTTGCAGTGGCTGGAGGCCCTGGCATGCCCATATTCTCTGTCTCTCTCTCTCTCCCTCCCTATCTCTGTCTTTCTCTCTCTCTCAAACAAATATACAAAATATTTTTTTAAAAGTTAATTTAGGGCTGGAGAGATGGCTTAGCGGTTAAGGCGTTTGCCTGCACAGCCAAAAAACCCTGGTTTGATTCCCCAGGACCCACGTAAGCCATATGCCCAAGGCGGCACATCTGGAGTTTGTTTACAGTGGCCCTGGCGTGTCCATTCTCTCTATAGATCTGCCTCTCTTTCTCTCTATCTCTCTCTCAAATAAGTAAATAAGCAAAATATTTTAAAAAAATAAATAAATTAATTAATTTTTTAAAAGTCCATTTAGACAGGCTGAGAACTGCTGTGTCTGACATTTACATCCATGTCTCTGGGTTCTGCTAAGGGCAGCATGCGTGCATCACGTGAGGGCTTTAGGGAATTGCAAGGATCAGCCAGGCCCAGCCATCTCTTCTGTAGATATGTCAGCTGAGGCATCCGCTGGGCCTGCAGCCTCAATGTGCTGTTCTCTGGTTGGGCTGGGGTGAAGGAGGGGATGCTGGGAGGAGAGTGTAGCAGGGGAGACCAGGGAGCACTGGGAAGCCTGGGTCGGAGCACTGGGGTTTCCCCTTGCAGCCCGGGGTCCTCACACAGACAGAGGAGTCACAGGCCAGCAAAGATGGCATGGCACGCTGCTCGTGAATTGGTCTTTGCTGGCAACAGGGCACTGGGGAGAGGGATGGCGGGGGTGGAGGGTCTCATGCAATGGCTTCCTAGCGTTCTCCATTGGCGAGTTTCTCTTGCTCCAGGGGAAAATTGAGATCACAAACCTGGACATGAAGACCGGGATGACCCTGAAGCTCAAGGGGAAGATTGAGGACAGCGTTGACAGGTGAGCAGAGTAGGGCCAGGACAGGGGCTGCGACAGGCCAGGAGTGCTCTGGCCACACAGTGACTCAGGCCAAAGGTTCTTGTGGGGGCGCACGCAATTAATCGCAGCACTTGGGAGGCAGAGGTAGGAGGATTGCTATGAGTTCAAGACCAACCTGGGATTACAGAGTAGGTTCCAGGTCAGCCTAGGTTAGACCCTACCTCGAAAAATCAAACAACAACAACAAAATGTATTTGCATGCACATGTGTGTGTATACAGGTGCACCAGGGACTCTTGCCACTGCAAATGAACACCAAAAACTTGTGCCACCTTGTGTCTTGGCCTTTCATGGCTGGGGAATTGAAAACAGGCCCACAGCAAGCACCTTTAATCACTGAGCGTCCTCCTCACCCCAAGGTTCAGTTTCTGCATCTTGCTTCACCCACATCCTTGCCGGGCCCCCTTCTGTCGGGACCTGTCTTTGCCCCTAAGCCTCAGGCTGGGAGCGTGCAGGAGGTGGGAGCTGGCACTCTGTTCCTCTGTGGTGCTCTGTTCCTTGTCCCAGAAGGCACTGGAAGTGGCAGGCATGAAGCTCTGCCTGATCCCCTGTAGGTCCCGCTCCTAGGACAGCACTCCTCAACCCAGCTGAGAGGCCCTGCGGGAACCAGAGGTGGACACCAGGGGGCAGCAACGCTCTCCCTCGCATCCTCTCCACGACAAAGACAACCTGGGACGTCCACCCACCTCGTCAGCAGCCCAGCCAGCACTGGCCTGTCGGGTGTGGGGGACAATTTCAGCATTTCTTGGGACTTATATGTAGCCACCATGGTCTAGGAAAGGGGTAGCAGATGCGTGGATCAGAGAGACGAATGACTCCTTTCTTACCAATGTCCCTCCAGTGTGCAGAAAACTGGGGCTGGCCTGTGAGCACTCCAGTGAAAGAATTCCATGGCCCAGAATGTCACATTCTCAAGGACCTGAAAGTCTCACCTAGGCTCCTCCAGTGAGCCAGTCAAGTCATACATCCCGTTTGCACACCTCTACTGACACTTCGGGTTGGTTAAGGCTTAAGGTCAAATGTAACAGGTCCTCAGATACCTAAGGACTCCCTCCCCGGGGACACCCTTGGTTTCTGAAACTGTCACCACCATCAGTCTCCTGGCAACAGCTCGGTCCCTGCTCCAAATGGAACAGACCGCTGCAGTACCAAGCCAGACTGGCTGTCACCTCTGGTTTCAAGGCACAGGTAGACCTTAAAACATCTCTCATGATACTGTCCAGCTTCCGCTCAAGCAAAGCCCTCTAACCTAAGCTGCTTCACCCAGAGCTGGCTCCTGAGCCCCACCTGTCAACCTTTCCCTTACAGCTTTGTCATTAACCTGGGCCAGGGGACAGACAAGCTGGCCCTGCATTTTAACCCGCGTTTCAACGAGTCCACCATTGTCTGCAACTCACAGGATAGTGGCAGCTGGGGACAGGAGCAGCGGGATGGCCACATGTGCTTCAGTCCAGGTTCAAGTGTCAAGGTGAGATCAAAATGGGGGAAAAGACAGGGCACTTAAATCCCAGCACCCTGGAGGCAGAGGTAGGGAGGACGGCTGGGAGTTGCAGGCCAGCCTGGGACTACAGAGCTGAGTTTCAGATCAGCCTGGGCTAAAGTGAGACCTTGTCTGGAAAAAAAAAAAAAGGAGGGGACCGGGCGTGGTGGCATATACCTTTAATCCCAGCACTTGGGAGGCAGAGGTAGAAGGATCGCTGAGTTCGAGGCCACCCTGAGACTACACAGTGAATTCCAGGTCAGCCTGGGCTAGAGTGAAACTCTACCTCAAAAAGCAAACAAAAAAAAAGGGGGGGAGGGAAGATTGGGGAGAATAGCAAGGGGGCAGCCCTCCCTGCCTGAACACAGCGCCACTGTGGCTTAAGCCCCCAGGAGCTGTCCTGGCCTCTTCCCAGGGCTCCTTCTGTCTTCCCGATGACACCTTCCCTCCCACTGCAGATCTCCGTGACCTTCCAGGATAATGAGTTCGAAGTGACGCTGCCAGATGGGCACAAGCTAACCTTTCCCAACAGGCTGGGCCACAGCTGCCTGAGCTACCTGGGGGTGGACAGATTCCACATCTCCTCCTTCAAGCTGGAGTGAGGCGGCAAGATCTCCTCAGAATACGACCTGGGGCCCTGACCCCCGTTTGAACCCTTCAGCAAGTCGCACCAGGACTGGCATCCCTTGGCACCCTCCACCCGCGGTTCCTGCCCCTCTGGCCCCGTGTTCCTCCCCCAAGGCCAACAGCAAACAAAACCAAGAAACCGCATCTGTTGAGTGTTTTCATGGCGGGAACCGTGGATAGCGCTTACCACGCGTTTTAATACTCCTGGCATTTTTACGATACAGGGGAGCACACGGAGGCACCACGACACAGTACTGCGAAGTAGGGACGTGGTCCTAAGGCCCCCTAAGTGGGAGACCCTGCCTCCCTCTAGCCCTCCCTGTGACTGCCTGAGCACCTGCCAGGCTGCCCCACGGGATTATGGGCCAGACACCGGTTCCAGGCACCTGGGGCCAGGGTGTTCCAGGAACTGCAGATAAGACTCCCACCTGGGCTTCTTATCAGCTGGGCATTCCAGGCAGGTTACTGATTACCTGGCCTGACCCCCTCCCCAGCTGAGGGGGGCCCCTCAAAAGGGGTCCTTGGCTTTCCAAACTCCCAGGAGGGGAAAGAACATTAAACATCTCAGTGGGGCTAAGGTCCGTCTTCCATGTCCCCCCCTGAGATTCTTAAGGGGACATCTTTTATCAGAAGAAACCTTTTTGCAGTCAGGCACCATAGGCAGGTCTGGGGTGCACATTTTTGTCTGTGCAGTTACACCTGAACTTTCTTGGGGACAACATTGGGGAAGAACCCTGATAGAGCTACTGGGGACACAGTGGTGACCTTGTTGGGGGCAGCCCTAGATGAGCAGGGGGCAGGCAGTCCCACTAGGAGACAATGGCCCTGTGTGGGCTTGGCCCTACCCCCACTCCGCCCTACAAGGACAGGGCACAAAGGCCATACTGTGAGGCCAGTAGGGGTGGCATGGGGTGGGGCTGGAGGAAAGGCTACTGGGCCCAGAGTCGGTGGGGGAGGTGGGTCAGCACAGCAAGACCCGGGACCCAGGTCCCGGACAAACCGGGGTTCCTTCCTCTACCCTCTCCTCATGCCTGCCCTGTAGAGGCGAGGAGTTTAGGACCACCCAGGTTCCCCCAGCTCTTGTAGGCAGATGTAACTGTTAGGTGAGGGGTGGGCTCGGACCCTGGGCTCTTGGTGAGCCCCAAGGCGGGTTGGACCAGAGCCCATGCCCCAGCCCTTCACACCTTGACCTCATCATCTTCTTCCACATCAGCACACATGAAGGTGTTGGCCTGCACAGTGCTGGGCACAGGGGCCCTGCTGCTGGCCGGGGGTGCCCTCCACTCTTCGTCCAGGCTCTCCCAGGAGCCTTGGACCTGAGGCAGGACCCTCGCCAGCTCCCGCCGAGCATCCATCTCTGTGTAGTGGCGGCTGGCCTGGCTGTGCCCCCAAAGCCTGCCGAAGGGCATGTCGGGAGGTCCCTGGGGACCTTCTCTCGCCGGACTGGCCCTCACCTCAGCCATTGGACCTATGCCAGCAGTGACCCCATTGGGGAAATGTCCTCGGGATGTGGGACTTGCCACAGGGGCTGGGGGATCGGGGGCAGGGGCTGGGGGGTTGGGGGCCAAGGCTGGGGGGTCGGGGGCCGAGGCTGGGGACTTTACAGCAGGGACTGAGACGCTTGCAGCAGGTGCTGGGGGGTTCGCAGTAACCGCCGGGGAGTTGGCAGCGGGGGCTGGGGTCTCAGCTGCAGGAGTGTCTGAAAGACTCATGACCCCTAGCAGCTCGCTGAGCAGCGAGGGCCCAAGGTCGAGGTCAAAACGGAAGGACTGGAGAGAGTCAGAGCGGCGCAGCTCAGGCTCGGAGGGGAAGGCACTTGGCTCTCGCTCGTGGTCAGGACCGCGATCATGGTTAGGACCGCGATCATGGTTGCCGGGCTTTTCCAGACGTGGCAGGCGGGAGATAGTGCAGAACCCCGAGTCCAGGCCTAGGAGAGAAGAGGGGAGAAGATCAGGGCTGGGATCCTTAGCCAGGACTCAGGGAGAGAAGGCCAGGAACAACTTGACCTGACATGTGGCCCCTGACAAATCGTCCCCCTCTCAGCCTCTGCCTCCCCTCTCTTCTGTGACCTCTGAGACTCAGAACTTGTCAGGACCCCCACGTCCATTTTGCAGATGAAAGTTCAGTATGGGATGTAACAGGTGCCACTGTCAGTCTGTCAGGGGTGGATCGCTTCCTGGAGCTCAAACATCCTATCAAACACCTCCACTATGGATTTCTTTTCTTTTCTTTCTTTCTTTCAAAAAAATTTTATTTGAGAATGAAGAGACCCTACCTCAAAAAAAAAAAAACTCTTTATTTATTTATGAGAGAGAATGGGTGCACCAGGACCTTCAGCCACTGCAAACGAACTCCACACACGTGCCACCTTGTGCATCTGGCTTATGTGGGTCCTGGGAAATGGAACCTGGGTCCTTTGGCTTTGCAGGCAAATGCCTTAACCACTAAGCCATCTCTCTAGCCCATCCACTATGGATTTATTTTCTTGTGCTTTTTTTTTCAAGGCAGGGTCTCACTGTAGCCCAGGATGGCCCTGCAATTCACTATGAAGTCTCAGGGTGACCTCAAACTAACTGCGATCCTCCTACCTCTGCCTCCCAAGTGCTGGGATTAAAGGCGTGCGTAGCCACGCCCGGCGCCACTGTGGATTTTGCACAACCCCTGGTTCCCTGTATGATCCAGCCAGCAGCTGCTGGTGAGCCCCTAGGATGTGGGCTGGTTTGTAGGGCAGAGAGGAAAACCTGCAGCCAGGATCTGACTGCAGAGAAACCACAAGTTCCCAGGACAGGTGCATGCCTTCCAAAAGTCACCTGGTTCAGCTCTTGCCTTCACTACTCTCAGGCCAGAGACTTGGGATGGGGTCACTGGAGCTCCAGGATGGGGCTCAGAGCAGCCTGCTGGATCATGAACAAGTGACAGGCAAGGCTGCAAGGCAAAATGCGGCCACCAGGTGGCAGCAGAGGCCCATGGGTCCCAGGTGAGCTGTCCTGGCAAGGCCAAGGTGGCATTTGCATGTGAGTCAATTTCCAACTTTGTCGGGTGACAGGAGCCTTTGTTCCAATAACAACAGCTCCAGTGTCCTGAGCACCTCCTCTGTACTCGACTCTGGGGTGCAGGAGACCCTACTGAACCTTACCAATGACATGAGAAAGGTAAGGAGGACTTGAGTTCAGGGGTTTGGGTACTGGACGGGAATCAGAGACAACCTGGACACAGATCCAGAGCCTGGGCTTTGAGCCATCTCAGGCTACCAACTGACCCCAGGGGCTACTTCAGTGCAAAGCAGCATTAGAGGCAGGGCGGGCCACGGAACCCAGAGACAGAAAGGGCTCGTCCATGTCACACAGCAAGCACAGTCAACTTCCACAGCCTCAGCCTTCTCAGGGCCCTAAGCCCCTCTTCCCCCAGCCTTGGGTTGAGACTACATAGCCATGGTAAAAGGGCTCACGTGGAGGAGACTGGGGGAACCCCTGGAATCCCTCTGGGCCCGAGCCTCAGCAGGGGAGAACCCCGGCCCTCACCGTAACCAGAGCGGCCGTCTGTGGAGCTTGAGGGACTGCTGTCGAAGCTGAGCTTGCCCACCACCAGGCTGTCGTAGGCGACCTGGTTGAGCTGGGGCAGGGAGATGGCGTTCTTGATGATGGGGGACACGGCCGGCGGGGCGGGCGAGGGCGCCGGCGGAGAAGCCACTCTGCGGGGTGGGACTCCGGCCCTGCGCACTTGCTGGAGCTTCCTGGCCAGGAAGCTGCGGGGCGAGCGGTAGGTGCTGCCCGAGCTGCCCCCGTGGTTGCTGAGGAAGGAGGTATCCCCGAAGACGTCCCCGCCACGGCCCACGTGCATGGTGTGGCGGAAGTCCCCGAGTGGGGGGCTGATCATGTCTGCCGTCAGCCGCCTCTTTCCCTGTGAGCCGGACACCCAGCCCACGGCTGACAGCTTGCCCAGGCTCATGGTGGGGGCTCCTGTGCCCCCCTGGGGGCCGGGCATCAGCTCTGGTTGCTCACAACTGCTGGCTCATGCCCACCTGGGGCTGGGAAGCGCCGAGGGTTGGGCTCAGGCCCTCTTCCTGTCGATGGAGGGTGGCGAGCACAGGCCACCCCTAGGCTCCTAAGGCACAGCTCTGGGGGTCCACAGCTCGTCTCTCCCTGAGGCTGTGGTGTGGGCCCTGGTGAGGCCAGTGATGAGCTCCTAGCATAGAAGGCTCAAGATGGACCTCAGAGGTAGGCAGTTCGTGTCCTGGGGTGGAGACCTAGAAGGACAGAGAGACAGCGACGTGATGTGTTGGCAGAGGAGCAAATCCTGGATCCAGACAATAACTTTTCAAGAAAACAAATGAGGAAGGCCGACAGTGAGGACGGACAGACAGACATGCCTGACGGTGGGCAGAATGAGGGCACAAAGGAGAGCCTTCCTGTCATCTGTCGAGAACAGGCAGGAGTCTATGGTGACCGAAACCACAAGTCAGCACTACTGAAGGAGTGGGCACTGAATATCCATTCTGCTGTACTATTAAGATGTTCCTTGGGGCTAGAGAGATGGCTCAGGGGTTAAGGCACTTGATTATAAAGCCTGAAGGCCCAGGTTCGAGTCCCTAGCACCCACAGAAAAGCCAGATGCACAAAGTGGCACATGCTTCTGGAGTTCGTTTACAGTGGCAGGAGGCCCTGGAGCACCCACACTCACTCTCTCAAATAAGTGAAAATTAAAAATAAGTAAATAAAGAGGTTGGGCAGAAGAGGTGGCTTAGTGGCTAAGGTGCTTGCCTGTGAAGCCTAAGGACTCTCAATGTTCTATTCTCCGGATCCCGTGTAAGCCAGACGCACAAGGTAACACACCAGAGCAAGTTTGCACATGCGCACGAGGTGCCTCACGCGTCTGGAGTTCAACTGAAGTGGCTGGAGACCCTGGGGGTGCTGATTCTCTTTCTCTCTCTTTCATACAAATAGAAAATAAATAAAAGATGTCCATTGATAAAGTATGAAATCATCACTGTGTAGGGCCCAATGGTGGTGGTGGGGGGGGCAAGGGTGCCAACAGCCCTCCTTGCATGAGTCAGGTGACCCACAATAGGCCCTAAGGCAAGGAAGGAGAAACTGAGGTAGGAAGGTGAAACTGAGGCACTGAAGAGCAGTGACTTGCCTTGGGCTTCTTAGGAAACAGGAAAGCAGAACCCCTACCCCAGTGCCCTCGAGCCTCAGGCGACAGTGTCTCCTGTTGGCATAGGGAAGGGTGGGCCTCCCTTCTCTGTGCGTTAAAAATCTGTCCCCACTGGAGACGCCCTGTCCAGGTCCTGTGAGCTACAGAATGCACAGCCAGCCACGGCACTGGAGCAGAGGTCTCTCCGAAAGAGAGCCTGCTGCTTGTCAAAAGTAGCTTTTCCCAAATGTCTCCTTGCATGCCTGAGCACATTCAAGGCCCTGAGAAGGCCCGCAGGAAAGGGCCTTATCAGTCTATCGGGTTGGTGTAGGAGCCCTGCTGTTGCCGAGTAAATTGTGGAGAAAGCTCCGTGGGTGCCAAAAGCTATTCCTCACACACTCTTGTCCTTCCAGGGCCCCCACCTGCCTCCACAGCACCACTCTCTCACCCCTGGGTGCCCTTCTTCCCCTTCCTGACTTTGGCCCAGAGAGGGCCAAACGTGCTCAAGGTCGCATCCAAGAACTAACTAGTTGAGACTTGAACTCAAGGCTCATGACTCACGTGAGTCCTTGATGGGCTTGTGGAGCCCCGTCTGGGTCTTCTCGCACGCTTTCAGGTGTGGCACCACCTGGATTTTCCAGCCTCCCTCCCTCCCTCCCAGTACCTGGTCTCTGCTCTGCACGTGACCTGGGCCAAACCAATGCCAGCTTAATCGCTGGCTCTGATAACCTTCCCGCCAAAGGACCACCCACTGCCACCTTCTGAGGGACTTGGCGTCCTCACGGTGCAACCTTGGGCAAATCACAGACCTGGGACCTTACCTGATAAAGATCTAGGCCTGAGTTTCAACTTCTATTTATTTATTTTCCTCAACCCTAACTGCCACCTCCAAATCTGTAATTCTCAGTACTGCCCTTCTGATGTTATTTGAAATTCAAAACAGGTTAACAAGATAAAACAAAGTGGGGGGGGGGCACAGGACAAAGCTTGCATTGTTTGCGGACTGCATTCTCTTCCGGCCCACCATCTGATCCGCCCCCAACCCTGGCTCCTCCCCCCCTCGGGAAGGGGGGGGCTTTTGAATCATCCCTTTCCCTGGCACGCTCGGCACCAAGACTGAGAAGTCCCCGTGGAATGTTTGCTGAAGTTATGAAGCGCTCTGCCCCGTTGGCCCGACCGTGACATGATGTCATCTATAACGCCCCCTGGAGGCTGGGGGACTGGCTCAAGCTACAAGGAAGATTGACTCATCCGGAGTCATGTGGCAGGCACACACCGAAGCCAGGTTTTCCTCCTATCAAGTGGCTACATCCCTTTATTCCCACTCCAAACCCCCGGCTTCTAAGCCAATCCTAGCGAAAGGGGCTTCCCTTGGGCCGTCAGTGTTGTGATGATACAAGATCACCGTAACCTCTATGCATAAGGGGCCCAGCGATGTGAGCTGCGATGGTGTACACCTTCAATCCCAGCACTCAGGAGGCAGAGATAGGAAGACCGACATGAGTTCGAGGGCAGCCTGAGACTACATAGTGAATTCTAGGTCAGTCTGGGCTAGAGCGAGATCCTACCTCAAAAAAAAAAAAAAAAAAAAAAAAGTGAACTGATCACTGTGTAGGGCCTGCTCATGGGGTGCCGATAGCTGATCAGTCAGGCGACCCACACAATAGATCTACAATTGAAGAAACTGAGGCACAGAAGTGCAATGACTTGCCTGGGGGCACCCTCTCACCCTGGAAGTGCTTCTGCCCCACTGTGGCTACTGGGACCTGTCTTCCCATGTGGAAAATAGCAACAGAGGCCCAGGCTGTCAGTTCTCCCATCCTGGGGCAGGGCAGCCTTGGATTCAAATCTAGAACCTTCGTTCTAACATTCTTCATTCCAGGGATTCTTGGTGACGGCCACTTGGCACTTGGTGCTGACCCCGCAGGGTATTGCTTGCATCAGGGGTACCCCACCTGGCACTGGGTGCCAACGTGCAGGGACCTCTCTTTTTACTAGCCCTGGAATACCCCCATTAATGCTCCGCACCAAGCATTTCACAGAGGCAAATGAACTCCAAGTCACAGAGCAAAAGCACTGTGCCCGGGAGCAAGCCTACATTCTACCAACACCAGTGGAAAGTGCCCTGCGGTGAGGGCAAGGGCACCGATGGCAGGAATGGGGAAGAGTTACTGGAAGGAGGAGTTGGACCCAGCTGCCCAGCAGAGGAAGGGCGGCCCTGGGGGCAAGAGACAGACCTGCAGATTCCGTGTCTGTGGCCTGGGCACGAGTGGTCACTGTGCGGCCTCAGTGTCTCCAGGCTGCTTCTAATTGCTGTAGAAGCCTGGCGAGGTCTGCGCACGTGATCAGAGCTCACTCAGTGGTAATGACAATAGGTGGCATTTTTTTTTTGGGTTGGGGCAGGGACCACCCAGTAGAAGAGGCCAACAGGGGGCGCTGTGGAAGCACAGGGGGTGGGCAAGAGGGGCTGCTTTGACTGCTGGAGGTAGGGGCGGCTGCACTCTGGGGGTCACCCACGGGCCGCAGTCCCCTCACACGTGTCTCATCCTGAGGGTCACTGCCAGTGCGTGCGTCCCCTCTCTCAAGGTATCCTGATGGGGGGCTGTGGGTTCCTGTCTTGGTGAAGGGGATTTCCCGCAACCTGCAGTGCAGTGGAATTGGGGATTAACCCCTGAGAGGCAGCCCCTCAAAGTCCAGCACTCCAAGGTACAAGACAGGGAAACTGAGGTCAGAGAGAGGAAGCAAGCTGCCCGAAGTCCCCACCGTGGATCCAGGTCCTCTGACCTCCAAGGCGGGTAGGGTAGGAGGAGTGAGCACCTTGGGCCACCAGGAAAGTCACGCTGAAAGAGGGAGGGCGGACAAGGTCTCGCTATGTGTCCCAGGCCTGTCCTCAAACCCGCGATCCTCCAGCCGCACGTTGGCAAACGCTGCAATTACAGGTGTGGGCACTGCAGCCCACCGGTAACACCCACTTGCCCCGCCGCCCTTCGCCCGGCCAGCGCGGACGCTTCGCCACCCAGGTCAAGCTCCGTGCCTCAGTTTCCCAGCCTAGAAAAACAGGCTTCCAACTTGGCAAGAGCTTGCCCAGTCGGAGCAAGGGCAGGGGGCATGTGGACGGGCAGCCGGGATGGGGAAGTGTGGCAAAGACTTTGAACACAAGCAAACATTCCCCCTCGGGGGAGCCTGGGGAAGGCGGAGGGTCCCTCGCTCGCTCGCTCGGGCCCGGGCGCAGGAAAAAAAAGGGGCCGCGGCTGCCTGGGCCGGAGGGGAACCGGACGGGGTGACCTCATCGGTGGCTCCAGCCTGGAATGCGCGGCTGGGGAGGGGGCAGGGTGCCTGGTCTGCTCCCCCCCACCCCCCACGACTTCCCGCTCGGCGTCGCCGAGGAGCCCGGCATTGCGCCACCTCGCCGCTGGGGTCCGTCCCGTGCCGTCCCCGCGCACACCGCTCCTCGGCTCGGTCCTCTCTGTCCCGCCGCTCCCTCCTCCGATCCTCGGTCCCCTCGCAACGTGACCCAACGACCCGAAAACTCGGCGCGGTCCCGGCCTCTCCCGCCACGCCGCCCGGGCCTCGGTACCCGGTGCCCCGCGCAGCCCGCTGCCGTCCCGTCCCGTCCCCGCGCACCGGCCGCGGTTACCTCGTGTCGCCGGGCCCCGGGCCGGGGTCCAGGGGCGGCGGTGGCGCGTCCCCGCGCGCAGCCCGAGAGTCGCTGGGCCGGTCTGCGCCGCCCTGGCCACGGGCTCGGCGGCCGGATCCGGGGGCGGGGGCGGGGTGTGGGCGCTCCCTCCGCCCGCCGCGTCCCGTCCCGTCCCGTCCCGCCCCCTCGCGGGCCCGGTCCACGCCGCGACGGCTGCAGGGGCGAGGTGCCAGGCCAGGCCCCCTGCCCGCCGCCCCTGGGCGGGGCGAGCCCGGGAATGTGCGCTTTGCCGGGAGCCAGGGTTCCCCGAGGAGGCCACTGAGCTGCCCACCGCTTCCCTCCCCAGTGACCTCCGGGCGTCCAAGGCTGACAGCTCTGCTTCTGGGCCTCCCTTGGCTCCCTGCTGGAGTTGGGGGACTAAGAAGCCTGAATTCAGAGGCGGGCGGGCGGGCGTGGCGCACGCCTTTAATCCCAGCGCTCCAGCCCTTGGGAGGCAGAGGAGGAAGCCTAAATTCGAGGCTCTAAATGCCCAGGCACCGTGGATTATACAAGCCCGGGGCACCCACTCTCTCCAAGTCCTTGTTCCTGTCCACCCAATGCAGACCCTGTGGTGCCAACAGGACACATTTACCCACCCTGGGACAGCATGGCAGGCATGGTGATCAAAGCCCATGGACCCTGGAGCTGGGACGGCTTGCGTGGCTTTCCTGCCTTGGCCACTACTTAGCTGTTCAGTGCTTCAGTCCCCCCCCCCCGCTTTTTTATTATTTATTTTAATGTATTTATTTGAGAAGAAAGCATTTGACAAAATCCAACATCCCTTCATGATAAAAGTCCTACAGAGACTGGGAATAGAGAAAGAGGCAGAGAGAGAGGGAGAGGGAGAGAGAGGGAGAATGGGTGCACCAGGGCCTCCAGTCACTGCAAACGAACTCCAGATGCATGCGAGCCCCTTGTGCATCCTGCTTAGGGCTTACATGGGTACTGGGGAATCAAGCCTCGAACTGCAAGTGCTTAACCGCCAAGCCATCTCTCCAACCCAGTTTCCCCATCTTTGAAAGTAGCATAATCAGGGCTGGAGAGATGCCTTAGTGGCTAAGGTGCTTGCCTTCAAAGCCTAAGGCCCCAGGTTTGATTCCCCAGAACCCACAAAAGCCAGGTGCACAAGGTGGTGCATGTATCTGGAGTTTGTTTGTAATGGCTGGAGGCCCTGGCATGCACATTCTCTCTCTTAAATAAAATATTTTGAAAAGTAGGACTACTCAAGCCATCAGATATTATGTTAATACCTAGTCTTACCCTGCCAACACCTAGGAAGGATTTTGAACAGGTAAGTGAGGTCACAGTTTAGAAACTTTTAACGAGTCACACCTCCCCTCCACACACACACACCTACACACACAGCCAACTGTGTTCTCAAGGAAGACAGATCCTGACTCCTTACTTCTGCCCTCTGATCTGGATCCCTCCCCTCCTCCCCCCTCCCTTCCTCCCTCCCTCCCTCCCTCCCTCTCTCTCTCTTTAAGGTAGGGTTTCACTACTCTAGTTCAGGCTGACCTGGAATCCACTATGAGTGTCAGGGTGGCCTCCAACTCACAGCAATCCTACCTCTACCTCCCAAGTGCTGGGATTAAAGGCATGTGCCACCATGCCCGCCTCTCTCTTTTTTAAAAGATTATTTTTGTTTATTTTGAAAGAGGGAGAGAGAGAGAGAGAGAAAAAGAGAGGATATATGGGTGTGCCAGGACCTCCAGCCACTGGAAAGGAACTCCAGATATATGTGCCACTTTGTGCATCTGGCTTATGTGGGTCCTGAGGAATCAAACCTGGGTCCTTTGGCTTTGTAGGGAAAAGCCTTAACCACTAAGCCATCTCTTCAGCCCTGACCTCTCCCTTTTAACTGTGGGCTTCCTGAGGACAGGTGAGGAGTCCTGTCCTGTGTGTCACAAAGAGGTCCCTAAGGCAATCTGGGAGGGAACACTCAGCAAAGTTTCCTGGAGGAGACAGTAGCTGGGTTAAGACATAAAGAACCTGAAGATGCCTTAGAATGGAGCACCAGGTGGGCTGCCCCAGTGGGGGTCTGGAGGGAGGCAGGTAGAGAAAGCAATAGGTAGGGCAGACCGCTGGATCAGAGTCCTAAGCTTCCACCACTGAGCCTCAGTCTTTTTGCTGGCCTCCAGGGGAGGGTTCATTTCCCCAGCTGGACAGATGAAGAAACTGAAGGACACTGTACTTGCTCAAGAGCACTGTGGCTGGAAGGAGATCCAGCAGATTCCAGAGCTTTCCCTGGGGCTAGGACCAGGGCAGCTGGGAACTCAGTGAGGAGGAGGGAGGCTTTCCCTAGACAGGCAGGGACCAGAGTGGTAGGGACACTGTCAAGGGCCAGGACCTGGGTGCTTCACAGTGCCAGGAGTCTGGGCAGGGATGGGAGCCAGCAGGCAGATGCAATTAAAATCTCTCAGCTTGCTGGGCATAGTGGCATGCACCTTTAATCCCAGCACTCCGGAGGCTGAGGTAGGAGGATTGATGTGAGTTCAAGGCCAGCCTGAGACTACATAGTGAACTCCAGGTCAGCCTGGGCTAGATGGAAACCCTACCTCGAAAAAACAAAACCAAACCAACCAACCAAACAAACAAAAACAACTCCTAGTTTTTTGTTTTTTGGGTTTTTTTTTGCACTGGACTGGGCTCATCAACAGTCCCCATGATGGTGGGAGGGCTTCTGAGCTTCCTGAGGAGTTCTTGGCAGTTAAGCAGCTAATGGTTTTGGGGGGAGGGAGACACATTTTCTCAGTGGTGTCAACACTGGTAAATTGCTCATTCTGGGATTATAACGTCTAGCCCATGCTCATGTGAGCAGAACACACACTCACACACTGTCTTTCAGCACACACACACCTGGAGTACACATGGGACTTGTTGGGAAAAAGAGGGAGAGAAAGGGGACAAGAGAAGGTAAGGGATGTAAATGTGATCACAATGCATATATATGTGTACAAAAATTTTCAACAAATCAATGTTTAAAAATCTGCCTCTTTTTTTTTTTTTTTTTTTTTTTTTTTTTTGAGGTAGGATCTCACTCAAGCCCAGGCTGACCTGGAATTCACTATGTAGTCTCAGGGTGGCCTCAAACTCACAGTGATCCTCCTACCTCACCTCCCGAGTGCTGGGATTAAAGGTGTGAGCCACCACGCCTGGCAAAATATTTTATTTTATTTTTATTTATATGAGAGAGAAAGAGGCAAATAGAGAGAGAGAGAGAGAGAGAAAGATAAAGGGCGTGCCAGGGCCTTCAGCCACTAGAGACAAACTCCAGATGCATGTGCCATCTTGTGCATCTGGCTTAAGTGGGTCCTGGAGAATTGAACCTGGGTCCTTGGGCTTTGCAGACAAGTGTCTTAACCACTAAGCCATTTCTCCTGCCCAATCTGCCAGCTTATATGGAGTGTCTAATGCATATCACACATGATCACAATCTCCATGAGAGCCTGTGGGAATAACACTGTTAATCACGCCCACTTTGTGCAGAAGTCCAGTGCCCCCTGCTTTAGCAGGACGGCCACGCTTTCCGTTTGCCAAGGACACTACTGTCCCAGTGTGATTACCAATCGCAGCGGCTTTCCCTCTCAAGGGCGATCTGCTTCGAGGGCAAGTGACACATCCCTCTAGCCAGTGGTTCCTAGCGCAGCTTGCAAAGGAAGCGTTTTGATGATCGAAGGGCAAGTGCTCAACCCTGGGCCCAGGACTGGCTGTGAGCAAAATACAGTTCTCATCTGTAAAACAGGTCCAGCTCCAGGGCAGGGCTAGCACAGGGTTGGGAGCCCCAGAAAGACTGCTGAGAGCATCCCACTCTTGCTCCATCCTCTGTGTCCTGGTCCAGCGGCCGAGAGCCTCCCAACCTGCTGGCCAAGTTCCAAGTACTTCGTCTCTCAGTTCACTGTGTGGCAGTCTGCAAGGCAAGCCTGCGTGCTCCATTGTACAGATGTGTAAAGCGAGGGTGGAAGGATCCTCCCTTTTCATTTGTAGTTTGTTTCCAGATGCGAGTCCATCTTCTTGGGCTGGGGCGATGGCTCAGTGGTTTAGGTGCTTGCCTGCAAAGCCTAAAGATCAGAGTTCGATTCCCCAGTACCCATGTGAAGCCAGACGCACAGAGTGGTGCATTCATCTAGAGTTCCTTTGCAGCAACTGAAGGCCCTAGCACACCCATTCTTTCTCTCTCTCTCTCTTTCCCAGGCATGGTGGTGCACACCTTTAATCCCAACACTCAGGATGCAGAGGCTAGGAGGATCACTGTGAGTTTGAGGCCAGCCTGAGACTACAGAGTGAATTCTAGGTCAGCCTGGGCTAGAGTGAGACCCTACCTCAAAAGAGAACAACAAACAAACAAATAGACACAAGTCCATCCTCTTGTAGGCCAAACCCTTCTTTCTTTCTTTCTGGTTCCCTTCCTGATTTAAAGGGTTTTTTTGTTTTTTTGTTTGTGTTTAAAAAAAACATTTTTAAGGTTTATTTATTAATGTGCATGAGAGAGACAGAGAGAAAGAGAGAACAGGAGTTCCAGGGTTTCTAGCCACTGCAAACGAACTCAAAACACAATGCACCACCATATGCATCTAGCCTATGTGGGTTCTGGGGAGTTGAACCTGAGTCCTTAGGCTTTGCAGGTAAGCACCTTAACCACTAAGCCATCTCTCCAGCCCATGTTGGTTTTTTTTTTTTTTTTTTGAGGCAGGTTCTCATTGTAGCCCAGGCTGTCTTAGAACTCACTCTGCAGTCCCAGGCTGGCCTAGAACTCACTGCAGTACTCCTACCTCTGCCTCCCGAGTGCTGGGATTAAGTGTGTGCCACCACACCTGACTAGTTTTAGTAGGCAGTGTGCTAGTCTCATAAAGTATTTTTGCATTTGTGTGTGTGAGGGGAGGGGGAGAAAGGACTTAGCATGCCAGGGCATTAGCCACTGCCAACTCCAGGCACGTGTTCCACCTTGTGCACATGTGCCACCTTGTGCCTCTGGCTTAAGTGGGATCTGGGGAGTCGAACCTGTGTCCTTAGACTTAACAGGCAAGCGCCTTAACTGCTGAGCCATCTCTCCAGCCCCTCATGAAGTTTTGACTCAGGCTGTCTCTCTGGAAAATGGGAGGAAGGGGGAGGTCTCAGAACGCCCGTGGACGCAGGGGTGGACAGCCCCCTTCCTCCTGCGCTTTCTTCCCCGTTTCCTGCCGCCCACCGGTCTGCTTTTCCTCCTCCAAGGCTGCACCGGGAGTGCGGGGGTTAAGCCTGCCAGCGCTCTAATCACCGTGCAGGATGCCGAACAAATGCCTCCCAGCTGGGGAAGGGGCCGGGAGCTGCTGCTGACTGGGCTGCTTGGGGTTCCTGCGTGCAGGGAGCCAGGCCCTTGGGCAGCCCTTCCAGGGTTCAGCTGCCCCGTCTCACCCGTGCACACTGGGGGAGGGAAGGGGGCTTATGGGGAGAAAGCAGTTCTCGGCGGGGAACCCTCTATGGAGCCGGGAGGAGGGGCAGGGCACAGGCTGGCTGCGAGGGGTACTTCCCACGTGGTGATCCAGGAGCACCGGGACAGCCTTCTAGAACCCGGCGGGCCTTGGACTGATTAAGATGGCTCGGCAATCCCAGCTCCTTCCTGGGGAGTCGGCTTCCTTGTACCCCAAAGTCTGGATGGCCTGTTGGTCACTTTGCTCCTCTGCTCTTTGACCTACTTACTGTCTTCCTAATCTCGTCTCTCTTTTTTTTTTTTTTAATGCGACAGAGGGAGAGAATTGGTATGCCAGGACATCCAGCCACTACAATCAAACTCCAGATGCGTGCACCCCCTGTGCACATGTGCGACCTTGCACACTTGTGTCACTGTGTGTCTGGCTTACGTGGGGCCTGGAGAGTTAAACATGAGTCCTTAGTTTTCGCAGAGAAGCGCCTTAGCTGCTAAGCCTTCTTTCTAGCCCTCCCCTATCTCTTGAGTGTCCAGAAGTCCACCCCACTGTAAGTACAATCACCAGTCCATCCATCTGCCCACTGCCCCCTTCCCACCCTCCACCCAGCCATTTACCTACCTCTTCACCTGCCCACCCGTTGACCCGCAGTCCACACCTGCCTCGTCACCCAGTGCTTGCCCACGCCTCCATAGCCCACCCCTCACCTACCGCCCATCTCTGACTCCCCATTCACACATGCTTCCCACCCTCTGTGCGTCCACTCTCCCACTCTGTCCATCCAGCTTTCCTGCCCATACCTGTACCCATCTGGCCACCCACCTATACATCCTGGTATTCATCCACTCACGTTGCTTTCCACCTGGCAGTGTCCTTATGCCAGCTGGCTCCTGGCTTCTGCTGATGGCCGTGTCTCTGAACATGGCACTCCCCACCTCCCACCACCTTGCCCACCCCAAAGGTGGTCACTCTAAACTCCCCGAAAAGCCCTCCTCTTGTCTGTACCTGTCCATCATTCATCACATGGGTGTTTACTTTTCTTCCTTCTTTTAAAATTTTTTTTTTCTTGAGGCAGGGTTTTGTTCTAGTCCAGGAATTCACTATATAGTCACCGAGTGGCCTTGAACTCAAGGCAGTCATCCTACCTCTGCCTCCCAAGTGCTCTAATTAAAGGTGTGCGCCACCACGCCCAGCTTAATTTGTTTTTAACTAGAGAGAGAGAGAGAGAGAATGGGCAAGCCTGGGCCTCTAGCCAGTGCAAACAAACTCCAGACGCATGCACCACCTTGTGCATCTGGTTTACGTGGGACCTGAAGAATCAAACTTGGGTCCTTAGGCTTCTCAGGCAAGCGCCTTAACCACTAAGCCATCCCTCCAGCCCAGAGTGTTTGTTTTTCAAGGACAGCTCCTCCTGGTATATTTGGGGAGTGAATGATCTGGGCCATTATAGGAAGGGGGTCCTTCCTTGTTCTTCCATTTGCATGAAGCCCAAGGGTGGGCATCTCCTCTCAGGGACTAAGTTAGGACGCTTAGAAGCTATATTCCCACAGGGACACACATGGGTACCGCAGGGGGTACCACTGGGTTCTCAAGAATTTTGTGTTGTGGACTAACTCCCCATAGATACCTTTTCACCTAGGGGAGATTGGCATGGGGCCAAGGAGGTGGCTGCAGCCTATGCGCTCCTTTGTAAGACCCAGGATGCATTTTTCCCCTTTGCATGTATATGTATGTGTATGTGCATGTTTATGCATGTACATGTGTGTGCCAGGATGCATTTCTAAGTTAGACCAAGCCAAGCTCACATTCCAGCTTTTCCTGTCGCTGGTAGAATGACCTTATGTACATGGCCCTCTTGTCTCAACCTTAGTTGGACAGTCTGACAAGCCAAAGAGTTCACTGACGCCTGTCCTCAAGTTCATGACCACGGAAGGGAGACAGTTGTCTCTCTGTCCACCATTTTCCTTTTCTCCGTGGTCAATTTCCTTCCCTTCCCCTCCCCCCTCCCCTTCCCTTCCTCTCTTTTTTTCTTTTCCTTCTTTCTTCCCTCCCTCCCTTCCTTCCTTCCTTTCTTCCAAGGTAAGGTCCACTCTAACTCTGGCTGACCTGTAATTCATCACTCTGTAGTCTCGGGGAGGCCTAGAACTCACAGTGATCCTCCTACCTCTGCCTCCCAAGTGTTAGGATTAACTGACCACAGTGGTCAATTTCAACGAATGCACATTAAGGGAGGAGCAGCTGGGCAGTCCTGGTCTGGGGTCCTTGTGAGGGGCAGTGGGAGGAGGGAGATGGTGCCTGCTCTCGAGAGGAGTAGCACCTGGTGGGGAAGACAGAGGCCAAAATTGTGGCGGGAGGGGCCGTCAAACACAGCACTGGCAGGGGAGGTCCAGAGAGGCTTCTGGAAGAAGGTGGCCTTTGAGCTGGGCTTTGTGTCTTGGGAGAAGAGTGGCCACAGATGGAGCTAGGAAGAGGGCAGCCTTGGCAAAGAGGTGGAGCTGGTAGCAAGCACACCTGAGAGTGGTCTGGGACCTACCTACCTGCAGGACAGAAGAACCCAGAAGTGTCCACCATGGAGGGTGGGGCTGTGAGTCACTGCAGCCGTGCTGGGGGAGGGGCCTCTGGCCCTCTCCCAGTCCTCGATGGGATTGCTTCATTAGTTAGTGGTTGGTGTTTTGATTCCCTGGCTGACCTCAACGACAGGGGAGATGAGATGAGAACTTTCTGGAAGGAATTTTTTTTAGACAGCTAGTTCCTTCCTCTTACCCTAAGAATCAACTCGCTGTGGACTCTTACGACCCACCATAGGCTCCTGAAGACACTGAGGGCCAGAGAGGGTGGGGCTTGTCAGGTTGTCCAGCTAGCCCACAGTAGTGGAGGCCTGGGCCACTACAAAGCTCCAGGGTGGCTCTCAACCAGCGTAGACAGAGCATCCGGGTGCCTTCTGCCCCCAGCCCGGCAGGACCCGAGGCTGACAGCGAGGGCCCGGCTGGCTGGCTGAGGGGGTTTCAGAAGGCTGCCTGGAGGAAGCTTCCCACAGATGCGCAAAAAACACGAACACCAGAAGGCCTGGGGGCCAGGCTGAGTGTCTGGCACGTGTGTGTGCGGTCATGGGGTGCCGTCATCGGAGGAGGACTGACACTTTGGGAGTCAGGCCTGGCCCCCCGGGGACCTGGTGACCTCAGATGAGTGCCAGTCTGTCACTTTCAGCTGTTTCTCAGGCTCGGGTGTGAATGGGTTCTTGGGAGCCACAGGGGCAGGACAGGAGTTAATCCCAAGGGTTTTGTGGAGGGCGGAGCTAGAGGCCCGCAGAGCTAGGCTCTGGAGACAGCTGTCAGGCCGGAAACGCCTCTGGAATTCCAGGCTCTGGGAAAAGGGCGAATGGAGGAGAGTTTGCTTGGGCGGAGGCTTCCAGGCCCTTTCCACTCTGGCTCTCAGCTCCCTGGTCCACAGGGAAATGGTGGGGGGTGGAGAAGGACCCCCCCCCCCTTCCACTGGCTGGCTTTCTCCAGGAGAAAAAGACATTGGGTTTGGGGGGGGGGATGTGAGGAAGGATGTGGGGCCGGTTCCTCTGCCCCACCCTGAGGACAGAGAGATGGATGGACCCAGGGCGACGTGAGGGTCTGAGGCGCCTACAGTTATGGGTGGGGGGGACAGCAGAAGAGGTCAGGGCCAGGTGACTCATTGTCCCTTGGGTGATGGGACTGGGTTCTTCAGAGCTGGCCAGGCAGCTCTGGGTCTGGATGGAAGGGTGGGGAGGGGTCCACATCCAGGAGACCTTTGTTCTCAACTTAAGGGGGTGGGTGAGAGAGGAGGGACTGGGGGACAGGAAACACGTTTGAGGAGTACAAACAATGGCCTATTCTCTGTGGTCCAGCCTGGCCTGAGAGATAGGCCCTCGGCTATGGGCCAGGCCTGGGCCCTGACCATCTCCAACATGGCCCCCTTTAGCCTGGCCCTGTGGTGGTGTTGTAAGACTCTGTGTAGACAGGAGGCTCCTTCCTCAGCTGCACCAAGGACTCATGTCTGGGGTGTGGCTGTGGCTGTCAGCTTTTTATTTATTTGTTTGTTTATTTATTTGAGAGACAAGAGAATATGGGCACGGCAGGGTCTCTAGCCACTGCAAACACTAACTCCAGACATATGCGCCACCCTAGTCGTCTGGCCTACGTGGGTCCTGGAGAATCGAACCTGGGTCCTTTGGCTTTGCAGGCAAGCGCCCTGTATCGCCAAGCCATCCCTCCAGCCCTGTCCGTCATCTTCTAACACAGGTCGTCTCCACCACCAGCTCTGGGTCGTGGAGACAGCAGAAGAGACACTGCTCTTGCGGGATGTCACCCGGAGGCACTCCCAGCCCAGCTCCTGGTTCGAGTCTTCCCCCTTTGCTGGCTCCTGGCTTCCGGCTTGCTTTGCTGGGCTGATGGTAGAGGAAGATGGGGAAGAGCCAGAGCCCACTGTGAGTGGGCCGCTTCGCTTGTCTCTCTCGTCCCCACAGGTCACGAGTGAGGACACTAGGGCCCAGGGCTCACAGCCACTTCCTCGCCCTCCCATGGCTGGGCGGTGGTCATCCTGTACTGGAGCTCAGGTATGTGGTGCTCATAGTGTCCACTCTGGAAGGGCGGCGGGGACTCTGAGACTGTCCCGACAGCTCCTCGACTCCACCGGGGACCCACACTGTCACCACTTCCTACTGGGGCAGAAATTGCTGAGTATCCCTGATGGATGCTTTTCATCCCCCTTGGGTGACGGGGGAACTCACCACTTCCCCAAGAGGACAACTCTGCCAGCCAAGATTTCTCTCCCAAACAGCAGAAACCAAACCCACCCCACTGTTGGCTCACGGCATCCACCGCCGCCGTCCAGGCGTCAGAAGGCCTGGCTCCAGCTAGTCCCTGCTGGGCCTTGTGGGCAAGCTTCTTACTGTCCATTGCCTCAGTTTGCTCATCTGTAAAGTGGGAAGACTAATGCCAGGCATCAAAGAAACAGCCGGGGAAGCTGCTTTACAAACTGGGGTGTGCGTCATGGCGACTACAGGGCCCTTTGGAGCTGCCTCAGTTGTTTCATGGACCTAGCTGTCACGTCCTAACAAACACTCATTAAGTACCAGGTCAGCCCCTGGCAACAGGGCACAGCCATTGCCTTTGAACTTGGGAACCCACACCCCCAGCTGGCAGAGTGCGTGTGTTGGGGGGGGATGCAACGGCTGACACAGTTTTCTCCACACAGAACTCTTGTGAATTTTTATAGACACTCTGACAACATCCTCAGGGGTAAGGAGAGGTTCTCACAGGTGACAAAAGTGGCCCAGAGAGGTGGAGTGACCTGCCTGAAGTACCACAGCACTCTTCTTGTCTGCAAGCCCGCAGGGCTTAACCGGGTTAACTGCGTTGTCCGGAGCACAGGCGGGCAGGAGGGAGGGAGAGTGGGGGGGGGGAGGGATGGGGAGCCATAGCCCCTCTGCATCTCTAACTCCGCCTCAGTGGGCAGCCTGGTGTTGACTCAGCCGTGGTCTTCTGCCAAGGCCTGCTGGCCGAAGCCCCCACGGGAGGCTCAGGCCACATTCCTGGCCTGCCGGAGCCTGGAGGAGGGGGGGTGGCTGGCACCTCCTGGTGGAGCCCAGTGCTGCAGAGGAAGGAGCACGTGGGTTTGTGGGCACTGGGGGCGGAGGTTGGGGTGAGGCTGGAAATGCTTCTGGCGGGAGGATCAAGGCTGGATGCTCATGAGGCTATGACAGGGTGAGCGGGTTAGCCTAGGCTCAGGGGGCTATCCTGGGAACTGAGCTGTTCTTTTTTTTTTTTTTGGTTTTTCGAGGTAGGGTCTCACTCTAGTCCAGGCTGACCTGGAATTCACTATGGAGTCTCAGGGTGGCCTTGAACTCACGGCGATCCTCCTACCTCTGCCTCCCAAGTGCTGGGATTAAAGGCGTGCGCCACCATGCCCGGCTCCAAATCAGTTCGCCATTGCTCCACCGCGTCCAGCTGAGCTGTTTGCTTCCATGGCTCACCTCCACCAACAGTCCCTCCAGCCTCAGTTTCCCCATCTGTCAAATTAGCACACACCTTCCCCACCTTACCCCACAACTGTTGGGAAGATCAAAGGCTGGAACAAGTCGGGCCAGGGTAAGGACCTTGTGGAGATCAAGGGCCCACCCGCAGGCACTGGTTTCCCTGGCAACCTGCTGCTCCTCCGTGCAGTAAGTTAAGGGGAAGGGACCCTGTGAGAGCTCACAGCTGACCAGGAGTCTGCCTGCTGTTCCTCCTTTTTCAGCCTCTTCTAGCGACAGTGACAACATTGCCTCCCAGGCACACAGTCTCAGAGGTTCAAGTTCCTCCCACGTCCACGATCTCAGGCCACTCCCACCTTCTCCTGCCTCAGGGCCTTTGCACTGCTTGGGTTTCTTTTCTTTTCCTTCCTTCCTTTCTTTTTACGTTTTCAAGGTAAGATCTCGCTCTCTAGCCCAGGCTGACCTGGAATTCACTCTGGAGTCTCAGGGTGGCCTCGAACTCACTGCGATCCTCCTACCTCTGCCTCCCGAGTGCTGGGATTAAAGGCGTGCGCCAAATCAGTTCTCCATTGCTCCTTTTTCTGCCTAGAGCACTCTTCTCCCTCACTACAGAAAGCTGCCTGCTTGGAAGCTCCAGTCACTCACTCTGAGGCCACCGGGACCTCATGTGTCAATGAACTCCTCTAGCCCGCCATGCCCACCAGCCCCTGCTCTGTGTCTTGTAATATTGATCCAGAGACCATCTCCCTCCAGCTCCATGAGGACAGGGTGTGGGAGTGACCACTGCTCTCCACGGTGGCCCTTATTCTCTCGGGGACCAGCCTGAGAAGGAATGCAGCCAGGGCCGAACTGCGCTTCTTGGATTCCAGTCTGGGATTCTTGCTAGAATCACTCCACCATTGCGAAAAAAAAAAAAAATTTTTTTCTGCAGATCATCTAGAAAGAGAAAACATGCCTCGCTGCTGTCTGGGACCCCCTCCGCAACAAATCCGACATGTGCCTCCTTTATTCCCACAGTAGGTGCTGGGCGTAGGGAGATGAGTAATCATCCTATAGCATCGCATGGCACTAGAATCAACCTAATGGGCGCCTGTCCCTCCACCAAGGACAAGGGCCCCAGGCAGCGGCATTCCTTCAGCAGTTCAGCAGGCCAGCTGGCCTCGAAGCCCTCCCAGAACTGCCCAGCAGCTGCAGGGTGGCCGGATGCCCCACCCCGGCGCCTCTGGGCCCTGAGCCCAGGCCACAGGCTCGAAGGCTCTCTGTGGCTGGCACTGCTCCTCAGGCTTTGGGGCAGGAACACCACAGGGATTTTAAAAATAAAGGGCCTTGAGACAGTGGCCTGGCCCAGGCAGCAGGGCTGGGGCGGGGCCGCACGGGGACAATGGGGGGATGCTGAGCCTCAGGGCCGGGCCACCAGGACTGCCGGGGGCAAGGTGGCCCAGTGCCACCCCACCTCCGACAGTACTGCCCTCCTGGCAGAGGTCCTTGGCTTGTCAGCCAGCCTCAGGCAACAGACACTTTCCTGAACACCTACTATGTGCAAGGAAGCTCGGGACTGCTCCGGGCCTTCACTGTTCTTGCCCTCCCCCTTCCGTTTTCCTCCCTCCCCCCTCCTCCCGGGCCATTTCGGTCTCCCTCTCTTTTCTGGCCCAGCTAACAGGAAACACAGCCTGGGAGGTCAAGAGTCCTGGGCCTTCAGAGCCCAAAGTCTGCCCAACACCAGTCTGAGTGGGGGGGGGGGCTTCCTGTTTACGAAAATTACAAGGACCCCCAGGGGCGGTGCCTTGGACTGGTCCCCCAGAGCCCCTCTGGTCTGGGTCCTCCCCCTACTCAGGACAGCCCCCCTATGAGGCAGCCAGCTGGAGCTCAGGTCACACCCCATGGTGAAGAGGGGGATGGAGGGGTCTTGGGAATGGTTGGTTGGGGTGGGGCTAACCTCTGCAGTAACATTGGTGGCTCAGGTGCTCTTCCCAGACACTGCTGGGATTTTCCAGGTGCCCTCCTCCCACCTCAGGCCCTCCTAGATTCCCTGGGGAGGACGGAGGGAGCCTGGAAGGAAGAGAGTACATACTTTCACCTGCTGGGGTCATGCCAGGCTCTAGGGGCCTGAGTCTATCTCCCCAGGGTGGGTAAGGACCAGCTCTGCCTCCGTGCTGCAGGACATCGACACCCTTGGGGCTGGGCTGTCCCGAGCCTGTGACCTGCGCAGAAACTGGTGGCCACTGAAGCCCCAGGCTCCTAGAGGGTGACAGACTGATGGTAAAGCTGGTCAAAGGTGTCCCTGGGCAAACAAACAACCCTGCCCCTACCTCCCCCCCCCACCAACACACAGGTAATCCTAGCCAATCCACCCGGTGGTTACCCAACAGATATCGACCAGGGTCTCCAGGGTCACTGACTCACGGGAAAAGGCCAGCAGGAGACTTGTCTGGTCCCCCCCCCCCCGCCCTCATCTAACCACGTGGAGGTCAGTGACTTCTGTTCTCTGTCTGCTGTCCCCCACCTCACCAGCTCAGAGTTCCTGGAGACAGGCCCTTCGGACAAGGAGGCAATCCCAGAGGGCTGCCTGAAGGAGGTTATCTTCTCACTGAGAAGTCCTAATATGGGGGAAAGGTGTGCCTAATGTGGAAAACATCCTGACCAAAGGAGTGGCATATATCCAGAGAAACGCTAGTGCCATGGTGAGATTGTAGAAAAGCATGGGAGAGGGCAAAAGGTGGGGAGGGCCTGAGCTGGACTTCCTGCCCGTGCATGCAGATCTCCCACTGTTTGTTGAATTTAAAATTTTTTTTGTTTATTTTTATTTATTTATTTGAGAGCAACAGAGAGAGAGAGAAGGAGGCAGAGAGAGAAAGAGAGAGGGAGAGAGAGAGAATGGGCACGCCAGGGCCTCCAGCCACTGCAAACGAACTCCAGACATGTGCGCCCCCTTGTGCATCTGCCTAACATGGGTCCTGGGGAATCGAGCCTCAAACCGGGGTCCTTAGGCTTTGCAGGCAAGCGCTTAACTGCTAAGCCATCTCTCCAGCCCTGACTTTTTTTTTTTTTTAGGTAGGGTCTCGCTGTAGCCCAGGCTGACTTGCAGTTCACTATGTAGTCTTGCAGTCTCAGGCTGGCCTCAAACTCACAGTAATCCTCCTACTTCTGCTTCCTGAGTGCTGGGATCAAAGGTGTGTGCCATCACACCATGTCCTAGAATTCCCACTTTTGGCCCCATAAGAATTCTGGGGCGGGGTCAATGCTAGAGAGATGGTTTAGCGGTTAAGGCACTTGCCAGCGAAGCCCAAGAACTCATGTTCAAATCTCTAGTTCCCATGTAAGCCAGATGCACAGTGATGCAAGTGTACAATGTCACATGTGCAAAAGAAGGCACTCGCGTCTAGAGTCCGTTCGCAGCAGCTGAAGGCTCTGGTGCGCCCATTCTTTCTCATTCTCTGCCTGTTTCTCTCTCTCTCTCTCAATATAAATGAAAAAAATACTATGAAAATGTGTAAAAAAATAATGCAGTGGGGCTGGAGAGATGGCTCAGTAGTTATGGCACTTGCCTGCAAAGCCAAAGGACGTAGGTTCAATTCCCCCGTATCCATGTAAACCCAGATGCACAGTGTGGTGCAGGTGTCTGGAGTTAGTTTGCAGTGGCTAGGGGCCCTGGCTCGCTTTCTCTCTCTCTCTCAAATAATGAATTTTTTTTTTTTTTTCTGAGGTAGATTCTTGCTGTAGCCCAGGCTGACCTGGAATTCATTATGTAGTCTCAGGGTGGCCTTGAACTCCTACCTGTGCCTCCTGAGTTCTGGGATTAAAGGCGTGTGCCACCTCGCCTGATGTGTGTGTGTGTATATATATAACACACACACACACACACATATATGTATTTCTAATTTGGGTGTGCCAAGGCCTCTAGCCACTGGAAACAAACTCCAGATATATGCACTACCATGTGCATCTGGCTTCCATGGGTTTTGGAGAATTGAACCTGGGTCCTTAGGCTCCGCAGGCAAGTACTTTAACTGCTAAGCAATCTCTTCAGCCCCTCCAAAAATAAAAAAATTATTATTTATTTATTTGAGGGGCAGAAAGAGGAAGGTAGAGAGAGAGAGAGAGAATGGGTGCACCAGGGCCTCCAGCCACTGCAAACAAACTCCAGACGCATGCGCCCTCTTGTGCATCTGGCTTATGTGGGTCCTGGGGAATTGAACCAGGGTCCTTAGGCTTTGCAGGCAAATGCCTTAACCGCTAAGCCATTTCCTTAGGCCCCCACTTTTTTAATAATGCAGTATCCACCTGGCAAAGAAAAGATCAAGAATTCCATGTTGTCTGATTTTGTCTTAGTGGGGCAGGATAGCCCTTGACTCCTGACTTCGGCCTGGGGAAGCTGCAGGCTTTCCAGCCGGGCCTCTGCCAGGCCCTTGGCGCAGGCTGTGCGGCTCTGGTGCTTGTCAAGGACACGCTGTGAGGCTGAAGTCATTCCCAGTTCTGCCAAGGTGCCATCCAGTGATGTGACCTTGGGCAAGCCATTAACCTTCCTGGCTTCAGTTGTCCTCTCTGCAACATGGAGCTAAAAGTAATTGTTTTTGAGGCTAATTAAGAAACCAATTAACAAAACGTTCAGCGCGGAGCCCGGCGCTCACTGGGGTGCTTCGCTTAAGTGTGCAGGTTACCATTACTGACTGAGGAAAAGAGAAAGTTGGGCCTGGTCCAAGGACACGTTGACAGGTGGGTGGAAGGTGTTTAGCAGAAGAGGCCTCCAGCAGAGGCCTGATACTCACTCAGCCCTAGGGCTTCGCAGAGGCGCCTATCCAAGGAAACAACCAGCTTCCCTCCCCCGGACTCTGACCTCACACGCCCGCTGGGACAGGCTGGAGTTCTGTATGGTGGCCACAGGCCCGAGCCTTTACCTGGCAGGCGTGGGGCACATTTTTCTTTGGTGACAGCATGGTCCTTCCTCATGCACCTCCTTGGGAAGTCACTCCTTCAAAATACCCTGTTTAAAAAGGGGCTTTTCTGGCTGGAGAGATGGCTTAGCAGTTAAGGCATTTGCCTGCAAAGCCAAAGGACCTCAGTTCGATTCCCCAGGACCCATGTTAGCCAGATGCACAAGGGGGTGCACACGTCTGGAGTATGTTTGCAGTGGCTGGAGGCCCTGGCGCGCCCATTCTCTCTCTCCCTCTCAAATAAGTAAATAAATAAATAAAGATGATTATTAAAAAAAGGGGGGGGGCTTTTCTGTTTCTAGGTCCTCTGTGGTGTGTGTGGCTGTACCTGGAAGGTTCTGGATGGATTCCGGGGCTTCATTGCATCTCTATGGGGATGGGGAATTGACCTTCATGACCTTCAGGGGCAGCTCTGCCCTGCTGCCTGTTGAGTGAACAGAGGGTTGGAGTCACAGGCTAAGGCCAATACCTTTGAACAAGTCCTACCATGGTTCTAAGTTCTGCCTCCCTTTGAGCACTTGCCCCCCCATTGAAAATTAAAGTGAATTTGGATGTTTAAAAAATAAAATAAGCCAGGTGTGGTGGCACACGCCTTTAATCCCAGCACTCGGGAGGCAGAGGTAGGAGGATCCTCATGAGTTTGAGGCCACCCTGAGACTCCATAGTGAATTCCAGGTCAGCCTGGACTAGAGTGAGACCCTACCTCGAAAAACCCAAATAAATAAATAAATAAAAATAAAATAAAAAAATAAAATAAAATGGGGCACTTTAGCCAGGCATGGTGGCACACGCCTTTAATCCCAGCACTTGGGAGGCAGAGGTAGTAGGATCACTGTGAGTTCAAGTCCACCCTGACACCACGTAATGAATTCAGCCTGGGCTAGTGAGACCGTACCTCAAAAAACAAAATAAATAAATAAAATACAAAGGGGCTTTGGGGCTGGGGATATGGCTCTGCTGGTAAAGTGCTTGCGGCACAAGCATGAGGACCTGGGTTCACATCCCAAATATCCACTCGTGGACAATTCTGGGTGTAGTGGTGTGTGCCTGTAATCTCACTGCTGGGCAGGCAGAGACAGGAGTATTGTTGGGGTACAGGCTAGCCAGTCTAGCTTACTTAGAGAGTTCCAGCCAAATGGGAGGCCCTGTCTCAAAAAAAGGCCATGACTCTTGGAGAGATGGCTTAACGGTTAAGGTGCTTGCCTATGAAACCTAAGTACTCAGGTTTGACTCCCCAGAACCCATGTAAGCCAGATGCCATAGTGGTGCATGTGTCTGGAGTTCATTTGCAGTGGCTGGAGGCCCTGGTGTGCCCATGCTCTCTCTCCCCTCAAATAAATAAATAAATAAATAAAATATTAAAAAAAAAAAAGGCAGGCAGGTCAGCCGGGCGTGGTGGCGCATGCCTTTAATCCCAGCACTTGGGAGGCAGAGGTACGTGGATCGCCATGAGTTCAAGGCTACCCTAAGACTATATAGTGAATTCCAGGTCAGCCTGGGCTAGAGTGACACCCTGCCTCAAAAAACCAAAAGGAAAAAAAAAAAAAGGCGGATGGTATCTGAGGAACGACTTCTAAGACTGTCTTCTGGCCTCTATACGTCCACACATGCACATACGTGAACACACACACATAAAAGCAAATCAGCCCTTTATTTATGCTCCTGGAACCTTGTCTGTGTTGTTAGCCCCTCCCCCTCTGGCCAAGCCTAGGTTGTGCCGGGTCCTCAGATTCACTCCCATTTACTTAGAGGGAAACTGAGGCCGAAAAGAAGCTAAGAAACCCCTGTGGTCTGTGAACATTAGATTTGGGATGAACCTGGATGGCTTTTGTGTTTCCCACTGCTTTGTTTTTTTTTTCCAATATTTTATTTATTTATAAGAGAGGCTGAGGTGAGAGAGAGGGAAAGAAAGGGCATGCTAGGGCCTCTAGCCACTGCAAAGGAACTCCAGACACATGTGCCACCATGTGCATCTGACTTTACGTGGGTACTGGGGAACCGAACTCAGCTTTAAGGTAAGCGCCTTAACCACTGACCATCTCTCCAGCTCCCACCCCCCCCCCCCCTTTTTTTTTTGGTGTTTTTGAAGCAGGGTCTCACTCTAGCCCAGACTGACCTGGAAGAACTTACTCTGTAGCTCAGGCTGGCCTTGAACTCAGAGGTGATCCTCCAGTCTCAGCCACTGCACCTGGCCTCATATCTTTTACTTCTCTGCCGCTTAAATCAGGACCTTTGAACTCAGAGACGGCTGTGCCAACTTTCAAGCCACGGGAGGCAGGAGACTGGGTTCAACTTCTTGGGTCTACTCATTTCCCTTGGGTGACTTCTGGAGCCCTGACCTTACCTACCTCTAAAGTGAGGAGTAGGTACGCCCCTAAAGTCACCCTGAGTCACCTGAGACTGAACACAGGCAGACGGTTTGTGAACTGCTCAGGCTGTGGGTGCCTTGAGATCTGGAGGTGGTGGCATGGGGTAGGGGGTGTGGACACAGAAGTTGGGCAAACTCTTCTGTACCCAGGGCTGGGCTCTTTCCTAGATGTCACTGAGGCTTGAAGAGGTGGCGGTGGTAGCATTGGGGTGGCAGGAATAGGGAGGAAGCCCCACCGTCTGGCTGTGTCCTCTCTCCCTCACCAGACACCCTGCACACCCTGGCTGGTGGCCTCAGTGATTCACCGGCTCTGAGCCCCAGTTTCGTGTGTAACCAGGAAACGGGCCACTGGAGAGCCTGGGGCGCTTTCTGCCGAGCCCCACACCCTCCCATAAGCCCCAGGACGGAGTGAGGAGGAGCGCCAGGGCCTGGCCCCAAGAATTTGAATGATTTGTGCCTTTCTTTGAGGAGGGTGAGAAAACCCCAGGATCCTATTTCCCTGGAAACCAGTGGCCATTCCCCATTCACTCTATCCTGATGCTGTGCCAAGTGCCAGGTCTCCTACACTAGGGGGTTTCTGGAAACTTCTTGGGAGGGAGGCCACTGTGGCCGAGGTAACTCCTGCAGTGCAGGGAGGGGTGTTCTAAACTTCAGGACCCTCAGAGTTTTGGGGTGAACTTGGAATTGTTGTTGGTGAGGGGAGGCTTCAGGGCTCAATTCAGGAGCTCTGACACACAGGGGCTGGAGAGATGGCTCAGCAGTTAAAGGTGCTTGCTTGCCAAGCCTGAAAGCCCAACAGTGTGGGTTTGATTCCCCAGTACCCACATAAAGCCAGATGCACAAAGTGGTGCATGTGTCTGGCGTTTGTTTGCAGTGGCAGGAGACCCTGGGGTGCCCATACTCACTGTCTACCTCTTTCTCATTTTCTCAAATAAGATGAAAATGATTTTTAATTGTCATTTTATTTTTATTTACTAAGAGAGACAGATGGGCTAGAGAGATGGCTTAGTGGTTAAGGCACTTGCCTGTGAAGCCCAAGGACCCATGTTCTACTCTCCAGATCCCATGTTAGCCAGACACACAAAGGTGAGGCAAGTGCAAGTGCAAGGTTGCACATGCCCACTAGGTCTGGAGCAAGTGTCTGGAGTTCAATTGCAGTGGCTGAGGCTCTGGTGTGCCAATTTTCTCCCTCTGTTTCTCTCACTGTCTCTAAAAATAAAAATAAAGAGAGAGAGAGAAAGAAAAAGAGCCAGGGAGAGAAAGAGAGGGAGAGAATGGGTGCACCAGGGCCTCCAGCCCCTGCAAACAAACTAGACGCATGTGCCCCCTTGTGCATCTGGCTCACGTGGGTCCTGGGGAATCGAACTTGGGTCGTTTGGCTTTGCAGGTCAGCACCATAACTGCTAAGCCATCTCTCCAGCCCAATTAAAAAAAAAAAAAAGTGTTCTGAGACATACCCAGAGAAGACAGCCTGGCGAGGCTCAGCTTCCGCTTTTTCTCAGTAGCTCTTTTCCCTTTGGGGCCTTGATTTCCCATCTGTGAGCTGGACACTCCTTGGTGCCTTTTCACTGGGGCCATTGGGAGAGTTCTGAGGACTAAAGTATGGAGAGTGCGTGGTGTGTGGTCAGCCCTGTGCTGTTAGCGTCGTCTCTGAAAGGCGCCTGCTATCTTGAGCATACACCCGTGACCTTGGAGCATGCTGGCCAGGAGGGACGGCGTCACAGGTGAAGAGAACCACCTGTGTGACGGCCCAGAAGGTGAGGACATGAGGACATGTTGTGCACCGGAGGGGTGTCACTAGGGGAGGGGTGTCACCAGGAGAGGGGTGTCACCAGGGATGGGTGTCACCAGGGGAGGGATGTTACCAGAGGAGGGGTGACACGGGGGGGATGTCACCAGGGGAGGGTTGTCACCAGGAGAGGGGTGTCACCAGGGGAGGGGTGTCACCAGGAGAGGGGTATCACCAGGAGAGGGGTGTCACTATGGGAGAGAGGTGACTCCAGGAGAGGGGTGTCACCAGGGGAGAGAGGTGTCACCAGGGGAGGGGGGGTCTGAGGTACTGGAGGGAAATCATGGGGGAATGTCACCACGGGAGGGGGGTCTGAGGTACTGGAGGGAAATCACGGGGGAATGTCACCACGGGAGGGGGGTCTGAGGTACTGGAGGGAAATCACGGGAGAATGTCACTAGGGGAGGGGGGTCTGAGGTACTGGAGGGAAATCACGGGGGAATGTCACCAGGGGAGAGGTGTCTGAGGGTACCAGAGGGAAATCACAGGGGAATGTCACCAGGGGAGGGGGATCTGCGGTACCGTGTTTCCTCTGCACGTTGTCCTTGGTGAAGCAGGGAGCATGGGGAAGCCCTTCTGTGGAGCCATGTGGTTTTCATGTGTGAGGGCCAGGGTCATGGAGAGGCAATGGCCTGGACAGGCCGGCCTGGGCACAGAGACGAGTGAGTGGTGGGGAGAGACCTAAGCCAGGACAGTAGCTCTGGAGATGGAGGGGTCAGGAGCTGGGACTAGTAGGGGGACATGTGGCTAACCTCGCACGTGACAATACAAGAGGTAATACCTTGTGGGGAGATGGAGGAGCGCAGGAGTCCTGGGAGCTGCTGACTCAGTGTGGGAGTGTGTGTGTGTGGAGGGGGGTTCTGTGGGGTCAGGAGTTAGAAGCAGCTGGTAAGGGAGGCAGACGGAGTGGTGGGGCAGGGAGGGGATGGGAACACCTGCGAACTTCCTGCAGCTACTGTGACAAAAGATCGCAAACCTGGTGGCTGAAAGCCACGGAATGATGCTGCCTACCTCTGGAGGGCAGGAGGCCGAGGTTCAAGGTCGGGGAGGGCCATGTCCGCTCCCACGGGTCCTTCCTGCCTCCGCTGGTTTTCGAGGCCCTGCACCAGCCTCTGCTGGTTCCCACTCGACCTCTGGGTCCTAGTCCTCCCCTGTGGACGCTCATCACTGGCCTAGCACCCACCTGAGCCACGCACAAAGAGCTCATTTTGGGATTCTTGTTTTATTTTATTTCATTCACTCCATTATTTTATTCTGCTTAATTTACTTTTTTGGTTTTTCGAGGTAGAGTCTCGCTCTAGCCCAGGTTGGCATACAATTCACTGTGTAGTGTCAGGGTGGCCTCAAACTCACTGTGATCCTTCTACCCCTGCCTCCGGAGTGCTAGGATTAAAGGCGTGCACCACCACACCGGGCTTTATTTTTTATTTTTTGTTGTTGTTTTATTTTTCTTTATTAATTAGTTTTGTATTCAGCAAATGCAGTCAGTTTGGTACCATTATTAGGCTCATCCGTGACCTACCCCCTCCCCTTGGCCCCTCCTTGTTGAGGTATATGGGTCATGAATTGTATTTTTTTTTTTTTTTGAAGTAGGGTCTTACTCTAGCCCAAGATGACCTGGAACTCTGTTATCTCAGGCTGGCCTCGAACTCACAGCAATCCTCCTATCTCTGCCTCCCAAGTGCTGGAAATAAAGGCATGCAGCTACCAGGCCCCAGGCCCCCCATAGGATCCTTATCTTTTTTTTTTTTTCTGGGTTTTTCAAGGTAGGGTCTCACTCTAGCCCAGGCTGACCTGGAATTCACTATGTAGTCTCAGGATGGCCTTGAACTCATGGCGATCCTCCCACCTCTGCCTCCTTAGAGCTGGGTTTAAAGGTGTGCACCACCATGCCTGGCACGATCCTTATCTTAATGACATGCAAAGACCCCTTTGCCAAATAAGGTCACCTTCGCAGGTTCTAGGTGGGCATGTAGGGTGGGGTGGGTGGGACTGGAGTGGAGGGAAGCATTCAGTCTACTTACTATACCATGCCAAGCCAGCGCGGCCCCTGTAGAGCCCAGCTCCCTATCCCCTCTGCTCGGAAGCCCCTGGTGCCTCCAGTCGAGCATCCTGAATAGAAACAGGGCAGCCCTCCTGCACCATGGCCACCTGGGGCGGGGGATTGTCTAACTCACTCCCTCTGTCCAGGAACCCCAGCCCAGCAGCTGACCTCTTGTCTGTACATGTGGGCCGAGGGCGCCACCGCGTGTCTGTCTGGAGGTATTGAGGAAGGAAGCTCCGGGCTGGGCTCTGCCCTGCAGGCGGCCGGCACCTTGCAGCCGCTTAGAGAGCCCAGACTCAGCACAGTCACTGGGGCCGGCCACGGTTACCGGTTACCGTCCCATTTTTCTCAGACTAGGTTTAAAGAGGCTGTGATTGCCAAGTTCACACAGCCTATTATTGCTGCCATGTGACCCCAAAAAAGGTTGACATTGGGTTTCTTCCTAAATTGACTTTTTTTGTTTTTTCAGGTAGGGTCTCACTCTAGCCCAGGCTGACCTGGAATTCACTATGGAGCCTCAGGGTGGCCTCGAACTCCAGGCAATCCTCCTACCTCTGCCTCCTAAGTGTTGGGATTAAAGGCGTGCGCCACCATGTGCAGCTACTTAATGCATTTTGATGGTAATTATCTCCCATTACTTTCTTTTGCTCCCTGAGACCACCCTGAGACCCCACAGTGAATTCCATGTCAGCCTGAGCTAGAGTGAGACCCTACCTTGAAAAACAAAACAAAATAAAACAAAACAAAACGCCCCAAACTGACCAGACAACCAACCAAACAACCAAACAAAACACCAGAAATAAATAAATGCACAGAAATGAAGTGTACAACTACCTCGATCTAATTCTAGAATATGTTTTCATCCCCAAGTACAGCCTCATATGTATTAACTAGCAGTCCCCTCCCCCACTTCTCACTTCCCCTAGTGCTTGGCCCCCATCAGTGACTTTTTGTCTTTGTGGCTCTGCTCTGCCTATGGTAGACTTGCCATAGAAAAGGATTCATAAGGGGCTGGAGAGATGGCTTAGCGGTTAAGCGCTTGCCTGTGAAGCCTAAGGACCCCGGTTCGAGGTTCGATTCCCCAGGACCCACGTTAACCAGATGCACAAGGGGGCACACGTGTCTGGAGTTCGTTTGCAGTGCCTGGAGGCCCTGGCGTGCCCATTCTCCCTCTCTCTCTCTATCTGCCTCTCTATCTGTCAAATAAACAAAAAATATTAAAAAAAAAAAGAAAAGGATTCATAAAGTTGGCCGTGGCGCATGCCTTTAATCCCAGCACTTGGGAGGCAGAGGTGGGAGGATCGCCGTGAGTTCGAGGCCACCCTGAGAATACAGGTCAGCCTGGGCTAGAGTGAGACCCTACCCCCAAAACAAAACAAAAATCCAAAAACAAAACAAAAGGGAAAAAAATTGACATATCTGGAGGCTGGAGAGATGGCTTAGTGGTTAAAGCACTTACCTGCAAAGCCTAAGTAAATAAATTTTTTAAAAGATTATTTATTATTTGAAAGAGAGACAGAGAGGGAGAGAGAATGGGCATGCCAGGGCCTCAAGCCACTGTAAGGAAACTCCAGGCACATGCACCACCCTGTGCATCTGGCTGATGTAGGTACTGGGGAATCGAACCTGGCTCCTTAGGCTTCACAGTCAAGTGCCTTAACTGCTGAGCCATTTCTCCAGTTCCCCCTGACAAAAAAAAATTCCTTGAAAGAAATGCTCATAGAGTACCAGTCAGTCCTTTTGTGACTGGCATCCCTGCTTGGCACAGTGTTTTCAAGGCAGATCTGTGCTGTGCCGAGCACGCCAATGTCACTCCTTCCTACGGCTGAGCAGTGCGCTGGTCTGACAGTCATCGCACAGACTTGGGGCTGTTCGCAGTTGGGACTGTTATGAATCGTGCTGCTGAGCATCATGGGTAAGTTTTGTGTGGACATCTATTCTGCATTCTCTTGGGCAGTTTTATCCACAGCTGGGGGTGGAGCCCCGGAGGCTGGTTCTGCCAAGCGAGGCCTCTACCTCTGAGCAACATTCCTAGCCCTGTCTTTGGGAACTGCTCCGTTAGGTGGAGGTCTGTGTTTAACTTTTGGGGAGGGGGAGTTAACAAACAGCCAAGACTCTGGGCGCTCTCCTTGTCCCTTTGTGCTTCGTCTGGCTTTTGGGTTAGAACCTCCGGTGGGTGTGAGGTGCTGTTTTCCGCGGCTTTGATTTGCGTTACCCTCGTGACTAACACAGTCACGTTTGGTAGTTTTCAGTGTTGAGGTCCCGCACTTCTTCCATTTGGCATGCGCACGGTATGTATGTGTGGTGTGTGTATGTGGAGTGTACACACATGCGCGTGCAGGTGCATGAGCCTTGGGCGCACATGGGTGGAGTCCAGTAAAGAGTATCCGGTCTCCTCTGTTGCTCTTCTGCATGGTTTGCTTGGGATGGATTCTTCCTCACTGAACCTAGAGCTCCTGTTTTTTTTTGGGGGGATATTTTATTTATTTATTTACTTATTTATTTACTTGATAGAGAAAGAGGGAGAAGGACAGGGAGAGAGACAGAGAAAATGGGTGTGCCAGGGCCTCCAGCCACTGCAAACGAACTCCAGACGCATGCGCCCTTTGTGCATCTGGCTAACGTGGGTCCTGGGGAATTGTACCTGGGTCATTTGGCTTTGCAGGCAAACGCCTTAACCACTAAGCCATCCCTCCAGCCCTTGATCATCTTTTATTTCCTTCTTTACTTTCTCCTCTCTTCCTCTTGTAATGGTGAAATTTGGGGTTCTGGAGTGCTTCCTGGAACCCCAAGACCCGAGTTCATGTCTGTAGATGAATCAAAGAATTGGCAATTCCAGATTCAAGAAAATGATTTTCAAAACAACAAATTTTGTACTGGAGAGATGGCTTAGCAGTTAAAGGTGCTTATGTGCAAAGCCAAAGGACCCAGGCTCGATTCCCCAGGACCCACGTTAGCCAGATGCACAAGGGGGCGCATGTGTCTGGAGTTTGTTTGCAGCAGCTGCAGCCCTGGTGTGCTTATTCTTTCTCTCTCTATCTGCCTCTTTCTCTCTCAAATAAAGTAAATAATATAAAAGCTTCATAAAAACCAGCACATTTTATTCAGATATCACAAAGATGTGGGGAAGTGAAAGAAACTGAGGGCTGAGGAAGGGAAGGTAAAGGGGGAAGGGAGATAGCCCACATGGAGCCCAAGAGCCCATGCAAGAAAGAGGATTTTTTAAAAAGTATTTGACAGGGAAAGAGGGAGTGTAGGGGTTTGAGTCAGGTGTCCCCCATAAACTCAGGTGTTCTGAATGCTAGGTTCCCAGCTGATGGAGATTTGGGAATTAACACCTCCTGGAGGGAGTGTATTGTTGGGGGCGGGCTTATGGGTGTTACAGCCAGTCACCCCTTGCCATTGTCTGGCACACTGTCCTGTTGCTATTGTCCTTCTTATGTTGGATAGGGGGTGATGTTCAGCCTCTGCTCATGCCATCGTTTTCCACTGCCATCGTGGAGCTTCCCCTCGAGCTTTTAAGCCAAAATAAACTTATTTTTTCCCACAAGCTGCCCTTGGTTGGGTGATTTCTACCAGCAACGTGAACCTGACTGCAACAGGGAGAGAGAGAGAGAATGGGTACGCCAGGGCCTTCAGCCACTGTAAACGAACTCCAGACGTGTGCACCTCCTTGTGCATCTGGCTAACATGGGTCCTGGGGAATCAAACCTGGGTCTTTTGGCTTTGCAGGCAAACACCTTAACTGCTAAGCCATCCCTCCAGCCCATGAAAGGGGATTTTTTAAATGTTGTGCTTCCTTAAAATTTAAGGTGGTATGAATAAGCTGTATGGAATCCTACATTTTTGGACAATGGAGCATCCAAAGCCATAGATTGCTACTAGAAAAATTTCAGTGTTAGTGATGGGATACCTTTCAGTGAGTTGTTGGCCGGGACAGTCCCTGGTGCCCCCAAAACATAATAGTCCATTGCCAAGGCTCTTGGTCTGCTCCCCTCCCAGAACTAGTTGGTAAGACCCTATTGCAGAAGACTCCACGTGCTTGGGCTGTAAGGTCACTGAGAAATCAAGCTGGAGCTGAGCTGAAAACCTCCTCCCTGTAGACCAGCTGACAGAAAGCTGGAAAAAGCTATGCTGAATGCAGCCCTATGGGAGAGAGAAGTCATCAGTAGAGATAAACAGTAGTGGACATTGTAAGCCTTAAGTTTAGCCAGCCAGGCCAAATGTGTCAAAGCGTGCTAGAGTGGCATGTCTGTTATGGGGAAAACCAACTGCTCTCTAATTGGACTGGAGGCCAGCTCCACAGGAAGGAACACATGCCTGGTTCTGAAAACCTAGTCAAAAGCCTATGACAGGGGAGGTCATGAGTCCTAGGGATGTAACGCCTGCTGGTATCTGGCTAAATGTATACACTATGCTCATCAAACTGTCCTGTCAGCACTTTTCTTAATGTTCATACCCATATGCTAATGCTACTCTCACTTTTGGTTAGAGAAGCTTCTCTTTTTAGATGGCAGTGGCCTCTGGGATGACTCAAAAGGCACCATAGTGCTGAGAAGATGTGACAGAGGAGTGCTCAGTACTGAAACATCTCTATCACACCTTCCAAGGCTCAGGGTCCATTGTGGAAGAGGTGGTGGAAAAAATGTAAGAGCCAAAGGAAGGGTAGGACTCCTTACATTGCACTCTTCCAGACGCACAATGGCCAGAATATGTATGACCCCCCAGTACCTGACTGACACTGCCTACACAAGACCCTCATAATAGGAGGAAAAGATGACGACACCAAATAAAAGAGACTGATTGAGAGGGGAGGGAATATGACCAAGAGTGGATTTGTCCAGGGCAAAGTGAGGGAGGGGAGGGAATTATCATGGCTTATTGTCTATAATTATGGAAGTTGTCAATAAAAAAAGCTTAAAAACAAACGTGTGCTTCCAAAAAGATTAAATGTAAAGATAGTAACAAAAGGTAAAAAGTGTCTCTTCCCATCCTGGTATAGATAAAACAAATGAGGGAAAGGAATGGTGGGGGGGTGGCTGAGATAGGTGAGGCCAGCTGGGATATGTTTGGGGAGGGAGTGACATAAGATTTCTCTAAGGGCCTTCCTGCCTGAACAGATCTGCCTATTCTGGATCCCCCCACCCCCACCGCTGCCCACACACGTATTCTCCTCTTTTTCTTTTTATTTATTTATTAATTTTTTTTTCCGAGGTAGGGTCTCACTCTAGCCCTGGAATTCATTATGTATTCTCAGGGTGGCCTTGAACTCACGGCGATCCTCTGCCTCCCCAAGTGCTGGGATTAAAGGCTTGCACCACCACGCCTGGCTTTTTTTTTTTTTTTTTTTGAATGAGAGAGAGAAAGACAGAGAGAATTGGTACGCCAGGGCCTCTAGCCATTGCAACTGAACTCCAGACGAATGTATAACCTTATGTGTCTGGCTTATATGGGATCAAGGAAGTCAAACATGGGTTCTTAGGCTTTGCAGGCAAGCGCCTTAACTGCTAAACCATCTCTCCATCCCTTATTTAATTTTTTTTTACCTTTAAAACACCACATTTTTATTCAGATATTAAAAAGATGTAGGGAAGGGGAAAAAAACTGATGAACGGAAGGTGAAGTGGGGAGAAGGGAGATATGCCATGTGGAGCCCAGGAACCCACGTAAATGAACATGGATCTTATTAAAAAAAATATAAAAAGGGACTTTAAACTGTGTGCTTCCAAAAAGATTAAAAGTAAAGACAGTAAGCCGGGCATGGTGGCGCACACCTTTAATCCCAGCACTCGGGAGGCAGAGGTAGGAGGATCGCCGTGAGTTCGAGGCCACCCTGAGACTATATAGTGAATTCCAGGTCAGTCTGGGATAGAGTGAGACCCTACACGGAGAGGAAAAAAAATTAAGACAGTAATAAAGGGTAAAAAGTGCTGTATAAGGACCCAAGAATGTTGCTACCACAGTTCCAGAGAGAGAGAGAGAAAATGGGAGCCTTATTTAATTTCTTAAATGAGAGAGAGCAAGTGAGAGAGAGAATTGGTGTGTCAGGGCCTCCAGCCATTGTAATGAAACTCCAGATGTGTGTGCCACCTTGTGTGCATGTGTGACCTTGCACATGAATCATCTTGTGCATCTGGCTTATGTGGGTTCTGGGGAGTTTAACATGGGTCCTTAGGCTTTGCAGGAAAGTGCCTTAACTGCTAAGCCATCTCTCCAGTCCTCTTTTTTTTTTTTAAATTTTATTTATTTATTTTCAAGGAGTGAAGGAGAGTGAGAGAACAGGCCCACCACGGCCTCCAGCCGCTATAAGCAAATTCCAGATGCATGTGCAGCTGCCTGTATGCGGGTATTAAGGAATCAAACCTGGGTCATATAGGCTTTACAGGTAAGAGCCTTAACTGCTAAGCTATTGCTCCAGCCTCTTTTTTCAGTTGTATTTATTTATTTTTATTTTAGAGAACAAGAGAGGGAGAGAGAGAATTGGTGTGCCAGGGTCTTAGCCACTGCATTTGAACTCCAGACACTTGGCGTCACATAGTGGGCACGTATGACCTTGCGCTTGCCTCACCTTTGTGTGTCTGGCTTATGTGGGATCTGGAGAGTCGAACATGGGTACTTAGGCTTTGCAGGCAAGTGCTGTACCTGCTAAGCCAGTCTCTCCAGCTCTTCTTTCGTGTTTTGAAGGGTAGGGTCTCACTGTAGCCCAGACTGACTTGGAACTCACTACGTAGCCCATGTTGCCCTCAAACTCACAGTGATTCTCCTACCTCAGCCTCCCAAGTGCTGAGATTAAAGAGGTGCACCACCGCACTTGGCTCTTATTTAGTTTGGTTTTGAGACAAGTCTGGCTGTGCTGCTCAGGCTGGTTTTGAACTCCTGGGCTCCTGTGATCTTCTTGCTCAGTTTGTCAAGTGAACTACAGGTCCACACCACTGCTCCTGGCTCTGTCTGGATTTTGGCATTCTGCTAACCTGCGCTGAGTATGAAATCTAGTTCTTTCCTAGTTGAAGTGTCCTTTTTAGTTCTAGTAAGTTTATTTCTAGTAGGTTTTTTTTTTCCCTACAGCAGAATGTTTGTGGTTATTGTTTCTGTGGCATATCTCTATCTTTTCCTTTTCATCTTTCCTGTGTTCTTGTATTTAAATTGTACTTTCTGTAAGAAACAGATAGTTGAATTTTTTTATCTAGTCTGACAATCTTAATGTTTTTTTTTTTTTTTTTTTTTTTTTTCCAGGGCTAAGGATTGAATCTAACGTATCATGGGTTCCTGGGTGTTAGACAAATGCTCTTCTACTGCTGAGCTATATCCTCAGCTCTGGAAAATTTTTATTTATTTTTACTTTTTATAATTAAAAAATATTTTATTATTTATTTTATTTATTTGACAGAGAAAGAGAGAGAGAGAGAGAGAGAGAAAGAATGGGTGTGCCAGGGCCTCCAGCCACTGCAAATGAACTCCAGACGCATGCGCCCCCTTGTGCATCTGGCTAACGTGGGTCCTGAGGAATTGAACCAGGGTCCTTTGGCTTTGCAGGCAAATGCGTTAACTGCTAAGCCATCCGTCCAGCCCAATAATTTTTAAATTTTTATTTATTTATTTGAGGGAGAAAGAGAGAGAGAGAGAGAGAGAAAGGTGTGCCAGGGCCTTTAGTCATTGCAAACAAACTACAAATGCATGTGCTACCTTGTGCATCTGGCTTATGTGGGTCCTGGGGAATTGAACCTGGGCCCTTTGGCTTTGTATGAATGTGCTTTAACCACTAAGCCATCTCTCCAGGCCTGCATGAGTTTCAAAATATTTAATTAGTTTACTTATTTGAAAGGGAGAGAAAGAACCAGAGGGGGCGGGGGCAGATAGAGAGAGAATGGGCATGCCAGCACTGTTGCAAACTCTAGTTGCATGTGCCATTTTGTGCATCTGGCTTATGTGGGTTGTGGGGAATTGAACCTAGGTCCTTTGGTTTTCCAGGCAAGTGCCTTAACTGCTAAGCCATTTCTCTCAGCCTCTGGAGAATTTTTAAAGAATTTATTTATTTGAGAGATAGATAGATGAATGGATGGATGGATAGACAGATATAACACCCATAAGCCCACCCCCAGCAATACACTCCCTCCAGGAGGCTTCAATTTCCAATTGCCATCAGAACACCTAAGTTTATGGGGGACACCTGAGTCAAACTACCACTTTCTGCCCCTGGCCCCCATAAACTGATAACCATACATTATGTAAAATGCAATGCATTCATTCAGCTTTAAAAGTCCCCATAGTTTTTATCAATCCTAATGATGTTCAAACATCCCCATAATCCAAGATCTTTTAACTGAGTCATTATACCAAAAAATCCCCCCCCCCCCGAAAACCCATAATGGCACAGAATAAACACTCACACTGCAAAAGATGGCACTGGGCATAGCAAAGAAATATTCAACCAATACAAGATTTAAAACAATCGGGGCAAACATCAAACTCTGTAGCTTCAAGTCCAACAACTAGTCAGTGACAAGTCTCCAAGTTTGATAATCCTAACCAGCAACAAGTCTCTGGCATTCCAATTCCGCCTTCCAGCTAGGCTACTCATAGTCCTGGAAAACTTCGTTAGGGCCGTAGCTTTCCTTGGCAGCCATCTCGTGGTCCCAGCATCTCCACTGGGTCTCCACTGCAACACATGGTTCATCCTCATGGCCCCATGGGGTCTCCATGCAGGCATCTAGCAAACCTGCTTCACACTGCCTATGGCCATTTCCAAAACACAAGACCGTGTTGCAAACTCAATGACCCTCTCTTTCCTACATTTCTTATACTCCACAATACCAGGTAGGGTATCAATTTGTTAATCCAGGGGGTAATAAAGCAGACTTTGAAGAACAGGACACTCCTTGAGCACTCAGGCCCCTTCAAAAGAGTCTACATTCTTCTTGTTGCCCCAGTGCAGGTCAGCTGGCCCAAGCTCAAAAGTTGTAATATCTCAATTGCAGCTGAATGGGCAGCAGTTCACCCAAAGATTTTTTTTTTCCTGTGCCATATCCCTCTGCTCACACCAGTTCATTTCTACACAAAGCAACCCTGCACAACTTCTCAGGACACAGGCATAACAGCAAGCTTCTCACACAAACTGCTACCCCAGTCCAGGCAAAGCTCTTTCTCACCCTCATAAGCCAAACCTCACAGCCCATAGTTCTTACTGCATTAAGGTCTTTCAACTCTGACCAGAATAGTCCATCAAGCTATACTTACAGCACTGCAAGGCGTCTCTGAGACCAAGGTTTCAAATCCTTCCACATTCCTCTTGAAAGTTGGCTCTAAAAGGCCAAAGCCACACAGTCAGGTGTCTAGCAGCAACCCCACTCCTGGTACCACTTTACTGTTGCAGTCAGGTTCACATTGCTGGTAGAAATCACCTGACAAAGAGCAGCTTGTGGGAAGAAGAGGTTTGTTTTGGCTTGCAGGCTTGAGGGGAAGCTCCACAATGGCAGGTGAAAACAATGTCGTGAGTAGAGGGTGGACATCACCCCCTGGCCAACATCAGGTGGACCATAGCAACAGGAGAGTGTGCCAAACACTGGCAAGGGAAACTGGCTATAACACCCATAAGCCTGTCCCCAACAATACACTGCCTCCAGGAAGCTTCAATTTCCAATTGTCATCAGCTGGGGGACCTAGCATCCAGAACAACTAAGTTTATGGGGGACACCTGAATCAAACCACCACACGCCCTAACTGCTAAACCATTTCCCCAGGCTGAGAATGTTTTAAAGCCATACCCACTGTTCAGGCAGGGTCTTGCTGTATAGCCTAGACTGGCCTTGACCTCTTTGAGATGGGATCTCATGCATCTCAGGCTGACCTCAAACTTGCTATGTAATGGAGAGGATCTTCCTGCCTTCATCTTTCAAGTGCTGGGCTGCCACCATATCCAGTTTGAAGTCTTTATCCTCCTGCCTTGGCTGGGATACCAGGCATGCACCACTTCTAGTCTTGATTAGATTTAGGGTCGTCATGGAAACATAACCCCCCACGTGTCTATGAAGGTGTTTCCAGAGTGGGTTAATAAAGATGAGAAGATCTTTCTATATACAGGTGGCACCATTCCATGGGCTATGGTTCAAGACTGAATAAAAGGGAGAAAGATAACTGAGCACTACTATTCATCTCTTTTTTTTTTTTTCTTCTTTTCCTCTTTAAAGTAGGGTCTCGCTCTAGCCCAGGCTGACCTGGAATTCAATATGTATTCTCAGGCTGGCCTTGAGCTCACAGTGATCCTCCTACCTCTGCCTTCCGACTGCTGGGATGTGCCACTGTGCCTAGCTCACTCTTTTTTTTTTTTTTTTTTTTTTCGACGTAGGGTCTCGCTTTAACCTGGCTGACCTAGAATTCACTATGTAGTCTCAGGGTGGCCTCAAACTCATGACGATCTTCCAACCTCTGCCTCCCGAGTGCTGGGATTAAAGGTTTGTACCACCACGCCCGGCCTTTTGCATTCATCTCTGCTTTCCTGACTGGATGCATCGTGACCAGCTGTGTCCCGCTGCTGCTGCCGTTCCTTCCCCACCACGAGGGACTGGATTCCCTCTAACTGTGAGCCAAAATAAGCCCTTCCTCCTGTTAAGTCACTTCTGTCAGGTAGTTGGAGGAAGCAACAAGAAAAGCAAGTAAGACACCATGTTTCAACTTAGCCCCATGACTGGGTCTCTTGACAGAAAGAGAGTCAGCTCTTTTATTTGGTCTCCACTTGCCCTACCGTCCACTTTACAGTTACGAGTTGGATATCCCTAATCTGAAAGTCTGAACGGCTCCAACACTGGAAACGTTTCCCCCCAGCACAGTGCTGAGGGTCCATCGGAGCCTTGCATGTGTTAGGTGAGAGCTTGTCACCAGGGACCGGAGAGATGGCTGAGCGGGTAACAGCACTCACCACGCCAGCATGGGGGCCTGAGTTCAATGCCCAGCACCCATACAAAAAGAAAATGGGCGTGCTGGAGAGATGGCTCAGCAGTTAAGATGCTTGTCTGTGAACTCTGCAGACCTGGATTTGAGGCAGTAGGGACCCAGTACCCACGTAAGTGAGATGAACAAGGTGGTACATGCATCTGGAACTCATTTGCAGTGGCTAGAGGCCCTGGTGCACCCATTCTCTCTCCCCCCATCCAAGAACTAACCAAGCCTGACCCTGCTTAGCTTTTGAGATCAGAGGAGATCAGGAGCGTTCAGGGTGGTATGGCTGTAGACTGCCTCTTTCTGCTGCTTTCCCTCTGAAATAAATCAGTATTTAAGAAAGAAGATGGGTGTGGCTATGCCATATATGCCCATAGCCACAGTCCTGCGAGGAGCAGAGACGAGAGTGTCTCTGGGGCTTTACTGGTCAGCCAGTCTGACCAAAAAAAATAAATGGAGCTGGGCGTGGTGGCTCATGTCTTTAATTCCAGCACTTGGGAGGAAGAGGTAGGAGGATTGCTGTGAGTTCGAGGCCACCCTGAGACTACAGAGTGAATTCCAGGTCAGCCTGGACTAGAGTGAAACCCTACCAAAATAATAAATAAATAAATGGCAGCTCCGGGGTCAGTGAGAGACTCGATCTCAGGGGAACAGCGACAGAGGATAGCTGACAATTTCCTCTGACATGGGGCGCACATCACACACATGTGCATGCCTATACCACCCCACACCTACGCCCATGTGATCATGTGCACATGCCAGAAAAGAAAAGAAAAACCCTAAAGAACAAAGATCTCTATCATCCAGCCCTCTAAACTTCGAAGCTCGTTGGGCACCAACATAACGCAAACGCAAAAGCCCACACGTGAGCTCACGAGACAGACTGCACTCGAAACACAGGCGCGCTTCGTTGCACATGATGTGTGTAAGGGGTACATGAAGCACAGAGGAATTTGTGGATTTTTGTGGGTCTCACCTCAAGATATTCTATAATGTATATGCAGATACCCCGAAGTCTGAAGAAAAAAAAAAAAGTCTGAACTCTGGAGTACTTCTAGTTCCAAAATGAATTCTAGAATACTTCTAGAACCAAGCATTTTGGATAAGAGCCACTCAACACTCAACCTGTATCATTTTTGCTTTGTTGGGAGCTGTAGCGCTTTAAGTTCTGTTTCCTGCCATACCTTCAGTTGTTTAATTTTAATTCTATATTATGGTGGAGCCCTTCTATTTTTTTTTTTTTTTTTGAGGTAGGGTCTCACTCTAGCCCAGGCTGATATGGATTTCACTATGGAGTCTCAGGGTGGCCTCGATCCTCCTACCTCTGCCTCCCAAATGCTGGGATTAAAGACATGTGACACCATGACCAGCCCTGCCTAATTTGTTTTTCTTGGGGGGGCGGGGGGTTTGAGGTAAGGTCCCATTCTAGCCCAGGCTGACCTGGAATTCACAACGTAGTCTCAGGTTGGCCTGGAACTCATGGCAATCCTCCTACCTCGGCCTCCCAAGTGTTGGGATTAAAGGCGTGCGCCACCATACCCAGCCTGGCCTCATTTTTTTTTTTTGTGCTGGAGAGATGGCTTAGAGATTTAGGCACTTGCTGGCAAAGCAAAGGACCCAGGCTTGGTACTTCAATGTCCATGTAAAGGTGTCACATGCGTCTGTAGTTCGTTTGCAATGTCTGAAGGCCCTGGCACAGCCCTTCTCTCCTTCTGTGAGTATACACACATGAAACGTATGCACACCACACATACAAACTTTTTTTTTTTCTCATGCATCTCTATAACCCCAGTCCACGGGGGACGCCAACCGGAGAAGGGCTGACAGGAAACAGTCCTCCAGGTTGAGGGAGAGACCCTGTGTCAAGGAAGCAGGCAGCTGAGAGATAGAGAAGGGCACTCAAAGGTCTCCGGTGACAGTTGCATGCATGTGCACAGGGAGTGCATCTCCACACACGTGCGTACACTGCATGTACCACACCGTGCTGTACATAGTCCGCGCACACAGAAGCAAAAATAAACATAAAAGCTGGGCCTGGTGGCGCACGCCTTTAATCCCAGCACTCGGGAGGCAGAGGTAGGAGGATTGCCGTGAGTTCGAGGCCACGCTGAGACTATGTAGTGAATTCCAGGTCAGCCTGGGCTAGAGTGGGACCCTACCTACCTCGAAAAACAACAACAAAAAAATAAATAAATAAATAAAGAAACAAAAAATAAAAATAAAATAAACAAAAATGCTTAGTCTTCGAGCATTCAGATGAAGGTGGGAAGAGAGAGTGTAAGCGCATCACAGTGTGACCCTGCTTCAAACACAACACGAAGTACAGCCAGGCGTGGTGGCGCACGCCTTTAATCCCAGCAGTTGGGGAGGCAGAGGTAGGAGGACTGTTGTGAGTTCAAGGCCACCCTGAGACTATGTAGTGAATTCCAGGTCAGCCTGAGCTAGAGCAAAACCCTACCTCGAAAAACAAAACAAAACAAAACAAAGAAAAAAGGAACAAGGATGTAGCAAGATTGTTTCACAGATCTACTGAAGACACAAACAAGCCGGCTCTGTGACTAAGTGGCCTCACTTCTGGGGGCGGAGCCAGGCGGCAAGGAATGTCCACGGTTATCACAGGAAGCACATGCGAGCTAATAGCAGCCGTGTTTCCTAGCGCCCCGGGCGGGGATGACCCAAACATCCACTGAGCAGTCTGTTCACACGCAGGGTATTACACACTGATGAGCAGGAGCGGCCGCCTGCGTGCGCCTGCGCAGAATCTAGCACATGCTAAGTGGGAGATGCCCCGCTGCTCCCGCACACAGCAGTCCACCTATATGAAGAGCAAAACTAGGTGACAGCTTCTTGAAGGTGGAGGACAGTTGCTCCTAAAAGCGATCTTGATTGGAAGGGCTCCGCAGGAGGCTATTGGAAAACAGCCATTTGGTACCTTGACCTTGGCAATGGTCACCTGGTTGTGAACACAGGTAAGTGTGTGCTGAGCTACATCCTTAATTAAGATCTGTGTAATTTTTTTTTTTTTTCCAGGTTGGGTCTCACTCTAGCTCAGGCTGACCTGGAATTCACTATGTTGTCTCAGGCTTGCCTCAAGCTCACAGTGATCTTCCTACCTCTGCCTCACCAAGTGCTGAAAGTAAAGTTATGTGACAGCATGCCTAACTATTTCTTTTATGCATTTATTAGAGACCAGAGAGCGAGGGAAAAAGAGAGAGGAGCCGGGCGTGGTGGCGCACGCCTTTAATCCCAACACTCGGGAGGCAGAGGTAGGAGGATCGCTGTGAGTTCAAGGCTACCCTGAGAGTACATAGTGAATTCCAGGTCAGCCTGAGTTAGAGTGAAACCCTATCTCAAAAAAACAAAGAGAGAGAGAGAGAGGATATGGTATGGGCACACCAGGGCCTCTAGCCACTGCAAATGAACTCCAGCCAAATGAGCCACCATGTCCATCTGGCTTACATGGGAATCTACAGAATTGAACCTGGGTCCTTAGGCTTTGCAGGCAAGCGTCTTAACCACTAAGCCATCTCTTTAGCCCTATTTTTTTTTTTTTTTTGAGGTAGAGTCTTGCTCTAGTTCAGGCTGGCCTGAAATTCACTATGTAGTCCCAGGCTGGTCTCAAACTCACAGCCATCCTACCTCTGCCTTTTGAGTGCTGGATTTAAAGGGATGCACTACTATGCCTGCCTGCCTTCCTTCCTTCCTTCCTTCCTTCCTTCCTTCCTTCCCTCCCTCCCTCCCTTCCTCCCTCCTTCCTCTCTCTCTTTCCTTCTTTTTATTGACAACTTCCATGATTGTGAACAGTATCCCATGGTAATGCCCTCCCTCCCCCCACTTTCCCCTTTGAAACTCCACTCTCCATCATATCCCCTCCCCTTCTCAGTCTCTCTGTTATTTTGATGTCCTGAACTTTCCCTCCTATTATGATGGTCTTGTATAGGTAGTGTCAGGCACTGTGAGGTCATGGATATCCAGGCCATTTTGTGTCTGGAGGAGCACGTTGTAAACAGTCCTACCCTTCCTTTGGCTCTTACATTCTTTCTGCCACCTCTTCCGCAATGGACCGTGAGCCTTGGAAGGTGTGATAGAGATATTTCAGTGCTGAGCACTCCTCTGTCACTTCTTCTCAGCACCATGGTGCCTTCTGAGTCATCCCAATGTCAATGCCATCTTAAAAGAGAAGGTTCTCTAACCAAAAGTGAGAGTAGCATTAATATGTGGGTATGAACATGAAGAGAAGTGCTTACTGGGCAGTTTGATAAGCATGGTATACACATTTAGCCAGACAGCAACAGACATTATACCCTTAGGGCTCATGACTACCACTGTTGTAAGTTTTCAGTATCAGGGATGTATTCCCTCCCATGGAGCGGGCCTCCAGTCAAATTAGAGTACTGTTGGATTCCCCCATAACAGACATGCCACTATTGCACCCATTGGCTCATTTGGCCTGGCCGGCCAAATATAAGGCTTTCAGTGTCCACTGTAAAGTATCTTCACTGGTGACTTCTCTCTCTCCCATTGAACTACATGCAGCGTGGTTTTTTTTTTTTTTTTTTTTTTTTTTTTTGTTTTGTTTTTGTTTTTTTCCAGCTTTCTGTCAGCTGGTGTACGTGGAGGAGGTAGGGTCTTGCTCTAGCTCAGCCTGACCTGAAATTCACTATGTCGCCTCAGGCTGGCCTCAAACTCACAGTGATCCTCTTACCTCTGTCTTGGCTTCTGTGTTTTTAAATTTAATTAATTAATTAGAGAGAGAGAGGCAGAGAGAGAAGGAGAATGAGTGTTCCAGGGCCTCTAGCCACTGCAGACAAACTCCAGGCACATGTGCCATCTTACATGGACACTGGGGAATTGAACCTGGGTCCTAGGCTTTATAGTCAAGTACCTTAACGGCCATCTCTACAGCTCCCTTGGCTTCTGTGTTTTATATCTAAATAATAAGAGTAGCAGAGGTCTTAGACATGCAGCCATGCTGGCTCCCCAGCCCTAGAGATGGGGTCCACCATTCAGAGTAGGCTCCTTGGCTGACGCTGTGGTCCAGCCCATCCCTGTCTGTGACTAAATGAGCTTCTAAACTCTGCAGCAGTATTTCCCTCCCAGGTCTCGGCCACTCCTCAGCCAGAGGTAAAGAGGACACCTCTTCCTCCCTCCCCAAGCCCGGGCAGCTCTTGTCACAGTTTTGACCCACATAACAGAAGTGACACTGGCTGACTTCCAAGGCCAGATCATAAAGGCAGTGGCTTCCTCTGGGTGTCTTCGAAACCATAGTGTAGGAAGCTGACTCCTATCCCACCACACCATGGAGACCACGTAGCGGGACCTCCGAGGAGCCCCGCTGGCCTGACTGGGGCTCACGCGACATGCTAGCCTGTAGGGTCCCACCCAATGCAGACTCCTGAGGTAAGCCAAAGCTGCCACATCTTGGGGTGGACTGTCACAGAGGTACTGAATGGGAACGCCTGGCAGCCTTCTTCCCCAGGCTGTCCCTCCTCCACCCTGCCAGCCGCATGGGTGCACCCACTTCCCTATTGCAGAAATGCATCTCCCATGCTGGGTGTGGTGGCGCACACCTTTAATCCCAGCAGAGGTAGGAGGATAGCTGTGAATTCAATTCTCCAGGACCCACGTAAGCCAGATGTTCAAGGTGGTGCATTGTCTGGAGTTAGTATGCGGTGGCTGGAGGCCCTGGAGTGCCCACTCTCTCTTTCTCTCTGCCTCTTTTTTTTTTCTCTCTCTCTCTCCCAAATAAGTAAATGAAAGTAAAAATAAATTAAAAAGTCATAGTCGGGCATGGTGGCACATGCCTTTAATCTCAGCAGTTGGGAGGCAGAGATAGGAGGATTGGTGTGAATTCAAGGCCAGTCTGGGATTACAGAATAAATTTCAGGTCAGTCTGGGCTAGTTTGAGAACCTGCCTCAGAAAAAAGAAAAGGAGGGCTGGAGAGATGGCATAGCAGTTAAGGTTCTGGAAGACACTAGGGAATGGAAAAACATCCCAGGTTTTGGATTGGAAGAATCAATATTGTGAAAATGTCAATTTTACCAAAAGCAATCTGCACATTTAATGCAATCCCTATTAGAATTCTAATGACATTCTTCACAGAAATAAAAAAAAAAATCCTAAAATCCATTTGGAAGCACAAAAAAACCTTGAATAGCTAAAACAATTTTAAACAACAAAAATAAGGCTGGTGGTATCACCATACCTGATTTTAAGCTATGCTATAGAGCCATAGTAACAAAAACAGCATGGTGCTGACAGAGACAGACACATAGATCAATGGAACAGAATAGAGGACCCAGATATAAATCCAGGAAGCTACAGCCATCTGATTTTTGACAAAAATGCCAAAAATATTCATTGGAGCCGGGCGTGGTGGTGCATGTCTTTAACCCCAGCACTCAGGAGGTAGAGGTAGGAGGATCGCCATGAGTTCAAGGCCACCTTGAGACCACAGAATGAATTCCAGGTCAGCCTGAGCTACAGTGAGAGAAAAGACAGCCTCTTTAAGAACAAATGGTCCTTGGAAAACTGGATGTCTATGTGTAGAAGGATGAAAAGAGATCCTTATCTTTCCCTATGTACAAGAATCAAGTCCAAATGGATCAAAGACCCGAAACTCTGAAACTGCTAGAGGAAAAAGTAGCGAAAGCACTTCAACATATTGGCATAGGCAGTGACTTTCTGAATATAACCCCGATTGCTCAGGAAATAAAACTACTGATCAACCACCGGAACCTCATGAAATTAAGAAGCTTTTGTACAGCAAAGGACATTGTGAATGGAGCAAAGAGGCAACCTATGGTAGAAAATCTTTGCCAGCTATACATCTGACAGAGGATTAATATCCAGGATATACAAAGAGGGCTGAAAAAAAACTAAATAATAAGAAAGCACTTTTGGTTAGAGAACCTTCTCTTTTGAGATAGCACTGACCCTGGAATGACTCAGAAGGCACCACAGTGCTGAGAAGAAGTGACAGAGGAGTGTTCAGTACTGAAATATCTCTATCACACCTTCCAAGGCTCAGGGTTCATTGCGGAAGAGGTGGCAGAAAGAATGTAAGAGCCATGCCAGGCGTGGTGGCGCATTCCTTTAATCCCAGCACTTGGGAGGCAGAGGTAGGAGGATCGCTATGAGTTCGAGGCTACCCTGAGACTACATAGTGATTTCCAGGTCAGCCTGAGCTAGAGTAAAACCCTACTTAAAAAAAAAAAAAAAGGCAATGGAACTAAACATAGAGTTCTCAAAAGAAGAAATACAGGATGGCATATAAACATCTAAAAACATGTTCTATATCCCTAGCCATCAGGGAAGTGCAAATTAAAGCTACTTTGAGTTTTTAGCTCACTCCTGTCAGAATGACTATCATCAAGAAAACAAATGAAGCTAGGTGTGGTGGCACACGCCTTTAATCCCAGCACTCTGGAGGCAGAGGTAGGGGGATCCCCATGAGTTCAGGGCACCCTGAGATTACATAGTGAATTTAAGGTCTGCCTGAGCTAGAGTGAGACCCTACCTGGAAAAAAAGAAAGACAGAAAGAAAGAAGAAAGAAAGAAAGAAAGAAAGAAAGAAAGCAAGAAAAAGAAAGAAAGGAAGGAAGGAAGAAAGAAAGAAAACAGATGACAATAAATGCTGGTGAAGATGTGAAAAAAGAGGAGCCCTTCTAAACTGTTGGTGGGAATGTAAACTGGTACAGCCATTGAGGAAATCAGTGTGGAGGTTCCTGAGACAGATAAAAATAGATTTACCAGTCGGGTGTGGTGCGCATGCCTTTAATCCCAGCACTCGGGAGGCAGAGGTAGGAGGATTACTGTGAGTTCGAGGCCACCCTGAGACTACATAGTGAATTCTAGGTCAGTCTGGGCTAGAGTGAGACCCTACCTCGAAAAACCAAAAAAATTAAAAAAAATAGATTTACCATATGACCCAGCTATAGCACTCCTAGGCATATAATCCTAAGGACTCATCACCCTACCTTGGAGATACTTGCACATCCATGTTTATTGCTGCTCTATTCACAATGGCTAGGAAATGGAACCAGCTTAGAAATCCCTCAGCTGATGAGTGGATAATGAAGATGTGGCACATTTACACAATGGAGTTCTACTCAGCAGTAAAGAAAAATGAAGTTATGAAATTTGCAGGGAAATGGATAGTTCTGGAAAGGTTTATACTAAGTGAGGTAACCCAGGCTCAGAGAGCCAAATGTCGCATGTTCTCTCTCGAATGTGGTTTCTAACTAAAAATGTTTAGACTTGTATGTGAGTTGGAGTAAAAATTGGTAGCAGAGGTCAGTAAGCTAGATAGGAGCTATAAGGGAGGGAGGAGAGGGGAGGACTTAAGGAAATGATATTCCATATATTTAATTAGATGAACAGATTACTGGGGGTGTCATGGGCTAAGTGAGGTCACAGGAAGAGATTGAGTAAAAGAAGGGTGGGGGGAGGGTTAATAAAAATTCAAGATGTTATGAATAAGCCATATAGAAGCCTACTATTTTGGATAATGGCACATCCAGAAGCCATAGACTGTTACTAGAAAAATTTCAGTGTCAGGGATGGGATACCTTCCAGTGAGTTGTTGGCCAGGGGGTCCCCAATGCTCCCAAGACATTACAGGCCATTGCCAAAGCTCTTGGTTTTCCATCAGAACTAGATGGTAAGGCCCTATTGCTGAAGACTCCATATGCTTTGGCTGCAAGGTCACTGAGAAATCAAGCTGGAACTGAGCTGAAATCCTCCTCCCTGTAGATCAGCTGACAGAAAGCTGGAAAAAGCTACGCTGCATGCAGTCCTATGGGAGAGAGAAGTCATCAGCGGTGAAAATAGTGGACACTGTAAGCCTTAAGTTTGGCCAGCCAGGCCAAATGTCTGAACTGGTGCAATAGTGGCATAACTGTTATGGGGGAAACCAACTGCTCTCTATATGGACTGGAGGCCTGCTTCATGGGAGGGAATACATGCCTGTTACTGAAAACCTAATCAAAAACTTATGGCAGGGGCAGGTCTTGAGCCCTAGGAGCTTAACACCTCCTCTTGTCTGGTTAAATGCATATAGTATGCTCGCCAAACTGCCCTGTAAGCACATTTCTTAACATTATATCCATATATTAATGCTACTCTCACTTTTGGTTTAAGAAGTTTCACTTTTCAGATGGCGGTGACCACTGGGATGACCCAAAAGACACCATAGTGCTGAGAAGAGACAGAGGGGTGCTCAGCACTATAACATCTCTATTAAACCTCCAGGACTCAAGGTCCATTGTGGAAGAGGTGGCGGATAGAATGTAAGAGCCAAAAGAAGGGTAGGACTGCTTTTAATGCAATTGTTTGACAGAAATTGGCCTCTATATCCATGACCTCACAGTGCCTAGCACTATCTTCACAAGACCCTCAAAATAGGAGGAAAGATGATGACATCAAAATAAAAGAGAGACTGAGAGAGGGAGGGCATATGATGGAGAGTAGATTTGTGAAGGGGAAAGTGGGGGACGGGAGGGAATTATCATGGTTTATTGTCTATAATTATGGAAGTTGTCAATAAAAAAGCTTGAAAAGGGGCTGGAGAAATGGCTCAGCAGTTAAGGTATTTGCTTGCAAAGCCAAAGGACCCAAATTCAATTCCCCAGGACCATGTAAGCCAGATGCACAAGGGACACATGCACCTGGAGTTCGTTTGCAGTGGCTAGAGGCCCTGATGTGCCTATTCTCTCTGTGTCTGTCTTTCTTCTATCTCTCTGCTTACAAATAAATATTTAAAAATAATCACTAAAAAAAAAGTTTGAAAAAAGAAAGAATAGATGTGGTAGAGGTAAGAGGATTGCCTTGAGTTCAAGGCCACCCTGAGACTACATAGTGAATTTCAGGTCAGCCTGGGCCAGAGTGAGACCCTACCTCGAAAAACAAAAAAAACAACAAAACCAACCAACCAAAAAAAAAAAAAAAAAAAAAAAACCACAAAAAAAACACTACATTTTAACAAGTTTTTTTTTAATTCTAATGAAACATTTATTTTTATTTTTATTTTTATTTATTTGAGAGAGAGAGAGAGAGAGAGAGAGAGAGAGAGAATAGGCAGGTAGAGAGAGAAAGAGCATGCTATCTGGCTAAATGTATATACTATGCTCATCAAACTGCCCAGTAAGCACTTCTCTTCATGTTCATACCCATATATTAATGCTACTCTCACTTTGGGTACAGAACCTTCTCTTTTCATATGGCTGTGACCTTGGGATGACACAGAAGGCATCATGGTGCTGGGAAGAAGTGACAGGAGTGCTCAGCACTGCAATATCTCTATCACACCTTCTAAGGCTCAGGGTCCATTGTGGAAGAGGTGGCGGAAAGAACTGTAAGAGCCAAAGGAAGGGTAGGACTCCTTACACCGTGCTCCTCCAGACACAAAATGGCCTGGATATCCATGACCTCACAGTGCCTGACACTACCTACACAAGACCATCATAATAGGAGGAAAAGATGATGACATCAAAATAAAAGAGACTGATTAAGAGTGGGGAGGGATATTATGGAGAATGAAGTTTCAAAGGGGAAAGTGGGGGGTAGGAGGGAGGGAATTACCATGGGATATTGTTTACAATCATGGAAGTTGTTAATAAAGAAAAAATAAATGTGGGCTCTAGGGATTGAATTCAGGTCTTTCAGGGCAGTCTCTTTCTCCCTGTGGGGATATCTCCTCAGGCAAACTTATGCTATTTTATAAAGTAGATTTGACTGTGTGTGTTCTGAGGGGGGGGGCAGGGATTTGGTATGTGAGGGGCCCTTCAAGCACTCTCCAGGGATGTGGAAAGTGGCTGTTTTTTTTTAAATTAAAATTTTGTTTTATTTATTTATTTGAGAGCGACAGACAGAAAGAGAAAGAGAGAGAGAGAGAGAGAGAGAGAGAGAGAATGGGCGTGCCAGGGCCTCCAGCCACTGCAAACGAACACCAGACACGTGTGCCCCCTTGTGCATCTGGCTAACATGGGTCTTGGGGAACTGAGCCTTGAACCGGGGTCCTTAGGCTTCACAGGCAAGCACTTAACCGCTAAGCCATCTCTCCAGCCCAAGGAAGGGGGCTGTTTTGAATACCTGTGAGTGCGGGTTCCCAAGGAAGCCCTTGGCGTGTTCACACTCAGCCCATCCTTAGAGCAGACAGCTGCTTGCTGCGTCTGCCCCTTCCTGTGGACATGGAGCCTGAGGCCTGGAGGAGAGAGGCCTAGATAGGCATGCGGTTGCTTCGTCCACCTTCCCAGTGCACAGCAGGCCAAGATGGAGCCACAAAAATAGGTGAGCACCCTCCAAAGTCCAGTCACACACAAGGGACAAGAAGAGGCTCGAACTCAGCCTTCCTGGCCCACGCCTGGGGTAGTCACTTTACCAGGAGCGTGTTGAGGTGAATGCAGGGCCCAGCTGGGATCACAGCTCCGCACCTTGTCTTACCTAGACATCTTCTTCCTCTTACATGAGGGGGGGCCATGAGATGGGGTGTTCTGGGCCTGGCACGACGTCAGCTGCTGACCTCATCATCTCATGCAAACCCAGGGAGCTCCCCCATGAACACCGGGGGACAATTAATCATCCACTAGCCTTTTAGGCCACTTGGCTCACTCAGCTCATCCTAGGCAAGGGTCTGAGTCATGGGGACATGGGGAAGCAGCATTCAAGGCTCGGAAACGGGACAAGTTAAAGCAGGTGGGGAGCCCCGTCCCTGGCTGTAGGCCTCTGTCTGCCTTGACTGTTCCTTCTACCCCGACTGCCTTTCTCTCTTCGCTTCCTCCTTAGCTGGACTTTTTTTCTTTTCCTTTCTGAAGTAGGGTTTCACTCTACTCCCGGCTGACCCAGAGCTCACTCTGGAAGTCCCAGGCTGGGCTTTGAGCTCATGGCAATCCTCCTACCTCTGTCTCCCCAGTGCCGGAACTTAAGGTGTAGGTCACCACCCTGGGCATTAGCTGAATTTTTTGATGCCCCTGTGCAGAACTGAAGGTCTTCTCTTCTTGGGCAGCAGGTAACTTAACTGAAAGTGGTGGGAGCCGGGCGTGGTGGTGCACACCTTTAATCCCAGCACTCAGGAGGCAGAGATAGGTGGATCACAGTGAGTTCGAGGCCACCCTGAGACAACATAGAATAAATCCAGGTCAGCCTGAGCTAGAGTGAAAGAGTGAAACCCTACCTTGAAAAACAGAAAACAACAGCAACAAAAACCAAAACCCAAGTGATGGGGGCAGGCATTTCTCTCAGGGTTGCTAGGGTATCAAACTGTGTGGGGCACAGAGACTGGGCCGAGAGCTGGGCAGGGAAAGGGGAGGGTCCCAGCCACAGGCCACCAGGGCCCCCCTCTAGCTCTTCACTGAAACTGTTCCATCTGATCCACAGAGGTGACAGAAAACCCAGGTCAGTGTGTGTGGGACGGTAATTTAAGGCTCTAAACTGTCCATTAAAAGATTACATTTTCTGCTGGGCGTGGTGGCACATGTCTTTAATCCCCACACTTGGGAGGCAGAGGTAGGAGGATCGCCATGAGTTTGAGCCACCCTGAGACTACATAGTGAATTCCAGGTCAGCCTGAGCTAGAGCTGAGACCCTACTTCGAAAAAACAAAAGAAAAAATAAAAAATAAATAAAAAATCACGTGTTCCTAACATGTTGGTGTATAATGAGATGTTTGTCGCCTTTGTGGCAAGCACTTTCCTCAAAGCATCCATTCCCCAGACAGGGCTGTTGCTGTCACCACTTCAATTCTGCCCAGTGTCACAAGCACACTTTGAATCCAGATCTTGTTGGACCCTATGGTGGTGGTGGTAGGTCAATAGAGGGAGCCCCCCCCCCCTCCAGCCCTTGGGGCACTGTGACTCAGAGCAGCAGGTCCCCTCAGCCCCCACCCATTCCTGCTGACTCAGCCAGGATCATCCCAGGCCTTTCTCTGGAATCCTGGCCCTGGAGCAGTGCGCCTGCCCACCTTCTCACCAGGCAGGCACACCCTCTGTAGAGAGAGGCTGCTCCAGCCGCCCTGTGCTCGCAGGCTTCTGTCAACTGTCGGGGCAGGGAGGCTTTTGGAGTGGGCATCTCTCTCTAGCCACCTTGGGGTGCAGACAGGACCCAGAAGGCAGCCGGATGGCACGGCCGCAGGGAGGGGCGGGCAGGCCTCAGAGGCCAGCCTGTGCCCCACCTTATCCCTGTTCTCACTCCCAGCTCTGCTCCACTCCTGGGCCCAAGCCCCACCCAAGGCCAGGTGGGCACACATCTCTGCCATTGGCTTGAACTAAGACACAGATGAGTCACCATTTCTGCTTCCTGTTGCCAAGCTGTTGGGGGGCAGCCAAGGGGGAGGGAATATGGTGGGGCCAGGGTCACCTCTCTCTCTGACTTCAGAAGATGCAATGCCCTGGTGCTGGAGGGAAGACCACTCCTATCACAGTTTTTTTTTTTTTTTTGGAGGTAGGTTTCACTGTAGCCCAGGCTGACCTGGAATTCACTATGTAATATCTGAGTGGCCTCGAACACATGGCGACCCTCCTACCTCAGCCTCCCAAGTGCTGGGATTAAAGGCGTGCGCCACGATACCCAGCTATAGTCTTTTTTTTTAAATTTTACTTATTTCATTTTTTGGGGGGGGCAGATAGAGATAATGGGAGTGCTAGGGCCTCTAGCCATTGCAAACAAACTCCAGATGCATGCACCACCTTGTGCATCTGGCTTACGTGGGTACTGGGGACTCGAACCTGGGTCCTTAGGCTTCACAGGCAAGTGCCTTAATTTCTAAGCCATCTCTCCAGCCCTCTATCACAGTCTTTATTTGTTTTGTTGCCCCTGCCCAGCGCTTTCCTGAGTCACCATAGCTTCATGTTTCTCTAACATTTATAAAATGGCAGCCTCAAAGGCTTTTCTGCTTGGACTCCTGTGAGTGGGCACGGCGAACTCCCATTCCTGCTCTCTCCTCTCATGGACAGGTATCAGAAAGGCCCCTTGTGTTGGCATGCTATAGGGGACACTGGACAGGGAGTGAAAAAGCGGGGGGGGGGGGCACATCCCCAGGTGAGTCAGCGGAGGGTGTTTTTTCAATGCTCAGGCTATGCAGGCCCTGTCAGATGGGGGTGGTGGTGTGGGGTAGGGACAGGGTTAGGAACCTGGGGTGAGATTTGAATCCAGGGCCTCTTGCGTGGGAGTTGTCAGCCCCAACAGAGGGGCTCCCTCCAGCCCTGGGCCTGTTACCATTCTCCTATTGAACATCTGCTGGGGCTGGGCTCTGGGTAGGTGCCCACATGACCCAGGCCCTGCCGCAGCTTGCAAAGATAGTCACAGGCTGTGAGAGCAAACTGGGCCTGGGAGGATAGCCATGTCACTACAGTCAAATAATTACACACTGGATTAATGGAGACCCACATTCGGGGATGCCAGGGAGAATGGGGAAGGTGCTGGGGCCAAGGGCACCTGAATGCATTCCTGGCTCTGTGTAGGGGATGAACTGGTGCTCTGAACTCTGGTCAGCAGACTTTCATAGCAAGTGTCTTTAACCACTGAGCCATCTCCTCAGCCCTCTACCTTATTCTTTTTTCTTTTTTTTTTTTTTTCCTTTTGGTTTTTCGAGATAGGGTCTCACTCTAGCCCGGGCTGACCTGGAATTCACTATGTAGTCTCAGGGTGGCCTTGAACTCATGGCGATTCTCCTACCTCTGCCTCCCGAGTGCTGGGATTAAAGGCGTGCGCCACCATGCCTGGCAATTTATTTATTTTTTAAAATAAGATTTTATTTATTAGAGAGAGAGAGAGAGAGAGGCAGATGGAGTGAGAATGGGCATGCCAGGGCCTCCAGCCACTACAAACTAACCCCAGACACATGCTCCACTTTGTGCATCAGTGGATACTAAGGAATCAAACCTGGGTCCTTTGGCTTTGCAGGCAGGCAAGGGCCTTAACCGCTAAGCCATCTCTCCAGCCTGACCTTATGTTTTTTTTTTTTTTTCGAGGTAGGGTCTCACTCTAGCCCAGGCTGTGACCTGGAATTCACTATGTAGTCTCAGGGTAGCCTTGAACTCACGGCGATCCTCCTACCTCTGCCTCCCGAGTGCTGGGATTAAAGGTGTGTGCCACCACGCCCAGCTTGATCTTATGTTTTGAGACAGGGTCTCTTACTGAACTTGGGGCTCACTGATTTGGTTTGAGGAAGATGGTGATCCCACTGCGCCAGCCTTGGTAAGAGTAAAGGTCGCCATCCTTGTGGTGCTTCGCGAGGCCTGTGGCTCTGCCCCTGACCTCCGTCTCTTCTCGCCCCTGTCCCTTTTCTCCTCTCTGCCTCATCGTTGTTGTTCTTGGAACCTTCCAGCCCACACCTGCTGACCAAGGACAGCTCTGTTCTTGGGGGGGAAGCTTCAGCAAGCAGGTGCCCAGAGCAGCTCCAGGGAGTCGGGGCACCGAAAATGGCACGGACAGAAGGGGCACGGTGGCTTGAGGGATGCAGAGGACCTCGTCCCTGCAGGGAGGCGACATCTGACCCCGGCTCCCAGTAGCCAGAAGCAGCACAGAGGCAGAGGAATGGGACGGATGAGATCCCTGAGGTGGAGAGAGCTGACGGGGTTCTGGGACGATGGACACGGTTGGTGAGTGAGTGGGGACTGAGGGTGAGTGACTGGCAGGTTTGGGTGGCTTTAATATTTTATACTAGTTTGGTGGGAAAACCGGGAGGCTTTAAGCCTGAGAGAAATGTGTTCTGGTTTTGAAATAATCTCTCACCTGAGTGACGTGTTGCAGGCCTGTGGTCTCAGTTGCTCGGGAGGCTGAGGCTGGAGGAGCGCTCGAGCCAGGGACGGTGAGGCCACTACGGGGAACACAGAGAAACTCCATCTCGGCGACAAAACAGATTTTCTGTCCTCTCCATGGAAAATACACTGAGGATCGGCGTGGGGTGCGGGGGAAAGGGCTGGAGGTTGTGGGACATGGATGGGCTTGAGGCCTGGGGACCCGCTTGGTGATGAGTTGGCTGGGGCCCCGTTTCACAGACAAGGGGAGCCTCAGCTTAGACTCACTGCACATTTGTTCAGGGACAGCTGTTACGACATCACACAGATGCAGCCACTCAGAAGGGAGGGCAACGGTCCAGGCAGATGTTGCTAAAGCGAAGTGTTGGTCCCCAGGGCACTTGGTCTACTCCTAGCCCACTCTCCTGCCTGGGTGTGGCTGGGATTGCTCATGGCTTGCCCTGTGCCGACGGGGACATGGAGGCTCAGGGACGAGCAGCGTTCCCGGCCCGGAGCTGTAACCGGACCCAGGGGCCCTGGTGCAGGGTCCCAACTCTTGGTCTGTCTGTCCTGCTACAGCCCTTTTTTTTTTTTTTTCCTGGCACGGGACAGGGGGAAGATTACTGTAGCAGATGCCACTGGTGGACGATAACAGAGGTGCCGCTACATCACAGGCTCTAGGGACACCCAGGGACACCAGACAGAGCCGGAGGCCCTGGGACTGGGGGGACCTGGGCAGGGGCATGGTATGCCCGTGTTTGGCTCCATACCCGCTCTAGTGTGTGTCTGTGGAACAGTGAATGTGCTTGTGTGGCCATATAACTGTGTGCGCATGTGAGTGGGTGTATGTTTATGCATGTGAGTAATCATGTGTGAAGCTATGTGTGTAATTGTGTGGGTGTGTAACTGTGCATGTGAGTGTGTGTCTGTGTAACCATATGTGTGTGTGTATCTGTGCACTTGTGTGTGTATATGAGCATGTAATTGTGTGCATGTGTAACCATACATGCATGTGTGAGGGTGTCATGTGGAACCAGCTGTGTGTGTGTGTGTTTGTATGTATTATGTGACCACGTGTATGTGTAACCATGTGTGTGATGTGAGTGTGGTGTCCCCAGGAACTCTGTAGCTCCTCAGCAATGCTGGGCACCTAGTGACAACCTGCTATGGGGCCTGCCTTGACCCACTGATCCCTGAGCTGGTTGCCTGCTTACAAGCTGACCTCTTGGTTTAGTTCCTAACCCCGGCTTTGCTTGTGCCTCTGGATGAGAGAATAATTAACCACAGAGTCTTCCAAGGCTTCCTCCCTGTAATCCGGGCCAAGTGAAAAATATTCACCATGTGAGCAGGGCGGGTGGGAGGAACTGCTTCATGTGGGCTCACCAGAGAGTCCCAACTTTTGGGGAGAGAGCCTGGTGTGAAGCCCAACACAGACCCTGGGAAAGGGGTCAGGACTGGGCTCTCGCCTGCTTTGTTTTATTTTTTATTTTCTATTAAAAAATATTTTATTTTATTTATTTGACAGAGAAAGAGGGAGAGAGAGAGAGAGAGAGAGAGAGAGAGAGAATGGGTGCGTCAGGGCCTCCAGCCACTGCAAACGAATTCCAGATGCTTGCGCACCCTTGTGCATCTGGCTAACGTGGGTCCTGGGGAACCAAACCTGAGTCCTTTGGCTTTGCAGGCAAGCGCCTTAATTGCTAAGCCATCCCTTCAGCCCTATTTTCTATTTTTTATTTAGAGAAAGTGTGTGTGTGTGTGTGTGTGTGTGTGTGTGTGAGAGAGAGAGAGAGAGAGAGAGAGAGAGAGAGAACTGGTACGCTAGGGTCTCAGCCACTGTAATCGAACTCCAGGTGCTTGTGCCACCTAGTGGACATGTACGACCTTGCGCTTGCCTCACCTGGCTTAGGTGGGATCTGGAGTTGGACATGGGTCCTTAGGTTCGCAGGCAAGTGCCCTCTCTCCAGCTCTCTGGCCTGCTTTCTGCCCACTGCCGTTTCACTGTGTAGATGTGGGCGGGTTCTTGCCTCCTCTGGGCCTCGGCTTCCTCCCTGTAAATTGATGTGCACCTGACTTCAGTCCTTCCAAAGCATTTCTTCTGCAGGAAACAGGGGACACCCAAAGCAGATCCAAGCTGTGGTTGGTTAAGCTGGGACAGGACTAGGCTGTGTAAAGTTAAACTAGTTTCCTTACTCTAGTGCTTTTCAGAGCCTTTGTGATGGAAACTTGTTTCTTTTGGTGAGTGGCACAAAATGCCCAGTGCAGACAAGTTTGGGGATGCACACGTCTTTCCACACTCCTGTGTTGTCTCCAGACGCTGTGGGCAGTGCCACTGTCTGGAGAGTGCTATCTCATGTAGCACCAACTATGAGTACTGACTCAGGCCTTATCATGCCTAGTAAGTACCAGTCCCCAGGGTGGGAGGGGGGCTAGATGCTGCTTTTCTCAAATCAATTTGACTTTACTTGTATAACCCTCCTCAGCATCTCTGGGACCAGCGTTTTTGGTTGTTGTTTACATGTGAGAGAGAAAGAGGCAGAAAGAGAGAGAGAGAGAGGGGGAGAGAATGGGTGTGCCAGGGCCTTCAGCCACTGCAAACGAACTCCAGAAGCATGTGCCACCTTGTGCAACTGGCTTACGTGGGTCCTGGGGAATCGAAGCTGGGTCCTTTAGCTTTACAGGCAAGTGCCTTAACAGCTAAGCCACCCCTCCAGCCCAGGGGGACCAATTTTTGGAGGAAGACCTTTTGTGAAGTATGGTCCCCAGCTACCATGGGGCTTCACTCAGGAAGGGAGGAGGCAGTGGTACCTGCAGGGACTGACTCCCAGCTTTGGAAAAGTGTCCATGACCTCAGTCCCCTGTGGCCCAGGCAGGGGCTGTTCTGATCTTGGAGGAAGATGCCTGCCTTAGCAGTCTTGTTTGGGGACACAGGTTGGCGGGAAGGCAAGCACTTCCCCAGGTTACCGGGCAAGTAAGAGGCCTAGCTGGGATGGGGTGCAATGATGATCCCCACACTAGGTACCTCAGAGGTCCACAGTTGACCACAGCCTTAGAAATGCTTGGATGTGGGGGTCTGTGGAGGAAGGACGACAGAGTTGTTGGGATGCCACACTTTAAAGCCATTTCCTGGGAGACACAGACAGATGGGGTGTGTGCCCTGATCTGTGGTCCTGGCCCGGGTGGGTGTGCTGTGCAGGCTGTGAAGTGAGTTTGCATGGGGACCTGGGTGTAAGGTTGCATGTTGGTGTGATATGGGAGCCGCAGATCGCCGGTGGGACGCTTGGATCGTCCAGTGGTGAGCCTCCGCGGGCGTGCCGTGGGCGTGGACGGCCGTGGCGCGTGGCCCTGGCCAGGTGTGTCGAGGGCGCGCGCGGGAGGGTGTGAGCTTGTGTGTCCCCGTCCCTGTCCCCGCCCCGCCCCGTGGGAGGCCGGGCAGGTGTGGGCGGGCCGCGGGGGACCCCGGCGAGCCAGGGCCGGCCGGGACAGCCGGCGGCGGGAAACAGGAAGCGGGAGGGGGAGGCGCGCAGCCGGACGGAGTTCGCGGAGGGCGACCGGACGCTCGGCGGGATCGATCGGGCCGGCGATGTGGGGAGGCCCGGGCAGCCCGAGCGGCCTCGGGGCCGGGACCGTGGGCGGAGCCGGGGACGCCGAGGGCGCCGCCCCCCTGCGCCGCCGGAGCCGCCGCCCGAGCGCGGACCCGGGAACCCGGAGCGGCTGCGGCGCGCGGGGTGAGTCCGGACACCGGGCGCGGGGAGGACCGCGGCGACGCCCGGGTGCGATCGGCCGGTGCGTGCCGACCCGCGTCCACCCTCCGGTCTTCCCGCCCGCAGACCCCGAGGACGACGCAGCCATGCCGGGCCGAGCGGAGTCGGGCGAGGCCGACGAGGAGGCCGGGGCGGGCTCGGGGTCCGAGGCGGAGGAGGACGCGCTCTGGGAGCGGATCGAGGGCGTGCGCCACCGGCTGACGCGCGCCCTGAACCCGGCCAAGCTCACGCCGTACCTGCGCCAGTGCCGGGTCATCGACGAGCAGGACGAGGAGGAGGTGCTCAGCACCTACCGCTTCCCGTGCCGCGTGAACCGCACCGGTGAGCCGCGGGGGACCCGGGCCCGTGTCCCGCGCGCGCTCTGGCCCGCCGCTCCGCTCCCGCTTCCGGGACCCACATCGGAGCCCACGGTGGGATGTGGTTTGCCCGTGCCCGCGGGGTCACCAGCTGCTGGTGGCTTTGACATCTTCCCCGCACCCTTTGACCTCCGCGGCTCTGCCTGCCCCCTGGTGTGAGCCAAGCACCTTTGGGAGAGTCGTGTCCAGGCACAAGCTTTCCATGGGTCCCTCCACCTCCCACGGGGTGTGCCCCTGAGCCAGGCTTGGCAGAGGGACGATGTCGGGTTGGGGGGGGGGTTCTTGAGTGTCCGGCGCACTGGCCCGTGGGAGCCCCTTGCTCTGGGGAGGAGGGGGCCTATCTGTGCGGTAGAGAAGGAAGGCCACCTTAGCTGTCCTCGCTCCTCCTGTGTGTGTGTGTGTGTGTGTGTGTGTGTTGGGGACCTGCTGGAGCACAGGTGCCGTGGGGTGGGGGGAGGTGTGGCCCTCTCTCCTAGCCAGGGCAGACAGCCTTTGCGCCCTGATGTGTCGGGGCAGGCCCCTGTGTGTGTCACGACTCAAACATCTGGGGAACGTGGGCCCGGGAGCATGGTGGGGGGAGAAGGCAGGGGCACTGGGCGGGGGGAGCCCTCGCGCTGACCCCTGGTGCACTTCCCCTCCCCCTGCACAGGGCGCCTCATGGACATCTTGCGCTGCCGCGGCAAGAGGGGCTACGAAGCCTTCCTGGAAGCCCTGGAGTTCTACTACCCCGAGCACTTCACGCTGCTCACGGGCCAGGAACCCGCCCAGCGCTGCTCCATGATCCTCGGTGAGCCACGGTGCCCACGGGGGAGATTCCTAACCCTGGAGGCCTTCCCACCATCCGCATTGAACAGACAGGGAAAAGGAGTCATAGACTGATGCGGTGGTTTGGGGCCAGGGCTCTCCACTGTAGGCTGTGGGTGGGGCTGGGATTCGGGGTGAGCCCCAGTTCAGAGCTTAGGAGGGCTACATGACTCCTCCCGCCCGAGATTGTTTTCAGTGTGATATGGCCGCGCGCGCGCACACACACACACACACACAACCCACGGTTTCTTCTGTAAAAAGTTCAGGCTGGGTGGGGTGCTGCTCACCTACAACCCCAGCACTGTGGAGGCAGAGGCAGGGAGATTGTGAGTTCAAAGCCAGCCTAGGCTACATGATGAATTCCAGGCCAGCCTGGGGCTACAGGGCAAGATGTTGTCTTCAACACAAACAAACAAAAGTTCAAAGGCTACAGGTGACTATAGACTACGGAGTCTTTCTTCCTCTGTTCTGGTGGCAAGGCCTCTTGTCTTAGCAAGTGCACACACACAGCACAGACACTCGATGCAGGTGACTTAAGACTAAAGAGAAGTCTTCCTTCCTTCCGTCCTTGGGCTCTGTTCTGGTGGCAAGACCTTACGTGCACACGGGGACTTGGCCTTGCTTGTTCTCAGAAAGGCTGGCTTCAGTGGTTCGGCCGAGAGTCTGTCACACTTGTTCTAAGTATCTGCATAATTCGCATTAGTGAGGCTGTGACATAATCCACTTAATCCATCCCTGTGAACAGCTCAGGGTTGTTCCCGGGTCTGTAACCATGCCGGGAGCGTCCTTGTGCGAGCAGCGAGCTTTCTGCCGCTCTACTCTGAATTGGGGACAGTTTCTGGAGTGAAATGTCTCAAAGACTATCTATGTGATTTTAAGTACTCCATGAACACCCATCCCAATACTCCACTGTATCGTCAGGAATTCTGGGAATCACTTGGGAACATTTTTTCCCCAGACAGGTGTGAAAAATAATGTTTCAGGTTTATGTCTCATTGAGTGATGAAGTTCACAGTTTACTAGCTAGTGAACAGTGGGTAACTGGTGTAACATTTCTGCACCTCACTTTTTGTCTTTGCTATCAGTATAATAACGTATCTTATAGTGCCATAGAGATTAAACAGGTTAACTCGTGTACCTAGCACACAGAATGAAGGAAACAGATATTGGTGACTACTGTTATTATTATTACTGGTGAACGGGAACATATTTTCCTGTATTCGTTAGCCATGTTAATTTTTGTTTGTACTTACTGATAGCTTTGACCTGTATTTTTATTGTTTTTTAAAAAATATTTATTTTCATTTATTTATTTGAGAGACAGAGAGAAAGAGGCAGAGCTGGGGTGCGGGGAGAGTGAGAGAATGGGCATGGGTGTGCCAGGATCTGTAGCCCCTGCAAACAAACTCCAGGCGCATGTGCCACCTTGTGCATGTGACTTATGTGGGTCCTGAGGCTTTGCAGCAAGTGCCTTAACTGCTAAGTCATCTCTCCAGCCCTCAGTTTTTTACTTTTGTTTTTCTCACCCTTTTCTTATTGATTTGTAGGAACTCTTTATATATTATGGCTTTTAGTCATGTTATTGTTTTTCTACTTTTTTTTTTTTTTTTATTTTCCCCTTGTTGCCTCTTTCAGTTTTTGGGGATTTTTAACGCTTTTTACATAGGTTTGTCGACCTTTTCCCTTATAACTCCTGGAATATCTCCCCTATCTAAAAATTACAAAAATATATTCCACACTCTCACACTAGTAATTTCATGGTTGTGGTTTTCTAAAAAATGTTTTTTGTTGTTTTCATTTTTTTTCTCAATTTTTATTAACATTTTCCATGATTATAAAAAAATATCCCATGGTAATACCCTACCTCCCCCAACTTTCCCCTTTGAAACTCCACTCTCCATCATATCCCCTCCCCATCTCAATCAGTCTCTCTTTTATTTTGATGTCAGAATCTTTTCCTCCTCTTATGATGGTCTTGTAGATCATGGATATCCAGGCCATTTTATGTCTGGAGGGAGCACATTGTAAGGAGTCCTACCCTTCCTTAGACCCTGAGCCTTGGAAGGTGTGATCGAGATGTTACTCAGTACTTCAGTCACTTTCCTGTTGTTTTCATTTTTATTTATTTAGTTGAGAGCGACAGACAGAGAGAGAAAGAGGCAGATAGAGAGAGACAGAGAGAATGGGCACGCCAGGGACCTCCAGCCACTGCAAACCAACTCCAGACACGTGTGCCGCCTTGTACATCTGGCTAATGTGGGTCCTGGGGAATTGAGCCTCGAACCAGTGGTCCTTAGGCTTCACAGGCAAGCGCTTAACCGCTAAGCCATCTCTCCCGCCCTCACGGTTGTTTTTTGCTGGATGGTCGGCTATCCCTCTGGATTTTATCCGTCTCTCCTGAGTGTTCTTTTTTTAAATTTTTAAAAAATTTGTTTGTTTGTTTATTTATTTATTTGAGAGCGACAGAGAGAAGGAGGCAGAGAGAGAGAGAGAGGCACATAGATAGAGAGAGAATGGGCGCGCCACAGCTTCCAGCCACTGCAAACGAACTCCAGACGCGTGCGCCCCCTTGTGCATCTGGCTAACGTGGGTCCTGGGGAATCGAGCCTCGAACCACTTAACCGCTAAGCCATCTCTCCAGCCCCTGAGTGTTCTTTTTGCCTGTCCCGGCAGATGAGGAGGGTCCCGAGGGCCTGACCCAGTTCTTGATGACGGAGGTGAGGCGGCTACGGGAAGCTCGCAAGAGCCAGCTGCAGCGGGAGCAGCAGCTGCAGGCTCGGGGCCGGGCCCTGGAAGAGGAGCGCGCGGGGCTGGAGCAGCGGCTGCGGGAGCAGCAGCAGGCACAGGAGCGCTGCCAGCGGCTGCGAGAGGACTGGGAGGCCGGCAGCCTGGAGCTGCTGCGGCTCAAGGACGAGAACTACATGATTGCCATGCGCCTGGCGCAGCTCAGCGAGGAGAAGAACTCGGCTGTACTGCGCAGCCGGGACCTGCAGCTGGCGGTAGGCCCTGGGCTGACACAACTCCCGGGGCACGGTGGGGGAGGGTTAGAGTACGGCCACCAGAAGTCACCTCAGTTTTGAGGTAGGGTCTCGCTCTAGCCCCTGCTGACCTGGAATTCACCATGTAGTTTCAGGGTGGCCTTGAACTGATGGCGATCCTCCTACCTCTGCCTCCTGAGTGCTGGGATTAAAGGCATGTGCCACCACGCCCAGCACTTGCTTCTTTTTTTAAAAAAAAATTATTATTTTTTTTTATGAGAGAGAGAGACAATTGGTGCACCAGGGCCTCCTGCCACTGCAATCGAACTCCAGACCGCGTGCGCCTTTTGTGCGCTTGCGTCACCTTGTGTGTCTGGCTTATGTGGGGTCTGGAGAATCGAACATGGGTCCTTAGGCTTCTCAGGCAAGTGCCTGGACTGCTAAACCATCTTCCTAACCCCAGCACTTGCTTTTTTTTTTTTTTGACTATGGACATAGATCCTTTTGCTGCTCCATGTTGGTATTTCACTGGGTTATGGTCTTCAGCTGGGGGACATTTTCCTTCACTCTAAAGCATTCTGGGAACAGTTTTGGTTGTCCAATATAAGGATGTCAGGAGCATCTTGTGTGTAAGAGGTCAGGGATGCCCACGACAGGATTTTCCAGTCCAGAATGTCTGTAGCGTCGAGGTGGCGAAACCTTGGGCTGTGAGGACTGGGCGAGTCTAGTGCGCAGAATTTCAGATGCACATGTGTCTGGCGGAGCCGCTGCTTGCAGCCTGCATGCTGCCCGTTGGCATTGGGGTTCACAGGGGCTGTCGGCGTGCCCTGTAGATGCCATGCAGTGTGTCCTCTTATTCTCAGTAAAGGCTCCATGCACTAGGTGCTCACACACAGGAGCTGAGGCTGCAGCTGGTGAAGAAACTTGCCCAAGGCTGGGAATCTGGGTTTGAACTGATCTTCCTGGCTCCTGAGCAGGCACCTTCTGTTCTCAGCTAGGATCCTGTCCAGTGGATGCTCCTAGATGCTGTGTCGTGTGAGTGTGTGCATGTGTGTGTGTGCACACGTGTGTGCGTGCATGCATGATGTTGCAGGTTTTCCTCATCCTCTTCATTGTTCTAGTGACAGGTTCTCTCACTGAACTTGGAGCAAACTGATTCCACTAGAGAGGCTATCCAGAAAGGCTCAGGGACCTGCCTGCCTCTGCCTCCCCATTGCAGGGATTATAGGTGTGTGCCATTGTGCCGGGCATTTTATGTGAGTGTTGGGGATCCAGGTTCAGGCCCTCATGCTTGCTTGGCAAGCATTTTACTAAATGAGCCATCTCTCCAGCCCTTCTTTTTCAATTTTTTAAAACTTTTATTTACTTATTTACTTGAGATAGAGAGAAAGCGAGGGAGAGAGAGAATGGGTGCGCCAGGGCCTCCAGTCGCTGCAAATGAACTCCAGATGCATGCGTCACCTTGTGCATCTGGTTTACGTGGGTCCTGGGGAATCGAACTTGGGTCCTTTGGCTTAGCAGGCAAGCACCTTATCTGCTAAGGCCATCTGTCCAGCCTTCTTTTTTCTTCTTTATTTTTTGTTCATTTACTTGAGAAAGAGGCAGATGCCGAGAGAATGTGCGTGCCAGGGCTTCTAGCTACTGCATACAAACTCCAGACGCCTGCACCACCTTGTGCGTCTGGCTTACATGGGTACTGGGGAATTGAACGTGGGTCCTTAGACTTAGCAGGCAAGCACCTTACCTGTTAAGCCATCTGCCCAGCCCATCTCCAGCCCCTCTTACTGGGACTCCACCTGCTGGAATCCCAAGCACTGAGGAGTTAATCGAGGTTCAGAGTTTTTGGTGCCAGAGGCCCTCAGCAGGCTCTCTGTGGGAATGGGAGATTTCACCGTGGTGTTCTGACTGCTGGATCAGGAGCCTCTCCCCCGTGAGCCTTGGGTGGGGCTGCTGTATTGAGGAGGATGGTGTGAGTGTGTGTGGGGGGGTGCTAGGGATCATAACTGGCACGCGGGAGGCTGTAGTGAGTTGCTGGGTTTGTACACACTGGATGTGTAACCCAGATCAGCATGTTGAAGCCACAAGTTGGAAGGCCCTGACTGCCGGCCCTGCTCGAGGGTGTAGGGTTACAGTTCTGACGTGATTGCAAGGCCTTTGTCTGAGGGTTCGCTTCTTGGCATGAAGTGGAGGTTTTCTGAGAGGTGGTGGGCAGGGCCACGTACATAGGTCCCAGGTTTGCCGATGAGCATGTGGCGTGGGCCCTTGTCTCAGTTTCCTCGTCGTCAAGGGGAGAGGTCATGACGTGGCTGATGTAACAACCGCAGACACAGTCACTGGTGCTTGCTTTGCATAGTCCCCACACGCCCCAGCAGTTCTGGGCCGAGACTTGGAACTGCTATGGGCCTCGTTTCTGGAGGGGGAAACTGAGGCACAGAGAGGTCTGTTTAGAGAGCTTCCGCAACATCAATAGGGCCAAGGTGATGACACCTCGGGCTAAGAAGATTCAGTGAGTGTGGTGCACGGAGTTTCGGTGCACATAGTACCTGGCCCTTGAACTTGAAGAAGTTCTGGTTTTGCTGCCTGCATGGCTGAGAGGTGGCAGGTCGGGGGGGGGGGGCGTCCCATTTCTCCCCCGAGTTGTTTCTCGTGAGAGGTTTTCCCTAAAGACACTGCTGCTGGGGGAGGGTAGTGTGACAGCCAGCTGGGGCTACAAGAGGCTGTGCAGGCTCTGCCACCAGTGTCCCCTGTGCGTTGAGTGCGATTTGTGAGTTGGGATGCGAGGGAGTGTCTGGGGGCTGGAAAAGAGGCAGGCGAGGTGCCTCTGCATGCGGTGACTTCTCACAGGTGGGACCATCTGCTTGTGCAGATGTCGCTTGCATTTCGGGGGTCGAGGGTGAGAAGGAGAGCAGGAAAACTCCCATAAATTCACCTTCACTATTTTCTCACAAACATGTAAGAGGTCTTGCAGGTGGATGTTTGCTAAACAGCTGCAGGTGCCTGGCTGGGCAGCACGTTCCCCCCCCCCCCCCACGGGCAGGTGCGTGGTTGCTGTGATTTAATACCATGTTTTATAAGGTGCAAATTTAATGAGCTGTTATTTCCAAGCAACATAAACTTAGGGACCAAACTCTGTAATTTTGTTCTAAGGGAGTTTGTACACCAGGATTAAATGCATCCAGGTTTCCTGGGGGCTCGGATGAGACTTCCGTTTGCCCAGCTCCTGGGGAAGCTGGCTGGGCTGGCTGAGGGTCAGGCAGGAACCTCGGGGTTCGGCTGTGGTTTACTGGGAAGGGTGTGACTGGGCCTGGCCTTGAAACTAGCTTGTCTTTCTCCGGGCCCTGTCACAAAGCATGTTTTGTGAGTGGAAAGGAATGTGGGAGTCATGAATTTGTCTCTGGAGTCTTTGCGGAGGAGGAGTGGACTGTTAATTCGTGGAACTGCCTGACCCGTGTGTGTGTGTGTGGGGGGGGAGGGCGGGTGCCATTGTAGGTTCTGAGGCCTGGGAGATTAGCAGATCATTCTCCTCAGATCATTTCCTCAGCATGCTCCTAGGGCACCAGACATTGGCATTCTTAAAGGTAGCCGCAGCAGAGGTTGTTGGGATCTTTCCCCAAAGTGACTTCATTTTGTGGCCTGCCACCTGCTGCTCCTCTCCCTGCAGTCTGGCCGTCCCAGATCCACATGAACTTGGCAAACAACCCTGGCCAAGTACACCATAAGCCAGCAAACTGGCCATGCGTGTCCGCCTGGGCCAGGCAGCCATCACCCAGGGCCCGCCTCCACTCAGATCCTGGGCCAGGCTCTGGTGTCACACAGAGGACAGGTGAATGACTGGCCAGGGGTTCTGGGCTTTATTTAAAGCGACAAAGATGGCCACTTCTTATCCGTGGCAGCTCCACGGCTGCCACCCACCCTGATCATTGTCATGTTTGATTCTTGCAAAACTCTGGGAGACAGGTGGACAGGTGAGGAGCCTGGAGGAGGGGAGGGACTTGCTCAGGGGGACAGACTGGTAGCACTGAAACCCGAACCTGGACTTGGAGTGTTGGGTGGGAACCACAGGCTAATCTTTCTGAGAAAGCATCTGTGAGGAATTTATTTCCTTCCTTCCTTCTTCCCTCTTTCCTTTCCTCCCTCCCCTTCTCCTTCCTTACTCTCTCTTTTTAATTATTCATTTAATTTACTTGAGAGAGAGGGAGGGAGGGAGAGAATGGGCGCCCCAGGGCCTTCAGCTACTATAAACAAAATCCAGACACATGTACCACCTTGGGCATCATCTGGCTTACGTGGGTCCTGGGGAATTGAACCTGGGTCCTTTGGCTTTGCAGGCAAGCGCCTTAACTGCTAAGTCATCTCTTCAGCCCTCTTTTTTTTTTTTTTTTTTTTTTTTGAGGTAGGGTCTCGCTCTAGCTCAGACTGACCTGGAATTCACTATGTAGTCTCAGGGTGGCCTCAAACTCATGGCGATCCTCCTACATCTGCCTCCTGAACGCTGGGATCAAAGGTGTGTGCCACCACGCATGGCTCCTTTCTCTCTCTCTCTTTTTAATTCTTTTTTTTTAAATGAGAGCGAGAGAGAGAATTGGTGTTCCAGGGCCTCCAGCCACCGCAGTTGAATGCCAGATACGTGCACCACCTAGTGGGCATTCGCGACCTTGCTTGCTTGCGCCACCTTTGTGTGTCTGCCTTATGTGGGACCTGGAGCATCGAACATGGGTCCTTTTCTCCAGCCCTCTTTTGTCTTTTGGGAGGATTTTGCTGTGTAGCCCAGGCTGGACTTGAATTTCCAATAGTCCTCCTGTCTCAGCCTCCCGTGTGCTGGATTCCAGGTTGTACTACTATGCCCGGCTCCTCTGTGAGGAGTTTCCCGAAGGAGGGCCCGGCTCGGCTGTGTGTGTGGTGGGGGCGGGGGCTGAAGAGGCTCCTGGGCTTGGCAAGACCCTCGGGCCTGTCGCTCCCTCCTCCCTGCCATGGGTCCGGACGAAGGGACCTAATGGGGCAAATCCAGAGGCCGTGACCGAGTTGCGGCAGAGCTGTGTTCAGGCCCTGGACCCCTCCATTCTCACGTAGCCCCCTCCTCTGTCATGCTGACACTGGTATTAGGGCAGATGTGTGCCACGGTGAAGGGTCTCTGCCACAAGCCTTGAAGCCGGCTTCCCTGGGCCTCGCCCCCTTCCTCGTCACTGTTAGCTCCGTATTTGTCCAGCTGGGCTCTTCTTCAGAGTCTGGGGTGGACCCCTGGCTCAGGCCCTTTTGGGGACTAGGGGGCAGCAGGAGCGAGGAAGCTTGCAGTGGCACCCAGTGGATTCCATCCAGGCCGATCCATATGTCGGGCCCCAGGTGGATCAGCTGAAGCTCAAGGTCAGCCGCCTGGAGGAAGAGTGTGCCGCGCTGCGGAGGGCCAGGGGACCCCTGCCTGCCGCCGAGGAGAAGGAGAAGGAGTCGGACGGTGTGGACCTGCTCTCAGAGCTGCGGGCTGAGAACCAGAGGCTGATGACGTCACTGCAAGAGCTCCAGGAAGGTCTGCAGCAGGTAGGAGGCCAGCACCGGGCGCCAGCGCAGGGGTCACCAGGGAGGCAGACCCCTGTGGCTCACCACCCTCCAGCCAAGGCTAGGAGGTCAAGGGCTTCAGAGCCAGGAGGCTGAGGTCTCACACCACCTGGGCCCACTTCTCAAATGAAGTTCTCCGTTGCTGTTCACAGGGGTTCAGTCTGCGGTTGGTGGGTGACCTGCAAAGGTCTCGGAACCCCCATGAAATTACAACCTGGTGCGAGCATTTTCTTGGGGAGAGGGCCCCTAATTTTCCTTTATGCAAGGTTAGAGGTCAAACCCAAGGCCTTGTGCATCCTAGGCAAGACTCTGTGCCACTGAGATGCTAGCAGCCCTCCCTAGATTTTTTTATTTTTGAGGCGGGGTCTCACTTTAGCTTAGGCTGACCTAGAACTCATTCTGTAGACCAGGATGGTTTCAAACTCAGGGCCATTCTCCTGTGTCAGCCTCCTGAGTGCTGAGATTATAGACATGATCCTCCATGCCTGACTGGTATTAGGCTTTTTTTTTTTTTTTTTAAGAGAAAGCAAGAGAGAGAGAATTGGCACGCCAGGGCCTTAGCCACTGAAATCGACCTCCAGATGCTTGTGCCACCTAATGGGCATGCACGACCTTCCACGTGCCTCATATTTGTGTGTCTGGCTTATGTGGGATCTGGAGAGTCAAACATGGGTCCTTAGGCTTCTCAGGCAAGCACCTTAACTGCTAAACCATCTCTCTATCCCAATCTTAGGCTTAAAAATTTATTTATTTATTTGAGACACAGAGAGAGAGAGAGAGAGAAAGGGAAGGAGAGGAGGAGAGAAAGAAAGAGAGCATGGGCACACCAGGGCCTCTCACAACTGCAAACAAACTCCAGATGCATGCACCACCATGTGCATTTGGCTTACATGAGTTTTGGGGAATCAAACCTGGACCTTTAGACCTCCAAGCCATCTTTCCAGCCAGCCTCAGGATTTTTGAGACAGACAGGGTCTCACTGGGTGGCCCTGGCTGGCCTGAACTTGATTCGCAGAACTAACTGGGCTTGAACTTACAGTGCTCCTCCTGTCCTTGGCTCCCAAGTGCGATTATAGGCATGAGGCACTAATCCTGGCTGTCCTAGGTTTTTCTCTCTCTTTTTTTATGAGAGAGAGATGGGGCGGGGGGGAGAACTGGTACAGCAGGGCCTCCAGCCACTGCAGTCAAACTCCAGATGCGTGCACCACCTTGTGTGCGTGTGCGGCCTGGTGCTTGTGTCACCTTGCGCGTCTGGCTTACGTGGGACCTGGAGAGTAGAACATGGGTCCTTAGGTTTCACAGGCAAACACCTTAACCGCTAAGCTATCTCTCCAGCCCTGTTTTTGTGTTGTTTTTTTTTTTTTTTTTTTTTTTTTTTTGGATTTTCGAGGTAGGGTCTCACTCTGGTCCAGGCTGACCTGGAATTCACTGTGTAGTCTCAGGGTGGCCTCGAACTCACGGTAATCCTCCTACCTCTGCCTCCCGAGTGCTGGGATTAAAGGCGTGCGCCACCACACCCAGCTCTGTTTGTTTTGTTTTGATAGGGTTCTTACTGTGTACCCCGGGCTGGTCTTGAACTCATGATCCTACTGTTTCAAGCCTCTGAGATTATCGTGCTGTACCACCAGCCCTGACTTTCCTGGAATTTGTAGAGGAGTCTTACCTCGAAGAGGCGGCAACTGTCCTAGGTCTAGGTTGTCCCAGGGCTTGCTGGATGTCCCACGGCAAGTCTGTGGCAGTGAGGGTCTGCCTACTGGCCACCGTTTACCACATGAAGTGGGAGAGGTGTGTCTGTGTAGTTTGTGGGCTTGTGGGTGTCTAGCTGCAGTGTGAGTGTGGAGGCTGGATCTTGGGCTCAGGGCCAACCCCCTGATGGCTTTTTGACAGAGGGGTAGGAATAGACCTTGGGGATATCCAACCATCTACTGCCCTGGGTGCTAGGTGGGGCCAAAATAAGCAGTGAGTGTGGTTTTGCTTAGGACTGTGGTCCTGGCTGCGTTTGAAGTAGACCCTCACCCGTTCATCTCCCGGGCTCCACGTGCCCACCGAAGACAGCTGGGCTGGTGGAGCCATGGCCGCTGTCCACACAGGGGAGCCGAAGTTTATGAAAGTCCAGGTCTGAAGCCAAGACGGCGGAGCTAGTAGATCTAGTGGGGCCGAGGGCCGAGGGCCACGTGTCTCCCTTGCACCCATGCCCGCAGCGGGCCCGGGGGCGGGGCACGTGCGGAGGCTGCCCACACTCTCTCTGCAGGAGGTGAACCGGCCGGGGGCGGCGGGCTCCGAGCGCATCTTGCTGGACATCTTGGAGCATGACTGGCGCGAGGCGCAGGACAGCAGGCAGGAGCTGTGTCAGAAGCTGCATGCGGTGCAGGGCGAGCTGCAGTGGGCAGAGGAGCTGCGGGACAAGGTGGGCAGCCCCTGCCTGGCCTCCCATCCCCACCCCGCTCCACTGTCCCTCGCTGATGCCCTGGCCTGGGAGGAGAGGCCACCACACATCACCATTACTGTGGCCGGCCCGCCCTGGGCGACTCTGATAGGCCCTGTGTGGACAGTATGCATTCATTTGTTTTCCTGTATCAGTGGGAACCTTCTAGACACCCCAGAGCTATTAGAGAGGAAGGCTGAGTCCCATGTCCCCGGGAGCGTGCTTTGCAGCAGGGAGCGGGTTGCCCACGTATGCAACTCTGAGGCAAGTTAGGCACCAGGACCGTAGACAATAATGCCAGAAAAGAAGCTGAGAAGGCTCGGGGGGAGGGAGGTTTGAGGTTCCAATGAGAGGCCAAGGTTGTCATGGACGTCCATGGGCGTTGATGGGAAGGCAGTGACTGGGGTCATATTGCTGGGAAAGTGGGCACTCGTCACTGGCCTCTGGCTTCTGGCTAGACTTGCCAGCTCCTTCTCGTGGCTGAGCTCGCCCCACCCGCCCCGCCCGCAGTACCTGCAGGAAATGGAGGACCTGCGGCTCAAGCACCGCACGCTGCAGAAGGACTGTGACCTGTACAAGCACCGCATGGCCACCGTGCTGGCCCAGCTGGAGGAGATCGAGAAGGAGAGGGACCAGGTGAGCCGCAGCTCACTTCGTGGCAGGGTCTGGTTCAGGGGGTCGAGGTAGACGACGAGGAGGAGGGGCCAGGACTGGCATTGCCAGAAGAGACATCCACAGTGTGCTGGTCAGTGGAAGATAGGGCTGGCAGGCCTGGGAGCCCCAGGTAAGGGTCTTCGTGTGTACCTGAGCAAGCCCGTCTGCATGCTGCGATGCAAAACCCGGATCTCAGATACTCGCTGGTCTGTCTGGGCCTCAGAGTCTCCCAGAAACCAGCTGTTCATTGCACAGGCCCCGGAAGGGACTGGGGCTTACAGGAAGTTATACGTCGGAGTAAGCCTCGGACCCTTGGTACATGAGACTGTGGCAGGAAGCTCTGCTTTTTCCTGGAATCCATGACGTCACCAGCCTTAGACTCTGACCTCAGTGCTTCATCTGAGCTCCACTAACAGTGATCCTTCATTCTTTTTTTTTTTTTTTTTTGTCTGTCTTTCTTTTCTTTTCTTTTCTTTCTTTCTTTTGATTTTTCGAGGTAGGGTCTCACACTAGCTTAGGCTGACCTGGAATTCACTATGTAGTCTCAGGGTGGCCTCGAACTCTCTGCGATCCTCCGACCTCTGTCTCCCAAGAGCTGGGATTAAAGGCGTGCGCCACCATGCCATCTTTCTTTCGAGGTAGGGTCTAGCTCTGGTCCAGGCTGATCTGGAATTCACTCTGTTGTCTCCTCTCCTACCTCTGCCTGCAAAGGGCTGGGATTTAAAGCATGTGCCACCATGCCTGGCCATCATTTTTATTTATTTTGTTGTTGTTGTTCTTTCTTTCTTTCTTTCTTTTTTTTTTTTTTTTGTTTTTTGTTTTTTGTTTTTCGAGGTAGGGTCTCACTCTAGCCCAGGCTGACTTGGAATTCACTATGTAGTCTCAGGGTGGCCTCGAACTCACGGCGATCCTCCTACCTCTGCCTCCCGAGTGCTGGGATTAAAGGCATGCTCCACCACACCCGGCTTTTTCTTTTCTTTTTTGAGGTAGGGTCTCACTCTAGCCCAGGCTGGCCTGGAATTCACTATGGAGTCTCAGGGTGGCCTTGAACTCACAGAGATCCTCCTACCTCTGCCTCCTGACTGCTGGGATTAAAGGCGTGCGCCACCACGCCCGCTTGTTGTTGTTCTTTTAAAAATATTTTAGTTATTTATTTGCAAGGAGAGAGATGGTATGGGCAAGCTAGGGCCTCTTATGCGGCACATGAGGTTCAGATGCATGCGTCACATTGTGAATCTGACTTTCCATGGGTACTGGAGAATTGAACCCTAGTTACCAGGCTTTGCAGGGCTTTAGCCGCAGAGCCCTCTCCGCCGCCCGGTCCTTTGTCTTCATCTCTGTTTTCTCTGTCAAGGACAAGGCTGGCACGGAGGAGGGACCTGAAAGTATTTGCTGATGGAGAAATTCTCAAGAGTCTTGGCTCTGTGTCCCTGGCACCACAGCCCTTGTTTCCTGCTGAGGCTGCAGGGTGGTCTGGCACCCTGGGCCTGGGCCTCCTGGCTGTGGTCCACTGTGAGCTCCCTGGGGGCCCTGAGAGTGCAGCTCTGGGCTTCATCCCTGGCGTCGTGACTCCGGCGCACTGAGGCAAAGTCCAGCCGTGGCCTGTCACTAGGTCATTCTCCTGGGCCTCTGGCCCCAGCTCCCTCAGAGGGAGTAGGTGTGTGTGTGTGTGTCGGCGGGTTGGGGGACATGTCTAGGCCACAGGCTCATCTGTCAAGGGCCTGTCATTTGTGGATACAGCAGGCTGAGTTGGACTCGCGACTCCAGCATGGACCAGGATGCTGTGACTAAAGTCGGGTATACAGTGGCCTCTTGGAAGCAACCAAGGTTGTTCCAGGGGAATGATGTGTCTGGTCTCCGTAGTTGGTCTGCCCTGCTAGGGTCAGTTCTGTCCCTGCTGGCCTCATTTCTCCGTCTGTAAGTGGGAAGAGCAGTGATAGGTCCCGCTTAGTCAGCGTGTGTGGAGATGAAATGAACTGATACTTAGGGGTCTGGCATACAGGAAATGCTCCAGCACGTGATAGATAGCACCATTCTTTTTTAAATTTTATTTCAGAGAGAGAGAGACAGACAGACAGACAGACAGAGACAGAGAGAGAACTGGCACACCAGGGCCTCAGCCACTGAATTCGAACTCCAGATGCCTGCGCCACCTAGTGGGCATGTGCGACTTTGCGCTTACCTCACCTTTGTGCGTCTGGCTTATGTGGGATCTGGAGAGTTGAACATGGGTCCTTAGGCTTCGCAGGCAAACGCCTTAACCGCTAAGCCATCTCTCCAGCCCAGGTGGCCAGGGATGCTCCCTTCCTCAGTGTTTACCGCCCCCTCCCCGCTCCTCCTCCCTTCAGGCCATCCAGAGCCGAGACCGCATCCAGCTACAGTACTCCCAGAGCCTGATTGAGAAGGACCAGTACCGCAAGCAGGTCCGGGGTCTGGAAGCCGAGCGCGATGAGCTGCTCACCACGCTTACCAGCCTGGAGGGCGCCAAGGCCCTGCTGGAGGCACAGCTGCAGCGGGCCCAGGGGGGCTCCTGCCTCAAGGTGAGTGGGGCCACCAGTATAGCATTGTGGGGTGCCCAGGCAGACCCGGGCCTCAAGGTGAACGTATCCTGACTCCAGGCTGGGACTCGGGTGCCAGTGCCTGCTCAGGGCTGGGGACGTGTGGGCATTGGTGGCAGAAGCCTTATCTGGCGTTTCCCATGGGGGTACTGCCAGAGGTTTGCACCTGGAAGGTGTGAGCTGACAGCAGTATGGGCCATGCAGGTCTCTTGAGTTTCTGGGCTGCTCCTGGGAAGTAAGGGGAGTCTGTTTACACTGGGGGCCAGCCTGGTTGCCTGAGGGCTTGTAAACTCCTTGGACTGCAAAACTGGGCCTCAGAGACAGCTAGTTTAGCATGGATCTCCCCCAGAGCCCAGCTGCTCTAAATCCCTTCACAAGGCTGGAGAGATGGCTTAGCGGTTAAGCGCTTGCCTGTGAAGCCTAAGGACCCCGGTTCGAGGCTCGACTCCCCAGGACCCACGTTAACCAGATGCACAAGGGGGTGCACGTGTCTGGAGTTCGTTTGCAGTGGCTGGAGGCCCTGGCACACCCATTCTCTCTCTCCTCTATCTAGCTCTTTCTGTCTGTCGCTCTCAAATAAATAAATAAAAATAACAAACAACAAATAAATAAATCCCTTCACAGCACAGGACCAGAGAGGGTCTGGGGCTTGTGGGAGGTCACACAGCCAAGCAGCCCTGCACGGCAGCCCCCGACCCTTGTCTTTGGGCTCCAGTGCGGAGCTCTGCCTTTGCCTGTCTTGAATGGCTTGCGATGAACCTGTGGGCCTGGCATGAGTGCAGTGTGGCCTGGAGGAAGAGGAGAAGGCTCGAGTATGTGGCCTCTCATTTGTTAGAACCTCAGTGCTCTGGGGTTAACACAGATCTCCCAGCTAGGTAGAGATGGTTTTCCCCATCCAGCTCCCTGGTTCTCCTGAGTCCCCGAATTGTAAATCCAGGAATGTGTCACTGTCCGGCCCCGGGGCCTTTGCACACACTCCCCAGCCCGCCTTCTCTAACTGTACCTACTTGGCATTTCCATATCCTTGGGGCTTCCTTTCAAACTCTGCTTCTCCTGCAAAGCCCCGGATGCCCCGGGCAAGGGGAGGTCTTGCATGTGCCTCTGTGTGCCTTCCTTCTGGGGTCATTTTGTTCTGGCTCCCAGCTCTTCCCTGAAGGCCTGGGGCCTCCCCGAGGGCTGGTGTCTGCCACCCTGTGCCCAGCTTCTCCCTTGCCTGGCATGTGGCAGGTGCTTGGTACTTTTGTGGCTGGTCTGGGCTCAGCCTTCCTCATCCACCTCCTCCCTGGCCTTGACCTCTTTCAGGCCTGCACCTCCTCGCACTCCTTGTGTTCGAACCTCAGCAGCACCTGGAGCCTCAGTGAGTTCCCCTCCCCACTGGGAGCCCCAGAAGCCACCTCGGGAGAAGCTGGAGGATCGGAGCCTCATACCTCGGTAAGATGCCGCCCAGCTCCAAACCGTGGGGAGCCCACGACGTTCCTATAATCACCCACATCGACAGCTGCTGCACTTGGCAGGCAAGGACGGCGGAGGCCTAGGACCCCCCTTAAGCTCCCCCAGAGCTGACAGGTGTGGGGAGCCCTCGCCCCCTGCACTCTCTCCTCCACGCTTCTCTGTTGTTGGCCCTGGGTCTCATCTGTGGACGGGCACAAGCCAAGTGTGCTGAGACCTGGGATGGCTTGGGACAGGGAGTGACCAGGCCCTGTCCTGTGGTTGCAGGAAGAAGCCACAGACAGTGAGAAGGAGATCAACCGCCTCTCCATCCTGCCCTTCCCTCCCAGCGCCGGCTCCATCCTCCGCCGGCAGCGTGAAGAGGACCCAGAGCCCCATAACAGGTGAGCAGGAGTCCCCGAGGGAGTGTTTTCTGGGGTCTGAGTACCGCCCACCTCTCCGGAACCCAGCCGCTACTTTCAGGTGCAGTGATTCCCTCCTCTGGCTCCCTGAAGTGGCCAGGGCCCTGGAAACTCCTGGTCTAAGGAGGGACCAAGTCAGTGGTCAAGACAAGGTCAGAGAGCAGAGGGCTTAGGGAAGCCCAGCTACCTGGTGGAAAAGCCACTGTGGGTGGTCTGAGATCTCAAAGATCTTCCATCCTGGGGGAAGTCTGGTGGCCCAGGTGGGAGAAATAGAGAATGTTTCTAGTGCTGGGGCCCAAAGCAAGAAAGCCAGGCCCCAGCCTCGGGCATCAAGAGCAGACAGGCCAAAACACCCAGGTCACATCTGAGCAAGTGGGAGATTTCTTGGCTCTGTCCCTGTCCCTGTCCCTGTCACTGCCTACCCTAAGTGTCCTCGTATTTTATTTTATTTTTTTAGAGAGAGAGAGAGAGAGAGAGAGAGAGAGAGAGAAGGGAGAAAGAGAATTGGCACACCAGGGCCTCAGCCACTGAAATTGAACTCCAGATGCCTGCGCCACCTAGTGGACATGTGCAACCTTGCACTTTGTGCATCTGGCTTATGTGAGATCTGGAGAGTCGAACATGGGTCCTTAGGCATTGCCAACAAGCGCTTTAACCACTAAGCCATATCTCCAGTCCAGTGGCCTCTTTTCTTTTCTTTTGTTTGGTCTCAGGGTGGCCTAGAACTCACAGTGATCCTCCTACCTCTGCCTCCCGAGTGCTGGGTTTAAAGGCATGTGCCACCACACCCAGCTCAATGGCCTCTTAAAAAAAAATTATTTATTTCTTTGCAAGGAGAGAAAGAGAGAGACTGTAAACGGGTGTGCCAAGGCCTCTAGCCTCTGCAAATGAACTCCAGATGCATGTACCACTTTGTGCATCTGGCTGTATGTGGGTACTGGGGAATCGAACCCAGGTCGTTTGGCCTTGGCAGGCAAACACCTTAACTGCTGAGCTATCTCTCCAGCCCTCTAAGTGACCTCTTGATGGGAGTCTGCGATGCACATGGGCTTATCCGAGTGACCCTACCTAGGCATGTGATGAACAGGAAGTCCATCTCGGAGCTGGAAGAGTGGACCGTAGCCAGGGACTTTGAGGGGCGGAGGGAGGTCTGGGCAGGAGGAATTGAAGTTGCTGGCTTTGAAGAACAGGCCAGCTGTGGGACCGCTGTGGCAGAGGCCAGGACCTTAACTCCTTGCAAGCACTATGACTTAACGGGCGCTGGGTGGCTCCGGTGGCGTGGCTGGAGCAAGAGGGGACGTAGTGCAGCTGGGTCTCATCCACTGCCCCGCCCCTCTCTCTGTCCAGGGCCTTCAGCAGCATGTCCGACATCACAGGTAACTCCCCAGGGCCCTTGGGCAGACTGCCTTCCAGGAGGTTTCTGGAAGCCCTGTCTGGCCTGTGGCCTCCCCTCTTCTCCCTCCCCACCCCCACCAGCTGTGTTATGCTTCTGGCCAGGCTGGGAGGTTGCTTGGGAGGCTGGATGGGGGGGGGGTGGTGTGGATGATTTGGGCCAGGTCCTCACCCCTGCTCCTGGGAGCCCCAGCCTGACAAAGGCTGTCAGTTATCTTGCTGAACCCTAATCTCACTCTTCTTCCCCAGGGAGTGTGACCATTAAGCCCTGGTCCCCAGGCCTGTCTTCCTCCTCTTCCTCTGATAGTGTGTGGCCTTTGGGAAAGCCCGAAGGCCTCTTGGGCAGGGGCTGTGGCCTGGACTTCCTCAACAGGTAGGTGGCTTCTTGGAAGGTGGAGCAGGGGGCTAGATGTCACCACATGACTTAAGAGAGGCAGGGAGCAGCCGACCACACCTCTGTTTTAGGAATCTGCGGAATGGTAGAGTCTTACATTATTATTTTATTTCAGTCCTGACACTACTGTATGTGGTCTGGGTGACTTACCTGGTCACTTCTCCCTGTGCCTCAGTTTTCTCCGTGGCCAAGGGGGACAGCCGTCTGTTCTGCACATGAGTGTCTCAGGACACAGCAGTAGCTACTCATGCCACCCTTGTGCCAGCCTCGGGCTCACTGGTCCTGCTGGCTCGGAGCTCCCGGCAGAGCCACACAACTAAGGTTCTTCTGTGGCCCATGCTGGGGCCGCAAACAGAAGTCACAAAATGTTAGTCTAGAGAGCCCTGCAGATGACCGGGCTCTGTCCATGGGGGAGGGGTGGGGAGATGAAGGGGTCACGCTGTGAACATGACCTTTGAACTCAGAGTAGCTGTGCAAGGAGCAGGAGTCTGGCAGGGACTTTCTTGGAGCCTTTGAGGAGGGAGCGGGGAGATGGGAGGTGAAGGTCGACTGGATGATCCCCACTGGGCTCTGTGAGTCAGGCTGGGCACCTGTGGACTTTGGCTCATACTGGAAGTGAGGCCTGGGAGGGTTCAGCTGCTGGTTCCTTTACTGCTGGGACCTACGCAGTTGTTCTGATTATCCACGTTCCCGTAATGCATGAAAGGATGGCTCAGAGAGGTTAAGGAACTTGCCCAAAGCCACACAGCCGAGAAATACCAGGGCCAGGTCCTCAGGGTCCTGATGAGAACTTGCGTTTGGGGAAGGACCTGGGGAAAGTGGGATATGGGATGCTGGCTGTGGGACGGTCAGGCCTCACAGAGGAACCAGGGTCCTCCTGTCTCCTAGAGGTAGCTTGGCCAGGCTGGTGTCCAGGCCCTGCCCCCACTGCAGTCAGGCAGCAGGCCCAGGGTGACATTGTTTCTGTCTGCTCAGGACGCGCTTCTGGGGGAAGGGGCGGAGGCGCCTCCCTTCCTGCCTGCCTCGGCCCTTCCTCCAGCCTGGCCTGCAGCAGGGGCCCTGGCAGCCTTCCAGGGGGCTCCAGGATGCTGGGCAGGGAGTGGAGGCTCCGGCCTAACCCTGCCTGGGCTGGCGGGTCACCTAACAGCCCGTGCTCTGCTGGGAGGAGGGAGCTGGAGAAAGAGCACAGATTGGGCTGTGGACAGGGGTGGCTGGGAGAGATAGGGGGACAGGCCAAGAGGGAGGTGATAGCGCTAAGTAACCGAGCCGTGCAGGCCAGGGTGATCTGCCTGGGTTCCGGGAAGGGGGCGTGGCGTGTGTGTGTGGGGGGGGGGTGAGGGGAAAAGCCCTTTGCATTTCAGATCTTGGCTGTTTCTTGCTACCTTGGAGTTGACTGAGGAGGCCGCTTAATTTCCTAGTGCCTCAGTGTCCTGCAGGCTGTGTGGAATCAGGCCACCACAGTGCCTGTCCCCTGCCTGGGTCATCCTTAGGGCTCCTCAGGTCCTTCTAGAGGGCCTGGGACAGGACCTGGCTCATAGCTCTTGGGGATTTCTGCTGCTGACAGCCTGTGTCACCTCTCTGGTGGCTTTGCAAGTCTCCTTCTCTTTCTTTCTTTCTTTCTTTCTTTCTTTCTTTCTTTCTTTCTTTCTTTCTTTCTCTCTCTCTCTCTCTCTCTCCCCCCCCTTTCCTTCCTTTTCTTCTTTTCTTTCTTTCTTTCTTTTCTTTTGGTTTTTCAAGGTAGGGTCTCATTCTAGCCCAGACTGCCCTGAAACTCACTCTGTAGTCTTAGGCTGGCCTTAAACTCATGGTAATCCTCCTACCTCTGCCTTCTGAATGCTGGGATTAAAGGCATGTGCCACCACACTAGGCTCTTTTCCCTTTTGTTGGTGCAAGTATGTGTGTGTAAAAGTGTAGGTTCGTGCATGTGTGTGCACACATCACAGGTTGGAGTCAGTCAGGTGTCTTCCTTCATTGCGTTCAACCTAGAGCTCACCCGTTGGGCCATACAGTGAACCCCAGGGATTTCCTGTGTCTCCCTCCCCAGCTCTGGCATTACAGGCCCTCACTACCATGCCTGGCATTTTCCGTGGGTACTGGGCATCCAAACTCAGGTCCCTATGCTTGTGTGGCAAGCAATTTACCCACTGAACCATCTTCCCAGCTCTGCCCCCACCATGTTTGTTTGTTTTTTATTGTTGGTTTTGTTTTGTTTGAGACAGGGTCTCATGTAGCCTGGGCTGGCCTCAAATTTTCTTTTCTTGTTTTTTTTTTTTTTTTCAGTGTAGGGTCTTGCTGTAGCCCAGGCTGACCTGGAATTCACTCAGTAGTCTCAGGGTGGCCTTGAATTCACAGCGATCCTCCTACCTTTGCCTCCCAAGTGCTGGGATTAAAGGTGTGGGCCACCATACCTGGCTTAAATTTTCTTTTTTAAAAAGTATTTATTTAAAGCCAGGCATGGTGGTGCACACCTTTAATCCCAACACTTGGGAGGCGGAGGTAGGAGCATTGCTGTGAGTTTGAGGCCACCCTGAGACTACATAGTGAATTCCAGGTCAGTCTGAGCTAGAGCCTAGAGCAAGACTCTACCTCGAGAAACCAAATATATAATTTATTTGGGAGAGAGAGAGAGAGAGAGAGAGGCAGATAGAATTGAACCTGGGTCTTTTGGCTTTGCAGACCTTAACTGCTAAGCCATCTCTCCAGCTCTGGCTTCAGACTTTCTGTGTAGCCGAGAATGACTTTGAATTTCTGATCCTCCTACCTCCACCTCATGAGTGTTGGGAATATAGGCATGAACCATCCCACCCAGTTTTATGCAGTGCTGGGCACTGAACTCGGGCTTCATGAGTGCTAGGCAAGCACTCTAGCCAACTGAGCCACATCTTTAGCCCAGGCCACTTTTTAAAAATTACATATTTAAAAAATTTTTATTTATTTACTTGCAAGCAGAGAGAGAGAGAGAGAGAGAGAGAAGAGAGACAGAGAGAATGGGCCTTCAGCCGCTGCAAAATGAACTCCAGATGTGTGCACCACTTTGTGCATCTGGCTTTGTGTGGGTGCTGGGAAATCGACTTCAGGTTGCTAGGCTTTGTAGGCAAGCGCCTTAATGGCCAAGCCATCTCTCCAGCCCCGCGGGCCACTACTTTTTAAAGTTCTGCTGTACAGTTGAGAAGTCAGAGCTTGGAGGGGTAAATGGCTCCACGTCACGAGCCTCGGGTTGCTGGAATGTGCTTTCTGCCGTTGGGCGTCGTGCGTGCGTCCCTTAGCCTCCCAGCTGCCCACTGTGCCTCTGTGTGCTGGGCAGAGCAGGGGGACAGGGGTCGTCAGGGGCTCTGGAATGCCTGGCTGGATGTCTGGGTGTGGAGAAGGTGGGGAAGAGTCCGAGAGTAAAGCGAGGTGCTGGGTGTTGAGACAGTATTAAAGGAAGCTGGGGTGCCATCTTCTGGCAGAGCCCTGAACCCTGCTTTTCCTTGCTCACATGGTCCCAGGTATCTCTGGAACCTTCTGTCCTTGCACAGAGAGAGCTCTAATAGTCTGCCTGACTCCGCCACTCACCAGCAGCTGTGCCACCCTTGGCAGGTGACAACTTCTCCGTTCCTCAGTTTCCCTCAACCCTAACATGAAGTGATCACAGTCGTGGGGCTGTCAAAGGGTAAAATGCCTTTCGTCTGTGACATCTTCAGTCCCAGCATCCCAGGTCCCTGGCTGGTGCACAAAGAGGCCACATACACATCCTGGTGCCCTTCCCACGGTGCCCTGTGGGCAGGGGCGCTCTGGGGCCACGTGGCCTGTGATCTGCGCGCGTGTGTGCAGGTTGGCATGCCGTGTGCGCACGTCTGTGGAGACCGGGTCTCTGTTGCTCTTCTGCCTTATTTTTCTGAGCCAGAGTCTCATTGAACACAGAGCTACACATTTTTTTTTTTTCCCTCAGTTACACTGCCTGACCTGGGAGCCTTAGTCATTCTCTTGTCTCTCCCCCTTTCCTCCCTAGCCATGAGATTACAGACACGTGTGGCCGGGTCTTTTTTTTTTTTTTTCTTTTGGTTTTTCAAGGTAGGGTCTTGCTCTAGCCCAGGCTGACCTGGAATTCACTATGTAGTCTCAGGGTGGCCTCAAATGGTGATCCTCCTACCTCTGTCTCCCAAGGGCTGGGATTAAAGGCATGGATAATCATAGGTCTGAAGTCATGCATGAGCCCACCATCCAGTGACCTGGGAGGGTCAGGATTATGTTTTCTGTCTCCTAGTCCACAGAGGGACTGTGGAGAGCCTTCAGTTTCCATGTCTGCCTGCGTTTTCCACCCATCGGACCCTCACACCCCCAGGAGCAGAGGGGTGCTGTCCTCACCCTTGTATGGAAGCAGTAACCGAGACTGAAGCAGCTGATCTCTTTGCACAATCCAGGGCACAGTTTATGTGGAGTTTAGAGCCTCCTAGAATATATGCCAGCGGCTGGCAAAGTGGGTCTCGGCTCCTGTTCTGTCCGGTCCTTTCCACCTCACCTGGATGAACTGTGACGGTCCCCACGAGCCTGGCTCTGTGGTTTGGCACAGGGCGGGGAGGGCACAGCGGGGTTGATCCCGGCTGTAGCCCTTGAGGGTGTGGGGAGGCATTGCACGGGCCGCCTCTCCTTTCCAGCTAGCCTATCCTCCCCCACTCTTCATGGCCAGGGGCTCATGGGAGGGACTTGGGGTCCATTTGTGTCTGAGGCCTACTAGTCCATATCCAGGTACAGCAGGACTGAGCCACCACGGGAATCTTGCTGCCTCTCTGTCTCTGGTCGGTGGCCCACAGTCCCCACCAGTGTAAGGTGGTGGTGGTGGTGGTGGTGGTGGGGTTAGTGGACTCCAGAGGCTGGCTGGCCCCAGCTGATTTTTCTGGGAGCTTGCTCAGCATGTTGAGTTGGTAACCAGGGCAAGGAGCTGAATGTGGTGCCCGGTACCACCTGCTGCTGCTGCTGGTGTTAAACCCTCCATAAGTCCCATGCTCTATGTTCAACATCTTTGCCGGAGCCCTGTCATCCGGGAGCCCTGTCTCTCCGTCTGTCATGGAAGTGTCTTCACTAGGGTTAGCCCAGCTGCGTCTTTCCTGGGGACTTCCCACCTGCCCCGTGCTCCAGTGTGGCTATAGGGGGCTGGGGTCTCCCCGGGGTGCTTTCCTCCTTGGACTATTGGCTCCACCAATCAGTGCTCATCCCTAGTTTAAGCTTTACTCCACCCCAGCTCTGGGGAATGGGGCCTCACCTCTCTCTCTTCCATCCTGGCTGAGCCAGGCCCTGGGCATGACAGACTTCGGGTTTGGTGCTACGGATACCAACTGGGTGGCACAGATGTCTGATCCTGAAGGCCTTTCTGATAGGCAGACTAGAAGAGAAGACGCCAGACCCTGGCAAGGCTAGTTGGCATGCGCCTGTGGTCAGCTACACTCACTGGGTGCCAGGGTCTGGGAGGGAGAGACTGTGTTTGACTTAAACTTTAAAAAAAAAATTCATCAGTTAGTATGGGTGTCTTTGTGTGTGTATGGGGGGGGGAGAGTATATGGGCATGCCAGGCTCTCCTGCCACTGCCAGCGAATGTCAGATGCATGTGCCACTTATTTTATTTTTTATTATTTCATTATACTTATTTATTTATTATTTATTTGTTTGTTCGAGGTAGAATTTCACACTAGCCCAGGCTGACCTGGAACTCAACTATGTAGTCTCAGGATGGCCTCGAACTCATGGCGATCCTCCTACCTCTGCCTCCCGAGTGCTGGGATTAAAGGCCTGCACCACCACGCCCGGTTTATTTTATTATATATTTTATATTTTTACTTACTTTTTTCCAAATTTTTATTAACTACTTCCATGACTATAAAAAATAGCCCCCTGGTAATACCCTCCCTCCCCCACTTTGCCCTTTGAAACTCCATTCTCCATCATATCCCCTCCCCATCTCAATCAGTCTCTTTTATTTTGATGTCACGATCTTTTCCTCCTCTTATGATGGTCTTGTGTAGGTAGTGTCAGGCACTGTGAGGTCATGGATATCCAGGCCATTTTGTGTCTGGAGGGAGCACGTTGTAAGGAATCCTACCCTTCCTTTGGCTTTTGCATTCGTTCTGCCACCTCTTCTGCATTAGACCCTGAGCCTTGGAAGGTGTGATAGAGATATTGCAGTACTGAGCACTCTGGTCACTTCTTTCCGGCACTATGATGCCTTCTGAGTCATCCCAAGGTCACTGCCATCTGAAAAGAGAAGATTCTCTACCAAAAGTGAGAGTAGCATTAATATAAGGGTATGAATATTAAGAGAAGTGCTTACTGGGCACTTTGATAAGCATAGTATATACATTTAGTCAGATAGCAGCAGACGTTACATCCCTAGGGCTCATGACTATACCCCTGTTTTAAGTTTTCAGTATCAGGGATGTGTTCCCCCCCATGGAGCGGGCCTCCAGTCCAATTAGAGGGCAGTTGGTTTCCACCATGACAGATGAGCCACTATTGCACCCGTTGGCTCATTTGGCCTGGCTGGCCAAATCTAAGGCTTGCAGTGTCCACTGTTGAGTATCTTCACTGGTGATTTCTCTTTCTCCCATTGAACTGCATGCAGAATGGCTTCTTACAGTTTTCTGTCAGCTGGTCTACATGGAGGAGGTTATCAGCTCAGTTGCAGCAGGATTTCTCAGTGGCCTTGCAGCCCAAGTATGTGGAGTCTTCAGCAATAGGGTCTTAGCATCTATTCCTGGTGGGAAACCAAGGGCCTCGGCAATGGCCTATAATGTTTTGGGGGCATCAGGGACCTCCCTAGCCAACAACTCACTGGAAGGTATCCCATCCCTGGCACTGAAAATTTTTTAGCAACAATCTATGGCTCCTGAGTGTTCCATTGTCCAACAAAGTAGGATACCATTTGGTTTATTTATATCCTCTTAAATTATTTAAAAAAAAAACCCTTTTTTTAAGTTTTTATTTATTTACTTGAGAACGACAGACAGACAGAGAGAGAAAGAGGCAGATAGAGAGAGAGAATGGGCGCGCCAGGGCCTCTAGCCACTGTAAACGAACTCCAGACGTGTGCGCCCCCTTGTGCATCTGGCTAACGTGGGTCCTGGGGAATCGAGCCTCAAACCGGGGTCCTTAGGCTTCACAGGCAAGCACTTAACCGCTAAGCCATCTCTCCAGCCCAGTATCCTCTTAAATTTTGACTAGCCCTCCCTCCACCTTTCCTTTACTCAATCTCTTCTCCTGACCTCACTTTGGACCTTTTTACCCCCATTTTATTTATTTTAAATTTTTGGTTTTTCCAAGGTAGGGCCTCACCCTAGCCCAGGCTGACCTGGAATTCACTATGTAGTCTCAGGCTGGCCTTGAATTCATAGCAATCCTCTGGACCTCTGCCTCCCGAGTGCTGGGATTAAAGACGTGCACCACCACTCCTGGCTACCACATTTTGTGTCCAGCTTTATTGTGGGTGCTGGCTAATTGAATCCAGACTTTACAAGCAAACTCACTTAACTGCTGAGCCTTCCCCCCAGCCCCTGACTTGATCTTTGAATGAAGAGCAGGATTTCAGGGCAGGGGAGATGGGGAAGGGGACTCCAGGCTGTCGCAGCACAGGAGCAGCGGCCCTGGGTGGGGCCCATGGCACGCTTGGGAAGTGGAGTCACTGCTGATCTCCAAGGACCCTCAACTGAATCGCAGTAGGGAATGGACTCTCACGCCCATCTTCTCTGTCCCTTCTCAGGTCTCTGGCCATTCGCGTGTCCGGCTGGAGCCCCCCAGGGGGCCCAGAGCCCCAGGATAAGAGCCCAGATAGCCTGCCACTCCTTGGGGACAGATGGTCCGGGACAGTGGTGCGGAGGGTGCTGTCAGGGCCTGGGTCAGCCAGGACAGAACAGAGAGAGGTGAGGCCCTTTGCCCAGATTTGGGGGTGGGGTATGGCTTTGACTAGGGATGAGCACTGATTGGTGGAGCAGCATCTGTGGGCGGGGCTTCTATGGAGATGTTGCATCTCTGCCCAAGATGAACACTGGCTGGGTAGAGAGTGGGAGACGCGGTAGACTTACGGCCCCCAGACAAATCCCTCCCTCTAAAGTCACTCACTTCCCCCCTAGCCCAGGGCAGAAGGCGCTTGCCTAGAGGGCCCAGGCCTGGAAGCTGAGGCCCAGCAGAGGACCTTGCCCTGGAGCCAGGGCTGCACACTCCCCTACCTGCTGGACTCCAAGGGTAAGCGGGGCCTGTGGGAGGACCTCGGAACTCCGGAGTTTTAGCGGTCAGGGCCCATGGTTCAAGAGATGGCTTCTTTTGCCGGGCGTGGTGGCGCACGCCTTTAATCCCAGCACTGGGGAGGCAGAGGTAGGAGGATTGCCGTGAGTTCGAGGCCACCCTGAGACTACATGGTTAGTTCCAGGTCAGCCTGGGCCAGAGTTAAACCCCATCTCGAAGAAAAAACAAACAAAAAAAGATGTGTGTGGGGGCTCCTTTAGCCCAAGGTGTTGCTGGGAAAAGAGGGGCCTGAAGCAGATGCCCAAGCCTAGGTGTCCTGGTGCCCGGCAGGGCTGTGGCTGCTTCTGTACGCTCAGTACCAGCTCAGTACCACGGATAGAGCACTGTGTTAGGAGTCTGGATACCTGCCTTAAGTCCTGGTTCTGTCTTTGGTGGGCTTGGTGGCCCCACTCGGGTCCGAACTTCCTCTGTACTTGAAGGAAGATGGCCATGCTGGGCATATCTATGCCCCCAGGCCCACCTTTCGTCTCACCAGCCTTCTCTATACCTCCCATTCCAACCACACCCAGCCTGCCAGTCCTTCCATGAGGCCCTGGAGGCCTGGGCGAAAGAGCCAAGCACAGAACCCTTCTACATCCGAGCCAACCTCGCCCTGCCGAGCGGGCGGATCCCCACGCCCTTCGCGTGAAAGCACAAGAGATCCTGCGGCTGGTGGACCCTGCGTACAAGCGATGGCAGGAGTGGCTGTGCACCCGGGTTGACCCCCTCACGCTGAGAGACCTGGATCGGGGCACGGTGCCCAATTATCAGAGGTGATGGCAGCCGGGAACCTGGGATGGGGGCACCCGGAAGTGGCTCTTTCTCCTGGAATCCCCTCATTGCCTGCTGGGACAGGGTGGGGTTCACAGAGAGGGCATGGAGCTTGCTTTTCCCTGTAAGCGCATGACCTGACTCCCTCCACAGAGCCCAGCAGCTGCTGGAAGCCCAGGAAAAGTCCCTAACCTCCAGCAGACACCGGAGCCCCCGCAGTAATGTAAGCAGGGTGGCCTGGGGGGAATGGGACCACAAGGGTGGCATCCAAAGGGAGGGGCAGGTTGTGTGTCCTGGCAACCCTGGGTGAGGAGAGGAGGGAGAGGCCCAACTTGCTCCATCCTCCAATCTTTTATTTTTACATTCATTTCTAAAAAAATTTATTTATGAGGGCTGTTGCCTGCAAAGCCAAAGGACCCAGGTTCGATTCCCCAGGACCCACGTTGTTAGCCAGATGCACAAGGGGGGCGCATGCGTCTGGAGTTCGTTTGCAGTGGCTGGAGGCCCTGGTGCACCCATTCTCTCTCTCTCTCTCCCTTTTCTCTGTCAAATAAATAAATAAATAAAAATATTTAAAAAATTATTTATGAGAGAGAGAGAAAGAAAGAGAGAATGGGCACGCCAGGGCCTCTAGCCACTGCAAGTTAACTCCAGACACATTTGCCACCATGTGCATCTGGCTTACGTGGGTTCTGGGGAGTCAAACCTGGGTCCTTAGGCTTTGTAGGCAAAGGCCTTAACCACTAAGGCATCTGTCCAGCCCCAGTCTTTTTAATGATAGACAGAGAATGGGCACACCAGGGCCTTCAGCCACTGCAGTTGAACTCCAGATGCATGCACCACCTAGTGTGCATGTGCGACCTTGTGCATCTGTCTTATGTGGGATATGGAGGATCGAATGTGGGTCCTTAGGCTTTGCAGGCAAGCACCTTAACTGCTAAGCCATCTCTCCAGCCGTTTTTTTTACTTTTCAAATTTTTATTAACAACTTCCATAATAGTCCTTTTTTTTAAAGTAAAGACATATGAAAAAGCCATATAACCTACTACCTTTTTTTTTTTTTCTTTTTTGAGGTAGGGTCTCACTCTAGCTCAGGCTGACCTAGAATTCACTATGTAGTCACAGGGTGGCCTCGAACTCATGGCTATCCTCCTACCTGCCCTCCCAAGTGCTGGGATTAGAGGCGTGCGCCACCACGCCTGGCACCTACTACTTTTTAAAACATTTTTATTTATTTGAGAGAAAGATAGACAGAAAGAGGTAGAGAGGGACAGAAAGAATGGGAGCACCAGGGCCTCTAGCCAGTGCAAATGGACTCCAGATGCATGTGCCACCATCTGCATCTGTTTTGCATGGATACTGAGGAATTGAAGCTGGGTTCTTAGGTTTCACAGGCAGGTGCCTTAACTGCTAAGCCACCTCTTCAGACTCCACTTTCCAATTTTTTTTTTTTTGTTGTTGTTTCTTTGAGATAGGGTCTCACTCCTGTTCAGGCTGACCTGGAATTCACTATGTAGTCTCAGGGTGGCCTCGAACTCTCAGCGATCCTCCTACCTCTGCCTTCGAGTGCTGGGATTAAAGGCATGTGCCACCACGCCCAGCTCCATCCTCCAATTTTAAAAAATTATTTTACAAATATTTTATTTATTTATTTGAGAGAGAGAGGAAAAGAGAAAGAGAGAATGGGCGTGCCAGGGCCTCTGGCCACTGCAAATGAACTCCAGATGCATGCGCCCCCTTCTGCATCTGGCTTACGTGGGTCCTGGGGAATTAAAGGGGTCCTTGGGCTTCACAGGCAAATGCCTTCACCGCTAAGCCATTTACCTAGATCTATTTTTAAATTTTTAATTATGTTTATTGAGGGAAGTACACAGCCAAGGAAGGGCACCCACGTGGCTAGAGATCCCACATGGAGGGCCTGGAAAAAACTGGAAAGAAGAGATAGAAAAGAAAGTTCAAGGATCTCCTGTTCATGTGAGGAGCTGGAGGGGATAAAGAACCCATTCGGAGAGTAAGGGCTAGAGGGCCCTCCCGGCTGGGCCTGGGCTTGGGCGCAGCCAAGGGAAGTACTTACCCACAGCTGGAAGTTCCCAAGTGGTCAGAGACCATCCCCCAGTCTTAATTGGCCATGTGCCACATGCCCAGCAAATGGAAGAATGCTGGTTCCCTGTCCAGGGTGACTGAAAAATGGAACAAGATGGAGCGTGCCCAATGTCCTGTTGTGTGGCCAGCACACAGTGGGTCTGACATTCCCTTTCCCAGACCCTGGACAAGGGCTGGATCACTGCTGTGCCCCTGGGAAAGGAAGGATCCCAGATTATACTCCTGAGAAGGCCACATTTCTGGAGAGCTGGCAAGGAGTGTGGGCACGAGGCAGACTGTCCGGATTGCAGCCAGCCCTGCTGCTGCACGGCTGTGGACAGTCACCCGAACCTTTCCTGCCCTGCCTGTGGCTTTGGGTCCCATCCCTCATTTGCACAAGAAGGAGGTCGTTTGGACTGCCTCCCGGACACAATGCAGCGTCCTTAGTTCACGCACATCCTGGGCGCAGTGTCGCTCCCTGTGCGTGTTCCGTAAGCTGTCAGCCTTGGTCTGAGTAGTGCTGGTTTCATTAGTCTCAGTGAGATCTTCCTCCAGCGTCCTGCCAACACAATAGTTCATTAGGGGAACTGGGAAATGGCTTAGAGGTTATAGCCTTTGGCTCTGAAGCCAAAGGACCCGCGTTCGAATCCCCAGCATGCACGCAAGCCCGATGCACAAGGGGGCGCTCGTGTGGGCTAGAGCACCTGTATGCCCATTCCCTGTATCTGTCCCTGGGCTGGAGAGATGGCTTAAGCGGTTAAGCACTTGCCTGTGAAGCCTAAGGACCCCGGTTCAAGGCTCAATTCCCCAGGACCCACGTTAGCCAGATGCACAAGGGGGCGCACGCATCTGGAGTTCGTTTGCAGTGGCTGGAAGCCCTGGCATGCCCATTCTCTCTCTGTGTCTGTCACTCTCAAATCAATAAATAAAATAAACAAAAAAATTAAAAAAGAATAGTTCAGTAGAGGGGAGTCTGCCTGGGTGCTAGGCGGGGAGGTGAGGTTGTGTGCCGTAATAGACAGCTCCATGATGCTGGTACAAACACTCAATCAAACAGTTCAGAGGAGGAAGGGATTTGTTTCAAGCTGACAGATCCAGGGGAAGTTCCATCGATGGCGGAAGAAGCTGGCTCCCTTTCACAGGTCGAAGGAGAGCGAAACCACCACCAGCCCGCAAACACCAGAAAGCAGCAAGCCAAACTGCTCTCTTACACCTTTGGGCTGGAATTCAGATCTCCCCTCTCCCCCAGCGACTCCTTAGGGCTGGACTGCAGGATGCACCTCCAGTGACATCTCTAGCCAGGTGCTGGAGATCAAAGTTGCAAGTTTAATTTTTTTTAATTATTTTATTTTTAAATTTATTTTTATTTTATTTATTTATTTATTTAAGAGCAACAGACAGAGAAAGAGGCAGAGAGAGAGAGAGAGAAAGAGAGAGAGGGAAAGAATGTGCGCAGCAGGGGCTCCAGCCATTTCAAATGAACTCCAGATGCATGAGCCACCTTGTGCATCTGGCTTACGTGGGTCCTGGGGAATTGAACCTCAAACCGGGGTCCTTAGGCTTCACAAGCAAGCACTTAACCGTTTAGCCATTTCTCCAGACCTATTATTTTATTCTGGGGGAGGAGGGAGAGAATGGGCGCACCAGGGCCTTAAAGCCACTGAGAACAAACTCCAGACGTGTGCGCCCCCTTGTGTGCATGTGCAGCATTGCATGCTTGCGTCACTTTTGTGTCTGGCTACGTGGGACCTGGAGATTGAAACAAGCGCTCTTGGGCTTTGCAGTCAAGTACCTTAACTGCAAAGCCATCTCTCCAGCCCTACAAGTTTAATTTTAACACCTGAGTCAACGGGGGACATACATTCAAAGTACCACACATGTACTGACCCTCCCCCGGACAGTGATGGCAGGGCAGGTGCCTGTTCTCTCTGGGGTCTCCTTTATCCCTCTCTGTCCTTTGTTTGGATGGAGCTAACTCTCACGTGACCTTCTTTCTTCCTCTTCCAGCTGAAGAAGCGGGCCCTGGGGCTGGTGAGGCCCAAGCCTGCAGGGGGCGCTGCGGGGGACAACGCAGAGCAGCTGCCCCAGGAGCCCTGCTCAGGTGTGTACAGAAGTGGAGGGGCATCTGCCCGCCTGGAAGGGGGGACAGTCCTGAGGGACAAGGCTCCCTGGTGGTGGAATGGGCTGACAAGAGCCTGTGGGCAGGTGCCAGGGTGCATGACCGAGGGACCCTGTGACCGGGGGTTGTCCCCAGTATGGCCTGTCGGGCAGAGCAGCGTTGCTGTTTTTCACAGTGAGCAGCCATAGGTGCCTTCAGGGCCCAGAGGGGCTTCCTGCACCCAGCAGAGAGAGGCCATAGGCCGGATGAGGAAGAAGGGGCCAGTGGGACTTCAGAGGGGGCACCAGGGAGGAAGTGGTCAGGGAAGACTTTGGAAGAAAGCCTTTTTTCTTTTTTTTTGAGGTAGGGTCTCACTGTAGCTCAGGCTGACCTGGAATTCACTTTGTAGTCTCAGGGTGGCCTCGAACTCACAGCGATCCTCCTACCTCTGCCTCCCGAGTGCTGGGATTAAAGGCGTGCGCTGCCACGCCTGGCTAGAAAGGCTTCTTTTTTTAAAATTTATTTATTATTTATTTGACAGAGAAAGAGGGAGAGACAGAGAGAGAGGGAGAGAGAGAGAGAGAAAGAGAATGGGTGTGCCAGGGCTTCCAGCCACTGCCAACGAACTCCAGTTGCTTGCACCCCCTTGTGCACCTGGCTAACATGGGTCCTGGGGAGTCGAACCTGGGTCCTTTGGCTTTTGCAGGCAAGTGCCTTAACCATTAAGCCATCCTGAAGGCTGGAAGAGAGGCTTTTTAAAAAAATTATTTATTTGAGAGTGAGAGAGGGAGGGAGATAGAAGAATGGGCATGCCAGGGCCTCTAGCCAATACAAATGAACTCCAGACATATGCACCACCTTGTGCAGCTGGCTTATGTGGGTACTGGGGAATCGAACCTAGGTCCTTAGGCTTCACAGGCAAATGCCTTAACCGCTAAGCCATCCCTCTAGCCAAAGAGAGGCTGTTTTGACTGGGGTCTCCAAAGCTGAAGAGGAGATGCTCCAGACTCAAGGTCACAGGAGCCTGGCGTGGGTGCTGTCTTTGGAGGAGGGTGGTCACAGCAGGTGGGTGTGGGTCAGGTGTTGGGTTGGGCTCAGAGGTCTCAGCTGTCCCTCCCACGGGGACCTGCTTCTGTAGCCCGGGAGGCAGACGCTCAGATAACCCCACGGCGAGCACACTTAGAAAGCATGAGGTGTGTAAAGGCAGGAGAGCTGAGTGCTGTGGACCCCGTCCATGTGAGGACCCAGGGAGGTGTGACTTGGGCAAGGGCCTTGGACGAGGGAGAGGAGGGTTACCTGCGTGGGCTGATGGGCTCAGGGGCGAGGCTTTGAGAGCTGAAGGCAAAAGCCGTGTCATGGAGGCAGATAAAGGCAGGGCCGGGCCAGGGGCCTGGTCGGCAGCTCCATCCTCCCCAGATACTCTCAGGCAGGGCTCTGTCCATGTGGAGGATGTGTGTGGCCTTTGCCCTGGGACTCTGGGAAGTCACTGATGTATTGAAAAATACTGAGTCACAGGATCTGACTCATTTGAAAGCTTTTCCCCTGGCTGCTGAGTGGAGAGTGGCCTACAGGGGGCAGTGTTGAGGCGGAGGATCAGGGGACCCTACGGTGATGATACAGTCCGTGCATGTGTGTGTATGTGTGTGTGTGTGTGTACATGTTACACGTGTGTGGAGCACGGCAGGACTCAGGAGGGGAAAATAGATGGTAGGAATGTAATGCTGGCTTTGAGTGTCCATGAAAAGAGATGCTCATCTCTCCTGGCCCCCCCTCCCACCCTAGAGCCCCAGCAGAGCCCCAAACCCTACAGCCTGGTGCGGCCGCTGCTGGTGTCCGCGCTGCGGCCCGTGGTGCTGCTGCCCGAGTGCCTGGCACCCAGGCTCATCCGCAATCTGCTGGACCTGCCCAGCTCCAAGCTGGACTTCCAAGTGTGCCCGGCAGGTGAGCCACGCACGTGGGTGGGCGAGGGAGTCCAGGGGGGTGGCCGGGCAACATTGGGCCCTGGGTCTCACCCCTCCCTGCCCCTGCCCCTGCAGAAAGTCTTTCTGGGGAGGAACTGTGCACATCCTCTGCACCCGGAGCCCCCAAAGCCCGTCCTGCCACCCCAGGGCTGGGCAGCAGGATCCGTGCCATTCAGGAGTCCGCTGGGAAGGTAGGTGTTAGGGGTGTGCCCGGCCAGAGGGTGCTGACCTCTGTTCGTGGCTCAGAGCCAGCAGCGGGGCCACCTCCTGGCTCTTCATTTTCATTCCCCAGGCTGGGTGGGCTGGGGAGGCAGGGTGCAGCTGGGGAGGCAGGGCGGGAGCAAGCGTGGTTTGTCTCCCCCGCAAAGAAGCACTGTCTGCTGGAGCTGGGCGTGCGCGGGGTGCGGGAACTGGTGCAGAGCGAGGTGTACCCCATCGTCATCCACGTGGAGGTGACAGAGAAGAATGTCCGTGAGGTCAGGTGAGACGGGCGAGGCCTGGAGCAGGGCGCCCCTTGCGTGTCTGTGCCGCTTTGCGGGCCGTCTGTCCTGCTTGTCCGTCTTCACTCTGCCTCTTCGTAGCCTCGTCAGTCCCACTCGGCTTCTGTTTCTCTGGGTGCGTGTGTGTGTGTGTGCGTGTGTGTGTGCATGCGTTGCTGGCAGAAAATGCTCGACCAAGGGCAGTTTGTGGGAGGAAAGGGTTTATTTTGGCTTACAGAATAGAGGGGAAGCTCCGTGATGGCAGGGGTAAACGATGGCATGGGCAGAGGGTGGACATCACCTCCTGACTAACATAAGGTGGACACCAGCTGCAGGAGAGGGCACCACACATTGGCAAGGGGAGACTGGCTGTAACACCCATAAGCCAGCCCCCAACAATACACTGTCTCCAGTAGGATCCAATTCCCAAATTGCCACCAGCTGGGGACCTAGCATTCAGAACACTTAAGTTTATGGGGGACACCTGGAGCAAACCACCTCTCTCTCTCTCTCTCTCTCTCTCTCTCTCTCTCTCTCTGTGTGTGTGTGTGTGTGTATACACGTGTTATGCATCCCTCTCTGATCACTGCCTCCTCTCCTCTCTCGGCAGGGGCCTGCTGGGCCGCCAGGGCTGGCGGGACTCGGAGCTTTTACGGCAGTGCCGCGGTTCGGAGCAGCGGCTTTGGGGGCTTCCTTGCTCCTGGGTGCAAGTGCCCGCCCATGCTTGGGCCCACGCGGAGGAATTGGCCAAGGTGGTGCGTGGCCGCATCCTGAAGGAGCAGGCCCGCCTCGTGTGGGTGGAGCGAGGCAGTAGCCCAGGAGGGCAGCGGCGGCAGCAGCGAGGCCTGAGGAGCCGTCTTAAGTCCTGCCTTCCCCCCCCCAATATCCGAGTCTTCTCCAGCAGATGGATGTCCAAGGCCTCCTCCACCTGGTGCCCGGACGTTCCCCATTTATACCAGGGCTTCTTCTCGTCCTGCAGAGGCCGCCAACCACGGGGCACCCAGGTCTGCAGGGGAGTCAGATCCTCCGGTGTGGGACCTTGTCACCAGGCTCTCTGGCCAGTTTGTTACTGGCCCAGCAGAGGCTGCCCGGGCGTGTGCCTGTCCCCCCAACACCCCCGTACTTGCTGCTCTGGGCCTCCCATCGGTCCTCACGTTCCCACACTCCCATTTGTGTCTGTGTCTGTGTTCTCTCCTTACACGCTCACTCTGGAGATGGAGTTCTCATACCCGTGCCCGGGTTTACACACTCATGTTCTCACGGGGCAGTTACCACTTCTGCCCCTCATCCCTCCACCTGGGCACACAAGGTCACACAAGGTCACACGCGTGTAACCTCCCCGCCTTATATCTGGGTATGCTGCCACCTGTGAGTGGTGTGGCTGCCCCGGCCTGTCACCTGTGCCTCCCCCGCCCCAAGTCTTTACTTGTGTCGTCTGTATTTCTTTCTTATGTGCCCACCCCGGTGGCACTGGGCAGGGGCGAGTGTGCGTTCGTTCCCACGTGCCCACCCAGGACCGTGTTCTCACAGTTGGTTTCCTGCCCCGTGCCTGCCCGTTGGGTGGGGGAGGGCAGCAGCGGCTGCTCGGCTACCGGAATGTACGGGCCCCGTGGATGACTCCTGGGCCCTTTCACTCAAGCTGCACACAGAGCATTAAAGTTTATTGTAAATGTTGGTGGCTTTCTGCTGGCTTGACCCCTGGACTGGGTGTGTGTCTCACTCTTCCCTGTTGTCTCCTACCCCCCCCCACCCCCCCCAGCACTGGCTGAGCCTTTCTTTCAGGCCCCTGTTAGCTCGCCACAGTCTGTGGGGAGGGTCAGATTTCGCTCCTGACTCATCCCAGAGACGCCCGCCATCTGTGCCGGAGTCACCTTACCTGCCCCTTGTGCCAGGTGGGGCCCCCCACAGATGGGCCACCAGGGCACTCGGCCCTGGTTTGCCCATCAAAGGAGTACCCACTGGAGCAGGGCGTTGAAGCTAGCAGGGCATGATTTGGCTTAAGGGACCTGGCCACCGAGTGCACCTATGACCCTGAGAACTTCTCCCAGAAAGAGGACAGTGGGAACCATCCGGACAGTCTGATGGGAGGAAGCACCCCTTGGCCTTAAAGGGCTAGAATGCATTTCTTTCTTTCTTTCTTTCTTTCTTTTTTTTTTTTTTTTGGTTTTTCGAGATAGGGTCTCACTCTGGTCCAGGCTGACCTGGAATTAACTCTGTCATCTCAGGGTGGCCTTGAACTCATGGCAATCCTCCTACCTCTGCCTCCCGAGTGCTGGGATTAAAGGCGTGCGCCACCACGCCCGGCTAATGCATTTCTTTCTTAAAGAAGCATGTATTGGCCGTGCACAGTGGTGCACACCTATAACCCCAGCTCTGGGGAGGCCGAGACAAGGTCTTGAAGCTAGTGTAGGTTACATAGTGACACTCAAAAACCACACACACATGCGCGCACGGGCACGCACTACAGAGATGGCTTCGTGGTCAAGGCACCTACCTGCAAAGCCAAGGAATCCAGGTTTGATCCCAGATGTACAAGGTGATGGATGCATCTGGAGTTCTCTTTGCAGTGGCTTGAGGGGCTGGTGGAGGCCCTGGTACATCCATTCTTTTCTCTCTGTCTCTCTCTCCCAAGTAAATAAATATAAATATTAAAAAATATGGGCTGGAGAGATGGCTTAGTGGTTAAGTGCTTGCCTATGAAGCCTAAGGATCCCTGTTCAAGGCTCGATTCCCCAGGACCCACATTAGCCAGACGCACAAGGGGGTGCACGCGTCTGGAGTTCGTTTGCAGTGGCTGGAAGCCCTGGCACGCCCATTCTCTCTCTCTCCCTCTGCCTCTTTCTCTCTCTGTCTGTCACTCTCAAATAAAGAAAGAAGAATTAAAAAAATATATACGTGTGGGCTGGGTGTGGTGGCGCATGCCTTTAACCTCAGCACTAGGGAGGCAGAGGTAGGAATCACTGTGAGTTCGAGGCCACCCTGAGACTACATAGTGAATTCCAGATCAGCCTGGGCTAGAGCAGAGACCCTTCCTCAAAAACATCAGAAAAAATAATTTTAAAACATGTATTGGACTTATGTGCACACAGTGGTAAATTTGGGCTGACTCTTGGGGGTTTGAGGCTATGCTAGTTGGAGGCAGAAAAATGGGTTCCATATGTCTTCCTCGGGGGGTGGAAGTGAGACCAAGTTCCAGGCTGGGGCAACAGCACACCTGGGACTGTGTCCTGTGGGCAAAGCGACTCCTGGCAGAGGCAGAACCGGCTGTCAGGCTGGGCTGTCGGGAACTTTGGCTTGGGGTTGGCACAGCAGGTTGGAGCGGTGTATCGAGGCCTGAGTAGGGGCCTGGGCAGTGCAAGTGAGAGTGGCCTGGCTGAGTGAGGATTCTCTGAGGCCCCACGGTGGGGACTGGGAAAGGCTCTGATCTGGGGGCGGGGGTGTGGGAGGGTAGCAATGAGGTGCGAGGGGCCTGAGGGTGGAAATGTCTCTAATAAGCAACGGGCGCTACTGACCAGCAACTCCCCAGAAGTGCGTTTGGCCTCTTGACCTGGTGCTATGGTGGACACCAGGCCAAGCCCTGGGTCCTTCGTGTGGTCCTGACACCCCTATCAGGTAGAAGAACGCTTGTCTCATTTGGGAAAGGGACTCCCTTTCCTCTGCCTGGCCCAGTGTTTGGTCTGGGGACACGCAGCTCAGGGCAAACACTGAAGCCCGGTGGCTCAACAGCCTCTGGCCACTCCTGGTCTTAGAGGTTCTTTTCACGGTGTGGAGATGCCTGCAGGTATCAGTCAGCTGGATGTATTAGTCAATTCTTGTGGCTGGTACAAAACAGCCAACGAGAAACGGCTTATGGAAGGAGAAAGGGTTCATTCCATTTCCAGCTCCAGGTTACAGTGCGTCATGGAGGAGAAGCCCGAGGCAGCTGGTCACGCTGAGCAGTGAGGAGGCAGAGGGTGACCGGTGCTGCTCAGCCAGCTCTCTCCTTTCTATTCAGCCCAGGACCCGGACCACGGCGGCAGTGTGCCGTCCACCTTGATCAACCCGATCAAGACAATCCCTCACAGACCTGCACAGAGTTTAACCTCAGCTCCAGAATCCCTCACATGTGATTCTAGGTGCTGTTTATATTGCCACATTATACTTTCATTCCCATTGTATATATTATAAAAGTATTATGGGGGCTGGAGGGATGGCTTAGTGGTTAAGGCGACTGCCTACAAAGCCTATGGACCCAGGTTTGATTCCCCAGGACCCACGCCAGCCAGATGCATATGGTGGCACATATAGTTCATTTGCAGCAGGCTAGAGGCCCTGGTGTGCCCATTTTCTCTCTCAGATAAATTTTAAAATATTTTATTTTTGTTTATTTATTTGATAGAGAAAGAGGGAGAGAGAGAGAGAGAGAGAGAGAGAGATGGGTGTGCCAGGACTTCCACCCACTGCAAATGAATGTGCACCCTTGTGCATCTGGCTAACATGGGTCCTGGGGAATCGAACCTGGGTCCTTTGGCTCTGCAGGCAAATGCCTTAACCGCTAAACCATCCCTCTAGCACAAAAATAAAATATTTTAGAGCTGAGTGTACACCTTTAATCTTAGCACTTGGGAGGCAGAGGTAAGAGGATCACTGTGAGTTCAAGGCTACCCTGAGACTACTTAGTGAATTCCAAGTCAGTCTGGACTTGAGTGAGACCCTACCTTGAAAAACCTTTTAAAAGTATTGTGTCAGGCAAGGAATAGCCCTGTCTAGATGGGAGACTAGCTCGGAGCCCAGGGTCTTCCCTGGACAATGCTGTTCTGGGGGGGGGGGGGACAGGCTGTGAAAGGGCCTGTCTAGGGCTGGTTCCTAGGAGGGCGGCTCAGAAGGATTAGTTTTCCATTCCCACTACCTCCTTATCTTCGTGCAGGCCTGGGCCATAGCAGGCCCAGTTCCACTCACAGCCACCAAGCACTGTCTTGTGTTTTGTTAACAAGTATTTACTGAGCTTCCAATATGTTCCAGGCACTGTTCTAGACTCTGGGGCTCAGAGATCTAGTCAAAGAAGAAATCCCTGCCTGACAGCTTCATGAGGAAGACAGACAATAAATATGGAAAAATCCCCAATGTTGGAAGACAGAAAGTGCTATTAGGGAAAATCCCATAGAGAAGGGGGCCTGGGAGCAGCAGGCCATGGGGAGGGGGCTGGAAGGAGGGGTGACACTTTAAATAAAACTGAGCTCTCCAATGTGAAAAGACCCAAAGAAATCAAGAAATAAGATTAACAGTCTCTAGGGAAAAGTGCCCAGCTGGGTTCAGGACGTAAAAAGGTCCTGCGGCAGATGTGTGCCTGATGGGTCAGGAGCTCAGCCCACCTGAAGTTGAGAGTAAGAACAGAGTAGTAAGGGGTTGGAGAGATGGCTCAGTGGTTAAGACGCTAGCTTGCAGAGCCTAACGACCTGAGTTCAGTTTTTCAGTACCCACGTAAAGCCAGATGTTCATGGTGGCGCATGCAACTGGAGGTCATTTGCAGTGGCTGGAGGCCCTGGCATATCCTCCTCTCTCTGCCCAGTGTGGTGGCAGAGGTAAGAGGATCACTGTGAGCTCAAGGCCAGCCTGGAACTACATAGTGAATTACAGGTCAGCTTGGGCTAGAGGGAGACCCTACCTGGAAAAACCAAGACAGAGAGAAAGAGGAGGTGGGGTGGTGGTAATGGGGGGGGGGGGACATCTGGCCACCAGTGCATACGACTTGTTGGCTAGTCGTGGTCTGGGCTTTTGTTCTGGGAAAGATGGGAGCTGGTGCTGGGTTGGAGATGGAGGAGGAGGACATGAGAGTGGAGGCTGGAGAAGACTGGAGGGAGAGGCCAAGATGGAGATGGCTTGGTAGGATGGAGCTGTGGGTTCTCCTAGGTTGTTCTGTGCCTCACAGTTTTCTGTCCTCAGCTTTTTTTTTTTTTTTTTTTTTTTTTCGAGGTAGGGTTTTACTCTAGTCCAGGCTGACCTGGAATTCACAATATGTGATCTCAGGGTGGCCTTGAACTCATGGCGATCCTCCTACCTGTTCCTTCCCATTGCTGATATTAAAGGCCTGCGCCACCATGCCCTGCTTATCCTCAGTTTTGGACCGAAATGACAATCTGGATCTACCCTAGAGAACAGGGGAGCTGAGCTTTGTGTGTTAGTGCCTGAGCTCAGGGAGAGGCCATCAGGGAGGGCTTCCTGGAGGAGGCGCTCTGGAGCTGAACATCAAATCCGGAGAGAATTCAGCCAGGGGAGCGAAGGTGAAGAGGATGGTGGGCAACGGAGAGCATGCCGGAGGGGAAACAGCCTGGACGGGGTGCTGGGTGGACCTGGATACTGTGAGACAATGGGAGTCACAGAAGCCAACAGACGGGGCTGTGGGGTCTGGGCAGGCTGGGTGGGGGCGGGGGGCTCCCTCCTACCACGTGGAGGGCACCCCTGCACGACTGCCTCCACGCTGCCACCTCGGGGCTTCAGCCTGGCCCCGCCTCTCGGGCTGAGTAGGGGCGGGGCCTCGGGCCTGCGGCCTCGGCTGGGGCGGGCGGCGGAGCAGGTGGAGCCTGGGTGGCGGCTGGTTGGTGGCCGGCGGCTGGCAGTCAGTTGAGCCTCAGGGTCCAGAGCCCCAACTCCCTCCTCTTCCCTCCGTGCCCGCTCCCTACCCCATGTCTACCAGCCTTTTGCATCTGCCGAGGGTCCCGCCTGATCAGCCGCCCACCCGGGACCTGTTGGGACTTGGGGACTGAGCTGTCTGGGGTCCCGGTGCCAATGCAGTGTAGGCTCCTCCGGGGCCTGTTGGGAGCCCTCCTCACCCTCCTGTGCATGGGGCTCCTGTCCCTACGGTACCACTCAAACCTGTCCCCCCAGGAGGCGCAGGGGACCCCCAGGTTGAGCCCAGGGCCCCAGGGAGCTGCAGCTGCGAGACGTCTTCATTGCAGTCAAGACCACCCTGGCGTTCCACCGCTCCCGTCTGGACCTGCTGTTGGACACGTGGGTCTCCAGGATCAGGCAACAGGTGATAGGCTGACCACCTTGAGGCCTCAGGGAGCTCCTGGCTGAGGGGCTCACAGGGGTCTTTTTGGTGGGCTTGTGAGCAGCTGCCCACCCAAGGGATTGATCCAGGCTGTCTCTCCATTCCTTTCTTCCTGTCTCCCCCTCCATCCCCCATTGCCCCACTCCAAGGGCAGGGTGGGGTCCCTGCCCCACCCCCCTCCTGGGTCCCTCCTGAGGGCTCCTCCTTTCCCTGGCTGCTCAAAGGGGCTTCATTCACAATCAGCTTGGTCCCATGGGTCTCAGGGATGATGGGGGGGGGGGGAGGGTGTTAGGCAACTGGGGAGGAGGCCACAGACAGCAGCTGTGCTTTGGCACTGAGGGTGGAAGGGGCTGTGGGCAGTTTAAGTGCCCTAGGGAGACATTTCCTGAGGCCTGTTGAGGGGTTGCTTCCTCCCAGACCTTGGTCCCCCACTGCTGCCCAGGGTGTGCCCCCCGGTGGGGCGGCGGCGGGCGGGTGGCTTCTGGCCTCCTGTGCGCCTCGGCTTCCTGTGTTGCGTCTGAGGGGAAGTGGCTGAGGAGGGTGGGGAAGAGGCTCTGCTGGCAGTGGAGGGCTGCCGGGCACGCGAGACTGTGTGCACGTGCACATGTGAAGCCCGAGTGTGTCACACGTGCAACGACAAGGGGCGTGTGGGTGACAAAAGGTGCGTGGCTCCTGCCCTGCTGGGTGGCAGCTCTGACGAGCTGAGCCCTTCTCCCTGCACCCAGGTCCCCTGTCAAGCAAAGCTGGTGGCAAGGGTGGTGTTGGGGACACACACACCCTGTCCACACTGTGACGGCTGCCTCTGTGGGAGGAGGTGCCTAGGCTCTTGAAAGGGAGGCTAAGGACCATGGGGAGGGTGTGACCCCTCTCCCCCATCCTCACTCCTCAGTTTCAGGTATGGCCCAACCCTGATGAACCCTTTCTCAGTGGGCTCCTCGATACACCACTCTTCCTGGGGCTCCACACGGCCTCTCATCTTGGGGAGATCCTGGCTCTTCCTCGAAGGCGAGGCGCCGGGGTTGGCCCTCCCCACAGATCTTCCTGTTTATGGCCTGTGTCTCACCGGGGTCCCAGACACTTCCCTGTCTTGTCTTGCTTGCTGTGGCGGAGCCCTTGCTCCGGATGTAGAAACCAGGGCTGGAGAGGAGGAAGCCCTGGCCAGTGGCATCCAGAAGTCTTGAGGGATCAGAGACCCTCAAGACCTCCTCTTGTTTCTCAGCTGGGTCCCCTATTTCTCTGCCCAGGCCTGGGAATCAGAGCCGCCTGGGTGACCGGCCTGTAGGAGCTGGTGCTGGGCCTTCGGCCTGGGTGCCCACTGGCTAGCAGTACCAGGCTGACAAGAGGCCAGCAGCTACTGACTCCTGAGTGACCCAGGTTCTCTCCCAGAGGCTGCCGGGCGGGGGGTACCTGCCTATTGCTTCCCCCACTGAGGGACTGCAGTCACGCCCATCATACCCCTTAGCCCTCCCCGCTTCCAGTCACCCTATGGGAAGGTCAGACAGAGCTGGACTCTGAGTTACAGAAAGAATGGTCACGTGTGGGAGGAGGGTAGGGGACAAGGAGAACCACTGTGCCCATCCCATCAGCTCTTACCTGGTCTCATTCCTGTCTCTGACTTTGACCAAAATCCTCTCCGTTGGGGCCCTCAGTTTCCCTGGCTGCGTATCAGGCCAGTCTGGAATGGGCTAGCTGGTTAACTCCAGAGCTGGACGTCCGTCCGGCTGGTTAAAGGTGACGGGGCGGCAGGTGGCGTTAGCTGCGGGGGCCTGGGGCTCATGTGCCGCCTTTGTCCGGGTAGGGGGGTGGGTGGGGGGAGGCTGTTGTGTGTGTTTTGAGCTGGAAGGGACTCTTTTCTTCCTATAGTCCTCTGTGGGCGAGGTGGCGGCCTCCAGCCCCACTCTCCCCTCCTGCTTGCAGCAGATGGTCCCTGGCCACTCCCTCCCCTGCCCCAGCAGGCTGCCAGTCTCTTTGTCTGCTGCTTGTGAAGTTGTAACTATTGTCTGAGTCCCCTGCTTAAATAAATCAAATGCAGCCCTGGGGCCTGCCCAGCTCTCCCTTGGCCTCAGGGATCCCCGAGCTGTAGCTCCCAGGCCCCCTGCTGCTCTGGGTCCCCCCCCAGCCACTCCCCCCACCAGTTGATTCTTCAGTGAGCATTCTCAGCCCCTTTGGCCTGAGTTCCAGACTTGACTGACTTTTAAAAAAGTGTTGTTTATTCATTTATTTGAGAGAAAGAGACAGATGAGAGAGAGAGAGAAAGAGAGAGGGAATGGGTGCACCAGGGTCTCTAGCCACTGCACACCAACTCCTGATGATGCCTGTGTCACCTTGTGTATCTGGCTTTACGTGGGTACCGGGGAATCGAACCTGAGTTCTTTGGCTTTGTAGGCAAGTGCCTTGACCGCTAAGTCATCTCTTCGGTCCTTGATTGACTTTTGCTAGTGGTGGCTGTTTTGGTGTTAAAAGTTTGCCAGGGAGCTGGACAAGAAGGTGTGGGGCAGGATGTTAGAGAAGGCAGCCTGGGGGGTCGTGCGGAGGGCTGGAGCGGGGTGGGGGATGATTTGGAGGGGAGGTGGGAGGGAGAGAGGAGGCACAGAGCAGGCTTGGGTGACTCACACTGAGGCCTGTGGGGACCAGCGAACGGGGAGGGGTGCAGCTAGACGTGGGGAAGGGTGGAGATGGGAGGGTCTGTCTTCTTGGTGCTTGGGCTGGGTCCCAGGGCCTCGTATGTCAGGCAGACATTCTCCCACTCAGCCTCAGACCCAGCTTTTGTCGTAAGGGGCTTAGTGTTGATGCTGAGTTTCCGGGGAGAGGTTGTGGCTACAGGAATTTGAGAGCCTGTTGCTCAGTGGGAGGAGGCTGGGTAGCAGGTACAGAGAGAGAGGGGCTCTGGAGTCCTGCGGATGGCACTGTGGGAGGATGGGCAGGGGGGCACATACCAGTCTTGGGCTGCCCATACTTTCCCTAGGATATTCAGGGGCTCTGGTATCAATTCAGTGAGACAGATGGGGTGTCTTGGGGGAAGAGAGAGGACTCAGAGGATACACACTACCTAGGCCTCCCAGAGGGAGCCAGGGAACGCTGAGGTCTCTTGTGGTGGGAGAGGTAAACTCCCCTTGCTGGGGAGTTGGGGTGCCAAAGAAGGGAGAGCGTACAGGAAGCAAGTGGAGGTGCCCCTGGCTTAGCTGGAGGAGTGTTGAGGGAAGCTTTCTGGAAGACAGGGTTTCAGAGAGGGGGTTCGGAGGGTGGGAAGGGCTCAGCAAACGCAAAAGCCCAGAGGAATGTGCCTGTACTATGCCAGGGGAACTGAAAGAGATCTGCCACAGGAGTGGGGCATAAGTCCTGCCATAAGGCCGCATGAGGTGGCAGTAAGGGTGAGGGGTCCCCCTCCCTCCCTGTCCACACTATGGAGGCTTGGCCTTTTTTTTTTTTTCCCAAGGCACTAGGGAGCCAAGGCAGGTGGTAGTGAGTGGGTACAGGTTCTGTCTGATTCTGGTTCTGAGAGGAACGTAGAGCTGAGGATTGAGACAGTTTTGTAACTGTCCATTGGGAGATGACTGCTTCAGAGTCAGGCCTATGCCCCTGGACCTCAGGAGAAAACCCCGGTCCCCTCCTGTCCCTTCTCTGCCTAACCTTGGCTTCTGGCCTCCCGTGCCTCCATTTCCCTTGAGATACAAGCAGTGGAGCCTGGCTTCCCTGTCTACACTTCGTCCTCTTATACAAATCTCATTTTATTCTTTTTTTTTTTGTTTATTTTCATTTATTTATTTGAGAGTAACAGAGAGAGAAAGAGGCAGAGAGAGAGAGAGAGAGAATGGGCGCACCAGGGCCTCCAGCCACTGCAAACGAACTCCAGACGCGTGCGCCCCCTTGTGCATCTGGCTAACGTGGGTCCTGGGGAATCGAGCCTCGAACCGGGGTCCTTAGGCTTCACAGGCAAGCGCTTAACCACTAAGCCATCTCTCCAGCCCCTCATTTTATTCTTGAAGCCATTACTCTTCCCCATTTTACAGAGGCTTGGGCCAGGGGCTGACCCCGTTTGGAGGGCTGGTTTGTGGAAGGAGGAGGGAAGAGGCAATGTCTGAGCAAGGACAGGTACTACAGCTGGATGGAGCTCTGAGCTTGGAGGGAGACAGGGCTGGGTCACAGGAGCGAGGAGAGCAGCGGATGGGGACTCCAGGGGCCTTGCACAGGTGGGGGGGAGTATCTCGTTGGTCATCACTTAGAAAGGGTTCACGATTGTTCCAAATGCTGGCAGGACAACCCGGGCCTTGCTCTGTGGTGATGTGCCCGCCTGGACAGCTGGGAGACTGTGCATGTGTTAGGTTGGGCCTGGGGTGGGCGTGACCCAGTGTCTGCCCGCCGTGTATCTGCCTTGCCCATCGGCAGATTCAGGAGGGTTCGTTTCTGTCTGCTTCTGAGTTGGTATTCTGTTTACTAAGGTGTATTCCACCCACCCGGGGGTGGCAAGAAATATCCCAGGTCAAGCCAGGTCACACCTGTAATTCCAGCACGTAGGAGGCTGAGGCAGGAGGATTGTCACGAGTTCCTGGCCAGCCTGATCTATATATAGTGTGAGACTGTGTCTCAACAAACAAACAGTAAATGTCCCAGATCTGTGTTAGACTCCTGGCTCAGCAGTTACGATCCCGGGTCCTTTGTTTGGCTACAGCCCCTCCTGAGGTCCGCAGAGGACGGTCGGGCAGCAGGGGTGGGTTGTAATCCTGATGTGGCGCAGGTCCAGCCTGGCAGCGTGGGGTTGTGCCAAGTGGTGAAATTTCTGAGGTGCTTCAGGGCCTCTGCGTTTGTACAGGGGTTTGTGGTTGCACAGCGTGACTGTCCTTTAAGTGCTGTGGTAGCCCAGGGTGGGCAGGAAGGTCCTCTCACAGTCTGCCTCCTGGGTGTATTTAGGGTTAGGGCCGAGGCTGCCAAGAGCAGCCGTGACATTGTATGACAGAAGAGGTGTGAGTTGGCCAAGATCATGTAGCCCCATGAGGGGGGGCGCAACTGGGCGGGTACACCCTGATGCTGCATGTCCAGGAAAGCCAGGTTGTGTGTGTGTGTTGTCCTGAAGGAGCACTTAGCTGTGAGGAGCGTGTGTAGGTCACGTAAGGAGGACAGAAGTCTGCTGTGTGTGACCCCTGAGTGGCAGTCCACCTGGGGTGAAGGTGCGGTGGGACGTGGCTTGGGCTGCATCTCCCTTGACTGCCCCGTCCTGATGCCCGTGTCTCCTCCCCAGACGTTCATCTTCACCGACAGTGCTGACAAAGGACTCCTGGAGAGACTAGGTAATTCTGCCCGGCAGGGTTGCAGCCCTGTGTTGTTTTGCCGGGGAAATCCAGGAGGCTGTGCTCTGGCATGGGCCTTCCCAGGAACCGAGGCCCCTGGCTTTGGCATTGAGGATTCCCCTTTGCCCAAGGAGGGGAGCAGAGGTGTGTGTGTGTGTGTGTGTGTGTGTGTGTAGTGGCTGGCAAGGCCCTGCACATCGGGGGTCCAGCCCAGCCTGCTGTCCACTGGCTCTGTGGTCTTGGGCAGGTCAGTCCAGCCTGGGCTTCAGTTTCCCCATGGGGAACTGGGTGAGGGGTCCTCCTGCGTCTCTGTGGCCTGTCCTTGCTCTGTGCTTCCAGTGGTCAGGGCTGCGGGCAAGAGCCGGGCAGGGCCTCCTGACCGCTCCTCACACCCCCAGGCTCCCACCTTGTGGTCACCAACTGCTCCGCAGAGCACAGCCACCCAGCTCTGTCCTGCAAGATGGCTGCGGAGTTCGACGCCTTCCTGGCTAGCGGGCTCAGGTGAGTGTTGCCGCATCACTGGGACAGGGGTGGCCTTTGCCTCAGTTCACTTCTTATTTATTTATGGGGGGGGGGAGGTGGGAAGAGAGAGAGCACACCAGGGCCTCCAGCCACTGCAAACATTCTCCAGACACATGAGCCACCTTGTGAGTCTGACTTATGTGGGTACTGGGGAATCGAACCTGGGTCCTGAGGCTTCACAGGCAAGCGCCTTAACCCCTAAGCCATCCCTCCAGCCCTCACATCACCTCTTGAATATTCTGTCAAAAAAGTGAAACTGTCTGGGCCCAGTGAGAGGAGCCTTCTGCAGTCTGACTCACCCCTTGGAACTAACAGAAAAGATGCCAACCAGCTGGGGTCAAATCCTGCCACTTGGGGCTGGAGGGATGGTTCAGCGGTTAAGGCACTTGCCTGCAAAACCTAATGACTTGGCTTTGATTCTCCAGTACCCAGGACAGCCAGATGCTCAAAGTGGTGCATGCATCTGGAGTTTGTTTACAGCGGCTGGAGGCCCTGGGGGCACCCATTCTGTCTGTCTGTCTTCTAGCTATCTCTCTCTCTCTCTGCTTGCAAATAAATAAATAAAAATATTTAAAAAAATCCTACCACTTGTTGGCTGTGTGACTTTGGCCAATGTCAGCCTCGGAGTCGGCTGGGCACAAAACGGGCTTTAAGTCACCATCCATCCCTTAGCTGTTGATTGTGGGGACCCGGGGGGTCCTGCACCTCCACAGGTTCACTGTCCTGGGGTCCCCCACAGGTGGTTTTGCCACGTGGATGACGACAACTACGTGAACCCCAGGGCGCTGCTGCGGTTGCTGAAAACCTTCCCGCAGGCCCGAGATGTCTACGTGGGCAAGCCCAGCCTGAACCGGCCCATCCACGCCTCAGAGCCGCAGGCCGAGAACCGCACAGTAAGTCCCGCCTCCTTCCTTCGCCTATTGGCTGATGGCCCTGGGAGCGTGGCCTGACGCGGGGGCGGGGCCGTGGTAGAGAGTCAGGGTAGCTTCTGGGTTTCAGCTTTGTCCCAAGTGTGTGGGTTTGGGCTGGTGGCTTCCTCTCTGGTATAGACATGCCGGTAAGGCCTGGGTCACTCAGGAGGAGGACCTTGCCAGGGGCACACAGTGAGCACCGGAGTCGGCTGGGCTTTCCCGACTCCATCTCCTGGCTCCCTGCCACCTGGTGTCACCATCCAGGTGATAAACCGAGGCTGCTCCGAGCCCCAGGACTCCCCTCAGTCACCCCACCCTTACATTTCTCCACTCCCCAGTCCCTAAAGAATAGGCACCTGGTGCCAAGGGAGACCAGAACCAGTGTCAACTGCAGGCTTGAGTGACATTCGATTAAGATTGGAAAACAAAACAGAGCCCAGGAGGTGTGGCTCAAGTGGATTTTCAGATACATGATGAGGATTTTAGTATAACTATGATTCCCCAGATGGCATGGATCTCCCCCAGTCCCCCATCCCTCCTGGCTTCAGGTCCTGGGGTGGCCTGGGCTTCTAGGGCTCCCCTGATCTCTAGGCAAAGGCAGGGAGGAGGGCCCTTCTAGGAGGAGGCCAGCTCAGAGCAGCCGCTGCCTGGGGCTCCCTCTCCTTCCCCAGGTCGCCATCTGCTGCGCTGGGGAAACCAGAGCCTTAATTATCAGCAGTTCATCAGCTGCTGAGCCCTAATTAAACCCTCCTGATCCCCAGGCATGTGGGCACGAGTGACTCCAGGTGAGCTGTCCCTGGCTCCCCTACTGCTTCCACGCTGGTTTGAGCCATCTGCCCCTGGGGCAGTCCAGTCTGGAGCCTGCCTCCCTGGGTTCACACTCCTGGCTCCATGACCCTTACTGAGGTCACCCAACCTCCCTGTGTCTACTTCATCTGTGAAACAGATGACAACAGCTCCTACTTACAGAGTGAATGTCAGCACAGAAGGATCACGTTGGGTCATCTCCCCAGGTTCTGGGGCGGGGGGCACAAACACGAGTAAGCGTAGGTAGCATGGGACTCCATTCTGAGCCAGGGTCTTTCTAGGGCCATTCAGTGCCCAAGTGGACACTCCTGGTGCCCATCCCCCACAACATGCACCAAGCTTTCTGTGATAGGGTTCTGTAGAGGAACAGAACTGATCGAATGAATATTTATGAATACTTAGCATACATACGTATATATGTATATATGTATATGGGATTTATTAGGTTGCTTAACATGGCATGGGCTGGCATGTCTGCAGGTTGGAGAGGCTGAAAACCGGTAGCTGCTCAGTCTGAGGCTGGATGCCCCAGCAGTCCCAGTTTAGTGCCAAAGGTCTGGGAGACTTTAAAAAAATATATATTTATTTGTTTGTAAGCTGAGAGAGAAAGAGAAACAAAAAGAGATGGACAGAGAGAATGGGTGCACCAGGGCCTCCAGCCTCTGCAAATGAACTCCAGATGCATGTGTCACTTTGTGCATCTGGTTTATGTGGGTCCTGGGGAATCGAACCTGGGTCCTTAGGCTTCACAGGCAAGTGCCTTAACCGTCAAACCATCTCTCCAGCCCCACAGCGTTGTTATTTAAATATTTATCTGACAGAGAAAGAGAGAGTGTGAGAGAGAGTATGGGCATGCCAGGGCCTTCTGCTGCTTCAAACAAACTACAGATGCATGCCCCACTTTGTGCAAGTGGCTTTACATGGGTGCTTAGCCACCTCCCCAGCCCAGGCCTGGAGGAGTTTTGCTGAGCTGGTCTCAGACCACATCAGAAGGCTGAAGAAGCTGTTCTCCTTGGCATAGACCCCCAGTGGTGGATCCCCTGACTGTCCTGGAGTGTTTCAGAATCCCAGAGTGTCCAGGACTATGCAGACCCTGAGGTCCCGACAGGGTCGATGGCAGAGGCAAGAGCTTTAGCTTGGGGACAATCCCTGATCTGGGCCCTGAGGCGAGTGACCTCTGTCTCTGGTCACCATGTTTGGGGTTGCTGCCATTGTTACTATAATAACCCGGTAGTGAAAACCACACACTCATTAATTTAAGTAAAACAAACCTTTATTTGGCACCTTTTACTTGTTGGCGTCAAGAGCCATTCATTCTGCTCTGCTCTGAAGGACAGCAGGTATCGATGTTGAGGCCCAGAGCTGAGAAGTGGCTTTCCCCGCCGTCCGTAGCTGTGCAGGGAGGAGGCAGAGACCTTAGGCTCAGGCCTCCACTTTGCACATCGGGGATCTCTTCACAGCTGCATTATGGGAGATCGCTCAGCCCAATGCAAGAGGCATTAATTAAGTACCAGCTATAGATTTGGGAGACGGTAGCCGGGGAACATCGTTAGACCAGGAGTTGGTAGTGCAAGGGGAAAGTCCCTCTAAGTTGCGAAATCCACTGGGGAGTTCAGAGTCTCCACAGAGGTGGGGGAAGGTCTAGATGGAGGGGTTGGTGGTGGAGGGATGAGAGAGTGGCTTAGCCCTGGTAGGGACACTGTGTGTCCCTGTGATGGACAGGTCAAGACTAAGCTCTCTCCTCCAAGGCAGGCCTCATCCTGTTTATTCATGGAAGGTCTTTCTCAGCTTTAGGAATCTGGAGTAAGGAAGCCAAGGAAGGTGGTCTGACACCCAGCTCCTCAGCCGTCTGACCCTGTGCAGAGCAGGGCTTCCTCACAGCCCACCTTCTGGGAAGGGCTCTGATTGGCTGGCCTAAGTTACGGGCCATTGCTGGACCATTGACTAAGTCAAGGGGCTTGGTCACGTGTTTCACCATTCCTGAGGCACCAAACCCACCTCTCTGGCCTAGAGGAGCCAGCGGGTGCTGTGTTCCTTGTGTCGGGGGAAGAAAGTAACACGTAGCTAGGGTAGCACATGTCCCTGTTAGCCAGACTCCAGATGGGTTTGGTTTCAACTGTGGTCTCACCACTCATATCTATTAGCTACGTGACTTTGGGCCCTGTCATCTCTATCTGTAAAGCGGACACAGTAATTTCAGGCTCCAGCAAGCCTCCAGGGAGATGTGAAATAAAAAAGAAACCCGTTAGGGCCATACTGGTTGGGGGTGCTGGGTAGCCTGGCCATGCCCTTCGTCAGTCGCCCAGACTCACTGAGTACCTTGGCCTTCCTCTCCCCAGAGGCTGGTACAGTTCTGGTTTGCCACCGGGGGCGCTGGCTTCTGTATCAACCGCAAGTTGGCTTTGAAGATGGTCCCATGGGCTAGGTAAGTGGAGGCCTAGGGGTGGCAGGAGGACACGGAGAGGTGGCTGTGGCGGGCTTGAAGCCTTTGAGGCATGGAGCATTGAGGGTGCATAGGAGAAACTGTAGGGCAGCCCCATTCATGGGAAGCAAGCCATTATTTGAGAGAGAAAGAGGCAGAGAGAGAGAGAGAGAGAGAGAATGGGTGCCAGGGCCTCCAGCCACTGCAAACAAACTCCAGATGCATGCGCCACCTTGTGCATCTGGCTTACTTGGGTCCTGGGGAATCTAACCGAGGTCCTTTGGCTTTGTAGGGAAGCACCTTAACCGCTAAGCCATCTCTCCAGCCCCATGCCTGGTCTTTTTCACATGGCTCTTGGGGATGAACTCGGGTCCTCATGCTTGCAAGGCAAGCACTTTTTCTGCTGAGCCATCTCCCCAGCTAGAGAACACTTCTTTCTCACATCTGGGTCCCCAGACCTCGCGCGGCACATGGGCCAGGCAGTTCTCAAGCTCGGTGTAGGCCCATGAGTGAAAGGATGAAGAGGGGAGAGGAGAAGAGAGGCAGTTATGAGGGTTTCTTGTCGTCCCTCCCCTGAATCCCAGCCGGGCCCTGGGGAAGCAGGGCTATGGTCAGCCCATTTCCCAGAGAAGATTGAGGCCTTCCCTGATGCCTGACTTGCTCAGTGTCCTAGTGCAGTGTGCTGGTCCTGGGCTGGAGGGATGGCTTAGTGGTCAAGGCACTTGCCGGCAAAGCCAAAGGACTCAGGTTCAATTCCCCACAACCCATGGAAAGCCAGATGCACAAGGTGGTGCATGCGTCTGGAGTTTGTTTACAGTGGCTGGAGGCCCTGGTGCACCCGTGTTCTCTCTCTCTGTCTACCTCTTTCTCTCTCCTTCCCTCCCTCTCATAAATAAATAAATAGATGAAATTGAAATTAAAACAGTATGCTGGGGCCGGGCGTGATGGCGCACGCCTTTAATCCCAGCACTCGGGAGGCAGAGGTAGGAGGATTGCCATGAGTTTGAGGCCACCCTGAGACTACAGAGTGAATTCCAGGTCAGCCTGGGCCAGAGTGAGACCCTACCTCAAAAAACCAAAAAAAAAAACAGTATGCTGGTCCCACGAAGGGCCTCCTGGGAGGCAGGGGTGGGCTGCGGTGTGGAGAGCCTGGGTCAGTGGCCACTGCTGTTTTGTCCCTCAGCGGCTCCCGTTTTGTGGACACATCGGCCCTCATCCGGCTCCCCGACGACTGCACGGTGGGCTACATTGTGGAGTGCAAGCTGGGCGGCCGCCTGCAGCCCAGCCCCCTCTTTCACTCACACCTGGAGGCCCTGCAGCTGCTGGAGGCTGGTCAGCTCCTGGAACAGGTGAGCTGGGCTCGGGGCAGATGGCTGTTGGGGTGGGGAGGAAGGGTCCCCCACAAAGGAATGTGGGGTATTTGAAATCAACCTGGAACTTGACATCATGGGAACTGCTGATCCCCAGTTGATGGGGAAATGGAGGCCCGGGGAAACAAAGCCCTGTCATAGGCACAAAGGGATTCAGGCCTCCGTGCCTCCAACCCTCTGGTCTGAGAGGGTTGCACAGGCATGGGGGGGGGGACCCCAAGTCCTTACCCTGTCCCTCTCTCCTCTTCTCATTTTTCACCCTCTCACCTCCCTCCTGAGAGGCCAAGTGGCCCTTCCCAAAGCCTCCTGTGTGGCGCCCCCTCCTTCATCAGAACCCCCCTTGTCCCTGCCCACTGGGTTTCCTCCTAGCCCCCAGTTACTAGGGATGAACAGGTTCCCAACCTACCACCAGGCAGGCCGTGACTCCGCTCCTGAGACAAACTGGCTTGGCCTTGTAGACCTTGCCTGCCCGTCCACAGATGGTCCCAGCTGGAAGGCCTGGGGATCCAATGTCCTGCAGTGGATCAGAACCTTTGGGGTCCCAGTGACAGAAACTCAACCTGGATTGGTTAGCGAGGAGGGACCCTGTCAGCATGTGCTTTGAAAGAGAAGCCGGGGTGGGGGTGGGGGGCATTGAGCAGGGACTCTCCTCTGCCACCCGCTGTCCCTTCACTGGCTGGCTTCATCCTCAGGGGGCTATGCCCTCAGGAGGGCAGGATGATAGCTCTAGGGCTGCAGCCATCATGAGCAGAGGGTCCCCAACTGGTTGTCCAGAACCCACACTGATTGATGGGTCACATGGTTTGGCCTGGGTCACATGACCCACCTCCAGCTACTGCCTGAAGCCGGTGCTGATTGGCCAGGCAGGGAACTGGGGTGTAGGGTCCACCCATTAGGCCTTGGAGCCTGGAGGGGGCCTGGTTTGGGGTGGCAGAAGTGGGGACTGTAAAGGTGAGTGCTTTGTGAACATCTGCTCCTTGTCATGGTTATGTGACATTAGCAAAGGTGCCCCTCAGCGTCCACAAGGGTTGCTTCCAGGGCATCTGGGGCACCCCACATCTTCCACTGAACCGGTCCCTCATGGGAAATGCTGTGGCGTTTGCATGTAACCCACACCCCTCTCCTATGTGCTAAATCATCTGCAGATTATTACAGCTCATAGATTATAATTTTCAAAGTATGTTATTTACTGTGTGTTTACCTCTTTCTCCCTCTCAAATAAATCAATACAAATTAAACACACACACACACACACACATCCCCCAAAACAAAACAATAAAAAAACACCAGGGCTGGAGAGATGGCTCAGTGGTTGAAAGTGCTTGCTTGGAAAGCCTGATGGCCTGAGTTCAATTTCCCCAGTACCCATGTAGAGTCAGATGCACAAAATGGTGCATGCATCTAGAGTTCGTTTGCAGCGGTAAGAGACCCTGGTGCACCCATACTCAGTTTTTTCTCTGTCTGCCTTTTTCTTTCTGTTTCTGTATTTGTCTCTGTTTTCCTCTCTCTCAAAAAAAAAAAAATTAAAAATACACACAAAAACTACGTTGTTTAAGGATGATGTAAGAAGAAAAACATCCACACAGCACAGACATGAGTTTTTTAGGGGGTGGGTGGATATTCGATCTATGGCTGGTTGGATCTACAGATGGGGGAAGCTGTAGAGACGGAGGGCCAACACAATAACCCCATTCTACAGATGAGAAAATAGGCCCAGAGAGCTAAGCTTACCATGGCACACAGTTATATCAGAAGGAGGGAGATTTGAAGATTTGAAGGGTTGCCCTCAAGCCCCAGCGTCTCCCCGTGATGTGTGCCTGTCTTAAGTCACTGTCCCATGTGCTTCTCGTTGGCATAGTTGAGGCTCAGGGGGAACCTCACCGCCAGTCCAGGCACTGGGGTGATAGGCAAAGTGTCCCGATCTGTAGGACGAGGGTGCCAACCTCCCAGGTAAACAGAGCTGTTGGTGGGAATGCACGAGCGAGCCCTATAGGCTGCGAGTGCCTTTGGGGAGGCGGTGGGCTCCTCATAAAGCCTCTACTGCTAACGGGAGGTATGGGCACCTGCAGGCTTTCCAGCCTCTCAAAACGTGGGGTCCCTGGGCATGGTGGTGCGCACGCCTTTAATCCCAGCACTTGAGAGGCAGAGATAGGAGGATCGCCATGAGTTCGAGGCCACCCTGAGACTACATCGTGAATTCCAGGTCAGTCTGGGTTAGAGCGAGACCCTACCTCAAAAATAAAAAAAATGCAAAACAAAAATAAAAACCCGTGGGATGTCTTCTCTGTTGGTGCCAAAATATTGCCCCCTTGTGGGCATCTACAGCGGGACGTCCTCTGACACTTCTGTTTCTCGCTGCCCAGGTCACACTCAGCTATGGTGTCTTCGAGGGGAAACTGAATGTTATCAAGCTGCAGGGCCCCTTCTCCCCAGAAGAGGACCCCTCCAGGTAGGTGTGATGCTTAAACTGCAGGATGGAGTGAGGGGTGAGGGCTGAACCCAAGCGTCCAAAGGTGGGGGAGCTTCGAGGGAGAGCAGACCCTGGTGGCTCACCTCACAAAGCCTGGTGTGGAGGGAACGAATTTCAGTTCCTGCTCTGCCACTGGCTTGCTGTGTGACCTTAGACAAGTGTCTTGCCCTCTCTGGGCGTCTGTCTCCCCGTCGGTAGCGCAGAGAGGCTGCACTTGGTGAATCCGCAGGGCTCTCCTTCGTTTGGTCATCTGGGATGCTCTTCACGTGACTGCATTATCTTCCCTGAGCGAAGGAGGGCTCTGGGGGTAGAACTTCAGGCGGGGGGGGGGGTATCTTGTCATTCTTGCCATCACAGGCTCTGACTGGATCTTAGATTTATCCGAAGCATGTGGCCACTGGGGAACACTCTTGGCCCTGAGGTCCACAGCCCCCCCTGTCTGGGGCACAGTGGCCACGGCTGTCCCAAGAGCCCCTGGGGCAGAGCTGTGATGAACAAGGCCCTATTCCAAGTAGACATACCTCAGCTCAGTACAGGGGAAAAACAATCAGAATTCCAGTAAAGGGGCTGGGGAGATGGCTCAGAGGGCAAAGTGCTTGATGCATAATCACTAGGACCCGAGTGTGAATCTCTAGCACCCACGGAAAAACTGGTGGCATACTCCTATGATCCCAGAGCTCCGGAGGTAGAGACGGGAGGCTCCCCCAGAGATGCTGGCTGTCAGTCTAGCCTAATCGGTGGGCTCCAGGCCAATGAGAGACCTTGTTCCAAAAAAACAGAAAGGTGCCAGATGTGGTGGCGCACACCTTTAATCTCAGCCCCTTAGAGGCAGAGGTAGGAGGATCGTTGTGAATTCGACGCCACCCTGAGACTACATAGTGAATTCCAGGTCAGCCTGGGCTAGAGTGAGACCCTACCTCAAAAAAAAAAAAAAAAAAAACAACTCCCCCCCCCCACAAAAATAAAACCTAAAAGAAGAATGGCAGAAATTGTTCCTGAGAAGCAACACCAGACGTTGACTTTTGGCGTCTGCATGTATATGCACACATGTGCTTGTGTGCACACACAAACAGGCACACACGCATCGAAATTCTGTGAGAAAAGGACCTGTCTTATGATTTTTAAAAATTTAATTAAATTAAGCTGGGCATGGTGGCACACACCTTTAATCCCAGCACTCAGGAGGCAGAGGTAGGAGGATTGCCGAGAGTTCAAGGCCACCCTGAGACTACATAATGAATTCCAGGTCAGCCTGGGCTAAAGCAAGACCTTACCTCAAAAAAAAAAAAACCACCTAAAAAAAAGTTAATTAAATTAATTAACTTATTTTGAGAGAGAAAGAGAGGCAGAGAGAGAGAGAGAGGATGGATGCACCAGAGGCTCTAGCCATTGCAAATGAACTCCAGATGCATGTGCTACCTTGTGCATCTGGCTTACGTGGGTCCTGGGGAATTGAATCTGAGTCCTCAGGCTTTGAAGGCAAATACCTTAACCACTAACCCATCTCTCCAGCCCAATTTTTGTTGTGGTAGAGCCTCATGTAGCCCAGGTTGGCTTCAAACTATGTAGCCAAGGGTGACCTTAAACTTCTGGTTCTTTTGCCTCCACATCCCAAGTGCTGGGATTACACGTGTGTCCCCACCATGCTTGTTCTGCTTCTTACATGCGAGGCCAGCACTCTACCTACTGAGCTCCATCCCCAGCCCTAGGAGCTGCCGGTCCACAGAGGTGTGTAAGCGATAGACATGCTGCTAGTTGATAGTCAATTTCCAGTGGGCCTGAAGATTCTAGAGCTTACAAGTTGTAAGGCATGGAGACTGCACACTCAGATAGGTGGGGCTCAGATGGCTCGGCCTCAGCTGGGGTCTCTGACTTCCAAGTGTCTTTAAAACAGTGATTCTCAAATCACAATATTTAAAAAAATATTTTATTTTTATTTATGAGAGAGAGAGGGAGGGAGAGAGAAGCAGACAGAATGGGTGGCCAGGGCCCCCAGCCACTGCCAACAAACTCCAGATGCATGTGCCACTATGTGCGTCTGGCTTATGCAGGTACTGGGGAATTGAACCTGGGTCCTCAGGCTTAGCAGGCAAATACCTTAACCACTAAACCATCTCTCCAGCTTTCACGGTATTTTTTTTTTTAAATTCTGAAGGCTAGAGAAACTTTGGATCCCTATGTCTGGGGGCTGCTTCTTCTGGGTAAGGCCAGGGATGGTGGTCCCCAGCCTATGAGGCACGGTACAGCCCTGTATGAAGCAAAATCATTTGAGTCAAGTGTTCACAGAGCTGCTGCATGTGACCCTGTGACTTGTGCCCCCGAGGAGCCCGCAGGCCAGAGGAGGACGTACTCACAGTCTCACCCTTGCTGATTTCTCTGCAGGTTTCGCTCCCTCCACTGTCTCCTGTACCCAGATACAACCTGGTGTCCGCCGCTGGTGACGCGCTGAGCCCTGAACTGTCGCAAAGGCTAGCCAAGGATCCCGACAGCCCCCCGCCTCGCGGGCACCTGTGAGGGACTAGGGCAGGTGCTCGCTGGCAGCTAGTCCATCTTCAGGCCTCTGGCTGGCAGGAAGGGCCAGGACCTGGACAGTTGGTGGCTGGCACTGAGAGTGTCTCAGGCCCAGGAACCTGGTGACAACCACAGAGACTGCTGGGGCAGTTGAGCTGGGCGGGGGGCTCAGGATCCTCCTGCTTTGGAGAGGGTAGGGTCCTGGCTGGGGTTTGGCCCCTGCCCCTGGCTCTGGGTTTATTCACATTTCCCTGAGATCTGGGGTTAAGGCAAAACCAGGGCCAGTGACGCCATGTCGTGTATGTTCTCAGCCTCCCCTTGTTTCCCTCGCTGGCAGGCCTAGGGTTTTGTCTGTATCCTCCGCATGCTGAGACCCAGAGGGCGGATCATAACAGATCTCCGTCAGGTAACAGATCGATCGATCGATCGTCTGGCTCACTTTCCCAGCCTCCCTTGCTGTGAGGAGTACTGTGTCATGTAGCTCTGGCTGGCGGGGATTGAGCAAGGCCTAGAGAGGAGGTTCACAGCCGCACCCCCGTCTTCCTGATGTGTGTGTGGGTGTGATGGCTGGAGCTGGAGAAAGACACTTTACTACCACGAAGGAAACACCAAGACAATCACCCACAGTTGTACCTCCCAGCATCTGGGCTGTAAGAAATTAAACCCTTATTTAAGTCTCTTTTGGTTCAGTTTGGTGCTATGTGCAGTCAGTGGTTTTGGCTGGGACAGGGTATTTAAAAAAATATTTTAGCCAGATGTGGTGGCGCACGCCTTTAATCCCAGCACTCAGGAGGCAGAGGTAGGAGGATCGCTGAGAGTTCGAGGCGACCCTGAGACTACATAGTGAATTCCAGGTCAGCCTGGGCTAGAGTGAGACCCTACCTAGAAAAACTAAAAAAAACTAAAAAAACTAAAAAATATATAATTTTATTTTTTTTACTTGAGAGAGAGAATGAATATGGGCTCACCAGGGCCTACAGCCTCTGCAGACAAACTCCAGATGCATGTGCTACCTTGTGCATCTGGCTTTATGTGGGTCCTGGGGAATTGAACCAAGGTCCTTTGGCTTTGCAGGCAAGTGCCTTAACCACTAAGCCATCTCTCCAGCCCTGGAACAGGGTCTTTGAGGTGGCTGTCACCATGGAGATGGTCATCACTTTTGGTGGTGTGATCAAGTACAGGGAGAGGAAGGGCTGAGTGGGCGATGACTGTCACGTATGCGTGTGTCATGGGGTTGGAGAATACGTGTGGACGTGTGTGTGTGTGTGTGCTAGTTACCTTTTTTTTTTTGTCTTTTTGTGATTTTTTTTTTTAATGAAAAAGAGAAAGAATTGGCATGCCAGGGCCTCCAGCCACTACAATCGAACTCCAGACACATGCACCACCTTGTGCACATACGCGACATTGCATATGCATCATTTTGTGTGCCTGGCTTACGTGGGATCTGGGGACTCAAACATGGGTCCTGAGGCTTCGCAGGCAAGCGCCGTAACCTCCAAGCCATCTCCCCATCCCTGATTTTCTTTTCTTTTTTGGTGATGAGGACCAAGCCCAGGGTCTTGTGCCTGCTAGGCAAGTAAGTGCTCAGCCACTGTGCTAAATCCTCAACGTGTGTGTGACACACGGTGTGTACTGGTGTCTGTGACACGTGACACGTGTGTGTACGTGATGTAAACGCACGTGACTGAGTGCCATGAAGTGCTGCCAGTCTGGGAGTCCTTCCTTCTTCTCCCTGTCCTCGGGGTGTGGGCTGGGGAGGTGAGTTAGGGAAGGCAGCACAGTGCCTTGGAGCTGAGGATCCACTTGGGTGTTGGGTCAAAGCGACAGGAATGATCAGAAGGTGACAGGAGTGATTGGAGCGCCCGGGGCTGGAGCCTAGTGAGTGAGAACAGTGGTCATTAGTATCTCATCTCCTCCACTCTGCACTCTTGGCTGGGTGCAGGAAAGTGATGGTGGTGAATTTCGGGCAAGGTGACACACAGCTGGGTGACAGTGAGGGACGGGACGCCTCTGCTCGGTACCCAGGGATGCTGGGAGTTGGGGCCACACTAGGGCTATGGGATGGAAGAGGAGAGGAGAAAGGAGGGTCCTATGGCTGGAGGAGTCCTGACCTGGACCACGAGGGCCAGGGGCTCCTTAGACCGTGCCATTCACCCTTGATGGATCAGAATGCCCCTGGCATGTCTGTAGCTGGCATGCTGGGGACTGCCAGGCACTGAGTTTCAGCCCCGTGTGGGCTTACGGTGAGCTTGTGGGTGCCTGGCGAGTCAGTGAGTTGGTCCAGAGGCCAGCTACAGAGGGAGTGCCCCCCAAGCTGCTCTTATCCTGGCTGGCCTACTGGTGGGCAGGTGGGATGTTGGGCAGCTAGATGCCCATCAGCCCCGCAGCCTGGTGGGCATGGAGTGGCTCCGTCCACAGCTGCTCTCCCCGTTGCCCGGGTGGGTGGGCTGCTCATTGGCTGGCCTGCTTCCAGAAGCAACGGCAGATTTTTTTTTTTTTGTGTGTGTGTGTGTGTGTTGTTCTCAGATCCTGAGGGTCGGGTAGAGGGAAGAGAACTTGGGCCATCTGCCTCCATTGTCCCAGAATAGCCAGGCTAGGGAGGGAGAGCGCAGTCAGCAGGGTTGAAGCTGGAATAGACGGAGGAGGGACTGTGGCTTAACCCTCTGTGGTTCTGTGGGGGTGTGCGGGAGGGCTTGGCCCAGCTGACTCGACCTCCAGACTGAGGGAGCCATCAGCTCGGAAAGCAGAGGCCAGGGATAGGGGTGATCAAGGGTGGGCCACCATATTGTGGTCTTGCTTGACCCTCAAACTCCTCTTCTGGAGCCCAGTCTGTTCTAGGATGATTGGGGTGGGATAAGTTGAGGACTATGGGTGGGCAGCTGAGGTGGCCCTCGACAGAGGAAGAGCCAAAGTTTGGGGCAGGCTGTAGAAAGAGCTTGGGTTCCCCCAGCTAGCCCCCCACCTCCAGTATCTGTTTGCTGCCTGTCCTTATCCCAGGGGGCTCCAGGACCACGAGGGTCCTGTCAGCTCTGTTCACTGTGGCTCTCCCCGGGCATGGCAGATGCTCGGCAAATATTTGAGGGATAGAAAAGGTACAAATGTATTTCTCTGCCACTTTGAAGCTCCGATTGCTGGGGCTCGGGGGTCCTATGGAAGGGACAAACACCAGGGGGTCAGGGGGATGGGCATGATCACGTTGGAGGCCCAGCATGGCCCTGGTAATTGGCCGCCAGCAGACCAGCCGTCTCAGAGTCAGTTTACAGCACCCAGGAGGTGGTACAAGGGGCGAAATGACCCAACGAGGGGTCAGCCTTCCACATCCACCATAGGGATAGTTCTACAGGACTAAGAACCTGTGTCTTGGGCTGGAGAGATGGCTTAGCGGTTAAACACTTGCCTGTGAAGCCTAAGGACCCTGGTTCGAGGCTCGACTCTCCAGGACCCACGGTAGCCAGATGCACAAGGGGGCGCACGCGTCTGGAGTTCATTTGCAGTGGCTGGAGGCCCTGGCGCACCCATTCTCTCTCTCTCTGCCTCTTTCTCTCTGTCTGTTGCTCTCAAATAAATAAATAAAAATAAACAAAAAGATAAAAAAAAAAAAAAAGAAACTGTGTCTTCAACAAGCCAGGTTGCAGAAATGTGGGAGGAAGTCAGAGATTAAAAGAGGCGTGGTGGCGCACACCTTTAATCCCAGCACTCAGGAGGCAGAGGTAGGAGGCTCACTGTGAGTTCGAGGCCAGCCTGAGACTACAAAGAGAATAGAGAATTCCAGATCAGCCTGGGCTAGAGCAAGACCTTACCTTGAGAAACCAATAACTAAATAAATAATAATGAAATAAAATAAAAAAAGAGGCAGAAGATTCGTAGTACCAAAATGCAGGATGTGAATGTGGAGTTGATGTTGATTCAAATCTATGGGCCCTAAAAAAGATATCTCTTAGGAAAATGAGGAAACTCAAGCAACGACTGGGTATTAGATAGTATTAATGTCTTTCGGAATGACAATGATATTGAGGTTATTTTGAGAAATGTTCTAATATGTGAGAGATACATTCTGAAATATTGATGTGTGAAATGATATGATGTCTGAAATTCTTGTTACGAAGAGGCCTGAGGGGGGAAGCGTGCAAGAAGAATGGCAAAGTGGGGGTCGCAGCTTTGGGGATCAGCATGTGGGAGTCGGCACCCCCCCCTTTTGTGTGTGCTTGAAAGTTTCTGTAATAAAAGTAACATTAAATAATACAGGAGCCTCTGTGGGTACTCCGACTCACCGCTGTCTTCCCTTCCCTCCTTCCCTCGCTGGCGCCCTCCCCCCCTGCCCCACATTCAGACCTAGAGAACATCTGCTTTCCCCTGCACAGCTGTCCTGGCCTCACTTTCTATTCTGCCACATACCCAGGGACAGAGAAGCAGCAGCCTCGGCTGGGAACTGGCTTTGCCTGGTTTATGTTTGGCCCGTTGCCTGATTTCCCTGAAGCTCACGCTGATTTCTTTTGGTTCTGAGCACGGGTCCCAGCTGCTTTGTAACCCAGTGGCACTTTCCCTGGGCACAGCCTGTCCCCACTGTGTCTCCCCACCCACCCCCAGCTCATCCACCGGTGTGATTGCTTTTATGGCCCAGCTCCTGACTGGGGATGAGGTCTGTTCGATGCTGTCCGGGGAAGAAAGACACCTGCCCTGCCCTTCCCAGCAGGGGCAGCACGGGTTGAAAATATGACCTAGTATATAGGTAGCGATGAAATGCCTGGTGGCAAGAAGGGGGAGGGGAGAGGAGCTGCAGGAACCAGGACGTCCAGGGCTGGGGGTAGTGTTGGAGCTGGGTCTTGAGCCAAGCAGAGGTTGGAAGGAGCAGGGTGCAGCCACAGATGGGGCTACAGAGGCCTAGGTGGAGATGCAAGCACTGACCATCCTTGTAGTCTTCACATGCCTACTTACCTCGTTGGCCAGGAGAAAGTAAGTCTGTGCCTGGCGTCCATCCGCACGAACCAGAAGGGAGTGGGCACTCCCCTACCACCCTGCCCGCCTCCATCTGCTCAAGGGTCACGCGTGTTTCTCCCAGCAGAGACCCTGATTCAAGGAGCGGGACATCTCACAGTGGGCGCTAAGCAAAGACCAAATGGCTACTGGGGTGAGCATTCAGGTGCTACCCAGTAGCTGGTGCCTGGGAAAAAGGGATTCCAGGGATCCACAATGGACTCCCAGGAGCCAAGTCTCCAAAGCAAGGGCCTGGAGTCTGTAGTTTTACCTGGTTCCCTGGGAGGAGGCTCTGAGGTATGCTGGGCTAGGGAACAAGGTTTGGGGGAGGGGGTAGGGATGGGTTCAGCACCACGGATAGAGTCCAGCACTCCCTCCTCCTCCCCAGGCCTTACCTGGATCTGAGGCAAGATCACCCTAGGTGGCTGGCTTTCACAGTTCACTTGGATGGGCTCAGGGACACCTGTGGTCCTGGTCCCCAGGTGGCCTCCTCTCTCAACTCTTCCAGGAGCCACTTTCAGGGCCGTTGCTAGTATCACTGCAGGGGCGGCTCTACTTCCATACAAAGAGGGACCCTGGAGCAAGTACCCCCTTGACTTCTTTTATAATTTGTAAGCCACCCTCCTATTGTGCAGTCAGCGCCATGTGCAGCCTGAGTGGTATGAGCAAATTCATCCCCCAGACACGGAGCACCTACTGGGTTCGAGGGCTGTGCAGGCAGCCAAGGACCATGGAGGGACAAGGGAGATTTAGCGCCCCTCCGACCCTCAGGAACCCATGGCTTGTCAGACACGCTTCGCTATTGAGGTGAGTGACCTTGAAGATCGTCGGGCTGTGAGCAAGCCTGAGTCCCCTTTCTGATGGGTCACATGGCCTTGGACATGCTGCTTTAGCTCGGAGCCTCAGTTTTCTCATCTGAGAACTGGGCGCAATGACACTGTTCTCCTGTCCCCTTGCAGGGCATGTAGGAGGAATGTTCCGAGGACCCAGCATGGTCGCTAGTCCTTCACACATAGACTCCACAGTCCCTCATCCACAGACTCCTCATTTCCTGAAGGTGCATATGCCCCAGACATGGTGAATAAGGTGGATAGGAGCCGGTGTGTGGAGATTTTACCTTGAGGAGACATGGCCACTCCTCTGTTTCTCCTGGGCCCAGCTTGATAAGTTTCAGTCTTTCTTGCTGTGAGGGTGGTCATGTGCCCACCACAGGTCTGGTCCATCAGACCCTTCCTGTGTGTGATGAGAATTTTGTCCCCACTGCTGGTGGGATGGAGGTGAATGGGGTTGGAGGGGCGGAGTGCTTAGAGGCGGCCAGTCCATCAGACACCAAGCCTGGTTTACTAAGCTGTCATGAGCACCAGAAAGAAGTTGTGTTGAAGTTGGGGCGACATTTCGGCAGGTACTTACCTCGCAAGCACGAGAATATGAATTTGATCTCCAGAACCCATCTGAAGAAGAGCCAGGCACCAGCCAGGCAAGATGTGACCCCGGGTACAGTAGTGACCTGAGTGCTACGGGGGCCAAACCTCTGCTCTCTGATTGGATTTGAGGTGGCTCCGCGAGAGGGAATTCATGTCTGGCACTGAAAACCCAGACAAAAGCCTATGACTGGGAAGGTCCAAGGCCCTGTGGTGGAGGAGGGGAGCGACGACTGTAGTTTGGCTAAATGGATTTGTTGGCTCATCAAATTGTATTTATGGGGCTGGAGAGATGGCTTAACAGCTAAGGCGCTTGCCTGCAAAGCCAAAGGACCCAGGTTGGACTCCCCAGGACCCACGTAAGCCAGATGCACAAGGTGGTGCTTGCGTCTGGAGTTCATTTGCAGTGGCTGGAGGCCCTGGCACACCCATTCTCTCCCTCTCTCTCTCTGCCTCTTTCTCTCTCAAATAAAATGCACTTTTAAAAAATGCATTTATGTTTATGCCCATAGGTTAGAGCCACTCTTATCTTTGGTCAGAGAAGCTTCTCTTTATAGACAGTGGTGACTACTGGGGAAGCTCGCGACTTGTCAGAGTGCTAAGAATGAGTGACTTTTGAGCGCTCAGTGCTATTGGGACATCTATATCACCCCCTCCAAGGCTCAGGGACATCACAGGGGAGAAGATGGAAAGACTGTAAGAGCCAGAGGCTGGGAGGAGTGCTGTCTCCGGAATGTAAAGTGGCCATTGCCTGTCCTTTTGTGCTTAGCGCCCAGGGACCTTTCTCCTTCTGGGCAAAGAACCTTCTGGATGCAATTAGAACTCCCATCTCTCCAATCCCTGGGCCCTGGCTTGACCCACCATTCAGGTGGAAGCAGCTCCCTGCCCCTGGGGAGCTTATAGGCAGGAGAGTGTAAGCCATCCAAATTCCCAGTGGGTTGGCTTGTGTAGCCAGAATCTTTTTATTCAAATGAAGTTGAAATCAATTCTAACATGCAAACAATGTTTACTGTTCCATGTGCCTGTTGTGGCATAACAAACCGCTCCAAAACTTACTGGCTTAAGATAGCAACAGCTCTTGTTTGGTTTGTGGACGTGCAACTCCTCCACTCGATGTTAATGGGGTGAGGGGGCATGTGGAGCTGGGATCCCCTCAACTCTCACCTGTCCGAGGCTGGGGTGCAGAAGTCTGTGATGGTTGGGGCTGGAGTAGCTGGGTCTCTGGGTCACCAGCCCAGTGTCCAGGAGGAAGGTGCAGGGCAGCCAGTCCCATGTGTTGGCTCTGGGCTCTCAGCCAAGACAGCAGGGAGAGGCCTGTCCTGACCTGAGGCAGCATCACTTTATTAGAATTCAGGAACCGGGGCTGGCCTGCATTCAAAGGGAGGGGCTTGTATTTCCTTCCTTCTATTGTTTTCAGCGCTGGTGATGGAGCCCAGGCAAGTGCTCCATCACTGAGCTGTACCCCAGCCTGTAGACTTCCTCCCTTTGAAAAATGCTATGTTTTTTTTTAAATTAGTTATGAGAGAGAGAGAGGGTGGGGGGAGAATATGAATGGGTGCACCAGGGCCTCCAGCTGCTGCAAATGAACTCCAGATACATGTGCTACTTTGTTCGTATGGCTTTACGTGGGTACTGGGGACTCGGACCCTAGTCCATAGGCATTCAGGACAAGTGCCTTAACTGCTGAGCCATCTCTCCAGCCCCACTAGACTGTTTTTAATAGCAGCTGGACCATCTCATGTTCTCACCAGAAATGCACAGTGGCTTCCAGTCCTCCACACCCGCCACTAACACTTGTTAATTTTCCCTTTCCTTTCCTTTCCTTTCCTTTCCTTTCCTTTCCTTTCCTTTCCTTTCCTTTCCTTTCCTTTCCTTTCCTTTCCTTCCCTTCCCTTCCCTTCCCTTCCTTCCCTTCCCTTCCCTTCCCTTCCCTTCCTTTCTTCCTCTCTCTCTTCTTCCCTCCCTCCCTCCCTTTCTTCCCTCCATTCCCTCCCTCCCTTCCCCCCTTGTTCTAAGTCTCATGTAATTCTGCTGTCCCCTAACTCGCTGCGTAGTCAAGGGTGACCACTTCCCCGATGCTGGTGCTCTAGCCTGCACCACCACGCCTGGTCCATGCAGTGTGGGGATAGTTGCGCATGGTACGGCAAGCACTCTACCAACCGCGCCGTGTCCCTGGCCCAACACTTGTTATTTCTGCCACGTGCGTGCGAGCGTGAGTGTGTGCATGTGTGTTTGATATATTAACTACTGCCAGGGCTTAGGAGATGGCTTAGAGGTTTAAGGTACTCGCTTGACATATTGGCCACTACGATGGCGTGCGTGGTACCTCACTGTGGTCGTGACTGGCGTTTCCCTGACGACCGGTGATGCCGAGCACCTGTTCAAGGGCCTTTGCCATTTGTAGATTTTTTTTTTTGTCCATCTTCACTTGGGCCATCGTGTGGGCCCTGATTCTTTTCCACGGTGCTGTAGAATTCCAAATAACCGTGTCGGGGTTTCTGCTGAACCTTTTCTGCACCGCTGGGCTGCTGAACTGCCGGATTCTTTCCCATCCTGCGCTGCTTCAGGATGTGCTTGGCCGTCTCTCCCTGTGCCTAGGAGGGCGGGGCGGGAGAAGTTTCTGGCAGTGACGGACGAGTCAAGGAGAAGGTTCACTGTGGTTGGGGCAGGTACTGTCGATGTGTCCTTGAGAGCAGGCGGAGTGACTTTCACTTCGGTGTCATGGAAAAGCACAAGGCACAGCTTTGAAACTAACACATATGTTCTGAGCGCTGTGCCAAGGGAATTGTCCTCCTTGGGGACGCTAATCTGACATTTCCTAATAGCAATTAGAACACTGGCCTAACATAGCTCTCCATGAAGGGATTTGCAACTTAATTGCATTTCTTCATAAAATAGAATTAATATTGAATAACTTGCTACCAACAGAACTAAGCCTGACCCTGTGCTATGACAAATCTATTTATGTTTTACAATCCTCTCGAAGCAAAAAAAAAAAAAGGGCTTGAATACTATAAATTTGACACCCAAAATCAGACTCTGTGCAGTATGTCTGCTGATCTTCCAAAAGAATACAAAATTTATTTTTCCACAATGCTTTCCCAGAGGCGTAGCCATGAAAATTCATGACTGGGGATTCCTTTTCTCTTATCAAGAGCACCTAACAAGCTAGGGAACTGCTCACTCATCAGGCGCAGTCTGGACTCTCCCATTCCTTCCTGCGTGTGGCTTTAGAGGTGCAAGCGGCAGGCTTACTCTGAAACCCACGCGTAACCACACTCTCCCCCACCTTTAATCAAGACGCGAAAACTGTTATGAGTGAATCAGGACCCAATTAAAGGAGATAAACAGATCATAACCACAGTAACTACATCGTGTAAATACATGTTCGTAATTAAGCAGCCACAGTTTTCATGTAGAAGGGGGATTTTCTTAAGGGGAGAGAAAGTCTCATAAATGAACTAATTTATAAATAAACCCTGGATGGCAAATCCTATGTGCTCTGCACAGCAGCCAATGTCCTATTTAGATGCACTGATAATAAAGACTTATACGGGACCGGACGTGGTGGCGCACACCTTTAATCCCAGCACTCGGGAGGCAGAGGTAGGAGGATCGCCGTGAGTTTGAGGCCAGCCTGAGACTACAGAGTGAATTCCAGGTCAGCCTGGGCTAGAGTGAGACCCTACCTTGAGCGCCCCCCCCAAAAACACCCAAAACCTCAGACTTATGCGGGGCTGGTGGGGAGATGCTCCGGGGGTCTTTAAAGCATTTGTTGTTCAAACGTGAGGGTCTGAGTTTGTGTTCCCAGAATTCACATAAAAGCCAAGTGCAGTGATGCATGCCTGTAATCCTAGTGCTGGGGAGTCAGAGAGACGGGTGGATGGATCCCTGGGGCTCACTTGCTAGACTAGCTGAATCAGTGCGCACTAGGTTCAGTGAGAGACCCTGTCTCAAAAAACTAAGGTAGGGGCTGGAGAGATGGCTTAGCAGTTAAGGCATTTGCCTGCAAAGCCCAAGGACCTAGGTTTGATTCCCCAGGACCCACGTAAGTCAGATGCACATGGTGGCACATATGTCTGGAGTTTGTTTGCAGTGTCTGGAGGCCCTGGTGCACCCATTCTTTCTCTGTTGCTCTCTCAAATAAATAAATTAATTAAAAAAAACTAAGGTGGAGAGTGATTGAGAAGGCACCCGATGTTGACCTCTGGCCTTATGTCTGCACACCCACGCACACACGCCCTTCTGCATGTACATACACACACAGAAAAAATTGACTTATGTTCCCTGGGTGTGGTGGTGTGCGCCTGTCATCCCAGAAAGCGAGGAGCTGATGCAGGAGGATTACTGCAATTTGGAGGCCAGCCTGGGCTACTGAGTGAGAGACTAGTTCAAAAACAAATGGAAAAGAAAAAGAAAAGATAAAAGGGGACTGAGGAGATGGCTCAGCGGTTAAAAGCATCTGCTTGCAAAGCCACACCCCAGCCACCCAGGTAAATCTGGAAGAGCATTCATTTGCAGTGGCACACCCATATACACCCCACACCCATATACACCCCCATGTACAAACAAATAAAATTTAAAGCCAGGCGTGGTGGCGCACACCTTTAATCCCAGTACTTGGGAGGCAGAGGTAGGAGGATTGCCGTGAGTTCGAGGCCACCCTGAGACTACAGAGTGAATTCCAGGTCAGCCTGAGCTAGAGTGAGAGCTTACCTCGAAAAACCAAAAAATAAAATAAAATAAAATAAATATAAAGAAGGACGTATGCCTGGAGCAGTGGAATGCCCTTAACCAGGCACAGAAGGAGTAACACTGTCAGGCTTTCTTCTCTGTTCTGCATGAGGCCCCAGAGGAGTCCCAGGTCGCCAGGCATGGCTTTGCTCCTCTGGTGATGGCAGTTTTGTGATCTCGAACGGCAGTGAAGCTGGGCTACTCCTTAGATGGTGCCCAAATTTTTCTGCCCTTGGAGGATTGTGCAGGACACAGCTTCCTTCTCTGCTTCCCAGGATGCAAGGCCAGAGACTTGCTCAGGTAAGTGCACTAGACAGCTAGGTGTGGCACCCACTGCTCTCTCTGTATCATCAGCAATCTGCCTTACCGTCCATCCATCCATCCGTTCATCTCTGGCACTCATGGGATTACCTATACTGCAGAAGACAGACAGTGTTAGCCGCATGATTGCATTAAGCCTTTTGTACCTAAAGACATTTGTCTTAAAATATTGTTTATTTATTTGCAAGCAGAAAGAGATAGAGAGGAGAGAGATAAGATAGAATGGATGCGCCAGGGCCTCCAGCCGATACAAGTGAACTCCAGATGCATGTGTTACTCTGTGCATTTGGCTTTATGTGGGTACTGGGGAATTGAACCTGGGTCATCAGGCTTTTCAGGCAAATGCCTTAACCCATGAGCCATCTCTCTAGCCGAAGACATTTTTTTGTTTTTTGTTTTTGTTTTTCGAGGTAGGGGTTTCACTTTAGTTCAGGTTGACCTGGAATTCACTATGTAGTCTCAGGCTGGGCTCGAACTCACAGCGATCCTCCTACCTCTGCCTCCCAAGTGCCCAGCTCCAAGACATTTGTTTTAAACACCGTAGATGTGATGGGCCAGATGCATCATATCTAACACACTTGAAATAAACCCATAGCTAGGGAGCTCGTCACCATCACACACACACATTCTGCCGGAGCAGAAGTGACACCACTCCAGCCTCTTCAGATCCTGCTGAAGCTCTTTCATGGGGATTCCTGCCGTTCACAGATGTCCACCGCTCCCTGAACCTCACCAGGCAATGCAGGAGCTGTCTGTGGGGAGCTCAGGGGCCTGGATGCAGAACCGCTGGTACCCGTGAGCAGTGCAGGCCATCACCAGCAGGGGGCACTTGTGCTTCACTACTGGCTTCTCAACCAGGCCAGGGCCAAGGCAAGGTGGGTCAGGCTAGGCTTGGGAGGGGGGCCTTACGGATCCAAAGGGCATAACTGGGCACCATAGTGGGCCTCTTGCACTCGGATCCTAAGAAAAATCCTACCCCAACAGGGGAGGAAAATTATATAGCATGTCTACCAGGTTCTACAAACATGAGCAGTTGGGGACATAGCTGTTGATTAGATTATCCTGCCATTTGAAGGGGAGGCTGCCCCGTGCACAGTAGTCACACCCACTGTCCTGGCGGCTTGTCACTGAACCTGCCCGGGGTCAGCAGGCTCTCTCCTGGGACAGGAAGGGACAGAGCACAGGATGTTGGCCAGCTCTGGGGCCATCCTGATCTTCCCTCTAGCCAGCAAGGCCAGTCGTGGCGGGTGGGGAGGGGAGGGGGGAGGGTCTTCTACATCCGCCAGTCACAGTCCCCTGGGCCTGGGCCTTTTGTTCTGTGCAATGGGATTGAAAGTCATGCCCACCCTGCCTGCCTCTTGGAGGCGTGGGCGTGAAGGCGTGCTGCCAACAGCTGCAGAGAGGAGGTTAAACACAAACAGTGGAGTCTAGAAGGGAGCTGGCCCAGGCCCTCCTCCCGCTTTGGAATCTGGGTGAATTTGTAGTCTGTGAGAGTCTGTGAGAGTCTGCCTCGGCCTGCCTGGCGCTGTGATTAGGTGCGGTGGGGGCTCCTGCCTGCCCCTCCGATGACTCTTCTCTAATTACTCTAATCCGTATTTTCACACACTGGAGAAGGAGAAGAGCTGGCAGCTCTTCTGAGGAGAGCAGAGCAGAGGAGGAGGGTGCCCGAGGCCAAGGGAGGGAGGTTTGCAGCCAGGCACTACTCTGTGGCAGGCCTCCTGGCGAGGCTGTGGGGAGCACAGGACAGGGGCAGCTGGGCCCTCACAGGGCCCGGACTCCGGAGGGAGGAAGCATGGGAGAGTGGGTAGATCCCGGATGGCCAGAGTACCTGGGAAGGGAACAGAGAGAGAGGAAGGCTGACAGCATTGGGCTCGTGTAGGCTGGGAGCTGGGAGCCTCAGGAGACAGAATGCCAACATAAGGAGAGAAATGGGGCCTCCGGGGCAGAGAATTCACGGGACAGAAGGTCTGAGCGCAAGGGTGTCTGTGGCTTGTCCTGTACAGGATGGTCTGTGTCTCTCTGGATTTGTCATTCCTTTGGGAGGACAAATCAGTGCATGTCTGTGTGTAGTGTTATCTCTGGCTGCGTGTCCCTGTGCAAGAGCGTGTGTGAGCTATGCGTTCTCGCTGGTAATAGCTATGTCTGCTGGCATGTCCTTACTGAGCCTTCGGGAACCTTGCCTTGGGACAGAAGGGACCAGAGCAGCTGGAGGGTGCGTGTGTGTGTGTGTGTGTGGTGTGGATAGGGCTAGCCTAGATAGAGGCTTAAGTCCCTAGTGCTGGGGCCCAGGGATTACCTGTGTGTGTGTGTGTGTGTGTGTGTGTGTGTTCGCACACATACAACTGAGTATGTGGCTGTAGGGTCCTTACCTACCCAGACAAACACAAGGTTTCCCTTCTCCTTCCTTGCCTCGGTCCCCTCCCCTCGGCTGACCTGGGTGCATGCATGTAGTCCGTATCCCAAGATACTCTGCCTCCTCTTTAGCTGGGATGAGAGGATTTCCCCCGGGGTCAGAGGGGCGATCATATGGAATGCAGGGGGCGTCCTGGTTCTGCCTTAGCCACGAAACAAATTAGAATTCTTGCCCTTGCTCTTCACAAATGAATCGCTGATGATGAGCACTTTTTTTTTTTTTTTTTAATTTACCTCCAGCAACCTAAGTAAGAGAAGGGCTTGGGGCTGTAACTCCTGGCTTCTTGAGACAGGGTACAGGTTAATGATCATGAGAGCTGTAGTTGTGGAGGCAGCCCATGGAATGTTCTGGCACCAGGAGCAGCTTCGGAATCCTCTAAGAAACACATAATGAGGGAATGAAGCTCTCCCCACTGATGTGACAGAGGCGCTGATACTAGTGACTCCTCCTACGCATCAGGCCGTTCCCAGACCAGCTCTTGTCAGCCCACTGCCACCTTTGCGTGCCCATTTCACAGAGTGGGCAAGTAGACAGAGGCATACAGTCGGTCGGTGGGGATTCAGGAAGGCTGAAGGAGGGAGGGAGTGGTGAGTCGAATGGGGCCAGAGGCAGCCAGGCAGGCTCCCCGGAGGAGAGAGATGCGGTTCCGGTTCCGGGAACAGCCAGGAGGGAGCTTGGCTGGGAGGTCCGCCACAGAAGACGTGAGAGTGGAGAGTTTTGGACCTCAAACCCAGGGTCAAATCCCAGGCTCCCACTTCTCAGCTGGGTGGTCATGATTCGCTGCTTCCAACGTTCACTGGGGGTTCTCCAGTCTCAGGCCTGGCCGCCCTGATATAGACTTCTCGGGGCCATTGAAGGAGGAGAGACTGTGGGGTGCTTTCCACAGAGTTCAAAGAATTCAAGGATGGCAGCAGCAGGCAGCTAAACCAAGCACAGGGCCACCGCATAGATCTCATGCTCTAGTTTCAAGGACCCTCCCCGCCCAACTCCTGTGGCTGAATGGCCACGTGTCTTCTTGCTGCTCCTGCCAGAGTGCCCGGTGGCCTCCGTGCTCTCGCCTGGCCTTCCCTCCTCCTGCCCCAGGTGGCGGGTTGCAGATGTGAACTCCAAGGTGCCGCCTACGGTTAAGTGACATGCCCTTGAATTTTATGGCTCTAATATCTTCGCCAGGAAGCTTGCAAACACAGACCCAGAGGATGTCACAGGCCAAGGGGTCGGTTGGCCCTTCCACGTGGGCTCTCCAACCCTGCTGGGCACCCACACTTTGGAGGTTGTCGATGACGAGAGAAGGTTGTTAGACTTGCATTCGGTGACATTCTGCAAATTCAGAGTGAAAGATCAGTTGTGGAGTTGAGGCTGGTCGTGGCTCTCGCCCAGCTCACCTGAGGACTTGGGTTTCACCCTCAGCGAGCGGGTGGGGCGGGGACCTGTGAGTTTCGGAGGGTCACTCCGTTTCTAAAGACAGACTGCTTCTGCAATGTGGGCCCTGAGGGACAAACTTCCCTCAGATGGCTATCCTAGGCCTGGTTGACTCAGTTTCTACTGGGCATGCTCCTCCTTGGGGGTGAACTTTGGTCCCCCCCCCCGATTATTGTGAAAAGGTCAAATGTGGAACCTCACTTGCTTTCCTTTCCCGACTCTGCTTTGGGGATGTGTGCCGCTGTTTTCTTTATCTGCAAAGTGGGGACCGAGTGAGTTCTATGCCTTCCGCGTACTGCCGACAATTGAAACCCCTAGGTGCAACGAAAGTCCATGGCTTTCGGCTCACCGTGGTGCATTTTCAGGAGTTCTGGAAAGGCTCCTCAGGGTAGTCCTCTCGCTGTGGTCTCGAGTGTCTGTTAGGGTTGTCACTGTCTGGTGGCTCAGCGGGGGATTTGAACCCAGGCCATCTAGCGCCCTCACTAAGGACCCAGCCATGCGTAGTAGACAGCCTTGTAGAGTGGTTGTGGTGTGGAGCCCTGAAGTACAGAGGCACCAAGCTCGTCCTCACGGGAAGGCTTCTGCCACCCACTCTGGGTGTGCCCCACGTGGGGAGGACGGCTCCCTTTGTTCTTCGCAATCTGCAGGTAGTCCCCGGTCCCTTGCCACTGCCACAGCAGGCCGCCACCAGGATGGCGCTTGCTGCTCAACCGAACCCTTGTCAAGAGCCCCAGCGGCCGTCACCTGAAGGAGCACCATCGACATTGGCCGCCATCGGAGTGGAGCACCCTGGACGCTGGCCACCGGCTGTCATCTGCTTGGAGTACCATCGACAACAGCTGCAGTTCTCACGGAGTACCATCGACTCTGGCCATTATCTGGGTGGCCCACCATTGACACTGGCCACCCGTGTAGAGCACCATGGACACAGCCTGTTATCTGCTTAGAGTACCATAGACGCTGGCCATTATCCCCGTGGAGTACCCTGGACACTGGCCGCCATCCACGTAGAGCATTGTGGACACGGGCTACCGTTTGCGCAGAGCACCATCGGCACTGGCCACTATCCGCCTGGAGCACCCTGGACACTGGCCACCGTCTCCGTGGAGTGCCATCAACGCTGGTCGCAGGGTTGCTGTGGTCAGACTGAGGCTGGGCTACGGCGTCCAGGGGCTGGGAATTGAATAAATGCTAGTCTTCCGGGTGTCACGTACATCTGGGAGGCAGGCTGGGGGTATACACGCAATATGGGGGTGTGAGAGGCGGGGGTGCATAGTCAAGTCCACCTCCCCGTGCTTTGGGGCGTGGGTCAGGCACTGCTGTCCACTGCTGGAGACAGACCAGCAGTGCCTGACGCCTATGACTCACATAAAGCATGACAACAGGTAGGTGTGTTGCGTTATTGGGGGGGGGTTGAACCATGTCACTGGGGGCCCTGCCGGTGACACAGTTTAGGGCTGTTGCCTAGCAAATCTTCAGCAGGCACCTGGGGTCACTGTGATCACACGCTTTCCCTTTATTCGGGTACTTAAATGTCTTAGTCCATCCCTGATACTATAACAAAATGCCCCAGGCTGGTAGTTTATGAATAATAAAAATTTATTTCACGTAGTTCCGGAGGCCGAGAAGGGCCAAGGCTACAGTGCCAGGGGACTCAGGCTGGTGAGGACTTGTGTGTTCATTTGGTGTTCCATTCAGAAAGACCTCACTCTCATGACTCTGTCGCCTTCATACTGGCCATGAACTTTCACTGTGCATTTGGGAGGGCACCCAAACGCTCAGTCCGCAGCAGTAAGAAACCAGCCGTTTGTGGATGGCGTGTGTATGGTGTATGCACGTGTGCATGTGTCTGCGCACGTGTGCAGACCTCATAGCCTTCGCGCAGGTGTGTGGAGGCCCGTAGGTGTCCTCTGTCACCCCTCCGCTCCTCCCCGAGGCCAATATCTCACTCAACCTGGAGCTCAGTGTTTTGGGTAGACTGGCTGACCAGGGAGCCCCAGCAATCACCCTGTCTCTTAGCACTGGGGTTGTGGGCGTGCCTGGCCATGCCCACATTTTATGTGGGTGCTGGGGATTGGACTCAGGTCCCCATGCTAGTGCAACAAGCACTCTTACCTGCTGAGCCATCTCCTCAGTCCCTTACTCTTTTTTTCTTTTTTGATACAAGGTCTGGCTGGTAGCCCAGCCTAGTCTCAAATGCCTGCCTCAGCCTTTCAAGCACTGAGTTCTCTGTATATGCTGATGCCTTTGTCAGAGATATATATTGCGATACCTGCATCTATAAATTGGCTCTTCTTTCTCTTAGTGGAGTTTTGCCCCCTAATCATAAGTTTTCTTCCTTCCTTCTTTTTATTTTTATTTTTATTTTTTTTGCGGCATAATCTCTGTTGTATGGCAGAATTCCTCTGTATTGCAAGCAGTGAACAACTATTTAGGTTTATCAAAAGCAGCTTGGAGAATTCACAAGAGAAGGGCATGGGAAGAGTCATCAGACCCCCCCCCCACACTGGAGATCTCAGGTGCCCCCTGTGTCAACTGTATGCAATAACCCACAAGGTCACCTGACCTTGGGGGAAATAGAGTAGATAGAGGGTAAAAGATCAAGAGACAGTGAGTGCCACTGAAGTGGATTCTTTGGGGTCTCATGCTCTGTAAGCCCTCACCCCGAGGCTGAGGGAGGAGCATCCGTGGGGGTAAGCCCCGATGTAGTGAGCTCCACCCAAGTACTGCTTTGGGGTCTCATGCTCTGTAAGTAAGCCCTCACCCTGAGGCTGAGGGAGGAGCATCTGTGGGGGTAACCCCGATATTGTGAGTCCCACTGAGGTGGACAGGGGCAAGGAGCAACTTGAAGCGGCCATGGGGAAGTTGTTCTTCAGGGTAGGATGAGACTTCTCAGGGGTGCGGCTGCTTTTGGGGTTCCACGTTCCAGTAGGCTCCCTTTGTGCTCTGTAGGTAACCCCAATCAAATCATTGGTTCACCAAACTGGCATTGGTGCAGTGGTAATCTGTTCTGCTACATGGGGGTAAAGACATGTGTTTGTCTCCCCAGGGGAAAAGTTTCCTGAGACAGTCTCACTCTAGCCCAGGCTGACCTAGAACTCACTCTGTAGCCCAGGCTGGCCTCAAACTCTTGGCAATCCTCCTATCCTAGCCTCTCGAGTGCTGGGATTACAGGAATGAGCCACCCAGTTTCATTTTTCATGTTTAAATTTAATTTAAAAAATAATTTATTTCTTTGAGAGAGAAAAAAAGAGAGAGAGACAGAGAGAATGGGCATGACAAGGCCTCCAGCCACTGCAAATGAATTCCAGACACATGCGCCACCTTCTGCATCTGGCTTACATGGGTCCTGGGGAATCAAACCTGGGTCCTTTGGCTTTGCAGGCAAATGCCTTAACCACTAAGCCATCTCTCCAGCCCTAATTTTTCATTTTAATGAAGCCCAGTGTGTATTTTCTGTTTCTCTCCTGGCTAATGCTATTGGTATCCTGGTTAAGAATACTTTGTTTGAGGGGGTAGGTCACGGATGAGCCTAATAATGGTACCAAACTGACTGTATTTGCTGAATACAAAACTAATTAATAAAGAAAAAAAAAAGAATGCTTTGTTTGCCATAGCAGTCTGTCTCTTAAGCCACTGAGTCCACCTGACCTCACCCTGTCACCCCATCTGGCCTCTCTCCCTGCCCCCCTTCTCCGAATGGCTCCTCCTCCCAGCCCAGTGTCCCCTGAACCGGGGGATCTGCTTGAAGTGAGAGGCTAAGGCCTAGATTACCAGGCTGCTAGGACAGGGGACTGGGTCCCACACCCCCTTCCTTCCCTGGGCGGATTTGGTTTATGTTGGGCTGCAAGATTAAAGCCAAAGAGATTAAAAGATTACCTCTGGCTGGGAAGGCAAATTCTGCCCTTTGCTCCTGGAGGCAGTGAGGGTGGGGTTGGGGTGAGGATGGAGCCCTGGCCTCCAGAGCTCTCCCCTTGCTGGTGAGGGCCTCTCCCTGGGGGTGCGAGACCCGGGCCACCCTCACCCTGTGTGGCCTTGGGCACAGTTTGCCATGCTTGGCCGTAGTTCCCGAGTGGGAGAGAGAGTTCTGGGTCGAGCCTCAGTTCCTGAGTGGGAGAGTGGGTTCTGAGATGGCAAATCCCGAGTGGCACAGTGCACCAGGAGCTGGGCTGGCTCAGTGAGGACTCCCTTGGGTTTTAGTGGGTTCTCAGAGTGTAGCCCTGGCACCAACACCAGCCAGGAGCTTGGTGGGGGGCACAATCTGGGTCTTAAAGGCATTCCAGAGCTGGAGGGATGGCTTAGCAGTTAAAGTGTTTGCCTGCAAAGCCAAAGGACCTAAGTTTGATTCCCCAGGACCCACGTTAGCCAGATGCACAAAAGGGCGCACATGTCTGGAGTTCGTTTGTAGTGGCTGGAGGCCCTGGCATGCCCATTCTCTCTCTCTCTCTCTCCCTCCCTCACTCTTTCTCTGTCAAATAAATAAATAAGTATAAAATAAAATATTTTAAAGGCGTTCCAGAGATTCTGACGCTTGCTAATGTGGGAGAATAGGTGTCTTTCATAACGGTGACTATTGTCAAGTTTTAGAGTACTTGGCCCTATTCACCACCTATTGCCTCCGCTTCTGTCTGCGCGTGGGCTCCCGTGTGTGCTTATGTGTGCCTGTGTGTACTACGTACCTGTGGAGGCCAGGGGTTGATGGTGTGGGGAAATCTTCCCCAGCCACTCCCCACTTTACTCCCTGAGGCAGAGTCGGGCGCTGGGCCTGGAGCTCACCAATCCAGCTGGTAGCCTGAGAGCCCCGGAGATCCTCTCTTTCCTCCCTGGCACTGGGATGACAGGTGTGCGCCACCACTCCTGGCATTTTATGTGGATGTTAGGGATCTAGACTCAGGTCCTCAGGCTTGGAGGCAAGCACGTTACCTACTGAGCCACTTCCCCAGCCCCACCAAGGATGCTTCTGAAGGCCACGTGTCTGTTCTGTCACTCACCCTACTCTGCTCATGAGGAATGTGTGGTACCGAGAGGGGAAGCAGCTTGCCCAAGGTGACACAGCGATCAAGTGACAGAGCTGGGACTCGGAGGCTGAGTCACGACTATCCAGTCTTCAGTATGGCTTCCAAATCCCTAAGCCGCACAAACTGGGCCTTGTCAGAGGCCCACAGCGGTCAGCTGGTCCAAGATTTGGCCAACTGCTACCCCATGGTTGCCAGTTCTCAAGTCCCTTTCCTGGTCACTAGCCTAGCACCCTATGTGACTTGCTGTGACTGGGAAGGACACCTGCTTCCCCTGCTGTTTCCCAGGGCTCTTGGGACCCCCTGGGGCCGATGCTCAGGAAGCAAGCGTGAGAGCTGGCCCCTCGTTGCACTGTCCCCAGGCCCAGGGATGCACCCATGTCTCTGTTCATTTCTCCCTCGCTATTTAGTGATCCTCAGCCCGTGAGCAGAGGCCTGCAGACATCCCGGGGCAGACGGAGGAGCAGAGGGAGAGAAACCTTTCCATTAATTTAATGGTCCCCCCGCCAGTGCCTCCTGCCACCGGGGATGGTAGCCCCCTCCCCTAGACGCTGGGAAGTGATCCAGGGGCAGGCAGCCAAGGCTGAGATGAGGGGCTGATTTATGGGCCATGCTGGGGAGCCAGCGCAGCGGTGACAGAGGGACCATCCATCAGGGCTTACTGGCGAGCAGGGAGGCCGGTGCCAGCTTCGCGGCCTGCCCTGCCGGCGCCCCACTGGGCATCACTCTGCCAGCTCCCTGCTCTCAGGGAGGGAGGCTTGTCTCAATAGCTTCTGGGCCCCAACATACCCTTCTCTTCCTCCGTTCCTATTAGCCTGCATCTCTCCTCTTGGCACCTTTGAGCAATGCAGTAGGAGGAAACATGACCTTGGGCAAATTCCTTCTCTAGGCCTCAGCTTGGCCTAGCCAGCTTCCCCGGGGCATTGTGGAAATGAATACCGGGCCTTGAGCTAAGAGGGGGAACAGGTGTGAGGTTGGGGGATCTCCTCTCCTACCACCGTGTTCCTAGATGTGTCAGAGCACATAGAACGCGCAGGGTTGGTTCCGTTGGTGTGTGTGTGTGTCTGTTCTTGCGTATCATTCCTCTCTGATGTGCAGGTGTAACCTGTGCTTATACGCCAAAGCCACGGTGGACAAGCTCAGTGTGTGCGCGCGGCTGTGTGCGTAGCCGTGCGTGGCAATGCCTGTGCTCCCTCCACCCACCTCCAGCGGGGTGGGGGTGGGGGTGGTTCTCATGCAGGGCCCGATCCAGCTGGTTATTTATTGATTAATTCTGCTGCCAGCTGATGGGTGCCGGGGAGCCTGTGCCAGGCGCAGGCCCTGGGCTGATTTACATAATTAAAAAACATCAGTAACAGAACCAGGCCTCGCCCGCCAGCCAACCGCTCGCTCTCGCGCTGACAGGCTGAGCCCCCTCTGTGCACTGAAGGCTTCCTGGGCGCCCCAGCCCTGGTGGAGAGAGGGGGAGGCATTCTCCAGTCCCTAGCATGGAGATTCTATTAGTCTGTGGTTCTGAGATTCTTTGATGGAGAGACCCAGATTACACGATTCAACTGTGATCCTCCCAGGATGTGATTTTTCAAGAGTCTATTACTCTGTGTGACAGAGGCGAGACGGGTTTGCTCTCAGCCGGTCCCAAGGAGGCGGGGCTGCCAGCCTGCTATGGGTGGGCCCAGCTCTGCAGAGGCCGCCGCCGCCGTGGGCTGTGTGTGCCAGCCACTGCCTCGCCGGGGCTCTGCGGGAGACTGCGGGGAATCCGGGGCAGGAAGAGAACTCAGAGATAACCGTGGGATTGGGGAAACTTCAGATCCTGTGCTGTGCGTGCGGAACGTCAGCCCCCTTAATCCCATTCCACCTGCAGTGTCCTCAGAAAAGGCTTCTGAATCTAGAGGGTTCCCCCCAACCCGGCTTCCCGGCTGTGGGATTCTGGGGAAGCTGCTCAGCCTCTCTGAGCTGCGGTTATGGCGCGTCTGGAAAGTGGGGGCTGCTGTGCGAACTCGGTGTTAATCCTGGAAAGTGCTCGGGAGGGATCCCCTCGGGGGCTGATGCTGGGTGGCAGTAACTCTCGGTGAGACCTTTGGTGGTGCCAGGCCGGGCTCCTTCGTCCACCGTGCAGGGCCGCCAGCAGCTGACACGCTGGATGAGTGTGGCAAAAGGGGGTTTATTCGTGAAGTGATCAAACACGAGGCGACGGAGGCTCACTTCCGCTTCCCTGAGGGCTTTGGGATACTTACGGGCTTTATGATGTGAGATGTGTGGGAGGTGATCTGAGTGGAGGAAAAGTGATGTAATTTGCTGGTGTGTGCCTGTGTTGTCAAACGTCCTGGCTCTCTTAGGTAAGATGCATGCTCAGAAAATGACAGCCTGCTCTGAGGACGGAATCTTTGGCCTCATGGGGTCAAGAGGTCGCCAGCCTGGACACTTGTGTTGGCCAAGGGGGAGGGCCAGGAGTTTCCAGTGGTTCCTTCCGTCTTCTTCCTGAAACCACCGAGGTACCATTCCCCCCACAACCTACACGTCCGAGGTGTGGTCTCCGCAAGGCTTAGACGGCCTCTGAATTGGTGGTAAAAGCAAGTAGCTCAAAGCCAGGGGAGCAGGTGGGCTGACCTGAGCCTCCCTCAGTTTCACGGGCCAGCAAGTCAGACACACGGGCATGTCTGCAGGAAAGTGAGGCTTCCTGCCTCTGGCTCGGCCCCCAGCCAGGCCACTGTTCAGGGGATGGTTTGCTAAGTGGATGAATAGTTTTCTCTCTCTCAGAAGCTCCCACACATGGCATGAGCCCAGGTGAGGGCCTGGAACTCATGACCTCGCTCCATCAGGTCCCCGGATCTCATCCTCTGTCTCTCTCTGCTCCCCTGTCCCTCTCTTCCTCTCTATATGCGCCACCCCAACCTCACTGCTTGGCAGGAACTCCTGCCCCTCCTGGCCACTGTTTCTCTCCAATTTTGAGGAGGACATAGCTGCTGACCCTGCATTCGCCACTGTGGTCTGAAAGGTCCCACAAGACCTCAGAAGGGAGCGTTGTGAATCTTAGGCCTGTCATGAAAGACTCTTAGAATCTCAGCGCTCAATCTGAGACCCTTAGAAGCAAAGCACTCAGAGCAGCAATGTTTCAGCTGGTGACATAGGGAGCCCATGTGAATCACCCATTTTAGGTCAATTAGGAAAAGATTTGTTGCCATAGTGAAAAAACTTGACATCAGTAGGGCACAATGATTAACATCTATAATCCCAGTTTTCAGGAGGGGAGGAAGGAGGATCAGGAGTTCAAGGCCATCCTTCTCTATACAGCAAGTTCAAGGTCAGTTTGGGCTGTATGAGACCCTGTCTCAAAAAAAAACGGACATTCAATCGGGCATGGTGGCGCACGCCTTTAATCCCAGCACTGAGGAGGCAGAGGTAGGAGGATCACTGTGAGTTCCAGGAGAGCCTGGGACTATAGAGTGAGTCCCAGGTCAGCCTTGGCTAGAGTGAGACCCTACCTCGAAAACACAACAACAAAAGGCATCAAATTGAATGTTTAAAATTAATCATAATGTGAGGTGGCGTGGCTGCTGGGGACAATGCTTAGAGTCCTCAAGTGGAAGGAACTGGGGACATGGCTCAGTGGGGGAAGGTAAAGGTCTGCTGTCCACGCCCGACGAGCTGCACTGGATCCCTGGCACTCGTGTAAAAGCTGCGTGTGGTGGCGCTCACCTGTAATTCCAGTGCTGGAGGCGCAGAGAAAGCAGGCTCTCCAGGACTGGCTGGCTGGCTAGTCTGGGGAATTGGTGGGTCCTGGGTCCAGTGACAGACTCTTCCTCAGAAAGGTGGACAGTAATTAAGGAAGATCTCAGACATCCACCTCTGGCCTCCACATGCATACAAATGTGCGCACACACACGCACGCAACACGCACAACACACAGAAAAGAAAAGGAAGACAGGGGCTGCAGAGATGGCTCAGCGGTTAAGGTGCTTGATTCCCCAGTATCCATGTAAAGCCAGATGCACAAAGTGGTGCATGCATCTGGAGTTCATTTGCAGTGGCTGGAGGCCCTGGGGTGCCTATTCTCTCTATCTGTCTCTCTTCTCTCTCTCTTCCTCTCTTTCCTTGCAAATAAATAAAAAAAATATTTTTTACAAAAGAAAAAGAGGGCTGGAGAAATGGCTTAGTGGTTAAGCGCTTGCCTGTGAAGCCCAAGGACACCGGTTCAAGGCTCAATTTCCCATGACCCACGTTAGCTAGATGCACAAGGGGGCGCATGCATCTGGAGTTTGTTTGCAGTTGCTGGAGGCCCTGGTGCACCCATTCTCTCTCTCTCTCTCTGTGCCTTTCTCTTTCTGTCTGTTGCTCTCAAATAAATTTTAAAAAATGAAGAAAGAAAGAAAGAAAGAAAGAAAGAAAGAAAAAGAAACCAGGAGCGGTGGTACACGCTTTAATCCATCACTTGGGAGGCAGAGTTAGGAAGATTGCCATGACTTTGAGGCCACCCTGAGACTACATAGTGAATACCAGGTCAGCCTGAGTTAGAGTGAGACCTTACCTCAAAAAAAACCAATAAACAAATAAATACAAAATAGAAAAAGAGAACAGAGTTGAGCAGAGTCATGACATAACCAGCACTTCTACTCCTAGGGAGATGTCTAAAGGAACCCAGAGGACAGGTTCAGATAGACATCTGCACAGACTTGTTTACCACAGCATTCTCCACAGTGATCCAAAGATGGAAGCGGCTTATGTGTCCAACACAAGACTGGAGAGGCCTGTTGTAGTCAGCCTCACATTGCTCGCAGAAAGGACCCGACCCAAAGCAGCTAACGGGGGTAGGAGAGATGGCTCAGTGGTTAATGTGCTTGCTTGCAAAGCTTAGTGACCCAGGTTTAATCCCCCAGTACCCACATAAAGCCAGTCCACACAGTGATGCATGCATCTGGAGAGTTCCTTTGCAGTGGCTGGAGGCCCTGGCACACCCATTCTCTCTGTCTCTTTCTGTTTGAAAATAAATAAAATAAAATATTTACAAAAGCATCTTATGGGAGGAAAGGGTTTATTTTCTCTTATAGACTCAAGGGGAAAGTCTATGATGGAAGGGGAAAATGTGGCATGAGCAGAGGCTGGACATCACCTCCTGGCCAATATCAAGTGGACAACAGCTGTAGGAAAGTGGGCTAAACACTGGCGAGGAGAAGCTGGCTATAACACCCATAAGCCTACCCCCAGTAACACACCGCCAGCAAGGTTCTAATTCCCAAACAGCCACTGGCTGGGGATTCAGAACACGTAAGTTTATGGGGGACATCCGATCAAATCACCACAGAGCCCAGTGAGAGATGCCCACGGTGGGCTGCCAGCCTCACAAACCACAGGTACAACATGATGCCCCTTAAATATTCTGCTGAGTGAAGGAAACAGACCCAAGAGAACAGCCATTCTATGATTCCTCTCACAGGGGGTCCTGGAGTGATCAGATTTACACGCAGAGGGAGAACAGTGGTTGCCAAGGGCCAGACAGACATGGCCGGGGAATCCTTCATTGTGGGCACAGAGCTTATGTCAGGATGACACCAAGTTCTGGAAATGGATGGTGGTGGTGAGTGTGTGGTAATGGGAATGAATTTCGTGTCATTAAACTGTGCCCTTACAAGTGACCAAAATGGTATAAATTTCACACTGTTTACATTGTACCACAATTTAAAAAATAGCTTTGTATGACTTTGAGGGACAATTCCGGTTGCAACCGTTTTGTCTGTTGTCAACGCCATCTGTGCTCCACTCCCCCCGCCCCAGGAGCACACAGTAGGTCCTCCCTGATCTGCACAATGGTCCCCAAGTGGCTCGACACTGGGCTCCTGGGACCCTCCTGCCAGCTGCCTGCCGGTGTCTCTTGACCTTACCAAGTCAAGTGACATGCCAGCAGGCTGTGGTTGTGGCCCTGTGCTGGCAGCTACTTGGTGGTGATGGGAAAACCTGGGCTTTGAGGGTTGGACAGGGCTCCAGGGGTGACCAGAAGCGATTTCTTAGGAAGTCTTCCTTTTAGGACCATCAAAGGGGAGACGCGGGCACAGGAGCAGGTGTCGCGTGGCCAGCCCTGGCTCTGGTCGAATTTCACGCAGGAGAGGATTGTGGCTTGTCAGGCAGCGGCTGCTCGGACGCGGTTTTTCATATGCTCACTGCTGTGTCATCGATTTCCCCCCCTGAGCAGCGAAGAAAAACATCAAGGACTGGGACCCAGCCAGCTCTCGGGGATCAAAAGGTTCACTGCACGGTCTGGATTCACAACATCCCTGCATCTTTTTAGGGAATGTGAGGATTATGTCCTGGCTCTAAGGCAACAGGCAGGTTGTCCAAGGCACTGACTGGATGGGCTGCCAAGAAGCATTTCTTCGAATCAAAAAGGAGGCTTTCCCGGTACTCCTGTGTGACAGAGAAAGACTTGGGAGCTACGCCCTCACCTCCAAAGGCTCGCTTTGCGCTTTCTCTCAACAGAGCTATGGTTTGGATAGGAAGTTCACGGCGCAGCAGTGGTCCAAGGTGGGGCTTTGGAGATGGGAGGGGTCTGACATCTGCCATGGATTGATTCATTGATGGCTTCATAATTTGATGATGGTTTTAGGAGGTTGTAGCCATTGCTTTCTTGTTGCTGGGGCAAAATACCTGACTGGAAAGAGACAAGGAAGAATGGACTATTTTGGTTTATAGTTCCATTGTATCTGCAAACAGGAGGCAGAGATGAATGCTGGTGCTCAGCTTGCTTTTTTTTTTCTTTTAAATTACTTATTTGTACAGAGGAGGGGAGGGAGAGAGAGACAGAGAGAAAGAGAGAGAGAGAGAATAGGCGCATCAGGGCTTCTAGCTGCTGTAAATGCACTCCAGATGCATGTGGCCACTTTGTGCATCTGGGTTTACAAGGGTACTGGGGAATCGAACCTGGGTCATTAGGCTTTGCAGGCAAATGCCTTAACTGCTGAGTCATCTCTCTAGCCATTAGGTATAGTTGATGGCACAGGGTGGATGTCAGTCCCTTGGGGCCTGTTGCAGTCAGGTTTGCATTGCTGGCAGAGCATCTTGTGGGAAAAGGGGGTTTATTTTGGCTTACAGACTCAAGGGGAAGCTCCATAATGGCAGGGAAAACGATGACATGAGCAGACCGTGGACATCACCTCCTGCCTGACATCAGGTGGGCAACAGCAACAGGAGAGTGTGCCAAACACTGGCAAGAGGAAGCTGGCTGTAACACCCATAAGCCCACCCCCAACAATTCTCCACCTCCAGGAGGCTTTAATTCCCAAATTGCCACCAGCTGGGGACCTAGCATCCAGAACGCCTAAGTTTATGGGGGACACCTGAATCAAACCACCACAGGGCCGCTGGGACTTTGGTGAGGGTTGTATTTGTAATGGGGTGCTAGGAGTTCAGGAAGGTCCTTGAACTCCAAACCCTGGGTTTGTGTCTAATTTTACTCAAAGAACTGAATAAAATAAGATTAAGAAGGATAATTATTAAATTATTATATTTATTTAGAGATGTACAGAACCAAGGAAAGACACCACGTGGAGGGCCTGGAAAAACCGTGGAAAGGATGGAAAAGAAAGTTCTCACCAGCTGTTGGAGGTTCATGAGTGGTCGGGAGCTCAGAGCGCAGGCTCTGTCTCCCCACAATGTATTTGTAACCTTATGGTGGTGGGTCCTACTTTCTGGCTCAGGTGAGCTGAGGGACAGCTGATGGATCTGGGCTTCTCAGGAAGAGGCTAACCATGACACCAAGTTCTGGAGGCTGAACTTGACCGACCACAATGTCAGGGCTAGATGTAAGTCCCAGGAGAGACCTCGCTCCCAGGAGGGGCCCAGGTTGTTTGTAAAAAAAAACAGATAAAGGTGAGAGATAAGAAGTCAGATCATCCTTTGATCTCGAGCAAAGTGCAGACTGCAAGGATAGGCTCAAAGACATTCCTGCTTCTTACTTGCAGGGGCCCAGTCACCCTCACTGCCTGCTCTCTCATACTGGTGGCATGAAGGGACCAAGTCTGACGGCAGTGGCCTAAGTGGCCAAGAATTGGGGTAAAAGATAGCTCTTTGAGTTTATTTTCTTTCCATTAAGTAGAGAAGAGGGCATGTATAGTTAAGGCAGAGAAACAGGGCCAGCGTGGTAGGCATTCCTTGTAATCCCAGTGGTGCGGGGGAGAGAGGGGATGGGGGGTTTGAGGTCAGCTTGGGCTGTGCAGTGAGACGGTGCCTCAAAATGAAAACAAAAGGGAAAATGAAAACCCAAACTGAGCCCGAGAAATAGCAGCATGTGTGCGAGGGGCAGGCCCAACCCTATGAAATGGGAATTGTGGGGTTCCTTGCCAATACACCAATACGCCAAAGCACCAATAAATTTAGGGCATCCTGGATTCTTGTCTTATGAATTTAAAGACTTAAAATCCACAGACCCGAGGGTAAGGTTTAGAAGGATTTTATTAGATTAAGAGAGGGAAAGAGGAGGAAGTACAGAGAGATCCCGTCATGGCGGGGGGGAGGGGATGGAGTCCATGTGGGCATAGGTGTTTGGGGTGGGGGGGCTAACCAGGACCTGGGAGTTCAGGAGAGATGGACAGCTAGCAAATGAGAGGCCTGCCCACCTGGTAAGTGTCCATTTATAACTTGACTGTGGTGGGCCTTACCTTCAGGCTCAGGTGAGCCAGGGTGAGGGGCTGCTGGGCCTGGGTGAGGGGCTGGCTCAAGAAGAGGCCAGCCAAGAAGCCAAGTTTTCTGGGGCTGAGCTTCACCCACCACAATGCCAGAATCAGGTTTCAATTTTAGGACAGGGGACTGCCATCCCAGGAGGGGCCCGGGTTGTTCATGGAAAGACAGAACTAGGGAACGCCTTTAGTCAAGAGATAAGGAGAGGAGAGATCCTTTTCTGTCAAGTGGAGTTTGCAAGGGCAGACTTCAGGGCATTTATGCTTTTTGGTTTCTGGGCCCAGCCACCCTAAACTACCTCACAAAGTTACCTCCCACCTAAAGGGCGAACATGGAAACTGGAGGAGGGGGGAGGTGTGCAGGATTCCCGAGGAAGTGGATGGGATGGGACCCAGGGCACAGAGGAGCTGGGCTTTAGTCAGGGACCAGGATACAGGCCAGCCTCGGAAAGAGGAATGGGGGCACCAGGGCCCTTCTGATCACCCCTGATTCTGCTGGGATTTCTGGCTTTTGCTGTTGCCTGAAATGCGCGTGCAGTGGCAGGGACCAGAGCAGTCATCTTGAGCCAGATGCTGAGCCTGCTGCGAGACAGGAAGCGAAGGTGCAGTGAAGATGGGGCGGGGTGGGGGTGAGATGGGAGGCTTGGGGTGGAGGGTGTGGATGCCTGCTGCTAGGGGCTGTTTTCCTCACGGCACAAGAGGCTGGCTTTGGCATTATGTCTGAGTCCTAGGCCAGAAGATAGTGGAATAAAGGTGAGGCCTCAGCCGTGTCTGACTTTGTTTTGTAGAAAAAGAAAGATTTTCCAGGTGTGGTGGCGCACACCTTTTTAATCCCAGCACTTGGGAAGCAGAGGTAGGAGGATCGCCGTGAGTTCGAGGCCACCCTGAGACTACATAGTGAATTCCAGGTCAGCCTGGGCTACAGTGAGACACCAACCTCGAAGAAAAAAAAAAAAAAGATTTCCTTCAAAACTTAGCCCTGGGCTGAAGACATGGCTTAACAGTTAAGGCGTTTGCCGGCAAAGCCAAAGGACCCAGTTTGATTCCCAGGACCCACGTAAAGCCAGATACATAAGGTTGTATATGTGTCTGGAGTTCGTTTGCAGAGGCTGGAGACCTTGGCATGCCCATTCTTTGTATATATATTTGCTTCTTTCTCTCTGTCAAACAAATGACTAAAAATAAAATATTAAAAAAATACTTAAAAAATATAAACCAAAAAATTTAGCCCTGCTTTCTGATTAGAGCTGTGGTTGGATTGGGTGCCACAGCTGCAAAGGACACTGGGAAACAGGAAGTCTCAGCTTGGGCTTCAAGCAGGGAACCTGCCTGCCACACCTACCTGCCACCGTGCATGTGTGAGTATACTCTGTACTGTGGCAATTAATCTCATGGCCCCCTTTTCCCCTCGATGTCACTCTGTGAAAATAATTTTGCCACTAGCCTAACCCGCTTCAACAGCTACCTGGGGCTACACATGAGAACTATGCAATGGAATCTTCTAGAGTTCCTGGAAATTCAAAACAGTGAGCAGAATGAATTGGTTCTTCCCTCACTCCCTCCTTCCCTTCCTCCCTTCCTTCCTTCCTTCCTCCTCACCAGTCTTCTTCCTCTCCTGTGTCTCTCTCTCCTTCTCCCTTTCTCTGTCATTCATAAATCACTCATCCATCTCTCTATTTACTATTTATTATTTATTGATGAGCTGTCTATCATCTATCTACATACCTACCTATTCTATCTATCTATCTATCATCTATCTATCTATCTATCATCTGTCTGTCTATCATCTATATCCTCTATCTATCTCCCTATCAATATGATCTATGTATCTATCTATCTATCAATCATCTACCTATCTATCATTTATCTACCTCCCTATCTATATGATCTTTCTATCAATCATCTATCTATTAACCTATCAATCATCTGTCATCAATCAATCATCATCTATTAATCATCTATCCTATAACTACCCCCTATCTATAAGATCTATCTACCATCTATCAATCATCTATCTATCTATCTATCTATCTATCTATCTATCTATCACCTGTCTATCTGTCTATCTATCTATGTCTCATCTTTGCACCAGCAGACTTCCTAGTGACCAGAAACCTGAAGGCATAGAACTCGTAGAAGTCTGTCTGTCAGAGATGGGCCACTTGCACAGGGGCTCACACCGAGTCAGGGAGCAGGGGTCCTGACCCTCCACCTGTGATGGTGATAAGGGGAGCAAAGTCACCACAGGAAGCAGTGGACGAGAGGAAAGAGCCAGCCAGGACCAGCACACCCTGACAAGAGGAGCCTGGTCCCTGGGGCCCATTATGGACAGGGACACTGTGTCCTGGGGGGACACACACACACCCCACCTTCAGGAAGTCTGTGATTCTGAAACCTCACAGTTCATTTTGAACTTTAAGGCCTATGGGTGTGGCTTGAAGACAGAGCACTTGCTTGCCATGCCTGAGGCCCTGGGGTGTGATCCCCAGTACTACAAAAGGAAAGAAAGAAAAGAAAGAAAGAAAGAAAGAAAGAAAGAAAGAAAGAAAGAAGAGAAAAGAAAGTAGGAAAAGAAAGAAAAGAAAGAAGAAGAAAAGAAGGAAGGGAGGAGGGGAAGGAAGGAAGGGAAGAGAAGACACTGATTATGCACTATAAATTTGCAAAATGCCAACGAATGAAAGTCTAACAACCTTGTCTTTCATCTAAAACCTCCAAACTGTGGGTGTACAGCAGGTTTGGGAGCCCGCAGGGGAGCCCGACTTCTTGGCTCATGACGTCTTGGGTCTCAGTGCTAGCGAGCTTCCTGGAGAAGATATTAGAGCCATAAAATTAAAGGACATGCAGTTTAACTATAGGCGACACCTTGGAGTTCACATCCACAACCCGCCACCTGGGGCAGGAGGAGGGAAGGCCACGGGAGGGCACCTTGAGCGCTGGGCACTGTGGCTGGAATGGCAGGGCAGGCACAGGGCCTGTGATGGTGGCCAAGCGGCTGCAGGGGACGCACAGATGTCTGACCACAAGGGTCAAGAGGCCCCTGAAGCTAGAGCATGAGACCTGGGTGGTGGCCCACGCTTGGTTTAGCTGTCTGCCATTGCTGTCTCGAGTTCTTCGTACTCTGTGGACACCAGCCCAACCTCACCTTCACTGGGCCCCATGAGGTCTGTAGCAGGTTCAGGCTGGAAGCGGGGCTGGCTCAGGATGAGACATTTTAGGCTGGTCAGACCTGGGACTGGAGAACCCCAATAAGTGTTGGAGGTAGTGATTTGCTGAGACTGCCAAGTTGGGAAGTGGGGGGCAGCTTGGGATTTGATCCAGGACTGTGGGATTCCCAGGCCTGGGGTCATAAACACTCCGCTCTCCTGTCTTCTGTGGGGACCTCCCGGCCACACTTCCTCCTGACCACTCCTGCACCATATCTGGCTCCTCTGCGGAGCTCCGTGGCTCTGGCCCCATCCTGCGGGCCACCCCCTCCTTCTCTGTCATCCTTCCCAAGGACTGTGTGCCAGCCCCTCTTTCCTTGCTCCTTCAGGCCACTTCTCCCAGGGTCCTATCCCTCGAGAAGTCTTGGGCTCTGTCTTCTTAGTGCACACTGAATAGAGACTCCAAGGTTGTCTGTTGCTAGAGCTAGGCTCCTGCCTCAGTTTCCCTATGAGATGCTGGGCACATCAGACAGGCTCTGTAGTATCTTCCCCTACTCGACAAGGAGTTTTCCTTCTCCTAGCCTCAGTTTCCCTATCAATTGAGGAAGACACCCCCCTGCCACCGCATTAACCACGCACCCAGGGTAAACATCAGCAAGTGCTGAGCATGGCACCGAGCCCCAATGTGCAGCTGTGATGTCTTAGTCACAGCTCTGTGGTGTCCCTCTGTTGTGGTTTGAATGTGACAAGTCTCCCACAGGCTCATGTGTTTGAACAACTGGTCCTCAGCTGATGGTACTGTTTGGGAAAGTTGTGGCACCTTTAGGAGGTAGAGCCTGACTGGAGGAAATGGGCCACTGGGGGCGGGCCTTGAGGTTTTATAGCCAGGCCCCATTTCCTGTTTCTATTTTATTATTATTATTATTATTATTTTGGGTTTTCGAGGTAGGGTCTCATTCTAGCTCAGGTTGGCCTGGAATTCACTATGTTGTCTCAGGGTGGCCTTGAACTCACAGCAATCCTTCTACCTCTGCCTCCCAAGTGCTGGGATTAGAGGCGTGCACCACCATGCCCGGCTCTATTTATTTATGAGAGAGAGAGAGAGAGAGAGAGAGAGAGAGAGAGAGAGAAATGAGAATGGGCGGCTGGGGCCTTTAGACACTGCAAACCAACTCCCGATGCATGCACCACCTTCTGCATCTGGCTTACATGGGTTCTGAGGAGTAGAATTTGGGTCCTTAGGCTTTGCAGGCAAGTGCCTTAACTGCTAAGCCATCTCTCCAGCCAACCCCCCCCCCCCTTTCCCCTTTCTTCACTAAGGCTTCCCACTCCTGCCACCATGCCTTCTGAACTGCATCCCCGAAACTGTCAGCTGAGGAACCCCTCCTTCCTTAAGCTGCTTCGCGTGTGGTGTTTGATCACAGTGACGGGTGAAGTCACTGGCGCCCCTCCCCAGCCCCGTCATATGATGTGAGGACGCCAGACAAGCCCGGATGGAGGGACACTCCACACAACACCTGACCCGCACTTCAAAATCTCAAGGTCACGGGAAACAAGGATAGAATGAGAAATTTGTCTCAGGCCAGAGGAGGACAGGAAATAGGGTGACTTTTCTCTCTCCTTTGACCCCCGGGGTTGCCATTTTAGGTCAACAAGCCCCAGCAATTCTCTGATCTCTGCCCCCATCAGACTGGGGTTACAGATGTACCATGTAGGCCCTTGTGCTTAAGTGGCCAAGTTCTCTTAACCACTGAGCCATCTCCCCAGCCCCAAGGGAACATTCATGCTTCAAAGACTCCTGGACAGCTATAGCCATTGCTTTGGCTGCCAACCCTCCCATCCCCAGTCCTGGACTGACAGCCTAACCCCGTGGTGCTAGGGTCCCGCTGTGGCCCAGGCTGACTGAGGAACTCTCCGGTCCCGGCACTCAGAAGGTCAGTGTGTGAGATCCAGACTTGGAGAACAGCTCTCCTTAGCCTGGCTGTGAGTCTGCGCGGTGCTGGGCCTGGGCCCGTGGAGTGCGCTGGCTTGGCCGTAGTGGGGCCAGCCGTCGGGAGATGCTCAAGATCCCCACACTGCCACGGGAACCCAAGCACGGAGGGGGGTGCTATGGCTCTCTTCAAGGAGTTCGGACCACCCTAAGCTCTAGTCCATGGCTGGGTTGATATGGGCCTCATCCTGCGCCTGGAGGTGGGGTGTGGGGCGGGGGCAGGGAGGGGTCTGTTTCCCAGTTTCCGGTGTCATCTCCAGGCCCCTGCTTCCTTTTCTTGGTGCTGGGAGCCCAGTTGTCGGCTGGGATTGGGCTTGGCCTTGGGGACCGGCACGAGGGATGCGGTCTGTGGCAGGAAGCCCCCTCTTCAGAAGGGGGGGGGGACTCCTGCAACACTAACCTGGCCAGATGCCAAGCCAAGGTGCCATAGGTGTTGGGGTGCAGGGTGTACCTGGGCTTGTTCCAAGTGTGGGCTGGGCTGGTGGCCCCAGTGTGCTGGCGGGAAACAGGCATGGGAAAGCATGGAAGGTTCCAGGGAACAGAACACCCTGGACTCGGGCCTAGGCTGGGAGAATCAGGCCAGGAGGGGGTGTGTGTGTGTCATCAGGCACTTTGGGGTGGTGGTGGTAAACCGACACTGTGCAGCCACCTTGCCTGAGGCACAGGACTCCCCTGTCCCAAGGAGGGACAAGGCCAGGTTCTGGTTTCCCATCCTATGATGGGAGAACAGAGATGGAGCTCTGGGAGGCTCTTCCTAGTGCTGTTGTCAGGGGTTCAGAGCTCCAGGCCTCTCTCTGCCCCAGCCAGTCCTTCCACGCTTCCCTGGCCTCCTCTGTTTGAGCCAAGGGCTGTGCCAGCCCACTGCACTAGCTCTGCTGGGCAACACCAGTCACTGACCTTTCTACCTCCCCCTCCCTCCCTCCCTCCCGCCCCTCCCTCCTTCCCTCACTTCCGCTGTACTCCACCCCTGCCAGGCATACACTTCACCCTATAAATAAATTTAAAAAAATTTTGGGGGGGCTGGAGAGATGGCTTAGTAGTTAAAGAGTTTGCCTGCAAAGCCTAAGTACCCAGGTTCAATTCCCCAGTAACCATGTAAGCCAGATACACAAGGTGGAGCATGTGTCTGGAGTTCATTAGCAGTGGCTGGAGGCCCTGGTGTGCCCATTCTCTTTCTCTCTATCTACCCCTTTTTTCCCCCTCTCTCAAATAAATAAATAAGTAAATAAAATACTATTTTTTTTATTTTAGCTGTAAGTGTGTGGGGGAGGGAGCACCTCTCTTGCTACTGCAAGCAAATACCAGAAGCCTGAGCCCCATATTGTGTGTGTGTGTGTGTGTGTGTGCGTGCGTGCGTGCGTCTGGCTTAGGAATGGGCTGGCAGGCTTTTAAAGGCAGGCAAGTTCCTTTAATCACTGAACCATCCTTCTCTCCTCCATTTCATCCTTTTTTTTTTTTATTTTTTTTTTTTATTTTTGGTTTTTCAAGGTAAGGTTTCACTCTAGCTCCAGCTGACCTGGATTTCACTATGTAGTCTCAGGGTGGCCTTGAACTCATGGTGGTCCTCCTACCTCTGCCTCCCGAGTGCTGGGATTAAAGGTGTGAGCCACCATGCCTGGCATTTCATCCTTTTATATAACAAGAGTTTATGAGCTCCCTTCGCAAACCAAACACTTGGCTTTGACTAGGACACACCTGCCCCTGCCTTCAATGCAGAAAGAGGGGGGGCGAGGTTTGGGGTCCATCTTGGAGAAGGGACCAGGAGTTATTGATAGATGGGATGTACGCAAGCCCAGGGGGACATGTGCCTGCCATCTGGGTTTGGGGTCTGAGTACTTTAGTAATAGTCACCAAAATTGTCCTTGGCCCCGGACACTTGGGAGTACCCAGCTACTCACACCGAGACTCTAGATGGAAAGAACACTTGGGAAGAAAGGCAAGACACTGGAAAACAACACGCTACATGGGGCTGAGAATGAGATTTGCCTAAAACACTTGAGTCCTGAGGTCATACTGCTACTGTGTGACCTTGGTGGAATTGCTCAACATCTCTGAGCCTCATGAATAAAATGGGAACAGCGGTCATCCACGTGGGATGCCTGTCATCACTCACCGGGATTTAAATTCACGTGGTGCGCTTGGCCCAGGGCCTGAAAGGTAGTATCCCGTCCTCATTTCGAGCTAGCGTTGCAGGCCCAGGTGGAGCGCGGCCAGGTTGCGGAAGGCACCAGATGTCAAGGTGAGGGCTGGCGCTTTCCTACGAGGAGTTCCGAGTCTGGAAGCGCTTGAGCGGAGGAGGAACACGCTAGTCAGCGCCTCTCCAGTCCCTGGAGCATCCAGAGCCTCGGAGCTGACAGCGGGTGACGAGCCTGGCCAAGAGGCCGGTGACCTCCGGCTCTCAGGGCCTTCCAGCTGTCCCAGTTCTGGACCAGGGAGTAGAAGCCAGAGGCTGCCACCCCTCCCTGTCCCCCGCCAGCTTCCCTGCAGGCACAATCAGATAGATGGCCTAATAAGGCAGGCTGCCTGGACGGGCGACCTGCTCCCTCGGGACCTGGGGCAGTAGCTCTGGGCAGCTCCAGGCGTGGGTCTCAGGCCCAGTGGCAGGCACCCGAGCGCAGGGCTGCCTGGCTTCAGAGCTTAGATGGTGCAGAGTCCCTTTGCCCCATCTGGCAGGAGGTCTTGGGTGCTAGAGAGGTTTCCCCGAGCCCTGGAGACACCACCTCTGTTGGAGCACGCAGGGGAGGGCTGGTGGGGACGTTGTCAGATCCTTGCAGTGTGGGGTGAGCAGCCCACCAGGGCCCTCCCCCAGCATGTCCTCTGCTTGCCCGAGAAGTGCCCCAGGCTGGGTTACATATAGAGTCACTCACATTCCACCAGACATACCAACAGGAGCATTCCTGTCCCCTCTCTGTCCCAGGACATGTCGCAGGAAGGCAACCTTACCCTCCTGTAAACTCAGCCCCAAGGTGTTGACATCTGTACTCTGATGGGGTTCCCTGCGGCCCCTCCCATGATTGGCTTTTCATGTCCCCACCTTTTCTCAACTCAGACTGCCTGAGAGCATGGCACTGGCCTCTGACCTCATGAGTGCTCTTCATTGGGGCTGTATCCCTGGCACCTTTTTTTTTTTTTTTTTTTCTGAGGTAGGGTCTCACTCTAGCTCAGGCTAACCTAGAATTCACTATGTAGTCTCAGGCTGGCCTTGAACTCACAGCAACCCTCCTACCTCAGCCTCCCGAGTGCTAGGATGAAAGGCATGCACCACCATGCCTGGCATATCCCCGGCACTCTTGTCCACCCTAGGAGGAAGCTCCTGTCCAGTCAGCTCTGAAATGGCCGTGAGTCGTGGACATGAAGACTACAGACTCCCAGAATCCCGCTTGCCTGGCGCAGTCTGGTTCAGCTTCTATATATATATATATTTTTTTCCGAGGTAGGGTCTCCCTCTAGCCCAGGCTGACCTGGAATTCACTATGTAGTCTCAGGCTGGCCTCGAACTCACAGCGATCCTCCTACCTCTGCCTCCCCAGTGTTGGGATTAAAGGCATGCGCCACCACGCTTTGCTCTCTGCTGCTATTCCCACCTCATTTGTCTGGACACAGCTCAGATCTTCTTCCTCTAACTTCCCTAGTAGCATTGTCCTCGGAGCCACTGGCCTCCAGACAGCTTGGTGGGGCCCTCTTCCTGGTGCCCACACTCTGCATAGCATCCCCTGCAGCAACCACTGGCCTGTGTGGCCCAGAGGAAACAACAGGCCTGACCAGGCTGTCTTCCGAGGACAGGTTCCAAAAGCCACGGTCTGCCTCGGCCTCGTGCTAGGGAAGAGTTGTTGTGGAGCAAGGACGCTCACAGGGACCAGGGCCCGAGGCCCCCTCCCACCCACAGCCAGCACCGCTGGCCACCACGCAGAGCCCCCAGCCAGGGCCAGGCTTCAGAGGACATGGGGATCAGTCTTAAGAAGAGGCACCCCTCCCCCCACACCTGACCCCCCCCCAGAACCCGAATTATCAGCTTGCTTTGGGGTTTTGATTTTGCTGACTTTAGCCTCTGAGCTTGGTGGTAATTCATTATACAATAGACGTGGAATACAGTCAGCCTTCAGACCTTCCTGAGGGGAGTAGGGCGGGAAGGTGGTAGGGGAGGGAGAAGTTTGGGGGGGGGGGAGGAGGCTTAGCTCACTGACTCCACAACAAATCCTTTCAGAAATACACGCTTCCATGTCCCCATCCCCTGCCTCTGACCAGGGCTTTCATCTCCCTCCTGGTGACTGTCCTCAACACGACTTCCAATCCTCTCGCCTTCGTAGGACCGGAAGCGTTTGTTCCCTTAACCCCAGGCTTCAACCAGGCTTCCCAGAACCTGACACAGGATCGAGGGAAACCAGACACCCCAGATCCAAAGACCCCTTGTTGAGAAGGTATCTCTGTCCCCTTCTCTTCCTGCTCCTTGCGTGGGGTCCTGGCTGCCAGGAGCTGGGCACTTCCTCCTAAGCTCAGTTTGCCTCAACACAGCTTCCTCTCCAGTGGGTCGGAGCCCTTCCTTCCAGCACTGGAATCTGACACCCTCTACACACACACTTTAGAGTGTGTGTGTGTGTGTGTGTGTGATTCTGTAAAAGAATCACTTAACCTAATTTCTTAGCACCAACTCGAAATGCCACAAAGATCAAGTGAAAAAAAAAAATTCACCCACATATGAAGGGCATATCTTATTATTCAACTAAATGCATGAAGCACTTAGCTTTCCTACGCTTTCCACACCCCGAGAAGGAAAGACCTTCCGGAAACAAAATGTCCTGGTGGAGACAGAGGGCCCGGCCAGTGTGTTCATTTGAATAAGCCCCATCTGGCAAACTTGGCAATGAAGGGTGCTTATTTTGTAAAATATATATTTTTTATTTATTTGAGAGAGAGAGAGGGAGGGAGAGGGAGAGAATGGGCATGCCAGAGGGCCTGTAGCCGCTTCAAAAAACTCCACATACATGTGCCACCTTGTGCATCTGGCTTTACGTGGGTACTGAGGAATCAAACCCAGGTTATTAGACTTTGTGGGCAAGCGCCTTAACTGCCGAGCCATCTCTCTAACCCTGAGGGTGCTTACTGGCTGTGGGCTGTCAGCTGCAGCTCATTGGCTCCACAGACGGTCTCAGGACAGGTGAGGGTCTAGGACAAAGGACCGGGCAACTGGAAACTGGGCAGCTGTTCCTCTTGCCCACCCATCACTGTTATGCAATTAGCCCAGCTGGGGGTGGGGTGCACTTTGATCTATACCCCATTAAGACTGCCCCTGGCTGCAGGGAGAAGAGAAAAAAAATTGGGGTGTGGGTGTGAAGGGGGATATAGGTGGAGGGCTCAGAACAAACTCTTGTGATGCCCCTTTTTATAGCGTATTAAGGAGACGTGTGTGAGAAAGGCTGTGCGTGAGCCCCTGATTCATGGTAGCGACTTAGCAGAGGTGAGCAAGTGAAGACTAAATTGGGAAAGCCACGCGTACAGGGATGAATAACACGATGTGGTGGCGTGTGCTGTCCCCATAGCCTCCACAGAGGCTTCTGGGAGCTGGGGGGGGGGGGTAGGGGAGGAGGTCACATGGTCCGCTCAGCTAGAGGTACACTGAGGAGGCTTCCTGGAAGCGGTGAGCTTTGAACCTGATGATGGACAGACAGGAAGTAGAGAGGTGGGGCAAGCCTCTGAGAGGAGGAATGACTCCCCAGACTGACAGAACAGTGAACCCTAAGCACAAAGTTGTGAAGATCCCCAGGTGAGAGATTCATGGCATGTTCCAGAAAGGGTCACAGAGCGTATGTGGGGTGATTTGAGAGGTACTGGAGGGGTAAGTCAGGGCCCAACTGCAAAGGACCTTATATGGACAAGTTAAGGAGTTTGGAAATTTTTTGTTCCCTCTAGCTGAGAGAACTTGGCATATGCCTCTGAATCTAGACCCGAGGCAGACATTACCAGTCGATCAAGCACTTTCTGAAGAGTGAGCACCTAGGCAGGCAGGCATTACCAATCACTAGGGATTTTGTGGAGCAACGGAACACATCTGCACCCCTTCCCTGGGCTCTGTGGCACCACTGGAGGGTTTGAGCAGATGTGCGCAGAGGAAAGGATTGTTCCAGATGACCAGGTGGCAAGGCCTGGCTGAGACCTGGGACGGACAAGCTGCCGCTCATCTGGCCCCGCTGCGGCCTGGCCCTGGCGCTCAGGATCGTGTGTGAGTGAGTGCGCATGCCTAGCTTTCTGTGTTCCACTTCAGCCAGGAGCTTATAGGCCTCTCTTACATGGTAGCCACAAGCCACATGTGGCTATTTGTTTTTAATATTGTATTTTTATTTATTTATGAGAGAGACAGAAGAGGTAGAGAGAGAGGGAAGGAGAGAATGGGTGCGCCAGAGCCTCCAGCCACTGCAAATGAACTCCAGACGCATGCGCCGCCTTGTGCATCTGGTTTACGTGGGTCTTGGGGAATCGAAGCTGGGTCCTTTGGCTTTGCAGGCAAACGCCTTAACCACTAAGCCATCTCTCCAGCCCCACATATGGCTATTTAAATTTAAACCCATTAAAATGAAAAGGATGGGCTGAGTCCTGCCATTCACCAGCCACAATTCTAACCGCACACTAGCCTCATGGGGTTCCCAGCTCCTAAAATCACTTCCATGGTGCCAGACTAGGCTGGGCTACCAGCCAGAAAGTTTTACTGGACAGTGCTAGTCTAGAGAAAGCCCAATCAAGGGTCCAGATGGTGTGGTCCTCCATGACACCTAGCCCAGGCCAATTCCATCACCTCTGTGTGAGACAAAGCTCCTAGCAGGTTACCTCTCCCTGGCAAGGACCTAGCTCCGAAGGAGGAAGGAGTATGGGAATGCTGAGTGCTCAAGCCCACCTGTGAGGGCATCGGACCACCCCTGAAGACCCTAGGGGAGGAGGGGGTACCCGGCCATGCAGTGAATGCCAGCAACCTCCTGGGGGGACAGCTGTTTGGCTGTTCTGGGATCCCAAGGAGGAAACTGAGGCCTAGTGGGTTGTGACTTGCACTCTGGCAGATGACTTGGGAAGTCGCACAGATGGGACCAGAAGAGGCCATTTGGCTGTTCCATGCCTGGGGTCCATTCTCAGGACCCCTAGATGGTCACTCTGCAGCAAGTGCTTGATCGACTGGTGATGTCTGCCTTGGGTCTAGAACCAGAGGCATATGCTAAGTCCTGTCAGCTAGAGGGGAAAAAATTCAACTCCTGGGGCCATGGCTGTGGTTTTTGGACCCTAGAGGATTAGGTGGGTCTCCAGGGCAGGAGAGGGAGCGCTGGGCAATAGCGCGCCAGGTCCGGCAGAGGGCGCAGGGGCCGTTGTCTCTCCGCCCGAAGGGGGCGGGTCGGTGGGGTGGACTGTCCTGGAGCTCGACCCTTACCACTTCATGCCCAGCCTCGAGTGGGGCGGGGGAGGGGGGGAGACGACCCATTGGGTGTTCCACGTTGTCCCTGTCTTCTCTGGGGGATCAGGTTAGAGGGTAGAGACGGCATAGTGGCTTGTTTGAGGGACTTTGAAATGGTTAGGTGCAGGTGCGCAGGGCAGACGCGAACACGTAGCGGTCCTACATGGCCCTAGATGACGGGTGACCGGAGTCCCACGCTTGTCCACCACCCTCCCGGTCCCATCCTCAGTTGACACGAGGGAGGAATGTCTTCCTTGATTTCCCTGCACTTACACACCCCTGGATGCTGCGGCCTCTGAGCCGTTCCCGGGACACCCTTCTCTACCTTCTTCCGCTGGCCGACCCCATCCCATCCTTCCACACTCCGCCCAGGCCCGGCTGAGATGACCTTCCCTAGAGTCCCTGTGGCCGGCCTGAGCTTCTGCTGGGCACCCCTGAGCACAGGGTGCACAGGCATTGGCCAGTACGGTCCCATAAAGATAAAAAGCGATGGCAAGGCCCCGGGGCCTGCCCGCAGCTGGCAGGGCTCAGCCGTCTGTGCGCACGGGTCACGGCGGCTGGAGGACGCGGTGACGCTTCCACCGGCTGGCTGTGTGCGTCTAAGCCCAGGCCCCAGGGCTCCTCCCCGGTCTCCACGGCAGAGACCCCCCAGGTGGCCCAGGTGTGAGTGTGTGTGTGTGTGTGGGGGGGTGGCCTGGGGTAAGAAGGCCTTTCCGAACTTTCATTGGGTAGCCATGGAGTCCAGTGTCCTCTTGGGGATGGGGTAAGGCAGAGTGGCCGCCAGGCCGCGGGGCAGACACACTCGGGGGACGGGCAGTCTGCGAGCTGGCCGTGTGACCCAGGCCTGGTGAACTGGCCCTCCGCGCCTCGGCTGTCAGGTCTGTAGAATGGGAAGGCAGCAGGTGGGAGCGGAGGGCAGGACCCCGGCGGCGAGGCGGTCCGTGGGGAAGGTGTGTGTGTGTGTGTGGGGGGGGTCCTCGGGCGCCCCGCCTCGCCCCGCCGCAACTTTGCATCGAGCTGTTGAACGCGCTGGGGAGGTCCCCCCACATCCCCGAGATCCCCCGGGGTGAGCAGCGCCGGGGCCGGGGCGGGGCGGGTCGGGGGAGAGGGGCGCGCCGGGCGGGTGCCCGGGGCTCGGCGGTCCGCGGTGTCGCCGCCGCCTCGCAGGACGCCGCAGCTGCAGCCGCCGAGCCCGGCGCGGCCCCCGCCCCGCGGCGTGTCTGTGAGCGCGCGTGTGGCCGTGGAAGCGGGAGGGTGTGCTGCGGGGAGGCCTGCTGGGGACAGCGAGGCTCCGGTGCGGACGGGCAGACGGACGCACGGACGGACAGAGCGATGGCCGGCCGCGACCACTGACGCACTCCAGGGGCGCCCGGGTCCCCTGCGGGCGGCGCGGGGCGGGGGTGGCGGTGTCTGCGCGCACACGCTCGCTCCCAGACACACACACACACACACACACACGCGCGCCCGGGCCACGCCACAGACACACGACACGCACGGCCGGGCGCCGCGCACACTCGCCCGCTCGCTCTCACGCGCAGGCCCCGCAGCAGCGGGCCGCCCGGAGGCGGCGATCGGCCGGGATCCCGGCGGGCCCGGGGCCGGAGGTGAGTGAATCCCAGGCCCATCGGAGCGCAGTCCTGCGGGGGGTCGGGGAGGTGGGGCGGCGGGAGTCCGCGGGGAGCCAGCGGGGGTGGGGCTTGGAGAGGGACCGGGAGGGAGAGGATGAGCCTGGGAGGGCCACCTCCACTTCCTCAGGGTCTGGGGGTGCCCGTGAGCCACCCCCACAGGGGACCACCCTGCGCCGGGGTGGTGAGACGCAGACGAGGTGGGAGGATACCGAGGACAATCGGTGAGCTGAGCTTTTTTTTTTTGGGGGGGTGGTGGTGGTGCAGAGGCTTGATGGTGGACGGTTGTGTTGGCCAGTGACACGCCGCACCTCACTGTCCCCCATCTTGGCAAATCAGAGGCCAAGGCTCCCCTTTTTCATGGGGGTCCTGGTAGGTCAAGGAATTCATCTTCTAACTGGTGAGGGAGGGTGGCTGGTTGGCTGGGGGTGGGGGGGCTGTCTCTGGGGGAGGGGTCAGGGTGGGGCTTAGCCCCATTCCCTGCAGGAGCTCTGTGGATTTGGTGGGAGGATCAGAGCTGGGGGAGGAGGGGGGGGGACGGTCAGGATGTCTTGCAAGGGCTTCAGCCTTTCCTCCGCAGGGCTGGTGTGGGACAGGCAGGGCACCAGCACAGATCGGCACACTGCAGTTCTGGCTGGGCCCCTGTCGTGTGTGTGTGTGTGTGTGTGTGTGTGTGTGTGTGTGTGCGCGCGCTTCAGCAACTGGCCGGGAGGGGGTAGGCGGTGGGCGTGTTGGCCAGTGGGGTGGTTTGTGCACGTGGGGAGGGAAATGTGCAGACGTGAGGTGGACCCCGCCGTGCACACTTAGAGACACACACAGTCTGTGACCCGGCAGGGATGTCCTGGAATGTTTGGAGGGGAGACAGCAGGTGCGTGGTCTGTGTGCCCGCACACTCGCCGCCCGGAGCTTGTGGGGAGGACAGAGCGTGTCAGGCGTGCCCAGGGAGAACGAACTTGGGGGCCGTTTGTGGCTCTTGAGGACAATTTCTGGGGCTCAGGGCTCCTTCTCTGGGAAGCTTCCCACCCTGAAGCTGCCGCGGAAGGTTCTGGCTGGTCTCTTGGCTGAGAGATACAGGTGTTGGGCTGGAGAGAGAATGTGTGTGTGTGTGTGTGTGTGTGTGTGTGTGCACGCGCGTGCGTGCATGTGCGCTTGCGTCTGTGTCCGGCTGCGGCTGCCACTGTCAGCAGGCCAGGCTGTGGGAGGAGAGGCTGGGGGAAGGGGCAGATGGCTGGCGGTACCTGGAGGAATGTGGTGGAAATTGCAGCCCTGGATGTCCACGGAGGAGGGGCGTTCCAACACCTGGGAGCTGCTTTATGGGGGTCGAGTGTGTGTGTGTGTGTGTGCGTGTGCGTGTGCTTGGCTCACACCTCATTCCTGTAGCCTGTAGACACCTGTGGGACGAGTCATGTCTAGACTATCAGCAGGGCATGTTGGCTTGCACATGCATGTAAATGTGTGCCTGGAGAGTGGGTGTGCATGCGGGCGTGCGCACGCACATGCACACACACACACACTAGACACAAGCACAGTCCTCAGGTACCTATGTGGCCCTGAGGCTATGTACAGTGGACATGGGGACTTCTGGGTCATCAGCCCCTGGGCAGGAAGAAAAAGAAATAACCCAAAGGGGACATCACAGAGAATTTGTGTGTGTGATGTCAGTGAGAACCTTGGGGTGTGACATCAGCTTCAGGCTGCTGGTGACGTCATCAGGACAGCAGAGTGTGTGATGTCGCTGTGGGTGTGTGGGGCTAAGTGTGGCCATGTCCACTGGGTGCGTGCAGGGGAGGAAGGGGGTGGAGCCTTAGGCTGAGTGATCACTCCTAAGGGGCCCCATTTCCTGAGTGGGTGTGAGACTCCTTTCCTTAAGGCCTTTGCTCCCAGGAAGAATGAATCTTCTCCCCCCTCAAGTGGTGCCCCCTCCTGACTGAGCCCCTGTTGGTGCTCAATTCCTTTATCTAGCTTGCACACTTGGGCACGTGTGTGTGAGTGAGTGGGCTTGCTTATGAGGGCAAGTGCATGTGATGATAGGGAACCCGAGACTTTGGGCCCTATTTACTCTCTCTGTGTCGTTTCTGCCCCCCCTAAGTATTGGGTTTTAGGCAATCCTGTCACTTCCATCTCCGCCACCTTGTGAGAGAGCCAGAGAGAAGGGGAGGGTGGTAGGAGACAGGGGCCCTTCTTGGGGTGCTGGTGCCTGACACATGAGGTAGGGCTCAGTCCGGGAAAACACTGTCTTCCATGTCCCTCAGCCCAGAGCAGCTCCTCTCCCTTTTGCCTTAAGTCGTACTTTGTCAGGAACTTTCTCTTTCCTTGGATCCTTGCAGCAGGCCTGTGGGGTGGGTTGGCTGCTATGTGCCCACTTGTCAGACAGGCAAACTGAGGTCTGCGCGTTGGTTCCGTTACGTGAATGCTCCTGCTTGGTGGCTTTAGAGCAGCAGGACACTCTCGATTTATGAAGAGATGAGGACCTCCATGCTATGGGGCCGGGGGTGAGTCAGAGTCATGGGTGGGTGGAGAGGCTGACCTTGACTCCTGGGCCAGTGTGGCTTGTTTCATCCATTGAGTTCAGATGGAATGGGGCACGGAGAGCTGCTAAGCCCTCTGTAGTGGAGTGGTTCAAGGTCCTTGTCCCCAGTGTGGCTTCCTTGTCATGAGAGGACTTGCAGGATGTCTGCTTCGGAAGCAGAAAGAGGTTCTTGGGCTGCCTCTCCCACTCCTGGCGGTGTGTGACATGGACTCTGGGAGGGAGTGGCTCCTCGCCTTTGGGGCTCGATGAGTGAGGTCCTTGTGCAGACCCAGAATGTCATCTGCCCCTTGAACTCTCACCTGCCCCAGTTCAGTGTCCTGGGTCCTCCCAGCACCCCTGCTCCCACCATGTTGTACCAGCACATAGCCACACCCACTGTCGCCCAGCCTGAGCCTCCTTAGCTGTCAGGCTCCTGGGCCAGTGGTGAGAATATTCTAGAAGGTTAACCGAGTCTTCTGCCTCCGGCAGTCCCAGCCGATTCCTGATCAAATTAACCTTCTCCTGCTTTAATGAACGTCCTGGGCAGAGGCGCTGTTATTGTTACTGGGGACCATGCCGAAGAGCTGGGGATGACAGGGCCCCTGTACTTCGCTTCAGCCCTACAGACAGTCACCAGGGGAACTTTGGAGAGCCACCTGGACCAGCCAGACGAAGGTGCTGACTGCTCATAGCAACAGTCCCCATTGTAGCAAGAGTAATAACAATGGTATCGGCTAAGGTTCCTCCAGCGACTGAGCCGAGGGCCAGGCCTAGTGTGCAGCATCCCTTGGCATTCGCTTAATTCTGCAAAAGCCTTCTGCTGTAGAAGCCATTGTTGTCCCTCATTTCACAGACAAGAAACAGAGAGGTTACAGACCAGCCCAGGACGGTGGAACCAGGACTGGGGCCCCCCACCACCACACACACTTCAGGTGGAGTGCAGAGCCAACATCATTCACGGCTGAACTCCTTTGCCAGGTGGGCCATATTGGGGTGTCCTTTCTCACTGAGGTCCCTCTCTAGGTTTTCTGCTTGTTGCTGCTCCGTAATTGGGGACAGTGACCCTGTCATAGGGAAGCAGTGGGTAGGAATATCCTGGTGGGGGCTGCAGTGTTTGGGGGGCAGGAAGAAAGGAGGCACCGGGTCTACTCCTGTATCTCACCCACACCCCCATTCCTCCTGTGCCTCCCCCCCACAGGGACCTGTGGAATTGCCAAAGGCAGCTGCTTGCTCCCGGCCCTCCGCGGTGCTGTGGCATCGTGACGTTGGGTGCTGGCACTGTGTGTGGCGCTTCTCTGGGGGAGGCAGAGGGTCTGCCCCGGGACTGGCCTCTTCCCAGGCCCCGAGTCTGTGGTGGCTGGGGGAGGGCGTGGGGGGGGCCACTGGGCTTCCCTGCCACCCTCTGACAAGCTGGCTTCTGGAAAGCGTAGGGGCTCAGGGGCCAAGCTGTCCCTGTCCTCATCTGAGTGTGTTCTGAGAGTTCTGGGAAGTCAGCTCGTGGGGGGCTGGGGCCACTCTCAGCACTTCCTTCCCAAGGGACACTCCACTCCTTTCTGATTCCCTGGTAGAGCTGTGTGTGTGTGTGTGTGTGTGTGTGTGTCTGAGAGAGAACAAACACTCTTTCCACTCTTTTCAACCTCGCTTTCTCACCCTCTGAGTTGCCTAGAAACCAGATTCTGGGGTTCAGAAAGGAAGTGAGAAGGGCTTGGGGTACAGGGTGGGTGGGGCATGGTGCGTGTGTGTGTACACACACATACAGGTCACCCCCTTTCTCTAGGGGCATGTGGGGAGTGATTCTCCAAAGCTGCCTCATCTGTCTGTTCTGAGCTAGCCCTAAAGGTCATACTTGACTCAGTTTCCCTTTCGTGTCATCTGTCTCCCACTGCAGTCTTCCTGGGATCTTGGAGAGACAGAGAGTGAGAGACTGGAGACCCACCTGCCCACCTCCCTTCTCTGCCCTTCTCATGACCTGTGGGATTATCACAGATTTGTTTGCTGGCTGAGCTGTTTCTGGTCTGTTCCCCCCCCCCCCCCACTGCCCACCAGCTCCATAGGCCCTTTAACATACTTGCTAAGCACATTTTTTTTTTTTTTTGGTTTTTCGAGGTAGGGTCTCACTCTAGCCCAGGCTGACCTGGAATTCACTATGGGGTCTCAGGGTGGCCTTGAACTCACAGCAATCCTCCTACCTCTGCCTCCCGAGTGCTGGGATTAAAGGGGTGCGCCACCACGCCCGGCGCTAAGCACATTTTTGTTTCCCGTTTGGACCGCGCACACGGTTCTGTCAGGGAGAAGTGTGGCCCACAGCTCAGACAGGAGCCCCCAAGGATAAGACTAGAACATCTGGCGAGTGCACACAGTAGGGCTCCCTTGACAGATGGGCCTCATTAGTGAGTGACCCACCAGGAGGTCTGGTGCTGCAGGCTGCAGGCAGGTGCTGAGTAACCCTGAGGACAGTGACAGCCCCCCCCCCCCCAACCCCTCCGAGGGATGGCTGGCGAGGCCGGGCAGCCTTCTGCTCTGGGCGATGTACAATTCCCTCCAGCCGGCACCTGCTCTTCTGTGCCTGCTGTAAGCATGAGGCGCTCTCTGTTTTCTGGTTTAATTTTGGCTGGAGGATTTTGGCGGCTGGCCTCTAGGGGTGGGGGTGGGGGTGAGGAGGAGACCAGGTGGAGATACCATGTGAGGACCAGGGCCTCGGAGGTAGGGAAGCCTGGAGTGGATTTTGAGAGGATGAACGGAGACTCACAGTCTCTGGGTCGACCACAGAGGCCTGGGGATACCCAGCACAAGGAATGTGGTCGCTGGTGTTGGCTGCAAGGCACTGTCCTGGGCTCTCCCTGATGTGATCTCAGTTCCCTGGGGTCTTGCTCTCCCTGATGATTAATTCACCCATGTTTGAGGGTTGGATGGCCGCCGAGGGAGGGCTGGCACCTGTCCCTTTAGTGGTGTGTTTTAGTTATTTCTTTCACCCTCGTGTCTCATCTGCCACTTGGGGAGGGAGCCAGAGAAGAGAAGGGGGGCATCACAGCAGACAGTGGGCCTTCTGGGGGTGCTTATGCCTGAGCAGCTCTTCCCCCATTCTGGTTTAAGTCGTACCTTGGCTCTTCACAGCCGGCCTGTGAGGTGCGTGGGCTGGCTGCTGTGTGCCCACTTGAGAGACAGGCACACCGAGGTCTGCGTTTTCATTCTTTAATGTGTTTCCCAGCTGGATGGGTTTCTGGGCTTCCTCCCAGACTCCTGTTGTAGACAGCAAGGCCATCATCCTTGGGCTCCCGAGGAGGGGCCTGCGTTCAGAGTTAGGGCCCAGAAGAGCCAGGCAGGAACGAACGATCTTCAGTCTCCACGGATTTTAGAGTCTCACAGTAAGCAGAGTCAAGGATTGGAGGCCGCACCGCTGGCAAGGCATCCGGGCTCCGCGTGGCCGCAGTGGACGGGCCTCCAGCCTCAGCACCTCGGACAGAGCTCCTGTCCCCGGGGAGGAGCCGGGCCTGCGGCTGTGCGGGTGCGTGCGTGGGAACCGAGGCCGGAGGAGGCGCGGGTGGAGGAGGCGCGGAGCCGTGCATCCGGTGGGTGCTCCTGGGAGGCCTGGCTGGGGACCGGATCGCAGCCCCGCGGGTCCCACCCCCATGCCCCCCCCCCGCCCCCGCCGTCTGCCCCACCGGTTCGGTCCGGCCGCTGCTTTCCGCCCGGCTTCTCGGTGCTTAGAATTCGCAGCCGCGGCCGCTGACGCTCGCAGCCAATTTCACGGGCGCTGGGCTCGGCGCGGGGCGCGGGATGCAGAGCCGCCGCCGGCGGGGGCGGGGCGCGGCGCGGCGCGTGGGGGCGGGGACGCCGCGATCGGGGACCAGGGATGATGACCCCAGGCCGAGGGGGCCCCGAGGACAGGCACTCCCCTCCCCCACACCCCCGGGGGGGGCGGAGGCGCAGCAGAGGCCTAGGCTGTGTGGGCACGTGCGCATCGCATTGGCTTCGGTGCCTGGGGAGGGTTCCCTTATGTGGGCAAGCTCGGGGACATGTATGTGTTGGCGTGTAAAACTCTGTAGGGTGCCCCGTGCATGTGGGCGCGCTTGTCTGGATATCTTTGGCAAGCTTGGAGGTGGGGGCAGTCCCCAGTAAGAAGCCAGTGTGGGTCTGTGGGTGTGCTGATGCGTCTATGCAGTGTCCCCGGGCACCTTGGCATAGCTGTGGGGTTCAGTGTTGGGGTGTGTGTGTGTGTGTGTGTGTCTACTGTCCGGGCGCTGTGGGCGTGTTGGTTCTGTCGGGGTGCTCTGTGTGGGTGTGTGTGTCTAGTGTGTGCCCCCAAGGGTTCCTTCCCACCCCTGCTGGCCAAGGGGCTGATGGTCAAGTGTGGGCCAGGCTGGGAGCAGTTCTGAGAGTCCCGGGTCCTTCTTCATCCTTGCCCCTGGGTGGGGGTGGGGCTGAGGGAGCGCAGACAGATAGACAGGGGCCGCTGTGTTTATATTCTGGAAGCACTGGCTGCCAGCACTGGGTGGGTCTACATATGTTTGTGAATGGCACCGCTGAGGGGGCGAGGTGTGAGCCCCTGCCTGCGGGGGAGGGCTCAGAGTGCCATCTGGGCTGATGGAGGATGTGGGGGCCAGACAGGAGAGGGGCAGGCGTGTGCGTGAGCACGTGTGCGTGTGCACACCGAGGCAGGCCTTGGTGTCTGTCTGTCTTCTCTGTCCCGAGCAAGTCTGTGCAGGTGGAGGCACAGAGCTCTTGGGCTGTGTAAGCTCATGGTGTGAGGTGGGCAGGAGGGCATGGCTGAGCACTTGGGGAGGGGATGTGTGCCAGCCCCCTGCAGTTCTGAGTAAAATCGGAGATGTCAGGGCTTGGGGGGGGGGTCCTCCTTCCCTGCCCCAGAGGCCATAACCTCAGCAGATGAGGGGGCTCCACAGTGTTGGTATTTCAGGTGCCCAGCAGGAAGGTGACGTGGATGGGCATTGAGGCGAGGTGAGGGAGGTATGTGTGGGCACTGGGCATCACCTGTTGAGTTTGCACACATATGGGTGTGATTGTGTGACTGTGAGCCGGGAGGTACCTTCAGGCTATAGAGCCCAGCACGTTTGGAGGAGTGGGGCCCCTCTGCTCCCAGATCTGTTGACGGCCCCCCTTCCCAGGGGCTTGGGAGAAGGCTGGTGGCTCCTGGTCTTGTGTCTTGCCCCTGACCCTCAGGCTTTTGTTCGGGAGTCCCCAGCCCACCACCTGGAGGTCCCCCCGCCCCCCCCCCGTGCTGCAGCTTTCCCTCTCCACTCACTGCAACAGTAGCATGTCATCTCCCGCATCTCCTGCCGACTCTAGCTTCCCATCTCTTCCCTCTCCTCCCCATCTCTGCCTCCCTCTCTTCTATCTCTTCCTATCTCTTTCCTCTCTTCCCATCTCTGCCTCTCTTCTGTCTTCCATCTCTTCCCTCTCCTCCCCATCTCCGCCTCCCTCTCTTCTATCTCTCCCCATCTCTTTCCTCTCCTCCCCATCTCTGTCTCCCTCTCTTCTGTCTCTTCCTATCTCTTTCCTCTCCTCCCCATCTCTGTCTCCCTCTCTTCTATCTCTTCCTATCTCTTTCCTCTCCTCCCATCTCTGTCTCCTCCTCTTCCTATCCTCCTCCCCATCTCTTTCCTCTCCTCCCCATCTCTGTCTCCCTCTCTTCTATCTCTTCCCATCTCTTTCCTCTCCTCCCCATCTCTGTCTCCCTCTCTTCTATCTCTTCCTATCTCTTTCCTCTCCTCCCCATCTCTGTCTCCCTCTCTTCTATCTCTTCCTATCTCTTTCCTCTCCTCCCCATCTCTGTCTCCCTCTCTTCTATCTCTTCCTATCTCTTTCCTCTCTTCCCATCTCTGCCTCTCTCTCTTCTATCTCTTCCTATCTCTTTCCTCTCCTCCCCATCTCTGCCTCTCTCTCTTCTGTCTCTCCCCATCTCTTTCCTCTCTTCCCCATCTCTGTCTCCCTCTCTTCTATCTCTTCCTATCTCTTTCCTCTCTTCCCCATCTCTGCCTCTCTCTCTTCTGTCTCTCCCATCTCTTTCCTCTCTTCCCCATCTCTGTCTCCCTCTCTTCTATCTCTTCCTATCTCTTTCCTCTCTTCCCCATCTCTGCCTCTCTCTCTTCTGTCTCTCCCCATCTCTTTCCTCTCTTCCCCATCTCTGTCTCCCTCTCTTCTATCTCTTCCTATCTCTTTCCTCTCTTCCCCATCTCTGCCTCTCTCTCTTCTGTCTCTCCCCATCTCTTTCCTCTCTTCCCCATCTCTGTCTCCCTCTCTTCTATCTCTTCCTATCTCTTTCCTCTCTTCCCCATCTCTGCCTCTCTCTCTTCTATCTCTTCCCATCTCTTTCCTCTCCTCCCCATCTCTGTCTCCCTCTCTTCTATCTCTTCCTATCTCTTTCCTCTCTTCCCATCTCTGCCTCTCTCTTCTGTCTCTCCCCATCTCTTTCCTCTCTTCCCATCTCTGCCTCTCTCTCTTCTATCTCTTCCTATCTCTTTCCTCTCTTCCCATCTCTGCCCCCCTCTCTTCTGTCTCTTCCTATCTCTTTCCTCTCCTCCCCATCTCTGCCTCTCTCTCTTCTGTCTCTCCCCATCTCTTTCCTCTCTTCCCCATCTCTGTCTCCCTCTCTTCTATCTCTTCCTATCTCTTTCCTCTCTTCCCCATCTCTGCCTCTCTCTCTTCTGTCTCTCCCCATCTCTTTCCTCTCTTCCCCATCTCTGTCTCCCTCTCTTCTATCTCTTCCTATCTCTTTCCTCTCCTCCCCATCTCTGTCTCCCTCTCTTCTATCTCTTCCTATCTCTTTCCTCTCTTCCCCATCTCTGCCTCTCTCTCTTCTGTCTCTCCCCATCTCTTTCCTCTCTTCCCCATCTCTGTCTCCCTCTCTTCTATCTCTTCCTATCTCTTTCCTCTCTTCCCATCTCTGCCTCTCTCTTCTGTCTCTCCCCATCTCTTTCCTCTCTTCCCATCTCTGCCTCTCTCTCTTCTATCTCTTCCTATCTCTTTCCTCTCCTCCCCATCTCTGCCTCTCTCTCTTCTGTCTCTTCCCATCTCTTTCCTCTCCTCCCCATCTCTGTCTCCCTCTCTTCTATCTCTTCCTATCTCTTTCCTCTCTTCCCCATCTCTGCCTCTCTCTCTTCTGTCTCTCCCCATCTCTTTCCTCTCTTCCCCATCTCTGTCTCCCTCTCTTCTATCTCTTCCTATCTCTTTCCTCTCTTCCCATCTCTGCCTCTCTCTTCTGTCTCTCCCCATCTCTTTCCTCTCTTCCCATCTCTGCCCCCCTCTCTTCTGTCTCTTCCTATCTCTTTCCTCTCTTCCCATCTCTGCCTCTCTCTCTCCTATCTCTTCCTATCTCTTTCCTCTCTTCCCATCTCTGCCCCCCTCTCTTCTGTCTCTTCCTATCTCTTTCCTCTCTTCCCATCTCTGCCTCTCTCTCTCCTATCTCTTCCTATCTCTTTCCTCTCTTCCCATCTCTACCCCCTCTCTCTTCTATCTCTTCCTATCTCTTTCCTCTCTTCCCATCTCTGCCCCCCTCTCTTCTGTCTCTTCCTATCTCTTTCCTCTCTTCCCATCTCTGCCTCTCTCTCTCCTATCTCTTCCTATCTCTTTCCTCTCTTCCCATCTCTGCCCCTCTCTCTTCTGTCTCTCCCCATCTCTTTCCTCTCTTCCCCATCTCTGCCCCTCTCTCTCTCCTGTCTCTCATCATCTCTTTCCTCTCTTCCCATCTCTGCCCCCTCTCTCCTGTCTCCCCGTCTCGGACTGTGAGGGTATGGCTGTATGTGAACCTAGCTCACATGACCTGAGAGCTATGTGTCCTCTCCCGTCTCTTTCCACGTCTCTCCCCATTTTTCTGTCTCTCTCTCCATCGCCTTCCACCATCTTTCTGTCTCTCTTCCCATCTCTCTATCTCTGTGTCTATCCATCTTGCTCCCCATCTCCCAGCCTCCACCTCCTCCATCTCTGTCTCTATCTGTCTCCATCTCTCTCCCTCTCCCTCCACCCCTCCCCTCCCTCGGCCTCTTCTTTCTCACACTGATATCATTTGTGGTATATGCTGTTGCCATGGGAAACCTAAGAAAGAAGTGAGTGTACCCTTCAAGACTTCAGCATTTTCCCTCCTCCCTCCCTCCTGCTGTCCCCTCCCTCTCTTCCTCTTCTCCTCCTCTCCTTCCCTCCCTCTCCCCCCCCCTCGCCTCCTGGCAGAGGAGAGGGTTTGTGTGAGGAGCTGCCTCGGCTGCACCCGGCCAGGACCTTAGACCTCTCTGCTTTGCTGCTGTTGTGGCTTCCCCAGGGGGAACTTCCCTGAGACCTGGGTCAGGGACAGAGCCTCGCTGGCTGCAGGAGCCTCCTTTGCCTGCAGAGATGTCTGGTAAGGACAGGGTCCTTATGACTGAGTGTGTGGCTGTGTGTGAACGTAGCTCACAGGGCCTGACCTTGTAAACCCGTGATTAGCCCAGCCTCAGCCCGCCGCGGGTCCCTTCCTGCTTAGGGTCCTGCCTCCAGCTGTGGGCTCCCTGGTCCCCGGGGCCTCCAAGGCTGCCATCAGAGTGGCAAGCTTGCTGGGGTCTGGGATAGGTCCTCAGGGGAGGTGAGGAGGAAGCCACCAGCTTTTAGCTCTTTCTCTGGGCAGAGGCCTGAGTTGGCCTGGCCTGTGTCCTGTAGGACAGGGGCCTTGCACACCTGCTGGGTAGGGGTTGTCCTCCAGGGAAGGCCTGGGAGAACATGGCCTCTTTTCTCCCCAGCAGATATTTTCTGCTGAAGAACGAGGAGATGGAGGGCCCAGGTGGGAGCTGGGAGCAGGGGAAAATGCCAGCAGCACAGATTTGGGGTCTGATCCTGTGACATTGAATTTTGGAGGCGGGCACGGAGAACAGTCTGACACCAGGAGGCCGCAGGCAGGCAGGCAGGCAGGCAGAAGGCACTGCTTCATCGTGGCTGGGGCTGGTGGCTGCCCTGGAGAGAGGAGGCTAAAGCTGTCACTGTCACCAACCAAGGCTGTGTTGGTGGTGGCCACGTGGAGGGAGCTGTTGTCTGGGCAAGCAGGCGGGCCCTGAGTGACGGCGGTTGCTGTGGCATTGTGGTCTCCATGGAGAGGGGAGGAGACTGGGAGGAGGCTGGCCGGCTGGGGTTGCTGTTGGTTGCTATGCAGAGAGAAGCTGTCTCTAAGGTGCGGTGGTCTCCACGTGGAAGGCCCAGGCTGCTGAGCCGTGGAGGTCTGGGAAGGGGGCTACTGCAGGGCGGCCGGGGGTGGGGGGAGTGTTGGACTTGACCTTGCCGTCGTGGGCTGAAGTGGCTGTTCTTGGGTGGAATGCTTTCCAATGGGTCCCCTCGTATAATGCCTGAAGTGGCTGTGTTCTCCCATCTGGACCCCCCCTCAGCCTCCTCAGATCCTTGGATCCCCCGGGGTCCCCGTCTGGCCACATGTGCCTTTGTTGTCCTCATATTTGTTGGGGACCTGCTTTCCCAGTGAGGTGCTGGGAGTAGGTGGCATTCATATCTGCCTTTAAGATACCCAGGTAGGGGGCTGGAGAGATGGCTTAGCAGTTAAGGCACTTGCCTGTGAAGCCTAAGGAATTGGGTTCCATCCTCCAGGTTCCACGTAAGCCAGATACACATGGTGGCTCATGCGTCTGGAATTCGTTTGCAGTGGCTAGAGGCCCTGGCGCGCACATTCTCTCTCTCTCTGCCTCTAATAAATAAATAAAAATAAAAATAAAAGATACCAGGTAGGAGAAGTGACTTGCACAAGGTCACATAGCAGGCCCCGGGCTGTTCAGGGCGGCTCCTTCCTGGGGGTGATCTGCCTCTGCCTCTTCCAGACCATACAGGCCTCTCTCTATTCCCCTGCCCAGGAACTCTCCAGAAGCAACATTTCCTTAAAATAATAACAGGAAGCAGCCGGGAAGAACACCAAGTTACCAGGTTTCCATCCTGTGACCCCCGCCCATGCTCGGTTTTCCTCTTCATTCTCTGGAGATGCCGTGCTTGTCTCACCAGGTCGCTGTGTTTGGGACATGGCATGTGACACCTCGTGTGGTTCCTGGGTACTGCCCACTCAGCAGGCGGTCACCACCACCATCTTTTAACAGGTGACTCAGTGCGATTTTCCCGTGTGGCTGGGAAGCCGGTGGTCTTTTCCCCAGAGATCTTTCTCCTCACGCCCTGTCCCGTGGTCCTCCGGCCATTACTGGGAGCATGGCCCCGGCTTCTCAGCAACAAGGATGGTGGGGTCCTGCTGATGGTAACCATAGCTGCTTGGTGGCCAAGCACCATGGAGCCCCCGGCAGGCTGCTTGCTGGGAGGGCCCAGGCGCACATTCTTTTCTTCTTTTTAAAAATATTTATTTTGGGCTGGAGAGATGGCTCAGGGGTTAAGGCATTTGCCTGTGAAGCTGAAGGATCCCGGTTCTATTCCTCAGGTCCCACGCAAGCTAGATGCACAAGGTGGTGCAAGCATCTGGAGTTCATTTGCAGTGGCTGGAGGCCCTGGCGTGCCCATTCTCTCTCTCTCAAATAAATAAAATATGTTTAAAAATAAAAATATTTGTTTTATTTGAGAGAGAGAGAGAGAATGAATGGGTGCACTGGGGCCTCTAGCCACTGCAAATGAACTCCAGACACATACACTACCTTTTTTAGTCTGGCTTATGTGGGTACCGGGGAATTGAACCTGGATCCTTAGGCTTCACAGGCAAGCTCCTTAACTGCTAAGCCCAGGGGGTCCTGCTCACCAGCTGTCACCTGAATACCTGTCTCCTGCCTTCTTTCCTGGGGACTGTGTTCTGAGCTGGTCAGCTGACTTCAGAGCACCTGTCTCATGGCCCTTCTTGGCCCTGCAGGGGTCAGCCAGGGAGGGGTCTGAAAGGGATTCCCATAGGGTGACATTGGAAGAGCTTGCGGAGTAGGGTGGGGGCAAGATACCTGTCTTCTGAGTGGCAGGGTTCTCGGTTCAGGTCCTGATATGGTGGGTCACTTTCTAGGTGTGACACATTTATTTCCCCATCCCTGTGAGAGGGATGGTACAACTCATTACTTCACCTTGCTGATGTGGAGTCTTCCTCTCCTACCCTGTCAGCCTTTTTCACCAAGGAGAGGGCTGTCCTGCATGGACCCCCAAATGGTACGAGGGAGCTGAACTAGGCCTACCTAGACCTTGTATCAGCGTGATAGGAGTCTACGTCAGGCTGGAAACCGTCCTGGGCTGGGCAAGAAGTGTGACTGAATGTTCTGGAAGGAACCTGGGACTGGGGACTACCAGACTTAGGTGAGTGTTTCCAAGTTGCCATTTCTGGGCTGTGGGGTCTTGGGAACCTTCTTTTCCTCACCTGCAAAGTGGGAGACAGAGTGAAGGGAGGAAGGTTGCTCTGAATGAACTGAGGGATGTGGAAGATACCTGGAGTTCACGGGAAGCCGCCCAGCAAGCATCCTGGTGACTTCAGGGGATCTGCCATGTCCCCCACATTTCCTTGCGGGCTCTGGGTCTCCCCTACTCCCAGCTACTCATCGCCCGTCCCTGACTGGTGGTTCTAGTTGTCACCTCTTCCCTACCATCTTGGCTCTTGCTCTGGGCTTCCTCACCCACTGTTTTCTTTCTTTCTTTCTTTTTTTTTTTGTTTTTTCTTATACTTTTTTATTTTTATTTATTTGAGAGTGACAGATAGAGAGAAAGGCGGGGGGGGGGGGGGGAGAATGGGCGCGCCAGGGCCGCCAGCCACTGCAAACGAACTCCAGATGCGTGCGCCCCCTTGTGCATCTGGCTAACGTGGGTCCTGGGGAATCGAGCCTCAAACCAGGGTCCTTAGGCTTCACAGGCAAGCGCTTAACCACTAAGCCATCTCTCCAGCCCTTTTTTTGGTTTTTCGAGGTAGGGTCTCACTATAGCTCAGGCTGACCTGGAATTCACTATGGAGTCTCAGGGTGGCCTCGAACTCATGGCGATCCTCCTACCTCTGCCTCCCCAGTGCTGGGATTAAAGGCGTGTGCCACCACGCCCGGCACCTCTGTTTTCTGTAGCCTCGAACATGGCTGATTCTGTTCTGCTTATGGTCTGTCCTGGCTCCTGTTCTATCCCAGTGCCCTGAACCCCGAACATATAGAAGTGTAATAGCTATAATGTGAGATGGTGGAGAGGTGACCCTGACTGACTCCCTAGGAGATCAATTCTGCTATTCCTATTTTCCACAGGAAAATAGTGGCCTAGGGAATTGCTGGGGACATACGGCTGGCAGGAGGTGATTTGTTTTGTTGTTGTTATTGTTTTGAGGTAGGGTCTCACTCTAGTTAGACTGACCTGGAATTCATTATGTGGTTTTAGGCTGGCCTCCAACTCACAGCGATCCTCCTACCTCAGACTCCCGAGTGCTGGGATTAAAGGCGTGCGCCATTGTGCTGGCAGTAGGTGGTATTTTGACCTGGGCTAACTGACTTCAGATCCAGTGTTTTTTCTCCTGCATTCCAGCGTTTTGCTGGGGGCCTTGTGTTTCATGCTGGAGGGTTTGGACTTGACCCCAAATGAAGAGGCAACATCACAGAAGGCTCTTGGACAAGGAAGGCTCACGCCATAAGGAAGAGCTTTTGGTAGCAGCTTGAATTGTTAAAAAAAAAAAAAAATCAATTCATCTGTTTACTAGCTGGGTGACCTTAGGCAAAGTATTGGACCACTAAGCACTACAGTTTGCGTGTCAGAAAAATGGGGATCTGTTCTTGGCTAGCTTCTGGAGGCCATGGCTTTGAGCTTTGATTTGGCTCTGAGACACCCTCCAGGGTGGAAAGACAGCTTCTGAGGACCACCTAGTCCTGGGAGGCTTCACTGGTCAGTTCTGAGTTGGTGATGTTTAAAGAGCATGGCACAGGCTATATTTTGCCCTGTCAGCCTTGGTTTTCTTGTGTCACCTTCTTTATGACCCCTGCCCACGTCAGGAAAGGCAAAGAGAGAGAGAGAGAGAGAAGAGAGAGAAGGAAGCTTGCTTAATTGAGCACCTACTGACTGCCGCGGACTTTCCGGCCTGAGTCCTCCCCATGTGACCACAGCCCACCCAGCACAGGGGGTGTGTGTGTGAACATAGAGAGGGGCTTGGGAAAGGACCAGAGTGCCAAGAGAAGAGAGAGGAGGAGGGCAGAGAACAGTTGAGGTGCCCGGATGGGTCTGCTCCTTGGTCACCTGGGGAATGGGCTGTGAGTCCAGACCTGCCTGGATGGGGCATAGAATGTCCACCCCCCCCTATTTTGGAGGTTGGACCTCAAGGGGCTGTGGAGCAGACAGATGGCTCCCTGGCCTGACTGCCCACCCCATTGGCAGCCATGCAGGGTAGGGAATAGATGTGGCCTTGTGTGTACCACCCCAGTGTCTTGCTCAAGACCCCATTTGTTTGGGGAGGAGAAAGGGGGGTCTGTGGTGCCCAACAGAGGTGGGATTCATGGTTGGGGCCTGATGGGGGGGGGTGGCCTGCCTGGTACTGGTCCTGACTGGAGGAGCGCCAGAAAGGAGGCAGGAGAGGAGGAGGGGCTGTGTGCGCGGAGGGTCCAGGAGGGAGGTGGGCATCTTCCACTGTGGCTGAGCAGTGGGGTTTCCCTGTGTGAGGGGTAGTGCTTCTTTCCCAGGAGCCCTAGTCTGAGGGCGGAGGTACAAAGGATATTTTGGGCTCAGCCTGCTCTTTGCCTATAGGGGAAGCCAGTCCCCCCAATGGAGGCTTGCTGAATTCTGGGGGAGATTTCTTACAAGAGGTTATCTCTGGGGCCTGGAAGGTGGTGGGCTTGAGGTGGGGGGGCACAACTAGGCTTTCTGCAGTTGGAAGTGGGACACTGTGTTAGATCCTATTTCTAAGCGGTTACATGCTCTGCCTCAGTTTGCCTATCTGTGAAATGGGGCCCCTGGGAAGGGCGGAAGGAGGTAGAACTGGAGACAGGGGAACCCGTACACAGTAGGTCCAAGTGGTAGGTTGCCTAGCTGCACCCAGGACTTCTAGAAGCTACCTCAGCCCTAACCCCCATGAGGTGTCCATGCTGCGCACTGGGTCGCAGCCCAACTTCAGTCCTCACAGCGGGGAGTGGCTGCAAGCCTCCTTCCAGATGCCCAGCTTACTGGGGAACTCTGGCTCCTCCCACACCCTCTCTGGTCCTCACAGTGAGATCCCAGCCCCTGCCCTCCAGTAACTGACGTCAGTGGGTTGACTGACCCTTCCTTCTTACCCAAGGCTGACTGAGGACAGAGCTGAGGGCTCTCCATGGACGCCCCCCCCCCCATCCTGGAAGGAGATGGGTGCCGGGAAGGTCAATGGACGTGACATAAGGGTGACTCTGAGGCCCTGGGTCTAAACAAAGCCTCGAGGGGTGAACTTTTTCTGTCCCCCAGACACTCTGGGGTGTTGGCGTGAGGTGGCGGATCCGAACCGAGAAACTCCTGGGCTGTGACATGGGGGTGACCTAGGCGTCAAGCGTGGGGACCCATGTGCCAACCTCCGATTCTCCCCACAGCGGGTTGAGCTGTGCTGCACCTCAGTGGGCTCATCTGTGTGCTGGGAAGGGAAATGGCTGCCACCTCAGCGACTGGTGTTCTTGAGGGCCTCACTCACCCCAACACAGTGAAGGCTCCAGTGAGCTCCAGGTCCGTATCTGGCTTCCTTCTGGGGGCAGTGGGTATGGCCCTAGGTACCATGCTGTGGCTGTTGGAGACAGCCCTGGGAGCCTTGGCCAGGAAATGTGGGGGTGTCTGCCTCTGTAGCCCCCTCCTGCTTTCCCTCCTCACTGCTGAACACCCCTGGAAAGCTCCTGCCTTGGGCATGGAAGCCGTGGGCTCCACCACAGCTCTTTGTCCTGCTGTAGCTGTGTGGATCTGGGCAGAGCACACTCAGCCTCAGTTTTTCCATCTGTAAAAGGGACAGAAAACTGTTGAGAGGATGGAGCGTACGATGCAGGATGACAGTGTCTTCTTGCCCAGGCACATGCTGGGTAGCCGCCTGCTGTTTCCTAACCCCTCTTGGCTTTTGTCTGGCTGACTTAGTGATGTTGGGGGACAGAGGGGCTTTGGGGATGGGTTCCTGGATCAGCTGAGATACTGCTGTGTTCTGGACTCAAGAGGGAGCTTCAGGGGGGCTGCTGTTGGTGCCCATGGGGGTCTGTAGAACAGCTGCAGTCCCTCAGAGCCCTGGGGATAGGAGACAGTGGAAGAGGGGTTGATAGGGGACCAGCACTCCAGATACTGGGGATCAGAGCCAGCCCGCCTTCCACCCAGCCTCTGTCACTCATGCAGGCTGTGGCCCAAGGCGGCACCACCCTGAGTGGCTGAGGGTGGGCTTGGAGACTGCCAGCCACAGGGTGGACACTACTGCCTCCCAAGCCTTGGGGCCAGCCGGAGTGGCCGCTTCTGAGCAGGGCCAGCAGAGGGTTGACTGGAGATGTCTTAGCTCTGTTTCTCTCCCCTGCTTTCTGTTTCCTGTCTGGGTCTGACCCCATCTCTGTCCTGGGCTTTACATCCAGACCCCACACCCGTCCCCTGTGGCTCTGGGCCTGAGGGGAATCGGAGGGAGTGCACGTGAGGCCTGAGCGGTTTTGCCGCACTGGTTCTGGGTGAAGAGTGTCCCATCAGGGAATATGTGGGCGTACAACCTCCTGTTGTGTGGGAGCGGGGCGGCTGGCTGGTGGGGAGCTGAGTGTGGGCATCTGGGCTCCCTGTGGCTGTCAGCTCAGTGTGTCAAACAGGACTTCCTTCAGAATGGGATTTGCGTCTGTGGGGTCTGAGGAACGATACTTGTTGGGGCAGAGGGGTCGGAGTTCCCGGCTGTTGGGTGTCCCTTGTGGTTTGCTGCCTGCTGTGACACACGCCTGTGTGTGGGTATTGGGCCTTTGGGCTGCCTCAGAACCTGGCTGGCTGTTCAGGCCTCCTGGGTGCCCACGGGCCTGCTGGGGTCCTTCTGGAGCTGGGGGCGGGGCAGTATGGGCAAGTGCTAACTCCTAAGGAGGAGGAACAGGAGGCGGCTGCAGATCTAGCCCCAGTGGGGGTCCCATCCTGTTTCCTTCCCCAGCCCCCCACCCCCAGTCTCTTTTCCTCCTTGGAGCCTGACCAGGGTCAGTATTGGTGCTTTTTTGGAGGGGGAGAGGGTTGAGGTAGGGTCTCACTCTAGCCCAGGCTGACCTGAAATTCACTATGTAGTCTCAGGGTGGCCTCAAACTCACGGCAATCCTCCTACCTCTGCCTCCCGAGTGCTGGGATTAAAGGTGTGTGCCACCACACCCAGCATTGGCTGGTTTTGTTTTTAGGTAAGGTCTGTCTCTAGCTCAGGCTGGCTTGGAATTCACTATGTAGTCTCAGGCTGGCCTCGAACTCATGATGATCCTTCTACCTCTGCCACCTGAGTGCTGGGATTAAAGGCATGCACCACCATGCCCGGCTTTAACTTTTTTTTTTTTTTTTTTTATTTGAGCGAGATATAAAGAGGGAGAGGAAATGGGTATGCCAGGTCACTGTAAACAAACTTCAGAAGCATGCACCATCTGTGGCTTACGTGGGTCCTGGGGAATCAAACCTGGGTCCTTAGGCTTTGCAGGCAAGTGCCTTAACCGCTAAGCCATCTCTCCAGACCAGTATTGGTGCTTTTTAAACTAAACTGGAGACATGTTGGCACTGAGTAGACAGAGCCCTGGACAGGGAGTTCTGAGCCCAGGTTCGGGTGGTAGCACTCCCCCCACCCCATCCTCTGTGGGACACGATTCTTAGGCCACCCAAGACTGAAAGCAAGGCACCTATTCTTTCTAACTCACAGTACCTAAATGACCTCCATGCCAGGCACTGTTTTCCACCATCGTAGAAATTCTTTGCATCCTCACCAGATCCCAACAAAGAGGTACTGTCATTGCCCCACTTTACAGATGGGGAAACCAAGGCACAAAGAGAGGTTTTGGATCCTGCCTGTGGCCACGCAGCAAGTCAGGGGTGGACTCAGGATTTGAACCTGGGATAGCTAGCTTCCTAGCCACTACCGTAACTACTTTGCATGTTGAATGCCTTTGCAATTCACGAGGGCTGAACTTGGGCAGGACCAGCCCGGCCCCTGCCTTGAGCCTTGAGGATGTACAAGAAGAAGGTTCTGGCACGAGGTAGGTGTGGCGGCTTGAGGTCAGGCTAGGTTTGAATCCTTAGCCTTCATTTATTGACCTAGCTGAGCCTCAGTTTCCACATGTAGAAAATGGAGTTAGCAGTGCTTCCTTGGCAGGGCTGTGGAGCGAATTTGGTACAAATAGGCATGTGGGGCCCTGGGCACACATAGACGCTCAGTGGACACCTGCAGTGGCTTGGTGACAGGGGAGAAGGGACGTGGTTCAAGGTGCCGTCAGAATTAAGTGCAAGCTTGGACGTGCACCATGGGGCTATGGTTAGGAGAGGATGGGCACAAGGGGCCCTCTGAGGCCCATCCTTTTTGGGCACACAACTTTCCACTTAAGCATCTGATGGGTGGTCCAACGTCTGCCTGGCACACAGCCTGCTGTGAGTAAAAACAGGCGCTCCACAAGCATTATTTTAAATGTTTTATTTATTTATTCGACACACACACAGAGGTAGATAAATAGAGAGAATGGGCACATCAGGGCCTTTCGCCGCTGTACACGAACTCCAGGTGCATGTGCCATCTCATGCATCCGGCTTTACATGGGTCCTAGGGAATCGAACCCGGGTCCTTAGGCTTTGCAGGTAAGCACCGTAACTGCTGAGCCATGTCTCCCACCCCCTACAAGTATTTGAAGAGCAAGTAACCCAAGATTGGGGATGTGGCTCAACTGGTGGAGTGCTTGCCTAGCATGCCTGAAGCCGTGTGTTCTGCCCTCAACCCGACCCAGGCTCCCATCCTTAGTCCCTGACTTTATGTAACACAGCCGGCAACACACACGCGCACAGGCACACACCCGCTGCGAAGATCCCAGAGCCTCCTTCCCGTGGCTGCTGTTTTCTAACCTGAAAGTGTCCATTTGCCCGTCTCTCTGCCAAGGTCACACAAGATGAATACCAGTTAAGGTATCTGTTCTGGGGTCCCCCACCTCTCCCACCCACCGCCAAGTCTGTGGCTACCTTGGGATGGTGTAGTAAGTCCTGGAAAGGTGGGGTCAGCCAGGGGACACCTAACGTTCACATCCAATCGTCTGGGGTCCCTGGTAGGCTCTGTCCCTTGCTTGTGGCCACATGCCCCGAATGTCCCCAGAAATTCCATTGGCCTCTGCTTGGCCCTCGCCTCTACTTTACTGCTTGTGACCCTCTGGAACTTCTTTGGGGATGGTGACATCCCCAGGGACCAGCCTCCCTTTCTCCTCCAGGAAGTCGGCCCTAATGCCAGGAGGGTGGTAATTCATGTGAGGCTGACAGCTCAGAAATGAAGCCCTGGTTTCCCTAAGAGAGCAGATGCATGGTGGGGGCAGGGAGGGCCAGTTGGCATGGTCATGGGGCTGCGGGTGGGGGGACGCATGTGGCTGTGAGCTAGCTGCAGGGCTTGGCAGGTATGGAGGTGTGGTCCTGGGACCTTGAGCTCAGGCCTTCCTCAGGTGGTGGGATGCTGGGCAGGGCGCACCTGAGATGAACCCCATAATGCGCACTCTGGGGTGTGGCTGGCGACAGGTGCTTTCATGTGCTCCGCGGTGAGTGCTGTCTAGAGACATGTGTCCCCTCGCTCCTGTCTTCATAGCCAATCACGGATCATAACTGCTGTCATATATTGAGTGCCTACTGTGTGCAGTCACCTTTGGTGTACTTCAGCATGGACAACCAGAGGCTCAGAGGACTGAGGCAACTTTTCCAAGTCACACTTGCTCAGAGACAGGCCAGGTAGGGCTCAAGTCCCCACAGCCTCATTCAGCCTTGTCCTGGACTCAGGGTCCTGTGATCAGATGGTGGCCTACCCCTGTCCTGGATGCCAGGGTGGCCGTGGGTGGACCTTTGACCTTATTTGTCACAGGGGGTTGAGCACGTCTGCCATTGTAGGTTGTTGGGAGGAGACATGATGATGACTGTAGTAACAACAGCAGCGATCAAGGTGTTATAGCTTGCCACGTAAATTTACATGTGAATTTCATGCTCGAGGTGACCCTGTGAGCCACAAAGCCCCGGCCTTCCTTCTCCCCACTTGACATTTAAGGATCCCTGTATGGATCAGGGAGATGAGGGGGCTTGCTGATAAGCCCCTTCCTCTCTGACCACTACCCGTGGTCTGATCTATAATACTGGCAAGGGCCTGGCACATAGTAGGGGCTCAGCACGTGATGGGTGCTCAACAAAGTTTAGTGTTCTGACACCTCCCTGAAAAAGTGGTACCTGTTCCTACTGGCGCAAGCTGGGGTCAGCGTCTGCAGCCCCAGTGTGGCCGTTACCTGCATGTGGCAGCTAGGACAAGGCTCAGAGTTAACATTGCGCTGCGGGAGGGTGGGACTGGGCTGAGACTTGAACCTGGCTGGGCTGGTTCCAAATGCTAGATGGCAGACTTCTAGATGCCGGTGTGCTCTGCCACTACCCCTATACCTGAGGTCGTTCCCCAGCCTAGTCCTCACCCTCGGTCATTGCCTGGACAGTGCCCTTGGCTCCATGTCTCTAGAATCCTTCACAGCTGAGTGTCAGGGGACTCCTGAATCTCCACCTTCACTTGGGCGATGTCTGTCTGTGGCTGTCAGGCATCACTTCTGGCCACCTGCTGATTGGATGCATCCTCCGGCTATACCTGTGACGCCTAAAACTCAACATGCTTCAGGCACGCCCCTCTCTCCTCCCACACCCTTGCCCTTTTTCTTTCTTCAAGGATCCTTGTTCCGGGATGGGCACCACCAGTGCCAAGCCTCTCACCCAGATCCCAGGGGGCACGCTTGACCACACCCCTGTCCTCCCATCCTGAAGGCCACTGAGCCCTGCTCTCCCATCCTCTGCCTGCTATCCCCTCTTTTAAAAAAATTTAATCAATTTATTTATTTGAGAGAGAGAGAGAAAGAGAGAGAGAGAGAGAGAGAGTTTCCAGCCATTGCAAACAAACTCCAGATGCATTTGCCCTCTTGTGCATCTGGCTTATGTGGGTCCTGGAGAATCGAACCGGGATCCTCTGTCTTTGCAGGCAAATGCCTTACCCACTAAGCCACCTCTCCAGCCCCCGGCTGTCCTCTCTTTTATCTTTGCTGGCATCGAATGCCCATCACAACCCTGTCACAGCAGCTGCACCTCTGCCCCCTCCGGTTCATCCTGCGCCCGTCCAGCAAGGCCAGCTGCCCAGCATGTCACTGACTCCCCACGGTCCTTGTGCCAGGATCTAATATCCTTGCCCTGGCTTCCGAGATCTGCTAGGACTTGGCCTAGTCTTGGGGCTCCTGCTTGGTCAGGGCTCCATCTCCTCTCCCTCTCATGTGTACCATCCAGTGCTGGCCTAGGTCCAGCTCCTCAAAATTACTACCTTCTGGGTACTACGTTCATGGTCCTCTGGCCAGGATTCCCTTAGATGGAGCCATCCCTGACTCTAGGATAGACAAGGCCCTCCCAGGGACACTGAAGGAGCCTCCCTTGGCAGGCAGCATCTGCCCATTCCACAGACGGAGAAACTGAGGCTCAGATGGCTCAAGTCTCCCGTCACTCTGGCTTTCCCTCTTCTCCAAGTGTGCGTGTATGTACACGTGTGCTCACACGTGGCAGTGTTCTGGCTTCTATGTGTGCGAAGCTGTGTTTGGGCTAGAACGTGAGTCTTCTTCTGCAGCAAAGGCGGTCTGGGACTGTCTCTGGGGGCCGAGCCTGCCTTTCCTGTGGGTGGTGGGGATGTAATGTGTGAATTTGGGGGTGCCACGATCCCCACCAGCCCCCGGGACCACAGCCTTCTAGCTTCTCTTCCTTCATTCCCCTTCTTTCAAAACAAACACCCGCGAGCCCAAACTGCCCATCCAGCCAAGGCCCAGATGGAGCTGGAGTTGGAATTAATTAGTCTTGTTGCCAGGGCAACTGGGACCCGAACCAGGATCCAGTCTTCTCCCTGGGCCCGCCCCCTCCCATCCCCAGGCCCCTCTCACGGCCCCGCCCCTTGGGCTCCGGCTCCTGTCCGTCCTCCACCCTCTGCACGCAGCAGCTGGGGAAAGCCTAGGGCATCCTTCCAAAGTCATACAGGCAGTGTCTGTGAGCTGGCTTGGGGTTCCTGCTTGTCCACTTTGGGTTTGATAGGACCTCGGGCGACTCCCTGGGTGCCTGGGTGCCACACTCAGTTCGGTGGGGTGACTGGAGGGAGGGGTAGACCTGCTTGGGGGTGGTTGGGGGCCGAGGTACTGAGGGCTGGGGGCAGTGTCAGTGGTGTCTAGCTTTGACATCTTGTGGGGATGCTGGGCTCACAGGGGTAAGCCACCATGGCCAGCTGTCCGCTGGTCTTCTGAGGCTTCGGATGAGGCTACAGGATGGAAAAGCAGTTATCTCTCTGTAGCCCAAGCTGGCCTGGTACTCACTATGTAGCCCAGGCTGGCGTTCAACGCCTGATCTTCCTGCTTCCCTTCGCCAAGTGCTAAGATTACCATCTTGGCTCTGGACAAGCGAGAGGCATCAGCTGTAAACTCTGCTGGCCATGAGGGCCACGTCCCATTGAGGCATCCGCAGGGTCTGAGTCAGGCAGTGGAATAGGGTGGGGCCTGTAGCCAACTCCAGCTGTGGACCAGGCCAGCGCCCGCCGCCCCGTGGCATGGAAGCTGGAGGTTGAATCCACGGAGCTGGCGGGCAAACCTGACCCGCGGGCTGGGCTGCCTTTGGAGCTGCCAGCCTGGCCCAGAAGGCAAACTCTACAAATGGATTAAGTGTGTGTATGGCGGGGGGGGGGGGGAGGTATTTAACTCCCCTTTACATAATAACAAGGGCTAACATTTATTGAGGGCTCGCTCTGTGCCAGGAGACTACTAAGCCCTTTACCCAGATTACCTCCCTCATCCTCACACCCACCCCGAGGCAGGCAGGGCGCAATCACTGGCTCTGCTTTGTTGGAGAGGCAATTACACCACCGAGAGGTGAGAGGTCTGGAGCCTGAGGTCACACCACAGCTGCAAGGGAGTAACGCCTAGCCCGGGCATTCAATCCCTCATGCTGCCTCCCTGGGTAGGAGGAGGGAGGGAAGGACAGACCTACTTGGCAGAGAAACACTGGAATCCGCAGCTTTTCAAGTCTCTCACCACTGAGGTGGCTGGGGGAGGGAGAAACAAAATTCAACAAACGAAGGGTGTTGTGGAGCTCAGGAAGAAAACTCATTATTATTATTATTATTATTATTATTATTGTTATGAGCTTGTTAATGGCTCCTTCACCGGCTGCCTCTGTTTGATTTCAGGACATTCAGATCCAGCTGTGGCCCTGGCCCCTGAGGACCCGCTGTGTGCCTGGCTTTACTTGTTTGCAGCTGGATCCTGCCCTGTCCGCACTGACTGCCAGCCACTGGCCTACGTGCCAGTGGCAGTGACTTGGCCTTTAGATTGTCAGAGAGTGTCCTGGAGACTGTCCCCAGTCTTTCCAGGGACCCCAGAACATAGAGGAGGCCAACACCCTCCAATGTTGCTGTATGAAATCTATGGGATCTGAGGCCTTTTGCTTCAGCACTCTGGGCCTCAGTTTTCTTATCACTGAAATGGGGCAATGATTAGTGCACACCTCCTAGCTTGGTGGGGGGTCAGGAGATGACACTGGCAGGTTGGGCAGCCACATCCCCTTTACTGGATGTCTCAGGTCTTTATTTAAATTTAAATTAAATTAAATTTATTTGCAAGTAGAGAGAGAGAGAGAGAGAGAGAGAAGACAGACAGAGAGAGAATGGGCACACCAGGGCCTCCATTCACTGCAAATAAACTCCAGACACATGCACCACCTTGTGCATCTAGCTTACTTGAGTACTGGGGAATCGAACCTGGGTCCTTTGGCTTCGCAGGCAAGCACCTTAACCGCTAAGCCATCTCTCCAGCCCCCTGTCTCAGGTCTTTAATGGATCAGAAGGCCAAGCGCTCCTTGCTCTAGGGCCTTAGCAGATCCCCCCCCCCCAACCCCAGGCCTGGCCCTGGGCACAGCTGTCCTAAAGCTGCCCATGTTCCTCATCTCACTGGCCATGGCTGCTCTCCCGCCTGTTTCCCCCGGAGCTGTGAGCTTCTCAAGGTATGCCACATCTGTCCTGGTCCCCATGGCTCTCCCACACCTGCCCCAGGGCTTGACATGGAGCAGAGAGGGTCTGGAGGAGTATGATTCACATGACTGACTGTGGCACTTACCCTAGAGGTTTTCAGTGTCTTGCAACCGGAAGTCCCTTGCTGGGTGGGGTGCGTGGTTGTTTATGGGTTGAAAGTGCTTTAGATAGCCCCCCACTGGGTCTCCCAGGCCGGGAGGAGGAAGCAGGACAAGGGCTTCATGGAAGTCTGCTGAGAGGCCCAGAGGCAGGCTGGGAAAGAACTGTTTGTACACAGCTGTCACTGGCTGCCTGTTCTGGCTAGGTCCGGGGAAGGGGGGCTGGGAGGAATGTGTGTGTCTTTTCTTCAGTGGGCAGTCTGGTGACACAGGATTCTAGGGTGCTCTGAGGACTGGGCCAGTCATGGGCCTCAGGCTCCTGTCAGTCAAATGGGTGGTCATTCAGAGAGTAGGGCCTCTTTTGGTGCTGTTGAGCTATGGGAAACTCAGACATTGTCACCAGGTACCTGCTCAGAGGCCCTGGCCTGTCCATGTCACTCAGCTTTGGTAGTTTGGGCCTTCAGGGGCAAGAGGAGTCAGATGCATCTGCTGTTGCCTGGCCTGGGTGGCATCCAACCGAAGTCAGTGAACCATGGGCCTGCCTCTGGTCACAAGAGAGTGAGACTGTACAGAGGGTGAGGGTGGGAAGGGGAGCTTGGGGGATGGAGGAGATGTTGCGGGGAGGGACAGCGCCTCTGAGTGAGGCTCTCTGGGGGCAGGTGGAGGTCACTGATAGGGAAATAATCATCACCCTCCCTTCCCATCCTCCCCTCTTCTCTCTCCCCATCCTCCCCTCTTCTCTCTCCCCATCCTCCCCTCCATTCTCTCTCCCTCCTCTCCGTCCCACCCTTTCCACATCTTCTGCACCTCCCCTGTTTTCTGGCAGGGTCCTGCTAGGTGGGCCGGGGCTGAGGGTTAGCCTGCGAGGCAGGGAGGAGGGATCAGAGGTTCTGCGCAACCTCAGTGGCCTGCTTTGGGTAGTTGGGATGTCTTTTGGTGCCTCCGTTTCGTCATCTGGGCCCCAGGGACCCAGAGAAGCAGAAGAGGCACTTGGCTGAGTGTTTACAGACCTTGTTCTTTCCTTCATCGAGGCCTTGGGGGATGGGCTGGGGTTGGAGAGAAGTGGAGACATGCGCTGAGAAGTGTGTGGACTCTTTTCCAACCAGTGAGATCCAGTGGCTGTCAAGGGCCGGCAGGTGACTCCGGTGTGGGTCTGGAAGCTCATCGGAGTGGTAGAAGTGGTGGCTGTGGGGGTCCGTGTAGGTTAAAGGACTCATTGCCACCCCGTCCAGGAGCTTGTCACAGCACTGAGGGGCAGCTCTGGGGGCTGCAGCATCGAGCAAGAAGACGCTTGGGGTCTGGAGGTGAATGGAATTAGTTTCTGTCTCCAGGACTGCCAAGGGCAAGGCATGGGTACAGACTTGGAGACAGGCATTGCAGAGTGACTGGTGCCTGCTTGGCTGGAGGGCTTCCTGCAGGAAGTGGCTTTGAGTGTCAGGTGAGGAGCAGTGGACCCCAGAGAGGGAGGGGGGAGGGCAGAAGGGTGCTCAGGCAGCAGGAAGCTTGGGGAAGGCTGAGGTGGGAATGGACTGTCAGCTCAGAGGTGGTGACGCGGTGGTGAGGAGGGGAGGGAGAGCCAGGTCCGAGTGCCCCGGTGTCCAGAGAAGCCTGGGCGGTCATAGCAGCATCCATGAGCCGTGTGTGGAGGTGACATTCCGGGACCAAGCACCAAGCACAGTGGGAAGAGCTGAGGGATTGGGAGAGGAACTTGGAGTCATTCTGGGATGGAACTGGAGTGAGGGAGCGGGGTGGGTAGGGACAGGGTCAAGAGAGAGTTCCAAGAAAGAGAGGTGTCCAGGAGGCCCAACGGCAGCAAAAGTGGAGATGGTATGCATGTCCAGGTATGCCTGTGTGGCACATGTGTGTGTGTGTGTGCAAGCCCCTCTGTGCATGGTCAGGAACAGTCTTGTCTTTTGTTTTTGTTTTTTGGTTTTCCGAGTTAGGGTCTCACTCTAGCCCAGGCTGACCTGGAATTCACCATGTAGTCTCAGGTGGCCTTGAACTCACGACCAATCCTCCTACCTCTGCCTCCCGAGTGCTGGGATTAAAGGCGTGCGCCACCACGCCCAGTTTAGGAACAGTCTGTCTTGAGATGGTGTTTCTACTCCGGCCATGTGGAGAGCAGATTACAAACACAGGGCCTGTCAGAGCCCCGGTGCCTGAGTGTGGAGCCAGAGGGTCAGGGAGGTGCCCAGGTGACTTGAGAGCCCACCTGTGCTTCGGGCCAGTGTGATGAGACCCGGGGAAGGTGAGGGCTCGCTCTCTGGAGTGGAAGGGAGGCTGCTACGGCTGGCTGCACAGACTCAAGGGCGAGTGGCCAGGTTGGAGGCTTAGTACCCGGGTGCCTATGAAGGGGAAAGGTTGGGACAGAGCCCGAGGGTTTAGGTGGAGTGAGGTCACCATGCGCGGCACAAAGCCACTGCACGTGGCATTGTCTCCCAGGACGGTGTGCCAGTGCCCCTTTTACTGCTGCAGAGCTCTGTTTCTGCCTCTCACCCCAGAGCCTTCCTGCGCTGGTCTATAATGAAGACTCTGTAGGGCCGGCCGCTTTAGCTGTGGGCTGTGTTACTATGATCTCACTTAACACTGCACCCCTAGGAGCCCCTAAGGAGCTCAGCTCAGACAAGCTGTCCACACAGCTTGAACTACAGACCAAGGGTCTCAGTTCATGTGCTAAGACCCCCTGCTTGGTGGTCTTTCCTCAGAGTCCCAGCATGCCTTTTTTAATTTTATTTTTTAAAAAATATTTATTATTTATTTATTTGAGAGTGACAGACAGAGAGAGAAAGAGGGAGAGAGAGAGAATGGGTGCACCAGGGCCTCCAGCCACTGCAAATGAACTCCAGACGCATGCGCCCCCTTGTGCATCTGGCTAACGTGGGTCCTGTGGAATTGAGCCTCGAACCAGGGTCCTTAGGCTTCACAGGCAAGCGCTTAACTGCTAAGCCATCTCTCCAGCCCTTAATTTTATTTTTTATGAGAGAGAGAGAGAGAAAGAGCAAGCGAGAGAGAGAAAACTGGTGTGTCAGGGCCTCTAGCCACTGCAAATGAACTTCAGATGCGTGCCACCTTGTGCGCATGCGTGACTTTGTGTACATGCGTCACCTTGTATGTCTGGTTTATGTGGGTTCTGGGGAGTTGAACCTGGGTCCTTAGGCTTATGCAGGCAAATGCCTTAACCGCTGATCCATCTCTCCAGCCCTCAGCATGCCTTATGACGCTGTCTCAGGATGTGCTTCTGCCCACCCCACCCCGCTAGCCTCTGATGTGGGTGGGGCCAGTTGGGGATTTGGGCCCAAGGTTGGGGGGGTCACATGACATAGCCATTTTGCTTTTTTACTTCTCCTTCCTGGTGTGGAAAGTGGTGCTGGGTGTGGTGGTGCACGCCTTTAATCCCAGTAGTTTGAGAGGCAGAGGTAGGAGGGTTGCTGTGAGTTTGAGGCCAGCCTGAGACAACATAGTGAATTCCAGGTCAGCCTGGGCTAGAGTGAAATGCTGCCTTGAAAAATGAAAACAAAAATAAAAACATAGAGCCGGGCATGGTGGCGCACGCCTTTAATCCCGGCACTCGGGAGGTAGAGGTAGGAGGGTTTCTATGAGTTCGAGGCCAGCCTGAGTTTACATAGTGAATTCCAGGTCAGCTTGGGCTACAGCAAGACCCTACCTTGAAAAACCAAAAATAAAATAAAATTAAATTAAAAAGAAAGAAAAAGAAAAGCAAAGGAGAAAAAGGAAGGAAAGTGTTGACTCTTCAGTGGGCTGCCACTTGAGGTACTGTGTGCAGAATGGCAAAGGCAGGTCTGGGCTTAGGGTGGGTTTCCTGGAGGAAGTGACTGGGCTGACGTGGTGGGATTTACAGTTGGAGGTGGTGGGAGATACACATCAAAGAAGCGTCACATGCCAGGTCCCCATCCCGGGGACTGCGACCGACTCTATCTTCACGGGCAGCCTTGGAGTGGTTTTCTGGAAGGTTCCATCTAGTGCGAGCACAGAGGGGCTGGGAGTGGAAGCAGAAGACGCAGGAGCAGAGGGCTGGTCAGCTGTCTCCACCTTCGGGTAGGAGAGGCGGAGGTGCCACGGAGCTGGGATCCCAGGGCAGGTTGTGATTGACGTTGGTGAGCGGGGACACTTGGGGGAAGAGATGAAAAGCTGCTGAGCCCAGAGCACACGAGGGTCGCCACGGGCAGCCTCTGGCAAACAGAGGCCCGAGGCGCAAGCACCTAGAGGCGCTTTGGAGGCCACCAAGAGGAGAGGTCAGAGGCAGGGCACAGCGAAGGAGGAGCCTGGGGGGAGCTGCAGAGGGCATCACCCTGAGGCCTTGCTCGAGCTTGTGCCCTCCCGGGCTTTAGTTTCCTTACCTGTTGGAGCCAAGGTCGTTGACAATTTTGACCTTCTCTGGGATGCCTCAGGAGGCTGGAGCTGGTGCCTGGGGTCTGATGGTGGAGCCCGGGGGTCATTTGTGTCGACAGTTTGCTATGATAGCATTTACTGAGCACCTGCTGAATACCCTCCCCATGCTGGGGCTGGGGGCTGGGGAGCTGTAGCTGCGGTCCCCCGTGGCACTCATGCTGGGTGGGTGGGTGGGTGTGTTCTGCAGGCACCTAGAAAGCCAGGAGTGTTATCTTGCTTTAAACAAGCCTATCTGAGAATTTGAGCCTTTATGAAAGAAATTAGAGGCTGATTATTTTAGAGAGCAAGAGACAGAGAGAGAGAGAGAGAATTGGCATGCCAGGGCCTCAGCCACTGCAATCGAACTCCAGATGCTTGCGCCACCTAGTGCGCATGTGCGACCTTGCACTTGCGTCACCTTTGTGCGTCTGGCTTACGTGGGGTCTGGAGAGAGATCAATCATGGGCTGTGTATATATATATATGTATATGTGTGTATGTAGGTATCTATTTAGCATGTATATATGTGTGTTTGGTGCGTGTATGTGTGTGGGCACACGTGTGCACCAGTGCTCATGCGCATGTGTGTGAGTGAAGGCCAGACATCGATGTTGGGTCTCAGTCACTGCCCCCCTTGTTCTTTGAAGTGATCTCTCACTGAGCCTGGAGCTCACTGGCTTAGCTAGACTAGCTGGCCAGCAAGCCCCAGGGAGCCTCCTGTGTCTGCCTCCCCAGTGGGATTATGGGTGCATGCTGCCACGCTTGGCTTTGGCGTGGATGAGGGGAATCTGAACGTGAGTGCTCATGAGCATGCAGCAAGCACTTTGCCCACCGAGCCGTCTCCCCCACCCCTAGAGGCTGATTTTTTAAAAAAACAATTTGCAGGGAAGTGTCTTTGGAATTTGAACTCCCCAGTGTGTGCATCTGCCTGGCCCCGTGCACGACCCTGAGCTCCTGGCTCTTTCCCCATTGTACCTGCTTACGCCAGACACTTACTATTGGGTGGGTGATCACAGTCTTCTTGGGTGACAGCAGGTCCTCCAAGGTGGTCAGCTTCCAGAGAACTCCTCAGCTCCAGACGTCTGTGGTCAGCCACGTGGCCAGCTTCTCAGGCGGAACTTGCACCCACCTGTGACTCTTCTTGCCTTGGGGATGGCCTATAGGCCACCGACAACTTTTGTACATCTTTTTGTTGTTGTTGTTGTATTTATTTATTTGAGAGAGTGAGAAAGAGGGAGAGAGAGAGAGAGAGGGAGAGAGAAAGGGAATGGAATGGGTGCGCCAGGGCCTCCATCCACTGCAGACGAATTCCAGACGCGTGCGCCACCTTGTGCATCTGGCTTACGTGAGTCCTGGGGAATCCAACCGAGGTCCTTTGGCTTTGCAGGCAAACACCTTAACCACTAAGCCATCTCTCCAGCCCACATCTTTGTAGCTCAGGGTCAGTGTGTAGTGGGTTCCAGAGGAGGTCCACTGCTTGAAGTAACCCTCGGCTGTCTTGTCCACCCCTTACAGAGGAGGAAGGAGGCTGATGCCCAGTGAGAGAAGGCCGTGCCTCGAGTCACCGCTGCCAGTGCAGGTGCTTGGCCACCCCCAGCAATCCAAACAGCTGGCGGGCAGAACAGCGAGGTGGGTCTTGACCTCTCCTTGTTCTTAGCTGCATGTCCTTGGTAAACTGTCGTCACCCCTCCAGTGGGTAGGTAAACTGGCTACCTCTCAGGGCATGTTTGGGGTGGAGTGACATGTGACATGCTTCAGTTTGGGGCTTGCTCTGGAGCAACCCTGGGGTCCTGCCAGTGTGGGGTTCTGACAGGTTGGGGTGCATATCCCAGCTGCACTGCTCTGGCCAGGCCTTGGCCTCCTCGTCTGAGAACTGTGTCTGGTGTCTTTGCCATCTGATTAAGTGGGGGCCGTGCTGGCAACAGGCAGCCCTGCGTGTGGCTGCAGAGAAGTAGCAGGAAGTCTCTTCCTGTGCGCGGGGCGCATCGCTGCTGGTCACCGGGGCTGTGGGTCGGGGCTCCTGATGGGTACTTAGCAGTGACCTTCCCCGGGCTCTGCTTGCTGGATGCTGGGCACCGGGGCTACCCGCCATGTGGCTCTGAGTGCCAGGGAAGGACAAATCTCATAGGCTAGGGTAGGGTGAGTCACACTGGGAGGCTGTCAGCCTGAAGAGGGAGCAGGAGACAGGGTCTCCAGGAGCTTTGACCTACAGGAGGGCCTCAGGCATCTGCCTGAAATGGGCGGAGGCTTTGGGCGGGGGGCTTTGAGTGAGAAGCCCCAACGAGTAGCCCTCTGACAGCCCAGCAGAGGAGAGGGAGAAAGCAGGAATTCCAAGAGGCTTTTGCCGACATCCACCCAAGAGCTGTCAGTGGCCTGGGCTGAGGCTTAGTAGGAACACACGGGAGTGGGGCCTGGACGGGTGTCAGGATAGATTTGAGAAGGGGGATGAAGGAGACGCCAGAGTCAGGCACGAGGAAAACCATGGAGTCGAGCGAGGCACAGAGAGGTTTGGTAAGGGGCCCACAGCCACCCGGCCAGGGGACCAGAGCAAAGCCTCAGGCTTGCGTGTGGGAAGCGGGCAACAGCTGGGCCCGCTGCCGTAGGTGGCCTTGCAGTCTGGAGCCCCCGAGGAGCGCGGTGGAGGCGGAGGAGGCAGGTCGCAGCCGGCAGGGCTGGCATCCTCGCGCTTCACTCGCGGGCTCTGTCTGTGCCAGGCGTAATGGAGATTGATGGGGCGTCTGCCAGTGTGTGCTGAAGCTCCGTCAGGCAGGCTTAGCCATGGAACGGAGCAGCTAGGGAAGGGTGCCCTGGATGGAACCGGGGAGAGCCCGTGGCTGGCATCATGGTCCAGGCTGTAGGCAGAGAGGGTCTTGGACTTGCAGTCGGCTCTGGCCATGGGGGATGACCTTGACCTTGCTGGTTTTAGCTCTCCATCTGTAAAGTGGAGGTTGTTCTGAGGAAAGCACCAGTGCAGGACTAGTATGAAGCCCTTAGGCACGTGGCTCAGGAGGGGCTGGGTGTTATCACTGCCCTCATTGCTCCTGTTGAGTGGTCTTGAGGGTCATTTGGCCTATTTCTCTTGGGATGTGTCATGGTCTACTAGCGAGGTTAGCTCAGGGACAGATCTGATGATGCCCTTGATGTGAGGTGCTAGTGCCCAGGCCCCCAGGTGGAGTGGAGTGGAGGCCTCTGGAGGGGAGGGTGAGGAAAACTTAGGGTATAGATTCTCGCTTCTTGGAGAATGAGGGAGGTATACCCGGGTTACAAAAAGACCCACACTGGGGGCTGGAGAGATGGCCCAGCAGTTAAGGCTTTTGCTTGCAAAAGCCTGATGGCCTGGGTTCGATTTCCCAGTACCCACGTAAAACCAGATGCACAAAGTGGTGCATGCGTCTGGAGCTTGTTAGTAGTGGCTAGAGGCCCTGGCACATTCATACTTGCTCCCCTTTCTACCCCCTCCCTCGCCAGCTCTCCTTGCAAATAAATAAATAAATAAACAAATATTTTTAAATTTATTTTTTATTGACAACTTCCATAATTATAGACAATAACCCATAATTCCCTCCCTTCCCCCCATTTTCCCTTTTGCACCTCCACTCTCCATCATACCTCTTTCCCCTCTCAATCAGTCTTTCCTTTTATTTTGATGTCATGATCTTTTTCTCCTATTATGATGGTCTTGTGTAGGTAGTGTCAGGCACTGTGAGGTCATGGATATCCAGGCCATTTTGTGTCTGGAGGAGCACATTGTAAGGAGTCCTACCCTTCCTTTGGCTCTTACATTATTTTCCTCTACCTCTTCTGCAATGGACCCTGAGCCTTGGAAGATGTGATAGAGATATTTCAGTGCTGAGCACTCCTGTCACTTCTTCTCAACACCATGGTGCCTTCTGAGTCATCCCAAGGTCACCCCCATATGAAAAGAGAAGATTCTCTAACCAAAAATAAGAGTAGCATTAACATATGGGTATGAATATTAAGAGAAGTGCTTGCTGGGCAGTTTGTTGAGCATAGTATATACATTTAGCCAGACAGCAGCAGATGTTACACCCCTAGGGCTCATGACTACCCCTGTTGTAGGTTTTCAGTATCAGGGATGTATTCCTTCCCACGGAGCGGGCAGAGCTCTATTCCAATTAGAGAGTGGTTGTTTCCCCCATAACAGATGTGCCACTATTACACCCGTTGGCTCATTTGGCCTGGCTGGCCACATATGAGGTTTGCAGTGTCCACTGTTGAGTATCTTCACTGGTGATTTCTCTCTCTCCTATTGAAGTGCATGCAGTGTGGCTTTTTGCAGCTTTCTGTCAGGTGGTCTACATGGAGGAGGTTTTCAGCTTAGCTCCAGTAGGATTTCTGAGTGACCTTGCAGCCCAAGTATGTGGAGTCTTCAGCAATAGGGTCTTACCATCTATTCCTGGTGAAAAATATTTTAAAAAGAAAAAAAAAAACACAGTGACATCTGGACAAAAGATGGCACAGGTCACCTGACAGGGCTGGGCAGTGCTAGGACTGGTCTCTGGTTGGTTTTCACGAAGCCCAGAGAGGGTAAGGATTTTGCTCAAGGTCACACAGTAGCCAGCGTTGGGAGCACACCTGCTAGCTCAGGGGTCTGGGTGCTGCCTGGCTCTGTGAAGGAGAGATGTGATCATTTATCAGGGGAGTTTAATAATGAATGAAGTTGAAGTGTCTTTAATGCAGGCAGCAGGCCCGAAGTAATAAAGGGCCCTGTATTAATTCGGAAGTTAATGAATATGCAGGTGTGTCTGAATGATTAATGGGGCTCCCGAAGGCCTTGAAGGGGTGCCGCTGCCGCCGCTGGGAACATGAACATTGCATACGTCTGGGAAGTTGGATAAACCAGGAGCAGGGGTGGGGTGGGGGGGTTGGAAGAACTGGAGGACTTCATTGACCATAGAGAACTGGAGATAGACACTCAGGCCAAGCCCCCTCAGTTTCTTGCACGGAGATCCCCAACAAATCGGTTCACCTTTCTGAGCCTCAATTCCCTCATCTGCAGGATGGAGACACTAGCTGACGGCCGGGGTGCTGAGGGTGGGATGAACCCTATATGCATAGCCGATTGTAGCTGTTGTGGGATTTTTTTAGAGAAGCGGGGATAAGGGCCAGGATGGGGGGGGCACATTTCTCATTGGGTAGAGCATTTGTCTAGCACACACGAAGCCCTGGGTTCAGTCCCCAGCATGAGGTGGTAGGGAGGCTAGGGAAGGAGGGTTGAGAAGTGGTTGAGGAAAGCAAGGGATGGTCCCTGGGGAGATGGCTCAGTGGGCAGAGTGACTGCAGTGCAATCACGAGATTGAGATCTGAGTTCAGATGCCAAGCACCTATGTAAAAGTGCATGATGGCACATGCCTGTGACCCTAGTGCTGGGGGATAGACAGAGGATCGATCCCTGGGCCTGGCTGGCTAGCTATTCTAGCCTGGTGGGTGAGTTCCAGGTTTAGCGAAGGATCCTGTCTCAAAAAATATGATGGAGGGGCTGGAGAGATGGCTTAGCAGTTAAGGTGCTTGCCTGCAAAGCCCGAGGACCCAGTTTCGATTCCTCCATACCCGCGTAAGCCATAGGCACAGCAAGGTGACACGTGCGTCTGGAGTTTGCAGTGGCTAGAGGCCCTGACACACCCATTCTCTCTGTCTCTTCTTCTCTCAAATATAAATAAATCAGGGCTGGAGAGATGGCTTAGCAGTTAAGCGCTTGCCTGTGAAGCCTAAGGACCCTGGTTAGAGGCTCGATTCCTCAGGACCCACGTTAGCCAGATGCACAAGGGGGCGCACTTGTCTGGAGTTCGTTTGCAGTGGCTGGAGGCCCTGGAGTGCCCATTCTCTCTCTCTCTCTCTCTCTCTCTCTCTCTCTCTCTCTCTAACTGCCTCTTTCTCTCTCTGTCTGTCACTCTCAAATAAATAAATAAATATAAAAATATATAAATAAATTAAATAAATATGATGGAGAACAGTTGAAAAAGACATCCAATGTCAATCTTTGGCCTCTGCATGCATGTGCACCAACATACATATACATGTGCACATACATATACCACACACACACACACACACACAAAAGGAAAAGGAGCCAAGAATGGATAGCAGTAACATATAAACATAAATAGCACTTTACAGTTTATAAGGGGATTGCCTTCATTCTACCTTTTGCTCCTTGAAACCATTGGGCGGGGCTGAGGAGGTGGCCTTGGGGATGCTTAGGCTTAGAGAGACCAAGAACAGTGGAGGGCCAGGCCTGTTCCTCCAGCCTGTGCCCTTCAGAGTGTGTGCAGGAGGGAAGGGCTTTCGCAATCTTGGTTGTCTGGGGGGAAGAGGGGAGGATTGTCTTTGGGTGCCTCAGTTTCTCACCTGCTGGGCAAGGGTGATGTGTGTTAGGGGCTCTGAGACTCTGCCTGCACCCGCCGCTCCTCTGACGCCCTGCGTTGTGTTCGCACGTGCTCATCTCAGAGGAGCTGCAGGTGCCGGGCCACCCCGTCTCCCCTCAGCCTCTGTCACCTCATCCTTCGTGTGGACATGTCAGAGCGGCTGCTGTGTTGTAGGTGTGCAGGGCCCGGTGCTGGCGAGGCACGGTGAGGTGTGTCTCCCCTCCCCCTCCCTGGCCAGTCAGGCCATGCCCTTGCTCTGTTTCCATGACATCTTTGTCATCGGCTCCTTAGTGGCTGTGGAGACTCTCTGGAGCCACCATGTTGGGCCATGTTGTGTTCTGGGTTTCCAGGATGGGTCAGACTGTCCGCCTGTCTCTATCCCCCACAAAATCCTGTTCAGGCCTCAGACAGATGTGTTCCCAGGGTCCTATCACGTAAGCCATGACGGGCCCAGAGCGCCACCTGTCTCCTCCAGGCCGCTTGGGCCTCAGCCACAGAAGCTTCAAGAGTGAAGGAGAGGAGGGGAGATTCTCTCCCTGCCCCTCTGCACTTCCAGCCACCCGCTGGTGAGCAGGGCACCGTCCCGACCACCCTTGGCTGTCGCAGGGAGGTCAGGGAGAGCCATTTTCTGGGCCCCAGAGCTCTGGCCTGGGCCTCAAGGACCTGCCTACTGCCTTGCTGTGCTGAGGCAGAACCTGGGCGATGACCGACACAGCGTAGCCTGCTGCCGACAGACACCGAGACCAACACCCAGAGGGGAGGTGGCTGCGGGGCAGGGCTGGGGTTGGGGCCCAGCCTGGCTGTGTATATTTATAGTTCCCCACTGATCTATATTAATTTTGGGCTGCTCGGGGCCGTGGCAGCCTGGGACGTGAGGACTGCTTTGAACCCTCTGGGGGGGACCAGCAGAATCTGAGCTTGCCCCATGGAGAGAAATGAACAGAGGTGAGCACGCTTCTCACCTAACCCTTCCGGGCCCCGGGGGCTCCCACTGAGTCTTTGCCAGCCTGGGCAAAGGACTCAGGGCCACCCTCTGAGGGGCTTGGTGTCTTTGTCTGGGACTTGTCACGCCTTACTTCCCTCCAGCGCTGCAGGGAGACCGTGCCTCCAGGGTGAGATCCAGGGCAGCCCAGCCCCCAGTCCAGGGTGTGATTCCCAGGCAAATGCAGAGCACCAGGCACTTGAGTGCTTGTGAGCTGGGGTCTACCGCTGTGCATGTCTTGCGTCTCTTCTGGTCGTCATCAGAACTAGAGCCACAAGGGACCAGGGTGTCACCTCCGTTGAGCAGTGGGACTTGAATTCGGACTCTCCTAAGTCTGAAGGTTCCAGCCTCCCAGGTCCCTCCTCAGGGCCCGTGGGGTCCTTGGGGTAGGTGGACTCCCTACCCCCACAGTGTGGTCCCACTCCTGGTTGCCACGGGAACACCTCCACTAACTCTATGCTTCTCTTCCAGAGCAGAGACGACTGGCCGCCCTGAGTGCAATTCAATTCAACAGACATTTACTGAGTGCCTACTATGCGCCAGGCCTGAGGCTAGGCACTGGGGGCGCAGAGAGGAAGGTGGGGGTCCCGTCCTCAGATAGCTGTGGGGTGTGGAGAGATAGCCAGGCCTCAACAGCTGGGCACCAGGAGAGAAGCATCAATGGAGGGTTGGAGCAGCAGAGCCCAAGGGTGCGAGTGTGTCACTGGAGGGCGGCTGCTCTTCATCTGTGCCTCAGTTTCCCCATCTGTAAAATGGGAAGAGGTGAAGTGAGCTGAGACCATTCCAGAATTCCATTGGCCATACATGGGGGAGGGCAGAGCAGGGAGGGTTTCCCTCTGTCGTCAGAGCAGAGATCTCAGCAGGCCCCTCAGAGGAGGGGCAGAATTTCTAGAAGCATGAGCAAAGACCTGGAGGACAGGGCTGTGTGAGCATCCCAGAAGTTCTGCGGGGCTAGGAAGTGTCATGGTGGGGCATGAGCTTAGAGAAGGAGAGGAGTGAGAGGAGAGATCGAGGGCCACAGTTTAGGGCATGAGCTGCCTTCTGGGGCAGTGGCATCTGTTGACGAAGGATAGTCAGGGACATATGGTCCTGTTCTGTCCCATCCTTCTCCTGTTCTACCTGGGCTGGGCCTGTGGCTAGTGGGGCGTCTATGCTGGGTGTGCATGTCGCCCTCAGTCCTCACTCAGCCTGGGAGATGGGCATTTGTGGGCCCAGTTCGCAGGTCAGGACACTGAATCTCAGAGAGGAAATTTCTTATGTAAGGTATGGTCTGACCCCAAGCCCCCATGCTCCTCCCACTGCCTTTCACAGAGGGGTCTGTGCTCTGGGTGACCTCCCCCGGGCTTTGACAAGTGCCCATCAAGGTCAGTGGGCAGGAAGATCGCTAGATACTCATGGCCAGACTTGCTTTCTCCAAGACCCAAGCGTGTGGCCCGCCCGCATCGACTCTCTGAGGCAGGTGATGAGACAGCTCCTTCCCGCTTCACAGATGAGCAGACCGAGGCCCAGGGTCAGATTCAAGGGAGTGTCAGCCAAGGCTGTGAGCTTGTCTCCTTAGCCTCAGCTGAGTGTGGGGAGAGGGCGACACCCCTGAGACATGTGCAGAAGCTGTCGTCCCGTGATCTCGGAAGGGAGTGCAATATGAGTCAGGCCACAGACCTGGGTTCAAGTCCTCCTGTTGCCTTGCATGAACTGTGTGGTTGTGAGCAGGTCAATGACAACTCTGAGCCTCGGTTTCTTTATCTGTTAAAGGGGAGCACGGGCCTCTCCATCCACGCAGTTTTCCTTAGCACCCACTGAGGCCTGGCACAGGCTGGGCTGACAGAGAGACTCAGAATTGGAATTTCCTTGAAGAACCGAGTCCAGGGCCATAAACAGCAGTTAGGGGTCCCAGCAGTAATAGAGGAAGAGGAGGGTTTATGGGAACCCGCGAGGGGTACCCTGACCGGGTGAGGAGAGGAAGTGCCCGCTCTCAAAGACCGCTGTGGCTTTGGGCATGTCAGACTTTTTTTCCAGATCAGACAGGAACCAGGGAAAAAAAGCCTTTTCAGTTGGGGAGGTCATGCCCCAATTTACGTTCTAGAAACTCCTCCTCTGCTGGGTGGAGAACTGATGTGACAGGGTGGTAAGTTGGAGGCAGAGACATGGGACAGGCTGTTGGACGGAGGCTGCATGGAGCAGGGGCAGTGGGGAGAGTGGGCACAGTGTCCCCTGGGGTAGGGTGCTGGAGAGGCACTGGTCAGGGAGCGGGACTTGGAGGAGTGGCTTTCCAGGGGGCAGGCAGTGGGGATAGGGCCCTTTGGCTGTGATCAGCACAAAGCTGCTATTGGGAGATGTGGGGAGGGCCAGCACAGGCCTGGGAGCAGGAAGCAGGCTTGAGAAGGACAGAGAGCCGGGAAGGAGAGGCGGGTGGCCCAAGTGCGGGCTGGCAGTATTTCTGGAAGGAAGGCATCAGGGTTATGGCTGTCAGAAGTCACAGGTGGCAGGAGGGGCCCTGGAGGGTCAGGGAAGGCAGAACCTTAGCCCAGTGCCAGGAAGAGAAGGCGAGAGGAGGAAGAAGAGAAAGGAGTTTGGAAAGGAGGGAAAACATTTTGCATGCATCACAGGGCTGAAGGGCGGGCGGGAGGGAGAGAGATGAAAGGAAATTACCATACATCAGGATCTTGCTACTCCACCTAATTTTCAGAGGACCACAGCTGTGTGCTGAGATAATCCGTTAATTATAACAGCCATTGTGCTTTGGCAATGGGAGAGAAACCGAGGCTGGAAACAGGCTGAGGCTAGGGTGGGAGGAGGCCTGTGAGGGCTCTGCACCGATCTCAGGATCAAAGGGAAGACCTGGGCAGGGGCCAGAGGGTTAGCATGGCAGAGCTTGTGGGGGCGGGGCGGGGCGGGAGGCGGGAGGGGGCCACTGCTTGCCAGTCTGTGCTGTGCCCCTGGAGCTTGGCTCCAGAACGTTCTGCAGCAGCTAACTTTATTGAGCAGTTACTATGTGCCAGGCCCTGCTCCCTAGCTGTTCCCGTAGCCAGCGCCCTTCCTGACTCATTCTGCAGAACAGGAAACAGGCTCAGGAGAGGGGGAGGTCACCGGACAGCCTGGGAGACAGCTGAGCAGGCCCCTGGCCTTCTAGGAGAGCCTGAGGGTCAGCCGGTCCCCAGGGACTGGCCGTATTCACAGGAGCTACCACGGTTCTGCCTAGGCAGCAGTCACTCTAGTCACGGGTGCCCCCACCCCCAGTGTGGTGTTTCCGGGGCCCAGCATCAGCCCTGGGTGCGGACAGAGCCTCCTTGTCCTCTGGACTGCAGCTGCAGGCCCCCTGCGGCCTTGGAGGCAGCCTTTAGCCTGGACTCCCTGTCTCCCCCACCCAGACTAGCTAACCCACAGGGCCAGGAGAGGGCGTTTCAGTCCATCCAGGGTGGCATCCATGAAGACCCCTTGTGACCACCTGCTTGGAGGTAGGGAGGGAAGAGGCAGACAGTCTGTGGGCTTGGTCTTGAGAGGGATGCTGAACCCAGTTTGAGGGCTCTGGGGCCCTGCCCTGGGTGCTGGGGCCTAGAAGAGGTGGGTGGGAGGCACGAGTTGTACAAGGGCACCCTGAAGTCTGTGGGGGAGAGGTGGGAGCTTGGGGCTGCTCCAGGACCCCAGGGCCCTTTGGCACAGGCTTTGCTCATGCCTGAAGCAGAGGCCAGCCAAGAGGACAGGGGTCTCGGGCTGCAGCGCCAGTGTGAGCCCCAAATGTGACCCAGGCGGCACTGTGACGAGCAGAGGAGAAACAGAGGCCCCTTAGGTGGGAGGAGGATCTGGGAGACTCTGTGGGGTCTCCCCTGAAGGCGAGGCTGCCAGGGCATCTTAAAGCCCTGGAGAATGGGCACCCCCGTGCCCAGACTCATCAAAGCGCTATAGATCAGAGACTTCCCAAAACGACAGACCCCCCACTGTTAGTGCCCTAGAGCTCCAAGACCCAGAACTGTGTCAGGGCAGGGCCGTAGGGTAGGGATGGAGGCAGGGGCCCAATGCAGGGTGGGAGTGGACTGGCCTGCTCATGGCTCCTCACAGCAAGCGGACAGTCTAACTGCCCCCACTTGGCGAGCTCTCTATCTTGCTGGCCTCATAAACTGGAGTGCCCGGGGGTCAGGGCAACCCAGGCCAGAGTGGACGGCACTACGTGCTCTGTCCTGTGGTGTGGTGACCCACTGCTGCCCCGTTGTCCAGGGGTGCCAGTAGGTCCAAGAAATGGGGATGCTTAAAATAAAAGCTCCCAACATTGCCAAGTGGCTAAAAAGAAAGTTTAACTATTGATCAGATGGAGCAGCGTCCCCCGGCGTCTTATGAAGCCCCAGGGGTGATGGGCGGGGGGACAGAGGAGGAAATAGCACAGCAGCTGGGAGGCCTCAGTCTGCTGTCTGTAAAGAATAAGGACAGCACTGGTTTGAAGGCTTAAAGCATTCAAGGACTTGATACAGGAAGCTCACAGGCCCACCTGTCCTTCCTGCCGGGCTAAGCGGCCTGAGTGGGTTACATGCTCCAACGTGGGGCCTCTGCCTTTCCCTCCTGGGGGTGGAGGCAGGCGGTGCGGGGGGGGGGACTCCCCTGCCCTGGGATGGCCCCGAGGATGTTGGGAGGCAGGGAAACATCCACCCTTGGGACCCCGGAGGAGGAGCAGACCCTGCAGACAGAGCCGGGAGGGCGGGCCTAGCCGGTGCCTGGTACATAGTAGGTGTTCCATAAATGTTTATTGAATGAATGAAAGGAGGCCATGCAGGCAGAGGCAGCGTGCGCGCAGGCGCTGTGCAAGAGCGGGTCCCGTGGAGACCGGTGAGTAGCGCCCAGGGGCTGCTGCTGAGCCAGGTGGGGGAGGAAGAGTCAGAGCGGGGAGGCGGGATCCTGGGGAGGAGAGGCCAGCAGGGGAGGGGAAGAAGGGAAGCAGGCCCCTGAATAATAACCTGGAGGGTTCTGGGAAGGCCAGGAGGCGACGTGGGGTTGGCACTAGGGTGGACTTTTCCTCCACAGTCTCCCTGTGGCGGGCTACCTGGTGGAGGTGGGCTGGGGCGGGTGCAGTGCATGGGCCAGGCTAGACAAGTGAGTGCAGAAGCTGCCCACAGGCCCAGGGTTGACCCTTCTAGAGATTCCTGACTTCCTGCATGTGGCTTCCTGGAGGCTTTTGGGCATGACTCGGGTAGGGAGAGCTGTGATGCCCCGGGAACAGGGGAAACAAACAAGAGGGACCCCTGTGAGCTCAGGGTGGGCAGGGACAGAGGCCTTGAGACAGCCCCCGACGGACCCAAGAAGACTAATGTACACTGCTGTTCTCTAAACAGATGGGGAAACTGAGGCCCAGAGAAGGAGGACTCTGGTGTGCCCCATCACAGCCGCCCAGGTTTCTCTGCCCCGCAGCAGATGCATGCAACTGAGGCGGCCGAGGCCCCGCCCATGGGAGCTGAGGCTCTGCCCAGAAGCCCAAGCCCTTTCCTGGCTGTGGCTCTAGGCGAAGCGCGGGGCTCTGAGTGTAGGCTCCTAGGCCCAACCCTGGCCTCTGCGGTTGCATGGGGGAGGGTGGGTCTTCTTAGAGGCTGCGACAGTGCTGGGTCTCCGCTGAGGCCTGCTCTCATCCCCCTGTGATAAGGTGTGGCCAGGGCTGTTCTCAGCGCAGGGCAGCAGGGCCAGGGGTGTGGAGGCAGCCAGGGCAGAGGCCAGCTCCCTGGGGATGCAGAGCAGCTGCCATGTGGGCTGAGACTAATGAGACGTGATTGAATGGGGTGGACAAAACCCAGCACCTCGGGTGAGACCAACATGGACGCCCCCCCACCCCCCAGCTGCCCAGGACATTCTGAGGTCGTTGGGTTTCCTGACAGTGTACATGAGGGGCCCGGGGGCTTGGGTGACATCTAGGACAGGGTGAGGGTGATGCTGGCATACATTAACAGAAGCGCTGAGCCAAGCTGAGGGAGGCGAGCGGCCCCTGGTGCCAGTCACGGCTCAGACTCTGAGGGTCCTGATGCTGGAGTCCACTGTGGGAGGCGCCTAGGGTTAGCTGGACACACGGCGGGAGGCAGTGGGCAGTGGCCCGGGGAGAGCAGGGAGAGGACATAGCTTCTGGAAGGTGCCAAGAGCTCTATGCTGGGCGTACGCAAAAGCTGTGGGACGGGGTCCCTGCGGACACTCAGCGAAGCCTGGTGGTTCGGGGGTGCTTAGGCCGGCCTGGGTGCTGTGCGGCCGTGAACCAGAACACTGCACCTCTCTGATGCCCTTTCCTTGTCTTTACAATGAGAAGCATCAGGGGGTCGTGAGGCCAGAAGAGGGAAGACTCGGTGTAGTTGGTGGGCACCTGTTAGTGGGGGGCTCCTCCCTCTGGTGCCCCACAGATGGGAGGTTCCGGTTTCTCTCTCTCTCTCTGAGCTCTCCCGGACACCACAGACCCAGCAGGCCTGCGATGGGCACTGGGGTGGCACTGTCAAACAAATTACGGCCCTTCTGCACTGCTCTGCTGGGTGCAGTAGGGGAGTGGGTGGCGAGGGAGAGCCAGCTGTCAGCTAGTCTAATGAGGGGACAAAAGCCAGAGGTGAGTGACAAGGGAGCGCTCTCAGATTTGGCGTCCGAGAAAGTCGGGGGCACTTGAGCGGAGACAGAGCTGAACGCAGGGGAGACAGTGGGCTGAGGAGACATTGAGGAAGTATGTTCTGGGCAGAGAACATCTTTGCGCAGAGGTCCTGAGGGGAGAGCAGGCCTGGGGCTGGCCTGCATGCAGTAAGTCGTTCCTGACCGAGAAGTTAGCTCTTGGGGGTCAGGGAATGGTCAGTTCCCTCCAGCAGGAAGGGAGGGGCCTACACAAGAGACAGGAAACCCACCAGAGAGCCATTGCCTCCCCTGCCCTGAGCTGGTGAGGCACTAGCCACCTAAGGTTGATAAAAAAAAAAAAAAAAGCACTCAGGAGGCAGAGGTGGGAGGATCACCATGAGTTCGAGGCCGCCCTGAAACGACATAGTGAATTTCAGGTCAGCCTGGGCTAAAGTGAGACTCTACCTCGAAAAACCAAAACACACAAAAAAGGGGAGGGGGAATATATCAGATAACAAACTAGCCACTGCATAGGCCCTCTGTAACTGAGGTTATGAGATTGGAGTCCAGCAAAGGTTATTTTTTAACTTACCTATGTATTTGATCCCAGAATCTTTTGCCTCCATTCTGCATATTTTTGTCCCTTTCCCTTTAATCCAAATGGTTCATTTACCAAAAAGTAGTGCATTGGTGACCCTAAAATGTCCCGCTTCATAAAGGAGGGGTGGGGGTCCAGAGCGTCTTGTTCTAGGAGCCTCTGGAAGGCGTGGGGGAGCGGGGCCAGCAGCGTGACTCAGTGCCCGGTCCCCAGGCCTGAGCCTCAGCCCTGAGGGGTGGTAAGCTTTGTCTCTCAAGGCCAGGTGGTAGCTGACTTGGCCCTGGCTTTGGGAAGGGCATGGACAGGCTGTTGCTAGACCCGAGAGCTCTGGCTGGGCCTGGGGAGTCCTCTCTCTCCTATCCTGGGTGGTGGCACTGACGCGGGTAGTGACGAGGGTACTCAGGGGAACCTCGGCCAGCCGGGCCCAGCGAGGAGCCTGTGCCAGGGCTGATGAACTGCTGCAAGGGAGATTTCCCTGCAGGACCTCGTGTCCTGTTCCTGGAAACCCAGAACACAGGTGTGCCACCCCCCTCTGCCCCGTCCCCGTCCCTTGAGCCACTCTTACCAGAGTCACAGGGCAGAACAGCTGAGGATACTCTTGCTGGACAAGGTGTATACTGACTGCACAGCCTGGAGTATTCTGGGAACCCTGGCTGGCACTCTTCTCACCATACAAGAGGGGAAATTGAGGCTGGGGGAGTGGTTCAGTCTCACCCGTGGTCTCAGGAGCGGGTCAGTTCCATATGTCCGTTGCTGACCTCCACTCCCACACCCTGAGCCCAGTCCACCTGCAGCCGGGTCCCACACAGGCCAACCTAGCCTCGTCTCACCTTTCTGTGGGGTCCGGACCCTCGCCCCTGCACACACAGGCAGGGATGAGTCAGGGGTGGGATCCGGGTGCCCCAGTCAGCCTGCTGTGGGGCCTGGAGATGTGACTCTGAGCCTGGGACACCCCGATACTGGGTGACAAGGGCTGTGGATGGAGTCGTGACTGACCACACGCCACCAGGCCCGAGGCTGCCCTCTGCGAGAACCCCCTCACTCCACGCATGGGGGCTCCGCTCTGTACTTGCACTGCAGGGGGGGGTGGGCGGGTGGCGCCATTGAGGACTTGGGCTTGGCAGATTGGGATCATCCCTGCGCCCCGGGTCCTGAGCCTTACCTATTCCTGGCCTGGCCCGTGATCCCGGCCACGTGCTCTCCACTGCCTTGGCCTTGGTTTCGCTCTTCTGTGGGAGGCTCGTCTCTCTAGCTCAGGGGCTCTGAGTCTGTGGAGGGGCGTGCAACCTCCTGGTGCCAGTGACAAGGGGACTCCAGCTGGATGACCCTGACCACTGCAGCAGCACTGGGGAAGTGGAGACATGAGTCCAGGTGGCTCAGATGGTCCCTGTCCCTGCCCAGCCCTGACTGAGCCCCCCGCGCCCCCTCCCAGACTGTGTCTGTTGGTGTCACTGGTTCTTCCTCTTCTCTGTCCAAGATGTCCAGGGGGAAGGGACATCACACAGCCTGTAGCTGGGGCCACACTGCTCTTTGCCGCCGTCGCCCTGGTCTGGAATGTGTCCCTTGCTTCCTGCCGGCTTCCTTGCTTGGCTGCATGGCTTCCAGGCCACCCTGGGGACTGGGCGCTATTGTGGTCCTGCAGCCCTGGTGCCTTCCTCTGGCACATCCCTCCCTTAACCCCTTCCCATCCCTCCGTCTGGCCCTGGCCCTCTAAGGTGCCAGCCAGTTCTCCATACAGACGCCTGGGCTTGGCTAAGGGACTTGGTTACGTGGCTGTGACCTGAGGTGGGGGTGGAGGGAGTGCGGTGTGTGGCTGAAGTCTTGTATGTGCATATACGTGTGTATATGAGGCGCACACATGTGCTGAGGCAGCCTGGGGGAGGGGTGCTGTCCTACATACCCTGTGTACCCCGCATTTCAGGGCTCAGCCAGGCCCAGTTGCGTCTGTCTCCCTGGCTCTGGGGGTGCGTAGCAGATACCTGTATTCCTTTGTTAACCCTTCCCTCCATGCCTGTCACCTCTGTCCCTGTGGTTAGTCCTCTGGCTCAGATGATCCCATTAATTTCTTCCTGTCTCCCTGCTTTGCTGTCCACATGAGGAAGGGAAGGTGACCTTGCCTGTTTGAACCCCGGGACCCTGGGTCCCAGGCTGATTCAATCCAGACTGAACCCCTCCATACACACCTGCACCTTGAGTGGGTCAGCAGCCGGGCGGGGGTCCAAGTGCTGCTCTCGGTGCCTTTGCGGCCTCCTTGTCCCCTCCCTGGCTGCATCAGGCCTCAACGGGTGGTGGGCAGGCAGCCCAGGATAGGGACAGGGTGGTTGACGCACACGGGACGGGGTGATGGGAGCCGCCTCCCCGTTTGCTCTGCGTCATAGGGTGAAAACTGGGCCCCGGCCCAAGCTGTCCCAGGGACCAGATTTTTCAAGAGAAGGTGGCCACAAGGTCACCTTGAGTGTTTGGGGGGTACTGCAGGCATCTGCTTTGGGAAGGAAAGGGCAGGGCTGGGGCAAGACCAGCCACTCCCATCCCTCTGCCCTCCGTCTGGCCCTGGCCCTCTAAGGCTGCAGCCAGTTCTGCATACAGTACGCCTGGCCTTGGCTCAGGGACTTGGTTAAGTGGCTGTGATCTGAGGTGGGGGTGGAGGGAGTGTAGCGTGTGGCTGAAGTTTTGTATGTGCATATACGTGTATATATGAGGCTCACACATGTGCTTAAGCAGCATGGGGGGGGGATGCTCTCCTGCCATACATGCCTGCCACCTCGCCACACGCCAGCTTGTATTCCTGTTTGACTATAGTTGCACACATACCGTGCACACACGTGTGCTTACACACCTGCTTGCACACCGTCTCCTTGCACACATCAGCACCCCTTTGCATCTGCACGTTGAGCCAGCCACACACCTGTGTGTGCACCTGCATACCGATGTAGTCTCCAGACATTCCCAGATCGAGGAGAGAGACTGCATTCCCCGCACCCCCAAGGCTCCCTGACAGGCAGGCTCCCGGTGAGCTGGAGGACACAGCCCCCTCCGGTGTAACCTGGCTACCTGTGGGAGCGGAAACTGAGGCTCAGGGTGGGATAGGACTGACCAGGGGGCCATATTTCACAGGAGCCAAAGTCTCTCCAGCTTCGAGACCTCTGTAAGGCTCAACAGAGGGCAGACACACTGGAAGCTTCCCAGCAGCCCTCTGATGCCCACGCTGGCTATGTAGTGGGGTAGGGGGAGCACGAAGGCTGGCTTTGGAGGTCTCCACCCTGCCACAGCGTCAGCCTTTGACCCAAGCAGGACTCTTGTCACCTGCCGCCTCCTCTGGCAGCGCTGCCACCCAGGGCTTCCTCTGGGTTTCTGCCCCCGCTGCCCTGCATGCCCTGCCTCTGGGGCTCAATGTTGGAAAGTGGCTTCAGCATACCACGAACAGTGAACAGTTTTCCAAGCGTCTTCTCTCCCAGAATTTCCCTGGGGGAGGAGCGGGGAAAGAGAGAGAGAGAGCGCGCACTTGTGGACTCTCTGGCCCCAAATGGATTTCTCCCACTCTCCTGGGTTCCTGCCAGGGCAGAGCTCTCTTGGGGTCCAGGGCACAGGGTGTGAAATGAACCGTCCGGCCGTGCCCAGCTTGCAAGGAACCTGGCCAAGCCTTGTCTAGGCTTGGGACTCAGTTTTCCTTACTGGAAAAGTGAGACGGGACTTGGCTGGGCTGTGGGCTGTGGACCATGATCGTCTGCTCCTCCCTAAGTCTCTTCGCCTCTGGTTGGGCAGCATGAGTCGTCTTGCTGTTTCCCCATCACAAGGCCTGGGAAGGAACGTGGTTCCCACTTTACAGAGGTACAGGTGACTCAAAGACAGTGGGATTTACCTGGCTAGTCAGGATGGGCTAATGGGGTCTCAGCCTCTTGGCTCCTGGCTCTGTTGGACTCTCAGTGTCTGAGGAGCCTTAAACCTGACTCTCTAGCTAGGGAGGCGGATGCAGGGCCTCAGCTATGCTGTTCTAGAGCCCCCTGTGGGACCAGGGTGCTCTTCTAGAAGATGCTCCGGGGAGATGCTGCCGGGGAGTGGATTTGAAGTCCTTACCTCTTCCCTGCTGCTCTCCCCACATCTTCCCCTATGGAGACCCCGGCTTCTGCATCTCCCTGTGTAGGAGGGGACCCACTGCCGCCACGCTCTGCTCCCCTCCCCCATGGAAGCTGAGACAAGGGAATTATTTTTGGAACAAGAGCGTTACACAACAAATGAATTATTTATCTTTGGGCGCGGGGAACAAGGCATTTTGCTGGGCTTCTTAATTCTTACCCGGATTCAGGGCGCTCACTTGGGTGTGTGGACCTGTGATGTGCACAGATGGTAGGTTGCGTGTGAGTGTGTGTGTGTGAGTGTGTCCCTGCCCTGCATGCATGCCATGGAAGCTCTGTTCCCTGTGGGCATGCAGGCTTGGTTCAGGCCAGCAGCTGGGTGTGGACACTGCTGGGTGTGCATGGGAGGGCATCCGTGCACGTGTGCCCACCGACAGTCTCCAGTGTCCCTTCTCTACCTCGGTGCCCGAACTGCCCCTAACCCCAGTGCAACTCTTCCCCAATTCCCTCCTCCCTATCTGCACACTCCCCAGCCCTCTCCTCCTTTAGGGACCCTGGGTGCTCGCTGGCCCAGAGGTTCCGTGAAAGGTGTGGAAGAGGAATGGGGGTGGGTGGGCCTGTGCTTTAGCCTGATCAGGGCCCTTTCACTGATTCGTCACCCTCTCTCGGTGCTGCCTTTCAGGAACCAGGTGACAGATGAGCCTCTTCCTGTCCCCATCTCTTTTGCGACCCCCCCAGTGCTGCCCTCCCAGCTCCAGTGGGAGTCGTCTGAAGCCCTGAGCCCAGAATCCAAGAAAGAGGAAGAGGAGGAGGAGGAGAAGGAAGAAGCCAAGGCCTGGGGAGCCTGTGAATCGCCTCAGTAGAAACAAGAGCCACACAGGCCCGGTGCCTGCTTGTGGCCCCCTCCGGGGAGCCCCCAGCCTTGGGCACTGGCTGTGCCCAGATTAACTGGGGTCCCGGTGCTGGGGGGTCGCCCCCAAGATGGTGGCGGCCCCAAAGAGGACTGTGCTGCCAGCCCTAGCCACTGGCCGCTAGATCCCGTGCTTGAGCCCCTCTCCCCAGCCTGGCCTGCGAGGGGCTGAGGCGGGCGCCATGCTGCGCCTGGGGCTGTGTGCCGCAGCGCTGCTGTGCGTGTGCCAGCCGGGCGCGGTGCGTGCCGACTGCTGGCTCATCGAGGGGGACAAGGGCTACGTGTGGCTGGCCATCTGCAGCCAGAACCAGCCGCCCTACGAGACCATCCCGCAGCACATCAACAGCACGGTGCATGACCTGCGGCTCAACGAGAACAAGCTGAAGGCCGTCCTCTACTCCTCCCTCAACCGCTTCGGGAACCTCACAGACCTCAACCTCACCAAGAACGAGATCTCCTACATCGAGGACGGCGCGTTCCTGGGCCAGACGAGCCTGCAGGTCCTGCAGCTGGGCTACAACAGGCTCAGCAACCTGACGGAGGGCATGCTGCGCGGCATGAGCCGCCTGCAGTTCCTCTTCGTTCAGCACAACCTCATCGAGGTGGTGACGCCCAGCGCCTTCTCCGAGTGCCCGAGCCTCATCAGCATCGACCTGTCCTCCAACCGCCTCAGCCGCCTCGACGGTGCCACCTTCGCCAGCCTCTCCAGCCTGATGGTGTGCGAGCTGGCCGGCAACCCCTTCAACTGCGAGTGCGACCTCTTCGGTTTCCTCGCCTGGCTGGTGGTCTTCAACAACGTCACCAAGAACTATGATCGCTTGCAGTGTGAATCACCGAGGGAGTTCGCTGGTTACCCGTTGCTGGTGCCCCGGCCCTACCACAGCCTCAATGCCATCACTGTCCTGCAGGCCAAGTGCCGCAATGGCTCGATGCCCTCCCGGCCCGTGAGCCACCCTACGCCCTACTCCACGGACTCCCAGAGGGAATCTGACGAGAACTCGGGCTTCAGCCCAGATGAAATCCTCTCAGTCGAACCACCAGCCTCGTCCACCACGGATGCGTCCGCGGGACCTGCCATCAAGTTGCACCAAGTCACTTTCACCTCGGCCACCCTCGTGGTCATCATCCCGCACCCCTACAGCAAGATGTACGTGCTGGTCCAGTATAACAACAGCTACTTCTCCGACGTCATGACTCTGAAAAACAAGAAGGAGATCGTGACGCTGGACAAGCTGCGCGCGCACACCGAGTACACTTTCTGCGTGACCTCTCTGCGCAACAGCCGCCGCTTTAATCACACCTGCCTGACCTTCACCACGCGGGACCCTGTGCCCGGTGACCTGGCGCCCAGCACCTCCACCACCACGCACTACATCATGACTATTCTGGGCTGTCTCTTCGGCATGGTCATCGTCCTGGGCGCCGTCTACTACTGTCTGCGCAAGCGGCGGATGCAGGAGGAGAAGCAGAAGTCGGTCAATGTTAAGAAGACCATTCTGGAGATGCGCTACGGGGCTGACGTGGACGCCGGCTCCATCGTGCACGCCGCCCAGAAGCTGGGCGAGCCGCCCGTGCTGCCCGTGGCCCGCATGTCCTCCATCCCCTCCATGATTGGGGAGAAGCTGCCCACCTCTAAGGGGCTGGAGGCTGGGCTGGACACTCCCAAGGTGGCCACCAAAGGCAACTATATCGAAGTGCGCACAGGCGCCGCAGGGGACGGCCTGGCCCGGCCTGAGGATGACCTCCCAGACCTTGAGAATGGCCAGGGCTCGGCCGCTGAGATCTCCACCATTGCCAAAGAAGTGGACAAAGTCAACCAGATCATCAACAACTGCATCGACGCCCTCAAGTTGGACTCCGCCTCTTTCCTGGGGGGTGGCGGCGGCAGTGGGGACCCGGAGCTGGCCTTCGAGTGCCAGTCTCTCCCTGCAGCTGCTTCCGCCTCCTCGGCCACCACCTCCGGGGTGCTCGAACGGCCCAGCTTCCTGTCACCGCCCTACAAGGACAGCTCTCACCACCCGCTGCAGCGCCAGCTCAGCGCCGATGCCGCCGTGACCCGCAAGACCTGCAGCGTCTCGTCCAGCGGCTCCATCAAGAGCGCCAAGGTGTTCAGCCTGGACGTGCCCGACCACCCGGCCACCGCGGGGCTGGCCAAAGGCGACTCCAAGTACATCGAGAAGGGCAGCCCTCTCAACAGCCCCCTGGACCGGCTCCCGCTGGTGCCCGCGGGCAGCGGCGGGGGCAGCGGTGGCGGGGGTGGCATCCACCACCTGGAGGTGAAGCCGGCTTACCACTGCAGCGAGCACCGGCACAGCTTCCCCGCCCTCTACTACGAGGAGGGCGCGGACAGCCTGAGCCAGCGGGTGTCCTTCCTCAAGCCGCTGACCCGCTCCAAGCGCGACTCCACCTATTCGCAGCTCTCCCCCAGACATTACTACTCAGGGTACTCCTCCAGCCCCGAGTACTCGTCGGAGAGCACGCACAAGATCTGGGAGCGCTTCCGGCCCTACAAGAAACACCACCGCGAGGAGGTGTACGTGGCCGCCGGCCACGCCCTGCGCAAGAAAGTCCAGTTCGCCAAGGATGAGGATCTCCATGACATCCTCGATTACTGGAAGGGGGTCTCAGCCCAGCAGAAGCTGTGACCTCTGACCCTCTGCTCTCCCCCCACTCCCCCCCCCCCGGTGAGGTGAAGGGGAGGGGACAGGCCACTAAGGGGGACAGGTCCCCTGGGGCGGCGGGGGGGGGGCGGACAGGCCCAGGGGCCGAGGCCGAGGAGTGGACGCACACGCATACCCGCACGCACGCACCCACGCACACACTTGACCACCACCTGACTGTGAAGCTACCAACACCGACAATAACGGACAGGAAAACAAAGACATTTTTTTCCTTAAAGTTTACAACCTGAAGTCTTTACTGTGCTGCCCAAGGGACTCTGCTGGGGTCAGGGCCGGGCACGGAGGCCAGAGAGGGTGTGGGGCCTGGGACCGGGGTAGATTTGGGGGCAAAGGAGACTGGGGTAGACACGGACTGAAGGGCCTCCGGGACAAGCGGGGGGACAGGTCCCTTGGAGATTCCATACCTCTCCTCTCCTCCGACTTGATGGATGGCTCAGAGGGAGGAAGGAGCCACCCCAGCAGCAGGCGAGGCCCGTCTCCCAGCTTCCTGGTCCCGTGTCGCCCGTTGCTCCCCCGGCCACTCCCCAGGGTCCAGCCCAGTCTGCCCATCACCCCTTCCAAAGGTGTGGTCTCCGGGAGGTTGAGGGACTGACGAGCAGGCAGGTGCTGTTCCTCTCCAGAAAGCCCGTGGAGGCCAACAGGGGGAGGGGGCTGCGGTCCCTAACCCGGGGTGGCCAGGAGTGACGAGAGTCCTGCTGACAGGAAAAGGGGAGAGGCAAGCGGTGGCATCAACCCCCTTCACGTGTCTTCCAAGTAGCCCTGGGAGCTGCCTGGGGACGAGGTGGTGGGCAGGCCAGCTCCCCTGCCATCTCAGGTGCAGGCCCCACGCCCTAACCCCCAGTCTCTGGGTCTGGGTCCCTACCATCCCAGAAGGGCGACAGTGAATGACAAGGTCTGGGGCCAGTTGGAGGTAGGGTGGAATGTGGGGGGGTCCTCCTATCTGTACCCCCACCTGCCTGGCCCCCACTGAGGTCTTGGGCAGCATCTTAGTCTGCCCCGAGGAAGGAAGGCATACCCCTACCTTTGCAGCACTCCTTAGCCAGAGGGGCTACCATGTTTCCATGGAAATGGCCACACCCCTCTTTCTGACCCCCCCCAACATCGAACAAAGCACAAACAGTGAGGTTCCCCCCCCCCACCTCCCTGGTGGGGGTGTAGGCTGGGTTCCTGGCCCCTCCCCTTCCCTAGCTAGCCTGTCGCCATGGCAACCCGTGCCTGGCAGTTGGTGCCCAGAGCGACCAACGGACCAGCCAACCAACCGTTAGGCTCTGGGGCTCTCTAAGTGTGGGCGGCAGCAGAGGGTGGCGAGGGAGGCTGGGCTAGGCAGTGGCTGTCTTTCTTCAAGAGCCGGGGGACTTGTGAGGACAAGCTTTTGGGGGACAAGTCTGGGGTCCTGAGACTGGCATCTTGAGCAGTCAGGATGCCAAGGGCTGAGGGCGTTGTCCTTTGCCCTTGAGTGGGAAGTGGGCCAGTGTGGGTTGGGGCAGTTGTACTAGGGGCAGTTTTACCCCCCCCCCCACCACCCACGTTTACCTCGGCTCTCTATGACCTCAGGAGGGCGAGGTGCACTTCTTGGGGCTCCCCCTCATCCCTTGCCAGACACACCCCCCACCTCTGGCCTGTCACCCTCCGGGCTTCTTGAGATGGTGGAGTGTGACCATGAGGCGAGGGTGGGCACAGGGCTGGGACCAAGACCTGCACTGAGGGCGCTGTGACCAGGAAAGCTAGAGCCATCCACTCACCTGCCCGCTGGGGGTGGGGGGGGGTCTGGGCGTGGACTAGGGCGACTTGACTGAATATTCGCCTCTGTCACATCGACGTTGGGGGTGGGCTGAGCCCAGGACTCACGCAGGGGTGACATTAGCAAAGAAAAGACTGTTGTTCTTCTGGGGAGCGGAGGGGACCACAAGGGGACCTGGATGCGTAGAGCAGAGCTCTCCCAGTCCCCCCCAAACCTGCCCTTATCCCTTCCCACACCCACCAAACTGAGAACAGCAGGCCAAGAGGCCAGGGGCGGGAGCCAGCAGACCCCTGTTATATTTGCATGACGATTTTACTGTATTTTTCTGAGCAAACATCTGTGTATGTGCCAGTTTGTCCAGGTCCCCTCCCCCGCCATTCCCTCTGTTATGATCCGAGCAGCTCTTGAAACCCGGGGGGAGGGGGGGGTCGCCAGCTCTGCAGACAAAACAGGTGCCACCAACACAGCCCTGCCCCGTTCCCGCCTCCCGTCTTTTCTGGGCATCGGGCCCACAGTGCTGCCTGCCCTCTTCCATCTTCAACTGCCACCTCGCCTGTCCCCATCCCATCCCTCCTCCGTGCCCGGGAGGGCAGTCCCAAGACAAGGTTCTCGAGGCTCTGAGACCGAGTGGACAGGGCTGTGGTAGGACCCGCTCATCCGCCCCTGTTTCCATTTGACGGGGAGCTCAGGGTTCCCCAAAGAGGTGTCTGATGGTGGCGCTGACCAGGCGGGGTGGGAATGGATGTATTGTTGAGTACTAGAAGCCAAGAAAGAGGCTTTGGGCCCTGCAGGAAGGTCCCAGGAGGACAGCAGCGGGGCCTGGCTGTGCCCAGGAAAGGTTCCCATAGCAGGATGGGTAGTGTACCCCGTCATCCTGCCATCACTACTGGTTCAAGATGACCTGTTTTAAAAAAAAAAAAAAAAAAAACAACCCTCAGAGCCTACTTTCAAGAGAAGGCCCAGCTTAGCAGTGAGACCCAGGTTCTCTAGAAGGTACGGTGACTTTGGGGACCTAGGCCACATAGCTATTTGTGAGGCAGGCTTCTCGCCTCCCTGCCAGGCCAGACTCCTCACTCCCTCAGCTGCCCAGACTGGGCTTCCGGGAAGAACCCTTGGAGGCCCCCTGTGTGCCTGTCCCATGTCCTGTCCAGGGTGGCTTGTCCTTGGGCAAGAAGGGAGATACTCAAGGCAAATGGACATGTGCCCTTGAGAGCTCAAAGTCGTGGCTTTATAATGGTAATGGGTCCTGAGCCACCACTGGGAACACAGGGACAGGAGGGGCTGGACGCCTGGTGGGGTGCAAGCTCACTCGCGCTTGTCTCCCACTATTCCCAGGAAGGAGCTCAGCGGAGTCTGCCCTCCTGGGGCTTGGGCTGCCTTGTGGAATGTTCCTGGCCTTCCCAGAAGTGGAAAGCTTAGGCCTGTGGGAAAGAAAACTTATTTAGTCTTAGCACCATCTCAAGCGTCCCGGGTCAGCTTCTCTCTCCTTGGAAGGGTCCCTCTGTCACCAGAGATCCCTCAACTCAGCACTCCTCCCCAAGCATGAAGCAAGAGGCCCAGGGCGACCAGTGTGGGGCGGGAGGAGGTGGGCAGGCGCAGGAAGTGGCCGGGCAAACCTACTTGGGAGGCGGAGGCCTGGACGGTCCTCAAGAGGCAGCTCTGGCTTAGGGTCCTTGTCACCGGTGAGAAGTTGCTTGTGTCCCAACTCCAGGCAATTTAAATGCGGGTGTCAGGGGAGACAGCAGCAGTACAGGGAAGAGGAGGAAGGAGGAACCCTTGTAGTGTGGAGAAAACCCAAACCAGCCAATGACAGGTCTGCAATGAGACAGCCAGGGGCAGCGATGACAAGCCGTACTTACGATGGGCCTGAAAGCAGAGCGGGAGCAGACGGAGCTTAATGCTAGTTTAATACAGAGAATTAAAACAGGGTGAAGACTGAGGAAGGGCTGGGTGGTCTCTTGTCCCTCCAAGGAGAAGACTGATAGGAGCCCACCGCTGTGACGAAGTGATGGGAGAGGGACCCGAGTGACTGGCTGTCCCCAAAGCCCCTCCCCTGGCCACCCCACCACTCTGCCCACCCCCACCAGGGCACAACGGTGGGGGCTCTTCCGCAGGGTGTGGACGGGTGGGGCAGGGTATTAGGGAACTTAGTATTAGGGAACTTAAGGTGTCTGACCCCCCCCCCTTACAGGACTAAAACTGGTGCCCACTGAAGCCACTACAAAAGTCCTGGTGACCTCATGTCACTGCAGTTTGCTGTCTCCCATGGCCCTCTGAAGCCTCCTCAGCCCCAGGAGAAGGGGACCTTCTCCCTCTCCCCCATGCTCACGTCTCATCGTGGCGTCTCCTTCCCCAACCTCTTAAGAACCAGTGTCTCCCCCACTTGCCTCAGTGCCCCCCAGATGCCAGCCACTCTTGCTCCCCTGCTGAGCAGCGGGGAGCGCAGAGGCACCCTGGCATGGGGCAGGACGTCCTGGGTCTCCTCTTCTTCCCGTCCCTCTGCCAGACAAGCACAGGGCTGGGGCGGGGACTCCGGGTCCAGGCAGTGTTGGCCACCCCCTCTCCCTGCTACCCCCATCCTCCTCAGGAGCTGCCAGCCCCCAAGGGTGCTGCGGCCTGGCACCTGGTTTGAGCCCTGCAGAGCTGGGCTCGGGTCCCTGAACTCTGAACCTGTGACCCCTAGCTGTGTACGGACCTTTCCTCCTCCCGGGGGCCTTGGGCCCCCTCCTTTTCTTCTTTTGAGGGGTAACTTCATTTATTTTCTCCTCCCTCATCTGCCTCTCTCCCTTCAATCTTCCTGTTTTAAACTGAATGGCACGAAATTGTTTTCCTCAACTTGGAGATTCCTGTATGGAGAGAATCAATTTCTATATTTGCAATAAATTTCTTATTTAAAACAACGGGGCCAAGGTTTGCAGTGAATATTGTCCCCCATCGCCTGTACTTGTTGCTACCCCCCTTTATGTGTTGTTCTTGGAGCCCCCCCTCCCGGGGGGGCACTGCCCATTAGGCTAAGGAATGGGTGGGGTTGTCACAGGGTACCTAGCAAAAAATATAGGGGTGCCAAGCACTCCCGGCACCCACCCTGTCACAAGAACCTGTAAGTCCTTGTGGCCCAGTGTCCAATATGGTTGGCCTACCTCCCTCAGCCCTCAATGCAGACTCTGGGCGGGGGTCCTGGGGCGTCACGGGGCCTCAGCTGCTTCTCAGTGACCAGGGAGCCCAGCCTTCTCAGGCCTACCACACCTGCTCCTGCCAGAGTGGGTTCACGTCTCTGTGGGCTCCCTGGGCCTCACCTGGGCACCACCCCTCCCCGTGTCCTTCACCGCCTCAGAGCTATGGGTCACTGCTACCGGTCCATGTGGTCACCATGCAGTGACCTCAGGCTGAGATGTTATGCCTTGGCTGGGGGGTCGGGTTGGAGCCCTGCCCCTCTGCCCCTCTGCCCAGAGGCAGGGCCACCACTCTTCCCTTAGCCCCCTGTTCCTCAACTGTTCAAGACCTTTCCTCCTCGAAGGCCCTGCACTGGACCCGGCTCGACAAGGGGACCCTTTGAGTAGGTTCCCAGGACCGAGCTAGTCCCAATGAGGGACGTCACACGGGGAGACACAGCCAAGCCCTGCTGACTGTAGCCTGAGCAAGTGCCCGTCAGAGCCCTCTGCGCAAGGCCAGATGCTTGAGTTCGCCACGGGAAAGGATGCCAGGATGAGTCAGTGCGAAGTAGAATTCATTAAGAAAAGGTTAAATGAAAAAAGTTCTAATACAGATTTAAGCATGGACATCAAGGGGGCCGAGAGAAGCACTTAGAAAATGGACAGTTTCACCCAAGTGTGGTTATGGGCTTTCCAAGAGAGTTGGTCTTGATGACCTCAACATCGCCACATGTATGCTTTTTTTGGTGGCTTCTTAAGTTAGGAATTTTGTTTATTTTATTTTAGTAAATGAGGTTTATTTTTTCTTTCTTTTTTTCTCCCCCCCCCCCACCCATGTGTATACTCAAGTTCCTCATTCTCTGCTCTTTCAGATAGGATCTCTCCTGGAACCTGGAGCCCCATGATTTGGCTAGCTCCCCACTGAGCTCAGGTATTACCTACCTGTCTGCACCCCTTACTGGCAGTGTGGGCTTATAGGCGTGGGCCACCACACCTGACATTTTTACCTGTGAGTCCTCTGGGCTCTGGGGATCTGAACTCAGGTCCTCATGCTTGTGTGGCAAGCACTTTACCCACAGAGCTGTCTCCCCAGCCTCTGGGGTTATTTTGAGGTACACATGACAGGATTACAGGCTGGTCACAAGCTACGCTAAGTTATGTTATCATTGCCCTATCTGGTGTTTCATTCTGATCTCAGCTGCTAAATTTCTGACTCCTTGTAAGACATCCAGAGTTCTTCATTCGATGGTGAGAAGTGAGGCCAGAAAATATCAGGTAGGAGGGCCTCCAGGGACTGTCGGCAGGAGGACTGATTACAGGAAGCCCGAGAGGGAGACCGGGTCTGTGTTCTGTGCCTCAGAGATGGGCCTTGATTCTGAGCTAGGAAAGGGAGGAGGCGGGGCCCCCAAGAATGTCTCTCACCTCGGTGTATACATGAAAAGGGGACCGCATAGTGCCACCGCATAGTGCCAACACGCGTGGGCCCAGAGACGCCACGCTTCCACACCATTCTCGAGAGATCTGGGGCCCCTACATGGCCATCTCTTAATTGCCCTGAGGCCCACCCACATCTGGGCCTTGTCCTGCTTAAGGATGGCCTGTGCCCAACCCCGGTGGGTGTCCTCTGTGGGATCAATGGCCTGGGGTGGCTGAGGAGGTGGGTGTCTGTATCCAGGCACATGCCCCGTACATTAGGAGACGTGGTGGGGAGGCGGGGGAGGAAGAGAAGTGGGTGTGCCGTGGGACGGGATGGGGTGTCCTAGACCATTTTGAAGGTGTACTAGTTGTAGCAGGAGGAAGTTCTAGCAGGTGGTTCATTTGACTGCTGAACTTTTAGCATTTGGAGTCATGTGTGTCTACTAACCCGGTGGGTGCAATCCTGGTTCGAAGGACTTAAGAAAAGAGGGCCAGGCTGGGACAACAAGACGACTGGCTTGGAACCCACAAAGTCCCCTTTTGCACTTTTGTGTCTGGTCAGGAGCAGGTGGCAGGAAAGACAAACCACAGTGAGGTAGGATTTGGGGGTTTTAGGAGGAGGGGGTCCCCCAAATTTACGAACCTCAATTTTGGGTCCTGTCCTACCTTTAACAATTGATAAAGACAGGCTCAGGAAGGCTAAATTATGGATTATTAAGTTTATTTAGGGAGAAATCACAAACCACGGGGTTTATTTAAGGGAAGTTGGGATCAAGGAAGAAGGCCAGAGCAGTCGTAAGCACGTGGCAAGTAGGAAACAGGCACTCGCGTGGAAAACACAGCCTAGTCCGTGAGATTCATTTAAGAGAAATGGATGCTTTTAGGGAAAGACTGGGGCGGAGCCACAAGCACGTGGAGGCTGGGTGCTGGGGCTTGCATAGGGGACATAGAGGGAACTCGCAGCACCCACCCTGAGCGTCGCCGTGGAGGAAAGTGAAAGGGGCAAACGGTGGTGGCTTCAGGAAGAACAGCAAAGAGAAAATATCAAAACAGAGAGCAGGAAATTTAGAGGAGGGGGCTGGAGAGATGGCTTACCAGTTAAGGCACTTGCCCATGAAGCCTAAGGACCCAGGTTCGATTCCCTACTTACCCACATCAGCCAGATGCACAAAGTGGCACATGTGGCTGGGGATCACTTGCAGTGGCCCTGGTGTGCCCATTCATTTCCATTCTCCCCCCCCTCAAATAATTAAATAAAAATAAAAATATATATATATTTTTAAATTTAGAGGAGAAATAAGTAGTAAAGAGAACTATGCTCATGGTTACCCCGAGTTTAGAGAAATTACACAGGTCCTAGGTCTCGAGTGAGAGAAAGCCCCCACCCATGTGGTGGGTCTGGAGCGTAGGGCAAACACGCACATGGTACATTCAGAGTCCAGAGGGAGATCATACATATAAAGTGAGAAGTTACTCCCAACTGTAGGGCAGGGGCAAGCAGAAAGACCACCAGACTGAGAAGCAGTACTCTGCTGTCCCCCCAACCCAGGGGGCTGGGGGGAGCCAGACTCAGTGCGTATCCTTGTGAGCAGAGCGAAGGAAGGAGGGGCTGGAATAGCCTTTATAGTTGGTGGCAATGTATTCATTTTATCAGGGTCAGGTAGGTAAACAGGAAGACCTGAGTGGTTTGTAGACCCGACGAGGCAGGCTCCAGGGCCCAAGGGGGGCACTATAGCTGTGTCTCCATCAGACACGAGTTCCGTTCCTGCCAAGAGTTCTGTTCGTGCCAGGGCGAGGTGGCATCGCTTCTCTCTGGGCCTCAGTTTCTAACTGAAGCTGCCTAAAAGAAGCTGGCTTCCTCCTGTTTCTCCTTCGCAAGGGGAATGGGTTCAAGGAAAGCTGTTAGGTAGGGCTGACGCCCAGGCGCTGGGAGAGACCAGACTGTCTCCCCGGACGCTGGGGACCGTGGAGCCGGCTTCTGAGGAAGAAGGTCTGTGGGGAGGCCTGGTGGGAAGATAGCTGGTGTGTGGGGCGCCTTCCCCCTGCCTTTCCTGGCTCAGTGAAGGGCGTGGGCCCTCCTGCGATTGCTCACAGCGTTCCACAGACGGGTGCTCTTCTGGGTGTCTGGCTGTCATTGTTTCGTGTGCCATCTGGGCACCTGTCCTGGTCAACCTCTGCAGTGTAGAAGTCTAAAGGGGATGGGAGGTCACCTCTGTCTGGATGTGGCCACTTCTGGGCTTTGCCATATCCCCTCATAAGTCTTGGGGTTGTGAATAGGGCCTCTTGATGCCCAGCTCTGTTTCGTGGAACCATAGAGGCCAGTGTCTCCTCTGCTGAGGGATAGCTGGGTGCAGAGGGATTCAGGGCGACCTTTGGCCTGGGCTACCTCTGTTCTGCTGGCGTTTCCCAGCACCTACTTTTGGCCTATGGCACTCTCTCCCAGCCCTGCTGGCCTAAGGATCTTTCTGGGGCTAAGACCCAGGGGTCAGAGTTTCCCCACGCTGGGCCACTGCCGGTTCCTGGAGGACTCTTCAGCCAAGCTCCTGCAGTAGACTCCACAGCAGTGCCCCAGGCCATTTGGGGGTTGGAGCCAGGGAACCCAGGGTGCTGGGCTTCCTGACTCCCACCACACAGCCCCCCTCCCCCAGGCCTGACTACCCCTGCTGTGCCCCACATCTATCAATGGAGTCACCCCCAACCACAGGCCATGATGAAGGGCTGGGCTGCCCACTAGGGTGATGGGGAAAGGGGCACAAAGAGGCCCCCAAGGGGCTCTGTTTGCACATCTGTGGAAAGAGTCAGCTATATCCTCTGGCCAAGCCATAGCACGGAACTGCAGACCCGAGAGCCGAGACGTGCTCATCCCAGGGCCGAGCCCGATCCAGGCGCATCGTGGGGCCTCACACAGCCAAGAGAAACAGACCATGGGGGGGGTGTGAGTAGTTGTGACCACCCCCCCAGGAAGCAGTGAAGAGAGCAGGGGGAGAGGGCACTGCGAGGCCTAGGACCAACCCTGTCAGGTCCAGTGGGGTGCTGAGGGTCTGTGATGGACCACCCCTCCACCCCATCAGGTCCTCTCTGAGCTCTGAACCCGGGGGACTCCTCTCCTCCCCGCCTGTGTGCCTTGGGCCCGGGAGTCCTGCCACTTGTCCTTTGGCAGCCTCTGCACAGCACACCCTGCAGCTACTGTTGCAGTAGCTAGACTAAGGCACAGGGCAGCCGGGGGCCACTCCTGCCTGAACTCTGTGGCCCCCAAGTCCTTGGGTTTCAAATACCATCCATAGGTTGGTGGCTCTCACTTACCCATGCTTGGTTCCTATCCGACAGGAAAGTCGGACCCCTGCTGTGGCGGCCGCCCTCACTGCTTCTCCACATCAATGCTTCACTTGGAAGAGCCTTTCAAATACGACTGCTCCCAGGAGCGTGCCATACCCCTCCTCTACCCCAGTCAGTCCCAGAGAGCCCCCACACTGAGCCTGTGGGCCCTGGTGGGGTAGATTGGCTGCGACCTTCTCTACTGGACATCACAGACCCCTGGCACCTGCTCTTCCCAGCTGGGGTTCTGCTCCCCACCCCTCCCACCAACAGGAAGCAGAGCTGTGCATATGGCTGCACTGGGTTAAGCCCCTCAACGGTGGTCCCAACCCCTTGCTAGCAACTGGTTTAGGAATGGCCCTAGGTCCCAGGTTCTACCAAGGCGAAGAAGAGATGGGTGGGCTTCTCAGGAACCCCCCCCCCCATCCTGCCCACTTTTCTCTTTATGGCCTAGTGGGACTTGCAGTCTTTGACAAGGTGATCTCTGGGAGCAAGCCAGACCTGCTGGGGCCACTCCTGGGAAGGAACAAAGTTCCTCTTTAGAAACAGAGCCCAGGCTGGCCCTGGTGGGGACATCTTGCCTGCTCAAGCAAGACAGCATCTCTTGGAACTCACTTGAAGGGCTTTCATGTAACTGACAACTATCGACTGTCACTATACCGTCCACATGTCACTCCCACTTTGGGGACTGTGGCGGATTGGGAGGGATCACAGAGTGACAGAGCGCTTTCTAGGTCTGGGGAAGCCATGGGTCACAGGAATAGAGGCATGGGATCCGGACGGGGGAGGTGGGAATTCTATGCTGCTCAGCACTGTTCATAGTCCACGCAGTGGGGCTGGCATCCATTCAGTGTGACTTCCCAGGAGGGGAATTGACTCTGGGGTCCATCAGCTGAGAAGGGCTTGGAAATCCTGTCACATGAGGCATGAGTGACAAGGTGGGGCCATTTGGCCCAGCTCGGAGAAGGTTCAGGGAGGCCACATCTGTCTCTCCAGGTGCACGTGCAGCATCTGAAGGGAGGGCCTAGTGGCCACAGGGGTGGGTAGTCGCATCACTGGGGTTCGGGAGGGGGGCTCAGGTTTCAGTGGGGCCATCCCTCCCCAGGGAGCTTGGCCAAGGCATAAAGGCTTGAGACCTTCAGCCAGGCAGGGCCTCTGACATCTCAGCTACATTGGGGGTACCCAGGTGCTGAGATGGCCACCCTAGGAGCTCCCACGCATTTCCCAGGAATCCTTGGAGCCAAGCTTGCACTACTGTTTCAGAGAGAGTTCCCCATAAGAAGCAAGCTGACAATTCAGAGGGCATGCTGCGCAAAGATAATTCTTGGGAATAGAAATAACAATGACTTAGGAACCTCCCCCCCCCATACTCTCCACACACCCCTCCACAGGGGTGGAGCTCAAGGCTCTTGTCTGCATTTCCATCTGTTTCATGTGAGAAGAACCCTTGATTTTTGCTAAGTGGTCAAAAGGCATTGACCCACTTCCCATCTATGTGAGGCCATGTGCCCAAGTTCTGGCCAATGGAAGCCTTGGTCAGCTACCAGAAATCTTGCTCAAAAAAATTGTCAGTAGGTGCTCTTTTTAAAAATTATTTATTTTCACTGTATCCCTTCATGCTTCCTGTGACTAGAAGATGTGATAGTTGGGCCCAAGCAGCCACACTGGACCAAGGAGACCGGATCAGAGATTGCTCTCAGCAAAGGGACAGGAGGAGAGCCTGTGTGGCTGGCATGGTGGTCAGCTGACATGCTGCTCTGGACTGCCACCTTCCTTCTTTCCTGAGAGTTTATTTCTGGCCAGGCACGGTGGGTGGCTCACACCTTTGATCCCAGGACTCTTGTCAAGAGTTTGAAGCCAGCCTGGCCTATAGTGTGAGACTCTAAAACTAAATAAACAGGGCTGGAGATAGGGCTTAGTGCTTAAGGCACTTGCCTGCAAAAGCCAAAGGACCTCAGTTCGATTCCCCATGACCCACGTAAGCACAAGGTGGTGTATGCATCTGGAGTTCATTTGCAGTGGCTGGAGGTCCTGGCGTGCCCATTCTCTCTCGCTCTCTCCCTCTTAAATAAGTGAAAATGGAAATACTAAAAATAAATAAATAATAAATAAAAGTACCTTTCTGTCTCAAGTGTCTGCTCTTTGTGTCTACGCTGCATCCTGACACCACAGAGACTTTCAAAATGACACTAGGAACCATCATAACTCAGGACACTGGCAGAAAAAGACATTAAAAAGACTATTATATCCCTGGAGAGAGTCTCAGTGCCGTTAACGCTCCACCTGGTTGGACGCCTGCCCCGGACTGTGGCAACTTGGACGATGTATGTGGCCCTTGTACCTCAGCTTTCTCATCTAAAACTGGAACGGGTAAGGTTCCCAAAGTCATCGTCAAAGTGGGTACTCAGGGCAGAGCGTGCCAAGGAGCACCACCTTACTCCCACTGCTCCTGGGGTGTCGGTGTGAGTGTAGCTGGCGGGCATCCCCCTTTGGCAGAGAGCTCTGCCCATCCAGTGTGCCCCTCTCGCCAGGCGACCGTCACTGAAGCCCCTGAGGCTGATGGTTCCGGCTTCAGGACAGTCACTGCCCATCCGGTGTCACTCTCCACAGGCTCTGCGGTGCCCCTGCGAGCCCACCCTGTGGTGTCTCAGCCTGGGCAGCCCTGGGGAGTGGGTGCTGGCCACGTTCGGTGGGTAGCTCGCTGGGCAGACAGGCAAGACCCCAGCAGCCTGCAGGCCCCAGGGAGCATTGTGACATTCAGAAGTCCTCAGAGGACCTGGCGTCCTCCTACCCCAGCCCTCTGAAGTGCTCTCCATGGTGACCCAGCATGTACTGGTCTCTTCCCGCTGCCGTGGCTTTCCTGGTACCCTCCCCGCCCCCGACCCCACATCAGCAGCCAAGTTCAGTCCCAGGCTGAGGCCCCAAACAAGTGCCCTGTGCTTCCCAGGGGCATAGATAGGAGTCGGCTTGTAGCTGAGCTGCGGGGCGGGGGGGGGGGGGGGAGGTGGCTGCCAAACAGGAAACATGAGTCGAGGGGCTGTGAATGGGGGCCTGGTGGCCCATGTGTCCTAGTGAGCAAAGGGGTCACCTGTATATGAGTGGAGTGGTTCCCAGCACCACCCCCTGCACCAGAGGGCTCAGGGACACATCAGTGACCGGGACACAATGGACACCACCTTCATGGAGCTTCCAAGGAAGCCGAGGAGACCAGCCACACATGCGGGCACACACCGGGTTAAGTGGCCTCCAACAACACTTGGGGAGGAGCTGGGGAAAGGGAGACAGAGCCACATTGGATGAAGGGGGCTGGGAAAACAGCATGTGCCAAGACCTCGAGGCAGGGTAGACTATATCTGGGGAGTGATCAGAAACTCTGTAAGCTGCAAGGGCTGGATGAGAGGCAGGCCCCAGGCCACACAGCATGGCCTGGAATTGAGTTCCTACCATGGTCAAAAGGAATAGATGGGGCCTGGAGAGATGGTTCAGTGGTTAAGGCACTTGCCTGCAAAGCCTGACAACCTGTGTTCAATTCCCCAGGACCCACGTAAAGTCAGACGCACAACGTGGCACATGCATCTGGAGTTCGTTTGCAGCGGCTGGAGGCCCTGGCGTGCCCATTCTCTCTGTCTTTCTTCTATCTCTCTCTCTCTCTGCTTGCAAATAAATAAATAAAAGTATTAACAAAAGGAGTAGATGGGTGTCCTAGGGCCTGGCCTGAGAGCACAGCCACCCGCCATGATGTGACGCCACCAGGTAGGAAGAACCACAGGAAGAGAAGGCGAGGGCTGCCTCCAGCTACCCTGAGCCAGCCCTGACCTCCTGAGAGGCAGAGCCGTGTCCTGATGGCCAGAAGACTAAGCAGGACTTTCTGTCACTTGCCACAGAAACCTCCTACTGGGCAGCAGGCAGTGTGTCCATCAGGAGGGGAGAGACCAGCAGGTGGGGTGTCCATCCTGGGGATAGAGGAAGCGCCCCAGTAAAGGAGGACTGTTCTTGCCTCTCTGGGGGCACCAGTGATGGGACCATGAGCGTTCTTAGCCAGGGTGTAGTTTTGCCGCCCGGGTAGCAGATGCGAGGTTCGGCACGTGAAAAAGCAGGTACCCAGCTGAACTGGGGCACTGGAACAGAGTCAGAGGAGATCCCTGAAAGACAAGCCTGTCCCAGTGGTACACACGACTCCAGCCTTGTGTTCTGCCCTGCACTCCTCCCCGGAGGCACTACCGGACCTTATCTGGAGACACTTTGGGTTGCACTGAGGTGGGGACACGCATCTGGCATCGCGTGGTGGGAGGTCAGGGATGGAGAGGCCACATGACAAAGAATTACCCAGTCTCAAATGTCACCAGTGCCCAGGTTGTGAACTCCTGGGGAACATGAAAGGCATACCAGTATCCTGATAAGATGTACGAGAATCTCACGGGGTGTGTGTGTGTGTGTGTGTGTGTGTGTGGTGTGGTACTAGGGGTGGAACCCAAGACCTAGGTATGTACGTTAGGAAAATGGCCTACCACACTGACTACAGCCCTGGCCTCAAGAGGCATATATATATATAGAGAGAGAATGGGCACGCCAGGGCCTCCAGCCACTGCAAACGAACTCCAGACACGTGCGCCCCCTTGTGCATCTGGCTAACGTGGGTCCTGGGGAATCGAGCCTCGAACCGGGGTCCTTAGGCTTCACAGGCAAGTGCTTAACCGCTAAGCCATCTCTCCAGCCCATCAGGCTCATACTTAAATTTCAGAAATCCAACTACGTTACACAGTCACATAGATAACGTTATGGAAACTGGATGGGTTGCATACCTGTGATCCCCGCGTGTGCATGTAATGCTGGGACAGGGTCATGAATTCAAAGCCAGACTGAACTACCTAGCAAGACCCTGTTTTGTCTGGATGTGGTGGGGTGTACCTATAATCTTAGCACTCTGGAGGTTGCAACAGGATCAAGAATTCAAGGCTAGCCTTGGCTATATAGCAAGTTTAAGGTCAACCTGGGCAACATATGACCCTGTTTCAAAAAAAAAAAAAAGTAGCAACAACAATAGAACTATACAAACAAAAGGACGCTGTCGTGAAGCAAACCAGATATTATGGGAGGTCACGCACCAAGGTCATGTTATAAATAGGGAGCTAGCCGGGCCTGATGGCGCACGCCTTTAATCCCAGCACTCGGGAGGCAGAGGTAGGAGGATCGCCGTGAGTTCAAGGCCACCCTGAGACTACATAGTGAATTCCAGGTCAGCCTGGGCTAGAGTGAGACCCTACCTTAAAAAACCAATAAATAGCTGGGTGTGGTGGCGCATGCCTTTAATTCCAGCACTCAGGAGGCAGAGGTAGGAGGATCGCCGTGAGTTCGAGACCACCCTGAGACTACAGAGTGAATTCCAGGTCAGCCTGAGCTAGAGTGAGACCCTACCTTGAAAAACCAAAAAAAAAAAAAAAAAAACCAATAAATAAAATAAGCCATTATACATTTTAAATACTTCTGCAGTGTTATATTTTAGATTTTTTAAAATAATTTTTATTTTATTTATTTGAGAGAGAGAATGGGCACATCAGGGCCTCTCACCACTGCAAACGAACTCCAGACACATCCACCACCTTGTGCATCTGGCTTACGTGGGTCCTGGGGAATCAAACCTGGGTCCTTTGGCTACGCAGGCAAATGCCTTAATCACTGAACCATCTCTCCAGCCCTTGGATTAATTTCTGAAGGTCGGTGAAGTTAATGTACGTGTGCCTACACACACGCATCATAGAAAATACATGGACCAAAATGATGGACTTCCCACAGAGTGACCACACCCACGACCCAGCCGGCATGTGGATGACCAGCTGTCAGCCTTCCGGGGTGGGGCGGTGGGGGCGCCCTGGAGCCCCTTCCAGGCTCCCTGTCAGGGGCTGCCAAGATGACCATTCTGCAACCTGCTTCCAACTTCATTCACACGGACTGATGCTATGCGTCTCGCTTCTCTCCCTGGGCAGCGGTGTGGCCACGAGAGTCATTCATGCCAAGCTGGGGTTGGTTCATTCTCAGCGCTGTGAAATATCCCATGATTAATTCATTCGTTCTCCATCGATGGCCGTGCGAGCTGCTGCCAGCGTGAAGCTGATAGGAGGTCGGGCTCTGTCTGCGTGCACACAGGCAGGCACACGCGCACACACTCACTCCTGCTGAGCACTAAGCTGGCAAGAGGTTCCAGGTGCTCTGCCTGGCCAGGTCTGACCCAAGAGCTTCCAGAGCGCTCGCCACCATCCCACACTCCCTGCTGCTTAGAAAAGTCCCCGCTGGGTCAGCTCGTCCTCTGGGGCCCCTTGAAGCATTCATTCTAGCCATTTCTTTTCAGTCCCTCTGCTTGGTGAGTGTCAGGCTCTACTCTCTGAGGCTCGCATCTCCCTGATGGTAACGGAGGGAGTCGAGCACCAGCTTATCTTTGGTGAACTGAGGATTGAATGCGGCCATCTTCCCTTCCCTCACACTGCTTTTTTTCTTTCTTTCTTCCAAATTTTTATTAACTTCCATGATTATAAGAAGTATCCCACGGTAATACCCTCCCTCCCCCCACTTTCCCCTTTGAAACTCCGTTCTCCATCATATCCCCTCCCCACCTCAATCAGTCTCTCTTTTAATTTTGATGTCATGATCTTTTCCTCCTCTTATGATGGTCTTGTACAGGTAGTGTCAGGCACTGTGAGGTCATGGATATCCAGGCCATTTTGTGTCTGGAGCTTCCCTCACACTTCTAATGACCATTCTCTTCCCAGGGCCGGGGGGAGATGGCCCAGTGGTTAAAGGTGCTTGCTTGCAAATATCTCTTCCCACTCCATCTGCCTTTCCCTCACCTGCTCTGTGCTCTGTGCCTTCCTGGACCCTGTAGACACCCAGGCTCAGGTGACCGAAGAGGGGCTTTGGAGAAGGACTCACACCTGAGAGGGAAGAAGACATTTTAGCCCAGGCGCACATGGAAACGAGCGGAAGGCCACTCTTTGTGGTGTGGCACGTACCACAAGGAAACCAGACCTGTGAGGGCTTCTGCTGCTCCCAGTTCCTCCCCAAGCCAGTTCTTCAAGGGCTCTGCCTCTTTTCCACGCCTCTCAGAGCCCCGCCCTCCCACTCCCAACCTCTCTGAAACCTCATCTTTTAAGGGCGCACGCCCCTGTGCCCCATCCCTTCCCCAGCCTCCTGGAACCCCAGACCCTTCTCTAGCCCTGCCCCTCACAGAGCCCTACCTCTCCCCGTCCCATTGGTCAGTCTCAGAACTGGGCGGAGCTGACAGGACTGATTTCCAGGAGGAAGGGCACTGGAAGGAAGAAATCAAAAGGATCCCAGGTATGGAGGGGGCAGGGACAGGGGATGATGGGAGGAGGAGGGAGCCCCAAGAAGGGCTTCCTGCAGCGCTGGAGTAGTCCATACCGCAGACCAGGACTTAGCCTCACCTCTGCCTCTACCCACTGCTTCCTCCCCAGCCCTCTGGTTCCTGTACCTCCGTCCCCATCCCGGCCTCCCAGATCCCAGCAAGATGGCTTAAAAGCAAGCTGAAGCCAGGCTTGGTGGCGCACGCCTTTAATCCCAGCACTCAGGAGGCAGAGGTAGGAGGATCGCTGTGAGTTCGAGGCCACCCTGAGACTACAGAGTGAATTCCAGGTCAGCCTGGGCTAGAGCGAGACCCTCCCTCGAAAAACAACAACAACAACAACAACAACAAAGACACATCAAAATAAAAGAGAGACTGATTGACACGGGGAGGGGATATGATGGAGAACAGAGTTTCAAAGGGGAAAGTGGGGGGAGGGAGGGCATTACCATGGCATATTTTTTATAATCATGGAAGTTGTTAATAAGAAAAAAAAGATTGAAGAAAGAAAAAGGGCTGATCTGCAATTCCGGCATGCAGGAGGCTTTGGCAGGAGGGTCCAGCCTGTGCCACACACGAGCCCCTGTGTCAAAACAAAAACCAAAAGTCAATAAAATGGAAATGGGTGTGGTGGCACTCACCTGTAATTCCAGTACCAGGAAGGTTGAGGCAGCAGGATTGCTTCAAGTGTGAGGTCAGTTTGGGTTGTTTGGTGAAATCCTGTATCAGAAAAATAAACAAGGGCTGGAGGGATGGCTTGGTGGTGAAGGTATTTCCCTGTGAAGCCTAAGGACCCAAGTTAGACTCCCTAGTACCCATGTAAACCAGATGCACAAGATGGCCACATGTGTCTGGAGTGCATTTGCAGCAGTTGGAGGCCCTGGCACACCCATTCTCTCCCTTCCCTCTCTTTGCCTCTTTCTCTCTCTCAAATAAAAATAAATAAGATGAACTTTAGCATACAGTTTTCTTTCCCAACCCCTTCAAGAACCTTTCCTTGCACTTGGAATCCATCCATACCCTTCCCAGAAGCCCACAGGGAGGTAGGAGGCGAGTTGGGGGCCCAGAGTCTTCTGCTACTCTCTGGCCCCAGTCATCATGGCCACTTGTCCTCAAACAACAATACACATTCCCGCCTCAGGGCCTTTGCACGGGCAGCTCCTCCATCCAGCATCGAGGGCCCCTGCCCCTTTCATGTCCGCTTCTTGCCATTGGGCCCATGTCCGTGTCACCTCTACCAAGTGTCCTTCCTGAGCCTTCCAACCCCACCCTGCCTGGAGGCAGCTTCTCACTGTTACCTGTCCTAACACTGGTACTTTGAATCCTCTACTTTAAAATTTTTAGTTTACAAAGAGCAAGCAAGAGAGAGACAGACTCACAGAGAGAGAATTGGCACACCAGGGCCTCAAGCCACTGAAATCGAATCCCAGACGCTTGTGCCACCTAGTGGGTATATGAGACCTTGCACTTGCCTCACCTTTGTGCGTTTGGCTTATGTGGGATCTGGAGAGTTGAACCTGGGTCCTTAAGCTTCACAGGCAAGCGCCTTAACCGCTAAGCCATCTCTCTATCCCTGAGTCCTCTTCCTTTCTACCTTCTTGTTTGTCAGATGTGAGGGTAGAGGAGCAGTTCATGGGTCCTCTGCTGTGTGGGCACAGATGCCGAGTCACCACTGGGACCCTGTGAGCTCCACTGCAGATGGTGTGTTCAGGGAAGACACTGAAAGATTGCCTGTGGGCCACTGTCCCCCAGGGAATAAGTGACACAGAATTATGAGGAGAAACCAGAAAGCAGCCACTGAGCTTGGTGACACACAGGCGGTGTCACCTGCAGCTTACATAGGGTCTTTCTGGCTCTGAGGACTCTTGAGATGGGATAAGGTGGGAGTGGCTGGGTGGGTGAGGGTGGTGGGGCAGCCGTCACTCTTGGGTTGGGGTCAGGATTGCTGGTGACCAGAACCAGGGTACCTGAGGTCCACTGGTTGGAAGTAATGAGACTTCAGGGCCACTAAGAGGAAGGCCAAGCAGGAGCCAAGGAGAGGTGTACCTGTGGGCTAGAGGAGGCAGGGAATCTAGGAAGGTGGAGGCTGGCTGGCCATATGGTCACAGTTGAATACTGAATAGACCGCCAAGTTGAACCAGTCCCCAGCGCAGAGCTGGAGGGACCCAAAGCTGCGGGTCACAGGCCTGAGCTAAGGCCCGGTCCAACTGAGGATCAGCCAGCACACAGGTGACAGCCAGAGCTCAGGGGAGGGATGTGAGGCCTGGGTGGGTGGAGGAGCTTGTTCCCTTGGGGGTGTGGACAGAGCCAGAGGTATGGTCGCCTGCACCCAGCTATGGGAGACGCAGGGCCCAGGGGGCAGGGCGAGGCATTAGCATTCCACACAGCTCTCCACAACACCCAATTCTCCAGCTGGGTGCCTTAGCAGGATCTTTGTGCCTTCTACCACGGCCAGTTAATTGACGGGGAGAGGAGGCTGCTTGGTCTGCGAAGGAGGGGGAGCAGGGCTGGAATAGGGGAGAGTTAGAGGAGGAGAGGAGAAGGGAAACAGGGAGGTGGAGGTGGATTCTGGACAGTGGTGACTGAAGTGGGGAAGCTTGGCAGGGTGACACAGCTAGAAGAGAGTCAAGAAATGTCACCCCTCATTCCAAAGAGGAGCCGGGCCCACGGAGACGCAACCATCTGCCTGGGGACACGCAGTCCAGGCTGCCAGGCAGGATCAGGCAGGTGGGTTCCCTGACTCCTGGCCAGGAGAGAGAGAGAGAGAGAAAGGGAAGGGAGCTCTGGGGGGGTTCTGTCTTCAGACCTCTTGGGTCACTGGGCCAACCCCACGTGCCATCCTGCCTGAACACGATCTGTGGATGATTGTGGTGGACGCTGTGTCACCTCCTCCCACAGGTGCTGGCTGGAGTCGTTAGTGCTAATGACCAGACTGGGGGGTCACATCCTCAGCACAGGTGGGGTGTTGGGAATGGATTGGTCGGTGGTCTAGAGAGGGAGCTGAGGTGGGGAGTTGCTGCAATCACGCTTCGTCACGGCACGGAAAAGGGTGGCAGAGCAGAAGCTGGGCATCACATCCTGTTACCAACAGCTGGGCACTGCAGCAAGAGTGAGTCAGTTCCGACAAGGAAGGGCTGGCTGTAAGATAACACTCCAAAGCCTGTCCCCAGCAGCACACCTCTTCCTGCAAGGCTCCGTCTCCCGCACTGCCTCTGGCTGGAGGCCAAGTGTTCAAAACACACGAGGCTATGGGGGACATCTCATTTAAACTGCTATAGGGGCTGGAGAGATGGCTTAGCGGTTAAGCGCTTGCCTGTGAAGCCTAAAGACCCCACTTGGAGGCTCCATTCCCCAGGACCCACGTAAGCCAGATGCACAAGGGGCACATGCATCTGGAGTTTGTTTGCAGTGGCTGGAGGCCCTGGCACTCCCATTCATTCTCTCTCTCTCTCTCTCTCCCCCCATATATATATATCTGCCTCTTTCTCTCTGTGTCACTCTCAAATAAATAAATAAATAAAAATAAACAAAAAAATTTAAAACTGCTATGGAAGAGAGAAGGGAGGAAGCAGGGAGAGGCAGGGCCGGCCTCCTCAGCAATGAGAGGGTGCTGTGGGCATGGGCGCCCAGCCTCCTCTCACCCCTCAGAGCTGCCGTGTTCCCTGAAGCCGCTCACTCGCTGAGCCGCGTGCTGCGTGACAAGGGGGAACCTCCTCTGGTCTGCAAACTCAAGTGACAGAACTGTAACTGGTGCACAGGAATGAAGACCACCGGGTTCTTCCCACGTGGGGACTTCGCTATAACTTTAGGTGTCCTTTGGCCGCTGTCCCCAGGACACCAGTCTCTGCCACCTGGGGGGAAGGAGTCCTTCCTCCACAAGGGCACCACTGGGTGTCATGTCCATCCTGAGAGAATCCTCTTCAGCCCAGGGCCTGCTGTTCCCATCACCCACCAGGTCCTGCCTATGGGCACATATTGGGCACTGTACCTGGGCACCAGAAGCTGCACCCATTTAACTCTGCTATCCACAGGAAATATGGACTTCTGTAGTGGCCTCCTTGCCCAGGGACTAGCTGAAACCTTCATTTCCAGGAGCTGCACTCTGACGCAAGCTTCAAAGTTCTGTTCTGTTTAAAACTTAAGAGTTGGGCTGGACGGATGGCTTAGCAGTCAAGGCGTTCACCTGCAAAGACAAAGGACCAGGTTCGATTCCCCAGGACCCATGTTAGCCAGATGCACAAGGGGCACATGTGTCTGGAGTTCGTTTACAGTGGCTGGAGGCCCTGGCACACCCATTCTCTCATTCTCTCTCTGTCAAATAAATAAATAAATAAATAAAAACAAAAAATAAAACTTAAGAGTTGACCAGGGGTGGAGGAACGCACCTTCTATCCCAGTTCTCAGGAGGCTGAGACAAGTGAGACAGATGCCCAGATGCCCAGGCTATAGAGAAAGTTCCAGGCCAGCGTGGGTATGGGGTGTGGCTCAGTGGCAGAGGCCCTGGGTTTCACACGCACATAAGTGAAAGCCGGGAGGTGGTGGGGCGTACCTGTAATCTCGGCGCTCGGGAGGCAAAGGCAGGAGGACTGCTGCCCAAGACCAGGCTAAGCAGGTCTGCACAGTGAGAGCCTGTCTCAAAACAAACAGGTAAATAAACAGCTGACTCTGCCTCCCCAGGAAGTATTCCCTGGAGACAGTGAGTGCAAGATCTGGGCTGGACAGGTATCAGTTGGTGGTGAGGGTAGGCATTGGTGCCCCTGCAGGCCAGAGGCCCGTCTGTGCCCCCAGATGTCGGGGGGGGGGGCTGTGCCATTCCCTTGAGTGACTCTGGGAGAGAACAGGGTCCCCATGCTGAGATATGTGGGTTCAGGATGCTGTGGAGGCTGGGGTGGGGGTGGGCAGGGCCTGGGACCTCAGGAACTCCTGGGTCTCCTTGAGAAGTAGGCCGGCTGTAGAGCCCCGCCAATGCAGAGGCCCCAAACTGGGGCAGGTGCAGGGAATCTGGGCCGAGGGCCTGGCTGGTCCCTAGGGCGATGCCTCGTGCTCCAGCAGCTCTACTGCCCGGGGTGGAGGAATCAGGTAAGCCTGTCGATTCACCCACCCGTCTGTCCGGAGACTCAAAGCATGTGAAGGCCTTTGCTGGCTCCAGGCTCAAGGCCCACATGGCCTGAGAGCAAGATGCAGAGGAGGCCGGGGTCTGGGTCCCGCCTCCCCGATGCCAGGACTCGGTCTCTTCCCTGTGTGTCATTGTTGCCCAGGAGATGCAGGTCCAGTCTCTGGGCACACGGTACCCCACAGGCTTAGTGATGCAATGTTCCCAGCATGAGTACAAAGAAGCCCATCAGAGGGAAAGGATTTAGCCAACGGGCTGAGAAGTGACCTGGACACCCGAGAGCCGGGGTCCTAGTCCCGAGCTGGCCTCACCTGCCCACAGGGCCCTCTTCTCGCCAACTCCTCCTTAAAGCCGCCAAGCAAACGTGATCCTGTCTCATGCCCTGGCCCAAAGAATGCACATGATCCCTAGGGCCAGTGGTGCTGTCAACACAGGGAGAGACCCGAAGTCTACAAGGAGTCAGAGACAGCCCCGGGGGTGTACAGTGCTGGTTAGCTGCAGGCAGGGGGACTGCAGAGGTTGTATTGAAGAAAGTTTAGGGCCTCTTGTGGCCACAGATCCAGGAATTGTGGGTTCCTGCCTTGGGATGTCAGACGTAATGAGTTTCCCAGGAGAATCTTCATAGATTTGCCTACGAATCGTCCAGGTACCAAAGAATGAATAGGACCACACACACACACACACAGGAACGCACACTGCCCAGCGGATAGCAACCTTGAGGAAGACCCAACTCCTCGAGTTCACATCTAGCATGGAGGGCACGGGCCCAGGTCCCGGCTGAGCAGCCGGCTGCTTCAGTCCGTCAGGGTAGCCGGGGCAGAAGTGATGTCGAGCGCACACACGTGATCCCACTGCGGGAGGGGAGGGTGACTCTGCCCTTGGGTGCCGCGTGCTATCATTGGCCGGCCTGCCGCAGGGAGCCCACAGATATTCTTTAGTGAAGGAAGCGATGGATCACGCACCGTTGCAGTGTAAGAAGCGGAGAGGACTTTTGGATAATGGCCCCCAGAAACAGTGGAGATGGGGTTGGCCTGAGAGCAATGCAACAGTGTGTGTGGGGGGAGGAGGCAGAGTCAGATGTGGGGTGAAGGTGGCCTTGTTACACTCTTTCCATGAGGGGACTGGTGAGAGGGTCGGGCACAGGTGCTGCACTGAGCTGTGTGAGGCGTATGTGTATGTGTGGATGTGCATGCATGTGTGCATGTGTGTGCATATGCATGTGTCACGTATGTGTTGTGTTGTGGTCACGTGAGTGCAGCGGTATGCATACGTGTACGTGTCTCTGTGTGTGCACATCCTGCGTGTGGCATGTAGCAGGTATTGCGTGTGTGTATGTTGTGTGTCTGCGTGTGTCAGCTGTCACAGCAGGACACTGCACACGGCCCACAGCCCCTGGCCGAGGGCAGAGCCGTTCTCTATTACCATGGTCTTCCACAGTGATTAAGTCTCCCAACTTTTCCTTTAACCATCATTTCTTCAAGATGAAAAAAAAAAAAAAACCAAATTGCATCTCCAAGCAGCTTGGAAATCGATTGCTTTCAAAATGAACTTTTGGAGAAGCGATTCCGAAGAGAAATAAGACAAGGAGGAAGGGAGGGGTTGTGGGTAGGGACAGAGAGGCTGCCTGGCCGCCAAGGGCCGGGGCGGGGGCGGGGGCGGAGGGGGCAGCAGGCACTAGGCCAGAGGAGCCTCCATCACAGCCTGGGTGGGAAGGGCAGGCCTTACCTCCCTCCACTTCGACCCCTTCGGCCACCACGACCTTTCCCTGCCATGCCCAGGAACATACAAAACACAGGCCGGAGCCCCTCCGGGGCGGGACTAGAACCCGCTCTGAACAGTAGGCCTGAAGCAGCGTGGCTGTCCTGTTTGGGGCGCGGGCGTTGCCCCCATCGTCTCGTTCCCACGTGGCCCTTGGTCAGTGCTACCAGCCGAGCTTCAGGAGGAAACCCACGCCCACACAGGTGAGTGGATGTTCTTCTCTTTCTTCCTCTCCTTTGTGTCATTTATTCATTTATTTATTCCTTAGATAAGGGCTCACCCTCTAGTCCAGGCTAGAACTTGTGGCAATCTTGCCTCAGCGTCCTAAGAGTGCCAGGATTACAAACAAGCATGTGTCGAAACATCTGACTCCTGGGAGAGAGTTCTGGGCACAAAGGCCCCCTGGTGAAAGGGACTGCGGGGTGCTCAGCACTGTTCCAGGGGACTTGGGCCGTGGGACAGGAGGCTGACCACGGACAAACTGTCACAGAGGAGGCGCTCTGTCCTCCAGGAAGCTGTGGAGGACAGGATAGCCCTCCACAGGGTACAGGTGGGGGCCTCGGTTTGCTGAGCACCTGCTGGATGCCTTGCCTTACCACAGACTGACTCGTGACCCCAGAGAGCTGCAGAAACTTACCTGGGGTCACACAGGAAGGAAACAGGCCAGCCTGGGTGCAAGCCTGCAGGCCTCCACACAGGACCACCTCACAGACAACATGAAGTGGGCTTCTGTGCTGGTTTGATTCACGTGTCCCCCATAAACTCAGGTGTTCTGAATGCTAGGTTCCCAGCTGATGGAGATTGGGAATTAGCGCCTCCTGGAGGCAGTGTATTGTTGGGGGCGGGCTTACGGGTGTTATAGCCAGTGTCCCCTTGCCAGTGTTTGGCACGCTCTCCTGTTGCTGTTGTCCACCTGATATTGGCCACGGGGTGATGTCCACCCTCTGCTCATGCCGTCGTTTCCCCCTGCCATTGTGGAGCTTCCCCTCGAGCCTGTAAGCCAAAATAACCCTCTTGGTTCGGCAACGCAAACCTGACTGCAAAGATGGTGGTCAGCTCCAGACAGGAAGGTGGTACGAACACAGTGGAGGGGACCAAAAGGCTACCTGGCAGAGCAAGTGGCATGTGCGACTCGCAGAGACTGTGTCCCTGGTACGAGGCGCAACAGCCAACCTCACGAGTGGTCACTGTGACGAGGAAATGGAGACTCTATCTCATGATCAAAGACACAGAGCACTGGGCTGGAGAGTATGGCTTAGCGGTTAAGCGCTTGCCTGTGAAGCCTAAGGACCCTGGTTCAAGGCTCAATTCCCCAGGACCCACGTTAGCCAGATGCACAAGGGGGCGCACGCATCTGGAGTTTGTTTGCAATGGCTGGAGGCCCTGGCGCACCCATTCTCTCTCTCTCTCTCTCTCTCTCTCACTCTCACTCTCACTCTTTCTCTCTCTGTCGCTCTAAGATAAATAAAAATAAACAAACAAACAAAAAAACCTCATGAATCTGTTAAAAAAAAAAGGACACAGAGCACTGCAGCGGGGATCCCATGGGGTTCAACCTGACTACCTGCCGTCCCACAGGGTAGGGTGCTGAGCTGGCCTCGCGCGGGGCTGGTGTGGGCAGGAGAGGACAGACTGCTGGAGGTCCCTCTGAGGAGTTGGCTTCTGGAAGCAACGGGCACCAGGAGTCTCCTTGAAGGGGTGGTTTGACCTTGTGGCCACAGTGGACCACAGCATGTCATAGTGAGTACAGAGGTGAGGGGCTTTGGGAGGAGGCTGTCGGAAGTGGGCTCCTGGGGGACCCTCAGGCACCGTCAGCAGTCTCTCCTGTCTGGCCCCGAGGTGGGAAAGCCATGGCTGATGTGACAGTCACAAGTCTCCTGGGCGCGTGAGGTGTGTGTGTGCGTGCGAGTGTGTGAGTTGTATCTGTGTAGATTTGTTATTCTGTATAAGATGCGTATGGATCGTGATTTGTGTGAGCCCATGAGCTGTGTATGTGTGTGTGTGTTTGTGTGTGTGAGGCAGCAGGCCTGGTGGCAGAGTGACTGTCACTCAGTGTCTGCACGGGGCAACACCAGCCGCGGTGCCGTCACTGGCTCTATCATAGGAGCTGAGCTGGACTCCTGGGTCTCCATCCCATGGGCAAGTGGACAGGTGGGGCTGCGAGTGCTGCTGGCCCCGCCCCTCCACTGCTGGGCCACAGCTCCTCCTGGACAGCCCAGGAGGTGGGCATGGGAGGGTAATGCCAGGGCAGTTGTGGCAGGGGTTTGGGGTTGGGAGTAGGGGACAGGAAGGGGGCAGGGGCTGCAGAAGGTGGGCACTGGGAGATCAGGACTGGAGCCAGCAGCTGCTGAGGCCGGGCAGAGGTGCCACTGAGAACTCTCCCACTTCCTGGCTGGCTCCAGCTCTGACTGGCAGCCATGGGCACTAAACATCGCACAACCGAGCTGCGGGAGTGCTGGGCACGGAGCAAGGCATCAGGAGGGGTGCGGCAGGGGCGAGGGGAGCTGGCCCAGGCGGGGGCCGCGAGGAGGCTGCAGAAACACTGCAGCTCGGGGCTGACCGAGGGCGGCCTGGAGGGGCATGCTGTCCTCGCAGCCCACCAAGAAATGGTCTGGCAGGCTGCCCATCTACAGGGGGAAACTGAGGCTTGGGAGGCCACGTGGTCCTGAAGCCAATCAATCCAAGCTGGGGCTCCGGTGCCCAGCACTGGGAGTACAATGGGAGGGTGTGGCGCAGACCCTTGGAGCTGAGGCCCCAACCTGACTCACCCTTGGGCAAGAAGGAAGGATGCCAGGAGGGCAGGAGAGCAAGCCGTCGTCTCCACCATGCTGCAGCCTCACTGTGTGTTCCTTCAAGCTCCTGAGCCCCGTGGGACTGAGCCTCTCTGCCTGCGAAGTGGAGGAGGCCTTGGGCCACCTGTCTCATCCCTGTCAGCTTTTGTGACTTGAACCTCGAGGGACTCACCTCACCAGTACTAATGGAAGGAAGGCTGAGGGGGCCCAGCTAAGCTGCCCCTTAGCTGCTGGGGTTTTGGGGCAACTCTCTAGCATTCTGTACCTCTGTTTCCCTTCTGCATCAGGAGCTTAAAGGGGCCTGTCTGGGCTAGAATGGCACTGGGTGAGCAGACACTGCGTCTCTCTACCATCCACACCACCCCCGTGCCTGCTCGCCAGGCTTCTAGAGCTGGGCAGGCGGGCGCAGGCTGATTCCATGCAAGGGCTCACTTTCCCTGCGTTGTGCAGGTGATAAACCTCACTACCAATAATCTCTTGTGACAAATCAGCAGTGAAACCCAGCAGCTCCCAAGCTCTGAAGAAATCGGAGTGGATTTCCGGAGGAGCCAGGTGGAAAAAACCCAGGGGCCCTGGGGTGGGGGTGGGACAGAGGGACAGACACATTCAGTGGAGCAGGGCTGATGGCACCCAAGGGGCAGGGGCCCCAGCCTCCTCATCACACCCCAGGGGCCTTTGCTTGCCTCCCTCTGCCTGGATGGCTCTTCCTTCCTCAGTCCTCCAGGCAGTGAAAGTTATGCTCTAAGGGTGGAAGGAGGTATGTCTGGCCTTAGGACCGGGAAGAGGTAAGGATGAAACTAGATATGTCTGGCCTTAGAACCAGGAAGGGGAACAGTAGAGGGGTCCATCTTGATAAGGCCCACAATGCCTGGGGGAGGAGGACTATAGGCGGGGCTACATGGGGCCATGGGAGGCTAAGGAAGGAAAGCTATCTCACTGCCTCTGCTCTGGGCCTCTTCAGCACTGGGCTTGCAGGGAAGGCCTGGCCAGCCTCCCAGCATCTAAGTCCTCACCCTGCCTTGGGGGAAGGTGTGAAGAGTGCTGGGTGGTCATAGGTCCTCGCTTGCAAAGCCTGATGGCCTAGGTCAAGCCAGATGCACAAAGTCACCCATGTGTCTGGAGTTTGTCTGTGGCCACAAGAGGCCCTGGTGCTCCCATAGTCACACACTCTCTCTCTGTGTCTCAAATAAATAATCAGGGCCTGAGAGATGGCTTCATGGTTAAGGCACTTGCCTGCGAAGCCTAAGGACCCATGTTCGATTCTCCAGGTCCCACATGAACCAGACGCACAAGGTGAGGCAAGCGCACGAGGTCGCACATGCCCACTAGGTGGCGCACGCATCTGGAGTGTGATTGCAGTGGCTGGAGGCCCTGGCGCACCAATTGTCTCTCTCTCTCATTAAAATAATTAAAAAATTTAAAAATACAACTTAATTAAATTTTTCTAAAAGTGCTAGAAGCTGGACGAGGTGAGGGTGGGGCAACAGCACAGGTACCGTGTCCCAGACAGTAGAAGATGCTGAACCCCTTAACCTCCTGGGGCTCCACATTCACCCCGGCTGCAGCCTCAGTGGGGGAGGGGGCAGCCTATCAAGGCCTCCTCCACCAGCCTTTCCCCATAACCCCACAGATCCCTGGGTGCTCTGTTTCTACCCATGTGGCTGCTCAGCACTGGTGGTTGGGCCAGAGTTCTCGCTCCTCACCATTGTCTGTCTGTCTGTCTGTCTGTCTGTCTCTCTCTGGCTTCAGGTTCCTCACAGATGCCACTATTTCAAAGTTCCCACCCAGGTCCCTCTCAGTTGGGAGGCCTTGGCTATGTCTCCTTGTTGTGGCTTTGCCCTCCTGTACAGTGGGGTTCACCCCCATGATTCTAGTCCTCAGGGTCCCCATACCTGCCGAGGCTCCTGAGAACCAGCGGGTGCTCTTGCATTTCTGCCGGGCACACAGGTGGCAATCTTCAGACTCTGGGCACCTCTCAGCCCACCTGCCCCCCTTGCTGCCTTCAGCCTTCAGCTGTCTGTGTAGGAAGGCTGGGCGGCCCTACATTCTGCCCCTGCGGGGTTTCCTCTTGCGCTCTCCAGGTTAACTGCAGCAGCTCAACAGGATGTCTGGCTTTGTGGGAGTCACCGCCCGGCTTGGCTTCTCAGGGTGGCCATGAAGGAGAGGGACAGAGGTATTTATTTGCCAACGAAGGGCATTTAGGGTGGTAGGGTGTTGGCAAGGTGGAGCGTTTCCAGGATGGCTCTGGAACAGGGGCTGGTGGCTCAGTATGGCAGAGGCCCAGCAGGGGGCAGGTTCCAGGCTCTTTCTCAGTGGTCTAGACCATGTGACTATAGGCCCTCACTGAGCCTCTTGGGCCTCAGTCTCCGCTTTTGGAAAGCAGCCTCCTGAGGGAAAGGAGGAACTTCACTGATTACAAGTGGCTGTGATGAGAAGGTAGGGTCCCCCGGGCATCACTCTGGTGTCACACTGGGTCCTGCTTCTCTTCTGTCCTGCTTGAGCCCAGGTGGCCCCAGGAAAAACAAAGGCCAAGAGCGCGGTGGCTGTACCATCCCTGTCCAGTCACGGTCAGAGGCTCGGCCTCATGCCCTGCCCTTCCCTGCTGTGATCAGTGAGGCAGCCAGCCACGGGGTGGGGGCAGAACTGTGTGTGTGTGTGTTAAATTGTAATAAAATATACATATTGTGGGCTGAGGAGACTGCTCAGAAGTTAAAGGCACTTGCTTGCAAAGCCTGCTGGCCCAGGTTCGACTCCCCAGTGCCCACGTAAAGGCAGATACACAAAGTGGCGCACGTGTCTAGAGTTCGTTTGCACTAGCGAGAGGACCTGAGGTGCCCATTCTCTCTCACACATATAAATGAATAAATAAATTAATTAATAAAGGGTTGGAGAGATTGCTTAGTGGTTAAGGTGCTTGCCTGCAAAGCCAAAGGACCCCGGTTTGATTCCCCATGACCCGCGTAAGCCAGATGCACAAGGGGGCGCATGTGTCTGGAGTTCGTTTGCAGTGGCTGGAGGCCCTGGGGCACCCATTCTCTCTCTCTCTCTTTCTTTCTCTGCCTCTCTCTCCCTCAAATAAACAAATAAATAAAAATAAAAAATATTTAAAAATCAAAAAAAGAGACCTGAGACTCTATCTGCGATCACCTATCTATCGCCATACACATTATTGCCCCTTTAACATTTTCAGTGTACATGTGAGTGGTATGAAATATACTCACCACGTTGGCCACTATCAGCGTGTCCATTTCCAGAGCTGGACCATGACTCCTCGCTGAGCCCGCCCAGCTCTGTGACTGACCACACTTCTACTTGATCTCCACACACCTCACACAAGTGGAGTCGGGACTGTTTGTTTTTTGGTGTCTGGCTTATGTCGCTCAACATGATATCCTTAAAAAGTTATTTATTCGCAAGTAGAGAGAGAGAATGAGAATGGGCGCTCCAGGGCAGAATGTCACTACAAATCAACTTCAGACACATGGGCCACTTTGTGCATCTGGCTTTATGTGGGTACTGAGGAACTGAACCCAGGCCTTCAGGCTTTGCAAGCAAGTGCCTTTAACCACTGAACCATCTCTCCAGCCCTGCATGATCTCTGTTTTTATTTATTTATTTTTCATTTATTTATTTGTGAGAGAGAAGGAGAAAGAGGCATATAGAGAAAGGGCACATCAGGGCTTCCAGCCACTGCAAATGAACTCCAGATGCGTGCGCCCCCTTGTGCATCTGGCTTACATGGGTCCTGGGGAATAGAACCTGGGTCCTTTGGCTTTACAGGCAAGCACCTTAACGGCTAGGCCATCTCTCCAGCCCCCAGCATGATCTCTTTTAACAGATGGGTAAGCTGAGACTGAGAGACTCTGGGTCTTCCCTGAGCAGTGTGTTCTCTCCCCTCTCCCTTGCGCATTGTCTCGGCTGTGATCCCTCATGTCTGTCAATACCCCATCTTGCTGAGCAAGAGATAGAGACAGGGGTCTGAGAGGACTCAAAATCCCGTGTTCACACCTTGGAGGAACCACTGGGCCCTCCCCACCAGGATTCCTGTGACAGGCACCAGGGACTGCCATGCTTCTCTGCAGGTCCCTGGTGTCTCTTTCCCTGAGGCTGACCCCTGTGACCAGGCCCTGAGGGTTGCCCCAGGCTGTGCTGACATCACTCCTCCAGGGCTATTGTGGTTCAGGGAGGGGACAGGCTGGCAGTCAGCACCATGGATGGCCCAAGGGAGTGCCCAAGGCAAAAAAGAGGCTGATACAGCCCTGGCCTCCAGGTGACCCCCACTGCCTGACACAGTCCTCCCGCCCTGGCTGGGACTGAGTGTGTGCATCTGTGTGCCGGGGGGGGGGGGCCAAGGGCTGGGAAGCTGTTCGGACTTGACAAAGGCGTTTATTGTGCTGTCAACGTGAGCTTGGGGAATAGGCAAGTCAGGCGGGTGATGAGGGACAGGAGGCAAAAGGCTTGTCCTGGGCCTCCCTTCCCTCCGTTTAATGCAGAAGAGCTTTTGTCATCTGACCAAGAACGTGTGTCTATCCACATTCAGCTCCCGCCATCAGCTCCGTGACACCTCTTCGGATTCCTTCCTTCAGTGGGTGTCAAGGGCCCAGGGAGGCACTGCTCCGGGGTGTCACAGTGCAGGGCAGAGAGAGGCACGCGGCTTTCCTTTGAGTTCCCAAGCTGGGACTCCACAAAGCCAGTGGGCTACGCGTGAGGACAGACTGTGTGTGCACGGGGCTCTGAGGAGGGGGCACTGGGTGGGGAGGGCGCTGTCCCCAGAAGCCGCTCTCTGGGCTGCAGGGGCACCTTCCGGGCAGAAGGAACGGCTGGACCAGAGGTGCAAAGGCAGAACCTAGGAAAGTTCAGGCAGAGGTGGGGTTCACACCAGGCAACGGTACTCAACACAGTGGTTCCCAACACACAGGGTCACAGAACACTGCGCAAACAGGCGACAGAGCAGGGGACTTTCACCAGATCTCCTCCCCGGGGGGCAGATAAGGAGACCCCGGCCCCCCTAGTGCACGTCTGAGGGCCCAGCTTCCCCCACTCTCAACCCTGCAGGAAGTCAGTAAGGTGGGGAGGCGCAGCTCTGCTGTGAGCTGGTGTTTTTGGGGGCTGAACAGGCCTGTCCTGTCCATTCCAGGGACAGCAGGAGGGCTGATCTCCCCTGGCTGCCCCAGGCCACTCTGAGCATAGCCTGGCTCCTGACCTGGGGCCTTGTTGTCACTGCTGTGGCCTTCAGGGGGTCTCTGGCCTGTAGGTCTTCTGCTAGGGGCTGAGCTGGCACTGTGAAGGGGCAGTGCTTTTCCAAAGGCCAGCATGCAGGCACTTTCCATTCTAGCATAGGGAGGTAGGCTGACATGGGGGAAGACGGGCCTTTGAAGCAGCTGAGCCCCCGAGGCCAGGAGGGCATCATACAGGGGAACTGGGACTCGCTGGGCTGGCATGGTGACAGGTGTCCTGTAGATGGGATTGGGTCAGGATGTCCAAGCGGGGTCAGGTGTTAGGCCCTGAATGCCAAGCTTGAACCATGTGACTTGAAGCTCAAGGCTGAGAGCCACGGAGTTCCTGGCAGTGCCATGTCGTTAGTCTGTGGGTTCTGGGGGCGGCGCCTCCTTTGTGAGCCTGGAGCAGGTGAGCGGCAGTCAGCCCGGACCCTGGGGACGGCTCAGGCCCCAGACTTGGTGAGATGCTCAGTGAAAGCCTGGTGTACTGGGTGTTCCTGACACCCCAGCTGCTCCTGCTGGCGGCTTCCGGAGCCACAGCGGTCCTGACAGATGTCATGAAAGGAACACTGGAGGGCTCGGAAGTGGCCCCTGCCCACCTTCATCAGGGAGGGGACTGAGCAGGAGCCCCTGGGGTCTCAGCGGCTCCTTGGACAGTCTTTCTGGGGTCACTGTAGTGACCACACACCCTTCCCTGGCACACCACTCCTTACCTGAAGTCATGGGAAATGCCAAAGGTGGGATTTGGCCTCACCCTGTCCTGCCCAGAGGCCACCCCTGGCACTCTCGGGATGGTGGCAGGCACGTCTTGGGGGACATTCTGGACAAGATCAGGAAGGGAGCATGGGGGTGACAACACAGAGGAGAGGGGAGCAGGCCCGGCTGTGCAGTGTGTGATGGGTCCTGGGTGCGCCGGGGCCTATGCAGTGCAGAAGGGGTTTTGGGGATCTGTGGCAGCCCTGCCTTTGTGATCCCCTCACCACAACCCAGCAAAGATTAACTTGGACCCCTGCAAGCCATGCAGGGGGATCCTCAGAGCTGGGCTGCGAAACCCTTTCCCGAGTGGGTCACAAGTGACCAGTGGTAGGTTCAGCTGTCTCCAGCCCTGGCCTCCTCAAAGCTCAGCTCAGCCTGTGTCCTGCTGCAGGGGTCTGGGGGTCCAGGAGGGCTCCAGGAGGTGGGCAAGGGGGATGGAGAAGGCAGGCAGAGCCCCGCCAGGGAGAGGTGACGATCACAGCTCACAAGGAGGTTTGTGGGACGTCTGTGTCCTGTCATATACCACTTCTCCCTCGCTGAATTGCTACAACACCTTCCAGCTCCTCGTATTATTTTTAAAGTTTCGTTTTGTAAATGTTTGTGTTTATTTTGTTTATTCTTGGAATTACCGATGCATTTATGCATCCAATATTTAAAAGGTAAGTGTGTGCCATACGGGGACTGTTTTCCCCTCTCTTCCCCTGGGACCAGACTCCCTCTCCCAAGGCGGGCGGCTTTGCCAGCAACTCCCCCTCCTTCTGTTCCAAGGTGTCGGCAGCAGACGAGCAAACACTTGCATAGAAAAGCAAACATGCGCCCTTCCTCCCCTTTCCTCGCTTTTTAACCCATTAGAGGGCAGCCTTACACCGTCCCACCTTCCGCCGGGTTTCCCTACCTATTTCCTGTTTCACACCACTACTGAAGTCCAGAGAGGTTAAGTCTGCAGTCACACAGCCGGGTGGCGCCAGAGGGTGGCGCGCCATCTGGAAAATGGGTGCATAGCGGGGGGATGGGCAATGGGGGACCCGGAAGGAGAGCCACGTGACGCCAGGGCAGTGACTCCATCCATCCCACCCTGGTATGCTCTCCAGGCCCCCGCCCCGTGCCCTCCATCCTCCTGGAGATCCCTGCCCACACCCACTTAGCCACCCATCACTGAGCTTCCACGAGGCCCCCCCACTGCGCTGCTGGGGGGACGGGGGCGCACCCTCCGCGTACCCCAGAGGTCCAGAGCTCGGGCTCTGAGGACTCTGATCCCCCGCAGTGCCACGTCGGTCTGTGGGTCCGTGAGCCTGGAGCAGGTGAGCGGCAGTCAGCCAGGACCCTGGGGACGGCTCAGGTCCCAGACTTGGTGAGATGCCCAGTGAAAGCCTGGTGTACTGGGTGTTCCTGACACCCCAGCTGCTCGTGCTGGCGGCTTCCGGAGCCACAGTGGGCCTTGGACAGACGTCATGAAAGCCCTAGACCCCGTCCTCCCAGTTACGGGTGCCCAGGTTTCCACCTCTAACAGTTAGGGTTGTTCCTGAACTCCTGTCCCCCCCCCCCCCCAAGTGCCACTGTGCTGGGCCACTCTGTGGTCACCAGCTGCTGCTCTGACGCAGTCCAGAAGGGAAAGGCTGTTAGTCTCCATCTGGGCCCCTCACTTGCTGTGTGACTCTGGCGTAGGCACCTCTCTGGGTACACATGCCCACCTGTGGAAAGCAGGGTGGTTTCCAGACCCCGGATGTTAATCCATCATTTAAAGAGCCCCTTACCGGCTGCGGGGAGAGGGTTTCTTGCTTCAAAGCCTATCTGCCTGGTTTCAATTCCTCAACCTCCTACCGAAAGAAAGGTGTATGCAAATGCTATGCAAGTGTTTGGAGACTGGTGGCAGTAACAAGAGAGCCTGGTGCTCTTACACACACACACACACACACACACACACACGCACACAATAAGTAAATAAATAAACCCTTTAAAAGCTGCCTGTTCCTGACCCCTCCTTATACCTGATGTGAGCCAACACGCCACAGGGAATCTGTCTGTCCCAAGCCTTATTACGCCCGTGAAGGGACCTTTCACTTATGACTCCTTTAGACTCACCGGACAGATGGAAGACCCTGGAACCCAGGCAGGTGACATTTCAGAGCCAGTAGCTCACCAGCCTATCCCACCCCCAGCAGAGGAACCCTCCCCCTCCCCAGCCTCTTCCTCTGCTGGGTTCTAGTTTCACCCACTCCCTAGGGCTCAGACCATATATCTGGCTGTGTAGCCCAGGTTGGCCTGGAACTCATGGCAATCCTACTGCCTCAGGGCCCCCCCCCCCAAGTGCTGGATCACAGCTGTGCAGGGCCACTAGCAACTTCACAGCGTCTCTCAGGTGCTCCAGCCACGCTCCAAAGTGCCCTGACTTCAGGACTCTGGCAGGGGAGAAGTGGAGGTGTTGGGGGAGGGGTACAGCCGGTGGGGGGCACGGCCTCCTCCTCTACATCTCCTGGCTCCAGAGGAGGAATGGTTTCAGAGAGGAACTGATTGAAATGTACTTTTCGTTTTGGGGGAAATTAAAGCCTTCAATTTGAGAGTGTGGAGGCAATTAGCATTTAATCACAGGAGGTTCCAGGAGGAAGCGCGCCTTGGTTGGGGAGGGCCCCTGGCCTCGAGCTGATTAAGGTTCCTCTTCCTTCTGGGGTGCTGGGCTGGTCCTGCCCCTTCCCTGGGACAGATTAAAGTGTGATCTGATGTGTCCGTTTGTCTTGTGGAGGACGGAAGGAGGAGAGGAAATACGAGGGTAGCTGGGGTCCAGTTGCTCCTTGGTGTCCTATGGGATCTGCGGAGAGGAGTAGGGCGAGGGCGCTCCAGGGGGAAAGGCCTCAGGCTTCTTCCTTTAGGGATTGCCTTAGAAACCTCCCACATACGGGTCCAGATGCTGGCTCTGCCACTTACCAGCTGTGTGACCATGGGAAATCCCGGCTCTTCCAACCCGGTAGGAGACGGGGCTGGTGCAGGCTCTTCTAGGAACTCACCTGGGGAGAGAGGAAGCTGGGCCGGCTAGGGTGGGTGGAGCACCTGAACCTTGCCAAGCTGCCCTTGGGCTGAAGCGCCAGGTGGTTCACGGAGCCGTGCACTCCGGGTGCCTGCAGACAGGGCACCATACTGGGGCACTTGTAGGCCGAAGGTGACAGTTGCAACCATGGGCAGTGGAAGGAACCCTCTGCTTCCTGGGGAGCACGTCTAGCCTCTTCCATCTAGAAGCCTGTCACCATCCCCATGCTGGTCAGGTCCCCAGCACTCAGCACCTCATCAAACGGCCCTTCTGAAGTCCTTTGAGTGCTGGTGGGCAGGACTGGGTACAGCGGCATGCTGGGCAGCGGCGACACAAAGTGGCAGGCTCACGGCACAGTGCTGGCAGCAGCTAGGTAGACCTTGGGTGGCACTGTCCCACATTTCCAGCTGAAATTTACACCTGAAATTTCCTTTGTCCCTGGCTGAATCCTGGTAGCATTCACCTTTTGCCTCCTCTCCCAAGGCAGGTGCCCTGGGCAGGCTCAGCTGAGTTTTGGGTCCTGATGGAGGCGGACCTGGGTGGGGACAGGTAGCTCCTGTCTTAGAGTACAGTGACACTGAGCCCAGTTCTCTCCATTCCTGGCTGTAGGAGGCAAGGGCAATTATCCCTATTTTCCATACCAAGAAACCGAGGCTCAGAGAGCTGTCCTAATTCACTGAGGCTCCTCAGTGAGGACCCGGTTATGGGTTTGGGGCTGACTTGAGCCTAGCGTCTATCCAGTTCTGCCAGCACTCCCAGAGGTGTGGGGGGTGGGGTGGGGGTGGGGGAGGAGGCTGCAGCTTGGGGGCTGGGGAGTAGGTAGGAGGAGGCAGGCTTACCCAGCATGGCTGACGGCCCCTAGTGGGCATGGCACAAATGCTCCTGGGGAATGCCAAGCTCAGATTTGGTGGGAGGGCGGGACTCCTCTGCTTCCCCTCTCCTTTCCCTGCCCACATCTCTCAGGTGCAGGAGGAGGGTTGGTGGGGGGTGTGGGGGGGGGGCTCAGGGAGAAGGCAGGAGTCCCTGACTCTACAGCTGGGGCTCGGCTTTCCCTCCTTCCCAATGGGTCACTCATGTTTGCTCTGAGGCACCGAGGTCTAGACTGTAAGGGGTGAGCCTCGTGCAAATCAGAGCGACTACTTGGTGAGGTCCCTTCGCCCCAAATAACACCCAGGGTTTGGGGCTGCAGACTGATGCTCTAGCGTACACCAGAGCCTCCCTCCTCACCTCCCTGCCCCGCCCCCAGAAGTTCTCGGTGAGGGACCTGCACAGCCAGGCCTGAGTGGGTGGGTAGGTGGTGGCGCTGGTTCTGCCAAGAAGTGTCTGCCTCTGATTCGTGGCTGGTTTCCATGGCGACCGATTGATTGCCCCAGCTGCAGACTCAAGGAGAATGAGCAATGGGCCTTTCTCCCAAGCTGGGCCCAGCGGGGACACCTACACCTTCTCGCTCAGGACCAGGGACCTTAGGGCACAGAGAGGCACTATTTGGCTCCTGCTGTGTGCACATGCGAGCTACCCATGGTGCTGGGGAGGGGGGTCTAGCATATATGAAGCCCCTACTGTGTGCAAATGAAGGCTCTAGGACTTGAACCTAGACCGGCCAAGTCCCAAGCCCTGGAGCTTCTCCATGACACTGAGAGGGAAGTGCTAGTAACAAGGGGCTCTGGGGGCGGGGCGGGGGGGGGGGAGAGTCCCTGCTGAGGGAGGCTGGGCTAGAGCCACGGAGAAGTTGGGGATGTGGCTTGTCTCAGAAGGTACATGAGGAGGGGAAAAGGTATTCAGGCAGGGTACTGGGGTAGCTGATGAGAACCCTCTGGGAAGGGATCTGCCCTCGGACTACAGGGACGGCTCCAGCAAGGAAGGACCTGCGATGTCTTCCGGGCGTATCAGCTCCACATTCAGTCTGGTTGTACGAGCTTCCTGAGCCACCTTGGCCCCTCGACCCCACCTCCTGTCCAGGCCTGGGCCTGGGGCTTCTAGTAGCCACCTTCCCGGGCCTGGCGAATCCCTCCTCCTCTCTGTTCACTGTAGTTCTACCTGTCCAGCAGGGAAGGTTGGCACTGGCACGGGGGGCGGGGGGGTTCCCAGGACCCTGGCACTGGTGATATGCTCCGTCTTTCTGCTCATGCCTGGCCCTTGGATTCCACTGTGTCCCCAACTCCTAAAACTCCCTCGTTCTCTCCCCTGGGCTGAGACACCTTACCTCTTCCCCTGTCTCCTTCCCTGCCCCTGGGGTAATACTGTAGAGGTCTTTGCCAGCTCTGGCCTCTGGGGACCTCAGTCTCTGTTGGGGTTGGCTGTGGCTCCTGCCCCAGTCCTGTCTCCATGTGAACTGGAGTCCTGGCTCCTGGTCTACTTCCTTCAGTGGAAGCCTCGGCCTCGTGTCTGGTTCCCAGATGGGGCTCTATAGGCCCGGGCCCTCATTGACATTCCGGCCACAGCCGCCTCAGTCCCAAACAGGCTGCGATCAGCAGTCGGGGGAGGTGAAGGAGAGGGGCCAAGAGGTTGGGCTGGGGTGGGAGTGGAGACCGTGGAGGGCTCTAGCTTGGCTGCCTAAGCCTCAGTTTGGGGTCTGTGTGGGACAGGCCAGCTCTGACCAGGCTGCAAATAGAGCCATGCATGCCAGGAATTTCAGACCACATTTCTGCTTTTCCCCACGAGGTGAGCGCTGCCCTAGGGGTAGTGAGGGCTAGCTCCGAGCAGACCCTGGCACGATTCTCCCTCTCTCCAGCCGTCCTCCCCAGTCTGTGTCCCTGCTTGCTGTCTTCTGAGGTGATTGATCCTTGGGGACTGTGGCATGGTTGGCCTTCGCTTCGGTTGCTTCTGGGGCTGGGCCTCCACGGGCACACACAGGAGGGGGGCTGTGAACAAATGGCGAACGGGGTAGGGGGGACCGATGCCGTGTCACAGAGGGCTTGAAGCCTTCTGTGACAAGAAATGGGGACCTCTGAAGGGTGTTGAGGGAGGGAGGGCAGGGAATCCTATTGGGATTGTCTTTTTTTTTTTTTTTTTTCTGGTTTTTCAAGGTAGGGTCTCACTCTAGTCCAGGCTGACCTGGAACTCACTATGTAGTCTCAGGGTGGCCTCGAGCTCATGGTGATCCACCTACCTCTGCCTCCCAAGTGCTGGGATTAAAGGCATGCGCCACCACGCCTGGCTTGGATTAAGTCTTTTTTAAAAAAGATTTTATTTATTTACTTGTTTATTTGAGAGAAAAGAGAACGGGCACGCCAGGACCTCCAGCCGCTACAAAAGAACTCTAGACACATGCGCCCCCATGTGCATCCGTCTTTACGCGGGTCCTAGGGAACCGAACCAGAGTCCTTAGGCTTTGCAGACAAGCACCTTGATGGTTAAACCATCATCATCATCATCATCTGTATTAATTCTATCCATATGTATTCTTTGTAATTTTTTTTTTCTGGCAGGATCTTGTTATTAGCCCAGGCTAGCTTTGATCTCACATCCTCATGAGTGTGCTGCTTGAAGGGCAAGCACCACCATGCCTACAGCCCGTTTACTGAGCACCTTGTTAAGTCTGGGCCATGTCTTTGCTGGGACTAGTGACTCAGAGATATCAGTCACAGTCCCGGTCCCCTGGGGACTCACAGCATCAGCAGAGAAGCTCATGCATAGTCAGAAGGGCACCGAGGCCCCACGGGTGCCAAGACAGCTTGGCATGTTGGGGGAGGGGAAGGCCGAGGAGAGATCTGGAGAGGTTTTCTAGTGTCGGGGTCTACTGTGAGGCTTGGGGGTAAGCAGCGTGCAGGCTGCGTGGGACTGGGTAGAGAGATGAGGACTCCTGGTCCGATGAACTGGGTGGGCAATCACCTCGGGGCCAGATCCACTTCCGGGAGGCAGGAGGGGCTAAGAGGACCGTTTGGGCCAGTGAAGGACAGCCAGTGTCACGCTGTGTGCTGGCTGAGGACGGTGGCCTCCAGAGGGAGGGCGATGAGGAGTCAGAAGGAGGAAGGAGGCGGGTCACCTGGCTTGTAGAGGGCAGGCTGAAAAGGAGACAGGGAGGGAGCACAGAGGCCTGGGAGAGAACGTGGAGGTGAGAACAGAGGGAACAGTGAAAAGGAAAGGTGGGCATGGGGAGATGGCCCGGTCAGTAGAGTGCTTGCTGAGCAAGCGTGAGGGCCTGCGTTCAGACCCCCAGAGCCCGTGTAAACTGCCAGGTGTGGTGGTGTGTGCCTGCACTCCAGCACTGGGGAGGGGGGGACGGGAGGATCCATAGGCTTGCTGGCTAAGTTGGTTTAGCTGAATTAGTGGACTCTAGCTTCAGTAAGAAACTCTATTCAAAAATTAAGGTAGGGTGCTGGAGAGATGGCTTAGTGGATAAGGTGCTTGCCTGCAAAGCCTACAGACCCAGGTTCGGTTCCCCAGTGCCCATGTAAGCCAAATGCACAAGGTGGCACATTCATCTGGAGTTCATTTGCAATGGCTGGAGGCCCTGGCGTGCCTATTCTCTATATATCTGTCTCTTTCTCCCTCTCAAATAAATAAAAAATATTTATATTATAAAAGTAGGAGCCGGGCGTGGTGGCACACGCCTTTAATCCCAGCACTTGGGAGGCAGAGGTAGGAGGTTCGTCATGAGTTCGAGGCCACCCTGAGACTCCATAGTGAATTCCAGGTCAGCTTGAGCTAGAGTGAGACCCTACCTCGGAAAACAAAACAAAAACAAACAAACAAAAAAAAAGTAGGTCTAGAGAGATGGCTTAGCGGTTAAGGCATTTGCCTGTGAAGCCTAAGGCCCCATGTTCCACTCTCCAGATCCCATGTAAGCCAGATGTACAAGGTGACGCAAGTGCACAAGGTTGCACATGCACACAAGCTGGTGCATACGTCTGGAGTTCGATTACAGTGGCTGGTGGCCCTGGTGTGCCAATTCCTTATGAGAGAGACAGTCTCATAAGGAAAAGTCCAATCAGTTGGGCTTGCCTCAAAAAAAAAAAAAAAAAATTAAGGTGGAACATGATTGAGAAAGACACTTGGTGTTGACCTCTGGCCTTTACACACATGTAATACCACACACACATACACATGCATACACATACATGCACAAGGAAATAAAGAAAAGCTGGCAAAGCACTTTCCCCATGTAGGAAATACTGTGTGCTCTGGCTGTTGCAGACAGAGCCAGGCAGGTGTGGGCACACACTGGGTAGGTGAGTGGGAGCTCCGTTGGTGAGCTTGGACTGAGGACAATTCGCGGGGGGGGGGGGGTAAGTGACGGCCACCTTAAACTGCCATCCCTGTGGCAGCGGTCAGGGTGAGGGAAGCAGCCAGGGAAGGTGTTTCCAGGGGAAAAGGACTCAGATGGCCCTTCCAGCTGTCTCTTTTATTTATTTATTTTTATTTTCATTTTTTTCGAGGTAGGGTCTCACTCTGGCCCAGGCTGACCTGGATTTCACTACGTAGTCTCAGGGTGGCCTCAAACTCATGGCGATCCTCCTACCTCTGCTTCCCGAGTGCTGGGGTTAAAGGCGTGCGCCACCACGTCCGGCTCCCAGCTGTCTCTTTTAACCTGCACTTACCAGTAATGCCATTTGTTCAGATGAGGAAACTGAGGCTCAGAGATGTCACCACCTATCCCAGTAGTGCGGGGCAGCAGCCAGTTTCTGGACAAGGCTAGACTGCCCATATTCTTGGCTTTAGGAGTCATACCATAGAAAAGCAGTGGGATACAGTGCCAGGAATGAATTGGTATGCCTGTATTTTAATGAAACTGGAGCTGGGGTGAAGCTTTGTGATAGAGTACCTGCCTATCACGTCTGAGGCCCAGGTTCCATCCCCTGACTGGCATTACACATCAACAACACAGAAAGTCAAACTTCATATAATTTTGTTTGTTTATTTTGAGGTAGGGTCTCAGACTAGCCCAGGCTGACCTGGAACTCACTCTGTAGTCCCAGGCTGGTCTTGAACTCACAGCGATCCTTGTACCTCTCTACCTTCTGAGTGCTGGGATTAAAGGAGTGTGCCACCACATCTGGCTCGAATTTCATGTAATTTTCACATGTCAGGAAATGTTACTTTTCTTTCCGTCAGAAAATATTCAAGGCCTGGGAGGTGGCTCAATGAATAAAGCACTTAGGGTGCAAGTGTGAAGACCACAGTTTGAATCCCCAGTACCCATGTAAATGTCAGCTGGGTGAGGTGGCCTGCCTGTCATCCCAGCACTTGGGATGCAGAGACAGGGGATCCCCTGGGCAAACTGGCTAGCTAGATTAGCTGAACTGATGGACTCTGGGTTCAACGGAAAGACTGGCTCAATACGGGAAGTAGAGAGCAATTGAGAAAGACACCAGAGTCAACCCCTGGCCTCCACCCACACATGCACACACATGCACGTGCACCTGCTGTGGTGGTTTGAATCAGATGTCCCCCGACACTCACGTGTTCTGAATGCCTGGTCTTCAGCTGGTAGAGGAGCCTTGCTGGAGGAGGTGTGTTGTTGGGGGCTGGCTTAGGGGTGTTATAGACAGCTCACCCAAGCCAGAGCTTGGCTCACTCTCCTGCTACTGTTTTCTACCTGCTGTGGCAGAGCTGATGCCCATCCTCTGCTCATGCCATACTTCCTCTGCCATCATGAAGCTTCCCCTCAAGACTGTAAGCCAAAAGAAATCCTTTCCTCCCATCAGCTGATTTTAGTCTGATGCTTTATCCCAGCAAAGAGAAGGAAACTACACCAGAAAATTGGTACCAGGAGTGGGGTCACTGTTACTAGTGGCCTGACTGTGTGGCTTTGGTCTTTTGGAACTGATCTGTGGGTAGAATGTGAAAGATTTGAAACTTTGGCCTAAGAGATGTCTTGGAGTGCTGTAAGCAGAGTTAAAAAAAATATTTTATTTATTTATTTAAGAGAGAGACAAAGGAAGAGGCAGAGAGAATGGGCACGCCAGGGCCTCCAGCCACTGCAAACAAACTCCAGACTCATGTGCTCCCTTGTGCATCTGGCTTATGTCTGTCCTGGGGAATCGAACAGGGGTCCTTAGGTTTGTCAGGCAAACACCTTAACCGCTAAGCCATTTCCCTAGCCCTGTAAGCAGAGTTTTGATGGGCCATTGTGGTCAGACTTGAGAGACCTAAATGCAGAAAGAACTATGGACTGCGTAGACTTGGTTTACGAGGAGAGAAAAGAGCTTTGTCTAGATTAGGCTAGAGGCGGTTTGTCTGAGAGCCCTGTGCTCTGCCCATGTCCTGAACTTGAGCAGGCCTAGGTTTACAAGAAATAGACTGCTATGAGCAGAAAGATGTGGAACAGGGAGAAATGAAGGTCCGGCTGGAGACTGCAGCCTGCTTCAGCTGCAATTTCTTGGGAGATTACCGCCAGTGAGACTGGGGAAGCTGTTCTGTACTGGAACACCAGGACGAATGCTTGTTCTTTTGGAATTAGGGGCCCTGAATGCTGAAGGAGTTTTCCTGTTCTCCAAAGTCAGCTTTATTCCCATGTGGATTAATAAATTTGGTAGTCCACCTGGTACGAGGGGGAGATAACAAATGCAGGAAAGAGATGGTCATTGGGTTTGCAACGTGGCTATTTGAAGATGACCCTAGGTAATGTGGAGCAGGGCCAGAGTCCCTGAACAGAGACCGTGGGGGTCGTGGCTTAGTTGGACCATGAGTTGAGACTCCAGGATTATTAAGATGCCAGTACTGTGGGGTGGCCGCCAAGGAGAGCTGCCGGCTCAGCAGGGATTGTTCCCCAGACTATGGGAGGTCCATCTGGAAGGATGGAATTGGAACCCCAGAGATTTTGTCACTGGTTACAGATGTTGGACTTAGAGCTACAGAATTTAATGTTTTCCCTGTTTGTTTTAGATCTTCCATTGGCTTAATCTTTCCTTATACCCAGTGCCATCTTTTACAGTGTGAACGTTTACTCTGTGCCACTGAGCGCTTTGGTTCTATAGGATCACAGTTAAGAGACCTTGAACTATGGGGATGTTTTGACAGCACTGGGATTGATAAAAGCTATAAAAACTTTTAAAGTTGAGCTGAGTGTACCACATTCTATATCATGGATGGTCACTAGTTTATTGGGGTCAGGGACAGAATGTGGTAGCTAAATCAGATGTCACCCATAAACTCATGTGTTCTGAACGCTTGATTCACAGCTAGTGGAAATTTGGGCATTAGAGCCTTGCTGGAGGAGGTGTATTGTTGGGGGAGGGTTAAGAAAGGTATAGCAGTCAGGTATGGTGGTGCACACCTTTAATCTCAGCACTCGGGAGGCAGAGGTAGGAGGATCGCTGAGAGTTCGAGGCCACCCTGAGACTACAGAGTGAATTCCAGGTCAGCCTGAACTAGAGTGAGACCCTACCTCAAAAAAAATAAAATAAAAATAAATCAAAAGAACGTTATACTAAGCTCCCCTTGGTAGACTTCAGCTCACTCGCTTGCTGCTGTTTCCACGTGCTATAGCAGAGGGGATGTCCAGCCTCTGCTCTAACACTTTCTCCCTGCCATCATGGAGCTTCCCCTCTAGACTGTAAGCCCAAATGAAAACTTTCCTCCCGCCAGCTACTTTAGGTCAAGCGCTTTGTCCCAGCGATGCGAAGATGACTACTACAACACCTGCACACGCATGCACCCACATGCACACACACAGGCACACACATACCACACACACAAACATCATCTTAAAAAGCTAAAACTAGGGCTAGAGAGATGGCTCAGCAGTTAAGGCGCTTACCTCAAAGCCTAATTACCTGGGTTCGATTCCCCAGTATCCACATAAAGCCAGATGCACAGTGTGGTGCATGCATTTGGAGTTTGTTTGAAGAGATTGGAGGCCCTGGGGTGTCCATTCTCTCTCTCCATCTCTCTCTCCTTGCAAATAAAATAAATCAAATATTTAAAACAAATTTTAAACTAAAATTTTCAAGCCAGGTGTGGTAGTGCACAGCTGTAATCGCAACACTCGGAGGCAGGAGGATTGCCATGAGTTTGAGGCCAACCTGGGCATAGGTAGTGAGAACCTGTCTCAGAACGATGACTTGGGAGCTGGAGACAAGAGGACTGGTCTGTAGAGACGTCCATACTAGCTCGAGCTACACTGTGAGACCCTGTGTCAACCCCCTACCGATTATAAAAATAAAAAAAATTTCAATAATAAGCTGGGTGTGGTGGCGCACACCTTTAATCCCAGCACTCAGGAGGCAGAGGTAGGAGGATCACTGTGCGTTTGAGGCCATCCTGAGACTACATAGTGAATTCCAGGTCACTTTGGGTACAGTGAGACCCTACCTTGAATCACTAAAAAAAAAAATTCAATACTATAAAAACAATGCTTGATTTCTGGTTTTTAGGCAGGATTTGGGACCCTCGGGCAAGGGTTCTGCAGACATCCATGGCTTCCAAAGCAGACCTGCTGTCCACAGTCTGGAACCCCCCCCCCCATGGACTTATCTGTCTCTGCCCACCTCTCATGGGACGTATGGGAGGCACCCCCACCCCGAGGACAACCGGCTCTGTCAGGAGGCACCCTGAGGACTGCTCATGCTGGCTCTGAATCCACTCCTGGTTGGGAATCTTCACCTTGCCTCTCCCCCAACTGGGAAAACCTGAACCCTCCCAGAGCCTCAGTTTCCCTCCTCCCACCGACACCTCCACACTGGCCTTCCTTAATGGTGAAAGGACGATCTCCTACTGTCTCCCAGCGGCCTCCCGTTGGTTTTTGAAAAGCTTTTTAAACCCCGAGGCTTTCTCTCTGGCACTGCAGGGAGCTTTCTGGGTGGGAGGCAGCGCTCCGCCCTCCCTGGATCTGTGGCCGATGATCAAAGATCTGCTGCCGAGCCGGCGGGAGGGCTGTGGGCGAAGCTCAGCCGGACCCCTGTGCCACACTGGGGAGATGAGAGAGTGGGGTTGTGGGTGGCTTCTTGTGGCCTGAGAGCCTGCACAGGGCTGGCAGGTATGGCAGCAGGGACTGGGGGTGCCTCTGAAGCCCCGAGGCGTGTGGGTTCATTTCCACTGAGCCCTGGGACTTGAGGCCCCAGGAGCAGTTACTTTCAGTTGTAACAGAGGAAAAGCCCATCACACTAGGACACCAAGCCCCGCGGAGCAGAACCTGGCGCAGTCGCTGCCGGTCTGTTGATACTCTCCGGCTGACTTGGGCTTCAGAGATCCTAAGAGGCTAGGCTCAGGCAGCATGGCTACTTCAACCGCCTTGTCTAAAGCTGTGGCCAGACCATTTTTGTTTGTTTTGACACATGCTCTCTAATGGCTTGGGCTAACCTGGAATTCACTACGTAGCTGAGAATGACCTTGAACTCCCGATTCTCCTGTGTCCGCCTCTCAGGTGGTTGGACTAGAGCCTTGCACTCTTACACTGGGGCATGGGGCTTGTTCTTAACAACTGTGTCTCCTGCCTATGGCTGGTGATGGGTGACAGGTCTGCCTGGGCCTCTCTAGAGGGGACCCTGCAAGTGGAGATAGAGAGAGAGAAAGAGAGAGAGAGAGAGAACAGGGCAGTGTATGGTGCAGAGCTGAGAATGGGAGTATTGGGTCCCAATTTCTGACTCAGCCTTCTATCATGACCAGAGGGTAAGCCTGGAGGACAACCCCTTCCACTGGCAACCATCAAGGGGCAGGAAGTCCCATCACTCAAGCCTTAATTCCTTCCTGTTTGTCACTTTCTGGAGAAAGGCATCAATCTGCCGTTGAAATTGCTGGAGGAAATAAAATGGGGAAACAGGTGAATCTGGCTGCTCTAGGCCAGAAAAATGACGTGAGGTGAGCACGTCTCCGCAGCCAACAGGAAGGCTGTGGGGGTCGGTGGCCTGGGCTGTCTACTGAGCAGGTGGGGAAGGGCAGATTGCAGGTAAACTGGGCAAAGGGTGGGAGCAGGTGACTCACTTGCTGAAGAGGAATTGTGCACGCCTAACCACCAAGTGGAAATAATTCATTCCTACTCGGCTCTGAAAGCCATGGAAATTTTAATAAATGCAATTCCACTCAAATGAACAAATATTTTAAAACACGAAGTTATTGAATCTGCCGCTGAATAACAATTGCCTGTCTTTAACAGCTCCTCACTCACCTGGGAGTCATCTCAAAGCGCTGCTCTGTGGGCATGCTCACCCTCACATTTGGGAGGGGAAACTGAGGCTAGGAAGCAGTTCCTCTCCTCCATGCTCTGTGACGGTTCATCTTGTCCACTTGATGGGGTTTAGAATCACCATGGAAACCAATCTCTGGGCATCTCTGTGAAGGATCTTCTAGATTGGGTTAATTGAGGTGGGAAGACCCACTTTAAAGGTGGTCAACGCCGTTCCACAAGACTGATATGAAAAAGAAGGCCAGCTGGGCAGTGGCAGTCACCCCTCTGCTTCCTGACCACGGATGCAGCGGGACCAGTTGCTTCTTGCTCCTGCCACCACGCCTTTGCCACCATGGGGACTGTCCCTTGAATTGAAAGCTGAAATAAGCCCTCCTCTCCTTAAACTGATTTTGGTCAGTTTTTTTTTTTTTTAATGCCCGGCTTATTTTTCTTTTCTTTTTTTTTCTTTTCTCTTCTTTTGTTTTTTAAAATATATTTTATTTGAGAAAGAGGTAGAGAGTGAGAGAAGAGAGAGAAGAGAGAATGGGCATGCCAGGGCCTCCAGCCACTGCAAACGAACTCCAGATGCATGCATCTGGCTTATGTGGGTCCTGGAGAATCGAACTGGGATGCTTTGGCTTTGCAGACAAATGCCTTAACCGCTAAGCCATCTCTCCAGCCCTTCTTTTGCTTTTCAAGGTAGAGTCTCACTCACTAGCCCAGGCTGACCTGGAATTTACTACAGAGTCTCAGGGTGGCCTTGAACTTACAGTGATCCTCCTACCTCTGCCTCCCGAGTGCTGGGATTAAAGGCGTGCGCCACCACGCCCGGCTTCTTTTGCAGTTTTTAAAAATATTTTATTTATTTATCTGCTCTCGAGAGAAAGCACCAGATGAGAGTATAGACGTGCCAGGCCCTCCAGCCACTGCAAATGAACTCCAGATGCATGAGCCACTTTGTGCATCTGGCTTAAGTGGGTCCTGGGGAATTGAACCTGGGTCCTTAGGCTTCCAGGGAAGTGCCTTAACCACTAAGCCATCTCTCCAGCCCTGTCAGGTATTTTATTTATTTATTTTTGTTTATTTATTTATTTGAGAGCAACAGACAGAGAGAAAGAGGCAGAGAGAGAGAGAGAATGGGCACTCCAGGGCCTCCAGCCACTGCAAATGAACTCCAGATGCATGCGCCCCCTTGTGCATCTGCCTAACGTGGGTGCTGGGGAAACGAGCCTCGAACCAGGGCCCTTAGGCTTCACAGGCAAGCACTTAACCGCTAAGCCATCTCTCCAGCCCTGTCAGATATTTTATCCCAGAGAAGAGAAGGTCACTAAGACACTCCCTTAGCTGTCAGGTTTCGTTGGTGTCTATAACTTCTAAGCCAGTCATTCTCCACTTGTAGTGAACTTGGCCTGGGCACAGGCTAGAAATGTGCATCGTAGGCCCCATTGAAACTCTCAGGCTGGCCTTGAACTCACAGTGATCCTCCTGCCTCTGCCTCCTTATTCTCTTGCCAGACAGGAGGTACTATGACACTTCTTCTCCCCCTTCAAAGTTTCAAATTAAGGTGTTCCCATGACATACTTTAGCTAATGAGATGTGAGGGGAACTGACGGTCATGTCTAAACAGCATTACACCTCTCAGCCTCGCCCCCAGATGCCTGTAATGAGCAGAGACCCCAGTTGGACTCCCAGCTGTCAGGCAGTGTGAGCACACACACCTCCTTATTGCATGGGATCAGGGTGATTTGTCACTGTGGCACACCAGAATCTGTCCTGACTCTTCCACTAGGACATAGGAATTCCATGGGAATAAGGCAGACACAGGCGGTGTTGCAGTCTGGTTCACTTTGCTGGCAGAAACCACCAAATCAAGAGCAGCTTGTGGGAAAAAGGTTTATTTTGGCTTACAGGCTCGAGGGGAAGCTCCACGATGGCAAGGGAAAATGATGGCATGAGCAGAGGGTGGATATCACCCCCTGGCCCACATAAGGTGGACAATAGCAACAGGAGAGTGTGCCAAATACTGGCATGGGGAAATTGGCTATAATACCCATAAGCCCGCCCCCAACAATGCACCACCTTCAGGAGGTGTTAATTCCCAAATCTCCATCAGCTGGGAACCTAGCATTCAGAACAACTAAATTTATGGGGGACACCTGAATCAAAGCACCTCATTCTTCCCCGGCCCCCATAACTGATATCCATACATGATATAAAATACAATGCATTCAGTCCAACTTTAAAAATCCCCATAGTTGTTATCAATTCCAATGATGTTCATACATCCCCATAATCCAAGGTCTTTTAATTGAGCCATAATACCAACACCCCCCCCAAAACCCATAATGGCACAGAATAAACATTCACACTGCAAAAGATGGCATTGGGCATAACAAAGAAATATTCAGCCAATACAAGATATAAAACAACCAGGGCAAACATCAAACTCTGTAGCTTCAAGTCCAACAACTCTAGTCAGTGACAAGTCTCCAAGTCTGATAATTCTAACCAGCAACAAGTCTCAGGCATTCCAATTCCACCCTTCCAGCTAGGTTACTCACAGTCCTGGTAAACTTCATCGGGGCCGGCAGCTCTCCTTGGCAGCCATCTCGTGGTCCCAGCATCTCCACCGGGTCTCCACTGCAACCCACGGTTCATCCTCATGGCCCCATGGGGTCTCCATGCAGGTGTCCAGCAAACCTGCTTCACACTGCCCATGGCCATTTCCAAAACACAAGACCATGTTGCAAATACAATGACCCTTTCTTTCCTGCATTTCTTATACTCCACAGTACCAAGTAGGGTGCCAATTTGTTAATCTGGGGGGGGGCAGACTTTCAAGAACAGGACACATTTTGAGCACCCAGGCCTCCTCAAAAGAGTCTACATTCTTCCTGTTGCCCCAGTGAAGGTCAGCTGGCCCAATCTCAAAGGTTATAATCTCTCAATTGCATCTGAATGGGCAGCAGTTCACCCAAAGATTTTTTTTTTCCTGTGCCATATCCCTCTGCTCACACCAGTTCATTTCTATGCAAAGCAACCCTGCACAACTTCTCAGGACACAGGTATAACAACAAGCTTCCTACACAAACTGCTGGCCCAATCCAAGCAAAGCTCTTTCTCACCCTCATAAGCCAGACCTCACAGTCCATAGTTCTTACTGCATTCAGGTCTTTCAACTCTGACCAGAATAGTCCATCAAGCTGTACTTACAGCACTGCAAGGCATCTCTGAGTCCAAGGTTTCAAATCCTTCCACATTCCTCTTGAAAATCAGCTCCAAAAGGCCAAAGCCACATAGTCAGGTATCTAGTAGCAATCCCACTCCTCAGTACCACTTTACTGTTGCAGACAGGTTCACATTGCTGGTAGAAATCACCCAACCAAGAGCAGCTTGTGGGAAAAAGAGGTTTATTTTGGCTTACAGACTCAAGGGAAAACTCCATGATGGCAGGGAAAACGATGGCATGAGCAGAGGGTGGACATCACCCCCTGGCCAACGTAAGGTGGACAACAGAAATAGAAGAGTGTGCCGGGCATGGTGGCGCACACCTTTAATCCCAGCACTCGGGAGGCAGAGGTAGGAGGATCACCATGAGTTCAAGGCCACCCTGAGACTACAGAGTTAATTCCAGGTCAGCCTGGACCAGAGTGAGACCCTACCTCGAAAAACAAAAAAAACAAACAAAAAAAAAATAGGAGAGTGTACCAAACAATGGCATGGGGAAACGGGCTATAACACCCATAAGCCCGCCCCCAACAATACACTTCCTTCAGAAGGCTTTAATTTCCAGTTGCCATCAGCTGGGAACCTAACATCCAGAACACCACAGGTGGCGAGGTCATACTTGACTCATAAAGCATGGGATGTGCTGCAGGTATTTTGAAATGTTTGCAATGGCAGGTAAACACACTTTTAAATTTAATTATATTGCTTAGTTTTCAGTAATGAGTATGTCTTATTTATTAGAGAGAGAAAGAGAGAGAGAGAGAGAGAGAGAGAGAGAGAGAGAGAATGAGTGCGCCAGGGCCTCTAGCCCCTGCAAATGAACTCTAGATGCATGTGCCACCTTGTGCATCTGGCTTACGTGGGCACTGGGGAATCGAACCTGTGCCTTAGGCTTTGCAGGCAAGCGCCTTAACCACTAAACCACCTCTCCAGCCTGAGTATGTCTTATTTTGAACAGGGATATTTTATTTAAAAATAATTTCTTTGCAGCAGAAGTGGGTCCTCTTTGCATTCTTAATATCATTACTTTTTTTATGTGTGTGCGAGACAGAATTGGTGCGCCAGGGCCTCAGCCACTGCAGTCAAACTCCAGATGCATGCACTACCTTGTGCACATATGCAACCTTGTGTGCTTGTATCACCTTGTGCATCTGGCCTACATGGGACCTGGAGAGTAGGACATGGGTCCTTAAGCGTCACAGGCAAGTGCCTTAACCACTAAGCCATCTCTTCAGTCCTATTATTACTTTAGAAAATATTTTATTTTTATTTATTTATTTATTTGTCAGAGAAAGAGGGAGGGAGGGAGGGAGGGAGAGAGAGAGAGAGAGAGAATGGGCACGCCAGGGCTTCCAACCACTACAAACAAACTCCAGATGCTTGTGTCCCCTGGGCATCTGGCTAACGTGGGTCCTGGAGAATTGAACCTGGGTCCTTTGGCTTTGCAGGCAAATGCCTTAACTGCTAAGCCATCCCTCCAGCCCCATGATTATTACTTTTTATACATGTATGGGCATGTGCTGTGTGTATGGATGTGGGTGTGCATGCACATGTATGTGGAGACCAGAGGTCAATGTTAGGGTGTCTTTCTCAGTTTCTCTCCATCTTATTTTTTTTTAAATATTTTACTTACTTTTTTGAGAGAGAGACAGAAAGAGAGGGAGAGAATAGGCACACCACTGCAAACTCCAGACTCGTGTGCCACCTTGTGTATCTGGCATAGCGGGTACTAGGAGTTGAACCTAGGTTTTATAGAATTGAACTGGGGAATTGAGCCTAGGCTTTACAGGCAAGTGCCTTAACTGCTAAACCATCTCTCCAGCCCTCCGTCTTATTTTTTGAGGCAGTGTCTCTGGCTTAACCTAGAGCTCACTGCTTCAGCTCAACTCATTAGCCAAAGAGTGTTGGGGATCCATGTGTCTCCACCTCCTCAGTGCTGGGATTAAAGGCTCATGCTACCATGCCCAGCATTTTACATGGGCTCTGGGGTTCTGAACTCAGGTCCTCATGGTTTTGCAGCAAGCACTTTACCCACTGAGCCACTGGCTCAGCCATCTGGGCTCTTATTCAGTGAGAGGAAGGAGGGAAAGAGTTAAGCTTTAGCGGGCTCTGAAGGTCACAGAGCTAATTCTCAGCTTCCTTGGAGCCTCTGCTTTTTGCTGAGGTCACGGTGACGAGCTCTCAGCCTTCACACCCTGAACGGGAGTGATATTGTCTCCCCGTGGGCTTCTGGGAGGATCTGATGAGTGTCCAGTAGATGGAGGGGTCTTCTCTGGTTTCCATGAGGAGCCTGTGGATTGGCTCTTTAACATCTGTGAGCTTCCGTTGCCTTTCTAAAGAAGATGGATGCCATCAGTGACGAAGATGTCCTTGGTGGCCGGGCCCCAGAGTAGATGGAGGGAAAGAGAAGGCCATGCTTTGCAGCAGCACAACATGAGCTGGCTCTTCCTTGAGGGCAGCCCCAGAGCCCCGCACTCTTTGCACCAGAAGCAGGTCATGAGACTGGGGGAGGGCAGGGGCAGAGTCTCCAGGAGGATCCGGGGCCTGGCATACCTGCTGCTCCAAAGCCTGCATCTAAAAGAAGCTCTAGGGATGGCAAACTCAGGGCAGGCTTCCTCCTGCTTCTAGAAGCTTCCTATGGTCTGTGGTACTTCTGTTCAGATCCCCTTCCACAGGAGAGCTCTTCTGGTTTATAACCGTAACCACAAGTGTCTGGTGAGGATGTGGAGGTAGGCCGGGCCCACCAAGGTCATTATCAATTCCCATGTCAGGCTTTGGGGCACCACTAAGGACTCATGAAGGCAGAGTGTTTGTTGAGGTTGGGAGTGGAGGGCTAGAGCCCAGGCTGCTCTGGAACAAGCGGTCGTGAGTCCGCTGGCCCCCCCCCCCCCGCTTCCTCGCTGGACTCTGGTGGTTACATCTGATCTTCAGGGTGACCACATGTCTCAGTCACTCTCTAATCCAGCATTCTAGCATTTCAGAAGGGTGACAAGCTTGTGACCCCTCATCAAAATCCTCCCAGACAAGTCACTTTTATTGCTGTGTGGGCACAGGCTCTTCTGGCTGAGTCCCAGTGAGACTGAGTTCCTCTGTGGCATTGAATAACTGTCCGTGCTTTGAAGAATGCAGGAGGTAGGAAGGCGGCATGCTGGCAGAGGTCCTGGCACAGCGGGTGCTCTGTGGTTGGCAGCCTGGGCCATGCCATTGATGTTGGGCAGGTGGGGAGGGAAGGGCTGTGTGGGTCACTGGAACACTCACTGGGTCTGCAGAAGCCCCAGAGTGGCCCTGGTTGTGGTGATGTACGCCCGTCACCCCAGCACTTGGGAGGCTGAAGCAGGAGGAATGCCCATGAGGTCTAGGCCAGGCTAGTCTACACAGTGAGTTCAAGGCCAGCCTGGGCAGCAGAGTGAGACCCTGTCTCAGAAACAAGCCCGATGTGGCGGCTTGAAGCTGAGGCGGAAGGATTGCTTTGAGTTTGAGGCTAGCCTGGGTTACACAGCAAGACTCTGTCTCAGAATACAGTGAGCTGGGGGACTGGGGAGGCGTCATCGATGAAGAGCACTTGATGCATAAGCATGAGGGGCTGAGTTCGATCCCCAGCAGCCGTGGAAAAAGCTGGGTGTGGCCACACCCTTCTGTAACCCCAGTCTTGAGGGCAGTGGAGACAGGAGGGTGGCTGGGGCTCGCTGGTCAGCTGGACTGACTGAAAAATGGCAGCTCCAGGGCTGGAGAGGTGGCTTAGCAATTAAGGCGCTTGTCTGCAAAGCCTAAGGATCCAGGTTTGATTCCCCAGGACCCACGTAAGCCAGATGCACAAGGTGGTGCACGCGCCTGCAGATTGTTTGCAGTGGCTGGACGCCCTGGCGTGCCAGTTCTCTCTCTATCTGCCTCTTCCTCTCTGCGTCTCTCTCTTAAACAAATAAATAATTAAAAAATGGCAGCTCCAGGCTCAGCGAGACAATATGGAAGAGCAATGGAGGACACTGATGCCCTGGGGCCTTGGCACGCGAGCGCGTGTGCACACACACACACACACGTGCATATGCTCTACATAGTGTTCATACACACCACACACTCGAACAGGCTGGATGTGGTGGGGTATGGCTGTGATTCTAGGACTTAGGAGACTGAGGCAGGACAATTAATTGCCCACGCGTTCTAGGCCGGCCTCGAGGCCACTCCCACTATAGCCACTGCCCTATTCTTCAAGTCAGGAGAAACCAGCGTGGGCTTAGCAGGGGCCAGGAGCTTCTGAGACCCCCCCCCAAAGTTTCTGCCTCTTCCTCGGGGCAGTCCTGGGGAGTCATGGGGAGAATGGAGGGACCAGGACTGCTGTCAGGAAGCCCCAGCCTCAGTGACAGCAGCTGAAGTCTGGAGATGGCTGAGTATCTGGCCCAGAGCCACGTGGCTGGCCACGAGGAAGTTGGGATTTGAACCCAGCTCTGCAGGCAGACACCAGCCCCAGCCCCAGCCTTTTTTTTTTTTTTTTTTGGCTGTGGTTTTTTTTTAAAATATTTTATTTATTTATTTGAGAGAGAGGAAAAGAGAAAGAGAGAATAGGCGTGCCAGGGCCTCCAGCCACTGCAAACGAACTCCAGACACGTGCGCCCTGCTTGTGCATCTGGCTTGCCTGGCTCCTGGGGAATCATTTGCAGGCAAACGCCTTAACCTCTAAGCCATTCCTTCAGCCCAGCCCCAGCCTTTTGCAATATGCTATTGGCCCGGGGAAGATGACAAATGCGAGGGGAGGGGTGGGTCTAGGAAGGAGAGAGGAGGGCTTTCTGACCAGCCAAGACCCTTGTTATCTAACTGGAGGTGACAGTGGCCATCCTGCAGCCCCTCCTACTCAGCATGACCCATCCATCTCCTGAGTGCGTCATGGGCCCTGTGTCAGGCTGCTGGGGGGAGACTGGAGGCTCCCCTGGTACCCGGGTTGTTGCCACCCAGCCCCTTGGCCTCCTTAATCCACCCTGAGAGACCACCCCCAAAGAGCCTGCCCCACCCCCACCACCCTGAGTCTGAGGTCTCCACCCTTGTCCTGCTGTGCCAGGAAAGGGTCCTCTCGTCCACTGCTCCTCCCTCCTCGCACATGTCCAGCCGCTGTCTGAGCTCCCCACACTTCCCAGAGCAGGCTCTCCATCTGGGACACCCTCCATCCAGTCTGCTCCCTCCTCTGTCCGAGGGGGCCTCTGACTTGCATGCAGATTTATCCACTTTGCTGGAACTGGGTTCTATAGAGGGAATATCTTCCACGCCTCGGCTCTGTGGAGCGTCTCCTGGAGAGCAGTTGGTGACTTTTGGGGTAGAGGAGGTGGCACTGAGCTGGAAGAAGCCAGTGAGATGAGAGGGGGGGAGGTGGGGTCTGGTCTGGTGAGGAATGAGCCCTCCCTGGTGGGTGTGGGTCCAGAGAGGGTTACTCAGTGGTGTAAGATTGCCCAGCGCTCCGGGGCAAAGGCCAGGCAGGATTTCAACCTGGCTCCAGTCTTCCTGCCGGAAGCTTCCTCCGGCAGTTATTCTAAGTGAGGTCTGCTGGACCGGGGCCCTGTGGGCCAGATTGGCTGGCCATACTCCTCTGGGAGGGAGGGGCTCGAGGCTGGCAGTGCCCTGGCGGGAGGAGGCCCGGCTTTGATTCTTTGTTGCTCACACTTGTGAACCCCTGGGGAACGCCTGAGTCATCGCTGAGCCGGCAAACATATTTAGCTCCTTTCATCGTCCCTAATAAATCAATTTCTCCGCGTCTCTCCTACCTGCTTCTGCCTGCCCCATCTCCTGTCATCTGACATCCGGGTGCTGGATGCCAGGCCTCACTAGGGGGAGTCTTTCAGGCCCCAGACACCTGGCAGTGGCCCTCTGCCCAGTCCTCTCCCTCCTCAGGACATTGTGGGTCAGGCGTGGCCCTCGCACACTGGGCTAGCCTCCATCCAGCCGATAAGGGTTCTGGACTCCTTCAGAGCCATCTACGGCCCGAGCTGCTGCGTGATGTTGGGATTACAGCATCCACATGCAGCTGAATCCTGCCACGCCTCCACCCCGACACCCTCTAGGCCTACTGGGACTTGTGTTTGGGGTCTAAGGGAGTCCCAGAAATGTCTTACTTTTCCCCTGTCTCTACTAGCCCCACTGGCTGGAGGACCCTGGCTCTCCTCCTGGCAAGCATTTCGTGACACCTCTTCCAAGAAGCCTCCCCAGATTGCCTCCCCCCGCACCCCAGTGAGTGGCCCCTTCTCCAATAGCCCCCATTTCCTTTGTCTCCAAGACAGTGTGCACACAGTCTACCTTGTGATAATAATGTGAAAATAATAATAGTGCAGCATGACAGTGCATTTCACACCAACTGAATTATTACCATGTTAGACATGGGAAATGTGAGGCCTAGAATGTTCAGGAAACTTGCTTAAGGCACAGAGAAGAGCTGATCTTGAACCCAGGCCTCTAGGCAGCTCCCACCACGTCTCTCTGCAGCCTCTCATAGTAAATGGCTTTGCAAAGACCAGCTCGTCTGTCTGCCAGGCTCCAGCCCAGGTCACGAGCTTCTGCCCGAGACCCCCCCTTGCCCGTGGACGTCTCCATGAAAGGTTTCCAGGAGGAAAACGCCATCCGGAGAACAGAGGCAGCCGGTTCTGGGACACACAGCCAGTCCGTGGGATTGCAAACTGTATTTACAGGAGGGGGCAGCTTGTTGTAGTCCACGGGGCTCTTGGGCTGCTCGAGCCCACAGGCTTGACCAGGTCGACCAGGTGCCCCTTCATCCACAATGCCCAAACCCGGTTCTGTGCTGGTCAGAGAACCAGGCTCTGTTGTCAACGGAAGTTCTCATCCATGTGTGGTGGGCTCCCTCTGCTGGCCAGAAGGAGAACTGCATAATGGTAGGAAGATGGGCAAGGGGACATCCTGGGGTTGAGGGAAGGAGATTATGGGCACCCTGAGTCCTGGGCCAACAGGTCACAGAGGGACATCCAAGCGGTGGAAGGTGAAGTGGCCTTTACCAGCATCTGTCTTCTCACAGTCTCGTAGCCGAGGCTCAGAGTTAACTTTACTCAAACCAACTTTATTTTTATTTTTTATTTTTTTTTTGAGACAGTCTCATTTAGCCCAGGCTGGTTTTGAAGTTACTATGCAGTTGAAAAATGATCTTGAACTTCTGATTCTCCTACCTCCACATCCAGGGAGCCAAGATTACACACATGCCGTGCATCATGACACCTGGTTTTATGTGGTGCCGGGAGTAGGCAAGCACTCTACCAATGGAACTGTATTCCTAGCCCCAAACCAACAATTATTATGCACCCACTGTATTCCAGGAGCCGGGCAGGTGCACAGACCAGCAGGAAGCCGACTGGAGATGTGCTCAGCCGTCTTCCCCCAGCCCAGCTGCCCGTGCCTCTCGGGCCAGCTCTGCACCGCACCCTGGGTTCCCTTGGCAACAGCTCTATGCCAGCCAGTCTCTAGCGCTAGATCTGAGCTCATTCTGAGGACATTGGAGGGAGCGTGGCACACAGCGGAAGCCCAATAAGCACAGGCCAAAGGGAGGGGGCTGTAGGGAGCGGGTTTAGGAAGGTAGGGAAGTGACTTGTGAGCCCAGGTAGGAGGGATCTGTTTTGTCCTGCCAGGGCCTGGAATAGAGCCAGATGCAACGGAGACCATAGGAAGGCTACCGAATCCAGCCCCGCAGGGATCCCTGGAGCCAGCCTGTGCTGACCTTCCTCCAGAGATGGGAGATCATTACCTATCTCTCATGGCAAGAGCTTTCTTACCTGTAGACAGTGCTACCTTCTGGAAAGTTCTTTTGCCTTTCCCTGAGTGTACCTGAACCAGCACGGTCCTGCCCCTGCCAGAGGAATCTGTCAGGAATCCAGCCTCCTAGGGACTTCTGTTCAAGGGTCCTGAGGAGGGGCCAGGCTCTGAGGCCCTGTGAGCGCCCACTCTTCCCTGACTACAAAAGGGACGAAGGTCAAGGGGCCAGGGAGGTGTCAGGGATTCCGTCACAGGACAGAGTACCATTCACTGGTGGGATTGTGAGATTTATTCTGGCTCCCGAGTGTCAAGACAAAGTAAATCACAGGTCTCCTCAGAGATGGGGGCGTGTGGGGGGGGAGGAGCCGAGGCCTGGGCAGGGAGGTCACGCAGCTGGTGTGTTCCAGAGGCCGACGAGAACCTCAGATTGTCCCGACCTCCAGCCCGGTGCTCCTTCCATGTCCCGCATGGACTCAGCTCACAGGAAGTCCCCAAGTGTCCACCGAGGGGTCCTCTCCGCAGATAGCCCTGACTCCCAGGTGCGTCTGTACTTCCAGACACTGGGTCTCACCCACTCCCGTGGTGCTTCTCACCCTGACTCCGTGGGAAGTGTGCAGGCACATGTGGTGGCCGGAGAGGACCAGGACAGCGGGGCCCTGTCATTCCCACTGGGGATTCGGGCTGGTGGTGGGCACAGGGGAGCCCCATTTCCTGCTGAGGAATTTTCCTTCCAGGGGCTCCCTGGGCTGGGGATGGGGGGGGGGTGACAAGGTTTTCAAAGAACAAGCCTCTTCCAGGTAGGACTTACGCTGGCTGGGGACAGAGCGCCCCCCGCTGTGTATAGGAAGCCAGGCCCACTCTGCCACACAGCTGGGGCGGGCCTCAGGGTGCTCCCGAAACCCACCCTCTAGGCCACCACCACCATGACTGGGGAGTTGTGGACAAGACACTGTCCCCGCAGGAGCCCAGTGTCACCTGGTGGCTCACCGTGGCCTCCAGGCAGCCCTCCAGGTGGGCAGAGCTTGCACGTTTGTCTAGCCCTCTCTTTATGGCCTTTCGGTTGTAGCTCAGTCATGCTCCAGTCTTGCCTGCCAAGGACGCTGCCACTGCCTTTAGGGTGCACTCTGCTCTCCGCACATTGACCCCCCCCCACAGGGGTGGGGCCTGCACCCTAGCTCCCTCCCTCCCTTCCAGGCCCATTGGTGTGGCTCAGTCACCTGCTGTCCCAGTCACAGCTGGAAGCCGGGATGACCGCAGGGCTGGCAGGACCAAGACGCTTCTAGTCCTAACACGACAGCTTTGTAAGAACCAGAGAGGGGCCTCACTCCAGAGGAGAGCCAGCAGTCAGGAGTGCAGCGTGAGGCTGTGCTCTCCCACGTGTGCCAATGCCTTCTCGGGCAGGGCGAGCCCAGCCCAATGTGACAGTGGATGTCTTGCAGGCACACCCCTGAGCAGGAGCAGGTATCTGGTCTAGGCGGGAAACCCCATGGTGTTTCTGCCACAGAGAGAGCCTGGGCCGGGGGGGTCCCGTGAGGAGACACAGGTAGCTGGGCTCGGGGCTGGCTCTTGCCTCTGCTCCGCACTAGGAGAGCAGTGGCCCAGGACAGGGCCTCACGGACTCTTCACGGTGACCGGTGCCAGGGACCTCCCCGTGGGCGGCGCGGCGTCCTCCCGGGCTCCTCCTCCCTCACACTCAGCTCCAGCAATGAAGGAGGGGGAGGCTGGTGCAGGTGCAGCAGGGTGGGACGTGGGTCTCTAGGTACCACAGGTCCCAAGAGGTCCCAGGACGCAGGGTCCCAGGAAGCTCACTGCTTGGTGGCGATCTTCTTCTTCCTCGCCGACAACAGGTCATAGAAGGGGACCCGGGTGATGCTGGCCCTGGGGTGGGGCCGGGGGGGGGGAGACAAGCTTTCAGGGCTGGCTGGATGCCAAGGGTGAGTCTTCCAGGCTTGTGCTGAGCGGGGAGGTGTTACCATGCGCTGCTGCAGGGGAAGGGATAGGGGATCCTAACAAGGACCGATCCAGGGAAACCCAGCCCTGCTAGCCCGTCCACCGTCCCATGGGCAGGCCCAGCTCTGCCCCTCATTGCTGTGGAGCCCTGGACAACACTCTGTCCTCCCTGGGCCTCTCTGAGTAAAAAGATTCTGCAAGACCCTGGGGACCCAGTGGCCCCTCTAGGTGATGTGTTTCATCTTTGCCTACGTCTCCCACTGGCTGGGCTTCTTCCAAGTACCAGCTACCAAGCAGGGACTCTCTCTGTAATTTGCTGGGGCGGCCCAACAAACCCCTTGAGGTTGGACTCTCCCTTCTGTAGCCCCGGGTCTGGCATGATGCCCGGCTTACAAGAACACGTCCGTGGAATGCGGGTGACAGGGACTGGCAGGCCACAGACAGGAGGGACATCCCGGAGTTGGCCGCTTCGCAGACAAGGAAAGACGGATCTCCAAGAAGCAAGCAAGGCTTTGTGGAGGGCGACAGGAGCTGCCCTGAGCCCCAGCTACCCCCTTACCGGATAGCCTCTATCCACTGGTCGCGCTCCTCCGCGCTGGGGGCCGAGATGCGGTAGGACTCGTGCTTGCCCTCCACCACCTTGCCGTCCCCGGCTGTCTTGCAACCCTTTATCTTCTGGCCCCGGCAGCCGGGGTGGTAGAGTTCCAGGCAGAACTGGGGGGAGGTGCCAGGTGAGGGCGAGGTGGCAGGAATGGGGCATGCTGGGCTGACTCTCCCCAGGGGCTCAGAGGGGACATGATCAGCATGATCAGTGCTCCCGACGCCAAGCCAGTGGCCTCAGCAGGAGGCCCGGCTTCCCATGCCAGGGGAGGGGACACTGAGCACTGACTATGTGCCAGGCTCCATACAACCCTGTGACACCAAGGCGCAGACAAGCATAGCGACTTAAGGTCCCCAAACCAGTGTCAAGAGTCAAACTCTGTGAGACAACTGAAGCGTGTCCTTCTGATGACACTGAATGACCCTCGGGCCCCAGCCCCAGGAGGGACCCCTGGAGTGGCTGGGCCTCCTGCAAGGTCCTGCCCGGCTGCCTCCCTCATCCCTGCTGAGCAATCCGGACCCAGCTCGCACCGGCTTCTTGGGGTCGTCCACCTTCTGCACTGAGAGGTTCTCCAGTGGTATGATGCCCCGCGGTTCCTTGTCCTGTGCGGAAGGAAGGAAGGAAGGTCAGGGGCAGAAAGAGGAACTGGCCCATCCTCCAAGACTCTGCTGGCCCCTGGAGCCCTGTGTGTGGGGGGGGGGACACAGGAGACAGGGCGACTTTGAACTACGGTCACTGAACCCTGAGCCTCGCAGTGCTAGGCAAGCACTCTACCACAGAGCTATAGGCCCAGCTCAGGAGATCCAGCTTCCAGCTCGAGTTCTGACTTGTCCTGGCCTGAGCCCTCCGTGTTTTTTCTCCTGCACTTCCTCGTCTGTAAAGTGACCACAAGGAGAGATATAACACTGTGTGTGTGTGAGTGTGTGCTGGCCAGATCCTGCGGCAGGGTCTCTCATTTGAACCGAGAGCTCGCTGATTCAGCTAGTCTAGCTAGCTAGCTTGTTCCGAGGATCCCTTGTGTGGTCAAGACATCCCCCATAGACTCATGTGCTCTGAATGCTTGGTCCCCAGCTGATAGAAATCTGGGAGGTGGAGCCTTGCTGGAGGAGGTGTTTTTCTGCAAATGGGCTTAGGGCTGTTCTATCCAGCTCCCCCTTGCCAGAGATCGTCTCAGTCTCCTGCTGCTGTTTGCCACTTGCTGCAGCGAGGAGGCGTTGCCCAGCCTCTGCTCTGCCATCTTTGCCCTGCCGTCATGGAGCTTCCCCTCGAGACTGTGAGCCAAAAATAAAAACTTTTCTCCCATCAGTTGCTTCCGGTTGGGTGCTTTGTCCCAGCAAGGAGAAGGAAACTACGACCCCCTGGCTCCTCTGGGATTGTAGAGGAGCTGCCACGCACACTCCGCCTCTACTGGAGTACTGGGGATCTGAACTCCAGTCTTCACGATTAGGCACCAAGAGCTTCATCCGCTGAGCCTCTCCCTAGCCTGGGACTGAGTATTCTTAAAGGGGTCCCATCGCACTGAGCTGGTGGCTGGTGGGATGGCCTGAGGGCGGGCTTAGCCACTCACCGTGGTGAACTCGAAGTAGTAGAGGCAGTTGTCGGTGAGGATGAACCAGCGCCGCTTCCAAGTCTTCACGCGGCCTCCTGCAAGAGGCCGACGGCGTGGAAGGTCAGCCTTCTCCCCCCGCGCCACTGGGTTCCCCGTGGGAGAGCCACTGTGCCTCCCATGCACACCCCTGTCCCCTGATCCACCCCTTCCACACCCAAAGCCAACTTCCCTGGAGCTGCGTGACCTACACCTGAGTTCTGGGAGATCTGGCTGCGAGGAAAGTGGGGCCATCCCCTGATCTCCCTGGCCACTGCCACCCCAGATCAGCCCTGACCCTGTCCCCCTGCCCAGAGCTTACTTTGTACCCCGTTCTAGTGAGGACTTTCCAGCCTAGTTCTAGAGGGCTGGAACACGCATACTTACTGGTCTCACGACCACCTATGGCGGGGGGGGCACCACTGGTAACCTCATTTTACAGGTGAGGAAAACGAGGCAGGGCGAGGCTAAGTTTCTGCCTCTGGTCGTGTCTCCTCCCCCCACAGCCCAAGCTCTCCGCAGTGTTGCTCGGTTAGCACCCTCACGGGTCGTAGACCCTGTCACACAATCGCGGAAACCAAACCTTAGGAGCCAGTCACCAGCACGTGGTGGAATGGGCTGTGACCCAAGTGCTGCAAGGCTCTGGGACTGAGAGTGGGCATCTAGGGCAAGACAAGAGACCCAGCAGTCTGTAGGACAGACTGGTGCGGTGTGAGAGACAGAGGGCTTTGGTGGGCATCTGGGTGCTTAGGCGGGGCTGGCATGGCACTACGCACACAGTAGGTGCTAGACGCTGCCCGGGCTGAGGTCCCTGCTCCAATACGGCGGTATCTTCCCTCACCTGATTTGGAGGGCCACGGCCTCTAGCTGGCTCTCTTTTCTGGGGAGGCTCCTGGGAGGTTGTGTGAAGGAGGCTGGGCAGGTAGCTGGCTCTGCTGTTGCCCTCACCCTCCATAGCGCCCACTGTGGCTCTTTCTCTGGGCCACAGCCCGTCACCTCTGGCCTCCTTCAGGGACACCTAACCCTCTGCCATCCAAAATCTGCCAGTTGCTGGTTGGGCGGGGGGATCTCCTGAAGCCTTCCTGACCTTGCTGAACCTTGGCTTCCTGAGACTGACCACCCAAAGGCTGGGCTGGTCAAGAGACCAGTACCTTGCCTATGCCTAGTAGTCCTGAGTAGCTGGTACTCTTCTCATCTCTGGGAGAGAAGCACAATTGTCATGGATCCTCTGTCCCCTGTCCCCATACAGCTCAACCTCCTCTGACCCTTCACTCCCAAGACAGATGGGTGGGTAAGAGGATGGAGGGTGGACGTGTGTGTGTGTGTGTGTGTGTGTGTGTGTGTGTATGTATGTGACAGATGGGTGGGTGAGAGAATGGAGGGCGTATGCATGTATGCATGTATGTGAGAGATGGGTGGGTGAGAGGATGGAGGGTGGATAGGTGTACGTATGTATGCATGTATGTATATGTATATATGTGGATAGATGAATAGGAATAGGTAGGTGGATGAACAGATGGGTGGATGGGTGGGTAGACATTAGTGAGTGAATGGATAGATGGATGAAAAACTGGATGGGTGGATAGGTGGATGGATGGATAGATGGACAGATGGGTGAATGACGAGCGGGTGGGTGGTTTGATGGGTAGGTACATGGATGAATGGTGGGTGGGTAGATGGACGGATGGATGAGTGGGTAAGTGATGTTGGGTTGATGGGTAGGTATATGGATGGGGGAGTGGATGAATGGGTAGGTAGATGGCTGTGTGGGAGCGTGTGTGTGTGTGCGTGTGTATGAGCCACACGGCCACAAGTGAGTGTCAGAGTGTGTGTATGAGGGACTCACCCAGTTTGAGCAGCCAGCCCTCACGGTCGGGGTTGAAGAAGGTGTGGGTGAGGTCACCGCCGTCGTCCTCAGGGATGGAGAACGGCTCGCTCTTGATGCTGTCGAATAGGTTCTGCCAGAGGGGAGGGAAAGGCCTGCCTGAGTACAGGGTCTGGTGGCCTTGGGCAGCTACCCCTCCTGACCCTTCTTGGCAAAACACTACTCAGATCCCTCAGGCTTGGTCCTGCCCACACTCACCTTTTCCCCTATGCTAGTCTAAGGGCCAGTTCCTTGGACACACACACACAGACCAGTTAGAGAGGGAATCTCACTGGACATTGCCCGTGGCTGAAGGGGTCCCTCTTGTGCTTAGACAACAGCAGAGTCTTCCAGACATGCTGGGCTAAGACACAGAGGAGCTTCTCAGGAGGGGATCAGCCCACTCCAGGTTGAGAGGCCCAGCAGAGGTGGCCCCAGGTGGAAGTTGACAGTGGTTCTCCAGGGTACCCTCCCAGCATCCCTGTCTGAAATGGGCTCTGATTATGGGGGTGTGAAGGGTCTCCAAGAACTTTCTGGCAGAAAGAACTGCCAAGGAGAAGCCCTTTGGGGTGAAGAGCAGTTTGTCCAAGGAGGTAAACAAGTGGGACTGGGACCTCTCGGGGCCAGGTGCGAGGGTTGGCACAGACCCTCTGAGTAGTCTGAATCTCCTGCCGTGAGGCACTGAGCTCCACTGGCACCTGGCCCGACCTTGCAAGCGTTGGGAGAAACATTCTAGACTGTTCCTTCTTATTGAAGCCAGAACAGGATGTCGTTGATGGCAATTAAACCTTCCTTTTAGTGCATCCGTGTGCGCTGTGGACAGTTTCTTCGAGGTTTGCTCCGTTCTCTCTCTGATTTCGAGGCGCTGCCAGTGGCTGGTTACTGTCCTTTTGTCCAGACACCCCCAGGGGGTGCAGGTCGAAGCTGGTTTTCTTGGGTTGGCTGGAGATGGGGCTGTGGCGTCCTCGGAGCCAGATACCACGTCTCTATACTCAACCTCACAGCCATGTGGGAGGCCAGGAAAGCCAGGTCCAGTTTCTTGTGTGGGGGCGTCACCCTGGGAATCCCCGGGTGGTGTGGCTGGCAGGAAGGCCCCAGCAGCAGCAGAGCTGTGAGCCTACATAAGTATTTGGAGGCTCCGGCCTCTGCCTCTAATAAACCCACAGAGGGGCCTGGAAGTTTCTGTGGTCACTGTGTTCGTATACATTCTGTCCCACAGAGAAACCGCTCGGCACGCCCACACTTCCTGTGCCTTGAAAAACCTTGCAGCCTCAGTGCTGGGGGGGTGTGTGGTGTCTCGTGGCCCTTCTCCAAGGCTCGGAGGCCCTGGGCCCCGAGTTCCCCACCTCTGGGGCATCGCCTCTCCTCTCCTTTCAATCTAGGCCGCTCAGTGACTCAACACTCTCTCTCCCTCATCTCCAGGCTCAGGAAAGGATGGTGAGCCCTCAATTGGCTGACAGAGCTTGTTTTTTTTTTTTTTAATTTATTATTATTTTGTTGATTTACTTTTTTGAAAGAGACAGGCAGAGAGACTGAGAGAGAGAGAGACAGAGAGGAGAATGAACATGCCAGGGCTTCCAGCCACTACAAATAAACTCCAGACACATGTGCCACCTTGCACATCTGGCTTACACGGGTCCTGGGGAATGGAATCTGGGTCCTTGGGCTATGCAGGCAAAGGCCTAAACCGCTAAGCCATCTCTCCAGCCCCCCACCCACACCTTTGCTTTTGAGGTAAGGTCTCACTATAGCCCAAGATGACCTGGATCTATCTCGCTCTATAGTCCCAGGCTGGCCTCGAACTCACAGCAATCCTACCTCTGCCTCCCGAGTGCTAGGATTAAAGGTATACACCATCATTCCCTGCGGACCCTTCACTCCGACAGACTCTGGAGAGACACGTGACCTAAAGCCGCTCAGTGGGCTTTAGTTATGGGACTTCAGTTGCTTGCTGGGTGAGCTGGGAGTATGGAGCTATCTGGGTGTGTCTGCATAGCTTGGGCAGAGCCTGTTTTCGAGGAAAGTCAAGACGGAGGACACGGGCGCCCATGAGGCAGCCACCCCATGGAGCCCTGAGCTCACCCGGCCCCTGGATCTGGCCGTGCTGGAAGCCCACAGTGTGAAGACACCTGGTCTTCACAGTGACGTAGGTGAGATTCCCCCAGCCCATCTTGCTCTCTGGTGTCTGCAGGGGGCAGAGCTCTGGAGCCAAACATGGGCGTAGATTGGAACTCACTCTTCACAGCCCCCCCCCCCCTCCAGGCCTCTGGTTAGCTGCCTTTTAATGGCCCTCCTGTCCTTAGCTGTACCCTGGGAATAAGGAAGACCAACCAGGGCAAGATGTGCCCAGAATCTGTGATAGGCCTGGGCAGGGACCCCGCAGCTGCCTCAGACTAAAGATGCTCAGTCCCATGAGGTGCCTCCCCTGCCTAGGCCTCAGTCTCCCTACCCTAGCACGCGCTCCTGGCTTTCTGGATTCAGACAGTCCCTCTGAGCACGTTGCAGCTACCTGGCCAGTGCTTAGCCCCTGTGCATCTCAGAAGACACTGTGAGTCTGAGTCAGCAGTTCCCTGTTGGGGAAACCCTTGAGCCGAGGGGGGTCTGGGATCCTTCTCTCAGCCTGTGGATCCAACCCCAGTCTTTTAAGCAGCCTACCCCAAGCCCAGCTGGACAGCCAAAGGCGACGCCACCCACATGTCCCCCACAACACCTCACACCTGCACCTCTCCAAGGCGTTCCCACCTGCCCACCGTCCAGGTCTGTGTGCCCTCCTTGGGGGGTGGCCTCTCCGTAGAGCACAAAGCTGCCTGTGTGAGGCTGCTTGAAAGCACAACATGGCTTCCTCAGCAAGGCCAGGGGAGGGGGGGGGGCGTTTCATGGACAGCCCACTTCTGCCAAGAGGCAGAGTGGATGGCCGAGTGCTTGCTTTACAAGCGAGGGAGTGTGAAGCCAGAGAGAAGGCGAGAGGGTTCCCAAGTCCACGCAGCTGCCCCGTGAAAAGCCCGAGACGGCAGAGCAAGCTGGGTGCTTTGTGAGGCTACCTGGGGAAGCTTGTAGAGTCAGCAACCACTCTCTGAGCCGGGCACGTTGCATCTTAGTTTCTGTGCCAATCCTGCCAGGCGAGCTCTGAGGAGTTCAGCGTTGTGCCAGATGCCTCAGCCAGAAAGAGGGCAGCTGGAAAACTGGGGATCCCTCCCCTCTGGCCTTGCCCCTCTCCTTACTCTGTACTGCCAACGAGGGTGTGCAACACCTCCTAGTCTCCTCCCCTCCCGCCCGACACAGCAGAAGCCAATGGAGGTAACAGGATGGCCATACTTGCAAGAAGCAAGCTAAGATCTGTGTGAATGCAACACTGCCAGCAACGAAAGCCTGGCTTGGGGGGACCTGAGGAGGCGATGACGCTGAGGAAGGCCGGCTGGACAAGAGGCAGTCACACAACACGGGGAGACACCGGCAGGTCCAGGGATGGCAGACAATGGTCAGGACCTGAGGCCAGGGGTGCCAGCTCTGTCCCAAAATAGTTGAGCCACCAGTCCTTGGATGTTCTTATGTTCCAGACTGAGAGCTGTTTTTTTTATTTTTTTTAAATTACTTACTTATTTACTTGCAAGAAGAGAGAGAGAAGAGAAGAGAAGAGAAGAGAAGAGAAGAGAAGAGAAGAGAAGAGAAATGGGCATACCAGTATCTCCTGCCACTGCAAAGGAACCCCAGATACACGTGCCACGTTTTGCCTCTGACTTTACGTGGCCACTGGGGAACTGAACTTGGGCCTGCAGGCTTTGCAAGCAAGCAAGCGTCTTTAACTACGGAGCCATCTCTCCAGCCCCGGGTTTTCGCATTCCTAATTGTTCTTCCTGGTGGCAAGAACCAGCGCCGGGAGCCTAGCTCTGCCCCCTGCCCAGGCTCTACCCTCCACAGCTTAAAAGGAAGCTCTGAAGCCCTTGTTTTAGGCAGAGTAGACCCTCCATGATACACGTCCCCGCTCTGGGGACCAAGGTGGCTTGCTTGGGGCTAAGGGGAAGTCAGTGCTTGACTGGGAGGGGCATAGAGTCGCCCCAGGTTCTTGAGGCAGGGGGTCCACCACATGCTGAACTGGGTGGGGGGCACGTCCCTGCTCCATCTCTGCTGGCTCCTGTCCTGGGGCCAGGGGTGGGGACTGAGGTGTTTACCGACTGTTCCTGAGGCTGGCTCTCAGCATCCCGGACTCTCGTGCCCACCCTTGCCCACATCGATCCCTATCTCAGACACCAACCCCCTCCTCGTTCCTGCTCACTGTCTCCTCTTTCTGGAACGTGCCTGCCCTGCTTTGCCTCGGGGAACACTCCTATCTAGCAGTCAAAACCAGTTCAGAAGTCACGGCCTCTGGGGATGCATCCAGGATGACACCTTTGCCTGCCGCCGAGAGGACGGTAACAGTGACGTAACATCTCCACAGTGACAGTGCCATCATGGGACCAGTGACTCAGTCCTGAGATTCACATACAACTCACCTTCCCACCAGACCCTGAACCTGGTCAGGGCTGAACCTCTGTGGAGTCATTCCTGAGTCCCTACGCCAAGCCCAGGGACTGACTGACACAGTATGGTGAGGATAAGAGTGTTAGGTGAGGGACAGGAGGACTGGGACCTGCTTGGCTGTGGAGGTAGCCAGGCGTTCTGGAAGACCTGCTTCCTCCTTTGGTGCTGAGGCTGGAACCCAGGGTCTTGTGCCCGCCGCTGAGCTGAACCACTATTCCAAGGCGCCTTCCTGGGGCTTATCAATGAACCACAGAGCCTCCCAAAGGTCTAAGTGTGCAGCCTCCCTCCAGGCATCCTTGTTGAGGTGGGACTGTGCTGGGGAGACTACTTGTGATGGCCAGCCTGGGAGGGGGTCCCTCCCAGTAGTGTCCCCTCTGCCCATGCTATAGTTCAGAGGGGCCCCCTGGGCAGCCAGTGCCTTCTCACCCGCAGCTGCTCCTCGGGCAGATCTCCACCGTCGTTGATGCCCCGGTTCATGGACACGAAGCGCTCGAAGGGTGGCCTGTCCCTTACGTTGGGGTTGTGCAGGCCAGTGTTAAGCATGATGACAGAGAACGACAGCACGTAACAGGTGTCTGTGGAGCCAGGCAACGGTCACAGTGCTGGCCCGGGTCACAGTTCCCTCCTGCACCCTGCTCCTCTCAAGGCCATGAGGTCACCCGGCCAGCCAGCGGCTTGACTGAGGCCTGGTGTACCCCTGCCTCTTGCTGACTCCCGGCTCTTGCCAACTTCAGCTCTGGGTCTAGGTTCCCGCTGCTGCTGCTGCTACCCCTTCCCCCGCCGGATCCCCCCTCCTTTCCCCACTTCCCTCTTAAAATCTCCTTGCCAATTCCACTCCAGCCCTCCCAGGCTCACCCCCTCTGATCTCTGCTCCTGGGAACCCTTCTGTAGCTTAACCAAGCGCTGCCTGGTAACCTGACCACTGCTCAGGGGGTTCTGGGGCCAGGGCCTGCTCCAGGCTTAGGGGTGTGGCTGTTTCTCAGGGTCTTCTGGATCCAGAGCTTGGAAGGCTAGCTCTGCCTAACCCACAAGTACCCAGCCCCTTCAGCCTCCCCACCAGAGACTCTGAGGCTAACTCTCAGGCAACATCACGTGTGACGGCAATGATTTTTCTGGTTGGCAGTAGCGGCCAATATTGCTGGTCCCGGCTTGCGCCCCGTCCTGCACCCACATGCCCATGCTGGGAGGCAGGCGCTGTAACACCTCCAGTTTATAGATGAGAAACTGAAGCCCAAGGAGTTTAAGTCACATGGCAAACTGATACAAATCTGGTGCTTTAAAAATGCCTTCGAGAGCCTAGGGTGGTGGCGCATGCCTTTAATCCCAGCACTTGCGGGGGGGTTGAGGTGGGGGCAGAAGTAGGAAGATTGCCCTGAGTTCGAGGCCACCCTGAGACTACACAGGGAATTCCAGGTCAGCTTGAGCTAGAATGAGACCCTACCTCAAAAAACAAAACAAAACAAAATGGCTTCCATTCTACCTACTGATATTGGTGTGTATGTGTGTGTGTGTGTGTGTTGAGACAATTTCAGTACGTAGCCCAGGCTGGCCTGGAACTGGTGGTGATCCTCCTGCTTCATGCTCCCAAATGCTGGGATGAGCTGGTATGGTGGCACACACCTTTAATCCCAGCACTTGGGAGGCAGAGGTAGGAGGATCACCGAGAGTTCGAGGCCACCCTGAGATTCCATAGTGAATTCCAGGTCAGCCGGGGCTAGTGTGAGACCCTACCTCGAAAAACCAAGAAAGAAAGGAAAAAATGAAACCCAAATGCTGGGATGACAGGTGTGTGCCACCACAGCAGGTTTCCTACCAGTGTTTATTGAATACCTACACTGTGTTGGGTACTGGGGTACATGGATCTGATGTGGTCACTGCCCACGTGGGATGTTTAGGTTTGTGAAAATGACAGGTAACAGACAAGCAGATGCCAGTTCACAAGCTGCTACCAAGTGAGGCAAAAAATACCCCAGAAGATTTGTTCCCAACATAGTCATGAGACCGTATGACTACGGACAAGTCACTTCCTTTCCGAGTCTGGATTCGAGGCTTTAAGAAGGGACAAGAACTCCACTGAGCTCAGAGACCCAAGCCAGGGATTCAATGACCTTGAGAAGATAAGACAGCCCAAAGAAAGACCTTGAGAAGACAGCCCAAAGACCTTGCACCTGTAAAGCCTTCAGAACCTCTCTATAAACACAATCCTACTGTTGTTATGCGAACTCCAGAGACAAGAAGGTGAGCTGGCTTTGGTGCGACCCTTCCTTACACTGTCCTCTGGGTATACTGGATGTCTCCATTTAGAGACATCTCTTTGCCCTTTCCCCTACGTGCCCCTTGCCCCCGTATGCTAATTGCCCCTATAACCTCTTCAGAATGTTTCCTATTCATCTCAGCCTTTGCTTAAATGGAAACTCTTTCCAAAAAGGCTCTTTCTCTCCCTAGCCTCCCCGTCCCCCTTCAAAACCTCATTCAGACCTTACCTCCTCTAAAACGCGCCGTCTCGGGCATGCTGACCCTCCCACCTCTGCGCGCCTTGCACCATCTTTCCCTGCCATCTCTCCCCAGGACCATGCCCCACAGTAGCTCTGCCACACAAAAGTCCAGGTTTTGGGTCCCCAAGGTTGGGGCAGGGGGTGTGCTCGGCACCTGTGGACCGGAAGACGCCAGGATTGCAGAGGCAGTAGCGAGCTGCAAAGGTCTCCATCATGCGATCGATCTTCTGGGCCTCCCCGGGCAGCCGGAAGCTCCACAGGAACTGCCTGGGGAGGGGAGGGGGAGGTGGGGGGATATGCCCACGGCAAAGTGGGGGTGGGGAGAAGAAGGGGAGAGCTCTCGCTGGGACCTAAGCCTGCAGGATGGGGTGTGGGGGTGTTGGATGCACAAGGGCCAAGTGCACAGGCACTTTTTTTTTCTTTTGAGGTGGGGTTTCACTCTAGCCCAGGCTGACCTGAAATTCTCTATGTAGTCCCAGGCTGGCCTCGAACTCATGGTGAGCCTCCTACCTCTGCCTCCTGACTGCTCGGATTAAAGGCGTGCGCCACCACGCCCGGCCAGAGGCACTTTTGTACGGGCGCTGAGCATCCGCTGCGGCTGTGGCACCCTGGCCCAGGGTCTCCTCTGACTGGGCCTTCCTGTCTAGGGACCTAAGCTTCCTCCCAACTCTGGAAGTCGATAAGTTCCTCAGTGTCAGCTAAACTTTCTTGTTTCCGTCCAGCACTACCCAAAGTTTAGTTAAAGCTTGCCAAGTGAGGGACTGGATGGATGGACGTGCAAGATTTCTATGCCCTTCCTCCTCTCCTTTAAAGAGTGGTGGGAAGTCCACACGGCCTGGATCGTGGTGACCTCTTCCTTTTCTACCTAGCAAATTCCTCCCCACCATATATATATATATATATATATATATATATGATTTTTAATTATATACATATATAATTTTTATTTTAGAGAGAGAGAGAATTGGGGGGCTGGGGTCTCAGCCACTGCGATTGAACCCCAGACACTTTTAGTAGGCATGTGCGACCTTGTGCTTGCCTCACCTTTGTGAGTCCAGCTAACGTGGGATCTGGAGAGTTGAACACGGGTCCTAGACTTCGCAGATAAGTGCCTTAACTGCTAAGCCATCTCTCCAGCCCACTCCTCACCCTTTCAAGCCCAGAACAAATGCCCCCTTCTTAGGAGCAGATTTTCCAGACCTCACCAGCAGCAGATAGGTGCTGGGTCTGGCTCTCCTGACTGGAATAGTTCCTTGCTTCCCCCTTGGCATGTGACCCCCTCCCCCCAGCTGGCGCTGCTAGCTCTGTGGACATTCCCCCACCCTCCAGGCTGTGTGACCTGCCTGGGTCACTTACCTGAGGGCCTGGACGAGGTTGAGGTTGGCGAACTCGTGGCAGTCCACAAAGGCCTGCAGGACCTGTAGGTTGGTAGGGTCCCTGGGGAGGAGTGGAAGGGAACAGACAGCACGGGAATTTGTGGGACCCCCCACCTCCTGGAGTCCATTTTACACACACGTACCTGTGCCACACCCCATCTGCTCTCCAGTGCTGTGACTCTCTGGGGGCTCTGACTTAAGAGCACCCTCTCCTGTCTTGGTTACTTCCTGCCCGGTGAGCGTACTCAGGCCACTTGACTGAGTCCCCAAACCTCAATGGTGACAGCAGGAGAAGCAGGCTTCCCCACTTCCTCCCTCTCTCCCTGCTCTCAGGCCCAGAACCAGCCAGGGCCCAGGGCAATGGTCTTTTTCAGCTTGCGGGAAAGGGCCAGCGCTATCCCTCCTGTCTCCTGGGACTTACCCCCACCCACCAGTCAGGGGGTGGTCTCACACGCCTGTCCAGAGCCCTCCCATGGCTCCTCCTCCCTGTTCCCCTGCTCCTGCCTTCTTCCCTCTTCTCCGTCATCCTCACAAGGCTGCACAGGGTTGAGTACTTAGCACTGTCTCTCCTTTTCCTCTCTGCCTGGACTGGACTTCCCCCAGACGTGTCCACTGGCCCTCTTTCTACAGCGATGAAGCCAGGGCCCCCGGCTCAGGGTCCTCAGCGCTCTGGCCCCCTTTCCCTGCCTTTTGTGCACCCCACAGAACTCATTTTCTATCTCGCTCCCACGAAGACTACACCCCTCCGAGGATACGCGGACGTGGACCAGCGTCTGAGGAAGCGCAGTAGATACTGCCGACATGATCGAATGAATGAGTGGATCAGTGAAGTCATCAAAGCCCGGGAGATACATTCCCAACATCCCGCACTCCTCCATTTCCTGCCCCCCCCCAAAGCCCTGGCTCCACTTACTTCTCCCCCAGGTAGGTGCCAATGGCCGTCTTGTTGAGACCTTCTCCCTTGTACAGGAACCGGGCAATGTCCTGGACGTCGGCGGTCAGCAGCTTGTGCTCAATGAGGTACTGGATGCCCTGGGGGGCGGGGGTGACACACAGCCCGTGAACAGCATGGTCCCCACACAACAGCAGGCTGGGCTGCGGAGCGGACAGGGAGGTTGTCACAAGAGCCCTGGCACCTGGTATCATGACTTGGCGCAGCCTGCTCCGGGACTTTGTCCCCCCCTCAATAGAAGCTGTCTTTGTGAGGTGGTGAGTTCACCGTCACTGGAGGCGTGCGGAGGGCCGGAGTGACGGCAATGAACCAAGTTCATGCCAGGGGCTCCCCTTTAGCCTGGAGTTCTTTGACTTCCCTCTCCAGAATTCCTAGGCATTCATAACTCCAAGACTCGGTGATTCATCCATTCCTTTCGTTCACCTAATCTCATATTATGTTAAATAGACCTTTGCTTTGTCACCCCAGCCATCTACGGTCATTGTATAAAAGTTAACTGATTGCGGGCTGGAGACATGGCTTAGAGGTTAAGCACTTGCCTGTGAAGCCTAAGGACCCCGGTTTGAGGCTCGATTCCCCAGGACCCGTGTAAGCCAGATGCACAAAGGGGAACATGCATCTGGAGTTTGTTTACAGTGGCTGGAGGCCCCGGCCGCCCATTCTCTCTCTCTGACTCTTTCTCTCTCTGTCTGTCTGTTGCTCTCAAATAACTAAATAAAAATAAGCAAAAAAAAAAAAAAAAAAAAAAAAAAAAAAGGTTAACCGATTGGGCTGGAGAGGTGGCTTAGCGATTAAGGCGTTAGCCTGCAAAGACAAAGGACTTTGGTTCGGTTCCCCAGGACCACATAAGCCAGATGCACAAGGAGGCACATGCGTCTGGAGTTCATTTGCAGTGGCAGGAGGCCCTGGCACTCCCGTTCTCTTTCTCATTCTCGCTCTCATTCTGTGTCTGCCTCTTTCTCTCTTGTGCTCTCTCAAATAAATTAATTAATTAATTAAAAAATAAAAAATAAAAGTTAACTGAGCCAAATACACATGGATCGCCTGGTCCCACTTCCCATCACTGCGAACTCTGCTACCTCTGCCTAGGAGACGGTCACTGGTCATGGCCTCCTGCACACCTGCCTGGCTCTTTGACATGCTCATAGACTCCTCTCACCTGGACAGTAGTCTATACAAGGTCTGAGCTACTAGTGGACTGAGAGGACATGGGACAGGGGACCCCACGGGCAAGGCTGTGAGCACGTGCTGGTGAGTGGGCCAGGGTCTAGGGCCTGGGGCCATAATGGGTGAATGCATGAGACATTGGCTTGGATTGGGGACAAGGCGCCTACAGCCAGAGCTCTGGGCTCCCAGCCGCTGTCCTGTCCCTTTGCCTGGAAGTGTGTGGCTTCTCTCTGCGTCTTGTCTTTGTAGGAGAGGGACAGGATGAGGGGCAGCTGGCTTGCTGTGAGGTCACAGGAGATAACCCCCCCCCCCCATGGCTGGTGGATGTGTCTGGGGATAGAGGTCTGGGTATAAGTGCCCTACTGTCTAAAAACCTGTTTCGGAGGAGGACACAGGACAAGAGCACGCAAGGGACAGGTCCAAGCGGGGGCGTTTCTGCACACCTTGCTGGGGTCCATGTTGAACTTCTTGCGCCCGATACACATCTCCTTCTCCTTCTGCGCCAGCCGGCTGTGGACAGGGGCATGTCAGCGCACTGGCTCCAGACCCTGTGGTCCAGACCCCGGGGACCCTGCTCAGGGGAGTCAACATACACTTGGGGTTCCACGTGGGTCCTCAAGCCCTGCGTGGGGACCACCTGGGAGAGGAGAGCATCGAGCCAGACACTGAGCCCAAGGGAATTGGTGGGGAGCACGCAGTGGGGCCCGAACATGACAGGGGGCCTTGAGAGTGCAGGACCCTGAGTTGGCCTGGGTGCCAGTCCAGCTCTGCTCTTAGGGACACGACGCTCTGAGTGAGTCCCTTCATGTCTCCAAGCCTCAGTTTCATCTTTGGTCACGATCACCTGTTTCCAGAACTGAGGGGAGGCTAACGGGCAGAGGGCAGGCTGGGTGCAGAGGTGGGAGGCTGGACGGCCGCCCTGGAGCGTCAGTGGGGTGTGGTCCAGACAGGCAAGTTGAGGCCATGGGCAGCAACGTTGCCTCTTACTTCCTTCTACTCCCGGGGCCTGTCTAGCATCCTGGGCATCCGTGGTATGGTATGTGCCTCCAGGAGCCAGCGTTCGGCGGGTGCAGCTCCTCACCTCTCCTCAGAACTTTCGAAGCAGTCGATCTGGGCAAACACGTCTGCGATCTCATCCTTCAGTTTCTGTGGACACAGACACATGGGAAAGCTCAGCCCCGAGGTCAGGTCTGCGGGGCTCAGGACATCCTGCCTGGGGGATGGAGCCATGCTGTGACCCCTCAGCTCCCCCTCAGCCTCCCCACTCAGCCCTCCTATGGCCTCCTACCCTCCAGGCTCCTCAGGCTCACTCCCTCTGTCCTGCTCTTTTCTCTGGGGCGCAGTCCCCGTTCCTTCACCAGTGGTCTGCTCTGTTTATAGTTTCCTTTCTCCCCTCTGCAGCCAGAGAGCCCTCTGTGAGCTCACCCACAGGCCCAAGTTCATGAGTATGATTCTGTGAGTGTGTATATATATGTGGGTCTGCGAGTGTGTGTGTGATTCTGTGAGTGTGCATGAGTGTGATTCTGTAAGTGTGCATATGTGTGGGTCCATGAGTGTGAGTGCATATGGGTCCGTGTGCATGCATGGGGGTCTGTGAGTGTGTGTGTGATTCTGTGAGTGTGCGTGCATGTGGGTTGTGAGAGTGTGTGCATGTGGGTCTGTGAGTGTGAATGCGTGTGAGTCTGTGAGTGTGCACATGTGGGTTGTGTGTGTGCATGTGGGTCTGTGAGTGTGAATGCGTGCGAGTCTGTGAGTGTGAGTGAGTGTGAGTGTGTGTGCGTGTGTGAGTGAGTGTGAGTCTGTGAGTGTGCACATGTAGGTTGTGAGTGTGTGTACATATGGGTCTGTGAGTGTGAGTGTGTGAGTCTGTGAGTGTGAGTCTGTGTGTGTGAATGTGAGTGTGAGAGTGTGAGTGAGTGTGAGTGTGTGAGCGTGTGTACCTGGATGTCCTCCAGCAGTTGCTTTCGGTGCCATTTGATCCGCTGCAGCTCCTCGGTCTCCCCGCTGCTCAGCTCGGCCGAGTCTGCGGAGACAGGTCTTGCTTGCTCCCACTTTCCCAGGGCCCCTCCCCGAGGAACCTGGCATTGCTGGTGGCTGCCAGTGGCCCACTGAGAGGCCTTCCTGGACCATCCTGCCCAGAGCAGCCCCCAGCCCTGGCTTCGCTGCACTCCTGGAAAGACTTCCTCTTGGCCAGAGCTGAAAGGGAGGCTTGGTGTGGCTGTTTAGAATGTGCTCCTGACTGTGTGAGAAGAGGTGGTTTTGGGGACACTTTACAGTTCTCAGTGAGGATGAAGGAGAAGTGACCTTGCTAAGATCCCACAGGGACAAAGCCACTGAGGCCGCTGGGACACTGGGCTCCGCTAGCTCCCAAGCCCAGTTGTCCCCAGCTATGAAGATACGGGGCACAGGGCACTGGCTCTTCAAGGTGCTGATCCTCACACCAGGACATTGCCATCCCATTCCATTCACCACATGCTGGTCAAAGTCACCACACGGGTGGCTCACACCTGTCACTCCAGTACTCTGGAGGCCGAGACAGAAGGATTGCTAAGAGTTCAAGGCCAACCTTAGTGACATCATGACTTCCAGGCCAGTTTGGGCTACAAGGTCCCAAGAAAACCATGGACTTCAAGCTACATAGAAGGATAAGTCCTTATCCCAGCACTGTGGTATCCTTGGCCACAAGAGCCTTCCAGTCCAGCCAGCAGCTTTTTAAAAATATATTTTATTTATTTGTTTATTTATTTGAGATTGAGAGAGAAAGAGGAGGGCGGAGAGAAAGAGAGAATGGGCACACCAGGGCCTCACCGCTGCAAACAAACTCCATATGCATGCGCCCTCTTGGGCATCTGGTTTACGTGGGTCCTGGGGAATCCTAGCGGGGTCCTTAGGCTTTGCAGGCCAACGCCTTAACTGCTAAGCCATTTCCCCAGCCCAGCCAGCAGCTGCTGAGTGTCCAGCCCCAGGGTCCCATTCCACTGTGCCCATCCTAAGACACCTGTGACCGCTTGCTCTAGTCACCACATGCCGGGGAGGGCAGGGTTAGCATGACCCTTGGAGCTGAGGGATGCAGTAACCCTTACACACCCAGAGCCCTGCACTGGGCCGGAACAATGACAGGAGGCCATCCGAGGATGTCCCAGCACAGCCGCTGCTGGTCTGCTGTGGAGGCTTGATTCCGGTGCCCCCCATAAACTAATGTGTTCTGAATGCTAGGTCCTCAGCTGGTGGCAATTTGGGAATTGGAGCCTCCTGGAGGCGGCGTATTGTTGGGGGCGGGCTTATGGGTGTTACAGCCAGTGTCCCCATGCCAGTGTTTGGCACACTCTCCTATTGCTCTTGTTGTCCACCTTATGTGGGCCAGGGGGTGATGTCCACCCTCTGCTCATGCCATCATTTCCTCCTGACATCATGGATCTTCCCCTTGAGTCTATAAGCCAAAATAAGCCCCCCTTTTCTCCACAAGCTGCTCGTGGTTGGATGTTTTCTCACAGCAATGTGAGGTTGACTACAACACGCCATGGCGTCTGCTGGAGAAATGAGCAGGGCCTTGCTTGTGGCATGTGCCTTGATCAGAAGTTATGTCCTCTTGCCTCAGTTGGGAAGAAGTGGGGGGACACCCACATGTCTGGGCAGCCGCACTCTTCCCGAGGCATGCCTCGTCACCACAGGACTCTCTTGTCCTCCACCATCACAGTCTGAAGGGACCTGCCGTCCCTTGGGTGATGGCCACCATGCTGGGGACACCTTGCTTATTGTACCAGACAAGTGGGAAGCTGGAGGCACACTGGGGGCCTTGGTGAGGCACAGGGGCTTCTGGGTGTGGGGCGGGGAGCCCCACCAAGGCTGGGACTCAGCGTCTCAGTGGAGCTCGACCCCATCCATTCTGGGGTATCTTCTCCCCTCCACTGCAAGAGGCCAGCGTCCCCTACTACACACAACTCCTGTGACCAATGAGGAAACACGCACAGAGGTCCTTCTGGGGCATCAAGGCGCATGACCCACCCTTGGAAGGCCCCAGCCACGTCTGAGTGTCCGTGAGGCTTCCAGCCTTGAGTGAGGCCCAGTGGGGAAAGGGCCAGGCAGAGGGCCTGGGCCATGGTGCCAGGACTCTCCTAGCCAAGTCATGGGGGATGAGACGCCTCAGGGGTGGGGGAGGCCAATGTGCCACTTACGGTGGGCACGGTGGGAGGGTACAGATCCCTCTGACTCTGGCACAGCCCTGACATGGAGAACCACACGTGGGTCTTGCTTGACATAGTGCCGACCATGACCCCAAGAAGCCAGGAGGGGCCTGTCTGGCTCTGTCACAGGGCTGAGGTCAGCCCGAGGGCAGCCTTATCAGTGGCATACTAGAGACAGTGAGGGCACAGCCAGAGGGTGCCGGAGGTTCCCAGACCGGTGATAACGCTCTAGGTCCTCTCCCTAGCAGCCGTCATGTCCTTGTGGGCAGATCTCTCAGGACATTTGGTGGCAGGGTAAATTAGTATTTGGCTGAAGTAAAAAGTAGAGCTGATGTGGTGGCTGGGGGCTGTGAGGCCAACACTTGGGAGGCTGAGGCAGGAGTATCACAGATTCAAGGCCTCGGCTACATAGCTCCCACATCTTAAGGAACCAACCACAACAAAGTAGGCAGCCACCGAGCAACGGGCCTTTCCAGTAAGTCAGTGACAAGGGAAGTCCCCCTGCAGCAGGGCTGGGGCACAGCATCTGGCCATTTACTCCCTGGGATGCAAGAAGTGGACTGAAGGGAGAACACCCCCGAGTTCTTGGAAGAGGTGGCTGGCTGGCCTTGGGGCACAGGCTGGTAGGAAGGTCAGTTAGAAGACAGGGGACAGAGGCTGGGAGCAGGCACAAATGGCCTCGTGGTGGGAGGGGAACAGAGCATTAGGGGTCACTAGCAAGTGCTCATGTGGAAGAGAGACAAAGGCATCACACGACCAGAAGAGGCTACCCGTGGACCCCTCTCTGGGTCCCCAACTACTGCCACTCCTCAATGTCCAACAAGCAGAACTGGTGCGGAGACCAAGAGACAGTCTGCAGAGGATAGCCAGTTTTTTAAATTTTTTTTGAGGCAAGCCCAACAGACCAGCCTTTGTTATGTGAGAGAGCAAGAGAAAGAGAATTGGCGCGCCAGGGCCTCCAGCCACTGCAGTCAAACTCCAGACGCGTGCGCCCCCTTGTGCGCATGTGCGGCCTTGCACGCTTGCGTCACTTTGTGCATCCAGCTTACGTGGGACCTGGAGAGTTGAACGTGAGTCCTTCAGGCTTTGCAGGCAAACACCTTAACCACTAAGCCATCTCTCCAGCCCGCCCGTCATCTTTTTGAGGATAGAACCCATGGCCTCAAGCAGGCTAGGCGAGTGCCATACTGCTGAGACCCCAGCCCGGCCCAGCCATTCTTGCTGGCTGCAATCAACACATGTTCACCTACGTGTTGGTCCTTCTGTCCAGTGAGCCTCAGCCAGCCACCACTTTATCCATGGCTTACAAAGAACCCTGCACCTCCCCCCACCCCGGAACACCACGCAAGACCAAGGACCTTCTTCTCAAAGGCTGTGAATGGTGGACATATGGTCTTGAGACCCACTGGTCCTCACGCCTCACATGTGGCGTCACCATCATGACGTGGTGCACTGATGGAGAGGCCTTGTGGCGGCGGACCTGAGGGTCCCCTGCTTGGACTGTTCCTCCAGGATACACTGCATGTCCTCATCAACCAGGGTCATGAATGTTGTTTCTGGCAGCTGGTCCCTTGATGGGACTTCCTGGTCCCACAGCGCTGGAGGTCCTGTTCTCAGGGAATCAGGGAAGGGGAATTAAAGTCTAAGCCCGGGGACACCCACACGGTGCCACCAGTCCTGTGCGCGTTGTCAGGCCTCCCAGCTGTCTGCTTATGGTATATATATATATATATATATATATATATATATATATATATTTTTTTTTTTTTTCAGTTTAAGGCAGAGGCTCAGGACGCTGAGTTGACGTGCCCCAGCTCACACAATCAGGAGGTAGTGGTGGGGAATCAGTGTGGTCTGCTGACACCTAAGGCTTCATCTAAATCCCATCCATGAAAAAAAAAAAAAAAACAAACCCAGCCCTCTCTGGTTGACCTCGGCGGGGATGGTTAGATTTGCTCGCTGGCTGGCTGGCTGCGGGGCCTGCTGGAGGAGGGCTGGACAGGCCTTGGCTGAGACAGGCAGATGGCTGCAGAGACAGGCCACGCCCCTCTCCCATTAGTCCCGCCCCCATTGGCTCCGCCTCTCCCTCCTGTCACGGTTAGAGGACTGGCGCATGCTCAGTGCCAGACTTTCTCTGAGCTTGGGTCTGTCCCCCTCGGGTCTGGTCATCACTGCTTGTCACTGTGTTCCAAAGTGAACTCTGAGAACCCTCTGCCTGGCTCTTCCTGAACTCTCCAGCTCTGGGAATACACTGTGCCCCCCCCCCCCCCCCCCCGCGCATCAGCCCCTTGATACCACCTCCCTTTAGACCACACCCCATCTCACCACCCCGTCCTCTTCCTCTTCATTCTGTCCCCATGGCCTTCCCCCTCAGCCTCAGCCTAGTCACCTTGCTCATGGTGGCCTGGACCTTCCCATATTTCCCTTCCTCTCTCGGCCTGTCACTGCCAATCCAGCGTCTCGCTGTCTTGGGGACAAAGACCCCAGATCTTTGGGGTTCACCAGGCCTGCTAGTGAACCTCCCAACATCCTCTCACTCCGCAGCCCCAGCCTGACCCCAGGCCCGAGCTCTGGGCACAAGACCTTCCTTCACCCCTGCGTTTTCTCTCCCTCCGTGGGCCGTCACACATGCTGCTCCCTGTGCCCCGATGCCCTTCCTTCTCCTTTCTGCCTGGCAGCTCTTACTGACCCTCAGAGGTCCTCCTGACCCTCCCCTACTTCCTTCCTACTGCCCACACGCCCAGCACCTCTGGTTGAGGAAAAGCCTAGAGACTGAGTGCTCACTGTGCGCCGGCTCTGTGTGCTCCAGATCTTCCTCAGCTGAATGCTCACTGTGCGCTGGTCCTACATATTCCAGCTCCTCCTGGAATGCCTCTGGGTCCTGAATGCTTTGAAAGAGGGGAGTCTCTTTCCTTCCTTCCTTCCCTCCTTCCTTCCTTCCTTCCTTCCTTCCTTCCCCCCTTCCTTCCTTCCCCCCTTCCTTCCTTCCCCCCTTCCCCCCTTCCTTCCTTCCTTCCTTCCTTCCTTCCTTCCTTCCTTCCTTCCTTCCTTCCTTCCTTCCCCCCTTCCTTCCTTCCTTCCTTCCTTCCTTCCTTCCTTCCTTCCTTCCTTCCTTCCCCCCTTCCTTCCTTCCTTCCTTCCTTCCTTCCTTCCTTCCTTCCCCCCTTCCTTCCTTCCTTCCTTCCTTCCTTCCTTCCTTCCTTCCCCCCTTCCTTCCTTCCTTCCTTCCTTCCTTCCTTCCTTCCCCCCTTCCTTCCTTCCTTCCTTCCTTCCCCCCTTCCTTCCTTCCTTCCTTCCTTCCTTCCTTCCCCCCTTCCTTCCTTCCTTCCTTCCTTCCTTCCTTCCTTCCTTCCTTCCTTCCTTCTTTCCTTCCTTGTTGCATGGGTATGTGAATGGTGTGCGTGCATGTATACGTGTGTGTCTGTATGCATGTGGGTGCGTATGTATGAGGGTACACATGTATGTGTCTGCATGTGGAGGAGGCCAGAGGTTGGCGTTGAGTGTCTTCCTCATTTGCACCCCATCTTACTCTTTTTTAAATTTTTTTAAAAAAATTAAGAAAACATTTAATTAATTAATTAATTAATTAATTAATTTGAGAGCGGGAATGGGCACACCAGGGCCTCCAGCCATTGCAAATGAACTCCAGTCACCTTGTGCATCTGGCTTATGTGGGTACTGGGGAATCGAACCTGGTTCCTTAGGCTTCGCAGGCAAGCACCTTAACTGCTAAGCCATCTCTCCAGCCCCAAATTTTTTTAAAGTTTTTTTTTTTTGTTGTTGTTGTTGCTGTTTTGCTTTCATCACAAAGCTATGTGTTAAACTTCGAGAAACAAGCAAGGGGGCTGTTTTTCCTGATGAACCGGACACCAGCACAAGGGGGAAGGAGATCAGCATAGAGAAAAATCAACTCCTACCAAATCAGAGAGCCAGAGCCTCAGAGGCCCTCAACACCTCATCACTGAAGCAGACCAAAAATGAACCCAACATGGCTCAGGGAAATTTTGCGGAAGAGGGGGCGGAAAGAATGTCAGAGCCACATGTTGGGTCATGATATGCAGAGACATTTAGCTTACCCATAACTGTGGGCTAACTCCACAATGAATGACCCGTATACCTCAACAAGGAGGGGCCAAGGGGAGGGGGTAGGTCATGGATGAGCCTAATAATGGTACCAAACTGACTGTATTTGCTGAATACAGAACTGACTAATAAAAAAAAAAAAAAAAAAAAAAAAAAAAAAAGCTATGTGTTGACACCACGTCGAGCGCCATGCTTTTTTTTTTTCTTCTTTCTTTCTTTGGTTTTTCAAGGTAGAGTCTCACTGTCTAATCCAGGCTGACCTGGAATTCACTATGGGTCTCAGGGTGGCCTCAAACTCACAGCAATCCTCCTACCTCTGCCTCCCAAATGCTGGCATTAAAGGCGTGCGCCGCCATGCCCAGCTCCAAAAATTTTATTATAACTTTTTTTCTTTATAATGGGTGTACCAGGGCCTCCAGCCACTGCAAACAAACTCCAGATGCATGCACCACTTTGTGCATCTGGCTTATGTGGGTCCTGGGGAATGGAACTCAAGTTCTTAGGCTTTATAGGCAAGCACCTTAACTGCTGAGCCATCTCTCTGGCCCTAACATTTTATTTTTATTTATTATTTATTAGAGGGAGAGAGGGAGAGAATGGGCATGTCAGGACCTTTAGCCACTGCAAACGAACTGCAGATACATGCACTACCATGGGTACTGGGGAATTGAACCTGGATCCTTAGGCTTTGCAGGCAGGTGCCTTAACCACGAAGCCATCTCTCCAGCCCTCCATCATACTCTTTGAGTCAAAGTCTCTCACTGAACCTGGAGCATGCCCAGTCCCCAGGGAGGGGATTCCTAACCTCTTCCTGCAGATGAGGCTCACTGAGGTTCAGGGACCTGCCTGGGCTGACACAGCTGGAAGGTGGGGCGAACTAGGATTGGTCCATCCGGGGCCCTGAGACCACACCCTGCTGTGACCTTGCACAGCTGGGCGTCCCCATTCAAGCTGCTAAAACTTCTAAGCGTGGGTGTTGACACTGAGCATTGACCACAGCACACGGAAACGAGGAAGGTCTACAGCAATGCCTGCAACAGGACTGTCTGCCGCTCCAGGCCAGTGTAGAGCTGGGGAAACTGAGGCATGGGGAGAGTGGGGGAGGGGAACTGCACCTTCCCCTTCACAGCTGTTCTCGGGCTCTGTGGCAAGTGCATTCAAAGACCTCTTAGCACACTGTCTCCTTCTGCCCAGGCTTTGTCCCCAGCAGGTGGCAGTTGACCCAGGGGGACAGTCTGGTAGAGTCTTAGGTCTCCTGCCCCAACACTGGGCACGTAAGACTGTTGGTTGCCTGTCAAAAAGTGACAGGGAGCTGGGTGTGGTGGTGCACGCCTTAAAATCCCAGCACTCAGGAGGCAGACGTAGGAGGATCTCTGTGAGTTCAAGGCCAGCCTGAGACTACATAGTGGATTCTAGGTCAACCTGAGCTAGAGTGAGACCCTACCTCAAAAAAAAAAAAAAAAAAAAGTGACAGGGTTTCTTCTTTTCTTATAGCTGAGGACACAAGGTCATGGGACCAAGAAGACCCTGTCCGAAAGGGGTCACCTCTGAGGTGCTCATGAAGGGCGAGTTTCAGGAGCTCTTGTGTAGTCCTGGGATATAAAGTTTCTTTTTTTTTTTTTTTAATTATTTCTTTGCAAGCAGAGAGACACAGAGAGAGAAAGAGAGAGAGAGAGAGAATGGGCACGTCAGGGCCTCTGGCCACTGCAAACAAACTCCAGATGCATGCGCCACCATGTGCATTTGGTTCTACATGGGTCCTGGGGAATCGAACCTGGATCCTTAGGCTTTGCAGGAAAGTGCCTTAACCACTAAGCCATCTCCCCAGCCCGAATGTACAGCTTCTACACAACAGTGCAAACACAGTCGGCAGGACATTTAGGAACATCCTGCAGCTGGGAGCATGCGTGCCTCCTGCCTGTGCCCTGTGCCCTGTGCCCTCGACCCGCCCTCTGGGCTCCTGCGCTCAGGACAGTGCTTGCCCAGCGCCCTGCCACTTCCCCCTCACTCTTCCTCTTTCCCACCATATTTTCGTGCCTGCAGCCCCCACCCCCTTCTAGGACATCTGGCTTTACTTCCTCTTTCCTGGTGGAGGGGTGCCCACGGGGCACACAGGGAGGAGTTCCCACGAAGTTCACTGGGCAGAAGGGTGTTGGGCATGGCCTCGGGTCTTGGTGCTACGAGGCGGCAAGTGTGGCTTCCTGTCCGTGGCAGCATCGCCTCTATTTTTAACCTGCCTGCCCGCTGTCCTCTTTGCCACTGGTCTTTGGTCGGGCCAAGCTTCGTTCTCGGGGTGCTCGCCTTCCCGCTTCGTCTCGGGGAGGAGCCTGGCCTGCTTTCCTGTCGCGGGCCCTCAGCGGGAGGGGAGGCGGCCCGGGGGAGCCTTTCCCATTGTCCAGTCCGTAATCAAGGCAGGGAAACTGAGGGGCGATGAGGGGAGAGAGCCCCATCCCTAGCACGGCAGGCTAGGTCTCCTTCACCCTCCATGTTTCCAAGGCCAAGGGGATGAGCGCTCCTATGGGGACCCAGCCAGGTCACTGGAAGACCACCTCCTCCTTTCCCCCTTTTGTCCAAGAAACCCTCCAGGACCTCTCTCTAACAATCTCTGTGTCCCCTCCACTTGGCCAACACCCTGGACCAGGAGCACCCCTAAACATAGGCCCGTGGTCAACACTGCCCCTGCAGTGCTTAGAGATGTTGTATAATGAATAATGAAAGAACAAATGAATGAATGATGAATAAATGAATGAACAAATGAATGAATGAATGAACGAATGAATGAATGAACGAATGAATGAATAAATGAATGAACGAATAAGCGAATAAATGAATGAATGAATAAATGAATGAATAAATGAATGAACAAACAACTAAATGAATAAACAAATGAATGGATGAATGAAAAGACAGGACAATCTCTGGAGACCCTGATCTCCCAGAACAGTGTATACACTGACCGCATCCATCTCTTCCTCAGGCCAGCCTGGGGACAAGCTGAGCTTCTGCAGTGCCAGCCTTTTTACTCCCAGAATCTCCTTTGTTGGGCCATACTGGCCATCTGACCTAAGCTAGCCAGTCCTCACCCTCAAATCCCTCATGTGAGCCTCAGTTTCCTTATCTGCTCCAGGGGGCAACCATCCCATACTCCAGTATATCAGGACCCCAAAGAGAAAAGTAACATTCAGAGAAAAGATGGGTCATGTGGGACTTCTTAAGACTTTCACCCTCGGGCTTGCTGAGTGACCTAGGGTGGGGCCTGACCCTCACTCTGTTGTTTTGCCTTCTTTTTTTTTTTTTTTTTGTTTACTTTATTTATTTGAGAGTGACAGACACAGAGAGAAGCAGATAGATAAAGAATGGCTGAGCCAGAGCCTCCAGCCACTGCAAATGAGCTTACGTGGGTCCCGGAGAATCGAGCCTTGAACCGGGGTCCTTAGGCTTCATAGGCAAGCGCTTAACCGCTAAGCCATCTCTCCAGCCCTGTTTTGCCTTCTTATTGGCCCTGAGCCTTGTCCCTGGCTCCAGCAGGACACGAGTCACCTGCCCCCAGAGACTCAGGGTGAAGCGGGGAGGGTGGGGTCAGGCAGAGAGCGCAGGGCGGGGTGGCATTTGATGGCAGCCCCGTCTCTGCCTCCGCTTGCTTGAGTGACACTATTTCCCAGCTTGGTCTCCTTTATCCTGTCCTGTTGAAAGAGTCCAGTGGGTCCCTGCGCTCCTGAAAGCCCATCACCTCTGGGGCTAGCCAGGGGCAGTGGGTGGAATCAGGCTGCTCAGCTTTAGGTTTTCACTGAAGGTGGGCACCGTTCTGGACAGAGTCAGCGTCACCTGGCTCTGGGGCACCGACAGCTCCCACTGGCCCTTGCGTTCTAGAACTCCAGGGAAACATTCTGAAACTCAGGGGGCAGACACGTGGCCCCTCTCCTGACCTTCTCTCCGCTCCTGCAGGACCACGTCCACCCTGTCCTCTCCATGCCAACTTTGATGCCCTGTCGGCTGACCCCAGATCCATGGCCCTGGCTACGCAAGGGTCTCCCTCAGATCCACTGCTCAGGCAGTGTCCTCTGTCCCCAAAGGCAATTCTCGGACCCCAAGAGCAAAAAGAAGTGCTTCAGGGCCTCAGCCCTACCCAGACAGGAATCCCTCTTGCAGCAGTCACCATTACCTCAAGTACCTCTTCCCAGCCCCACCGGAGCTCTTCCCAGAATCCCCAGGGATCTAGGTGTTCTGAGCTTAAGTGGGGTCCTTCTCCCCTCATTCTTGTCCTGCTGTCCAGTCCCTCATCACACTGGTCCTGCCATAATGTCTTTGAGTTCTGTTTACCATCTCTCCCCGGCTAGAGCTGAGCCCGGGAGGCCAGGGACAGCTCCTGACGGGTCCCCGCAGTATGCCAAGCCCCTAGCATCCAGTCCTACACCCCACTTCATTCAGCACGTGGTGAGGCTCAAGGTTGGGGGTCCTGGTGGTTGTTTCCCACCCTGTTAAAACTGTTTATACCTCTGCTCCTCTCAGGGCCCTGTGAGATGGCCTCTACTTCCCCATTCTGTGGGAGGGATGCCCAGGCCCAGAGGGCTTGATTCCACGTGCTTACCTGGGTGGCACAGGTCCATTCCGAAGTCTTGATGCCAAGTGGCCTTGGCTCCTTGTTTGCTGGTCCAGCTGCCACTTAGGTGGGTGGCCTGGTAGGGATAGTCACAGCCCCTTCCTGTGCGCTCCGCCCAGGCCCAGTGAGGAGGAAGTCAGCTGGGTTGAGGGGGGCGTGTGTTTGTGAGCAGGCTCCTGTCACAGAGCCACACTTCCTAAAATCAGCCACACATCTGGGGTGTGAGAGAGGGAGGGGGTGAGAGACAGAGGGATGGGGAGGGGGATAAAAGAAAAAGACAATGAGGGCTGGAAAGATGGCTTAGTGGTTAAGGCGCTTGCCTGCAAAGCCAAAGGACACAGGTTCGATTTTCCAGGACCATGCACAGGGTGGTGCATGGGTCTGGGGTTTGTTTGCAGTGGCTGGGGGCCCTGGCATGCCCGTTCTTTCTCTATCTCTCTCTCCCTTGTTTTTCTCCGTCTCAAATAAATAATGATAATAAATAGTTTAAAAAAAGAGACATTCACTCTCACTCTGTCTCTTTCCCTCTCTCAAATAAATAAACAAAAATAAAATATTAAAAGGGGGGGCTGGAGAGATGGCTTAGCTGTTAAGGCACTTGCCTGCAAAGCCAAAGGACCTCATTTCAATTCCCCAGGACCCACGTTAGCCAGATGCACAAGGTGGTGCATGCATCTGGAGTTTGCGTGCAGTGGCTGGAAGCCCTGGTGTGCCCATTCTCTCTCTCTCAAATAAATAAATAAAAATAAAATATATTTTTTAAAGAGAGAGACAACGAGGCAGAAACACAAGCACATGTGCAGCCGTAGGGGAAGAAATCCCTGAGGTGGGGGCCTCGTTTACACAGCCCCCTCCCTGCCTATGAGCTGGAAGATCACCCAACTTCTAGAATCCTAGCTGAGCTCCATGCATTCCACCCCCCAAGCTCCCTTATCAACCTCTGCGTGAGAAGAGATAAATTAATCCAGTGCTGGGCAAGGCTCTGCTTTCCTTCAAAACCAATGTTGCTTTCCTGCCCAGTGACCGATCGGATGTGTATCCTGTCTCCCTTTTCTCCCAGGCTGCTAGGAGGCTCACCCTGGAAGCTGAGGCTTATCTACGGCTGTGGACTTGGGAGCAGACTGGGCTGCATGATTCTCAGTTCTGCCACCCAGTGCCCACGTGACTTTGGGCTGCCCACTTATTTGCAGTGAGCCTCACTTTGCTTGCTTGTCAAGGGTGTTTCACACTCACCACAGGGAAGTAGAAAAGATGGTGTGAGATACTTGGGGTGTAGGAGGTATGCAAGAAACACCTTTGGTGGATGGAGAGATGGCTCAGCAGGGAAGAGTGTTTACCTTGCCAGTATGCCCCCCCCCAAGACCACGGAGTTTGATTCCCAAGCACCCACATAAACAGCTGGGTGTGGGGCACACACATCTGTAACCCCAGTCCTGTGCAAGGAGTGGGGACTGGAGGGGCTGGGCTTTCTCTGGGGCTCCAGCAAACGGCAAACTCCAGTGTCAGTGAGGCACACAGGCTAGGGGTAGAGAAGGGGCCCCCAGTGTTCTCTTGTGGTCTCCACACATGCACCCAGGGCGAACGCATATACACCCACACGCACACCACGAGTGTGGAAAAAAAAATACTTGTCCTTTTGGCTTCAACTCTTTTTCTTTTGGTTAAAATGCACAATTTTGTTGTGCCTTTGCCCACCCGCGTCTGGCCACTCGCCACTGTAAACTGGAGACACTGGAGGGTCTCAGAAGCTTGCAAAGATCAGAGGGAGCACTGATAACATGCTGCTCCCTTCCCCGATTCCCAAGGTGCCCTGGGCCGCGGGGACAGGCGGAGCCTTGCTTGAGTTTGCTGGGATTTAGGAGCAATGATTTCAGGCAGGGGATGAGACCTGCCCCCCCCCCCCCACGTTCAGTCGCATCACACAGGGAGTCCACAGGGGCACACACTCCCTTCTCTCCCATGCAAGGACCTGGACCCCTCATTTCATCCCTTTTCTCAGATGCAGAGGACGCCAGGCAGGGGGTACCCTCATGTCTCTGTAGAGACGTCAGAACATATTCTGGCCTCTGCGCTCTGTCTGCATTGTCTCCTTTAGCCAAGAGGCTGTTTCCATAGACAAGAAAACCCGCATGGCTGCTGCCAGACGCGGGCCACCGCCCTGTGCCACGTGTTCCAGAGCTTTCCTCCAGGGCCGTCAGGAAAATCCGTCTCACCAAGGCACCTCATGCTTCTTCTTTTCCATTAAGGAGAACTGAGTAATCTCCCTGTTTCCCTTTTTGCCTCAGCTGCCAGGAAACTCGGGCAAAACTGACACTTGGCTACAGAGCTGTTCTTTCTTCCACTTCTACTTTCCTGTGTGTAGCTTTCTGTGTGTGTGTGTGTGTGTGTGTGTGTGTGTGTGGTTTATTTTTATTTATTTATTTGAGAGCGACAGAGAGAGAAAGAGGCAGAGAGAGAGAGAGAGAAAGAGACAGAGACAGAGAATAGGTGCGCCAAGACCTTCAGCTTTAGACCCCTGATCCTAAACCTGAGTCCCTGTATAACACACCCAAGTCCCCTTCATCCGTTTCCTTCAAGACGCCCAGGAAGCCAACCAAGAAGAAAAAACCCTCGTGTACCCTGCAGACGGGGGAGCAGACCCCATCGCCCCTTCCGCAGCCCTGGACAGGATGGCTCCTAGAACTTTTGTGTAAACGTCACCTCGAGCCCAGGTTGGAGGCTCCTCTCCTGTGATACTGAGGAGTATGTGAGGGGCAGGTGTTGAGACATCTGGAGGCTGCAGCGCTGCGTCCAACCCTGTAGGCGCCTTGCCCTTTGGTCCTAATGATAATAAAAACATGTCATTCCAGGCCAGCAGGGTCCACAGCCTTGGCACAGACAGGGGACACCACCTGTCCCCACAAGCATGGAGAAGGACTCCCCCACCTGTGAGAGCTGTCCTTAGTTGGCCCTAGAGAGACTTGAGATAAGGACAGGAGTGTGAGGCCCAGGTGTTATGGTATTAAAAAAAAAAAAAAAAAGTCTACGGAAGGTAGTTTAGCAGAGAGTCACAGCTGGCTGGAGTGGGAGGCCTCAGGCTGGGATCAGAGGGCTCCTGTGAGCCTGGGCCACCCAGGAGGAAGACTAAGAGACACAATTAGGCCTGGTCTATGTCCCTAGTCAGTTTCCTTCTCCGGCACAACCAGTCCACCGACGCCCTCATGTGGCCAACATGGGGATAAGCAAGCAGAGGCGTTGGCCTCTCCCGGGATCCCCTGTGAACCCCAAGAAATACACGGGGCAGAAATCGGACAGAAATGTGCAGCTCCAACTTCGTCTCCCCTTCTTCACACATCCTCCTCCGTCGCCAGGCTCAGGGTGCCTTGGGGTGGTGTGTGCTGGAGAGACGGGGGTGTTGGGGTCGAGTGTGGGATTGGGAGCTGATACCGGGGAGGGAGGGCCTGGACCCTGGTGGGCGAGGTGGGTCCTTGACTTTATGGGTCAGGTCCTATCTCTCCTTAGAATTTCCTTCATCTTGACTTTTTTTTTAAAATTACTTTTGATTTTTAAAGATACTGCACGAGGCCTTTGTAGGTAGCTTAGTTGGTAAAGCGCCTGCCTTGCAAGCGTGAGGTCGTGAGTTCAATTCCTCAGAACCCATGTAGACAAAAATAGCCAAGAAGACTTGTGAGCAGCGCCTGTGATTCCAGCGCTGGAGGGGTGGAGACAGGTGGGTTCCGGGGGGGGGGTGTCACTGGCCAGCCTGTCTAACTGGTGAGCTCCAGGCCAGTGAGAGACGCAGCCCCCCGCCCCAAAAAAAGATGCACAGCGCCTGCGGTTGACACCCGAGGTCGCCTTCTGGCTGCCGTCCACACACATGCACATATGTGAATGCACACCTGCACACGCGTGGGAATCTGCACACACACAAAGACACACGCACCGAAAGAAGATAGTGCAAGAGTACTAGTTATTGCCACTAATTAAATTTTTATTATTTACTTGCAAGGAGAGAGAGAGAGAGAGAGGGAATACGGGTATGCCAGAGCCTCTAGTCACTGCAAACAAACTCCAGATGCACCACTTTTGGCATCCAGCTTTATGTGGGTACTGGGGAATCAAACCTGGGTCATTAGGCTTTACAGGCAGGCATTTTAACTGGTGAGCCAACCACCCCCCCCCAGCTCTCCATCAGTGAATTTTCAGCTTCTCCTTGGGTTCTGTGCGTGGCTCACCTCCTGCACATAGCCTACGCTGGTGGAGGGTGGGTGAGAGTTAAAAGGGAACAAGCTAGGCGCAGTCACCCCAGCCTCCTTCCCTCCCTCCTCTCCGCTTCCCCTCCTTCCCTCCCTCCCTTTTCTCTCCCACTCCCTGTTTCCTTCCTCTCTCTTCCCTAACTGAAGACTCCCCCTCTTTTCCCTCTCATTCTTCCCCCTGTCCCTACTGATCCACTAGGGACCTATCCTCATAGGCTCCTGGCCCACCTCGTTTAATCACCAAACGTCCATTTGACTCCTGAGCTCTGAATGCTCCCGTACCCTCCCTTTTTCTATCCTCCCTTCTTCTATCACAGGTGAGGAGGAGAAGCCCACAGGGCAGGCGCTCCAGGCACCTGCAGACAGTGAGTCCAGGGCTGTCTGAGTCACTGGGGAGCAGGGCTTACTTCCTGGCTGTGGTAAGGTTGAGCTGGGGAGGGCAGATGGCCTACAGGTGGCCACTGTCATGTGGCAGGTTGTGGGGGAAGTATGAGTGGAAACGGCAGGGCCTTGTCCTTGTGGAGCTCAGGGAAGGGGCATGGGGACTTGGAAGGGGCAGGAACAGCCCTCAAAGGTTGGTGCCTCGACTCCTGCACATGTGTGTGTGTGCGTAAGGAGTGAGATTGTGTGTGAGGCGTCAGTGGGCACGAGGAAAAGAGCCTCCAGAGGAAAATGGTCCCAGCGGAGAGACCCAGATGCCAGGAGCCTGCTCGTGCCTCTTATCTGCCTGCTTGTCGGTACTCCGAGCACTGCATTCGTTCACACTCTTGTCTCCAGTGCCCGCAGCAGTCTCCAGTGCCCGCCCGCGTGTGCGTGGAGCTGAGTCACAGAGCTACTGTGACTTTCCTGAGCCACACAGCTAACAGGCAGCCCAGGAGGCTGGACCCATGGCTGGCTCGGAGCTGCAGTTTAGGAAGACCACCCTGGCTTGTGTGACCAAGGGTGGCAGTGCAGGCCAGGGACGCTGTGGCTCAGGGTACCACGGTGGCAGCGGATGGGGGCCCCAGGGGACTTGGCGGGAGTTGAATAGGTAGAGACTGACACGACTTTGAGGGGGAGACCAGCAGAGTGAAGGTGACCTTGACATTTCTAGCTTGGGAGCCTGGCAGAAGGTAGTGGTGCACCTGGAGCCCCAGCTGCTGGCCCCTGGGTGCTGGTGACAGTCTGCTCAGTGGGCAGCCATCATAGGGCGGGGCTTGTTTCCGCTCTCTGAATCTGGGTGGGGCCAGGGCTGGATCTGCCCAATAGAATGCACTGGAAGCCACAGACCCAGACCTCTACCAGCCTGGCCATTTTCACCAGAGCTCTCCCTGTCTCTCTCTCTCTCTTTTTTTTTAAAGCTTTATTTATTGATTTATTTGCAAGCAGGGAAAGACAGAAGAGAGACAGACACATAGAGAGAGAATAGGTCCGCCAGGGCCTCTAGCCACTGCAAACAAACTCCAGATATATGCGCCACTTTGTGCATCCCGCTTTATGTGGGTGCTGGGGAATCAAACTCAGGTTGTTAGGCTTTGTAGGCAAGCACCTTAACAACTGAGCCATCTCTCCAGCCCTCACCAGAGCTCTTGAGATGATCCTCTTGGATCCCAGGTGCCCACATGGAGAGGCCCAGGTGGGTGCTCTGGCTTATAGCTGACAGCCAGCTCCCAGCTGCAGGTGTTTATGTGTCCATGGGGGTGCCAGGGCCTCTTACCACTGCAAGTGAACCCAAGTCACATGTGCCACTTTTTGCATCTGGCTTTACATGGGTACCGAGGAGCTAAACATGGGTGGGCAGGCTTTACAAGCAAGCACCTTTAACTGCTGAGCCCTCTTCCTCGGGGTCCTGACACCTTAATCAATGTGGGCAATGAATTACCAACTGTGGGACCCGGGATGCTTCAGATAACTGCAGTGGAGCAAGTTCCACACAAAGCATGACAGAGGAGGCCGCACCAGTGCCAGGGAGTGCCAAGGCATGGTGGTGTACATCCGCAATGCCAGCACACGGAAGGCTGAGGCGGGAGTTTGAGGCCAGCTTCAGCTATGTAGTGAGTTCCTGGCCAAACTGGACTATGTGAGTGAGACCTTATTTCAAAAGTCAAAATAAAATAGTGCTGGAGAGATGGCTTAGCAGTTAAGCCTAAGGACCCAGGTTCGATTCCCCAGTACCCATGTAAGCCAGATGCATAAGGTGGCACATGTGTCTGGAGTTTGTTTACAGTGGCTAGAGGCCCTAGAATGACCATTCTCTCTCTCTCTCTTTCAAATACATAAACAAATAAAAATATTTTAAAAATATATCTGTCTGTCTATCTATCTATCTATCTATCTATCTATCTATCTATCTATCTATCTAAAGTGGGAGTGTCCGTAGGCAAATGACAGACAGAGGATGAGTATTGCGGTGACCTGAGCCCTCGCCTCCCATTCTCCTTCCCTCTGTCCTGCTTTTCTTCCTTCCCGAAGACTGACCAGCCAACCATGCTGTGTCCTGGATCCCTTGCAGCTATGGCTCTGAATACATCAGACCCTGGATGGACTATATAAGGCTGCTTGGGCTGTGTGAGGCCACACGGACTATATGAGGCTGTGTGAGGCCGCACGGGCTATATGAGGCTGTGTGAGGCCACACGGACTATATGAGGCTGTGTGAGTGAGGCCAGCAGATCACGTGACCCTGTGAGTGTTGAGCAGCAGAGAAGCCCAATGCTCAGTGGGTCACAGTGTCCAGATACTCGCTTTCTGGGGCTGACAGGCGCAGCAGTGGAGGGTGGGCTGACCCCTGGCTCTTCACTTTCACAGCTGTGGCTTTGACAGCACCTCCCCTTGGCTGCTTTTGTGGTCTTATTGGAGCTCTTCCTTGGAGCCCTGCCCCCGAGGACACCATGAACACACCCTGTGACTGTGTGTACGAAGGCGCCTCACTCCCCACGTTAGATCTCTGCCTTGAGCTTCCTGGGATGGCTTCTGGGTCCAGCACTGAAACACGGCTGGAAGAAACCTGTGGATTTAGAAATCTGGACACCATAGGTGACCACTGAATGGCATTTAATTTGGCCTGCGTGTGGTGCATGCATGTGTGTATGTTTGCATGTGTGTGGGCACATGTGTGTGCAGGTACACATGTGTGTGTGCATGTGCGTGCACGCGCGCGCGTGTGTGTGTGTGTGTATAAGCCACGGGCCAATCTCGACATCATTATTTTGATGGCGTCTTGCTGAACCTACACGAATTTGGCTAGACCAGCTGGTCAGGAAGCCCTGAGCATCCGTTTGTCTCTCCCACCCGGCGCTGGCATTGCAGGGGCACGCCACCTCAGCTAGCGTGAGGAGCTGCTGCTTCTCTGTACGGCGGGCACTTTGGTCCCTGCGCCATCTCCCCAGCCTCAGCGGCATTTTTAATGGAGAGGTGGAATGGGACAGTCAGTCTTGGGAGCCCTGTTAACACCCGTACCCATCCACTCACCTAGTGTTACAAAACACACAGGCTGAGTGGCTTAAACAACCCAGACTTACTGCTCCTAGTTCTGGAGGCTGGGAGTCCTAGACCAAGGTGCCGGGGGAGTTCTCTTCTTCTGAGGATTCTCTGCATGGCTCGCTGCTGACAGTCTTGTCCTTGTGTCTTCACGTGGTTTTCTTTCTGTGGACGTCTGTGTCATCATCTCCTCCTCTAGTGACACTAGGTAGGTTGCATCAGGGCCACCTTACTTGCCTCAGTGGACATTAACTGCCTCCTTTTGAAGAGATGCCTTAAATATATACCTGGTGGTGGGGGGGAGGCAAGGGGATTGGTGTTTAGGAGGAAGGACTTAGAGACAGGCCTGGGCAGTTCTTTGTAAGACAGTACAATGCATTGGAAGTCTGGTTCTTGGCATGGCAATGTTAAGAGACGGTGAGACCTTGGAGAAGTAGGGCCTCCCTGGAGGTCTAGAAGTCATGCTTTAAATATTGTCTTTGCTTCTGGAGTCATGAGAGACAGTCAAATTGACAGTAGATAGAAAGGTGGCCCATGTTCATGGACAGGAAGAGTTCGATGCTATTAAATGCTGTACTAACCAAAGCCCTCTGCAGAGTCAGTGCTGTCTCTGTCAAAATGTTAACGTGATTTTCTATAGAATTAGGAAAAATAACCTTACAACTTATTTGAAGTCACAAAAGATCCTGAATCAGCCTCTGTCTCTCTCTTTCCTTTCTGTCTTTCTTTTATAAGGTTTCACTGAAGCACAGGCTGCCTCCATCTCCTGAATGCAGAGATTGCAAACATGCATAAAAACAGTCTTGAGAGGCCAGAACAGGGCTGGAGACATCACGCTACCTGATTTCAAAACACACCACAAAGCTATTGAAGTCAAAACAGCATGGCACTGGCCTAAACTCAGACATATGAACCCATGGAACATGACAGAGAGGCCAGAAGCCAAGCCAATCAGTTGTTAACCAAAGGACCATGAACATACAGTTCAAGGACAGTCTCTTGAATAAATAGTGCTGGGGAAATTGGGTATTTAACTGCAGGGGGGTGGGACTGGACCCTTCTCTCGTACAGCATACAGCTCAAAATGGATTAAAGACATCAGTGTAGAACCGGGAACTATGACACTTCAAGGGGAACATCAGGGGAAGCTTCTTGGAGTTAGTTTGCACAATTAAATTTTAAAGCATGACCCTAAAAACCCAGACAAAAAGAGATCAGTGGGACGTGTCACATCAGGAAATGTCTGTGTGGCAAAGGAAGCCGTCAGCCGAGTGAGGAGACAGTGAGTCAGAGGAGACCTGCATGCCACACGTCTGGCAGGGGCTGACACCCAGGATATATCAAGAGCAAAGCCAAGTCAGGAGCAAGAGAACGAATAACCCAGTTTTAAACTGGGCAAAAGATTGAACAGACATTCCTCAAAAGGGGCCAAGCATGGTGGCTCACTCCTGTAATCCCAGCCCTCAGGAGGCTGAGGTAGAAGGATCACTGCGAGTTTGAGGCCAGCCTGGGCTGCAGAGAGAGTTCTTAGACAGCCCAGAATAGAGTGAGACTCTACCTCGATTAAAAAATAAAAAAGAGGTACAAATGACCAACAGGTAAAACTGAGCATCACCATGAAACATACATGAAAGCTACAAGGAGATAGCACTGCAATGGCTGTCATCAAAAAGATGAACTGGGGCTGGAGAGATGGCTTAGCGGTTAAGCGCTTGCCTGCGAAGCCTAAGGATCCTGGTTCAAGGCTCGATTCCCCAGGACCCACGTTAGCCAGATGCACAAGGGGGCGCACGCATCTGGAGTTCGTTTTCAGTGGCTGGAGGCCCTGGCACGCACCCATTCTCTCTCTCTCTTTCTGCCTCTTTCTCTCTCTCTGTCACTCTCAAATAAATAAAAATTAAAATAAACAAAAACAAAAAAAAGAATTAAAGTCTTTTTTAAAAAAAGATGAACCGTAAGCAGGGCATGGTGGCGCACGTCTTTAATCCCAGCACTCAGAGATAGGAGGATCGCCGAGAGTTTGAGGCCACCCTGAGACTACACAGTAAGTTCCAGGTCAGCCGGAGGTAGACCCTACCTCAAAAAAAAAAAAAAAAAAAAAAAAACCATAAATAAATAAACAGATAAATAACATTCCAAGAAGAGGTGAACTGTGAGGAATGTCATGGTGGGTGTGAACTGTCACTGCTCAGTGTTGGTGGGAATGATGATCCCTGATAATCCAGCAACTCTGCTTCTGGCTGGGCTCCAACCGGCGTGAAGACTGTGTGCCAAAAACACACCTGCTGTCCTGCCCTCACTGCAGCCGAGGCAGAGCCATGACCGCTGGTGGATGGGCAGATAAAGAAAACGTGGTCTAGGGCTGGAGAGATGGCTCAGGGGTTAAGCGCTTGCCTGTGAAGTCTAATGACCCCGCTTTGAGGCTCGATTCCCCAGTACCTGTGAAAGCCAGATGCACAAGGGGGCGCACGCATCTGGAGTTTGTTTGCAGTGGCTGGAGGCTCTGGTGCGCCCATTCTGTCTCTGCCTCTTTCTCTGTCTGTTGCTCTCAAATAAATAATAAAATAAAAGTAAAGAAAACATGGTCCATATTATTCAGCCACTCTTCTCTATATATATAATTTATATATATTGAGAGAGAGACAGACAGACAAAGGGAGAATGGGTGTGCCAGGGCCTACCGCCACTGCAAATGAACTTCAGATACATGTGCCACTTTGTGCATCTGGTTTTATTTGGGTACTGGGACATCAAACTTGAGCCATCGGGCTTTGCATACAAGCACCTTAACCACTGAGCCATCTCCCCAGCCTGGATTCAGCCACTTTAAAAAAAAGAAATTCTGTCATGTGTTCTGTGGGTGGGCCTAGGAGACATTGTGCTAAATAAAATGGGCCAGGCACAGAAAGACAAGTATGTGATCTCACTTATATGTGGAATCTAAAAAACAGTTGAATCCAGAAACAGAGTCAACTGACTGATGGGTGTCAGGGGCTGGGTACAAGGCGATGCATACAAAGTTCCTTCAAAAGGTGGATGAGGGGGTACTGGGGAAATGGCTTAGCGGTTACGGCATTTGGCTGCAAAGCCTAAGGACCCAGGTTCAATTCCCCAGGACCCACGTAAGCCAGATGCATAAGGGGGCATATGTGTCTGGAGTTCTATGCAGTGGCTAGAGGCCCTGGCATGCCCACTCTCTCTATCTGTCTCTTTCTCTCTCATAAATAAAATAAATTTAAAAAGGTGGATGAGGGCTGGAAAGAGGATAAGGCGCTTGCCTGTGAAACCTAAGAAGTCATGTTTGAATCTCCAGGTCCTACATAAGCCAGACGCAATGTCACACATATGCACAAGGGGGTGCACACGTCTGGAGTTCATTTGGTGTGGCTGAAGGCTGCCTCTCTCAAATAAATAAATAAATAAATAAATAAACACATAAAATAAATAAATTTTTTTAAAAGGCGGATGAGTAGTTTTCAGGATTTGGGTTCAATGTGAGGACTATTATTAAACATACACCACGTATTTGGAAATTGTTGAGTAGATCTTAAATGTTCTTGCCACACACACACACACACACACAAAATATGTGGGGTGATGGGTAGATTTATTGGCTTGGTTTAAACTGCTTTATAACATATGCGTATATCAAAATGTCACAGTGGGAGCTGGGGAGATGGTTCAGTTAGTAAAGTGCTGGCTTTCAAAACACGAGAAATTGAGTTTAATCCCCAGAATCCATGCAATAAAAGTCTAACATAGTAGTATGAGCTTGTCATCCCAACACTGAAGAGTTGGAGACAGGCAGATACCCTGGGGTTCCTGGTCAATCAGTCAGTGAGAGACCCTGTCTCCAAAAGGATGGATGGTGTCTGAGAGTAATAACACTTGAGAGTATCTTCCCCATGTGCACACGGACTCACACACACACATGCACCTGTGCACACACACAAATACAAACACACGTATGTGAAATGTCACAGTGTACCCTGCAAATATATACAACTTTTTTTTTTTTTCCTTGGTTTTTCACACTAGGGTCTCACTCTAGCCCAGGCTGACCTGGGATTCACTATGCAGTCTCAGGCTGGCCTCGAACTCACAGCAATCCTCCTACCTCTGCCTCCCGAGTGCTGGGATTAAAGGTGTGCGCCACCACACCCGGCTATCTACAACTTTTTGTTTGTTGATTATACTTTAAGAAAACTGGGAGAGCGATCAAATAAATCTCAAACATTATATCAGTTCAGTCAGTCATTCAACCCATCGATTGGCCAGCTATCCAATGAATCAATCAGTTCACTGTCTTGGTCTTTTCTGGTTGCTGTCACAAAACCAGACCAAATGGCTTATAAACAACAGATAGTCATTTCTCACTTCTGGAATCGTGGAGTTCAAGATCCACGCTCTGGAATGGGCAGTGTCTGGTGGGGGCTGCTTCTTGGTTCATGTTGACATTGTTCCGCTATATGTCCTCACGGCGGAGAGGACAGAACTACCAGGGCACTGATTCCCTTGCCTAGGACACCACTCCCATGACCTAGTCACCTCCCAAAGTCCCCTGCCTCCAAATGCCATCACAATGGGGTCAGATGACGCACACATTCAGTTCCTAGCAAGCAGCACCTACTTTTTGGACCAGTCTTTAGTTTGGATCCCCCTCCCCAGAGTCATCTATCCCATGGATTTATCAACAGAAATGTCCAGTACAGAAAGTCAATTTTGGGGGTCCTTCCCTTCAGGCCCCCCCTCCTAGTTAAGTGGCTTCCCCTCACCTCCACTGCCCGAGTTGCTAAGAATGACCCCGGTGTCATGTTTGTCACCATTTTAAAAAAAATTAAATCAATATTGGGCTGGAGAGATGGCTTAGCGGTTAAGTGCTTGCCTGTGAAGCCTAAGGACCCTGGTTCGAGGCGTGATTCCCCAGGACCCACGTTAGCCAGATGCATAAAGGGGTGCATGCGTCTGGAGTTCATTTGCAGGGGCTGGAAGCCCTGGCGCGCCCATTCTCTCTCTCTCTTTCTCTCTCTGTTTGTTGCTCTCAAATGAATAAAAATAAACAAAAAAAATAAAAAAATCAATATTAAGAATGTTTTCTTTTTTATACATTTTATTTTTATTTATTTATTTATTTGACAGAGAAAGAAGGAGAGAGAGAGAAAGAGAAAGAGAGAATGGGTGCGCCAGGGACTACAGCCACTGCAAATGAACTCCAGACACACGCGCCCCCTTGTGCATCTGGCTAACATGGGTCCTGGGGAATCGAACCTGGGTTGTTTGGCTTTGCAGGCAAACGCCTTAACTGCTAAGCCATCCTTCCAGTACTGTCACCATTTTTGCCCTGCAAATTCTACAACATGTGTTCTAAGTCCGGCCAGATTGCCACCCTCCACATCGCCTCCTTGGTCCCAGCCTCTGTCATTTCTCCACTGGGCTCTGGACTTTGGGCCTGGCCCACCAGCGCCAATTCCTCACGTGGCCGCCAGAGGGAGCCTCCGAGATTCAGATCCCGCTGTGTCTTGGCTCCTGGCAGAAGACCCAAAGTGGCCCAATGGCGCCCCTCCGGCGCCTGGCACTCTCCACGCTGTGCGCTTCATTGCAGCCCCAGGGCCTCCTTGGTGGCTCTGCAGATGCTCCGAACCCTCCAGCCGAGTTCCCTCCTCTTCCCTTGGCCAGCTCCTCATTGCCGCTCCCTTCTCCAGCGCGCACGGCTGGCTCACCACCTAGCACTATCGTTTTATTGCCATCTTGCTGCCTGTCTCCTAGCTGAGATGTAAGCTTTGTGGGCAGGGGCTTGGCTTTTCCTAGGGAAAGGAAAGACCCTCCCCACCCCCCGCAAGAGCCTTAAACGTGTGCCTCCGGAGGAGCAGGGCATGTTATCCTAGCAAGACACACCCCACATTCTGTAGACCCATCTTGATCTCCTCTGGGGCCCTAGGAGGTGGTTCCCCACGCCTTCCTGAGGTTGGGCGTCCCTCACTGCCCAAGGCCAGGGCACAGGGAATGGTAGAAGGAAAGGGGTCAAATGATCTGAGGGCGGGGCTGAAAACACTTCTTTTTTTAAGATTTGTTTCTATTTATTTATTTATTTATTTATTTATTTATTTATTTAAGACAGAGAGAGAGAAAGATAGAGAGTGAGAATGGGCACACCAGGACCTCCAGCCACTGCAAACGAACTCCAGACACATGCGCCACCATGTGCATATGGCTGATGTGGGACCTGGAGAACAGAACCTGGGTCCTTAGGCTTCGCAGGCAAGTGCCTTATTAAGCCATCTCTCCAGGCCTGCTAGGTGCTTCCACCATCAGGGACTGAGGCGGCGCTGAGAGTGAGGAGGGGAGCATGGGTGTTGGAGGCCACTGTTGAGGCAAAATAGGCAGACAGTTAAGTAAGGACTTGGTTACTGGGAAAGGCCGTGGCTGGGGCAAGGCCTGGCTCATGGTCTGGCCTGAGTGGGGAGAGTGGGTGGGGACAGTCAGAGGCCCTCCCACCCAGGACCATGAAAGGCTCCCAGGAAAGGCCACCTTCCAGAAAGTTCACAGGTCTGTCTCCTGGGACAGGGCTGCCTTTAGAGGTGAGCAGCCAGAGAGGGAGAAATCTTTAGGACCTGAAATGCCAGCACTTGGGAGGCTGAGGCAGGAGGATCGTGAGGTCCAGGTAAGCCTGGGCTACACAGTGACACCCTACCTAGAAAAAGGAGAGGGATTTGGGGAGGATGAGGAAAGGAAAGAATTTAGGGAAAGATGACCCGGGGGTCCTGAAGGCGGGGGGTGGGGTTCTCAAGAACGCAGCCGGTCCAGAACTAACTTGAAACACCCATAAGAGTTTAGTAGGACACAGAGGGAGGGGGGGGGATGACACACTTCTACCCCAGGGGAGGGGACCCACGTCATTAGAGAGTTAACAGAGCTCACCTGGGAGTTGGAGTTGCTTCTTGTGATATGTGGGATTCACATTAGATGGCCCAGCCATAAACTGTGAAAAGCAAGAAACCTCAGAAGGAGGAATGGCAGAAGCTTTTCTAAGAACCACCGCTCCCCGCCACCCCCCAACCAAACCCAGAAGCCACGAAAGAAAGCCTGACCATCTACTGGACTTCCCCAGTGACCCTCCGTGAGGCCAGCGCCGAGGCAGTCTGGGAAAACACGCTTGCTACTCGTGCCACCCCCGCACAGAGCTAATTTCCTTAATAGGGAAATCAGAGAAAAAGACCCACAAGCAAGACGATAATGGGCGAAGAGGATGAAAACACAGCTGAGGAGGACGTGGGCTCTTCCCCCGCTGAAAGATGCTCGCTCACACGCCGAAATGCAATCCTTTCCCGCTGCGCTCCGCTGGGCTTTTTTGGGTTTCTTTTGCCTGCTAAAGTGTGAGAAGCAGCGATGCCTAAAGCCCCGCGTTGGCGAGTACGTGGAGGAGGAAGGGGAGGAGGAAGGAGCTCTTTAATGCTGTGTTGGTGGGAGCACCGGGGCCCAGCCACCTCCAGGCGGCGCGCGCGCACGGCGGTGAGCGCGCATGGCTGTCCAGGGAAGTGGGGATCCGCCTGTGCCCTCGTGGGACCTCTCAGAGTCATCCCCACGCGGGTCCAGTGGGCTGTCTGCGCCGAGAGGAAGCTCTTTATGCAGAAGGGGGAGCAAACTTCAAGGCTGGGTAATTCGTGGGACCCAACGGGGTCCTGAGGACAAGGGATCCAGGAAGAAGGCGAGGGATGCTTTCTTCCGCCCTAGTCCGTGGGGTGCTAGAGGGGTCAGCCACGGAGGCCACCTGACCAGGGATTCTAGTGGTGGGGACACAGGACAGAAGGCAGCCTTGACACAGGCCCTTTTGCACTTTTGAGTTTGGACGTGTGACTGCATTTCCAGATCAAAAGTAATGTGGGGGAAAAAAAAAATCACAGAATGTTAAAGCAAGGCTTTAAAAAGTGTTTAACATGTGCTGTTTGGTTGTAGCTTAGGCCACTGGCATGGCCGTGTCTTACTGGGACGGGCAAACTAAGTGTGAGGGGCCGATGGTATGCCTGGGAGGGGGAGAGGTTCTAGAACCCCCGACTGAGCCAACCTCAGGGGCTGGGGAAAGCAAGGGACCCTGAGCAGCAGATGTGGGGGGGAGGGGAGGCTGATGCATCTGTAGGAGACTAGCAGGAAGGGAGCCATCCTGATCTGTATATCCATCCGCCCATCCATCTATCCACCCTTTCACGTATCCATCCATGCATCTACCCACCCACGGATGCACACACTAATGTATTCATGAATCCATCCATCCATCCTTCCATCTATCCACCCATGCATCTACCCACCCACTCACGCACACACCCACGAATCCATCCATCCATCCATGTATCTACTCACCCACTCATGCACTCATTCACGCCTCCACGCATGCACCCACGTGTACATCCATCCATTCATGCTTACATTCACACGTCCATGTACACACCTTTGCACACACACGTGCACATATCTGAGGGTGGCCAGTGGCTCACTGCAGAGAGGGCCCTTGGGACCAGGACAATCTCTTCTGGCTGTGCTCCACGTCTGGGTGTGTCGGGCACAGATCTGACCCCGGGTGCGGAATGCTGGGTTTCTGAAGGGGAAAGTCCCAGATGAAGAGAGGGGCTGCTGTTCTTCTTGGGGACCTCCTGGAAGGAAGTCCCTTCCTGGAGACAAGGCTGTACTCAGCAGAGCCTCCAGGGTAGGGTCATCTGCCTGGCAGCAGGTGCGGGCCAGTGATTTCAACTACAGAGTGCCCCCGGGGGGGGGGGAGGCAGGGTCAGCTCCTAGCCAGCCACTCTTTAAAGTACCCCCCTAGACTGCCCCCTGCCCAGAGCTGGCCACCTCTTCTGTCACCTCTCTTGATTGTGACAGTGATCCTGACGACTCTCCAACTCAGACACTTCCCAGTACTGGCTCCAGTGTATCTGCTGGCGACAGGATAGGGGCACCCCCACACCTCAAAGCTTCCCTTTTTAGAAATGCTGAACGCTCATTTCTATAGTAATCTGCATTTCAGCTCTCTGCCAGATCTTGGAGTAAAGGCTTAAAATAATTTTGGCTGCTATTTTAAAAGGTGAAAAAATTTAAGAGATGATAATAATTCTAGAACTGTGTACATCTGATAGTGCTCCTTGGGAATATACTTGCTTATTCATGTGTAGGGAGGGTTTTTGTGGTGGCTGTCGTTTTCAGGCAGGGCCTCACTCTACCCCAGCGGGCCTGGGACTCATCCTGTAGCCCAGCATGGCCTTGAATTCATGGCTACCCTCCTTCTTGTTTATTTATTTAAGGTTTTTTTTTTTTTTGAGGTATGGTCTCACTCTAGCCTAGGCTGACCTGGAATTCACTCTGTGGTCCCAGGCCAGCCTCGAACTCACAGTGATCCTCTCACTCTGCCTTCCAAATGCTGAGATTAAAGGTGCGTGCCACCATGCCTAGCTACCTAGTTTGTTTGAAACAAGATCTCACTTTGTAGCCCAGGCTGGCTTGGAATTTGCTAGGTAGCCTAGGCCTTGAGCTTGTGGAAAGCCCCCGATTTCAGCCTGCCGGGGGCTGGAATTACTGGCATGTGCCGCTGTGCTCGGCCCTAGAGGATTATAAAGCAGAGAGCATCCAGTGCTAGATTTACCAGGAGCACGGGCCCAGTCACCATCATGGGGGAGATGCGACACTTTTTCCTCAGTGGTCATGGCTCACCGTCTTCCCCAGTGATCCAGCCAGTGAGGGAGCCACCCCAGCAAGGAAACAGCCCTGCCCTGACCTGGAAACGAATGACAGGCTTTCAGATAAGTCACTCACCAAAGGGGACATCATAATGAATGTTTGAACATACGTAGAAGTAGGCTGAAATGGCTCAGTGGTTAAAGGTGCTTGCTTGCAAAGCCTGACGGCAGAGGTTTGATTCCCCGGTACCCACATAAAGCCAGATGCACAAAGTGAAGCATTTGTCCCAGAGTTCATTTGCAGTGGCAGAAGTCCCTGGTATGCCCAGTCTCTCTCTCTCTCTCCGCCTCTCAAATAAATACATATTTAAAAAACTAGAAAGCTGGGCATGGTGGCCCACACCTTTAATCCCAGCCCTTGGGAGGCAGAGGTAGGTGGATCGCCGTTAGTTTGAGGACACCCTGAGACTATATAGTGAATTCTAGGTCAGCCTGGACTAGTGTGAGACCCTACCTCAAAAAACCAAAAAAATAAAAATAAAAATAAAAACAATAAAAAACTAGAACTAAGAAAAAGTAGAACTAAAACATGAAATATTCCATGTCAAAATACCAAAACTAGTAAATTTTATGTTTGTTACATAAAACTAGAAGAAAGGGCTGGAGAGATGGCTTAGCGGTTAAGCACTTGCCTGTGAAGCCTAAGGACCCCGGTTCGAGGCTCGATTCTCCAGGACCCACGTTAGCCAGATGCACAAAGGGGAGCATGCGTATGGAGTTCGTTTGCAGTGGCTGGAGGCCCTGGCGCACCCATTCCCTCTCTCTCTCTATCTGCCTCTTTCTCTCTCTGTCTGTCACCCATAAATAAATAAATAAATAAAAGTAGAAGAAAACCAAATGTAGCTGAAAGCTAACATGATACAGCTTTAAGAATTCCTATTAAGCTGGGTGTGGTGGCGCACACCTTTAATACCAGCACTTGGGAAGCAGAGGTAGAAGGATCACTGTGAGTTCAAGGCCAGCCCAAGACTACACAGTGAATTCAAGGTCAGTCTGGGCTACAGCGAGACCCTACCAGGATAAAATACAACGTAACAGAACGCAATGAAATAAACATGACAAGGAGCTGGTTCACTCACGCAGATAACCCCAGCACTCAGAAGGCTGGGGCAGGAGGTGAAGAGTCTGAGGCCAGCCTTGGATACAGTGTGAGACCCTGTCCCGAGCGACGACAGCAATATACTACCGACAGCTCTCTAGACAGCGCTATATCAGCACATTTGAAAGCTCAGGGAAAACAGACAACTTTCCAGAAGAATATGTAAAACTGGCTCAAGAACTAATTTAAAATAGTCCTATACAAATGAAGAAATTGAATTAGTGGTTTAAAATCCACCACTCCCTTCTCCCCACCCCTCCCAACACCAAGTCTAGGCTCAGATGCCTTGACAAACTATAAAATATTCAAGGCAGGGGGGCCGGGGATGTAGTTCACTGGTAGAATATGCGCTTAGTCTTGGGTTCACTCCTCAGCACTCCGCTTCCCAAATCAATCAAACAGGACTCATTGAGCCACACAAGAGATAATTAATACTACCCCAACCTCTCTAAAAATAGGACAAGAGATATTGACTCAGTAAAGTTAGTATCTTCTTGATGTCAGAAATCAATAAAATAAGCCAGGTGTGGTGGCTCACGCCTTCAGTCTCAGCCCTCGGGAGGCAGAGGTGGGAGGATCAGCACGAGGTAGAGGCTGCCCCTGAGACTGGTGAATAAAATACAGGGAAGTTGGGGTTGGTGGTCTGGCTCACCCTGCAACCCTGCTGAGCAGGTTTTGAATCCCCAGCGCCCATGTGCAGCTGGATGCAAAAGTGGCCCAAGCGTGCATTCCCAGTGCGCCCACGGCAGTGGGAGGCCAGTCTGCTCTTCCCATCCACAAAGAAAAGGGAGAGAAATCCTGTCTCCCACAAGGAGAGGACCACCATCCCAAGGTGGGCCTTTGACTTCAACATGTGCACTGTGGCACATGCATGTCCCTCCCCCCCACATACACACACATGAAGAAAGAAAGAAAGAAAGAAAGAGAGAGAGAGAGAGAGGAAGGAAGGAAGGAAGGAAGGAAGGAAGGAAGGAAGGAAGGAAAGTGTGTGTGTATGTGTGTGTCAGAGAGAGAGAGAGAGAGATACACAGAGAAAGACACAGAGAGAGACAGAGAGGGACACAGAGAGAGAGATAGAAAAGGAAATTTACTGGCCAGTCTCACTGATGAACTTGGCTCTTACCCCTTCAGTTGGAAGAAGAGAGGCATCATCGCACAGCTGTGCTGGCTTGGGTGCAGTTTCAACTACTGCCACAGAAAGACCCCAAGCACAGTGTTTCAAAGACAACTGTGCTTTCCTCCTGAGCCCCAGAGGGTGCGGGCACCTGTCCTCTCCCACGGTGTGGCTTTCCAGATGACGGACGAATGCTGGAACACAGAGCCTTCTGGCTGCATCGCGACATGCTGGAGCGCATCATGGGAGCGTGGCCCTGTGCTTCTCGTTCTTACGGAACACTAGTATCACCAGGGGGACCCCACCGTCACGACCTCAGCTACAACAACGACCTCCCACAGGCTGAACTTCCAAGTACCCCAGGCGTACATTTCCAACACAGAGACGCTGAGGGACACTTCAAAACCACAGCGGTGGGAGAAGAGGAAGCTGTGTAGGCTGCAGGGCCTGGTCATTGCGGACATGGCTCATGACACTCCAGGCTTAACCACTGGGTCACATCGGGCTCAGGGGATCCTGACACATGTGGCCCGCAGGTGAGTGTGCATGGAGGCCAGCTGTGAGTCTGCAGTCTGTTACTAAAATGAGGAAGTGGGGATTGGCTGCTTAAGGGCGGTCAGCTTGATTCTTGAGATTGATAAATCAGGGCGACAGAACGTCAGAAAGGGTATTACTGTAATTTATGACATTACCCTAGATATGGAAAAATATACTCAAGGAAATAAAATGGAATAAGAACAAAACGGGCGTTATTAAGAACAGCAGGGAAACCTTTTAATGAGTAATAGATCTGCCCGAAGCCTGCAATGACCGTGAAGTTCAATGGCAAGACACCAGAGGCACAAGCATGTCCTTCAAGTCAGAAATCAGACGCGACGCCTGCCGTGGATGGTTCTCCTCAGCGGTGTCATAAAGAATCCCGACAGGCAAGGAATTGGTGTTGTAAAATTAGGAAGGAAGAAATACAACTGTCATTTGTCACAAGGGATAGGCTGCTCCCACATCAGGCTCATATTTGTAAGTAGAAAAAGCACCAGAGAAAGCAGAGCTAGCCCTTCTATCCAGGTTTCTCCCATGCGTTGAGCCCAACATGCAAATATTGACATTTGCCCTACATCTAGGAGACACAGAAAATTCAGTTTCAAAATTATTAATTACAAATGGTGCTGAAAGTAATAAGACATCAAGAAGTAAATCTTTGGAAAGAAAATATTTTTTGAGAAGTGTGCGTGGCATCAGTGCAGGAGAATTATGAAGTTTTATTGAAGGTTATCAAGAAGAAATCTGCCCTGTTAACGGGTGGGCAGATTGAACGTTGTAAAGCTGTCACTGTTGCTCACATTCTGCTAGAGACTGAGTGCCATTCTGATCCGATTCTGACAGGGTGGTTTTTTTTTTTTTTTTTTTAAACTCGGTAAATTTATCTTGCAATTTAGATGGAGGAGCAAAGGTTCTGTGACAGATAGAACAATTTTTAAGGAAGTTTAAGAGAGGCAGGTTTGCCTTGCTGGATATAAATGAAGAATTAGGCTACGTGAGGAGGCTTGTGTCAGCATCTGGGTGGGCGGATAGAAGAACATGGAGAGGCTGCGGCTCGACCTCAGGTGACAGTGCTGGCTTGGTGGCCATTCACTGGGCAAAGACCCGAAGAGCTCTCTACTTAATACGTGGCACTAGAACAGGGGGTTACGGGGACAGTGAAATCAAAGCCACATCTCACAAAAAATTCAAACAGTCCTTGTCTCATCCAACACCCTACCCCAAGTGTGTAAAGCAAAACCTTAAAAGCTATAGAAAATATGAAATTGGATAGGAAAACTTTTTTGTTTGTTTTTTTTCTAGGTAGGGTCACACTCTAGTCCATACTAACCAGGGAACTCACTCTGTAATCCCAGGCTAGCATCAAACTCACAGTGATCCTCCTACTTCTCTCTCCCGAGTGCTGGGATTAAAGGCGTGTGCCACCATGTCTGGCAGGAATTCATAAACCAGACTCACTCAAAAAGTGTATGTCAGCCGGGAGTGGTGGCACATGCCTTTAATCCCAGCACTCGGGAGGCAGAGGTAGGAGGATTGCTGTAAGTTCGAGGCCACCCTGAGACTACATAGAGAATTTCAGGTCAGCCTGAGCTAGAGTGAGACTCTACCTTGAAAAAAAGCAAAAAAAAAAAAAAAAAAAGTGTATGTCATTAGGGAAGAAAATGTAAATTTGACTACATACAAATTTAAAAAATTAAATGTCATGCCTTATTTAGAAAAAAAAAAAAAACACCTTTCCACAGATTGGAAATGAGCTATTCAACACTATAGCAATACAATTTTGGAAATAAAACAATAGGCTTCTCTGAATAAATGTAAGACAGAGAGAGAGAAAAAAATACCCCAATAGAGAAAAACGAAGACATGAACAGGGAACTTATGTAATGGAAAACACAAATGTCCAGCAAACACTTGCAAAGTAGTTCAGTATCCCTGGCAATCAGTTGATATGAGTCAAAAGCACAATAAGAAGCCACGCGACACTCCCATGTGGGCCAAAGTACCAAGTGTGGCGAGGCCCGGTGCAGACAAGGGTAGATAGCAGGTTCCCGGAGCTCAGCGCAGACGTCAGCTGCTGGTGTGAGGAAAACAGTTCCGTTGATACGGAAAGCTTGTGAAGTAGACTGCAGAGGATGGGGCTCCCTACACAACACGCCCTCCAGCTGTTACCCCAGACCTGAGCGGCTTCTTAGCCAGCTCCGGAGCTCAGATGTTTCCAGTAGAATATTTATATAGCCCAAAGTCACAAGCTGTTGACATAATTTCCAACCGGAGATTGGATAGAGCCATTTTGAATATATTCATACCACAGGGATATTATACACCAGAAACAGATAACTCAGCTAGGACTCGAGGTTGAATATGTGGGACGGGGTGTGCACCCTAAATCCCAAGTTTATGTTGGGAAGAGGGTCTGACTGAGTCTAAGTGGCCCCAAGACCAGAACTCAGACCTCTGTGGGTACCATCCAGGAGAGGGTGGTTTTGGGCTGAAAGTGAGAAAGAAACCCTTCTAGCAGTTTAGGCTGGTCAGGGGTGGAGGAGGCAGAGGCTACTGCCCTGTAAGGAGACGAGCTCCCTGGCATTGGCATATGCAAGCAGGGATTCCTTAGTGGGCAGTGAGCCAGGCCCTGCCCATTAGCTGTGCAAGGACTGGGGGGTAGATAATCTTAGGACCCCGTAGGCATGTCCAGAGGCCTTGAGGTTTTGTGATTCAGTGATTTGCAAAGTGGTCCGAAGAGGTGGGGACTAAATAAATCACCAAATGTGACGTGGAATGCTGCTCCCTAATCCAAGGAGACACGGCCCAGGTAAGAGTGCAGGGCGTGAGATCTTGCACGAGAGGTGGCGTGATTTTATTTTATTTTTTTTCAAGGTAGGATCTCACTCTAGCCCAGGCTGACCTGGAATTCACTATGTAGTCTCAGGGTGGCCTCGAACTCATGGCGATCCTCCTACCTCTGCCTTCCCGAGTGCTGGGATTAAAGGCATGCGCCACCACGCCCAGCAGGTGCACGTGATTTTATTCATGGGAAATTCTAGAACATTGCCAATTAATCCAGAGCAGTGGGCCACAGGCTGGGTGGTGCAGCATGCTCTCTCCAGGGTCGGGGTGGAGGTCTGCAGTGGGCCGCCTCTTCACGGCCCAGGTTTCACGGGCGAGCATGGCTATGGGGATGGACAGAGTGTGCACTGGGAGTGGAGTCGGTGGGCCGCGTGGATTCTTCCTAGTTCCGGACACTCGGAGGCAGTAAGCAGAAACAGAGGGAGGAAGAGGAGGTACAGCAAGGGCTGGAGGGAGGGAGGGAGGCCAGGGCCTCGGGCTTCAGTTTCCCCTTCTGTAAAATGGGACCAGTGGGCAAGGAGACCCAGCTTCACATCCAGCGGAATGGCCCGACTGCACCATGCCCGGGACGTTAGTGTCTGTGTGCCACCGTATCCTCTTCTGTAAGATGGGCGGGATAGGAGCCCTGGCGTCTGTACCACAAGCAGTGTTTGCTGCGTGGGAGGCACAGGCCGGTGCTACTGTCCTCTTGGCGACTGGCACCACACCCTCCCCTGTTGTTATAGTTAGCTGGGATGAATAACCAACCAGACACAGTTTACAGGAGGAGCCGGTTCATTTCAGCGTACAAATCCAGGGGAAGATCCGTCAGTGGCAGAAGAAGCTGGCCCCCTTTCATAGTTCCAAGCAGAGCAAAACCACTAAGCAGCCAGTACCAGAAACAAGCACAAACTGGCAGCAAGTAGGAGCCCCCAGAGCTCAGGCTGCTCTCCACACACCCGTGGGCTGGAATTCGGATCTGCCAGCGCATGCCCTCCGCCCCACTGCTGCGGCAGGAGTCTGCCTGCGAAGGGCTAGAGCTTCAAACTCAACTTTTTATTTTTAATTTATTTTATTTATTTGAGAATGAAAGACAGAGAGAGAGAGAGAGAGAGAGAGAGAGAGAGAGAATAGGCGTGCCAGGGCCTCCAGCCACTGCAAACGAACTCTAGACGCGTGCGCCCCCTTGTGCAGCTGGCTCACGTGGGTCCTGGGGAATCGAGCCTCGAACCGGGGTCCTTAGGCTTCACAGGCAAGCGCCTAACCGCTAAGCCATTTCTCCAGCCCCCAAACTCAACTTTTTAAAAGTATTTTATTTTATTTATTTACTTTCAAGCAGAGGGAAGAGAGACAGTCAGAGAATGGGCACACCTGGGCCTCCAGCCACTGCAAACAACTTCAGATGCACGTGCCATTTTGTTCATCTGGCTTACGTGGGTACTGGAAAATCAAACCCAGGGTCCTTAGGCTTCGCAGGCAAGTGCGTTAACTGCTGAGCCATCTCTCCAGTCCTGCCAACTCAATTTTAAGAAAACACTTGAGTCTATGTCATACATTCAAAGTACCACACCTGCATTAGTCTTTTATGGCTATATGAAAATGTCCAAGAGGTGTACAGAGATTGCTTAGCGGTTAAGGTGCTTGTCTGTGAAGCTTAAGGACCCAGGTTCAATTCCCCAGTACCCAGGTAAGCTAGATGCACAAGGTGGCATGTGCATCTGGAGTTTGTTTGCAGTGGCTGTAGGCCCTGGCATGCCCATTCTCTCTTTCTCTCTCTCTCTCTCATAAATAAAATATTTTAAAAATGCCCAAGATAACCAACTTCAAGGGGGTGGGGCTTCTTTGAGCTACTGGTTTCAGCGCAGGCGTGGTGAGCCCCAGTGCTTTGGGCCTGTCCTGAGGCAGAAAGAACATCATTGCACAAGGGCATGGTGGAGGGTGGGCATGATTACCTCCTGGTAGCCAGGAAGGAGAGAGGGAGAGGGAAGGAACAAGAAATGCCCTTCAAGGAGCAACTTCCCGTAATAGGCTCTGCTCGCTAGTTTCTTTCTTTTCTGTATGCACGGGTGCTGGGTTGACAGGTGTGAGCCACCATGCCTACTGTGGGCAGGTGGACTTGCTGGATGTCAGCGCAGGCACCCGGAGGAGTTGCATCTCCCTCCAGACAGTTCTGAAAAGGGTCAGTTGCAGGCGCCCTGTGGGATCTGGGCTCTGCTCGCCCGGTGCAGGCAGCGGGCACAGTGTCTGGCCCCCAGCCCTCTCCGCTCACCGTGGGCTTCCTGGCTGCTTGGAAGTGTCAAATGGGGAGCGGGTAGCCGATACACCCTCCGCGTCCTCCGCTGCCCCTCCTCCCATGGCTGGAAAGTTGCTGGAGGAACGACGACGCTGACAGCGAGCCTGGAGCCAGCTCTGGGGAGCCACCACGTCCTGTGTCTATGCAGAGGGTCCTTGTGGCCCAGGGGACAGCAGGCATTCTTCCACCCTGAGCTGCTTTGACCTCTAAACAGCCGCCGAACTGGCTCAAAGTCATCTGTCCTGGGGTTGATTTCGACTGGATGGTCCTAGCGTGCCAAGTGACTCCTCAGACCCTCACTTATGGCATCCATGAAATGGGTCACAACGCCCACTTCCGGTTCCGCGGCTCACGGGGCTGCCTCAGGGAGGGCCTGGCTGGGGGCACTGCCCACCACTTCACTCTGATCTGCCTTCTCCACCAGGTCACTCCATACTTCCCTCTTTCTCCCCTCTTCCTTTCCCACATCCTCTCATTTCCCTTCTCTTCCCCTCCACGTCCTCTCCCTCCACTCTTTCCTCTCTCGTGGCCTCTTCCTCCTCTTTTCTCTCCGCCTGTGTCTTTCCCCCCTCTCCCCTCTCCTCCTCTGTGTCCTTCTCTTCTTCTACCTCTCCTCTGTCCTTCTCCTCCCCTCTCTTCTTCCCCTACCCACCTGACCTCCTTCTCTACATCCTCCTCCTCCACATCCCCTTCCCAAAGCCCCCTGGCCCTGGCTGTGTCTGCTCAGGCAAGGGTCCTCGGTGGACTCCATGTTTCAAAGTGCAGCTGAAGCGCCCCCTGCAGGCTCCCAGCTCTTCCTGCGGTGGACTCCGGCCCCTCTCTGAAGCTCCCCAGGGCCCCTTCTCCCGCCTTCCTCGCGGCTCCTGCCGTGGTGGGAGCTCCAGGGACGATGGGGCTCCTGCATTCTGGAGTCGCATGGTGCCTGGCACACGGCAGGCACTCCCGGGCCAGAGGGTACCCTGGGGTCCTGCTGGAGGCCAGGGCATGTACCCACGGGTGGCCAGGGCCTGACCTAGCACCTGAGGGGCCCCAGGTCTTCTACCAGACCGCACGCTCCGCCCTCTGCGAGGCCGTGGGGTAGCAGCTTGGGTAAGTTCCTCTTCCGCTTCCCCTTCCTCTTGCCTCCCAAACCCCAGAGCTCCTGCTCCTCTCTGCCAGGGCAGCTCGCCAGCCACTCCACACCTCGGTCACCCGCAGAAACGCTCCCAGGCCCACAGCTGTCACCTCCGCCCTCCAGGCCTCGGACGCAATGCAGGCCATCAAGTGCGTGGTGGTGGGAGATGGGTAGGTACCTGGCTGTGCTGCCCTGCAGCCCCCTCCTGGGATGCCCCTGAGACCCTCAATGGGCATCCCTGCAGGTATGGAAGGCACTGAGGCAGTTGCTTCCTCTCCGGGGCCCACGGGAGCAGAAGGAGCACCCTGGGGTGGGCCAGGACAGCTTTGCTTAGCCCACAGGAAGCGGCCTGGGTGGGGTGCCTGGGCTGTTTGCCTGCAGCCTGAGAGCTGGGCGGGTCTTCCATTCTGTGGGTGCAGGTGCCAGGTGGGGGAAACTGAGGACCTGACCTTTGTCCCTGGGCTGAGCTGGGCTCTAGTTTGTGGTCTACTGTTACTGGGACCTTGGGCAGGTGACTGCTCTCTTCTCCGAGTCTCCATCGCAGCTCTCTGGGGTGAAGATTGTGCACCCTAGGGGAGCTGTGGGGTGGCTTGAGTCAGGGGTGTCTTGCTTGCAGAGCACCCTTCTCCATCCTGGAGTGGGGAGGAGCAGAGAGGAGCACGGAGAGGAGAGGCATCGTGATGGAAGGAGGAGGGCAAGCTGGCGGCAGGGGATTGTAGGGGACGCGAGGAGGCCGGATCCCCAGTTGAGAGTCTGTACTGTCAGATCTTGGTGACCACAGGCTGTCGTGGCCTGTGGCCTCAGGCTCCTCATGCGCAGCCTGGCAGGTACAATATGCCCAGTTCTCCATGCCAGCACACGTAAGGGTGCAGCGTCAGGAACATTCTGGGTCGTTCTACACCCACCCCAGCACGTCTGGTGGGACAGGGTCTCCTGCCCCTCTCTGCATTCTAAAAAGGGCAGCAAAGCCTTCTGGTTTGCAATCTTTTTGTTTGTTTGTTTGTTTTTTGTTTTTTTCGAGGTAGGGTCTCACTCTGGCCCAGGCTGACCTGGAATTCACTATGTAGTCTCAGGGTGGCCTCAAACTCACGGCGATCCTCGTGCCTCTGCCTCCCGAGTGCTGGGATTAAAGGTGTGCGCCACCACCCAAGGGCCCAGCGTTGGCTCTGCGGGGCTCCCTGGGGACGGACGTTTATCCGTCAGCGTCAGCTGATCCTGCCGCTCTGCCAGCCAGCCATTATCTGCGGCCGCTGCGGTATCCGCAGCCTGCCGTGCTCACTTCTGCTTTGGGTCTGATCTTGGGAGGTGGGGCGGAAGTCAAGAATAACGTTCCACTCATCCAAAGTTACCTTGGCGGCAGGCCGGGGAGGACGCGCAGTCGTCTCCTTCCTCTAAGTGGGAAGCGACAAAATGGAACGGAGGAGGGGAAGGCCCAGGGATGTCCCTTTTGGCCTGTCGGCTTCCCACTGAGCCCCTTGGATCTCCTCTCGTCTTGGCAGGCCATGGAGGCAGAGGGACATTCCAAATGGTGGCCACCTACATTTATCTTGCTAGGTACAGGTACTAGGTCACAACTTTGCTGGTGGAGAGTCCATTGTACAGGTGGGAAGACTGACGCTTAGAAAGGTTAAGTAGCTTACCCAAGACCCCACCGGATTTGAACCCAGGACTGTCTGACTTCACAACTCTGTGCTCTTCCCTCCCTGGCGCACATGTTCGCTAACGTCAGTCACTGGATCCTGTGGCACCCCAGACACCGGACTCCGTGTTTTCACAGGCATCCCCTGATTCACCCCTGAGTACGCTCCTAGGGGGATGGGTTCATCCCTGTTTTCCACATAGGGAAACTGAGGCAGGAGGAGCCTAGGTGATTTGCCAAGGCCATGTGAATGGAGGGTGATGGAGCTGGGATCTGAAGTTCAGGATGGGGAGGGGTGCGGCCTTGTCCAGGTCCCCAAGTTTTCCTCTGTCCCAACCCTCTGCCCCTCACGCCATCTGTACCTGGCACACTTGCTAAAAACATGGGTACCCGGTTTTGTCCTCATACATAGCCCAGCTTGTGGGATGGTGCCTCAAGTCAAGGCCTCCACAGACACTCCGGAGGTTCCCAGAGAAGGACGACAAGGGGCATTTTGGATTGGAAGATGAGGTCTTTTCAGAGAACCAGGAGGGACGTGACACCTCCCCACGGGTCAGGCGGAGCCCATGACCTCTGCCTCTCACTTCCTGTCTTTCAGAGCCGTGGGCAAGACCTGTCTTCTTATCAGTTACACCACCAACGCCTTCCCCGGAGAATACATCCCCACCGTGTGAGTTCTGCCCCTCCCCGCGCTACTTGGCGGCTGCTCCATGGGCACTGGGGGCCAGGAAGGCTGGTAGGGCTGGAGCCAGTCTCCAGCTTGGCAAAGTTGGCCCGTGATTCTGACGACAAAAGGCTGAGGCCACCGGAAGGAAGAGGAGCTGTGGGGGGCGGCAGTGGGGAGGAGACTCCAAGTGGTCAGGTGCTGGAAAGGGGCGCTGGTGGGAAATGGAGGGCAGAGGGGAGGAGGAAGGAACCGGAGGCCTTGGCTGTCTGGGGTACGGTGCGCTGGGGGCTGGGCATCTGCCCATGCCAGCTGCAGGTGTCTGGAGCACGATGTGGCCACAGGCTGTTACCTGACACTCAGGGAGGAGCATGCTGGTGTCAGACACAGAGGGTGACAGGCAGCCCAAGGCTCTGGACACCTTGCCACTCATAAGGCGACTCCCTGCACGGCTTTTCAGACCTTGCATGGCGTCTCTTCAACCTCCCCTCCCAACGGCATGACCCCATCCCCTTTGCTTCGAGTCCCAACGCGTGGACCAGCATCCCTGTGGCACGGCCGCCTTCAGCTCTTCCTGCCCCCTCAAGAGCCTTTCCTTGCCTCTAGGCCTACCCCCACTGTCCTGTCTTCTAGGAAGCCCTTTGATCCAGCCTAAAAGGCCTGTCACTCCCCTGAGGGATGGCTAGACCTCTCCCATGACCATGAGCCTATGGGAGACAGGAAAACACATGTTTTCTTTTTGAATCTCCCCACTGTCTCAACACAGTGTCTAACCCACGATACAGTATACGTATGTTTCATATGCGACGTGTGTACTTTGAGACGCCCTGTATTGAAACGTCATGGGAGAGGCTGGGGAAAAATTTATCCTAGCTAGTTTCCATCTGTTGAAGACCTGCTAGATGCCAGGCTCTGCCCAAGATGTCACACACCTGGGATCACGTTGATTGTCATGGAAAGTGGCGTTATAATATCCAGTAGGTTCACAGCAGCTAAGGGTCTTGTTCCCAGGGTCTCTCAGCTCGTCTGGTTTCAGAGCCCGGGGCTGCAGAGACCCACACTGGAGTCCTTCTCTTCATCTTCACCTGGGACCCTCTCCCCGGAGCAAGACCCGGGCTCTTATGGGAAAGACGAGAGACGTGGAGGGAGAAGAGCGTCCCAGTCCAATGCCTTCTGTGACATCAGAGAAACCACCACCACGCCAGCGCCAAGCCCAGGCCCCGCTCCCAACCCTTGGCCCTGAGCTGCTAGGCCCGATGTGGCTGAGTGGGAGACTTCCTCCTTGAGACATGGGGCTCAGCTGCCTCTGACACCCTGGCCAAGCCAGGAGTGGGCAGAGGAACCTGGGGAGAAAGGTGGAAACTGCTTTCTGCCCGGCTGCGTTTCAGTGCCAGGGTCGCCCCCTCCGCCTCCTGCTATGTTATACAGAAATGTCCATTCCTGTTTTGGCCCACCAGCCATCCGAGGTCTCAGAGTCAGAGACCCAAGCAGGGAGACGGGACAATGGTTGGTAAGGTGGCTCTGGATACCGATCCCTGTCACCAGGGGCGTGTTGACACTGTTCCTGAGTCGAGATCCCATCCTGCCTTTAGCCTGTCCTGCTGGGCTGATTCACCCACTTGCTGAGCCCTGTGGTCCTTTCCCCTGCACTTCAGAGGCAGGGCTGCCTGGACGTCAGGCCTCAGAGTCACTAGGCTCAGATGGAAAGCCTCTCCACTGTCCCCACTGGCCCGTGCCACACGTAGCAGCAATGCCCACAACACAGGGTTCTCTGGATTGGGAAAAAGGACCAGGGCCCGGCTCGGCCACTGCCTGGCTGGCACATCTTGGACGAGTCCATTTCTGCCTATGAACCTGGTAAACAGGGTGAGGGGCTGGCCTTAGTGGTGTAAAATCTCAGTTCTTTAGGGAAGGGGGGCCTGGAAATTGTACCCCTACAGCTGTCCCTCTGGCTCTGGCCGCTGGTCCTTTAAGGAGGGGTCTGGTGGGGAGTATTTGGGGACGTTGACAGTGATCAGCTTCTCCTAGAGGGAAGGCTTTAAGGTTTTCGTTTCTCCTCGGATCCTAAAGGCCTCAAAGGACCAGGAAGAGTGAGTGAGGCTCAGAGAAGCTAGGTGACTCTCCTTGAGTCACACAGCCAGGGCATGACCTCACAGGAACTTCCTTCCCAGCTGTGGGCAGCTGTCCCAGGCTGCCCGCTTCCATTTGTTCCCTAATGAGTGTCATGGGAATTGCACGGTGTGACACTCTTCCCGGCCTGTGAGCTGACTGGCTTTGGAAATGTCACTTGACTTCTTGGGGCCTTTGTGTCCTTATCTACACTGGGAGTAACATAAGGTCCTTTCATCCTGGGTTACCTGGGACTTCGAGACCTAAAGTAAAAAGACCCCAGCCCTCTGCCTGGGCCCTGACATTCTAGAGGAGGCAGGCAGCCTTGCCTCAAGGTATCTTGGGAGGAGAAGTGTCCTGGCATTCCCTGCTGGTCAAACAGCCCAGTCACCTGCCTTCCCACCGTGGCCAGCTGTGCCCCTCAGACTGTGCCTGCTTTCCGAAACCCCATGGGGCCAGGATGGGCACCTTGCACCTACGTGTCACTGGCTCTGTCTTTCCCGCACTGGCCTCAGGGACAGCAAAGAACAAGCTGGGATTAGAGCTCACTAAATCCCCCAGGGAGTGATGGCTGGGGTGCTGGCAGGCTGACTTGGCTCAGAGCAGGAGAAACTCCCTAGAGTGGTGAGAGGCAGCCTGACAGTGGGGGACAGCAGGAGGAAGTTAGGGAAGGAGGCGGGGGTTGCACATAAGAAGCAAGTGTGTGTGTGTACTGAAGAGTCCCCTACCATGGAGAACAGGGCTGTGGAGGAATGTGGAGGTTCCTAAGGACCCTCTCCAGGGCTGATCTGTAACTCTGGGGTACACATGGAGATGCCTACTATTTTTGGGGGGGGGTGGCAGGGATCCTTTGTCTGGAGTTCCAGAGAACCATTCGCGCGGGCACAGCCTGACTGAACAATTCTGGGAGGGCTTCCTGGAGGAGGTTGCATCCAGCTGAGCTAATTCCATCCCACTTGAGTTCACTGGGCATTCCCCGGTTGCCAGACCTGAGACCAGCAGTGTGAGCCGGCTATCTTACCCCCTAGATCGGTCACTCACTGGCTGGGTGACCCCAGGGAAGCCACGCTACCTCTCTGATCCCCAGAACCGGTCAGCGCCTTCCTCTTAGTGGTGCGGGAGGTGGGAACTTGTTTTCCGAAGCCTCCCAAGTTGGGGCTCAGAGCGCTGCGGCTGAGCCCTCGTGGAACTTCAGAACTTGCCCTGTTGTCCGGTCACTTGCTTCGGGGCTTTGGTCCGGTGCCAGGCCTCCCTCTGCCACGGGAAGGCCTGAGCTGGCGTTCCGGCGGCTCCCGCCTGTAGTTAGTCGGTGTGCACTCCAGGCCACCGAAAGGCCCCAGCAGCTGTCTGTCATAGGAGGAGACAGTGGAGAGCCCCCGGCTTCCTGCCCCTCAAGAAGGCTGGAGACATGGCCCTGGCTGTGGCACGAGCTCACTGGAGCCCACGTGGGCATTGGCTATTGTTCTTTCTGTCCCCTCCCTGTGCCTCTGTGACAGCTTTCTGGGGTCATCTCGCAAACACACCTCTCACTGCCTCCTTCGCTCAGGGTTTGCTTCTGAGGGACCCAGCCTAAAATAAGGACAGGAATTCACTCAGTGAACACTGGGTGACAACCTTGGTGTCCAGCATAGGAGGCGGCAACTTATTCTGATCAGACCTTGGAAAGAATAAACCTTTCCAGAGCTGGAGAGAAGGCTTAGCCATCAACGCACTTGCCTGTGAAGTCTAAGGACCCAGATTTGATTCCCCAGGACCCACGTAAGCCAGAAGCACAAGGTGGCGCATGAGTCTGGAGATTGTTTGAAATGGCTAGAGGCCTTAGCGTGCTTTCTCTCTCTCTCTTAAATAAATAAAAGTAAATATTATTTTTAAAAACTTATTTTAGAGAGAGAAGCAGAGAGAGAGAGAGAGAGAGAGAGAGAGAACTGGTGTGCCAGGGCCTCAGCCACTGCAATCTAACTCCAGATGCTTGTGCCACCTAGTGGGCATGTGTAACCTTGTGCTTGCCTCACCTTTGTGCATCTGGCTTACGTGGGATCTGGAGAGTTGAACATAGGTCCTTAGGCTTTGCAGGAAGGTACCTTAACCATTAAGACATCTCTCCAACCATATATACATATATAATTTTATTTTATTTTATTGGTTTTTCGAGGTAGGATTTCACTCTAGCCCAGATTGACCTGGAATTCACTATGCAGTCTCAGGGTGGCCTCAAACTCACAGTGATCCTCCTACCTCTGCCTCCCAAGTGCTGGGATTAAAGGCATGTGCCACCATGCCCGGCTCCTAAATATATATATATATATATATATTTAAAAAAGAAAACCTTTCCAACACACTGGTGGAAGCAGAAAAATGACCAACACACATGGTTCCCTCTTTTTGTTTCTATCTTTCTAGGATGTTTTAATATCAATCAGTAATGAACAAGAAGAAAGACGACCCAGCTGTACAAGGCTGTGTGACTTTGGGCTGGTTGCAGCCCCTCCTGGGTCTCAGTACCGGAGTAGAACTCCGTGGCGCTGGGCTGGAAGACGTTCCAGGCTCTGGAGTTTCAGGCTAACCTTGTCATCTGTCTTGCTGGCTGCCCACAGGTTTGACAACTATTCAGCGAACGTGATGGTGGACAGCAAGCCAGTGAACCTGGGGCTGTGGGACACTGCGGGCCAGGAAGACTACGACCGGCTCCGGCCGCTCTCCTACCCCCAGACGGTGCGTGGCCCCTGAGTCTCCCTGCGCCTCTGCTCTTGGTGCCCTCCTTCCCTCTGCTGTGCCCAGCGAGCCCGGGCTCTCTTCCCAGGCCAACCCGAGGGGTGTGTGGGCAGAGACGGGGTCTGCCTGGCCATGCAGTTACCCCCCACCCCCATCATGAAACCATGTCCCACGTTCCCAACCTCTGTCTCCTGTGCTCCAGTGGCACAAGGCTCTGGGTGTGCAGCGGGCACACCCTGCCAGGGCCCCGTAGGCAGCCAGGCCAATGAGCCCTGGTACTGGACAGGGCAGGGACAGGGACGTCCCTGTTTTAGGAGATGCCTCTGTGGCTTCAGGGCTCCTGGGTCTGGCCACTTCATCCATGGTGGCAAAACAGAGGGACAGGTTGCTAATCAGATGGTCACACACACAGCACCTGGCGGGAGTCTGGGGGCTGGAGTCCCATGTTCCTCCTTGTAGGTGCCCCTCACACACTGTTGCAGTCCGGTTCACATTGCTGGTAGAAATCACCCAACCAAGAGCAGCTTCTGGGAAAAAGAGATTTATTTTGGCTTACAGGCTCGAGGGGAAGTTCCACGGTGGCAGGGAAAAACGATGACATGAGCAGAGGGTGGACATCACCCCCTGGCCAACATAAGGTGGACAATAGCAACAGGAGGGTGTGCCAAACACTGGCAAGGGGAAACTGGCTTTAATACCCATAAGCCCGCCCCCAACAATACACTCCCTCCAGGAGGCATTAATTCCCAAAGTTCCATCAGCTGGGAACCTAGCATTCAGAACACCTAAGTTTATGGGGGCCGCCTGAATCAAACCACCACACACACCTTGTGTGTGAGCCTGGCTCGCTGTCCAGAACGGGGTCTGGCGCTCCTAGCAGGGCACTGTGTGGGGGAAACTGTCAGAAGAGGCCTCTGTGGACATTAGGGCCACCCAGGGCCAGCCCTGCTCTGCCCACATCCTCAGGTGCCTGGGCCCTGGATTGATCATCCTCGGGGATCAGAGTGGAAAGACCCAGGTGGTCCACTATGGCCTCCCTCCCATCAGCCAACCCTGCCCGCTTTGTCCTCAGGATGTCTTCCTCATCTGCTTCTCCCTGGTCAGCCCGGCCTCCTACGAGAACGTCCGAGCCAAGGTGAGGGGACCGGCAGGCCTGGGGGCTCCAGCAGGCGGCCTGAGGGTCAGAAGCAGAGAGGGGCCCCACTGACACCCAGGGCCAAGAGCGGGAGAGAACACTCCTCGGAGGGGTGAAAGAGGTCTCCTTGGGAGCAAAGACTTTTTCCTCCCTGCCCCCCTGTGCCCAGTTCCTTTCCTCCCAGCACCGCCTCGTGCCTCCTCTTATCTCCACGTAACCCCAAGCTTGGCTCTTATCTCTAGCAAAAAATCTCGCCTCTTTTCCTACCCCTCCTGTCTGCCGCACCCCGTGTGACCCCTCCCGCTCCCTCCCTCGATGGCCCTTGGCTCCTCGGTACCTTACACCCTCCCTCCTCCCCGGCCAGTGGTTTCCTGAGGTACGGCACCACTGCCCCAGCACGCCTATCATCCTGGTGGGGACCAAACTAGACCTGCGCGACGACAAGGACACCATCGAGAAGTTGAAGGAGAAGAAGCTGGCACCCATCACCTACCCGCAGGGCCTGGCACTGGCCAAGGAGATTGGTATGGGACTCTGGCTCACAGAGGGCAGCTGGAGGCAGAGGGAACCCCCGATACGGTCTCGTGCCAGGGCCGGGCCACGTGGTCAAACCCCAGCCGTGCTGTGTGCCACTGTGCAGCTATGTGACCTGAGGCTGGTCACTTAGCCTCCCTGTGCTGGTGTTTCCTCACGGGGCAGGCATAGGACAGCGATGACTCCTGCCTCATGGTGGGGAGAGGGGGGTGGGTCTGGAAAGGGCATGAATCCACAGGTCCCAGGAACGGCACTGGGCAGGGGAACACTGTGTTAGCAAGTCGTGACGTCAGCCTTGGGTACACCCTGAAGAAAGAGGGTGTCATGAACAGAAGGAAGTGCAGGCCATGGCTGACTGGAGCTTGGACATCCAAGTCAGGCCTGGGCTTACTGGAAGGTTCCCTGAAGCAGGTGTGCGTGCTGGGGGTTCACGGGCGACTTCTCTGTTCATAGTCCTCGCTTCTCCCGCCCACCCTCACTCAGCTGGCCACTGTCCGTGCCTCCAGGGCACTGGGCAGGGGAGACACTTGACCTTTGCCGGTCATCTATCTATCTGGGAGGTGCTCTGGGATTGGAAGGCTGGAAACAGATTGCTGGGTGGCTGGCTGGGTAGGGGCCCCTCCCTGTGGCCAGGCTGTCTGCACTATTAGGGGGGCTGACTCTGCCTCTGGCATCTGCCTCCCCCAGGGATCTGAAAGCCCATGACTGCTCCACTCCCACCCCCTGCCCCCACCCCCGCCCCAGCACTGGGCCTCTTCCTCTGCAGGAAACGGGAGGGGGGACTCACCTCCCTTCACAGGAAGAGAAACCGCAGACACAAGCTCCTTCTGGTGACTGGGTGTCATGGCCACCTGCCTCGGAGGGTCCCCTGCTGTAACCCAGGACGCATGTACACTGGTGACATATCTCTATCTTTTCTTTCTGACTAGCCAGACCCCAGGCTGGGCTGTGGGCCAAGACAGCGGCTGTCTGAATTCTGTGACCCTGTGTCTTTTTATTTTGGCGCCCTGGAGATTGAACTGGGCTCTACCACTGAACCATCCATACCTTCACCCTTTTAGAATGTACTCTCTCTCTCCCCCACCACATGCACACTTCCTCCCTGTCTCTGAGACAGTCTCACTACGCAGGCAGATCTCCAACTCATAAGGCTCCTGATTGGGCCACCTGAGTGCTTGGATCACAGGCAGGCCCCACCAAGCATAATCCAACCCCTTCCCTTTGAAAGGGGATGCTTTGGGATGTCAGGGCTCCGGAGGCCCTTGTTCCAGCACTCATCAGCCATGTGACTTTGGGCTAATGGCTCTCCCTTTTGGGGTCTCTGTTCCTCCATGTGCACCTTAAGCCAGCAACTTCTCCTTGAGTCTGTTTCTGTAAGTGGGGTTATGAGAGTCCCTTCTTCACAGCTGCTGTGACAAGTGGCATGACCCTAGGAAGGGCTCCCTCCATGTCAGTCATAAGGATCAGCTGGGCTTAGAGCTTAGAGATCCTAGTGGTGGCAGAAGTGGCTACTGTCCTCATTAGCCCCATCCTGTCCCTACCCAAGGTCAGATCTAGGGGAGATGGCTAAAGGCCAAGAGGGAACCCTGGCATCATCTTGTGAGGAGTGAGGACCTTGAGGGACTGTTCAGGGGCAAGAGACACCTCAGTGCAGCAAGACAGTGTTGGCTTCCCTGAGCTTCATTACCTGCCACCCTTCATTTCCCCATCCTTGGCTTTGGTGTTCTCCTTTGTGGGTGGTCCCTCTGTCCTGGGTAACCCCTTCCCAGCGGTGTATCTTCTGGGTGATCCCTCTGTCCTGGGTAACCCCTTCCCAGTGGTGTATCTTCTGGGTGGTCCCTCTGTCCTGGGTATCCTTTTCCCTGTGGTGTATCTTCCAGTGGTCCCTCTGTCATGGGTAACCCCTTCCCAGTGGTGTATCTTCAGTGGTCCCTTTGTCATGGGTAGCCTCTTCCCAGTGGTGTATCTTCCGGGTGGTCCCTCTGTCCTGGGTAACCCCTTCCCAGTGGTGTATCTTCCGGGTGGTCCCTCTGTCATGGGTAATAACCCCTTCCCAGTGGTGTATCTTCCGGGTGGTATCCTCGGTCCTGGGGTAACCCCTTCCCAGTGTGTATCCTTCTGGGTGATCCCTCTGTCCTGGGTAACCCCTTCCCAGTGGTGTATCTTCTGGGTGGTCCCTCTGTCCTGGGTATCCTTTTCCCTGTGGTGTATCTTCCAGTGGTCCCTCTGTCATGGGTAACCCCTTCCCAGTGGTGTATCGTCCAGTGGTCCCTTTGTCATGGGTAGCCTCTTCCCAGTGGTGTATCTTCCGGGTGGTCCCTCTGTCCTGGGTAACCCCTTCCCAGTGGTGTATCTTCCGGGTGGTCCCTCTGTCATGGGTAATAACCCCTTCCCAGTGGTGTATCTTCCGGGTGGTCCCTCTGTCCTGGGTAACCCCTTCCCAGTGGTGTATCTTCCGGGTGGTCCCTCTGTCATGGGTAATAACCCCTTCCCAGTGGTGTATCTTCCGGGTGGTCCCTCTGTCATGGGTAATAACCCCTTCCCAGTGGTGTATCTTCCGGGTGGTCCCTCTGTTCTGGGTAACCCCTTCCCAGTGGTGTATCTTCCGGGTGGTCCCTCTGTCATGGGTAATAACCCCTTCCCAGTGGTGTATCTTCCGGGTGGTCCCTCTGTCCTGGGTAACCACTTCCCAGTGGTGTATCTTCCGGGTGGTCCCTCTGTCCTGGGTAACCTTTTCCCACTGGTGTATCTTCTGGGTGATCCCTTTGTCCTGGGTAACCATTTTCCAGTGGTGTATCTTCTGGGTGGTCCTTCTGTCCTGGGTAACCCCTTCCCAGTGGTGTATCTTCTGGATGGTCCCTCTGTCCTGGGTAACCCTTTCCCAGTGGTGTATCTTATGGGTGGTCCCTCTGTCCTGGGTAACCCCTTCCCAGTGGTGTATCTTCCAGTGGTCCCTTTGTCATGGGTAGCCTCTTCCCAGTGGTGTATCTTCTGGGTGGTCCCTCTGTCCTGGGTAACCCCTTCCCAGTGGTGTATCTTCTGGGTGATCCCTCTGTCCTGGGTAACCTTTTCCCTGTTGTGTATCTTCCAGTGGTCCCTCTGTCATAGGTAACCTCTTCCAAGTGGTGTATCTTCCGGGTGGTCCCTCTGTCCTGGGTAACCCCTTCCCAGTGGTGTATCTTCCGGGTGGTCCCTCTGTCCTGGGTAACCACTTCCCAGTGGTGTATCTTCCGGGTGGTCCCTCTGTCCTGGGTAACCCCTTCCCAGTGGTGTATCTTCCGGGTGGTCCCTCTGTCCTGGGTAACCCCTTCCCAGTGGTGTATCTTCTGGGTGATCCCTCTGTCCTGGGTAACCACTTCCCAGTGGTGTATCTTCCGGGTGGTCCCTCTGTCCTGGGTAACCCCTTCCCAGTGGTGTATCTTCCGGGTGGTCCCTCTGTCCTGGGTAACCCCTTCCCAGTGGTGTATCTTCTGGATGGTCCCTCTGTCCTGGGTAACCCTTTCCCAGTGGTGTATCTTATGGGTGGTCCCTCTGTCGTGTGTAACCCCTTTCCAATGGTGTATGTTTGGGGCTATGGCTGTTCTGTTCTGGGCCCATTTCCTGTTCCTTAAAGAGTGGAACACCAGTGTTTGCTCGTGGCTGTCAGAAATGCCTGGCTAGCTCTGTGCCTCTGTCTGGTCCAGGGAAGGTGCCTACCATCCCTGTAGCCTTCCATCTACCCCACAGAGAGGAGGAACAACCTGGCTGCAGCTTGAGGCTGAATCCCTCTCCCCTGCCCTTTCTTTCCTGAGGCCCTGAAATCCCCCATGGCTTCTCTACACCCAAGTATGGTGGCTCCTCACTTAGAGAACCTTCAGGGTGTGGGGGACACAAGAAGTCACACGTGTTCCTTCAACAAGGTGATGGGGCAGTGTCCTGGAAGTGAGGGCTCCCCTGCCTTTCTTGCTGTCTGTGCCTGCACTCCTGCCCTGAGTAGACATGTGGGAGATGGCTGGTCCTTTTGTCACCCTCAAGGTGGCAAAGGGGTCCTCCAATTCCTGTTTCCTGTCTAAGGCCCCCAGGCTGCCCACAGGGCAGGTCAGTGTCCAGCAGGTGACTTTAGACAAGTCCTACATTGTCTGTGTCTTGGATGCTGCTAACTGACACAATGACACATGATGACAGATGGCATTCAAAGGTCCTCAGACCTCCGGAGACCCATATGCTCCCAGGGAAGACTTGGGCATGCCCACGGCTGGTTCTTAGAAAATGAGATGCTGAGAGATGTGGTCGTGTCCTCACTGAAACCATCGCGATCCTGTCTGCCTGATAAACAGAGGGTTCTGTGTCCGAGAGAGGCCCGGCCAGCCCCTGGAGTGGGGGGGGTCTCCATCTCCTTCACTGGATGCCACCTTGGAGGAGGCACAGCGAGGCCCACTCCTCACCAGGGGGGTGACATAGCTTCTCTGTGACTCAGTCCCCCTGCTCTCCTGCTGTCCCTCCCCAGACTCCGTGAAATACCTGGAGTGCTCAGCGCTCACCCAGCGAGGCCTGAAGACCGTCTTCGACGAGGCCATCCGCGCTGTCCTGTGCCCGCAGCCCACACGGCAGCAGAAGCATCCCTGCAGCCTCCTGTAGGGTAGGCGCTCCTCTTCCGTGCCTTGGAAGGATGCCCAGCCACCGAATGTGGCCCTTGGCTCACTAAGAGTGGCATTTAGGCCAAGACAGAGGGCTGTGGGCATTAAAGTAGCCTCAGTTTTCTCACCACCCTGAACTGGCTTGTGCACCAGTCCTGCCTGGTGAGTTCTGTCTAGAAGGAAGGCCCAGAGGGTCAGGAAGTGTCCCGTGACCTGAGCCAGGGCGCAGGAGTCGATGGCTTCCACTCAGTCCACCCTTGCGACGGGCAATGGGAAGATTGAGGGGGCCCCTGGCCCCCACAATGGCACAGTGGAGCCAGAGTGCCCTAACAGTTCCCACAAACAGGGTAGCGGGGATGCATGGAGGGAAGAGCAGAGGGCATTGTGGGTGGGAAACGAGGGGAGGTGGGGAAGAGCCACGGGCCTAGAGAGCCCTGAGCCCTGGCTCTTGCCTGGCCTCCCCAAACTCATCCCTGCCTGTCTCCCTTCCAGGTCTCAGCCCAGCCGTCCCCTCCACATGGTTTGGATCTTCCTGGGCCCCTACTAAAGCCTGATGACACCCTGGATGGCCCAGCTGTTTCCTCCCTGTGGCATTTTATTTTTCCTCAATGGAAGCCTCATGGGGCCAGAAGGGTGTGGATGGGCTGTGTCCTATCCAACATACTCCTTCATTCTCAGGGACTAGAGAGGGACCCGAGGACCAAGCCAGCCAGCCACCCCTGTGGTCCATACACCTACTTTCTTCTGCCCTGCTCCTGAGGCAAGCTTCTGGCCAGGGTTTCTGGCCACCATTTATTTGCATATGTCTTCAGGGACAGGCTTTTGCTCCAATCCCCGTGACCCTGCCGGCCTTGAGTGGTCTCCTTCCCCGAGCAAAAGGAAGAGGCTCAGGCGTCCGACCCCTCTGGTGACGTCTGACCTCTCTGGTGAAAGTCCTTTCTTTCGGAGACAACGTAAACCCGTTTCTGCAAATCCCCGTGAGGGTCCGGGCTCAGTTCCCCCTGCCAGCTCTTGGGGACTTTCCGCTCTGCTCGGAGGACCTGGAGCCGCATCTGCCTTGGATGTCTGTCACCCTGCCAGTCAGGACCTTTGTCATTTCAGAGAAAACTCAGCTCTCCTGCTTAAGCAGAAATAAATGTATCACTCACGTTTGGAGCTATCATGAGTTCAGGCACAACTCGGTCAAGAGGGTGTGCGTGGTGTGTGTTTGGAGGCTTGTACCTACCTCTTGGCTCCACTGTCGCCCTGCTGGCTCCTTCTCAGTCAGGGGACTCTCAGGGCTCCGCCCTCTGGGGTTCAAGTTCAGCTAGAGAAAGCAAGTGTCTGTCCCCAGGTAAAGTTCTCTTTACTCTGATTGGACCTGCTTAAGTCTTAGGCCTGCCTTCAACCAGGCACATTCGCCTGTGATTGGCTAGGAGTGGAGGGCAGAGGCTGGCAAAGGAAGTGACCTATCTGGAGCTGGGTGTCGGGGAAGCAAGGAATCTGTAACTTCATGGGGAAGTCTCCATCCCAACAGTGTTAGGAGTGGTTCTGGCCCCAGCTGGCACTCAGAAAAAGTGAGATTCTCTTCGTGTGTGTGTGTGTGTGTGTGCGTGTGTGCGCACGTATGTATGTGCATGCATGTGCCACAGCACGTGTGGAGGTCATTAGACAACTTGTGGTGCTTGGTCCCCGCCTTCCACCTCCTTTGAGGCAGGGTCCCGCATTAGTCACTTTGCTTTGGCATACTTCATGGTGGGTTCTCCTCGCCCCGCCTCCTTTCTCATCCATGGGTGAGGCTGAGATACAAACACCTGCCACAGCTTCTAGATTTTTCTGTGGGATCTAGGGATCTGAACTCCATTACCCACGCTTGCACGGCAAGAGCATGACTTGCTGCATAACCCCCCCCCCCAGTCCCCAAAATGAGGTTCTTTTTTGCTTTATTTTTAATACTCTTTTTAAATTTTTATTTATTTATTTATGAGAGAGAGAGAGAGAATGGGCACACCAGTGCCTCCAGCCACTGCAAACGAACTCCAGACACATGTGCCACCTTGTGCATGTGGCTTATGTGGGCCCTGGGGAATTGAACCAGAGTCCTTAGGCTTTGCAGGCAAGCACCTTAGCCACTAAGCTATCTCTCCAGTCCCCGTTTTGTTTATTTTTGAGGCAGGGTCTCTCTGTGTAGCCCATGCTGGCCTTGAATTCCCGATCTTCTTGCCTCAGCCTTTGAATGCTGGGCTTTCAGGCCGGTATCACCATGCATGACTAAAGTCGAGATTTTGTGTGTGTGTGTATGGTCTGTGTGTGTGCATACATGATCACATGTATGTGGGCACATGTGACATGCCTGGGGCAGCCAGAGGTTGATGTAAAGTGTTTTCCTCATCCTCTCTCCCTCTTACAACTTTTTGAGTCAAAGTCTGTTGCTGAACTCCTAGCTCACTGATTTGCGTAGACTGCTAGCTAGCCAGCAAGTCCCAGGGACCCTCCTGCCTCTGGCCCCCGCCCCCCAGCACTGGGATTCCAGGCTCATGCTCCACATGGGTGTTAGGATTCAAAGTCATTGCGCTGCAAGCACTTTACCCACTGAGCCAACTCCTCGGTCTAAAAATTGAGATTCTTACAAGTCCAGACTACTGTGGGGTTGAAGAAGTTCCCGTGTGAGGCACCCCAGGGCCTGGCCAGGCCTTGAATTAATCCTACCTCAGTCTTCACTGAGTTAGTTAGACCATCCACTCATGGACAGAGACTCCATCGGAGTCTTCCAGCCCTTCACCAAACATACGTGGCCTCTGTGCCAGGTGCTGCTTTGAGTGCTGGGGTCAGGTGATGCAAAAGTCCCCCCACACACACACGCATACACACCAGACCAATGGAGAAATACCCTGCCTTTCCATTTCCTGTTCCCAGGGCCTGACTTCTAGCTCTCTAGTCCCCTAGGAGCCCCATCTCTGGAAAGGGACTGAGTCCAGCATGGAATCCCCTCTGCTCTCCTTTGCTGGGCTCACACACTCAATACATTTACAGTTATTTCTCTGTTATGAAAATATTGAAACCCATACACGTGGGTGCCCAGGCATGGCCGGGAGGGTCCTTATCCTAATCAGACTGGAGTATCAAAGCCCTAGGGTACCCCTTCCAGTCAGCCAAGGGTGACCTTTCCACTTCTTCTACTTCTGCTTCCTTTTTCTTTTTACTTCCTTTCTCTCTCCCTCCTCTTCTTTCTTCCTTCTTTTTCTTTCCTTCCTCCCTTCCCTTCCCTCCTTCTTTCCTCCCTTCCCTCCTTCCTTCCTCCCTCCTTCCTTCCCCTTCCTCCCTCCCTCCCTGCTTCTTCCCCTCCCCTCCTCTCTCCTTCCTCCCTCCCTCCCTCCCTTCTTTACTTTCCTCCCTCCCTCCTTCCTTTCCCTTCCTCCATCACTCCTTCCTTCCTCCCCTCCCCTCTTCCCTCCTTCCTCCCCCCTTCCTTCCTTCCTCCCTTCCTTCCTCCCTTGCTTCCACTGGGGTCTCATCGCAGCCCAGGCTGGTCTCATACTCACTAGGTAGCTGAGGCTGACCTTGAACTCCTAATCTTCTACCTTCCCAAGTGCTGGGCTGATAGGCACATGCCACAATACCGGGCTTCTCCCTGCTCTTTGCAGGGCCTAAGTAAGTCCCAGGTCCCTCTCTGGCCTTGGAGATCTGGCGTCTTTCTCTTTCCCTCTCTGTCATCCTCAGACTATCCTCTCCTTGAGCCCTGCACCCATGGGCCTTTGTATCTGCTGCTCGACCACTGTCCCGTGTTCCTCAAACTCCCTGTGTGCTGAGGTGCCTGGCATGGGTGTTCAGCCAATATTACTAGCAGTAAGGAAACCCTCCCATTTCGTGTCATATCACCAGCACATATAATTTCCCAGAACCCCCATCGTGTGTAGGTGCTGGTAGTCCGTTCACAGAGGCTCAGGAAAGCCTAACAGTCAGCTCTCCCTCTCCCATGTCCTCCTTGCTTAGAGTCTAGCTGGGTAGGGTGCAGGGTGGCAGTAGAGCCAGTATTGGACAAATGACTTGTTTTCCCAGCTGGCTTTGCGACTGGGGCTCCAAGGTCACACAGTCCTGGCCAATCAGACATGAATAAAAGTCAGCTGGGGAGACAGCTTCTGCAGAGAAAAATGATCGGCTCAGCTAATGCTGCCCTTTGTCCTGTGCCTGCCCGTGCCTGGAATACTGATGGGGCGTCGGGAGTCACGACAGCCATCTTGAAGGCCCAGCACAAAGGAACCGTGCAAGCCAACTGCTGAGAGCGGAGGAGCGGGGAGAAAAATGGAGCCCGAGCTCCTGTCCGTCTGGGAGCAGCTGACCAGGCACCAGTGGTGGCCTCGTTACGGAGAGATGAATGACAGTGAAACTGCTGGGTTGGTTCCTGCCATTTCTCAGGCCTCCTGTTTCAGTTCACAGATACCATTTTTTTTAAAAGAACTCTCCCTCTCCCTCCCTCCCTCTCCCTCTGTGTGTGCGTGTGTGTGTGTGTGTGTGTGTGTGTGTGTGTGTGCGCACACACCCCCATACACCATGCTGTGCTCGTGGAGGTCAGAGGACAACCTCAGGCGTCAGTCCTGACCTTCCACCTTGTTGGAGGCACGGTCTCTTGTTCACTGCTGTGGATACCAGGCTAGCTGGCCCCTGAACTTTCAGGGCAGTCTCCTGTCTCTGCCTCCTATCTTGCCATAGGAGTGCTGGGATTCCTGGTGCATGCTACTGTGTCAACTTTACATGGATTCTGGGGGCCCCCAACTCAGGTCCTCAGGTTTGCGTGACAAGCGCCATACCCACTGAGCCATCTCCTGAGCCCACTGATAGCATTTGTTGGTAACGCCTAGGGCCCCTAGTCCAATGGCTGAGGGTCAGCCCCTCAGGAATAAAGGGGAACGCTTGGATGAAGTTATCTGAAGCCTGATTTGAGACAGGAAGAAGTGTGCGATGGGGCAGGAGCTGCAACAGGGTGAAGCTTGCTCACAGTGGCCCAGCTGGTACCAGGCTGCCTGGTGTGTGGTCAAGCCTGGGCTGGGGCTCCACCCTCTGCACTCAGCCCTGCTGTGATGGGACCATGACCTCAGCCTCTGCACTGTGTTCCTTCTTCCAAGGCAGGGACCTCAGGAGCACCATCCTCTCTCGTAAGGACTCATTGGTGTCCTCCAAGCATCCACTAAGTCCAGTCCCTAGTCTCACGATCATTCCTGCTCTGGGTCTTGTCACCAATCCCCTGGTCAGCAGCAGCTCTGACTTCTCCAATGGCCTCCTTGCTTCTCCTTGTTCAGTCTCCACTCTACCCTCAACCTGGGGAATTCTCTGTTTTTGTTTTTGTTTTTTTTAAAGAGGACTTTTTTTTTAATGAGGACTTTCGTTTGGGGAGGGATTTTTGAGGTTTTATTTTTTTTAAATCATTTTATTTATTTATTAGATACAAGAGTGAGAACAGGCATGCCGGGGCCTCTAGCTACTGCAAATGAATTCCAGATGTACGTGCCACCATGTGCATCTGGCTTATGTGGGACCTGAAGAATCGAACCTGGGTCCTTGGCCTTTGCAGACAAGTGCCTTAACCACTAAGCCATCTCTCCAGCCCAAGAATTCTCCTGGTTTTATAGATATAACTGTGTCACCCCATGCTGTCAACTGCTCTTGCTGCCTTAAACAATATGTCACGGCCATCATTCATAGGGTTCTCTAAATTGTCCCAGCAAGAGGTGATTGAGACCGTGGGCCACAGCCAGGGCTGGAGGTGGGCCACATCCTCAGGAGTTCACAGGCCACCCTTGTCAGCAGAGAGCAGGGAAGAGGGCCCTCTGTGTGGGTGTCTTGCCAGCCTTAGGCACTGGTAGCTGAGGCTTTCAAACCATAACTCTGGGGGCCATTCTTCATGCATTCTAGTCCCTCACTTTTTCCTTCCAGAACACACCAGGCACCTCTCAGCTGCCCCTAGCTCCCCACTGCCTCATTTACACTAGTCCTGCCTCCTGGATCACCACAGACAGGGTCTCTGGTCACAGTCAGTGCCTCTGCAGCCATGCTGCATAACAAATTACTCCAAACTTGGAGGCAAACAGCAGCATGCCTCTATCCTCACCCCCATGAGGCTGCAGGTCTGTGATGGGCCAGCTGATGTGTTCTGAGCTGGGGGTTGGTGGCCCAGTGCCTGGCTCACGGGCTCAGGCTGAATCCAGGTCTATTCTGGGTATTCTCCTTAGACCAGCAGTCTAAGGGAGAGAGAGAAAGAAAAAAGAAGGAAGAAGGAAGAAAGAAGGAAACCTAGCTGGGTGTGGTGGCACATGCCTTTAATCCCAGCACTTGGGAGGCAGACGTAGGAGGATTACTGTGGGTTCGAGGCCACCCTGAGAAGACATAGTGAATTTCAGGTCAGCCTGAGATACAGTGAGACCCTACCTCGAAAATAAACAAAGGAAGGAAGGAAGGAAGGAAGGAAGAAAGAAACCTAATCAGCTCACTTCGGGGCTTAATGCTTGCAGCCCCAGGCTAGCTTTCCCCCTTGCTGTGTCCACAGTGTCCAGCAGAGACAACTACCAGGAGGAAAGGTTTCTTTTGGCTCAGAGGGATTCAGTCCATCGTGGCAGGAAAGCATGGTGGAGTGGTTCAGTTCATGGAGGTAGGAATGCGCGGGGAGGCTGTTCACATCAAGGTGGACCAGGAAGCAGAGACACGGGAATGCTGGCCCTTGGCTGGCTTTTCTCTTTCTCCTCTATTCCAACCAGCCCCAGCCCATGGGACGCCTCCATCAACATTCAGAGAACCCCCCCCCACCCCACTCCAATTAATCCTGTGGAAAATCCCTCACAGACACACCTAAATGTGTGCTTCAATCTCCTAGGTGATTCTAACTCCAGTCAAGGTGACAATGAAGATGACTGTCATCACCCCAAGGAACTCCAGCCTTACCTGCCAGCCCCGTCTAAAGCCACCTTGTGCCAGGGCCCCTTCCTCACAGAGCCCCCTTCCAGGGCTGCTGCCAGGCATGCCATCAAGTCTCTGCCCTTTGCCACTTTGAGATCGGGGCTCTTCCCCTTCTCACAGAAGTTTCTTCCAACCTCCCACTCACCATGAGGCTCCCGCCTCCTGACTGCTCCGCCTGCCCTCTGGTCCCCTGGCCTCTCTCCTTCGCCTCTGTGTTAAGCACTTGTGAAAAAGAGCTTTGCAGGGGCACTTCCTGTAGACGGTAAGGAACCTGGCTGTGTGGCACCTAGAGATGCTGGGTGAATGTCACTTATGCAAATGAGGAAACGCATGAGAGAATAGACTTGAATGGAGAGACAGACAGTGACTAGGGGCTCATCAGCCCTTCCCGTGACCCTCTGAGCCAGCCAAGGTGTCGGCCACGTGTGCGGGAGCCATTTTGGGTGAGCCAGCCCAGCTGAATCCCCAGAGGACTGTCTCAGCCACTGTCACGTGGAAAACAAGAGCTGCCCGAGCGAGCCCAGCTAGCCCCAGAGCCAAAAGAGAGAGTTGTGTGGCTGTCACTGGAAGCCCCTGGGTCCCGGAAGCTGGAGCCCTTGCCAGCCACTCCAGTGGCCTCTGCCCTTACCCCCTTCGTCTCCCTGGGACTCTGTGTGGGCCTCGCTGGGTGTGCGGTGCAGAGCAGGGCTGGGGGGACTTCAAGGGAGGCAAAAGGAGCAACTGTGTATACAATCTTAACTCCCTTCACGTGCCCTCCATCAGGCTGTGCCAACAGGCCAGAGGGACAGAGAGGGGCGAGTGTGGCCCGTGCTCACCCGAGGCTTGGAAGCCAGGGCAACACACACACACCTGCCCTCGATCCACATGTCGGAATGTCCTTTGTACAGAAAGAAAGTCTGAGGTCTGAGGGTCACCTCATCTCAGCCCCTGCTGAGGCAGTTCATGATAAGGGGGAGTAGAAACAGGAACTAAAATGCTCATCTTCAGAGGCACCAGGAGACACCTGTCACCTCAAGCCACCGTGTGGGCGTGGCAGAGAGCAGACGGACAAGGACAAGGGTGAATGATCTACCGGGAGAGGGGGGAGGAAAGGCGCCAGTGTTCCCTGGGAGGAGCGGGGTGGGGGATGGGGAGCTGCAACCCAACTCGCCTCATAGATTCCCCAGGGAGATGGGGAGCTGGGCACCCAGATATCTCAGAGGGTGACCCGGGCAGGAGGCGGAAGGGGTGGCCAGGAAGCCCGTTTTTTAGACAAGCCACGCATTCCTGACCACAGCAGGGAAAAGTCACCCAGAAACACCTGCCACCTGCAGCTGGCGGCGAGGCACCAAGACTGAGGTTTGGAGACTTGGCGGGGTTGATTCCGCTTAGCAATTTACTAATCCCTCGGGCTCGCCCTCCCCCCCAATGCTAGGCCGGGCCATAGGGTATCAATCAGCAGGTGCTTTGGAGGGCTGAGCCCCGGAACACCCCGGGGCCTGCTCTCTTGTGCTGCTAACCAAGAGTCCGCAGGGGGCAGGAGTTTGAGAGAAAAAGCCCCGAGCACAGCTGTCCAGCTGACCTGAGATTGCAACTTGGTGTTCCTCTTCCCAGCCGGACCTCTCTTAGACTGATGCACCCAGATCAAGAGGGGAGTAAATAAATGCTTATTGTTGTTGCCATGGAGATTCTATGATAGGCTATTTCCCAGCAGTATCTGACGGATTCGGGGCAGGGTGGGGGGGGGGGGGGCTAGTGAGAGTCTGAATTCTAAGCAGTGTGTTTCTAGTATCCTTCCCTGGCCTGGCTCAGGAGAATGAAGGCCCAGGAAGTAAACTTACCCAGGCAGGAAGCTGGAGGATCTAGTAGGGCTCCCCCAAACGAGGGTCTTACAGAGGCTGGCGTCCAGGTGTCCTGAACAAGACCCGTGGTGCTGTAGGCATGTCCACCACTGTGCTCCTTGAGAACCGGCAGGGTTTAGCACCTTGCTCTGAAGCACGAGTGCAGACCAAAGCTGATGGGAGCTGCTGAATGAAGAGAGGCCAGTCTGAAAAGGAACACAGTGCACAGAAGAAAACGGAGGGCCCCATCGGTGCTGGAGGAAGAAGGAGGCAGATTCCCTCCACAGACACGTGCAGCGCACTGCAGAACGGAGCAGCCAGGAGGCAGCAAAGCGCTCACAGGAATTAAACAGATGTCCATTAAAGAAACAGGAGGAGCGTGGCGTGGTGGCACTTAGGAGGCAGAGGTAGGAGGATCACTGTGAGTTTGAGGGCAGCCTGGGACCACATCGTGAATTCCAGGTCAGCCTGGGCTAAAGTGAGATCCTACCTTGGTTAAAAGAAAGAAAGGAAGAAAGAAAGAGAAGGGCTGGAGGGATGGCTTAGCGGGTAAGGTGTTTGCCTGCAAAGCCAAAGGACCCAGGTTCGATTCCCCAGGACCCATGTGAGCCAGATGCACAAGGAGGCGCACACGTCTGGAGTTCATTTGCAGTGGTTGGAGGCCCTGGCTCGTCCATTCTTTCCCTTTCTCTCTCTCTCCCTCTTTCTCTGACAAATAAATAAATATTTAAAAAAAAGAAAGAAATAGAAGGGTTTGGGGGCTGGGGAGATGGCTCTATCAGTAGTGTGCTTGCTGTGAGAGCATAAGGACCTGAGTTTATCTCCAGCTCCCATGTAAGAGCTGAAATTTCAGTTTTGAAGAGGAGGAGAAAGGAGGTCATGAGACTTGCTGTCTAGCTGTCTAGATGAGTCAGTGAGCTCTAGGTTTAGTAAGAGACTCTGTCTCAAAAAAATGAGCCTGAGGGCTGGAGAGATGGCTTAGCAGGTAAGGTGCTTGCCTACAAAGCCAAAGGACCCAGGTTCGATTCCCCAGGACCCACGTAAGCCAGATACACAAGGTGGTGCATGCTTCTAGAGTGCGTTTGTAGAAGCTGGAGGCCCTGGTGTGCCCATTCTCTCTCTCTGTCTGTCACTGTCAAATAAATAAATAATTTTAAAAAAGAGTTTTTTAAAAAGCAGGAAGTAGAACTGGAAAAGAAAAGCGAAAATGATGGAAGGGTTAACCCAGGAGACCCAATATTCAAATAATAGAAGTTCTGAAGGAGGACTGGAAAGATGGCTCAGTGGTTAAGGGGTTTGCCTGTAAAGCCTAAGGACCCAGGTTTGATTCCCCAGTACCCACATAAGCCACATGCACATAGTGGCACATGCATCTGGAATTCATTTGCAGTGGCTAGAGACCCCGACACACCCATTCTCTCTATCTACCTCTTTCTCTCTCTCTCTCTCTCAAATAAATAAATATAAATAAAAAATATTTTAAGAAGTTCTGAAGGAAATAATTAAGAATCTTTCCCAGAATTGAAGAACATGGGACTCCAGATTAAAACTGTCCACTTGGTTCCCCAAACAAGGAGTGAAAAACACCAGCCAACTAAAGCATGTTGTTTTGAAGTTGCAGAAGATCTGGGATAAAACGAAAATCCTGGAGCTTCTAGAATAAGGAAATTAGTTGCCTAATGATACTGTGTTCAGTTTTCATGAGTATAACAAGCTTACTCTGAGGTTCCAGGCTGGTCTCAAATTCAGGGTGCTCCTCCCACCCCAGCCTCCAGAGTGCTAGGATTAAACGCGCACCCCACCACACCTGGCTGCAAACATTTCCATTCTAAAGGGGAGGAAAAGGAGGATAGGAGGAGGGAGGGAAACAGAGCAAACCCAAAACTCAGCGTGGCAAGCGTTCAATCCTGTGGAGCCATGTCTCGCACCTGAGACACATGGTAACACGATGTAGCAGACAGCTTCAGGTTCGCTGAGATGAACTTTCAGACCAGACAGTTATGGAGGAAGGGATTTATTGAAGCTTACAGATCCAGGGGAAGTTCCATAATGGCAGAAGAAACTGGCCTCCCTTCACAGGCCCAAGCAGACACAGAGAGCAGCACAAGCCTAAAGCCAAAGGTCACAGCACACTTCAGGAACTCCTGCTAGGCACACGTTGCATATGTTTAGATTGAAATCTGAAACCCACCACCACACCTTAAGATCCACACAATGGCACTGACTCCAGCCAGGTGGCTGCAGATGCAAACTACAAACAAACAACTCAATATATTGGGGGCCATCTATTCTATTCAAGCCACCACACATGACTTCCCACCTCCTACTTTTAATCAGGTAGGTCGTCTTTCCACCAGGCTATTTCAGATTGCACGCTCTCAAACTGCATTAAAAACAAAACAAACAAAAAACAAAAAAAAGTTGCTTAAAAATTCTGGGTTTTCCTACCTGTAATACTTTTATTCTGAGCCTGTTATTTATTTATTTATTCATTCATTGTTTTTGTACTTTTGGTTGTTTTTCCAGGTAGGGTCTCACTCTAGTCCAGGCTGACCTGGAATTCACTATGTAGTCTCAGGGTGGCCTCGAACTCATGGAGATCCTCCTACCTCTGCCTCCCGAGTGCTGGGATTAAAGGCGTGCGCCACCACGTCTGCTTTATCTATTTTTTTTGAAGATTTATTTTTATTTATTTATTAGAGATAGGAAGAGTGTGTGTGTGTGTGTGTGTGTGTGTGTGTGAGAGAGAGAGAGAGAGAATGGGTGCTCCATCTGGAGGGAGGGAAACAGAGCAAACCCAAAATTCAGCGTGGCAAACACTCAGTCCTGTGGAGTCATGTCTTGCACCCGAGACACATGGTAACATGACTTGAGCTTCCAAGGACTTAGGCAACCCCACCACTATGGCCATGCCAGCCGTTGCCCACCTGACCTCTTTCCTGAGTTGCCTCTGCCCACCGTCCGTGGCTCTCCTTGGCAGATGTTCCATGTCCCCAGCCTCTCCAACTCTGCGGGGTCTCCCTTCCATCTTTCGCTTTGTCCTCTCAGTGACCGACACTGGCACGCCTTCCCTGCTTTCCAGACCTTACTTTGAGACATCTGGATGGAAGCCTCTATGACCTTGCAATTTTCATGTTCCATGTGCCTGCAAAACAAGCACCGTGTGGCCGGTACAAGATCTGCCACCATCTGAAGCAACAGCGGGGCTGTTAGGGACCATGGCTGCGACAGCCCCTGGGTGCCTGGGGCGATGAGCATGGTGAGATGAATCCCAGGGATTCCTGGGCCATCCTGCACTGGCAGAGTGCCTGGCAGGTGCTCTTTGGTTAGTAAAGTGTCTCAAACGAGTTCTCACTTCTGCACTGGGGCCCTGCAGTGAGGTCAGTTCCTGACACCGCCCCAAGGTGGGTTTTCCTGTTGTCCACATGCAAGCCACTGGCTTCCTTTTAAAGGTGCTCATTTCTTTAGCACCATGCCTTCCTTAGCTCCAACTGTAAACAGTTCCCTTGCCCTTTCTAGGTAGGCAAACTGTAAGCTTTCCCAATCCTTCTGCCCTGTCTTTTGCCTCCAGTTTTCACCGTAAATCTGGCTAAAAGCCACTCGCTGTAACCATGCCGTAGCCTGAATGCTGGGATGCCTTCACATTCCCTCCACCAGATAAGTCACTGCACTCCCTTAAAACTCAGCCTCACACAAAATGTGAACAAGTTCTTTGCCACCATGTGATGCGGACTCCCAGGACAGTTCCTGTCCCCATCTGAAAGCCCACGAACACAGTCCACATTCCCACTGGGACTCTTATCTTCTGAGCTTCTGCCAGAATCACCCGTTAAACTCTGCTTCTAGAATTCGAGGGTCTTTCTGGCCCATTTCTACAAACATTTTCAAATTCCTCCCACCAACCAGTTCCGAAGCCTCTTGAACTGATATGGGGAAGTATCTAAAACGGGGGAGTGGGGTGCTTAGGAATAATCCTAGAGCCCCAAATCCGGAGTTCATGTCTGTTAATTCGCTAAAGAATTGGCAATCCTGACTAAAGAGAATGATTTTTAAACCACCACATTTAATTTGAACGTAGTAGGGATGGGAGGGAGAGGAAAGGGCTGAGGGATCGAGGGCCGAGGAGGAAGAGAAGGGAAAGCGGTCAGGAGCAGGGAAAGTACACCACATTATTCAGGAGCCCATGTGGAGGAATGAACATGGACCCTGGATACAAAAATGTGAGACGGGGAGGGCTGGAGAAGAGAGATGGCTTAGCAGTTAAGGCATTTGCCTGCAAAGCCAAAGGATCCAGCTTTAATCCCCCAGGACCCACATAAGCGAGGTGCACAAGGTGGTGCATGCGTTTGGGGCTCGTTTGCACTGGCTGGAGGCCCTGGCACACCCGTTCTCTCTCTCTCTCAAATAAATAAATAAAAATGAAATATTTTGAAAAGTGTAAAAAACGTGAGAAGGAGTTTTTCTAAAAAGCCAAGGCATGCCCTTCCAAAGACATTAAAAAGCCATAAAAACAGTAATAAAAAAAATTTTCCTTCCCATCTAGTGAGCCAAGGTTGGAGAGAGATAATCTTACCAGCTCGGAGACCCAGGCCTGGAGCTATATACAGCTCAAAACCAGAGAGAAAAGGGACCTTCTCTCTTACTTGGGCCCAAGTAAGATAGTTTGGAGTCTGCTCTCAGGAAGAGTTTAGCACACCTGCATCAGTTGTATCAGCCAGTGGGCTCAGAGGAGGGGTCCACCCACACCTGGACAAGGTTCATGCTCCAGAGAGATTTGATTTTGATTGGGTAAGAGTAGCAGACATTGGGTCCTACAACTGAAGCACGCTAGGCAGGCTGAGGTATAGACGTGGCAAAGGTGTGACGTAAGATTCCTCCTCAAGGCCTGGTTCCCTGATTCAATCGGTCTAACTTAGCCCTTCTCAGGATTACATGGTCAGGGATTGAAATCACTTCACTTCTCAGTCCCAGTTTTCTGTGATAGTTTTTTTTTTTTTTTGTCACAGTGATGAAACACCCGAGAAACACACCTGGACTAGGAAGAGTTTATTTCAGCTCAGTTTCAGACGTTTCTGCCCACTGTTGGCTGGCTGCGTTGCTCTCAGACCCATGCTCAAAATGACTCTCAGCTTCAGATTCCACACCCAGCAAAGCTACCCATGAATGTGAGAAATAAGTAGATGTCTCTTTTCTCAGGAAGTTCCCAGAATCTGTGTTTCACCCAAAGGAAAAAGTAAACCATCAGAGAGGAAGACAGAAACTCCAAGAAGCCAGATTTAGCCTGGGAAAAGCTGGAAACAACCCGTCTACTCTGATGAGGAGAGTCCCAGAGCGCCAGCTGCATGCAGGCCTAAAGGGTGACTGTTCAAGAATAAGGGAGAGGGAGGCTGGAGGGATGGCTTAGTGGTTAAGGCATTTGCCTTCAAAGCCAAAGGGCCCAGGTTTGATTCTTCAGGACCCATGTTAGCCAGATGCACTAGGGGGCACATGCGTCTGGAGTTCGTTTGCAGTGGCTAGAGGCCCTGGTGCACCCATTCTCTTTCTTTCTCTTTGTGCCTCTCTCTTGCTTTCTCTAAAAAGAAAGAAAAGAAACAGAGGAGAGAGAAGAGGAGAAGAGAAAACAGAGTGGAGAGAGGAGATGAGAGAGGAAGGATGCTTAACGAGATGGGGGTGAAACTGGGTAACTAGGAAGGAGCAGGCTGCCTGTGTGACAGGATGGGGAAAGGAGTTGTCTGAGGCCACGGGAGGATGGTATGTTTTGCTGTCATAAACATTTTTTTTTTAGCACAATTGGCTTTAAAAATGTAATTCCAAATAATGTTTTAATGACATAGAGGCAAATTAAAAATTAAAATAATTGCATTGCAGATAAGAAAGAAGTCCAGGGTAGGGAGCTTCTGAGAATGGGAGGGGCTGGGAGCAGCTGGTGTCTACTAAACCTGCTGGAGGTGAGGGGAACGTTGCTGAAGCAATGGTGGGATGTGTGGGGGGAATGGGACAGGATGGGGACAAGCCTCGCCTGTTTCCTCCTGTCGACTTTGGTCCGAAGCCTGGCAGCTGGGTGGTGAGGTGGGCCTCAGGTCTCTGGCTGGGCTCTGGGTGCAGAAATGAAGTGGACAAGTGACAGACTAACAGGGGGAAAATATGCAAATTTTATTTTCACCCACTGTACATAGAGTGGAGGTCCCCATCTGCCCACACAAAGGAGGTTGCGCCTGGTGACAACCTGAGTGCTCACATGCTAGGTGACCTGAGCGGCAGGTGTCACGTGGGAAGAGGAGGGCTGGGGTAAACCGCAGGCCACTGCCCTCCCAGCATGGGGAGGAAGCCCCTCGTGTGTGTGGCCTTCAGCTCCCACTTAAAGGAAGACAGGGAAGGTCACAGTATCCTCCTTGCTTTTCAAGTACCTTTGCCAGGAACTCTTTCAGAGGCTAGTGAGGAGGGAGGCTGCTGGGCAGGTGAACCCGACAGGTAAGAGAGGGGAGTTCAAGGCTGAAGTGACGGGGATGGGGCTGTCACACTAGGTTAGAGAATCAGCTCTCTTCAGAAAAAGGGTCAGATTTATCCAATCCACAAAGACGGCTGATGCATGGCCATATGCCAGCCCGAGTTGTTCTTGTTCACATTGAGCAATTTTTTCGGGTTCACCCCCTCACGTACAAGTGTTGAGCCTACTGGAATGGGGATGTCTGAAATGTGAGGGAGCAGGGCCCAGAGGGTGTGTTTCTCTGGGAATAAGAGAGCTCCAGAAAGTATCGTTTAATTGGCTGAAGGAGGAGGGCCTCCACGAGTGCCGGGCCAGCTGACAGACCAGGAGAGGCTGCCTCACACATCAAACATTCAGACATTTGAAAATCGTCGAGAACGTCTGAGTCCTCTTCTGTGGACTGCTCACTTACCCTTGCCACTGGTGATGATTAGGTGTCACCTTTCTGAAACGTGCAGGGATGCTGGTCCAGGTTTCTTGAGAGAGAGGCTGACAGCTCCAGGACTTCTAAGGAGCGGGGTTTTCTTTCCACCCAATGACAGAGGCAGTAGGACTCTTGCTTCTGGGTTGAACGCCACTCTCATAGGTTCTTGAATTCCTTCTTGACTTGTTTTGAATATGAATTGATTTGCTTACCTTCTTTCAGAATAAAATTCCTAGGTACACATGACAGGTGCTGGACAAGAAGGCCCTCACTTTTCAGAAACCTGTGTTGAGCACATTTTCAGCCCCCCCCCAAGGAAAAAAAAGGTATTTTACTTACTTAAATATGAGAAAGAGAGAGAGAGAGAGAGAAGAGAAAGGGACAGATACAGGGAATGTGCCCACCAGGTGCCCTAGCCCACACAAGCTCCCCCTTGTGCATTGGGCTTGCGTGCATCCCTCTCGCATGTGTTCCGGGGATTCGAACCGGGCTCTTTTGGCTTCAGAGTCAAAGGCTCTAACCGCTAAGCCATTTCCCATTCCTACGTTGTGTGCACCTGTCTTTCTTTTCCGTAAGTTTTTCCAGCTTGGCTTGAATTCTAGTATTGGGTTACCTGGAATTCAGGATGTAGCCACATGGTGGCTGCGATGTCATGCTCACCCTCTTATCTCTGCTGGCAGTAAAGGTGCCTGCTATGACTTCATGCTCCCTGTGTTTATGATACTCAACTGCTCTGATCATTGAAAATCGGAGATAAAATGAAAACTATGCAAGATGGATGGGTCAAAGGTTACAAACAGGCCTAAATGTTTGTCCTTCAACAGGGATACCCTAGAAAGAAATATGTATATGACTTCCATTTGACCCAAAGACATTGCTATCATTTTCTGGCGAGGAAAGATATCATTCCAGTGCAATATACAAGAACCTGTTAGGAAAACTGGAGATGCTGGGTGCAGTGTCGTCTACAATGTCACCATAAAGCATAGTCATGCCTGCTCTTTTTCTTCCATGTCACATGGGAATTTCTCATGATTCTGAGGAGCATGTAAGGCCACAACAAATTTATAACTCTGTTCACAGTAGACCGTGTGTTACGTACTTACTGTATTTTCCTTGATATCTGTGAACGTTACTCAATTAATGGGGGGCACGTCCGGGATTTTCCAATACTTACCCTTCTGGTCCTTCATTCCACCTGCATCCATTGACTGGTCAGTATGGTTCTCGAGAGCCTGCAAAAGGGTACACAAACCCTCAGAATACATGTCTGGACCCCGACCCTCCTAATTCTTTCTGGCCTGGCTTCAGCAATTTTTCCCTGGGCCTATAAGGCATAAAGAATGTCGACACTTGCATATGGGTTTTATGTTACTCATATTTTCTTTCCCCTTTCGAACTCAGGAGACTCCTGTGTTTCTACTGCCTCAAACAGACGTCGATCCTCCTGCTAGAAAGGGTCTCAGGACTCACTGGTAGTGTATCACTTCACCAGTAAGCTCTGCATGTCCCATGCAGATGTGACCACTTAAGTCACATGTGTGTCAGGGGCCTCCTTTCCCTAGTGATTCCCTGGATCTTCCAGGCATTCTCTTTGACCTAAAAGCTCCCGATTCTCTAACCTAGGGTGAGAGAAGCTATCACCCTAGGTTAGAGAATTGGCTCTCTTCAGAAAACGGGTCACATTTATCCAATCCACAAAGATGGCTGATGCATGGCCATGTGCCAGCCCGAGTCGCTCTTGTTCACATTGAGCAATTTTTTCAGGTTCACCCCCTCACTTACAAGTGGTGATCCTACTGTAATGGGGATGTCTGAAATGTGAGGGAGCAGCCCCGGGGGGTGTGTTTCTCTGGGAATAGGAGAGCTCCAGAAAGTATCCTTTAATTGGCTGAAGGAGGAGGGACTCCACGATTGCCAAGCCAGCTGATAGACCAGGAGAGCCTGCCGCAAATATCAAACATTCGGACATTTGAAAATCATCGAGAACGTCTGAGTCCTCTTCTGTGGACTGCTCACTTACCCTTGTCCCTGGTGATGATTAGGTGTCACCTTTCCTGAAACGTGCAGGGATGCTGGTCCAGGTTTCTTGAGAGAGAGGCTGACAGCTCCAGGACTTATAAGGAGCGGGGTTTTCTTTCCACACTATGACAGAGGCGGTAGGACTCTTCCTTCTGGCTTGAACGCCACTCACATAGGTTCTTGAATTCCTTCTTGACTTGTTTTGAATATGAATTGATTTGCTTACCTTCTATCACAATAAAATTCCTAAGTATACATGACAAGGAGGCCCTCTCTCTTAAGAAATCGGTGTGAGCACATTTTTATTCCCCCCCCCCCACCGTGCAAGGAAAAAGAAGTATTTACTTATTTAAATATGAGAGAGAAAGAGAGAGGTAGATAAGAGAAAGGGACAGATACAGGGAATGGGCGTACCAGGTGCCCTAGCCCACATGAGTGCCCCTTTGTGCATCAGGCTTGCATGCATGCTGCTCGCGTGCGTCCCGGGGATTCGAACCAGGCTCCTTTGGCTTCAGAGTCAAAGGCTCTAACCGCTAAGCCATTTCCCACTTCCCATGCCTTCCATGCCTGTTGTTCTTTTCACTTTCTTTTTCCAGCTAGTACTGGGTGACCTGGAATTCAGGATGTAGCCACAGGGTGTCTGCAATGTCATGCTCATCCTCTTATCTCTGCTGGCAGTAAAGGTGCCTGCCATGACTTCAAGCTCCCTGTGTTGATGATACTCAACTGCTCTGATCATTGAAAATCGGAGATAAAATGAAAACTCTGCAAGATGGGTCAAAGGTTACAAACAGGCCTAAATGTTTGTCCTTCAACAGGGATACCCTAGAAAGAAATATGTATGTGACTTCCATTTGACCCAAAGACATTGCTATCATTTTCTGGTGAGGAAAGATATCATTCCAGTGCAATATACAAGAACCTGTTAGGAAAACTGGAGATGCTGGGTGCAGTGTCATCTACAATGTCACCATAAAGCATAGTCATGCCTGCTCTTTTTCTTCCATGTCACATGGGAATTTCTCATGATGTTGAGGAGCATGTAAGGCCACAACAAATTCTAACTGTGTTCACAGTGGACCGTGTGTTACGTACTTACCGTATTTTCCTTGATATCTGTGAACGTTACTCAAGCCTTGCCTGTTTCTTCCTGTCAGCTTCGGTCAGAGGCCTGGCAGCTGGGTGGCGAGGTGAGGGTCTGTTGCAGGCGAAAACTGAAGTTCCAAGAAACGTTTCACGGTCATGCGAAGGATGGGGATATGATGGGGATCAAGCTGGGCTCCAAGTCCCCTGCCCATGTCCCCAGGGCACAGGAGTTGGGGCCTAGTCAGACACCTGAGACCCTAAAGCTCAAGGGGATGACTTATTTTGTCACTAGAGTGACCCTGCGCAGGAGGTGCTGAGGATGACAGACGAGAGGCTCAGAGAGGGTGAGTCACATAGTTGAGGTCATGCATCCAGTATGTGGTAAAGCTAAGGTTCAACCCCAAGAGGATCCCACAGGGGCTGATGAACTTGGGAACACCGTGAGGGGGGGCTCCTCAGTGAGAAAGCCCCCCGAGGCTGGACCAGGAAGGCATGGAGCTAGCTTTTATTTATGAAGACAGGTCTCAGCCTCAGTAACTAAGAACCCTTCCTCCACACACTCTGGTCAGCTCCTGCCTAGACACCCCTGGACAAGTAGAGATGGGATTCTGTCCTGGCCAAGCCTGGAAAACGACTTGTCTGATGGTGGAGGGATAATTGTTGGTCTCGCGAGCTCTCTGGTGTGAGGGTGGGAGACATGCTCTGGTTTTACCAAGGCTAAGATTTCATGAGGTGCCCGGCATTGTCCTATCTGGTGCAGAGGGGTGGCCAGCCAGGCGGTTCCTGCAGGATCCCAGCAGATCTCACCAACCCAGGACAGGGGCAGGTCCAGTTAAGGTTAAGGGCCCTGGGGGTCCTAGCCAGAGGTCTCCAGAACCTCAGTGTCAGGCAGAGTAGGGCCACCCCTTTTGGGGCCCACTGGGTTCCCAGCGTCTCTGCTCCTGGAACTCCAGGTGTGGCTGGGCACACTTACCCTCCCTGTCCTGAAGCCTAGTGATGGGACTCAGCGGGAGCCCCAGGGCCACTTTTGCAGGAGGAAGTCCCCTCAATCCAGTGCCCACGACCCTCTCTTTCCTCTTTTCCATGCACCTAGCCTGAGAGGACCGGGCCCAAGTCCACCACAGGGCCTGCACAGTGGCTGTAGCTGCCCTTAGGTCCCTGTTTAGTGAGTGTTGCAGTCAGCTCCGTGTGGCTGGCACAAAGCACCCAGCCAAAGTGGCTTATAGGAGGGAAGGGTTTATTTTGACTTACAGACCCCAAGGGAAGCTCCACGGTGGCAGGGGGGACTATGGCACAAGCAGAGGGTGGACATCACCTCCTGGCCAACATCAGGTGGACAACAGCAGCATCAGAGTGTACCAAACACTGGCAAGAGGAAGCTGGCTCTAACACCCATAAGCCTGCCCCCAACAATACACCTCCAACAAGGTCAAATTTCCATCAGCTGGGGATCAAGGATTCAGAACACTTAAGTTTATGGGGGACACCGGAATCAAACCACCACAGTGAGAGACCAGCTCTTTACCCATCTTTAAAAAAAAAAAAAAGTTTTAATGGCAACCTCCACACATATCGACAATATACATGGTCACAATGCTCTCCCAGTACCCTCTCTTTTCCCCATCCTAAATTCCCCCTCCACTGGCTCTCTTCTTCTTTCCAACTAGTCTCTTTTCTATTTTGATGTCATCATTTTTCCCCCCATTACTCAGGTCTTGTGTAGGCAGAGTCAGCCACTGCGAGCTGAATATCACAGCCACTGTGAGTCTGGACGACAGTATTGCAAAGCACTCCTCCCTTCTTTTGGCTCTCACATTCTTTTCAGCCACCTCTTCCACAATGGTCCCCGAGCCTTGGCAGGCGTCCTCACCCATCTTACAGGGCTCCCAGCCTTGTCTCTGCCCAGTGTTCCTTCCTGTCCTCCATCGAAGTTCGATACCTTCAACGATGTGCTTGTTGTCTGCCCCAGTGGGACTTCCAGGGAGGCCAGAGCTTGTCTCATCGGTGATGCTATGCCTCGAGTCTGGAATGAGACTGAGCAAACATGCAGGGATAAATATACCAGTGAGTGAAGGAAGGAAGGAAGCTCATATTGCTAGGAGGACAGGGAGGCAAGGGGCGTCACAGGGAGGAGAAGTGGATGGGCGCAAAGCCAATACACATCCGGGAACTGTACGTAAGAGCGCTGGGACCGCAGGAGAGCCCTGTGGGCAAGGCGCCCCCACCCTGGATCCTGAGGACAGGTACCCAGCATGCTGCTGGGACCCACCTATACCTCACGAATGTGCATGAGCATGGGGGACTGAGGCCTGGAGGAAGGGTTACGCCTGGGGCACAGAGCTGGAGAGCTGGAGGAGGGGCAGCATGCAGGGTCCAAGGGGGGGGTGTGTGTCCCTGGGCATGCAGTGAGCTCTTAACAGCTGGAACAACATACTGGCAAGAACTGAGTCCTGGGGCTGGAGAGATGGCTTAATGGTTAAGGCGCTTGCCTGCAAAGCCAGAGGACCCAGGTTTGATTCCCCAGGACCCATATAAGCCAGATGCACAAGGTGGTGCATGCATCTGGGGTTCATTTGCAGCAGGTAGAGGCCCTGGTGCACCCATTTGCTCTCTCTCTTTCTCTCTCAAATAAATAAATAAAAATATTTAAAAAAAAGAATTCAGTCTTTTTTTTTTTTTTTTTTTTTTTTTGAGGTAGGGTCTCACTCTAACCCAGGCTGACCTGGAATTCACTATGGAGTCTCAGGGTGGCCTTGAATTCACAGCGATCCTCTACTTCTACCTCCCGAGTGCTGGGATTAAAGGCATGCGCCACCACGCCCGGCTCCAGTCCTGGTTTCTGAGGATCTATTCTGCAGCAGCCCTGGTTCCTGGTGACAAAGTGTGTTTAGCCCTGGCCCCAAGGAGTGGCTGGGTTGATGGTTAGAGGCCAGTGGGTGCTCAGCTAAGAGGTCTCGTCATGTCTTTTTGTGTTCTTTTGTCCCCTGCCGTAAGGTAGGAGTCAACAAAGTGTCCAGGGGGCCACGCCTGTGCTCAGATCCTCAGGACAGGGTATCAGACCAGTGACGGGCACCTACGGTTACGGCCATGGTCTGTCCACCACTTGGGTCTGCTCAGCCAGCCAGCAGTGATGCAGTGTACAGATGGGCACCTGCAATCGATCAAGACCCAGGCTGGCCTCGAACTCGCTATGTAGCTGTGGATGACCTTGAACTTCTGATCCTCCTGCCTCCTTCCTATCCCCCAAGTGCTGGGATTTCACCACCATTATGAGTTTATGTAGTGCAGAGGATCAAACCCTGGGCATTCATGCTTGCTAGTCAAGTCTTCTACCAACTGAGCTGCACCCACATGCAATCTATTTGATGACAAAAAGAAACTTTGTGCTCCAATTACACAAAACATTCCCTCCCCCAAAGAGCTCTAGTTTTCTCATTAGTGGATGTATATATCACACAAAACTGTAGTCATTACATTGTGAATTTTGTCAATTAGAACAGTGCGAATTGGTTTTCGCATGAGTTGTATCTTTGATTTTTTTTTTTTTTTTTTTTTTTTGCCTCTTGGCTCTCAAAGTGTAAAATACCTGCTTTCTACCCTGTCCTTCTCTTCTGGCTGGGGACTGTCCATCTCCAAACAAGCCTAGGATTACCATCCCCCAACCCCGCCCCGCCTCCCTCCCTGCTGTGGATGTTGATCTGCAGACCAGTGGACTCCCCGCTCAGTGCTCATCTTGCCTTCCTGCCCCTCTGCTCACAGCTGCCCCACCTCACACCTTTCCCCCGGAGGAGACACGAGACATGTGTCGCAGGGACCAGCGGGTGTCCTGCCACTAACTGGCAGGGGCCCCCCCCAACTTCCCTGAGCTCCACTCTCCTCTCCAGGTCCCAGCAGGAGCCAAGGGCAGCAGCGTGGGTGGCTGAAATCTCCAGGGCAACTGAGTCTGCCCCTCCCTCTGCTGGCCTCCGCCCCTAACCTGAAGCCCCCCCCCACCAGCCTGGCACCTGCTAACTAGCCTTCAGCCCCTCCTCCTGGCCCCTTCTGTACCCCCTCCTACTCTCTCCTCGGCTGGCTCTCCATGTCACCATCTGTGGCACAATCTTTCTCTGTCACTATCCCTGCCACCCCCTCGTTCTCTTTCCTCCTGCTTCCTCTGTTCCTGCCTCTTTCTGTATCTTCCTCTCTCGTCTCTTCTTTTTCCTCCTCCGTTCCTTCTCCCCGGCACGCATCCCTCCTCATTTCCCCCTCATTCTGCCTTTCCACCCACTCACTGTCTCCTCTCTCTCTCTCCACCTCCGACTGACCCCCCCCCCAATATTCTATTGGTCTCTTAGTCCCCTGCTCCCCTCCATCCTCCTCACCTCGGGGAGTGATTGCCTCCGCCCCTACAGAGTCCGCCTGCAGACCCCCCATCCGTGCCCCGCCCCCCCCCACACGTGTACTGGACATGGGAGGTGACGCACCAGACATTGGTGGGAAGTCAGGGCGGGGGACCAGATGGGAGAGGCACTGTGGACCGACGTGGCCGCTGAGGGCCTAGGAGGGGGCCCGAGCCTGCAAGGGCTGGAGAAGTGAGCACTGCACAAGGACTCCAGCCAGCAGTGCTCTGGCGGTGCCCGGCTGCAGAATGACCTCCAGTGTGGCAGCTGGGAGAAGAGTCCTCACGCTGTGGGCAGGTAAGGAGGCTGGGCCCACGGGGAGCCTGGGATGGGACGTGTGGAGCTTTTTCTCTACCCAGAATGAGCTTGGAATTGGGCCTGGGGCTGGAAGAGGGTGGAGAATCCCAGAGGGCAAGCGGGGTGGCTTCGGGTGGCCTCTGGGTGAGGGTGTTAATTGCAGTTGTGTGCTGTGATTCTAGAATCCAGGAAGTAGAGAAAAGCAGGAGGTGAGAGCTGGGCAAAACCCAGTGTACTGTGCTGCCTGACCTCCTGGGCTGCCCTCCGAGCTGGGCAAGGTGCTCTGGCACCCCACCCCACCCCCGACTCCATCCTCTCGGCATCCCTAAGAGGTGGGTCTGCTTGTCTTCTTTTAAATTGAAGACTGAAGCCAGAGAGGAGAAGTGACTAGCCCAAGGTCACACAGCAGGCTAGCATCAGCGCCCAGGCCTAGAGCGGGAATCAATCAGCCGTGCCGACCAGCACGATCCTGGCCTCTTCGGGTGTAGAGATGGCCTGAGGCCATCTGCCTGTGTTGCCCACGCTGCCCTGACTCCAAGTCGGTGGCTTTTCTGAAGGCAAGTGTGCTCAGTAGGCAGAGCAGGTTTGAACATGGCCCCCCTGGCTGGGTGACCTTGAGGCAATTACCTCTCCTAGCTTCAACTTCCTTCTCCATTTCTCCCTCCCGGGCTCCGCAAGGGTGTCAAGACGTGAGTTTGAGCAGCCTTGCACCTCGGAGCTCAACTTGCTGAAGTGCTTGGTTTTGCGGTACCCGGTGACATCTAAATGATGGGGCCAGGTGCAGAGAGCTGCCACTCTGGAAGGGTAGGGGTTGGGTGGGAGGCTAATGAGAGTGACCTGTGGGGGTGTCTGGCATGCCCAAGGGCTGTCCACGAATTACCGCGGGCTTGGTGGCAGCAACTCACCCTCTCTGCGCTTCTCGGCCATCTGGAACAGGCCCCCAGGAGTCCGCCCCCAGCTTCAGACAAGCTGGTGCCAAAGACGAGCCAGACAGGAGGAAGAGGCCCTTCCTGCCCCCCGGGACCAGCTAGATCCCCACTAAGGACCCCAGCTTCTTAAAAGAAATCGCAGGTCTGGCCCCGTGGGTCTGTTCAGCGTTGACAGAAAGGAGGGTGGTGGGTCGTGGGGACTGAGGAGAGTCAGGCTGGGCAGAGGTACTCCCGGGTGTAAGCGTGTGCACACGTGTGCTCGTGTGGGAGAATGCACGTGTGTGTGTGTGCAGGGCTGGAGGGTCCGTCCTCAGAGCACCCCTCGGGCTTCCCCCGAGGGCATCTGCGCCTGAGAGGTTTGCCTGGCTCCCTGCTCCCCCGTCCTGCCTGGTGTCCCCCTCCCTTCTCAGGCCTGGTTGCTTTGCGATTGGCCACCTGGTGGGGAGCTATAAAGAGGAACTGCGCACAGCAGCAGCGGGCAAGGTGGCCTGGTGACGCGGGGCACCCCCTCCCCCACCCAGGAAATAGGACTTGAAGGTCCTAGATTCCGCAGTTCCTGCGGCTAAGAAGGTCGGACTCCAGCTTTCTGGAATCACAGTGCTCTCTGATTCAAGGACACGGGTGGTGGTGGTGGTGGTGGGGGCTCCTGAACCACCTGATGCTGAGATTCTAAGGTCCTGTTTCTCAGCCCCAAAGGAGTCTAAGGCTTTGGGGGTGGGGGAGTGTCCAAAAGTTAAAGAGCATGAGGAACTGTGGGGAGAGCCTGCACAGGACAGAGGGAGAGCGACACCAGCACAGCACAGAAGCCAAGACTTGTCCTCAGTCTGCCATTCTATGCAACGGGTCAGGGTGGATGAAGAGGCCCTATTAGGTGTACCCCATTCGTGGCTGTGGGTCAGAGTGTGCAGCTGCCCATTGGCAACCCCAACCACTGGTGAAGACAGCTGAAGGTGTTCCACGCAGGGCACTGTGTGTCAGGCTTCGAAGAGCTGAGGAGGGGCTGAGAGGGTGCAGTAGGTGGAGGTGGCTCGTGGGTGCCCAGACAGGCTGGGTCACAGCTGATCAGAGCTGCAGCTCAAGGGGGTCCTTTGCCATTCTGGGCATCACTGACCCAGCCCTCGAAGCTGCTGCACATGCTCCCTAGTGGGAGCAGGTGCCACCCTTTTCCAGGACACCGAGAAGCGCTCTCAGGAGCCAGCGGAAGGGTCCGGGACTGGGGGTGGGTCAGCACAGCACAGGGAGAGAGGCCGTCGCAAGCTGAGATTTCTCCTCCTTACACCCTCTGCAGGGGGAGTCAGAGGTGGGGGGGGGACATGGAGGGGGAACACCAGGGACCCGCTTAGGCAGGACAATCAGTAGGAGGAAGGCGGCGGGGCGGGGGGCGGGGACTGAGTGGGCCATAGAGGCTCTTTTCCCTGCGGGCCCCTTGCATGGAGAGCTGCCTACTCCAGGCCTGACTCATTCGATGCCTCACACTGGTGCGGAGTGGCAGGTGGGAGACAGCTGCACAAGGTCCAGGCTTCCGTGAGCCTCCATCTGCTGAAGGAGAGTCAAGTCCAGCGGGGGAGCCCGGCAGAGTCTCTCCCGCCATCCCCACTTACACCCAAGGAGCTGCCATTGGAAGGTCTGGCCAAGTCCGTCCACTCCTGCTCAGCTTGTGCATTTTATTTCTGCTTCAGAGCTGGGGAGGGGGGGAGGGTGGCTGCAGATTACCTTGTGAGTGGGTTTCTCTTCATAGTCAGACTGGGGACAAGGGGCTCAGACACCCACACCCATGTTCACTGTCACCCTCCCGGGCAGGGCCCTTGGTAGGAGACAGGGTGATGACCAGGCTGAAGGAGGTGCTAGGGCTCTGATTCCCAGGGGAGGGGACACCCATGAGTCCGCTGCCTTGCATTCTGTTTGGAATCAGGAAAATGAGGAAAGTTCTGGGCTCTTCCAGAAAAGACAGGAACACGTCAACTTTTACCCAGAGGGTTTTTTTTTGGGGGGGGTAGGGGGGTTGGCCAGAATCTGTGGATCCTTTTGAAGCTCCTTCCGGGGACCTGGGTTCAAAGTTGAACACCTGAGACTTGATGCATGGTTTCAGACTGAGGGCTCAGACCCACTGGTGGGCAATATGATCCGTGGATGGGGCCAGAAAGAGCAAGTGTTACTCTGGGCCTCGTGCTACACGCTAGAGGCCGGTCACTTCACCTGCCCGAGGACTCAGTTTCTCACCTAAGGAATGGGAGTAGCACCCACTTACCTTGCCAGGCTGTGCAGTAGGCATGAGATGGTCCATCGGACTTTGAGCTGGCACATAGTAGGTCTCCAAGTTCAAGGCGCTGGGGAAGGGAGCAGCACAGGGGAAGCCATGCTCTGCCACCACTGAGCTGTGTCCTCCCTCTTGCAGGCCAGTAGCTCACTGTTGATCGCCTCCCCCTTAGCCATGGACACCCCTGGCTATCTTTCATCAGTGTTCCCAACCTTGGACCCCAGGAATACCTCCTTGGCCTGGCCCCTGGACACTATCCTGGGAAACACTACCGTGGGCCCAAGCCCGGAGGGCCTGACCGTCAGCGGCATTCTGATCCCACTGGTCTACCTGGTGGTGTGCGTGGTGGGCCTGCTGGGCAACTCGCTGGTGATTTACGTGGTCCTGCGGCACACGGCCAGCCCGTCGGTGGCCAACGTCTATATCCTCAACCTGGCGCTGGCCGACGAACTCTTCATGCTAGGGCTGCCCTTCCTGGCTGCCCAGAATGCCCTGTCCTATTGGCCTTTCGGTTCCCTCATGTGCCGCCTGGTCATGGCCGTGGACGGCATCAACCAGTTCACCAGCATCTTCTGCCTCACCGTCATGAGCGTGGACCGCTACCTGGCCGTGGTCCACCCCACGCGCTCGGCTCGCTGGCGCACGGCCCCCGTGGCCCGCGTGGTCAGCGCGGCCGTCTGGGTGACCTCGGCCGTGGTGGTGCTGCCCGTGGTGGTGTTCTCGGGCGTGCCCCGTGGCATGAACACCTGCCACATGCAGTGGCCGGAGCCCGCGGCCGTCTGGCGAGCCGGCTTCATCATCTACACGGCCGCGCTGGGCTTCTTCGGGCCGCTGCTGGTCATCTGCCTCTGCTACCTGCTGATTGTGGTGAAGATGCGCTCGGCCGCGCGGAGGGTGCAGGCACTGCCCGGCAAGTGGGTGCAGACGCCCGCGTGCCAGCGGCGGCGGCGCTCCGAGCGCAGGGTCACGCGCATGGTGGTGGCCGTGGTGGCGCTCTTTGTTCTCTGCTGGATGCCCTTCTACGTGCTCAACATCGTCAACGTGGTGTGCCCGCTGCCCGAGGAGCCTGCCTTCTTCGGCCTCTACTTCCTGGTGGTGGCGCTGCCCTACGCCAACAGCTGCGCCAATCCCATCCTCTATGGCTTTCTCTCCAACCGCTTCAAGCAGGGCTTCCGCAGGGTCCTGCTGCGACCTTCTCGCCGCGTGCGCAGCCTAGAGCCCGCTGCCCCTCCAGAAAAGACAGAGGAGGAGGAGGAGGAGGAGGAAGAGGGAGAGGAGGAGGGGAAGGCATGGAGAAGGAAGGACATAAAAGGTCAGGTCAGCCAGATCGCACAGCCTGGCACCAGTAGGCAGGAGCCGCGGCCCAGCCCTGCCGCGGCAAAGAGGCAACAGTTCTTGCCCTGGGTGGCTGCGGCAGCGACGGAGAAGCCCGGTGCTGTGCGTACGAGCTGCCTGTAGAGACCATCGGAGGGCCAGAGCGGGCCCGGGGGAAGGACAGAGGCTGTGCCCGTGCCCAAGGGCATGAGCACCTGACACATGGAGTGTGGCCCCGGCCAGCAGGGGCCCGAGGAACCGGCTCTTTCATCTCCACAATCACGCTGGGTCTCACTGGGCCGCTGAGGTTCAGAGGATCCCCCCCCCACACACACACACCGGGCTCCGTCCCATGGTGCCAGGCCTCGCTGTGTGTCGAATTTTGTACTTGTTCTTCTGTATTCCTTTCTTTAGACAGAGACCCCCCCCCCCCCGCACACACACACATCTCATCACATACGCTTAGGCTACCCACTGTCTAGCTCGCATCCCTGTTCAGAGATTGACCGCCTGGTCCCAAAGCAGCTTCCTTTGGGTCCTCTGGGACTCCGTGGGTCTTTGAGGGTCCTGGGCACTCGTTCTGGGCCCTCTCCTTGCAGCCTGTCTCCTCCGTATCCAGAGACTAAGGCGGGGACCCACCCTACACAGGCCAGCAAGGGAAGGCAGGGTCTACCCGGCAGTGTGCGAGGAGGACACAGAGGAAGAAGAGGGTGGCTGGGGGATGGGGAGAAAGAGAAAGACAAAGGAGGGGAGGGAACAGATTTGTGCTATGACCCTGAGCTAAGGCATCTGCACGGTAACCTGGTTGGCCAATGGCCCGTGGCAACATCGTGGGGAAGGGACCCGATGGGTAGAAATGTTCAATGCCGCGAAAGGTCTGAGTGGATCCTTGGAGGGCACTGGAGTGCTGGTGAGGGGGACACAGGGCTTGGTGGGAGGGGGGGTCCCTGAGAGTAGAACTGGCCCCTTAGGATGGTGGTGGGCGTGGTGAGTCCCTGGTAAGGAGGAAGCCTTCCAACCCTCTGTATCTCCCCTCCCCACCCCCAAGAGGCTGGATGGACTGCAGGGAAAACCGTAGGCTGGGCCAGGGACTCTCTCCAGAGATGGAACATGGAGCCCACACAGGCTAAGCCCCGGGGATCTAAGCCCCGCCCCCTGTCCCACAGGTCCTCAGGAGACCCACAGATCCAGAAGCTTAGCCACCTGGATCTTCTACTACTCACCTCAAGCCACTTGGTTGGCCCAGCCCTCTCAGGACCTCAGTGTCCCCATCACGATGCAAAGGCAGTAGGTCCCCAACTGGTCTGCCTGCTGGAGCAAGGGAGAGAAGCGAGTCACGCTGGGTGAGCCTCCCCGCTCACTGCAATGGGGCACATGGCTTGAGGGAAGGTCTGAGGCCCAGCCCTAGCCGCGGGGCCCGAATCTGGGGCTCCTTGTGTGGTCTGAGGGCGGTGGCGGAGGGAGGGACCGGGAGCTGGAAGGATGGCTGGAAAAGGCTTTGCTGTTTTCGTCCCTAGCCCCTGTCAATAAAATGATGGCGACACATCACAGCAGCCGGTAGTCTGGGCCAGTTCCTTTGCCAGACAGATGCATGTGTCACGTGGGAGTGAATGTGAGCTTGTGTGGGTTCTGCGCACCCTGGCCCCTTTTGTGTGGCCCTTCCCTGAGTCCACGTCCTTCAGAGGACACACAGATGCCCTTGGAAGCTTGAGTCCATACTCTTGCACACTTTCATCTAAAAGCAGTGGACACAATTTCTTCCTCTTATCCAAATACTAAATCTCAAGGCACAAAGATGAGCGGCTACAACCAAGTCACATGATGGTCCCCTGGGCCAATCACCAAAGACAAGGATTGGGTGTCATGATTGGTCCCATACTGTTGCAGTCAGGTTCACATTGCTGGTAGAAATCACCCAACCAAGAGCAGCTTGTGGGAAAAAAGAAGAGTCTTATTTTGGCTTACAGGCTCGAGGGGAAGCTCCATGATGGCAGGGAAAACGATGGCATGAACAGAGGGTGCACATCACCCCCTGGCCAACATAAGGTGGACAATAGCAACAGGAGAGTGTGCCAAACACTGGCATGGGGAAACTGGCTATAACACCCATAAGCCCGTCCCCAACAATCCACCACCTCCATGAGGCATTAATTCCCAAATCTCTATCAGCTGGGAACCTAGCATTCAGAACACCTAAGTTTATGGGGGACACCTGAATCAAACCACCACAAATACCTATCCTTCCAGCCAGAGAGAAGGTGAGGCAGCATGATGACCATCAGGCACAGCCAATGGGGTATAGGTGGGGTGCGGACAGGCTACCCATGGCCAGAGAGGGGAGGTCAAGCAGCAGCAGGCTGTGTGTGTGTGTGTGGGGGGGGGCTTCTTGTGTGACGGCCTTGGCTATCATCATGCAGGTGTGTGGGGGTGTGCATGCATGTAATGTGAAACTTGGTGTGAGTTTAGTTCCAGGCAAGCAGTAAGTGCTCAAACCACCTTGGGCCATGAATGTGTATTGGCAAGTTTGGTGTGAGATGCGAATGTGGGGTGCCAGTAGAGAGCCTGTTGGGATCTGGGCATCACTTGGGAATGCCCGCCTGGACTTGGGTCCCTCCTCTGCTCCCATGATCACACTCAAGTGTATGCATGCGTGTTGGTCCTTGTCCCCCATTACGTGTCTGATAGACAGCCTTGTCTTTGCAGAGCAGGGACGGTGACCGATGTCGTTGTGTTCCTAGAACCTATTCCCTTGAGCGCGGGCAATGGATGAATGGCTGGGCCCGCTGCGTTTCCCAGCTTCCGGGAGCCATGGTCACACCTTGATCAGCCTGCTTTGGAACTGCGCAGCGGGGAATAAACGGAAGTGATGAGGGGGCGGGGGCAGGAGAGATTGAAGGAGCTTGTTGTGGGGTTCGGGTTCGGAATCTGTGCTGAGAGGCCTGAGCAGGGAGAGAAGCAGTGACAGCCCAGTCGGCTTCATTCCTCCTCTCCAGCCATCGAAGTTGCTCAGACTCAAGACCTTACCTTGAACTTGTCTTCCAGAAGTGGTTGCTTGGCAACAGCTCATGGCCACCAGGCTCTGGACCAGGACTTTGTGAGTCAGTGATAGCATGACGGGGAGAGGAACCGGGTGTCCACAGGATCTGGGGTATGGGAGGCCAAAGCTACAGCTCCCTGGGTTCTTCTTCACCTGGAAGATGATGGAAGCCATTGTCCCACACAGAGGTGACAGCTTGGGCTCAAGAGGACCCCCAGACACAGAGAGAAACTCTGAAGAGTGTGAGACTCACAGACTGTTCACTGAGCGGCCCTCTTGGAATTGTACCAGGTGTGGTCCCACCAGGGCCTCGGGCCACTTCCCATCACTGGTGTTAGGAATCTTGGAGTCCACTACAGGATTATATAGGAAATGTATCCCCTAAAAGTCATGAACCTAAAGTGAGGCGTCCTGAGCCCTAGGCCCCATTCTGCTGAGGACCTACTGTGTGTCTGTGGCCAGTTTTTCACCTCTCTGGACGTAGTTTACGTCAGTTTCTGAGCCCCAGCTGCATGCCGGCCCTGATGTGGGACCAGCGAGGAGGGGAGGTCACTGGGAATGGGCTGTGCCTCACAGGCAGATGTGCGAGAATCACCTGGCGGCCCAGTGGGAAAGGAGCGTGTGTGCACTCTGGGGGAGCTCAGTGGGTGTGCACGGAGACAGATGTTGGGAGTCCTGAGTGTGCCAGGTGCCAGGGTGCCATGCGCCAGGCCTGAGCAGGCTGAGGCCCTGCGGCTGAGGAATGCAGCCAGTGAAGGGGACGTGGGGGGTGGAGATGAGACACGGGAAGAGTTTGTCATTGCTAGACAGGACCTCCTGGGGCGATAATCCCTGTTAGGGGGCTGAACTGTGTCCCTGCCAATCCTTACACGGAAGTCCTACCCGACAGCGTCTTCCAGTGGGAAAGAGCACCACCGCAGGGACGTGGGTGAGAGAAGGTCGCATCCTGGTAGGGTGGACTCCTAAGCCAACAGGTCTGTGTCCCTAGGAAGAGAGATCTGGATATGGACACCCACAGGGATAATGTCATGGAAGCATGGAGATCAAGATCGTGGCGATGGGCTGGGATGGCACACACCTGTGATTCCAGCACTTGAAAGACTGAGAATCACAAGTTCAAGGGCAGCCTGGGCTACATAGAGACCCTATCTCAAAAACTCAACTCCCCTGTGGCTGGAAGATGGTTCAGAAGGTAAGAGTGCCTGCTGCACATTCATGAGGCTCTGAGAGGGCCTGATTCACCCTGAATTTGATCCCTAGCACCCATGTAAAAAGCTGGGGCTGGAGCCGGGTGTGATGACGCATGCCTTTAATCCCAGCACTCGGGAGGCAGAGGTAGGTGGGTCGCTGTGAGTTCAAGGCCACCTTGAGACGGCATAGTGATCCCAGGTCAGCCTGGACTAGAGTGAGACCCTACCACGAAAAAAAAAAAAAAGCTGGGGGTGACCTCACATGTCTACAACTCCAGTTCTATGGAGGACAGGGACAGGAGACTCTCTGGGGTTCACTGGTAAGTCAGTGTGGCCACAAACAGCAGCTCCGGGTATAGTGAGAGATTCTATCTCAAGGAACAACGCAAAATGTGTTACAGGAGAGCACCTGGTAGTCTCTGGCCTCCACTGGCATGCACACAGGGCACGCATCTGCACACATATGTGAATACACTATCCATACACAAATCACACTGTACACTCTACCCACACACAACCCAACTCCCCACAAAAAAAAAAAAAATCAGTGATGCTTCTGTAAGTAGAGGGATACAGAAATTGCCACCAAACCCCTACAGCCAGGACAGAGGCCTGGAAAAGATCCCCATGACCGTCAGAAAGAAGCAACTAGGGTGACAGCTTGCTCTTGAGTTTCCAGTCTCTAGAACTAGGCCATTATAAACTCTTGGGGTTTTTGTTTGTTTGTGTTTTTAGGGAGAGGAAAAAGTAGCAGTCTAGGCTGGCCCGGAACTCACTATGTTGCCCAAGCTGGCCTCGAACTCGTATGAGCTCGGGTTACAGGTACACACCACCACCACACCTGGCTATCTAGTCAGTGTTGTGGGACAACCGCCCCCCCCCCTTCCTTGCTTGTGGCACTTTGTTAAGGCCACTGCCCACCTGCCACATAGAGTGAGTGGCCCATACCCTCCTGGGTACCTGAGAAAGACTGTGGGACCAACCAGCTCATCCATCTTGACAAGTGGTTAGTGCATCCTGTCAACTGACGAAGGCTGAGCGCAGAGGCCAGGAGGGCCATCTTGGAGCTGGGGAAAGAGAGGCCAGCAGAGGTGAGTGTTCTGGAAGCAGTCAGGGTCCAACCCAGGTTTTCCACAGTGAAGGCATTCAAGACTTTGCCAGCCCTGCCGGGCAGCTCTGAGAAAGAAAGACAGTGAGGCCCAGGGATGGTTGAGTGTCTTGCCCAAGGTCAAGCACCCAGGAGCAGTACCAACCACACTGTTCGTCCAGCCCCACTCCGAGACCATCCTTCTGCACGCTGTCAAAAACTATGAAACAAAAACTTATGAAAATGGGGGCTAGGAAGCCAGAGTGATGTTGGGGGCTGGGAGAGCTCTGAGGCCACTGACGTCAGTTTCCTGGAGGCGGATAACACCCCAGGGGAAGATCCCACGGCCCTCTTGGGCAAGCCTCTCTCAGGCAAGCCAGGGCGGGTCGTGTAGCACTGGGTGAATGGCAGGCACGTACAATGTGCAGGGTTTCGTTTTCTGGTAGATTCCAGAGTGACAGCCCACGCTATGTTCTCCAGGGACCCTGACACCTAGGCTTCTAGCCCTGCCCTCTGCCACCTTCTTGTTACGGGTGGGGAACGCGAGGCCTAGGATGAGACTGAGCTCTTTCAAAACTTTTCAGGGAAGGGACAGTGTGTCCTCTCTCAGCCCTGCTTTCTGCTTTAATGGCCCAGAAGCGTGTCAATATTTGCTCTTGGGAAATGTCGCCCTGCCGGCCCTCAGTCAACACTGGGGGAGCAGGCTTGGCCTCCCCATCTCCAAGGCTGTGGTTGACTCTGAGCTCTGTCTGCAACCAAAGGGGAAGGCCTCTGCCCGGGTCCATGACTACTACGGAGAGCGGCCACAATCACAATGGAAGGAGTGCCCTTGGTCACACTCGATAGATGAGAGGAAGCCCGGTTCACCACTTCCTAGCTAGGTGCCTGTGGGCCAGCCCCAGGGCCTGGCACGGCCTCAGCTTCTGGTCCCACACCGCACTAGCCGGGACTGCAGCAGGAACGCAAGAGCAGGATGCCCCAGCGCTGCGTCCAGCACGCTGAGCTTCGCGTGTCCGCCAGGGGGCGTCGCGGGACCTCGGGCTCCGCCTCTCGCCGCGTGGCACTCGCCCCCCCGCCGCTCCTCCCCAGTTCGGCTACGCTCGGCTCTGTTCGGTCACACTCGGATCTAGTCGGCTGGATCCGACTCTGTTCGTGTGCACTCGAGCCAACTGGTCTGTGTACGGCTCTGCTCGGTCATATCCGGCTAGACTCGGCTGTACTCGGCCCTGCTCGGCGGTTCTCGGCGCTGGTCCCGCCGAGACCCCGTGCGGCGCGCTCTCGGCCTGGGCTCTCTCTGTCCTTCCTCCTCGCGCGGGGCTTCCGCCCCGTGGGTCCCCGAGGCCCGCGCACAGCCGCCCCGGCCAGCCATGTCCCCGTGGAGGAGGTCCCCTTAGACTGGGGGGCCAGGGGTAACAGGCTGGGGCTGTCTCCACGGGATGTGTGGCAGTGGGACCCTTCCCACTCTCCGGGGTGCTGGGGTTTGAAGGGAGAAGTGAGTGGGTGTGCCCTAGACTCCCCAAACCGAAGATGAGCTGGTGGGGTGCCGGGTGCTGCCGCCTCGTGTGCTGATCTCCCCAGCAGGTGGCGCGCACGACCCCCCCCTTTGTTCAGATCTTCACTTGGCCACTGACCTTGAACCACTACTGGACTTGTGCCCTGCCATTCACAATTTACTGGACCGACTCAGGCGACCTCGGGTCACCACCCTGTCTTCTGATAGCAGGAAAGGGTGGGCTCACACCATGGGATCCCTGCTTAGGTGATGGGGTTCAGGCTTTCAGTGTTGGGGTACACTAAACTGATGAGGATTATGATAGGGTGTTGAGGGCATCTTGGGCCCAAGGGCTCCCTCCGCGGGGTCTGGTGAGACAAGTGGGCACACCTCACACATACGGGGCCTAACCAAGGACAGATGCTATCAAACAGCCAGGACAGGCAACCGGCCTTTACCACCTCCCCTTCCCTCTCCTCTAGTCTGACTATTCCCAGGAGCCGGCTGAAGGCTCAGGGAGATAAGGAAGCTTGCTTAAGGTCGGTCACACAGCCAGAAAGATGTGGAACTGAGCTGTAACCCAAGTTTGCCCATTTGCCCTGTGGTGCTCTCTCCAAGCCATTTGGCCTGTGGGGGACATCCTTGTGGCCAAAGACTGGGAGCCTCTTGGGTGAGCGGAAGGGATGCGCAGCGTAGTGGAGTGCACAGTGCTGGGCACAGTCGGCCCTCAGCATAGCCGTGCCCCTGGCCTGAGCCCCAGCTATCTTTCTTTCATCCCCCTTCTCTAGGTCTTCTAAGCCAGGGGGCTGAGTCTTCCTCCAATCCCAGCGCTGCTGACCCGGCCCTATGCCCTGGTATCTGCACCGGAAGGTGCTGCTCTGTGCGCCTGGCTCTGCCCTGGGAATGTTGTCCCTGGCTGGTGCTCATTCTCCTTAACTCCGATGTCCCCCCAGACCCCTTTGCGCTCTTGAAAGGACCTAGAGCTCCAAGTCCATTTGGGTGGGAGAGAGCAGCATCAGACCAGAACTCAGGATTCTCTGGCTGAACTCCCTTCTTGGTCTCCAGTCTGCTGTGTGACCTCGTGCCAAAGTCTTGGCTTCTCTGCCGCCGTGTCCCTGCTAGTCAGATTAAGGAATGGGATTAGATCATTTCTGATGATCCTTCCAGGACGGACACTCTGCTGTGGGACCGTTCCCCAAACACATAGACAGCCCTGGTCAGGGACTCGGAACGCGTGGGCTGGTCCCTTCTCCAAGCTGCGCGGCCATGAGTGGGGCCAGGTTTAGCACCTAAGGACCCACATGGAAGTCTGTCCCGCTCTGTTCTCTACACTGCTGTAACTTCCCTAAATGAGGTGCATTGTGAGAACCACAGCGAGCTAGAGAGTGTTGCCACTTTACAAGCTGTGGGAACCTTCATCACTGGGTGGCCTTGGGCAAGCCCCTCCAGCTGCCGGCTCACCACTGTCTCTGGGTTGGGTCTAAACTGACTGCAAGGCCCTTCTCAGACTCAAGACACAGGCTACCTCTGTGAACATTTGGGGGTCACTTCTATGAGATACTGGCTCTAGGAAATCAGGGGGTTGGACCAATCAAAGCAGGGTTGTAGACAAGGACTTCCGTGGAGCTGGGACCCCAGGCATTGAGCCGCCTGTTCCTCACCTAGGACCAAGGAGGTCACAGTGTTCATTCCTTCTGCCAGTCTGTACCAAGCCATAATTGGGCCTGGCATTCATGTTCTGGGACCAGGGTGGGAAAAGCAGTTCCTGGCCAACTTGCTTGGCCGCCTGGTAGCGGGGCCAGGATTTGAGCCCGTAGCAGAGGGTGGGCACCAATGCCCTTACGCTACCTTCCCTGGCGCTTGTGACTCTCTTGGCAAATGGCTCTTGGACTTCAACTGGACCCAGGCTGGAGAAGTTCCCAGCAGCTGAGGGGCTCTGTCTCCTCCCCTCCCCACCCCCTTGCTGCCTCTGTTCCTACTCCATGAACTTTGGCATCCTTTCTGCTCGGACTGCCCTTGTCTTTGACTCAAACAGGACCCCCATGGCTGGGCCTTGGGCACAGACATCCCAGTGAAGAGTTAATTAAGCCTGAGATCCAGAGCTCCCGGGGATTGCCACAAAGGCCCAGGCTGGAGGGGCGGGAGCGGGAGGAGGGGACTGGGAAGTCAGCTCAGCGCTCCCTCCGCCCTCCGTGCTCCGTCTTCGGCCTGGGGGTCGGGCCAGCAACCAGTTATTATGGGCCAAGGAGCCAGAGGCCGTCCCGAGGAGGCCCAGGGACCCTGAGCTAAGCGCAAGGCTGCAGAGCCAGGGTAAGTGGCGGGAGGCCCCTCTGCTTCTCTTGGGGTCTGTCTGTTCTCTTTGGTGAGTGCACAGGGCTCTCTCCTTTTGGCCCAGCCACCTCCTCTGGGATCTCCCCTTTCTCTCCCGGAGCTGCTCCTGGCTCGTGCCTGCCCTTGCAGCCACCCCCCCAGCCACTCAGCCCAGCCCTGTCCACCTGGATGACCAGGGCTGCCCTGCTGTCCCCAAGAGGCTCCAGCTTGGCAGTGGGGGTAGCAGAGACCCCCCCACCGCCCCTGACACACACACACACACACACACACACACACACACACACACGCGCACACACACGTGCACACGCGCGCGCGCACACACACACACACAGTCACCCCATAGTTGGCCTGATCCTGCTTGTCCCTCTCCTCAAAGCCAGCCAGAGATCCCCAGCTGTGGTTAGTACTGCCCCCAGGAAGGCGCCCTGCTTCCTGCTTCCTGCCCCGGGGCCCCCTGTTCTGTGTCTCTGAGCTCAAGTGGGGTCAGGCCAACAGCAAACAGTAATGTCCCCATACTGTGCCAATTCTCTGCAAGAAGTTCTGTGCCTTCCAGTCTGGACAGACACAGGGACACAAAGGAACGGATTCTTCGAAGTCTTTGACAAGTCAGGCAGTTTCCCTACATGTAAATCTTTCCAGGGAGGAGTTGATCCCATCTTGTAAGTATGAAGGAACAGGAAGACCAGAGAGGTTCAGCCACCAGCCCTGGGTCACATGGCTTGAGAACTATTTTGGGAGTTCAGTTCTGAATGGATGGTCTCAGATTTCCCTCAGGACAGCCACATCTAGGACCAGGAAAAAGCAGGGGATTTTTTTTTTTTTTTTTTCTGGGATCTGTAAGTGAGAGTGATGATGGGGGTGGGGGATGATCTCTCAGGAGGTCACCTGTCTTGTTGAGCAGAGCCAGCAAGCCCCGGCAGGCTGGGTAGGGTCAGTCCAGAGTGGAGGTGGCTCTCGCGATACCTGCCCATCTCTCCTGCTGCCACCCTAGCCCCAGGGTTTCTGCCCCTTTAACATCTAGCCTTCCCCCCCGCCCCCTGTAACATTTCGAGGAGGATTCGTTTTTTTCACCTTCTTTACCTGAATTAACCGCAGAGAAATATTTTTGAATTGTACTAAATGTTAAAAGGGAACAAAAAGGAAATAAACAAAGAGATGCAAGAAGTGTGAAAGCAGCTTAGTTTCAGAAGCTCAGTTTCTGATCCGGCGATAACTGCTTGGCGCCTGCCCTTCAGGATGCCACCCTCCTCCAAAGCCCGCTACGGGCTTCCTGCCCACCAGTCCAGGCCTCCTCTGCCTGTGTCCAGGCTACTTCCTGCCCCACCGTGGGAACTCTAGACCCCTTAGTGACCCCAAGACAGAACCTCACCAGCTTTGACCTCTTTGAATTTCCAGACCTGCTGGTCCTGTTCCTTAATTCCAATTTACCACCTTCATGGCTGATTGGTAGGCCTGTCGTGAGTGACACAGCCACCTTCCAATGACTTCACTCTAAGCCTTCCCTGCAAGGCCTCAGGGCGAGGGTGGGTAGTGTGGGCTGTTGACTACTGAAGGGGACTGAGGAGCGAGCCTCTGCCAAGCTGCACACCCTCGGGGTTGTGGCCCTCCAAAGGGGACTTCTTGGTGTCTAACTTTTTTTTTTTTTTTTCCCCAAGGTAGGGTCTCACTCTAGCCCAGGCTGACCTGGAATTCACTATGAGGTCTCAGGTTGGCCTCGAACTCACGGCAATCCTCCTACCTCTGCCTCCTGAGTGCTGGGATTAAAGGCGTGCGCCACCATGCCTGGCGGTGTCTAACTTTTTTATTTATTACTTTTATTTATTTATTTGAGAGAGAGAGAGAGAGAGAGAGAGAGAAAATGGGCACACCAGCCATTGCAAATGAACATGTGCCACCTTGTGCATCTGGCTTATGTGTGGGTCCTGTGGAATCAAACCTGGGTCCTTTGGCTTTGCTGGCAAGTGCCTTAACCACTAAGCCATCTCTCCAGCCCTGACTTTTGAGTCCAGAGGCACCTTGTATGGCTGCATACCTACACTATAAAACGCCACCTTGCTCCTGCTGGGGGCCATGTGCCGACCTAAGGTCAACAATGCTGGTTGGTGAAGAGTTCTCTGTCTCATTGGTGACCCCTAAGGGCAGCTGAATGTCCTCTTCCGCATTCCAGCAAAAGTCCTGAACCCTGTGTTCTCCCTCCACCTGAGCACCTCTCCTTAGGGGCTCCCTCCTTCCCAGGCCAGTGTGGTGGTGGTGACAGCGGCTGGATACCAGGAGACCCAACAGCCAGTGAGAGAGTCTTTAGGCTTGCTCCCGGGGTTGCCCCAGGTTTCTCTGTCGTAGGGCCTCCGCCCTGCTCCCCCAGGCACGCCAGGACTGCAGAGGGATCAGGTAGCGTTGGCCTGAGCTCTGGCATGTTTGAAGCGTTGAGTTCAATGCGGCTTCTGTCCTCCTTTCCAGGTCACCATGGGGACAGGCAGCTTGGGTCCCCTCTGGGTAGTGTTCCTGCTCTCTGTTGTGGTGTCGGCGGTCCCCACCGAAGAGCCCACCCCTGGGGAATCTGTGTCTCCCCGCCTCCCTCAAGGTTGCCGTTGGTGCTGTGACCCCAAGGATGGGCTGCCCTCTGTCCACACTGCTGACACGTATCCCATGTCCCCCTCTGCCCTTCCCTACGTTGTGCCTGAGGTCAGGCCCTACATCAACATCACCATCCTGAAGGGTGAGTTCCCACTCGTGGATGTGGGCAGGGCTGGCAAGGGAGCGGGGAGGATGATGGGAGCCCATGACGAGAGAAGCTGGGAAGGGCTCCTGCCTCGCTCTGCCTCCCTTCCACCTGCGCTTTGGAGGGAGGTGGGCCATGGATGGGCCGGTGGAGCAGGGGGTGGTGAGAAGGATTCTGGGAGCCCGCTGGCGGGCAGGGCGAGGGCACTGGGGTGTGGCGCGAGGCACAGGCTGTAGGTAGGCGCGGCGGAGGCTCCTGGGGAAGGCAAGCGTCCACTAGGGGGTACTGTTCTAGCTGGGATATTAAAGGCGCCAACAAGGACTCATGCTGGTCCTCCAGTGGGACCAGGCGGGTGTGAGAGAGGAGGGGACTGACTCTGGGAAGTTTCACACGAAGGAGGAGACAGAGGCAGCAGAGGGCAGCCCTGGGCTCTGTGGTGGCAGGCTAGCTCCCTATCACCCACCTCAAGCGCAACAGAGTTACTGCCGCCACACAGGTGGGACAGTGACCAGTGCGGCCTTTGACACCTCGGCCTTACTTACGCTCACCACGAGGCTGTGACCTTGTCATGCTTCCCAGCAGGTAGCTGGGGGATGCGGAGCCTCCAGTGGGGGAGGGGCTGCACTGGGACAGAATAAGGACACTCTCCTGCAGTGTCCTGGCTGGCTTCTGAGACCCCTGCGCGGTCTGGTTTCCCGGGTGAGGGTGGCTTCTGCCCTAGTGCCTTACCCAACACAGCTTAGGGCACATTAGCCTGCCCTTCTGGCTGGCTCTTCCTCATAGCTGTCCATCCCAAGCCCCGTGCTGCCCTTGGCCAGGCCCTGCTGCCCACCAGAGGTGGCCAGTTTGCCATGGCATAAGACCCCTGCGTGGTACACAGAGCCCTGGCCCCCGGTGGCTCAGGCTGGCCCTCTCGCCATGCGTCTGCTGTCGGCTTACGTGTAAAAGGAAGAGAAGGCTCCCACCTCGTGGCCGCCTGGCTCTTCTCTTGGACTGGGCAGCGAGCAGGTGCTCGGGAGTGTCCCATCCCGGCTCCACTGTGGGGAGGCAGCCATGGAGCCACTTATCCCCTTTCCTTGGGGCCTCTCCCCAAGGGTCTCCTCCCTTTCTGCCCCTCCTCCCTCATGGCCAAGGGCCTTGGGAGCACACAGGCACTGGCTAGGACAGCAGGACATCCGTGGGGCAAGTCTCCCGTGTGTGCTACGCATCTGTGCTCACAGTCAGCCTCAATCAAGGGTCAGAAGGGGTAACAGGGTTGGAAGCCACCAGCACCCAGGTGGGTGGAGATGGACGGTCAGTGCTGGCTGGATGGATGCGCTACCTCCTCATTGCCAAGTGGGTTCCCATGAGGTGGACAAAATTCTCTTTAAAAGAAGTTTATTTATTTGCAAGAGGAAAGAGAGAGACAGAGACAGATAGCAGGGAGGGAGGGAGAGAGAGACGGAGATAGAGAGAGAGAATAGACATGCCAGGGCCTCCTGCCATTGCAAACGAACTGCAGACGCATGCACCACTTTGTGCATCTGGCTTTCTGTGGGTACTGGGGAGTTGAACCTGGGCCATCAGTCTTTGCAGGCAAGTGCCTGACTTGCTGAGCCATCTCTCCAGACCACAGTTCTCTTTAACACACACACACACAAGAGAACCAAGCACCCCCCCCCCAAACCACAAAAGCCCTGGGTCACGGCAAAGCTGGTGTTCAGGGCTCCTTCTGTGGCCAGAAGTGCAAAGTCCATCTTAGCTTGTCCCGCCTCCCTGGCAACCTGGATGGGGCAGCTTCCCGGGGGGTCTACCAGACCCTTCCTGCGGGGAGAAAGCAGGTTGGGCTGGGGACAGACCATAACTTGTACCCTGGACATGGCTGTGGTCTCTTCTACCAAGACATGTTTGGGATGGTGATGCTTGGCATGGAGTAGGTGCCCAATTAAAGCCAGCTTCCTCTCCGGCCTCAGGCAGGGCCGGAGTCTTCCAAGAAACGAGTGACTGGCACAACCGACCCAGGTGCCAGCAGCCCTGACTTTGTCCTTTCATGTCGTCCCAGGTGACAAAGGGGACCGAGGTCTACTGGGCACGCCAGGGAAGCCGGGCAAGGAGGGCTCCCGAGGAGACCGCGGTGCGCCGGGTGTCAAAGGGGACAAGGGGCAGGTGGGCAGCCCCGGCAGCCCGTGCCAGATGCGTTTCTCGGCTTTCTCCGTGGGCCGCAAGACAGCCCTGCACAGCAGCGAGGACTTCCTGCCGCTGCTCTTTGACAGGGTCTTCGTGAACACAGACGGGCACTTCGACATGGCCGCCGGGCACTTCGTGGCCCCCCTGAGTGGCCTGTACTTCTTCAGCCTGAACGTGCACAGCTGGAACTTCAAGGAGACCTACTTGCACGTGGTGCACAACGAGGAGGCGGCCTGTTATCCTGTACGCGCAGCCCAGTGACCGCAGCATCATGCAGAGCCAGAGCGTCATGCTGGCCCTGGCGCCCGGCGACCGGGTGTGGGTGCGGCTCTTCAAGCGCGAACGGGAGAACGCCATCTACAGCGATGACGTGGACACCTACATCACCTTCAGCGGCCACCTCATCAAGCCAGAAGATGACTGAACGAACGCCCTCGGCCACCCTCACAGCCAGGCAGCTCAGGGGCTGGTGGCCAGAGAGGCAGGTCCTACCTTATCCCCAGGGCAGGCTTCACTCCCCTGGGAAGTGGGAGAGCCTCCTTGTTCTTTTTCTCCATCATTGCTCACTGTGTTTCCGCCTTCCTCCCCCTCCCCCGCACCCTAACTTTCTTCTTGGCTTTATTTTCAGAAACTTTTGTATCGAAAGATCCCTGGACTTTCCCAGCCTCCAGCCCAGCGCTTCTCCACATACTCTCCGTCCCCCTGGGGGACCTGGTTACACAGGCGACTCTGGCACGGCCTGGCCATGTGGACTATCTGGCATTTCTGACAAGTTCCCCAACCCTCCTATCTCCTATCACTGTAGGATCCCCCCGCCAACCGTCTCTGTTTTCTTTTCCCTTTCTCCTTGCTCTTCAACCACTCGTCAGAGCCGCTGTTCACTCATCCATCCGTCAAATAGGAGCACCCATTTGGTGCCAGGCCCTGAAAATGCCCAGGCGAATCAGACCTTAGTCATGCCCCTCCCTTGGCGAGCACCGGCAGCCTGGGTGGCCGTGGGGCACACGCCCGCCGACGGGTCAGAGATCCGAGAACACACCAGGTCTGTTCTCGGTGCTCAGAGTCCCCGAGGCAGGGGTGGCATCCCCTTCCTAGTCTCTTACTTTCCTGCCTGATGCCTATAGTTAAAGCAAACCCTAGAAGGCCCTTGGCCCTGAGAAGACCTGAGAGTTTGGGGGGGGGACATTGGGGATTAAGGGCCCCTGTGCACAGGGGCCCATGTTCGCAGCTTCCGTTTAAAGCAATGGCAATCCCGACTCACACAGCCGTCTTCCTTCCGGAACACTTCCCTGCCCGTCTCAGGACTTCTCTTCCAAGGCATCTGAGCCTTTCCCCCAGGACTTCCAGCCACGATCAGACAGCTATGTCTGCTCCCAGGTGCCCGCTTGACCCTCCTGGCCCCTCACAATCCCAGTGTCCCCAAATTGTCATACTTATGAAGGTGCTAAGGCCCTTGAGAGGCAGCTCCTGTCTCAAGGCCCCTTTGGCCAGTATTGCCTTGGCAAACGCTATGGGCAGTGGGCCAGGGCAGAGGTGCCAGGCTTGATCCCTCAGCAGGTCTGGGGACTAAAGCAAGCAGGTAACATTCAGGTCAACTTGGGGGTGGGGGGCTTCTCTGAGCCAAGATAGGCCCTGGGAGAGGTCATAGGGGGCGGACACAGTTCCATGCCTTTCCCAGGGTGTGTGACCTGGTGGCCCTCTGGCCTTCTCGTGCACCCTAAGTGACCCAACCTCCCAAGGGGGCCTCCACCCATCGGTGCTTCTGCAGCTCCAGGGCAGTGACGGCTCTGGGGGTGGTTTCCGGTGCTCATACCTAAAGGAGACCCAGCCAAGAGGCCAGGCGATGGGAGCAGGGCCTGCTAAGTGTCTCAAAGGCTGGTGCTGTCAGGCTGACTGGGCCCTGCCCCGCTTGTCCAGTGTGAATAAAGATGCTTGTCCTCCTGGCCGTTTGGCATTCAGGCTGCTTTGCTCTGCCCCGCACGCTTGGGTCATCTTGGGAGGATACGAGGCTCCACAGAGGCTGAGCCCAGCCCACTCCTTCCCTCGGCTGCCCCCTGCCCATCCAGAAACCGGTCCCTGGATGGCAGCTCACGCAGCCGGTGCCCTGGAGCTGCCGCCATCAGTTCAGAGTCCGCGGGGACCTCGGCAAGTGCCCACATCTCTGAGCCACAGTTTCTTAGTCTGTAAAGTGGGGGTGGTGACAGTCCTCACGGATGGATTCAGGATTAGATGGGAGGTTCGTGGTGGGTGACACATTCCTTCCGGAGCTCCCTACCGTGGGAGTAGAAAGCGAGAAACATCGCAGGAGCTCACGGTCTAGCCAGGTACTCCACGGGACCATGCCAGCCACAGTCCGTCACTCGGGACTCATGACACCTTGTGTTTTGTGTTTATTTTAATATATATATTTAGAGAGAGAGGAGGGACATAGAATTGGCACGCCAGGGCCTCAGCCACTGAAATCGAACTCTAGGCGTTTGCGCCACCTAGTGGGCACGTGCAACCTTGCACTTGCCTCACCTTTGTGCGTCTGGCTCATGTGGGATCCAGAGAGTCAAACGTGGATCCTTAGGCTTCACAAGCAAGCACCTTAACCACTAAGCCATGTTTTGTGTTTATAAAGAGAGCAGCCGGAAGAGTTGTACTGTGCCACAGCAGGTGTCTTGACCGGGATGGCCAGCTCACAGTGCATGGCATCACACACATGTAGTTAAGTTAAAGTGACTCACATCCACATGCTGGGCTGTGTGGGGCGGGAGGGTGGCGGGGGAGAAGGAGGCTCCTCCCCTCTGCACACCGTGTGGGGACTCATGCTGTGAAAACTGCCTGCAGCTGCCCTGGGACCCAAGTCGGCCCTGCAGTGATGGACACGGGTGTCTGTGTGTCCTCGGAGCTCACCTGGTCCCTCCGCCCCTGTACCAGTAGCTCTCTGCAAAGAGATCCCCCCTGTCAGAGGTCCCCACGGTGGGGATGGTGTGCTCGGGCTGGCCTCTGTTAATCCATCAGGCATCTTAACAAGCTCCTGGCTCAGGCACTAGCCCTGGCGGCAAAGGCCGCCACGGTCACCTTTGTCCTGCATGTCACAAGGACTGGAGTTGGGCCCATCAACAGGCCGCTGAGCCAGCAAAGCTCTCGAAACTTCTTGCCAAGCACCTGCAGTTGGATTGAAGTCACTCCTTGGCAGACCTGAAGCCAAGACGAAGCCACAGACGTTTTTAGGCAATGCTAGCTTAGGACACCCAGACTGACACCCCCACTGTGTCCGGCCCTTTCATCCGACACACATTTTCTTCCAGCCTTGGTCAGAGGTGGCCACTGGACTGTCTCCAGTGGGCCCCAGTTCCCGAGGTGGAGATCTTGACTCAGTAGGTATTGGAGCCCCTCTTTCTTGGTGACAGATTCTCCCAACAGGCAGAGCCACGGCAGGGCCTGGGCAAGGGCTCTGCAAAACTAGCAGCCCTCAAACTAGGTTTGTGGAGAGAAGTAGTCAGATCTGACTTTGGAAAGGAGTTAGGGAGAGCACGAGCGAGCTAGCAGGACTGCGTTGGAGATAGGAAAGGCAGGGCCGTGCCTGTGAACTGAAGATTTGGATCAGCCGGGGGTTAACCTCCTTGGTGCTGGGGAGCCCAGAAGAGGTGGCTCACTGGGGCAAATCTGGCACAGAGGGCCAGACTGGAGGCAGTAAGGCCCGTGCTGTGGTCCAGAGAAGGCACAAATGCTGGAAACAGTGATGAATGCCATCTTGAAGGAGAGCGTGTCCTCACTGGACTGGCATGGAGGAGGGAGATTCGGTAGCGGAGAGGAGCGTGGAGGGCCGCCAGCTTGGGCAAAGTGTCTGTCTACCGGGCTCTGCTACTTCTTCCAGACTTTTCTCTGATGGACACGAGGAGCAGCTGGGGACAGTCAGTTGTTTAGGTGGATGGCTGCAGGAGTCCCACACTGTCTTTATAACATCAGATTCCTCTTACCCTATTGAGGACTTTATTTTATTTATTTATTTTATTTGAGAGTAAGAGAAAGAGACACGTGTGTGTGTGTTTGGGGGGGGAGAGCGACAGTGCAAACCAGGGCCTCTAGCCACTGCAAATGAACTTCAGACGCATGTGCCACCTTGTGCACCTGGCTTTACATGGGTACTGGGGAGTCAAACTCCAGTCCTTAGGCTTTGCAGGCAAGCACCTTAACTACAAAGCCATCTCTCCTGCGGTCCCCCCCCCCAACACACACCAGTTGAGGATTTTTACCCATTCAGGCATGTAAGACTATGTGGGAGTGGCTGTTTCCAGAACCCCATCAGAACCCTTGGGGGGAACGCAATGGAATAGAAATCTGGGCCAGTTGTGCAGAAAATAGGAAGTGCACGTGAGAGATGTCAGAGGAGCGGAGAGTGCTCACGTCCCAGCGTGTGTGGGCCCTGGAGCCAGTCTGGGGGCTCTGGTGGGGACCCCGTTCCCTGAGCTCCGTCCCTGGCTCAGAGCACATCCCGGCGGACATTGCCTGCAGCGTGAGCTGGGCTCCTCGCTCTGTCTGTGTGAGCCTTGCCTTCGCTCTGCTTGAGGGTGGGTTGGGATTTCTGTTCATAGAGGACGGACGGGCGCTGCCTGGAAAGCACTTCCTTGTCGGATGCAGTGAAAAGCAGGAAGTCCTTGGCCAGGGGAGGACCCCTTGCTGCCAGTTCCCCCCCCCACACCCCCCCACGGGCCCTTCACCGCTGCCACGTGTCATCTGTGGGATGTGGAGAACTCACCAGGAATTAAGGCAGATGTGAAAGACATCTGTTAATGGGTGGGGCACGCTGGGCAGCGGGGGCGCCTGCGGAGAAAGGCCTTGGGAGCCAGAGAGGAAGAAGAGATTTCCAGGACAAGTGTTCCAGGAGTCAAGAGTTCAAAGGACTTAGCCAGCCTGACTGTGGGCCAGCTGGCCTCGGAGCCCGGGAGGACAGGAGGCTGGTGTGGGCCCTGGGTGGTGGCATAGAGGCTTGAGTCTCTGGAGATCCAGGCATGCTGGGGGAGAGTTGACCCTCGGGCAGGTTGACGTGGGTAGAGACGCATGCGCCCACATCCTTGTGGTCCTCTCACCCTTCTCCAGGGATTGCTACTTACCTCGGGGGAATAAAGCGACGCCACAGATTCTGACAGAGGTGAAACAGAGCTTGCTTCTCTGGCCAGTCGTCACTTCCAGTTCGTGTTTTTGCCTGCTGAAGTTGAAGAAATGTGATTAAAAAAAAATTTTTTTTTCTTGGGCTGGAGAGATGGCTCAGCGGTTCAGCCCTTGCCTGTGAAGCCTAAGGGCCCCGGTTCGAGGCTCCATTCCCCAGGACCTACATAAGCCAGGTGCACAAGGGGGCGCATGCATTTGGAGTTCATTTGCAGTGGCTGGAGGCCCTGGAGCACCCATTCTCTCTCCCTCTCTGCCTCTTTCTCTGTGTATGTCTGTCGCTCTCAAATAAATATATAAAAAATATATAATATAATAATGAAATATATATAATATAAATAAAATATAAAATAAACAAAAGTTAAAACAATTCTTGTTGATTTGAGGTGGGGAGGAGCTTGTGTGTCTCAGGGTACGTACGGAGGTCAAGGAGAAGTGGGAGGTGTCTGTCCTCCATCTTCTTTGAGACAGGGTCTCTTGCTGCTGCAAATGAACCTCAGACTAGCTAACCTGTGAGCTTTGGATTCTCCTGCCTCCATTTCCCACTGTCGTAGGTGCATCAGGATCACAGAGGCGAGAGACTCTGTCTCAAAAGAGAGTTGAACACAGGCAACCTCAAAGTTGTTCTCTGACCTGCACACTTGTGCCGTGACACTTGCCTCCAAATTACGTGGGTGATGGGGAGTTGAACCCAGGCTGACTGGCTCTGCAAGCAAGCACCTTTCGCTGCTGAGCCATCTCCCCAAGCCCCCAAGTGTAATTTGGTCCTGCCGAGTTGCCCTCCTCCCCACGGCGCTCAGCGCACCGAAGTGCCCGGCCCCGGCAGTGCAAGGAGCAGCTGGGTACTCAGTGTCTCCGCCTTGGCAGCTGAGGGCTTCCACTCAAGGCTCGGCAATTGGTGTCTGCGCACCATCTGCTCCAAGCCGTAGTCACTCCCACACCTACCACGTCGCTCTCACACAGCCTCCCTGTCCTCACTCCTTTGGGAAACCCTGTGCACACATACTGCGTCCTTTGAGGGCAGGCCGAGCCTGGATGTACTATGGGGCTATATCTCACCTAAGCTTCAGGCCACCTCCCAGGTCCCCTCCGGGTCTCAGATGCCCCCAGACCTGTTTCTGATGGGGGTCTTCTCTGTGAGCCCTCGCCAGGCCCAGCATGGGGCAGAGGGCAGGATCACTTTGGGCAGAAGCCCCCCCCCACACTGACACAGCTCTGTTTCCCCTCTGTCCTTTCCCAGGGCCACCTTGAGCTCATGGGAGTGTGACTGAGATAGGGAGAAATCAAATTCTGGCCTGGTAATTGATCCCTGCATGGTATCCACGCGTCTCCGTTCCAATCAGAGAACCGGTCACGTTCTTCTCTGCCTCGGTGACTGGGCGGCAAGGGTTCAGGGCATACCTGCAAGCTTTGAGAGTGACGGGCAGAACAAAATGGAGGGCTTGATGGGGACCGGCTGGAGCCTGCCTTTGCTGTTTATCCCAGAGCCTTGCCCCTTCCCTTACCTGTTCGGCTTCGCTCTCTCCCATGCAGCTGCAAGACCTCTGGCTCTTCTTTCTCCGCGTTTTCAACCTTACCCTTTTAACCCTAACATGACCATAACCAACTTTCACCATCACAGGGAAGGGCCCCGAGAGAGGAGGGGGGCGTGGATGGCATCTGTTAAGGTTGCAACCTGAAAAGGCCCCAGGGCTGGAGTGCGGGAAACTGGTCCTCAGCTGGCGACACTATTTTGGGCGGCCTGAGGACCTTTAGGAGGTGGAGCCAGGCTGGCGGAAGTGGGTGGTTTGGGGTGGGCTTTCTGCTTCCCAGTCTGCCATTATGTGAACAGCTTCTACCACACGCTGCTGCTGCCAGGAGCTGAGCTTCTGCGCCACGCCAGGATGGGCAGGAAAACGGGCTGGAAGAAAGCTCCCCTTAGGTTACTTCCGCTAGACATTCTGGCACGGGACGCGCCGCGGAGTCGCCTCTGTTGGGCAGTGTTGGAGGACTTCAGGTCACCGAGACGGAGGTAGGTGGCTGGTGGCCTTGCCTCTCCCCAGGCTTCTCTGCCAAGCATCCAGGACCTGAGCTGTCCTTTCTTAGAGGATGGCTGGAGGACGTGACTCCTTGCCAAACCCTGCCAACTTGCTCTCAGAATGAATCGACAGGATTTTTAGTTTAATTGTGCAGAATGAAATGCCACCTGTATCCTCTTTCTCACCTTCCTTCCAGAAAACTCCTACTCATCCTCAAGACCTAAACTTGTTCAGTGGAACTCTTTACATATCTTTAAGAAGCATCAAGCCCTTGAACCTAGGCACTCACAGTCCAAGTATGCTGGATCCAACCTACAGTGGCTCATGAGGGTCCCGTTATACCCCTTCTCAGCTGCATACGCAAAGCCTCTGCCATGTCGGATAGCAAATGGTTACAGGGGCAGTATTTATACCACAGTTATGGACCGATGGACAGATGCTGCATTTCGCCCATTTCTAATTATCACTTTTTTTTGCACACTAAGGCTTTTGTTAAAAATACACATCCCCTGGGCTGGAGAGATGGCTTAGTGGTTAAGGCACTTGCCTGCAAAGCCTAAGGACCCAGGTTCAATTCCCCAGTACCCATGTAAGCCAGATGCACAAGGTGACACATGCATTTGGAGTTCACTTGCAGTGGTTAGAGGCCCTGGTGCACCCATTCTCTCTCTCTCTTTCTCTCTGTGCTACTTTCTCTCTCTCTCTTTCAAATAAATAAAGTAAAAAAATTTAAAACCTATAGGAGAGAATTCCCCACTTGGCTGTAACCTCCCTACCTGACATCTCCACTAATATTTGGAAAATGCCTTCATTTCTGACTTCCTTTTGTTCCGTGATGGTAGAAGTTCACATAACCTCTTCCACAGTAAAGCATTTCATTTGGGGCAAGCTAAATCCACGTTCCTCAGCCATGGTCACCCTTACTTGGCTCAGACTAAACCCTCTCATTCCCTTCGAGGTGCGAGCTGTGTTTGCTCTCCATCAATGCAGCCTTGTTGGAGGAGGGAGCAGGAGTCCTAGGCTGGGGAGGTCACAGTGTGTGCAGAGGAAGGGGAAGTGTGTATACTCAAACCCCAGCCACAGTAAGCCCCACAGGCTGGCAGTAACCATCCCACCGTATGCTCGACTTCTGACCACAGGAAGGGGCTCCCAAGGGCTTTGCAGGACTTGTTCCTGTGACCACCTTCTCTTCATGGAGACCAGCAGTGAGGTCCTGAAAGCCACAAGTATCTTTGAGGAAGGAGCAGGATGCATGACCCAGCATGCAGTGGGGCAGTGGGGGGGGAGGATGCCAGGCAGATCAGTAGTGATGGCTTGGACGAGAGGATGCGGAGCAGGACCTCAGCTGTCCCTCCCTGGGCTGGCAGTGCCACTATCGGGGGTCAGGAAGGCATGGTTCCAGACGCTCCACCTCCAGGAGGCCTGTGACTGACATGTCCTGGTCCTGAGAAGTGCTGGCTTCACTCACATCATGTGTCTCTGGGGACAGCAGGGTCATGCAGAGCCTGTTCCTGGACCCGGGCCCCTTGTCTCCCCAGGAGCCGTGGCTCCCTCTGGTCACACTCCTGTAAAGTATGGAAACCAGCATCTTTGGTGATGTGGCTAACCCAGCTTGCGTAGGTGAGGTTCACACGGTTTGTATGGTGATTAGATGTCCCTCATAAACTTACACATTTCGCATGCTTGGTCCCCAGCTAGTGGCAATTCGGGAGGTGGAGTCTTGCTGGAAGAGGTGTGCTGTTGGGGTCTGGCTTTGGGGTGTTAAAAGCAGTTGTGTAAGAGGATTGCTGCTGGCTTGGGATGGAGTTTTCCCCGAGTCTATGGGCAGCCCAGCTGGAAGGGTGGAATCAGAATGCTAGAGACTTCCTTGTGGGTCCCACATGGACACAGAGCTGCAGGATTTGATATTTGTCCTGCTTGTTTTGGTTAGATCTTGGATTTCTTCAATACTTAATTCAGTGATTTGAATCAGATGTCCTTCCCCCGTAAGCCCATGTGTTTTGAATGCTTGGTCCCCAGCTTATGGCCGATTTGGGAGGTGGAGCCTTGCTGGAGGAGGTGTGTTGATGGGGTCTGGCTTAGAGTTGTTATAACCAGCTCCACCTTTCCAGAGCTTGGCTCACTCCCCTGCTTCTATATTCCACCTGCTATGGCAGAGGTGATGTCCAGCTTCTGCTCATGCCATGCTTTCCCCTGCCATCATGGAGCTTCCCCTAGAGACTATAAGCCAAAAAACCAACCAACCAACCAAACAAACAAATGAACAAAAAACCACACACACAAAACTTTCCTCTCATCAGCTGTTTTTATCTTAAAAGTATTTCTAAGCACACACTTTGGTAAACACATTTTTTTTTAATGAAACACATTTGTAACAACTTTTTATTTTATTTGTTTGAGGGGGGTGGTGGGGCATGTCAGGGCCTTCAGCCACCACAAATGAACTCTAGACGCATGCACCACCTTGTACATCTGGCTTACGTGTGTCCTGGGGAATGAAACCTGGGTCCTTTGGCTTCACAGGCAAGTGCCTTAATCATTAAGCCGTCCCTCCATCCCCCATGAGCTGTTTTTGGTCAGGTGCTTTGTGCCAGCAATGAGCATGTAGCTGTAACAGCTGGTGAAGCCCATTTCTAGCCTCCTCTGCAGGCCAGAAGTCTCAACTCAGCTTTAACCTTGGCAGAGCTAACTCTCAGACTTCATTTGAGACTTTCTGCTGCGTTTGTTCTAGAAGAATCTATTCTGTGCAACCATACCCACCCATCCATGTGTAGTAGTTACTTCTGTCATCACTGTGAACAGAAGCAACTTAAAGGGAGGAAGGATTTCTTTGGGCTCCTGGTTTGTGAGCGACAGCATGGTGGAGTTCAAGACGGTGAGAGTATAAGGCTGGGACTTCTCACATCTTGAAGAACTATAGCAGCTACTTCCTCATTGCTAAGACAAAATACCTGACCAGAAGCAGCTTATGGAAGAAAAAAAGGTTTATTTTGGCTCAAGGAAAAGTTTCTATCATGCCACACATTGCCTGGCCTGCAGGAGGAGACAGGTGGCGTCATAGCAACATCAGCAGGAAGCAGAAAAGCTAAAAAGCACCAAGGGGGATGGATCATACCACCTCAAGGCACGTCCCCTTGACACACTTCCTCCAGCAGGGCTCTACCTCCTGAATGCTTCACAGATTCCCAAACAGTGCTGCCAACTGGAGCTCAAATAGTCAGTCACACAAGTCTATGGGGGACATTTTTACATATAAACCACCACGACACTGAGGAGCAGACAGCTCAGGCAGAAGGAAGACGGATCTGTAACGTGAGACCTGCCCCTAGCTCCGATAGGCTCATGGCTGTGTGTAATGCACAGTGAATTTAGTTCAAGTTCAAGAGTTCTCATAATCCTAACAGAGTCAGTATTATTCAAAATCTCAAAGCCCAGTGTCTCTTCTGAGACTCAGTACAGACTCTTAGCTGTAAGACCCTGTCAAAAAAAACATGGCATGAACAGAGGCTGGGCATCACCTACTGGCAAGGAGAGTGTACGAAGCACTGGCAAGGGGAAGCTGGCTATAATACCCACAAGCTCACCCCCAACAACACACTGCCTCCGGGAGGATTCAATTCCCAACTTGCCCCTACCTGGGAACCTAGTATGCAGAACACATGAGTTCATGGGGAACACATGAAGCAAGTCACTACAGCCCCTTTAAAATAAAATAAAATATTGCATACTTCTGATACATAGTGGCAGAAAGTAAACATTCCCATCCCAAAAGGAAGAAGCAGGGGCATAGCAGGGAAACCTGGGTGCCAAGCAAGACTGAAGCCCAGCAGGACAAGCACAAACGACGCAAGTCTGGGTCCAGCATCAGGGTCTCATGGTGGCATCATCTTGACCCTGATGGGCTGGGGTAGTCCCACCTCTCCAGTTATGTCATCAGCTACACACGTTGCCTCTCGCTGGGGAATGCTCCACACTGTGCCTATGGCATTTTTTTTTGATGGATGTCCCATGGTCCTGCCACCTACAACATCCTGGGTTCTCCACTGCAACTGAAACCTTCACAGTGGTGCACAGTGGCCTCTCAGGGTCGCCCTGTAGGGACTCCAACCCTGCCACACATTGCCTGGCCTGAAAGTTTTCTGGAACCTTGGTGCAAGCCTCCATGAGCCTGCAATGATTACATTTTGCATCTCTGCAAATCCAGCCCTACATGGATGCTGCCAGGCTGAGGTGGGGCTGGTCCCCCATTTACCCTCAGGTTCCAACGGCACTATGACCCTGGAAACAAGAGTGTGCTCCCCACAAAAAAAAAAAAGGCTCATGTCCATCTCATAATGTTGAACACGCTGAGCTCATGTCCGGGAGTCTTCAAAGACTTCGAAGTTAAATTGTTCAAAAATCCAAATTCAAAGTCTCTTCTGAGACTCGAGATGAAGATTTAGCTGTGAACCTTTGTACGATCGAGAAGAAAGTTTCATGCTTCCAGGAGACAAGGGCATGGAGCCAACATGTTCGTTACAAAGAGAGAACAAGGGCATAGGAAGGGGTTGAGGGGGCCAAATCAAGACTAAAGCCCAGCAGGGCAAACATTGAACTCTGCAGCTCCACGACCAGTATCTGGGGCACGTAATGAATGGCGTGACGTGAGCACCAATGGGCCAGGGCGGCCTTGCCTCTGGGGCTCGGCTATTTACAGCCTACCTGGCCTCTGTCTTGGGCTGGCTCCTCTTGTTGCCCATGGCTTTTCAAGGCAGATGTTCCACATTTCTGGCGCCTCTCATACCCTGGGGTTTCCATGGCAACTTTGGCTTCACCCTCACAGCCTTGTTCATGGCCCTTTCAGGGGTTTCTGCAAGGAACCCCAACCTTGCTACACATTGCCTAGCCTCCCGGGCTTTCCTTTGAAGTCCCCCAGGGGCCCCGTAAACTCCTGCACGTTGTCTGCCTGTAAAGCCAGCACTGTATGCCAAGACCTCAAGCGATAGCTGGGCAGGGCCCTCGGGCTGAATTGGGTTCTGAATGCTTGGGTAGGAGAGCGAGGTGGGGGGACACGTTCAAGGGAGACAACGTCCCAGAAGGCCTCGGGTTAGCAGAGTGTCCCAGAGACACTCTCTGAGATCTCAAGGGAGAGTCAAGTGTGTTTACCCTTGATCCTGAAATAGGTGGGTCTGGTCAATTCCTAGGAGGTGCTCAAGGCATCTTTCCTGTTGTCCCGATGCAAAGTAATTGCTTGGTTTTTGTTTTTAGAGGCAGGTTCTCACCGTGGCCCGGAATGACCTGGAGCTCTCTCTGTAGCCCAGGCTAACCTTGAACTCACTGCGGTCCCACTCCGTCCACCTCTGCTGGGATGACAGGGGTGACCCACCACACCTGGCTCTCTTTCGAATGGCTCTAACCTACCTAACAACCGCATCTTCTTTGTCTGTACCTTTAAATGTATTTAAAAAATTTTTTTTTTGGTTTTTCGAGGTAGGGTCTCACTCTAGCCCAGGCTGACCTGGAATTCACTATGTAGTCTCAGGGTGGCCTTGAACTCACAGTGATCCTCCTACCTCTGCCTCCCGAGTGCTGGGATTAAAGGTGTGAGGCATCGTGTGTAGTTCTAGCCCATTGTTTTTGAATTTAACCCAACCGAAGTCTCAGGACACAGTGAAAATGTAGGCAAGGGCTTAGTCAGAATGTCACATGGAGGGCCTCTGGTCCAGTTTCTAACAGAGGTCTCTCACAATCACTTCACCACCTCTAGGCTAAGATCAAAGGCGGCCGGAAATGACCACACAGGCTTGTGTACTAATGCTTGGTCCCCAGCTAGTGGCGCTATTACAGGAAGTTCTGGAAAATTTAGGTACTAGGTCATTGGGGTTGATCCTTTGGGGCTGTGTCTTGTCGGAGGCTCCTCACTGTCTTTCTCTACATCTATCACAAGGCGAAGAATTCCCCTGCCTCAGCTCCTGCTGTCATAAGGTTCTACCTAAGTGCACAGGTCCACCCAACCATGGGCCAAACCGCTGGAGCCGTGAGCTCCAAATGAACCTCTCCTCTCTTTTAAGCTGATCTGTCAGGTGTTGTAGTCACAGCCTTGAACAGCTAACTAACACAGAAAATCGGGACCAGGCAAGTGACGCTATAGCTGTGACCTCCCTTGGCCATGTGCTTCTTTAAGCCTTTGGAACTGGTTTACAGGAGGAATTTGGGATACTTTGGAGGTGCAGGCTTAAAAAAGCCAAGGATGCTTGAAGCAGAGCTTGATGGTCTATTCTGATGGGAGCTCAGGATGCAGGCAGAAACATGGGCAGTAAAGACTGCTCCGAGGTTTTGGGAGAGCATGCCTCTCTTATACTTGCAATGCCCACATTTTCTTTTTTTAAAATAAGTAAGTAAGTAAGTAAATAGATAATGTGTGTGTGTGTGTGTGCATGTGTGTGTGTATGCACGCACGCATGGGCACATGTGTGTGTGTACCCGCTCTCTTTGCAGGTGCATGTGTCACTTTTTGCATCTGGCTTTATGGGGATGATGGATAAGGGCATTTGGGAGGCTGGGGGCCAGACTCACTATCTGCAGAAAAGACCTGAATCCTAGAGCCCATGAGATCCCTTGCAGGACTGCTGGTTTTGCCTTTAGGTCTTTGAACTCCCCCCTTGGGACCCTGGGCCCAGTGTTTTACTCTCTGCTTGTCCTGAAGCTACCTGGGAGTCCCCAGAAGATGCCCAATGTGGCTGTTCTTCCTCTTGCCTTCTGGTCACTTTGCTCCAGGCTCAAGTGGAGGCCCTCTGGTGGCAAGTTCTGGTACTGCCCATCCCTGTCATATGCTGTTATACCTGATTCTGTTCTTTTAAATTTATTTGCATGTACGTACGTGTGTGTGTGTGTGTGTGTGTGTATACACACCAGGGGTTCTTGCTGCAAATGAATGCCTGTCCATTTTACATGGGTGGCTGGAGAATTGAACCTGAGCTGGAAGGCTTTACAAGCAAGTGCCTTCCCAGATATGCTTTTTTTTAATTTTTAAAAATTTATTTGCAAGCAAAGAGAGACAGAGAATGGGTGCACCAGGTCCCTATCCACTGCAAACAAACTCCAGATGCATGCGCCACTTTGTGCATCTGGCTTTACATGGGTTACTGGGGAACTAATGCTGGGTCATTAGGCTCTGCAGGCAAGTGCCTTAACTGCTGAGCCACCTCTCCAGCCCCTCCCCCATACTCTTAAAGCAATTACTGAACACCTTTTATATGCAAAGTCATCAGGCAGGCATGAAGTACATAGGGAGTCAAGGTAAGGCGGGACAGTGGAATGCTCAGCACTGAAACATCTCTATCACACCTTCCAAGGTTCAGGGTCCCTTGAGGAAGAGATGGTAGAAAGAATGTAAGAGCCAAAGGAAGGGTAGGACTCCTTACAACATGCTCCTCCAGACACAAAATGGCCTGGATATCCATGACCTCACAGTGCCTGACACTACCTACACAAGACCCTCATAATAGGAGGAAAAGATGATGACATCAAAATAAAAGAGAGACTGATGGAGAGGGGGAAGGGGTATGATGGAGAGTGGAGTTACAAAGGGGAAAGTGGGGGTGAGGGAATTACCATGGGTTATTGTCTATAATTATGGAAGTTGTCAATAAATTAATTTTGAAGAAGGTAAGGAGGCTCAGAGAGCCTCGGCTAGGTTGCTCCTTGAGGGCAGGACAGTGCTTGCGTGTTCATGGTTGTAAACTGGCTGCCTAAGCGCAAGGAGGTCTTCGAGGTCAAAACTAATCTTCAAGGGCTGGAGAGATGGCTTAGTGGTTAAGCGCTTGCCTGTGAAGCCTAAGGACCCCGGTTCGAGGCTTGATTCCCCAGGACCCACGTTAGCCAGATGCACAAGGGGGCGCACGTGTCTGGAGTTTGTTTGCAGTGGCTGGAAGCCCTGATGCACCCATTCTCTCTCTCTCTCTCTATCTGCCTATTTGTCTCTCTGTCACTTTCAAATAAACAAAATAAACAAAAAAATTAAAACAAAAACTAATCTTCATGACACCAACATGACACGTTTTTCGCTCTTCAGAATGCAGCACCTACGTGATGCTCAGTGATGACAAGCGTCACTGGTGTTCATAAATGGTGCTGTATGTATAATTTTGGATTTTCTCAGGTGCCTGGTAGGTTTAGGCATGAATGTTTCTGTTTATAAATCAACTCCCATTTTAGCTTCTGTCCTAAATAATTTATGCAGCCTCAATGTCATGAAATGGTTATTTTAAAATCCTGTAGCTTGTTTTGTGCCCAAGGGTAAATATATATTGGGGCTGGAGAGATGGCTTAGTGCTTGTCTGCAAAGCCGAAGGACCCAAGTTCAGTCCCCCAGTGCCCACGTAAAGCCAGATGCACAAGCTGGCACGTGTACCTGGAGTTCATTGTCAGTGACTTAGAGGCTCTGGTGTGCCCATTTTCTCTATCTGCCTCTTTCTGTCAAATAAATAAAGATGGGGATAATTCATCAAACTAAAAGAAAGAAAGAAAGAAAGAAAGAAAGAAAGGTAAGGAGGGCTGAGGTCTTAGCCTCACTAAGGCTCAGTTCAGACTCTCTGAGCGCAGGTGAAGGAGGTGTACCTGTGAGGAAGGCACTCTGTTATACATCATTGTACTAACCACTGGGATTCCTCCTGGTGGGGGAGCTCACGGGCCAAGGGGTCCCTTTCCAGTTCTGTCGCCTCACTGAAGAGGAGGGTCACTTATCATCAGCCATATTCCAAGGGGATGAGATTCCAAGGGCCTAAAGGCGTGGGACCCCTTGGATGCCTCGTGTAGTCCTCAGTGGCCTGGTGTATGCACGTGGCTCAGTGTGCTCGGAGGCACCATGCCCACAGGTGGCTGCAAAGAACACATCCTTGTTCACAGACATACACGGGCACACCAGAGATGAACCAGGTCTCTCCCCTTAGGGTAGCATGATCTCCTTACCCCAGGGAGCATTGGAGGGAGTCTGGTCTGCTGGCAGCTGGGGGTGGGGGGATCTGGGCTTTGGAGGAGAGCTGAGGGCCAGGCGAAGACTCCAGCTTCGGTAGGCCTGCTTGGGCTTGTGACTTCCTGCCCCTCTCCCAGCTCAGTCTGGTCCCCCTGACATTGCTCTCTGAGCAAGGCCCAGCTCAAAGGCCCTTCCTTCAGGAGGTTGGCTCAGCCTGAGCAGCTCCCCAGGAGACATCCGACAACCAGGGGCACATTGCGTTCACTCAGATGCTCATCGCCTGTCCCTGCATGTAGGCCCTGGAGTCCTTGACAAGGGCTGCTTGAACCTGTGCCTCTTCTGCCCGCCTTCCCTCTCATCCCAGGAGCTTAACGAATGTTCCCTGCTAGCCAGTGCACGCTTTTACCCTGAGTGACTAGGGGAAGCACAGTTACTCTCCCCGGATAAGCAGGAGTCAGGGAAAGGGTGGGGAGGCCACGGAGAGTTCTGGAACACTAGAGCTACACATCAGAGGCAGGCTGGACACAGCAATGGTACACTGAATGTGCACAGGGTTTTCTTGTCCCAAAGATGCAGCGGCCCAGCTGAGAGGCGTGTGTGCTCTGAAGCCAGATAACCTGGGTTCAAATCCCAGACCTGACACTTTCCACCGGTGGGGCTCTGGGGCACATTGTCTAACCTCTCTGTGCTTTGCTTGCCTCATCTATCAAGTAGCATCCGAGGCCGTATCTGAACGGTGTTGCAGTCAGGTTCACATTGCTGGCAGAAATCACCAGACAAGAGCAGCTTGTTGGGGGGGTGGGTGGGGAGGGTTTATTTTGGCTTACAGACTTGAGGGGAAGATCCATGATGTCAGGGGAAAATGATGGCATGAGCAGAGGGTGAACATCACCAATAACAGCAGGAAAGTGTGCCAAACACTGGCATAGGGAAACTGGCTGTAACACCCATAAGCCCACCCCCAACAATACACTCCCTCCAGGAGGCGACAATTCCCAAATTGCCATCAGCTGGGGACCCAGCATTCAGAACACCTGAGTTTGTCGGGGACACCTGAACCAAACCCCCACACATGGCTTCTTGAGCTTCCGTGTATTTGCAGATCTCTTGGGGATCTGGAACAAGGATAGATCTGTGAGGCAGCAGGCTTGGGATGGGGCTTGTGGGTGAGCCTTTCTGACCAGCTCTAGGGCCGCACACCTGGCCTGGTCAGGATTAATGACAAGGGCCGAGAAAGTGTTAGCTGCTATTACCTGCAGAGGCTGTGTGTTCTAGAACATTCTGCCTAGGAGCATTCTTCTGCCCTTCACGCCTCTCACTGGGCTCAGCTGAGCTTAGCTGGGACACACGACAGCTCCTAATGTCCACTGCAGACTGTGTTCTGAGCCGTGAGGAGGGACGGGTGGTGGGCAGGAGAGCTCAGATGAGACACAGGAAGAGGGCCCAGTGGTGAGAGTGGTTCACAGAGCCCACTCCTAAGGTGACCATAATGGAGCGTGCCTTCACAGTCTAAACCACAGGCCTCGCAGTCTCTCCCACCCCTGTCCCACCACACGGCCCCCGGCTTCCTGCAGGAAAGGGGACTTCAGCCAGCGGACCAGGCTGAAACCCCAGGCCTGAACCCACTGGCCACATCCTCCCCATCAGAGAGCCTCAAGCCCTTCTCTACTCTGAAACCTTCGCCACCCCCTCCTCCTGGTGCGCTGGCCAGTTTGGACTCTGAACCCTGGAGCGGTGAAGAACGAGGTTGAGGGGACGTAGAGGGCATACCCCATGCCGGGGTCAGGGGTAGGGGTGCGTCTGAGTGTATTTCAACCTTATCTGCAACACGAGTGACTGCCCAGAGTTGTTTCTGAGAGCAACGCCTGAGCTAGGGGTGCAGGACTCCGGCTCAACCTCTCTCATGCTGCCTGCACTCCAAGGGGGCCATTTCTCAGGAACAGCCCCAGAACAGAAATAGCCGGCCGTAGTGAGCCTTTGGCCTTGGGCCTGGGGGAATGGCTGTTAAAAGTGAGCCTCGGGCTGGAGAGAAGGCTTAGCAGTTAAGCGCTTGCCTGTGAAGCCTAAGGACCCCGGTTTGAGGCTCGATTCTCCAGGACCCATGTTAGCCACATGCACAAGGTGGCACATGCATCTGGAATTTGTTTGCAGTGGCTGGAGGCCCTGGCACGCCCATTCTCTCTCTCTCTATCTGCCTCTTTCTCTCTGTCTGTTGCTCTCAAATAAATAAATAAAACTAAACAAAAAAAAATATTGAAAAGTGAGCCTCTGACCTTGCCGGTGAGAGGGCCAGGGAAGCCTGGGGCCTGGTATCTTCTGTTGTTTTCAGGTTCAGCTATGAGCTCTGGGAGATCAAGTGATCAAGGTCATGGGTCATGAGTCATGAGGTCAAGACCCACGGGTGAGGTAAAGTAGACAACGACCCTATTTAAAAATTTGTTATTTAGTTATTTGCAAGCAGAGAGATACGGGTGCAGAGAGTAAGCGTGAGAGAATGGGCACGCCAGGGCCTCCTGCCACTGCAAACAAACTCCAGATTGCATGCTCCACTTAGTGCATCTGACTCATATGGGTACTGGGAAATGGAACCTAGGTCGTCAGGCTTTGCAGCCAAGTGCCTTAACCACTGAGCCATCTCTACAGACCCTCAATTTTAATTAAAAATATTTTTGTTTATTTGAGAGAGAGAGAGAGAGAGAGAGAGAGAGAGAGTCAGATAAAGTGTGAGTATGGGCATGCCAGGGCCTCCTGCCACTGTCAATGAACTCCAGACACATGCACCACTTTGTGCATCTGGCTTTTTCCAAAGAAGAGGTTTATGGCTGGTGTGTGTGTGTGTGTGTGTGTGTATCCCAGGACTCCTCCCAAGGCCGGAGAAGAGCCCCACCTCCCTTGAGGGAGGCAAGCTGCCCAGTTTGGACTCCAGTCATAGCTTCTGAAAAGGCTGTCTAGATCAGCCAACCAGAGCATCCTCCTCAAAGAGATGGCGAGGCAGGGCCAAAGCAGGGAGGCCTGCACTTTGGGGTTTGGCAAACTCTGCCTGGCTTGTCTCTCACTTCTTTTTATTAATTCTATTATTACTTTTTTTATGAGAGAGAGAAGGGGAATTGGCACACCAGGGTTACCTCTAGCCACTGCAAACGAAGTCCAGATGCACGTGCCATCTTGTGTGCATATGTCACCTTGTGTGTCTGTCTTACATGGGTTCTGGGGAATCGAACCTGGGTCCTTAGGCTTCACAGGCAAGCACTTGAACCACTAAGCCATCTCTCTAGGCCTGGCCTCCAGTTTCTTAGCCGTGCTTCTGTTTCTCCATGGGGATCCACCTCCCTACACTGGGGAACTCCTGGGAGAGCAACTCCTCCTGCTCCACATGACTTGTCCTGTGTGACTGAGCCGAGGAGGGGCCAGGAAATGGACTGCGGGTGGTGCCTGAAGGGGCCTTTGCAGCTAGGGTCTGGTGTCTGCCTTCTGAGCACTGTCTGGGTCTCTATCTCCAGAATCTGTGAGAATCGGATCCCATTAGCTCATTCCATCTGGCTCAAGGCAGCTGCAGCCAGTTTCTGTGGTCTTAGCCCCTGAGCAGGATTTCCCTGGGAAGAGACCTGGACATAGCGTGTCAAGTGGCACTGTTGGGACTTAGTGGCAGGGCTGAGATGAAGTGTCAGGCAAGAGTTTGTGTGGCAGGCATTGGGTGGAGGTGTTGGTGGTTTGCCTTCTGGGTAGAGTGAGGAAGAAACTGGGGAGGTGGGTGTGGAGGTCAGCCAGCGAGCCCCCCCCCCACCATAAGCTCCTCCCAGTACCCCAGCTTATTTATGACAGATTCTGGTCCAGGGCAGAGGGGCGATGAGGTGTGCACCCCCAGGTAGGGGGAGGGTTTGGTAAGCAATAACGTTCAGATGAGGCTGTGTGCTGTAGGATTTTCTAGGCTGCCTCTCACTCACTCCGAAAGTGAAACCAGCCACCCGCCAAACACGAGGCCCCTGTTGGTTTTGAGAGCTTGGGGGCCTCTCTCTTGATTAGCCAAAGCACAGTAGCAAGGCAGTTGGTGGGCCAACCTCCCTGGGAGTACATAGGCCTCTCTTATCCAGCTCCCCAAAGGAGCAAGCAGTTGGCGGGCTGGACCCTGGGGTATGCGTGAGCCTTTTAGGCCCCTGGGGGTTATGCAATCAATTGTGTCGTCTGCCAGGAAGATACCAGCTGGGAAGGTAACCCTCATCCTCCTCATCCCCAACCCTGCTAAGAGACCAGGCAGAACCTAGTTGGTACCTTAGACCCCCACCCGCATGTTGCCTGCCCCTGGGGCACTTGGGATCACCAAGGCCGCGTGACAGTGCCAACCCCATTGTAAGAATCTGGCAGGGAGAAAGCTAAGGCGGACGAGCTCGCTGGTGATCTCTCACTAGATGCCCACCTCACCCTCCCTGCAAACCTTCAGTCTGTGTGCCACACATGTCCCCTCAGCTGGGCAGGGGTCCCTGTGTCAGCCAGCCTGGTTTGTGTCATTGGCGAAGGAGATTTGAGAGCTCGGGGGTCTCTGTAGGACCCAAATCGCTTGTGCTTTCAAATACCACGTTTAGGATTTTCATCACTTTAGCCCAGATGAACCTTGTGATGGAGGGGCTGACAAGCCACTGTGCCAAAAGTCAGGATCTCAAGGCTGTGATAGGGAATGTTTCTGTTTATAAATCACTCCCATTTTAGCTTCTGTCCTAAATAATTTATGCAGCTCAATGTCATGAATTGGTTTATTTTAAAATCTGTAGCTTGTTTTGTGCCCAAGGGTAAATATATATTGGGGCTGGAGAGATGGCTTAGTGCTTGTCTGCAAAGCCGAAGGACCCAAGTTCAGTCCCCCAGTGCCCACGTAAAGCCAGATGCACAAGCTGGCACGTGTACCTGGAGTTCATTGTCAGTGACTTAGAGGCTCTGGTGTGCCCATTTTCTCTATCTGCCTCTTTCTGTCAAATAAATAAAGATGGGGATAATTCATCAAACTAAAAGAAAGAAAGAAAGAAAGAAAGAAAGAAAGAAAGAAAGGTAAGGAGGGCTGAGGTCTTAGCCTCACTAAGGCTCAGTTCAGACTCTCTGAGCGCAGGTGAAGGAGGTGTACCTGTGAGGAAGGCACTCTGTTATGCATCATTGTACTAACCACTGGGATTCCTCCTGGTGGGGGAGCTCACAGGCCAAGGGGTCCCTTTCCAGTTCTGTTGCCTCACTGAAGAGGAGGGTCACTTATCATCAGCCATGTTCCAAGGGGATGAGATTCCAAGGGCCTAAAGGCGTGGGACCCCTTGGATGCCTGGTGTAGTCCTCAGTGGCCTGGTGTATGCACGTGGCTCAGTGTGCTCGGAGGCACCATGCCCACAGGTGGCTGCGAAGAACACATCCTTGTTCACAGACATACACGGGCACACCAGAGATGAACCAGGTCTCTCCCCTTAGGGTAGCATCATCTCCTTACCCCAGGGAGCATTGGAGGGAGTCTGGTCTGCTGGCAGCTGGGGAGGGGATCTGGGCTTTGGAGGAGAGCTGAGCGCCAGGCGAAGACTCCAGCTTCGGTAGGCCTGCTTGGGCTTGTGACTTCTTGCCCCTCTCCTAGCTCAGTCTGGTCCCCCTGACATCTGCTCTCTGAGCAAGGCCCAGCTCAAAGGCCCTTCCTTCAGGAGGTTGGCTCAGCCTGAGCAGCTCCCCAGGAGACATCCGACAACCAGGGGCACACTGCGTTTACTCAGATGCTCATCGCCTGTCCCTGCAAGTAGGCCCTGGAGTCCTTGACAAGGGCTGCTTGAACCTGTGCCTCTTCTGCCCGCCTTCCCTCTCATCCCAGGAGCTTAACGAATGTTCCCTGCTAGCCAGTGCACGCTTTTACCCTGAGTGACTAGGGGAAGCACAGTTACTCTCCCCGGATAAGCAGGAGTCAGGGAAAGGGTGGGGAGGCCACGGAGAGTTCTGGAACACTAGAGCTACACATCAGAGGCAGGCTGGACACAGCAATAGTACACTGAATGTGCACAGGGTTTTCTTGTCCCAAAGATGCAGTGGCCCAGCTGAGAGGCGTGTGTGCTCTGAAGCCAGATAACCTGGGTTCGAATCCCAGCCCTGACACTTCCCACCTGTGGGGCTCTGGGGCACATTGTCTAACCTCTCTGTGCTTTGCTTGCCTCATCCATCAAGTAGCATCCAAGGCCGTATCTGAATGGTGTTGCAGTCAGGTTCGCATTGCTGGCAGAAATCACCAGACAAGAGCAGCTTGTTGGGGGGAGGGGAGGGTTTATTTTGGCTTACAGACTTGAGGGGAAGATCCATGATGTCAGGGGAAAACGATGGCATGAGCAGAGGGTGAACATCACCAATAACAGCAGGAAAGTGTGCCAAACACTGGCATAGGGAAACTGGCTGTAACACCCATAAGCCCACCCCCAACAATACACTCCCTCCAGGAGGCGACAATTCCCAAATTGCCATCAGCTGGGGACCCAGCATTCAGAACACCTGAGTTTGTGGGGGACACCTGAACCAAACCCCCACACATGGCTTCTTGAGCTTCCGTGTATTTGCAGATCTCTTGGGGATCTGGAACAAGGATAGATTGTGAGGCAGCAGGCTTGGGATGGGGCTTATGAGTGAGCCTTTCTGACCAGCTCTAGGGCCGCACACCTGGCCTGGTCAGGGAATTAATGACAAGGGCCGAGAAAGTGTTAGCTGCTATTACCTGCAGAGGCTGTGTGTTCTAGAACATTCTGCCTAGGAGCATTCTTCTGCCCTTCACGCCTCTCACTGTGCTCAGCTCAGCTTAGCTGGGACACACGACAGCTCCTAATGTCCACTGCAGACTGTGTTCTGAGCCGTGAGGAGGGACGGGTGGTGGGCAGGAGAGCTCAGATGAGACACAGGAAGAGGGCCCAGTGGTGAGAGTGGTTCACAGAGCCCACTCCTAAGGTGACCATAATGGAGCGTGCCTTCACAGTCTAAACCACAGGCCTCGCAGTCTCTCCCACCCCTGTCCCACCACACGGCCCCCGGCTTCCTGCAGGAAAGGGGACTTCAGCCAGCGGACCAGGCTGAAACCCCAGGCCTGAACCCACTGGCCACATCCTCCCCATCAGAGAGCCTCAAGCCCTTCTCTACTCTGAAACCTTCGCCACCCCCTCCTCCTGGTGCGCTGGCCAGTTTGGACTCTGAACCCTGGAGCGGTGAAGAACGAGGTTGAGGGGACGTAGAGGGCATACCCCATGCCGGGGTCAGGGGTAGGGGTGCGTCTGAGTGTATTTCAACCTTATCTGCAACACGAGTGACTGCCCAGAGTTGTTTCTGAGAGCAACGCCTGAGCTAGGGGTGCAGGACTCCGGCTCAACCTCTCTCATGCTGCCTGCACTCCAAGGGGGCCATTTCTCAGGAACAGCCCCAGAACAGAAATAGCCGGCCGTAGTGAGCCTTTGGCCTTGGGCCTGGGGGAATGGCTGTTAAAAGTGAGCCTCGGGCTGGAGAGAAGGCTTAGCAGTTAAGCGCTTGCCTGTGAAGCCTAAGGACCCCGGTTTGAGGCTCGATTCTCCAGGACCCATGTTAGCCACATGCACAAGGTGGCACATGCATCTGGAATTTGTTTGCAGTGGCTGGAGGCCCTGGCACGCCCATTCTCTCTCTCTCTATCTGCCTCTTTCTCTCTGTCTGTCGCTCTCAAATAAATAAATAAAACTAAACAAAAAAAATTTTGAAAAGTGAGCCTCTGACCTTGCCGGTGAGAGGGCCAGGGAAGCCTGGGGCCTGGTATCTTCTGTTGTTTTCAGGTTCAGCTATGAGCTCTGGGAGATCAAGAGATCAAGGTCATGGGTCATGAGTCATGAGGTCAAGACCCACGGGTGAGGTAAAGTAGACAACGACCCTATTTAAAAATTTGTTATTTAGTTATTTGCAAGCAGAGAGATACGGGTGCAGAGAGTAAGCGTGAGAGAATGGGCACGCCAGGGCCTCCTGCCACTGCAAACAAACTCCAGATTGCATGCTCCACTTAGTGCATCTGACTCATATGGGTACTGGGAAATGGAACCTAGGTCGTCAGGCTTTGCAGCCAAGTGCCTTAACCACTGAGCCATCTCTACAGACCCTCAGTTTTAATTAAAAATATTTTTGTTTATTTGAGAGAGAGAGAGAGAGAGAGAGAGAGAGTCAGATAAAGTGTGAGTATGGGCATGCCAGGGCCTCCTGCCACTGTCAATGAACTCCAGACACATGCACCACTTTGTGCATCTGGCTTTTTCCAAAGAAGAGGTTTATGGCTGGTGTGTGTGTGTGTGTGTGTGTGTGTATCCCAGGACTCCTCCCAAGGCCGGAGAAGAGCCCCACCTCCCTTGAGGGAGGCAAGCTGCCCAGTTTGGACTCCAGTCATAGCTTCTGAAAAGGCTGTCTAGATCAGCCAACCAGAGTATCCTCCTCAAAGAGATGGCGAGGCAGGGCCAAAGCAGGGAGGCCTGCACTTTGGGGTTTGGCAAACTCTGCTTGGCTTGTCCCTCACTTCTTTTTATTAATTTCATTTTTTCATTAATTAAAATTATTATAAATTATTTATTAATTTTATCTTTTTTATGAGAGAGAGAAGGGGAATTGGCACACCAGGGTTACCTCTAGCCACTGCAAACGAAGTCCAGATGCATGTGCCATCTTGTGTGCATATGTCACCTTGTGTATCTGTCTTACATGGGTTCTGGGGAATTGAACCTGGGTCCTTAGGCTTCTCAGGCAAGCACTTGAACCACTAAGCCATCTCTCTAGGCCTGGCCTCCAGCTTCTTAGCCGTGCTTCTGTTTCTCCATGGGGATCCACCTCCCTACACTGGGGAACTCCTGGGAGAGCAACTCCTCCTGCTCCACATGACTTGTCCTGTGTGACTGAGCCGAGGAGGGGCCAGGAAATGGACTGCGGGTGGTGCCTGAAGGGGCCTTTGCAGCTAGGGTCTGGTGTCTGCCTTCTGAGCACTGTCTGGGTCTCTATCTCCAGAATCTGTGAGAATCGGATCCCATTAGCTCATTCCATCTGGCTCAAGGCAGCTGCAGCCAGTTTCTGTGGTCTTAGCCCCTGAGCAGGATTTCCCTGGGAAGAGACCTGGACCTAGCGTGTCAAGTGGCACTGTTGGGACTCAGTGGCAGGGCTGAGATGAAGTGTCAGGCAAGAGTTTGTGTGGCAGGCACTGGGTGGAGGTGTTGGTGGTTTGCCTTCTGGGTAGAGTGAGGAAGAAACTGGGAAGGTGGGTGTGGAGGTCAGCCAGTGAGCCCCCCCCACCATAAGCTCCTCCCAGTACCCCAGCTTATTTATGACAGATTCTGGTCCAGGGCAGAGGGGCGATGAGGTGTGCACCCCCAGGTAGGGGGAGGGTTTGGTAAGCAATAACGTTCAGATGAGGCTGTGTGCTGTAGGATTTTCTAGGCTGCCTCTCACTCACTCCGAAAGTGAAACCAGCCACCCGCCAAACACGAGGCCCCTGTTGGTTTTGAGAGCTTGGGGGCCTCTCTCTTGATTAGCCAAAGCACAGTAGCAAGGCAGTTGGTGGGCCAACCTCCCTGGGAGTACATAGGCCTCTCTTATCCAGCTCCCCAAAGGAGCAAGCAGTTGGCGGGCTGGACCCTGGGGTATGCGTGAGCCTTTTAGGCCCCTGGGGGTTATGCAATCAATTGTGTCGTCTGCCAGGAAGATACCAGCTGGGAAGGTAACCCTCATCCTCCTCATCCCCAACCCTGCTAAGAGACCAGGCAGAACCTAGTTGGTACCTTAGACCCCCACCCGCATGTTGCCTGCCCCTGGGGCACTTGGGATCACCAAGGCCGCGTGACAGTGCCAACCCCATTGTAAGAATCTGGCAGGGAGAAAGCTAAGGCGGACGAGCTCGCTGGTGATCTCTCACTAGATGCCCACCTCACCCTCCCTGCAAACCTTCAGTCTGTGCGCCACACATGTCCCCTCAGCTGGGCAGGGGTCCCTGTGTCAGCCAGCCTGGTTTGTGTCATTGGCGAAGGAGATTTGAGAGCTTGGGGGTCTCTGTAGGACCCAGGAATCGGGCTTGAATGGCTCTTTCGAGAAGATGCATATGCCACGCGTGCCCGCCTCCAGGGCTCCCCCTGCCTTTCCCCGCATCACTTGTAGTCCGAGGTCTGGAGAAAGGCTTGTGATTGGAGGGGCCTGCTCACAGGGCCACTGTGCCAGAGACCTGGAGTCAGGGCTTCTGACTGGAAAGCTGGTCACATCTGGCGTCATGGCTTGTGACTAGGGGAGCCTGGGTCACATGGTCATTCCACCCAAGCCCATTTAGAATTGAGCTTCCCGGTCTACAGAATGAAGTTCTGTCTGATTCTGGGATCGTCCTTAGACTAAATTCTGTCAGTTGGCTTTGCCACACACACCACAAGCAGGCTTCAGGAGGCGGCAGCACCCAGGTGGAAGGGCTGATGTCTTCAGTGACACGCCAGTGTTTGAGCCCCAGCCTCATTACCAAGTCGTGAGTTCAGGCAGGTGTTTGCCGCATCATTGTGCCTCAACTTCCCCTGAGACACAAAGGAGGGATTACTCTAATTCCTTCTTTTGTTTTGGGGTATGTGGTGTGCATGTGTATGAGCATGTGGGCACACTATGTGGGGGTGCATGAGGGGACCAGAGATTGAGTTGGGTGCCTTCCTCCATCACTCTCTCTTTATTTTCTGAGATAGGGTGTCTCACTTGAGCCCAGAGCTCCTGGTTGGACTAGTATAGCTCACCAGGTCCCCTTGGGGCCCTCCTGTCTCTACACTGACATTACAGGGCAGTCAGTGGTCACACCCACCCAGCATTTATGTGGGAACTGGGGATCCAAAGCTCAGTCCTCATGCTTACATAGGAAGCACTTCAAGGCCAGAGGGCTGGCTTAGTGGTTAAGGCACTTGGCCTGCCAAGCCTAAGGACCCATGTTCAACTCTCCAGATCCCATGCATGTAAGCCAGATGCACAGAGGTCACACATACCCACTAGGTGGCGCAAGTGTCTGGAGTTTGATTCCAGTGGCTGAGGCCCTGGTGTGCCAATTCTCTCTCTCTAAAAATAAAATAAATAAATAAAAGTTTTTTAAAAGGAAGCACTTCATCCACTGAGCCATTCCTCAGCCAAGAATTACCATAATTCTTTTTTTTTTTTAGAATCACCATAATTCTTACTAAGCACATGGGATGTTAAGAGGATTAAGAAAAAATGATTTATGTCAAGCCCTCATATTAAGGTTTGGCAAAAAATCAGCAGTGCTTGTTGGCTGGTATAATTATTTTAATTACTTAGCAAAAATAGCTTTCTTTTGTCTTCTGTGCTAAAACTTTCAGAGCCTCTTGATGAAGATTTCCTCATGAGAACCCTGCTTGGTCTCATGTCATAAAACCTCGAGCCAGGGATAGCTGAGGTGGCGGGGGGGGGGGGGGAGGGGGAGCTGGAGGACCCATGCCAGGAGCCCCGCCAGCACCCTGAGGTGACAGAAGAGGAAACCACGTCCTCACCGCCCCGCCTTCACTTTCTGCTGCAGCCTGAATTGCTGGTTACGAGGAAGGGCTGCTCAGCACACGCCTCTCACAGACCCTCGTCACAAGCCCCGAAGCATTTTCGTGTCAACCTGTCTTCGGTTACCATAACAGATGTTATAACAAGGAACAGTTCATTAAAGCTCACAGTTTGAGAAGTTCTCGTCCATGATTGGTTGGTCCCATTGTTTTGGGCCTACGACAGCACTACATGGTGACCGTATGTGGTGCGCCAAGCCTCTCACCTCACGGGCAGGAAGGAAAACCGAGAGATGAACGAGTGGGCCAGGGTCCCACAATCCCTTCAGGGGCCACATCCTCAGAGACATAAACACCTCCTGCCAGACTCCACCTTTTAAAGGGGTCCCCCACTTTCCAAGGCCCTGCCACACAGTGCCAAGCTAGAGAGCAAACCTTTTGGATATGGTCCTTTGAGGAACATTCTAGAACCAGACTATAGCACCAGTACTAGGCCTCCAGCTCCCCCTTCCCTGAGAAAGTGTCCTTTCCCTTCCTTACATAGCACATGGCGGCCAGAAGTGTGTGTGTGTATGTGTGTTGTGTGTGTGTGTGTGTGTGTTTTGTGTGTGTGTGTGTGTGTGTGACAGACCAGCTGGCAGCACTTGGCTGCACACTCACTTTACAATCAAAGGCCATCCTTCAGGCAGGAGGATGTCACACTCTTTTAGATTCCAATTTTCAAGCTGGGTGTGGTGTCTCACGTTAGTAATCCCAGCACTCAGGAGATTGAAGCAGGAGTTCAAGGCTAGCCTGGATTACAGAGAAAAAATGCATCTAAAAAAAAATCCCAATTGTCAGTTGTTCTTGCAAGGTCAGTTTGCTGGTCAACATTTTCCATGCCCACCTTTCCTATGGATGAATTCTCCAGTTTGCCATGGTCCCTATCCATCCACCTAAGGTAACTTTAATCCAAATGCTTCCCAAGCCCACTCGGAGAGAAAGCGGCCATCTCCCTCCTATGATGCCCGCTTCTCCCTCCTATGATGCCAGCTTCTTCCTTACTGTCACCCTCTCTAGTGCCCCTGCACCTGTCAGGAGTGAGGATGAGGCCCAGCTGACCTTCACACCCTGAATGGTGGCCCTCGGCTCTGAGAACTATCATTCCTCCTGTCCCCATGGGAAGTCGCTCTCACTGCCTCTAGGTGCTGATTCTCCCCAAGTGCCATTGAGGCCATGGTGTCCTCTTCAGAATGCAGCTGGGGTGTCCCTCGGTGGGTCCTTACACACCTGTGGAGCGGAAGCCGTGGCAAGAGCCGCTTAGTCTGTCTGGGCCCCACTGTGGCTCAGGGTTGGGGCTTCAGGTGGCAAATGCTCGGCCAGGACAACAGGGCCAAATGGCTCCACACCACCATGCTTTCCACACACCCTTGCCACTTGGCGTTTGTGAGGGGAGGGAGCGTGTGCAAGTCCAGGGCCCGCCTCCTACAGGCTCAGCTCAGCTCTCTGGTTCCCAGGAGGCTGTCTGCCTCTGTACCCCATTGTGTTATGTTACCAGATCTCTCCTCTCACCCCAGTCTCACCTGAATTCTTTTGTTGTTGTTGTTTGTTTTTATTTTTGTTTTTTGAGGTAGGGTCTCACTCTAGTTCAGGCTGACCTGGAATTCACTATGTAGTCTCAGGGTGGCCTAAAACTCATGGCGATACTCCTACCTCTGCCTCCCGAGTGCTGGGATTAAAGGTGTGTGCCACCATGCCCTGGCTCACCTGAATTCTTGAGGTGGCACTGAGATAGATGTAGCCAGGCACCATGGGACAGGACCAATGGAAGATTTTTCTGGTCTCTATATATGTCATAGGGCCCTTGGCATCTATGGCCTTGCTCCTGCCCACTACCCTCAGGGTGTCTTTCTTGCTCAGGGCTCATCAGGGTCCTCTGTTCTCTGGGGTCTCTAGTCACTGGCTCCTGGAGCCATAGCTCACCGGGGCATCGTTCCAGAGTGGGGTGTTTCCGACCCTGTTTTCTGCCTTCCCTAAGCAGACACTGTGGGCTGCAAAGACAGCCAGGCAAAATCTTCTCAGACAGATGCTGAAGTTATTTTTCAGTTCTTTAATAAAAACACCAAGCACATGAGCAGAACTTCTAGACAGGGTGCTGCTCACAGACACTGCAAACATCACATGTCCTCTCCTCCAGACAACACCTAGGCCGTCTTCTGAGAAAGATCAGAGATCTTGGCGAAACCTTTCAGAAAAGAGCAAGCAGAGAGAAGGTTCTCACCCTGCCTGTTTCCCACGGGAAAGGGGGCACTGTGGGTGCTACCACAAGCTGTACAGTCTACCCTGACGGTCCCCACAGGGACACTAGCCAGGCACTGATGACCTGTGTCTCTCTAGGCTCTGTAGACATGGGGGACCCTTAGGCCTGGTGACTTAGAGACCTATTCAGGTTCATATGACCTGGTTAGAAATGATCTAGGGTTAGCCCCATCAAGGGCTCCCCACTTTTTATTTGAGTTTTGGTTCTAATTCCATAAGGAGGACTTTCAACATAGCACAGTTCAGTTCATCTGAAAGGGTCACCCAACTGTCCTCCCTGGAGGCTGTGGCCATTGTCAGGGTTCCCATGTCTTCCAGAGATGCCCAGTGCAGGAATGTGCTAGCTCACAGCCATTCTTACACACAAAGGTTACACACACACACATATACACAAACACACACAGTAACACACTTTCTTCTTTGCCTTCTGCACACATTGTTCTCAAGTTTGATTTTGTCACACAGTGTCCTGGGTCAGTCCATTTCCTCTAGAAACCTGCTTATTCCTACCCAGTCCCCTGTGGATACGCATTTTAGCTGCCCCTGGTCTTAGGACTGCGTGATCACTTAACATACACTTCCTATGTGGGTCTTTGTTGGAGCAATGAGCTTGCTGGGTCATGTACGGAGTTGCCAGTAGATGTCAGATCACCGGCCAGAGAGGTGGGTCCACTCTACATGCCTATCAGAATGTAACTTACTGTTTAAAACTGCCTCTGGTAGCAAACTAATTGAAATTTCAAACATATTTTACTATTCCCAGTAGCATCTTTCAAATGTGCCTCACTGTTGGGTGTTGCTTCAGGGAGATGGTACTTTCCGAGAAATGCATCTTGTTAGTTGATCCTATCGTTGTGCTAACACCGCAGGATGAACTTACACAAATTTCAAGGTCACTAGGAGCTATCGTCTCACTGTGACCATTGTGGCATATGTGGTTCATTGTTGACTGAAATGTCACTATGTGCTACGTGACTATATCTGAAATCTCCAAGAGTTTAGAGATTGTAAACCTTTCAGTCCATTCTTGTCTTGTCTTCCTTCCCTGGAATCCCTTGTGAATGGTGGGTCATGGTCCAGGCTCTGCAGGGGCCTGGGAAGAGCCCACACAGTTCTTACTTGTAGGGAGTTCTCACTGCACCTCCAAACAAGGTTATGACCTGAGATGCAGCCCCTGGGGGAGGCCCCACATCTGAGCTGGCTGGGGTGGGAGAGGAGGGGATGGCTGGTCTCAGCCATGGAGTTGAGTTGGTCTTGGGAAGAGGGAGATGGAGACAAGGTGTCTAGCCCTGTCTTGGCTTTAACGTTGAGAAATCCCGAGTCCTGGTAACCCCTTCAGGCCTGGGCAGTCGTCCTGGAGCAGTCCTGGCTGACCCAGACATGACTCCTGTGTGGAGACACACGGAGTTACTGCTGCTGGTGCCAGGGAGTCTGGGGAGGTGACTGGCTCCCGGAAGATCACGGGAGAATGCAGATCTTCAGGTCTGGAGCTAGGGGGCCATCAAGGAGGTGACGACTGGGGCAATACGAACACGGTGAAGGAGGTGGCCTGGACGTGAGAGGCTGAAGAGAAGAAGAGGAGCTGTAGAGGACGTCACCTTCGGGCTTGGGAACGGGCAGGTGGAGTGAACCCAGGGAAAAGTGGGGGCCAGCAGTGGCCTCCAGTGTAGCCAGGTACCCGTTTGCTCCTTCTCCTTGTCCCTCGTGAGTTGTGACGGTGAGGGGCGGGAGGAACTCCTCAGTCCTGCAGGGACTGAGCTGGTTGTCAGATGCTACATTACGCATGGTGTCAAACTCCTTGCCAGCGACCAAGGCTGGAATTGGGGCCACCAGTGAGGCCAGTGTTGTGGAGGCCATGTGTTGTCCTCAGTTAGCTGACTTTGGAGATGGTAGATCTCAGCATGGGTGAGGGAGCCTGTCTCAAGCGTCATCTGGATGAGTGATCCTATTGGGACTGAGCAAGGGATGATGGGAGACCAGAGAGAGGGTGGCCCAGGAGATGCCGGGGGGGGGGGTCTCACCTTCCAGTTGTAGGGGTGGTGACATGATAAGATGGCCCCCAGTAGCTCTGGCCTCAGAGGAGGTAGGACACAGTGTGGAAGAGAGACTCCACCATCAAGGTAGAATTAGGTCCTCAGAAAGCCATCTGCCAGCCCCAAGCTACCTGTCTCTGAACCTTTTAAGTGAGAGAGAAAGAAAAGTCCTCGCTTATTTTAGCCCTCTTTTTTTTTTCTCTCTCTCTCTCTTCTTTTCTGACGCATGCTGCCCAGTCCTAACTGGGCCACTGCTGTCAGCGGAAAGGGTGGGAGGCCGCGTGCGAGGTCTAGGTGTGTACAGGTCAGCGGTGACAAAACGCAGGAGTGGGTGTGGGCACTGATGCAGAGGGTCCGTGGGGAGGAATCTGGGGGCTGCAACATGAACCCTAATTTATCTCAGGAGCTAGGGTTACAAGCCTGGGCTTCAGGGCACAGGGGAGGGGGCGGGGAGCACAGGATGGAAGACAGGGTGAAGAGGATGCAGTGTGATTTGGCCTTTAATGGGGATGGTGCTGTGACGGGAAAGGCGGGGAAAGAGCTGGTCGGGAGGAGACTCTGAGGCCAGAAAACCCAGACAGGTGCAGACATAGGTCCTGTGAAGGTGGGTTTCCGGGCCTGGGCTGGGTTCAGTGATGGCGAACTGTGGGCCGTGTCTGTGAAAGCTTGGGTGCAGGGTGGCTGTTTGTGGTGCGACCCCATGAGGATGTGAAAGGGAAGAGGGGCTGTGAGAGGCCCAGAAGCAGCGGTTGTAGGAATGAGGGCTTGAACACTGGGAGGAGAGCCTATCTTGCCAAGAGGTAGGGCTGGTGGGGCTCTGTCTAGTCCCTCTCTGAGAAGGTTCCAGATTCTACTCAGGATGCCTCAGGGAAAGCTGGGGTCTCCAGGGCAGATCCATCCTTGAAAGGGACTCTGCTGGCTTCTGTTAGAATGGCCTCCAAGCCAGGCCTATGACATGGGAGGCAGGTGCAGACTCAGCCTGCCCAGTTCCCAAACACAAACAGCTCAGGGGTCTGAATGTGACATGCTGGCCTGGCTGGGGACCAGCAGGACTAGAGCTGGAGGGAGCCCGGGCAGGACGCTTGTTGTTGACAAAATACATCTCAGGATTTCAGGCCAAGCTTCGGGGCTTAGATTTTGTGACGATGGTGCTGGGAACTCACAGCGGAGGGAGCGGTTGGTGGAAAGACTTGATCAAGGTTGAGGGAAGATGGCTCCCACAGCAGAGAAGGAAACCGAGGCCCAGGAGGAGGGTCCTACGATCCCAGCATGACAGATGACAATTCCCTTTCTTTTTAAATTTTTTTTTTATTATATTTTTAAGAGTGAGAGAGAGAAAAAGAGACAGAGAGAAGCCGGGCATGGTGGCATATGCCTTTAATCCCAGCACTCGGGAGGCAGAGGTAGGAGGATTGCCGAGAGTTCGAGGCCACCCTGAGACTACATAATGAGTTCCAGATCAGTCTGAGCTAGAGTGAGACCCTAAAGAGAGAGAGAGAGAGAAAGAGAAAGAGAGAGTTGGTGTGCCAGAGCCTCAGTGACTGCAATCAAACTCCAGACGCTTGCGCCACCTAGTGGGCATGTGTAACCTTGCACTTGCCTCACCTTTGTGCATCTGGCTAATGTGGGATCTAGAGAGTCGAACATGGGTCCTTAGGCTTCACAGGCAAGCGCCTTAACCGCTAAGCTATCTCTCCAGTGGCCATGAAGAATTCAGTGACCTTCTGTGAAGTGAAGGCATGTATTCTGTCCAGGAGGAATTCAGTTAGGCATCTGAGCATGCAAGGGCCAGAAGAGAGGGTGAACATTGTTACAATCAGGGGAATAAAGTACATGTCAGAGACAGGATAGGTTTAACTTGAAGGGAGCAGAGCTGTGGGAATTCTTAACTTATAGCAATAGATATCTTGGTTACAGAGAGATGTCAGGTCACATGTAGAGAAATAATATTATTGGCCATTAAAAAAGGCTGATACAGAGCTGGAGGGATGGCTTAGCGGTTAAGGCATTTGCCTGCAAAGCCAAAGGACTGAGGCTCAATTCCCCAGGACCCACATAAGCCAGATGCACAAGGTGGTGCATGTGTCTGGAGTTCATTTGCAGTTGCTGGAGGCCCTGGAGCACCCATTCTCTCTCTCTATCAAATAAATAAATAAAAATAAAAATATTTTTAAAAAAGGCTAATACAGCCCAAAATATTATTGACTCTGGATTGGTAACGTTTACCTCTCCACAATGATTGTATTAGGTTATTATCCCACACCCATCTTATGAGTGGGCAAGAAGGCAGCTCTTCAGGAGAGTGGTAGTTATCAGAGTCATCAGGAAAGAACCACCTAGATCACGCCAAATCTATTAGCCATTATGATCTGGTTATTCATGTGTGTTTTCTTGCATGTGACATGACATTTACAAGTGACATGGACATTATATTTAATGTAGAAAACAAATAATAATATAGGAGATGGGTAAGGAAGGAGTTGTTAACTTAGAGGGGAGGTTCATTGGAATTTGTGGAAATATAAAGATTTGGTTTAGGTAAGGTAGGAAGTATAAGAGATTAGTATTGAAGCAGTATTTGAAATATCTGAAATTATTTTAAATTCAGATAGGATAGAGTTTAAGAAATGAACTGATTTTGAAATTTAGGTTTCAAGGTGTGTGTGTGTATGTGTGTGTGTGTTAAGTCTTTAATATAGAAGGTTTATGGTCTTTACTTACTTGGTCCAAAGATCAAAAAGTCTTATCTTTAGGAGAACTGATGAAAGTACATTAGGCTGGAAGGCTAAAACTTTGATTAGTCTTAATAACTTGTTATTATCAGTTGTTTATTTTATAAACATAATGAATTGTGTTTTATAGAATTATGCTTGTTATATAATACAATGAAATATACTTTATATAATTAGACTCAGTTTTATTTATTAGAATAAGTCTAAAGGAAATAAATAAAAGTCTTACCCAATAGGAAAACATATAAGAGTAGAACATTTAAGAAACCTATTGTTGTAAACAGGTGTCCTATGTAACAAAACAAAGGCTTAGTTTTCATTTTTACGACACATTCGATAGAGTTTAAAGGAATAAACAAAACTAGTTAAAATATCTTGATCTTGTTAACTTGGATATTGATAGAGGAAACTAAAGCTTACAGAACTGGCACCAGAGAGGGAGTGGAGAATCAGTCTATTTTTACATCAGCGTGAGTCCAGGGGAATCTCTTCCAAAGCCTGAGGAAATGGTTAATTAGTAGAGAGATATGTGTAGCTGTGTTGTGGAGTTAAGAAGAAACATAAGATAATTTTAGTACTGGTCAGAAGCTGTAATACACACTATGGCCTTGAAACAGTACAAAAACTACAGTGTCAGTACAAAAGACTATGCAGTATAGGACATATTTAGCATAAAAGTTTATTACAGTATAAGACATAACTTGGGCCATAGGCCTTTAACTTTTCTTGTATCGTAATATGAGGTTTGACGTTATAAATAAATTTATTGGGCCTGGCGTAGTGGTGCACGCCTTTAATCCCAGCACTCAGGAGGCAGAGGTAGGAGGACTGCCCAGAGTTTGAAGCCAGCCTGAGACTACATAGTGAATTTCAGGTCAACCTGAGCTAGAATGAGACCCTACCTCGAAAAACCAAATAAATAAATAAATAAATAAATAAATAAATAAATAAATAAATAAATCTATCATCTTATTATAGAGAATTGTTTGAATTGTGTAAACAACTAAGGGAAGAGAAATACAGAGAAACAGTTTTTTAGAAGGCAGGCACATCTTATTCTTTAAATGTGTAATAGTTATAAGTCCAGGCAGAACATGTCAAGTAAGGCACCATAAAATATTGGCATTTGTATTTGGTAATCTCTTTGATTACTTTAGTGCTGATTACCCCACAAACTGGAAGCAGAACAGCAGCGTTTAAGATCATTTTTTTAGAGCAGGGAACATGTCTTAAGTATCAATAAGCAATGAACTTAAGATACAAGAAATAAGACAATTACTTAGTACAACCTTGACTGAGACTCAGTATACATAGCTTGAGAAAAAGCAAAACCAGCTTATTGCCGAGCTAAGTCAGTCTGACTTTAACATACATTAGAGACATTATGATAGACATCAAGTGACTTTTTCATCAACAACCTTTAATCATTGAACCATTTTTAACATAAGGCAATATTTACAAATGGTAGAATATAAGAAGCCTAGACAAACTATGTTAACACTATTTGTATATTGCAGGCTTTCCTAGGACAGGAGGAGTTTCCTTAGTTTCCCTAACAAAAAATTACAATGACTAAATCATCCTTTATAAGACGCAGACAATAATCTCAGTGATAATCACCCAGTAAAACGGAATGACCAGACAAGAACCATCATCTTAAGGTTACAGGTTTATTTTAGATATAACAATCTTTATTAAATAGTAAATGGTTGACAAATAGAGGAATATAGCAAACGTGGTTGAGAACTTTAAAGCCAGTCTTCTAAAACCATTATCATGACCAGATTAATATCAATAAGTTAAAGTTTTAAATTTACCATCTGAATACCATTGAACTCTGTTATCAGCAAGGGCCATCCTTGTTAGTCTGATATTAGCCTTAGGTTAATAGTCATTTTATATATCACAAGAAGTCTGTAATCTGATCAAGTACTTTAAGACTTAGTCAATTTTGCTTTAACCTTCTGTTTAAGATTAGTCATCCCTTCTTCCACACACTTCACTCATCCCTTCATCCGCATACTCTACTCATCCCTTCATCCACACACTCTACTCATCTCTTCATCCACACACTCTACTCACCCCTTCATCCACACACTCTACTCATCTCTTCATCCACACACTCTACTCATCCCTTCATCCACACACTCTACTCATCTCTTCATCCACACACTGTACTCATCCCTTCATCCACACACTCTACTCATCTCTTCATCCACACACTGTACTCATCCCTTCATCCACACACTCTACTCATCTCTTCATCCACACACTCTACTCATCCCTTCATCCACACACTCTACTCATCTCTTCATCCACACACTCTACTCATCCCTTCATCCACACACTCTACTCATCCCTTCATCCACACACTCTACTCATCCCTTCATCCACACACTCTACTCATCCTTCATCCACACACTCTACTCATCCCTTCATCCACACACTCTACTCATCTCTTCATCCACATAGTCTACTCATCCCTTCATCCACATACTCTACTCATCCCTTCATCCACATACTCTACTCATCCCTTCATCCACACACTCTACTCATCCTTCATCCACACACTCTACTCATCCCTTCATCCACACACTCTACTCATCTCTTCATCCACATACTCTACTCATCCCTTCATCCACACACTCTACTCATCTCTTCATCCACACACTCTACTCATCTCTTCATCCACACACTCTACTCATCCTTCATCCACACACTCCACTCACCCCTTCATCCACACACTCTACTCATCTCTTCATCCACACACTCTACTCATCCTTCATCCACATACTCTACTCATCCCTTCATCCACACACTCTACTCATCCTTTATCTACACACTCTACTCATCCCTTCACCCACACACTCTACTCATCTCTTCATCCACACACTCTACTCATCCTTCATCCACATACTCTACTCATCCCTTCATCCACACACTCTACTCATCCCTTCATCCACACACTCTACTCATCCCTTCATCCACACACTCTACTCACCCCTTCATCCACACACTCTACTCATCCCTTCATCCACACACTCTACTCATCTCTTCATCCACACACTCTACTCACCCCTTCATCCACACACTCTACTCATCCCTTCATCCACACACTCTACTCACCCCTTCATCCACACACTCTACTCATCCCTTCATCCACACACTCTACTCACCCTTCATCCACACACTCTACTCATCCCTTCATCCACACACTCTACTCATCTCCTTCATCCACACACTCTACTCATCCCCTTCATCCACACACTCTACTCATCCCTTCATCCACACACTCATCCACACACTCTACTCACCCCTTCATCCACACACTCTACTCATCCCTTCATCCACACACTCTACTCATCCCTTCATCCACACACTCTACTCACCCCTTCATCCACACACTCTACTCATCCCTTCATCCACACACTCTACTCATCCCTTCATCCACAACTCCATCCCTCATCACACTCTACTCATCTCTTCATCCACACACTCTACTCATCCCTTCATCCACACACTCTACTCATCCCTTCATCCACACACTCTACTCATCCCTTCATCCACACACTCTACTCATCCCTTCATCCACACACTCTACTCATCCCTTCATCCACACACTGTACTCATCTCTTCATCCACACACTCTACTCATCTCTTCATCCACACACTCTACTCATCCCTTCATCCACACACTCTACTCATCCCTTCATCCACACACTCTACTCATCCCTTCATCCACACACTCTACTCATCCCTTCATCCACACACTCTACTCATCCTTCATCCACACACTCTACTCATCTCTTCATCCACATACTCTACTCATCCTTCATCCACACACTCTACTCATCCTTCATCCACACACTCTACTCATCCCTTCATCAGCACACTCTACTCATCCCTTCATCCACACACTCTACTCATCCCATTGCCACACACTCTACTCATCCCTTCATCCACACTACTCTAATCATCCCTTCATCCACATACTCTACTCATCCCTTCATCCAACACTCTACTCATCCCTCATCCGCAACTCTCATCACTTCATCTGCACCTCTACTCATCCCTTCCATCCACATACTCTACTCATCCCTTCATCCACACACTCTACTCACCCTTCATCCACCTACTCTACTCATCCTTCATCCACCACAACTCTACTCATCCTTCATCCACATACTCTACTCATCTCTTCACCGACACACTCTACTCATCCTTCTCCACATACTGTACTCATCCCTTCAATCCACACACTCTACACATCCCTTCATCCACACACTCTACTCATACCTTCACCACGACACTCTACTCATCCTTCATCCACACACTGTACTCACTCCCTTCATCCACACAACTCTACTCATCCCTCATCCACACACTCTACTCATCTTCAACCACATCACTCTACTCATCCTTCATCCACACACTCTACTCATCCCTTCATCCACACACTCTACTCACCCCTTCATCCACACACTCTACTCATCCCTTCATCCACACACTCTACTCATCCCTTAATCCACACACTCTACTCATCCCTTCATCCACACACTTATTATCATAAGACTTTTAATATGACCATTTAGGTTTTTTTTTAACTTTTGCTGTATGTTATTTTGTCCCTATAGTTAATTATAAATTGACTGTCTGATCTCATTGTCTGTCTTCCAGTTTCCCTGGGTCAGCAGTCCTCATAGGTGCCCCTATTTTTTTATTATTTAGGTCGGTCAATTATATTATTTTTATATTTTTTATTTTTTTTTTTACCTTTAGATGAGGTTGTTTTAAACAGACAAACTCATTAAGAATGAATCTTGTTTTTATTAAACATTTAGTTTTTTTTCAGTAGTCAGAGTTTTAATGACAGGAAATAAAGTTATAGATCAATTTAACTTTGATTTGTGACATGACAATATAAATAAATTAATCAACTTATTAAAGAGAGTACAGTCTGAACTATATGAACAATTAAGGTGAGAAAAAAATTGAAGAATAAAAACTTTTAAGTTAACCCATTTTATCATAGGCAACCCAAACCTTTTTCAGTTTTAGTCTCATAACCTTTTCACATCATTTTCATATCCTTTTTAAAAAAGATTTATTTTTATTTATTTATTTGTTAGAGACAGAGAGATGACAGGGGTGAGAGAGTGAGTATGGGCACACCAGGGCCTCCAGCCACTGCAAACGAACTCCAGACACATGCGCCACCATGTGCATCTGGCTTATGTGGATCTGGAGAATCGAACCTGGTTCCTTAGGCTTCACAAGCAAGTGACTTAACTGCTAAGCCATTTCTCCAGCCCCATTTTCATATCCTTTTAATAACATGCCTTTTAATAATCTTTTACCTTATAAAGTATTTTCTGATCCAAAACACATTTCTTTCTGTAGAAGCAAGATTAGAATTTGGTATACAAATATGTCTATTATTGTAGTAAGCATGAACAAGCACGTTGTCAAAAACACAGAGGTTAATTATTTTAAATATATTGTAAACCTGGTTTTAATAATTTAACATCATCTTAAAATATTTATGCATCAGAACATTTAATGACCATAAGCATTGGAACAATTAATAATCATAAATTTAGTCATACATAAGGACAGACTACATGAAACATAGAACACATGACATGAAATGGTTAGCGAACATTAGACATGATAACATGAAACATGGAGAGACATCCTTTTAAGAATTTAGTTATGTTTAAAAAATTGGTGAGGACTTAATCTTAACAAGGTAACAGCCTGTGGTTTGAATTTTAAGTTGACATTTTTTTCCTGTGGTGGCTTGTAATGAAAAGAAGGGGGAAAGGGGAAAGAAAGGAAAAACCCTAGACATTGTTTAATGATTTTAACTTTTAGAAAGGAGAGAAAAATTAGATATCTACATGTAGAAGAAGTTAAAGAGGCCCAGCAAAGACAGGAGTTTTTTTTTTTTTTTTTTTTTTTTTTTTTTTTTTTAAAGAGGGCAGAGTTTGTATTTGATTTAGTAAGAGGCTTGAATTTGGAGTGAGAGGGAGAGACCCTGGCAAGTTATAGCCAGATGGCAGAACTGTGTGTGAGAGGTAGAGCTTTAGAGTGGTCAGGATTTTAGAGGGTTTTGGTGACAGAGGAGAATTTGGGAGGTAGAACAAGAAGTACAAAGGGAAGGGCGGGAACGGAGGGCAAAGAGGCCTGAACGTAAAGAACCTCGGACCACTTGCTATGTCTTCTGAGGAAGTTATCAAGATAAATAAGAATATTATAATCAAAAGTACCAAATTCAGGCCAGCGGTGGCCATTATCTAAGGAATATTGTGGTCAGATGTAAATAGAGAGTTGGAGTAATTTGGCAGGCAGGAGCTCAGGAAGTTTAAGTTCTTTAAATTAGCCTTGAGACATGCCAATGGAGTGTCTTTTGGAACAGATAATTTAGAGCCCATTTTGGAGGACAAGGACTAGAGTGGCCAATCCTGCCACCAGGGACGTCTCCCAGGCTTAGGGAGGGCAAATGAAAACCAAGGTTTAGGATGGAGTGTCCTCATATTCATAATTCTTGGGGTATCCGGTGGAATGATACATGGGAGGCTCCCAGAGTCTCTGATCATCCACGGAACAAAAAGTGAGAAACTCCCGGCGTTTCTAAGGTCTGGGGTGGGGCGCCTCTGCCACACACCGAGAACAAATCCCTTGTCCTGAAGTTGTAATGTGATGAGTGTGTGGATGCAGCAGGTCACACGGCAAGAGGCCTCTAGTCTGGAGTTCAGAAGTCTGGTGGGAGAGGGTGGAAGAAGAAGGAGAAGCAGCCCAGGATCAAGCTGGAAGGAGGGAAGGTTTCAGGTCACAGGCGGCTGTTTAGTTCAGAGCAGTGAGCACAGTGAGCTTTTCTATTCTGAGAGAGTGAAACATTGGCAGGGAGGTAGAGAGAAGGAGAAAGGAGGGGGGGGGGCATGCAGCCTGAAAGCCCCGGAGGGGTATCCAAGTTGTGGCACCCGAAATGTAAGGAAAGTGTAGAAGAAAAGCAAAAGAGAACAGCAGACTTGATCTCTACAGACAGACAGTTTATTATTAGAGAAAACAACAAGGGGTCTCAGCTTTCCCACGGGATGAAGGCTGAAGCACTGAGCCAGGCTAGGGTATAAGTTTATAAGGAGGATCCTAAGAAAAACAGACACCAGGTGCAGTTGATAAGATTGTAGCTGCCTGTGTCCTTGTTCAGAACAGGCTTCTTCAGCCAAGAATGTCTAAGGGAGGAGACTCAGACGGTCCTGGTCCCTTGAGGCCATCTAGGCTAAGGGGAGTACATCAATCTGGAAAGGTGCCAAATTTCTTTATTGCCTGCAAACTTTGGGGATAGCTGTTAACTCTTTAGTTCCCTCTAGTTTTCAGGGAAGACTATTAACCCTTCACCGGTCAGGATAAAACCCACTTCTCAGGCTGGAGAGATGGCTTAGTGGTTAAGGCCAGGTGTGGTGATGCACGCCTTTAATCCTAGTACTTGGGAGGCTGATGTAGGAGGATTGCCATGAGTTCAGGGCCACCCTGAGACTACATAGTGAATTCCAAGTCAGCCTGAGAGCCTACCTCAAAAAAAAATTTTTTTTTATGACAGACAGAATGTGTACCTCAGGGCCTCTAGCCACTGCAAATGAACTCAGGACACATGTGCCACCATGTGCATCTGGCTTACGTGGATTCTGGCAAATCAAACCTGGCTCCTTAGGCTTCGTAGTCAAGCATCTTGACGGCTAAGCCATCTCTCTGGCCCCTGGGGATGTTTATTATTCTTGTGTTTTAAATTTTTTCAACTGACTCCATTTATCAGAAGGGAGGAAATGATTTCAAGTTCACCAAGAGGGCTTGAAAAAAAAATATTCTTCTCAGCCCTCCCTCACCTAGCCCTTCTGAGAAGCTTCCAGAAGCATCCTGTGCTTAGGAAATGCGCTGTCTCCTAGTCATGTTCATTGTATTTCTCACCCTCTCCTGCAGTGGAAAACTGTCTAGAGGAGGAGGGATGTGGGATGGGAAATATAGGCTTTGTCCACTTTATGTGGCTCTAACCAAATGTGACAGACTGGGTTATTTGTAGAGAACAGAAGCTCACTGGGCTTATAGCCTTGTGGAGGCCTGGAAGTCCAAGGTCACAGCAGTGGCTTTAGGAGAGGGCCTTCCCACTGAATCATAGCATGGCAGGGGCATCGCACAGAGAAACAGAGTGCAGTTTGAGCCTCTCTTCCACAACAAGCCACTAACTTTGTGGTAGGGGCACCACCCTTATGTCCTCAGTGAATCCCCAAGGTCCCACCTCTACTTGCTATCAACATACGTGGGATGGAGTTTTCAGCACATGAGGGCTTGGGGGCACATTCACATCCCAACAGGGAGGCCCTGGCTGTTACTGCAAGCCACGCATGTGGCCACATTTGTTGCTTGACATATACCTATGAGAGAATCCTCAGGATATTCCCAGGCAGGAACTGTGATTCCCTGCAACAGTCTGGATATGAGGTGTCTCCTCCAAAAACGCATGTGCAGGTGGCTTGATCTTCAGCTGGTGGGCACTGTTAGGAGTAATTGGACCGTGATTCGGTAAGGTCAGAGTTGAATGGGTTGTTAGGAGATAGACCCCAGTTAGGGTAAGTGGGTCACTGGGTAGATCTGTTTTATTCCCAGACTCTCTCTCTCTCTCTCTCTCCTCTTTAGTGGCCAGATGAAATTTACCTCCACCATATCCTTCCTCCATATTGTTTCTTCCCTGCTACAGATCTAAATGCAAAGGAGACAGCCAACCATGGATTGACACCCCTGAGACCATGAGCCAGTACAGCTTTCTTCCTTTGAGGTGATTTTGCTCGGGTATTTTGTCACCATAATGAAAACTAACAATTACCTCATTTAGAAAAAAAAAAAAAAAAAATATATATATATATATATATATATATATAATTTACTTTAAGCAGAGAGATAGACACAGAGAGAGAGGAAGACAAGAAGAAAAGAGACGAGAAGAGGAGAGGAGAGGAGAGGAGAGGAGACAGACCAAGAGAATAGGCACACCAGGGCCTCCAGCTGCTGCAAACAGACTTCAGATGCATGAGCCACTTTGTGCATCTGGCTTTATGTGGGTACTGGGGAATCAAACCTAGTGCCTTAACCGCTGAGCCATCTCTCCAGCCCTGATTGACTCCCTTAACAGGTGAGGAAGTTGAATCTCAGAGAGGCCTAGGTCACACAGCTGAGGTAGCTGTCCCCAGACAGTGCCACCCATGTGTCTCCTTGGAGTTCTGCTCTGGGCTCCACAGAAAGGAATTGTACTTGAGTGTTTTTTAAGGATCTTCAATTCCACTTTCTGGTGTCTGTGAGGATGGGAGGGTCTACTGAGCTATCCTTCAAATTTCCTCTCTGCACTCCCCTCCTTCCTTCTTAGAAGAGGCGGCCTCTATTCCAAACAGAGCATTAGAACTGAGAGCAAGAGGGAAAGCTGAGCCCTGGGCATTGAACTGCCCATGGTCCATGGATCTGTGACATGACATTTAAATAGATGTTCATTTGAACAGAAGTTGGAGATATGGCTCAGTGGTTAAAGGTGCTTGCTTGCAAAGTCTGCCGGCTCACATTTGATTCTCCAGTACTCATGTAAAGCCAGACACACAAAGCGGTGCATGTGTCTGGAGTTTGTTTTCATATTCTCTCTCTCTCTCTCTCAAATAAATAAATATTTAGAAATAACCAGAAGTTTATGACTCATCATCATTAAACAGAGAAACCGTAAGCTGACCTTCATCTCCCCAAAAGGGGAAGAAGCAAAGAAGCAGAAACCACTAGTTAAGAGAAAGAAGAAGGTTCTAGAATGTCCAATCATGGCTGGGGATGCAACTCAGTGGTAGAGGGATTGCCTAGCCTACACAAGGCTGGAGGTTCAATCCCTAGCACCAATTAAAAAAAGAAGTTTCAATCAGTGGCCATTAAATGTCTCACCAAGCCCTGATAACCAGTCACTTCTGAAGGCTAACCGGAGCAAGGGGCTTCCTGAAAGGCGGGGTGGGGGGTGGCAGGGGGTGGCAGGGGGGAAGAGAAGTCTTTGAGAGATGGGTACACAGGAGGCTAGAGTACTCCAGCGACACTTAGAGGGCCGTGGTTGTGGGTGTTAGTGTGTGTGTGTGTGTGTGTGTGACCGGAAGACAGATGAGGCTTGGGCAGCTTTGTGAGATGAGGTGGGGGTAGTGTGTGTGTGTGTGGGGTCTTTGCTAGGTCCCTATGTGAGATTGTTTGTGTGTTCATGCACACATGTGTGAGTGTGCCGCCACACACACGTGGTGGCCACCCCAGCGTAGGAGGGAGATCTTATCGGGGCCCTAGGTGCAGGAGTTTCGGGCTATCTCATCATCCTCCTCTCCCCGCCTCCCACTGGGCCTTGCCCCCTCATTCTCTGCACAGGAAGTGGGCTCGCCTTGGGGTTTCAGTCTCTGCCGGCCTGGCAGCCTTCTGTTACCTGCTCTGTGCAGCAGGAGATGGCAGTGGACTCAGCGCTAGCGAGGACCTGAGGGAGTACGGCGCCCCGGCCCCATGTCTCAGCCAGGTGATGCTTGTGCGCGGTCCCCTGGGAGCCCAGGAATCTCCGCCACCCTGTACTCATCCCCCGCCCCCCACACCAGGGGCAGAGAATGAAGGTCATGGGAGGGGGCACTTGGCTGACTCAGTTCCCCCAGCAGTCAGTTTTCTTCCTGGGCTCTGATGCTCAACCTGTATTTAAGGACGCCCTAGGGATGGGGCGGTCCAGCTCTCAGGACTCTTGCCTTAAGAACACCCCACAACCCCTTGGGCCTGGCCGCTCCTTCCCAGCCCACCCTGGGGAGGCTGTGGGCTGCTCAGAGGCAAGGGCCTTCTCCGGCCTCTGTGCTGGTCCTCCAACCCAGAGGGATGGAGAAAGAGGTGGGTGGCTAGACTCGATGCCCAGGGGGACATAATGCTAGAAGGACATGGGGAAGCCACGTCTGCTGTCTGAGGACTGACTCTCTTGCTGCCTAGGGCCCAGCCTAGTAAGTGCTCCTCAGGAGGCTGGTGGCTGAGGGAGGAGAGAGGGCCCCCTCCGAGACCTGGCTGAGAAGCCAGTTGTGCTGACAGATCTCTGGGAACCTTGGGCTGGAGGTGAGAGGCTGGCTTTGAGCTTGTATTTGTGGTTTTTTTTTTTTTTTTTGGCTGGGTGACTAGACAGGCCACCCGCTTTAGGCACTGGACTCCATCTCTGGGGCTGTCTGGAGTAGAGACTCTACCCTCAGCCATGTTTGTAGGGACAGAATGGGTGACTGAAGAGAGAGCAGAAACATCTTCCAGGGTCCCTGTCCTTCCCCACACTCTGCCTGTAGATGACCCGCAGTTGAACAACAGGAGACAAGTGCTCTGTGTGTGTGTGTCTGTGTCTGAGTATGTGTAGTGTATGGGTGTGGGTGTTTTAGAGTACGTGTGTAGGGATATGTGGCAGTGTGTGCATGGGTGTGTGTATATGTGTGCGTGTGACGGTAGCTAGAGACGTTCATGGAAACGGGGCTCCAAGGTCAGAAGTCAGGAGGTCACGTGCCTAGTCGCCTACCTTCTGCTTACCTTGCTGACCCTCTTGCTTGATTCAAGTCCCAGCTCTGGCCCTCTCTAGCCTGGGCAAAAGGCTGCCTGTGCCTGAGTCTTTGCACCCAAAAAAGAGCAGCAAGAGGTGTTTGTTACTCTTGTGCTGTGAGAACTGTGTGCTGAAACAGCCCCACGGGGCTGGGACGGTGTGGGACAGGCAGAGTGGTGTCAGCCACTGCTGATGCAGCCTCATCATCATCGTCGTCGTCATTGGGGTCATCACCGAACTGGAAATCAGGTGACCCAGTTTGAGCGTCTTGGCCTCTAGTTCAGACATTGACGACATGGGATGACAATCTCCATAGAGGCTGTGGTGGGACAGATGAGTCAGAGGGTGGGTGGAGTGGTCTGATGGTTGTGAAGGGTGAGCTCGGGCAAGCCCCCAGGTGGAGAACAGCTGCCACTTAGGTCCTGGGCCGTGCGTGCTGTCCTGGGGGCCGTGCGTGCTGTCCTGGGGGGCCATGTGTGTGCGTGCAAAGGCTGAAGCCGGCCTTGGTTGCATGACTTTGAGCAGTTTCCGCAGTCTCCCTGAGACTCGGTTTCCTCCTTGCAGGAGAAGGATGCAACCACTGAGACCGCCTGGAGCACCCCCCGCCTGACCCTGCTGGAACCTTCCACTCTCTGTTCCTCTTCATGCTGCCTGTGGTGGACACTCCTGCTTCTCCTCAGCCAGGATGGGCGGAGACGCTCCTGGTGCTTTCCCCGCTCTGCTGTGACCCGTGAGGTCTGGCTCTGACCTTCTTGTCATCTTGCCTTTTATCCCTATTACTCTTCCCTGGGTTTATGTCCCAAGTCTCTTCTGGGATTGAAGTCGTCCTAATTCCTGGGCCTGACCTGGGTGACCCCCTCATCAAAGACCCACGGTGCCCCCCAGAAAAAGCTGACACGATGAAATGTTTGGCTCAGGAGGGGCTGGGAGGGGGGCTTGGTTGGGCTCTACGCTCTCTGAGGTTCCCTGTGTTGTTGGAGGATCTGTACATTCCAGCACCTTCCTGTGGGATGGTGAGTTAGGCAAAAGTGAGCCCACAGCCACTTCTTGGAGCCCCTGCCCCCAGATTGCCTCTTGCCCTGATGCCACAGGGCAGGCAAGTCCTGGGTGTGACTGAGCTCTGTGTTCCTGGCCCAGGACAAGCAGTGACTTCAAGCCTCCGTCTGTTTGTCTATATAGTGGGGCCAGAGAGCTGCTGCAAAGCCCCAGGGCAGAGAGGAGAGAGGCTGGTGAGTGGGAAGGGCCTGGCAGGGGGCCTGGCAGAGCAAGCGCGTGTGGTGAGTGCTGCCCTTGGGTCAGTGGCAGCGCCCGCTGTCCTGCGGACTTCTGAGCACGTTCATTCAGCCCCTGGCATTTGCTGAGCACTCACTGTATGCCAGGTTCAGCAGTCTGCACAGTAGTAAACTGCCTGGCCAGGACTTCTTTACCCTGGAGGGAGGAAGGAACAGTGGCTCAGGGTAGGATGTCCAGGGGAGAGGAGGCTTTTGGAATGGGCTTTAAGGAATAGCAAGAGCCTTGGAGATGATGGGGGAAAGGAGGACTCGAGGAAAGGCTTTTGGGAGACAAGTCCAGAGCCGTGGGCTCGGGTAGGCGTAGAGATGTGTTGTGGGAATGCACGTGCGTGTCTCCCCACCCATGCTCACACACGCCCACATGTGCAGCTGAAGGGCTGGCGGGGGAAATTCAGCTTTTTGAGGCTTTAGGTTGGCAGGTGGTGGCTGGAGGTAAGCTTTGGGAGTGGTCGCTAGAGCCGAGGGACATGCTTCTGGCCAGGGTGGAAGGACACGTGGCTGGCCTGAGAGGGTGGACGGGACAAAACGGGCATACTGTCACAAGGCTATCGTATTTCTGGGGGCTCCTGTCTGGCTGGGTGTGAGGATGAAGGGATAGAGCCCAGGCATAGCTGAGACGTCAGGACCATGAGGCACAGCTACCCCAGACCCCACAGTTGAACGGGAGGAGAGCTGGGCTTTTGCTGGGCCTGGGGAGTCCCTGAGCTGCAGAGAGACCCATAGGAGGAAGGGGTCGGGCTGGGGAGACCTGGGAAGACAGGAAGGGGAGCCAGGAGAAGAGACACCGAAGTGAGCAAGTAGGGCCGAGGTGGGGAGCGGGGGAGACTTGGAGATTTGGAGGCTCTGTGGCACAAGGAGCAGGAAACCAGAGGGCCTCTCAGCAGTTCTCTCCCCTGGGACCAGAGCCACCACCTCTCTCCCTGAGAACTCCCCGCTCAGCTCCTGCCTCTGCTTCCTGCTCTGCCTGCTCCGACCCAGTCTCCTTACGGCACTCCCGTTATTTACCAAAGTGATCTCGGCCTGCCCGCTGTCTCTTTTTATAAGAATGCATGCGAGTGTTAAGTTCACGTGTGTGCGCACGTGCATGTGGAGGCCAGAGGACAGCCTCAGGTGTCATTCCTCAGCAAGGTGCCATCCACCTAGGTCTTGTTTCTCTGAGACAAGGTTACTCACTGTCTTGGAATTTGGGCTAATTAGACTAGAATAGCAGGCCAGGGAGTTCCTGAGATCTACCTGTCTCTGCCTGCCTTGCCCCGAGATTACGTGAGTGTGTGTCAATACATCTGGCATCTTTTAAGATTTTATTTGGGGCTGGAGAGGTGGCTTAGGGGTTAAGGTGCTTGCCTGCAAAGCCAAAGGACTCAGGTTTGATTCCCCAGGACCCATGTAAGCCAGATGCACAAGGGGGCACATGTGTCTGGAGTTCGTTTGCAGTGGGTGGATGCCCTGGCGTGCCCATTCTCTCTCTCTCTCTCTCTCTCTCTCTCTCTCTCTGTCTTTCCTCCCTCTCTCTCTCTCCACCACTAAGCCATCTCTCTAGCCCACACATCTGGCATTTTTACATGGGTTCTGGGGATCTAACTCAGGTTTTCGTGCATTTGAGGCAAGCACTTTATAGACAAGCTATTCCCCTAACCCCCAACCCGTCCACTTTTCTCATGCCTCCCTCCCCACCCCGCAGAGGGATATCTCCCTGCGCATTCATAGCCCAGGTCACAACAGGTGTTCCCATGGTGAGGCTAGACTCAGCCAAGAGTCCTTGACCTTATTAGTCACTGGGCCTCGAAGGCAGGGTTCTTCCCCAAAGTCCCCTGCTCAGCATGGTGCGGCCGCTGTGGTGGACGGGGGCTCCGTGGTGCTGGGACATACGGGCTAGACGCTCCCGGGGGCAGATCTGGGGAGCTAGAGACAGGGACCCTGGGCTAAGGGTCAGTGTTAACAGAGCCTCAGCTGGCTTAGAGATCTCGTGCCCTCTCCTTGACGCAGTGCCTGGCCAGACTTCCTGGGCGTCTGCAGGAGCTCCTGGGCAGCCAGGGGAGTGGGGATGTGGCCAGGTCCTCAGAAGCTTGCACAGCCCTCTATGCCTCCATTTCCTCATGTGTGAAATGGGCAGAACGAAAGCGCCACCTCCTAAGGTGAGCGAGTGTTAACCGAACCTGCACGGTGTTCAGAGTGCCTGCCACGTGCTCGTGCCACCTGACCGTGATGCTGTCATTGCAATTCCCTGTCATCGCTGGGTCTTCGTTTGCCTAAGGTGCCATCAGCTCTTTCAAAGCTGAATTGCAAGAACTGCTTTATGAACCCCATCTGGTGACTTTTTTTTTCTTTTTGAGGTAGGGTCTCACTTGAGCCCTGGCTGACCTGGAATTCACTATATAGTCTCAGGCTGGCCTTGAACTCATAGCGATCCTCCTACCTCTGCCTCCGGAGTGCTGGGATTAAAGGCGTGTGCCACCATGCCCGACATGAACCCCCTCTTTGAGCAAGGCTGTGTGTTCTTAGATGGTCCAGAGCGTCCGTGTAGGTATGGCTAGGGTCCCTCAGCCTCTGCTCACCCTTGCTTATCCCCTGGTAGGGAGTAGGTGATGTCCTCCTACCCAGCCTCCTTCCCCTCCTGAGGGCCTGAGTAGTATTCCTGGGGGCTCCATCCTGGAGGTGTGGGGCTGCCCTGTCTGGACTCTATGGGGGGCCGCCCAGCATCTTCCTCTTAACCCAGGAGTCCAGAGTTCCCTTGCCTATGAGGCTGTTAGACTTTGGGGAAGGAAAAAGAATTCGACTTCCAGAAACATCATGGGCTTCCAGAGCTACATGGGGCAGAAGCTAGTCTTGACCTGCAGGGCTTTCCAGGGCTGAAGTCAGAGCTCCTGCCCAGCCCCTGACTTCTCTGAGCCTGTCCTGTGAAGGGCAAGGGCAGGCTAGCCAGGAACCCACCCACCCCAGGATCCCTGGCCAGCACCTCCCGCTCTGTCGTTGCTTCAATTGTCCATCCTTTGGCAACTGCCTGCTCTGTGGAAGGCACTGTTAGGAATTGGGAACCAGGGAAGGAACAAAACTCAAATATCCCCATTCTCATGGAGGACCGTGGTGTGAGTGTGTGTGTGTGTGTGTGTGTGTGTGTGTGAAGTGAGAAAACATCTGTGGCTCCGGTTCCATGTTCCCTCCATAACCGTAGCCAGATGATATTAAACGGAACCTTCCTGAACTAAGCAATTCTGTCTTGAGTTGTGTGCTAAAATATTCTCCCGCTGTCCTGCTGCCTCCCGTGTGGGGCCCGAGCCATCCCCTTGCCCAGTGTGCCCACAATGCATAGCGAGGACTCCTGGCTGGGCCGCACTCATTTCGCTGCCCTCTCCCCTTCTTCTCTCCCCAGGGTTCTCCCGTCCCCAGCCCTGTCCCGTGGACGTGATGGCCGTCCTTGCCGTGTCTCCGTGCGTCTCCCTCCTCGTAGCCCTCCTGCCCCTGGCTACGCCTCAGGTGCCTGCGGAGGTGGAAGGTGAGGGCTTGGCATCTGCACAGCTGTGTTTCCCCTGGGCGAGAGGTCACATCCTGCTGGAGTCCTTGATTCTCAGGAGTGATGGGGCAGTGGGAACAGAGGCTCAGGCCCTTCGTCCCTGTCACAGGAAGAGGCTGCTCCTTGTCCCTGCCCTGCCTGCGTGCCAGAAGCTGGGTGACGGTCAGGTCTGGAGGCCGGGTGTGCCCTGCTGACCGCTCGCACCCCACCTTGCCCACAGGTGCCCCCCAGCTCGCATGTTTCTACAACTCGAGAGCCAACATCTCCTGCGTGTGGAGCCAGGAAGAGGGCTCAGAGGCCACGTCCTGCCGTCTCCATGCCCAGTCGAACTACCGGTGAGTGTGGACTGGCCACTTCTCACAACCTTATGGCCGTGGGTTCTCCTAGCTGTGAATCCTGCAGATCGGAGCCCCACATCACAGGAGCTGGTTCTAACCTTAGACCAGCTTTCTTGGCTGTAGCTGAGAACAAGGAAATTGAGTGACAATGGCTGCTATGCCGAGGCTAGATTCCATGTTGTAGGCTAGGGGAGGCAGGTTGCGTGTGCTCCCCAAGAGTTTTGGGTAATCTTGGATTTTGAGAGCTCCCTTTGGCAGCTGTGAGGAGAGGGGCCATGACCTGGGCAGATGCTGTCCTGTGCAGACAGATCAAGGGAGCCTAGGGGTGAGGAGGGAGTCGGTGAAGCTCGGTAGTAAAGGCCTTGGGCACACCAGGGATGGGGGGAGGCTGGGACAGAGGGAGTCCTGAGGCAGTAGGGTGAAGGAGCTGCAAGGGACAAGGAGGGCTGGGGATAAAGGTGAATTTGAGCCCTGACTCCCACGCAAGGTGCTTTAAGGGGGTTCTAGGTCATGATGGCTCCTGGGGACCAGGTTGGGAGGCCAAGGGCAGGGAAAGGTGCCCCTGAGGGGATGAGTCCCGGGAGCACATATGACAGCTGGTGCCCCACTGACCTGGGTTGGCACTGGGCTGGCTGGCACCCAGCCTGCCAGGCTGCCCCCCGTTGGGGCCCGTCACTAGCTTAGAGGGCCCAAGATGGGTCCCTGGGCAGCTGTGTGGTTCCCTCCTTGTGTTTCGTGCTTGGTCTTCTGCATGTATCTGTGTGTTCATATGTGTTCATATGTTCATGGGTACACATGTGTATGCAGGTGTACTATACATGTGTCTGCATGGAGCCAGAGATTGATGTCAGGTCTTCCTCAGCACTCAACACCTTGTTATTTCTAGAGACGGGATCGTGCACTGAACACAGGGCACAACGATTAGTCTAGACTAGCTAGCCTACAAGCCCCAGGGTGCCCCCCCCCCGTCTTAGCCTCAGTCCCAGTGCTGGGTTTACAGGAGCATGCCAACACGCCTAGCATTTGACATGGTTCTGGAGATCGAACTCAGGGCCTTACGCTGCAGTGGCAAACACCTGACCCACTGAGCCACCTCTGTTTTCTAATGTTCTTTTTGCTTTGCAAGGTCCTGGAACATCACCTGTGAGCTGTTCCCAGTGAGACAGGACTCCTGGGCCTGCGACCTGATTCTTGGATCCCCAGATGTGAGTAGCCAGGCCAGGGAGACTGTGGGGAGTCCTCGTAGCTGCAGCCAGAGATCTCAGGGATGGCTTGGGCCCCTTACATGCCTGAGCCCTGGGGCCGAGACGGCGAGGCGGGAGGCAGGGTGACGGGCTTGCTCCCTTCCTGGATCTGTTTGGACTGTTTGTCCCACAACCTCTCTGTGTGCTTGTGAGTCCTGAATTCTGGATTCTCTACCAAACAGCGACAGTGTCCCAGTGTCAATGGCAAATGTACTGAGGCATGCCGGGAGTGGGGGTGGAAGGAGAGCACAGTGCCTGAGGTTGGTGTCCCAGCCCTAGACCATGCACCACTTCACTGCCTCAATTTCCCTAACCATAAAATGGGTACAAGAGTGGAATCTCACTTGGGAGATGAAGCACATTAGCAAGGGTGCTAACGAAGTAGGTACGGGTGCTGCCACCAGTAGACTCTCACCATGCCGTGGGAGAAGCCAGCATCACCCTTACCGATGAAGAATCAAAGGGTCAGAGAGGTGTGATCCCTACCCAAGGTCACCCAGTCACAAGCAACTGAGCTGAGGTTGACCCCAGGCCCATGGGTCTCTGGTGGGCTTTTCCAAGTTGCTCCAGGAAAGCCCCCCCCCCGGCCCCGGCACATCCGTGTGGATGTGTGGCCCAGCCATCTTGGCAAACTGAGTGGGTGGCTGGCCCCAGCAAGCCCAAGCTGAATTTCTGCAGGTTTTTACACACACTCTTCAGGGTCATGGAGGGCTTGGGAAGAGGGAGGTCACACAGTCTCTGGAATCATGGCTATAACTCACCCTTGGAGCTCAGCAGGGGCCTGGTTTCCATCCTGGTACCATTTTCTAGCTGTGTGATCTTAGGTGAGTCCCCAAGCCTCTCTGTGCTTCAGTCTTCTTGTCACCTGATGGGAATAGTGACCGTGTCCACATCTCAGAGGGCGGTGAGAAAATTAAATAAGGTAATTCATGCGAAGGGTCCAGAACAGTACCTGGCAGAGAGCAAGTGCTCCCCAGAATCCAGCAGTGGAACCCCTTTGGGACAGTAACTGGAATAATAGTCCATCATACTGCCATGATGCGGGCAAGCCTGGCCTCACGGGTGCTGTAAGAAGTGAGATCGGCATCCTCGGGTGCAAAGAGAGGAAGTGTGTCCTGACTGGCCAGTTGGGGAGCCCTGGCAGTCAAGGTCTGTGTAGGCTGGAGAAGCCTAGATGCCAAACAGCCACTCCAGGCCTGAGCACACGCCCCATTGTGGCCTGGCCCCGAGCTTCCTCCTGCAGCTTGTGGGCAGCTGCCCACTTAGGAGGCTCACTCCGAACACTGTGTCCTCCGTGCTGTGGTCACTCAGAACACTGTGGTCCCCTGCCCTCAGTGCTGTGGTCACTCAACGAGGCTGGGGATGTGATGGCCTCATGTGAACCCGGCTCCTTACTAACCAGCTGAGCAGTGTGGGACCAGTCCCAAACCTCAGGGCTCTCAGAGCAGGGTAGGGAGGGACTGCTGTGAACAGCAGAGAGATAGGAGAAATGACTGCTCAGAAATGACTATTCAGGACAAGCCCAGTACCTGGCCATTTCCCTCCAGAGAAACCAAGAGGTGGCTCTATCAAGTGTCAAGTGCACCTTTCACGGGAAACTCCCTTCTTCCTCTGGAAGCCTACTTCACGTTAGGTCAGGGGTGGTCCAAATTCAGCTGTTGACTGTGCTTTTAAGTAAAGTTTTATTGGAATGTGGCCCTGCTGTTTGCTCACATCTTCTCTGTGGCTTCTTCAAAGAATGATGGCAGACAGAGTTGAGCTGTACAGAGACCATGTGCTCTGTGCCACATGCCGAAAACGTTTGCAGCCTGGCCGATTGTAGACAACGTTTGCTACCTCCTGCTTTAGATGGCCTGGCACATGGCGGGGTGTGTCCTCTCCTTGTCATGTCCACTGATCTGCCTCCTGTCCTGCGACCGCTGGCAGCTACCCGCGTGCCCTTCCTCTCTTGCAGTCTCAGAAGCTGACCTCGGTTGACGTGGTTAACATCAGCGTGGTGTGCTGGGAAGGGGAGCGTTGGCGCCTGGTGAACAGCTTGGGCTTCCAGCCCTTCGAATACCGTGAGTGAGGAGAGCCAGGGCGGGCGGGGTCCTGTCAGTCTCTGAACCCATGCTGTGCTGGTCCCCCTGCCTCGAAGGCTCTTCCCACCCGGGAGATGCCACCTATGGCTCAGTGAAGACTCACCACATCCAGGAGGGCATCTCACAATCCCTACCCCTTCCTACCTCCTCTGATAGAGTATAGGTCATCTGTTGTCACTGTGGGTGGCTCTGTCTCCTTCACTGGGCTGGGAGGTCTCCAGGGATAGAGTCTGCCACCTCAGGGGCTTCTCTTCAAGGCTTCCTTACCAGGCTTGATCAGAGCAGTGCTCTGGGGAGGTTTGTTGAAAGACTGTGTGTGTCCCTTGATATTGGGAGCCACATCTAGGGAAGAGGTGGACTGGAGGGTGGGATTTAGGCAGCACTGAACATGTCTGAGCCCGAGTTTACTTCTCTCCAAAATGTGGATATCGGAGTCCTCATGGTTAGATGGAGTATGAGCTGAGCCTCAGAAACTACTTAATAAGTCAGTACTCAGTAAAGGCCTCAGAGTTACAGAAACGTAGTGTAATGTAGCTCATAAAATGGTATAATTAGGCTGGAGAGGTGGCTCGGCGGGTAAGAGCACTGCCCATGCAGGCACGAGGGCCCGAGACTGCCCGAGTTTGACTCACATCACTCACCTTGTAACTCCAGTCCTATGGGGGAATGGAGACTGGAGAGCTGGAAAGTGGCAGCTCTGGAGTCAGGAAGAGAATCCATGTCAAGGAAACATAAAGATGAGCGGCAGAGGGGGCATCTCTGCCCTCTGTGTGTGCCTGGGCCACGCACTTCTGCACACTTGCATGCTCCACACACACGTACCATAACATACCACATACATAGCACACTGTGCACACTGTGCACTCAAAGCAATGAAAGAAATGTTACCGCCATCAAACTGAAAACACATGAGGGCTGGAGAGATTGGTCAGTAGTTAAAGGTACTCGCTAGCATATCATGATGGCCTGAGTTCGATTCCCCAGTACCCACGTAAAGCTAGATGCACAAAGTGGCACGTGCATCTGGAGTTTGTTTACAGTGGTAGGAGACCCTGGCATCATGCCCATTCTCTCGCTCTCTCTCTCTGTCTGCTTCTTTCTCTGTGTCTCTCTCAAATAAATAAAAATATTTTTAAATACATGAGGGCTGGAGATGTGGCTCAGAGATGGCACATTTGCCCAGCATGTGCCAGGGCTCTATCCCCAGTGCCAGAATAAAAAGCATGGTATTAATAATTAACAAAAATATTAATATATTGAATGAGTATATAAATATTAATTTATACATGAATGATATAGATTTATATGTAAACTTCTACTGTATATAATGTATGTATGTAATGTGAATATACATGCTTATATAATATACCATATAAATGTGCTTATTTGCATACTTATGTTTTATACTATATAAATGTATATGAATGAAAATAAAAACATAAATGATAACATAGGAATAAATAAAGAATACCAGCTATACTATAGAGCTCTCAGATCAGCTCAGTTCCCCAGAGCAAGCCTGAGCTATCAATTCACACAGCAGGGGGTAAATCAATAATGGATGGTCTCTCAGGCATCAAGCCTTCAACAGACACACAGTCATCGGGCATCCCCGGGCCAGGGCACAAAAGGAGGAGAGAACCAGATAGATACTGAGTCTATCAGGCCAGATCAAGTAGTAGCAAATTAGACAAAACCAGAGGGCGGGGGGAGGGGGAAGGTGTGACCAGGGAAGGCTACACCCTTTGAGCAGAGAACAGAGGGCCTGGAGTGATTGGCTAACGCCAAGGGGAGGATGGCCGGCGCAGAGGAGCTGGGGTTGGTACCATGGAGGGGCTTGTTGGTTGAGGCCTGGCTTGAATCATGTGTCTGTGCTTCTTAACCATTGATGCTTGATTACTGTCCCCTCCTGTCTCCCTGGTGCAGTTCGCCTGATGGCTCCCACGTCCCTAGAGGTCGTGCAGGTGGAGACGCACAACTGCAACATAAGCTGGCAGATCCACCTCGTCTCTCACTACATTGTCCAAGAATTGGAGTTTGAGGCCCGCACCAGGGCCCCTGGCAGCAGGTGGGAGGTGAGTGCGTCACCCATCCTCACCGCCCTGCCGTCTCTGCCTCGCCTGGGGCATGCTCACGGGCCGTCACTCCTCCATCGGATTGTGTGCCATCAGCCCCAGGGAGTTGGTGGGTGGCTGAGCCAACCCCGGTCCCACCGCCGCGCTTGGTGTTGCCCACGCAGCCCGTGTCCTTACAGCCCAGGGGCGGGGTGCAGATTCGTGACTGTGAGATGTAACAGCTGCCCACCTGTGACACGTGGGCATGCTCTCCGTGCAGCGTGCTCCCGCCGAGGGTCATGGGAGGTTGAGGCGGTTCGTCCGTGTGCTCGCTCCTGTGCTGCTGGATGGATCTCTGAGCATGTGCTGGGCACTGCGGGAGGAGTGTTATGGTGGGCATGGGTTTTGGGGGGTGGGGGAATCAGACTGGCCCACAGAGACTAAGGGACAGTGAGCAGAGCAGGAAGGGATGACATATTGGAGTGACCAGGTGGGGTTTCTGGCCGCCCTGGGGCCGCTGCGCAAGGGTCTCCCAGGGGCGTCCAGGCAACTGTGGAGCAGGGTCTTGAGCAGACGTGAGTGCGACGGGAAGAAACACCCAGGAGACAGCTTCAGAGGATAGCTCGTTTATTTGTCAGGGGAATGGGTTAATAAGCATTTGCGAAAGAACGTGAAGAGGTATGGGTAGGTACAGGTCATAAGGGGATTGGTTAGTTCGAAGGTCCTGCTGGTGCCTAATTAGCATGTCATGACGTCATGCGTGAGCGGGAAAGGGTCACAAGGTCTAAGTAGTGTGGGGGGGTACAGGTCGCAGGGGGATTGGCTGTGCGAAGGCTGCTGGCTGATACCTCATTGACATATAGGGACTTGCCGGGCAGGCAGCAAGAGGTCACAAGGCTCTGGGGAAAGCGAAACCTAAGTTTTATCACGACATCTAGGTGTCCTGGGCTGGGGGAGGGAGCAGCTTCACTCCTGCCGGCACGGTTATGGGGTCCAGGCTCGCTGCATCCTTGGAGAGGGAGTGGTCCCACTCCTGCCCGCCTCAGACCCAAAGTTGTCAGGGTCTAGGCCAGCTGTGACCTCCTGTGTCCTGGGGCCTGTAGCCATGCCTGGGCAGCTCAGGCCCACTTTAACCCTCAGTGACCCGGGGCCCTTACCTCTGCCCGACAACCAGGCTACTTCACACCCAGGGCAGCTGAAGAGACAGGAAGTGGCTGAGTTCTCAGGACAGGAAGGAGGGAGAGGCATGCCAAGGTGGGGGTCGGGGCTATGCACACCTCCCTCTCTCTAGCCTCGTGGACACTACCCTTCAGTAGAGTGGGTCCAGAATGGTCCTTCTGGTAGAACCTGGGGACTGGCAGATGGGTTAGCTGGTGGGGGACAGAGAGGAGAGGGGCGTAAGGGTAAGCCTGGAATCTGGGATTCCAAAGCAGCCTTTGGGAAGGTTGGTGAAGGCGCTGCTTGCTTGGCCTCTTGACCCAGCCATGAGAGGTGAGGCGGGCAGTGAAAACTGCTAGATTTGGGGGTCGGATTCTAGAGGCTCCAAGACAAATACTTCTTTGGGGTTTAAGATATTATTGTAAATGGGTGAGAGGGAGGAAGAAGGAAAGAAAAAGAGGGAGAGAGAAAGAGAGAGAGAGATGAGAGGGAGAGTGGGTGGGAGGGAGTCCAAGCATCAGGGAACAGGAGAGTCTCTAGAGAGAGAGAAAAGGCCCGAGGGAGTCTCATGGGAGGGGGAGAGAAACTGCCCTGCAAGAGAGGGGCCTTGGTGATGCGCTGAGGGGTCGGGGGAAGGTGGCATTTGCTCTTGTTTCAGCCTAGAGGTATCCTCAGTGCCAGAAGCCCAGACCTAATCATGGCAGGGTGGAAGCGGGGAGGGCTCTGGGACTCTCCCAGCAACCTCTCTCTGAGTCACTGCCTTCTCTGTCAGGACGCCCCCCTGCTGAGCCTCCGGCAGAGGCAGCAGTGGATATACCTGGAGGTGCTCACCCCGGACACCCCGTATGAGTTCCAGGTGCGGGTCAGGGCCCAGCGAGGCAGCCACAGGGCCTGGAGCCCCTGGAGCCAGCCCCTGGCCTTTCGGACAAAGCCAGCAGGTATGGTGGGCAGCGGGTAAGGGGCCCAGTGGCTCTGGGAGCTGCTGGCATGGAGTCAGGGCCTACATCAGCTAACTGCATCTTCTGTCGGCCCATTTACCAGGTGGAGACAGGGTTTAGCAGGCGGGAGGGACTGGCCATGGCCAGTGTGAGTGGGTTGGGGAAATAGCAGGCTCTGTCCTGTTCCCCACTTGGAAACCCTAGACTCCTAGCTCTGGCATGGGCCCAACACCACTTCCTCCCCAACCTCACCTGCAGGACAGGGGCCGTGAGGAGAGGCAGTTCTGCTGGGACCAAGATAGGCACAGCCCCTCGGCCTGGGCACCCCGGGTCTACTGCACCAAGTTCAACTGACACGGAGGCTCTGGGTGTAGTTTTCAGAAGAAGCCAGCTGGAGAAGGGGCTGCAGTTGCTGAGGTTAAGGTTGTCCAACATGGCCACAGGCTCTATCTGGAACTCAGCTGCCCTGGGGATGTCACAACTCCCATTTAGGTCACATGTGTCAGTTACTTCTTGTTGCTAGAATCAAATACCCACCAGAAGCAGCTCAAGGAAGGAGAGGGGTCATTTTTGGCTTATAATAGTTTCAAGGGGAGTCCATCATGGCAGGAGCCAGAGTCACATTGTTATAGCTGCAGGGCTGAAGTGTGTTACAGGAAACTGAGGCACCCAAAACTGGCACCAGAGGCTGAGTGGACAATCAGGATATGTATTTTCATGCCAGTGTGGGCCCAGGGAAACCTCTTCCCAAGCCCGGACCCTGATCTTGGTGGTTCAGAGCTTACATACCTTCTCTTGGACTAGTCTTATTATTGTTAGGTCTCAGAGCCCAGAGCCCTGGCCTAGTACCAGAGTCCTTGAATATGAGATAGGCAAGTTTTACAGAAATTGGAAAGTGGTTAGTTAGCACACAGACACCTGCACAAGATTTACAGCACAGGATAGCAGCAGTAGTACAGATAATGGCCTTGAAAACATAAAAGGATATAGCAGCACAAACTACTGTACAGTATAGGACATGACCATAACAAAAGACTGTACAGTACAGGACATGACTGATACAAAAGACTGTATGGTACAGGTCATGATCAATACAAAAGACTGTATAGTACAGGACATGATCAATACAAAAGACTGTACAGTACAGGTCATGATCAATACAAAAGACTGTACAGTACAGGTCATGATCAATACAAAAGACTGTACAGTACAGGACATGACCAATACAAAAGACTGTACAGTACAGGACATGACCAATACAAAAGACTGTGCGGTACAGGACATGACCAATACAAAAGACTGTACGGTACAGGTCATGATCAATACAAAAGACTGTACGGTACAGGACATGACGAATACAAAAGACTGTACGGTACAGGACATGACCAATACAAAAGACTGTACAGTACAGGACATGATCAATACAAAAGACTGTACAGTACAGGACATGACCAATACAAAAGACTGTACAGTACAGGTCATGATCAATACAAAAGACTGTACAGTACAGGACATGACCAATACAAAAGACTGTACAGTACAGGTCATGATCAATACAAAAGACTGTACAGTACAGGACATGACCAATACAAAAGACTGCATGGTACAGGACATGATCAATACAAAAGACTGTACAGTACAGGTCATGATCAATACAAAAGACTGTACGTACAGGACATGATCAATACAAAAGACTGTACAGTACAGGACATGACCAATACAAAAGACTGTACAGTACAGGACATGATCAATACAAAAGACTGTACATGGTACAGGACATGATCAATACAAAAGACTGCATGGTACAGGACATGATCAATACAAAAGACTGTACAGTACAGGTCATGATCAATACAAAAGACTGTACAGTACAGGACATGATCAATACAGAAGACTGTACGGTACAGGTCATTACCAATACAAACGACTGTACAGTACAGGACACGACCGATACAAACGACTGTACAGTACAGGACATGACCGATACAAAAGACTGTACAGTACAGGTCATGATCAATACAAAAGACTGTACAGTACAGGTCATGACCAATACAAAAGACTGTACAGTACAGGACATGACCAATACAAAAGACTGTACAGTACAGGACATGACCAATACAAAAGACTGTACGGTACAGGACATGACCAATACAAAAGACTGTACAGGACAGGACATGACCAATACAAAAGACTGTACAGTACAGGACATGACAATACAAAAGACTGTACAGTACAGGACATGACCAATACAAAAGACTGTACAGGACAGGACATGACCAATACAAAAGACTGTACGGTACAGGACATGACCAATACAAAAGACTGTACGGTACAGGTCATGATCAATACAAAAGACTGTACGGTACAGGACATGATCAATACAAAAGACTGTACGGTACAGGACATGACCAATACAAAAGACTGTACAGTACAGGACATGATCAATACAAAAGACTGTACAGTACAGGACATGATCAATACAAAAGACTGCATGGTACAGGACATGATCAATACAAAAGACTGTACAGTACAGGACATGACCAATACAAAAGACTGTACAGTACAGGTCATGATCAATACAAAAGACTGTACAGTACAGGACATGACCGATACAAAAGACTGTACGGTACAGGACATGACCAATACAAAAGACTGTACAGGTACAGGACATGATCAATACAAAAGACTGTACGGTACAGGACATGACAATACAAAAGACTGTACGGTACAGGACATGACGAATACAAAAGACTGTACGGTACAGGACATGACCAATACAAAAGACTGCACGGTACAGGACATGACGAATACAAAAGACTGTACAGTACAGATCATGACCAATACAAAAGACTGTACAGTACAGGACATGATCAATACAAAAGACTGTACAGTACAGGTCATGACCAATACAAAAGACTGTACAGTACAGGACATGACCAATACAAAAGACTGTACAGTACAGGACATGACCAATACAAAAGACTGTACGGTACAGGACATGACGAATACAAAAGACTGTACGGTACAGGACATGACTGATACAAAAGACTGTACAGTACAGGACATGACGAATACAAAAGACTGTACGGTACAGGACATGATCAATACAAAAGACTGTACGGTACAGGACATGATCAATACAAAAGACTGTACGGTACAGGACATGACCAATACAAAAGACTGTACGGTACAGGACATGACCAATACAAAAGACTGTACAGTACAGGACATGATCAATACAAAAGACTGTACAGTACAGGACATGACCAATACAAAAGACTGTACAGTACAGGTCATGATCAATACAAAAGACTGTACAGTACAGGACATGATCAATACAGAAGACTGTACGGTACAGGTCATTACCAATACAAACGACTGTACAGTACAGGACACGACCGATACAAACGACTGTACGGTACAGGACATGACCAATACAAAAGACTGTACAGTACAGGACATGATCAATACAAAAGACTGTACGGTACAGGACATGACGAATACAAAAGACTGTACGGTACAGGACATGACCAATACAAAAGACTGCACGGTACAGGACATGACGAATACAAAAGACTGTACAGTACAGATCATGACCAATACAAAAGACTGTACAGTACAGGACATGATCAATACAAAAGACTGTACAGTACAGGTCATGATCAATACAAAAGACTGTACAGTAGAGGTCATGACCAATACAAAAGACTGTACAGTAGAGGTCATGACCAATACAAAAGACTGTACAGTACAGGACATGATCAATACAAAACACTGTACAATACAGGTCAGGACCAATACAAAAGACTGTATAGTACAGGACATGATCAATACAAAAGACCATATAGTACAGGTCATGACCAATACAAAAGACTGTACAGTACAGGTCATGACCAATACAAAAGACTGTACAGTACAGGTCATGACCAATACAAAAGACTGTACAGTACAGGACACGACCAATACAAAAGACTATACTGTACAGGTCATGACCAATACAAAAGACTGTACGGTACAGGTCATGACCAATACAAAAGACTGTACAGTACAGGACACGACGAATACAAAAGACTATATGGTACAGGACATGATCAATACAAAAGACTGTACGGTATAGGTAACGACCAATATAAAAGACTGTACAGTACAGGACATGGCCAATACAAATTCTATATAGTGCAGGACATAACTTGGGGTCAGGGCCTTCTAAATCTTCTCATTCGATTTCCATCTCAGGAGAGGAATGAGTGCTAAATCCTTAGCTAGCTTCCCCTTTTACACAGTGCAGAACCCAGCCCATGGGCTGGTGTCACCCAGTTAGAGAGGGTCTTCCCACCTCAATTAATCTAACCTAGAAAATCCCTCAGAGACATGCATGACCACAGATTTGTTTCCATGGTGATTCTAAATCCCATCAAATTGACAACCAGAGATTAACCATCACACCATGTCTGGTTTCCTCAAGAGGAAGTGTTTGAGCAGGACCTAAGAAATCCCCAGACCCAGCAAAGGCAAGTCCAGTAAGACACTGGTACCCAGTAGGGCATTGCCCCAGGGGAACTGTGGCTTTGTACCCTGCTGATTAAACATGTCTCTCACCTTCTCCTATTTCTCCCATCCTCTGCAGACGCCAAAGAGGTTCTAACCCTGCCGTGGCTCTACCAGCTCCTCCTCGGTCTTGCTTGTGTTTTTGGCTTCTTGGTCAGTGTCCACATCGTGGCAAACTGTGGGTGCCTTGGGCCATGGTAAGGAAATTCCCTGCCCTTCTCTTCCCACTCATCTCTCTCTCTCTCTCTCTCTCTCTCTCTCTCTCTCTCTATCTATCTATCTCTATCTCTATCGCTATCTCTTACACACACACACACACACACACACACACACACACACACACACACCTTGCCGGATTGGGCTGTACCTTTGAGCCCCTGCTCCCACACACCCTTCTCTCCCTCTGCCCCCTACCCAATAGCTAGCCTGTCGCTGTGACCCCCCCCCCAAAAAAAAATGGAAGTTGATGAGGCAAAGAAAGAACTATGGAGCCGACTGGAGCTCTGTTCTCAGGACTTGGGTTCATGTCAGCAGGCCAAGGGAGTCCTCCTGAGTCTGCCCAAGTCTTCCACTGAAGGAACCTCAGCTGGGGTCACAACAGCCAACCCCGTGCATGCAGCGCAGCTCTGTGGTGGAGCTCAGTCATGTGCAGAGGCCTCGGGTAGGAAGAGGAGAGGGACTTCCAGGAATAGAGTGTAAGGAGCATGGTGTATCTGGAGACCAGCATGGGGCAGGAGAGAAAGCTGACCTTGAACCTGAATGCACAGATAGCAGCCAGGCTTGTCAGGGCCTTCAAGGCCACCGGGAGGATGTGGGGCTGCTTGCTTGGCAGCACGGGAGGGTTTCCCCAGCAGTGGGATGGGATGAGCTTTGCTGTCTGTGCTTCCAGCTGTGGTGTGGAAGGTGGCCTGGTGGGGAGCAGAGCGGCAAGGTGATATCCTGCGCAAGGGGACCCCCCTGCTCCCTGGGGAGAGCCCTGTTCCTCCCAAGAGGAGAGAGAACGCTTTATAGTTCGCAGTGTGTCCATGACTTTCCAAGGTGCTGGGAAGGCACAGTTTAGAGCTTCCGTGCCCTCCTAACTGAGGCCAGAATGGACCAAAGAGGTCAGCTGAGCTGCCTGACGTCACACAGCAAATTAGCACCCTCTTAACCCCCATATGAGTACTTCTCTGCCAGTCTCCCTAGCTCCATGCCTACTTTCTAGGGAGACCAGCTCTCTGCCATGTCCTGATTTCCGGGCCTGGGAAGGGTTCCCTCTCCCGTCAACCAAGGAGCGGGCTCAGTGCCCTCACTGTCATTTTCTGTGCCCTCCAATCCATTTATAACCGAGCCACACGCTTCTCCGACACTCCCTTCGTACCCATAATGCACCAGCCCTTGAGCGCTTCCACTGGCCTTTTGAAACCTTTATGCAAATTGATGCAAATCAGAAAGGGGTGCCCTGTTCTCCAGAGGGAAGCATGGGGCCCTGGGCACTGAGCTGGCAAGTAGAACGTGAGCTGAGCATGGTCCTGCTCATTGGCCCTGTGCAGCCGTATGCCCGTGAGCAGTCTTATCAGTCACCTTCTCCTTGCTGGCACAAAATACCTGACAAAAATCAATTTAAGGGAGGAAGGGATTCTTTCAGCTTATGGTTCCAGAGGGTAGACCATCATGACAGGGACAGCATAGCAGGGGCCAGAAGCTGGAGTCACATCATCACATCAGCAGGGAGGAAGGAGAGAGGGAGAGAAAGAGAGAGAGAGAGGAGTGCTCGGCTCACTTTCACCTTTTAAAAATATTTATTTTACTTATTTAAGAGAAAGAGGCAGGGCTGGTGAAATGGCTTAGCGGTTAAGGTGTTTGCCTGTGAAGCCTAAGAACCCTGGTTCAATTCCCCAGGACCCATGTAAACCAGATGCACAAGGAGGCACATGCATCTAGAGTTCATTTGCAGTGGCTAAAGGCCCTGGCATGCCCATTCTCTCTTTCTCTCTATCTGCCTCTCTCTCTTCCTCAAATAAATAAACAAATAAAATATTTTTTTAAAAAGAGAAAGAGGCAGAGAGAGAGAGAGAGAGAAAGAGAAAAATGCTCAGCTTGCTTTCTCCTTTTTTAAAAACAATATTTATTAATTATTAAATATTTATTTATTTATTTTAGAGTAAAAGGGAGAGAGAGAGGATGGGTGCACCAGGACCTCCAGCCACTGTAGACAAACTCCAGATGCATGCGCTACCTTGTGCATCTGGCTTATGTTGGTACTGGAGAATGAAACCCAGGTCTTTAAACTTCACAGGCCTTAACCACGAAGCCATCTCCCCAGGGGCCCAGCCCATTGAATGATGCCACCCACAGTTTAGTGTATGTGTGTGTGGGGGGGTCCTCTCACTTCAACTAACCTAATCTAGAGAATCCCTCACAAATGTGACCAGAGATTGGTTTCCGTGGTGATCCTGAATCCTGTCAAGTGGACAGCCAGAGATTGACCACCACACCAATGACTACCACCCTCTCTGGCCTGTGTGGTCTCTCTCCTACCCTGGATCCTTCCCTTGAACCAGCCTCTCTTCTGTGTCTACAAAATGAGTTCTCCCATTGCACACTTGGTTTGGGTCTGCCTCCTCCTCAGAGTGTTGGCTCCTGGAGAGCAGAGGCCTTAGCTGCAGTTCATTCTTGTGTCCCTAGTACCCATCTCACCTCAGTACCTGCCCTCCCTTAGGGAGTTCTGCCGTTATTACTGAGTAAGGCAATGGACATGGGTCAGCCTCGCCCTGCCTTCAGGCTGTGGAGCTGATGGCAGGACACCGGGTCCCTTGGTGTCACCCTTTACCCCCTCCCCTTCTCCTCTGACCAGGCTAAAGATGGCTCTCAAGTACCACATCCCAGACCCTGCCAAGTTCTTCTCCCGGCTTAACTCCCAGCATGGAGGAGACCTCCAGGTAGGAGCAAAACAGGGTGAAAGACAGAGGGGCGGGATGGACAATGGGGTGGGAAGGTGGCCCAGCCACAGTATACAAGGGGGCTTCCTGGTGGGGGTCCTAGATGACTGCTAGCGGAAGAGGAGGAGGAAGAAGAGAAAGGAAAAGAAAAGGAAGAAGATGAGGAGGAAGGGGATGAGAGGAAAAGCAGAAGAGGAGGGAGGCGTGGAAGAAGAGGATGGAGAGAGGAAGAAGGGGAGGAAGAGGAGCTGAGGACGCACAGGCGGGGTGGGAAGGAAGGCCGGGTGCCCGCTCACCCTTCTGTGTTCTCCGGCAGAAGTGGCTCTCCTCCCCCTTCCCCTCGTCCTCCTTCCACCCTGCTGACCCTGCGCCCGAGATCTCGCCGCTGGAGGTGCTGGACCACGACACCAAGGCCGACGCAGCTGCTCCTGTTGCAGCAGGACAAGGCGCCCTTGCCCTCGCCCTCACCCTCGCCCAGTGGCCAGTCTCAGACCAGCTGTTTCACTAACCAGGGGTACTTTTTCTTCCACCTCCCCGATGCCCTGGAGATCGAGGCCTGCCAGGTGTACTTCACCTATGACCCCTGTGCCGAGGAGGGCACGGAGGAGAGCGGGGCTGGGCTACCTGCAGGCTCTCCCCTCCCACCCCTCCTGCCCCTGGCTGGGGAGAACGACGCCTACTGCACCTTCCCGCCTGGAGATGACCTACTGCACTTCTCTCCCGGCCTCCTCAGCAGCCCAAGTAGCCCCCAAGCTGCCCTGGGAGGTGATGTGGCATCAGAAGGGAGGCTGGCCTTTTCGCTGCAGGAGGACCCTGCAGCCCCCGCAGACCCTGACCTGGTGGCCTTGAGGCGCCCCCTGGAGCTGGCTCTGGGAGATGCTGGGGAGGAAGTTCCTGCAGAGGGCACTGGGGAAGAAGCTGGGATCCCTGAGGCCAGCCCTTGCCAGCAAGGCCAGGACAGAGCGCCCACCTGGGGCCTGGACCTGAACACGGATGCCTACCTGTCCCTCCAAGAACTCCAGGCTCAGGACCCTGCCCACCTGCTACAGACAGAGGTGGGAGGCAGCGACTGCCTGTGATGACAACCAGGCCTGAGGCCGGACCGTTTGTCAGCACCCTCCTTGAGGACTGTCCACTGCTGAGGAGCTGCCTGGTCATCCCCACTTGCAGGTCCTCCCACCCAGCCAGCCCTCCACACCCAGTGCTCCTCTTCTGAACCCCACTTGCTGCTACTCCCTGGTCTGGGTCTAGCTGGGACCTGGAGTGGGGCAGAGGAGGTCGGCCCCGCCTCCCTACTTTAGCCATGGAGTCCTTGCTTCCTGCCCCGGTCTTGCCCCCTCTCATCCACTGTCACAGGGCAGCCACGGCATGTGCTGCAAATACAGACTTGGCCACGCTCCTTCCCTGCCCAGAATCTGCCCATGGCTCCCTAGGCCCCTTGGTGCCATTCTCTGCCCCAGCACTTGCTTCTCAAGCCTCGTGGAGTGCTGCCTTCTGGGTATGACGTAGCCACTCGCATCTTAATCTGACTGGCTGTGGTGACCTCACCCCACCAGACCCCAATAAGATCAGGCCTGCTGACATTCCCTCATGGAAACAAAAGAAGTTGGGAAGGGTCATTAGACCCTCACCCGAGATCCCAGCCACTTGCTCCTGCCCTCTGCTCCTAGCTGTGTATAATTCTGCTCCAGCTGCTCTTACTCTCAGAAGGTGCTAGAATATATTGAGGGTGGAAAGTTAACTCAAGGTGAGGAGTGTGTGGGTGGGGGGGGAGGGGAACTCCATCTATGCAGCTATGAGGAGGTCGGCGCCCATGTTGGGGTGAGGCTTTTCGGTAATGTACGTATTTTTGGTCGCCCACCCTCCTCCTGTAAATAAGCCAGTAAACCCGTCAGTTCACCAAGCTGGATTTGGGTGAAATCGGCACTTTGGTCTGTGGTTGGTGCCTCACCTGGGGTGAAGAGATGTTTGTTCATCTCCACAGGCAAAACTCATGCAGCGAGCATTGGTTCAGGACCCTCTCTTGTGGAAAGAGCCACGTCGTGTCCCCACGCCTCTGTGCACACTGTTCCCTCTCTCTGTCCCTCACACAGGTGACAGATCTCCTTGGTGGTCTCTTGCTAGTGCTGCCACCCCCAGGGAAACAGGGAAAAACACTGCGTCCTTGATGAGCCCAAACTCTCCAATTCAATGCTGAAAAGAGGAACTGTCACCACAGGGTGTTGGGGACAGGTCCTGTCCAGGGCTGTCTCCTGAATGCAGAACACCCACCTTGAATATGGCTGTGAATCCCCACTGAGTGGTTTTTCTGAATCCTCCCATGTCAGGCTCACAGCAGACTTAGGACGTCCCCTGGACTTTACTCTGTGACCTAGCTGCCCAGACAGCAGTCCAGTCCAGTCCTTAGCGCCGGTCCCCGTGGTGCCGGGGACGCCATGTTGGGGTGTTGCCACCCCAGCCAGCCGAGAGTCCTACCCTGTAGCCCCGGAAGGCCAGCTTTTCTGGCATAGGGCTGCGTTGTCTGTCTACGGCACTTGGCACGGCACCCAGTGCCCACCATGCTCTCGGGATGAACTGCTAACTTGGCACCACCCTGGCCTTGTGTGATTAGCAGCTTCAGAGGTGGCTGGACGCGGACGTTCAGTGCAATTGCAGAGGCTGGACCTGACCCAGCCAATCAGATTCTCCTTCAGTCTCAGGGAAGGAGGGAGGTCCTGGGGGCAGGTGACTGGGAACCCGGGCCCCGGGGACAACCAGAGGGACTGAGGCAGGGCAGGGAGCTGCCCCTGGGCTCCACTGACCAGGGATCCGAACTCATTTCCTTATATGTGAAACCAACACCCCCTAAGCTGATGTGAGTCTGCCCTGTTTACCATGGGAGGGGCTATAATGATCTGTACATCTCCCCTCTTGCTGCGGGATGCTCTGTCCTGGGCCAAGGGCTCCTCAGTCCCCGCCTGTAGTTCAGACCTGAGATCCTCATCCACACTCTTGCCTGAGTGTCCTGGGGAAAATAGCAAGCCTCTCTGAGTTCACTTACCTTATCCCCCACCTGGAAATTACACTTGTCTCCACTGTTAACCCTTACCTCCACTGAGATGGGGAGGGTTCTGTGTGTTTAATCTTGGCTATTCGCCTCTGTCTTTTATAATGATATCAGTGTACCATCTCTGTAGTTACTTCTTTAAACCATTTCAGTTTGTTGTTTAAACACATCCATTTAAAATTATTTTTCATAAGCCGGACTTGGTGGTTTATGCCTTTAATCCCAGCACTCTGGGAGGCAGAGGTAGGAGGATCGCTGTGAGTTCGAGGCCACCCTGAGACTACATAGTGAATTCCAGGTCAGCCTGGGCTAGAGTGAGACCCTACCTTGAAACAAACAAACAAACAAACAAAATTATTTTTCATAGTTCTCTGTAAATGGAAAGCCCGATTTTACTATTAACAAAAGGTAATTTGGGGCTGGGGAGATGGCTCAGAGGTTAAAGGCACTTGCTTGTAAAGCCTGCCAATGCCAGTTCCAGTCCCACCTATGACAATGGGAGGTGGGGCCGGGAGAATCCAAAGCTCATGGGCCAGCTAGACTGGTGTTCACTGGCCTTGGCAAAAGACCCCCATCTCAAAGAACGTGGAAGAAGAGTACAGATACCTTGCAGCTATCCTCTGACCTCCGCATGAGCACCGTGGCATGCACACTCCTGTACACATGCGTGAACATGCACACGCGTGCGTACACACACACAAATAAATAAATAATACAATCATTATTTTTTTTCTGAGCTAAGGTCTCACTCTAGCCCAGGCTGACCTGGAATTCACTATGTAGTCTCAGGGTGGCCTCGAACTCAAGGTGATCCTCCGATCTCTGCCTCCCAAGTGCTGGAATTAGTGGTGTGCAACACCACACGCAACTAAATACAATTTTTAAAAGTAAGTACAATGAAAGAAAATGATGCTTATATTAGGGCTGAGAGTGGAATTTAGTGGCAAAGCGCTTGGCTAGCGCACATCAGATCTGAGGTTCCAACCCCAGCACTGCAAATAAATAAATAAATGAATAAATAAATTAATTAAATAAATAAAACAAAATGATGTTTGATCCACTGACTATTGGACATTGGTCATGTCAGTGTGGACGGGTGACTAGTGAGCGAGGGAAGCTGTTGGCGACCAAGGAGAAACATCCTCTGAGAAGAAAGCAGGATTGAGGAAAGACCATCCATTATGTATTTATTTTCAAAAAACATTTTATTTTTATTTATTTGAGAGAGAGTCAGAGACAGAATTGGTGTGTCAGGGCCTCCAGCCACTGTAACAAACTCCACATGCATGTGCCACCTTGTGCATCTGGCTTACACGGGTCCTGGGGAATTGAACCTGGGTCCTTTCACTTTGCAGGCAAATGCCTTAACGGCTAAGCCATCTCTCCAGCCCAAGAACATCCTTTTCTTTTCTAGGAATCAGGTTGTTCTTTTCCATGTGCAGGCAGCATCAAATGTCTTGTGCATCCATACCTCACAGGTCCAGGCTTGGGAAGTGTTACACTTGCCTGCCCGTCTGTCTATCTGCCTATCTATCTATCTATCTATCTATCTATCTATCTATCTATCTATCTATCTATCTATCATCTATCATTGTGGTAGTTGGAATGTATGGCCCCATAGACTCAGGTGTTTTATTAAAATTGAATGTTCAGGCTGGAGGGATGGCTTAGCGGTTAAGGCTCTTGCCTGCAAAGCCAAAGGACCCAGGTTCAATTCCCCAGGACCCACGTTAGCCAGATGCACAAGAGGGCACATGTGTCTGGAGTTCGTTTGCAGTTGCTGGATGCCCCATTCTCTCTCTCTCTCTCTCTCCCCACCCTCCCTCTTTCTCTGTCAAATAAATAAATAAAAATAAAAAATTAAAGGCATGCACCACCACGCCGGGCTGAGACTTTAAAAAAAAAATTGAGTTTGCACCTGCCCCTAGCAGTCAGACTCCTGCTACAGGGGGCATGTCACTGGGGATGGATCTGAATTCCAACTCAAAGGTATGCAGAGAGGCCTTGAGCTCTGGCGGGTTTTGTGTTTGCTGGTGTTGCTACTTGCGGCTGGTTCCATTCATGCTTGCTGCTTTTTGGTATTTGCTGGCTGTTGGGTGGTGTCTCTGCTTGGCTTTAGGAATGGGAGCCAGGTGCTTCTGCCATTGATGGACCATTCCCTGGATCTGTAAGCTTTAAATAAACCCGTTCCTCCCATAAAACTGTGTTCGGTTGACTGTTTGTCCCAGCATCATCGAACCCTACGACAGTCATCCAGCTCCCAACTCTCCATCTGTATCAGCATCCTGAGAAACAACAAAACCAAACTGAAGCAGTCCCTAGATGGTAATCCCTCCTATTCCTCAAGCTGCCCTCATGGCAGACATTGCTAATCAATTGCACTCATGCATGGCAGGCATTGCTAATTGATCAAAACCTCCTATTCTGCAGAACTTAGATGCAACTTTAGGATCTGCAATACTGTGTGAGAGGAACCACCTCATTGATGAGAGCTGGCACCTGGTGACTGAGGTGCCATCTCTGGGCCACATCGCTTCTGAAACAGGTTCTTTTTACAAAAGGAGCCTCTTCACTGTCCCCGACTGATTCTCTAGGAAGAAGATGTGCAGCCAGGAGAGTTGAGAGGGTGATGAGCGGGAGAGCCTCAGGACCCAGCTGTCCCCACATTTCTGGTACGAGAACTAGATGAAGAAAGAGGGTCACCTAATGCCAGGTGGAGATGGAGAGGAGAGCCAGCAGCCACCGTGGATGTGTGTGACGACCAGTGGGGATTATTAACACAGAGACATCAGGAGAGGGGCCAGGAGGGAGCAGCTGGCAGGGGTAGGGAGGGAGGCCCAGGCGGACCTGGGTCAGATTGCAGGTGAGAGGCACCAGCTGGGGACAGGCACAGCTCTGGGTCCCCGAGACCCGCCAGGTGCAGCATGGGAAGCAGGAGGCAGCCAGGCCGATGGGGGTGGGGATGTGGGCAAAGGGTGCAGGGGTGGGAGGGCGTCCAGGTTCTCATGTACCCGTGTGGTTGGATTGATTTGTTTCTTTTCCTCTTTAATTCCCCACCTCTGATGGCCCCTACCTCCCACCTAAGCAACTTCCGAAATTCACAGCACCAAGGCAAATGACAGTGGAAGTTTAAGAAGAGTAATGAATGTCTGGTTTTCTAATTTCCCAGTTAACTGGAAAGGGAGACCCCAGAAAAGCAAAAGTAAAACAAACAAACAACAACAACAACAAAATTAAAAAACGAGACAGATTGAAACCAGAAGTGGCGTCTCACGCTTGTAATCCCAGCGGTGGGGATACTGAGCAGGAGGGTCTTAAGTTCCAGACCAGCCTGGGCTACGTGGTAAAGCCCTGTCTCAAATGACAAAACAAAGAAGCATGTTTAAAAGGAGGAAGGGAATGAGCGTTTGTGTTCCAGATCATTCAAGGCCCTTCCTCACCATCACCTTGCCTTGGAAATGAGGACCATGAGAGTCAGGGCTTAGCTTCCCATTTTGTAGGTGAGAAAATGAGGAAACCAAGGTTTCAGTGGTTAAGAAGTACAGCCAGGATGGTTTAAGGAACTTGCTTGCAAAGCCCAGTCGCCAAAGTTTGATTCCCCAGAACCCACATAAAGCCAGATGCACAAAATGGTGCATGCATCTGGAGTTTATGTGCAGTGGCAAGAGGCCCTGGTGCCCATACTCTCCTCCCCACCCAAATAAAATATTTTTTTAAAAAAAGTGCCAGCCGGGCATGGTGGCACACACCTTTAATCCCAGCACTTGGGAGGCAGAGGTAGGAGGATCGCTGTGAGTTCGAGGCCACCCTGAGACTACATAGTGAATTCCAGGTCACCCTGAGCTAGAGTGAGACCCTACCTCGAAAAAAAAAAAAAAAAAAAAAGAAAGAAAGAATAAGAAAGAATAAAAAATAAAGTGCAGCCAATAGTGGCTAGAGTCAGGGCTCAAACTCTAAACTCAGCGCTCAGAGACCCTGGCCCTTGTGCACATAAACCCACCCAGAGAGGTTCCACTGAATGCAGAGAACCAGAAAGTTCCATTCTTGGCCTCCTGGCAGGCAACTGTGAAACAGCAGACCAGCCGCTGGGCCCAAGACTACTGTGGGAGGAAGAAAAACTGTCCACGCATTGCTGCTGGGAGCTGAGCTCACAGGCCGCTGAGCAGCATGCCGCTGGTGGGTCAAGCAAGGTGGTCTTGCTCTGGCCTCCACCTCCCTCCTCACCACCTCAACCTCCTTCAGGTGCCCTTGCTGCTGCCCACAGGCTCTGGCATGGCACCCCGCAGGTCCCCCACACTGTCACGTCTCCCATGGTCCGCCCCTGGGGTCACACATGGGCTCACCATGCTCTGTTTTGCCTCTGGCGACACACCGCTGTTTTCAGCACAAGGGCAGATGCTCTGACGTCACTGTCCCTGACTTGGGCGCTGGGGGGGGGGGAGAGGAGGGGCTGGGGGTCTTCTTTCTGCTCTAGTGCCTCGGTTTCCCTTTGGTGAACTGAGCAGTCCGACTAGGTTGCCAATGCTCTCTTAGTCCTCGTAGCCTGTGGTTCCAGGTGCCACGTGTTTTACTTCCAGAAGCGGAGGGGGCACGGTTGGGACCACATGTGACTCGTTTGCCTTGAACTTGCTGATCCCTGTGGTTGAAAGCGTTACTCCTAAACAAGCCACACCCTGACTCCTACATGCCCCTGTCTTCTGAGCGGCCCCTCCTGAGCAGAAGGTATTCTCTCAAGGGTCTCCGCTCTAAGCATGTCATTACCTAACGGGCTCCAACCTTACAACAGTGCCAGACGGAGGTGCTGTCTCAGGCCGCTTTACGGATGAGGTTAGGGCTCAGAGTGGCTCAGTGTCTTGGCCCAGGTCACACAGCACACTGTTCCCATGGGCCCAGCTCTTCAAGGTTTCAAAGCGTGTACTGGGATGACATCTCCAACAATCTCGCAGAGACTGTCGGGCAGGCTGGCAGACACTGAGTCCTGTTTCTCAGCTGAGGACAGGAGGTCCCCAAGAGGGTGATGCCATGTCCCTAGCCACAGTGAGTTAACGGGGGGGGGGGGGGGAAGGGGTGTTGGTGAAGTTTGAGCTCAGTACCAGCCCGGCCCTTGTGACAGCCCCTGGGGACAGCCCCTGTGCTGACATTTTCCGACACCAGGGATGTGACGCACCCACTGTCCCACTGCAGGGGTGGAGGCCATGCGAAAGAGAGGCAGGAAGTTTGAAGCACTGGGCGCAGGATGCGGTGTTGGGGGGGGTGGCACCCGCGATTCCAGGAAGTCAGGACAGTGAGGGGAGTGAGCAAGTGGCAAACATGTCCCTTCCTCCCTGCTCCGTGCACCTGGCCTCATGCAGACACATGCAGGTGGGCACCTGGGCAGGAGTATTTGCAGAAACTTCTGTGTCCAGTTCAGGGAGGGACTGCAGGGGCCATAGTAGCTCTGGCAGCCACAGCCTGTTAGCATGAGGCTGCTGGGGAGGGAGCATGTTGGAGGGACCTTAGCAGGGGGCAAAGCCAGAGCTCAGAGATTTAGACACAATTGGTTGAGATGGCAGTGAGGGACACTCATCATCCATCCATCCATCCATCCATCCATCCACCCACTCATCAATCCTTCCTTCATTCCTCCCTTCCATCCACTCATCCATCCATCAATCCACCCATCCTCATCCATCCTTCCTTCCTTCCTTCCATCCACTCATCCATCCTTCCTTCCTTCCTTCCACCCACTCATCCATCCATCCTTCCTTTCTTCCTTCCTTTCATTCACCCACTCACTCGCTTACTCAACACCCATTTATGAAGGACGATGATGTCTAAGGCAGGTGCCTAGTGACCAAGCAGAAGTTCAGGGCCACTGTCAGTCCTTGCGGCCCTTGCAGCCCCATGGGGTGGGGTGGGGACAGTGGTTACAGCCCTCCATGGAGTCATAGCTCTGCCACCTGCCCGCTGTGACTTTGGGTGGATGCCAAGACTTTTCGTGGCTCAGTTTCCTCATGCTGGGGATGCCAGGACTGTCACAGGATGAAAGACTTAAGTGCTTGTGAAGTACTTAAAAGAGGAGATCTGGCGGCTGGTAGACTGACAGCTAGGACAGGGCTGTGAGCTGGTGGCCCAGGGACAGCAGGTATTGAAGCTGTCTTCTATTACTGTGTGAAGTGGGGGGCTGACTTGGGCTCTACCGTCTACTCCTTGCCCTCCCTAGGTTCTTGCTTCTTGCGTGTCCCCCACTTCTCAGGGCATGAAGGTTTGACATGTGGCCCCAATCCCTGACTATGGGATTCTAGGGGGTGTGACATCTGTTAAAGGTAAGGTACAGGGCCCTCCTCCTCTCAATTCGGCCATGTTGGCTGCTAGCAGCCTTGTTCAGGGCCAAAAGCATTGTGTTCCTTCTAAGTCGGTATCATTTGGCGCCTTGGAGCCATCTCCCCAGCCCCTCGGTCCTCTACTGTTACAAATAAGGACAGCAGTCACATTGGATTAGGGGTCATCTGATGTCTTTCTGCCCTTAACAGCCCTGCTTTGCTATGCCTCTTCCACGGGCCATGCGATGGTAGTCTGGGGAGGTGACGCATCTTGATAGGTCACCAACAAACATGGGACCATGTGTTTAGTCAGTCTGATTCTCAAACACGGGCTGGATCTTCATAACCTGAGTGTTGGGCATGCATGACAAGGCCCGTGTCTGTCCTACTGTTCCCCCCCCCCACTAGCCTCCAAGCCACACCAGCCAGGCCCACAAGCAGCTTCCTTGCCCCAGGGGACCAGCAGTAGAATGAAATGCAGACTTCCAGGAGCAGTGAGACCTTTCATGCCATCTGTGTGGCAATGTGTCACTGTTGTGGGGATGCTTCTCTCAGCAAACGTCAGCTCACATCAGATAAGAGAAACATGACAGAAACAAAGACGCGATTCCACACGAGCGTAGCTTGGTGAACCAGTGAGTTCATCTGGGGTTAAAGGAACACGGGTAACCACTGTGCTGAGGAAAATCTCCTCTTCTCTCTCTCTCTCTATGTCCGTGTGTGTGTGTGTGTGTGTGTGTGTGTGTGTGTAAAAGTTAACCATATGTTAACTTCTATATCCTCTGGAGAGGGGTGTTGTAGCAGACAGCTTCAGGTTCGCTGAGATGAACTTCCAGACCAGACACAGTTATGCAGGAAGGGATTTATTGAAGCTTACAGATCCAGGGGAAGTTCCATAATGGCAGAAGAAGCTGGCCTGCCATCACAGGCCCAAGCAGAGAGAGAGAAGCACAAGCCTAAAGGTCAAAAGCCACAGCACACTTCAGGAACTCCAGCCAGGAACTCCATATCTTTAGATTGAAATCTGAAACCCACCACCACACCTTAAGATCCACCCAGTGACATTGCCTCCAGCCAGGAGGCTGCAGATGCAAACTACAAACAATAAAGAACTGAATATATTGGGGGCCATCTATTCAAACCACCACAGGTGTGTTCTCATAAGACCCCCACTCCTCCATGGTGGACAGTTAACTGGCCCAATCTTGTATGAGTTTCCTTCTGGTAATCGCAGCTCCAGACAGTTCAAGAGAGCAACAGCCGTGTCATGCCCGGAGGACAGCATTGCACACCAGTCCCCTTTGCTGTGGTGACCAGAGTCTCCCTTGTCAGCAGAGGGAAGCTGAGCTGCTTCTCTTGGGGACGTGGGGCCCTTGCCCTCTTCACACACCTGGCTCAGTACTTGCTGGGGCCAGGTCCTCCCCCAGGCTAGGCAGGTCGATGGCTGGTGGCCACCGGGTACACAGAACGCGGGTTGTGCAAGGCCTCTCTTCAGACCCTGCGGCTGCCAGCCTGCCCGGGCCAGGGCCTGGGCCTCTTGGACTTCCACAGGATGAGATGGGCACAGGGGTGGGCTCAGGAGGTCTGTGACGCCACACACATGGTCTCCGTTCCTGTCCCTTGAGAAGGTTGCTGCGTAGGCCAGGAGACATGTAGGAAGAAGAATGACCTGGGCCTGGGACAAGTAACAGCTGAGAAGAATGGGTCCTCTCTCACAGGGTCGGGGTCAGGTCCATGGACCCTCAAGGGGCCGAGGAGCAGAAGGTGAGGAGAGCCACACCCCCTACTCCTAACCAGCTTCCCCGCCAATGCTGAGCTTTCACACGCCCTTCTCCTTGTTGGCCCAGGAGGGCTGGTGTCCTACACTTAACCAGACACAGCCCAGGGGGCCAGGGACTCACACAGCTTCCCTTCAGTGCCATCGGGGCCTTGCCTGGCCAGCCTTGCAGCTGGCATTGTAGAGCGGGTACGTGTTCACCCGCTCTCCACAAACCTTCACACCCCACAACCTCACTCTGTGCACCTCACACTGCACACACTCCACACACTCATGCCCCTCAACTCTACAACCTCACACTCCGAGCACCTCACACTCCGCAGACCTTACGTTCTGTGAACCTCACACTCTGCACACCGCGTACATCTTCTACTCCCGGAAGACACCCCACCCTCCACACAGCTCGTGCACCTCACACCCCACACACATTCCACATTCCGTGCGGGCCTCCCGGACCGATGCGTGCCTTGTTTCACAAGGGTATGCATTCCATCCTATGAGCACACATACATATTCACACGTGTTCCACACATCTCACTCCACACAACCCACTCCTCCGCACAGACATGTACTATATACATAGATTTTGTACACAATCCCCTAATGTGTAGGTTTTCACCTTCACACGGTGTACAGTCAGTATACCCATGACACTCCATTTTATATCTCCCCAACCATATATTTACACACCCACACGTACATCTCACATTGCGTGCATACATTCTCTATACAATTAACCCCCATTCCACACTCATATGCACTCTGGGACCCACATGCCCATAGTACACTGGGCATCAAGTGCACCTACACATTCTGAGCTGGACAGGGGCAGGGAGAGGCCTGGTTTATGGAATGTCCACTTTGTCCTTCCCACCACATCCAGCCCTTCCCCCTGGGCTTTCTGGAGTATGAGAGAGACTCAGAGCCCCACGCCGCACACGTATGTGACCTACACACGGGCCCCTCGGCTCGCAGGCTGGAGCTGGCGTGTGTGTGCCCGTGAGCCTGCCCACTCCACAGGAACCCATGGCTCAGGTGGGGTGATTCGGTGCACCCTCAGGTCAGACCTATCATCCTCACTATTGGGGTGCCATCCCGTAGAATTACTACAATGCTTAAGTTTTCTAGAAGGCACATTCAGAATGCAAAAAAAAGCAAGTGAAATTCATTTGAACATGAATAGATTTCATCTCATCCAAGACAGCAGAATTGGTAACGCGTCAGCATGCAGTCGATACAAAAAAAATGATTGCTGAGGTAACTGACATTCTTTGCTTGCACCGGGTCTTGGGAAGCTGGTGGGTGCTAACCTGCAGGCCTGTCTCAGTTCAGACGGACCATAGCTCACGTGTGTCAGAACCACATGTGGTCAGTGCCCACTGTCATGGCCAGCAGGGCTCTGCTGAATAAGGTAATTCCAGGGATCCCCAGCTAAACGGAAAAAGTACCATCTCCTACCCCACCCCCTTCTCCTCTCCTGTCCGCACAGGCCCAGCCTCCTGTTGTCAGGCCAATGGCTCCTCTGGTCTCACCGGTCAGGGTAAACAGAGCAGTGTGAGCCCCTGCTGCCACTTGCACGGGCCCCTGCAACCGCGCCCCCCCTCAGCAGGAAGTGTCCCCACTTATGCTCTTGGGGACCAGGAGCTGTAACCAGGTAGGAATGTCACCAGGCAACGGGCCCCGGGGGAGAGCTCAGGTCTCCCACACCTGTGTGCCAGCCCCCTGGGTACCCGCGGGGCGGGGCAGGGTGGGGTGGGAAGATCACTGCCTGTTTACCTGCGCCCAGTCTCCGTGTTGCCCTGGACCCGGCAGGAGGCCCATGGAGCTTGGGGCCACAGGCCACAGGGGACAAGGGCCAGACACCCCGGCCATGGCTCCAGGCCATTGATCCAGCCCAGGCCGGCCAGCTGGGGGTGGAGAGACCTTGGCTGGACAAACAGGCTCCTGAGATCTACGAGCAGGTCCTGGGCCCACCTGCCACTCCTGAAGGGAAGGTAAGCAGAGGAATCCAGGATGAGGGGCCCAGGGTCCATGTGAGTGACCTGCTGACAGCGGCCCCCTCTGGGAACCAGACCGAGCTCTCTGGACTTGAGCCACCTGTGTTATTCTGAGGCCAGGCCTACTGGGCCTTCTGGGCCACAGAGTGGCCTGTGAGCTGAGTCTGTGGGGTGTAGAGAGCCGGAGTTGAGGAAGTGTGCGTGGAGTGAGCCCACCGCGTGGAAGGCACAGGGCTCCGATGGAGGGGGATGCTTCTGGGGGCCCGGTGGCGTGGGATTTAGGTGGACAGGGACAGGGAGAGGCCCGATTTATAGGCTGACTGCCTTTCCCTTCCGACCAAATCCAGCCATTTCCCTTGGGCTTTCTAGAGTGCAGGAGAGACTCAGAGCCCCACATTGCACACATATGTGACCTACACACAGGACCCTCCACTCACAGGCTGGAGCTGGAGTGTGTGTGTGTGTGTGTGTGTGTGTGTGTCTGTGTGAGCTAGGGCATGCACTCCTCAGCATGCCTTTATCTGGGGGCATCTGTGTGGGTTTGCAAACTCAGGACACCCAGCTTCAGCTGTTCACAGCAGGGCTTCCTCAAAGCAGGGACCCGCGCGTCCCGTACCCCTGGGTCAGAGTCCCAGCTCAGCCCTGCTCTGCTTAGTCTCCGCAGAAGCGTTCGTCTCCCTGTGCCTTGTTTTCCCTAACTGTTGAAAAGGCAGCAAGGCAAATAGCCGAGGCTGCCGGAGGCAAAACGGAATGTGGTTTTGGCCACGACTGGGTCCAAGGCTGGCAGAGCAGAAATTCCTACAGCAGCGAAGCCCAGACCCAGGTTATCAGTGGCCAGCAGCTCTAGCCTCCAGCGAACTCAGCCCGGAGGACAAGGACCCTCTGCTGTCAGGAAGGTGGGAGGAGATGGGGAACAGGTGCTGGTGTCAGGTGCTCCATCAAGGTAAAGGTTGCCATGGCAAATGGGGTACAGCCCCTCCTCCCAGTGCTCTGTGTCAGAGGACAGAGTGTGCCCACTTGGTGAATTGCGTTAATGAGGTGTCTTCCCTCCTGGGGCATTCTGGGGCAGTGCCCAGAGGAGGGGGCATCTCAGCCGAATGTGGAGGGGACACAGAGCTGGCAGATCAGGAGGGAATTCAGCAGAAAGGGTGCATGGCATGGCAGAGGGGCTGCTCAGAAGTGAAGGAGAATCACAGAGCTTGCGATGCAAGCAATGGCCTGCCCAGGGTAGCCTCCCTCTCTTCACTTGATCTATAGTTTGTTACTCTCCCTGTGGTTAAAATATAACCAAGAGACAGGGCTGGAGAGATAGCTTAGCAGTTAAGGCACTTGCCTGCAAAGCCAAAGGACCCAGGTTCAATTCCCTAATATCCACATGAAGCCAGATGCACAAGGTGGTGCATGTGTCTGGAGTTCATATGTAGTGGCTGGAGGCCCTGGTGCTCCTATTCTCTGTGTCTGTCTCTCTTCTATATATCTCTGCTTGCAAATAAATAAATATAACCAAGAGAAGACCAATGGGTGGGGAGAGAGGAGGTGGGGGAAGTGGGCTGACCACATGTGCAGGCGGCATCTTTGAGCTGCGGGCAAGGAGTTGGGATCTTACACTCGTTCATTCAACAGTTGAATGTCAGCTCCATGCCTGGCTAGGTACCGGGAGCAGGACACACAGAGGAGGATGGAGAAAGCCACAGAGGAGACAAAGGACACCTAAGCACATTGTGTGACGCAGGGCTCCAGAAGTGCCATAGAGAAGAAGTCAGCAGAGAGAAGGGGGTGGGGAGGGAAGGCCATTCTGAGGAAAGGACATTTGAGTGACGGCCTGAAGGACGCAATGGTACATGCCACAGACTGAAGGAAGCATGCTCCAGACAGGGCAGGTGGCAAGTGTGAAGGTCCCAAGGTAGATGTCTGCAGACCGGCTGTGTCTGCAGCACAGGGGGAAAGAGGGCAGGAACATGTGAAGGGACCCTTGGTTGGGAGCTACACGGGGCTTATGACCCAGGCGCATGGTGATGACATCACTCCAGCTGGTGTGGGGGAATTCGCCGGTCATGATGTCTGTTGTAGGAGTTGACCGTGGCAGGTGATGTGGCCTGGATGATGGGGGCGGGAGATGTTGGACAGTGGCTTGGGTGAGCCGTGGAGATGTCAAAAGGGGTTGGGAGAGCCAGGTGTGGTGGCACGTACTTGCAATTCCAGTGCTCAGGAGGTGGAGGCAGGAGGACCACCAATTCAAAGTCAGCCTGGGCAGGTTCAGGTGGCTGGGGTGAACCTCCAAACCAGGCACAGTTATGAGAGGAAGGAGATTTATTGAAACTTATAGATCCTGGGTAAATTCCATATTGGCAGAAGAAGTTGGCCCCTTTTATGGAATGAAGGAGAGAGAGAGAGAAAGGGAGAGAGAAAAAGGGAGAGAGAGGAGCCCAAAAGCAGCCACACCAGCACAGGCAAGCACCCTTGGGAAACTCCAGGCAAAGCTCAGCACTTTGCATATCTAACTCCCCAAACACGTTAGGACTGGACTCTAGGGTCTGCCCCCCAGTGACACCTCCTCCAGCCAGGTAGCTAGAAATCCAAAAAGCTTTAACAAAACTCCTGAATCTTATTGGGGGACAGCCAATCAAACTCTCACATTCTACCCTGGCCCCCAATAGATTCATAACCATCTCACATTGGATATTGTACTCAGTCCAAATTCAAAGGTTCCCACAGTCTTTATTTTATTTATTTATTTATTTATTGGTTTTCTGAGGTAGGGTCTCACCCTAGCTCAGGCTGACCTGGAATTCACTATGTAGTCTCAGGGTAGCCTCAAACTTTTGGCAATCCTCCTACTTCTGCCCCCTGAGTGCTGGGCGTGTGCCACCACACCAGGCTAACATTTTTTTTTTATTACTTATTTGAGAGCAACAGTCAGAGAGAGAAAGAGGCAGAGAGAGAGAGAGAGAGAGAGAGAGAGAATGGGCACGCCAGGGCCTCCAGCCACTGCAAACGACTCCAGTCGTGTGCATCCTCCGCCCCCTTGTGCACCTGGCTAACATGGGTCCTGGGGAATTGAGCATCAAACTGGGGTCCTTAGGCTTCACAGGCAAATGCTTAACTGCTAAGCCATCTCTCCAGCACATTCCACAGACTTTACTAACTTAAGATAGTCCCAAAGTCCCAAGTCTCATCTGAAATTTAAGATTGTCTTGCCGGGCGTGGTGGCGCACGCCTTTAATCCTAGCACTCGGGAGGCAGAGGTAGGAGGATCGCCGTGAGTTCAAGGCCACCCTGAGACTCCATAGTGAATTCCAGGTCAGCCTGGGCTAGAGTGAGACCCTACCTTGAAAAACCAAAAAAAAAAAAAAAAAAAAAAAAAAAAAAAAAAAAAAAAAAGATTGTCTCTTAGCTGTGAGTCCTGTAAAGTCAAAACAAGTTATGTACTTTCAACATAAAAAGGCACAGAGTAAACATTTCCAACTGTTATAAGGCATAGCAAGGAGAGACTGGGACAATGTGAACTCAATAACCATCAAGCAAACATCAAACTTCTGCAGCTCCAGTCTGATATAACCAGTGACCAATGGGGAGACTCTGGATTTTCCAGTTCGGCCCCTCCGGCTGGGCTGAGTAGCCAGGGAAAACTTCCATCCCTAGTCAACAATGTCCATGGTAGCCCTTGCACAGACCTGGCACATCCAAGACATCTTAGGGTCTCTACTGCAAACCACAGCCCATCTTCCAGTGGCTTTGCCTATCAGCATCCAGGTCATCACACCCTGCTCCATGCCGTATCTCAGCAGCGGCTCCTGGAACCGTGTGCACCTCACCCCCTCCATGCATTGCATTTCTCACGCTTCCTAAACCAATACCAGGTGTGCGGGACACAGCCATATTCTTAATTCAGGGACAAAATAAATCAGTGACTTTTGAAGAGCAAGTTCCTTCTCCAGTCAACTCTTTCCAAAAGAGTTTGCATTTCTATCATCGCCTTTCCTCAGATATCCTTCCCATTGTTGCAGTGTAAAGCAGCTGGGCCATCTTCCTTCCAAATGCTAATGTGTTTGACAATAGAAGCATCAGCAACCAGCCTCTGTGTCTGTAATTTTAAACTTGTTTGAATTTTTTTCAACTTAAAATCTTAACTCTCTCAGTCCCATATCTTTAGCCAAACACATCAATACATTACAAGTTTAACATTGACCAAAATATCTGGGCATGGGCAGCAGAACACAGCCAGCCCTTCCAGTAGAGTTCCCTACCATCTTATTTTCCCCCTTAGAAAGTTCATAAGCCAAGGCTCCAAATATAGTTCTCTCTACACTTAGCATTTTCAAACTCTCATCAGAATAGTCCATACAACTTGGCTTACTGCTTTAGAAAGTGTCTTTAGTTGCAAGTACCAAGTTCATGCCCATTCTTCCAAAACAAAAATTCCAAAAGACCAAAATCCACATGGTCAGATTCATTATGCAACAACTCTGCCCCACTCCTGGTACTAATTCTGTAATAGATAGCTTCAGGTCTCTGGGATGAACCTCCAAACCAGGCACAGTTATGGGAGGAAGGAGATTTATTGATGCTTATAGATCCAGGGGAAATTCCACGCAAAGGGAAGGGGTGCTGCTGCCTTGCTTCTGGACACCATCAGCAAAGGCTCCCTTGCAGACACCAGGCTGTTTTCAGCTCCTCTCTTCTCCCACCAGGATGCCTGCAGCCAAGGCCCCCCAAGCTGCTGGCGGGCAGGTCGAAGGAGGTGATGGAGAAGAGGCTGAGCCAGAGGGGATATTCAAGACCTCCATGGGCACCAAGAGAAAGACCCGAGACTACCTCTGCCTGGCACCTCTGTGTCTGGCCCTGGTTGCACTGGCCTCAGCCGGGTTCCTCCTCTGGTATTTCCTAGGTAACGGTGTGGGCCTAGCTGGAGTTGGGGCTGGGGAGAGCTTAGATGACTGCATGGAGCACACAGTAGGATGGACCAGGATTCTGGGCTCTGGAATGCCTAGCTACTCTCTGTGTGGCTTTGTGTAACTTCTTGAGCTCCCTGCTCCTTGCTTGACCTCTGAGCTAGGTCCTGCAGCTCAGGTCTTCTCCCTGTTTCCCCCTGCTGAGGTGGGAGGATTCTTTGTCATCCAGGTCAAGCTGAGGTATGTGAACATTTCTGTCCTTGGCCTACAGCTCTCCTGGGCAGCCTCGGATGCTAGGAGCCAGCCTTACTTGTTACAGGAGGCCCAGAGGCACAGCTAGGGCCTGGGACCAATTAGCACCTCTGCTCATTTGAGCCCAGCCCGTTTCCTCTAGGGAGGGACCACATCTCCGTCATCTCTGTATCTCCAGGGCTCAGCATGAATGGAGGATGTAGGGGCCTACTGGAGAGCAGTCAGGCTTGTAGGTGGGGGGCGTCTCTTCCCTGTCTCTAACTTTGGCTATTACCTCCTGATATCATGGTCCTCAAGCAGTCTGCTGGAGCCCTGGGAGCAGATGACCATATTCTGGGCCCAGAATCACCCTTCTGCTCACGCATCTGTGGCACAGTGGCCTCTGAGAATTGGATGGGGACTGGCTTGGCTCTCTAGTTCTTGACTACAGAAAGAAGTGGATCAAACAAATCAGGCTGAGCCTGTGAAAACGTTCTTTATGTGTTGTAGGAAACTTGTCCGTCCTTCTATCTAGCCATCCACCCATTCGTCCATCAACCCATCCATCTATTCCTTCAAGATCCATCCATCCAACCTTTATACATACATACATGTAGTGCCAGACACCTCCTATGCACAGGGCTCTGTGCTGGTCTCTGCAGATGGCCTCCAGTTTTAGGCTTTCACTGTAGTATCAGACACAGCAATTATAACCCACAGGAAATCCCGGAAGGGACAACCCGTCTTGTTTACATGATTAGAAACTTCCCATTAAACAGTTTGCAGAAGGGTAGAATTCTTTCTGGATTCATCTCCTGTTGGAATTTTAGGCCCATTGACCTGGACCTGGGAGCCACACCCACTTGGAGCAACCCTAGGGAAACAGATCTGCTCGAGCCCAGCTCAGGGGAGACACAGTAACGATCCCTATATATGTCAGGAAAGACTTACAAGTTCTGCTCAGTACTGAGCAACGCAGAGCAGGAGAGGCGCGTACGGGAAGCACCAAGTGCTGGGCCGACTGGATAATTCATCCTCAGGACTGGAGGGCCAGGCATTTACCCATCAGCTATCATCCTAACTCCTCCTCCTCCTCAGCCCCAAGAGGGTGCTCCTGTGTGGCTGAGGACCCAGTGGGGCGAGTGCTCCAGAGCCTGCCTGGGAAAGACAACCCCTCCCCAAAGGGATTTGGGGTGGAGGAGGCCCTTGGGGTGCTGTGTCGATCACTCTTCTTGCCCTGGGGCCAGCAAGAGGATAGGTGGGAGGCAAAGGCTGTCACTATGAGGGGATGATGGAGCCAGGAGCAGTTGCCTGGAACATGACCAGCACCAGGTGAGGGACAATTGGCTGGACAAGGGGCAGCCAGCTCCTGAGCCTGTTCTGGGGAGCAGAATGTGCTGGCTTCCTTGCTGCTCTGTAGGGTCCAGTAGTTGGCCCCTCCCTCTCCAGTCTCCAGTCTCCTGGGCAGGCCCAACTCTGCACCTTGCCTCCTGATCCATAAGGAAAAAAAAAAAAAAGCCACATTAGGGGCTGGAGAGATTGCTTAGTGGTCAACACACTTGCCTGTGAAGCCTAAGGACCCAGGTTCAATTCCCCAGCACCCATGTAAGCCAGATGCACAAGGTGGCGCATGTGTTTGGAGTTGGTTCATAGTGGCTGGAGGTCCTGGTGCGCCCGTTCTCTCTCTAATCAATAAATAAAATTTAATAAGCAAAAAGAAAAAGCCACACAGAGAAGTCCCTGAGCCGCCAGCCACCATCCCCTACCCCTCTGTGTGTTTCGCCTCGGGGTCCCTTTGGTGGGCCCCCCGCCTCTGCTCCTGCTGCAAACTCCTAGATGGCCGTAGATGGCCGCTTCTCAGTGTTGAGGCCCCAATGTGTTTCCTGCTGTCTGTGCCCTCTGGAGATGGCCTCCGCCCTCCTCCAGTTCCAACAGTTTGTCAAGTTCAGTGCTGGATGCTGGGCACAGGTGACAGTCTTCATTGCATTTAACCCAGCTCGCACCCTCTCCCCTGGCTCCTTCCGCTCCACGTCGTGCAGTGTGGAGCGCGTGTTTGTGTCTTGTCTTCCCCTCAGCTCCCCCTTCCTCTGCCTTCCACAAGAAGCTTCTCTTCTCTTCCGTCTTCACCCACTTCTCTTTTCTCTCTCTTTTTTTTTTCTCATGTGGCTATGTGTGTGGTATGCATGTCCGTGGGCATACATGTTGGGCAGGTGTGTGTGCACATGCATGTGGCCAGAGGTCAGGTGTTTTCCTCAGTTTCCTTCCACCTCATTTTTTGAGATAAGTCCTCTCACCAAACCCAGGACGCACTGATTCTGCTGGACTGGCTGGTAAGCCCTGAGGAATCATCTTGTCTCCTCTCCTCAGCACTGAGATTACCGTCGTGGGTCACTATACCCGGCTATTTGTTCCGTGCGCTCTGGGGGTCAGAATGAAGTGTCACCCTACTGAGCTATTTCCCCAGCCCCCCCCCCCTCCATCCCACTTCTCTTGATCTTATCCTGCATTGGCAGTCAAGGTCCTTTTACTTCCTGCTAATTCCCAAATTTGCATGTTCAGCCCAAGTCTTCCCTTGAACTTCACTCCCTTCCTTCTTCCCTCCCTCCCTCCCTCCCTTCCTTTCTTCTTCTTTCTCCCTCTCTTTCTTTCCTTCTTTCTATCTTTTTTGAGGTAGGGTTTCACTCTATTCCTGGAATTCACTGTAGCATCAGACTGTCCTCAAACTCACAGCAATCCTCCTACCTCTGCCTCCCAAGCGCTGGGTTCAAAGGTGTGTGCCACCATGCCTGGGTCCATCTCTTCCCTGTCCTTTCTCCCCATTGTCCAAGAAATCCTGCAGCTCTCATTATTCTCCCTTCAGTCCATCCCCCATGTCTCCTCTGGTGTCCATTTCGGCTTTGCAAAATCTCTCCCCTCCCCCCTTGAGCTGGGCATGGTGGCGCACGCCTTTAATCCCAGCACTCGGGAGGCAGAGGTAGGAGGATCGCATGAGTTCGAGGCCACCCTGAGACTACATAGTGAATTCCAGGTCAGCCTGAAAAAAAGAAACCTGTCCTCCCCTTGTCCTCTAGTGTACCCCACAGTGTGAGTCCAGTGTGTATTGGAGGCTCCCTGATCAGCATGGCAAATGAGGGGTGCAGAGAGGCAACCCTAACAGTGCTGCCTTGGAGGCCCAAGACCCTGGGCCACACTCAGGGTTGGGGTGGCAGGAAGGGTTAGGAGAGCCAGAAGTATGCTGGGCAAGCTCCGCTGGTGACCTTGCCATTCTGTCCTGGGCAGGGTACAAGGCGGAGGTGACCGTCAGCCAGGTGTACTCCGGAAGCCTCCGTGTGCTCAACCGTCACTTCACCCAGGACCTTGCGCGCCGGGAGTCCAGTGCCTTCCGCAGCGAAACCGCCAAAGCCCAGAGGATGGTAGGACGTGATGGGGGCGGGGAGGAGGAAACACGGGTGAGAGGGGAGGGCAGGAGTCTGATGGTGTCTTCTCACTGGCCACCCTGTTCGGAACACTCACCGGGGTACAGCTCTGTTCCGGGCACTGGACGGAGCATGTTGGAGGGTTGGCAGGTTAGCATGCAGGATAGAACTCACTACGGTGGGGTCCTGACCAAGCCTCTGGCTGGGTACCCACCCTGATGTCATAGCAGTCCAGCTGACAACCACCACCAGCACATGCCCTTTCCATACACTGTGGCGGCCACTGCACTGGGGACGGTGGGCCACCGATGCCAGAGCCGCTTCCCAGGGGGCGGGGGACTGCTAGTGCGTTCTCTCAGCCATGAGATCTGGGGGCCAGGATATTGTGTACCCTGAAATCTGGGCCTTGGTGGGTACAGCTCCAGGGGTCTCCAGACCATGTCAGTGGTATCCTGCTGATGGAGCTCTCTCCCCGCCTCCGGCTCTCCCCGGCCTGCCTAACTGAGCTCCTGGCTGTGCCCAAGGCCAGCAGGCGGAGGGAGGAGACCTAGGAGCTGAGTGAGTGGGGCTTTGCAGGATGGAGGAGGGCACTGGCAGAGGACAGGGGGGCTGGGGTGACTCCAGTGGAGGTAACAGGCTGTGCGTGAGTGCCTCACTTAACCTTGTACCTGCAGCAGTGGCAAGTCCCCACCCTGAGCTCCTGTGCCCAGCAGGGGTGCTGGGAGGAGCAAAGATCAGGAGGTAGGAAGGGGTCTAAGAATCCTGAGCCTGTACCCCCATGAAGGGTGACCTGGCTCTTGCCGCCCTTTTTACTTTATTTAAAAAAAAATTTTGTTCATTTTTATTTATTTATTTGAGAGCGACAGACAGAGAGAGAAAGAGGCAGATAGAGAGAGAGAGAATGGGCATGCGAGGGCCTCCAGCCACTGCAAACGAACTCCAGATGCTTGCGCCACCTAGTGGGCATGTGTGACCTTGCACTTACCTCACCTTTGTGCGTCTGGCTAACACGGGATCTGGAGAGTCAACATGGGTCCCTAGGCTTTGCAGGCAAGCGCCTTGACCGCTACGCCATCTCTCCAGCCATTCTGCTGCCCTTTTTTATAGCTCAAGGAGCTTCTTGCCAGCACCCGCCTGGGCACTTACTACAACTCCAGCTCTGTCTACTCCTTTGGGTGAGTCGTCTTGGCCCAATGGGCCCCAGAGAGAGCCTTAGATGAGAGAAGCATAGGGAACCCCTAGTGCACTATGGGGTTGCACGGTCTCAAAACCAAAGATAAATGAAGACTATGGGGAAACTGAGGCACGGAGTAGGAGTTTGGCTTCCTGTACATGGCCCAGCTTAATCAAGCTTGGTCTCCTCATCTACAGAATGGCAGTGTGGTATGGTGGGACTCAACACCACAGGGTGACTGGGGTGGGCTGGTGATGGCCTGGCACACAGTAGGTGAGGTTGGGTCGGAAGTGATATTTGAGAGCAACGGGCCCTCTTGGTTCTGCCACCCACCAAGCAGTCTATGTGTGTGTATTCAACCTGCACCCTGTGGGTCACAAGAATCCAGGATAGCTATGGACTGTGGTCCAACATATTTTTTATTTTTAATATTTTATTTTTATTTTTATTATTTTTTTATTTTAGAGAAAGCAAGAGACAGAGAGAGAGAAAGAGAGAGAATTGGCACGCCAGGGCCTGGGCCACTGAAATCCAACTCCAGATGCTTGCGCCACCTAGTGGGCATGTGCGACCTTGTGTTTGCCTCACCTTTGTGCACCTGGCTAAGGTGGGATCTGGAGAGTAGAACATGGGTCCTTAGGCTTCGCAGGCAAGCGCCTTAACAGCTGCGCCATCTCTCCAGCCCCCAGCACATTTTTAGATGATGTTGTAGTACCATATCAAAAGGTGGGACAACCCCGGTGGCGTGCAAGTGACTTATTTTCCGTCACTGTGGGTCAGGATGGAGAGAACAGCTCTGTCACTTCGGGTGAGGACGCACAGTAATGCCTGGGATGTAGGAAGCACTCAGTCTGTCTGAGGTGCAGTTGCTTTCCTAGAGCGCAGGGCTGGGCAGGGACTGGCCTGCGGACCCCTCTTGCTTCTGTCCACGTAGGGAGGGACCCCTCACTTGCTTCTTCTGGTTCATTCTTCAAATCCCGGAGCACCAGCGGCAGATGCTGAGCCCCGAGGTGGTGCGCACGATGCTTGTGGAGGAACTGCTGTCCACGGCCAACAGCTCGGCCCTGGCTCCCTACAGGGCTGAGTATGAGGTGGACTCCGATGGCCTGGTGATCCTGGGTCAGTATGGGATGGAACCCTGGTGGGGTTGGATCAGCAAGGCTGAAGGAGGCCTATACTAGGGCTGGGATGTTCAGGTGGGCCCCCTGTGACCCAGGAGCCAGGACAGAGAGACATTAAGGACCAATCTCAGACGTGCCTGGCTCTGATAGTCTTCCCCGATTTATTTCCATCGCATTTTACTTTGTTGATTTTTGTCCTTGTTTATTTATTTGTCCATTTCCTTTTAACAGAGGGCAGCGTGAAAGACATAGTCGTACTGAATTCCACGCTGGGTACGCCACCATTTTATTCATTTATTTATTTTTTCCTTCCCCGCTTTCCTTTTGAGTTGAAGGCTTTCTAGGCTGGTCCATTGTTGGGAGTCACATGGCTTCTATAGGGACACCAAGGGATGCCACGGGGTCTGGGTGAGGGCTCTGAGCAAGGCTGGGGCATGTGGGACGGACAGGAGGCATTTTGGCATGAATGTGTATCTCATAGACTGGTGTGTCTGCCCCTGTGATGGGGAGCTGTTTATTCATACAAAAACCTCACTCTGCATCCGGCCACTGGATGCAACCTGCCCATGAGCCCTCCTTTCTACCAGGGGGAGAACTAGTCTTGCCAATCCAAGCTGGGTCCAGGATTAAGCCATGGCTTTTTTTTTTTTTTTTGGAGGCAACATTTCAGGTACCCTCTGGGACATCCTCCTTTTTCCATTTCCACTAGGCTACGCAGCCCTCCTCCCTCCCTGCCCCATTATTAGTCTCCTTGCTTTTTCTCCAAGAGGCCCCACTGACTTCCTGCTGAGTCCTGGGAAGCAGGGTACCAGCTGGACCATCCTGTGGCACAGGCCGGGGGTACTGGCCTCACTGCAGTCTGTGGACTGCCAACTCTTACAGCTATGCAATGCGCTGCCTGGGCAACTGTCTCCTACTGCTCTGAGTACAAGCGCCTGAGCGCTCAGATTCCTCCTACGTTAAAGCTTCCACTCAGGCCTGAGGGAGGGATGAAGGTCTTAACCCCTCTCAGGGAGGAAGACGGACCGAAATCCTAGTTATTTCTTTTCTGACCTCCTTTTCTCCTGTGCTGCTGATCATATGTACTTCCTTGGTGAGTGGAGGTTGTGTTGTGGTCAAAGCACAGTTTTCAAAAGGTTAAAGCTGAGCTTGTGCCAAGTTTACTGCCCTCATTTATGAGGAGGCCCATAGGATGGTACAGACACAGATCCTGTCTGTCTGTCTATCACCTAACAATCTATCACCTATCTTCCACTTATTTATCAATCTTTCATCTATCTAGCTTCCATTTATCTATCAATCATCAAGCTATCTTCTATCTACTTATCTATTATCTACCTACCATCTATCTATCCGCCCGTCACCCATCCATCCATCAGTGGGAAATGCAATACTGGGATGGCATTAACAGATTAACTGGCTGATGTCCTGTCAGGCAATAAGGCTCTAACCTTTAAGGTGACCTTTTTTTCCAGTGAACCCAAATCTCTTTCAGCTTGGTGGCCTTCCCAAGGTGAACACACAGCCTTGAGAGCCTTGTCACTTTGAGTCTGCACAAACCCTCACTCCCGGCAGTCTCCTGGGGGCTGGCTGGATGGTGCTTGGGGACATGTGGGTGAGCCTTGGTGGCAGGCCACTCTGCTCTCTGCTGGCTGGCTCTGGAGGACTCATGAGCTGACAAAGATTTTCACGTTTTTTTTTTTTCAAGGGAGGGTCTCGCTGTAGCCCAGGCTGATCTGAAATTCATTCTGGAGTCTCAGGCTGACCTTGAACTCACAGAGACCCTTGTACCTCTGCCTCCCCAGTACTTGGATTAAAAGCTTCTGTCACCACGCCTGGCTCGATTTTCACATGTTTAAATGTCTTTTTTGTTCTAGCATAATAGGCCCAAGTCTGTCTCTTAACTTACAAAGTCTATATTTACTGTCAGGTCCTTTGCTGCCCAACATAGAGTGTGTTCCTCACAGTTCTGGTCTCTAGACTCCTTCCCTCAGGAGGCAGAGGTAGGAGGATCACTGTGAGTTCGAGGCCACCCTGAGACTACATAGTTAATTCCAGGTCAGCCTGAGCCAGAGTGAGACCCTACCTGGAAAAACAAACAAACAAACAAAATTTACTTTTGAAACAAGGCCTCTCTATGTAGTTGAGATAGTCTAGACTGGCTTTGAATCAGCCTTCTCAGAATTGAGATTACAGTTATGTGCCACTATACCTGGCTTTAACTTATTTGAAAAGCAAGTGCGGTGGCATACACCTTTAATTCCAGCACTCGGGAGGCTGAGGTAGGAGGATCACGGTGAGTTTGAGGCCAATCTGGGACTGCAGAGAGAGTTCCAGGTCTAGCTGGGCTAGAGTGAGACCCTACCTCAAAAAAAAAAATAATAATAAACCCATTAATAGAAACAAAAGATTTTTTGCAAAAATAGCAATTTCCCCCTTAATTAGTTTGCTTTGAAGAATGGCATTGTGGTACCTGTCCGGTATCAGGCTGAAGAGATGGCTGGCAGCTGTTCTTGTGGGCTTCTATAGTTGGTCTGTTATAATCTCACAGGGCTCTGGAAAATTCCACTAAACTCCAAGAGACCAATGGCAGAGGGGTCTATTCATGTTAAAATGACTCCACGGGCCCATGGAGAAGCCCTGCTCTACTGTGTTGTACAGGTGGCTCTTAGTGTAGCTGTCTTTTTTTTTTTTTTTTTTTTTTTTTTTTTTTTTTTTGGTTTTTCGAGTTAGAGTTTCACTCTAGCCCAGGCTGACCTGGAATTCACTATGTAGTCTTAGGGTGGCCTTGAACTCATGATGATCCTCCTACCTCTGCCTCCTGAGTGCTGAGATTAAAGGCGTGCGCCACCACGCCTGGCTCAGTATAGCTGTCTTTTTGCTTTATTTCTGTGTTTGAAGGAATTTGCTTTCTTTTCTTAAAAAAAAATTTTGTTTGTTTATTTTTATTTATTTATTTGAGAGCGACAGAAGGAGGCAGAGAGAGAGAGAGAGAGAGAGAGAGAGAGAGAGAGAGAGAGAGAATGGGCGCCCCAGGCCCTCCAGCCACTGCAAACGAACTCCAGATGCGTGCGCCCCCTTGTGCATCTGGCTAACGTGGGTCCTGGGGAATGGAGCCTCAAACCAGGGTCCTTAGGCTTCACAGGCAAGCGCTTAACCACTAAGCCATCTCTCCAGCCCGGAATTTGTTTTCTTATCCCAGGAAGATGGCTTGTGTAATATCCTGCCGACGGGTGTGAGGGTGCACACCTGTAATCTCAGCACTTGGGAGGCTGAGGCAGGAGGACGGAGAGTTCCAGGCCAGCTTGAGGGACATAGGGAGACACTGTCAAAGCAGGTTTTTTAAACCCTTCTGCCTTGCCTTTGCAGAATTTGCACCATTCTCACATTGTCTGCTTGGACAGGCTCCTTTGATAGGTCATGGGGTGCAAGGTCTAGGTCAGCTTGGTCAGCGGGGAGGCCCCAGGACAGTCACTCCTGGGTGTGCCCTGCCCGAGTCAACACTGTGGGTGCTCATCTGTGGGCGAGCACACACTGCATGGCCCTTGCCTGCGCTTTCTCTGCCCTGGTGCGTGTGTCACTGTTTTTGGCAATGGCTCCATGCTTCTTGCTTGGTTCTGCGCCCACCAGAGCCCCTGTCCTCCAGGGCTCAGAGGCCGAAGGTTGGATGAAAACTCAAACTCCTTGTTGCGCTGAGGACTGAACCCAGTCCAGTGCTCTACCATTAAGCCCCACCCCAGCCTGTTTGAACCCGCTGAGGAGCCCTGATTCCACCAAGGAGAGATACTCACGCAGACTCTCGTAACTGCAGCGGATCCTGGTAGCCAGGAAGAGGAGGGCTCTGCTCAGGGTACAGAGGCTGACGCTGGGCTGGGAGGCGAGAAAGGCGCACAGTGGGAAATCCAGGAAGAGGGGAGGGAGCCTGGCCGGATATCCCGGAAACCTTCATAGAGATGGGATTTGGGTTCAGGCCTGGGGAGCTTAGAGTTCTCAGGTCCAGAAAGGAAGGGGGGTTCCTGAGCAGACTAGCAAGACACAGGTCCACTGTCCGCTGCCTCCAGCCAGCAGGGGCTCCAGGTTCCAGAGGTGTCTCTGTTTAACCCCAGAGATCGGCGCATGTCTCAAAAAGAAAACGATTAAAATTAGTCAGGCATGCGCTGAAAGCAAGGTTTAAGGAATACAAACACCCAGAAACAGCCGGGACTTTCACCAGCTGCTGGCAAAGGGCAAGAGCAGCAGCGGCCTGCCCCTTCCCCAGGCAGGTAACTGGGCTCCTTTGGCGCCCCCTTGAGGTCCTCTCCCTGCTGGAGTCACGGTGGCCAGGGTGGGAGAGGTTGCTGAGACAGGGTGGAGCCTCAGAGAGAAGCATGCGTGTCACCTCTGTTTCGTTTTGCTATTATTTTTGGTCCTTGGCACCACGCAGAGAGGGATAGAGCAGAACTTAGGGTGGCTGAACCCGGAGTCCCCCAGCTGAGGAGCTGGGTACCAGGGTGATAGATATTTCTGAGTCACCTGTCTCGGCTTCGGTCCTAAGTCCTTGTGCTTCCTGGCAGAGCACTTGAAGCTCCTGGCCTCCCCACGCCATGGCTTAAGACCAGGTGTAAATGTGACATTGCATGCCCCATGGGGAATGGTTGCTTGGTCACCGCTCGGTCCAGTGCTCAGACCAAGCACATCGTAGGTGTCTAATCACGATTCTGGATGGATGAATGAGAGGTACTATTTTGCAATAGCTGGCATTGCATCCATAGAGAAGTGACATTGGGGTGAGGGGATCTGGAGTTGTATGGTGCAGGAGGAGGTGTGAAGGGAGGGCGACTGTGACAAGTTATAGAACTTTCTTCCTTTCCCTCACACCCACCTCAAGAATAGCCAGCTGCCTTTACGGAGTGCCTACTGTGTTCCAGGCACTGTGCTGAACACCCCAGCATGTGCCCTCCCGAGCCTTGTGACACCCTTGTGAGGGTGGGGTACCGTTGTCAGCTTCTGTGGCAGACTCGGCCCGTCTATGCAAAGTGCCCATGAGCCACTACAGGAAACGAACAGGAAATGAGTTGGTGGGTGTGAGTGAGGCTCTCGGGTTCTGGCAGCACCCATGCTTGGTGGGCACTAGCTCGTACTCCAGGGGTGAAGGTCAGCTCAGAGCTCAGGCTTCCCCCAGGGCTGTCTTCCAGAGCGCTCTCATAGAAGTCCTTCCCCCTGTCCCTTTGGCCTGCAATGCACAGGCGCCTTGCTGGTCTCCAGTCTGCTCAGTGTTGCTCCCGTGGGATCCATGTCAGACCAGGCCCCAGCCCCTCCGAACCTTCTGTGGCTCCCTGTGGTCTCAGGACACCGCGGCACTGGTTCTGCGCGTTCCTGACCACCTACCTGTCTCTACCTCAGAAGGCCTCAAAGCTCCCTGTAATGTCCCTCATGCTGTGACCTCCCTGCTGTCCCTGACCCTCCGCTTGAGACAGCCTGTGCCTCTATCTGTCCACCATCCTGGGCATCCCCAGAGAGCACCTGGCCCTCTTGCCTGGCACTCAACCCTGCACACAGGGCTGTTTGTTGAGTGAGTGACTGATAGACCTGTGAGTGCATGCGCAGATGAGGGACTGTACAGCGAAGCCATGGTGGGCAGGGGGACAGAAAGGTGGGTGCCACAAGACGGGCTCAGCCCCTTCCCTCGATACCCGACACCTTGGCCTGGGAGAACCAGCTAAGGGCTCCGACCTCTCCCCCTCCAGGCTGTTATCGCTATAGCTATGTGGGTCAGGGCCAGGCCCTCCGGCTGAAGGGACCCGACCATCTGTCCTCCAGCTGCCTGTGGCATCTACAGGGCCCCAAGGACTTCATGCTCAAACTGCGGCTCGAGTGGACCCTGATCGAGTGCCGTGACCGGGTGGCCATGTACGATGCAGCCGGGCCCCTGGAGAAGAGGCTCATCACCTCGTGAGTCCCAGAGGATGCTGGGAGGGCTCTGAGGTCAGAGTTCACACTGCATGCCGAGACCAGGTGCCATGTCCGCAGGCTGGCCTAGAGGTCGGGGGGAAAACGAGGCTGAGAATGGTTACGTACTGAGAAGCAGACCCCAGTCCCTTCTCCAAGCATGTTTCCCCATCGGGATGTAACAAAGCAATTGTTCTAGGCGACCCCTAAGGTCAGCTCTGGGAGACCACATGTCTTGTTAGACTATTCCAGCATCTGGGAGCAGCCCAGACTTCCTGCTTCTTGGTCATGTGACCTAAGGCCAGGGGCTTTGCCTTTCTGAACCTCAGTTGTATTTTTTCATCTGCAAAGAGGGTTTACACTCATGCTTACTTGCCAGTAGTATTGGGAGAATTTGAATCCCACCATCTGTGCCACATGGCGAGCATCCAAGAAACGTGGTCGCCGCGCTCGCATGCTAGGCAGTCGAGCTGGGGCCTGGCGGCAAAGGCACGGAGTGGCAGGAGCAAAGTGCCCTGTAGTCGTTGGTAAGTAGGGAGCTACTGAAGATTCCGGGGCAGAAGAATCAAGCTTCAGGCTATAGGACGTGGTGCTCGGAAGTGACTTTGGGGCTGCAGTCAGTAAGGTGCTTGCCTGGTAAACATGAGGATCTGAGTTCAATTCCCTAGAACCCACGTTTAATCCCAGCACTCGGGAGGCAGAGGTAGGAGGATCACCGTGAGTGCGAGGCCACCCTGAGACTACAGAGTGAAATCCAGGTCAGCCTGAGCTAGAGTGAGACCTCCAAAAACCAATAAATAAATAAATAAATAAATAAATAAAAAGAGGGACCAGGCATGGCGGTACACACCAAGAGTTCGGACACAGAGACAGGAGGCTCTCTGGGGCCCGCTGGCTAACCAGTCTAGCCTACTTGGTAAGTTCCAGGCCAGTGAGAAACTATGTCTCAAAAAGGAGACAGATTGCCGGCTGTGGTGGCTCACACCTGTAATTCCAACACTCAGGAGGCAGAAGTAGGAGGATTGCTGTGAGTCTGAGGCCACCCTGAGACTACAGAGTGAATTCCAGGTCAGCCTGGGCTCGAGGTAGACCCTACCTTCAGGCACCTGCATACATAAAGACCTGACTATGGTCATAGGGCAGAGAGTGGGCAGAGCATGTGTTGGATCTGCAGGGCTCTGTGGCAGATCGGGGCCGGCAGTGTCTGGTCATTCGTTGAGAGCTTACTTTGTGCCGAGGGCCAAGCGACTGTAGCTTCAGTATTGCTTGGGCCTGGCCAGCTTCTCCGTGACAGGGAGTAAGTGTTCAGATCCAAGGAAGTCCCTGGATGTGAGTCAGGCCACCCTCCACGAGCCCCTGAGACTTCAGTTCTGAGGTTGCTGATGGTAGCTGTCCTTGATGCCCTCCCGACCCCCATCTGGGGTGTGCGTGGACTGCTCCCGAGGGCTCTGGGATGCTTGCTGGCCGATTCCTCCTCCAACCAGCTGCTGGGAAGGTGACCTGATTGCATCTCAGGCCTGCCTCTGCTGGCCGTGGCGCCAGGCTCACTCCCTTCTGAAATGGCCCTGCTGGCTCCTCAAATCTGCCCCCAGAGCTGTGTTGGGAGAGGAGAGGGGGCGGGACTTCTCAGTGACTGGCAGATAAGCAGCTGCCTCACTCAGCCAGCTTTAGTTTTGCTTCTCTATCTTCCTGAGGCTCTGCTGCAAGTCTAAGGTGACCCCAACAATAAAAATGGGAACCCGTGCCAAAACGGAGGGGCTCTAGATCCCTCTTTGTCCTGATCTTAAACTCAGCTCTCAGGGAGATGAGGCCTTGAGGCTGAGAGACCTCGGGGGGGGGGGGGGGTACTGCAGGGTAGAGTGAGGTGCAGGGCACAGCAGCAGGAGGGGCAGGCCAGGGGCTTAAAGCAGGCTTAGGGGATGTGGGGGACTGATCATGCCCAGGCAAGATGAAGCAGGAGGCTGAGTGGTCACCCTGTCTGGGCCCTGAGCTGTTGGGTACTTCTGAGGCTCTGGGGGTTACCCCCAGCCCACCCTCCTGTCAGCTGGCAGTGGATTTCAGGCCATGCACAGGGTCTTGGGTACTTACTGCTGAGACGCTTCTCTGGGTCCCTCAAATGCCTGTCCCCTCCTTCAAGGCCCTGAGGCAGACATAAAGTAGGCAGGGCTGTAGGGTGGCTGGTTTCCAAGGACTTGGTGGGATTAGCAAGGGGGTCCCAGAGGTTGGTGAGGAGCTGAGTGGTTGGGGCATGGGGTGGGCGTGGGCATGCCAAGGGCATCATATATGTGGAAGGAACCAGCTGTGGCCCTGCAGAGTGTACACCTACTCCTGCAGAGGCGGGTGGGGCCTCAGTTTCTCTACCTGGAAACCCAGCAGTTGACCTTGACAATCTCCACCAACTTTTCATGGCTGACATTGGACTTCTAAAGTTCTGAAGTTTTAAGACACTGTTATTTCTCCTGAGCCTCCCAGACGCTAAGTTCCAGGTAGATGCTGGGGCTGCCCCAGCGGCCACCTGACCACACACTGGCTGCCTCCCTGTCCCAGCCCACAGCAAAGCTGGGAGTCTTGCGTGGACTTTCAGTGGTGGGGTGTATGTGTTTGTGGGGGGGGGTGCTGCAGCCCTCTGGTTTCCCTGCTAAGATCCCTGGGTCCCAGGTGACTAGGGTAGAGAGGCCCGCCATGGGACCCGGATTGAGGTCGGTGCCACAGCTCCAAGTCTGGATGTCTTTTGTCTCTTCTTTCTATGGAGTTGGCCTGACCCAGAAGGGGCGGGGCCTACTCGAAGGCACATGGCGGCTGGTTGGAGACCTGAGCCTGGAGCTTGGTGTCTAGGCCCACTCATGCTCCCATCTAGCAGCCTGCTCCCCGTGCGGCCCCTGTGCCCTCCTCTGTTCCACCAGGGTCTACGGGTGCAGTCGCCAGGAGCCCTCGATGGAGGTGTTGACGTCAGGAGCTGTCATGGCGGTAGTGTGGAAGAAGGGCCTGCACAGTTACTATGACCCGTTTGTGCTCTCCGTGCAGTCTGTGGCCTTCCAGGGTGAGCGTTTCCAGGGAGCAGTGGGATATTTGTCCTGATTCCTGTGAGGTGGGAAAGAGAGAAGGTTCTAGAAGCTTCTTAGCTGTCCACCCTATACCCAGCCCTCTCCTATTTTCTTTTTAAAAAATATTTTATGTATTTATTTATGAGAGAGAGGGCACACGAGGGCCTCCAGCCATTGCAAATGAACTCCAAATGTGTGCACCACCTTGTGCATCTGGCTTAATGTGGGTACTGAGGAATTGAACCTGGGTCCTTAGGCTCCTAAGGCAAGTGCCTTAACCACTAAGCCATCTCTCCAGCCCTCTCCTATTTGCTTTACTATCTTTCCTTTCCTCATGCATCAATCTCTCTCTCTCTCTCTTTCTTCCTGATCTCAGCTTTCCTCCTTGCCACACTCAACAAGCTGAAAATATGGCGAGCCAGCCCCAGGTCTGACCCCAGCACAGGAGTTCAGGGCAGGACCTTCCCCAGCCCAGCCACCCTTCTCTCATCCCTGGCTCTCCACCCCCACATCACACCTTGTGCCCTGTCTGTCCTCGGGGCTGGCGAGTCAAACTCGAGGTCCCTTCCTACGCCAGGAGGGAGGACGCTGCAGGGCCCCTTACGGTTTGAAGCTTTGGTTGTCTGCCTCTCTTTCTTCCAGATCGGTGTCCCCTCCCTCTCCTGGTTAAGCCTGGCACCTTTAGCATGTCCCTAGCCGGTCTTGCAGGGGTGCGGCAGCTGTCATTCTCTTGAGCTCTCCGACCTTGTGTTGAGGGAGGACAAGGAAGAGCTGAGCAATCTCGGCCACGGAGAGAGGCAGCGGGGGGCAGCCAAAGTCATTGTTACATCCAACCTCCGGGTCCTGAGCGTCTCCCTAAGTGACTTGGCCATGTCTTCCTTTTCCTCCAAACCTCATCCCGCTTCTTTTTGTGGCATTGTGATGGAACCCTGGGCCTTGGCACGTGCCAGGCCAGCGCTCTGCTACTGAACCACACCCCTGAATACTCTGAAAAGGGAGTGGCCCTCCCTCCTCAGCCAGCTGTCCTCCTGGAGGGGAAGGAACTTGCCATGTCTGTTTCATCTGCTCTGCTGTCCTTGCGACTGTGCACTTTCCTTGTCCCCCATTTATAGATGAGGAAATTCAGGCATGTCTACGTAGTCACGCTCAGCACCAGACTTTGTATCAGAGGTGGTGGGGGGCAGGGTTGCAAGCTACCCCACCTGGCGGAAGGCACTGTGAGGAGGGTTGAGGGACCCAGCTTGAAGGCTGTTCTCATGCCCAGACTGCCAGGTGAACTTGACGCTGGAGGACGGGCTGGACCAGCAGGGTGCCCTCAGCACGCCCTACTTCCCCAGCTACTACTCACCCAGCACCCACTGCTCCTGGCACTTCCACTTCACAGTGAGTTCTACCCCCACCTCCTTCCTGTCCTCTGCCCAGAGCAATCCACGGGGCTCCAGGACCTGGGGATAGAGGGACAGGGCCCTATCCTGGGCAAGAGCCCATAGGCAGAGTACAAATCCTATTGGGTGGGTGGCAGCTGGGACCAGGGCCTCCCTCTGTTGGTCCCAGAGATGTGTTGGTTTGAGTGACTGGCGGACCTCACCTCCAGCTGGTGCTGTGTTGGCGGGCCGCCTTCCCCCTCCCTGTGTTGTCTGGAGATGTGGGCACTCCAGCTTGACCACACCTCACCGCCCACGTGATGACCCGCTCCTGCCTCCCTCCAAGGTGCCTTCTCTGGACTATGGCTTGGCCCTCTGGTTTGATGCCTATGCACTGAGGAGACAGAAGTATGACTTGCCGTGCACCCAAGGCCAGTGGATGATCGAGCACCGGAGGTACCAACCAGAGGCCCTCCCCTCCTCCCAGTGGGGACCCCACCTAGGGAGCCCAAGGCCCACCACCTGGCCCAGCTGGGCAGCAGGGGAGTGAGCAAAGGACTGGGCCGGGCTGCCAGCTGTTCTCAGGCTCTCTTGGCTGTCATGTGGCCCCTCCTACTCTTGCCCCATCCTCTCCTGCTGCCACACAGGCCTCAGATGCAGATGATGACATCAGACTGGGGGCTCTTCCCAGTTAAGGTAAATGATGTCATTTCCTTGGGTGCTGTAACTCAATGTTGGGCACCCTAACATGAAGCTATCAACCAAGGGGACAAGGACACGGGACCCCTCAAGGACACATGGAGGCCTTTCTTCCTTTTGTTCAGCTCCCCAGACAGGTTCCGGCTTCCATGGGGACAGTGAGCCCCTGTGCCTCCTATAGCGTCCACCCCGCTGATCCTGCTCCTGTCTGTGGTCCCTTCGTCAGAAATCTCTGACTAACAATAGAGCCCTCTGGGGAGCTGGCAGTGGATAGAGGGTCCTGCAGAGGGAAGCATGTCACCAGCACCAGTGTGGCTGGGAGGGTGAGGACAGTAGTGTCCCCCAGGATGAGCAACTTATGACATTACCCAAGTCGGGGTGTCTGCGTCTGTCCGTGTGTGCGTGTACGCACTGTGAGAGTGATCACACTTGTGCACTGTCCTTCCCCACGGCCACTGGGCAGCCTGTGCCAGCTGTCGCCCTCTCAGCAGAGCCATTCCCAAACCAGGGCACCCACCTCCTGGTGGGGTGGGTGGGGGTCAGGCCATTTCTGTGGCTGTCACCGGTTTCTCTGAGAGCAGCCAGGGAGGTTCCACCCCTATCTCAGACCTTCACCGGGGGTCCAAGGTCCCCTGGTGGAGAACCATCCGTCTACCCCTGGGGCCCTGCCGTGCCTGGTGGGAGGGAAGCTGTCGTGGGTCCTGCCGAGAAGAAGCACAGGCCGGCCTGGCTCTGGTTACCGTAGGCTGATAACGATCATGTCATTTCTGGGAAATTCTCTGAATGAGCGTGTCCTGGAAAATGTGCTGTGTGGGTGGTGGGGGCATGAGGGGTGTGGAGGGGAGGGCTAGTCCTGTGACCCAGAGAGCCATGAGAGGGGTCAGGGAGAAGGCATCTGACCCTCCGCTTTGGTGCCCATCTGACTGCTCTGAGCCCCTTGTCCCCCTCCCCCGCCCTCCCTGTCTTCTGCCCAGCTTCTCCTTCTGGCTTCCACGTGCCCTGGTGGAAGTCCCCCATGCCCTTCAAGTGGCTCCAGGCGGTGGAAGGCCTCGTCCTCGTAAGATCCGGCCACTGGCTGCCGGTTTCACAGAACCCCCTTGCTGGGCTCGCCTTTTCCAGGAACCGGCCCTCACAGGCATCCTCTCTCTCCTGTGACCTAACCCCCCTTTGCCCTGGCTTGCAGCCATGAGATCAGGGGGAACCATAGGCTCCTGAAGCCTGTGGGAGCTCCCTGTGGCCCGGTCGGGCTCTGGCTAGCCCTGGTGCTGCTCCAAGACCCTAGGGCGCAAGTGCTGCCTGGGGCCACTCTGTAGATCTCACAGGAAGTGCGTGTGCGTGTCTGTGTGTGGTGGGGGGGGGGGTAGGTACACAACTGTCATCTGGCTGTAACGATGTCACTCCAAGAGGCTGACCTACGAACTGAGAGGTTCGTGCTTGTCTTGTACCCGAGGTCACAGTGCTTGTCGGGTGGCAGAGCTGGCTCTCCGACTAAGCTCTGCAGTGCCAGCATGGGGGAGGGATGCTGTCTGCCTGTCCCTCTTCCCTTTGGTCTGGCCTGTCCCTTTGAAGAGGCATGTGTGATGTGTGGCCGACCCTCCCTTCCTCCCTCCCTCCCTCCCTCCTTTCCTCCCTCCCTTCTTTCTTTCCTTTTCTCCCACCCATGCTTCTGTCCATCCCCCAAGTATTTCTCCAGTTCATCGGTGTGAACTTGCTGGTATGTAAAGTTGATACGGTCCCTGGCTAACCATCTAGGTGAGGCAAGAAGGGAAAATTACCCTGAAACCCAGAAAGGTCAGATATCAAAGCATGCCACACGGTGCCACGGCATGCTCTCCAACACCTGGCACTTAGCTGAGACTAGTGGGCACCAACCACCAGCCTTCTGGTGCTTCCTGGAGAGGACCTGGTGGGCAGGGCGAACCGCTGGGCAGACAGGTCCACAGCAGGAGACAGACCCAGCAGGGCTAAGAGGCAGAGGGCCAGGCTCAGCTCCTGGGTGCTATACAGGGAGAGAGAGGGTCCTGCCTCTGTGTCCAAGCCAGTGTTTCTGGGCTTTCTTATTATTATATGAAGTCACTTGGCTGCTAAATTGAAAATAATTTGTCACACTGCATAGATACAGGCCATCTGTAGGGTGTATGCCTTGGGTGGGGCACTGGCTGCAGGCCAGTGAACTTGAACTCTTGTGTGGACTCGTTGAGGAGAGGCCTGTCCTCCTGGGATCCCATCTGCATTTCCATGGCCAGCAGCAAAGGCCGCCCAGTCAGACAGGCTCGTGAGTTCGGGATCTAGCCTGTGCAAAGGCTGGGTAGGCCGCAGCGCCCTCTGGGATTCTCTTTGTCACCAGTAGAGAGAATGTCCTGTTGGAATCACTGGTGCTATAGCCCCCCCACCTGAGGCCTCTTCCTCTCCATCTTCACCCCCCAATCCTGCTCTGCTTGCTCCCCTATCTCCCTACATGCTGCCCATGGCCGCGTGGGAATGATGACGCCACGTCCCTAAAGTTTAAGTTGTTAGGGACGCTCTGGCCCTCGCTTCCCCTGTCTGGTATTTCTCAGTCCCCACCTCCCTGTGCTCTTCCTGGGGCACTCTGGGAAAATAACAGTCCACGATAACACGTGTTTCCCTATAGCTTGACAGAGGGCGTTGCTCATCCACGCCAAGCGCAGCTGGATTCTGGGAATTCTGAGGCAGGACTATGGTTCTCAAAATTTTCCTTTATTTGAGCACTGGGAGGAGATTTTTTTCCTGACACAGGCTACAGGCCTATATTTACACTTTGAAGGGTTAAACCTGAGACATGTAGAAATGCGTATTGCAGTAGTCCCCACATCTGCAATACTGGTTACCCACAGTGATCTGTGATTGGAAAATACTAGATGGAAAACTCCAGAGGTGATTTTTTTTTTTTTTTTGTTATTTTGATATGTTGTTACTATTTACCATTCTCTGACTCTGCCTAAATTCATAAGTAAGTTTTATCATCGATGTATATGTACAGGAAAAGTACATCTAGATACATACATAGTATTTCTAGAGTTTGGCCCTCCCTGTGATTCCTGGCATCCATGGGAAAGGGGGGGGGGTCTTAGAAAGTGGTCCCCATGCTTAGGGGTGAACTGCTGAAGTTTCTTTAATTGTGTGTTAACACAATTTAAAAAATAAATTAAAAAATCCCTGGGTTGGAGAAATGGCTTAACAGTTTAAGGCATTTGCCTTTGAAGCCTAAGGACCCAGGTTTGATTCCTCAGGACCCACGTAAGCCAGATGCACAAGGTGGCGCATGTGTCTGGAGTTCGATTGCAGTGCCTGGAGACCCTGGCATGCCCATTCTCTCCATCTGCCTCTCTCTCTCTCTAATAAACAAATAAATAAATAAAATATTTTTTAAAAAAAAATCCTAATCCAGGATTTCTGGGTAAGATGGCAGCATAGGAGTCATGCCAAATCAGCCTAGGGAGGGATTTAAGCAAAACCATAGCAAAATACACCCTTCTTCCGAAAAGTGAAGGTATGTAGGTTATTGTCGGCCATAGCAGAGAAGCAGGAGAGATCAAGATCTACCAGAAAGGAGGAAACCGGCCAGAATCCCACCATGGTGCTTGCAGCCCCGGTCTGCGCGGACCTGCGCACTTGCTCTGCCCAGCACCGAGCTGCAGGAAGTGCTGGTCTCTCTTTCCACATCAGGGCAGGTTGTGGGTTACATCTTGGTTGGCTTTACCATTCTCAACTAAGCTGTATTTGGGGGTTGACTACTGTTGCCTTTGATGCTTTCAGATTTATAGGGCTGGGGGCAGGGTCTGATTCAGACCCAAGCTGACCTGGAACCCAACTCAGAATAGAATTCTCAGCTTCCCAGCTGACAGGATTAAGGGTGTCCAGCAACACGCACCCTTAAGGATTTTGGCTTTAAATCTTGCACACTCTGTGCTGTTTTTACTGAATGTGCATATTGCCCAGTTGAATTTTAGAATTTGCCAGTAAATTGTTCCACCCAGCCCACTAGAATACGTGAATAGCAGGCAAACTCAACACCTAGGATTGCTTCTGCGGTTAGACTGGAGTACAAGAGCTTCGCTTGGCACCTTAAACTCCTACACTGAAGGTACATAAAGTGGGATTTCCATGTCTAAGAACACTGCAGATAATTAGAAAACCCAAGCATCAAATCAACTCAAGATGCAAAAGTCACTACATTTATAATACAAGAAACACAAAGAATCAAGACAATAAAATCCCACCAAAAATTATAAATCTATCAGAAATGACCCCCAATGAGACTGCTTTAGAGGAAGTGCCTGACAAATATTTCAAAACAACAATTTTATCTATACTCAAATCAAAGAAGAAATCAAAGGAATCAAAGAAGAAAACAAGGGAATTAAAGAAGAAAACAAACTCCTGAAGGAATCCCGAGAACACAGGAAATCCACTTAATGAAGTAAGGAGATCATGACAAGACATGAGTAAGGAAATAGAAATACTGAAGAAAAACCAGGCAGAAATACTAGCACTGAAAAACGCAGTAAGTCAAATAAAAAACTCTGTGGAAAGTCTCACCAATGGAATGGATGAAGGAGAGGACAGAATATCTAAACTAGAAGACCAGGTGGCAGACATAATACAGTCCAACAAAGAGAAAGACAAGCTAATAGGAAGGTAAAAATTTCCCAATCCAGAAAACATTTAGTGATACAATATCATCCCTTCACATTTTTTGTGGCTTCTTTAATAACTGGTGTCATAACCCATGACTGATCCTGACTTTTGCTTCTGAAGTCAGTTGGTCATGATGGCACATATCACATCTCTAGAAAGTTCTACCATATTGTTGTGAATGAGAGCAAAAAAAAAAAAAAAAAAAAAAAATCAAATGACATGTGAGTAAGGTGTCTTTTGGATACCCCGGGGTCCCTGGACTGCACTTTGAATATTTTATTTAGTTATTTCTTAATGAGGTAGAGAGGCACATGTTGACTTCCTCTACTTCTCCTGAAGAGCATTTTTGCTCCTCTCTTTTTAAAAAAACTTATTTTATTTATTTATTTGACAGAGAAAAAGATACAGAGAGAGGGGGGCAGAGAGAGAGAGAGAGAGAGAGAGAGAGAGAGAGAGAGAGAATGGGTGTGCCAGGGCCTCCAGCCACTGCAAATGAACTCTAGACGCATGCACCCCCCTTACAATGTACAATCTGGCTTACGTAGGTCCTGGGGTATTGAACCAGGGTCCTTTGACTTTGCAGGCAAATGCCTTAGCTGCTAAGTCATCTCTCCAGGACTCTCAAGCTGCACTGTGGATGTGGGTCCCACATTTAGTGGCCATTTGACTCACTCTGTGGGGGGCTTCCTTCCCTGGGGCTGACGGAGCATCCCACCTAGGAGGGAAGGGTCTTCCGGCTGCTCTCTGGAGACAGCCACTCTGAAAGCATGCCACCTGCCCAGTGAGGGGTCCAGATCCAGAGACTGTGATTTCCTCAATGCATAACTGGGAAGACGCCACCTCTTGGGTGTCTTCTCTCCCCTGCCTAAATAAAGAACCTTCTTATAAGGAGACTCCCAGGGCTGGTGGGGTCCCAGCTGGGTGAGGCCATGTGTGGAGACAGCCACTGGGCACTGTCCTATGTGCCTTGGGAACCCCAAAAAGGCTGCAGAACTGCCTCTCCGGGGGGGGGGGGTCCAGCACTGGGATGCAAGTGTTGCTGGCCCCCATCAGCTTGCACCGAGCACAAGTGTATATGACCTTCCTGCTTGCACACAGTGGGCCGGTCAGGATGGTTTGCCACTGCTGGCCCATGGAAAGCTCTCGTCAGATCCAAGTTCAGCAGCCATGATAGTTTTCCTTATGAAGTGAGGAGGGAAAGTGAGTTTCAGCGAAGGACCCTGACCTGCTGCTAGAATCTCATACCCTAGAGGTGACAGGGGCTTGGCATCTGGCATGAATGCTACCCCACAGGCAGGTTTTTGAACAGGGGAGTGACGTAGCCAGGCTGCTCTCTAGGCAGAGGGTTCTGGGGCTGGATGGGAGAAATCAAGACAGAAGGATCGCCGGGTGTGTGGTGGCGTATGCCTTTAACCCCAGCACTCAGGAGGCAGAGGTAGGAGGATCACTGTGAGTTCGAGGCCACCCTGAGACTCCATAGTGAATTCCAGGTCAGCCTGAACTAGAGTGAGACCCTACCTTGAAAAAAAAAAAGGCAGAAGGATCGCGGGTGGGGGTGCACTCCCCATTCTCCCGGCTGCCGGCTCCATCTTTGCCTTGTCTGCACAGGGACCTACTCTGTGTCTTCCTTTGGGCTGGGAATCCAGCCTGTAAATTTATCTCTGGGCTATCCCTGGTCCCTGCTAGGCTGTGTGGCATGCGCACCCTGCAGCCGTACGCAGAGAGGATCCCAGTGGTGGCCTCGTCTGGTATCACCATCAACTTCACCTCCCAGAACTCCCTCACGGGCCCAGGCGTGAAAGTGCACTACAGCTTGTACAACCAATCGGACCGTGAGTATGGGTGGCAAGGGGCGGAGCCCTGCATGCAGCCTGTCCCAGCCCTCCAGCTCGGTGCACAGGCAGTCACGTGTGCGTGCGTGCGTGCGTGCGTGCGTGCGTGCGTGCGTGTAGACACTGGCAGATGAATGACTGCATGTTCTTGTTGGTGACATGTGTCCTAATCGTGCCCTTCTGCTTCTACCGTGTCCTTTGGGTCCCCAGCCTGCCCGGGAGAGTTTCTCTGCTCTGTGAATGGCCTGTGTGTCCCCGCCTGCGATGGCATCAAAGACTGCCCCAATGGCCTGGATGAGAGAAACTGCGGTGAGCCGCCCGTCCCTGGCTCTCCGCTCCCCGTTCCTATGCGCTGAGCTGAGCTAAGTCTCCCCCCACCCGCACGCCCCAAATGAGCATCCCCGAAGTGGAGTTCTCACACTGCTGGGAGGGCAAGATGGAGGCCGAGTGAGAAGACAGCCTCCCTAGAGTTATCTGTTGATGCAATGGCAGGGGCGAGCTGGGGCCTTCAGCTTAGGCTCCTCCCTCCCCCTCCAGACTAATGCCCCAATTCTGGCCAGTCTTCAACCAAAGGGTAGGGCAGGACCAAGAAGGGGATGGCTGTTAGGCCAGGGTGAGAACACCTTACCCTCCTTGAATGAGCCTCTCCTGCCTCCAGCCTGGGGTTCAGACCAGGAGGGTCAACTCTTCCTGCTCAGCCCTGAGAGAAGAGACTCAGGGCTTGGTGGTCCCCAGGCCACAGCACTCTGGGAACAACTCCTCTCTCCCAAGGGCTAGGTATGGGCCCCTAGAGCCACCACCCAGGCTCTGGGTCTAGTGGCAGACATACCCCCGCCCCTGTCCCGTCAGTTCTCCATCTATGAGAAGAGAAGTCGGTGGGGGAAGGGATGTGGGCCTGCCACGGTGCTAGGAAAGGCGCTTCATACATGAAACTGAACGTCTGGTGACCTTGGACACAGTACTTCACGTTTGTTTCTGCTAGTAAATGCGGATTTACAGGATTGCTGTGAGGCAGGTGTAGAGCAGCTGCGAGAGATTTGTGACCAGGGACATGTGATGCAGGACACATGTAGCGACACCACAAAGCCTCAGCCTGGTCCTCTGGCTTGCTTCCCCCTGCCTCCCTCTGTGCCTACAGTCTGCAGAGCCACATTTCAGTGCCAAGAGGACAGCACATGCATCTCGCTGTCCAAAGTCTGTGACCGGAAGCCGGACTGTCTCAACAGTAGTGATGAGGAGCAGTGCCGAGAAGGTAGGATGAAGCCCTGCCCAGGAGCTAGAGGGGCACAGCTGGGCATTCCAACCCATACCATGCCTCTTCTGCAAAGGTTACCCTCTCGTCCGAATTCCTACCAACCCTCCACACACCTATGCCAGTACGTTCATCTGGTTGGGTGGATACCTCTACCAATCCATTATCCATTTGTCCACCTATCCTCTCACGTACTTACCTACCCAACATCCACCGCTCTACCCATCCACCCATCAACCCACCCTTCCATCCACCTACTCACCAATCCATCCATCCATCCATCATCTATCCATTCACACACCACCTGTCTACCCATTCACCCACCCATCTGCCCATCATCCATCCATCCGCCAATTCATTTATCTACCCACCCACCCATCATCTATCCATCTATCCAACCATCCATCCATAATTTGCTCTCTGGAATCACACTTTCTGTCCATTGATTCACATGCTTGTTCATCTGTCCATCCACTGCCCTACCAACCACCTCTCTGCATACCCATTCTTCCATCCATCTATCCAACCAGTTCTGCCAGCCAGAAAGTCAGTCATCCATCCACCTACCCATCTATCCATCCATCTATCCATCCATCCATCCATCCATGCAGCTGACCAACCAACCCTGACCGCTACTCAGTGATAGGAAAAGTGAAGCAGGCAGGTGAATATGAGACACCAGAGATGTGGTCCCTGCCCTCCAGGGGTTACTTATTAGTAGAGGATAAGTGACTGTTCGGATTGAAAGCCTTTGGGACACCATGTCCAGTAGTGTAGGTAGATTGGGAGTGTGGAAAGCTCTCAGCTGGGCCTCGTGGAGAGACCAGGCACAGAGCAGGCGGGGCAGGATGTCCACTGAGGGGAAAGGCAGAGTCAGGGGTATGGCCTTACTCTTGGGACCCTAGGCTGATAGAGGAAGCATGGTTTTGCCTTCAGGGTCCACATGGGAGCAAAAGGCATTATCCTGTGGTCAGGAGCTCCACTCCAAGAGGAGGCACAGCCTCTCTCTCTGAACAGGCCAGGGTGGGTGGGGGTGGGGAGACCCTACAGTAGATTTAGATGAGCTTTCAGGGTGATTGAGACCCACTTCCTAGTCTCCTGGCCTCTCCTGGTGCCGTCTTTTCCCCGGGGCTCAGAGACCCACCTTCGGTGGCCTGCCTGGCCCCCTCCATCCCAGGAGTGCCTTGTGGGACCTTCACCTTCCAGTGTGAGGACGGGGGCTGTGTGAAGAAACCCAACCCGCAGTGTGATGGCCAGCCGGATTGCCGAGATGGCTCCGACGAGCTTCACTGTGGTGAGCCTGCTGGGACAGGGCGGGGAAGCTGGAGGGGTGTCTCACTGCGTGTCCATCCTGAGCCTGTCTCTCTCATGGCCTCTGCCACCTTACCCTGGGCCCAGCTCTTCATGCTTTTCTGTCTCTCCATCGCTTTCCTTTGTCCTGCCTCCATCTCTCTGCTTCTCACTGACCCTCTCCCACCCTCAGACTGTGGTCTCCAGGGCCCGTCCAGCCGCATCATAGGCGGGGCTGTGTCCTCCGAGGGTGAGTGGCCGTGGCAGGCTAGCCTCCAGATTCGGGGTCGACACATCTGCGGGGGGGCCCTCATCGCTGACCGCTGGATCATCACAGCCGCCCACTGCTTCCAGGAGGACAGGTGAGGGATGACATCAGAGTGTGGGAGGTAGTGTGGGAACATTACATAGATAGAGGAAAGGGTGCGGAAGAGCCACGGACGGTCTTCGGTGACTTGTGGGATCTGGTCTGGCTCCACCTGAGAAGTTACTCAAACTCTCTGCACTCTACCTTGGTGTCTTGCTTTAAGTTGGGTCTGCCTGAGACTCATTCATTCCCCCGTTCATTCATTCAGCAGTATTTGTTCAGCTCTTGCTACATGTCAGGGGCTAGCTGCACTCGGGGGTGCAACAGGAGGCAAAACTGCCCGAGCTAGCCATCAGCCACAGCCCTTACCATAACCAGGGCCGTGACAGCCGGTGGTAGGCGGATGGGCCCCATGCTGTCTTTCAGAGCCAGCTGGTGAGCTCAGCCCCCTCCAGTCCAAGCAAGATCTGCACTCCAGACCCCTCCCCACGGCCCTTGGCACAGAGGCCAGCCCATTGCTGGCCTCCGCTGGCCTCTGGGGACCTGCTTACGCTCTTCAGGCATGTTGTGTTGCAGCCATCTCTTCACCTCCCTGCTAAGTGGGCTCTCAAACAAGGAGAAGCACACTTGTCTGATTTTGTTACACACGCACACACACACACACACACACACACACACACACACGTCTCGTTGAGTCCCTGAGAGCACAAAAGCAGAAGATGCCGCTGCTGCTCTTGCGTGGGCGATGGGGTTGACACTGGAGAAGCCCCTGCTTAGCTGGGGAGGGATGATGTTGGGGGCCCACGGGAGAGAACCCAGGCCAGTGCTGAGGACTGTCCTCCAGCCAGGGGGATCTCGGGAGGAAGGGGAGGGTGTGAGGGTGGCCGGCCATCACTGTTGTTATTTATGGTCCCTGGATGGGAGGCATCTGCTGATCTAGGATTCTTTCCAACTCACACCCCAGCATGGCCTCCCCAGCTCTGTGGACCGTGTTCCTGGGTAAGGTGCGGCAGAGCTCACGCTGGCCGGGCGAGGTGTCCTTTAAGGTGAGCCGCCTGCTTCTACACCCATACCATGAGGAGGACAGCCATGACTACGACGTGGCCCTGCTGCAGCTGGACCACCCTGTGGTGTACTCGGCCACCGTGTACCCCGTCTGCCTGCCAGCGCGCTCGCACTTCTTCGAGCCAGGCCTGCACTGCTGGATCACGGGCTGGGGCGCCCTGCGTGAGGGGGGTGAGCAGGAGCCGGCGGGGAGACTGGGGGCGTCAATGGATCAGGCTTGCGGGAGGGTAGGCAGAAGAAGAAAATCTCTCCTCTGGCCCGTCCTTCCCTCTGGAAGGGCGCTGCGGCAGAACCCAGGCCATGGGACACATATGTGGGGCCAAGGGACAGGCAGGGATGTTGCAGCCCGTGTGGCTGTTTTTAGAGGGAGCATGGGGGGTGTCAGAGGAGGGACTTCATCATTGCAGACTGGACTTGAGGACGTGTGTGCACTGCTGAGCGAGCGAGAGAATGATCCTTGCTGTATTGCTCTGCCATCTTCTTGAACAAGTCTCTCTCACCCGAGCCTCAGTTTCCCCATCTCCAAAATATCTCCATGGAAGCTGGGTGTAATTCAGTAGTAGAGCACTTGCCCAAGTCCAGGGTCTGGGGTCTTTCTGCAGCTGCTGTCAGACACAAGGGCTTTCTCCCTTTCTAGCCTTAACTGTTCTGAGCCGCCATCTCTAGAGACCCTCCCGCTCAGTTCTGGGAACAAGGCTTGGCTGGTTTGGTGTTCTATGAAGGCACAGGTGTCAGACGGGAAGACCTGGGGACACCACCAGCCGCCAGTAGGAGGGGAGCCTGGGCTGGAACAGGTGTAGCTGGGGAGTTTCTCAGAGGACAGGTGGGACTGGCAGACCACCGTAAGGACTTGGGCAGGAGTTCTCTTCCCCCCCTGCACCTTGAATCACTTACGGGCCTTCAAAACCCTGATGTCTGGCCTCATGCTAGACTGACAGATACGGGTGCAGCTAAACTCCCGAGGCCTCCTACCGCTCAGCATCCTGGAGGTGAAGTTCTGGGCTGGAGAGCGGGGCCACCGAAGAGCTAAGGAGACAGTGAGGGGCTCGTGTGTGTTGAAAGCATCCTCTGGGGGCCGCAGCAGAACGGAAGGAAGCAATCCAAGCCCGGAGGCATTTGAGTGGGAGGAAGGACAAGTGTCCTGACGGGCTTTCTGTTGGGGGTTGTGTCACCATGAGCCACCCAGAAGAGCCAGAGGATGGGGCGAGGCAGGGAGGCAGGTGAAGGTGGGCAGAGATGGGTGGGCTCTTGAGATGCAGAGGTTGGCAGAGGCTGGCGGCCCCTCAGTCTCACTGCCGCCCTCCCTTCAGGCCCCACCAGCAGCACTCTGCAGAAGGTCGACGTGCAGCTGGTCCCCCAGGACCTGTGCAGTGAGGCCTACCGCTACCAGGTGACCCCGCGCATGCTCTGTGCCGGCTACCGCAAGGGCAAGAAGGACGCCTGCCAGGTGACTTCTGTGGGACGTGGGCCACCGGAGGGAAAGCAGTTGACCCTGCTTTGTAGACAAGGAGGCTGAGGCCTGGAGAGGCCGAGGGCCCTGTCCACAGATGCAGGAGCGCAGAGCAGAGACCTTGGGGTGGGAGGTCTTGGACTCTGCTCTTCCGCTCACACAGTAGGGAGGGCTGAAGGGAGACCCTTGCACTGATGCAGCCCTGTCTCCGCATCTCTCTCAGGGTGACTCTGGCGGCCCGCTGGCTTGCAAGGAGCCCAGTGGCCGGTGGTTCCTGGCGGGGCTGGTCAGCTGGGGCTTGGGCTGCGGCCGGCCCAACTACTTTGGTGTCTACACTCGCATCACGGGCGTGATTGGCTGGATCCAACAGGTGCTAACCTGACGAGCCACCCTGCAGAACAAGACCCAGGCCAGGGTGCTCACCTGGCCAGGGAACAAGTATTCTGGGGCGAGTAGCCCTGTGGAGGCAAGAGGAGGCACTTGGTCCCCCAATCTGCTCCCTGAAACTTGCCCCAGTAATGCCAAAGAGGAGACGGCGGCTGGTGGTCACAGAGCGTCCCCTGAGGGTCAGGAACCATTCCCAGCCAGGCTGCATTTGCCTCGGAGTCATTTCTCCCCCAGGCCCTGTGTCTCCTTTCTCTCAGTCCACTGCTGCCTTGGGGCAGGGGTTGAATAGCAATGATGCTGGTTCCCAGGTCCCTGGAAGAAAGTGTCTGAGACCCCCTCCCCACACAGAAGCCACCTACTACTACACTTTGACCAGATGGAAAGTGCCTCCATTGGAGGGGACACTCAGGGCCTTGGAGACTGCCAAGTGGGCCACTGTAGGCCAAAGGGTGGGACAGCCCCAGCAGCAGGATGCCTACCAGCAGCCCTGCCTGGTCCTTCCCGCCATTCACTGGAGGGCAGCCTGTCTGTCCTGCAAATAAAGTGCTTGCCCAAGCCCGTTGGCTGGCATCTGAGGCCCTGCAATCAATCTCATGCCCTTGACTGAACACAGTGAAGGCCTGCCCATCCTCAACAGCTGTCCAGAGGCCACTGCTCAGGTCCAAGAGAAACCTGGGACAGGTCGTGGGTTGGCTGGGGACCCTCAGCTTAGAGCTGGGGAGGGTGTGAGTGGTAGGATCCTTCTGGATCCCACCAAGGAAACAGGCTCAGCTAGAGGGGAGCCTGCTGCCCTTAGGCAGACACTGGGGGTGGACACAGAACCTATTGCAGACTACCTGCTGGCACAGTCTGAGCTCCCCCCTGGCAGGACACAAACCCTCTTTGTACTGTGGGCCGTAAGCATCTCACGGGCTTCTGCCAGGAGTACTGGGTACATGGGCACCGCACTGGGGCTGGAGATGAGAACGCAGCTTCTGATCGCCACAGCCTACGCAAGGGTCAGTGGGGAACGCGGAAGGGGATATCAGAGATACTGTCATATAGATGTGCCTGAGTAGGGTGTTCAAATGTGCACAAGGTAGGGAAGGGCATTCTGGAGAGGTGGCACATGGGCAAAAGGCACAGAGCCCTGGGAATAAGGTACCCTGGGGGCCAGCAAGCTGGGGCTGCTAAGCATTTGATTCTGCAAGCAATAGGCGCCACACAATCACATTTGGAACACCCCCTCCTGTACACACACACACACACACACACACACACACACACACACACACACACGTGGAAGGAACTGGAGGCAGGGAGGCCACTGCTGGGGTCCAGAGAGTAGAGGACAGGGTTAGAGGACCAGGGCAGTGGGTATTGGCTGCAAGATTTCAGCAGCTCAGACACCTAGTGTCACAGGAGGCAGTGGTGGTTAGAGGTCAATGCAGGTGACTCCTGAAACCTAGCTGACTGGGACAGAGGTGCAGAGAGAGCTGGCTGGGCTCAAGCAGGCAGGGCAGCCTCTGGCCTCTATAGCTAGGGCTGGGCATAAAAAGGGTCACGTGGAGGCCCCCTTCCTGGGTGAGCAGAATGGAGCAGGAATCACCTAGGGCACTCTGCTGCCCTAAACTCTTGGGCCCCACCCAGTCTCGATCCCAGACAGGAGCACAGGTAGGACTATGAAAACGCCTCCAGGTGACTGGGAGAGCTGTACGGGGCAGCACCGCAAGCTCACCGTGGGGTGTGCGCATCCTCAGGGATGAGACTTCGCCCAGACCGTGAGGCGGGCAGGACGGGGTCTGGGCCAGCTGAGTCCGAGGGGGTCACTAGCAGGTGCAGAGACCCTCTAAGGAATGAGCCTAGCCAGCAGGAAAGAGAGAGGGGCTGCAAAGCCTCGGAGAAGGGGCGTGGGGGACAGAGGCCAGGTGTCCAGGAAGTGGTGGTGCACCCCAGGCTCAGCATCTGGGGATACAGCTGGCAGGGCAGGTGCTCAGTTCTAGACCACAGGCAAAGGACCTGGCCGTCTTCCCACATCACGTGGCAAAGGGACAAACGGGCGGGTCTCTGGGTTCCAGGAAAAAGCGCTGTTTTTTAGCGGGGATGTTAATGTTTACCCCACCATAGTTTAACTCCTGTTCCCAAAAGTGGTCCAGAGAAAGAGGGAGGCAGCCAGGCCAGCCGTTTCTTCCGGTTTATTCACGGTGGGGTGGGATGCACCCACCCCAGGTAGTCATGACACTGGAGGGCAGCTCAGCCTGTCACACCGGACCTACAGTGTCCCCTTCCCCACAGGTTCCTGGGCACTCCCACCCAGTCATGGCACTCTGCTGCAAGATGCGTGGTAGTGTGGGGTGGGGTGGGGCGGCCAAGGTGCTGGCCAAGTCCACGCCCTCCTTCCTTCCTTCCTTCCGACGGGGCTACGTCCCTGCACTGTCAGCCAGGGTCCAGCCAGGGGGCTTGGCTTGTCCCCCTCAGGGAATGTGAAGAAGGGTAGCTCCAGACACCAGGGGGCTTTCGGGAACCCCTCTCCTCCCCATATCCTCACAACAACCCTGTGAGGTAGGTGGGCAGAGGGGTGACTCCGTGGGATGGACAAGGAGACCGAGGCTCGAGGAGGTGATATGACTGGGCCGGGAGGGAGTGCATCGGCCATGCAGCAGGGGGACCGGGCAGAGGGGACAAAGGGGCCTGGGAGACACTAGTGGACAGTGCCACAGTCTGGCTGTGGGCCGGAGGCTCTGTCTGGGGGTCCCAGGGTCCACCTTAGGCCTTGTGAAGTCCCAGTGGGCCCTGGGCCTGGAGGCAGAAGTGAGTCCCAGCCCCTTGGCAGGTGCAGACAGCAGTGGCAGGGGAGAGGGCACGTCTTCCTCCTCAGGCCGGGGGCCCACCCCGAGGTACAAAAATAAAGGATTTCAGATCGGAACCCCAAGTCCCTGGAGGTGATCTGGGGGCTCACATCCTGGTGCCTCTGGCTTGTAATAGCTAGAAAATAAGAGGAGAAAGGGACAGAAGGAAGGGGTCAGAAAAGAGGGGCCGGTGAGGAGGGGTGATGCAAGGGCAGGAGGGGATCCAGGAGAGCGGGAGGGAGGGAAGGGGGAGAGAGGGAGAGAGAAAGGCAAGTGAGTCACAGGCTAGCTCTGGAGGAGGGGGTGGGGCTGGGGCCCAGAGGAGGTGGAGTCAGAACCCAGGAGGGAAGCCTGGTGCCTGTAAGATCCCCAAGATCCCAACCAGGGTGGAGCAGGCCAGGAGAGGCAGATGGCTATTGTGCCAGTCAAATGGACTGACATGGAGTAGCTTCTGTCCCCATTTTAGAATCAAACCATGGCCCAGAGAGGGACTTGCCCGAGGTCACAGGCAGGCAGGTAAGGCTGAGGGGGAGGGGGCCAGGGCTTTTCTGCCACACTCCTTAGCAAGCTGTAGCGGATCCCTGATCAGCCACGGGGCTCCACCTGAGTGCTCTGCAGGGGCTTATGAGCCCCCGGACACCCAGGGGTGAGGCAGAGGTGTGTGGCTTCCGCAGTCCTGCCCTCCCCAGCCTGGCTGGCCGGCAGGAGACACCCCACCTCTGCGCTCTTTCTGCTCTCAGGGCCTCGCCCCAAGGCTCAGATAGGTTTGGCAGAGGGAGAAAAGGCAGCGGGGAGCTTGGGGCTCAAGCCCGAGGACAAGAGGCGCGCCCCTCCTTGCTTCTGCCCCTCCCTCCGGCTCTGCCAGGCTACAAACCGGGGCCGGCAGCTCTGGGGGCGGGCGCGGGGCCGAGGAGCTGTCCCAGCAAGCTCGGGCTCGGGTCTGGGAGGGTGCAGACAGGGACCTGCAAGGAGGAAACGTGAGGAGGCAAGCGGGGACCCGTGGGGCCTGTGGCCAATATCAGCCTCAGAGGTGCCCAGTGGGGTCAGAGGGCACAGAGCAGGTGCACCTGTGCCCCTCCTCCCTGAGCTGAGAGGCGGAAGGGGCCAGAGGGGGCACAGGAGGCGGCGGCAGGCAGGATGCTTGGGGACGCAGGGCCAGGGGGTCTGAGGGGAGGGCGTGGGAAGCTGGGACCAGGGTGGCCCCCCGGTGGAGGCGGGAGCAGGCGGACAGGAAACCTGGACAGGGGCACAGAGGGAAGAGGCAGGGTGCAGATGAAATCCAGGAGGAAGAGGAGGTGGATGAAGATGAGGCAGGACCTCCAGCGGGAAGCGGAGGAGGAGGCGGTGGTGGGAGGGAGAAAAGGTTAGCGGGATCCTGAGATGACAGGGCTGCAAGAGAAAGTGAGAGAGGGATGGTTATGGGAAAGGTGACGTGCTGAGCTGACCCTGGTGGCCCGCCCCACGGTCCCGGTCTGCAGCTGCTCCAGCAGGGAGGGGCGGGAGCCGGCTGGCTTGGATTAGCACTCATCCTCCTGGGGGCGGGCTGCACCTTTCTCCTGGGCATCCGCCTCCACCTGCACCTGGGCCACCTCCACCTCCTCCACCTCCTGCTGCCGCTGCTCCTCCAGCTGCTCCTCCGCACTCTGCGCACCCGATGCCGACCAGGGAAGAGAGAGTGGACACACTGACATGGGGGCAGAGCTGTGGGCGGCTGTCCCCAGGACCCAACCTCGGGGCAGAGGGGCAGGCGGGTGTGAAGGGGCCTTGAGGGGAGGAAGGGCTACAGCCGAAGCAGCTGGGGCATCTCCAGCGCTGGGATGCTGGGGCCAGCCTGGCTAGTCCCAGAGAGGCTGTGCAGGAACTGGTGGGTGTGGTAAGGGGGCAGTGAGGGGCACCTGCGGGCAAAGGCCTTGCTTTGGGAGGGCACATCCACAGCAGACAGCCAAGGAAGTCCCAGGGCCATCACCACCCAGCTCTGGATGCCAGCAATAGTGTCTGGCATCCTGGGCCTGGGATGGTATCGCAGGGAGGCAGAGCAGCAGGTCGCCCTGTGCCCCTGGCACAGGCTGGGGAAGCAGAGGAATCTCAGCAGGACTAGGTGGCAGATAGGAGACCAGAGTCCCCAAGTCTCCAGCGCTAGGGGACAGTCTCTGAAGGAACAGGCTTCCTTCTTCCTCCAGGGCTCATGCCCACTCTAGATCCCACTGCGGGGCCCCCAGGGCTTCCAAGCAGCCCTGGGTCAAGGGGACGGGTCTGTGCTCCATCTCTCCCCACAGGCCGCAGAACCAGAGCCTGTGGGGCTCTCGGTGGCCTTTGTGCAGAGTACTGCAGAGGCCCGGGGTTAGCGGAAGCCACTGGATTGGGCTTCCCTGACCTGACCTAGCCTGGCTCGGGAGGGTCACCAGGGACTGGCAAATCAGCTGGCCACTTGGAAAGCAGGAGTTGCAAGTTTCCATCAACAGAGGAGTGTGCAACCCACCCCTCCCTTCACAGGAAACACAGCTGAGGTGCCTCGAGGAGGGAGGTCTGCAGTCACACACACTACCACACTGCACCCTGACCCACACAACTGCACTTCGCCTGTGGCCACCACATGGTGCCCATGCAGGAGGCACTGAGCCCACCCTGGCCGTGCCCTCAGATGGTCCTGCCTCACTGTTCCCCAGCCTGGGTCTGGACCATGGTGGCATGAGATGGATGGCATTGGCAGTGACGACCATGGGTGTTATGCAGGAGGGAGGAGAGAGAGGAGGGTGGGGGAGGGCAGGAGGGCACCACCTTCACTCAGGGCCAGGGCTCACCTTGGTTTTGCGGCTGGACTCGGAGCTCAGGCCGTGCGGGGAGCTGTGCAGCTCCTTGGACACCACGCACAGGAACTCCGCCTGGTCCTCGCTGCCATAGTTATAGGAGGAGCCAATGTTCACCAGCTGGAGGAGGCAGGGGGGGACAGCAAGAGGACAGACATGAAGGGGACCATCCACACGTCCACACAGCTTTGTTCCTGGTGGCCTGTGCAGGTGGCGCCAGGCTTGCTGGAGGGCAAAGTGGCCAGGAAGGTGGACTCCTCGTTCCTCTCCTGCACCTCTCCTGGCTTGACCAGACCGGACCCCAGCGGAGGAGGCAGTATCACACCCACCCCTGCCCCACAGCCAGGTGCCACTTCCTGACGGCAGGTGGAGGCCTATGGTGGGCAGGCTGCCCCTCCCCCAGCCCAGAGGTGCCTGCAGGGTAGGCACGGCAGGTTGGATGAAGACACAGCCCACTCTACGGGGCCCAGGACCGGTGGCCCTGAGTACTGGATCTGCCTCTGGAAGCCCGAGCAACTGCTCAACAGCCTTAGCTTCAAAGAGTGGGCCCCTGTGTTGTGGAGTCCTATGAGTCACACCTGTGCACCCTAACTAAAATGTCCTTGCATGTCATGAATCTCATAGAGCTCCCAGGAACCCTGACTTGGCAGAGAAAAACCCCACTCCGCTGGCAGCAGGGGCTGAGAAAGGTTCTCCTGCCTTGACCTCCCGAGGGCAGATGTGGCTCTTCTCACAGTCTGTGTGCAGGGCTAGGACCTTCCTGATGGCCCTTTTCATTTTCAGAAGGACCCTGAGGACAAGGTACTGCAAGCCCACATCCCAGGATATCCGGGAGGGAGAGGAGCTGGCTTGCTGGGCCTGACCATGGGAAAGTACAACCATGGGAAGACATGAGGGGATGCTAGCCTTTCCCTACAACTTGCGGCTACAAGGGAGCTTGTGGGCAGACAGGGTGCACAGGGGCTGGTGGGGCCTTTCTCCTACTCGCAGTGTACATCTGACTTTGGGTTCCCTTTAGTCAGGACTCTATGCCTCCAGAAACCTGGGAGGTGGGACATGGGTATAGCACAGGGGCATCACAACTTATGTGTGGTGGTTTGCATGGAAAGTGTCCCCACAATCTCCTGTGTTTAAGATTAAGACTCATACTCAGGGCTGCAGAGATGGCTTAGCAGTTAAGGCACATGCCTGTGAAACCTAAGGACCCGGGTTTGACTCCCCAGGACCCATGTAAGCCAGATGCACAAGGTGGTGGTGCATGTGCCTGGAGTTCACTTGCAGCAGCTGAAGGTCCTGGTGCGCCCATTCTCTCTATCTGCGTCTTTCTCTCTCTCTCAAACAAACAAACAAACAAACAAACAAAAAAACCAAAAACAACAACAACAAAAAACTCATACTCAGTCCCCACCCAGCTGGTGGAATTTGGGAGGCAGAGCCTTGCTGAAGGAGGTATGTCTCTTAGGGCAGGCCTAGAGGGTGTTATAGCCCAAGCCCCTTTGCCAGAGCTAGCTCACTCTTGCTGGTACTGCCCGGCTGCTATCGCAAGATGTGATGCCCAGCCTCTGCTCCGCCATGCCATGCCATGCCATGATAAAACATCCTCTTGAGACTGTAAGTTGAAATACGCCCTCTCCTCCCATCAGCTGCTCTTGGTTGATGCTTGTCCCCGCAAGGAGATGTTAACCGTAGCGTAGCGTTAGGACAGCAGTCTCCCACTGGTGAGCTGCATGTATCCTGAGGCACCGCGGGTCATGAGAACCTCGCAGGAAGCCACTGCCCGGACCTTCCCAGAAGGGACTGATGCTTATCACTGCACATGGTTGTCACAGGGGCCTGGAGGCCCTAAGGCCACGGAACTGTAACAAGGCAGCCTGGGTGCCACTCACTCTGTGGGCACCCGAGCTGTCCCCGAGGATCACAGCCTCGTGCTGGGCAGGGTCCTACTGATGAGGATGCCCGGTGCTACCCAGTGGCAAGGGCTTCCCACCTCACTCCTCAGTCTGCACACAGTGGGCCTTTCCTAGTCTTGTTTAGTTCACTCAAGACCCCAGGTGAGGACCGTGGGAAGCTCGAGACTGAGGCTATGGGAAAGGAAGGGCGCGGCACAAGCCCAGCCCACCTGCTCAAAGCGCCAGCCATCAGACATGGTGGAGACCATCTGCGTGAGCTCCTCCTCCTGGCACTGCAGCACGCGGTACACATGCTTGGGTGGCACCTGTGGGCAGAAGGGTCACATGGAGTGTGCCACTGTGTGGAGGAGACACCAGGCACACAGCGACCTACTTCTCAACTATATACCCTAGAAGTAGGATAAGAGAGTAGGAAGGGGCGGGGAGAGGGAGGAGAGAGCCATGCTCTGAATACCTACTGTGTGCTAGGGGCCACAGACGTGTAATTCACTTCTCCCCACACCCCTGCGCACTGCAGGATTTTCACTGAGGCTCAGAGAGGTTCCTTTACTTATCCAAGGTCACCCACCTCAAGAAGCCAGAAGTGGATCCAAGAGGGAAGGAGGGTAGGACATGGGGAGGTTTCTAGATTAATAATTTGAATCGAGCCCTTACATATTTAGCTCCTGTGGCCGGGAGGCTTGCGCCTTACCCTGTGCCTAGCTGTGTACCCTCAAGTTAGCAAAGAATCTCTTCACCTGCCCCCCTACAGACTGGCCTCTGCGGCCTGGGAGCCAAGAGCTCATGTGCACCCACTGGGGGAACGGCTGACTTCACGAAATGGACCTTTATTCATCCTGCATGGGCCTGGTGGGGCCCTGTACCTCTACAAACAGCCACTGTGAGGAAGGGGTGGGTGGGCAACTTTGAGAACCTCTATATTCTACAAGAGGGCAATCAGAGAGGGGCAAGGCTGGCTCCAGGTCACACAGCATGAGCTGAGGCAGGGACAGAACCCTCACTGTGTGTCCCTCCACTTGGGCCTGTGTTGAGCAGCCAAAAGCAAAGGAGCCCCCCCTCCCCTCAGGCTGCTCAGCCTCTCCATGCAGACCACCCCTCTCTTCCCCCTGCCCACTGCTGGCCCTGCATCGTCTCGCCAACCTGAGTCACTGTGTAGTCCTTCTCCTCCATCCGGTCTTTGATGATACGGATCAGCGGGCCGATGTTGTAGAACTCGGCTTCCTCCAGGACCCCTGGCATACAGAGTGGCCCCAGTCACTGATGCTGCCCTGCACCCACTTCTCTCTCGTCCCCTGCTCTGGTCACATGTTCTGAGAGGGTCCAGAGATCAAGGGCAAAACAAAAGGGCACACTGCTTCCTTCTTTGGTCCCTACACAAGGGGCCAAGATGCTACCACTCAGCCAACCCTACGTCTCCTCCACTGTGCTGGGCACGGTGAACCGCTGGAGTTGCTCTGGGCTACAAGAGACAGAGGTGTGCTGGGATTGAACTCTAGAATGCCATGGGGAGGGCTCGGGCTTAAACTGTCATGTGTGTGTCCCCTTTCATTGAGAACATGCTAAGTGCCAGGCCCCGTCACATTCTTTACGGAATTGGGGGGAGGGGGTGGGCTGGGAAGAAAGCTCAGTCAGTAAAATGCTTGCCTCACAAACATAAGGGCCTGAGTTTGATCCCCAATACTGAAATACAAATGCTGGGTGTGGTGGTGTACCTTTGGAACCTCAGCACTTGGGGGCGGAGACAGAAGGATCCCTGGGGCTTGCTGATTAAGTACTCTCGCCTAACTAGTGAGCTCCAGGCCTACAGAGACCCTCGCTCAAAAAAAGGTGGACAGGGGTTGGAGGGATGGCTTAGTGGTTAAGGCACTTGCCTGCAAAGCCAAAGGACCCATGTTCGATTTTCCAGGACCCATGTAAGCCACATGCACAAAGTGGCACATATGTCTAGAGTTTGTTTATAGTAGTTGGAGGCCCTGGCATGCCCATCCTCCCTCTCTATCTGCATCTTCCTCTTTTTAATTTTTATTAGCAACTTCCATGATTGTAAACAATATCCCATGGTAATTCCCTCCCTCCCCCTCACTTTCCCCTTTGAAACTCCACTCTCCATCATATCCCCTCCCCCTCTCAGTCTCTCTTTTATTTTGATGTCATGATCTTTTCCTCCTATTATGTCTACCTGCATCATTCTCTCTTTCTCTCAAATAAATAAAATAAATTTAAATTAAAAAAAAAAAGGTGGACAGCATTTTTCAGGAACACCAAATGCTGTCCCTGACCTTTATATGTGCACATGCACATGCGTGTACACACACACACACTTAAAAACAAACTCTAGCTGGATGCCTTTAATCCCAGCACAGCTAGGAGGATGCCATGAGTTCGAGGCCACCCAGAGACTCCATAGTGAACTCCAGGTCAGCCTGGGCCAGAGTGAGACCCTACCTCGAGAAACCAAAAAAAAATAAAAAAATAAAAAAACAGAAAAAAAACCACACACAAACTCAAGAGGTGGGTGTTTTCATAATGCATGTCCACTGGGCAACTAGGGAAACTGAGGCTCTGAAAGAGAAGTAGCTCGTCCAAGGTCACGTGGCCTGTAAGTCACTGAGCATGCGCCTCTGCCGGCAGATTCCCCGCCGTCAATAAGTAAGTTTTAATGTGCAGCCCCTCAGCGGCCACTCCTGACGGTGTGCAAAGCCCTTGTGGGTCCATCCGAAGTTCTGGGATGCAAAGCAAGCAGGCTTCACTGTCACGTTCCAGAGCTACATTAATCTGAGACTAAGTCACCCCACCCCCACCTAGTGCAGTGGCCTGAGCTCTCAGGTGTCTGGGCTGGTAGTTTCTGCTGGGCTCCCTGGAGACAGGGCCTATCACGGGCCGTGCATGTCCCTCACGGCTCATCTTGTTCAACCCAGCTGCCAGTGCGATTATGTCAGGACAGCACAGGCTAGTAGGAGGTGAGGAGGTGGAAAGCAGAGCCCGAGGAGGTGAGAGCACTTAGTGAAGAGCTGGACCGTGAGGCGGCAACCCTATGAGCACATGGAGCATGCCAGGAGAAGTGGGCAGCCTGCAGGAGCTTCCGGTCCCCCAGCCTGGGTCACGAACAGCAGAGAACCACCCCAGACGACCCCTGTGTTGACACACTAATGCCAGCCTGCAGAACTGGGAGGGAAAAGCACTGGCCGTTATATCCCCTCCACCCCACATCTATTATAGCAGCTGCAACTGACTAAAGGGGGCTTTCTTTCTTTCTTTTTGTTTTTTGTTGTTGTTTATTTATTTAATTTATTTATTTGAGAGTGACAGAGAGAGATAGAGAGAATGGGCGCGCCAGGGCTTCCAGCCACTGCAAACAAACTCCAGATCCGTGCGCCCCCTCGTGCATCTGGCTAAGGTGGGTCCTGGGGAATCGAGCCTTGAGCCGGGGTCCTTAGGCTTCACAGGCAAGCGCTTAACCGCTAAGCCATCTCTCCAGCCCCCTAAAGGGGGCTCTTTCTTATCTACACTGCATCTCTGATGTTCACTGAGGACCTGCCAGGGCAGGCGGTCAGGTCAGCAAGCGTCACTGCTTGAGTGACAGGCATCTCCACAGGACATGGCAGACAGAGGACAGATGACAGAAATCTAACGTGCTCCATGCTGTGAACTATGACTCCCTTCTGCCCTCCGCACTGCTCAGCCAGGTGGGTACTTCTGGCACACCATTTCACAGAGACGGGTACAGAGGCTCAGAGCGGTTCACCCCTACTGTTGTGTGGCTAGTTAAAAAAAAGTATACTCCCAGGCCCCCAGTTCTGCCCTGTCTGAAGGTGTGGGAGCAGCATGGCTCGAAGGAGCCAGAACCTGTAAACAGGTGTTGTCTGGGAGCAGCTGCCTTGTGAGCCTCCCTCCCTAGGGATCTGCTCCTAGGCCCAGGCCCCGCCCATGCTATCTGCTCCCCTCGGACTGCCAAGCAGCTGCAGGGCCTGCAGAGCCAACCACCTACAGTGAGCTCCCAGGATGCCTTGCCTCACTTGGCCTCCAGACCACTGTATCCCACTGAGGTCAGCCAGGGGAGACCATGGCCCACAGTAAGAAGGCATGGGCTGTGCCAGCCAGCCACAGGTGCATGGGACAAGCGATCTCTGCAGGCCCAACTGCATGCTCTCCAGAATACAGGTCACCATGCCTGTTTTGTAGACACGAGTGGAGATTCAGATAAGAGTAACATGTCCAAGCTGGCCTTGCTGTGTCAGCTGACCCAGGGTCACACTCTATGCCCAGAGGAACGTTGATTTGGGACTGACCAGTTCCTGCCCTTGGACCAATCTCCCGAACACAACTTCCTTGTCTGCTAGGTCCCTGTGACGTACAGAAGGACAGGAGGGCCGAAGCCCCGCCAGGGAGTGGTTCATACCACCTACCTCCGGCCCCCACCCCCAACACTCTCACAACCAGCGCTGTGCTGTGGAGGCTGTCAGCTTTGGGGAAGCCACCCACCCCGCCCACCTTGCAGAGACAGCAAGCCTGTGCTTGGGAGACACTGGAATACACAGAGAAAGGCTGCAGCTCTTCCCTCACCCAGCTTCAGGGCACGATGAGCCACACCTGGCTTCCCAGGGGGCCAGAGAGAAAGGGCACTCCCCTGGCAGCAGAGGCCCCGGGCCCAGCCAGCTTCCTTCACCCTCTGCCTGCCACTCCAACACTTCCCCAACAGCAGCTGGTGTCAACACTGAGCCTGTGAGCTTGGCAGAGACCCTGAGAATGGGACACCGGGCTGGGATGGCAAGAGGCAGAAAACACACACAGCAGAGAGCAGATGTCACCCCAGCTGTGAAAAGTGGCCTTCCTGAGAAGGGGCCCCCCCACCCCCCGGCAGGCTGCAGAGAATGACAGCCCTAAGACACGGGCTCCAGGCCAGCCGCCGGACTGACTGAGCAACTCACCCTCCTCAGCCATGTCCTTGTCCAGCACCAGCTTGCCGTGTCGCAGGAAGTTCAGGATGGGTCCAAAGTAGGTGGGATCACGGTCGATGAGGTAGGCCCCAGTTTCATCCTGTAGAGCAGATGGCCACGGGCAGTGAGAGATGACCAAGCCTTCCTGCCCAGGGGCCACACATATATCCAAGCTCACGACAGGCCCCAGAAACACAGCCAGGAGGCAGGAAGGGAAGAGCGGAAGGATGAAGCAATAAGGCCCTGGGTTCAAACCTGGCCTCTGCCTTATCCAGACTATGTGACCTTGGACCAATTATGTAGATTTTTAGAGCCTCTTTTCTCTTAGGGGGTGACTAGGTGCATGCAGTGATAGGAGGTCTGAGTGGTCCTTGTCCCAGCACAGGGCTCAGGGACCTTCCCTCTTGGAAGCCGTTGCCCTGGCCGACTCCACCATTCAGGGCACCGCTAGTCTTTCAGGGGATGTTTTCAAGTTTCCAAAGGAGCTGCCCTCTGATTGGTCGTTTGCAGCCTGCAGGGAGGGTATCAGTACAACTCCACAAGAGAAGACTGAGACACCAGGAGGAACGGGACTTGCCCAAGGTCACAGCATGGGACCGTCACAGAATTGGGGACTGGGGACCTTAGCGGACATCCCCACGCCCTACCGATGAGGGGGGCTGAACTCAGACCAGGGGAGGTCATGTCTACAGTTGACAGCAGAGTGGGGTCCTAGCCCAGAAGTGGTGTTTGCTGGGCCGACGCTCCTCCCACATGAAGCTCAGCTCCAAGGCACCCAGACCACCTCCACCCAATGGCCCCCTCCCTCACCCCGATCGTCCACACCCCAAAGGCAGGGAGAAGCGGCCTCATGAGCTCCTTCCTTCCCTGGCGCGGGAGTCCCGTCGGGGAAGCTGGGAAGGCCCGGCTTGTCCCTGCGTCTCACGGAAGGGGTGCGTCCCCATCCAGGGCAGCGCTCCAAGCCTCCAAATGGCCGCGGAGGCCTGCGTCGTCCCGTTGCCACGGCAATGGGCACAGAGCTCCTTCTCTGCTCCACTTCCTTCCCCCTCCTCCTGCCAGTTCTTCCCGCCTCCGGCTCCCCGGAAAGGAACGCAGCCGGGCCTCCGGCTGGAGGGCGCGCGGGCTGGACAGCGCCGGGTCGGGGCGCGGGAACCCCGGCACCCGCGGGCTCACCCGGTCCGACTGCAGCTCTTCTCCCTGGCACAGGCGGCTGAGGAAGGACTTCTGCTCCCGGCACAGCGTCTGTCGGGTGGTCAGGAACACCGTGCCCCCCACATTGAGCCGCACCCACTTGCCCCAGCCGCCCCCGGCGCGGCCGCCCGCCCCCGACGGCGGCTCTGCCTCCCCAGCCTCCATCCTCATCGCTGGGCCCGGCGTCTGCATCCTCCGCTCGGCGCGCGGCGGGCGGGTACCAGCGCGGGGCATGCCGGGAGTTGTAGTCCGCGCGCTCGGGCAAACTGGGCTGGGCTGGGCCGGGTTCAACAGGAGCCGCCCTGGGATGCCTTTGGGGCCGCCCACGCAGTCATCCCTTCATTGCTTTTCTTGGCAGGCCGTGCACTGGGTCTCTCTGCAAGAAGCCCTTCAGCTAGGTGACAGTGTTTGGGCATTATCAGGTTCTGGGCATTGGGAAATCAGTGACACCCCCACTCCCACCCCAAGTTTGTTCCCATAGTACGGTTTCTGCTTTGTGCAGCCGTGGACTGTGGAACAGTTGGTGAAAGAGCTTTCTTCCTCCTGGGATTCCTGCAACATTACGTGTTTCCACTTTCTACTAGGAGTGGGGAGGACCGGGTGTGAACGTGCGCGCCGCTGGCGCAGTGCCAGGAATGGAAGCTAACGGCAAGCTAGCCCAGGACTGTGCCCCCGCCCCCGAGCTGCACCAACACTCTTTCATTCTTTCCTGCGGGGGCCACGGGGAGCCCAGGGATGAGGGTGGTCCCCCTCAGAAGTTCTTCGAGGTCACCTACTTGAACTTGGGGTTGGCTGAACTCTGGTGCAGCGAGTGCCATGTGTACATCATACCGCTCATTGAAACTCTCACCAAGTGAAGGGCGCGTCGGCTCACACCGCTGGTGGCTAAAGGGTTCATTTTCCACACCAGAGCCCCCTTCCTGTGCCCTGCCCTGGCACCGGTGCCCAGGATGGATAAGGAGGCAGAGTTGAGTGGCACTGAACGAAACGAGGACTGGCTTTGCAGGCTGAGGAGTTGGGAAGGTCTCCCATTGTGCAGGAGAAGAAGAAAGACGGAGCGCGCTGGGAGTGGCTCCGCGTCGCAGAAAGGCAGCAACCTTATCTTAAGGCCACACCGCAGATGAGAAGGTCACAGTCCTCACAGCTAGCCCAGGCAGGCCAGGCGGAGCCCAGTGTAGCACCGGGCCTTGTGTGGAGGTGTCCGATGGAGGCTGGGCCAGCATGTTGAGTCCTAGGTAGAGAGGAAGGCTTGTCTCAGTTCCCCTCCTTCTCTCAGAGCACGCCCATCTTGCATGTGTTGGTCAGTTTCCCGACTATGGCCTGAGGAAGATAACTTAGAGGAAGGGGTTGTTTTGACTCATGGTTTCAGAGATTTCAGGTGAAGCACGGTCAGCTGACTTCATTGCTTCTAGGCTTACGGCAAGGCAGAACATCATGGCGGAAAAGCATAGCCTAGAACAGCCACTCACCTCGAGACAGTCAGGCGGCTGAGAGGGACAGGAAGGGGCCAGGGCCAAGATCTGTTCCTCTGGAGTAATGGCTAAGCCTGAAGAGGGCCAAACCTCAAAGGCTTACTTGTTGCACTGCCCCCTGCTGTCCCTTCTGCAAACAGCAGCCTCAGGTGCTTTTCTGTAGGGAGCGGCGTTCTGGATCCCCAGCAGCCCAGCTTTAAGGCTTCTCAGATGGGTGGAAGAGTCATACGCCCTCTCTGACCCATCTTACCTGTCTATAGAATGGGAGTAACAGTGCCTGCCTCTTGCAGTGACTATGGGGAGACAGCCAGTTAACACTCAAGGGCTCATCACAGCTGCTCAGCCCACCACCTGCACGAGGCCCGTGCGCACTGGCTTTTGTTTTCATTTTTATTTATTTATTTGAGAGAGAGAGAGAAGCAGGCAGAGAGAGGGAGAGAGAAAGAGAATGGGCGCGCCAGGGCATCCAGCACTGAAAACGAACTCCCGACAGACATATGTGCCACCTTGTGCATCTGGCTTATGTGGGTCCTGGGGAATCAAACCTGGGTCCTTTGGCTTTGCAGGCAAGTGCCTTAACCGCTAAGCCATCTCTCCAGCCCAACACTGCCTTTTGTGAAGCCAATGGGCCATCATGTCAAGACTGGGGCCTGAGCAAAATGGCAGCTGAGATCGTGTGGGACTGACCAGCAAACCACACCTCCCCACTAGAGATGGAAAGTGTATCTGTTATTTTCTCGTTGCTGGGGGAAAATACTCAACCAGAGGCAGCTTATAGAGGAAAAAGTTTTATTTTTGTATTAGTTTTGAAGGGAAGTTTATTTTTTAAATTTTTATTTATTTATTTATTTATTTGAGAGAGGGAAAAAGTCAGACACATACAGAAAGAGAGAGAGAGAGAGAGAGAGAATGGGCGTGCCAGGGCTTCCAGCCACTGCAAACGAACTCCAGACGCGTGCACCACTTTGTGCATCTGGCTTACGTGGCTCCTGGGGCATCGAACTGAGGTCCTTTGGCTTTGCAGGCAAATGCCTTAACCACTAAGCCATCTCTCCAACCCTGAAGGGAGGTTTAGTAATGATGGGGGGGGGAGTGTGGCAGCAGACAGCCAGAGTTGTCTCCTCACTACAGCATGTGAGACTCTAGTGTGGACTAGAAAACCTCAAGGCCCGCCCCCCAGTGACACACTTCCTCCCACAAGGCTCCACATCCCAAAGGTACCACAACCTTCCCAAACAGCAGGACCAACTGGGAGCTAAGCATTCAAACACTTGAGTGTTTGGGGGACATTTTATATTCAATACACCATAGAGGGGAAGGCAAGGAGAGAGGCCGACCCCCCACCAATGACCCAGGCTCCAGGGCAGAGTGGCTGGCATTGCCTCATGCTAAGCCCGCAAGATCTAAAGCGACCTTTAAGTCACTCTGTTCCCTGATTGAACTACTGTAGGGACACAAAAAATACCTCAGGGAATTCTTACCTGAGCACATCACGAGTTGTCCTGTTTTGAACTTTCTTTTCTTAGAAGCATCTCCTCCCCTGAGTGGCTTTTGTCATCTCTTCTGGCAGTTCTATGACTAAGATGTCATTCATCCTGCTGGGTTTTGTGCATTCAGGTCCCCCCCCCCCATCCTCAAGTTCAGAACGCCAGAACATTCTGCTCAGCCTTCGTCTGTTTGATTTCTCACATCGAACCCATTCCCATCGCTGGATGGTGCTGGTTCCGCAGCTTATCTTTGTGGGGAGTGCTGGGGTTTGCAGACAGCTCCACACTGCTGGAATGAACTTCCAGACCAGACACAGCTTATGGTGGGAACGGGATTGATCTGAAGCCTGCAGATCCAGGGAAGTGGCACAATGGCAGAAGAGGCTGGTCCTCTTTCACATGTCTAAGCAGAGGGACACCACCAGCCAGCCGGCACACAGGAACCTGTAGCAGCTGAACCCCCAGAGCTCACTCTGCATACCTTCGGCTAAAAATCAGATCTGCCTCCAGTAATGCTCAGGGCTGGACCCCATGATCCGCCCCCCCCCCCCGTGACACACCTCTTCCAGCCAGGTGGCTGGAAATCCAAGTTTCAAACTTTAATAAGACACCATGAGTCTATTGGGGGACATATGTTCATAAGTTTACACCTCTTCAAGTCGCCTGAAGAAAGGGACAATCAGAGAGTACACATCTGATTAGCAAAACACTACTCCTGACTGGCCACAGGCTTTGGTGGCCCCATGGTACCCTGACTCCTGCTTGGGTAAGTGTGTAACTTCTTCAATCCTTACTTCACACCATTTGCAATATTTAAATCATGATGTTATCCATACTGACTGGGGATAGTACCATTAGTAAGTGTGATGACTAAGCACCCGCTATGTGCTGGGTCCTAGACTAGAAGCAGCGTCATCTGAGAGTCTAAATACTGGTCCATAGACTCGAGTATTTACACTACATACGTCCCCATGCGGCTACCTAGGTCTTTGAATTGTCAGCAGTCACTTACCAAGCCTGCCTCGGGGGTGAGGATTTAGTTTCAGAAATGAGCAAGAGTGCAGCATTCAGGAGGCAGGATGCTCAGGGCTTCAAGGCCATCCTTGGCTAAATACTGAATCTGAGGCCATTCTGGGCTCCATGAGACACTATTTTAAACAAAAATCCAAAGCCAGACAGAAGTGGCACATTCCTGTGACCCCAGCACTTGTGATGTGGAGGCGGAAGGACTAGGGGTTCATGGCCAGGATGTACTAAATGAGACCCTGCTTCAAAAGACCTAAAAAAAGAAGAAGTAGTAAAAATAAAATAATAGGGCCAGAGAGATGGCTTAGTGATTAAGACGCTTGCCTGCAAAGCCAAAGGACCCAGGTTTAATTCCCCAGGACCCACATAAGCCAGATGCAGGTAGCGCATGCGTCTGGAGTTCGTGTGCAGTGGCTGAAGGCCCTGGCACACCCATTCTCTCTCTCTCTCAAAATAAATAAGTTAAAAATTTTTTTTAAATAAAATAATAGAAAAAATATGCAAAACCCAGACCCTCCCTGAGCTCTCAGAGAGGGCCCATAAAAGTCCTCCCACCCCAAAGGGTGCTGTTCACATCGCAAAAGGAGACTCTGAAGGTAAAGGTACCTGCTTGCATTGTCCTGGAATAAATAGAGTGGAAAGACAGGCTGCGACAGCTGGGCCACAGAGACCACGTGCTCTCTCAGGTCAGCAGGGGGCGCTCACTGGACTCCCCAGCCTGTCCTGACCCAGTGGGAGTGCGGCTGAGGCTCTGCAGAGGACACACCAACCTGTCCCCAGCCCACCTGTTAGTGTGCAAGACTCCCCATGCACCCATTGGCTCCGTTTCAGAATCTCAGCTCTGGGGACAGAGGCCATGACACGTGGTGGTAATCCGGGATCTGTTACCAGCCTCGGATCCAACTGCACAGCTCAGTCACACGACCAGAACTCCCCGGTGTCTCCTGGACTCCCGCCCTGGCTGGTCCTAGGAACATTCATGAGCACGGCTATGTGCCAGGCACTGCACCACAAACCTTTAATCTGTGCTCTACTGGGAGATGCAGCTGTGAGGGAAGGAGCTATGGAGAGTTCTAGCTCTTTCCAGACTCTCCCTCCAGTTTCCTCCACCCTCGACAGCTTCGGCTCCTGTGTTAGGTAGGGATGGGAATGGAAGGATAAAAAACGGGGGGGGGATGGTTCCTTGCCCAGCGCCCTTCCTCCTCTGGTGTGGCTTTGCTGTGGCCAGAACATGTTTGGGTGGTTCTCTGGGGCTCTCTCACTGCTGGGAACGGTCCATGGTACACCTTCCTTCCTGGGAAGGGCCTCTTCAGGTTGACCCTGGGACATGGCTCAAGGGATCCCCTTTACTGGGATCCCTGGCCACACCATCCTACTCCCAGTCCTCATGCACAAAGTTCCCCCAGGAGCGCCATCCTTCACTCGGCTCTTAGCTAGTCCCAGGAAAGCCAGCCAACGGGCAGCCTGCACCCTGGCCAGTGGCTTTATCTGGCCTGTGGGCTTTCCCAGGTATAGGGTCCCCATCCTCTGAGACTGCAGTACCTAGGACACAGAGTCAGGTAGTATGTCACTTACCTCCTCATTGCTGGCACAGAATACCAGAGCAGGAGGAGCTCAGGGAAGGAAGAAGGGACTTATCTGGGCTTACAGTTTCGAGGGGAAGACTATCATGGCAGGACCAGACAGCTGGCATCACACTTTCACATCATCAGGGAGGAAGAATAAAGTGCAAGTGCAGCCAAGTGGGGTTGAAATATAACACCTCCGGCTGGAGGGGTGGCTTAGCAGTTAAGGCATCTGCCTGCCAAGCCAAAGGACCCTGGGTTCAATTCCCCAGGACCCACGTTAGCCAGGTGCACAAGGGGGCGCCTGCATCTGGAGTTTGTTTGCAGTGGCTGGAGGCCCTGGTGTGCCCATTCTCTCTCTCCTTCTTTCTCTAATAAATAAATAAATAAATAAATATAACACCACAAGGCCCCATCCCCACCCCCCTTTCCTCCTCCAGCAAAGCTGCATGTACCTCCTAAAGGTTCCACAAACTTCCAAACAGAACCACCAGTTGGAACAGAGCATTCAAACACATGAGTCTATTGGGGACTTGTCACATCCACACCACCCCAAATGGCACCATGAAGCCTCCTCACTCAGAGAAAGCACACCCTCGCCCTGCAGGAGCTCCCAGCGGAAAGCTGTCCTGGGGTCACTCCCTCGTCTCTGGTCTCTGCAGTGGGTTTCCAAGATGAGCGTCTTAATCCCTGTAGCCTGTGCGCCTGGCACCGTTAGCAGCCCCAGCAGAGTTGAAATCAGAACCCGCGTTGAAACAGCAAGGCCATTCCAACCTTAAAAAGCTTCAAGACATGTCACAAAAATAATATCCCCCCCCAAAAAAAATCCCTAAATGTTACTATTTTATTACCCTTGCTTGGCCTTTCTCTTTTCTGAGCCTTTCCTTCATTTTCTAATGACAAGGGCATTCTCCCATATGATCAGTAGTGATCCAAGCCAGGAAATGAACATGGGTGAATTACCTGTAACTTATCTAAAGCGTTTCTGTGTGCCTCCCTTGCTAATGTCCTTTATAGCAAACAAAATGACATGTCAGGGCTGGAGAGATGGCTTAGCGGTTAAGCGCTTGCCTGTGAAGCCTAAGGACCCTGGTTCGAGGCTCATATTCCCCAGGACCCACATAAGCCAGATGCACAAGGGGGCACACGCATCTGGAGTTCGTTTGCAGTGGCTGGAGACCCCGGCGCGCCCATTCTTTATCTATCTGCCTCTTTCTCTCTCTGTCTGTGTCTGCTCTCAAATAAATAAAATTTAAAAAGTAAAAAAAAGAATAAAATGACATGTTAAGAACACCTTTTGCACTCAGCCTTTTTTTTCCCTCCCCCTCTCCTTGCTGACCCACACTCCCTCCCCGCCCCCCCGTCCTCGCCCTCGCCAAGGCCTTGAACTCACAATCCTCCCGAATGCTGGGATGACCAGCATGCACTGCCACTCCCAGCCACCTTGGTTTCCTTTAGTTGCTTTCATTTGTTTATTTATTTTTTTTCTTTTTTCGAGGTAGGGTCTCACTCTAGCCCAGGCTGACCTGGAATTCACTATGGAGTCTCAGGGTGGCCTCAACTCACGGAGATCCTCCTACCTCTGCCTCCCGAGTGCTGGGATTAAAGGCGTGCGCCACCAGGCCCGACTCTTAGTGGCTTTCATTTGTAAAGCATGTGGGCGAATTGTTCTGTGGAGAGCCCTCAGTGTGAGTTTGCCTGACTCACTCTCACAGTTAGCCTCCCTGTGGGCACGGCTGCAGGAGCACCCCGGAAGTGATGCTGTGTCCTCAGCACCTCCTGGCCAGAGCTGCGTGATGTCAGCCGGCCCCAGGGCAGAGAGGTGAGCTCTGGTGGTGTGTGGAGGTGGTGCCTGCCAGCTTTCCGTGCAATTCCTTCTGTCTTCTAGATGAATCAGTATCTAGTGAGGAGAGGCGCCAAGACCACGTTAGCGTTCTGATTCTCACCAAACTCATTTACCTCATCACTAATTTTAGTGCTCACTGATTGCTCTTGCCTGAAATAATTATGGCACGTTGAGGATTGCCAAGTTGTGACTTTGTAGTCGCAATCAGCCCTTGTACTTTTGGTAGGTGGCGGTCCACCGGACAGAAGGTTTCCTTCTGAATCCAGTCGTTCTTCCATCCATTCATTCATATCAATGTGAACTGTCTGAACTGTCGGACTCTGACTTTATTCTGTGGTTTATAATGTTGCTCTTGTTATTTATTTTGGTCCTCAGATTACCTAAGATTTGATTGATAGGAACCTCTGCAAACTGAGTTCTTTATCCTTTTGTCAAAAATAAATTCTTAATCCCAGCACTGGGGAGGCAGAGGTAGGAGCATTGCCATGAGTTTGAGGCCACCCTGAGACTACAGAGTGAATTCCAGGTCAGCCTGGGCTAGAGCAAGACTACCTCGAAAAAAAACAAAACAAAATAAATAAATAAATAAATAAATAAATAAATAAATAATTGGTGGGAGGGAAGCAGGGGATATGGCTACAGAGAGTCCATATAAAAAAGACTGGTATGGCCACACATGCCTATCTGTCCAGTGCTAAGGCTCAGTGGTCAGTCAGCCTGACCAAAACACTAGGAGCACCAAGCTCAGCGAGAAACTCCATCTCAAGGAAGTGAGGTGGGAGAGGAACAGAAGACGATGCAGGATGCTCTCCTCTGGCTTCCATCTGCATGTGAACAGGGCATGTATATATACACACATACGCACACGTGTGTACACCACACACACACACACACACACACACACACACACACCTGTTTCCATCTCTCTCTCCACTTGGAATCTTGAAGCCAATAAAGCTTCCAACTCTGACCCAACATAGCAACTTCATTCGAGCTTTATCTCCTGCCTTGTTTCCCCCTCTGTGATGGTTTGTGTCAACTTGATCTGTTTAGGAACCCCCAGACATTCCTCATAAGTGGGCCTCTGAGGTTGCTTCCAGGAAGGATTAACAAAAGGAGGAAGTTCTTCCCCCAGGGTGAGCCCTTCCCCCAGAGTGGGTGGCCCCTCTAGGAGGGGGGGGGCTTTATCTAAGGAAGCTCTGGGAAGGAAAGGATCCCTCCTCCCACCTGGCTGCCATCCAGTGTGGACTGAAGACTAGCGTCTCTCCAGGAAGCCTCCAGGCCTTCAGTGCAGGATTGGGACTGCTGAGGCACCTGGCCATGTGGACTGAGCAGCGTTCCTTGACTCTCAGGCCTGCAACCTGCTATTGGGCTGCTGTAAACTAATCCAATAAATTCCCTTTTAATACAATTCATTCTATCGGTTCTGTTCCTCCAGAGAACCCTGACTAATATACCCTCTCTAGCAAAGGAAACATTGGCTCCCAGCATCCTCTATATCTTTACTGTTAGTTCAGTCCTAGTTTTATAACTGGTAGCCCAGAAGCACTGAAAAGCAAACCTATTTGTAAAAATGTGATATTTAAAAATCTTTATTTTATTTTATTTATTTGCAAGCAGAGAGAGAGAGATAGAAGAGAGACAGGCAGAAAATGCATGTGCCAGGGCCTCCAGCCACTGCATATGAACTCCAGACGCACATGCTTTTTGTGCATCTGGCTTTATGTGGGTACTGGAGAATTGAATTCAGGTCGTTAGACTTTGTGGCCAAATGCCTTAACCTCTAAGCCATCTCTCCAGCCCTCAATATTTCTTTTCAGAGGTATATGTGTGTGTACACAAGTATGTGCATTTGTTTTAGACAGGCTCTTGCCATGTAGCCCAGGTTGGCTTCAAACAATCCTTCTGCCTCAGCATCCTGCGTGGATCACAGTGCCAAACTTTATTTTCCCAGTTTATTTTTATTTTATTTTAGTTTTTGCCTGGAGACACATAGCCTAGACAGTCACGTCTTGGAGGTGGGCAGGGAGAGCTGAGGGCTCATGCTTCTTCCCCTCTTGCTTGAGCGACTCTTCTGCCTTGGAGGGAGAGCTGGGTTAACTTGTAATTCGTGCTACATTTTGATCCCTTCATCACTGTTGACTGACTTAAAAAAAAATTTTTTGTTTTTGTTTATTTTTATTTATTTATTTGAGAACAACAGACAGAGGGAGAAAGAGGCAGATAGATAGATAGATAGATAGATAGAGAGAGAGAGAGAGAGTATGGGCACGCCAGGGCCTCCAGCCGCTGCAAACGAACTTGTGCATCTGGCTAACGTGGGTCCTGGGGAATCGAGCCTTGAACCGGGGTCCTTAGGCTTCACAGGCAAGCGCTTAACCGCTAAGCCATCTCTCCAGCCCCCCCTTTTCCTTTTTTTTAAAAAATATTTTATTTATTTAAGAGAGAGAGAGAGAGAGAAGGCCTCCAGCCATTGCAAAGGAACTCCAGATGAATGTGCTACTTTGTGCACCTGGCTTTACATACATACTGGGGAATTGAACCTGGGTTCTTTAGCTTTGCTGGCAGGCACCTTAACTTCTAAGTCATGTCTCCAAGTCCCCATTTTCCTTTTGATCCCCAAATGTGCAAAAGCATCACAGGTGAGAGACCCTGGAGAGAGCTCCCCACTGAGGAACTGATCTCCCATTAGTCTTCTTTCAGATTAGCTGTGTGTCTTTAGGCAAACCACTTGACTTCTCTGTGTTCGTTGTCTCTCATAAAACTAGTCTGGTGTCGGAACTGGGGAGATGATTCGGTGGTTAGAGGTGCTTGTTGCAAAGCCTGCCAGGTAGGGTTCGATTCCCCAGTGCCCAGGTAAAAGTGGATGCCAAGCGGCACACGTGCCCCACAACACCCACAACCGCGGGAGGGGACGAGAAGGAGCCAGAGCTAGTTTGATGTTCATTTGGTCTGGCAGTTCATGTGTAACGGCAGGCGACGCTGTCTCCAAGAAGGTGGATCACAGCGACATCCTGAAGTTGTCCTCTGACCTCCACACGTGTGCTGTGGCAGCGGTACACGTGTGCGCGTGCATGTGTGACTGAATTATTATAAAATGAGTCTGGGGCTGGAGAGATGGCTTAGCGGTTAAGCGCTTGCCTGTGAAGCCTAAGGACCCCGGTTCGAGGCTCGACTCCCCAGGACCCACGTTAGCCAGATGCACAAGGGGGCGCACACGTCTGGAGTTCGTTTGCAGTGGCTGGAGGCCCTGGCGCGCCCATTCTCTCTCTCTCTCTCTTTGCCTCTTTCTCTCTCTGTCTGTTGCTCTCAAATAAATAAATAAATAAAATAATAAAATAAGTCTGATATCAAACAGATCTAATTTCTGATTCCTTCTCTTGGTTTGGAAGCTTTGAGAGACAGGTTCTAGGAAACAATTCTCTTATTTATTTATTTGACAGAGAAAGCCACCTCTCCAGCCTTCTCTCTCTCTCTCTCTTTTTAAAGACTTAAATTAGTATTAAACTACTTACAAAAATTTTAACAACATCCATTCATGGTTTAAGATAGGTCTCTTTATCTCCGTGTTCAAGATCAAAGTCTTAAAAACAAAAGGCAATCTTCGTCTATATCACTTGAATATCAAAATGCTGACTCGGCTTCAGAGATTTCTCATTACCACCTACGCGTTTAAAATACCAACTCTATTCTTAGAACCAGCCTTATTAATACCATCCCTTTGAACTGTCTTATATCCCTTCTTGTATGCATCAGAACTCAACTCCACAGTGAACTCTGGGTTGCAAAAAAGGGTATATTTTTGCACCTGTTTTTAAGTCTTTGTTCATCAGTTCAACAAAGACACATACAAGTGCTCCACAATTCTTTTTTTTTTTAATTTTTAAATTTTATTATGAGAAAGGGAGGGGCCAGGTAGATAGAGAGAGAATGGGTGCGCCAGGGCCTCCAGCCACTGTAAACCAGCTCCAGATGCATGCATCGCCCTGTACACCTGGCTTACTTGGATCCTGGGGAATCAAACCTGGGCCCTTTGGCTTTGCAGGCAAACACCTTAACCACTAAGCCATCTCTCTAGCCCCACAATTATTTTTTTTAAGAATATTTTTATTTATTTATTTGCAACCAGAGAGAGAGAGAGAGAGACAATGGGCAAACCAGGGCCTCCAGCCACTGCAAACAAATTCCAGACACATGGGCCACTGTGCATCTGGCTTTACACGGGCACTGGGGAATCAAACCCGGGTTGTTAGGCTTTGCAGGCAAGCACCTTAACCGCTGAGCCATCTCTCCAGCCCAGGATTCCCACTTTTACCGATCCGGAGACGGTGGTGGGGGCTCTGAAAGGACAGGACTTCCGTTAGAGCCCTCGTTGGTAAAAACAGAATCCCACACTGCAGGCTCCTCCCCTTCCTGTGACCTAGGAGTCCACTCAGCGTCATAGGAAAGCCAAAGAGGGAACTCCCAGTCCGGAAATGGGGACCTGGTCTCAGCTCGGTTGTAAACACACTTTCGGAAGCTGCTGCCTCCCTCTGGTTTACTTCCAGAGGAGGAAACAGACAATAGACAAAACCATTTCCAAGGTCTTCCCTAGTGCTGACGGACACGCCGCTGCCCCTGTACCACCGAGAGGACCTCTGGGGGCTGGAAAGATGGGGAGAGTGGGCTAGGGGTGCAGCTCAGTGGCAGGACCCTTCCCTGGCATGCATTAGGTCCTTGGTTCAATTCCCCACATTGGCAGGTGACATGGAAGAATGCTTGCTTAGATACGTGTGTTCACCTCTTACCAGAGGCTAAATACAGACAGTAGGGCATGAAGCTCCTATTCTGGGGCGTTGGGCAGCACAGGCCCCTGGAAGAGAAAGGCTCCAAGCCTGGCGTCGGCCTGTGGCAGGGGAGTTCAGGGAGCAGGTGCAAGCAAGAGCTCCCAGGTTCAGGGACAGCCTCCTGTCCACTGTCCCATCCTTTTCCTGAAATGAGACATGCTGTTTTCCTATGTGGGTGGGTGGGGGGAGGTTCTCAGTGAGACCCCAGACAAGCCACAGCAAAGTTTACTTTAAAGAGTTCAGCAACAACAAAAACAAAAAATAAAAACAAAAACAAAACAAAAAAATAAGCCCGGCGTGGTGGCGCTGGCGCACACCTTTAATCCCAGCAACTCGGGAGGCAGAGGTAGGAGGACCGCCGTGAGTTCGAGGCCACCCTGAGACTACATAGTGAATTCCAGGTCAGCCTGAGCTAGAGCGAGACCCTATCTTGAAAAACAACAACAAATAAATAAATAAATAAGTAAAGAGTTCAGAAGCCAGAGAAACCCCAGGATTATGGGCGGAGGGCTTTTTCAGAGAGCATTCTGGTCACAGGGATGGGGTCTCTGAGGTCCTAGCACTGATTAGAAGGCAGCGGCAGGATCCCCAAGACCCTGAGGGTCCCTGAAGCAACCTCTGTTGGGCATGTATAAAACAGACAGACACCCTCACAGCTACAAGGGTTTTAAGCTTGGCATTTTATTTTTCAACAAGAAAATAGAAGGGAGGTGGGCCTTGCCTTAACACCACGTGGGCAATTCTGGGGCTCCACCTCCTCCCCCAGGTGCCTGTCTACTGCTAGCTGGGTACCTCTTCTGCCTCCACTGGGTACTCATGAGTCAGTTGAATTCCTGGTCACTGGGATGTCGTCTCTAATACCATCCGAGTGAGGCAAAGTCAAAATGACCAGGCTGGCACTGCGGGTAGTCAGACGTCACTTGAGTGGAGCTGGGTCCTGCCTGGCCTCACTGGCTCTTCCCTCGGCCCTCGGAGATGACATGCTCTGGCTGGGCACGCATGTACCACTCCACCCAGGAGCCGTCATAGATGGGCACATCGGGCTTGCCACAGAGGTAAGCCCCTAGCGCAACGTGGCAGGCGGTGACACCAGAGCCACAGGTGGCCACCAGGGGCTGGGACAAGTCCACCTTTTTCTCCTGGAACAGATGGCGGATCTCCTCAGGGCTCTTCTCCAGGCCCTCTTTGGTCATGAATTCTGTGAATGGGATGTTCATGGCGCCTGGGATATGGCCGGGCTCGATGCCTATGCAGGAGGAGGGGACAAATGGAAGACCATATTAATAGGGCCCAGTATTGGTGCTGCCTGTGGTACTGTCTCCCACCCTAGCAGAATGCCAAACTCACCTGCATCATCCCATCTAATCCCCCCACCAGACTGCAAGGCACTCCCCATTGTACAGACAGCAAGACTGAGGTCAAGAAGTGCCACAAGTCATGGTACCCAGGCAAACACTGGCTGGGGTTTGAACCCAAGAACTGGGCCACAGGGAGCCCCAAGCTTCCTGACTGTGCACTCTGGGGATATCACAACAATACACAGGGCCTTGTTCAGCTAGGACTTGGGGTATTTACAGACCAGGAGTTAGTCTCAGGGCCAATGGGCAATTAGTCAGATAACTGCTAGTGTGTTGAGTGTAACAAGAAGGCTTGGGGGGGAGGGAGCTGGAGGGATAGCTTAGTGGTTAAGGCATTTGTCTGCAAAGCCAAAGGACCCGGGTTCGATCTCCTCAGGACCCACGTAAGCCAGATGCACAAGGTGGCGCATGCACCTGGAGCTCGTTTGTGTGGCCAAAGGCCCTGGAATGCTCATTTCTCTCTCTCTCTCTCTCTCTCAAAAACAAAGCAAAACAAAACAAAAACAAAAAAACCAAAAAAAGCTCAAGGGCTACAGCATGAAAAACAACAGAAATCTTACAAGCTGAGCTGACATCATTCTACAGGGCGCTGTCTGGAAGCCCTCACCAGCACTTTCTCTTTTAGTCACTCCCCAAGAACTCTACGGGAAACAGAGGACTGTCTCTCCCAGCCCCAGGGAATGAGGCACAAAGACTCTCTTAGCCCAGCTAGTACTGGAAAGTGAGGATTGTCATCCAGGCCGCCCCAGAGCCTGGGCTGCTTCAGAGCAGGCCAGCGGGGTGGGGTGGGGGGGAGTCAGCCAGTGTAGGAGTCCAGGCGGCGAGGCCCAGAGTGTCCTAAGAAAGGGGACCCCAGGGGGCAGGGACAGGTCATCACTGTCGCAGGGTGGTGGAGGGGCCAGAATGCCTTAGTGGGTCTGGAGGAAGACTAGGCTCTGGCCTGGCCCCAGGAGAAATCCGACTCCATTCTCTCTCTCTCTTGTGTATTTGTGTGTGTGGTATGTGTATGTGGTGTGGTGTGTGTGTGTGGTGTGTGTGTGTGTGTGTGTGTGTGTGTGTGTGTGTGTGTGGTGTGGGTGAACACGTGGGATACAGAGGCCAGAGGAAAACCTCAGGTATCACCTTCAAGTACATTGTCTGCCTCTTTTTGGGACAGGGCCTCATCGGCCTAAAGCCCACCAATTAGGCTAGACTAGCTAGCCATTGAGTCTCAGGGATCCACTTGTCTCTACCTCCCAGGACTGGGATGACAGGCCTGCACTGGTATTTTTACTTGGGTACTGGGGCTTGAACTCAGGTCCTCACGCTTCTGAGGCAAGCACTTTACCCACTGAGCTACCTATCTCTCCAGCCCCCAGATTCCATGCTTAAAAGGGTGCAGTCTTTGGCTGGAGCAGTAAGAGAACCCAGCAAGACTATCGACCTGAGTTGAGAGAAGTGTCATTTCACCCATGGTTTTGCAAACCCACACGGCTCCTAACACACATTTTATTTCCACATCCCCCTTTAGGGCAACGCTCTTACCCCATTTTCTTTCTTTTTTTGGTCTTTCGAGGTAGGGTCTTACTGTAGCCCAGGCTGACCTGGAATTCACTATGTAGTCTCAGGGTGCCCTTGAACTCTTGGTGATCCTCCTACCTCTGCCTCCCAAGTACTGGGATTAAAGGCGTGTGCCACCACGCCCAGTTTATTACCCCTTATTTTCATACCAGGGGCTGATATTTGCAACAACATGAATCCTCATAAGCCCATCATTCAACTATAGGCCATTTGGACTCTAAGTCAGGGCTCCAGGGCAACTTCTGCCTCAGTTTCCCTGCATGGGGGTGACACCTCTGGGAGAGCTGCCGGACTCCCTGCATGACACACCTGCTCTGTGTTCTCAGAGTGGCAGGAGACAGCGCAGCTGAGCTTGGCGAGGCTGCAGTGGCCGGTGACCCTGCTGCAGGAGCAGGAACTGGGCTGCCTACGGAGTCACCCCACCGCCCTGCCCACAGCAGCGACAAGAGCAAGCTTCAAGCCAGGGTGATGCCCGTAAAACCCATAAAGTCAGGGTTTCCTTACACCTTGACTTTACCAAGCCAAGCGCGCTCTCCCCTCCCCTAGCGAATGGATGGAGAAAAATCACGGATGCGCCTGGCCAGGCCTGGGACTGTGCAGCAGGAATGATAATGACTTAGATGCAGGCTGCCCTGCCTTTATGTCTGACGGCCCAGAGCACCTCGGCACGCATCATTAGCTCCCAGTCACAGACGAGAAAGTTCCGTGGAGGGAAGAGACAGCTGAGCAGGGCTGGGGAGATGGCTCAATGGTTAAAGTACTAGCCCAGGGTTTGCAGCGGCAAACAAGAGGACCCTGTCTCAGACAAGGTGGACAGTGAGCACTGACGCTCGGAGGTTGTCCTCTGGCCTTCACATGATATATATACAACACACACACACACACAGGCCTTGAGCAGAGGAGCACAAACTAATTATACCACTTCCCATCTCCCTTTTTAATTTTCTTTTTCAAGGTAGGGTCTCGCTGTAGCCCCAGGTTTGCCTGAACTCAGGATGATCCTCCCTAGTGTTGGGATTAAAGATCTGAGCCACCACACCCAGCTACTTCTCATCTCTTGAGGACAGTTTATCTGTGTGTGTAGGGCAGAGGGAGCCAGGCCCTTTAGGTACTTGCCCTTTCGACCTCACGGACTCCCTCATGTCCCATCTTCCTGTTCCCGCTGTACACATGGAGGGGCCAGGGTTCTGAGGGGTCACGGGGCCTTCCAAGTGTCCCACAGCCAGTACAACCAGAAACAGGGCTCTACACATGGTACCAGTAGCTGTCTTATGTTGCTGTCGCCCCCGGGGCTGAGGTGGGTGGCATTCTTGCCAGGCTGAACCATCACAAGCTGCCAGGTTCTACAGGTTCAAGAATGGTTGGAGGGGCTGGAAAGACGGCTCAGTGGTTAAGGCACTTGCTTGAAAGTGTTAAGGCCCAGGGTTCGATTCCCCAGTACCCACGTAAAGCCAGATGCACAGAGTGGCGCATGCATCTGGAATTCATTTGCAGCAGCCGGAGGCCCTGATGTTCTCTTCCTCTCTCTCCTTTAAATAAATAAACAGAATATTTTGAAGAAGAAGAAGAAAAGGTTGGCTAGTCAGCAATTTTCAAAGGCTGGAGACAAAGTAATACTGCGCTGCAGGACTCTGTGTGACAGGAGCCCCTGAAGTCACCAAATGTCCCTGGGACCTTGGTCGGGTGTCAGGTACTGGCTAGTGGTTAAGTCCAAGCACTTTGGAAGCACAAACCGGAAGCTCCGCTCCCCATCTGGGGTTTATGGGGAAGGCCAGCCCAGAGGAGCTGCTGGGGGCATGGTCAGCTCCTAGCATCCTCACAGGCTGGGGGGGGGGGAATGGGGCAATTACTGGCTGAGGATGGAGCTTAGTGGCAGAGTTGTTAGTTGCCTGGGATGCGCAGGGTCCTAGGTTCAATCCCCAGCACTGCAGGACAAAAACAAAACAAGGAAGCCGGTAAGCAGGCTTGAGTTCAAATTCTAATGGGCAGCTTCCTAAGACCTCAGGCGAGGCAGCCATTCCAAGGCTGGTTTCCCCTATGCGACGACAGTAGAGTGGCCCTCCCATATCTACAGGGGGCTTTGTTACCACATCCCCGAGGGAAGATGTCAAAATCTGGGGATGCACAAAATCTCTTATGTATGACGGCATCCTATCTGCATGTATCTACACACACCCTTCTGCGCATTCAAATCTTCCTTCCTTCCTTCCTCCTTTCTCTTCCCTCTCCCCATCAGAGCAGCTGAGGCTGGCCTAGGATTCATTCTGTAGCCTAGGCTAGCCTTGAAGTTTTTTTGAGGCAAGCCCAACAGACTGGCCTTTTTTTTTTTCTTTTAATGCAAGAGAGGGGGACAGAATTGGCACCTCAGGGCCTCCAGCCACTCCAGATACACATGCCCTCTTGTGAGCATGTGCACTTTACGTCACTGTGTCTTAAGTGAGACCTGGCCTCGAATTCATGGTCCCCTTGCCTGAGCCTCCAGAGTGCTCCGGTGAAAACACAAACCAACACACCCAGTCTAGGTTAAGTTCAAGATGTAATACAATGTATAAACACCCTGTACATAGTGTGGGAATAGTGACAGGGGAGAAAAGTGCACGTGCTTAGTGCAGACAAAAGTTATTTTCAGATATGGAAGGCTGGTTGTTCTCATATCCTGGGGGTTCTGAAGAGGAACCCGGCCTCCCAGTGGGCCAGTCTGTGTTGTAGGTACCCCGCCCCCCCCCCAAACACACACACATTACACATGCCTGTATGGTTTCCTTAGAGACTTTTTGCCTGGGTTTTTGGGCAACAACCACTGTTTGGTGACCACCTGCCATACCCCTCTCTAGAGATAGGGCTCTTTCTGCCTAAAGTCTCAGTTGTCTCTCACCAGCCCCTCCCATGCGGCCAACTCAGGGGGCAGCAGCATATCTGACCAGGGCCCATGCCCAAACTGGGGGGGGGGAGGGGGCTGCTGCCTCTCGCTATTCTGCAGTGATCACACAGATCCTTGCAGAAAGCTGTCTGGACCCTCCATCCTCGTCCTAGCTGGGCAGTGCCCAAGGACCCAGGCCAGCACTGTCCGCGCACACCAGATCATCTGTCCCCAGCCCCTTTACCGTCTCGGGGCTCAGGCTCCAGGCCTTGGAAGCGTCCAGCCGCGCGGGCGTCCACCACCTGGAAGCGCCTGGACTTCAGGTTTTCCTTCATGTCCTCGAACGTCTTGATGAAGGACGGGTCGAGCTGCGCGCGGAACTGGGCGGGCTCGGGGTGGCTGTGGCCCGAGCTGACCGGAAGCTTCTCGCGCAGCCAGTGACGGAGGCCACCGTCCAGCAGCGACACGGTGCTGTGGCCGAAGACACGGAACATCCACCAGACCCTGGGCGCCGAGTAGAGGCCCTGGTCGCTGCCGTCGTAGACCACGACGTGCGTGGCCGCGCTCACGCCCAGGCTGCCCGCGTACTGGGCGAAGCGCTCGGCGCTGGGCAGCATGTGGTCGTAGGGGGACTCGTGGTCACTGCATTGATCGAGGTCAAAAAAGGCGGCTCCGGGGAGGTGGCGCTCCTCGAACTCCCGCCGCGCGTCGCGGCCCAGCTTGGGCAGGTACCACGAGGCGTCCAGCAGCCGCAGGGGCGGCGAGGTCCCCGGGCTGCGCAGCGCCTCCGCCACCCACTGCGCCGACACCAGCGCGCGGAAGAGCTGCGGCGCCGCCATGGTCCTGCGAGATGCTGCACCACAGGAAAGATGTCTTAGAGGGAGGAAGGGAGGGAAAAGCCCGGGGCCCCAGCTTGCATTCTAGGGCTGTGGCTGGGCCCTGGGACCAATGAGGGTGCGGGAGGTGGAGCCCGCAGCCAGGGCAGAGTTCAGGAATGCAAGCAAGACTTGTGGGGGGGGGGGGGCGGTGACCTGAAGCTCAGACTTTGGTCACCCAAGGCCTCCCCCCTGCCAGGCCTTGGGTATGTACACAGCTCCCATTGAATTTTGGCCATTGGCACCACAAGAGTGTAGTGTGAGCCCCTTGCTTTTATTTTTTTATTTTTTCTTCTCCCTGCAGAGCAGACAGGTAGATAGGGCAGGAACAGGTCCAGTTAGTCCTTAGATAAAGTAAACAGGCTAAAAACGCAGCCCCTCCCTAAGACGCAGCTTAGTGGTCTTAGGACCAATCAGATCCCTGGAGGAATTCATCGCTCTTCCACCCAGCACTTCTATGAGGCCTGTAATAACACAATAGCCACAAACCACGCCTTTGCCACACAAGAGTTAATCCTCACACCCTACAACATTTGACACAGTGGGCTTCCCAAGATCTGTGAGAAGAATGGCATTATGAGGCTTGGGGCATGGCCATCCCCGCACGAAGGACATTGAGGCTCATAGCAGAGCATTGAGTCAGCCAGGTGTGGCGGTCTTGCAAACTGGCCACCCCAGCCAGCAATCAGGAAGCTCAGGCAAGAGGACCAGGATTCAGGACCGGCCTGGTCTACACAGTGAGTTGCAGACCAGCCTGGCCTATGTAGCAAGACTTTGATTTAAAAGCAAAATAACACAAAGAAAAAAATAACAAATAACCGCAGAAACCCGTGTACTAAGTGGGCTTTTGTCGCTAGGCGGACTCATGCCAGGCACTCGTAAATCCCTGACCGCAGCAGGTTCTAGACTGGCTCATGCAACGATGGGATTGAGGAAAGCCTGGAGTTCAATGTGAACACTGGGCTCCGGCCTCAGCCGGCGGGAGGGAGAGGGCAGGAGGGCCTCCTTCAAGGGTGGAAACCCAGTTTGACCATTGCAAGTTCCCAAGAACTTCAACTTGACCGTAAGGAGCGGGAGGTAGCAGTGAAGGGCTCTGGCTAAAGGCAATATCTACACCTAAGTACGACTGGGGAGACTAAGGTTCCCTGAACAGCCCTTTTTTTAAGCCAAACAGCTCCTGTTCTTGGGGATCCTTGCTCCTCCTACCCCACAAACTCCAGTTTGTGAGTCAGAGAACCCCCAAAGTAGGTACAAATCCCACAGAACTGTGTGTGTGTATGGTGGGCGTCTTAAGGTCCCTGTGTCACATTGCTTGTAACGGAACTTCCAGCCTCCATCTCTGTGTGTGGTATGTGTATGTGGTGAGTTCTTCTGTGTAAGTGTTCATGTGTGTGGCGGTGCACTTGTGTGTGAGCGTGTTGAGGCCAAAGGTTGGCATTGGTTATCTTTCTGAGTCACTCTCTGTAACGGACAAATTTGGGGTTCTGAGATGCTTCCTGGAATCCCAAGCCCTGAGTTCATATCTGCAAACTAACCAAAGAATTGGGCTGGAGAGATGGCTCAGCAGTTAGTGCACTCGCCTGAAAAGCCTAATGACCCGAGTGTGATTCCCCAGTTCAAGTAAAGCCAGAGGGCCAAAGCGCTGCATTCATCTGGAGTTCAACTGCACTGGCTGGAGGCCCAGGAGCACCCATTCTCTCTGTCTGTCTCTCTTCTATCTCTCTCTGCTTGCAAATAAATAAATAAAAATACTTAAAAAAAAACTGATGATTCCAGATTCAAGAGAATGATTTTTTAAAATACCACACTTTATTCAGATAACACAGGGAAAAGGGCTGAAGATGGGAAGGGAAGGTGGGGAGAAGGAAGATCATGGGGCCCAGGGACCCATGTACAAACATGGATCCAAGATGATTAAAAGTGAAGACAGTAATAAAAAATAAAGATGTGCCAGGGTGGGAGAGAGAGAGAGAGAGAGAGAGAGAGAGAGAGAGAGAGAGAGAGGAGAGCTTACTGGGTCACAGACCCAAGAACTTTGCTGTCACAGTTCTGGGGAGAGAGAGAAAATGAGAGCCCGTCTCGCCATGGGTCAGGGAAGATATACTTTAGACTTCATGCCAGCCCAACTGGCCACACTTACCCCAGGTGGCCTAACCAATTGGCCTGGGCTTAGAGGAGAACTTCACCCATACATGGGCAGGGTTCAAGCTCAAAAGAGATCTAAACACTAAATCCCATGACTGAAGCAGGTGCGGCCAGCTGGGATGGGGGTGGCGAGGGTATGACGTCCTAAGGTCCCTCCCTTTAAGAGCTGTCCATCCTGGTCCTGCCTAGTTAAACTAACTGCCTACAATGAAGCCCCCCCATCTCCACTTTATCCACTTTGAGAGTCTTTAGCTGAACCCCAAGCTCACCGATTCAGCTAGACAGCTAGCCAGTAAGTCCCAGGGTCCTCCTGTCTCCACTTCCACAGTGTTGGCATTACACGTGAGTTTCCCCACACCTGAGATTTTATGTGGGGCTGGGGATCTGAACTCAGGTCCTCACACTCACGTAGCGAGTGTTTTACCCGTCTCCCCAGCTCTTGCTTTTGATATTTGAAATGAATTTTCTCTACATATATCTATCCCAGGCTGTCCTGAACTTATTATCCTCCCTCCTACCCCAGCCTCCAAAGTGCTGGGACCACAAGTATGTACCACCATGCCTGGCCATAACCTCCACCTTTTATCAAGATTAAATAATGATGGCCTGGAGAGATGGCTCAATGGTTAAGACGCCTGCCTGCAAAGCCTAAGGACTCAGGTTCGATACTCTAGCATCCACGTAATGTACAAGGTGGTGCAAGCATCTGGAGTTTGTTTACAGAGGCCCTGGTGTGCCCATTCTCAATCTGCCTCTTTCTCTCTCAAATAAATAAATAAAATATCTTTAAAAAATAATGAATGTAGAAGAGTCATAATATATACAACTGGATATATCCAACTGGTTTGAACAATCAGTTAAGACAATTGAGTGTTGTCCCATTATTTTCTTCCAGTTCCTCTCCTGGGTGGCTCTTGAATCTTCAGGAGCAAACCCAGACTCTTACTTTCAGGGGGTGGGGCTTCAGGAGTCTGATGTCACCCAGCTCCATCTTCTCTGTTTGACTGACAGTTCTCAGAAAAGACAGTGGGCTTCAGAGGCACATCTGGTAGGGCAGGTGCTGGGTGTCCCTGAGGGACAGAGAGCAAGAAAAGGGACCCAGTCCCTGTGTATATGATGCTCCAGGATCCTTGGAAGAGGAGGTTCTTTGGGGACAATGGATCTCCATGACCTCCAGGACAGCCCAGGCCCCACCCTCCTGTGTGGAAGCACAGGCACTCAACAATATCTCCTGGTTGGGCCCTTTTGGCATCACCTCTCTCCCAGTGTTAATTTTTAAGGCTCAGAGACCTTTAAGGAAATGCTAATCAGTGTCTGAAGTTTTGTAACATACTGTGTCAAGCATTTCAGAGTAAGACTTTTTTTTTTTTTTTTTTTTTTTTTTTTGAGGTAGGGTCTCATTCTAGCCCAGATTGACTTGGAAAGCACTCTGTAGTCCCAGGCTGGCCTTGAACTCACAGTGATCCTCCTACCTCTGCCTCCCGTGTGTTGAGATTAAAGGTGTGCACCACCACACCATTTTTTTTTTAAAGTGGTGTTAGTGGAGAGGTCCCAGAGAAAAACATTTCAGGCCATACTGCAGCCTATAGTGTTGATGTCCTGCCCATTTGCAAGAGCCATGTTCGATTTACAGAAAAGTTGCCAACAGACTTTTAAGCAGCTACTGTTAAAACTTACCCTACATAAATCTATAATTAAATAGGTTAAGTAGTTTTTGTTGTTGTTGTTGTTGTTTGTTTGTTTTAAAGAAAGCACTAGGCTTTGGAGGAGAGCGAGGAACACAAAGGCAGCTCCCTACACTCACTGTGGCCTTCAGATCAGAGATGAGGTCCTTCTCAACTCCACCATGTGCCTGGGCACCCGGCTCTGCCTCTTTCTGCCCAGTTTGGTGAAGTTTCTGTTCTACTCAAGAGTTGTTACAGGGACCGCCACTCACTAGGAGTAGCAAGGTAGGCCGCGGCGGGCCTGGGAAATGTCACTTTCAGGTCACTCCAGTGCGTTCTGATTCTCCTGGGGTGTGGGTCAGCGGGTCTCCTCACCCTGGCCCCTCTGATGGCTTTATTTAGTCCCCTCCCGCGCTCTCTATGTCTCTGGGGGCACCGAGCCACCCCACCTCCACCCACTGCTCCCCACACAACGTCCACTCAACCCCAACCTACAGGCAACCCCAAGCAGCGGCGAATAGTTCCCCCCTCCCTTAAATAAGCGAACCTAGGGGCGCCTTCTCCCCTAAGCTGCGCCCCCTCCTCCACTCGCACGCGGTCCCACACTGCCGCACCTCGACCAGCACCCTACCCCCCTGCGGAAAAGCAAGCAGGACGCGGCGGGCAGCAGTTACCGGGGTCCCGGGCTCCCGGATCCGCCACGGCGCCCCCTCCCCGCGCCCTCGAGGGTCCCCTCCTTCCGCCACCAACCTGCAGCCGGCCAAAGGGAGGAGACTCGGGCACGTCCCACCGGCCCGGCCACTCGGAGCCGCAGCCGTCCGCGCCTTCCACTCGCAGGGCTGCGGGGGACGCCCGCGCCGCGCGCTCGGGTTGCGCGCGCTGCCCCAGCATCACCCACGCCCCCGACAGCCCCCCCGACAGCGTGACAGGTGTCACACGCCCCGGCACGGCCAGGTCCCAGCGCGGCGACGCATTCAAGGCGCAGAGTCTCGGCTGTCTGGGAGGGATCCACCCCTCGGGAGGTGATTCGATGGTGCCGGCCACCTGGGCACGCTCCAAACTCGGGGTTTGAAAGCGACAGCTTCTCCAGCGGGCCCGTGCCAGCACCAGAGCGGTGACCCCGGACGAGTGAGTGCCTCGGGTCGCCTGGGTTGCAGCCGAGGGGAGGGGTCCTGGTGTCCCTGGCGGGGCGAGGTACCCTGATTTGACCTGGGCATTCTAGAGGCCATGCTGCTGGGAGAAGGGGCAGGAGGGCTGGCGAGGGCGCGGGCCAGGGTCCTGGGGGTCCTGACGCAATTTCTTCGGGTGTCCCCAGCCCCTGCCCTCCCAGGAGAGGGGACTACCAAGTTCAAGACCCATCTCCCTCATCCTCACTGCTCCTTTCTGGCGGGGTCCCCAAGGCGACTGTCTTAGCTCGAGGTGGAGACAAAACCTGGCAAACAACTCCAGCAATTGGAACAAACCCCAAACGTGTGGCCGCGCCCCTCCGCGCGCGGGGGGTGGGGGGCGGAGCCAGGCGGGGAGGGCTCCTGGCCAGTGGGAGGAGCCTAGCTGTACCCCACTCCCTCCAGCCCCGCGTCCCCCCACCCCGCGCGGTGACCAGAGTTCCGCCTCCCAGGTCCCGCCTTCCGCAATCACAGTCCTCTCCAGCCGGTCCCTCTGTTTTTTTTCCTGGTTCTCACCCTCGCCAGGTGACACGCAGGGCTGACACCATGGTTCAGCAGGTGCTCTACCGGGCGCTGGTCTCCACCAAGTGGCTGGCGGAGTCCATCCGATCGGGCAGGCTGGGGCCCAATCTGCGGGTGCTGGACGCATCCTGGTACTCACCGGGGACCCGCCAGGCGCGCCGCGAGTACCAAGAGCGCCACGTGCCTGGCGCCTCTTTCTTTGACATAGAGGAGTGTCGGGACACCGCTTCACCCTACGAGATGATGCTGCCCAGCGAGGCCCACTTCGGGGACTACGTGGGCCGCCTGGGCATCAGCAACAACACACACGTGGTGGTGTACGACGGTGACGACTTGGGCAGCTTCTATGCCCCCCGAGTCTGGTGGATGTTCCGGGTATTTGGCCATCGCACGGTATCGGTGCTCAATGGTGGCTTCCGCAACTGGCTGAAGGAGGGTCATCCGGTGACAGCTGAGCCCTCACGTCCAGAGCCAGCGGTTTTCAAAGCCACGCTGGACCGCTCCCTGCTCAAGACCTACGAGCAGGTTCTGGAGAACCTGGAGTCTAAACGGTTCCAGCTGGTGGACTCACGGGCCCAAGGGCGCTACCTGGGTACCGAGCCAGAGCCGGACGCAGTAGGTAGGTGTCCCTGTGCAGTCACGGGAGGATTGCCCAGTGGGAGAATGAGGAATCAAGGTGGCTGGGACCCTCAGGCTTCCCATCTGTAAATTGGGAGGGTGCCGCCAACCCTGAGGCTTTTCTCTTTTCTTTTCTTTCTTTCTTTTTTTTTTTTTGTTTTGGTTTTCCGAGGTAGGGTCTGCTCTAGCCCAGGCTGACCTGGAATTCACTATGGAGTCTCAGGGCGGCCTCGAACTCACCGCGATCCTCCTACCTCTGCCTCCTGAGTGCTAGGATTAAAGGCATGCGCCACCATGCCCGGCTATTCTGAGGCTTTTTTAAAAAATATTTTTCGTTTATTTTTATTTATCTGAAAGCGACAGACAGAGATAGAGAAAGAGGGAGAGAGAGAGAGAGGGAGAGAGAGAGAGAGAAAGAATGGGCGCCCCAGGGCCTCCAGCCACTGCAAACGAACTCCAGACGCGTGCGCTCCCTTGTGCATCTGGCTAATGTGGGTCCTGGAGAATCGAGCCTCGAACCGGGGTCCTTAGGCTTCACAGGCAAGCGCTTAACCGCTAAGCCATCTCTCCAGCCCCTGAGGCTTTTTTTAACTTAATTTTTTTTTAAATTTAGTTAAGAGAGTGAGAAAGAGGCAGAGAGAGGGAGAGAGAGAATGGGCATGCCAGGGCCTCCAGCCACTGAAAACAAACTCCAGACACATGCATGTGCCCCCTTGTGCATGTGGCTTATGTGGGTCATGGGGAATGGAACTGAGGTCCTTTGGCTTTGCAGGCAAATGCCTTAACTGCTAAGCCATCTCTCCAGCCGTCCCCCTCCCAGGCTTTAAAAAAATATTTTAGTTTTATTTATTTATTTGAGAGAGAGAGAGGTAGATAGACAGAGAATGGGCGTGCCAGGGTCTCTAGCCACTGCAAACGAACTCCAGACGCATGCGCCTCCTTGTACATCTGGCTTACGTGGGTCCCTGGGAATCAAACCTGGGTCTTTTGGCTTTGCAGGCAAACTGCCTTAACCACTAAGCCACCTCTCCAGCCCAACCCTGAGGCTTTCGTAGCTCTGATGCGTGAGGTCCTCTGTATACATCCCCAGAGACACACAAGTGCTCACAAGTGGCCCGGCTTCAGCAGACCGCTGACCTGAGCGTCCATGTCCAGCTCCGCACACCAGCGCTCCCGCAAGCCCACTGGTGTGCCGAAGAGTGTCCTGCCCACGAGCTGACACCCGCATGGCTCCATGGAAGCCCCCTAAAGGCATGCCCAGTCTCTCTGGGTCCCAGAAACCCTGTTGACACCAACAGAGCCCTTTCCCTGGTTTTCCTGGACCCTAGACTGGAGTTTGCCAGAGGCAGCCTGGGTGATCACTTCTCTAAGCCCCTTCAGCGGGCCAGTGGAGCTGTTAACAGTGACTCCCAGTTCATGCCAGGCACTTGGCACTGCATTCTCCCCAATGGGCCATTGAATGATAGGATGAAATACCTCACTGCACATGGGGGTGGGGTGGGGGTGAGATGCCAGGCTGTTAAAGCTACTTGCTTGGTTAATCAACAGAGTTGGGATTTAAACCCAGCTCTAAATGGATGTGCCCCACTGCCTCCCACTTTCCTCTCCCAGCGCTAAGGCAGGGAGATGGCTCTTGGGTCTCCTCCTGTGTGTGTATGTGGGGGTGGGGAGGAGGAGTCTCCATTGCTTGGGGAGCAGAAAACACCTCAGAAGATGACATGCGACATTCTAGAAGCTCCTGACCCCAGACAACTCCCAAGCTCTCCCTTTTGTCTGGGCGCTGGACTGGTGGCATTGCGCTGTTCTCCTGTCAGTCAGGGGCCCCGTCCCGCGGAGCTGACTCCCGTGCAACGTTTTGCTTAACTTGTTGCAAAATGTCTTCCTTTCTGTTCACAGAGTTACTGTTTGCACAGTCTTGGAACTAGGGGCCTGAGTGTTCAGAACACAGGGCAGGGTCCGGTCAAGGCCACACATTAGTTGCCAGCAGCCCTGGGAGCCTTACCTGGCTCTGCTCTCCTCTGCCCTGCTCTTTCCAGGCCCTTATTGTCCTGGCCTGACTTGCTCAGGAAGATCTGGAGGGGACAATTTATGTTCCTTTTGCACCATCCAGACTCTTCTGGTCTGAAATGCCTCTAGCCCCTCCTCACCATGGCTCAAGGCTCCCTTTCTTCTTAGAACTCACTTTGTGCCAAGGACAGGGACAGTGGGGCTGGTTGTCTGTCTCCAGTCTGCTGGGAAATAAGCTGAGAAGTGAGTGACCATAAAGACCCATTTTACAGATGAAGAAAATGAGGCTCGGAGAGGAGCCAGCCTGCTGCTGGCAAGGCCTCCAGAGAGCCCAGATTCTAAAGTCCTATGACTATTCCCACCTCTTCCAGTCCCCCTGGAATGTCATTCCAGCACAGCCACTCATTGGTGGAGGGCCTTCAATCCAATCACTTGGCCTTGAGTTCCCTGTCATAAAAAAAAAAAAAAAATAACAGAGGCCGCGCAGCCCCACCCACCCCTGCACACAGCTGTTATGTGCCCTGCCAAGGGGCTTCGAAGAGGGATAAGGACTGAGCCAGGTCCGAGAGCAGCTGAAAGATGGGGTGGGCCACCCCCACCCCCCATTCTGTACGGGGATTTGCTGGCCATGAGCCAAGGTCACGATCCGCAGTGGGTTCGGAGAGGCTCCCGTGGGTTCAACAGTCCAGTTATAAGACACAGATTGTGGGAGACCTTGGGACAGACAGACCTTGACCTCAAGCATTCCTGGAAAGCGTGAACCTGGCAGAACTTGTAAGCACGGCCTCTTCCTGCCCACTGGAGACGAGCACCTCCTGACCCTCTGGCCTTCACGCTGCCCCCTCAGAGGTCCCGTGATCTTTCTGGAAGCCATGTGGGTAGAAGTCAGACAGACCTGAATGTATGTATAGGCGAGTCATGTACGTGCCGCCGCAGAGGCGTCCCTTCACCCTTGCACCACGCTCCAAAGAGAGAGAGAGAAGAGAGAGAGAGAGAGAGAGAGAGAGAGCGAGCTTCCTTCGCCTTGCGGGAACAGGCGGAGGAGGACCGGGACAGTCCCTACCCAGTCTACACTGTTCTCTTCTCCTGCGACCCAGGGCATTGACCCCTGTCGAGCGCTCTGATGGTAGGTTTTCTGGTACACAGTCTTCTAGAACCTTCAGTGGCCTGCCAGGGGAGGAAAGCAGGGGGTGGCTGGCCCCACTTTAGCAGGCATGGCAGGCATCAAAGTGAAGTTTTGCCAAGGTCACTGCTGAGTGTGAGGTGAACTGTTTGCCAACACGGGGGCTGGGGGAGAGGTCACTGCTCCACATGGTTGATTCATGGCAGCAAGAAGCCCCTCTGCCTGTGTCCCCCCCCTTCCAGGCTGCCCCCCGCCCCCCGGAGCTGTCTGCACTGGATTCCCTGGTCTTTAGGAGGAATGCCTGCAGGGCTAACAGGTTTCCCTGGCCCAGAACACTCATACCAATCCATGACCCCAGGGTTGTTAATGCTCTCTTTTGATCTGATCCTCTTCCACCAAACCTCGGAAACAAGTGCCTAGATCCCTGTGCAGTTCAGGAATATAAGAAGTCACCACAGCCACTGCCCTGCCTCAGCCTCCTTTTCCAGGGTGGCCTAAGGATCACAGGCTTCAGGGTCTGACCAGCCTGATTTCACATACCTCTGCTGTGTGTCCTGGGGGAAGTTCCCTCCTTCCTCTGAGCCTGGGCACCTCGTTAGTGCCGGCAGGGGAATCGCCCCAGCCTTGTGAGGATTGAGGTAGATACCGTGTTAAATTTTTTTTTTCAGTTTTTAGAATTTTTAAATTTTTACTTGTTTATTTGAGAGAGAGAGAGAGGGAGAGAGGAGAGAGGGAGAGAGAATGGGCATGCCAGGGCTTCCAGCCACTGCAAATGGACTCCAGATGTGTGTGCCCCCTTGTGCATCTGGCTTACGTGGGTCCTGGGGAATCGAACCCAGGTCCTTTGGCTTTGCAGTCAAATGCCTTAACCACCAAAGCCATCTTCTCCAGCCCTGTTTTTTTTTTTTTTTAAATTTGTTTTTGTTTTTTGAGGTAGGGTCTCACTCTGGTCCAGGCTGACCTGGAATTCACTGTGTAGTCTCAGGGTGGCCTCGAACTCACGGCAATCCTCCTACCTCTGCCTCCCGAGTGCTGGGATTAAAGGCGTGAGCCACCATGCCCGGCTAGATACGGTTTTTGAGAGAACCCACTGTCAGAGTTCCAGCTCCCAGAGGTTGCCAGAATGGTGACCTGCCCACTGTGGGGAGAGGACGCCCGGAGCCTATGGTTGGTAGAGTGGGAGGGGCAAGAGGCCCCGCTTCTGGCCTGAGCCTCTGCCCCTCCATTGGCAGGATTCCAGCATGTTCTGGCCCAGGCCCATGGGGTTGTTTGGCTTCTCCCTGCTCTGGTTGTGGATTCTGCTCATTTAAAGTCCTCGGGCGGGCTCTGAGTCCTGCTGGAAGATGTGACTGCTGTCACCTCCCCATCCTGGAGTTCCCAGGACCAACCACTTCCACTTTTACTCAGAAGGGTAATTAAGACTTTGAGGCCGGCGGGTTGGGGGAGCTGGTGGTGGCGAGGGAAGAAGAAACCAAACAGTGCTCAAAGGCTCCCGTGTAAATTCACTTGCGCTCTGCCCACCACCTGTGAGAAACCACTTGAACTTGGGGAAGCCGAAGTCCACAGACCAACTTGCTCCTCCCTGGCGGCAGTTTCCATGTCACAGGAGGAAGGTGTCACCGTCCTTCGCAAGCTGGGACAGGTGATGTCGGAGGACCTCTTAGAGTTCTAGCGATTCTAGAGTCTTCTTTGGAGCCTGGGGTGAGGGGTCCTGCAAGATGCCGGCTTGACCGAGTGCCTGCTATGATGTACCTGGGGTCATGGTGGGCTTTTCCCCGCAGCTGAGGAGACTGGGACCCAGGAGGGCCGGGCCTGCATGGCCGCCATATGCTACTGTGCGAGTGGGATGATTGGTCACATCAGTCCAGTCTTTTCCCTTCTCCTCTTCCTCGCCCCTCCCCCCCAGCCCCGCCCCGCCCCGCGGTCCAGGTTTAATGAGATGGTGGGGCTTTTGGAGAGAGCTGAGCATGGAGATGGAGGCAGGCCTGGGCTGGGTCTGCTCCTAGTGCTGTCTGTCAGGTGCAGTTGGCACGTGCCGGGACTGAGGAGGTCTTGGTCCTCTGGGTGCCCCCAGTTGGCCACAGCCCATCCCCATTGATCGTTTAAAAAAATATTTTATTTATTTGAGAGAGAGAAAGAGACAGACAGAAAGAGGGCCTGTAGCCACTGCATCTGGCTTTCACGTGGGCACTGGGGATCAAACCTGTGTCCTCTGGCTTGGTAGGCAAGCGCCTTAACCACTAAGCCATCTCTCCAGCTGGATTTGTTTGTTTGGTTTTTGAGGTAGAGTCTCACTCTTGCCCAGGCTGACCTGGCCTCGAACTGAGGAGGTTGATCCTCCTATCTCTGCCTCCCGAGTGCTGGGACTAAAGGCGTGCGCCACCATGCCCAGCAGTTGTTGTTGCTTTTTTTCTGAGACAGGATCTCACTCTGTAGCCCAGGCTGGCTTCTCACACATACGTGGCAGTCATCCTCCTTGGCTTCCCAAGCGCTTGGATTACTGGCCTGGAGCTCTTGATCATCCTGCCTCATCCTCCCAAGTGCTGGAATTATAGGCAGGCCCCGCCACACCCAGCCCTTCCTTTGGCCATCTTGCCGACTATTCCAAAGCTTCACTGGGTGGAAGACAGCTCAGGAAAGGACTCCTTGGCCAGCCTCATCCTCACAGTGCTTTTACCCTAGCCTCAGAGCTGTGCGGAGGGCTCTGACGATACCACATGGCCCCTAATTGCTGAGGCAGTGCAGCACTGGGGGGGGGGCCCTGCAGCATCTGACAGGGGAGGGGGCATCTTAGGGTTCAGCCATTTGTCCTCACCCAGGTGCGCTCATTCCATACAGGGAAACTGAAGCTTCGAGAAGTGACATGCCTTGCTTAAGGTGGCCAGTTGGTAGGAGAGTGAGGATTTAATGTCTCTAACACCCAAACCCAGGCTCTGTTCACGACTGTGTGCCTGACAAGAACACCAAGCCTTGGGTCTGCCTCTACTATTCTGAGCGGCCTTAGCTGACCTCAGTGTGCTCACCTGTAAAATGGGTTTACAGGCGAATTTATGTTTTGAATCATCTTCCTTGTAGATTGTGCTCTCTATGAGGGCCTGGGCAGTGTGTCTCTCAGCACTCGGCACAGTGCACAGTGTCTGTGGTAATTTGACTCACCTGCTCTCCTCAACAACCCTGAGAGACAGGTATGGACCACTGAGCCCATTTTGCAGAGGAGAAAAAGGAAGGTCCCAAGAGATGAAGCAATTTAAAAAAATTTTTTTTTGTTGCTCATTTTTATTTATTTATTTGAGAGTGACAGGACAGAAAGAGGCAGATAGAGAGAGAGAGAGAGAGAGAATGGGCACGCCAGGGCTTCCAGCCACTGCAAACGAACTCCAAACGCATGTGCCCCCTTGTGCATCTGGCTAACGTGGGTCCTGGAGAATTGAGCCTCGAACGGGGGTCCATAGGCTTCACAGGCAAGCGTTTAACTGCTAAGCCATCTCTCCAGCCCGAGATGAAGCAATTTTTGTGGGCACAAAGGTTAGTTCAAAAGCTACTTAGGCGGTGGGGCTGAAAATCACCCCATCCTCTCAAAGCGTGTATGGCTAGGGATATCCTGGGTCAAAATAGCTTATGGGGGAGGGGCTGCAGGCCGGGTAATAAACTGAGTTCCTAAAAGAGCAGAGACATTTAAAAAAATATTTTTATTTTTATTTATTTATTTACTTGACAGAGAAAGAGGGAGAGAGAGAGAGAGAGAGAATGGGCACGCCAGGGCCTCCAGCCACTGCAAACGAACTCCAGATGTGTGCGCCCCCTTGCGCATCTGGCTAACATGGGACGTGGGGAATCGAACCTGGGTCCTTTGGCATTGCAGGCAAGCGCCTTAATTGCTAAGCTATGCCTCCAGCCCCAGAGACATTATTTTTATTTGCAGAACTCTGTCCTCATAGTCCTGGCTGGTGGCAGCCTCTGGGCTCTCTAGTCCCAATCCCCATGCCTCCATTAACTCTTGTTCACCACCACTATGCAGGACTGGATTCCGGTCACATCCGTGGTGCACTCAACATGCCCTTTATGGACTTCCTGACAAAGGACGGCTTCGAGAAGAGTCCCGAGGAGCTCCGTGCCATGTTTCAGGCCAAGAAGGTGGACCTCTCCAAGCCCCTCATTGCCACATGCCGCAAGGGTGTCACCGCTTGCCACATTGCCCTGGCTGCCTACCTCTGTGGCAAGCCCGACGTGGCCGTCTATGACGGCTCCTGGTCAGAGTGGTTTCGCCGGGCGCCTCCGGAGACCCTCGTGTCCCAGGGGAAGAGCGGGAAGGCTTGAGTCTTACCTGCCAGTAGGTTCCAGTTGAGTGAGACTGGAGTGACCTGACATGGTGTCATACCTCTTAGGCAAAAGAGATTGACCAGAGTTTGGAATTCTAGGGAGGGCTCATCCTCCACAAACACTGAATAAAGTGCCTTTTTTAAATTTTTATTTTTTGAGTAGTGTGTCTGCCTGCCTCAGCCACATTCCACGCTTGCTCCCTACATCCATCCACTCCAGACTTTCCAGACTCCACCCAGGAGGGAGCCTTCCATTGTCACCTCCAGCCAGGGAGAACACCTCTGTGTCACTCAGTCAGCCCTGTCCAAAGCCTTTAGTTGCTGTCTCCTGTCAGACATGCCCTGGAGCATGCTGGGAATTACCTGAGAGGAAGGGGTACCAGGAAGCTAGAGAGAGATGTAGCCCGGGCTAGCCTTGCTCTCTGGGAGGTGTGCGTGTGTGTGTGTGTGTGTGTGTGTGTGTGTAGAGGACCTAACCTTCTAAAGGGCTCCCAAAGGTGTTAAGCCCTTGGACCTGTTGACAAAAGGGAGTTGGTTGCGCAGGCCTTTAATCCCAGCACTCAGGAGGCAGAGGTAGGAGTTCCAGGCCACCCTGAGACTACATAGTGAATTCCAGGTCAGCCTGGGCCAGAGTGAGACCCTACCTCGAAAAAAAAAATGGAGTTGGTTTTAGCCTTGGCCCCTTCCTGGCTCAGATAGACCCTCTGGGGATGACAGAGTGGGCTGGAGAAGCAGCTGGGCCCGGGAGGTCTGGCAGTGGTGTATGCAAGCCACTGTGGGTGAAGGTTGTCTGGGGAGGCGAATGCCTGGTCATTGCGGCTGGGTGTTGAGTTTCCTAGAATGGGCTCTGGAAACCCTCCTTTGGGGCCTCCAGGTGAGTTTCAACCTCCATCTTTCAGGGTTCGTGGCTCACACTGTTCAGACTCCCTGGGTCAGGTCGCTAGGGAGGAGGCCCCACGGAGCCCAGCACTGAGACAGAGGAGCTGAGGAGTTGCTCGGGAGGTATTCTGGGCTGCATGCTGAGGCCTTGGGTCTGCAGAGCCTGGTCTCTGCTCCCTGTCCTGTGACAGCTTCCTGTCTCCCTGCACCTAGACGCACCTAGAGCAGCCTTGGGGACCGAGAGGAGTCTAGCTCCCTCTCTGACTGCTCTTGTCGCAGTGGCTTTCCGATGCTGACCACGACGCACATGCCGTGAGTGTGGTGTGGTCCAGGTGGCAGGGTTCAAACAGGTTTTCCTCCATCCCATGGGGGTCTGTAGCCTGCGGGGGTGGAGGGCAGACAAGACCCAAGAGCAAAGACTGTCCTGGGGTCATGCAGTAGTGGAAGAAAGGTGGGGGTGAGGGATGAGGAGTGTGGGCGGCTGAGTAGGTGTCTCTTAAGCAGGGTGGTTTGAGGAGTAAGTGGGAGGCCGGGAAGCAGGCTCTGAAGACATCTGGGGAAATGAGGTGCCAGCTAGGGGAGACGTCTGTGTGCAAAGGCCCTGAGGCCACTGCACAGCGGAGGCCACAGACGCACGGACAGAGGAGAGGGGACCCTTCAGGTATGGCTTCGCAGGTAAAGAGGAGGACTTCAGCGGTCATTCCGGTGGGCATGGGATGCTACTGGAAGGTTTTGATCCCAGGGGTGACGTTATCTGGCAGAGGTTCAGCCAGGGCCTAGATGGGATTTTCGCATGTAGGATGCAATGCGGACCCTGTTATATCCGCCTTTCTCTCCTGTGGGATCCTCTCCCTTAGAGCGAGGGGAGCTCATGGTTACTGTAGTGTACTTATTATTATTTTTTTTTTTTTGGTTTTTTGAGGTAGGGTCTTACTCTGGCCCAGACTGACCTGGAATTCACTATGGAGTCTCAGGGTGGCCTTGAACTCACAGCGATCCTCCTACCTCTGCCTCCTGAGTGCTGGGATTAAAGGTGTGCACCACCACGCCCGGCTTTGTAGTGTACTTTTAGCAACAGAGCAGGACAGTTGATGAGAAACCACTCCCACGAGTGTGTGAGACAAAGCTAGCCTTCCTTCCTTCCTTCCTTCCTTCTTTCCTTTCTTTCTCCTTTCCTCCCTCCCTTCCTTCCCTCCTTCCTCCCTTCTTTCTTTCTTCCCTCTCTCCCTCCTTCCCTCCCTCCCTCCCTCCTTTCCTTCTTTTTTTTATATAAAAGAGAGAGAGAGAGATAAAGTGAGAATGGGTGTGCCAGGGTCTTTAGCCCCTGCAAAAGAACTCCAGATGCATGCGCCACCTCGTGCACTTGGCTTATGTGGGTCCTGGGGAATTGAATCCTGGTCCTTTGGCTTTGCAGGCAAATGCCTTAACTGCTAAGCCATCCTTCCAGCCCCTTCCTTCCTTTCTCTCTTACTTTTCTTTTCTTTTCTTTTTTTTCCTGCCTTTCTTTTTTTAAAATTTTTTTTTTGTGCCCTCATGTGCATGGTGTGCATGTGTGTGGGTGTGCGGGTACATACAGACGTGTGGAGGCCAGAGGTTGATGTCAAGCATCTTCCTCAGTCTCTGTCTCACGGCGACAGTGTCTCCCACTGAATGTGGTGCTTACTGATACTGATTCCGCTAGACTAGCTGGCCCGTGAGTCCTGGGGAGCTCATGTTTCTGTTTCCCCAGCACTGGGATTACAGGCTTGTGCCCTCATGCCAAGCTTTTTTTTTTTTTTAAAAAAGATTTTTATTTATTTATTTATTAGGGGGGTGGGAGGGAAAGAGAGAATGGGCGCACCAGGGTCAACAGCCACTACAAGCAAACTCCAGACACATGCGCCACCTTGTGCATCTGGCTTATGTGGGACCTGGAGAATCGAACCTGGGTCCTTAGGCTTTGCAGGCAAGTGCCTTAACTGCTAAGCCATCTCTCCAGCCCTGGTGCCAAGCTTTTATGTGAGTGTGGGAGAGCCAAACATAGGTCCTCATGTTTGAGTGGTAAACACTTTACCTACTGAGCCATCTCGCCGGCCCCTAGTGTTTCATTTCTTTGCTGGCTTTGATGAAGTAAGTGGCGTGTGGGGATATTCCACTTCTCTGTTGCAGTCAGGTTCGCATTGCTGGTAGAAATCACCCGACGAAGAGCAGCTTGTGGGAGAAAAAAAAAAGAGGTTTATTTTGACTTACAGGCTCGAGGGGGAAATCTCCATGGTGGCAGGGAAAACGATGGCATGAGCAGAGGGTGGACATCACCCCCTGGCCAACATATGGTGGACAACAGGGACAGGCTTATGGGATCCTATAGCCCCTCTACTGTAGCTTTCTGAGACCCCCACAGCAGATGCCAGGTGGCCATGCTCAGACCCCTACTCCCCACAAAAATAACCGTGACGGTGCATGCGCATGAAGCTGCAAAGCCTCACAGAAGAAAGGTTTCTGAAGTTGAGCAGAGTGTGGTGGTGCACACTGGTAATCCCAGCACACAGGAGGCCGAGGCAGGGTCAGCACACCGAGCCATCTCCCCGGCCCCTAGTGCTTCATTTATTTGCTGGCTTTGAGGCAGGGTCATCATGAATTCGGAGCTGTTTTTGAGACAAAGACTCAGCCCAAGCCCCTATCTCAAACAACCAAGAGGAGTAGAATTGCTTCTCTAGAAAAACGGAAGGCCCAGGGACCCCCAAGTTCAACCTAGTGCTCTCTGCCTCCTGGGGAGACCCTGCGAGGCTGGGTATATGGGAGGCATCCCCTCTACCCCTGGCCCAGTGACACACTCGGTACTGCCACCACGGCTTCATTTTGTTGACCACACTGGTGACCCTCAAGGGGAAGGAATAAGACCCTCGCTGTCACCCTTGTGCTTTAATTTTGCTCCCGGATGCCTGCACACTCATCTCGGACGGCGAGGGGTCCCGCTGTAGACTACTTGTATGCTTTCAAATACCTTCATGCCTTTCTCAGTCTACCATTCTCTTCTACGCTGTTAAGCTCCCCTTGAAGATTCAGCTCAAAGGACCACTGTGTGAGCTCTGCCCCATTTTCCCTAGAGAGATTTGGCCTACTAATTTTCTTTTTTTTTTAATTTTTTTGGTTTATTTTTATTTATTTATTTGAAAGCGACAGACAGAGAAAGAAAGAGGCAGAGAGAGAGAGAGAGAGAGAGAGAGAGAGAGAGAGAATGGGTGCGCCAGGGCCTCCAGCCACTGCAAACGAACTCCAGACGTGTGCGCCCCCTTGTGCATCTGACTAACGTGGGTGCTGGAGAATCGAGCTTCGAACCAGGGTCCTTAGGCTTCACAGGCAAGCACTTAACCACTAAGCCATCTCTCCAGCCCTGGCCTACTAATTTTCTTGTTCTCCCAAGAACTTCCTTTGCACTGGGTGGCATTTGAGCCTTTCTGAGCCTGGCACACAGTCAGGCCTCAGTGGCTGCTTAGTGGACATTTCTGAGTGATTAGCATGAAACTCCTTCCTGCCCTCTCGGGCTTGGCTCTCTCCTGGCCTCTCTCCTCGTGGGGCTAAGCCTATCAACCCTGTGAGGTAACAGAGCCCTGGGTATAGTGTTGCCGAGGCAACTCCAATCAAGGGCTGGGAAGACTGCATCCTGGCAACCAGCCAGTGGGCCTCCGGGGTACTATCACTGCTGAGGTCAGCACCCTCCAGTGTGGTTCATGTGCTTTGAAGGTATGAAAGGCTCTGACGAGGAGAGGCAGAGAGGCCTGTGAGGTGGGCCGGGACTCTGCTAGAACCTGGGGTTTCACCTTTCTTCTCCCCACCAAGAACTGCTTGCGTGAGGGCGCAGGCAGAGGCCAAATCCACCTTCCCGCCCTCTTTGGCCGACATCTCTCAGGACCTTCCTCTCCAGGTTAGCGACTGGCTCTGCACCTGCATCTCTTGTCAGCCAGAGTAGGTGGCTCTGACTGGCAGTGCCTTTTTGGGGGGGCAGTGATGAGAAGCTGTGGGTTGGGACACACATCAGGTTTGTTTGGGGAGGATGGTAGTCAGACCAAACAACAGAAGGCTAACTTGAAAGAGTTAACTTGAACTCCACCCTGCTTCAAGATGAACACAGGACCCCATGCACATTAGGCACACACTTTCCCATTGAGCCCCCCCCACACCCTTCGTCTTCTAGCCCCTCCTTCTGCTCTGACCCAGGTTCCTCCATGATGTCAGGGGAGTGAGTTCATAGCAGCTCTGGGCACCTCAGTAAGTCCCCATGAAGACACACCAACCCTGCTGGCTGTGGACAGGCTGGGCATATGAGTTGTAGCAGTCAGCTCTCACTGCATAACAAGTGGCCCCAGCATTTAGCTTGAGATGGTGCTTTGGGCTGCACCATGGGCCTGGAATACAGGTGTGGGTTTTGCTGGGTCCGTGTCGGCGCCTCTCCCAGGCTTCAGTCTCTGTGTACGCCGCAGCTTCTGCCTCGATGAGCCTGTCACAAGGTCACTCACATGGCCAGAGCCAGCTCAGTTCCCATGATTCCCTACCTGGCCACCGGCCCTGATCTGAGCCAAGGAGACAAGAAAAGCAGGAGAGAGTCTGTGACCAAGAGGGGAACCAGTCCTTCATGATGTGGAGGCAACACCCCTCACGCCATATTCTATGGGTTCAAAACAGATCTCTAGGTCCCACCTACCCTCCCAGGGGTCCTTGATGCTTTAGCTGCCTGCCAGTGTCTCCCCACTGGTCTCCAGTAACATATGAGTGCACACGTGTCCTCTCTGGAGATCCCTGGTATCCCACCTGCTGACCGGTGATGAGATGGCACGGAATGAGGTCCAGCTGTGTGGGGGGGGCTCTCAAGCTGCTCCTGGAGGATAGTTTTTCACCCCCCACCGCCCCCCGCAGATCTTCCTGAAGCTACCCACCTGCCAGGAAGCGGCAGGCCCAGGAGGGTGCTGTGGGCATTTCTGTTCAGAAGTGAGGATGACGGAGGTGCACAGTGTCATGGGTCTCCGGTGGTCCTGAACCTTACCACGTAAAACTGGGCGGCCCTTGTATCATTCTCAACATTGAAGATGACTGCCTGCCACCCCCGTTGCTGTCCTTGGGAACTCGTGCTGAGCACTTTCTATTTTGGTTTTTGACAATTTCATACATGTATGTAGTGCATTTTGACCATACTCACCCTATTACATTGTTTTGTCCCCCTCCTATTGAACTTTCCAACTAGTCTCATTTTTACCTTGATGTCTTCTTTCTCTCTTTCTTTCTTTCTTTCTTTCTTTTTCTCTTTCTCTTTCCCTTTTTTTTTTTTTTTTTTTTTTGGTTTTTCGAGGTAGGGTCTTTCACTCTAGCCCAGGCTGACCTGGAATTCACTATGGAGTCTCAGGGTGGCCTTAAACTCACGGCGATCCTCCTACCTCTGCCTCCTGAGTGCTGGGATTAAAGGCGTGCGCCACCAAGCCTGGCTTCTCTTTCTCTTTTTAGAGAGAGAGAGAATTGGCATGCCAGGGCCTCAGCCACTGAAATCAAACTCCAGACACTTGAGCCACTTAGTGGGCATGTGTGACCTTGTGCTTGCCTCACCTTTGCGCGTTCGGCTTACGTGGGATATGGAGAGATAGAACATGGGTCCTTAGGCTTCGCAGGCAAGCGCCTTAACCGCCAAACCATCTCTCCAGCCCCTGATGTCATTTGTGAGTGTGTGTATGTGTGTGTGTGTCATTGAGTTTAATTAGAATTGCTTACACGAGCAGGAGTACAGGTAACTTACACCATTGAAAACAATGCCTCCTCCTCCTCCTCCAACCCCAGCAACCATTAACTGCCAGTAGCTTCTCAGGGAGGTAATGGGGTCTCATGAAACCCTCCATGACAGAATGCTGATGCGCCCGGTCATGTGCAGGTACCCACAGCTGCTGTGAGCTCGTGAGTGCAAAGGGCATGACACGTGTGGAAGACAGTGCCCCACAGCCATCCTCCGCATCCCCCGGCTCTTGCATTCTTTCTGCCCCTTCTTTTGCAGCGTCCCTTGAGCATGGGTGTGTGGGGGGTGATACACATGTCCCGCTTATAGTGAAGCACTCCACAGTTACCGCTTCTCAGCATCTGAACGAGGTTTGGATCTTCCCAGTAATTCCACCCACTGCAGAGAAGAAACTCCTCTGACCAGAGCTGACGGCAGCGCTGCTGTGTGGGCAGAAGGCGGTGTGACTGTCTCATCAGGGCCGTCCAGTCAAACAACAGTAGCAGCTTCTCCATTAGGGGCTAGGACCTCTCCAGCCACAGTGGTTTTTTATTTTTCTTTTCAAATCAGATTTTCAGTCCCAGGTATAAATTTCCTCCTGTGGAGTGGGCTTCAAATCCAATCAGAGAGTGGTCGGTTACCCCCACAACCAGCATGCCCACTACTGCACTGGTGGGTACATTGTTGCACTTACCTCCTGGTTTCTGGCACAGAGCACCTGGTCAAAACCAGCTGATGGGAAGAATGTTATTTTTTCAAATATTTTATATTTATTTGACAGAGAGAGAGAGAGAGAGAGAGAGAGAGAGAGAGAGAGAGAGAGAGAGAGAGAATGAGCACGCCAGGGCCTCCAGCCACTGCAAACGAACTCCAGATGCGTGCGCCCCCTTGTGCATCTGTCTAACATGGGTCTTGAGAGTCGAACGGGGATCCTTTGGCTTTGCAGACAAATGCCTTAACTGCTTAGCCATCCCTCCAGCCCAGGGAAACATGTTTTCATCTTGGTTTACAGTCTCCAGAGGGAGCTTCGTGATGGCAGGGGAAAGATAGTAGAGCAGAGGCTGGACATCACCTCCTTGCCAACATTAGCTGGACAACAGTAGCAGGAGAGTGAGCAGAACTCTAGCAAAGGGGAGCTGGCCCTAACACCCCTAATCCCACCCCCCAAAACACACCTCCTCCAGCAAGGCTCCACTTCCCAAATTGCCATCAGCTGGAGACCTAAGCATGCGGAAGACATGAGTTCAAACCACCACATACATCTTGCCTGGATGGTCAGGTGTATAGCTTGCAGGGTCCACTGCAGGGTAAGGCTGTTGATGTCCCTAGCAGCCACGTAGCACTCTCCAGCACTATGGAAGCTAGCTAGCATGGAAGAAGCTTCCAGCTCAGTTCCATCCTGATTTCTCTGCCCTGCAGCCAAAGCACGAGGTATCTCCAGCAATGGGATCTTAACCACCAAGCTCTGGTGGGTTACCAAAAGCATTGGCAATAGTCTATATTGTTTTAAAAATATTTTATTTTTATTTATTTGGTAGAGAAAGAGGGGGAGAGAGAGAGATAGATATATAGAGAGTGGCATGCCAGAGCTTCCAGCCACTGTAAATGAACTCCAGACATGTGCATCTGCCTAACGTGGATACTGGGGAATAGAACCTGGGTCCTTTGGCTTTGCAGGCAAATGCCTTAACCACTAAGCCATCCTTCCAGCCCAGTCTATATTGTTTTGAGAGACTCAAAAGCCTTTCTGACCAACTTACTGGGAAGTATCCCATTTGACTATAGAATATTCTCATAACAACCTGTGGTTTCTGGTGGCAGCATTATCTACCCACTCAAGGCACTTTCATTTAAACTTTTAAAAAAATATGTCTTAAGGACTGAAGAGATAGCAGTTAAGACACTTGCTCGCAAAGCCCAAGGACCCATGTTCAACTCTCCAGGTCCCTCGTAAGCCAGATGCACAAGGTGAGGCAAGCATGCAAGGTTGCACATGCGCACAAAAGTGGTGCACACGTCTGGAGTTCGACTGCAGTGGCTGCAGGCCCTGGTGCACCAGTTCTCTCTCCTCTCTCCTCTCTCTTTCTCTCTTTCTCTCTCTCTCCTTCTCTCTCATAAAAAAATACAAAAAAATATTTTAAAAGTAGCTAACAAGTAGGTTTCCACATGGCTTTCTCATATAACTTTAGTTTTAAGTAGCCCCTCCCCGACTCCCACCCCATGTTTTTTTTTCTTTTCATTTTGTACCATCTCCATCCCTTTAATTTCAAGCTTTCAGTACTGTTGCTGACATAGTTTTTCTGAAAACTGTGGAACTCATGGGAAGTCACTGCCCCGGACAGAAGCCACACTCCGTTTATTCGCGGCTCCGGTTGAGGGACGACACCCTTACGCTTCCTCAGGTCCCAACGACTCTGTGAATTGAGTATATGAGGAATGTCCTTCATTTCTTTAAAGGGTCCTTTGTGTGGCTGAGAAATCTCTGATCTTTTGCTGTTTTCACCTCAGTAACATCCGGTTATACAGTCATTTTCCTAACAGAGCCCTGCCACTGTTTCTTTTTTTAAGCTTATATTTATTTATTTAAATTAAATTATTTACGTGAAAGTGAGGGAGAGAGATGCATGCACCACTTTGTTATCTGGACTTACATAGGTACTGGGGAATCAAACCTGCACTATCAGGCTTTGCAAGCAAGTGCCTTTAGCCACTGAGCCATCTCTCCAGCCCCACAGTACTGGTTTTTTTTTTTTTTTTTTTTTTTTTTTTTTTTTTGGTTCTTCGAGGTAGGGTCTCACTCTAGCTCAGGCTGACCTGGAATTCACTATGTAGCCTTAGGGTGGCCTCAAACTCTTGGCGATCCTCCTACCTCTGCCTCCCAAGTGCTGGGAATAAAGGTGTGCACCACCACGCCCGGCTTAGCACTGTTTCTTACTTGTAGGTCTTTTGACAACTAGAGAGGATGAGACTTTCCCAAACCAGGGAATCTGGCTCCTTTGGGTTGAATGGTCCTTCCTTCCCCTTTCCTGCCTCCTCTCACATTTCCTCACAAATAGGAAACAGGCACCTCCAGCATGGAGAGCTCCTTCGACAAATCTCTCAGCTCATAGTTCTGTGTCCTGTGTCACATATCTCTGTGGGTGATGATGTCACTGACTTTCTGCCACTGTATGGAAAGTGCCTCTCTTCCTCTAAGTTCTGATAATATGAGCCTCTCCTCCTCTGTCCCCTTGACAGCATCCTCCTCCAAGTCTCCATTTCTGCTCAGCCCTGACTTAAGGTGGTTTTCCTGTCACATATCTCAGACTCCGTCCAGGCATGCCTGTCACTTGGTCCCGAGCCCACTTCCACTCTTGGTATCAAATGTGTATTTATTATCAATTGCTGCTCAGCAAGTGATCACAATGCTTAGCAGCTTAGACCTCAGTGTTTTCAGAAGTTCCATCTGGGGGCCTGAGGAGACGGTTAAGGCGCTTGCCTGTGAAGCCTAAGGACCCAGGTTTGATTCCCCAGTACCCATGTAACCCACAGGCACAAAGTAGTGCATGCATCTGGAGTTCCTTTGCAGCGGCTAGAGGCCCTGGAGTGCCAATTATCTGTCTCTCTCTCTCTCTCTGCCCCTCTCTCTCAAATAAGTAAACAAATAAAAATATTTTTAAAAACAACAACAAAAGTTCCATTTGGGGTCTCACCATTCCTACTGCTACTGAGCCTAGGTGTGGAAATTGCCTTATGGAGACACCCCAGCTTGAAAGAGAGAAGTTCGAGGGAGAAAGAAGGTGGGTTTTACTGAGGGACCTGGAAGATGTCAGATATCAGCGCTTGAAGGGAAATGGGAGAAGCTGACACGGAGTCCGGGGCAGGGGCCCAGGAACCTGAGCCGCACGCTGGCAACAGGCGGCTTCCTCAGGATGACATTAGGATGTTCCAGATCAGCAGTTTTCATGAAAACAGGTCAGACTGCAGGACTGCACGGTGAATGAAGGCTGCGGCCTGGGATGGAGAGAGGGGCCAGGTCTGCAGCCAGACAGAGCCACGGATGGCCTGATGCACTACAAACAGGACCTCCAGGGGCCCCATTTGTCTATAATTACTACAATGTCACCTGGGCTACAGTCTTGCGGCCAGGATCTTACCGCTGGGAGAGGGCCACTCCCGAGGTCATCTGAGGGCAGGGCTCACTCAGTTCTTTGAGGACATATGTGAACTGTTGGTCCCCAAGGCCACCACAGCTCCTTCCAGGTGGCCTCTGCAGAGGGAAGCTAAAGCATGGGGCAGCTCAGAGCTGAAGGGGAGAGGTCAAGAGGAAGAGCGCGAGGCAGCCACAAGCACAGATCCAACCCGGAAGTGACGTCCACTGCACATCGCTTCATTACGTCCTTTTAGCTCCTTTAAAAAATATTTTATTATTTATTTGCAAGGAGAGAGAAAGAGAAAGGATGGGCCTGCCAGGGCCTCCAGACTAGAGGTGTGGCTTGCCTAGTATTCATGAGGTCCTGCTTCTGTCCTCCCAAAAACCACACATACACAAAAAAAATGATGGTTATGAATCTTCTGATAAGGTCTTCGCTTTGTAGGAAGAAAAAGATTGCCAGGGTGGGGATAGAGGCAATGCCCGCCCTCCCTGCCCCCACCAGCCAGAGGCTGCTCATGGTGGGAGAGGAGATAAGGAGATGAAAGGAAAAGAGCCCAGGTCCCTGGGCTATAAGAAAGACCTCTGTGGCCTGGGGTGGCCCTGGCTTTCCAGAAGTACCCAGTGAGTGGTAGGGGTGCCGTGAGTCTGGAGGAAGCAGTAACAGCAGCAGGAGCAGCAGGGGTACAGGAAGTCGAGCCAAGCCTGACAGGATCTCTGGGGCCTCCCGGATCAACTAGCTCTCAACTGTCATCCACCTCAGAGGCTGTCATTCGAGACCTTTCAATGTGTTGTTTTGTCTACAGGACGAAGCTTGGAATTGCTGGTCCCAGAGCAAGAGTCCATGGAGCTGAGCCACCAACCAGGTAAAAGATGGGGTGCTACCTGCACAGCCAGGCTCCTGGGGGTCTGCCTGGGAGAGGATTCCTTGGGGCAGCTAGGAACACCCCTCCTCGTCTCCCTCGGTCTTGCCGTGGCCTCCAGACCTCCTGACCGGACCCTCTGAGCACAGAAGGAAACAGGGAAGAATTACTAAGCTTTCTGCCCCCCTCCCCCAGGCCTGGCAGGTGCCAGTGCTCAGCTGCTCTGGGTTAACACACTGGCATAAGTGGAGGGTTGGAGGAAGAGCAACTTTTAATGAGCACCGGAATGGGCCACGGGAATGCTGGGCCCAAGTAGGAGATACATCAGGCATAGCCTGGGGTCTTATATGTTGGGAAGTGTGGGCAGAGCTGCCAGGCCTGGAAGGGGAGAGGGCAATGCTTTGGTGGGGCACTGCCAACAGGGAAGGGTTTTCTTCAGGAGTGGCTGAGCCAGGTCAGCTGTGAGAAGGGTCCTCGGGGAGGAAGAGCACAGTGGCTAAGGCAAGCAGGTCAGGTGGGGAGATGGTGTCTGCTGAGTCGGGGGTACTCCTTCACGAAGCTTCCAGTGACCAGAGTCATCCCTGGGCCAATCAAACTCCAGACACATGCGCCACCTTGTGCATCTGGTTTATGTGGGTCCTGGGGAATCGAACCTGGGTCTTTTGGCTTTGCAGCCAAGTGCCTTAACTGCCGATACTGGCCTTTTTCAGGAACGTGCTGACATAGCAGCTCTGGGAGGTGACAAAGGGGGCGAGGACAAAGGAAGAGGGGTGCAGGACTTGGGCAGGAAAGGGGCACAAGACCAGCTCTCCAGGTGCTAACCCCCTAGGGTGGGGGCGTGCACCACCTCGGGTGCTCAGAGGCCTCCCAGGGCATCACTTACTTGTGACAGCTGAGTAGAGGCCCGTGACAGTGTCACAATCCCCCAGAGGCAAAGCCTGATTGGCCCTCAGAGTTGACCCAGAGCAACATGAACGCTTGGGACCATGGCCAAGACCTGCAGAGTTGGGAGGAACATTCCCTCTGTCTGCCACCTGGACTGGATGCCCGAGACCCTTGGGTTTGTCCTTCCCTTCCCTTCCCTTCCCTTCCCTTCCCTTCCCTTCCCTTCCCCCTTCCCTTCCCCTTCCCCTTCCCCTTTCTCCTTCCCCCTTCCTTCCTTCCTTCCTTCCTTCCTTCCTTCCTTCCTTCCTTCCTTCCTTCCTTCCTTCCTTCTTCCCTCCCTCCCTCCCTTCCTTCCTTTTCTTAAAGCCTACAACACCTGGTGTTTCCAGGTGGTCTCCCATCCAAGTCCTAACCAAGGCCAGACCCTGCTTAGCTTCTGAGAACAGATAAGATTGGGTGCATTCAGGGTGGTATGACCATAGACTGGGTTGTTTTTCTTTTTTTTATTATTTAAATATTTTTTATTTTTCTTTATTTATTTGAGAGTGACAGAGAGAGAAAGAGGGAGAGAGAGAGAGAGAGAGAGAGAGAATGGGCACATCAGGGCTTCCAGCCACTGCAAACGAACTCCAGATGCTTGTGCCCCCTTGTGCATCTAGCTAACGTGGGTCCTGGGGAATCGAGCCTCGAACCAGGGTCCTTAGGCTTCACAGGCAAGCACTTAACTGTTAAGCCATCTCTCCAGCTCTGGGTTGTTTTTCTAATAGCGAGTTTCAAAGTGGTACATACAATCAGATCTCATTTACACAAAAACTGCATGTTGTAAGTGGACTGAAGAGCCCTTCTAGAATGTTTCAAGGGGGGAGCTCACCAAACACATTTCCAGTTGGTACCTGGGCAGAGGATGGGAGCCGGGAGCCGGGAGCTGACTGAGGGGGGCTCAACCTCTGTTTTTCTTTTTTTATTTTATTTATTTCTTTAAGACACAGAGAGAGGCAGATAGAGAAAAAGAGAATGGGCACGCCAGGGCCTCTAGCCACTGCAAACGAACTTCAGACATTTGTGCCTCCTTGTGCCTCTGGTTTACTTGGGTACTAGGGAATCAAACCTGGGTCCTTAGGCTTCGCAGGCAAGTGCCTTAACCACTAAGCCATCTCTCCAGCCCCACAACCTCCGTTTTGCACAGTCATAAGGTGCATGCTACTTTGCGTTAGAGAAAGTGGGTGTTCTCAGCCTCCTCCACCGTCACCGGAAGACATACCGTGTCACTAAGAGAAAACACTGCAGGTTAGCTCTGAGCCATGACCTCACCTGTCCACTACTCACTGACGGGTTCCTGTGTGCTGGGCACCCTGGATTGTGATGGGAAGCCTGGGACTGACTCACACATGGAGCTGAGGTGAACTGGCATAGCCAGCTTGGGGATGGGTCTCAGAAGGCCTTCCTGGGGGGCTGTGCTTGAAGGAAGGCTTTTGTTTGATGTGGAAGGAGGGGGCTGCCTCCCCAGGTAGTGGACCAGCCTGGGCGATTGTTGCGAACTAGGATGTTCCGGGAGTGTGTGTGGTGAGGTCGAGGGACAAGCCGCGGTGACTTGTCAGAGCCGGGGTTGAGTGGAGTGGAGATGAGGCCCTCGGACTGAAGCCTTGCTGGCATTTGGGAATCTTGAGGGTGAAGTAAGTGGCAGCGGGGGAGGGGACCAGGTGGGCTCTGAGAAACCAAGAGGTGGCTGGGATGGAGGACAGAGGAGGACCTACTTGCGATGTTAGCTTCCCTGACTGGATTGCTGGAGTTGGAGAAAGAGGACTAACCAAAGTAAGCAAGGGGACACTCATGCGTAGAGAGGCCAGGTCCTTTGCTCAGGGCCTCCCTATGGTCAAATGCTGTATGAGACAGCCCTGTCCCGTGGGAGTCGGGCCGCTGAACTTGCTTCTCTTGTTTCTTTCCTTTCTCACCTGTGTCTCTGGCTCGTGCATTTCGGTTCCTCTTGGTTCTCTGACTCCGACTCTCCAGGTCTCCCAGGGTCTAATTTCCCTCCCCCACTTGCTTCTCTGTCGCCTTTCCTGCCAGCCACTTCTCATGCCCTCTCTCCATCTCTCCCCCTTTCAGGCACAACCACTTTGCCCAGCGCCCAGCTGAACAGAAACAAGGACATGGACTCCTGGAGTACTGCCCACAGTGACCTCGACCCCTCCAAGCTCAAGTATCAGCCGCGGCTCTCCCTGACCCCGCGAGGCAGCTCCTTAGAGCAAGGTCACCTGGAGATCCCACCTCCGCCACCTACGCCCACCAGCAGGACTTCCCTGGGGGGGGACCCAAGGCCTGGGGACCTGAAGAACGTTGGATGCAGACTGTCCTCCGAAGAAAATCAGACTCGGGTGGAGGAAGGCCCCAACTCAAGGACAGTGCCTCTGAGCCAGAAAGACAGCGTCATTCCTAACAATATCCGCCACAAATTTGGAAGCAAAGTGGTGGACCAGCTGGTCCCCGAGGAGCAGGTATCAGAGGGGTTGGTAGGAGGCTAAGGGTGGCAGAAGGATGGTTGGGAGAGACATGGTGAAGCCCGAAGCCCCACCCCCTTGAGAACAGGCCCCGCTGTATGAACGTTAGACAGAAGGGTTTCCTGATACCTGCTATGGGCTGGACACTGTGCAGCCTCTTTATGTGTCACAATTCATTTAAACCTCCCAGCTACCCCATGGGGAAGGTAGTGTTATCCTCATGTTACACTGAGAAGGCACCCAAGGGTGAGAGGCGTTCAATAAGTTAACCAAGCCGGGCGTGGTGGCGCACGCCTTGAATCCCAGCACTCAGGAGGCAGAGGTAGGAGGATCACCGTGAGTTCAAGGCCACCCTGAGACTATGTAGTGAATTCCAGGTCAGCCTGGGCTAGAGTGAGACCCTGCCATGAAAAAAAAAAAAAAACAACCAATAAATAAATAAATTAACCAAATGTACCCAGCTGGACACACTTCTACTCTGGGTTGGCAGATCTTGGACCCCTGGCCAGTACTGTCTTTGCAGTTAACAGGTATTTGACTTGTTCAGTTTCAGTTTGAACACAGCTTCTAAGGAAGACAGTGAGCGCCTAGGCTGTACCTGCTTGGGAATCAGAAGACAGGCTTGTTGGCTCTGCTGGGTGACTTTGCATAAATTGCTTTCTCTCCCTCCCTGTGCACAAGACTCCAGGTCTGCAAAGTGAAGCAGTCAGACTAGATCAGGCTGATAGATTCATGGCGTGCACACCACGGCTCTCCTAGCCAGCATCCATGACAGACATGACTAATCGATGCTGGCACTCTTTCCCACCAGCTACACTCTTCTAGGCAGCCATTACTAATCCACTGAATTGAGATTAAAAATTCATCTGCCATTTCTGGTCAGATGCTAAGCATCCTTCCTGTTTTGGCATCATGAATTCCGTTTTCAAAGTCACCATCTCAACCCTCTGAGCAACTGCACTGTGTGGCCCCAGCAGAAGTTACTGCTTCCCTTTAGACATCTGGTAAACCCAAGGCCAGCAGAGATGATGTGATCTGCTTGAAGTCACAGAACTGGAGGATCCATGCTCAGAAAGGCTATAGCCAGCCCTTCCCGTGTGTGTGTGTGTGGGGGGGGGCACAATCCTATAGTCTCTGCCCCACTTGGAGGGGTGTGTCCCATTTGAGTTGGCAGTGGTCACTCGTTGCCCCTCTTGGCTTTAGGACAACACCATTTCTGTTAAGCTGCTATTGCCCTGGGCTTCTAAGCAAGACTTCTGGCTTTCAAGGGCCTCGGTCCCAAGTACCATTGAGCCAGAAAGTTTCAGGCTTGAACCACTTCAAAGACCCTCCGGTTCTGCTTCACACACACACACACACACACACACACACACCCTTTGCAAGTAGGCAAACCTGTTCAGGGAGGGGCAGAGGCCTGCCAAAGCCCAGGCTAGATTTCTGTGGCTTCAGTTTTCAAGGCGATACAAGGAAGAAAATTAGCCTTATTGGAAGTTAAGAACCTGGACTTGTGGGGTGCTTCCAGTGTAGGTGGCAAGCCAGGGCTCTGGGGCTCCCCAGCTGAGTGAACCGGCACGTCTAGCACTATTTTCTCATTTCTACAATGGAGGGAATATAGCTGCCTTATGAAGACTCCCCCCTCCCCATCCTGCACATAGTGGGTACTGGATGTGAGGAGGAGGAGGAGGAGGCTGGAGGATCATTGGCATCTGTGAGGCCCCTGTCCACCAGGAAGCAAGAACCAGAGCAGGGAGGTAGAGGGCTTTCAACTCCTCTAGCTCCCCAGCCATGGGGACTGGGGGCTGCTGGTGGGGAGGGGCAGCATCAGAGGGAAGGGGAGTTAGAAGGTCACTAAGGGGCTTGTCCCTGTTTCCTAGCTTTTGTCTCTTCTCCCTGCCTCCCCCATCAGGCTCGGAGAGCCATCGATGAGATCTTGGATGGTCCGAAGAGAGCAAGCTCATGGCCCAGCCAGACGCGGAGTCCTACAGAGCTCTCGTCCATCTTTTCAGATTACTATGATCTGGGCTACCACATGCGCTCCAATTTATTTCAAGGTCAGACTGAAGGGCACGACTGGGGCTGTGAACATCTATGGTCCCCTGGACGTTAAGCACCAAAGGGAGCTTGGGAGACCCACTCCATAGGGTGTCTAAGGCCACGATGCGTCTCAGGAATGTTCACCCCACACGTTTCCGGGGTGTTCTGCACGCTAGCTGTATCCCTTCTCATCCCCTGGCAAGTCTGTCATCCTCACACTGGTAAAGCAGCCTACTTGGCAGCCAGATATTCCCACTTTGGGCACCTCTGGTTCCTTAATCTGTCAGCTGGAGGCCCAGGTATCCCTGACCTCTGATGCCTCTGGTCCCAGTGACAACAGCAAGTTTCTTGGGTTCAAAGTTCAGCCATTCACTTCTCTGAGCCTCAGCCACCTTGGTATGACACTGGGTTGATAATGACAACATGTTCTTTAAGGGTTCCTGGGAGATAGGCGGGTGCTTGGCCTGTGGCCCGTACTGAGCACATAGTCTGCCAGGCCATTATTTTTCTTTCCTGGAGCTTGGGGTGGTGGCCTCACCTGGGGAAAAGGACAGGTGAGTTGGAGGTGTGCCATTTCTAGAAGGCTTCTTTTGGTCTGTTCAGCTTTGTTTGGCTTGGGAAGATTGGAGCCCAAGTGCCTGAGAACTCAGTTACCTGAGAAGGAGCTGCTGACAGCCAGGGCTTCCAGTCTTTTCTCTATATCAGTCCCTAGTCGCAACATGGTTCCCAAAGGGTTCTAGATTGCCTGGCTGGGGGCTTGCGGCCAGCGTGGAGGGGCAGCCCTCTGCTGCCCTTGCCAGCTCCACCCCACTGCCACAGGCTCACCCTCTGTGGGCTTCCCATCCTCCACCTCGTCCCTCCAGCCCATCCCCAGTGCTCCCAGGGCCTGCCGGACCTCCTCTGCCTGGCGTGCATCCCTGTCACCGGAGGAACCAGACACCCATTGGAAGCCTTTCTGGGTTTTTCTTTTGAACTCAGAGAAGAGGTGGTGCTGGGGGAGGGGACTCGAGAATGGGTCAGATTGTCCTCCGTCCTGGATCCAGGATTCCTGCCGCCCCTCTTGTCTGCTCAGCAATTCTCACCGGAGTTCCTACCTTACGTGATAACGCCTACTAAAGTGTGAGAGAGCAGCGTTCTTAAGAGTCCACGTCCCTATCGCCCAGCCTAGGCCGCGGGAATGTGCCAAGGGGCACTGAACAATCAGCCCCCCGGCAGCTGGTGTGGCTCACAAGGCCTGATTGTTGGAGTTCCCTGAACTGATCGGCATATAAATGCTATCTTAAAATTGGCATGGGAACAGTCTGCATGCCCCGGAAGTTGGCGAATGTTGTGAGTGAGGGCTTCACTCTGCACACGGCCGTCGGCGTGCCCGTCCTGAGCCTGTCTCTCAGGCACCACTCGCTGGGATTTGTTCACCTTGGCACTGGCTGTTCTGACCCAAGCCGTGGTGTGTGTGTGCACAGGGGAGTGGGAGGAGGAATCAGGCCGGAGCGTGGACTCCAAAGGTCTTTGCTCCTGCGTGAGGTAGGATGCCAGGCAGAGTTGGAAGCCAGGGGAATGGACTGGTGTGGCTTGGGTGAAAGCTCACTCTCCCCAGTGCTCTGTGGAGAAGGACGCAGAGGAGCCGGGGTGCACACAGGAGGGGCAGCCTGTGAGCATCCAGGGACACCCCGTGCTGGCAGCCTTTACTGTAACGAATGCCAGAGGCGATCAGTTTACAAAGAAGAAAGGTTAGCTGGGTGTGGCGGTGCCTGCCTGGGACCTCGGAACTCAGGAGGCCCAAGCAGGAGGGTTGCGGTGAGTTTGAGGCCAGCCTAAGTAAAGTTACTTGGTGTGTTCCAGGTCTAGCCTTGGCTAAACAGTGAGCAAGTCTATCTCCAACAAACAAAAATAAACAAAACCAATACATTTTTATTTATTCATTTATTTTTGGTTTTTCAAGGTAGGGTCTCACTCTGGTCCAGGCTGACCTGGAATTTACTATGTAGTCTCAGGGTGGCCTCGAACTCAAGGCGATCCTCCTACCTCTGCCTCCCGAGTGCTGGGATTAAAGGTGTGCGCCACCACGCCCGGCTACCAATACATTTTTTAAAAGGCAAGGTTTATTGTGGCTCATGGTTTGGGGGTTCAGCCCATGATCAGTTGGCTCCTTTGTATTTGGGGCCTGTGATGAGGCAGCACATCGTGGAGGGGAGGGCGGGGTGGAGCAAAGCAGCTCATCTCATGGTCACCGAGTGACAAAGAGGAGAATGAGGAAGCCAGGGCCCTGCAATTCCTGTGGGACAAGTCCCCCATCTCCCAATGGCAGCAAACTGGGCACTAAGCATGTGACACCTGGATCTCTGGAGGACAGTGCAGATGCAGAACTTATAGCACTCGGTCAGGTAGTTGGGCCGGGCACTGCGCACACCTGAAGGACACTTGTGTATGAGGGGGAGGTGAAGTGAGGGTCAGTGTGGCATAGCAGGAGTCCACGTGTGTGTGTGTGTCAGAGCAGCAGGCATGCGCTAAGGCTGGACTTGGGTATGTGTGAGACAGGAATTAAGACTGATTTCAAAGCAACTCACCTGGGCAACCGGGAAGACGGCGCCTGGTTATGGAGATGATCCTTCTGGTGGGATACGGGCTGTGCTGAGGCGTGGCGTGATCCTGTCTGCGGTCTTCCTGGAACATTTTGTGTAAGGCTTTAATCCATCCGAGTTGAGTTCCGTTTTCAGAGGAGAGCTGGGATTTGTTTTGAATTCCTTCTTTGTGTGAAGTACTGACTCTCACCTTTCCCCAGAGACCGGCAGAGCAGCCCTCGGGTTTCCACAGGTTCTGGTTCCTGCTTTCCTGCCCGGCCCTCTAGTATTACATGGGTGGTCCCTGGCGTATTGTAAGTGGCGTGAGATCTGGCTGGGCATCGCCCACTGTATTAGTTACATTCTCATTGCGGTGGACCAATCCTCCCCCAGAAGCAACTAGAGGAGGGAAAGGGTCTCATTTATATGCAGTTCTAGAAGGACTCACTTATTTCATCATGGCAAGGGAGGTCTGGTGGCAGGAGCAAGAAACCAGTTTATCCCATTGCATTCAGGAGGCAGAGGATAAATAGGGATGGGGAACGGCTAACAAGACCGTAAGGCCTGCCTGCAGTGGCCCACTTCTTCCAACGAGGTTCCATCTCCTAAAGGTTCCATAATCTTTCTAGACAGAGCCACCAGTTGGGGATTGAGTGGGGAAGGCCTGGAGGCAGGAGCTTGAGGCAGCTGGTTCTTAGGTCCTGGTGCATAGAAGGCGTTTGTTAAAACACAGCTCAACATCCCAAGGGCCAAGTGTGCAGTCACCACAGTTAGATGGTCTAGAGGAAGGGAAAGTACCTGGGTATCTGGGTCCGCATCTGGCCGGAAGTGACGCTTGCACTAGGGGGTTTCAGCCCCCAGGGCCAGGGTGCCTGTGGGGGAGGGGGCCTTAAGGCAGCATGGACGTTGACTTAACTTAAGCTTTGGCAGGGTTTGAAGGCAGCTACTTCTCTACCGGGAGAGGTAGTGTGTCCTACCGTCACCCTGCTGTTCTGATGATTCTCCCATTGGTGCTCACCCACCAGCCCTCTGAACACCTTGGGGTAGGATTTCCAGGGCCCTGGGGCTGCTCTGTACTGACCACAGCTGTCCACAGAAACACCAGGCCCTCCCGTCTCACGTGCCCTCTGCCGTGCCCTTTCTCCGTCTTGGTGTCTTTCAAACTCTTGGGTGATACACCAGCTCCCAAAGTGATCTACAATCCATCCTGTCTAAGTAGGTTAAATCTGGAAGTGGGAGGCAGGCCTCTGCTTGGATCCTTAAAAGAAAAAAAAAAAATCCTCTTAAACAATCCTGGCCATTTCCCTCAAATCTGACCATTTCAGCCTCCGTGAAGACCCACTTTCAAGGACTGTCCAGAGGCGTCCATGGCTCAGCTGGCACCGAGCCCCAATGGCCGCTGGGACTGAGGGCTTGAAGCCAAACTGCGAACTCATTCTGTTACTTAGGCTTACAGAGCCATAAATACCAACCTCAAAAATTTGCCTCTCCAAATGTATTTCTAGCCTCATGGCATCGTCCTTGGAGAGCACACAGCCTGGGATGATTTCGGGTCCTTTGAAGTTGCTGAGACCTGCTTTATACACCAGTGACGGCCAGCTCTGCAGATGACCTCATGTGCAGGAAAATAACCCCTTGGGTAGAGGATTTGGTGTCTAATAGAACAGACTTCTTAATCGCTTCTCCCCAAATCCTGTCATCCTTTGTTAATACTCTTTGCTTATCTACTAATTACTAAAATACAGACCTCAAAATCTTTCCCTGGGCTGGAGAGATGGCTTTGCTGTTAAGGCGCTTGCCTGCAAAGCCAAAGGACCCAGGTTTGTTTCCCCAGGACCCACATAAGCCAGAAACACAAGGTGGTGCATGCGTCTGGAGTTCGTCGGCAGTAGCTGGAGACCCTGGTTTCCACCCAGGTTCGATTCTACAGGGCCCACGTAAGCCAGGTGCACAAGATTGGTGCATGTGTCTGAAGTTTGTTTGCAGCAGCCAGAGGCACTGGTGTGCCCATTCTCTCTGTCTTTCTACCTCTACCTCTGTCTCTCTTTGTCATAAATAAATAAATAAATAAATAAATAAATAAATAAATAATAAAACAAAATGTTCCCTATGACAGCAGATGCGTCCGTTTCTCCTGCCTAGCCTGTTGGTTTTGCTGCATCTATTCTGAGATGGCTGCACCAGGCTTAGAATCACAGGGCTCTTCAACAAATTACAGTCTTGCTCATAGCTCATAGTCTGCCTTATAGTCGATTTTGTCTGATATAAATATAGCTATGTCAGCTTGTTCTTGGCAAGTACTGGGTTGCTATATCTTTTTCTATCCTTTCCTCTTGTGTCTTTTTTTTTTTAAAGAATACTTTGCAGAATATAAATCTGGAAGATATTTTCTATATTTTTTTCTCAATTTTTATTAATATTTTCCATGATTATAAAAAATATCCCATGGTAGTACCCTCCCCCCAACTTTCCCCTTTGAAATTCCATTCTCCATCATATCCCCTCCCCATCTCAATCTTTCTACTTACATATATACAATACCAACCTAAATTTTCTATATTCTGATAATTTTTTTTTTGGGGGGGGGTTTCAAGGTAGGGTCTCACTCTAGCTCAAGCTAACCTGGAATTCATTATGTAGTCTCAGGGTGGCCTTGGACTCCTGGTGATCCTCCTACCTCTGCCTCCTGAGTGCTGGGATTAAAGGTGTGCGCCACCATGCCCAGTTTGATAATCTGTTCTTTTAATCAATAAGGGTAGTTCACCTGTATTTATTCCAGTTACCCATATTATTTGGGTTTATTCCCATGATTCATTTTGTATTACTTTGCTATGCTGTTTTTTTTCCCCCCTCCGGTCTCCTGTTGAATTTGCATGAACTTTCCTCCTTTATTCTCCAATCCAAATTTTATCTTTTCTATCCTTTTATTAATTTTGTAGCTACTTCTGATTTTTTTTTTTTTTTTTTTTGAGGTAAGGTCTCACTCCAACCCAGGCTGATCAGGAACTCACTCTGTACTTTCAGGCTGGCCTCAAACTCACAGCGATCCTCCTATCTCCCAAGTACTGGGATTAAAGACATGTGCCACCATGCCTGGTGCTTCTGACATTTTTTTTAATGTACATAGGTAGTTGACAGATTCTAAAGTGAAGGAATGAGGCTTTCTGTACACTCAAAGGACAGTACTTTTTCCACCGATTTCTCAGTGTGTATGCTTTACAGATTTTTTTGTTTATTTTTATTTATTTATTTGAGAGCGAGCGAGCGAGCGAGCGAGCGAGAGAGAGAGAGAGCGCGAGCGAGCGCCAGGGCCTCCAGCCACTGCAAACGAACTCCAGACGCGTGCGCCCCCTTGTGCATCTGGCTAACGTGGGTCCTGGAGAATCGAGCCTCGAACCGGGGTCCTTAGGCTTCACAGGCAAGTGCTTAACCACTAAGCCATCTCTACAGCCCTATAGATATATATATTTTTAAACATAAGCCAAGTACTGTGAGCTGTGTTGCCTGGAGCCCCAAGGCCCAGCTTTCAGTCTAGGTCTTTTATTTGCCAGCTGTGAGATTTTAGGCAGGTTACTTCTCTGTGTTCCAGCGACTTCAGTGCTAAAATGAGGATAAAAATCCTATCTGCTGCTTAGGATGTCTGACAAGATTCAATGATCAGGTTCATGGGAAGCTTCTGGAAGTGTTCTCAGCCTCATATATCTCAAGTGGTCAGCAGGTTGGGGGTGTGGCTCAGTGGTAGCCTAGTTTGATAGTTAATCTTTTTTTTTTTTTTTTTTTTCGAGGTAGGGTCTCACTCTAGCCCAGGCTGACCTGGAATTCACTGTGGAGTCTCAGGGTGGCCTCGAACTCAAGGCAATCCTCCTACCTCTGCCTCCCAAGTGCTGGGATTAAAGGTGTGCGCCACCACGCCTGGTTGATGGTTAATCTTGATTGATAAATTGAGTAGCTTTGAGAAGTGCCTTGGAAGACCAGTGAAGCACGCCACTTGACCTGCCTGTGAGAGTCTTTCCAGAGAGGATTGACTAAGTGGGAGGAACCTGCCAATATGTGGGCAGAGTCATCCTCTAGGCTTGGGCTTCAAGATGAAATGAAAGGAGGAAGAAGAGAAAAAAGAATGATACTCAGGCACTCCCCTTCCCCCACCATTTCCTGAGTGTCGAGTGAGCTGCTCTGCTCCACCAAACCCTCTGTGGCAGTCTCCTTTCCCATTTGCTGGGACAAAACACCTGACCTAAGGCAGCTGATGGGTGGAAGAGGTTTATTTCTGGCTTACAGTTTCGAGGGGAAGATTCATCGTGGCGAGGAAAGCAGGGCAGAGGCTGGGCATCAGATCATCATGTCACCTATCAGCTGGAAGGTAGCAGGGAGAGTGAGCTAGCTATCAAACACCCAGTAGGGGCTGTAGAGGACTAATACACCTCAAGGTCCGCCCTAGTGGCACACCTCCTCCAGCAAGGCTCCGCCTCCCAAAGAACTCCCATGAGCTGGGGATTGTGTAGGAGGCTTAACAAATGTGATTAGTCAACATTAGCTTTTTTTGTGTGTGTGAGAGAAAAGTATTTTGTTGGTGTTCTTGGAAGATACTTGTATGATAAGCTATTTTAGATCAATGATTGTTTCCTATCACCACTTACATATTGATCCATTCATATTGTGTGTGAGTACATAAGTATGTATGTATGTATGTATGTATGTATGTATGCATGTATGTATGTGTGGATGTGGTGTGTGTGCGCCACGTTGCATGAGTGGAGGTCTGAGGACAGCCTTGGGTAGTCTCTTCCTCCCACTGTCCTTGAGACAGAGTCTCTATTTTCTATTGCTGTTTTTCTTTGCTACTTGGTGTGTGTTGTCTAGCTGGCTGGTGACCTTCCGGATTCACCTCCCATTATAGTTGGCATGTTGAGATTACAGACGCGTGCTCCCCTTTGTGTCTGGCTTTACGTGGGTACTAGAAAATGGAACTGGTGCTGGCAGGCTTTGCAAGCCCTTAACTGCTGAGCCACCTCTCATTCCTTTATCCATTTCTTCTGTGGTTGATAGTTAATTAGATCATTATCTTTTTTCCCATCTATTTATCCAAATATTTATTTGTGTACATATTTAAGGAGATATTAAAAATTATGATCATCAAATGTTAACAGAGTTATATTCAAGTGTCAGACTTTTAAAAAATGTTCAAAAAGTAACTTTGAAAAAGATCACTGCCAGCCAGGCGTGGTGGCGCATGCCTTTAATCCCAGCACTGGGGAGGCAGAGGCAGGAGGATTGCCGTGAGTTCGAAGCCACCTGGGCTAGAGTGAGACCCTACCTCGAAAAACCAAAAACCAAAAAAAAAAAAAAAAAAAAAAAAAAAAAAGAAAAAAGAAAAGAGAAAGATCACCGTCTTTTAAAAAATATTTATTTATTTATTTATGTATGTATGTATGTATTTATTTATTTATTTACTTGAGAGAGGAGAGAGAGAGAGAGAGTATGTGAGCATGGGCATACCAGGGCCTCTTGTCACTGCACGTGAACTCCAGATGCATGCATAATTTTGTGCATCTGGCTTTACTTGGGTACTGGGAAACAGAACCTAGGCCATCAGACTTTGCAAGCAAGTGACTTTAATCTCTGAGCCATCTCTCAGCCCTTGATCCATTTATGCCTGTGATGGGTGGTTAATCAGATCACTATTCTTTATAAGTAAAGGGTCTTTTCTCTACGTCAGCAGCTCAGGTTCTTTGTCGCTGGTGTTCTAAATCTGACTTGGTTGCAGCTAGACCAGGCGTTCTTGGGCTTTGACTTGGCTGAGTGGTGGATAACTTGCCTAGCATGGAGGATGCTCAAGGTTTGACCTTCAGCACTAAAAATGAAAAGAGATTTTTTTTGTGTGTGTGTGTGCTAAGAATTAAACAGCTGCATTTCCAGCCTCCAGTCTTTGTATGTTTTGTGAAAATATATTTTTATTTAAATATTTGCAAGGAGAGAGAGAGAGAATGGGCACACCAGGGACTCTTGCTGTTGCAAATGAACTCCAGATGCACTCACCACTTTGGGTATCTGGCTTTAGGTGGGTACTGGGAAATCAAACGCGGACCAGCAGGCTTTTCAAGCAAGTATCTTTAACCGCTGAGCTATCTCCCCAGCCCGGCCTCTGTATCTTAATTAAATCCTTGCTGTCTTTTAGTTATTTTTCCTCTGTTGGATGTGTCTGCTGGTTCTCCAACATGGTAGCTTATTTCCTTCTGTGCATTGAGAAAGTTCAGGTTATCCATTGCCACATGACAGATACTCCAATAAGTCGAATTTTCCCAAAGTCACAAGGTAAAGAAACTGAAGCTCAGAGAGGTTAGGAACCACGTGAGTCCACTCTGCTCCTCAGTAATGGCTCGGAAGCCATCCCACCCCTAGGAACTGACAGTCAGGGTGAAACGTAGAGAGCCCCGCCTTCACTAACTTGGGGATTGTGTACTTGGTGTCTGACAGGGGCCCCCCTGGAGACAAAGAGCCTCATGAAGGCCTCCTACACACCGGAAGTGATCGAGAAATCAGTGAGGGACATAGAACACTGGCACGGCAGGAAGACGGATGAGCTGGGTAGGTGGGAGCTGGGCGCGGGGGGGGGGGGTAGTCGGGGTGACCCTTTCCTTGTGGGTTTCAAAGTTCCAGAGCAGGTGGTGCTCTGGGGGGTGGATTTTGAAGAGGCACAGGTCACTGCCAGGGCCTGGACCCTCCAGAGGATGCTAGATGATCCATGCTGTCCTCTCCCCCGCTCTCCGTAGGTCGGTGGCACCGGAAAAATGCTATGAACATGAACTTACAGAAAGCGCTGGATGAGAAATTTGGAGAAAAGAGCAAATACAAGAGCCATAAGTAGATAGGACCTTAGAAGGTATGCTGTCTACTCGAAGTGCTACCAATAAAGAAAGAGGCAGGACTCAAGACCATTCAACTTGCTGTCTGTCCATGCTGGGATGGGGCTGTGCATGTGCGTGTGTGTGTGTGTGGGGGGGGGCGGTGAAGAGACAAACTGAGGAAGACAGAGGCCTTGAGGACACAGCTACCTGCTGAGGCCCCTCTCCACACCTTCCATATGACCCCAGGAAAGATGGGAGATGAACCAGTGTTCTTGGTGCTCCTATGACCTGGAAGACAAGTCCTCAAGTGGACATCACTGGGTTATACCCTTTGTGATTTTCTTTTTTGTTTTTAAACTCCTTTTTTTAAAAAAAAACAAACAAACAACTCTTCTTTTGTTTATTTTATTTATTTGAGAGTGGTAGACAGACAGAGAGAGAAAGAGGCAGATAGATAGAGAGAATGGGCGCACCAGGGCCTCTAGCTACTGCAATCAAACTCCAGATGCATGCGCCACCTTGTGCATCTGGCTTACATAGGTTCTGGGGAACTGAGCCTTGAACCAGGGTTCTTAGGCTTCATAGGCAAGCACTTAACTGCAAAGAGATCTCTCCAGCCCTGTGGTTTTCTTTATTTAAAAAAAAAAACAACTCTTTTTACTTATTTTATTTGAGAGAGAGAGAGAGAGAGAGAGAGAGAGGCAGATAGAAAGAGACGGAGACAATGGGTTTGCCAGGGCCTCCAGCTGCTGTAAACAAACTCCAGCCACATGCCCCACCTTGTACATCTGAATTACGTGGGTCCTGGGGAATCAAACCTGGGTCCTGTGGCTTTGCGTGCAATCACTATAACTGCTAACCTATCTCTCCAGCCCCCTGTGTTGTGATTTTTCTTAGTAGATCCCAATTGCTTCTAGGTAAGTATTCCTCCCACACGTGCATAGGGACTTCAGAGAGTTTGGTCACATTCATCCCTGCCAATTTAGGAGTGGGTCTGATGGGTCTCTTACTAACTCTTGCCTTGATCTCCTTCCCCTAGACGCAACATGATTGGTTCAGGGAATGTGACTCAGTTTGAGTTGATGAGACGCAAGGAAAGAGGAGGGTGCGAGCTGCCTCCTGGGAAATTCTTTTCTGGGCTGGGCATGCTAGGGGAGCATCCCTGGTTACTGTGTTGGATGAAAAGCCGAAGAGCCATGCAGGTTGTCCCCTGGCAGATGTCCTCAGGCCAGAGAAACTGAGGACAGTAGCATAGTCTGGCCCTCCGGGACCTCACTGAGCCATGCGAACTTGGCAGAATCAGGTTACCCGTGGACTTCCCACAATGTGAGCATTGGAGGATGAAACGGAGGGTGTCTGTTTCAGCACCCCAACGTCTCCTCTGTCATGAGCATCCCAGCTAACAACAGTGGGGAGACGGGGACTGGAGCCTCGGGGAGAGGGAATCCCCAGAGAAGGAGTTCCAGGATAGGCACCGAGGTCGGCCCTGAAGCGTTTCCCGGGGTGGGTCACTCAGCAGGACACCGCACCCCCGCACCACTGACTGACGCTCTGGAAGGGCGCTCTACTCATGGGGCATTTGTTTAGGTTTGGGTTCCAAACTACGCTGAGAAGCCGTAGCCTCAAGTGACGCGGTCATTCACTCCCAATTATGCAACTGGACTGGGCTTGCGGGCCTAGTTCAGCTCTGCCTGAGTGGCTTCTGCTGCGAAAGCCTTTTGCTCTCAGGCCTGGTGCCTCAGGCAGGGTAAGGACCGCAGCTGGCATGGGTGATGGGTGCCACAGCTGGCATGGGTGATGGGCACCACGGATGCGATGGGAGCCTCAAGAACGATGGCTACCACAGGTGCGATGGGTACCACAGGTAATCTGTGTACCACTCCCTGCGGGACCTCTCCTTGAGACTAGCTCTATGGCATAGTGTAGTGACAAAACACGTGACCAGAAGCACATGGAAAGGATGGGCTCACTCTGCACACAGTCTCAAGGGGCAGTTTCCTCATGGCAGGGGGGGGGGCATAGCATGAGCAGGACTGGCTCACACTGTCACATAGCAGCAGGGAGGTAGGAGAGAGCGAGAGAGAGCGGGCTGAGCTGTGAGCACTTTCTGCTCTATTGGATAATCATACTGCAGTGTCATCACACATGAAGTTCCGTCAGGGAGAGCAATGTGCAATCCAGTAGGGACGTCATCATCCGCAGAGAAACTGCGAGGAAGAAGTTGGCTCTGAGGGTCAAATGCCCACCTGGCCGGCATGGGCAGAGCACCCAGCATGCCTGCCTTGAGCCGGCAACACAAACGTGAAGAAGCCACGGCACTTGTGTTCCGAGAGGCAGACGAGCGCATCAGCAAGTGCGTGTCGTGAGGGCCACACGGGGCCGTGGAGGAGCAGGTGGTGGGGGCTGTGACAAGGCCTCCCTCTGTCAACCGTATGCGAGGCTTCACAGTCGTAGAGGCAGCGCTGGAGATGAGCTCTGGAACACATCCAGGTATGTTCAGGCCACCAGGAAGGGGTCAGCATTCCGCCATGAAGCCAAACCCAGCGTGGTGTATTTGGGGAGTTGCGGGTGGCTCCCAGAGCCTGGAGAAGAGCTCCCTCCGGAGGGGAGGCAAGAATGGTAGACAGCCCCTCCCTCCAGGAGCTCAGGCCAGCACATACTGAACGGGAAAGCCGGAGACATGCGCGGTGTTCCCAAGTCAGACATGCAAATGAAGACAAGCAACTAACTCATCAGGTTGGAAAAAAAAAATTCAAATGCAAGTGCAGGCGAGGACATGGGAAACATTCCCCCGCATTTAATTATGAGCATAGAACAAAAGAACACCTAGCAGCATTGAAATTCCATCCTACAACCTCAAAATTCCATTTATTCATAGCCCAGAGAACCCCATTGCTCATGCTGAAGGAGTCCCCCCCCCGCCACAACCCCGCAAGGTACTCACCCACCGCAGCGGTGATTGTCACAGTAAGATGAGCTGACTTTCTTTCGGCCGGACAGGGGACAAACAGGCTTGAATGGCAATAAGGATGACAGGAACCACACCTGCGTGCATCAGCACGGCGGCATGTCACTATATGTCACAGGGGTGGAAACGACAATCTGTAGAATGTGTTCCACGGGAGGAAAGACACCATGTCACCTTCAAAAGACACTTTGCTGCTCATGGGTGTGTTTGTAGGAGCAGGGGAGGCTGCCTGGAAGAACCCCGCTGACATCCATCCACCTTCATGACGCGTTTAGCTCTTCAGAGGCGAGGGGAGGCTGGCGACGGCCTTCCCCTGGGAGAACTCAGACACGCCGGAGAGCGCCTTAATGCGATGTCACTGAGCTGATCGAAAGCGAGCGAGCAGTTTCCATTTTGACACAAGTGCACAAATGTGGCTTTGCCTCCCTGAAAGGTTCCATCTCAGGACATCAAGAGGGAGCTCTGTTTAATGTTTAATTAAACATTTTCCAGAGAGAGAGAAGCAGCGATCTTGAGTAAATAAAACATGCTCAGACTTTTTTTTAACTTAAAGGAGGCCTTGATTTCATTGAAACGGTTTCAGAGCAGCCTCCCTGGCCCTCTGAGTGCCCGAGGCCATAGGTGGTGGAATCCACTGTGACTGGTTAAGTTTCACAGGGGTACAGTGGCCAGATTTTATTTTTAATTTATTTTTTAAATCTTTTTTGGTTTTCTAGGTAGAGTCGCACTGTAGCCCAGGCTGACCTGGACTTCACTATGGAGTCTCATGGTGGCCTCGAACTCACAGAGATCCTCCTACCTCTGCCTCCGAGTGCTGGGATTAAAGGCCTGCACCACCACGCCTGGCCTCTCAAGGAGTATTAATTCGCATAGTGCAAAGTTATTCAGCCTTCCATTTTGATAGGGACGCATTTACCCACTGCGATTCAGAACCATCTTTATAATTTCTGCCAGATACCACCAATAAATGCCCTTTAGAACCGTCCGAGCTAGGCCACAGCTACCCAGAGCCCTGGCTAGACTTCTGGGCCAGCCCGCCTCCTAGCGGCAGGAGCTCGAGGCAGCTGCTCACATGCAGGCCACAGAGAGCAAGCCGAGTGAGGGATGCTGCTGCTGAGCTAGCCCGCTCCGTTTTCTACAGTCCAGGACCCCAGCCCGTGGGATGGCGCCACCCACCTTGACTAGCCTATCCAAGATAACCCCCAGGGACAGTTCAGATTGACCTAATCTGCATAATCCTCACAGGTGATTCTAGGTACTGAGAGTTCAGGTTGACCTAATCTGCATAACCCCTCACAGGTGATTCTAGGTCCTGACAGTTCAGATTGACCTAATTTGCATAACCCCTCACAGGTGATTCTAGGTCCTGACGGTTCAGATTGACCTAATTTGCATAACCCCTCACAGGTGATTCTAGGTCCTGACGGTTCAGATTGACCTAATCTGCATAATCCCTCACAGGTAATTCTAGGTCTTGACGGTTCAGATTAACCTAATCTGCATAATCCCTCACAGGTGATTCTAGGTCTTGACGGTTCAGATTAACCTAATCTGCATAATCCCTCACAGGTGATTCTAGGTCTTGACAGTTCAGATTAACCTAATCTGCATAACCCCTCACAGGTGATTCTAGGTCTTGTCAGGAGGGCAATCAGTATAAACCTTCAGGGCTGGAGAAATGGCTTAGTGGTTAAGGCGCTTGCCTGTAAAGCCGAAGGAGGCAGGTTTGATTCCCCAGGACCCCATAAACCAGATGCACAAGGTGGCCCATGTATCTGGGGTTTGTATGCAGTGGCTGGAGGCCCTAGCACATCCATTTTCTCTCTCTTTCTTTCCCTCAAATAAATAAATAAAAGATAAAAAATATATTTAAAAAATTATACCAACCTTCATAGATAGACTGAAGTTGCTATAGTTTGGATTTTGAATGTCCCCTAAAGGCCTATGTGCAAAGGTCTGGTTCCTAGGATGGCAGAATCTTTAAGAGGTGGGGCTTAGCAGAAGGTCCTTGGGTCACTGAGAATGTTCCCTTGGAGAGGGTTGTGGGATTCTGTCCCCATCTGTCTGTCTGTCTGTCTTTCTTTCTTTCTTTTTTTTCCTTCTGACCCTAAAAGAGTGCTTTGCTTTGCCACATCTACCCACCACTGCCATCTGGCATTCTACCAGAGGCATGAGGCAACAGGTCTACCTGATCTTGCACCAGACTTCCAAAACCATGGGCAAGCATAACCCTCTTCTATTGAATTATGTAGAGTGTCTCATTACAGCAATGCAAGTGGCTCACCCGGGGTATGAGGCAGGGTGGATGGTGTTAAGGCTGACAGAGCAGGGCGCTGGCACAGGGCGCGGCCCCGCCCCTTCCTGGCTCTGGGAGACGCTGTGAGTATCCCGCTGGGAGCAGATCACACAATCAGGGGCTGGCACCGGAGGCCAGTGCTAGAGTGCGTGCCTAGCCTTCACGAGGCCCTGGGTTTGCTCCTTAGCGCCACGGAACACAGTAGAACCAACACCCCTTCATGTCAGTGGGCTGAAATGTACGGATTTAACTCAGCACAGATTAAAAATATTCAGAAAACAAACTGCGTTTGGGGTCTGGGAAGATGGCTCGGCAGTTAAAGGTGCTGGCTTGCAAAGTCTGCTGGCCTGGGGTTCAATTCTCCAGGCACCCACAAAACCAGATACAAAAAGTGGTGCAAGTGCCTGACTTTCATTGACAGTGGTGAGAGGCCCTGGGGCCCTCCACTGCCCCACACCCCCGCCATGAATAAGTAAATAATTTTATCTGTACTGAACACAGACTGACTTTTTCCTTCCCATGAGTCCCTAAACAACACAACTACATAACAGTGCATTGCATTAGTGTGATAAATAAGGTAGAGATGACTTAAAGCATACGGGGAGGGTGTATGTAGGTAAATGTAAATTCTATGCCTTTTCGCATATGAACATATAGTGGGTGTGTGTTCGCATGTGCGCAGTTGTGTATGAGTGAGTATACATGTGGAGGTCAGCGGCCAATGTCACTGAACTGAGAGCTGGCCATTTCAGGTAGACTAGACAGCTAGCAAGGTTCAGGGATCCGCCCGTCTCTGTTTCCCCAGTGCTGGGGTTCCAGGCCAGAACCACACCCCTGAGCTCGGGTCCGCGTGACTAGAACTTTACCCACAGAACCAGCTCCTGCCACTGCCTGTTTTATGGAAGGGATTTGCACAGCTGCAGATTTTGGCAACTGTGGAGACCCCTCAAGACCAACCCTCCCCAGATCTGAGAAGAAGCTGAACCTGGCCTCATGATGGTGGTGTTTGGGGTGGGGGGCCGTGAGCGTGCATCTTCTTCCTGGCAGGCAGGCACAAATCAGGCTGGGAGGCTCTTTCTTCCTCAGCAGTTGGCTTGCCTGCTTTCTGGTGAGGGGCTGGATGACAGGTCCAGGGAGGAGCCATCCTAGTTCAAACCCCTTCCCATGAGCTGGAACATCGATGCCCATGAACTTAGGGCAGGGACTTAGTTCAGCCTAGAGGTGGAAGCCAGTGTCCCCGGCTTCGGGGGGGGGGGTGCTGAGAAGCTGAGAAGCAGTGTCCCAGACCGCAGGCCATTTGGGGGCAATGCTCTGGAGCTCTGGAGTAGCACAGGATCCATGTACACTCAGTGAGATGGAACATTCCAGATGTCCTGGAGGAAAGTTTGGTGACTGTGAACCTTTTGGATTCAGAAGGGTCTCATTGATGCTCACTGGTCCTCAGCTGGTTCCCCAGCACGTGCCCTCGGATCATCTCTAGGCCTCTGCCCTTCTGGTCATCCCAAGGCTGTTCTCCATCCATGGGGGGCCTGGGACCTCTGCGGGACGGACATCACAGGAGGCCACTGTTTTGAACTAGGCCCCCTGTCCGGGCTCCAGAGGACCAGACTGAACTCTAGCACGTGTCACCCATGCTGACATCGCAGCCACCAAGCCAAAACCAAGCTGAAATGACCTCTTAAGAAACCAGGAGAAATGAGAGCTAAGAGGCAGCTTTCCCTGGGCTGGGGTGGTAGAGTCTTGCCTAGCATGGACAAGGCCCTGGGTTCGATTCCAGCACCTCATAAAGTGGGCATGATGGGGCATGCTCATAATCTCAGCACGCGGGGGGAGGCAGAAGGATCTGAAATCAGGAGTTCAAGATCATCCTCCGCTACATAGTGAGTTTGACTCCAGCCTGGGCTACAGGAGAGCCTGTCTTAGAAAACAGAAGGAAGGGAGGGAGGGGGAGAAAGAGAGAGAGAGACTGGATACAGATGTTTAAGATTAACTTCGTGCCCTTTTGCTCTTTGACACACAGTCAATGCTGGAGCTGGAATTTGAACCCAGGTTGGCCTGAAGCCCACTCCCTTGACCATTAGGGCTACCCAGCTCTGCAGCCATGTCAATTGCGGTTTTGTCAGGAGTTCAGGTGGGCCGGGCTGAGCCTCCTGGAATGTTTGCACAGAGCTTGGAGGAGGAAGTTCACACAGAGATTTTCATGTTTGTGTTGAGCCCTTAAGTTCTTCCTCATAAGGACATGTCAGAAATCCTTTACAGCTGGCTGGTGGTGGTGGAGGAGGAGGAGGAGGAGGAGGAGGAGAAAAAGCTGCCAACACCCTTGGTAGATTTGAGTCAGAGCCAGGCAAGGCTATGAGGAAAATTACCCTGAACGACACTGACAGGTAGCCAGGGTGGGGGCATCCTGGGCTACGGACCCGAGGCAATGGACCACTGAGCTCCCTCCCCAAAAGGAAGAGGAGGGCAAAAGTTGGAAGCCTTTAGAAACACTCCTCTTATTTAACAAACAGGGAAACTAAGACACACATACAGACTGAAATGGAGTGCCAAGGTTCAGAGGCAGGGGAGAGAGAGACTGAGACTGAACTCACTCGGGGCTGAATCCAGGCCTCTGGGCCTCCCATGTGGTGGTGGCCCTTTGGTGGCCTTGCTTGTCTTTTCTAACAGTTTTTGGGAGGTGGTGGGGCTGATCAGAACTCCCTGGCTCAGCTGACCTCAGGTTCCTATGGACAGGACAGTCACGAGCCTTCCTCAGCGGGCAGTTCCCAGGGCAGTGACTCAGCAATACTAGGCCACAGCAAGTCTTGGGAAGTGCATGGTGGCCTCCATGTTCTCCACACGTGACGTCCCCCGAAATCATTACAACAGAATAGCAGCAGAGAAATTGAGAAGCGAGGGGTTCGAAATTACACCCCAGGGGAACCCTGGGCAGGGCTCTGCCCACAGGAGACAGAGGCAGTGTTTATTGCTTTCTGTCCTGTCATTTGCCAGCTGTTCGAGCGGGGAAGGAAGGTTCTGGTCCTTGACTCAGTTTCCCGGAGGGGCTCTGGGAAGCAGCTTGGACGTGCGCCTGAGTCACATCCCCGGCAGTACTCACCACCTCCCCGATGCTCGTGCTGTGCACGCAATATGCTAATGGATTTATTTTATTTTTTTCCTGGTATTATTATTATTATTTGAGGTAGGGTTTCACTTTAATCCAGGCTGATCTGGCATTCACTATGTAGTCCCCCGGGGTGGCCTTGAACTCACAATGATCCCCCTATCTCTGCGTCCCGAGTGCTGGGATTAAAGGTGTGCACCACCACGCCGGCTAATGGCTTTATTTTTGATTCTTGAATCCGGGCGACACTTCATTCTATGAAACCAAGTAAGCTTCAAAGGGCGAACTCAGGAGGTTGCTTCGTAGACAGAAGGGGGCTAAAGCAAGTTACTTCCCTTTTGAATCTGGACAGGGAGATAGAGAAAATAACCGCTTAGTCTCAAGACTTCAGGGGTTCTTTACTGTGTTTGAGGATTACAGCAGAGGGAAGTTCATTATCATGCCACTTGCAATTGGCCTGTTTGGGAAGCACAGATGTTATCCTTCTAATCCTGATTTCTCAGGGGGTTCAGAGGGGAACAACGTAGCTGGAGTTTGTTGTGAGTGAGTCCATTTTAATTGTTTTCTTTCCTTCTTTTTTTGTTTTTTGTTTTTTCAAGGTAGGGTCTCACTCTAGTCCAGGCTGATCTGGAATTCACTATGTAGTCTCAGGCTGGCCTTGAACTCATGGTGAGAGCCTTCCTCCTACGCTACTCTGCCTCCAGAGTCCTGGAATTAAGGGTGTCACACCACCAGACTTCCAGTTTAATTTTTACAGCCTGAACCAGTGGGGCCCAAACTTCACCCTGCTGTCATTTTGAGTAACGCTATCACAAAGGGGGAGGAGGAAAGCCCCTTCTGACTGACACAGAGGTGACTGGCTCTTCGAAAAGGAGACTTGGGACTTAAGGCGAGAGAGCAAGGGACTCCAGGAAAAACAGCCAAGGGATGGTGCGTGTGGGTGTGATGGGGCCATCTGTGTCTGCTGGTTGGTCATTATAGACGCTGACCAAGAGGCAGAGAACCTTTTCCTTTCTTGCTGGTTCCATTCCAAAGGAATGCCTTCTTGGTCCTTGAGAAGGGTGCCACTGAGTAGTAGGTGACATCCATCTGTGAGGGAGATAAGGGAGAGGACACGACCTCTTCAGTTAAGACTGCTCTGGATGGTCAGGGACCCTGTGGCCTAGCATTAGCCCCAGTAAGAGGTGAACCTCCAGTAGCACTGAGCTTTCTTGGGCTGGAACTTAATGGGCGAGGGCCCATCGGAGTGACACAGCCTTATGGTGCTTGAAGCCACGCTAGACTTTTCATCTTCTCTGGGTGCAGGGGTTGGACACGGTGGTCACGTGCCAAGAGCGGCCTACTTGCTCTGCTGCCCCTCAGCTACTGAAATCGAACTCCAGACGCTTGCGCCACCTAGTGGGCATGTGCAACCTTGCGCTTGCTTCACCTTTGCACGTCAGGATCACGTGGGATCTTGAGAATTGAACATGGGCCCTTAGACTTGGCAGGCAAGCTTCTTAACCTCTAATCCATCTTTCCAAGCCTAATTCTTTAAAAAAATTTTTTGGGGGGGGGGCTGGAGAGATGGCTTAGCGGTTAAGTGCTTGCCTGTGAAGCCTAAGGACCTCAGTTCGAGGCTTGATTCCCCAGGACCCACGTAAACCAGATGCGCAAGGTGGAGCATGCCTCTGGAGTTTGCTTGCAGTGGCTGGAGGCCCTGGCGCGGCCCATTCTCTCTATCTGCCTCTTTCTCTCTCCGTCTGTCGCTCTCAAATAAATAAATAAAAATAAACAAAAAAATTAAAAAAATTTTTTTTTGGTTTTTCAAGGTAGGTTCTTGCTCTAGCCCAGACTCACCTGGAATTCACAACGTAGTTTCAGGGTGGCCTCGAACTCACGGTGATCCTCCTACCTCTGCCTCTCGGGTGCTGAGATTAAAGGCATGAGCCACCACGCCCGATTCCCAAGCCCAATTCTTAATAATTTTTGAACAACAGGCCTCGCATTTTCATTTTGCTCTGGGATCCGTGTACGTGGATGCACGCATTTCTGTCTCCTGCCTTGCTCAGTTCAGAAACCCTAGGGCTTTAAATGAGAGCTGCAAAGTGCAGTGAGAAGTTGAGGTAATGTCTGGATCTGGCCTCTAGGTGGCAGCACAACGCCGCGCAAACCTCACCCAGGAAAGGAAGGAAGCCGGCAGCCCCTGGCAGGAAATGGGCATCTCAGAGTTCCTAGGAGCATCTCCTCTTTTCTGGAAAGTTGGAGATTCTCCAAAGCAACAGTCTCCGAGGAATTATCAGGCCTGTTCTCCTGCCAGCTTATTTTGATAGCTTTCTTTTAAAAAATGTGATTACCAACACAACACATTTCATTATAGAAACCAGAACCCACGGAAATGTAAAATCCATGCATAACTTGACACTTGTTTTTATAAAAAGAAGTGACTGACAGCACTTCCTCTCCTCCAGCGGCTGCCTGTGTTCGTGTCAAACACTTTTCTCGACTCAAGCACTTACACGAACTTATGCACACATGGAAACGTGCATGTGTTGAATTTTATACACTGACCACTCCACGTAGTGTAACCCAGCCACGTTTTCCTGGCCACATGGGGCATTATGTTAGGAAAGTAGGACATGGAGAGAGGAGTATCAAGATTAACATATGGGTTGGAGAGATGGCTTAGTGGTTAAGGCGCTTGCCTGCAAAGCCTAAGGACCCAGGTTCGGTTCCCCAGCAGTCACGTAAGTCAGTTGCACAAGGTGGCACATGCATCTGGAGTTTGTTTGCAGTGGCTAGAGGCCCTGGCATGGTCATTCTCTTTCTTTCTTTTTTTTTTTTTTTTTTTTGGTTTTTCGAGGTAGGGTCTCACTCTAGCCCAGGCTGACCTGGAGTTCACTGTGGAGTCTCAGGGTGGCCTCGAACTCACAGCAATCCTCCTACCTCTGCCTCCCAAGTGCTGGGATTAAAGGCGCGCGCCACCACGCCCGGCTGGTCATTCTCTTTCTATTTGCCTCTTTCTCTCTGTCTCTCTTAAATAAATAAATAAAAATATAAAAAGATTAACGTATGGAGCCTGTCACTATGTCATCATAGATGGGGAAAGTTCATAACATTCCACCATTTTCATAGCAGCTAACAGCAGTTAATAGTTGTGTGTGTGTGTGGGGGGGGTGCTATGTTCATCATGGCATAGCCATTGGCAAACTGACCATTCCCCAGGAAATTATCTTCTGCCCTTGTTCATGCAAGCAAAACGGATTGAACTCAGTGAGTCAGGAAACAAAAGGCATGACAATAAGAGGGGGATCGACGGCAGAAGGACGGGAGTGGGAGGGAAGGGAGGGGGTTAGAAGGTAATTTTGAAAAATAAGATAAAAATATATTATAACACATGCATCAGAGTGTCAAAAATGTAAAAAAAATTTAAAAGATTAACATATGAAAAAAGCTCGTTGCTAGAAAGTCTGGAAAATCCTTCTCGCACAGGCTACGTGCAACAGAGCATGTGGGGGGGGGAAATACCCAGCGTGAGAACGCGAGACGAGGTGGATGTCATGTGAATGACCTATTGGGGCTCGGGACTCTTGGGGCACGGGGCTTTTGGGGTTCTGTCCCAAGCACTGTGGCCCACTTCCATTCTCAGCGGTGTCTTCCAGTTCTTAAGAAACTGTCTCTATTTCTTTCTTTATATTTTAATTTATTTGTGTGTGTGTGTGTGTGTGTGTGTGTGTGTGAGAGAGAGAGAGAGAGAGAGAGAGAGAGAGAGACAGAGAGACAGAGAGACAGAGACAGAGAGAGAAACAGACAGAATGAGAATGGGCATGCCAGGGCCTCCTGCTACTCTAAACAAACTCGGATGCATGCGTCACTTTGTGCATCTGCCTTTGAACTTGGGCCACCACTGCAAACAAGCTCCTTTAACCACTGAGCCATCTCTCCAGCCTGCCTGCCTCTATTGCTGTCACTGACCATGTGTCCCTGGATAAAAGCCCAGTAATTTTAGCAGGTGCATTCCCGACTCTGACCCCACCTATAACAACGTGTGCAGACTGGTTTCAGCTTTTGGCGATGCACAATCTAATATTCCGAAGCCTGGCTTGTCCAGGGCTTAGGTGAGCGGTTTACTGGACAATCTGCTCCAGCCTGGGCGCAAGCACAAGGCAGTTTTATTTTTCTCCCATCAGATCCTGTTCATCCCAGATGGGCACGTGGGCATCTGCTATGCTTTCTTATCTTTGTTTCCGTTGCTTCTTTGTCTTTTGTTGTCAACTGCCCTACTTCCACAGTCCAAGAAGGACCCAAGTCCTTGTCCTGTGTAATGCCGATCACTTCCCTTAGTGCATGGGACCGCATTGGAATTTTCTGGAAGCATCTGGAAGATATATCTCACCTGCTTTCTTTTCAGAGTTACCACCAGTCCCTTCGCCCACGCCCCCAGCAGATGTTTCCCAGCAGCCCCTTCTGTGTGGCCTGGTTTATTCCCTAGGTCCAGGTTCTTGAGTCCGACCAACTGTCTTTGGAAGGCACTGTAGTACAGGGGATGTGGGCACAGGGGCAAGATCCCAGCACCCTTGGGAATTCAGCTGGATTGAGGACTGTCTAGGAAACTCGAAGTAACGCCTCCTAGTGGGCTTGTGGGTTTGTTTGTAGAAGGGACTGTGTGTGTCTGTGGACTGAGTACCGACGATCCACCCTCGTTTTGGGCTGGTGCCATCGGATCAGCTAGGATCCCACATAGAACAAAAAGGCAGAGGACGGAGTGTCCTTCCCTCTCCTGGAGTGGGGTCACTCCTCCTCTTCTCCTCTGACCTCAGGACTCCTGGCTCTCTGGGCTTGAGTCCAGATTCCCTGCCTTTGAACTTGGGCTAAAAATTACATAATGCTTTTGTGGAAACACGTCTCCTCTCCTCTGACCTCAGGACTCCCAGCTCTCTGGCCTTGACTTCAGCTTCCCCGCCTTTGAACTTGGGCTAAGAATTACATGACGCTTTTGAACTTGGACTGAGCCATGGCATGGCGCCTAGTGTTTCCAGCTTGTGGAGGTCTCAGCCTCCAGGATCACATGAGCCAGTTTCCTCAATGAATCCTCTTTCCTCTCTCTCTCTCTGTTGCTCTGTGCAGAGCCCTGAGTGATGCAAATGGCATTCATCGCCCGTGCCAGGGGTGGCTTCCCTGGCATTTACCCTTTATGTTCTTTCAATAGTTCTTTTGGTTCTGGAAATCATTTTAGGGGAGTAAATGTAGAAGATAGAAGACTGGAATTATTTATTTGATCGTTTTAGATTTGATGACCACAGTGACCTCATTGCAAATAGAAAATGGGACACTGTGAGTTCATGACCTGCACTGGTAAATCAGCTACTTAAATTAGTATCTGTAATTGCTTGGAGTCAAGTGCCCTTGGGAGGCAAGGCCTTGGATACTAAATGGCTGTGATAATGGAGCATTGTGAAAGAATGGGTTGGACTCTACAGATGACACTAGGGAAATTGGAGAAAGGAAGCGCGCAACAATTTGTTTTAGTTGATTCTCATCCTCACTTCTCTCCCAACCCCTCTCTCTTTATTTATTTATTTTTTAATTTTTTTGTTCATTTTTATTTATTTACTTGAGAGTGACAAAGAGAGAAAGAGGCAGATAGAGAGAGAGAGGGAATGGGCGCGCCAGGGCTTCCAGCCACTGCAAACGAACTCCAGATGCGTGCGCCCCCTCGTGCATCTGGCTAACGTGGGTCCTGGAGAATCGAACCTCGAACCGGGGTCCTTAGGCTTCACAGGCAAGCGCTTAACCACTAAGCCATCTCGCCAGCACCCTCTCTCTTTAGTTTACATGTCACATGTGTCCTTTTGCCCTTCTCCACTCCCTTCCTAATTACCTCTTTATACCCATTCGCAGTCACCATTCTAGATCAACAGGTGTTGCAGTTGCTTTCTCATTGTTGAGACAATCACCCGACCAGAAGCAGCTTATGGGAGGAAAGGGTTCTTTTCAAGCTCAGAGAAGCCAGGGGAAGCTTCGTAAAGCCAGAAGCAGCTGGCCCACTTCCATAGATTCACCCAGACAGATGCCACCAACAGCCAGCAAACAGGAATGGCCAGTGCTCCAAAATTGACTCTGTACACACCTTAGGGCTCCACTGAAGATACCCCCCAAAGATGCCTCCTCCAGCAGGCTGCTAGAGACTTAAGGCTATGGGGGGCATACATTCATGTTAAACCACCACAGTAGGTTTCAGCCAAGTCCCCCCCCTTTGTATTCACACCTGTAGATATACAAGCTAGGGTCCTCATATGAGAAAGAACTTACAGTTTGGGTCTCACTCTAGCCCAGGCTGACCTGGAATTCACTATGTAGTCTCAGGCTGGCCTTGAACTCACTTCATTCTTCCTACCTCTGCCTTCCAAGTGCTGGGATTAAAGGCGTGCGCCACCATGCCCGGCTCCATCTTATTTTTAAAATATTTAATTTATTTGTTTATTGGAGAGAGAGAGAAAATGGGCATGCCAGGGCCTCCAGCCACTACAAACTGCAGATGCATTTACCACCATGTGCATCTGGCTTACGTGGGTAATAGGGAATAGAACCTGGGTCCTTAGGTTTCACAGGCAAGTGTCTTGACCACTAAGCCATCTCTCGAGCCCCCTCTTCATCTTATTCTTCAAGTCAGGGTCTCTTGCTACATCTAGAGCTCACTGATTTGCCAAGACTAGCTATCCAGTGAGCCCCAGGGATCCCCTATGTCTGCCTCTGCAGTTGTGGGGTTACAGGCATGCACCACTACACTCAGCATTTACATGGGTGCTAGAGACCCAAACTCAGGTCTTCATGCCTGTTAAACAAGCACGTGATCCACTGAGCCAGCTCCTCAGCCCCACGTAATAGGACTTCTAAATAAATAGTTAATCTCCTTTTGTGCTGCCTTGATCAGATTTAAGGAAAATGAGTTAAAAATAAGCATAATTAAAAAAAAAAAGCTCAGCTTTCATTTCAGCTTTCAGGATTTTAAAATCTGTCAGATATCATGCACCCAGGAATTCTGGAATAGTCAAAAGAGTGACAGAAGCTTTTCTTTTTCTATTGACACATAATAACCACACGTTTTCATGGGATATAGCATGACATTTCCTCTTTGTTTTTTCCTTTTCCCTTTTAATTTGAGGTAGGGTTTCATCATGTCGTCCAAGCTGGTCATAAATTTGCCATCTTCCTGCTTCAGCCGCCGGAGTGTTGGCATTCCAGGTCTTTGCTGCCACGTCTGGCTGGTTGGCTATTTCAGGAGAGGTGTGTCATGTGCGATGGTCAAATCAAGCTACTCCGTGTACTCATCACCTCAGACATTTATTTCCTTTTGTCAACCATGTGAAAACCCTTTCCTCTAGCTGTTTCCAAATAGATAATAAAACATTGTGAACTACAGTACCCACTTCGCTATAGAACCTACCTCTTTTATGTGAGAGAGTGAGAGTGAGAGTGGGAGTGAGAGAGAATTGGCATGCCAGGACCGTCAGCCACCGTAATCAAACTCCAGGTGCGTGCACCACCTAGTGCACATGTGCGACCTTGTGCACTTGTGTCACCTTGCGTCTGGCTTACATGGGACCTGGAGATTCGAATATGGGTCCTTAGGCTTTGTAGACAAGTGCCTTAACTGCTAAGCCATCTCTCCAGCCCCCTATCTCCTTCCTCTTCTTCTCCTCTTCCTCCTTTTTTTTGAGGTACGATCTCATTCTAGTCCAGGCTGACCTGCAACTCACTCTATAGTCCAGGCTGACCTCAAACTCACAGAGACCCTCCTACCTCTGCCTTCTGAGTGCTGGGATTAAAGGTGTGCTCCACCATGGCCGAACCTACCTTCTTAAACTGTGGATCATGATCCTATAGGCACAAGGCTGAATGTCAGGGGCACAAAAAATTTTTGGCAAAATAAACAGGTTTTTGAATGTACAGTGCCCAAAAATTAATTCAGAGTCAAATGCACACTGAGTCCAAGGTGTTCCTTGTAGCACTCGTCCACAGTATATCATGCGACCTCATCGCAGCCTTGGTTCTGGACACACAACATGTGTGTACTTGGCACCGTGAGATGCCGTGCAAAACCAGTGACACTGCATGAAATACTCTGGCTGGGATTCATGACTATTGTATGTTGAATCACAGTGTTTTTATTGTATGTTCAAAATGCTCTGGTCTTACAGAAATGAAATGGTTTAATTACAGAAAGCAAAGATTTTAAATATTTTCCTACTGTCATTCCTCAGCATGTAACTATCAAATTAGTGCATTTTTGGATTGTGTTAAAATGTTTGATTTTAAGAATTGCTGTTTGAGGGCTGGTGAGATGGCTTAACAGTTAAGGTACTTGCCTGTGAAGCCTAAGAACCCAGGTTCAACTCCCCAGATGCCTATGTAACCCAGATGCACATGGTGGCACATGCACCTGGAGTTTGTTTGCAGTGGCTAGAGGCCCTTGCATACCTATTCTCTCTCTCTCTCTCTCTCTCTCTCTCTCACACACACACACACACATAAATAAATGAATATAAAATATTTAAAAAGAATTACTGGGGCTGGAGAGATTGCTTAGTAATTAAGGTGCTTGCCTTCAAAGCCAAAGGACCTTGGTTCGATTCCCCAGGACCCATGCAAGCCAGCTGCACAAGGAGGTGCATGCATCTGGAGTTTGTTTGCAGTGGCTGGAGTCCCTGGTGTGCCCATTCTCTCTCTCTCCCTCTTTCTCTGTCAAATAAATAAATAAATAAATATTAAAAAATATTAAAAAAATAAATTTGGGGTTTGGGGCTAGGACAGAATTTCCAACAATTCCTGAAATTGTCGTAAACATTTTGTGTTATATATTTATGTGGAGTGGCTTTTTCAGCAATGATGATATAGAATCGGGATATCCATCAACTAAAAAATACTGGAGATGCTTTACATCTGGCAGTATTGAATATTCAGCCAAGATTGTATTTTTATATGACAATAAACAAGCAATCCATCTCAATATGCAAATTTACTTGCTTCAAAAAATAATTTCATTTATTTGAGAGAGAGAATGGATGCACCAGGGCTTTCAGCTGCTGTAAACAAACTCCAGATGCACACGCCACCTTGTGCATCTGGCTTCCGTGGGTCCTGGGGAATTGAACCTGGGTCCTTTGGCTTTGCAGGAAAATGTCTTAACCACTAAGCCGTCCCTCCAGCCTGCAAGGTCACTTCCATCTTCAGTAAATGGTAGCTCTTTGTATATAGAAGAATTGTTTTAGAGCCAGGTGTGCTGGCTCATGCCTTGATCCCAGCATTCAGGAGGTAAAGGTGGGAGGATTGCTGTGAGTTCCAGGTCAGCCTGGGCTAGAGTGAGACCCTATCTCAAAAAAAAAAAAAAAAAAAAAAAAAAAAAAAAGCAAAAAGTTTCTCAGGGGAAAAGCGACTATGAGTGGAAAACGTTTAAGAAGGCCTGCTATAGAATGTTACGACCTTCTCTTCCCACCTGGCTGTGTCAACCGCTCTCTGTGCTCCCTGCCCCCTACTCTCCAGTTTCTGTTAGCCCCTGTTCTACTCTCTACTCCTATGACATCGACTAAGTTAGCTTATTTAGGGACAACATGTAGGACGTGTCATTCGGTGTGTGTTTATTTCTGCCATGTGTCTCCAGGCTCAGGGTATCTCTTAGTGCTAGGGTCACCCACGGAGGCTTCAGAGTCTCCAAGAACCCCCATTCTTTAAGAACTTGCCTGAGCTTACTGTTGACTCATTTAGGCACCCTCATGCTCACATAATTTTCATGAATTATATAACTAAGCCTGAGCCACTTTTCACAAGTATTTGAAACAGCTAAGTTAGGTCCTAATCTGTGAAAAGAAGACTAAACATAGTTTTTTTTTCTTTTCTTTTTCTTTTTTTTTTTTTGGTTTTTCGAGGTAGGGTCTCACTGTAGCCCAGGCTGACCTGGGATTCACTATGTAGTCTCAGGGTGGCCTCGAACTCATGGTGATCCTCCTACCTCTGCCTCCCGAGTGCTGGGATTAAAGGCGTGCGCCACCACGCCCGGCTCTTTTGTTTTTCGAGGTAGGGTCTCACTCTAGCCCAGGCTGACCTGGCATTCACTATGTAGTCTCAGGTTGGCCTTGAACTCACAGCAGTCCTCCTACCTCTGCCTCCCCAAGAGCTGGGATTAAAGATGTGCGCCACCACACCCGCCTCTAAACATAGGTTTTTATTGGCATCAGAATATATCATTTTTCTCCCTGGGAGATGGGAGTTTGAGTTCAGGTAGAGCAATAATTGGCTGGCTTTGAGGCCTCCCCTTGGCACCAAGCTCCAGCCTGCGAGCTGGCCTCCATCTCAGAACCTCCAGGTTTTCTTTCTATGGGAAGGATTTCATGTGTCTCCCCTCAATTTAGGGGCCAGTCAGCTGTACTGTACAAATATCATCTCATCACCATTTATCTGGTATTATTTAAATCCCCTGGGAATTGCCTGGTATTTAAAATTTACCTTCTGACAACTTACAACTTCAGCTTAACAACTGAAGAGAGTTTGCCTGGTCAACCTCAGTGGCTTGATGCATTTGTAAGCGGTTAACTATCAAGTAAGCTTGTCTATTCTATGATTATTCTGTTTTTGAGTGTTTTACCATTTAAAAAGGAGATTTAAAAAATATATTTTATTTTTATTTATTTATTTGAGAGAGAGAGAGATACAGAAGTAGGGGGGGGGAGAGAGAGAGAGAATGGGCACGCCAGGGCCTTCAGCCACTGCAAATGAACTCCAGATATGTGTGCCCCCTTGTGCATCTGGCTTACGCGGGTCCTGGGGAGTCAAACCTGGGTCCTTTGCCTTTGCAGGCAAGCGCCTTAACCACTAAGCCGCCTCTCCAGCTCTTAAAGAGGGGATTTTTGTGGGGCTGGAGGGTGGTTCTGTGGCAGAGCACTGGCTTAGTATGTGCTTGGCAAGACCCTAGGTTCCATCACAGCACCACATAAGTAAACACATGAATGAATGAATGAATGAATGAATGAATGCATAGAGGCTTATTGGTTTCCAAAGATTCACTTTTTACATGTCAGCTGCCAATCATCTGGTCTCAAGGGTGTGGTCCCAGGAAAATGGCACTCTTGACATCAAACAGGTCTCCCTCCCATGGCTTAGAATCACTTTAAGCCTTAGGCTAGTTGTTGTTATTTTTTCATCCTTGTAAGACTACTGTGAGACTTCTTGGTAATAATACTAACGGCTCCCCTTGTCATCCCCCTAGCTGGCTTCAAACTGTCAGGCTAGCACACAGTCCTGTGACTGAGGGAAGTCCCTAACGTCCCCATGGAGACCAGAACGGATGAGGTAGTCAAGCCCTTTGTGGCATGAGAAACCCATAGCACATGAGGGTAATGGCTCTTGCACCTGACTTGTCTCCTCCATCTAAGTCCCACCTACTTCTCACCACCTCTCAGGAGTGTAAGCATAGAGCAATAGCGCTTTTCAGTCAATCGTGGTGAATGGACAGAGGAAGCTGCGGCCCACCTCTCGGCAGATTAGAATAGGGGCTGCTTCGACGCCAAGCGGACTCACACCAGACAGGCTGGGAGCGCAGACAAGCTGGGCTTTGGAGGAGATGTGTGTGTGCTGGGGGACTTGTGTTAGCTCCCATACCAACGCCACGGTGACCAAAGCCATCTCCGCTGTTGCTCCCGGTGCCCATGTCTCCTAGAGGCTTGGAGCTGGGGAGGGGAGGGCTTTGCTGGTGGCTGAGGCTGCTGCCTGGACCCTTGGTGGTGCTGGGGCTGAGTCACCTTCCCAGGCCTTCGGCTCACTGTAGATTTTGTCACTTCTCTTCATCTGGTTCTCTACTGTATAGCTTCTGTGATGAAATATCGGACAAAAGCAACCTCGGAGAGGTAGGTTTATTTGGACTCGTAGTTTGGAAGGATAGTGTCCGTCATGGCGTGGTGGCTGGTCACATTGTGTCCACGATCAGGAAGCAGAGAGAGGTGAATGCTGGTGCTCAGCTAGGTCTCTCTCTCTCTCTGTGTCTGTCTCTCTCTTTCTCTCTCTTTGTTTGTTTTTTCTAGGTAGGGTCTCACTCTAGCCCAGTCTGACCTGGAATTCGCTATGTAGTCTCAGGGTTGCCTCGAACTCACAGCAATCCTCCTACCTCTGCCTCCCGAGTGCTGGGATTAAAGGCGTGGGCCACCACGCCCGGCTAGGTCTCATTTTTATTTAGTGTGGGAGCCCCCAGCCCCTGGAATAGTGTTGGCTATATTCAGGGTGGGCTTTCCCCCCTAAATTAACCTAATCTGGAAACTCCCTCACAGACGTGCTGACAGGTGTGTCTCCCGGGGGGTTCAAGGCGAAGAGAGGAACAGACGCGCGTTCACACTTACAGATCATGAATATGGAAATGAGCTGCTTTACATGGGCCTGCGGTGGGGCGGGGGAGAGTTGGGCTCCCTAAGGGACAGAATTTATTTGCACGTCTATAGACAAGGATTATTTTGCATTGCTTTGAGTTATGTACAATTTGCAGAGCTGAGAAAGAGCTCACAGGCAGTAAAAGGCTGCGACACCCCCACTCTCACCAGAGCTGCTTTCAATAAAGTGTAATTTTCCACTGGGGACGTCTAGGAATCGTATCTGCATACTGAGAAGTTCCTCAGGAGGCAAAGCGGAATCGATTTTTTCCCCCTATTTTCATTTATGTGTGTGCGTGTACATGTGTGTGCACGTGTGTCTGTACGTGTGTATGAGTACCTGTGTGCCATGGCTTGCGCGCGGAGGTCAGCGGACAATCTTGGGGTGTCTCTCCTCTCCTTCACCCCTTTGAGACTCGCTCGTTCTTGCTACCGCTGCGTGAGAGCTTCCATACTCACCTGCCACAGCTGCAGGCATTTTGGGATCGCACACAGACCCAAGGGCCACTTTACACCAGGCTTTATATGGGCACTGACGAAGAACAAAGCAGGCTTGCAAGCAACTGACTGCTGAGCCTTCTCCCCAGCCAGCAAAGTGGGATTTTCCACAAATTTGGTTAAAACAGATGAGGCACTCCCAGCAAGCCAGGGAGGGGTCGCACCACACCAGTGAATACAGAGAAGGCAGATGTAGCATGTCACAGCTTGGCGTCCTCTTTAGATAATGGTTGTCTTTATTTTCTTTTTCTTTCTTTCTTTCTTTCTTTCTTTCTTTCTTTCTTTTTTTTTTTTTTTTGAGGTAGGGTCTCACTGTGGTCCAGGCTGACCTGGAATTCACTATGTAGTCTCAGGGCGGCCTCGAACTCTCGGTGATCCTCCTACTTCTGCCTCCCGAGTGCTGGGATTAAAGGCATGCACCACCACACCCGGCTTGTCTTTACTTTCTACATTAGTGCTTGTGTCAGTGCATGTCCAAGGACTTTCTTCTATCTTACCATCCGCATCAGAGGATTTTTGAGTCTTCAGTAAAGATGGGCTGGCTCCCTGTCCGTCATTCTCAGCTCAGCGGGAAGGGGATGGGCAGGTGGGCTTCTGCCTGGCTCTAGGTGCCTGTTGGTGCCCAGGGGCTTACAGATGTCCTGGAAGTTTCAGGGAGGCCAAAAGCCCACTGGAAGGCTGAACCATCTCCACGAGGCATGGGGTGAGGTGGGAAATTCTCTTACGAGAGGGGCCAGGTGGGCTGAGTTCCTCTGGGTGTGGGGAGTGATGTCTCTTGCAAGGCTCTGGAGAATCTCTGGCCCGGCCCAGGCCTGAGGCTAGGGCAGTGGAGAGTTGCCCTGTCTATTGTCTCTGACTCCCTTCACAGCAGCTCACTTGTGAAGGAGCCTCCTTCCTCCCGGGGATCCCACCACATCCTCAATGGCCAGCAGTCATGAAAATTTTTTTTCCTCCCTGTCTCCTCCTGGAGTCCCCAAACTGTGGCGTTGCCTCAGCCATTTCCACCCTGAAGGCTCTGGGCTGGGATCCAGGGGAGGCTCTCCAGCGTGTAGGTATACGTGGCCTGTTATTCAGCTCCTGGGAAATGGCAGAGGTGTCCGTGGTGGGCCCTGGCCCCGTCTCCCCCTGTAGAGAGCTGCGTAGTGCCGCGCCTTAAAGATGGCGCTGGTTGCCGCCTTCCACCTTCTCGATGGTGAGTGCTCTCTGTGGTAAACAACTCCATATTTGGCTGGGGCTGATGATCTGGCTTGCCTCCGCATATGTGGGCCTATCTGCAATCACCACGTGGCGTACTGGGGTTGGTCGACCAGAGGCTTTATATATTATGGGTTGGCTTTCCCTGGGGTCAGAAGATTGTTCAAGGTTCCTGAATAAACTGCTTAAAGAAGAATCCAAGTGTTGCGTCTTCCTTGCTGGTCGAGGTGGTCGCGACATCCCCCTGCTGCTGCACTGACGTGGTTTCTGGACTTTCTATCCTGATCATGTCCTGAGCATCTTTAGGACAAAGACCCTGTTTTCAAGGACCAGGTGTGAATCCTGCCTCTGCATCTGACTGGCTGGTTGACTTAGGCAAGTCGTGCAACCTTTCTGTGTCTTAGTTTCTTCATGTACAAAAACGGGTGGCGCACGCCTTTAATCCCAGCGCTCGGGAGGCAGAGGTAGGTGGACCACCGTGAGTTCGAGGCCAGCCTGAGACTACAGAGTGAATTCCAGGTCAGCCTGGGCTAGAGTGAGACCATGCCTCAATAAAAGAAAACAAAAACAAAAATGGGTCTGAGAGCTATGGAGAGTAAAGTACATTGATCCCCCCCCCCCATGAATCCATTGAGTGGGCCTGTCAGGAACAAGCTCTCCACTGTCCTTGGCTTTCTCTAGGGACAACTTGGTCTCTGGCTTAACCTCCATCCTCATGGCTTGAGAGCAAGTACAGGGTCTCCGGACAGTGAATAATTTGTGAAGTGTAACTGTCTTTAATCTTCCTCTCCCTCGCTGTCTTCCTTCCTTCCTTCCTTCTTTCCTTCCTTTCTTCCTTCCTTCTTTTCTTCCTCTCTGATTCTCTCCCTCCCTCCTGTTGTTTGCCCACTGAATTCTCACCATATTGGCCACAGCCTTATCTTCCATCGAGCCCTGTCTCCACCGCCACCTCATGCTCAGTGAAGCTGCTCCCACACTCACTGCGGTGTCTCAAAGACCCGACATCCTCCTGTGTTACAGAGCCCACCTTCCTGACAATGGACTTGAGGGTCCAAAGGGTACCCCTCTCCTACCTTCCAACACATACACATACACACAAAGTTCAAGGTCTGCTGCTGTGTTATATTACATTTTTATTGCATTTTCCCCTCTTAATGCAAGGCACCTTGGATTTAATGTCTTAATGCCTGTGTATTACACACCGTCTAAGGTTCTGCTTTCGTGTGCACCGATGTACTGTTGTGAACTTCACTCTTGACACACATTCCGATTGCTAGTGATTTTCTTTGAGGCAAGGAACAGGGATGGAAGAAGGAAAGCAGCAGGCACTTTTGCTCGGATTGCTATGGATTCAAAATCAAATATAAAACTGGGGTGATTGATTAAGGGGCAGCAGGGTACAGAGAGAGGACTTTCACACTTCGCTGAAACCCAAAAGGAATTGGAAACAAAAGCTACAAGTGGGGACGCATGCTGCGTGGCCAAGGAGAAGGCCTCTGTGAGCATGGCACCAGAGTGCAGTGCCGCTCAGTCACCTGCCTCAGGGCAAGGTAGAGGTGTGACCGTGGAAGCGCGCCGCCTCCTGCACACGAGGATCAGACAGCTCAGGCAGTGTGTGTGAGTGTGTGTGTACACACCCTCCATGACAGGTCATAGGAAATGGCTTTACAATTTCATCAGAGAAAGGTGACCCCACTGCCCCCCGCCCCCGACCCCTCATGGCGGTGTACAAGATGCATCTGACAGTCTGTGAGGCTGGATTGTGACCAGATAATGCGAGTGAAAATGCTATTAGGTTTGAGGGTCAGGCAGGCAGTAACTCCAAAGAACCCACAGTCCCCTGAGCAGGCCCACGCGCGGCCCCTTAGGGCGGCCAGCGGGAGCTGCAGGAAGGATGTCAACTCCACCCTGTGGTCACGGTCACTTTCTCCTATGCTCAGAGTGACTCCAACTTTTCCACAGTTGGCCTCGTTTGAGTTCTGCGTTGCCCTCCTTCTCTGCTGCCCCTTGTCCCACCAGCCTGGCCGTAACCATGGCCGCCACTTGGCATTGTCATATGAGTCACTTCCCTACATGCCGACGGGCCTTCAGACCCCTAAGGCTCCTCCGGTCCCCTCTGAAAGGACCAGCAGGGCTCCCCAGCAACCCCCAACAGCCTCACAGCGCTTCCCCTGTCCTCCAGGTGACAGTCAAGGCTGGGTAGACACAGCCCCAGCCTGGTATGAATCTGTCCTTTCGGTGTGCTGTCTGTCAAGGTCTGACCCCCAAGGTGCCCACCAGAGCACCCCACCTCCCGTGCCGGGCTACAGGAAACGCCACATCACGGGTGCTTGCAGGAAATAAGCAGCCGTCAGGAGTGCTCAGCTGCCAGACAGGCCTCGCAGGCTCACTTCTGGAAGAAGCCCAGACCTCCGCCCCACTCCAACAGTGACTCAGCGGGAGAGGATGGACAGTCTGGGAGAAATAAGGAAATCTGATTTAAAAAAAAAAAAAAAGGAGGTGAAATATGCATGGTAAACCAGAATCTGAAATAAATTCCAGTTGAATCTGAGAGACAGAAACAGAGAAGAGACAGGAAGGGAGGGCGTTGCTGAAGGTCAGGGGCAGAGTGGAGGGGCGGGGTGTACTCCAGTCCAGACATCTCGGTGGAGAAAGCCTCTGGGGCCTGTTAGGGCTGCCGGCAAGGTCATGGGTTTCAGCACACTTCCCCGGACCGGCTGATGTCCCAAGGGGGCAGTGACAGATAGTCCTGATGCTTCAGGGACTTAAAGAACTGGATGGCAGGCACCTGAGCTGTGGGTTCGCAAGGGGGCTTCTTGACAGGCAACACCTTGTCTAGGTCTTCAATCATGGGACTTGAGCCCGGGGAGGAGGGCTTGCTTTGTGGTGAGAGGGGGCCGGGCCCCTAGGCCAGGGAGGAAGCAGTAGTCCCCGACCTGCTGCAGGACAAGGAGGCCCTCAGGCTGCGGGGATGTGGGCACCACCTCCTCCCGGGGCTCCCCGGGCCTCACAACAGGGCTGCTGGGTGTGGGAGGACTGCGTTGAGGGCACTGGCCCATGGTTGCGGGGAGCTCTACATAGCCTTCAAACTTTGGTAGCCCAGAAACTGGGGTTCCAGGGGACCCATCAGCTAGCCTGGGACAGAGGCTGGGACTCTTGTCTGAGGGAGGCTCCAGGGCGACAGACAAGGCCCCGGTAGGCAGGGTGAGCACCAGGTCGGCAGGAGAGACGTAACCAGAGGTCACCATAGGGTCCTCGGTGCCTATGGGAAGAGCCACTGGGCTGTCCTCTCCTGGGTCCTGTTTCTTCACATTTGGCCCAGGTGCTGGATTGGCAGGTCCACCTCCCGATTGCGAGCCGGGGCTCCCCTCAGCCCCCAGGCTGGGCCCATTTTCCATGTGCACACTCTGGTCCTGCCCCGTTGCCTGGGCCAATGGGACCAGCTGCACCTGTCCCCCAGGGGGCAGACACAGGTATTCCAAGGAGGTTGGCATTGCAGGCTTCAGGGTTTCCCTTGTCTGTGGGTTCACCAGCTGGTCCATACTATCAGGCAACGAGCGGCTGTGGGGTGGCCCCAGGTAAGGACCGTTGAAGTCAAAGCTGGGGACCTGCTTCTCAGGCTGGTCCGAGGGGTCTGGAGGGTCTAGGGAGGGGCCGGGGGGCTGCTGCTCCACAGGCACAGATGAGGCAGCTGGGGTTGTGTCAGGCTTAGATGATGGATCTCGGACAATGTTGGGGTCCTCTGTGGTGAGAGATGACACCTCACCATCCCCCAAATATGCCGGCGACGCCCTGTGGGGACAATGGAGGCAGAGATATGGAACCTATCAATTCAAAGCATGCCCTGGGCAGGAGGAGGAGGAGGGCTCTGGGCAGCCTGACTCCCTCTAAGGACTCACAGTGCACTCCAAAAGCAAGGAGCACCAGGCCCTGTGAGTGACAGGGGACAGGGGTTCCGTGTCCCCGAGGATCACGGACTGAATGCTCACTTCAAGCTTCCAATCACAGGTTCATATGAAGTCCCTACGTTCAGGGCCAGGTTTACGGCACCATCCACTCTCCCATCTGTCTTCCTCCCACACCACAGATTCTCCTGCACAGAAGGAGCTCAGCTGCCCCTTAGGGGTAAGTGTGTACTCTTGGCCACCCATGAAGCCCCTGCAGTTTGGCACCTTCCAAGCTAGCAGGGCAAGATCAGGCCACTCGCTCCAGGAGGCTCTGGTCCCTTGTCTGCCCTGGCCTAACCTGGGACTTAGAAAGTTCTCCCTCATGTCTACCTGAGGGGCCACCTACCACAGTGTAAACTACCTCCTGGGAGCTCTTCAGAGAGCCACAGGCCACCCCCGTATACACCGCTGGTGCACACGACAGGGCCGTCCTCTTCCCACAGGCCGCCCAGGGGTCAGGAGCCATTCCGAGCCCCCACACTCACCCCCTCAGCTCGGAAGAGACGTTGCTCCCGGAACCCCAAGGGACAGGGCTCTTGCTGGGGAAGGTGGCCATGCTGGCCGGAAGTAGGAGCCCTGCACCTCCGTCCTGGAAGAGGAAGGACAGAAAGAGGTGATAAGGAGGAGAGCACCAGGGATGTCCTGTGAGCTCCAGATGGGGCCGGAGTCCCTGCAGAACCACTGGCAAAGGCCCTCTGATGTCAGGACTGTGAGATTCAGGGGCAGGGCGGTGACCTCCTAGGGCTGCGAGGAACTGGGGGATGGCAAGCCCTGTTGCTGTGGCAGGCACTGGTGGCCTTCTTTGATTCTCTGGCCTTTCCAGGAGCTTCTCTCTCCATGTCCCCCCAACCCTGACACACCCCTGTAGCAGGCACCTGGCCACCTGGGACTTCCTCCCAGGAGGACCACGCTGAGGGGTAAAGAGGAGGCTGGCCCGGGGCCAGGAGCAGAGCCCCGCCACTCCTACCTTGAACAGCCGGCTCTTGCTGGGGCTGGGGATTGTCTCCTTCCACTTCCTGTTCAGCCTAGAACACAGCAGGGAGGCGACAGGCGACCACGCGGACCTCAGGGCCAGCTCTGCTCACACCCGTGCGCACCAGGCAAACACGAGAGACAGTGACCCCTGGAGCCCGGGTTCCATGCATACCTGTAGCCGTAGACGCTGCCAAAGCGCAGGGTCAGGAGCAAGACCAGTGTGGCTCCGATCAGGATGAGAACCAGCACCCACGTGGGGAGCACTAGGACAGCAGACCAAGAGAGGGGTATTTAGTTGGGGGGGGAGATGCAGGCTGGTGGGGGAGAGTGGTATCCCCAAACCCTCTGTGCAGGCTGGGGGCCTTCAGAAGCATAGCTAGCACTTGGAGGTGTCGGGCTAGGTGGCCAGTCATACATGAGAAGGGGGCTGGGTCTGAACCCACTGCTCAGGGCCAGGACTCAGAAGGTTCCGTTGACACAGCCACAGAACAGGTGCTCCGTATGGAGGGAACTGGCTAAGCCCAGTGTCAAGGAAGGCTTCCTGAAGGAGGCACCCTGAGAAGTGACTTCCAGGCGCAGGGAGGGTCAGCAGAGGGTCCTGGCCCTCGGGTGCTTCTGTCACCCCCCTCCTGGTAGCACGGAATTCCCCTGGCTGGGCCCTGCAGAATCCCTCCACCTGTCACGGTTGCAACCTGCCCTCTCCCTGCCATGACTATCTCCTTGGGGTTATTTCCAAGGCTGGCTGTGCGGGGTGCTTTCTCCCAACTCCCTTTGTCCTCTCTGAGATCCCCTTGGAGCCTGTCTTGTACGGTAGGTGAATTCGGAAGGTCGCTAAGAGACAGGTGAGGGGTACAACGCAAGGAGGCAGGCAAAACCTCAACATCACACCCAACCTTCCAATGCCAGGCCCCTGAGTGTAGCTCCTGATGGCTTTGCCACCAGAATAATGAGAACCCAGACTAACCATGGCTGCCACAGAGGCTGAGGAAGCCAAGGGCCATGTGCATTGAGTATTGAGCCCTGAGCCCCAGCTTGAAGGAAGTCCATTGTCTGAAGTCCCTACTTACGGTGTGTGCGGAAGGAGCGGTGTCCCAGGTGACACAGAGGGAAGCAGGCCAGGGTGAGGTGGTCTGAAGCCCCCCTTCCCCATCCCTGCCCAGATCCCCTTCTTCTGTGCAGTAGGGCCGTCCTGGGAGGGAGAGAGGGGCTGGGAGACATACCCCACTCCGTGGTCCAGAAGTGCTCCTCGCTCCACTCGCTCCAGATCCCCTGGTAGTATCTTTGGATGGGCATGACCCTCACCCTGGCCCAGTACTTGGTGGAAGGCTTCAGCATTGGCAGTGCCATGCTGTGGGCACGCTGTAGGGTCTCTGTCTTGCTGTCCTGTGGTGATGGATGTTCTGAGGCTGGGCTGCTGGTCAGGTACAGGGGACCCGGCTACCCTCCTCCCCCCATAGTCACCCCAGACACGCTGGACTTCCCAGCTACCTGGGTACTCCCAGTACAGCCCAGCACTGCAGTGGGACCAGACTCCATCCCTCCCAAAGCCAATGGCCACACTCTGACCCAGAACCTTCTCTTGAAGACTTTCCCCACTTCTCAGATGTCTACGGAAGATGGAAGAATGAAGTGCTGGTTTGCTGGGCTCTGACAAGAGGATCTGGACAGGCCACCCCCCCCCCCCAGCTGCCTGCCGACCCACATTTTGCCTTTAGTGTCTTCATTCCCTACCTGAAGCTCTGGGCTTGGCCTCATGGCTCTGCTTTGGGCTCGGTGGAGTCCCAGAAGCCACACTGGAGCCCCAGCTTCCTGGGCAGGACCTTCCCTCAGCTGCCCCTCGTTTATGTGCTAATCTGTTTCCTCAGAGGAAAAACACCTGGGCCTTTTGATGTGAACCCTTTCATGACAGCAGCCTCAGACACCTCATCCTGACAGAGTCTATTTCCTAAGCTCAGGGGCAGCTCTGGTCATGGGACCATGTCACGTCACCTCTCTGAGCCCCACTTCTTCGCTAAGAGATGAGGATTCCATCATTTGGCGGCATACGTGTGCACCCTAGGCACAGTGGGACCTCTGAGTTACTACCTGCCAGACCAGGGTCCTGGCAGTTGGGGCCGTGGGGCATTCGTTCTTCCCCAACCCCCCATTTCTCCCCCTCCCCCCGAGTTTCCCCATAGAGCCAGGCTCTCACATTCCATGTGGCTGAGTCCTCCCTGTACTGGACCTGGAATTTGTGCTCGATGTGTGAATAAGACATTTTCATCGTTTCCCAACGCAGGCTGTAGCTGTCTCCGTCCTTGGTCACATTGAGGGTTGGTGGAGGCATCTGGACTGGAGGGAAGGCAGTCTCAGGGGACACTATGACATCTGCTGTCACTAGACAATTCCCACGATCCGTGCTCGTCACAGGCACTCCCCGCACCAAGATCCCGCTCCCCACCCCTCGTTCATCTGTGCACCTCGAGCTTCACCATGTCAAAGTGTTGCCCGGAGCGGGTCCCCTAGGGGAGATGCTGAGAGATAAGCTTGGGCTGTGGGGAGGCCCCCAGTGCTCAGAGGCCTCTTGGCTGGTGTAGGAAGCAAAAATCCAGTTATGGTGAGACGGTTGTCCTGGCCGAGTGTCCCGGGCCCTGGGACACGTGCTCACTCGGCAGGAGCTCACCCACTCGGTTCTCACAGCCTTCCGTGGGAGGTGCCTGAACCTTTCCATCTCACACATGGGAAATAGCCTAGACCAGGGCCGAACGACGGAAAGGCTCGTGTCTCCACTGCCCCGTCAGAGCCGCCCGAAACCGAGACTGGCTCACGGGTCCCCAGCACCTCCACCGCCACCAACGGCACTGGGCCTTCAGATCCAGCCAGGTGACCCTCTCCCCAGATGACAAGGCATCTTTGACAGTTGCACCAACCCACTTGCTGAGCAGACCGGAGGTTGGAAAGCAGAACCCAGGCACGGGCCTGGATGGTCCCGTGAAGCCTTGATGGGAACTTTAAGTCAAGTCACTCGGCCACCCTAAGTTCTATGCATCCATCCAAAAAGAAAAAAAGAAAAAAAATTCAAGGCGCATAACTTGATGACTTCATAAGGCTTTGACCTAAGTAGTGCAGACAACTTCAGTCCATCAAAGAGTGCTCTTGAACCAGAAAAAATACCTTTTCCCATGGGGTCCTTGCTATGAACTCAGAGGTGACAAAGATCGCTAGGCTGCTGAAGATGACATGCCTCGTTGGTTGGATGGAAGAACTTGGCCATCGTGACAGCACATAGGAAGTCCCGTGGCACTGGGGGCTCAGCAGCATGCCGGGAAGACATGCCACTCGCCATTGGCCACCTGTTTACACACACTCACTCACTCCCGGTGGAAAGGTGAATGGCAGGTCAGTACTTTGAAAAGTGGGAAAGGGAAGAAGTCACCAAGTGAAGGTGGCCAGCTTGGCAGAGGAACCAGCACGGTGTCCCAGGGCAGGCCCTAGGGAGCGGGCCCACGCTGAGAGGAGCCAGAGAACAGGACCGGGGAGCAGCAGCTCCTGGGGACTCCCAAGGGTGCCCTGCAGCAGAGCTTCAGTGACCGAGCTGGCCGTGCCAGTCACTGCTGCTTGAGAAATTCAAGGCTGGGAGATGGCCAGGCAGGCAAATGGCTCATCACGCAAGCCCGAGGGCCTGAGTTCAATCCCCGACAGCCACCTCAGGAGCGGGGCATGGCCACGCGCGCTGGGAATCGCCGTGCTGTGGGGAGCTGAACAGAATTACTGGTGCTCACTTGTGAGCCAGGGTGACTGAACAAAGCAGTCGTTCCGGGTTCACCGAGACATTCCATCTCAAGGGAACAAACAGAGGAGCAGTGGACATGTGACCTTCTCCTCTGGCCTCCGTGCATGCGTGCAACTGCACACACACACGTCACACCATACCACGCTTACAAGAGGGAGAAAACCAAAGAAGACTGCGGAAACACAACAGCAAGCCTTTGGAAAGCTGTGAGCTACTGTGCTGCCTTTCTTAGAAAGTGGCAGACAACGGAGATGTGACAGGAGGTTCCTGGTGGTGGTGCGGGGGCTGGGGGGGGGGGGGGAACCACACGGGCCGGCAGTCTCGAGAGCTCCCCCTGGAGGCCGGGCACACTCACTGTGTTCTGAGTTGTTGATGAACTTCCCTTGCCTCTGTGGCTTAACTGAGACCGTGTACTGCTTGTGGGTTTGGGGGTTGTGCACAGCTATCCTGCAGCGGTACCGTGTATAGAGGCTGCCCAGCGGCTCCATGTGCACCTCGGAACATTCTTCCTCCCTGGGGAGCACAGCTGGGCTGAGGGTGGGGCCAGGGAAGGGACCTAAGTAGGCTGGAACCAACCGTAGGTGACAGAAAGGAGCAGGGCGTGACGAACGGGGACACTCACTGTGCGTCGGGGCTGCAGCTGTAGAAGAGGCCGAAGGAGACCGAGCCAGTCAGCTGGGTCCTCACTTCCCAGGAGCAGCTGAGCGCCTGGACCCCATCGAAGAAGCATTTCAGGTTCTGGGGCTGCGCCATATCTCCTGGAAGAGGCCATATGTCTCCATCGCTTTGTGCCCACTATAACTTAGGGCATCAGGTGACTCACACAGAGGGCCCAGGATGTAAGGCAGCAGGCAGGGCGAGGCTATGGAGAGTAGCCCTACCTCGCCCACCATGAGTCCCCAGCTCAGGAGGGCCGAGGCCTCTCCTGAGGGGAAGGGGTTAGACCTCAGGGTTTAGTGTAGGGGCTCAACACAGGGACGCAGGTAACCTTGCACGCAGCACAGAGCTTACTAACTCATTGCAGCGAAAGACACTACTGTTGTATTTTATTTTATTGGTTTTTTCGAGGTTGGGTCACTCTCTAGCCCAGGCTGACCTGGAATTCACTATGTAGTCTCAGGCTGGCTCTCCTGAGTGCTGGGATTAAAGGTGTGTGCCACCACACCCAGGATAGAAAGAGAGAGAGAGAGAGAGAGAGAGAGAGAGAGATTGGGAATGGGTGTACCAGGGCCTTAAGTTGCTGCAAATGAACTCCAGATGCATGCACCACTTTTACTGGGGAATCGAATTCAGATCATTAGGCTTTCCCGACAATTGCTTTAACCGCTGAGCCATCTCTCCAGCCCAATACTGCTACTATTTGACCTTCAATGTCATCAGCAGACTGTGCGTGGGAATTTGGAGCCCAGAGTCCATGGGACGTAGTAGCCTGGGCAGATTACTGATTACATGGGGCTGGTGGTCTTATAAGACACGGAGCAGAATCTGGAGCCAGAGAGGTGGGCTCAGCTTCCCGCCGCTTGAGTTCCTCACATGAGCACCTTGCCCAGAGTGGGACCTCCCACAGGACCCCATTACCTGGCTGGGAGTCCCACCGCACCTCAGGGCTCCACAGGCTGGGTATGCCATTAACATGCAAAGCTGAGGCGTTCAGCCAGGTGCGCACTCGAGCCACGTACGTACTGCTGGGCAGGATCCTCGGCGGCCCCAGGAGCGTGGACGAGGCCGAGACTCGGAAGTGGGCAGCGTCCTATAGAGAGAGCGGTCCTGAGGGAGGAGCTGCCTGGCTGACCCACCGGGCTGGGCCCAGCTGTCTTGGAATCCTACCTCCCAGGGGTCCTGAAGACGCCTGTAGGTCACTTCAAACTCCACGTCGTCCCGGGACAGCAAGGGAGGTTGGGCATCCCCGAGGGGCACACTCCAGTTCAGTAGGAAAATGTTCCCATCCGGGTAGACTTGTAGGTTCTCCGGAGGTGGAGGCTGAACTGTGAGGCAGGAAGCAGAGGGCACGTGGGGGCTGAGCACGGGGACAACCTGAGGACAGCCTGGCCTCCTGGGGGACATTTGGGTCCAGGTTCTGCACTAGCCACCCCTCCCCCCGCGCCCCCCAGCTAATAACTACGAACAAGTCCTCTTCCTCTGAAGCTGTAGGCCCTGCAGCTGCAAACGAGGGACCACATGTGGAAACAGCGACAGCTGCGTGGGTGCTGCGACCAGTACTGTAAGCTGGCCTACAATGCCTGGACATTCAACTCCGTGGAGCCTCCTCCTGCCCAGTTGCGCACTGTGGCTCCACGCCCAGCAGAGGGCGCTGTGAGGACATGCTGCTCGTCCTGCCGCCTACTCTCCTGCCCAGGTCCCTGCCATCATTGTCTAACCTAAGTGCCCCCTCTCAGGAGGCTCTTCTTGACCCTCAAGCCCAGACAGAATCCCTTGTACCTTTCCTCATCTCACCGCAGCTCACTGTAACTTGCCTTCCTAGACTTGCCATGGCAAGGAACACGTACGACTTTCCTGGAACTTGGGGAAGAGACGGTAAGGTCCTGACTCCCTTTCCTATCTCCAGACGTGGGATGCGGCTGCTTGGTGACACTGGGCGGGGGGACAGTTGAACGCAGGCACTGCCCATGAAATCATTCCATCAGCCCTCACAAGCACGCCCTTCTGGGGACAGCTGGGTTAGTGAGGAAGACGCCAAGTCCTATGTGGCACACGGTTCCTGGTCCCCAGCTTTCCTGGGGTTTGTTGCTAGGGGAGAACTTTGAATTACAAACATTCCCCCAAGTAGGACCTAAATGTTCGCCATGTTAGTCTATGTCTCACAAGTCGGACCTTAACACGCTACAAAGACATGCAGGTGCATATATCCAAGTTAGAGTCTGGCAGGAGTCATAATAGATCACTAATAGATCACTGAGCGCCAAGCCTCTGAGGCTCACATGGGAGTGGGAACCCTTCCCAACACAGATAAGAGTTCTAGGAAGCTGCTGCCAGCAGAGGCCGTGTGGAAACCCTGCCATTCAACTTCGGAGCTCCGAGTCCACAGACTCATTTCACAGTTGAGGCAGAGAGAGAAAGCGAAGGGTCCACAGTGGGAGCCTGGGGGAGATCAGATGAGCATGTGAACCCGCCCGGGCACCTCCATGCCTCCTTGGTGCAGTGCCAGTCAGCATTAGTGCTGGTACTGTTGTCTTTCCTCAGCATACGCCATAGGAGGCCAAGCGCCACGCTCCCCTCCCTGACTCTCAGCTGTCCCCATCTCTGTCAGCAGCCTCCCCACTGTCCTGTGCCCTAAGTTCTTTTAGTTAAACAGTTTTTATATCTATTTATTTATGAGAGAGGGAGGGATGGGGGAAGGAAGGAGAGAGAGAGAATGAGAGAAAGAAAGGAAGGAAGAAAGAAAGAAAGAAAGAAAGAAAGAAAGAAAGAAAGAAGGAAGAAAGAAAGAGAGGGCACAGCAGGGTCTCCTGGCACTGCAAGCGAACTCCAGACCTACATGGGCCACTTTGTGCATCTGGCTTTACATGGGTACTGGGGACTTGCAAGCAAGCAGCCTTTAACTGCTGAGCCATCTCCCCAGCCCCCATGCCCTCAGTTCCATGGGGCAGGGATCTGACTGGCACGCTCACTGCTTTTCTGGCATGCATCAGAAAGAACGAGGACAAAAATGAACTACCCTGCATGTCCCTATGTTCCTAACCCCCAGATCATATCCCCAACCCAGACCCCATAAACCCAGGTCCCTATTGCTTCTTCCTGGACTGAGTGTCTTCTAGGTCCCATTTCTGATTCCAGCCTCCCTGCCTCCTCTTCCTTTCATCCTTCCACACGTCGCCTGCCTCTAGCAGTCTCACGTCTACGTCTGATTGTGCCACACTCCCCAATGGCCCAGCAGCACCTGGAGCAGACCTCGCCCTCCCCTGCAGGGCACACAAGCTCCTGCATGTTCAGACCCTGCCTGTGGCTTGCGTTTCTTCCTGCCATTGTCCAGCCTTCTTGAACTTGGTGCCTCCCGGACACAATGAACAAACCTGTGCTAGGGGCATGATTCTCCAGCCTCTCGGCCTTTGTGGGTACAGCACCCCTGCTAGGAATGGGCTTCCTGCTTTGGGATCCTCCTGCTCTGTGGATCTGGGCTGCAAAGCTTCCCTCCCTTCCTCTCCCCCTCCCTCCCTCCCTCCCTTCCTTCCTGGAAGCCTGTCTTGAACCCCAGAACTCCTTGCCCCCTGCCCCCTCACACTGGAGCTGGCTACTTGCATTATCTGGTGCTGCCTGGTCCCTTCATCCTGCAGCTCTGATCCCCCCCCCACTCCCTGCCCAGGAACCGACTCATTCATCAAGTGCGTGTTTGGAAGCCTGGTTTCAGAGGAACTCCTGAGGACCTCACGCCCAGCCTCTTCCAGGCAATAAATGGGGTTAGGGCAGAGAGGGGCAGGAAGCACGGTGGCGCTCTCCCTGACCCGGAAGGGCTCACATGCTGACTTCAACAAGGCCACCTACAGGGTCGGGCCTCTGGGTATCTCCTCTCCCTCCCTGGGAGATTCAAAGACAGTGACAGCAGCTCCCAGCCCAGCACGGTGGTGGAGGTAAACAGCAGTTGCCGCATCTCCTAACAGCCCACTGCACGCATGGGTTTGGAACGTCAGAGCAAAGCTCCGTTTCTCCTTTAGCCTCACCCAGCCAGCACTTTCCTTGAACCCGCAGTCTGAAGTTCTGACCACATGTCTCCAGCTAAATGCCCTGAGAAAGCCTCACACAAGATGATCACCAGTCCCGCGCTGCATCCACGGGTCTCTGTGGACCGCAGCGCAACCCGGGGCCCAGTGAGGGCAGTGAGGAGGACCACTCTGTCACTGCTCCGTGGTGGCACTTTAGAACCTCTGTGGACCTCAGGGGCCTCCACCTTAGGATGGGGCTGTCGGGGCCATGAGGTGAGGCCATGAAGGCCAAAGAGTTCTGTTGGCTGCACAGTTGCCACGTGAGCCACACAGGGCTTCCCCCAGACAGCAACCTCGGGGCTAGAAGGCAGAGGATGGGAAGGTGGCAGGAATGGCTGAGTCAGGGAGGACTGGGGGGGGGGGCAGAAGTCTCACATCACACCTCCCCGCTGGGAGATCCCACTCCCTGGCCCACCTCCTGAAGCCCGGTCACCCCTGGTGCCCACTATATAGACAGGGCCAATCCCCAGCAGGACCCCCAGCTCCTCACCGTACTGGAGCAGAGGAACCGTGAGCTGGATGCCCAGATCCCGGTCTGGTTGGAATGAGTAAAAGTCCGTGCTGACGAGGTTAAAAATGGTGTTGGGAATGACACATTTCCTGGGCACACAGCGGGGTGATGGGCAGACTGACCAGGGCAGCTTGTCACTGAGGTCACAGGACACGGGCTGAGGAAGGTTCCTGTCAGTGCATAAGAGTCATTCGTTGATCAGATATTCAGTGAGAGTCCACTGTGAGCTGACTTTAGCCAGGGTCAGGGTCTGGTAGTGAAGAACACACACACACACACACACACACACACACACACACACACACCCCTGCACACAGATGGGGCATCCTGGTGGGAGTACACACAGGCTAAACTACTAACTAACATCTGTATTGTGAGAAAACGTCAATACAGACAAATGAAGCAAGAAAGGGGGACTGGGCAGATGGCTCAGTGGATCAAAGTGTTTTCTATAGAAGCACAAGGCCTGCGTTCAGATCCCCAGAACCCACGTCAAACTGGACGCAGCAGCACACGTCTGGCACCTGGCATGCCGACGGCAGGGTGGGAGGCGAAGACAGGAGGGTCTCTGGAAGCTCCCAGGCCAAGCTAGTCTGCTGTCTGCCTCAGGGAACAACAAGAGGACAGACCTCAAATAAAGTGGAAGATGAGGACGGACACCGTAGTGTCCTCTGACTTCCACATACACGCTGTGGTCGCACACACACACACACACACACACACACTGATTAGAAAAAAGAAAGTGTGTGGGAGTGGTGGCGCACACCCTTAATCTCAGTACTCAGGAGGCAGAGGTAGCAGGATCGCTGTGAGTTCGAGGCCACCCTAAGACTGCATAGTGAATTTCAGGTCAGCCTGGGCTAGAGTGAGACCCAGCTCCTAAAAACAAAAAAGGAAGAAAGAAAGAAAGGAGAGAAAGTAAAGAAAGTGTGGCGGGGAGCCTAGAAGGCTTGGGTGTGAGGAGCACAGTGTGAAACAGAGTTCAGGGAAAACTTCCCAAGAGTGTGATGAATGGGCAGTCTACAGGGACTTAGAGGAGAAAGTATGCAGATTCTGAGGAAAGGGGATTTCAGGAATGAGGAAAAGCAAAGTGTAAAGTTCCTGGGGCCTCAGGTTTGGGGGTTTCCTCAGTAGGCGTGTGACCAGCATGATGAAGTCCATGAGGGCAGGAGGCTGGGAGACGAGCCAAGGAGACGCTCACGTGAGGTCTACAACCCAGGGAGAGCCTAAATAAACGCTTCTGCTTTGCAGGACTATTACGGACTTTGGGCCTAGGGAGATTGCTCAGTGGTTAAGGAACTTGCCTGCAAAACCTAACAGTCTAGGTTCTAGTCCTCAGAACCCACGCATAGCCACATGCACAGAGTCCGTGAAGCCGGAATTTGTGTGCAGCGGCCGGAGGCCCTGGTGCATCCATTCTCTCTGTCTCTCTTCTCTCTCTCGCTCTCTGCTTGAGACATATATATGTCACTAATTTTAGCTGGGCATTGTGGTGCATACCTTTAATTCCGGCACTCTGGAGGCAGAGGTAAGAGAATCACTGTGAGTTCAAGGCCACCCTGAGACTACACAGTGAATTCCAAGTAAGCCTGGGCTAGAGTGAAATCCTACCTTGAAAAAAAAAAACCCACTAATTTTGTTGTGTATATGTATGGAAGTTGTTAATAAATTTATGAATAAAATTTTTAAAAAATAAAAATCATTAGTTTCACCAGTCACACAGCTGAACAATATACTATTGGTCTGCTACTATAGATCACATCGCTGACCAAAGCCATCTCACAAGTTAAAACTGTTTTCTGGCTGGGCGTGGTGGCGCATGCCTTTAATCCCAGCACTCTCGCAAGGCAGAGGTAGGAGGATCGCTGTGAGTTCGGGGCTACCCTGAGATTACATAGTGAATTCCAGGTCAGCCTGGGCTAGAGTGAGGCCCTACCTCAAAAAACAAAACAAAACAAACAAACAAACAAACAAAAAACCCAAAATTAAAAAAAAAACTGTTTTCTGGCAAAAGTTCCTGTCTGCTCCCGTCCCTGGTTCTGTGTCTTAACCTGCAAGGTTAACAACTATTCCTGAGAGAAGAAACTAGAAGACTCAAGGCATGAGGCATCCTACAGAAACTTTTCTTCAGACATTCCTGACCCAGGATTGAGTGACCTCCAGATAACTGTAGCAGATAACTGCATCAGGAAGGCAGATCACTGTGAACCTTAAGGACACTTGGCAATTGCCCCGGTGCCCATCAGAGACTAAAAGGACCCCTTCCCCGAGCCTCCAGATAAGCCAGCCCTACACCTGCCACTCCAAAGCAGGGTGAACTTTGCTGGCAGGTCTTTCCCATCTTCTCTAGTGGGTGGCCCTTCCCATAAACCCTTCCCCTTCAACTTGCCCCGGAGCTTTGGCTTTCATGCTGATGTGGGTCTGATCACAAGGAATTTGGATTTTCCTGGGAGTCGGTAGTAAACATTCAGAAACGTTTAAGTAAAAAGCCAGGAAGGGTGCATGTTGGGGTGGCTTTGGAAGGATTCCCCTGGGGGCTGAGGAGTAGTGGGCGGAGTGGGTTGGGAGTATGGAGATGAGCTGGTGGCTTTTGGACCATTCTGGTGATTGTAGGTAGTTTGGACCACAGAGGGGACATCAGTATTGATCAGATTCATGTTCCATTTGAAGGACAGTTTGGCAGTGTTGGCTGACAGCTCAGATACCGCGGCAAGGAGGGAGGCAGGAGAGATTTCAGAATCAAACCAACACTCCTAGTCACTTAGCCTAAACTGCTGTCTCTCCCCTTCAGTGACATGAGATGGGGAAGTGGAGGCAAGAGCAGAATTTAATCCGGGACATTTGGAGTCCAAGGTTATTTAAGTGACCACGTGGCGAGGCGGGTGTAGAGATGAACATCTGAGGGTTGCTGCCCATGGTCTGAGGTGGGCTGTCTGAAGACTAGAGATAGAGAGGAGGCCACGCTTGGGGGGGGGGGGGTCTTACCCTCTGCAACTGGGAGAGGATAAAGAGACAAAGGGAATGGAGAGGGGGTGATCAGAGACACAGGGACCCTGGGTGAACTTGCTGGCTGGGAAGTCAGGTAATGATCATCCTGGTGGATCAAGTGGAGTGTGGTAGTTTGAATAGATGTCCCCCAATAGATATAGGAGTTTAAAAAAATATTTCTATTTATTTGAGAGGGGGGGGTGGAGGGAGAGAGGGAGAGGGGTAGATAAAGAATAGGCATTCCAGGGCCTCTAGCCACTGCAAACAAACTCCAGATGCATGCGGCACCTTGTGCATCTGGCTTATGTGGGTCCTGGGGAACCAAATTTGGGTCCTTTGGCTTTGCAGGCAAGCGCCTTAACCGCTAAGCCATCCCTCCAGCCTGAGATAGAGGGGTTTTATTAAAGCGTTTTGGATTTTTCAGCTACCTGGCTGGAGGAAGGTGTCACTGGAGGCAGATCTGAATTTCAGTCTAACATATATACAAAGCGTCTAAATTCTGCTTTTATTTCCTCTCTCTCTCTCTCTCGCTTTTGATGGTGGATTTTTTCTCTTTTTCCCCCATTATGGCACTTCCCCTGGATCAGTAGGCTTCAAATAAATGCCATTTCTCCCATAAACTGTGCCTGATTTGGAGGTTCACCCCAGCGACCTGAGTCTGACTGCCACGCGGATAAAGGCCAAACCTCGGCCATTGATCCAATCTAGCACCAGAGATGTTGCAGAATGACAGGTAGAGTTTAGGTAGCCCGGTGGGGACAGCCGAATCCTGGGGGGATGCATTCAGACGGAACAGACATCAGGACAGTGAGCCAAGGCAGCTCCTCAGAGGAAAACTGTGGTGAAGAGGAGCCACGAACAGGAGCCCTGGAGGCGGGAGTCACCTGCTACTGCGGCTGCTGTTGGCTTTGGGAGAAGTGGGTGGAACACACTTGCGAGGTGGTTGGGGATGATAGGGACATGTCACTGGTGACACGGGTGAGGGGGGGACTGGTGACAGCGAGGCCCCTGAGCAGTAGCACCGATGGGGTCCGTGCCACTTACATGTTCACCTGCCGATGGAGGGTCACGTTGATGAGCTTCTGCGCATCCTCGGTGTCCGCCCAGCTGCAGATGATGCTGCTGGTATAGTCGTTGTAGCACCGCAGGGTCTGCAGCGGAACCGTTTCTGACAGGGGAGAGGCGGGAAGGTCATCTTCTCCCATCCAGATGTCCCCCCCACCCCGCCCCGTCACCCCCTGCTCGTTCTCCAGCTTCCTATAGAGGTACAGGTGGCTAGGCAAAAGGTCCTGGCTGGGCTGGGCGTTCCTGGCTGGGGGGCACTCCTCTCTTGTCAACAACATGGTAGGTTCTAGTAGATTCTCAGCCATGCCTGGGCCCTCCGTGAACTGCTCAGGCCCCCAGGATGGGGTCATGCATCAGCATAGGCCCCACCCCTACTCCCCAAGGTGCTACCTGGCAGGAAGGGTGGAGCCTGGACCCGAGATGAAGCTGGAAAAAATCTCACCTGCCCCCCACCCAACCTGCTCTTCTCACTGGTCTTGGCGTCAGGCCCTAGGCTTGGCAAAGGGAACGTGGCTACCATGCCTACAGTCTCGGGAGCCCCGGCAGCGTCCCACAGTGTCTCCGAACAGTAGCCGGGAGCTGGGGCCCATGTAGGAAGAGAGCCACAGGCCAGGGCCCCCAGGGGGGGGGACAGTGAGGTCTGGGACCCCTGAGGCCACCAGAGGATCAGAGCCTGGCTGTGGGTGAGAAAGGGACTGGCCCGGCCCGCTGCAGGTTACGGAGTCACATGTCACACCGAGTATTGGGTACAGAGGTGACGACACCTGGGCTGGATGTTCCAGGCCCAGGCAAGGATGGGTAGCGACATGGGGACCAGGGAAGTGGGGCCCAGGGAAGCCCAGGGGAGAGCAAGGAGGAGGTAGAGCTGGGCATCAGGACTGAAGCTACTGGGGGGGGGTCTAGGAGCTCCTTGGGGGTACAAGTAGGGATGGTCCCTATGGGCCCCAGAATTGGGGAGGGAGATGGGAAGGGAAGGGGCTATGAGACTCACTTGGTGCCCCTGTCACACTGGGCCTCCAGCACAGAGCCAGCAGGGCCATGCAGAGCACCCTCCAGGTCGACGCCATTTGTCCATCAACTCCGGGTCTGCCTGTGGCTAGCATGGGTGGGCTGCGTGGCTAATAGGCAGGGTGGAATCCTCACTGTCCCCGGGTTCCATGTTCCAGCCTGGCCGGGAGCAAGGCCATCTCCACGTCACACATCTTGGGAGTCCTGTCTCTGAGACTGCCTCCTCTGAGCCTGCAGAAGGATATGCCAGTTGGGAGCTGCCTGGGTCACGTCTGATGCCCAGGGACTTCCCTTTCCCTCGAGCCTTGGTTGTCTTAAGGCGTGACTGTAAGGCAGCAGCCCCTCTCCCTCTGGGGCACCACCGTGGTGTCCTGTGATGAGAACACTGACGAATGACACACCACAGGGGAACGGAGCCCCACTGCCTTGGGGGCCATTGGGATTGGGTGATCTACTATCCTCTCTCTCTCTCTCTTCTGCTTGTACTCTTCCTCTCTCGCCTCTTGCATACTTGGAGTCTGGTGCTCTCCCCACCTCGCCTCCACTTATTATCATGTCTCTCACAAGCCTCTGTGTTTGTCAGGGTTCCTCTTTCCCTGAAGCTTGGGGATTCCCTCACGGTTACTAAGTCTACCTGGGAAGTACCTGGGGAGCAGAGCAGGCAGTGCGGCTCTTTTCTTCTGAAAGGTGTTTGAAACTTTGGTCAAGACACACACACTATATGCACCTCACTCATCTTTCTATCATCCATCCATCTATTCCTTCATGTATCTACGAATCATCTATCAGTCCATCATCTTGTGTCTATATATAATCTCTATCAGCTACATGTCTACGTATCTACCTATCATCTATCCATCTGTGTACCACTATATATCTATATTATCTATCCATCATCTATCATCTGTCTATATTATTTATCTATCCATCATCTATCTATTTATCTATCTATCTACCATCTATCTGTAATGGGTTGTTCAGGGTCCAGGAAAGTCCTTGAACTCCAAACCCTAGGTTCATTTCTAATTTTAATCAAAGAATTGAATAAAATAAGACTGAGAAGGATAATTGTTAAATTATTAGATTTATTGAGGGAAGTACAGAGCCAAGGAAAGGCACCCATGTGGCTAGAGATCCCATGTGGAGGGCCTGGAAAAAACCATGGAAAGAAAGTTCAGAGCACTCCTGCCCTGTGGGGAGCTGGAGAGGCTAACAAGCCCGGGTGGAGAGTAAGGGCTAGGGGGCTCTCCCCTCAGCCCTAGCCTGCTGGGGAAACTCACCCACAGCTCGAAGTTCCCAAGTGGTCAGGCAGCTCCAAGAGCCTGCCCTCCCCTCACAAAGGCGTTTATAACCTTATGGTGGTGGGCCTTGTCCCCCAGCTCAGGTGAACCAGAGGGACGGCTGGTTGGTTAGGGCTGGGGCTGAGGCTAGCCAAGTTCTGGGGGCTGAACTTGACCAACCACACTGTTTAAATCCTATGAAAGACCTCCCTCCCAGGAGGAGTCCTGACTGGGGGAGAGGGGGACAGGTCTAGGGAACTAGGCAAGAGAGAAAAAGTCAGCTCATCCTTGATTTCTATCAAGTGCAAACTTTCCTTCCTTTCTACTTTTAGGGGCCCAGTCACCCTAATTGCCGAAGCCCTCTCATACATACCATTTATCTATCACCTATGTATCTATATTATCTATCTATCTATTTATCTATATAAGTGGACAAACTGGCTGAAAACAAATATTATTTTTGTTCAAGAATGTCCCATATGATGGAGGAAACAGTAAGCAATGTGAAGTGATGATAATGCCAAGATAATTGAATAATAATACAAAGCCCCCATCTCACATCCTTCCCCAAACACAAAGTTAATTAAAAACTTACATGTTGGGCCGAGAGACATGGCTTAGCGGTCAAGGTGCTTGCCTGAGAAGCCTAAGGACCCATGTTCTACTCTCCAGATCCCACGTTAGCCAAACATGAGGCAAGCGCAGGGCCACACATGCCCACTGGGTGGCGCAAGCGTCTGGGGTTCAATTGCAGTGGCTGAGGCCCTGGCTCCGAAATCATACTAAACTTCAAACTGTAGGTGCGAGCACCTGTGAACTCTCTAGGCTTAAAAGTAATCAGACACACGAGAGACGAGGATTGACAGAGACAAGTATTCATGTGAACTCTTCTCTCAAGTCAAAAGACAAAGGATGAAAGGAGAAAAACACGTTGCCCTGATGTCTTCACCTCCTTGGGGTGCTGTTGGAGGTGCCCTACACTGGGCAACGCTCACGATTCCAGACTTTCATTTGTTGCAGTTCTGGAAGGTGAGAAGTCACTGGCAGGTTTAGCAACCAGTGAGACTCCTTCCTCATAGGCTGCTCCCTGTTCCCTCACGTGGTGGGGACAGTGAAGGAGCTCCCTGGGCCACTGGAGGGCTCTGTTCTCATGACCCTGTCACTCCCCAAAGGCCCCACCTCCAATACCTTCCCACTGGGTATGATGTCTCAACACATGAGTTTGAGAGGGACAACCAAAATTGTGATCTACTTGCTCTCTTCTACTGTCAAGGGTTACAGCCTGACTGGAGGGGTGGCTCAGTGGTCAAAAGTGCTAATGCAAGCTGGATGGTCAGACCCCCAGAGTCCAAACCAAGGAAAGTTCATAGGTTCTGAATATAGGAGAGCCAGAACGTTTTAAATGTGGTGTGTGTGTGTGTGTGTGTGTGTGTGTGTGTGCGCGTGCGCGCGCATGCATAGCCCAGAGGACAGCCTCAGGTATCATTCCCTAGTCCACCATCTTTTTTGAGACTGGCCTCTCACTGGCCTGGAGCTCACTAATTAGACGAACCTTGCTGGTCAGTAAGCCCTAGGAATCCACCTGTCTCCACGTGCCCAGTATTCGGGTTACGAGCATGGGCCACCATGCCCAGCATTTTTATGTGGATTCTGGAGCTCAAGCTCAGGTCCTCAGGCTTGTGGGGAAAACACTTTGCCAGCTAAGCCCCAAGCATTTTTAAAAATTCAACTCCATAATGGAGTAAGTCACAGAACACCGCCACAAATGATCATCTGACCCAGGCAGAGATGTAAAGACAGAGAATGGACAAAGAGAGGGAACTCGAACGAGACCCAGAAGCAGAGGACAAAGAGGACACAGGAACAATGGAGCCAGCTACCTAACTGTCCCCTTCCTCCTTGGTGACAGAAGGTCAGGTCTCAGCTGGACCTGTTTTGCACAGAAGGTAATGAGTATACTTCCTACCCTCACTACCAGCAGGCTTGATCTCATGACTAAATGCTGCTTAAGGAGATGTGGGAGCAAGCATCATGTGCATCTTCCAGGAAAAAAACCCCAAAACTCAAAAAACCTGCTTAAAAGGAGTTCACTTGGGTGGAAGGGATCTATTTTTGCCTTTCCTTCTTCCTTCAGCCTATGTCTCAGAAGCAATGGCTTGATGCAATCAAAAGACAGGAACCTGAGTGGTTAAGGTGTTTGCTGCAAAGCCAAAGGACCCAGGTTAGATTCCCCAGAACCCACGTTAGCCAGATGCAAAAGGGGGCGCACGTGTCTGGAGTTTGTTTGCAGTAGCTGGAGGCCCTGGTGTGCCCATTCTCTCTCTCTGTCTCCCTCTCGCCCCCTCTTTCTCTGTCAAATAAATAAATAAAAATAAAATGATAAAAGACAGGAGCCAGGGGCTAGAGAGATGGCTTAGCAGTTGAGGCGCTTTCCTGAAAAGCCTAAGGACCCAGGTTTGATTCTCCAGTCCCCATGTAAGCCGGATGCACAAGGTGGCTCATGAGTCTGGGGTTCGTTGCAGTGGCTGGAAGCCCTGGTATGCCTGCGCCCCCCTCTCTCTCCCTCTCTCTTTCTCTCTCTTAAATAAAAGAATAAGTAAATAAAGAGGAACCAGCATTCCTCTTGTCAGTCAGAGCAACCAGACAGCCTCAGATGACCTGTCTCTGGATGTCTGTTATGTGAGGGGAAAAATCAACTTCCACACTGTCATGTCCCGCTGCACTGGACAACTCCTCAGGCTTTAAAAAGAAGATGGCAGCCCCTCACGAAAAGCACGAGGTCAAGAAAGACATTCAAGGATTCGTGGATCAGGCCTTGCAATAAAGGAAAGAGATTCAAAGTTTGACTACTGGGTTCTCTCTCTCCCGGTCACTCTCATCTTACTCTTTGAGACAGGGTCTCTCCCTGAAGCCAGGGCTCACCACGTGGTCTAGGCTAGCTAACCAGTGAACCCCAGGGATTCCTTGTCTCTGTCTCTCCAGTCCTGGGGTTAAGGTGCACCCCACCATGCCCAGTATTCTATGTGGATTCTGGAGATCCAAGCTGAAGACCTCACATGTGCATGGTAAACGCTTTACGCACAGGGCCGTCTCCCAGCCTGCAAAGTTCCTTTTTAATAATACCATCTCCAGTCACATGCTGTTGTGAACTTTCAGTCTATTTAGAGCAAAAGGCTAAGGCCAGAGCAGCTCGCAGAAGGAAGCAAGCAACAGTCTACTTTTAACAGGACAAAGGTCGTGTGTGTGTGTGTGTGTGTGTGTGTGTGTGTGTGTTTGTGTGTGTTTAAGTTTTCAAGGGGAATCCTGTCACCTAAATACATAGTGAGGCTTTGAGGGTTTTATTTTGTTTGTTTTTTGGGTTTTTTTTTTTTGTTGCTGTTGTTGTTTCTTTTTCGAGGTAGGGTCTCACTTTTAGCTCAGGCTGACCTGGAATTCACTATGTAGTCTCAGGGTGGCCTTGAACTCATAGTGATCCTCCTACCTCTGCCTCCCAAGTGCTGGGATTAAAGGCGTGCACCACCACGCCCGGCTAGGTTTTGATAGAGCCCAAAGAAAATATTCATGACCCAGAATCCTGAAAAGCCAAGAGTTCTTTGCTGTTGGGAGTGGGGAGGGGTTACATAATGGCAAGGAAAAACTTTCAGATCTTTTTTTTCCTTTAAAAAAAAATACTTATTCTAGCATGTATTCAGGAAAGACAAAAATCCAAGAAAGCGTGCATGAGTGGAGCAAAGGAACCAGCAAGACGTACACTTAAGTAGGAAGCATTACCACCTCGTGAAGTGAAAATAAGCGAGTACACGCAGGAGTGACCTTTCCATTGCCGGACCGAATACCGAACAGAAGCCAGCTTAAGGGGAAGGCGTGGTGGCAGCAGCTGGAATCAACTGGTCACATTCAGCCCAGGGAGGAAGCAGATTGGGGTGAACGCTGGGGCTCAGCTAGCTTTCTCCTTTGTTCACAGGGCAGGACCCCAAACCGTAACACCCACCGTCAGGGTTGGTCTTCTCACCTCAATGAACCTCATCAACATCACTCCTCCCAGGCATGTGCAGATGCCCGTTTCCTAAGTAACTACATAAACTGTCAGAGCACATGACAAAGTTGAACCAAAACTCGGCTGACGAATGTGGGAGTTGGCTGTGAGTGGGGGTGGAGGAGAACCGAAAATGTGCTGAGGGCCTTGTCTTTCTTTAGAAGAGCTCGCATATTCTATTTCAACCCCGGCGTAGGTAGATGATATAAATTAAATGCGTGCTTTGAAGATATAAGGGTTAAGGCCGCACAGCTACTCAGGAGGCTGAGACAGGATCACTTCAGAGCAGGAGCTCGGGGCTAGCCTGGGCAACACGGGGAGAGCCTGACTCAGAGAAACAAATAATAGCAAATGAAGAGTGAAGTCACTGAGGACGCAGGTAAGCAGAGGCTGGCGGATGAAAGAGAAAAAGGTGGAAGGAGAGGGAAATGGAGGAGGGAAAAAAAAAAGAGGAGGAAAACCAAACATGTTTTCATTCAAACACGCCCTCCCTGATTCCTGAGTTTATGAAGAAACTTAATGGTGGGGATAAAAAGTGAAAAAGAGGGGGCAAACAAAACACAAATTCTAGGCCACACAAAAGCGATTTCGTAGGCCAGGCTGATGAAGATTTGTTGAAGAGGAATACATCAGGGCCATGTGCACAGGACGCCACCCGCCACCGGGGAGAGAACTGTTGTGAAACTGATTGACGTATGAGGAAAAGAAACACACTAACCAATTACCAGAAGCAAAACTTGAAAAACCAAAAAAAAAAAAAAAAAAAGGATAAACTAACTTGACAGACCTGTGGAAACATTAATTAAGAATGCACACATTATTCCTACGAAATGAACCAGCGGAGTCCGGCTGCTGTCAAGGTCTGAACATCTACGTGAACGGTCAAGGCGACTGCAGACTCTGAGGGGACCCTTGGTTCCCTCCCTCCTGGACAAGGCACACACTAGAGCTGGCTCCACCCTTGTCTCTCCCCAGTGTCGGTTCTGCTGCCAATAAACTCCAGATTCCATGAGTCCGAAACCAAGACTCCACATGGATTCTTTTCAAAGCGCCTGCCAAGCTGATTCTACATTCCAACATGCCAGTGAGAGGTGTGATCTATTTACCAGAAGAACGGTAAAGACTGTGTCTGTAGACCAAACGAAAAATAAGGAAACTAGCCATGTATATGCCAAAGTTAAGCAAGTACGAATGGCATTTCAAGTAACCAAGAAATGAAAGACTGCACCCTCATAATTGATGATTTTTAGACGTTGAGAGGATCATGTTTTTAGACATCAGGTTTCTAGTTGATACCTTCCTCACCCCTCTGAATGCCAGGTGGGCTAAAGACCCAAAAGTCAGAACTGAGATGGTAACAGCATTAAAAATATGTCTTTAAGCTCAGAAGTTGATTAAAATACCCAACATAAAGAATTAAAGAAAGTAAAAAAAAAAAAAAAGAGTAAAAAGAAGAAAGAAACGAATGAAGGAAAGAGAGAGCTTTGATTTGTAAACACGGAAACAGTTTTTAAAAATATGGCATGAGGCACCTTGAGCCTGGGAAAGACAAAAGATGTGACAATCTGGGAGAAGATATTTTTATATGCAAATAAATACTGACCCACGAATGACTGAATCATCACTCCAAAAGCTAAGGCGTCAAAAGACCAAGAACCTGCTCGGAAAATGGACCAAGAACTCAGCGTTCATCAAAAATGGTCCAAAGCCTGGATGCTGTGTTGCCTTCAACCCAAACGGAGTCAAAATACCAGGCAGGAGCAGAAACCCTTCACCTTCTTGGAGACAAGATGAAACGAGCCGGAACTTTCCCGGAGGAAAGCTGGCTTTACGGTGCTCTCTGGTAGGGGTGTGTGTGTGTGTGTGTGTGTGTGTGTGTGTGTGTGTGTGCTCAGCCACTTTGGGGATGATCTGACAATAATCCCTACAAACATCTAAACACGCCCATGGACACACACACGTATACACACACACACACACACACACACACACACACACGCCTCTTCTTCCCTCTCTTTCTTTCTATCCAGGGGGTGAGGTGCTGTCTACCCTCGCCCCATTTTACAGATGTGCCTGGGGCTGGGAAGAGGGAATCAACAGCAGGGTAGCCAAGTCAGGGGGAGCACCAGTGTCTGACCCCCCAGTGGGGGGCCCTCCCAGGTGTCCTGGCCGCCACCTTAGCTGGACCCTGCGGATGGGGCTGGGTCCTGTTCACGAAGCATCCAGCTGGGCTGCCCTGGCCGCCCTGTTCTCCATGACTTCCCGAGAGTATCGGGCAAGCCGGGGTGGCCAGATGCCACAGCCCGCCCCGGCTCCTTTGGCCCTCTCCCTCCCGGGGGGCCCCCTGCACCCTTTACTCTGAGCCCCTCTCCCAGCTGTTGGATTCAAGCCGGGCCCTACCTTCGTGTTGGGGGACAAAGCAAACCTCTTCGGGAGCCCCAGGCAGCATTGAGTCTCTTTCGTGTTTCCTATTTATTTATATCGCGTCCAGAGGAAACAGAGAGCCAAAAAGAGGAAGCCCCAGTGCCCTTTCACAAGCATCGCCCGCTTCTCAGAATTGCGGACACAAAGCCTCCGATAATACACGCGACATTCATTTCTGTCCGACCCATTTGAAGCCCATTGTCTTCCAGCAAATTCCCACGGGTCTCCGAGTCTCCTTCCAGGAAGGGTCTCCCCCAAGCAGCCCTGCCTGCCTCCCCCGAGGAAGCAGAGGAAAGGGGGGGCCACTGGAGCCGGGCAGAGCTGGGGTGGACCCCAAAGCCATTGCTTCTCAGCATGTGACCTTAAGCAAGCCACCTGCAGGTGGCTTCTGAAAGCCTGGAGACCCCATCTGGTATTGTCCTAGAGAACCGGTGAGTCGGAAAGGACTGTTGAGGGCACTGAGCGTCAAGACCTTAGCTCACGGTCCCCAACACGTGGCAGTGTTCCTATTCTGGTTCCCAGGCTGTGGCCCTTTGCTTTGCCCTCCCCCGCGCCCCCCCCCCACAAAGCTTGGGTCTGCTCCACCGTTCCTGCCCAGAACCCAGTCCATAGCCCAAAGGAAGACCTAGTAACTCAGTGTGGAATGAATGAAGAGTAACTGAGGCTGGTGGGGTGAGGACAAGGTAAGTGAGGCATTCCCCAGGGGTACTACTGGAAGGGTCACCCAAAAAAAAACTCATTTGTAAAGATAAATAATAATATTTTAACACAATATGGTAAAAAAAAAATCTAAATGAAGCCGGGCATAGTGACGTGCAACTTTAATCCCAGCACTCGCACTCGGGAGGCAGAGGTAGAAGGATTGCCGTTCGTTCAAGGCCACCCTGAGACTACATAGTGAATTCCAGGTCAGCCTGGGCTAGAGTGAGACCGTACCTCGAAAAACCAAAAAAAAAAAAAAAAAAATTGAGTCTATAAAAATCTAAATGAATGCAAAATACGATAAACAAGATCAGCATTTTAAAAAAAGACAGACTCAGTGGCAATGCCTTCCCAAGACATCATAGGGTGTGAGAGGAAAAAAACAGTCATTTCTCATTTCTTCCAATGCAGATACAGATGTTAGAAGCCAAGAAACTGGGTAGAGGTTAGTCCTGTGCAGGGAGCAGAGGCAGGCAGGAGTGGGGTGACGGCAGGGTTGAACTTCCTCAAAACCAGTGACCTCTGGCTTATTGTATGTTGGGGCGTGTGTGTGTGTGTGTGTGTGTGTGTGTGTGTGTGTTGTATGCATGTGGAAGCCAGAGATTGATATCAGGTGACTTTTTCAGTCACTCTCCCCCTTGCTTTTTATTTATTTATTTTTAAATATTTTTTATTTTTATTTATTTATTTGAGAGCAACAGACAGAGAGAGAGAGAGAATGGGTGCACCAGGGCCTCCAGCCACTGCAGACGAACTCCAGATGCATGTACCCCCTTGTGCATCTGGCTAACGTGGGTCCTGGGGCATCGAGCCTCGAACCGGGATCCTTAGGCTTCACAGGCAAGCACTTAACCGCTAAGCCATCTCTCTAGCCCCCTCCCCCTTGCTTTTAAAATATTATTAATTAATTTATTTGAGAGAGAGAGAGAGAATGGGTGTGCCAGGGCCTCTAGCCAGTGCAAACTCCAGATGCACGCACCAGTGTGCATCTGGTTTAAGTGGGTTCTGGGGAATCAAACCTGGGTCTTTAGGCTTCACAGGCAAGTACCTTAACTGCTAAGGTACTTCTCCAGCCCTCCATCTTACCTTCTGAGACAGAATTGTTCACTGATTCAGCTAGACTGGCTAGACAGCAGCCCAGGGAATCCTCCCCAGCACTAGGATTTCACAGGCACACACTGCCACCCCTGGCTTCTATGTGGGTGCTGGGCTTTCTAACTCAGGTCCTTAAGCATGGATGGCAATTGCTTTACCCATTTAACCATCTCCCCAGCCCTTGACTGGTCTTTATTTTGGGGGAGAGGAGGTTAAATCTTAAGGCCTTTTACTATAATGCGGAACATTCGGGTTTTAGATACCAGTGGCTTTTGTTTTCATCGAAATTTCCAGTTATTCAACAGAAAGCGAAAGTCAAGAAAAACACAAGCTATGGCGAAGTGATGACACAGCAGTCCACTGGAGCGAGCACAGAGTCCTTCCTTTCTCTGGAACGATGTGAACTCCACTCTCTGTGGATCGGCCTCCTGTGGAGTACTGGTGATGTGGTGAGTCAGTCATCAAACGGCAGTGGGCAGGAATCCTCTAGAAACGGCCAAGCCCGTTCACTGGATAGGCTGATAGTCGTAGCATGTAGAGGGCCCATGGCTACTCACTGTTCAGAGGAATGGACATTTCTTCACACAGTGTGCAAATCTCTCCAGATACTTCTCATGCTCAAGAAAATGAGCCTAGATGCCCGTTAATCTCAATGCAGGACACATAAGTGGTGATATCCATCATCCACACATGTGTAATTAGGAGACACAAGGAATGTACGGAGATGGCAAAAAAAAAAAAAAAATCCCTTGTCTCTTTACTTATACTTTAGTAACAAATGCAGATTTCTCAGATTTCTTGCCACTGGCCAGTCTTGTAGACAGTATCAGACCAGCATCTGTAATGTCTAGTAATCCTTCCCTTGCTTTTTTAAAATTTTTATTTATTTATTTATTTATTTGAGAGAGAGAGGGAAAAAAAAAGGCAGATATATAGAGAGAATAGATGCACCAGGGCCTTTCAGCCACTGTGAACGAACTTCAGATGCATATGCCCTCTTGGGCATCTGGCTTATGTGGGTCCTGGGAAATCAAACCGAGGTCCTTTGGCTTTGCAGGCAAATGCCTTAGCCCCTAAGCCATCTCTCTAGCCCCTTCCCTTGTTTAATATGTACTAATGGGGCCTGTCACCAAGCTTCTTCCTTCTCTCTTAGGCATATGTTACTTTATTTTTTTTATTTTTTTAATATTTTATTTTTGTTTATTTATTTGACAGAGAGAAAGAGAAAGAGAGGGGGAGAGAGAGAGAGAGAGAGAATGGGCGCACAAGGGCCTTCAGCAGCTGTAAATAAACTCCACATGCATGCTCCCCCTTGTGCATTTGGCTTACGTGGGTCCTGGGGAATTGAAGCTGGGTCTTTTGGCTTTGCAGACAAATGCCTTAACTGCTAAGCTATCCCTCCAGCCCTTACTTTCTTTTCTAAATTTTCATTTAATTTAATTTTTATGATGGAGAGAGTAGGAGAGAGAGAGAATTGGCACACCAGGGCCTCCAGCCATTGCAATTAAACTCCAGACACATGCACCACCTCGTGTGCATGTACAACCTTGTGTATGTGTCACCTGTGCGCCTGGCTTACATGGGGTCTGGGGAGTCAAACACGGGTCCATAGGCTTGGCAGTCAAGTGCCTTAACTGCTAAGCCATCTCCCCAGATAAATGTGCCCTTCTCCAAAGAAACATGTTTCCACTCAGTTACAGGAGGGACCCTGGGACTCTCTGGCTAGCTACTCTAGCCCAAATCAGTGAGCTCCAGATTCAGTAAGAGATCCTGTCTCAAAGAATATAGGAGAGGGCCGCAGGGATGGCTTAGTGATTAAGGCGTTTGCCTGCAAAGCCAAAGGATGCAGGTTCATTTCACCAGGATCCACATAAGCCAGATGCACAAGGTGACTCATGCGTTTAGAGTTCGTTTGCGCCAGGGCCTCCAGCCACTGCAAACGAACTCCAGATGCGTGCGCCCCCTTGTGCATCTGGCTAACGTGGGTCCTGGGGAATCGAGCCTCGAACCAGGGTCCTTAGGCTTCACAGGCAAGTGCTTAACCGCTAAGCCATCTCTCCAGCCCAGGACACTTCTTATATAGGTCAGCAGAGTTCCTGCAGCCACATGATGCCCAGTTAAGGTGGAAAAATGGGGATCAGTTGTCACAAATATCCCTGCACACAAAACAAGGCAACTCCCCAAAGAAGGTCAAATGCTTTTCTCCCACCGTCTGAGAGTTTTCAGCCGTCATGGCGGGAGGGCATGTCTAACTCCTGGCAGCCAGGAAGCCCAGCCAGATGGTCCTTTGAAGAAGGTCGGCACTGGCCAGGGATAAGTTAAGGACCCTGTCCTGGGAGAGTGGGCCGAGGCTGGAGCGAGCGGTGAGATGGCTTCAGGCACTTTGTCGTGTGTGACACCACCTTCCTGGTGTGGTGAGGTCGGGAGGAGGTTATCTGGGCATGGAGACGATGGACTTGAAGCAACAACGTGCCCTGGGCCTCCTTCCTGGAGCTCTTCTGTCGTGCTGGGCTGGTGCTGGACACCCGGGAAGGGACCACAATCCAGGCCTGGCCACCAGGTGCCCAGACTGCAGGAAGCTCACCTGGTCATCGTCAGGGTGTGCAGTATTTCCTCAGCTTTAATGTAGATCCTCTCTGTATCGATGGCCTGAAAAAGGCTGCTAGGCTTAGGACTCTCCAGGCTTTGTGAAGATTTCCTTCCTTCCTTCCCTCCTTCCTTCCTTTCCTTTCCTTTCCTTCCTTCTCTTCCTTTCTTCCCTTCCTTCCCTTCCTTCCTTTCCTTCCTTCCTTCCTTCCTTCCTTTCCTTTCTTTCTTCCCTTCCTTTCCTTCCTTTCTTCCCTTCTTCCCTTCCCTTCCTTCCTTCCCTTCCCTTCCTTCCCTTCCTTTCCTTCTTCCCCCCCCTCTCTCTTTCTTCTTCTTCTTTATTTATTTTTTTACAAGGTAGGGTCTCACTGTAGCTCAGACTGACCTGGAATTCACCATGTAGTCTCTGGGTGGCCTTGAACTCACGGCAATCCTCCTACCTCTGTCTCTGGAGTGCTGGGATTAAAGACGTGTGCCACCATGACCAGCTTTTAGTGAAGATTCCTGTCACCAAAGAGCTTGGAAGCTCTATCTATTGCCCTAGGGAATACCACTTCCCACCAAGATAGTTACCCTGGTGAGGAATCAGGTCCTGGTTACAAGCTGTTTGGTTCCTCAGACCTACCTGTGAGCAGTTTCCAAGGCCCTGACACATTTCTGAGGGGCATTGTTGCCAAGGGCCAGAGATCCAACGTTTTCCACATCTTTCCTCTCCTAGCCAGGGTCTCCATTTCTGGGTCCCGTTCTGATGCCTCGAGCTGAGGTCTTCCTGGTGTATGCCAGCTGAGCGTCCTCTGTTAGAAGGGGAACCTTGAAGACACTTACCCCACCCCCCATCCTGACTCAGTGCCCAGGACCTTTCCTCTTTGAGCTCTTCTCTCCCCATCTGCCTTTTATCTTTCTTAGCGAGGAGACAAGCCTCTTCTGTATTGATCCACCCAACTTTCCACCCTACCTCCTGGGGAACCAAACAGGAGAGCAGGTGCTTCCCCGGGGTTTAGCCTCTGTATCCATCCAGCGAGTGACCACAGCTTACCTCACTCGCTTTTAAAAAAGATATTATTTATTTATTAGAGAGAGGGAGGGGGAGAGAAAAAGAATGGGTGCACTAGGGCCTTCAGATGCTGCAACTGAACTCCAGACGCATGCACCACCTTGTGCATCTGGCTTACGTGGGTCCTGGGGAATCGAACCTGGGTCTTTGGCTTTGCAGGCAAGAGCCTTAACCACTAAGCCATCTCTTTGGTCTGCTCATTCACTTTTTCATGCTTCCCTTGGTCACCCCAATACCCGGTAGCTCAGCTGAGCTCCTGACCACTACAATAGCCCATCCTGAGGTGTGCAAACAAAACATACTCATGAGGTGGACTGAAAACGCAATATCAGAACTCAACAATGCTCAGATTTTAAAAACAAATTGCCAGGCCTGGGAAGATGTCTCAACAGTTAAAGGCACTTGCTTGCAAAGCCTGCCTGCCTATGTTCAATTCCCCAGCCACCCGGATAAAGCTGGGTGGACATTTGTCTGCAGCCAGAAGAGACTCTGGTGTGCTCATACACACTTGCATGTGCACGTAAGCACATGCATGTACACACATACACATGCACATATGAGTGCAAATGAATAAATAAAAAATAAAAACAAGGCCAGGCGTGGTGGCACATGCCTTTATTCCCAGCACTCGGGAGGCAGAGGTAGGAGGATCGCCATGAGTTTGAGGCCACCCTCAAAAACTAGTGAATTCTAGGTCAGCCTGAGCTAGTGACACCCTACCTCGAAAAACCAAAAAACCAAAATCCCCCCCCCACAAAAAAAGGTCAGTGACATAACAGCAGGCAAAAACGAACAGGAAAAGCTTCACTGTATTCTTTTTAAATTTTTATCTTTTTCTTATTGACAGCTTCCAAAATTACAGACAATAAGCCATGGTAATTCCTTGCCTGCCCCCTTTCTCTTTGCAATTCCACTCTCCATCATATCCCCTCCCCCTCTCAATCAGTTTCTCTTTTATTTTGATGTCATGATCTTTTCCTCCTATTATGATGGTCTTGTGTAGGTAGTGTCAGGCACTGTGAGGTCATGGATATCCAGGCCATTTTGTGTCTGAGGGGAGCACGTTGTAAGGAGTCCTACCCTTCCTTTGGCTCTTACATTCTTTCCGCCACCTCTTCCGCAGTGGACCCTGAGCCTTGGAAGGTGTGATAGAGATAGTGCAGTGCTGAGCACTCCTCTGTCACTTCTCAGTACTATGGTGCTTTCTGAGTCATCCCAAGGTCACCGTCATCTGAAAAGAGAAGGTTCTCTAACCAAAAGTGAGAGTAGTGTTAACACATGGGTATGGACATGAAGGGAGTCACTGTGTTCCATGCGTCTTCCATGCATCTCAAATGGCTCTCAGGCTTCATCGTTCAGTTCTATTCAGCTAAAAATTACAAATCGGCAAGGGTTCCCTCCCTTAGTATTCACAGTTCCGAGCTCTTGAGTCCTGCTGGCTTATGGGCTGACAGAGTTTACCGCTCTAGGTCCTGAGAGCCAGGAGCTTAGGCCTCAGGCATTAAAAGACAGAGAGTTGTAGCCCCGGGTGTTCTGGTCTAAGTAAGACTCTAAGCCTTCATAAGCCGGACAGGCTCACAGCTCCAGCCTCTGAGGACCAGAAGCTTATAGTTTCAAGCTGTTAATGCCAGAGGCTTATAGGTGCATTGAGTTTTGCATGCCCACAGGCTTGCAATCAGAAGCTAGCATGGCAGGGTCTGAACTTGGCTCATAACAGCTGCCAGGGGCCTAGCTGATGAGCTCTGGGTATCGGGCATCCCGGCTCTTCAAGCTTGGCATTCCAGAACTCTTCCCGCACCTGGGATCCCCAGTCTTGCTCTTTGCCGTCTCTCGCCTTCAACGTTCTCACCTCGTTACCATCTCTACTTCAGGTCTTTCTCTGATCATCTCCAGCCACGTCCTCGCTGATAGTGTCGTCACTGCTGCTGCGGAACAGGTTCACTCATGAAGCAGACCACAAGCAGGCCAGAAGGTCATTTGGAAGAAGTCTTCATTGGTCCTAATTTTACAACATTGACAGTAGCATGCAGGAGAGAAGACTACCTACAGAAGGTGTGGGACACTTCCTGTCTCTACAGGCAGGCCAGACGTGCCTGTGCGTAGGCTGTAATGCACTCCCCCCCCCCCCCGCATCAGTTTTGCCTTCTCATCGCCCATAAACTTGTTTATAAACCAATCACGAGCCTCCCACTGTGCTAAGGACAGTTGTTTTTGCTGCGTCACCAGGGTGTAAGCCCCGCTCCTGTCCTGAGTGAGAACAGAACGGCAGTAGGACAAGTTGTGCCCCCTCACTGAGACTTGCTTTCCCCACCATGGAGTGGGCTCCCAAAGCTGATGGAAGTTTCCTGGAGCTGTCACGACTGGAACAGGACCTGAGGCAGGCGTCATGGCTTCACAGCATCCTTGGTGACAAGGGCTCTTGAGTAGTGTTTCCTTTGAGCCAGTGTGGAGTATGCAAAACAGCCAGACTGCCCTCAAAGAAGGGGCTGCTTGGCTGACAAAGAGGCTGCTGGTGGTGGGCTGGGCGGGGGTCTGGGGGCTGGAGAGATGGCTTAGCGGTTGAGTGCGCTAGCCTGGAAGCCTAAGGACTCATGTTTGACTCTCCAGGTCCCATGTAAGCCAGATGCACAAGGTGACGCAAGCATGCAAGGTGGCAAATGAGCACAAGATGGCGCACACGTCTGGAATCTGATTGCAGTGGCTGGAGGCCCTGGTGCACCAGTTCTCCCCCCCCCCCCCGATAAAATAAAATTTAAAAAGAGGCTGGGAACAAGGGAAGGTGCCTGTCAGCTGTCAGTTTAGCTGCCTAACAGGCTCACTCCTGAGAGCTTTGCCCAGCACTCGGGAGGCAGAGGTAGCAGGATTGCCATGAGTTCGAGGCCACCCTGAGACTACATAGTGAATTCCAGGTCAGCCTGAGCTAGAGCGAGACCCTACCTCAAAAACAAAACAAAACAAAAAAAACCCCCCAAAAATCAAAGGGTGCTTATGATAATGATGCAGGAAATTAACATTCTTTTTAAAAAATATTTTATGTATTTATTTGAGAGAGAGACAGAGAGGGAGAACTAGGCAGATAGAGAGAATGGGCACGCCAGGGCCTATAGCCATTGCAAATGAACTCCAAACACATGTGCCCCCTTGTGCATCTGGCTTACATGGGTCCTGGGGAATTGAGCCAGGGTCCTTAGGCTTCACAGGCAAGCGCCTTAACCACTAAGCCATTTCCCCAGCCCAAATTAACATTCTTTTTTTTGTTTTTTTTTCGAGGGTCTCACTCTGGTCCAGGCTGACCTGGAATTCACTCTGTAGTCTCAGGGTGGCCTTGAACTCACAGTGATCCTCCTACCTCTGCCTCCCGAGTGCTGGGATTAAAGGCGTGCGCCACCACGCCTGACTTCAAATTAACATTCTTAACAGTATTTATTTACCAGTGTTTGGCTCCTAGGCATGTGCCTGCCAGTTGGGAGGATTAGGTCTCTCAGGTCCATCTTAGACATGGATGTGTGTTGGGGGCAGGGGGCTGGACAGATGTGGTCACTCACAGAGTGGTTCTGACAAGAGGGTAGAGAAGCATGCGACTCCAGTCTCATTCTCAGGAGCTTGTTCTGTGATTTGAGGGCAATTGCCTTTATTGTCATGGAGCCTGGCTCCTCTCTGTCTGGGATTTAAGCACGTCTCACATATTTGAAAAAAATTCCCTCCTGTATTTATATGAATGATATATAATTTTCATACTCGAAAGCGCACAGACCTCAAGTGTAGAGTACAATGAATATTTATAAACTTATGTGTAGGAAATAAGCCCACTACCTCATAACAATGTGTACTCAGTATATAACTCTTTAAGAATTGATCTTTGGTCTGGAGAGATGGCTTAGCAGTTAAGGCGCTTGCAAGCAAATGCCTTTAACCACTCAACCATCTCCCCAGCCCAAGCATTGTCTGTTCCCATCAGTTAGGGCAGAGCCATTGTGCCTTTCCCCCTCAGTCACCTGAGATGTCCCATCTACAAACAGCCTGATCCCATCGCATAAGGTTCAGTCTAATACTATATTAAATTTAAGCAATCATGTTCTAATGTCTCTTGGGTTTATTCTCCCATCTACAAAAAGCTGGCTGGGGGCTGGAGAGATGGCTTAGCGGTTAAGGCATTTGCCTGTAAAGCCAAAGGACCCCCGTTCGATTCTCCAGGACCCATGTAAGCCAGATGCACAAGGGAGTGCATGCACCTGGAGTTTGTTTGTAGTGGCTGGAGGCCCTGGCACGCCCATTCTCTCTTTCTCTCTCTCAAATATATATATATATATATATGTGTGTGTGTGTGTGTGTGTGTGTGTGTGTGTGTGTGTGTGTATGGCTGGCTGGATTTCAGCATACATCTGTAGTCAGTATCAAGTCACCTCTAACAGTATTGCTTTACATTTTAGGATCTGAGAGTCAGTTAATTATCTCTCAGCCGTGTGATTTAAGATATTTTGGGAAGCAGGGTGTGGTGGTGCACACCTTTAATCCCAGCATTCGGGAGGCAGAGACAGGAGGATCACTGTGAGTTCGAGGCCACCCTGAGACTACATAGTCAATTCCAGGTCAGCCTGGACCATAGTGAGACCGTACCTCAAAAAAACAAAACAAAAAAAAGATATTTAGGGACCTGATGTGGGCTGCTCACTATGAGGGCTCCCGAGAAGGTCAGTTTTCTGCTCTCTTCTACTAGCAAAGCAGCAGCTGCCACTGCCTGTACATGACCAGGCCACCCCAGAGAGACAGGATCAAGGAGTCTGAGACAAAGCCCCCAGACTACTTCCTCCCCCACCCCCAAACCTGGGTCAGCACTCCAAGAGCCTCGGGGGTCTATAGTTACAAACCGGCTCTGGTTTCTCTAAGGCGCAGGCACTGGGGCTGGAATGAGGGCCCGTTCTAACTCCTCAGAGGTGGGCCCTTCACCCTCAGTGCCCTAGGTGGACCAGATTCTTCTTCAAGCAGCCTGAGGACACGGCTTGGTCTTCTGCGCATAGCAATCCGTCCATAACGGAGACGCCTTGGCAGCCCCAGAAGCTCTCTAGTTCAGTCTCTGTCCTGGGCAAGGGAGGCTCCCCATAGCCGGTATTCTCTCGGCCTTGATCTTTCAGTTCCTCCCACTGATGAAGTGTCCCGTATTTCACCTCCCTTTCTACGAAGTGCCCCCCATCCCAGGTAGTCTAATGACTTAACAGGTGGACTCTGATGCTTGGGATTTTATTTCCCCTGAAATCAAGAGATCGTTGACATACTGTAGCCGTCGTACCCCCATGAAGTGCTGAAATTTCTAGAAAACTGCCTCTAAGATCTGCCCAGACAGGTTTGGGGGTATCAGTGGGTCCTTGAGGTAGTGCCGTCCAGTGAAACTGTTGTTTCCTTCCGTGTGTGGGTTTTCCATTGGAGAGCAGAGAGCTCTTTACTCTGTACGCGAAGGGGAAAGAGCCCAAAGGCGTCCTCTAACTCAGCCGTACTAAGCCGTTTGGGTACACGGAGGGTTCACTTTACTGAGGAAAGCTCAAGGGTTGGGCACAATGGGGTATCATGGCTGAACTACTTGACTGGTAGCCTGCAAATCTTTCACTGATCTATGGGATCCATTAGATTTCGTTGTAGGTATGACTGGGTGTTGGAAGGCGAATACAGGGTCTCCCTCGCTGGGGAAGTCTGCAAACACAGGTTGTAAGCCTTTCCTTCCTTGAGCCGATAGAGGATAGTGTTTGCTCTTAGCTACTTCTGATTGGTTAAGCCCTTTTAACCATCTCCTCCTCGTTAAAGGATGTGCAGTCCACCCCGGTTGCCGGCTTCTGAAGGTTTCCATCCTCTGACCCCACCCAGTCGCTGCCTTGGCTTTTCTGTTCACCATTTTGTGGGACTTCATCACTCTGTAAAGTATAGGGGGATGGTAGACAGGACAGGGGACCCCAAAGGTGTTTTTCTCTTTGTCAAAGATCACCCCTCAAAAAAAAAGGCCATAGCTTATTTTCTCTGCAGAAGGGGGAGGGCTTATCATTACCTCAAAGAACTAAAGCTTGACACGCCCAAGCTTCACCTGAGCCAAACCTTGGCCAAAGGACAGGGCTACGGATTGGGCTCACTGGGCCCGACGGATGGCACAGCAATGCTTCCCCCTCTTGTTTTCCTTGTCTTTAGCTCTGGGGCTCTCTCCTTTCTGAATCTTAGCGTCCCAGGAAGCCTTGTCCTTCTTTTCTTTTTGTCCCTTGGATCTTGATCCTCCCCCCACCATTTTTAGAGTAATTCTATGACTGATTCTTTCCTTTGTGCTCACTCTCACAATGGGTATCGGGTACACCTGCCCCCCTCAGAGTCGCTCAGCCCCCTGCACTGGGCTTTTTGCACCCTTTTGGACTCTCTTCCTTTGTCGCCGGTCACTTTCTTCATGGGAGGCCCAGAACACACATGGAGGCTCTGCTTCTTGCCTGTGACGTATCTCAGTCACACACACAATTTCTACCTCCAAAAATACCAAGACAGTACTGGGTTCAGCCTTCTTCTTCTGTCTTGGCCTATGCATGAGGTTGCCTGGTTGCCATGGTTCAGACATCGCATTTTACTTCAGAGAGCTCTCCAAGTCCTCATGCATCAGTTTTGCTTCTCTAAAAGAAAAACAAAATCAAAAACAACTAACTTCCTGGGATCTTTCTGGAGTTGGGGAGAGTCAAGATGTCCTGCAGAGCAGGCTGCCCTAAAAGAGGGCAGGGTGCCCCTTTCCCTCTCAGAAGACTGAAAGGGTCTCTAACTACAGATATCCCAGACAAGCCCCCAAGTCCACTGCCTTGTAATGACAAATACAAGTAGCAAGAGTAAGACAATGTTTTTTGGCGAGACAGAGAGAGAGAGAGAGAGCTAGAGCGAGCTACAGAGAGTGAGAGCAAGAGTGAGAGCGAGAGCGCCCATGTAAGGCCAGAGACAAAGGAACCCACGTGTCTGCGATTCCAACATGCCTGCAGCTATGGGAGACAGAGCCCGAAGAACCCAAAGAGCTAGACTGACGTTCATGCGCAGCAGAAAGAGACCGTGTCTCAAGGAGGAAGAAGAGTACAAGCACCTTGAGGTTGTCCTCTGACCTCCACACACACACTATGAATGTGTGTGACACACACACACGGGAGAGAAATGGGTGTGCCAGGGCCTCCTGTCACTGCAAATGAACTCTAGATGCATGTGTCACTTTGTGCATCAGGTTTAATGTGGGTACTGGGGAATTGAACTAGAGTCACTGGGCTTCGTAAGTAAGTGTGTTTTTAAGTGCCGAGCCATCTCTCCAGCCTCTGGGCAGGGAGGCTGGGCCCAGCTAATATGTGACTTAAACAACTTGACAGTGGTCAGTCTGCCTCTGGGTGGAGAAGCCCTGCGTGTGTTCTTACCTGGCCACAGTTCTCTTTTCTATGTGGACGGCTGCTTCTAGGAGGGATGGGCTCCCTACTTATATGATGTGACTTTTCAGTGTTTTTGTTTATACAATAGAAACAGAGACATGATTTTATAGGAAAGGAAGTGGAGGCTTTAAGAGGTTAGGGATGTCAATGTCACTCTGGCTGCTTCCTGTTGAACGGGGGCCATGGGTCTCCTGGGCTTAACGCAGGTAGTCAGGTGGCAACGTAAATGGTGATATACACAAGGCAATGCCATCTGGAGTTTAATGGCCTATAATCTGAAAGATGACAATCACGCGAGGAGGGTAAGTAAAATCCAAAGACACAGAGCAGAATTAAAACCCATAAGAAAGAGGCTGTGAATGGGAGCAAAAGACTCACAGCCGATAAAATGACACTGGGGAGAGGCGATGGCTCCATGGTTAAGGGCACTTGCTCTGCAAGCATGAGGGTCTGAGAAGGCATGAGACGACCCAAGTTCAATTCCCCAGCACCTACGTAAACAGCCGGGTGTGGACATGTATGTCTGGAAGTCTAGTTTTGCAGGAGGTGGAGACTGGGGCTTCGCTGACTGAAAATAAACTCTGAGAACAGCAGCTCTGGGTTAAGTAACAGACTTTGTCTCAAGGAAACAGGCTGAAGAGCAAAAACAACAGGACACTCGGTGTTCTCCTCTGGCTTCCACACACTTGTGCACAGGGCATGCACATCTGCATACACACACATGCACACGCACACGCACACACTACACATACCATATCATATACTGCACCATACGTTTTTTTTTTCTTTTTCATTGACAGCTTCCATACTTACAGAAAATAAACCATGATGCTTTCCTCCCCTCTCCCACTTTCCCCTTCACAGATCTACACTCCATCATATCCCCTCTCCCTCTCAATCAGGCTTATTTTTTTGAATGTTCACACACATTTTATCTTTTTTTATTTACTTATTAGAGACAGAGGGACCGCGGAGGGGCACACCAGGGTCTCTAGCCACTGCAAACGAATTCCAGATGTATGCGCCATGGTGTGCATCTGGCTAACATGGGACCTGGAGAATCAAACCTGGCTCCTTAGGCTTTGCAGGCAAGCGCTTTAACCGCTAAGCCATCTCTCCAGCCCTCAATCAGTCTGTCTTTTATTTTGATGACATCAATTGATGTGCATTGAAAAGTCAACAGTTTTGCCAGTCCTGGCAGATCTACCCAAGGCACCTGGCAGTCTTCACAATGGAGCATTTTTAAGTTTCTTTTCTCTCTCTCTTTCTTTTTCACTCTTGCCCAGGCTGACCTGGAATTAACTATGGAGTCTCAGGTGGCCTGGAACTCACGGCGATCCTCCTACCTCTGCCTCCCGAGTGCTGGGATTAAAGGCGTGCGCCACCACGCCCAGCTGCAGTGGGGCTTTTGCCAGGGAGCTCTGGCCACATCTCTGAGGGCCGCCATCATGGGAGCTGAAGGCCCATCCTCCCTTGGGAAGGTAGGATGTCCTCATCACTTTGTTCCCGCTCTTTGCAGAAGGAGCTAAGCCCTACTTCTTAGAACCCTTCGGAGGGCACTTCATTATTATTTTAGTGCCTTGGTTTTCCATAAGTGTGAGAAGTATTTTGCCCCTATGTAGCCCTCTCTGTTCAGCCTGAGGTCTCTCAGAAGCGGCAAGTGCTTACCTCCCTGGGGGAATGTGTTATTCTCCAGGGCCAATGTGACCAAGTGAGCTGGTTTCCTTGCCTGGGATCTTTTCCCCTTGGCCTTCGCAACAGCCTCTACTTGATCTCTAGTGTAGAGAACCCCAAAGGTCAAATTTAAAAGTTAACTTCAGTTAACCGAGTGTGGTGCACACGCCTTTAATCTCAGCACTCACGAGGCAGAGGTAGGAGTGAGAGTGAGTTTGAGGCCAGCCTGAGACTACATGGTGAATTCCAGGTCAGCCTGGGCTAGAATGAGATCCTACCTCAAAAAAACCAAACCAAACCAAAAAAAAAAATAATAATAACTTGGAGTGGCTAGGGAGATGGCTTAGTGGTCAAAGGCGCTTGCTTGCAAAGCCTGAAGACCTGCCACCCACATAAGGCCAGATGCAGAAAGTTGTGTGGTATCTGACATTCTTTTGCATAGGTAAGAGACCACACACACACACGCACACACGCACACAAATAAGTAAATAAATAAATAATTTTTAAAAGTTGTTTTTTTCCTGATGTGTGGAGGAGATTGACAAAATGAACTAAGTATTTAGCAATAACCTGACCTTAAGAGAAGTAGCCTTTATTGATAGTAAACTTAATCATATCCATGTCATCTTGTAAAAGTTTTATCTCTTATAAACCTTTTCATAACTTGGTTTCTGTTCCATGCCTAAGTGTTTTGGTTTTGTCTCCATTCTTTTCTATTTCTACTTCATAGTAATTCTTTACTCTAAGACAAAACCACTGCCTGAAATTGTTTCTTATCTGAATGGATAATCGCTTCTTATCAGAAATGAATTTCCTTTTTCTCTTTAACCTTCTTTACCAAAAACATATCTCACATCTATAATGTTTTATATCTCTTTTTATACTTGTTGACTCCTTTTGTCTTAACTTTAAAAAATGTTTTATGTATATATATGCGTGTGTCTATATATACGTGTCTATATATATGTGTATGATGTGTGTATGTGTATGATGATGATGATGATGTGTGTGATGTGTTTGTGATATATGTGTGATGTGTGTATGATGTGTGGAGGCATGATGTGTGTGTATTGTGTGTGTATATGATATGTGTATGTATGGTGTGTACGTGCATGATGTATGTATGTGTATGTATGTGTATGACGTGTGTGATGTGTTTGATGTGTGTATGACGTGCATGTGTGTGACGTGTGTGTGCATGATGTACGTATATGTATGATGTATGTATATGTATGACGTGTGTGTGTGTGATGTGTGTGTGTATGGACGTGCACTTCCCACAGCACACATGTGAAAATTTGAGGGTCTCCTTTGATTTTGCTTGAAACATGATCTCCCTTGTAGTTATTTTTGTTTGTTTCTTCTTGTCACATCATGTGTGCCAGTCCAGATGGCCCAGGAGCTTCTGGATTGTCCTGGTTCCCCCTCCATTGCTGTGGGTGTGTTGAGATCACGGGCGCATGCTCCACTGCATCCAGCTTTACCTGAGAGCTGGGGAGTCAGACACAGGCGGACAGGTTTGCAAGCAAGTGGCTTTAGCCGCGGAACCATCTCTCAAGCCCCTGTCTTACTTTTAAAAGTATTTTTATTTAATTATTTGCAAGGAGAAGGAGGGAGGGGTGTAAGGTTCAGGAGTGACCAAGACCGCGGAGACCACTCTGAGGCAAAGATGGAACCTTTTATTTGGGAAAACACGAGCTGCCAGGGCCGACTCTCAAGAGCAGAGTACAGCCAACCTGAAATTCCAGATAGTGTGCTATATATGGTTCCTCAGTTGGGGAAAGGTGAGGAAGGGAAAAGCTTTTTTTTTTAAAAAAGGTTTCTTAATAGATTAACGGGGTTGAAAAGGCCCAAAGTGAGGTCAGGGGAAGAGATTGAGTAAAGGAAAGGTGGAGGGAGGGCTAATCAAAATGTAAGAGGATACAAATAAGTCATATGGAATCCTCCGGTTTTGGACAATGGAACATTCAGGAGCCATAGATAGCTGTTAGAAAATTTTCAGTGCCAGGGATGGGATACCTCCAGTGAGTTGTTGGCCAGGGAGGTCCCTGATGCCCCCAAAACATTATAGGCCATTGCTGAGGCTCTTGGTTTCCCACCAGGAATAGATGGTAAGACTCTATTGCTGAAGACTCCACATACTTGGGCTACAAGGCCACTGAGAAATCCTGCTGGAACTGAGCTGATAACCTTCTCCATAGCCTGTCTTCATTCAGCCTATTAGATAAAAATGGTCGGAGAAGACTTAAGTGACTGGGGGAAGAAAAATCTGAAAAAGGAGACAGTTTCGTAACCTGTAGAAATAATGTGAATTTATTAAATGCTCAGTTTCCGCATGTAGCTTGGTTGGAGCGTGCCTGCGCTCATCCATCACGTCCTCAAGAGCTCACACGACGTTTTTGCACTATGGTGGAAAAGCTCAATAATTGAAGCATTGACTGTATGACCTGCCAAGCCATACCTGCCCTATGTGTGATCATTCATAAACAGACTAGGCAACCCTGTTCTAATGCAGACATGTGAATGGCATCTGATGGACTGTGAAAAGATAGGGTGACTTCCACTTAGAGGGGCAAGGGAAGGCATCCAGAGGCAGAGGCTGGGCACTAAGCTGTGAAAGGGGATATTCAACTCCTTTTTAAAATATTTTATTTGGGCTGGAGAGATGGCTTAGCGGTTAAGGCACTTGCCTGCAAGGCCAAAGGATCTTGGTTTGATTCTCCAGTACTCACAGAAGCCAAATGCACAAGGTGGCACATGTGTCTGGAGTTTGTTTGCAGTGGCTGGAGGCCCTGGCATGCCCATTATCTTTCTCTCTCTCTCTTTCCCTCTCTCGCTCTCTCAAATAATAAATAAATTAATTAATTAAATTAAAATATTTTATTTATTTATTTGCAAGCAGAGAGAGACAGACACAGATAAAGGAGGGGGGGTTGAATGGGCACTCTAGCTGCTATAAATGAACTCCAAGATGCATGTGCCTCTATGTGCACATGGCTTTATGTTGGTACTGGGGAATTGAACTTGGGTCATTAGGCTTTGCAGACAAGTGCCTTAACCCTTGAGCCATCTCTTCAACCCTATATTTCTTTTTATTTGTTTATTTGTTTGGTTTTTGGAGGTATTTTGTTTTTCTGAGGCAGGGTCTCAGAAGAAAAAAAAAAAAAAAACAGGCTGATCTGGAACTCACTCTGGAGTTCAGGCTGTCCTCAAACTCATGACAATCCTTCTACCTCAGCCTCCCAAGTACTGGAATTATAGGTGTGAGCCACCATGCTTGTGTGGATATAGGATTCTTAAAAAAAAACATCTTGTGTGTGTGTGTGTGTATGCTCATATGTGTGTAAAGGTGCATGTGTGTGTGTGTGTTCATATGGGGGCCAGAGGTTGACATCGGGTGGTCTCTTGGGCTAGAGAGATGGCTTAGCAGTTAAGGCGCTTGCCTGTGAAGCTTAAGGACCCATGTTTGACTCTCCAGATCCCATGTTAGTCAGACGCACAAAGGTGAAGCAAGAGCAAGATTGCACATGCCCACTAGGTAGTGCAAGCATCTGGAGTTCAACTGCAGTGGCTGAGGCCCTGGCATGTCAATTCTCTCTCCAAAAAAAATTTTTAAAAAATAAAAATAATAATAAAAATAAACAGTCTCTCGCTTGAACCCAGAGCTGGCCAATCAATTAGACTAGCTAGACAGTTTGCCCTGAAGACCCTTCATCTCTGCCTCCCAAGTCTAGGATTACAGGTGATCTTCCATGCCTGCACAGCATTTACATGGGTGGTGGAGATCCGAACGCATCTCCTCATGCTTGCATGGCAAACACCTTACCCATTGGGCCATCTCCCAGCCCAGGATATAGGGCTCTGGTGCTTGTTAATTTATTTACGCATTCAGTGAGCACCGAGCCCTGCTATGTGTCAGTAATGGAATATGAAAATGACAGGGAATTTACCATTTGAAGTGGGTGATACACAAACCTGTCTTGCTTATAAACCAAGAGAACCCCACTCACCGTGGCGGCCTCCAGCAGCCAGGGACTTATCTCATGGGAGGTCTGAGGATGATCTGCAGAGGGGATGTCCATAGACCTGGGCCTTGGAGATGAGAGAGCTTCTTTCCACGTGCAGGAAAAGGTAAACGTTTCTGGTGGTGATGGCTTTTGTTTAGCGACTCAGCATTCCTGGGGTCTACTCCCTGATCTGACTCCCTCAGGAGGACATGAGGTGGTCAAGAGGGCCTGGGAAAGGGACTGATCCCACCCCCCACTTTCCTCTTATACTCAGTGAGTGCCCCAAAGCCACAGGCAGTCAGAGGCTGAGGTGAGACCAGCACTTCCCCAGCATGGCCTTAGTAAGGGGTCCCAGGAATAAATACGGGATCCTGAGTTTTCCATCTTCTTTGCCTGGTGCACTGCCGCTCCTGGGACTTTGTAAAGATCCACAACGGAGGGAGGGTCAACATGGCTTTGTGTTCAAGGGAAACCCTGAGGGCTCTGGCCCCTGCCTTCCCTCCATCCTCTGCAGAGTCCTTGGTGCCACCTTACATCTTCTGTTGTGGTTGTTCTCCTGTCCCCTTGCTGGTCCAGCAGCCAATCAGGGACAATGACTGAAGTACTCATTTTTAATTTTTTTCTTTTTTTTTTTCAAGGTAGGGCCTCACTCTAGCTCAGGCTGACCTGGAATTCACTATGGAGTCTCAGGGTGGCCACGAACTAACGGCGATCCTCCTACCTCTGCCTCCTGAGTGCTGGGATTAAAGGCATGCGCCACTACGCCTGGCTATTTTTATTTTTAATTTGCAAGCAGAGAGAGATAAAGTGCTCTATTCCCAACGCTAAGAAGTTACAGATGCCCAGTGGAACGCCTGCTGGGTGGACGCGTGTGCAGCTGAAGTGAACGGAATGGACAGGGCGGGACTGGGCCAAGTGGGAACGGGAAACACATCCCCGCAGGATTCCAGGAGGACGTGGGCGGATCCCTTCACAGATCCCAAAAGTCACAGGCTCTTCCTGAAGGCCTCCGTGTAAACACGGGGTTCCCCCAGCACATCTTATCAAGGAGTTGACCCGTACGCCCACTTTGCTGCTTCTTCCGTCTTGTCGCATGGTATCTGAGTGAACTTCCATCTCCTCTCTTGAGCAACTGCAACTACCAGACCTCAATTTGTTATCTCTGCTGCCTGGCGGCCCCTGGCCTGAGGTCCATCCATTAACAACTGGTGCCATGTCACTGTGGTCCTCAGCCTCCCAAGTCTAGGGTTACAGGCGGGCTGCCATGCCTGCCCAGCACTTACATGGGTGGTGGAGACTCAGACGCGTTTCCTCATGCTTGCGTGGCAAACACCTTACCTCCTCCGTGCTCTCAGACCTGATGTGTCATTCTGCCCCAGTCAAACCTCAGACACCTGTCACTCCCTACCTGCCCCTCCTTCCACCTTCTTCCTAAGCCTTCATTGGGTGTGTGTCGGGGGGATCTTTAAGATATTCCCTTTCCATGATCCTGCCTCTCATCTTCTGAGATGCCAGACCTTCCTCACAGAGCCACCCACCATTGTCCAGCTCCAGCGGCCACCGTTCACAACATGTCCCGTGGGATTGGGGAAGGTCACGCGACACCGTGACCCCGAGTCGTTGCCAACACGAGCGGGGCTGCCGTGGACCAGAAGATCATCAGCCGGGGATTCCATTCTCCAGGGCCTGGTCTGAGCCCTTCCCAGTTACAGACACTCAGCAAGGCCAATCTTCCAGGCCCACGCCTCACAAAGTCCCCAGCCAGGTGTTCTCTCCAAGCCAACCCTGAGGCCCATCTTCCCTAAGGCCTGTCACCATCCTTCCCGTTTCTTTCTCCTGTGCTTTCAACACTTTCCTTCAGCCGTGACAACCAAGTCGCCGCCATCTTTAAAGCCCAAGCTTTGAAACTTTAGATTTTTTTGTTTATTTTTATTTATTTGAGAGTGACAGACAGAAAGAGGCAGAGAGAGAGAGAGAGAGAGAGAGAATGGGTGCACCAGGGCCTCCAGCCACTGCAAACGAGCTCCAGATGCGTGCGCCCCCTTGTGCATCTGGCTAACGTGGGTCCTGGGGAATCGAGCCTCGAACCGGGGTCCTTAGGCTTCACAGGCAAGCGCTTAACCACTAAGCCATCTCTCCAGCCCCGCTAACGATGGCTCCTGGGTGGAAATGCTGCGTGAGCATGACGACCTGAGTTTGGATCCCCAGAACCCACTTGAAAGCTGGATATGGGAGCAGGCATCTGTCACCCCAGTGCACGTCCAGCGACACGGGATGTGGAGACACAGAGAATCTTGGAAGCTCATGGGCCAGCTAGCCTGGTGTCTGCAACAGAGGACAACAGGGACCCTGCCTCAAGCAAGGTGGAAGGCAAAAGGACAAACACCTGAAATTGTCCTCTGACCTCTGCACGCATGCCGCGACATGTGCATGCCCACCACATGCACACACCACACACGCACACACACGCACACACACGCACACGGATTCTTTAAAACAAATTGTCCTTTGCCCCAATCAACTTCTCAAAGGCCATCCTACTCCTCATTCATCCAGCTGGCCTTCCTTTCTTTCTTTCTTTCTTAAGAAAAAAAAAAAAAGGCTGGAGAGATGGCTTAGCAATTAAGGCACTTGCCTGCAAAGCCAAAGGACCCATGTTAAATTCCCCAGTACCCACGTAATGCCAGATGCACAAGGTGGCACATGTGTCTGGAGTTTGTTTGCAGAAGCTGGAGACCCCATTCTCTCTGTCTCTCTTCTATCTCTACTTGCAAATTAAAAAAAAAAAATAGTGGTTTAAACTATTTTTTTTCACATAGACCACACAAAAGCTTCGTTCCCAAAAATGACTTTGTCATTCAAAGAAACAATCGTGTAGAAAGAAATAATTTATAACAGATATTACATTTTCTTCCCTCAAATTATTATTTTTTAAATATAATTTATTTATTTATGTATTTGAGAGAGAGAGAGAGAGAGAAAGAGACAGAGAGAGAAAATGGGCTCACCAGGGCCTCTAGCCATTGCAAATGAACTCCAGATGCATGTGCCCCCTTGTGCAATATGGCTTACGTGGGTCCTGGGGAATCGAACTGGGATCCTTTGGCTTTGCATGAAAACACCTTAACCTCTAAGCCATCTCTCCAGCCCCCACAAATTATTTCAAAAGGCTTTTTATTTGAAGTATTTCAAAGTTTGTTCATAAAGAGTTTGAAAGGAGCTCAATGGAGTATATACTTGTTTGCCCCAAAGCATTTCAATTTGGTATTAACCATGTATTTGATAAGATCTCCTGAATACTGTCGGCACCATGTGCGAGCGTCTGTGCACGCGTGCGTACACACACACACACACACACACACTCAAATCATGGTGCCAACAGTATCGGCCAGCCTTTCTGAATGCCCAGTGTGCTCCAAGCTTCTGCTCTAGGCTCATGGGACATACCAGGCACTAGCCCAGGCCAGAGGCTCTGCCTTGGGACTCCTGCAGCCGTGTGGGGAGAAGTATGCCAACAGTGGGCAGACGACACGGTGCGACATCAATGTGGTGTTCTGGACGGTGGCGTGAATGCAGTGGGGGAAAGCCGAGCATGGGGGAGATGAGCTGGGGGGACGGGTGGCCGGGAGAGCCTGGGTTGGGGAACCTGCTCTGGCCAAAGGGTATCTCGGCTTTCTACAGAGCTCAGTCTCCATTCTCACCTCCCAGGTACTACTTCCCCGACAGAGCCTGCCCCACCCCCCCACCCCCTGCCTTGATGGAACCTTCCTTTGCTGGGTCTGGAGCTCCATTTGTGTTGCAGAAGAGTTTGTCAGTGATGAACATCAGCTTCCGGTCGCGCTTTCCCATTGGCCTCACTAACTCCACGTTCTGAAGCCTTCTTCCTTCTATTCCTTCACAGACTTCTTTACCATCCCTTCTTCTTCTTCTTCTTCTTTTTTTTAACCAGCTCTTATGTGACAGCACTTCCAGGCTCAGTATCCCATATTGGTTCCACTCAGCTTCACAGACATTCTGCCTAGGAATGTTACCAACTTGGGCCTCTGTCCCCAGCCCCAGCCTCTGCAGAGGCCACAGGTCTTTTCCATCATAAAAGGTGAAGACTGCCACTGACCTGCTCCATGTCATTACCTCTCAGGGATCTGGGGGGTCCCCTGGTAGAACAGGAGAAGGTGGCAGAAGGTTTGGGTTAGAGCCCGAGGTCTGGGGTAAGAGGAGGAGTTGAATACTGCAGGGCCGAGAGCAGGCCTTGAAACCATGGAACTTTGAAACCATATGAAGCCTAAGAAGAGAGGCAGCCGGTGAGAGTGTAGAGGCGGGACGGCCTTGGTGGTCGGATGTGACATTCTGTTCTCTTTGGATCCAGTCCTGCCCTCCTGTCCTGGTAGAGGCAGGCTGCTCAGCTTGCCCTTCCCCCAGCACAGGGTGTTGGGAGGCAGGACACTGTCCTCTGACGGTTCCCGTTGGGCAGCCACCCTGATGGAGGAGTCGGCTTGGCGCTACGAACACGTAACACGTGGCTCCTCATGGTCCCTGGCATGGTTGTCACCTGGAGGAGCCATGGAATGGCTGGATCCCAAATTATTAGTTTTTATTTTTATTTTTGGAGGTAGGGTCTCAGTCTAGTCCAAGCTGACCTGTAACGCACTCTCATCCCAGGCTGACCTTGAACTCACAATGATCCTCCTACCTCTGCCTCCTCTGTGGTAGGATTAAAGACGTAAGCCACCATGCCCAGCTTCGGACCCCAAAGTTTCTTGCAGGCTCCAGACTCTGGTTGACTGTGAAGATAAGATTTTGTTTTTCTGTGGGCCAGAGAGATTGCTTAGTGGTTAAGGTGCATGCCTATGAAGCCCCAAGGACTCAGGTTTGATTCTTCAGGTCCCACGTAAGCCAGAGGCACATGGTGGCACATGTGTCTGGAGTTCGTTTGCAGTGGCTAGAGGCCCTGGCGTGCCCATTCTCACACTCTTTCTCTCCCCCTGCCCATCTCCCTGTCTCAAATAAATAAATAAATATAAAATCTTTCAAAAAATTTAAAAAAAAGATGTTGTTCTTCTGAAGTGAATCTACTGTTCCGTGACAGAGCAGGGAGAAGATGGCAGAAGGTTTGGGTTAACATCTGAGGTCTGTTAACTGAGTTCCATCCTCTCCTATACAAGCTAGAAAAGCAACTGCCCAACTCCAGGAAAACTAGCCGCCCTGAGAGTGGAAGCACAAAAGAATCAATACAGGTCCCTGAGAGCCAAGAACACTGGGACAATTGGGTCTCTGGTATAAAGTGCCCTCCTGTTCCTGGTCCTAGCAAGGGTGGCCGTTATTAGCCGAAGTTGTTCATGGTCATCCCCTTCCCACTAAGGGACATGTGATCTCAGTGTGGCCACAAGACATGAAGGGGCCCTCCAGGAAAGGAAGCATGCCATTTTTACCTGTGGCCATTGTCTTGTTTGTATGACACCTGGAGCCCTTTTAGCCAGTTATCACCCACACTCTGAGCTTTCAGGGCAGAAAGAGGGGAAACATTTAGGTTTTGGTGAAGTTGGAACCCTGCATCTCCTTGCAAGTTCTGATAGCATCCCATGTCTCTCCGGGCAGGGCATGGGGATTGGGGGGACAAGAACCAACTCTGGTTGCTTAAGCTCTTGGTTGCCCACCCGAAGTAGATAGTAGGGCTCCATTGCTGAAGACACCACGTACTTGGGCTACAGGACCCTGAGAGATCAAGCTGAGCTGGAAGCCTCCTCCTGGCTGTCAGGGTGCTAGAAAGAGCTATGCCTGTTAGGGGGGGAAAAAAGTCATCCATGGTCTTAACTAGCAGTGGACCCTGCAAGCTTCACAGCTGGCCAGCCAGGTCAAATGTGCCAACTGGTGTCATGATGGCATGTCTGTTATGGGGGAAACCAACTGCTCTCTATTGGACTTGAGGCTCTCCATAGGAGGGAATTCCTGCCTGGTACTGAAAACCTATTCAAAAGCCCATGGCTGGGAAGGTCATAAAGCGAAGCTACCACTGTTGTTTGGCTAAATGAATATTATGCCCTCCAAATTTCCCTTTAAATACTTAAGTTTATGCCCATCTTTCATATGACAGTGACCTCTGGGGAGGCTCAAAACTCATCAACGTGCTAAAAAGAAGTGCTAATGGAGTGTTGGGCACTAAGTGAGACGTCTCTAGCACTCCCTCTGAGGAGGGGCCATTGCGGACATGGTGGCAGAAAGAATGTCTGAGGCAAAGGAAGGGGAGGGCGGCTTTGGGAGACTGTCTTCCAGACACAAAGTGGCCACGGCATTCATGACGTCGTGGTGGCTGACGCTACCTACACAAGACCTGCATGAGAGGAGGGCAAAAATAATTATGACATCAAAATAGAACAGGGAGTGGTGAGACAGGAATATAGTGAAAGTGGGTCAGGGGAGAGGGGCCAAGAACAGTAGTGGGAAGGAATTTTGATGAGGACACATTGTGCATCTCTATGCAAGTTGTCAATAAAAAGTTAGAGAAGGGCACTTGCCTGCAAAGCCTAAGAACCCAGGTTTGATTCTTCAGTACCCACGTGATCCAGATGCACAAGATGGCACATGTATTTGGAGTTCGTTTGCAGTGGCTGGAGGCCCTGGCATGCCCATTCTCTAACTCTCTCTCTCTCTCTCTCTCTCTCTATATATATATATATCTGCCTCTCTCTCTAATAAATAAATTTTAAAACGTTAAAGAAAAAGAAGTGGGGGCTGGAGAGATGGCTTAGCAGTTAAGTGCTTGCCTGTGAACCCCAAGGACTCCAGTTCGAGGCTCAATTCCCCAGGACCCACGTAAGCCAGATGCACAAGGGGTACATGCATCTGGAGTTTGTTCGCAGTGGCTGGAGGCCCTGGTGCCTCCATTTTCTCTCTCTATCTGCCTCTTTCTCTCTGTCTGTCGCTCTCAAATAAATAAATAAAATAAACAAAAAATTTTTTAAAAAAGAAAAAGAAGTGTCTGAGCTCAGACACCCAGAGAACGAGGGAAGAGTGGAAGGACAGTAAGAAGAAACCCAGACATCACATCTCAGCCATGTGGCCGACCACCTGACCGGAGGGGCAAGACTCAGCTTTGGAATGATTGACTGCCTTTGTCCCTCCCCCTTTCTCCCGGTATAATCTGTTGGCTGGAGATGAGATGGGACACAGTGTTCCAGGGTGTTAACTGGACCGCTGGCTCTCTAAACAGTATGCAAGATTCCTTTCTCATCTCTGCTCATTGGCCTCTGTGTTGAGAAGCAACAGGAGCTCCCATTCTGCGTACAGCGCCAGCCCAGACCATCTTGTTAGAAAGCGGTAGCTTGGGCACCTCTGAGTGCCCATGACCTGGCGCTGGGGACCCTGGGAGAGGGCGTGCACATCACAGCCACAGGGCATTGGCCGAAGCTGTGTGTGGCCTCCCTTAAATGGCTGCTTTTTCCAGTGTTCTGGGTTTCCATAACGCTATTACCATGGGTGGTTCAGGCAGCCAGCTAAGTCACTGAGACCTTTGATGGGCACCTGGCCCTGTTTCCTTCTGCTCGGAGCCTCCTCGCGCCTGAGAACAGAAGCACGTGACCCTCTGCGTTTTTGCTGGTTTTATGGCCTCGGCTCATCTTCTCTCCACACAAGACCTGGCCCCTCCGCAGTCACGCTCAGCTACCTCATTCTGCTCCTACAGGCTGAGCATCCCCCCCCCCCCGGAAATGCCCGAGACCAGAAGAACTGGGGATTTGGGAATATTTGGAAATACATGATGAGATATCTAGAAGATGTGGCCCAAGTCGGCATGGAATTCACTCCTATGTCTCATAGACCGTAGGCCCAGCACCACTTTCTTAGGGCTTTGCATTCGAACCGTGGCCCATCCCGTGAGGTCACAGGTGTGGAATTTTCCACTTGTGATAGCCTGTCAGTACTCAAAAAAAGAATTTTTTTTTTAAATTTTGTAGCATTCAGATTTGGAAAACAACCTGAATTCATCTACTTCCTTTCTGCTTTTCTCCTCAATCATTTTTGGCCCCCTTTGTTTGTTTTAAATTTTTTGTTTATTTTTATTTATTTATTTAAGAACAACAGAGAGAGAAAGAGGCAGAGAGTGAGAAAGAGAATGGGCGCGCCAGGGCCTCCAGCCACTGCAAACGAACTCCAGATGCGTGCGCCCCCTTGTGCATCTGGCTAGCGTGGGTCCTAGGGAGCCTTGAACTGGGGTCCTTAGGCTTCACAGGCAAGCGCTTAACTGCTAAGCCATCTGTCCAGCCCCTTTTGGTCCCCTTTGATCCATACCCCTTACCTTCCACCAGCATTCCTGTCGGGTGCTCAGGTCGGAGCCCTCCTAGAGCCTCAGGTAGCGGTTCTGACCCTCTAACCTTGTGTAAAAGGAGCTTGGAGGAAGTTTCTGGAAAGCACCTGCTTTCTTTGGTTTGTGTGTACAGTATGGTGGATGAACATATTTGTGCAGATGTGTACACCTCATGCACACACATGCAGAGGCAGGGGAGGATGTTGGGTGACCTCTGTTGCTGCGTGTTTCCTATGGACAGTCTCTCACTGAACTGGGAACTGTCGTTTTCCGTCAGACTGACTGACCTGCAAGCCCCGGCGATCCTCCAGGCTCCGCTCCCCACAGGACTGGGTTACACATGTGTGTGATCACACCCAGCTGTTCACCTAATGGCTGGGGAATTGAACTCACACAGTCTCAGGCCCTCTTGCCCGCATGGCGAGCACTCTTACCTGCTGGGCCATCTCTCCAGTCTCATATCCCGTTTTCAAACTCCATCTCTCTGGAACGTTCCCCTGTGGTTCTGTTCATCACACCTTGACAATCCTGAAGAGATTCCGGCGGCTGAAAATTTCCGAACGTTCAGCTGTCTTGCGTGATATCTGAGCTGAGCCGTAATAAAAGTCGCCATGAGCCGTAGCTATGACCGTGACACTCTGATCATCTACAAGACCTGGGCCGGGTTCTAAGGGAACGTGAGGCACCCTGACCACCCTACTCCTCAACAGCTTGGACTAGGAGACGGCTGAGTGGGTCTACCACCAGCTCCTCAGCAAGCAAAGATGCCCTATTTTCTGACATAAGCACTTTTCTGGTGTCTTTTTAAATTTTTTTATTTTTTTATTTTTATTTTTTGGTGTGCAGGGCAGGGACGTAGAGACTGGCAGCTTTGGGTACCATCCCATCCACAATGTCAACAGAGATCAAATATAAGATCCTGCTACATCCTGACAACAATGTCACCATAAGCCGTATGAGCTAGCTCTGTGGTCACAACTGTGGGTAGGGTGTATGGTTTCTCAGTAGGTCCTGCACAGTTCTTTGATTCTGACATAGAAAAGGATACCAGCACCTCAAGAGACAGAGCATACTACCAGCCAGGGCCGAGTGTTGTTGGAGCCCCCAAACCCCTACTTTCAGGACACAGATCCTTTGCACTCCGTCCCTCCCATGTGGCTCTGTGGTGACCACCACTCCAGCATTAGTGGAAACAGATATCACATGCATACAAGATGGTCAACAAGTTCCAAGTGACCACTGAGGGGGGAAAAATAAAAAAAAAAAAAACTAGAGGCTGGGGAGATGGTCAGTGGATAAAGTGCTTGTCTTGCAAGCACAAGGACCTGAGTTCAGATCCCCAGATCCCATGAGAAAAGGCCAGGTGCGGTGACACACACGTTTACTCCCAGTGCTGGGGCGGGAGAGACAGGAGGATCCCCGGGGCCTGCTGGCCAGCTTGTCCAGCTAAACTCTAGGTTCAGAGTGAGAACCTGTCTGAAAAAATCAGGTGGAGAGTGACTGAGGAAGACACCCAGTGTCTGCCTCTGGCCTCCATGTGCACATGCACACACATGTGTACCCACACATATGAACACATACACACACACACACACCAACAAAAAAACCTTGACATTTCTTTTCCTTTCTTTATAGTCAGCTAAGAAGGTCTCTGGAAGTAGTCATCTTCTGTTGAGGAACTGGTCATCTCTTTGATCAAGGAACATGTCCAGCAGTGAATCTGGGAGGACTTCACATCATGGCTAGCACCTTGAGCCTTGCATCTACTCCGATATGATTCCAATTTCCACTTAAAGCGCTCTTCCCCCCTCAGAGGGATGGAGCACTAGTTATAAGCCGGCCTTTCCCCCAGCGGCCCATCCTTGGATGGCCCATGGCCATGAGTACAGCAGTGTTTTACAGAGGCATGGACAATAGTCCCACATATCCATGTCCACACGGAAGTAGAGAGCATGAGCTCTCTCCCTTCTCAAAACATAAACAGGGAGTTGGGTAGAGGGCCAGAGAGGCAGGAAGCCATCAGCTAGATGCGTGACACAAACTTTTTCAAATTTTAACCCAACACTGCTCTTATAATCACCAAGAAGTAATAATTTTGGCTGGAGAGATGGCTTAGAGGGTAAGGTGCAAAGCCAGAGGACCCAGGTTCGATTCCCCAGTACCCACACAAAGTCAGATGCACAGGGTACAGCATGTGTCTGGAGTTCATTTGCAATGGCAGGAGGCCCTGGCGTGCCCATCCTGTCTATTTGTCTCTCTCTTCCTCTCTCAAATAAAGAAATAAAATATTTGAAGTACATAAATCAAGTAATAATTTTCTGAATACATTTGAGGAACCAAGAGGAGCCAAGAAGGAGCCCAGTCAGGGAGGGAAGAAGAGTTGAGGCCACAAGGAGATGGGGATGTGGTGACAGCCCACAGGCCAAGGGGACTTTGGGGCTGAGTATGAACACTGAGTTTCAAGCTGGGGTCCTTGGATCCAATGTGCTCTTGAGAACTGGTTCCAGCCATGCAGCTGAGAACAGAGCGAAGGAAGAAAGTCTTGTCACCATGAAGAAGGGGGCCGACTGCTTGGCGCTCCGGTGATCATGGTGGGAAGGGCAGATGGATTCTAGAAGTGCTTAAGGAGCAAAGTCACAGGATCGCATGGCAATGTTGTCTGGGACATGAGGAGCTGGGAAGAGCAGCACCTGGTGGGCATGTAGCAGGATCCTCCATGGGTGGAGATCCAGGGTGGCTTGGAGTGGGCAGAAGCTTCCAGGGCCACCGGTCAGTGCTGGCCAGGAAAGACGCTTCTTTATTACTTGTGACAGGGACTGTTTCCTCTGGCAGCCAGTGCTGGCCTCAGAATCTTACCGTGGGATTTCCTGACTCTTTGCTGGACCATCTCCTTGGCCACACACATCTCCCCACGATAGGAGCATCCAGGGCCAAGAATGAGGAACTGCAGAGCGTGCCCCAGTCTCTGACCCCAAACCACCGGCTGCTCTTTAAAGGCAGGCCCACGCGGGGAAGGAGACACCAGGAACCAGGAAGACGAGAGCCTGTCGGGAGCTGAGCTGATCTGAAAACAGACGATAGCTCTCAAGGGACAGGTTCTGGAAAATTTTTTTTGCCCTGCCAAGGGGGAAGAAGCCTTGCACTCCTCTTACACAAATCCCAGGAGAGATTCTAGCAGTCTTCAATGACTTGAGTTGGGGAGGTCCAATCCCAGACTCATTCTGAGGGTCGCCACCGGGTCTAAGCACAAAAGCGAGCTGGGGTGGAGCAGAACATGGCAGGACTCCTCTGTTTCGATTTTGGGAACAGGGAATTTGTCATGGAAAGGAATACATAGGGCACATGGGTCCCCACTTCCAGAAGCCATGCTGATTCCAGGAATGTGAAATGAGGGTGGAGGAGGGACCCCAGAAACAGCCATGATTCCAGAGATCCTTCTTGTCTTAGGGCAAGTCTAAGCTTCCATGGGTCTGAGCTGCCAGTTGGGGGAGGGAGGGACAAGTGGTTGGGGCACCAGGGGCAAGAGCCAGGCATCGCTGCAAATGCTGTTCTGTCAGATGTAAGGCAAGGAAGGATTCAGGGGCTCCGGAATGGACCCCAGGGAGACAGGCAACTCCATGGAGCGGCCTCTGATGATGGCATTCAGGGAGGAGATGCTGATGGAACTTGGAGAGACGGGTATGTAGGGCTGTCAGGGAAGGCTAGGCTGGGGCTTCACAGTGTAAAGAACCTGGAGCAAAGCTCTGGCTGTTCAGGGGAGTCAGCCGAGGAGATGAGAGGGAACTGACAGCCCACAGGCCCCATCCATTCCTGGAAGCCCCACCCCGCCATCATTAGCAGGGACCTATCCAGTATGTGCAGGGTGCCAAGGTGATGTCTCTGGTTTCAAAGGCTTCCCCCCCAAAGTTCCAGGAGACCTGCTCCCCTGGGGTCTAGCTGTGGTTTTGTCTAGAACTCTCTCTCTCTCTCTCTCTTTCTCACTCTTGCATAATTGATTCCTTTGAATTGATTGTTGCCCAAGCACAACACAGGAAGCGATGAACACGTGCCCTCAGTGATTAGTGTAGGGTGGAGGAGCTGGGGCACACGGCCACACACGTCAGATGGACGCAGGAGGAGCCGTTGATGTTCAGGGGGAGGGAAGCGAGGAGGGCTGAATGGATTCAGGCTGTGCAGTGCCACAGAGTTGAGTTCGAAGGCCACTGAGACCTCTTCCATCTGGGGCTCCCCAAGGATTGGGCCCCAGCACTAGGTATTCCTTGAAGGCCAACTAATAAGTGGCCCTCCATGGAGTTAGCCCCTCTTGAGGCTCAAGAATTCTCTACCTCACACTCCTTTCTTAGGGGTACCTCTACTGCATCCTCTGGGGTCCCTCCAACCCAGCTGAGGGGTCCTGCTTTCACAGAATTCTGCATTCTTAGGGATTTTGTTCTCCTACTGAGTGTATAGGATTACCTGGTGGGGATAAGAAACCTGGCTGACTGCAGCAAGCTACCAAGGTTCTAGTGTGGACGCCCTGCCCTGCCCTGGCCCTGCACAGAGAACTCAGCCATGCTTGGTGTTGCCATCTGCTTCCACGGCCTTAGGAATCAATTCATGTGACCCTTATTCCTTGGAAAGACCTGACCCACCCAGCACTGCTTGGACACCAGGACCAAAAGAGGCCTCTGTGGTACTTAATCTTCATTGTCACCCTGACTGGATTTAGAGTCACCTAGGAGACACACCTCTGGACATGTCTGTGAGATTTAACTGAGCAGGGAAGAGCTACACCATGCCATGGGCTGAGGTCCTGAATAAAAAGATAAAGGGGGACTGGAGAGATGGCTTAGTGGTTAGGGCATTTGCCTGCAAAGCCTAAGGACCCAGGTTCGATTCCCCAGTACCCACATAAACCAGGTGCACATGGTAGTGTATGCATCTGACGTTTGTTTGCAGTGGCTAGAGGCCCTGGCATGCCCATTCTCTCTCTCTATATATATGTCTGTCTTTCTCTTTCAAAAATATAAAGAAAGAAAGAAAGTGTTGTTTAAAAACATGAACAAGGATAAAGTGAGCTGAGTATCAACGTTTCTCTCTCTGCTTCCTGAGCAGATGCAGTGTGATCAGCTGCCTCTCACTCCTATAGCCATGATTTCCTGTCATAATCGACAGTGCCCTCAACCTGGGAGAAAAGCAACAAATACGCCATCAGTCCCCACTTGCCGCCAAACTACCGGGAGTGCTAGAGAGACCAGCTGCCCGATCAGGGATACCTGGGGGTCTGGCCTACACACTGACTTTCTGGTTCACCTCGGGCCCTCACGACATCCTTCACGCCCAGTTCACACACACATCTTAGTCTATCCGCTGCCTGTTGGCTACCCACCCTGAGAACTCACCATGTAACAACAGCCCCCTCTTGGCCTCCTCTCTGACTGTTCCTTCTGTCCTTGCTATGGCCTAGATTCCTAATGTTCCCTCCACTGTGGATGTGGCCTTACTTTGAAGGTGGGTCTTTTACAGAAGAACTGAGGTAAACAGGGTCATTGAAAGAACCCAAACGCAACAGGGCTGGCATACATTGAAAAAGATATACATTGAAGATATACATTGAAAAAAGATAAGACATGTGCACACAGAGAAGTGTGTGATGGTTCATCTTGACTGTCAAATGGTAGGATCACCTTGGAGACAAATCTTTGAGCATGTCTGTGAGGAAGTTTCTAGATTAGGTTAATTAAAGTGAGAAGGCCCACTCTAACTGTGGGTGCTGCCACTCCATGGGCTGGGGTCCCAGACTGAATAAAAAGGAGAGAGAAAGCCAAACATTAGCATTGATCACTTTCGGGCACTGCCAGGCACAGGCCAGAGCCTTTGGGAGATGGGCCTGAGCTGCTAGGCATGGCTACAGGAGGCCACTTGTCTCCAAGCCCAGCACACCTAGACTTAGGCTTCGCTCATAGCCCTGTGACCTTTGGCCAGTTGCCTAGGAAACTCCTTATATGGTATCAGCCAGCAGCCTTCACACAGCCCATCCCCCTGGGACCCTCTTCCCGCCAGTGTGTAGATACCTGACTCCCTGTGTGCTGGAATGAACGTCTCTAGGCATCGGCTAGCAACCTTTGAGCCCACCAATCCCCTTAGGACCCTCTTCCCGCTCACAGCTGCTTTATAAATCCATTTCCCTATTGAATAAACAGAACTACTCTCTGAGGTCATCTCCCGGGTGTGTACATCCTGTCGTGCTCACAGCTGCTCAAGACCCTGCTCTCCACGGTTGCCTGGACGCCTTCGGTGAACCGCAGCCCCGAGGATCTGGGGAGCCACAGATCACCGTCTGCTTCCTCACTGTGGATGCCATGTAACCGGCTGCCTCCTGCTCCTGCCGCCACGCTTCCCTGCCACGACAGACTGTTCCCCTTCCAACTGTAAGTCAAAGGAAACACTTCCTGCTTCTGCAAGATACTTCTTACCAGTATCTGGTTGCAGCAATAAGAAAAGTGGCTAATGCTCCACGACACCCTGAAACACAGTCACCTGTAAGCCAGAAAGAGACGACTGGAGAAGACTTGCCCTGCACAGCTCCCCTCCCCCAACACAAACCTGAAGCCACCAGAAGAAAGACAACATAGAGTCTACCCAGTGAGAGCCCTTCATTCTGCAGCCCAGCCATAACAGGCTGTCACACTCAAACCTGTCTCCCCTGGGCACAAGTCTCTTTCTTCTTGCCCTCTGCCAGGGGGAGGAGGGGGGCTTTCTCCATGTTCTTTGCCTTCTACAAGACCTCTGCTCATTTGAAGCACCTGGTGCCAGATCCCAACCTTGCCCATTGGGGTTGCTGGCACCTACTGACAATCTCGTCAAGTGCCAGTCCTGGGGGCTTTGGTGTCTAGCTGGCCATTTCCCTCTACTGCTCAGGTATTATTTCTCAAGACACATTATTATTTCTCACAGCACCCAGGATGGATGCGGAGCTGGTGCCTCCCCTGCCACCACCAGCCAACTGGGGACACACATGCCTGTCACTTGCACTTGGATGTCCCTGGGCAACTCTCTGAACCCCTCTGGGTTGTAATGCCTTCATCTATGGCATAGGGACAAAACTAGCTTCTACGTCATGGGGCTGTGTGAAGAACTGAGTGAGGACACAGGAATGAGGAAGTATAGGGTATGAGACACGTACGAAACTCGCAATAAGCACTCTGTCATCATTTCCTGGATACCAGCGCTGGCTAGCAGACTAGCAGGTACCACACAGGAGCATGGGACCGAGTGAGAGAGGACCATGACTCTACACCTGAGTAGGAGATACAGGCTTGGAATACAGGTCTTCCTAACGAACATGCAGTAAATATAACTAATTTATACTTACTATACCAGCCAGGTCCCAGGTCAGAGATAGAGGTCACACCAGTTGCTTTGCTAGAGAGAATTTAACTCAAAGAATGGCGTAATTAACTATAAAGTTGTCAGCTAAGTAACTAAAATGGGGAGGATGGAGAAGAGAAAGTGACCAAAGTGACTTTCTCTGAGAAAGAGAGAGTGGACCAAAGACATGATTGCACCCAATCCATTGGACTTCACTAGAGTTACTTGGGAGAACGGGCAGCTTACGGGCACACCATTGCAGCAACTGTTAACTGCTTACATATCTCTTGGGGAGGGGAGGGCACTTGTGGCCGCCTTACATGGCCTTCACCCTCCCGCGAAGGAGCCCAAGCTTGTGAGCATCTCTTGCCGGACATCACAGCTGCTCTGATCTCCAGAGCGTGGCCACGCCCTGCCAGGCGGACAGTCCCTCACCCCGCCCCAGGTTGATCTGGTGTATGCTCGCTTTCGGCGCCCCAGCCCCAGCTCAACACACACACACATGCACGCTTAGGTATGCACACACAAGTTCTCATGAATGCAGAGGTTCTCCGACAGTCCTGAGTATTCCCGGGCGAGTTCTTCTAATTCCTACTAAGTGTTCATTTCCTGTGTGGGTGTCATGTGGCATGAAATATATTTCCTTATCTCCCTAGCCCACGACAAAGGAAGGCGTGATGAATTCTAGCTCATTTTGCAATGGGGAAGCTGAGTCCCCGCCCCAAGGACTCAGCTGGGCAGAGGTGCAGACCGCTCTGTGTTTTCTCCCTTGGCCTTCCCCGCTCCCCTTCTCTCCACAGTGGCCTCCTAGTTGGGCACTTGCCTTTTACTATTCTTTTCACCTTTCATTGACAATTTTCATACATGCACTTAACGTGTTTTAATCACAACTCTCCCATTACCTTCTTTTATCCCCTGCCCTAACTCCCTTCTACTGAGCCCCTTCTTTTTTCCAGTTTGTTCCTCTTATATTTTGATTTCCTTTTGCCCCTCTCCTTCGTCACCCATTTGGAATGCCGATGGGCCAGTACTGCGCAGGTCTCGCACAGGCAATGACAGACGCTGTGAATTTACGAGAGCAACAGCCAGTACATGTTTAAACGACGGCGCTCCGCAGCTCTCCTTCCCACCCGCTGCCTCTTGTAGTCTTTCCTCCACTTCTTCTGCAATTCCACTTCCTCTGAGCCTTGGGGGCGGGGGGCAGCATACAGGTGTCTCATTTAGCCCCGAACATTCAACTGTCACTCATTCTCAGCACTTTGATGAGATTTAAATGTGTTTCCTTTTTAGCACAAATTGCTCCCCTTCCTACCCTTCCAGTTTTTAAAAATTTTAATTTAATTTATTTATTTGAGAGCAACGCAGAGAGAAAGAGGCAGATGAATAGAGAAAGAATGGGTGCGCCAAGGCCTCCAGCCACTGAAAACGAACTCCAGATGCATGCGCTACCTTATGCATCTGGCTTACATGGGTCCTGGGGAATAGAGCCTTGAACCGGGGTCCTTAGGCTTCACAGGCAAGCGTTTAACCACTAAGCCATCTCTCCAGGCCCCCCTTCCAGGTTTAGCTAGTCTACCCCTCCTTCTACTATCCTCATTGTCTCTGAGGCCAACCCTCCAAATCACAACACCGATAAGGCTTTTTTGCAATTGTTTACAGGGAAACAGAATGCTCTCCAGAATTGTATAAGTGGAAAGTCCCCAAGTTTTCAGGCTAAGAAACAAGCTCTCAGTCCCTCCCAACAGCAGCACTGAGCTTGGACTCCTTCCTGGCCCATTCTTTTCCAAAGTAAGGCTCACTCACCCACAGACCTGTCCCATCCTGCCTTTCAGGAAAGTTCCTCACATCCCGTAAGTAGAGAAAACACATGGAGGTCACCTTCACACATTGCCTAGAGCAGCCTTGGCCACCACAAGGCACAGACATCACTCCTTCTCAGAATAACCCCACTGCAGAGGAGAATGCCATCGCACAGTCCCGCCACGTCCCTTGGCAGTCAGAAGAGAGGACTGACCAGTATCACTTCAAACCTCTGACTGTAACGTTCCACAAATGGAGGACATCATGTCCAGTGCAATAAGCCAGTCACAGAGAGACAAGTGCCACATATTCTCTTTCATATGTGGAAGCTGAAAAGAAAAACAGGCAACTTGAATGGAGAAGGCTGGTCACACAAGGAAGAGTTTGTCTTAAGCTTAATGCATCCACACTTACTAGTACTTAATGTGTTATTGTGTTACTTTATAACCCTTTCCCTACCTTGGGATTAGGCAGAGATCATTTCTACATCTCCTCAAAGAAGCACTTTTCTTTCTTCCACATAAGTGCCTCTGGGATGGTCCGTTGAACTGATTCGTGGAAGGGTGCCAGTCCCTTTCTTTTAGTTCTCCATGGAACCGAGCAGTTGTCCTCGCTTGTGGATAGCTTTCACGTTGCTGGGATGAATATCCAAAACCAGGCATAGTTAGAGGAGGAAGAGGTTTGTTCCAAGCTTAAAGACCCAGGGGCATGTTCCGTAGAAGCTGCTTCCATAAATCCAAGCAGAGGGTAGAAACTGCCGCAAGCAAACACCAAAAGCAACGGGCACGAACAGGCAGAAAGCAGCAGGGACTGAGGTAGAACTCAAAACCTCTCTGTATAACTTTTTGCTGGAAATCAGATCTGCCCCCAAACACACCTTAGGGATGGACCCCAGGGTCCACCCCCAGTGACATCTCCTCCAGCCAGGCAACTGGAGACAAGCGTCAACAAAACACCTGAGTCTATGGGGGACACAGAGTCAAACTACCACACGCACCGTTCTTGGTGTGCAAGGTGACCTCCACCATGCAACAGACACCACAGGCCCACCCAGCATGGCCCTGCTACGCTCTCTGTTCTGGCCCACTAGTGACCCCTTCCCTGTGCCCATCACACTGTTGCCATCTTAGAATCACCATGGAAGCAAATCTCTGAGCACATCTGTGAGGAAGCCTACATTAGGTTAATTGAAGTGGAAAGACTTGCCTTAACTGTGAGTGGCACCCTTCCATGGACTGGGATCCCAGACTTGGAAAAAAGGAAAGGAAAACCTCATTCTCTCTCTCTCTCTCAAATAAATAAAATGAATAAATAAATTAAAATTGTAAGAAGAAATGAGGGCTGGAGAGATGGTTTAGCAGTTAAGACATTTGCCTCTGAAGCCAAAGGACACAGGCTCAATTCCACAGGACCTACATAAGCCAGATTCACAGGGTGGCGGACACATCTGGAGTTTGTTTACAGTGGCTGAAGGCCCTGGCATGCCCATTCTCTCTCTCCTCTCCTCTTCCCTCTCTCTTTCAAATAAATAAAACAATTAACTAAATTAAAATATATATAAAAAAGGGGATGGAGGGGTGGCTTAGCAGTTAAGGTGTTTGTCTGCAAAGCCAAAGGACCCAGGTTCAATTCCCCAGGACCCACGTAAGCCAGATGCACAAGGTGGCACATGCATCTGGAGTTTGTTTGCAGTGGCTGGAGTCCTGGCATGTCCATTCTCTCTCTCTCTCCCTCTCTTTCTTTCTGTCAAGTAAATAAAATAAAATAAAATAAAATAATTAAAAAATTATATAAAAAGAAAGAAAGAAAAAAAACCTGGGTATGTCTGTTAAGACAATACTTATGCTTCAATTTATTTGTTACTATTCAGATAGTTAGTTCTCTTGGTTGTTTCATCTCTAATATCATGGTTTTTTTTCTGTGTTTTTATCCTCATTAGTGACTACCCAAAGACCTGGCCTTGGACTTGTGGACCAGTTCTACTGTGTTTGTTGATGCTGAGGTCTGCGTTTATCTCCATTATCATGCCTTCTCTCTGTGTACTAACTCTACGGCCCCTTCTGTGCTTTTCTCTTCTGATTTGGGGAACCTAGCTAGTTAAGTTCTAGCTATATTTCTTTTCATGTCATATTAGTTGCTTTTGTGTAGCTCTGCCCCAAATACCTATGACACATCTCAAGGGAGGAAAAGATGTGTTTTGGCTCCCAGTTTCAGAGGGTTCAATTCATGGACAGCTGGCCTGTGCTGGGACAAAGCATCATGATGGCGGGAAGGGTGTGGTGGGGGAAAGTTGCACACTTCGTGGCAGACAGGAAACAGGAAAACGGAAGGTTCTGAAGACCCAAGACCTCCTTCTTCTTCAGATGGAGGTCCCATATGATGGTTAATCACTTTCTTGTTTGTCAACTTGTAGTTGACAAACTCTAAATCCTGGAAACACATCTCTTGGCTTGTCTGAGGAAGTTTCTAGATTAGGTTAACTGAGGAGGGAAGACGGACCCTCACTGTGGGTATTCCATGAGCTGGGGTCAGGGACTGAATAAAACGGAGAGCTCTGGCTGAGCGCATCACTCTGCTTCCTCACTGTGGGCTGACTGTGACCAGCTGCCTCCTCCTGCTCCTGCTGCAGGCCTTCCTTGCCTTGTTGAACTGTGACTTGAAGTAAGTCAAAATAAACCCTTCCTCCCTGTGATGTTAAGGTGTTCTCAACTTGATCTGTTTAGTAACCCACAGAAATCCCTTTCCGGTGGTCTCCGAGGTTGCTTCCAGGAGGGATTAACTGAAGGAGAAAGTCCTTCCCCCAGGGTGAGCCCTTCCCCCAGAGCGGGCGGCCCCGCTCAGAGGGGGACTTCATATAAGGAAGCTGTGGGTGAAAAGAGCCCCTTCCTTCCACTTGCTCGCTGCCTTCCAGTGTGGACTGAAGACCAGCGAGGACTGAAGACCAGGGAGGACTGAAGACCAGCGTGAACTGAAGACCCGTGTAGATTAAAGACCAGTGGCTCCTCAGGAAGCCTCCAGGCCTTCAGTGCCGGATTGGTACTGCTGAGGCATCCGGCCACATGGACTGAGCAGCTACCGGGTTCCTTGATTCTCAGGCCTGCAACTGCTATTGGACTACCATAAACTAATCCAAAAAATTCCTTTTTGAATATAATTCATTCTAGCAGTTCTGTTCCTCTAGAGAGCTCTGACTAATACACTCCCTTAAACTGATTTTTGTCAGGTATTTGGTCCTAGCAGTGAGTAATGTAACTAACACATACCATGGTGATGCCATCAGCTGGGGCCCAAGCGCATGAGCCTGTGGGGGCCATTTCATGTTCAGATGTAACATATGCGCTTTCTACATTGTGGTAGTTTACAATTAAGACTAAAATTCCTCGTGTATTTCAATCCTTTATTTTATTTTGCACGCGTGTGCAGTAAGCACGCTGTGGTGCATGTGTGTGGTGTATGCACAGGGGTTGCCCCATGCACATGCGCAGAAGTCAGAGTTGCGTGTCTTCGTCCATCACTCGCCTGCGTTTTCCTTGAAACCAAGTCTCTCACTAAACCCAAAATTTCTATTTCCAGTCAGAATAGATGACCAGCGAGCCCCGGGGATTCTCCAGTCTTTGTTCCCCATAGGACTGGGGTTATAGGTGTGTGTGACCATGCCCAGCTGTGTGTGGGTGCTGGGGAATCTAACTCATGATGAATCAGGCCTTATTGGGCCCTTATACTTGCATATCAAGCATATTTTACCACTTAGCCATCTTCCAAACCCTGACATTTCAAAGTTTTAAAACATACTTCATAGAAACTGGCAGCACAAATACAGTAATAATTGAATTTAAAGAATGCTTACCATCCAGTGACAATGGGATAAAAGTGTATAGATATGACAAAGTGGCCTTTTAAAACTTTATAGGCATTTTAGTTGACAGATGAACAAAGACCTTGCTCTATTAGCTGGGATGATTAGTGTCTGTCCCCAAAAGGAAATCAGTCAGCTGTTATAGAGAAGAGGCGAGATGATTATTGTGGAGCCATGGTGACTCACAGAGGAACACTTTTTTGTTTTGTTTTGCTTTTTGTTTTTCAAGGTAGGGTCTCTCTGTAGCGCAGGCTGACCTGGAATTCACCATATTGTCTCAGGGTGGCCTCGAACTCTTGGCAATCCTCCTACCTCTGCCTCCCAAGTGTTGGGATTAAAGGTGCCCGCCACCACCAGCCTGGCTTCACACAGGAACTCTTGGTATGTGTTGTCCTTACTCAAAAGTCCTGGTCAGTGGAATGCAGAGGCAATCGATGTGATACAGACAAGACTAGCAAGAAGTCGAACACCACAGGAAGTAAGTCTTAGGTCCTTACCAAATAAAACCCCTGTTGGACCAATATGCTGGCAGAGACGTGAAGAATGATCAGAAGTAGCTTGAGGGCTTTGGACCCCTGACCAGATGAGGATGCTGGGATGACAAGAACACGTGTGGATTATTAATCTGCTCCCTTCCCGCTACTTTAGCACGTGACGTTTCTGGTTTCAGGCACAAGCGTTTGTGCTCCTATGGCCCTCGGTGATTGCGATGGCTGATGGGACTTACTTCCCATGTCCCTCACTTGGGGAACATGGAGGTTTTTTTATTTATTTTTCTCAATTTTTATTAACATTTTCCATGATTACAAAAAATATCCCATGGTAATACCCTCCCTCCCCCCAACTTTCCCCTTTGAAACTCCACTCTCCATCATATCCCCTCCCCATCTCAATCAGTCTCTCTTTTATTTTGATGTCATGATGTTTTCCTCCTCTTATGATGGTCTTGTGCAGGTAGTGTCAGGCACTGTGAGGTCATGGATATCCAGGCCATTTTGTGTCTGGAGGAGCATGTTGTAAGGAGTCCTACCTTCCTTTGGCTCTTACATTCTTTCCGCCACCTCTTCCGCATTAGACCCTGAGCCTTGGAAGGTGTGATCGAGATGTTACTCAGTTCTCCAGTCACTTCTTTCCAGCAACATGATACCTTCTGAGTGGGGGGAACATGGAGTTTTCACCTGGATAAAGCCAACAGGAGGAAGAAGCAGGAGGTGTTGACTCCTTCCTGCCAGGCCCCTCCCTACCAGCTTACTTAGGGCCAGCTGTGTCCACCAGCTAAAGGCCACTGGTCCTCTCAAGGAGTCCCTCTCCACACAGTCTTCTCGTTTCAAGCTGTTGTCAGCACTCTCTGTCTCTCTTCCTTTATTTCTTGTGGCACCAGATGTAACAGCCACTATGTCCCTTGTGGTTCTCCTACCCACTGCCCCGGTCTTTGTTAACAATGCCTCTGCTATGTCCTCTTGAGTTATGCCAGTCAGAGGGTGGCCTAGTCTTCTGTTGGATAGCCAACGACAAGCAGGAACCAGGCTCTCAAATGAAAAGTGCACTACAACCATGTGGCTCTTCCAGCGTCACCTGCCATCATTCGAGTTCCTCCATATGAGGACTGCTGCTACTTGTACAATTCCCATCATCTCCTCATCAGCATTAATTAAAACTGCCAGGGGCCAGTAATTAACAAATATATAGGATGCATTGATATTGATCATCAATTGATGGCATCTAGTATCACCCAGGAGACAAGCTTGCAGGCGTGTCTGTGAGGGAGTTTCTAGCAACATGTTATCTGAGGAAGGAAGACCTACCTTGACTATGGGCAGCAGCAGTCCATGGACTGGGGTCCTGGACTGATTAAAAAGGAGAAAGTTGCTAGATGTGGTGGTGTAGTGCATGACTTTAATCCCAACACTCAGAGGCAGAGGTAGGAGGATTGGCATGAGTTCAAGGTCAGCCTTCGGATTACAGACAGAGTGAGTTCCAGGTCAGCCTGGGCTACAGTGAGATCCTACCTCAAAAAAAAAAAAATCAAAATTCAAAAATTATTTGAAGGGCTAGAGAGATGGATTAGCAGTTAAGGCGCTTGCCTACAAAGCCTAGCGATCCAGATTCAGTTCTCCAGTACCCACGTAAAGCCAGATGCACAAGATGGCACATGCATCTGAAGTTTGTTTGAAGCAGCTGGAGGCCCTGGCTGGCCCTCTCTCTTTCTCTCTCCCTCTCATCTCTGTCTTACAAACAAATAAATAAAATACGTTTTTTAAAGGAGAACGTGACCCGAGTGCCAGCATTCATATCTCTCTGCTTCCTGACTATAGTCTGAAGGTGACCAGCCACCTCATGCTCCTGCCACCGTGCCCACTGCACCGTGAGGGACCGCATCCCCCTCCAACTGTAAGCCTAAATACCCCTTCTTCCCTTCAGTTGCTCTTGGCAGGCATTTGGCCACAGCCATGAGACAAGAAACTAACTCCCCAGGTTACGGTGGGGATGTTTTCATCTGTGTTCCTGTGACCATTATCAGCAGGCACACCTGGTCCTCTCTTATCTGTCCTGACCAGCTATTTCCCCAGCACACAGAGAACCAACCACCAAGAGACGAGTCAGTGTTCAACCCGGCTCTCCACGTCAACTCCTCTACCCCAGTGACTCTCTGCACTGACCAGCATTTTCTGCCAGGATGGAGTTCTGTGTCATCATCTTCCTGTTTGTTGCAATAAGTCCCTCATGCCTCTACGGGCAAGGTTTCTTTGCAAATGTTAGTAGGGTCAGAGTCTGAGTCAAGCAGTTTTTTGTTTGTTTGTTTTGTTTTTTAGAGCAAGCAAGAGTAAGGGAGAGAGAGAGAGAGAACTGGCACACCAGGGCCTCAGCCACTGCAATTGAACTCCAGATGCTTGAGCCACCTAGTGGGCATGTGCAACCTTGCGCTTGCCTCACCTTTGTGCATCTGGCTTACATGGGATCTGGAGAGAGATGGAACATGGGTCCTTGGGCTTTGCAGGCAAGTGCCTTGACCACTAAGCAATCTCTCCAGCTCCTAAGCAGTTTTTTTTTTAATTTGCAAGAAGAGGGAGACAGAGAGAAGACAGAAAGGAAAAGAGAGGAGAGAAAGTGAGAGAGAGAGAATGTGTGTGAAAGAGAGAGACTGAGAGAATGGGCACACCAGGGCCTCTAGCCACTGTAAACGAGCTCCAGATGCTTGTGTCACTTTGTGCATCTGGCTTTACATGGGTACTGGGGAGTTGAACCCATGCCATCAGGCTTTGCAGGCAAGCACTTTAACCACTGGGCCATCTCTCTAGGCCCTGGTCAAGCAGTTTAATGCTGATTTACCTCAAACACTGGCTATCATATAAAGGACATTATCACTGTTGGATTCCCTCAGGCTCTGTGGTTGTGGCACGTGTACAGTCTGAATAAAATGTTCACCCTTCCTTCCTCCAAAGTTCTTTTGTACACACGTTACACTCCACACACCACTAGGGTGGATTAAAAGCTTGAAACACTTGTTTTCAAGCTTCCGGAAGGGGCTGGGTTTCCTGGCATGATAACATCTTCTAATTGTTCCTTCTCATCCAGAATGCCAGCACTGACTTACTGACACTGGCAAAATGAGGTCATTAATTAGCCAGTTAGAATACAGTTCTCTGGCTGTCCATACTATCTCATTGCTGTGGCCAAATACCTGACAAGAAGTGACTTAAAGAAGGAAGGCTTCATTTGGACTTACAGTACAGTTCCAGGTTACACTCCATCTTGGCTAGGAAGCCTTGGTGGCAGGGCCATGAAGCATTGGTCACACGTGGTCCAAAGGGAGGAAGCAAAGCTATTCATGGTTCATACACAAAATGCTTTCTCCTTTTTTTTTTTTTCTTTGTTTTTTCGAGGTAGGGTCTCACCCTAGCCCAGGCTGACCTGGAATTCACTATGTAGTCTCAGGGTGACTCAAACTCACGGCGATCCTCCTACCTCTGCCTCCCCAGTGCTGGGAATAAAGGCGTGCGCCACCACGCCCAGGCTACGCTTTCTCCTTTTTCATTCAGAAATGACAAACTTGATGCGCTGTTCAAAGATGGATTTTCTCAGCTGCTTCTGAATGTCACCTGCAAACGGAACTGCAGCAGGTGGACATCAGGTGCAGCCTGCAGGGTTTGACCAGCTGGACGCCTCCACTCACTATTCTGAAGAGCAGCCTGGTTCCCAGTGTCAGTCAATAAGTGCTGGGGTTCTCACCAGATACCTGATCAAATCCACAGGGACAACGTTCAGTAGCTTTGCAGTCGGCAAAAGCTCTTTCACCTCCGATTCTGACATCCTATTTAGACAGACACGAACTCCAGGCATCCCAAGAAAATCCAGAAAAACCTAAGAGAATTACAGAGAATTACAGAGGTGGTTGTGGTCGATGAGTCTAACCATTTAGTCCAGGGTTAAGGATCACCACCAAGAGTGATTTGGTCCTACATTACTTTACTTTTTTTTTTTTTTTTCAGTTTTTCGAAATAGGGTCTCACTCTAGCCCAGGCTGACCTGGAATTCACTATGCAGTCTCAGGGTGGCCTCAAACTCCTGGCGATCCTCCTACCTCTGCCTCCCGAGTGCTGGGATTAAAAGCGTGCGCCACCACGCCCGGCTGGTCCCACATTTCTAGGAAAGTGCATGGTGGCTCTGTGTAGATACCTTGGCTGTCGTCGGGCTGCTGGCTGCCAGGGGTATATTTTCTATACTTTCACTTTCCATGTTTCCATGCCCTTGCCCATTCTTGTGAGTCTCTTGAGCACAGGGCATGCTAAACAGATTCAGGTTGTTAAAAATCTAATCTGAGCCAGGCGTGGTGGCGCACGCCTTTAATCCCAGCACTGAGGAGGCAGAGGTAGGAGGATCGCCATGAATTTCAGGCCACCCTGACACTATAGTGGATTCCAGGTCAGCCTGGGCCGGAGCGAGACCCTATCCCAAAAAACAGAACAAACAAAACCAAACAAACAAAAAATCTAATCTGATTATTTTACTTGGTACACCAAGTCTGTGTATGTTTACAGAATTAAATATTTGATGTTTGTGTTTATTTTTTTTATCAACTTTTCTTAATAGATTTCCTTTTATTCATTTTGGTCTCAACGCTAGGAAATGTATAAGCTCTGTCTCTTTTCTTTGAGCAATTTTTAAAATTTTTATGTCTATTTATTTATGACAGAGAAAGAGAGAGAGAGAGAGAATGGGCTACAGGACCTCCAGCCACTGAAAGCAAACTCCAGACGTGTGCACCCCCTTGTGCATCTGGCTAATGTGCGTCCTGGGGAATTGGACCTGGGTCCTTTGGCTTTGCAGGCAAACGCCTTAACTGCTAAGCCATTCCTCCAGCCCTCTTTGAACAATTTTTAAAAAAACTCTTTCCATGTATATTTAATTTGGCAAGGTCTAACATCAGAGCATTTTAACTCCTCTCCTGACTGGCAGAAGCTCCTCAGAGCACTTTGGTCTCATCAGTAAGGGGTGCTATTAACCTCCAAGACCTCAGTTGCGTTTTTATTTTCATGTGTGTGTGTGTGTGTGTTTGTGTGTGTGATGTATTGAGTATAGACATGTTTGTATGCGTGTGCATGCACATGTGGAGGGCAGAGGTTGCCCCTCAGGTGTTTTCTTTGCTCACTCTCCATCTTACCTGAGGCTAGGTGTCTCACTCAAACCCAGAGCTTGCCGATTTGGATAGTCTAACTAGCCAGCTTGCCTCCAGGATCTTGTGTCTGCCTCATGAGCACTGACCGGGATTATAGGTGAGCCACCACACTCATCCGACATTCACGTGGGTGCTGGAGATCCCAACTCAAGTCCTTTGCTACTGAGCCATCGCCCCAGCCCCCGTGTCCCTTATTTAACCCGTACATAGGGTGGGTACGTCTGGGTTCATATGTAAGTGTGTGAGTCAGAGTTTGATCCAGGCTCAGAATCACCGAGGAGGAGTGAAGACAGAGCCTGACATCTATTTGGAGAGTTTGATCTCACTTGTGGGAGCTGCCATCCAAGTCCAACCTGAGTCCTGTGTGTCCCAGGATAGCTATGAATGTAGCCCAACACAAAATTGTAATCTTTCTTAAAACATGATGAAAAAAAAATTGTTTTGTGATTTTTTGGTGTGACTCAATTATACTGTTCTTGAGTAGGAGCTTTGTAGATGACAACATCAAGTCACAACCTCAAAAGGCTGGACACTCCAAATGATACCCCTGCGTCTGGGTCAGTTCTGCTAAGCAAATGGCCAAGATTAGAAGGACGTGAAAAAGTGCTGTCTGATTGGGCAGAGGGAGACACATCTGTCTCTCACCGTTTCCAGGTCTCCAAATAACTGGCTTAGAACAATACGCTTTGAAAAACCTACGAATGTGACCTTACGTGAAGATGGGGTTGTTACAAAGGGAATCAAGTTAAAATGACAACCTTGCAGTGATAGAGACAGATGTGCATAGAGAGAAGATGACATGACCCTGAGGACGCTACCTCTATCCAGGAGAGGGACCCAGAGCACATCCTTCCCTCGCAGCCCTCAGAAGGGATGCCACATGCCTTCCAGTGTGACCCCATTACACTCCTTCCTCCGTGTCGCTAGTTTCAAATGCATTGCATTTCCATACATGCTAAGTCCAACAGCACAATTTCATAGGTTTTCTTTTTTGCAATTGATTTTTAAATCAGTTAGGAGGAAGGAAAAACAAAGATAGAATTGCACTATCCGTTTTATCATTAACTGCATTATCACCTTTTCTAAAACTCTCATTTCGTGGGAGTGGGTGTGAATTATCTTCAGGCGGCCCCCCCCCCGCACTTTCTCTCTGGTGAAGAACTCTCTTTTGCATGTGTATGTGTGTGCATGGGTGGTGAGCATGCGTGTGCATACGGATTCCTTGGAGTGCTTTGAATGCGCAGATTGCTGTTTTCCTAACCCTGGAGATATTTTCCACCATGGTCTCCTGTAATCGTTTTTTCTGTCTCCTTTCTTCCCTATCTGGTAACGCCATGACGCTCATGTTGCTCAACTTACTGACGGCCTATATGTTTTCTGAGGTTTTGCTCACCCGTCTTCATCTGTTCCTTTCTTCTCGAGATTACATAATCTGATTGGCTCTAGTTCTCTTATCAGCTCTCTTATCCTTTCTTTAGCCAATTCGAATCTAGAATTGAGACCTAGCAGATTCCTCATTTCAACTGTTACAATTTTGACTCCAGGAGTTCAATTTAGTTTTGTTTCTCAAACTTACTTTTGTTTTGATATTCTGTGTTGGGTGAGTCATTGTTCCTATATGCTCTTTTAGTTTTTTAAATTGTATTATTTGTTTGCTTAGTAAGGTGTGTGTGTGTGTGTGTGTCAGGGTCTTTTGCCTCTGTAAGTGAATACCAGATGTGCGTACCATCTTTTACATCTGGCTTTATGTGGGTCCTGGGGAATTCAACCTGGGCTGACAGGTTTTGCATGCAAGTGCCTTCAACCACTGAACCATCCCTCCAGTCCTATCTTTTTTTATGTTTTAAGGTTTAGAGAGACTTATTAGATTAAGAGAAGGAAAGAGGAGAAAGTACTGAGGGTCCCTCCGTGAGAACTCGGGGGGCGAGGGGTAGAGCCTCCTTATCATCTTTTCATCCTTTTAAGCATGATCTGAGAAGATCTGTAATATCTGCTCTGAGGTCCTTGCTTGCTAAATCCAGCATCTGGTGCCCCTTCAGAGGCAGTCTCTGGGATCTGCTTCCTTTTACCTCTCCACAGATGGGCCCCTTTTCCTCTGTTTGGTCATTATCATAACTGTTGACAAGAACTGACCATTTCAGACAATACCTTGCAATAACTCTAGATAAGGATCCCACTTCCTCCTCTAAGGCTTAGTGTTGTTATTGTTTGTTTGGTTATTGGCTCATCTTTTAAAATAGTTTTTAAATATTTTATTTGTTTATTTCTTGGAGAGAGAGAGAAAATCGGTATGCCAGGGCCTCCAGCCACTGTGAATGAATCCCAGACACCTGTACCACCTTGTGCATCTGGCTTACATGGGTCCTGGAGAATCAAACCTGGGTCCTTAGGCTTCACAGACAAGTAAGTGCCTTAACCACCTCTCCAACCCCTCTTAAATATTTTTATTGATTGATTGATTTGCTAGCAGAGAGAGATGAGAGACATAATGGACATACCAGGGCCTCTTGCCAGTGCAAACAAACTCCAGATGCATGTGACGCTTTGTACATCTAGCGTTACATGGGTACTGGGGAACTGAATCCAGACAAGCAATCATCTTTAACCACGGAGCCATCTTCCCAGCCTTGGTTCATCTTTTTAGTGTTTTGGCTAAATTAATTTTAAACATATTCCCCTCACCACGCACACACACAATTTGCAGCCTCTGACGTCCTTACCCAAATCTTTCCTTCTATGTTTCCAACTCTATTTTCTTCTGAGTTCCTTTATCACTTTACCCTGTACCCGGACAGGACCTAGTACCCCAGAGCTTCTTCCTGAGAGAAAAATGGACTTGGGCATGCACGATACGCAGGCCTCTAGACCAGGAAACACATACAATTCCATTGGAAAGCCTGGCTTCCTCAGGATCTCCTCTAATCAGAGCATCTTACTGTTCTGCCATTGTTTGGTCAGAGGTTATGTTTAAGCCCTGTGAGTCAGTAAGGCTGGCTTGTGTTTGCCATGGACCCATGCTTGGTTCAGAGAATTATTTCAAGTCTGAAATGCTTTTCGATCAGAGTCCTCCTGCTGGATGCCACCCATGTATGTAGTCCTCCGTGGCCCTCAAAGATGACTATAATCCCAGAAGAGCTAGAGCTAGTCCTTCTCCGGCTTATGGAGGTATTTCTGGCCTCGTCCATTTCATTTGCTGTGATTAGCATCTTGAGCTACCACTGTCCTCCTCACTGCCACCCACCATAAGTGCCATGATTTTTGACAACTTCTCCAGTCTCTTTTCTAAGAGACATCAGTCCCTTTGGGTAAGGCAATGGAAGTCTCCATATTTAGGGCCTGCCTTCCCTCTGGGTGGACTCTGTGCACCATTGCATCAGAGCTGGAAACAGGGAAGTCAGCCCACTTCTCCTGGAGTCACATCCTCTTCCTCGAGTAAGTTCTGCATGGAGATTGCCTTAAACTTCTCAAGTCTTTCTTCTTGGCATGGAGCCCCTGCTCAGCAAGGCAGTTAGGTACCAGTAGCCCTTGTAGTGGAGCTGGGTGGGCAAAGTGAGTGCTACAGGTTGAAATGATGTATTTTTTAAAAACTTTCCAGGCTGGCCCGGGCATGGTGGCACATGCCTTTCATCCCAGTACTCGGGAGGCAGAGGTAGGAGGATTGCCGTGAGCTCGAGGCCACCCTGAGGATACAGAGTGAATTATAGGTCAGCCTGGGCTAGAGTGAGACCCTACCTTGAAAAACAAACAAACAAACAAAAAAACTTTCCAGGCTGGAGACATGGCTTAGTGATTAAGGCAGTTGCCTGTGAAGCCTAAGGACCCAGGTTTGATTCCCCAGTACCCATGTAAGCCAGGTGCACAGGATGGCACATGCGTTTGGAGTTTGTTGGCAGTGTCTGGAGGCCCTGGCATGCCTATTCTTTCTCTATCTGCCTCTTTCTTCCCCCCCTCTCTCTGTTTCTGTCTCTCTGTCTCTCTCTGTTTACAATAAACAAATATGATATTAAATAAAATGTTTAATGTCATGCTCAAGTCCTATCCCCTAGTACTGCAGAAGATGATTTTCTTTGGAAATGGGTCTTTTAAAGGCAAGCAAGTTAAAATGGGGTCTTTGATGTGCACCATCGTTTAGTATGGCTGGTGCCCTGATAAAAAGAGGGAAATGGAAGACAGTGTGAAGACACAAGGGGAAGCCACACGAAGACAGAATGAGGCTCCCACAAACAGAGGACTGGCTAGCAAACTGCCAGGCACTGGGAGAAGGTGAGGATTTCCCTCAAGTTTCACAAGGAGAGAGCCCCGTGGGCTCCTTGGTGTTGGACTTCCACCCTCAGAACCGTGGGGCAGTACCTTCCTTTTTTATTTTTTAAAAATATTTGATTGATTTATTTGAGAGTGGGGGTGGGGAGAGAGAGAGAGAACGAGACAGAGAGAGAGAGAGAAAGGCAGAGAGAATGGGTGCTCCAGGGCCTCTAGCCACTGCAAACAAACTCCAGATTTATGCATCACTTTGTGCATCTGGCTTGCATGGGTACTAGGGAATGGAACCTGGGTCCTTAGGCTTCACAGGCAAGCACCTTAACTACTAATTCATCTATCCAGCCCTAGGGACAGTACCTTCTGTTGTTTAAGTCTCCCTTTCAAAATGCTTTGTCCTGGAGCCCTGGAAAACTCAGGCCTTGACTGCCTGAGGGAACATCTGTAGACCCAGCTTGTGGGACAGCAGACTCTAGTAACCCCGCCCCCCCACGTGCCCCCCCCCCACAGGTAACTGAAATCACAGGAGATCAGAAACCAAGGGAGAGGTATCCCCATCTTCTTGGCTGCATCCACCCAGAGCAGAGCAGCTGGAGTGGAATTCCCACTTCAGGGGACAAGGGGACAAGTCAGGCGTGGCTGAGATACCACAGACCTGGCAGTTGTCACAGCTTCAATGATGCTCAGCGAGTCCTCCTCCACCTGCTGCGTGTCCCTGGAAACCCTGAATGGTTGGTTCTGGGTGTTTTCATCTGTTACATGTACATTCCACTGGGGAGAGGTCCACCATGCGCGTCCCTCCCAACAGCACCCTTCTGGAAGAGATATCACAGGATGGACAAGACGATCAAGCCAGGCTCCTTGTGGATGTTTAGTTGATGGCATTTTGTTTCTTGGCCCTTGCCCCAAAGATTCCATCTCCCCCAGTCCTTACAGATGAACGGCTTTATTTAATTCCTAGATATGTGTTAAAACAGAGTAGGAGTCCAGGCCAGCAGACTCGAGCCCGGCCCTTCCTAAAGACCCTCGTCTCCTCGGAGGGTGAAGGCCTTTTGCCAGCTGCCCCCTCTCCTTGCCCCAGGGACAATACTGGCTCAGGGCGCTGTGTTGTAGATGCTGTAGTTGTCTTTCTGGGTGACGTGCAGTTTCCAGGAGAAGAGGTGCTTCTGGGAGGGGAGGCCTCGGGCCTGCCTCACCATGAGAGCCACATCCTCATCCGACAGCAGTCGAATCAGGTCCCCCTCGGCATCCTGATAATTGAGGGCGATGTCTTCCCTCTGGAACTCGCGCCTGGGTGGAAAAGGTCAGGGTTAGTCCAAGGGTTAGACCCTCAGAGAGAAGGCATGGGCCCGGGGAGATGGCTTAGCCAGTAAGAGCACTTGCTGTGCGAGGGTGGGGACTTAAATTTTATCCCCAGCACCCATGTAAAAAGCTGGGCATGGCCGCTCATGCCTGTAACTCCAGTCCCAAGGTGGGCAGAGACAAAAGAACCACTGGGGCTCACTGGTCAGCCAGATTGATGGCAAAAGAAAGAAGGAGGGAGATAGGAAGGAAGGAAGGAAGGAAGGAAGGAAGGAAGGAAGGAAGGAAGGAAGGGAAGGGAAGGAAGGGAAGGGAAGGGAAGGGAAGAAGGGAAGGACAACAGTCCCAGGTTCAAGGAAACAATGCAGAAGACTTATAGAGAAGGATGCCTGGCATTCTGTCTACTCTGGCCTCCACACGTGTGGGCACAGGGCGCTCACAAGTGCATACACCATATACACACATACCGCAGTACACACACCAATGACTATGAATGACCCATCTCTAAAATTAGTATTACTTTTATCATAAGAAATATAGCAACACTATTACCATTCTATCAAATAACTAACTGTTCAGCAATGACCTGGATCTTGGGAAGCAGTGAGTTCTCTGATAGGGGAGCGTTCAAGTTCAAGTTCAAGACTTTTGGCTAGAGAGACTTTAGTTCTAACAGCAAATCCATAGCCACATACTGTGTGGCCTCAGATGAGACCCTTCGCTCTTTGGCAGCTCCGTGCTGGGTTTCTCTCACTCTGGGGGTCGGGGAGGGGTGGGATGGGGTGGGAAGATGTGGAGCCTGCAGGTTGTGGGGGGGGGGTGCTGGCACAGCTGGGAGTCACCTAACACCTCTCCAGAGCTCCCCCTCCTGTCCCACCCTGGCCTCTCACCTCACAAGCTTCAACAGGTCCTTGAACAGCGGGGTGCTGTTGAGGTCTTCCTCTACTGCGATGTCTCTAAGTGGGGACAAGCAGGAGAAAGGGGGAGCATGAGGCTGGAAAGGAAGGAGCATGCTGGAAGGGCAGGGGATGAGGCTGGTCCTCTACCTCTGGCTACAGCTCTGTGATTTATCTGGAAGGCAGTGGGAGCCACTGCAGGCCGTGGAGTGGAGGAAAGACCACGTGGGAGAGTGGGCTGGGACACAGGGGTGGGGGGATGGTGGGGGAGCCCTGTTCTCCCAGAAGGCCACCCACTTGACAGTTTTGACCGTGTCCTCGTAGTAGTAGCAGCGCAGCCAGTTGGTAGGGTCCTCCTCCTCTGGGAAGTCCTTCAGGATCTTCACGAAGGAGGCTGGGAAGATGCCCGTGGCTCCCTGGGCTGTTCCCTGAGGAGGAGAAGGGGCTGCTGGGTCCGCAAGCAGAGACACAGAGCTCTGCCTCAGAGCCCCACCTCCCTGATAGGACAGCGAGGGAGAGTGCACTGATTTGGATCTGATTGTGCCCAAAGGTGAGGCTCCTTTGATGTAGGGAGAGGTTGTCCTAAAGGGGGAAAGTGAGATTCAGGCCCTTCCTTTCCCTGTTTTCTGTCTTTAGTTATTTATTTATTTATTATTTTTGCTTCCCAGCCATATGGTGAGAGGCTTTGCTCCACCGTACTCCCATCATAATGAGTCTCCTCACCACCGGCCAAGCTCAGGGGCAACCAATGATGAATGGAGCCTCCAGAACAGCGAGCCAAAATAAACCTTTCCTCTTTACAGGCCACTTACCCCAGGGGCTTTGTTACAGTGATGGAAGCTGACTAACGCAGAGAGGAAAAGTGCTGAGGACATGAATTTGGCATTAGAACAGTTCTGAACTTGACTAGAAAACTGTTTGAATCCCATTCCCTTCCTCTGTCCCCAATCCTTCCATTTTAATTTAATTGCAAGAAGAGAAAGATAGAGAGAATAAATGAGAATGGGCATGCCAGGGCCTCTTGCAACTGCAGATGAACTCCAGATGCGTGTACCACCACTTTGTGCATCTGACTTTACGTGGGTACTGGGGAATTAAACTCCTGGAGCCATCAGGCTTTGAAAGCAAGCATCTTTAATCTTTGAGCCATCTCTCCAGCCTTATTGTTATTTTTTATGTGTGTATGTACATAGGTTCGTGTGTGTGTGTGTGTGTTCATGTGGAAGCCAGCTCTTCCAGGTTTCTCATTTTTTTCTTGTTTATGGAATTAGGGGTTTTAAATTATTTATTTATTTATTTATTTGACAGAAAGAAAGGGGGTGGGGAGAGAGAAAATGGGTGCACCAGGGCCTCTAGCCACTGCAAAAAAAAACTCCAGATACATGTGCCACCTTGTGCATCTGGATTGCGTGGGTCCTGGGGAATTGAACCTAGGTCCTTTGGCTTTGCAGGTAAACACCTTGACCGTTAAGCCATCCCTCCAGCCTGGAATTAGTTTTTTTTTTTTGTTTGTTTGTTTGTTTTTGTTTTTTTGGGGTAGGGTCTCACTTTAGCCCAGGCTGACCTGCAATTCACTATGTTAGTCTCAGGGTGGCCTCGAGCTCACAGCGATCCTCCTACCTTCCCCCCCCCGCCCACCCCTCACTGAGTGCTGGGATTAAAGGTGTGCGTGTGCGTGCGTCATCACGCCCGGCAGGAATGAGGGTTTTTCACTGAAGCTGGAACTCACCAATTTCGCTAGATTAGCTACCCAACAAGTCACAGGGATCCTCCTGTCTCTGGGTCCCCAGTGTTGGGATGACAGTCACATGGCTCCACAGCCGGCTTTTCCATGGGTGCCAGGAACATGAACTCGGGTCCTCATGCTTGTGTGGCAAGCACTTAACCCACTGAGCCGTCTCCCCCACCCCTGAACGGAGCCATCTTGAGTGTCTACTATGTGCATGTTCTGAGCACTTGAGCAGATAAAGGCCTGTGTCCTCACAGCGTGCTCACTGCCATTGAGGGTGACAGGGGACTTGTGACGGAGGCAAGCGGGTGGGAGGAACGCAGGCAGGAAGTGGGGGGATGCCGAGGACGTGAGGCTGCTGCCCACTCTGTCTTGTTCCCGGCTGTCGCTCAGCCCCTCCACTAACCAAGTAGAAATCTAGTCCTCCAGTCCAGCTCCGTGCAAGCCAAAACCAGGACCAGGGCCGGAACTCTGCCCTGCCCTGCGTGTGTGCCACACACGTGGTCACTGGACTTTCACGTCCACCCTATTATGGAAGGTACCAGAAACATATACTGAGAGTCCCCTCCCTGCAACCTGAGACCTGGAGGTGACCACACCCTAGCACATAGGACTTTCCAGAAAACAGAAAGACAGGGAACAATTCTTATTAGAGTGGCCACAGCCCCTCCTCAGGAGGCAGAGAGAGCTCTTCTCTGTCCCCGTTGCCCCTCACTCCTCTGCAGCCTCTGGATGCCAGGGGACACTGCCTCAGCTTATCCCAGAACCTCTGTGAGACACAGCGGAGGGACCCTGACCACAGCATGGCCCTTTAGCAACCATGTCAACTGATAGACAGGGCCAGCCCCACGCCAGGGACTCCAGTCCACACGCTGCCACCAGTGTCCGCTCACGGTGCCAGTCTGGAGCCCAGCAAAGAGGGACAAGTCCAGCTTCAGACCCTTATGTGTTCCAGGTGCCAGGCACGCAGGCTCTCTGGGGACAAGGCCTGCACAACCGCCTGCCAGGAACTGCTGACGAAACCATGGGTGTTTTCACCACTTACAGGAAAGGAAACCATGGGGTTGGGCAAGCTCCCAGAGTGCGAGAGGCCAGCTGGGAACAGATAGGAAACTGCCCAGACAGGCGGCTGGCTTTTTGTTGGTGTTGGTGCTGCTGGGGCTGGAATCCAGGGCCTCACGCACACCAGGGAGCCCTGCACCGCTGAGCTACACCCTCAGCCCACGGCTCCTTCCAGGTTCAGTAACACCATTGCCTGGGATGCTCCAGAGGTTCTCAACAGGGGACAATTTTGTCTGCAGAAGCACATATCCAGAGAACTTCATGACTGTTGTGACCAAGGGGTACTAGGGACCCCTAGTGGGGAGGTCAGGACGCCACTGCTCAACACCCTGCACTACTCAGGTTAGCCCCCCAAGGGGTCCCTCCAAGGCAAGGGTACCACCAGCCCCTCAAAGTTAAGAGTAGCGGTACTGAGAGATCCTGGTGGAGCGCAAGAAGTCGAACACAACTGGTGAACTCACTTTTGCCCAAGGCAATCCATTCTGTGGAGCCAGAACCAAAGGAAAGGTCACAGGCTGGGAGATGTTCTGCTCCAACGGCACACCTGCCTGGGATCCCATGGCCACCCCAACCCGCCAGGAGCTCTGGGACGGTGATCACACACACGCTCACTACTGTACCAAGACCTTCCGTGGTAACTGCCATCAACTGACACACGTGGTATGACCTCACCTCCATCCCTTTTTATCAGCACCTCCACCTCACCTCCACCCATACCTTCATCCCTCCTTCACCCTCCCCTCCATTCTCTCTACGTCTTTGCCTATAGCCTCGCTCCACTCACCCTTTCTCCATCCTCACCTCCATCTGTTCTCAATCCCCATCTACAACCTCACCTCCATCTCTTCTTTATTCTCACCTCTCCTTTCACCTGCCTCATCTCCGTCCGCCGTCCATCATCACCTCCAACCTCGTCTTGGCCCTTCTTGCATGTTCACCTCCTATCACCCTCTTCCCATCCTCATTTCCACCCTCACCTCCACCAGCAACTACACCTTCATCTCTGCTCTCCTTCCGTCTTCACTCCGGCCAGCATCATTTCAAACATCCTCTCTGTCCTTCCTCCATCTTCATCTTCCTTCTCACCCACAACCTCATCTCCAACTCACCTCTAGCCAGTCTTTGTTGATCCTACTGAGAAGGAAGATCACAGCTCCAGCTTTGAAACTCAATTCCAGTTTGCTGTTCCCAGCAAAGTCAAACAGGGCCTGAGGAGAGTAAGGGGTATGAAAAGGGGAAGCATATTACAGAGCCCCTGAAGGGCTATATCTACCTTGTTATCCCTTTTCCTGGGTGGAGACATTAGATCAAATAGGATTCTGAGACCACCTATGTGTGAATGAAGGGGCTGAGATTTGAACCCAGTCTTCCCAACTCTGGAATGCATGCTCCTAGGCTGGTGGAATGTATACACAGGAGAAGGGTCCAAACTGAAACAACCAAACTCCCTCATGCCCCGGAGCCCGGGTCTCCTGCACCCAGCTGCTCTCTGCCAGGACACTGTCCACATTGGTTTTGAAATGCCCATTTCTGTGACTCTGAAGAATTGTGACTTCCTGGATGACAGGGTCTTGTCTGAGTCACCTCCAAGGCTTCAGTTCCCAAGGCAGGACTGGCCTGAGGAGCCAGCAGCGAGTTCTCCAGATGAGCAGATGTGTGGCTACCTCCTCCCTTGCCTCTGTGAACTGGTCACTTTCCTATCCTCAGGTGGGCAGGGGGTCCTAGTGTCCAGGGCTGAAGCTGTGACCCTTCCTTCAGGTGGCATCAAGCACCACCCCAGGTGTGCAGTGGCACGCAGTGGCGGGGGTGGGGGCGCTCTGTGCCTGACATGGCTGGAGATCCGGTCACTGGGTACCTCGGCTCGTGGGGCCTCCATGTGGTTGAGGCCAGCACCTTGTGGGGACACACTTTTGCTGTGGAGAGAGAAGAGGAGTTGTCAGCCCTGGAGATTCTCTACGGGCTCAGCCCTGACTTCTGCACTCAGAGGCCCTCCCCGCACAGCGGGAGCTGGAAAGGTTATTTGCCGTCTCCAGTGATCCCCTGTCCAGCCCCACACTCCGCGTTCCCACCACTTTGTCAAGTGGGACGGTCTTCAGTGGTGGTCCAAGGAGCGGCAGTTTGGAGGGGGAGTGGAGAAGAGGCACATGGCTCAGAGCTCACCAACCCTTCACATCCGTTCTCACCTCTGCTCGTGTTACCCTTCTATTTCAGCCCAGGAAAGGAGGTTGGAAGTGGTCTCTAACAGGCACTTCTATACTGCCCAGTCCTGTGATTTTGTAATCCTCACTGTTTTATTTTTAATTTTTAATTTATTTTGAGAGAAAGAGAGAATGAGAATTGGCACACCAGGGCCTCAACCACTGCAACTGAACTCCAGATGCTTGCGCCACCTAGTGGGCATGTGTGACCTTGCACCTGCCTCGCTTTTGTGCACATCTGGCTTACGTGGGATGTGGAGAGAGATCGAACCTGGGTCCTTAGGTTTCTCAGGCAAGCGCCTTAACCGCTAAGCCATCTCTCCAGTCTTTTAATCCTCAGTGTGAAGCCTCCCTTCCCCAGGGTGAAGGTATCAAGGGCCACCACCTGCGGCCGTCAGTGGAGACCTGACTTTCCAGGCCTCACTTCTCAGAAGGAGTCTGGAGTTAAGCAGGCAATCAGATAACATAGGCTTGGGTCACAGATGCTCAGCTTCCCCACTTCATGACCCACGGGTCCCATGCAAAGGCCCCTTCCACACTGTGCAGGGGTCCCCCTCCCCTCCCAAGAAGCCTTTGATCACCACCCTTGCCTCATTGAGTTTTCCAGAGCTTCTTTCCTTCCCTTTGCCTTTGAGTTTGCCATTCTCTCACTGGGGCTTGAATAAATCCTGGGGCTCCAAGAAACAGTGAATCGTCTATTCTCAACCAGAAGCTTACAATGGCCCAGGCTGGAATTCAGACCACACCTGCCTGGTTGCACAGGAAGGTGACGGGCAGGGGGAGGACACCGTAGCACTGGCTGGTGGGATGAGGCGAAGTGGAAGAAAGGCACCTCTTTCTTCCATGGACGTCTTAGAGGAAGCCTCGGCTCAGGAAAGTCAGTGACATCTCTGTACCGGAGGGCTTGAGTGGCTATTTTCTGCTTAGGACCAGGCCACAGGGGAGTGGTGGGCTCTTTGGAGTAAGGAGCAGCGGTGGCCCCTGGGGGCTAATGTAGGATAGCCAGAGCCACAGCTGGCCCTGAGCAACTGTGACAAACTGGAGAGATGACTTAGTGGCTAAGGCGTTCTGCAAAGCCAAAGGATCCAGGTTCAATTCCCCAGGACCCACATAAGCCAGATGCACAAGTGGCGCATGCGTCTGGAGTTTGTTTGCAGAGGCTGGAGGCCCTGGCGTGCCCATTCTCTCTCTTACACTTTCTCTCTCTGCCTCTTTCTCTCTCTCGAATGAATAAATAAAACTAAAATTAAAAAATCTTTTTAAGCCCGGCGTGGTGGCATACACCTTTAATCCAGCACTCGGGAGGCAAAAGTAGGAAGATCACATGAGTTCGAGGCCACCCTGAGACTACATAGTGAAGTGGATTCAAGGTCAACCTGAGCTAGAGTGAGACCCTACCTCGAAAAAAAAGAAAAAGAAAACAAACAAACAAATAAAAGCTTTTTTAAAAAAAAGAACATGTATATATGTATATATATATATAAATTTTTTTTAAAGAATACTGAGAGAGAATGATGACATTGCATCTCTTGCTTCCTCTCTAGCCCCCCATTCTTTCCCGACACTCAGTGCTCTTGGGTCATCCCCAGTGGTTGCTAGGTCACTGACCTGGTCCCCACCCTCCAATCCTTTCCCACGATACTCAGCAAACCACATACCATGCCCCCTCCCCCACCCCAGCCAGGCTCCGAGCCTGAAGTTTCACACTCATCTAACCAGTCAAGCAGTGGCGACGTGTCCAGAGATAGAACTGAACATTTTTCTCCCAGCGACTAGAGGTGGCTTTCTAGCAGGGGCCCAGACACTGGCCAGGAAGAGGCGCGGTAGCCGCCACTCACACTTTGCGCGTGCGCGGACGAAGCCTGCGGAGCGCCTGGGGCACCTGCTCCGCATCGTAGGCCGACTGATAAAAGAAGATTCTGACATCGGCATCCATCAGCACCCAGACCGGCAGGCTGAGGAGGTTCTGAAGGGAAGGTAGCGCAGGTGGGCGGTCAACAGAGAGATATGGACAGCCCTGCCTCAACCTCAGTCCTGCCCCCACCCCTGCGGGGGGTGGGGGCGGGTAACCCATCAGTCTCGGCTAATGTAACCCCCACCTAGTACTAGAAATGTGTCACGATCATCCCGGGAGCCACTGGCTTGAGAGAAGATCATTTGGAAACATCTGAAGGTCTCTAGAGGCAATGATAAGGGCAGACAGGTCCTGTGACCTGGTGGTGACTGTGTCCGGGACTTAGTTAAGTACCACATGTGTCCATCTCATGACCTCAGAGCAGAGAAGAAAGTGGTCTGCCCAAAGTCACTCAGCTTAGCAAGTGACAGAACTGGAGTCATGCTACCCCTTAGCTGAAGATGAGACAAAGAGTCTTCTCAAATAACCCAAAATAACACCGGTTTGGTAGCATCGTAGCCTACAATGCTTTAGCTCATACCACGGTTACAGAAACGACCTCCCTCCTCTCTCTCCCTCTCTCTTTCTTTCCTTCTCTCTCGCTCCACTGGCTCTCATGTACTTCAGGCTGGCCTCAAACTCTACGTACCAGAAGATGATGACCTTGAACTTCTTCCCCTCTTGCCCCCGCTTCCCAAGTGCTGCTGCACCCACCGTGCCTGGTTTATGCAGTGCGGGGGGCGGGGGGATTGAACCCACAGCCTTGCGCATGCTAGGCAAACACTACCAGCTGAGCTACTTCCCAAACCAGGCAACTAACTGGTGGGAGGCGGGGAGGGGATGCTTATCAGGAAGTGTCTCCAGCCCTAATCTCTGTTCTCTAACCCAGGCTGGGTACAGTCAGCACGGTTCAGACCCTAAAGCTGTGAGGTTATAGAGTATGGGAGCCTGGAAGGGCCACCCACCAATCCCCACACCGCCCAAGGGCCCACCCCCACCCCATCCAGGCACTGAGGTTGGATTTTTGTGCTGCAGTACAAGAGGCACCGAGTCCTGCAGAGAATTCCTCACAGGTGGCAGGATGGAGAGGACCTGGGGACTCTGTCCCAAGACTTGGCAGAGTTTGGAGAAACAGCCATCATCCGGGGAGGGGCAGCCCAGGTGGGGCAGAAGGAACCAGGCTGTTTCTGGGGTAGGATCCCAGCTCTGCCACTCAGCAGCTGGGTGACTTTGAGTGTAGCCCCAGAGGCCCATGGGGCAGGATTGTGTGAGGCTTAATTAAGTGCAATGCAATAGAGATATAGAAGGTCCCTGTTACCATCAAGGTCACCATTAGACGTTATCAAACCCCGGAGTCACAGAGATGTGAGTCCAAGTCCCACCCTCCTGCCTCACTGCTCTGACACTAAGCGACACCATCTCTCTGTGCCTTTGTTTCCTATTCATAAATGAGGATGGTAGTCTCTAACTCATGAGTCATGGAGGAGATTAAGTAAGACAATTCATTTATCTAACAAATGTGTCTCTAGGGCCCCCGGTTGTCAAAGCACTGCCCAGGCAGCTGTCAGCACATAATTCGTGTTCTTTGCAAGGACAGGGGTTGGGGGGAGACCAGTGGGTGGAAGTTATGGGAAGTTGACAACTGTCCAGTGATGGTCCTCACCTGAATCAGGGCAGAGTGGCAGTAAGCTGCCCTCTCCGATGGGGTGCAGATGGCATAGATAGGGCAGAGTCCTGGACTTATCTACCTCTGGCCTCTCCAAGCCACATCAGATGCAGATAGGCAGAGATAGGGCCCTTCCTGCTGCTAAGACTTGCTGTGAGACAAAGATCTCACTCTGCAGCCAATCCTCCTGTAAGTCCTCCCTCCAGAGGCCCCTCCCCACCGCCTGCCTAGGGAGGAGGGCAGAGCCTCAGCCACCAGAAGAAGCAGTTGTCAAGGTGCCCTCTGCAGGAGAGATGCCCCCAGTACTGGAGCCCAGGATTCCTGCCTGGCTCTTCCCTGCCCTCCCCCATCACAAGCCTTGATCTTCACATTCTGAAGGCAGGCCCACAGTTCTTAAAGTGCTTTCCTGGCCTCTTCTCAAGTCCCAGCCTCGCTCTGACACCAGAAGCCACTTCATAGGGGAGAAAAACAAAGCCTCTGCAGAGAGGGTGGTGCCCTTGCCCCAGTCACCTTGGAGTCACTGTCAGAGCCAAGAACAGAGTGAGTCCTCATCCAGAGCTCTCCAGCCATGAGCTTTCCTTCCCGGCTTCCCCGGGGATGCCGTTGAGCCAAAGCTTGACTGCCTCAAGTGATGGACGCTCACTACCTCACCAGAGCTCTGCCCCTTTCCTGTATAGCTGTGATGAGCGGAAGCCCTTTCCTGACCACTTACTTTGTCCTTTCTTTTAAGAAGTTGCTGGGCTGGAGAGATGGCTCAGTGGTTAAGAGGCTTGCCTGCGAAGCCTAAGGACCCAGGTTTGATTCCCCAGCACCCACGTAAGTCACATGTCATCCCAGAGGGGGACTGTCTGTAGTTTGCATGAGTAGATATGATTTTCCCAGCCATGCTACGATTGGGTAGGTATAGACACCTAATACAGTTCCGTGAGCCACCCGCCTCTGTTCCCACCAGGAAGCAAGTCTCTTGGGGGCTGGCACTGCACCCTCACACCTGGCACAGACACTGCCTGCAGGCTTGGTGCACTTCAAGAGTTGTCCCTTCAAGGGCGCCTCCTGGCACCTTCTTTGTTGCTCCTGGCCCCATCCTTGGGGTCCTGAGAACATACCCTGCTTCTGTCCCCAGCCAGACTTTTCAGGCATTTGAGATGGGGGCCATAGAGGCAGTTCAAGTTCCCAAAGCCACACCCCAACGTAGGACCTGCCCCCAATGCTCTGTGCCCTCCCCCACATGGAGGCTCCGCGGCCTGCAGTACCTTCATGTAGGCGTTGAGGGCCGGGATCCGCGTCTCGGCGATCTCCTGTTTCACACCCATGTAGACTTTGGCTGAGGAGAAGGAAGAGCTGAACCAGAAGCCAGACCCTGCTGCTCCTGCTCCTGGCTAGGAATCCTAGGCAGAGAGCCTCTCCCAGCTCAGAGCCCCTCCCACTGCCCTCTGGGGGGCCAGGTATCACCTGCACAACTACCTGTTCTCCGGGACACCTACACCAGCTGCTCTGTTTCTTCTGCTTATTGCTTGTTGCCTTGTATTCAGGCACACACACATGTACACACACACTCTCACATGCACACACTCATGAACGCCATGCGCACATACATGTACACACATGCACTACACCCTCACATGCATGCACACACACTCATGAATGCCATACACACATACATGTACACACATGCACTACACCCTCACATGCATGCACATACACTCATGAACACATGTGCACACATACTTGGATATATATGCGCACACACACACACCCAGGAGTCTTAGCTCTGAGAAAACAGAGTCACTGTCGGCCCCTCTCACAGTTGTGTCCCCTTTGGTGAGAGTCCTCAGCCCTAGGTCACATTCAGGTCACCAGAAGAGCTTTCAGACGTCTCCCCCAGGACAACTGCACTGGAATCTCAGGGGTTGGGGACTCCTCAAAGTCTGTCAAGATCCTTCTGCTAGACCACCCTAGTTAGGAACCATGGGCTCTGAGCCAACCAGAGGAGTATTTGCTGGGTGGATGGACGGGTCACTCTTCAACCATAAAGCCTGTGCTCTGGGGAAGGGAAGCAGATAATGACCAACCAAGTGACAGAGGTCCTTCAGAAGCCTTCAGGAGGGGACTGGGGAAGCAGCTCAGCTGTTAAACGCTCTTGCTTGCAGCTGGGCGTGGTGGTGCACACCTTTAATCCCAGCACTTGGGAGGCACCCTGAGACTACATAGGGAATTCCAGGTCAGCCTAGGCCAGAGTGAGACCCTACCTCAAAAAAAAAAAAAAAAAAAAAAAGAACTTGCTTGCAAAAGCCAGGTTTTGAATCCCCAGCACCCATGCCATGTAAGGCCAGATTCACAAAGTGGCACATGCATGTGGAGTTCATTTGTAGTGGCAGGAGACCATGGTGTACCCATTTTCTCTCTATCTCTCTCAAATAAAAATGAAGTTTAAGAAAAGACTGGTTCTTTAAGGAAAAAAAAAAAAAAGCAGCCTTCAGGAGGGCATGGGGGAGACAGATGTGACACTTGTCCCAATGACAACGAGTAGGCATGGCTGGGGACTGCTGGTTCTCGAAGGGTAGCGTATAAAAACTGGGGCTAGGTTTTAGGAGCCCGGTGTAAGGTGGCAGTGTGACAGGTATAAGTCAGCTTGCCCGAGTGGGTGCCTAGAGTGAGAAGACAAGACAGAGGACAATGGTGGCCAGGAGAGTGGCCCCCAGTGGTGGCTGAGAGGGCAGAGTTTGCAATGAGGAGGGGGAGTCACGGCCAGGAAGGCGGGAAAATTGCGCGAGAGGAGAGTCAAGTGAAGCCTGCATGTGTCTATGGGAACCAGATGAGAATGCTCTGGCCACTGTACCAGCACGAACGTGGGTGAAGTTGGCAGAGCTGAAACCAGAGGTGTGAAGCATCACGGCGAGCCCATGAGGCAGCGGGGGACGTCTCCGCGGACTCGGGAGACAGGGCAGGCTCAGCGCAGGATGCTGGCTTCTGGCTTATCGGCGAGGAGTGGGAGGAAACCTGTGTAGATGCTTAGCAGAGGGGACACGTGTGTCAAGGAAAAAGACAGGCAAAGAAACAGGCCGGAGCTCGGGGAAGGGGGCGGGGGAAAGATGGAGCTCCCAAGGGGCGAGCTGTGGCCCGGGCTTTGGTTTGGGATGGTAGAGCCCACTCCTCACACACAGGGAAGGGGAGGAGAAACTAGGATGGAGGTCCCCTGGGGTAGTGAGAGCTAAAGCTGTTTTCTGGATGGGGGTCAGGGAGGAGGACAAGGTCTCTTCTAGAGGGAGAGAAGACAAGAGAAAAGAAGAGGAGAGGAGAGGAGAAGAAGGAAGAGGAGAGAGAAGAGGAAAGGAGAGGAGAGGAGAAGAAGGAAGAGAAGAGAAGAGGAAAGGAGAGGAGAGGAGAGAGAAGAGAAGAGAGAGAGAGAGAGGAGAGGAGAGAGAGAAGAAGAGAGAGAGAGAAGAGAAGAGAGAGGAGAAGAGGAAGAGAGGGGAGAAGAGAAGAGGAGAGGAGAGGAGAGGAGAGGAGAGGAGTGAGGAAGAGAAGAGAGAGAAGAGGAGAGGAAGGAGAGGAGAGGAGAGGAGAGGAGAAGAGGAAGAGAGAGAGAAGAGAAGAGAAGAGAGGAGAGGAGAGAGAGGAGAGGAAGAGGAGAGGAGAGGAGAGGAGAGGAGAGGAGAGGAGAGGAGTGGAGAAAAGAGAAGAGGAGAGGAGAGGAGAGGAGAGGAAGAGAGAGAGGAGAGGAGAGGAGGAGAAGAGAAGAGGAGAGGAGGAGGAGAGGAGAGGAGAGGAGAGGAGAGGAAGAGGAGAGGAGAAGAGAGAGGAGAGGAGAGGAGAGAAGAGAAGAGGAGAGGGGAAGGAGAGGAGAGAGGAGAGGAGAGGAGAGGAGAGGAGAGGAGAGGAGAGGAGAGGAGAGGAGAGGAGAGGAGAGGAGAGGAGAGGAGAAAGAGAAGAGGAGAGGAGAAAAGAGAAGAGGAGAGGAGAGGAGAGGAGAGGAGAGAGAGAGGAGAGGAGAGGAGAGGAGGAAAAGAGGAGAGGAGAGGAGAGGAGAGGAGAAAAGAGGAGAGGAGAGGAGAGGAGAGGAGAGGAGAGGAGAGGAGAGGAGAGGAGAAAAGAGGAGAGGAGAGGAGAGGAGAGGAGAGGAGAGGAGAGGAGAGGAGAGGAGAGGAGAGGAGAGAAGAGGAGAGGAGAGGAGAGGAGAAAAGAGAAGAGGAGAGGAGAGGAGAGAAGAGGAGAGGAGAGGAGAGGAGAGGAGAGGAGAGGAGAGGAGAGGAGAAAAGAGAAGAGGAGAGGAGAGGAGAGAAGAGGAGAGGAGAGGAGAGGAGAGGAGAGGAGAGGAGAGGAGAGGAGAAGAACGAAAAGGAGAGGAAAGGAGAGAGGTGAGGAGACAAGCCAGTGCACAAACAGGACATGGGCTGGAGCAGAGAAGTAGGGCCACACAGCAAATGACCAGTTTTCACAGAAGGTAAAAATCCTGCAATAGTCAGGGAAGGTGGAGGGCAGGCTTGGGGCAGATCCAGCTCCGGGCAACAGGGCTAGGAACTGTGCCTACCTGGGAGCGTGGGCAAGCTGCAGGTGTACGGGCTGGTCTTATTCTCCGGCCCGAACCTCTCCTCCAGCTTGCTCTGCAGGGCGTAGAACTGGCGGTATCGGCGGTAGATGAGGTACTTGGAACCCCCTTTGGTCTTCACCTCGATGACAAAAACCTGAGGAGGAGAGAGACTTGGGAAGAGCTCAGAGGAAGCCCAAGGTTCAAAGGTCCAGGCAGAAGCAGTGATGGTGGGGGTGGTGGTGGCGGGTAAGACTAGAAGTTACAGGGGCAAAGCACTGCACAGGGCTGGGTCTGCACTGGGGAGGCCAGTGTGTGTCAGTGGCACCCCAACATTCTAGCCAGCACATGCCCTGCCCTGACAAGTAATTGTCAAAAAGTTTCAGGGACTTGCCAGATGACCCCCAAAGGGGAAAGAGGCCTGTGGTAGTTTGAATAGATGGCCCCAAATATGTTCAGTTCTTTATTGTTTGTAGTTTGCATCTGCAGCCACCTGGATGGAGGCAATTTCACTGGGTGGATCTGAAGGTGTGGTGGTGGGTTTCAGATTTCAATCTAAAGATATGCAAAGTGTGCCTAGCTGGAGTTCCTGAAGTGTGCTGTGTGGCTTTTGGCTTTTGGCTTGTGCTTCTCTCTCTCTGCTTGGTCCTGTGAAGGCAGGCCAGCTTCTTCTGCCATTATGGAACTTCCCCTGGATCTGTAAGCTTCAATAAATATCCCTTCCTCCATAACTGTGCTTGGTCTGGAAGTTCATCTCAGCAAACCTGAAGCTGTTTGCTACAAGGCCTAAGAACCACAGAGACAGGAAATGAGATGAAACTTGGTGGTTCAGGGGTCAGAGGGTGAGGAATTAGGGGGTCACAGGACAAGGGAGTAGGGTCTCCTTACAAAGTGGCTGGTGAAGCCCCTCTTCTCCTCGATGTCGGCAATGTTGGCGGAGATGGCCACGTCATCTGGGAGTTGTTCGAAGTCACTGGGGAGGCCAGAGGGAAGGACCCTGGTTATCACCCTGTCTGAGCACCTGGGCATGAGCAGGGTACAAAGGCAACCGCGGCCCTCACTCACACCCCTCTCCATGTTCAACCCTGCCGACCCCGAGAATCCCTGAACGTGAAGGCTGTGGAGGCAGGGGGACAGTTCTCACAGCCGGCTTCTAGTCTCACACATTGTTCTGAGGTTGTAATGTCCTCTCCGGTGGTTTGAATGTAAAATATTCCCCATAATCTCATGTGTTTGTGATTAAGCTTCCTAGTTGGTCCCCAGCTGGTGGAGCCTTGGAAAGGTGGAGCCTTGCTGGAGGAGGTGTGCCACTAAGGGGAGGACCTCGGGCTTTTATAGTTCAGCCTCCCAGCCAGCGCTAGCTAGCTCATTCTTGCTGCTTCCTTCCCGCTGATACATGAAAATGTAAGCCAGCTTCCTACCAAACTTTTCCCCACCATGGTTGAACCTCCATGAGGCTGAGGCAGGAGAATCATGAGTTCACAGCCCACCTAGACTACAAACAGAGTTCAAGACCATAAGCCAAAATAAACCCTTCCCTTCCATAAGCTGTTTCTGGTCAGGAGGTTTTGTGCCAACAGGGAGTCTAGGTAGCCAGTTGAAATTTACTGGGCTGGACACTGGGGAGGGCCTTCAGGCAGTGGGAACAGCGTGTGTTAAGCTTCCGAGGTCTGAGGAAGAGCCTGTGTGTGCTGTGGACAGAGCTGATGAGACCTGAAACTGAGTAAGTCGATTAAACCCGCCTGGGGAGGACCTCCAACACCAAGTCAGGACCTCCCCACAGGCAGCAGGGAGCTGTGTGGGCTTCGGAAGAAACACAAACCCACCGTGAACCCGGCTTTGGGAGCCGCTCAGGCAGCCAGCCATGTGGCTAGAGAAGGAAGGGCAGAGACTGTGACAGGGCGGCTCCATTAGGAGACCCATCGAATGGTGCTATGAGCCTAAGCTAGTCAGAGGGGGCAAGAGGAGGGGACAGATGTGAGGGGTGTCATCCTTGGCAGGTGTTGTTAGCATCTACCATGTCCCCTGCTTCTTCCTGGCTAGCCCTAAGGTGGTAGGAATCCTGTTCATTTCCCAGCCTCCCTTTCAGCTCCAACCCGTCCTTGTCAATGTGATCGAGGAAGAACTCTGCCATGCTGTCTCAAAGAGTGCTTGCTTTCCCACTGGGCCTGGTGGTGCAGGCCTGTCATCCTAAGTACTAGGTGGGGGGAGACTGAGGCAGAAGAATCATGAGTTCAAATCCTGCCTAGGTTACAAACAGGGTTCAAGGCTAGCCTGGAAATTTCTGTCTCAAAATAAAAAGGGAAAAGAAAGCTGGTGAAGGAAGAAAGCTCAGTGCCAGAGTGCTTGCCTGGTCTGTGTGACCCATGGGCTCAATCCCCAATACAGAACAACAAAAAGGGAGCTCGCTTTCTTGATCTGGAAAGATGGAGAAGTGGCCAGGCCCTCCTTCCTTGGAAGCAAGTGTGGCACATGTATCTGCAGCCAGAATACACGGCGAGGCAAAACTACGAGGTCGACCAGAAGACTAACTAAGGTGTTGGTGCTGCGCTCACTGGGCTATGGAACGAGTCACTGCTTCCTCTGGACTTTTTATTTTGAGAGAGAGAGAGAGGAGAGAGAGGGAATGGGTGTGCCAGAGCCTCAGCCACTGCAATCGAACTCCAGACGCTTGCACCACCTAGTGGGCATGTGCCACCTTGCGCTTGCCTCACCTTCGTGCGTCTGGCTAACGGGGGATCTGGAGAGTGGATGGATCCTTAGGCTTTGCTGGAAAGCACCTTAACCACAAAACAATCTCTTCAGCACACCCCCTTTTTTTGAGGTAGCGTCTTACCCTAGACCAGGCTGACCTGGAATTCACTATGTAGGCTCAGGCTGCCCTCCAACTCATGGTGATCCTCCTACCTCTGCCTCCCAGAGTGCTGGGATAAAAGGCGTGCGCCACCACGCCTGGCTGGACTTTTTACTATGGGGAAAAAGAAACCGCTGGTCATTAAGGTCATGGCCAGTTCCTCTTTTCCCCACAGCTTCATGCATTTCTAAAGGACGTATCACCAGTTCTGAGTTGTTCTAAGTTATGAACAGCGGGGCTGCAGTTTGGAGAGTGATGACTCATTTCCAACCAGCACGGAGTGAGGCAGAATGGGCAGAGGCAGTCTGGGGCGTGCTAATTTGAGGGACCTCTGGGCCATGGGACACATGTCTCTAGGGTGCTGTTATGCCAATCAGTATGAGGGACTGGACAGGGGTAACCAAGGTGAGAACCACCATCCATGGCTGTGGTTGAGACCCTCCCTGCCCACACCCAGGGAAGAGCTTTCTTCTGTGAAGGAAAAGGGGTGAGAAGGGTAGACAGAGGAGAGCACAGAGTGCTGGCTTAGAGAGACGCACAGGTCTAGTCACAGTACACAGGGGAGGAGGCGGTTGTAGCCCACTGGGCTGGTACAGGCATGTAATCTCAGAAACCACCAGACTGGGACTGGAAGATCAGGATAGAGAGTTCCAGGCTAGGCTGGGCTATATAGTGAGACCTTGTTGTAAAAAGGAAGAGCATGGGCTGGAGAGATGGTTTCGTGGTTTAAGGTGCTTGCCTGTGAAGCCTAAGGACCCAGGTTCAGTAACTCAGTACCCACGTAAGCCAGGTGCTCAAGGTGGCAGCATGCATCTGGAGTTCATTTGTAGTGGCTGGAAGCCCTGGCGCACCTGTTCTCTCTATATATCTGCCTCTTTCTCTCTCAAATAAATAAATAAAACATATTTTAATTTTTTTATTTTAGAGAAAGAGAGCGACAGAGGGAGACAGAGAGAATTGGCATACCAGGGCCTCAGCTACTGCAATCAAACGCCAGACTCTTGTGCCACCTAGTGGGCATGTGTAACCTTGCTCTTGCCTCACCTTTGTGTATCTGGCTTATGTGGGATCTGGAGAGTAGAACATGGGTCCTTAGGCTTTGCAGGCAAGCGCCTTTACCACTAAGCCATCTCTCTAGCCCTAAATAAAAATATTTTAAAACAACTTTTCATTTTTACTTATTTATTTGCAAGCAGAGAACAAGAGAGATAGAGAGAAGAGAGACAGAGAGAGAATGGGCATGCCAGGGCCTCCAGCCACTGCAATCTAACTCCAGACGCATGTGCCCTTGTGCATCTAGCTTACGTGGGTCCTGGGGAATCAAATCTGGGTCCTTTGGCTTCACAGGCAAGCGCCTTAACCACTAAGCCATCTCTCTAGCCCTAAATAAAAATATTTTTTAAAAAGGAAGAGCAGGAGGAAGATGAAGAGGTGGAGGAGGAGAAGAAGAAAGAAGAGGAGGAAGAAGAGCAGGAGAAAGGAGGAGAGAACAGAGGAAGAAGAGGACAGAAGAGGAAGAGGAAGGGGTGGAAGAACTGGATTCTTCTACAGCCACTCAGGGTCGTGTGTCCTTGGCCTCACAGCAGGAGAGGTTCCCCAGGAACCCACACACTATCACCTTAGGCCCTGCCAGTCTCATGTCACCTGGCCTGCCCCAGGTCTGGGTGCATGAGGACTCAAGAGTCATGGGACAATGACCCAGGTGGTGGGTCAGGGGGAGTCCCCCCATCCCAAGGTACCTCTGTGGCTGATGTCAGCTTTGCCACTCACTTTGCACACATGGCCCATGGGGACACTGTTGGGAGGAGCAGCTTCATGTCCCGTCGGTTCATGTGCAGGAAGATGGGGCTGGGGCAGGAAGGAGCTGGACAGGGAGAAATGGCCCGTGAGCAGGAAGGTGGGGTGACGCTGACAACTGGGACAACTTCTCAAGTGTATACTGTTAAGCAAGCGAGGAAACCGAGGCACAGAGAGGTTCACTAACTGGTCCAAGGAAGCGGGGAAGCTGGGATCTGAGATAAAACAGTTTGCTGAATGAACTTAGGTAAATGCCAGGGTTCCCAGCATGCTCCTGGCTACAATGGTAACAATTTCAGCAAATGTCCTTTGGCCTCCACTACAGGGTGGACACTTCTTGGCCCATGAGGACATGGGTTCTGCCTTCCTGGACCCCATAGCTCAGAGGAGTGGAAGACTTGGACACCCGACATGAAATACAACAGTTTGACCCCTGGCACCAGCATTACCTACGCAGGACAGGCATGGATGCCCTGTGCTACAACAGAGCTGGCCATTGCCATGGCCCCTCGAAGACTATGGAGATGGAGCTGGCGCAGGTGGAAGGGAGAATTACATCCTTCAGAGAGAAGTAGGGGGCTCCCTTGGGCTGAGGGTGAGCAGGGGGGCAGGGAAAACAGAGATGTTGGTGATCATGGGAGGTAGGACAGATTTAAATACTTTTATTTATTTATTTGAGAGAGAGAGAGGAAGAGAGGGAGGGAGGGAGAGAATGGGTGTGCAGGGCCTCCAGCCACTGCAAACGAACTCCAGATGCATGCGCCACCTTGTGCATCTGGCTTATGTGGGTCCTGGGGAATTGAACCTGGGTCCTTTCGCTTTGCAGGCAAGTGCCTTAACCGCTAAGCCATGTCTCCAGCCCAGGAAGGGTCTTTTTTTTTTTTTTTTTTTTTTTTTTAGGCAAGGGAGCAGTTAGTGCAGAGGCCCGGGGTGGGGGCCATTCAAGAAAGGCATGGTCAAGGAACCTCAGGGAGGCAGGCTTGACTGGGAGCACAGGGAGGACGTGGTGGCTGACGAAGCCAGAGACGGGCAGGTCCCATGGGCGTGCCCTTCCTGCCTTTCAGAGGGACCTCAGCTTTTCCCTGAGGTAGAGGTGTCAAGGTAGGCAAGTTGGAGCTCTGGACCAGTACTGAGAAGCTAAGGATGGGGTTCCTGCTCAGCCACTGCTGGGAGAGATCCTGGGGAGCCCCTCACTGTGCTCTGGGTCCCCTCACTCCTTTGTGGAATGGGGACAAGAGAATGTTTATGTCCAGTGGTCATGAAGTCGCCTCCGTGACAAGCACAGTCCTGGGTTCCCGAAGTCCTGACTGTCCCGAATGGCAGCAGGCACTTAGTGAGTGCTCAGCACATGACCACTGTGTTTAGCTGTGCCCAGCTAGTGGCCTGGAAGGCGGGGTGAAAACGTTCTGACTGCCTGCCGGACAGGCCTGGAGGCCGCAGGATGGGGCTGGGGCTCGGACATCCGCTGGAACCTCCCACGGGGAGCCCGTCCCTCAGGCCCTGTCCAGGCGATGCGGCGCGCATGTCAGACTTGCTACACTTAGACTGGGCACCTGGTCAGGGAGGCAGGGGCGGGGGGGGCTGGAAGGGCCAGGAAGATAACAGGTTCGTGTTTTACAGTGCTCTGCCCACAACGGGCATTCACATGTGGCTGTGGGAGCCAAACTCCCCCGCTGCCTGTGGTGGCCCTGTCCAGCTCTGGGTGTCTGGCTTCAAGATTCTAGAACTTGCTGCTGTGAGCAAGCACCATCCCCTTCCTGTGTGTCCTCTGCTGGGCCTGCTCTCAGAGGGGCTGCGAAGGTGCTACAGATCCAATGGACTTGTGGCCGTGGCCTCACGGAAAGTAGAAGATTGGAACCAGGTATGGCGGCACATGCTTTTAATCCCATAGTGAACTCCAGGTCAGCCTAGGCTACAGTGAGACCCTACCTCAAAAAAAAAAAAAAAAAAAACAACAAAAAAAGCAGAGGATGGGGCTAGAGAGTTGGTTTAGCAGTTAGGGCACGTGCTTGTGAAGCCTAAGGACCCTTGTTAGACTCTCCATGTAAACCAGATGCACAAAGGTAAGGCAAGTGCAAGGTCGCACATGCCCACTAGGTGGCACAAGCATCTGGAGTTTGAGTTCAGTAGCTGAGGTCCTGGTACACCAATTCTCTCTCTTTCTTTTTTTTTTCTCTCTCTCTCTCTCTATCTCTCTCTCAGAAAAGGGGGGACTGAAAAAAAGGGGGGACTTGAGGGATGGCTTAGCAGTTAAGGTGTTTGTCTGCAAAGCCAAAGGACCCAGGTTCCATTCCCCAGGATCCACGCAAACCAGATGCACAAGGGGACGCACGCGTCTGGAGTTCGTTTGCAGTGGCTGGGGCCCTGGCACACCCATTCTCTCTCTCTCTCTCTCCCTCTCTCTTTCTGTCAAATTAATTAATTAATTAATTAATTAAAAAAGAAGCAGAGGATGGAGATTTAAACGGGGGGAGGGGTGAAGGAACCACAGGCCAGCTCTGGCGTCATCTGAACCTTGCACCCAATAAGCAGGAAGTAGCCAAACCTCAGACAGCTGCAACTACTGGAAGGTTCAATTTGCTTGTCTCCCAGGAGAACTTATGGGGCAAGAGGGTTGGAATCGGGTCCCGTGGCCTCGCCCAGCCCGCCACAACCCCTTTCTGTGGCTGTGGAGGGCCATTCTGACCCCTCCTCCAAGCTTGCCTTCTGACCTTCAACCTGGGAAAGTTCTACCAGTTTTCCCTTCTGTTTCCGCGGACCCTTTGCTCCCTACCTGGGCTCCATCTACCCAACCCTGTTCTGACGTCCCTGGAGTGGGTGGTCCACGTGGACGCTGACTCATGATGTCACCTGCTGTTCCAATCCAGAAGAACAGGTGCCAGGCTCTGTCATCGGGGCACCTGCACCTGGGTGGGCACACCTCGCTCCAGAGGAAACACTGAGCAAGGGCTGGCAGAGAGAGAGAGAGGGTGCCAGGCCCCAGGGAGGCTGCACTCACCAAGTCCCAGCCTTGTCACTCGGGTGTGACCTCGAGTAGTCCTCTCTGGGCCTCCATGTTCAGATCTGTGCAATGTCAGCTCTCCATGAGGTGGCTCTAAGACTTTTACCAGCTTGAGGGACCACTCACTAATTCCTTTAGCAGCACTTATTGAGTGCTTAATGTATACCAGAGCTGCTCTACCTCCTAGGGGTACAAGGGCTGTCACAAAAGATCAAAAATACCCATAGAGCTTGCTTCTATGGGGGAAGGGGCAGTGAAGAAGAAGAAAAGTTACAAACAAATGTGACTAGGACATTCTGCCAGCAACCTTAGGGCTGTGTTGACAAAGAAACCAGGGCAAGAGGGTCAGAGAACAAAAGATGGGAGTGGCTATCAAGGAAGGCTTCTTAGAGGAGGTGGCATGGAGCCTGGTCCAGAACGAAGACAGGAAACGTAGAGGTTGTGCTTCCCTCTGGACAGGGGCTCGAAAGCCGCCAGCTGCTGACCATGGTGGGGAACCGACCATCTCAAACCTAGAACCCAGACATCTGTGTTCCCACGCTCTGCCATTCCCCTCCTTTGAGCCTTGGAGTTCTCACAAGGGTAAGGTTCCCCAAAGCAGTTCCAAGCGAGAGCCTGCGTTTCTACGTATTCCGAATCTGACTTAAGGCAGCCCTGTGTATAACTCACGAATCGTCTGATGCATTGATACCAGGTTACAGGAGGGCCTCTCCTCCACAAGGCCTGGGGGGAGCAGTGAGGAGGCCTCGTGGGGAGGGGGTGGTGGTGGGGAACAGCCCACATGCACTCACCTCTCCGCCCGCAGTTGCTGGGCCTGGGCCATGGCAGCGGGTGGTCAGGGGAACAGGTGACCCAAGGTGTCACCGGACCAGGCCCAGGCTGAGTTCACCTCTCACTTCCTCCAGTGTACCAGCATCTGACGGCCCCGCCTGAGGTTTGGGAAGTCCCCAGCAGCAGCCTTTGGGGAGGTCCCGGCCCTGCTTCTCTGGGCTCCTCAGGAGGCTCCTCCTCCCGGCTGGCTCCTAGCTGCCTGGGCCCCCACACTTCCTCTTACCGCACCTCCCAGCTGCACGGCCACTGGGGAAATGGGCATCCTGGGTGACGGGCTGGTAGGAGTCCACCGGCTTCGGGGATTTCCTGGGCGCCTGGCCCTGATGCCCAGCCTAAGTCAGGAATCAGCAGGCGCCCACCCCGGCAGAGGCGCGGTGCCAACACAGGCTCAGCCACCAAGGGGTCCTGTGGCCTTAGTGACTCACTGCTCGTGCACAAGTGGCCCCTACCTGGGCTTCGTCCAGCTTCACCATCCCTTAGGCTCAGTGCAAAGGCCACTTCCTCCAGGAAGTCTCCTCGTTCTCCTTCCTCCATTACTGTGTGAAGGTTGGCTTATGCCCCATCTTGCCCTCACTCTGGCACTCTGGGCTGTCCTTTGCCATCTTGAGAATCCCACATCCAGCCAGTCCTCTCCTGATGCTGCCAGCCACCATGAGCTTCACTCTTACACGCGGCTCACAACCCATCCCTCTACGCCCCACTCAGGAGAGTCCAGTTCCCCCCTTGCCAGCTCTGAATCCTCAAGGCCCACCCCCACCCCCCCACCGCAGGCTGCCCCAGCCTCCTCTCCTGAGCTCTCTCCTCTCCTTGTCCCCTTCCTGTTTCCACAATGCTGCAAGATGCCTGCCCCTTGGGGCCTTCCAGCAAGCTGTTGCTTCTGCTGGACCACTCTTCCTGCCTCTCGTAAGTCCCACTTGGAAGTCCTCCCCCCCCCTCCTTGAGCGAGGTCTTCCCTGGCCCCACCCCTCCCTGGGACAGTCTCATGGATTGCTGCACGTTCTCTGCAGTGAGTTACTCCTCCTGGGGCTCCATGTCTGCTTGTGAGTCCCAGCATCACGCTATCTCCAGTCCATGCACCCTGCAGATGAACGAAGAAGCACTTTGTGTTGGCTCCTGACACGCATGTCTGTCTGCGGAGATTGCTCCAAAAACAAGAGGCCCACATCGAGGATGGACACAGCCACTCACGGGACCTCTACCAGGTTCCCCACACATTCGCCTGATATCCCCACCCGCTGGTGTGCGACAGATGCCGAGCAGAGGGAGGTAGGAGAGGCGAGGGCATGCCTCGGCTCCCTGGCCACCACCCAGTGAGTGAGCGGTCCTTTCCCGCAGCCAGGCCCTTCCGTCCCTTCCACCTGAATTAGGACTCTTATCCTCCACGTGGAGAAGGAGCTGTGGGGACAGTGCCCCCACCCAGTAGAGCCTGGAGCCACCCAGATTTCTCATCCCAGGCAAATGGGACGGGTTGAAGCCAGTGTCAGGATCCCGAGGGTTTGTGGTTCTGAGAGGACAGGGTGCCAGCAGCCCAGGCCTTTCCATTGATCCTCCTGGCTGCACCCCCACCCAGGGAGGGATCTTCTTCTCACCCCACCCCATAAGTCCAGGAGGGAGCCAGCATCTCAGCCTAGTGTCTGCCCTGACCCAGTGAGAATGGCCCTCATGTGGCCAGGCAGGCAGGCCATGGACTCCTGCAGAGCACTCTCCTTCGTGGATCAAGTTGGAGGAAGTGAGAGGCAGGCGAGGACGAGAGAAAGATAGAGATACTCCACCAGCAGCTGGGTATTCATTATGACATTTGCAGCCAGGCGTGGTGGCGCCCACCTTTAATGCCAGCACTCGGGAGGCAGAGGTAGGAGGATCGCTGTGAGTTCGAGGCCACCCTGAGACTACAGAGCCAACTCCAGGTCAGCCTGGGCTAGAGTGAGACCCTACCTCAAAAAAAAAAAACAAAAATACATTTGCACTGAGTGGCTAAAGCATGGGAGTGGACGGATGGACAGATGGATGGACAGGAGGTGGAGGATCCATCACACCCCAGGCACGTCAAAATGCCTGCAGCACGTGGGTTTAAGAGTACATTTCCCTGCCCAAGACAAGGTCGCGTGACCTGCAGGTTCTAAGGTGGGCGCAGTAGCTGCATCATGGGGGCACACCCGGCCCTTGAGAAAAGCAAGGGCGTTTGCCGTCGGCCATGAGAGTCTAGCGCCTAACCCGAGACCAGGTCCAGACGCACGGGTCCCGTGGTTGGCAGGAGGTTACACCTAAGCTCCAGTGGGAAGTTCAGCGGTGGGAGGAGAGCGTCTCAGCTGTCCCTCTGGCTCCCCATCGTGGGAGTTGGGGAGCTCCTCCAGCTGTGGGTGGAAGGAGGGGGAGAAGGGACATCCGAGTCCCAGGCCTGCACTGCTGTGAGGCCCAGACCTGAGCTGCCCGCAGCTTCCGAGGCTTCCAACAGAAGCAGGCTGGAGTCAGTGCGCCAGGAGAGGCTGCCCGCGACTGACGCGCCTGGGGAAAAACAAAATCAAAATCTAAACAAAACAAACCCTGCGCACCAAGTCAAGAATGTTAATTGCGTGGTGCAAGACAGCCTGGCCTCCAGCTCCCGAGAGACAGATCTCACGAAACAAGGCACCCGATTCGGGCGCTGTTGTCTGGGGCTTCCAGGCCACAGGAGGAATGGATAAGCTCAGCAGATGCTAGTGTCTTCAAGGAGCCAGGGGTGTGGGCTCAGAGCGTGGCCGAGGAGGAGGAGGAGGAGGAGGACATTGGTCAAGAGGCGGTCAGAAAACCCAGGAAATGACACAGCGTCTTTGCTAAGAGAGCGTCCCCCGCAGCACTGCACTGCAATTGCACAATAACACACGTGTCCTGGGTGGACTTGAATCGTGCGGAAGCGCAGGCCCTTGTGGGGGGGGGGGGGGGCTGCAAGTGTTTCCAGAGGGTCTGTAGAAGATCGCAGGGCTCAGAACTGTGTGTGACCCAGTGAACAGAAGGGAATACACCTCGCCCCTGGAGTCTATCTTGTGACCGATCACAGACGCAGGCCCGCTGACCAAGCATCCCACAACGTGACACGCTGCCCTCTTTGAAGTGTTCCGATGTTTCTTTTGGAGACAGGGTCTCACTCTGTAGGTCAGGCTAACCTGGAACCTACTGTGTAGCCTAGCTAGGCCTCCAACTCAAAGCAAGTAGTCTCCCAAATGTTGGGATTACCAATGTAAACCACCACACCCAGTAGGAATTTGTGGTTTTTTTGTTTGTTTGTTTGTTTTTTTAATTTTGATTTTTCAAGGTAGGGTCTCACTCTAGCCCAGGCTGACCTGGAATTCACTATGGAATCTCAGGGTGGCCTCGAACTCACAGCACTCCTCCTACCCCTGCCCCCCCGAGTGCTGGGATTAAAGGCGTGTGCCACCACGCCCAGCTAGGACACTTTTTTTTTTTTCTTTTCATGTTTGAGCAGTTTTGCCTCCAACTTGTCATTCTTAGCCTCCCACTGCTGGGATTAGAGCTGTGAGCCAACACAATTGGCCAACACTTACAAGTCCTTAGTCTTCTTCCTAGTTCTCAGTGGTGTGTGTGTGAGTGTGTGTGTGTGTGTGTGTGTGTGTGTGCGTGTGTGTGTAGTAGGACAAGTCCTGAGACCCACTCGCCCAGGTTCCCTTAGCTCTCACCTTTACACACCCAGCCTCACCAGCCCAAGGATACTCCATGGCCCTGTCTCAGCCTGGGCAGCCACATCAGCAATAGGGGATGTGGGCGTTCAAGGAGGGGGGCCTGTGGAGTCCACAGTGGGCCAGCCCTCCCCCTCCCTCACTCTCCCTCTCTTCTGCCCCTCCCCGCCCGTGGTTCTGCTGAATGTGGGCATTTCTCTGGCTCCTCACTCAGAGCACACTGCTGCTAATTTGATGCCCCAGCTCTGAGACAGTGTAATTAGAAACCAGACACAATGTCAGCAGTGGGCTCCCCTCCTGGGCTACAACTGGTCCCTCATCCCTGCGCTGGGTCTCCAGCCACCGCCCGCCCATCCCAGGGACGGAAGGATCACCCAGGACTCCTTACACATTTCTTAAGCAAGTATTTCTCAGCTGCCCCTCACAGGTATGAAGCAACGCCTGGGGTGACCTCTCTGAGATTGAGACCTGACTTTTGATGGCCTCTACTCTCAACAGCCTGGACAGAAACAGACAAAGTTTCCAGGAGCTCATAGATTGGAGGTTGACGCTAGCCTGGTCTGTGGAGAGTTGTGCTAGAGACAAGCAAAAAAAAAAAAAAAATAATAATAATAATAATAAAATAAATCAATGGAGGGGCTGGAGAGATGGCTTAGCAGTCAAGGCACTTGCCTGGGAAGCCTAAGGACCCAGATTCAATTCCCTAGGACCCACATAAGCCAGATGCACAAGATGGCGCACGCATCTGGAGTTCGTTCGCGGTGGTGGGAGGACCTAGCATGCTCATTCTCTCTCTCTCTCTCTCTCTCTCTCCCTCCCTTCAATGAATAAATAAATAAATAGTTTTTAATTTAAAATAATATATATCAATTGAATTAGAAGCTCAAAGATCACATGATGGCGGGCATGTTTTGCTCACAGAAGAAAATCCCCCAGACACTCCCTTCCCCCCAGGCTTCCTCCAGGACACAACCAAATCTATCAATCTAGAGACCAGTTAAGAGATTTGCAGCAGGTAAGAAGGATGAAGAAACTACCAGGGGCGGTCAGAGGCATACACAACTAAGTGATGGCTTACAATGACACAACGTCTGGAATGCGGAGCTCACACGTATACAGTCAAGAACTCAAAAGCAGATGCCATTCAGAGAGGGGCATGTTGGCATGACCCAAGCTCGCTAATGTCTACCCATAGCCGCCTCCTCAGAACCAGGCTGAATACACTCTGGCCGGAGCTGGCATTGACGGAGTCAGAATAGGGAGGGGATATGCCTTCCTCGTGCAGGCCCAGGGCACACAAGACAGGCGACAGCCCCATTTAAGGGGCGGGGATGCCTGCCAGTGGTCAGGGCTGGGAATTCCAGCAGTTGAGATACCTGGGCAGCTTCTTGTGAGCTTGGCATGAGCCTCAGCTGCTGTCCTGGGAAAAGAAGAACACCCCTGATTAAATGGAGCAAGATTCCTGGGGATCCCTTACACATCCAACCCCCCATTCTGACCCACATATGTCTCCCTTCACGATTTATGAGGGGACTTTGCTGGATCTCCTCCCTGAGCCAGAAATAGCTGTCCCTGGCTGGTTAGGAATGAGGAGGATACGGGGAGGCAGTGAGACAGCAAGCTCCCTGAAGGCAGGCACCACATGCCTCCTGGCAGCAGAGCTTACCTGGACTCGCAGGTACTGTCTGTCACACACTACCTACCCACCTTCCAGACCATGCGTCTCCAAGTTCAGTTTTCTAAATCGAGATATTAATATCTGCCTCAGAGGATTACATCAACCACCGACTTGCAATGTCTTAAGCAGTTGTACTGTGTGCGAGACTCTAAACGCGTCTTGTGGCACCTACCTACTTGAGGTGTGTTAAATAAGGAAATGAATGCCAAGTGTTTAGCACGACATCAACCACATAGTAGGTGGTGAGTTACTTACAGATGATGTTATCAGTGAAAATTTCCTTGGTGTGACTTGGTCTTTCCTGTCTCTATTTCTCCTGCACATCCGTCTCCCCTGTATGCCTGACTCCTGTCTATTATCCAATCTATCATATTAAATTTTCATTATTTTTTTTTTCTCATCCGTATCTGCCATCCACTCTCAAACCCTGGGCAAGTCTGAAGGACGGGCTCAGCCCTGATGAAAATACTGACGGGCAGAGAACACCAGGGGGCGCTGTGCCTCGGCATTAGGATTTCCACTCTGCAGCGACCCCCCCCACCCACTGCAGAGTGCGCATGTCATAAACGTGATGGAACCACCAGGACAATAATTGAGGTAGGGTCTTGTTCTAGACCCCGCTGACCTGGAATCTGTCAGAGTGGCCTCCAAATCACGGTGATCCTCCTATTTTGGCTTCCCCAGTGCTGGAATTAAAGGCGTGTGCCGCTACACCCAGGCAAATTTATTTTTATTTATTTATTTAAGAGAGAATGAGTGCTCTAGGGCCTCCAGCCACTGCAAATAAACTCCATGTGAATGCTCCACCTTGTGCATCTGGCTTCACATTGGTACCAGGGAATTGAACCTGGGTCCTTAGGTTTTGCAGGCAAGTGCCCTAACCACTGAACTATCTCTCCAGCCTTGCTAAAACATTCTTTTAGCCTCCACACTGCAGCAGGCAAGAGCTTGTAGAAATCGACCCAGCGTACTGAGGCTACGAGAGGCTCACACTGCTGTGACGCGCACACACGAACCACGTGCACCACACACACGCATTCGTGCATGCCTACTGTTGCAGTCAGCTTCACGTTACTGGCAGAAAGCACCCCGCCAAGAGCAGCTTGTGGGAGGAAAGGGTGTATTTCCGCTTAAAGACTCGAGGGTAAGCTTCATGATGGCAGGGGAAAATGAGGGCATGAGCAGTGGGTGGACACCCTGGCCAACATCAGATGGACAACAGCCACAGGACACTATGCCTAACACTGGCAAGAAGAAGCTGGCTATAACACCCATAAGCCCCTCCCCCCCAACAACACACAACCTCTAAGACGACCCAATTCCCAAATTGCCACCAGTTGTGGACCTAGCATTCAGAACATATGAGTTTATGGGGGACACCTGAATCAAACCACCACACCTACCTTCACACACACACACACGCGCACACACACACACACGCGCACACACACACACACACTTACAAATATGCACCCATACATAGACATATACAACCATGTCATATACATGCTCAGACACGTGTGCACACCACACACGCAGAGCCAGGCACAGCGGGAAAGACTAGGAGACACTGTTTAGCACCCAGCTTCCCTGGTCTCATCTCCCATTTGTCACCTGAGGAGTTGCGCGCGCACATTTGCACAGGGCCCGGCGGGAAGCCTCACTGAGAAGGAGCCCGCCCGTGGCCCAGCGTCTGGCTGTCAGTACCGTCACCTTTTGGCACTGGTCTCCTCGAAGTCCACAGATTCCCACTTTGAACCCTGGCTTTCCAGGTTGTCCCCGAGAAGTGTTTGTCAAGGTAGGAGGGTGAATCTTTTTTTTTTTTTTTTTTTTTTTGGTTTTTCGAGGTAGGGTCTCACTCTAGCTCAGGCTGACCTGGGATTCACTATGTAGTCTCAGGATGGCCTCGAACTCACAGCGATCCTCCTACCTCTGCCTCCCGAGTGCTGTGATTAAAGGCGTGCGCCACCACGCCTGGCTAAGGAGGGTGAATCTTGCTTTTGGGGTTCGTCTGTCTGACTACAAGCCGTTAGCAAGGTGGCCCCTGGGCTTCTGTTGGCATACCGCTCCAGGCCCTGGGAGCGCAAGGAGGGTGTCTGCCCCAGAGAGGCCGCGCCTGAAGGCCACAGCCATCTTCTGAATTTCACTCAAAGAGGCTAGAGATACCAATCAGAATCTTTTAAATACGGTGATGTCACCAAATTCGGGTCATTTCTAAGGTCCCTTCATGTGCTGCTTGTAGGGGCGAGGCGGGGGGGGGTGCTCACAGGATGGCACTGGAAAAGGAAATGCCACTTCTTTTTTCAAAACTTTTTTTTTGTCTTTTATTATTTGAGATAGAAGAAAGAGGCACAGAAAGAGTGGGTGTGCCAGGGCCTCCAGCCACTGCAAATGAACTCCAGATGCGTGTGCCATCTTGTCCATCTGGATTACGTGGGTCCTGGGGAACTGAACCTGGGTCCTTAGGCTTCGCAGGCAAGCACCTTAGCCACTAAGCCATCTCTCCAGCCCTTCTAACAGCATCCTGATTCCGGTCCTCAAAAGTTAGCTCTATCAAAGCATACCTTACCAGGACTGGGGGCATGGCTCAGTGGATAAAGTGCTTGCCTCACAAGTACGGGTATCGAATTTGGAACATAAAAGTCGGGAACCTGTGGCGGGTGTTTGTCATCCCAGCCACAGCTAAGGGTGACAAGGGAGACAGGAGAATCTGCTGGAAGCTGGGCCCAGTGAATTTCTCAAGAACAACAGTAAACAACCTGAGACCCTACCTCAATGAGGATAGAAGGTGAGGACCAACACCCGAAAGTTGTCCTCTAGTCTCCACACACGCACTGTGTCCCCCCCAACACACGAACACACATACACACACCAAAAAAATAAAAAAATAAAAAGTAAAACTGGGTGTGTCAGTGCATGCCTATCATCCCAGTACTGGGGAGACTGACGCAGGAAGATCGGGGTGAGTCTGAGGGCAGCCTGGGATACAGAATGAGTTTCAGGTCAGCCTGGGCTAGAGTAGAATATTCTGCCTCAAAAAAAGACAAGCATATAGCTTACCTACAGTAAAACTCACCACCTTAAAATGCACCATCTCGTGGGGTGTGGCGATTGTGCGACGGCCACAGTCCCAGCGTGGAACATTTCCATGATCTCGGAAAGATGTCCCTGGCCCCTCTGGAGTCAGTTCCCCCTTCACCCACCCTGGCTGCCACCAGCCGCCTTCTGCGGCTCTCTTCGTTTCCATAGCATCTCCCAAGTGGAATCACCCCAAATGCCATTGTTTTCACATAGTCTAATGCGTGCTGGGGCGTGTGTTAGTCATTTCCCCTTTCTATTCTGAACAGCATTTTATTGTAGCCCCCCCCCACACACACACACAAGTTCATGGACACTGGGGTTGCTTCCAGGTCGGGATTTCAACAAAGCAGTTGCAGGCGCTCCTGCGTCCGTGCGCATGTGGCCTGGCCGTCACTGCGCTGGGATGAGTAGGTAGCTAGGGGCGGCGAGCTGGGTGGTGTGGTATGCACATCTGCAGCCCATTGAGATAGGACAGAGGGAGAAAATCACACAGCTTCTAAATACCTACTTCGATTTCAAAAACGACAGGGCCCGAGAGGTGGTTCCGTGGCAGAGCATCTGCCTAGGATGAGTGAGGCCCTGGGCTCTATCCCTAGCCCTGCAAAGAATGTCTTCTGGAAGTCACTTTAAAAAAAAAAATATATATATATATATATATATATATATATGTATATGTATATATATATATAATTTTTTTTTATTTGACAGTGAGAGAGAGAGGCAGACAGACAGAGAGAGAAAGAGAGAGAGAGAGGGAATGGGTGCACCAGGGCCTCCAGCCACTGCAAACGAACTCCAGACACATGCGCCCCCTTGTGCATCTGGCTTACGTGGGTCCTGGGGAATCGAACCTGGGTCCTTTGGCTTTGCAGGCAAAGGCCTTAACCGCTAAGCCATCTCTCCAGCCCCAGGAGGTGACTTTTTGAAATGGAGCCATTAGATCGCCCCCTAGAAGTGACTCCAGGAAAACACTCATCCCTGCTCACTCAGCAGACTAGAGGAGAAGGGGGTTGAGAAAGAGGAGAGGGGAAGAAGAAAAGAGGAGGTTTGGTGACAGAGCAGTAACATGCATAAGGACTTTTGCGTTACACCCACTCTATCGTGTGCACATGCTGCTCCTACTTTCTTTCTTTTTTTTTGTTTTTGTTTTTGTTGTTGTTTTTCCAGGTAGGGTCTCACTGTAGCCCAGGCTGACCTGGAATTCACTATGTAGTCTCAGGGTGGCCTCGAACTCACGGCAATCCTCCTACCTCTGCCTCCCAAGTGCTGGGATTCAAGGCGTGCGCCACCAGGCCCAGAGCTGCTCCTACCTTCTATGTGTGTAGTTGACCATGCTAAGGACTTCTTGCACCCACCGAGGTGTCTTTCTAGGCGCTCCGACATGCAGGACACGAAAATATAGGGATACTCAGAGCCCTCTGGAGGTGGACGCACGCTGTGCCCTGGGTCTTGGGAGGATAAGCAGAATGCTCAGCCAACGTGCTCACAGTGAGGAAGGGGGGCCATTTTCCTGTGTGGCTTCACGTTGCTGGGGGCGCAACATATATCCTAATTGGATAGCACCTAGAATTGTTTTAAATAAGTTTTTATTTATTTATTTTTATTATCAATTGTGGTAGCATGTCTAGACGTCCCCCATAGACTCAGGTGTTTTACTGAAACTTGTAACTTGGCTCTCCAGCCGCCTGGCTGGAGGAGGCGCCGCTGGAGGCGGGTCTGAATTCCAGCCCCGAGGTGTGCGGGGAGGTTGGAGCTCGGGGGTCCTGTTTGCTGCAGGCTTGTGCTCGCTGCTTTTTTGGCGTCTGCTGCTAGTTTCTCTCTCTGCTTGGATTTATGAATGGGAGCTAGCTTCTTCTGCCACTGGTGGAACCTTCCCTGGATCTATGTAAGCGGAAATTAATCCCATTCCTCCCTTACGCTGTGTTTGGCTGGATGTTCGTCCCAGCACTGTGGAACTGTTTACTACATCAATGAGAGTTGAGTCTGGAGCTGGAAAGATGGCTTCATGGTTAAGGTGCTTGTCTGTGAAGCCTAAGGACCAAGGTTCGATTACCCAGTACCCATGTAAGCCAGATTCACAGGGTGGTGCATGCATCTGGAGTTCGTTTGCAGTGGCTGGAGCCCTTAGCGTGCCCATTCTTTCTCTGTCTGCCTCTTCCTCTCTCTTAAATAAATAAATAAATAAATTTTTAAAAAGTTGAATCTGGGCCTGAAGAGATGGCTTAGTGGTTAAGGCGCTTGCCTGCAAAGCCTAAGGACCCAGGTGTCATTCCCCAGTATCCATATAAGCCAGATGCACATGGTGGCTCATGTGTCTGGAGTTTGTTTGCAGTGGCTCCAGGCCTGGGTATACCCATTTTTCTCTCTCTCTCTCTCAAATAAATAAATAAAAACAATCTATTTCTTTTAAAAAGTTGAATCTGTATACCTATTTTTTTAATTTTTATTTTGGTGTATGTGGTATCAGTTTGTGGTGTGCAGTGTTGTATACATACAGACTATATGTCACCCATACTGAACATGTGTGTGCAGATGTGTGTACACAGATGCACACACACGTGGAAGCCAGACACGTCAGTGCCCTTTATCAAGTGCACATCTTATTTCTCTGAGAGAGTCTCTCATGGAACCTTGAGCTCCCATCTTTTGGTCAGACTAGCCGACCAGTGGGCCCAGGCGTCCTCCTGTCTCTGGCCCCCTCAGGGCTGAAGTTACAGGTGTGTGTGGCCCTGCCCAGGTTTTCACGCGAGCTCCAGGGCTCGAGCTCCGGTTCCCGTGCTTGCATAGCAAGTACTCCAACCCACTAAGCTATCTGCTCAGCCCTGAGTGCTTATTTTACATGTCTATATACCTGAAGTCATGGAAAAATCGCTTGGTCAGGTGTGCACGTCTTAAAGGCGCACATTCCAACTCAGGAAGCTTTGGGTGACAGACCGAAGCACATCACCAACCTGCCGTGCAGCTACATGGGGCCAGGAGGCCAAGCGCTGACCAGTGGACTGGAGGGGAAGCCAAGGTCTCACGGTCTACTGTGCCTTTAAAGGGGCGGAGCCTATCCTCCACCCCCTCCCTCTCGCACCGCCCTCCACTACTGGGGCCACAGGGAAGATGGCTGAGTGACACCTGAGGGAGCTTGGGGGTCTGCGACCTGCACTCTTCAGACAGTCCACTGAGGAGAAAGAATTGTCTACTGCTGACGTCACTGACGCCGTAACGTGTGTCTCGGCAACTGGCGCTGTGTCCTGCCTTGCTCGAGGTCAGGGCTGGCAGATGCTTTTCAGCAAAGGGCCAGACAGTAAATATTTCGGGCTTTGCAGGACGTTTGTTCTGTCACAGCTGCTGAAGTCTGCTGTCACGGCACGAAAAGAGCCATCGAGAGTAAATACCTGAGTGGGCACGGCCATCTTCCAATAAATCTTTATTTATAAAGACAGGCGGCAGGTCAAATGGGGCTCTCCAGTCTGTATTTACCCCACCAGCTCCAGAGTGAAGAGCAAAGGGCCTCCCAGGTGGCAAGCCACAGAGCTTCCGGTGAAGAAGCACCAAGGAATGTGGGGAGGGCAGATGTTGGGTGACGGGTGAGACAGAGCAGCTGCCCTGAGTGGGGCCAACCACTAGTTCCTGCCACCATTTCAATCTTACCATCCCTTAACACTGCGCCTTGCGATAGAGGTAGAACTCATGGTAGAGAGCTTGCCTAACATGTGCAAGGTCTTTGGTTCTATCTCAGCCCTGAGAGAGAGAGAAAGAGAGAGATTTTGCACAGCCCAGACATGTTAGAAACTGACTTTCCTAAGGGCACCCAAAGAGGAAAAAAAGACAAAAGACAAAATAAAACCAGCAGAAAAGCCACAAGCCAGCAGTGGCCCCAGCTGTCCAGGCTGTCTGCTCTGGCCTCTTCATGCCAGCCCAGGCCTGCAGACAACAGTTGCCAAGGATCACCAGCCTTCCCTCCCAGGCCTGCCACCTCCTCCTCTTCCCTTCTCCTTCCTCTTCTGTCCTTCTACACCCTCTTCTCTCTCATCCCCTTCCTCTCCCTCCTCCCTCTCATCCTCCTCCTTGTCCCTCTCTCCTTCTCCATGTCCTCTTCCACTAGCCCCTCCTCATTCTCTTCTCCCTCCCTTTCCCTCTTTCTTCTCCTCCTCCTCCTCTCCCTCCCTCTCCTCTTCCTCCTCTGCCCTCCTCCCCACTATGTAAGTGCTCTGAGGTTCCTGCCCACACTGACTCCACCCCCCCTTTCCTACAGATCACCTGCTTCCAGACCTTCTCCCCACTTCCCCCACCTCTAGGCTGTGATAGCTTTTCTTCACCTGTGGGAGTCACGGGTCACCTGAGGTTCAGCGTGGCTCAGTGACCTCCCTTGAAGACTGGGCCGCCTCTCACCCAGCTTCTAGGTTCTTCCAGTGGGCGGGTTTTCTCAACTTTCATCCCGTCCTTGCCCGGCCCCTTTCTGCTAAGGATTGAGGTGGAACATGATGCCTTTGGGACAAGTCGCGTGTCATATTCATCTGTGAATTTCCGGTGTACGAAACAGGTTTTATAAACAGGGAAAAAGAAAAACGAAAACAACAAGGGAGGGTGGAGGGATAAGCAGGAGGTTAGACAAACAGTTGGACTAGACTTCCGGCCCCACGCAGGGCCTCCTGTTGGGACTGAGGTCCCAGCTTCCACCTCATCATGGGCCCTGCCCTGGGTCTCAAGGGAAGAACTGCTACCCTACAGCAGGGACTGCCAGGGTCCCCCTCCGGATCACTCAGCCAGCTCACAATGAGCTTTGAGCTACCAAGGCCAAACATATCACTGTCCTTCCGGCTCCTTGCTCTGTGCTGAGCTGCTGGCTACTGCCCCTGGGGCACCCCACTCCAGAGCCCAGCTCCGGCCCTGACCCCTGACCTCCCCCCCCCCCCCCCCGCACCATCTGCTCCAGCCCCTTCTCCTGCACCTGTGGCTCTTCCCAAATGCCTTTCCACCTGCCCTTGGCGTCCTTGCTACACCTGTTCTACCTGGATGTGTGTACGGGGAGGGTCATCTCCCCTGGGTCTCCTGAGCTAGGCCCACATGTCACTGTCCCTGGCCTCCCACTTGCTCTGGCTGTCCCACAGCCCTCAAAGCCCACAGTTCACCTCCATAAATAACAGCTCTCGATTTGTATCTCCTCATTCACCAGGAGTCACCTTGGCCTTCTCTTCCCTTCCCTTCCCTTCTCTTCTCTTCTCTTCTCTTCTCTTCTCTTCTCTTCTCTTCTCTTCTCTTCTCTTCTCTTCTCTTCTCTTCTCCTTTACCTGCACAGCCAATCTGTCAGGAATGCGCCTGACCTCCTTTTGAGCCCTCCAGCCCCAGCTCAGTGAAGACTGCCCCTCCTCCCTGGCCTGAATGATGTCCAGAGCTGTTTGCCAGCCTTTCTGTCCATCCTTGGCCCTGCCGGCCTCGCGGACTCCGGGCAGTGTTTTCTCAAATCTAACTCGTTCTCAAGCTCCTGTCGTTCCCTCCAGCCTCTCCATGGGCAGAGGAGTCCTTACTGCTTTCAGGGAAGCCAGGCTCCAGCCTGCTTCCTCTCCCTTCCAGGAGCAAGCACCCCCTGGGGTGCCTCCACCCTATCCTTGGAAAAAAAATCAACTCTGCCTTAAACAAGAAAATAATTCAGTCTGAACCAAGGATAAGTGACAGTGGCTAGGGAATGCAGAACCAAGTTGTCCCACAGCAGAGAGGACACGTGGACTTTTACGGTCATGGAAAAGTCCTAAGTCAGTATGTTCGGAGAATATTTCGGTGGACCACATTCTTAGCTGTAGAGCTGGTAGATGCTGGAGACAGGTCAAGCGTGCCAGGCACGCTGACAGCTGTATGGAAAAGTTAAAAGGTCATTAGGTCCGATATGGAGGTGGATAAGAAACGGCTATTCAAAGAAGCCAAAGATGGGACTGGAGAGTTGGTTCTGTGGTTAAAGGGGCTTGCTTACAAAGCCCGATGGCCTGGGTTCAGTTCCCCAGCACTCAAGTCAAGCCATATGCATAAAATGGCACATGTATCTGGAGTTTGTGTCTGCAGCGGCAGGAGGTTCTTGCATGCCTGTTTGCTCTCTCTTTCTCCCTCTCTCTCTGTACCTATTCATCTCTCAAATAAATACATTTTAAATAGTTGTTTATTTGAAAGGGAGAGAGAGAATGGGCACAGCAGGACCTCTTGCCACTGTAAACGAACTCTAGACCCACATGCCACTCTGTGCATCTGGCTTTATGTGGGTCCTGGGGAATCCAACTCAGGCCGTCAGGCTTTGCAGGCAAGCGCTTAAACAGCTGAGCCATTTCTGTGGCCCTGTATATATATATGTATTTTTTTTAAAAAGATGGCCTAAGATAATTCTGGTTTTTAAGCTACAACATTCCCTCTCGCTCTAAGCAGGCCACCATTGTCGCCGGGTACCATGCTCTACTGGGCCAAGGTCAGACGGGCTGTGGGGTTTCTCATACAGATGGGGCTCCTCGGGAGAGCGACCGCTCCTGCTCTTTCGCACGGTCCTGGGCATCTTCTGCTTCCCTCAGCACACTCCATGCCATCTGCTGGCCGGTGCCACGGCAGAGACAAGCTGTCTGCTTGGCACACGGGAGGCTCTTGCTTAAGACAGGTGGATGGGATGTCAACGGGGAGGTGGAATGGTGCTCACCATGTCACTGATGTCCAGAGGAACTCACTTTTCCTCGTGCTCACACCTGATGATCAGACCACAGAGTACGGCGGCAGCCAGAGGGGCCACATGTCCCTATTTCACTTAAGAGTGGGTTCTCGTCCACAGTCTCCCTCTGTGCTCTTTCTGAGAGCCCCCTCCCCTGGTGCGAGGCCTGTTCTCCTCTCAGCTGTCCACTCCCACCCACCCCCGGGCCTGCGGAGGCTCTGTGGCTCGTGAGGAGTGGGGCCCTGCCCCACCGTCACTGTGGATCACGTCTACAGCCTTGCTGGAAGGGTGGGAGAATGTAGGGAAGGGCAGACCAGCTAGGAGCTCCACACACTCTCTACCGAAGGACACGCCTTGCTGTCCTGCAGGTCCTTTGAGCTTGACGTGGACCACAGTGGGGCCCCTTCCAACATGGACCACTGCATGGCTTGTTCCAACTGTGTGAGTTCTCCTTCCCAGAGCTTCTCCCTCCCCTGCCACTTGCTCTGCCCCTAACCCCATTGTTTCTTTTCATTGATCAATATTTCCATCAGAAACATGAGTGCTCAGCATATTAATGAGCCTATTAACTGGCTCCTTTCTTACTCCCCAAGACTGAATGACCTAACCTTTTCCACTGTAACTGGGAAACTGGCAGATTCTGCCACTGTCCCTTAAGGCCAGCAACTCAAGAGACAGTGACTTGGGAAGAAAGAGCTTTCTTAGTAACAAGGCATCTTGGAAGACAGTGGCCAAACACCCTCAGCATCCAGCCTGATGGACCATCTCACCGTTGGCCCGGATAGGAGCTCTGTGTTCTGCCTTTGCAGGGGAAGGGTACAGATCTCACATGGTAGACACTAGGCTTGTATGTTAGCTTGTGAAGTTCAGAGAGCACCTGGGCCCTGTGACTCTGAAAGAAAATACACATGATCAACAAAGTCTGCTGAGCCGGGCGTGGTGGCGCTCGCCTTTAATCCGAGCACTCGGGAGGCAGAGGTAGGAGGAGTGCCGTGAGTTCAAGGCCACCCTGAGACTCCATAGTGAATTCCAGGTCAGCCTGGGCTACAGTGAGACCCTACCTCAAAAAACCAAAAAAAAAAAAAAAATTATTTTCAAGCACACACACACACACACACACAGAGAGAGAGAGAGAGAGAGAGAGAGAATAGGTGTGCCAGGGCCTTCAGCCTCTGCAAACTCCAGACACATGGGCCACGTTGTGCATCTGGCTTTACATGGGTACTGGGGAATTGAACTTGGGGTTGTTAGGCTTTGCAGACAAGCATCTTAACCACTTAGCCATCTGTCCAGTCCATGACCATTTTTTAAAATGTTTTTCTGGCTATGATCACTCCAAGTGTGCCCTCTCTGGTTTCCTGGGGCTGGGGAGTGTCCAGAAAGGAGAAGATGCCCTGTTCTTGGCTGTCTTCATGTGCACATTATTCAGGCCAGAAAGAAAGAGGCAAAAATCTAAGTCTTAGGGAGAGAGGCTAACTTATCCTGAGAACATGCTTCGTTAACTCCTTAAGGGCTTCATCATAATTAAGTGTTTCTATGTTTCTAATGTTTTAAAAGTTTTTGACATGTGAGGGGATATATGGAGTGTGGTATGTGATGCAATGTGTGTGTAGTATATGGAGCGTGGTATATGATGCAATGTGTGTGTAGTATATGATGGAGTGTGGTATGTGACGCAATGTGTGTGTAGTATATGGAGTGTGGTATGTGACCAATGTGTGTGTAGTGTACGCACGTGTGTCTACGGATACTTGCATCCTGTGCAATACAGGTGGACACCAGAAAACATTGGGTAGCCTAATCTTTCACTCATCCACCTGTTTCTTACTCAGCTCAGAGCAAGATCTGGGGTTATGTGTGTGCAAGGCCATGCCCAGGTGTTTACATGGTCTCGGGCTCTCTCGGGCCCTCACGTTTGCACAGCAAGCACTCCTAACCACTGAGTCGTCTTTCCAGCCAGTGATTCTAAGTTTCTAAAGAGAAGTTTATGTTGCTATATTTTTTCACCCTTTTTTTTTTTTGAGGCAAGCCCAACGGACTTTTTTTTTTTTTAATGTGAGAGAGGGAGAGTGTGAGAGAGAATTGGTGTTCCAGGGCCTCCAGCCACTGCAATTGATCTCCAAACACGTGCGCCCCCTTCTGGGCATGTGTGACCTTTGCGTGTTTGTGTCACTGTGTGTCTGCCTTATGTGGGACCTGGAGAGTTGAACATGAGTCTTATGCTTCACAGGCAAGTACCTTAACTGCTAAGCCATCTGTCCAGCCCTGCGATTCTATTTTTGAATGAATTTTAGAAATCCTATATTGATGTTGGCTCCCACTGTCCCTGAGGCCCAGTTTTCTTTGTTAAATTTCTTCATTTCACTGGAGCCCATCTTTACTAGCTAAGCTTGCTGCACTGAAGACAAATATGCATCTCACATGTCTGAAAATGACTTTTACTTACTGCTCACATCTGACTGAGTCTAGCATAGATATATTTCTTGAAAATTATTTACCCCAGAACTTTGAAGGCTGTTTTCTACTGCTTCCTTGCATCCTATGTTGATTTGAGAAAAGTCAATCATACTAACACCACTCTTACTTTTGTCCCTTGTCTCCTGCCCTCCACTTGGGGCACTTTGGCACCTTCTTGTCACCTCTGTGTGTCACAATGGGCAGATTATTTCTCACTCATTGCAGTCCCTGTCAGTCTAGAGACTCAAAAACCTTCAGCTTGAGGATGTTCTCAATATGTATCTTTGAAATTTTTCTGTTTTCTTTCTTTTAATTCCTCTAAATCAGATGTTAGGCCTTCTATTACTTTTTCTGTCCTCTTTGTAAGATATTTTCCATCTCTTATTCTTCATCATACCATTGGAGATATTTCTATGACTTATTTCCCACTTTGCTACTGAAATTCTCAATTTGTCAATATCAAGTTACATTCCAAGATCCTCTCTAAGGAGGGGGGTTTGTAGTGGTTTGAATCAGATGTCTTCCATAACTCATGTGTTCTGAATGCTTGGTCCCAAGCTGGTGGCAATTTGGGAGGTGGAACCTTGCTGAAGGAGGTGCGCTGTTGGCAGCAGGCTTAGGGGTGTTATAACCAGCTTCCCCTCACCAGAGTTCAGTTCACTATCCTGCTGCTGTTTTCCACCTGCTGTGGCAGAGGTGATGTCCAGCTTCTACTCATGCCATGCTTTCCCCTGTCATCATGAAGCTTCCCCTCAAGACTGTAAACCAAAATAGAAACTTTTCCTCCAATCAGCTGCTTTTGGTCGGGTGTTTTGTCCCAACCACATGAAGGCAACTACAATAGGGTGGTAGGGAAGCAGTCACTTAGTGGTAGAGCACTTGACTAGCATGTACAAGGCCCCTAGGTTCCAACAAAAGATTGCTCTGTTGTTCTATTGTTCTCTGTTCACTTGTCATAGCATTCTCTTCTTGTTTGGTGGCTTGTATCAGCCAGCTCTTGCTGTGTAACAAACAGCACTCAGAAAAGTGTTTTTGCCCATGCATTCATGCCTTGACAGCAGTTACCATTACCCAAGCAATTTGTTCTTGAGTCAAATTTCAAAGAACAGTGCTCCTTTCAGTTTATTCTTTCTATTTTGTTTTGTTGTTTTAAGTTGGTAGCTGAGTTTTACACTGTGGCCTTCCTCATGTGTCTAGTGCCCTCTGGCTCTCCAGTGGTGTTGAAGAGAAATACCAGCAATGTTGTCACGGGCTCGTGGATTGCTGGGTGTCCATTTGGTTGTTTGGACAGGTGTAAAGCTCATTGTTGGGAACCCCACAAACGGCAGCAATGTAAGTAATTTCCTTCCGTAAATATTCCAGTGATTTGCGGGCTGCCCAATGCTCTGCCTCAAAGGTAGGAATGTACTAGGGTAGAATGGGGCAGGGAGGATGTTCTGAGCATGGCGAATACAGACTCCATGGGACACCCTGTTTCCACTCCAGTGTCTCATCCCTGCCCTCTTCCGTGCTGGCGTCCTTGGCCGACTGCTGGTCGCTTCCCCCATCTTTGCAGGAGGCTCAAGTTGATGGCCTTGGCGTTCCACTCCCTCCCATTGTCCACCTTCAGCCCCGCCCTGCCGGGGTCACGCTCACTTGGGTGGGGGGAGACACTTGTTTACTCAGTGGTACTTCCTCTGTGCTTCTGCTGCACTTCCGCCAAACAAACCTTCTCTGAGAGCCTTGCAGTCTCCCATCAGTCGCCTTGCCGTGTCACTGTCCTGGTGGAGGCGACTGTGTATGGAGAGACCAGTACCTGTGCCTCCTCCCGACCCCCTCATTCCAGTACTAACGAGGCCAGCCCTGCTTAACCTTCCAAATCAGAGCAGACCAGGCTGGTCAGGGCTGTATGGCTGTTGAAGCTTGAGCCTTTTCTGCAGAACCGTTCATCAGTTGGTGTCATGGTTACCTGCTTGCTGCTGGCACGAAACATCCAATCAAAAGCATCTTATGCTGGACGTGGTGGCGCACGCCTTTAATCCCAGCACTGGGGAGGCAGAGGTAGGAGGATCACCGTGAGTTCGAGGCCACCCTGAGACTACATAGTGAACTCCAGGTCAGCCTGGGCTAGAGGGAGACTCTACCTCGGAAAACAAAAAAAAACAAAAACAAAAACAAAAAACATCTTATGTTAGGAAAGTATTTATTGTGGCTTGCAGTCTGGAGGGGAAGCTCCATGATGGCAGGGGAGAGGATAGCATGAGCAGAGGCTGGACATCATTTCTGCTACAGCAGGTGAACAACAGCAGCAAGAGAGTGAGAAAGGGGGAGCTGGCTGTAACACCCCTAAGCCCACCCCCAACAACACACCTCCTCCAGCAAGTCTCCACCTCCTAAACTGCCATCAGCTTGGGACCAAGCAGTCGGAACACATGAGTTTATGGGGGACACCTTCAAACTGCTACAGTTGGTATGTGTCCACGCCTGCCATCCAGACTACACCCAGGACTTCTCCCCATGTTAAAAATCACAACCAGGGCTGGAGAGATGGCTCACCAGTTAAGGCATTTGCCTGCAAAGCCAAAGGACCTCGGTTCGATTCCGCAGGACCCACATAAGCCAGATGCACAAGGGGCCGCATGCATCTGGAGTTTGTTTGCAGTGGCTGGAGGCCCTGGTGTGCCTATTCTCTCTCTCTCTCTCCCTCTCTCTGTCTCTTTCTTTTTCTCTCTCAAATAAATAACTAAAAATAAAGTTTAAAAAAATCACAACCAGAAATGAATCAAGTATTTTCTTGAACTAAGATGTCTACAAAGCATGTGGTATAGCAAACATTTCATTTTAAAAAAATCTGCTATGTGATATGTTTTACTTTTTTCTTTTCATTTTTTCCCCCCCTGGTATCTCACAGAGGAGGAAACTGCTGCTGGGAGAGATCAATTGTCCAAGGTTACAGAGGTGACCGGGGCCACAAAGGACCTGAGCCCCATTCCTGTCATTTCAAAGCACCTGTTGCTTCCCACACCCCCAAGACCTGGGCCCCAGAGCCTCACCAAGAAAGAAGCAGGGCTGGGTATCTGGACTGCTCCGTGCTTCGCCTACGCCCATTCAGTGTTTCTAGGGGCAGAGCTCCTGTTGACAAGTTGACCAACAGGCTCAGGATGGCTACAGTGACCCAACAGCACCCTCCCCAGGCGGTTTTACTCATGGAAGGCAGACTCAACCACTTCCTGTCTTTCTCCTCTCATTTTAAACTGCGCCCATGTTCAGAGATGGAACCTGGGGAGCCTGGAGCCACATACAGACACATGGGAGGGAGGGTCTTTACTTTGGAGATTGCCATCTACTTAAGAGACCCAGAGATGGGCATGGTGGTGCGCGCCGCCTTTAATCCCAGCACCCGGGAGGCAGAGGTAGGAGGATTGCTGTGAGTTCGAGGCCGCCCTGAGCCTACGTAGTGAGTTCCAAGTCAGCCCCAACTAGAGTGAGACACTACCTCAAAAAACAAAAACAAAACAAACAAACAAACAAACAAACAAAAAAGAACAAAACAAAACAAAAGAGAGAGAGACCTAGAGAGGCAGCCTGCTCTGTGCAAGAGTCCTTGCTACCCAGGAGACAGCACTCTCCTCTTATTTGTTTGAAATAAGTTTCTGTTGTTGTTTTGTTTTTTTGAGGAAGGGTCTCGCTCTAGCCCAGGCTGACCTGGAATTCACTATGGAGTTTCAGGGTGGCCTTGAACTCACGGCGATCCTCCTACCTCTGCCTCCTAAGTGCTGGGATTGAAGGCGTGCGCCACCACGACCAGCCCCACACCTTTTTTTTTTTTTTTTTTTTTGAAATAGGGTCTCTGTCTCTTTAGTCCTGGCAAAACTTGAACCTGCAATCCTCCTGCCTCAGTCTCTGTGGTAGCTAGGATGACAGGCCTGCACCCCCAGGCCTGGCCCGGCCCTTTATTTGGTCCGTGTTGGGGAAAGATGAATGTCCCCATTCTGATGGTGAGGGTCCTGGGAGCAGCTCTTTAGGCAATAGCACCGTGCCAGATGGGCGTTCACAGTGCCATGTGGCAAGGGACACTTCCCAAGCCCTGTGGACAAACTCTGGGAAAAGCGGGTCACCCATCTTTGAAAACCCTATACAGTCTTCAAAATAAAAGCCTCCAGAAAGTAATAGGCTGGGGATAGGCTGACCTGCAGAGCGGAGCAACAGGGTGAGTGGAGGAGGGGCAGGAGGGAGGGGCCGTGGCAGTGCTGCAGCAGTCGTCAGTGTCCACGTGCCCGGTGTCCCCCTTGGTTTGTCCCTAGAGACAGTCTCTTCTGGAGCTTTGGTGTTTCCAGAACCCCAGTGATTCGCCTGACTCTGCTCCCACAAGACGGGGATTACCGATGTACACACACACACACACACACACACACACAGCTCTTTACACAGGAGCTAGACCTCAAGCGGTCTCACCCCCTCAGGCTCCCTTGTGCAGGAAGCTTTCTTAACTGCTGAGCCGGTTCTACAGCCCCTGTGGCTCAGCTTTTCCATCCCTGAAACGGATCAAAGAAAATTGTGGGGTTCATGGGGTGGTTAATTACGATCAATGCATGGATTCGGTTCACTCGCCAGCGTCAACATCCTCATCATTAAGGGTCATAGAGGCCGGCAGTAGTCCCCGGGGGAGGAGGGGTGCAAGGTAAATGACAAGGGTTTCAGAGCAATAGGCCAAAAGCAATCCCCGAGGAACCCAGAGAACAAGTGTTCCCAGGGTTCTCTGGAAGGACAGACCAAAGGAGCTGAGCAGTCAGTGAACGCATCTTGCTGGAATTCCTGCCTCCTTGGGTTCGCTTCTCAGTTGCCCTTCCTTAGAATTTAGGAAAGTCTCTTGACAGTTTCCGTCTGTTGATGATATGCTAAGAAAAAGAAAACAGTCCAGGAAGTTCTCCACACCCCTCGTCGGGCCAGAACTAATATGAAAGGGCTGGCAGTGTTCTTGCTGGCCTCAGACCATAGTGGCTGAATGGAAAAGAGGTCAAGTCCAGCCGTCAGGCTGCGCCTGTCACTGCTCCCTGGGGTGCTGGACCTCCCATACCCTTGACCTCACAGTTGTTACCCTTGTGTGACCAGGCCACGAGTAAGACAAAAACCAAGGGGAGAGAAATCTGAGCTCTGCAGGGAGCCGAGGTGGCTGGTGCCTGGGTCCTAGAAGAAGCTGGAGGTGTGTAGTCAGTGCGACTGGCAGGAAGAAAGGCCATTGCCAGCATGAAGAAGTGAGGTGTGGTGACTTTGGGGGACGGCAGAACAAGGCACTTCAGCTCAGCATGGGTCTCCCTCTAGCGCCCACTAGTGGCAGGGCCCTGCAGGAGGCAGTGGGCAGCAGAAAATGGATTTGCAGGGTTGCAGCCCCCAAAACAGGGAACAGTCATAGAAGGGTGACCTGGGAGGGGTTCATATGTGATGACAGCTTCCCACCTAGTGCCCTCTGGAAGGCAGGCCACCTGTACCACCACGCCTCCCAAGCCTTTTAGTAATTCCTAATGTGTAATTTCAAGAGATATAAATCCTTTTAGAAAGTTTGAACTGACCTAACATTTAATAAGCACATACTGTGTACCAAGCACTGGGCTAACGACCAAATGTGTGTGTGTGTGTGTGTGTGTGTGTGTGTGTGTGTTCAAATGCTGGCACTCCCATCCCTTGCTGGGTGACCTCAGATGAGTCAAGTTGCTGTATTAACCTTTTCTTTCTCAGTCTTAAAACTCAGATGGGGTGCTGCCAGTGGGCCTCCAGTTGCCCCTCAGGCCTTCCCCGCTTCATCTTGGCCTCTCCTCAGCTCCAAGTCTTTCCTCCTCCTGCTCCATCATCATTTAGGGACCATCAGCCATTCCCACACTGTGTCAAATGTCACAGGCACAAGCTTAGACTCGCTGCTTCCAACGATCTCATACACCGAGGTTGCTTTTCTCAAGCCAGGAAACAGAAGCGGGTTGATTACACTTAAACATTTTTATTTGTATTTTGGGGTTTCTTTTGCCTTGAAAGTTTTGTTTTCTTTGGTTTCTGGGTTTTTTTTGTTTGTTTGTTTGCTTATTTGTTTTTTGTTAGTTGAGACAGGGTCTTGCTATGTAGCCCATGCTGCCCTCAGCCTCCTGAGTACTAGGATCACAGAGTGTGCCCCACCATGCCTAGCGATTTTCCTGTTTGAAAGTCAATCAAATTACACACAGCAAAACTAAGAAGCCTCCACAGCATTTGCCTAATCCATTCTCTCACTGATAGAAATAGTTCACTATTTATTTTTGCTATTACCAAAATATTCTCAATGCTGGGGCATGTTGGCGCATGCCTGCAATCTCAGCACTATGACAGGTGGAAGCAGAAATATCAAGAGTTCAAGGTTATCCTCAGCTACATAATGTGTTCTAGGCCAGCCTGGGCTACATGAGACCCTGTCTCAAAACTAAATTCAAAAGTACATTCTCACAGGACTATATTCTACTACTTACATTATATAGTCATGTTATATATTAAAACCATATCAATATTCCTAGGGAAACCACAGGTTTGGGCTTCATGGCTCAAAGATCATTGAATCTTTAATTTATTGGTGATACACTAAATTTCCTCCTAAAATGAAAATTTGCCTTGCCTCTGTTTGGTTTCATTCCTTTGTATCATCAGACTTCAAGTTTTTGACAATCTGACCAGCAAAAAATGTTCTTGATTTCAACTGTATTTATTTAGCCATATTCAAGAGTGAGTGTGTTTTCATGCTGAGTGTGGTGGCGCACACCTTTAATCCCAGCACTCGGGAGGCAGAGGTAGGAGGATTGCCATGAGTTCAAGGCCACCCTGAAACTACAGAGTGATTTCCAGGTCATCCTGAGCTAGAGTAAGACCTTACCTCAAAAAAAAAGCAAAAAAGGGCTGGAGAGATGGCTTAGCAGTTAAGCGCTTGCCTGTGAAGCCTAAGGACCCCGGTTCGAGGCTCAATTCCCCCAGGACCCACGTTAGCCAGATGCACAAGGGAGCGCACACATCTGGAGTTCGTTTACAGAGGCTGGAAGCTCTGGCGCGCTCATTCTCTCTCTCTCTCTCTTTCTCTCTGCCTCCTTCTCTCTGTCGCTCTCAAATAAACAAACAAAAAAAATTAAAAAAAAAGAGTGAGTGTGTTTTCATGCATTCATAGTCCATTCCTGTTTTCTCTCTTTTCCTCCTGTTTATGGCCTGGAACCCTTGCCCCTTGTCTCCTGTTATTTGACCATCTTTTCCGGGTCACTGATGAGCTCTGTCAGCCTGCAGTGCTGGTCGCTCCTCTGTGATGTGGGTGGGTGGCCAATGTTTTTCTTCCCACTGATTCTCTTGACTGCTTTTGACCCTGTGGTGAGCATTTTCTGCCTTGCAGAGGTTTTGCATTTTCCCACAGTGGTACTTGCCCATCTATTTATTTCTTATTCCTGGGCAGCCCTGTGTCTTCGGAGCCTCCTCGTCAGCAGGTTGAAGGGGTGCTCTGCCGCTCAGCCGCTGGGTGTGCCCCGCGATCGCCCTGCGCCACGCCCCCTGCCGCCCCTCAGGGGACTCAGCAAACGTGGCCCTTGGCCTGCCCCACGGCGAAGGCCGCTGCTTCACCTTTCACGGCCAGCTCCGGGGTGCTCTGTTCTCCCCAACATCCAGCTCCTTTTAAGGAGCTATGCATCTTATACGTTCCTTAATCCTCCAACTAAATTTACCAGCTGCCGCTCACAGCCAAGACATCGGCTAAATTAAACTTTGGAGTGGCGGACACGGTGTATCAGATGCGTCTCTGTGAGCCCTGGCAGGGGCAGCCCCGCCCCGCCTGTCCTGAGGCCCGGGGGTCAGATCTTCTGAGGTGGCCTCGCCCTTCTCTCCAAAGCACTATTGTCCTGACACCACTCCCAAGGAGTTCCTCGCACCACCTCAAAGCTCACCCGGTACTCATGAGAGCTTCTGGCTTGTCAGGCAGCAACCTGGGGGTGGGGTGGCACCTGTGATCTTGGCTCTGTGACACACACCTGAGTAGGAAATCCTTCAATAGCAGGAGAGACTTCGAGGACCTGAAACAGGGCAAGAGAGAAAGAGGAAGAAGGCTGAGCAACATGGTGGTTGGGAGGGCCTCTTTGATGGAGTGACGTGTGCATAGCAGGAGCCTTGCAGATATCTTGGGCAGAAGGTTCCAGGCAGAGGGAGCCATTGGGGACTGAGACCATGGAGCGACCATTCATGGCATGTTTCAGGCCAACAGGGCCCCCCTTACCTACCCTGCGGGGCGAGCTGAGGTTCATTTCTGTGTGCGATGGGAAGTGAGAGGAGGGTTGAGACCTGAGAGCGAGGCCATCTCCTTTCCCTTCTGAGTGGCTTCCTTTGGTGTCGACTCCCCCACGCCCACCCCACCCCCCGCCTCCAGAAAAGTCGGGCATGGGCTGACAGACAGGGAGGGCTGACTCAAAACCCATCAAAGTGCTGAGAAGAAGTGAGGAGTGTCTGACACTAAGTGAGACATCTCTGCCACACCCTCCAAGGCTCAAGGGCCATTTTGGAAGAGGTGGAAGGAAGAATGTAAGAGCGAAAGGATGGGAACAGTGCTTATAATACTGTCTTCCAGGGTTGTACAAGGTGGCTGTGGCCTTCATGAGCTCACCGTGTCTTGACACTACCTACATAAGACCTGCATAATAGAAGGGGGAAGATGGTGATGTCAAAATAGAAGACAGTCTAGTGGGAAAGAGAAGGGATTCAGTGGAAGAGAAAGAGGAAGAGGGAGAGTGGTAGTGATTATGAACATGGTATATTGTGTATATGCATGGAGTTTGTCAATAAAAATTTTAAAAAATTGAAAGAAAACAGTGCCACCTATCACCAAGGTTCTGTTGTGTGTTGGAACATCTGTGAGTGTCACAGGTGCCAATGAGACTCGCAGGTCATTCAAAAATAAAGCTGCCATTGCTTTCTTCTTTCTTTCTTTTTTGTTTTTTAGTATGCCCTTTCATCTGCTGCACAAATGTGCTTTCCAGAGAGGAACTTGCTCAGCCGTTCACCGTGGGCTGCTTCCTAGGATGACAGCGAACCCAGAGCAAAGCCAGGAGAAGGAACTGCAGTGCTGAGCTGTGGGGCTTCTGAATTGATCAAAGGAGGAAGCCGGAGGTTAAACTGTTCCCTGACAGAGGCGCCTGTCCTGCAAGGGAATGGAGGGGAGGCCGAGCAGATGCAATTTCCTCCAGCATAAGACATTCTTTCTGATCTCAAAGAAACCCATTCATGACGAACTCTGGCCAACTGCAGAACTGTCACTAGACACAGCAGCATGGTGACAAATCACAGCTTTGATGGTGACAGAAAATGTGAGGGTCCCGGATTCATCTGTGGCCTTTCTGGTCGTCCTTTGAAAGTTGAATTTCGGTGCCCCTTCTTTGCTTCCATCCGAGAACTTTTTCAGTCTCTCACACTGTAGTCTGAACTAGATTTTCGGACATGAGCAGACAGCCAGAGAGCCTCAGGGAGAAAAGAGGGCAAAAAAGCAACAATGAGGGAGAAAGAGGAACCCTAACATCTTGCTGGGAAGGTAAGGCCACAGCAGTATGGGGCCCTCAAACAATTAAGGGCTGGAGAGTTGGCTCAATGGTTAAGGTGTTTGTTTGCAACTGCAGTTTGGTTCCCCAGTACCCACGTAAAGCCAGATGTACAAAGTGGTTCATACATCTTGAGTTTATTTGCAGTGGCTGGAGGCCCTGGTCTCTTCTCTCTATCTCACTCTGCTTGAAAAGAATAAAAATAGTTTTTAAGCCAATGTGAATCGGGGCTTGATGGGCACACCTTTAGTCCCAGCTTTGGGGAGGCAGAAGTAGGAGGATCACTGTGAGTTCAAGGCTACCCTGAGATTACATAGCGAATTCCAGGTTAGCCTGGGCTATAGTGAAACCCTACCTCAAAAACAAAACAAAGCAAAACGAAAAAGGTAGGGGCAGAAAGATCAAGTGTTTAAAGTCATCCTTGGCTACATAGCAAGTTTGAGGCCAGCCTGGGCTACATAACAGCCTGTGTCAAAAACACAAAGGCTAAGATGGAGGCAGGGGCTGAGCAATTCCATCTTGCTCCATGATGCCCTTCAACATGGCCATGTGTCACATCTGATGAGAAAGAACAAATGCCAAATTGGGTCAGAAGAGCTGTTCCAGAAAAAAAGGATCTAGGCCAGGTGTGGTAGCATACACCCTTAATCTCAGCACTGGGGAGTCTCTCAAGGAACTTAGAGTTCATCAACTCAGCTAGACTAGCTAGCCAGCAAATCCCAGAGATCCTCTGTTGCTGTCTCCCCAGCGCTTGGATCACACGTGCATACCACTATGGGTGCGGGGAACCGGGTGCTCACAGTTGTGTGCCAAGCACTTTACCCACTGAGCTATCTCTCCAGCCCTGGGGTAAAGATTTTGTTGTTGTTATTTTGGTTTCTTTCGTTTTTTTTGCAGAGAGACATAGAGAAGAGAGATGGACAGAGAGAACGGGTGCGCCAGCGCCTTCAGCCACTGCAAACGAACTCCAGATGCATGCGCCGCTTTGTGTATCTGGCTTAATGTGGGTCCTGAGGCATTAGGCTTTTTAGGCAAGTGCTTTAACCACTGAGCAATCTGTCTAGTCCTTGTCTTTTTTAGATTATTAAACAAAGGTTTGATTGTAAATCATTTAGTTTTTGTGGGGCATTGTTTATAATCCATTCAAAAAAAAAGGGAGGGGGAGTTTTCCAAATATTGTTCTAAATAATTTGTGCTGGTCTTGCCAACAAGACACTCAAGAGCTGGTTTTGTGACTTTTGGCTTCACCTGCCTTGAAAGGTGTGAATGAGATACTGTGACAGAAACAGAGGAGTTGAAGGTGGTGATTTTTCCCTAAAGAGAGTTCTTGGAGCACTGGTACCCCAATCCCAAAGATAAGTTGATGGCTATATACTAATTATCTGCTTTTTAAAAAAATCCTCAAACCTTCCCTAAATCAATCTCCAAAGATACACTATTTCTACTGGGTCTTGGGTTGGGTGTCTGGGCAGTTTTTCTGCCCCACTTGGTGTTACTTAGGTCTGATCAGCAGGCATTTTGGCTGACATTGCCTTAGGGTACGAATGTGTCCCCCAAAGCTTATATGTTAGATATTTAATCCCCAAATCATGTTAATGACATTTAGAGGCGAGGTCTTTGGGAGGATTAAATGGACTCATGATGGTGAGGCCCTTGTCCTGGCTTTTTTTGTTTTTCATATTTTATTTTTAAATTATTTTATTTATTAATCTGCGAGCATAGAGAGATAGATACGGAGAGAATGGGCACACTGGGGCCTCTAGCCACTGCAAATGGACTCCAGATGCATGTGCCACTTTATGCATTTGGCTCTATGTGGGTACTGGGGAATCAAACTCGAATGTTAGGCTCTGTGGGGTTAATCACTGAGCTGTCTCTTGGGAGCTCTTTTTTTTTTTTTTTTTTTTTCGGGGTAGGGTCTTGCGCTAGGCCAGGCTGACCTGGAATTTACTATGTAGTCTCAGGGTAGCCTCGAACTCACAGTGATCCACCTATCTCTGCCTCCCGTGTGCTAGGATTAAAGGTGTGTACCACCACGCCTGGCTCCCAGCCCTCTTTTGTTTATTTTCTTTTTTAATCATGCACACACACACTTACGCACACACGCACACACGTATGTGTGTGTGTGTGTGTGTGTGTGTGTGTGTGTACAAGTGGGTGCATGTGGAGGCATGACCTTGGAAGACCTCCAGAGAACGACGAGTGTCATCCTTAGGAACACCATCCACCTTCTTTGAGATAGGGCCACTCATTGGTCTAGAACTCGCCAAGTTCGATAGACTAGCTAGCCAGTGAGCCGCAGGATTTCGCCTGTCTCTGCCTCCCCAGCACTGAGATTATAGGCATATAAAACCATGACTGCCATGCCCAGTATTTTTAAAAAAGATTTTATTTTTATTTATTCATTTATTAGCAAGAGAGAGAGAATGGGCACACCAGGGCCTCTAGCCACTGCAAAAGAATTCCAGATACATGTGCCACCATGTGCGTCTGGCTTACATGGGACCTGGGGAATAGAACCTGGGTTCTTTGGCTTTGCAGGCAAATGCTTTAACCACTAAGCCATCTCTCCAGCCTTGGGTCTGCTATTTGATGGGAGAAGTGGTGTGCATGGGCAGGGGTGGGAGAGACCGATGGCGGCTACAATCTTCCATACTGTGGCCATAGATGTTTGCGGGTCTCTGACAAGCTGGCTGAATACACCCATGCCCTGGAAGACCTCACAGAGTGTCATTCAGTGGTGACATGACCCAAGGGCCAGTCTCATGGTCTGCCTTAGGTGTAGATACAGCTGAGGGACCTCAGGGCCTCTCTTCTTGATCTGGTGACTTAAAACTTAAACACTGAGGAAGAGGTGGCCGAAAGAATGTAAGAGCCAAAGGAAGGGTAGGACTCCTTACAACGTGCTCCCCCCAGACACAAAATGCCCTGGATATCCATGACCTCACAGTGCCTGACACTACCTACACAAGACCATCATAAGAGGAGGAAAAGATCATGACATCAAAATAAAAGAGATTGATTGAGATGGGGAGGGGATATGATGGAGAATGGAGTTTCAAAGAGGAAAGTGAAGGGAGGGAGGGTATTACCATGGAATATTTTTTATAATCATGGAAGTTGTTAATAATAATTTGATAAAAAAAAAACAAACTTAAACGCTGAAAGGATCATTTCTTTGTATGACCAACCTACCCAGCGCACAATAGGGAGATAAGGACAATGAGAGAAGGGAGGGTGGAGAGAGGAAGTCTATACAGCCGCAGCAATTCGCAATCACATAGACACATCACCAGTAGAATTATGGCTAAAACAGCAAGGCCAGGAACACTGGGACAGGTAAGTAAGAGGGCTTGCAGCTGGACATGGGATAGACAAACTGAGCAGATAAGAGGAAAGACAGAGCTCTGAGAGAAAAAATAAAAATAAAAAAGCCCACAAAGCCAGTCTCAGCAGGTTCCAGCCAGCCCTCATGAAGCCCCTCCTTAAGGAGCACATGCAAGACACCATCACCCTGTCCCCTAGGAAACATCTCAATATATATTCCTGCATCTAATTGTACAAGACTGAATTGTGGGTAAGGCTTTTGAGAAACCCTGCACCTATTGCAGGAAAGAGGCCAATCCGGGCCACCATAGGGGAGGGCAAGGGGAGGAGAAATGACAGACCAAGACTTGTAAGTCCAGACATTAGAGGCAGCCCTTCGCCCTCCACTCCAAAGTGTCTCTTTGCTTTCTGCTTTTGCCTTCTCACCTGACAAAAATTTTTGCTTGTTGGAATAAGCTTTGACTATTTTCCTGCCTACCTGGGTCCCTTGTGTGAATTCTCCTACAGGGGCATGAGGCTGACGGCACAGTTGAAGACTGTGGAAGGAGGTGTGACGCCTCATTCATAGCAGAGCTAATATTAATTCAAATCTTACTTCTGGCACCAATTTCTGCATCAGTCTTCCACTGCAGGAATGATTTCTAAGCTGCTGCGAATGAATGCCAAACACTTGCGCGACTTACTGCGTCTGGCTCACATGGGTGGCTGGGGAGTTGAACTTGGGCTGGAAGGCTTTGCAAGCAAGCACTTTTAACTGCTGAGCCATCTTCCCAGCCCCAAGAATGAATTTTGACTGCGTCACTTAATGTCCTAAAACCACCACCATTAATTTTCTCAGGATTCTGTAATTAGGCCACATGTAGTGGGTGCAGCTCGTCTCTGCTCTGTGTGGCATTGGCTAAGTTGATCCACCAAGGGCCATGGGATCCAAGATGGTGCCACTTACATGGCTGGCACCTCAGGAGTGTGGATGGACTGGTTGGCCTTCCCTCTTATTCCACTGTCTATCATTCTCCAGGATCTCTCTCTCTCTCTCTCTGTCTCTCTCTTCAAGCGGCCTTATCTCTCCAGCAGGATGACCAGATTCCTTGTCATGGTGGCTGACTTTCTATGATATTGTGTTGGTGAAATCCTGTCACAGGACCAGCCACAATTCAAAATGGACTTCATTTCATATATATATTATTTATTTATTATTTAAGGAAGATTAAGAGTGAGAGAGACAGACAGACAGACAGTGGGCACTCCAGGGCCTGCCACTGCAAATGAACTCCAGACGTGTGCACCACTTTGTGCACCTGGCTTTGTGTGCTTGCTGGGTAGGTGAACTTCAGCTGTGAAGCATTGCAACCATCTTTAACCAGTGAGCCATCTCTCCAGCTTGGACTCCATTTCTTTTTGTTTTGTTGTTTTGTTTTTACATGGGTACTGGGGAATCGAATTTGGGTTGTTAGGCATTACAGACAAGCTCCTTAACTGCTGAGCCATCTCTCTAGCCCAAGGACTCCATTTCTTATTTTATTTTATTTTGTTTTATTTTATTATTTATTTATTTGACAGAGAAAGAGGGAGGGGGGGGGAGGAGAGAGAGAGAGAGAAAAAAAATGGGCACGCCAGGGCCTCCAGCCACTGCAAACGAACTCCAGACATGTATATCCTCTTGTGCATCTGACTAACATGGGTCCTAGGGAATCAGACCTGGGTCCTTTGGCTTTGCAGCCAAACACCTTAACTGCTAAGCCATCCCTCCAGCCCCAGGACTCCATTTCTTAATGAGAGAAGATGCAAAGAATTTGGGACTCTCATTATATTCTGGACTTTGCTCACAAATATTCACCACTTCCCCACATGTAAGTTATCCATCCTCTCTCTATTCCAAGACCCTGAAATCTCATCTCACTGAGACAGCAGCAGGAGACCCTGGTTCTCAGCAGCTGAGGTCCATAGGAGTAACCCCTCTAGATTCAAGCCTTTGTGAACTAAAGGAGATGAGTTTCTGCCCCCCCCCCAACAACAAACAATGGAGAGACAAGCATAATGGGCACTCCAGAGCCCGCGCTGCAAATGGTTGGCCAGAGAGCCCTCTGGAATGTTTTTGTGAAAATATTGTATTTATTATTTACTTGCAAGGAGAGAGAGACAGAGAGAGAATGAGTAAGTACATCAGGGCCTCTTGTCACTACAAATAAACTCCAGATGCATGCACCACTCTGTGCATCTGGCTTTATGTAGATACTGGGGAATCGAACCTGGGCTGTCAGACTTTTATAAGCAAGTGCCTTTAACCACTGAGTCACCTCTCCATCCCTGGAATAGGGTTTCTCTGTAGTGAGAAGGAGTTCGGCCCATGCCTATGTATAGATTGAGCATCAGGTTGGGATGAGCTTTCTTGGTTAGGTCTAAATGTATGGAGAGGACCTTGATTGGTTGGTGGGTCAAGGAGAAGAGCGCAGACTCAGAATGAGCCTGGTGGTGGTGGTGTCAGGAAGCCCACAAAACAGTCCTAGGAGGAGAAAGAACCAGGAAGTAAAAAGATCAAGGTCAGAGGGCCTGAAGCAGATCCCAGACACCCACATACAAGTGCCAGGTATGCAATATCGCTCCATCTGGCCGAGTCAGGTCCAGACTGGAGTTGTTGTCTTCTAGTCTCACCAGGGCAGGTGGACGTCTGTGTTCTCTGAGGCCCGCATCTCTGGCTAACTTACCTACGAAAGAAAGCTATGTTCTTTATAATTCTATCAGAAGAAAGAAAAAATGAAGGGGTCTACTGCCAGCAAAGGGTTCTGGGCAGACAGGTGGTATTAACACCCTCATTTCACAGTGCAGGGAGAACCTGGCCCATGTACACAAATCCAGAAGATGCTACAGCCAAGACAGGGACTTGGGTTCCCCAGATGCCAACGAGACCCTCTTCCTAAGGACTGAATTATACGAGTAGCACCAGCAATGGCAAACCAGGCTGTGGTTCTGAGGTGATGAGCAGGGCCACTTGCTGGGCAGTGGTGGACGATGACTCAGAGGACTTCCCCGAGGATGCTGGCCAGGCCCGAGCGACGGTCATTCCAGGACGAGGGAGCAACATGTTCAAACGTGCCTGGGGCGCCTGCACAATTATGAAAGAGTGAGGAAGGAAAAGTGGCATCCAGACTGGGTACTCAGGGCCTCTGGTCCAAGTTGTGTTACAGGACTCCCAGGAATCTAGCTCGGAATCCTATCTGCCACCAACTGAAGAAACATAGTACACCCAGTATACCCAGCCACTCATCGGATGGGCTGGGAAGTGTAGCTGGACTCATGGTGGCTGTTTGCTGAAAGATGTATTCTTTTTATCTAAGTGTGTGTGCATGTGTGTGTTCGTCCATATATGTGTGGGTCCATGTGGATGTGGGTTATGTACATATATGGGTGTGTGGGGAGGCCAGAGGTCCATGTTGGGTACTTTTCTCAGACACTTTCCACCATATTTTTTAAAAAATATTTTTGGTTGTTTAAAAAAATTTTTTTAAAGATTTATTATTTATTTAGTTATTTATTTATTATGCAACATACTATATGGACCTGCCTTGAAATCCAAGCACAGCCACTTTACCAGCTTTATGACCCTCAACATAGTACTTAATCTCTAGGAATGACACTTTCACATCACATAGAGACAGAGAGATGGGTCAGAGGGGAGAGAGAGAGAGTGAGAATGGGCGTGCCAGGACCTCGAGCCACTGCAAATGAACTCCAGACACATGGGCCTCCATGTGCATCTGGCTAACACGGGACTTGGGGAATTGAACCAGGGTCCTTAGGTTTTGCAGGTAGGCATCTTAGCTGCTAAGCCATCTCTCCAGCCCTAAAAATTTTTATTTATTTATTTGAGAGAGAAAGAGGGAGAGAGAGAGATGATGATGAGCTTGCCAGGGCCTCCATCTATAGCAAATGAACTCTAGATGCATGCACCACCTTGTGCATCTGGCTTATGTGGGTCTTGGAGAATGGAACCTGGGTCCTTTGGCTTTGCAGGCATGGGCCTTAACCACTAAGCCATCTCTATAGCCCTCCACCATGTTTTTTTTTTTTTTTAAACAAGGTCTTGCACTGAACAGAAAGCTCACCAATTCAGCCAGACAGACTAGTAAGTCCCAGGGATCCTCCTGTCTCTGCCTTTCAGGCACTGGGATAACAGGTGCACACCACCTCATCTGGCACTTTTACATGTGTGTTGGGGATCCAAGGAAAGAGAGGGAGTTCACTGGACTATAGATTCCTAATTCTAGTAACACACCTCCTCCAGCAAGGCTCCACCTCCTGAACGCTTCACCAGCTTGGGACTAAGCATGAGGCTTAAAATCACACACACACACGAGGCTACATTCAAACCACCACAGCCTCCAAGACTCCTTGATATACAGACCCATAAGGAAACCGTGATCCTCATTCTCCAGATGTGAAACTGTCATTCCTAGAGATTAAGTACTATGTCCAGGGTCATAGAGCTGGTAAAGTGGCCGTGCTTGGATTTCAAGGCAGGTCATATATTACGTGATGCAGTCAGGTTTGCATTGCTGGCAGAAATCACCTGACCAAGAGCAGCCTGTGGGAAAAACAGGTTTATTTTGACTAACAGGCTCCAGGGGAAGCTCCACGATGGCAGGGGAAAATGATGGCATGAGCAGAGAGTGAACATCACCCCCTGGCCAACATCAGGTGGACAATAGCAACAGGAGAGTGTGCCAAACACTGGCATGGGGAAACTGCCTATAACACCCATAAGCCCGCCCCCAACAATACACTGCCTCCAGGAGGCTTTAATTTCCAATTGCCATCAGCTGGGGAACCTAATGTCCAGAACACCTAAGTTCATGGGGGACACCTGAATCAAACCACCACCGTACCCAACATCTCTGTAGTTCCCTTTCCTGCTTCTGATGGGGGGGGGGGGCGTGGGCTGTGGGTTTAGCCTAGCTCATCGTCAGGCTGGAGAGCAGACGGGTGGATAATTGCTCTGCGATAATCCTCAGAGCACATGTAGGCGACCATGAGAGTGGCTCTAAGGGGAAAGGAAGCAAAGAGGGTTCCCAGGAGAGCACAGCATGCTCAGTCACAGAAGACAGGCAGCAGCCGGACCTGCAGGATGAAGAAGGAAGGACTGGGCTGGAAGGATGGCTTAGCGGTTAAGCGCTTGCCTGTGAAGCCTAAGGACCCCGGTTTGAGGCTTGATTCCCCAGGACCCACATAAGCCAGATGCACAAGGGGGCACACGCGTCTGGAGTTTGTTTGCAGTGACTAGAGGCCCTGGCGTGCCCATTCTCTCTCTCTCTCTCTCTCTCTCTCTCAAATAAATAAATAAAATCTATTTTAAAAATAACTTAGAAATGGTCAAGATGGCAATGGCTGTGTTGTATGTTGTAGCAGTGACATTCTCATTGCTAGGACAAAACCCAGCCGGAAGTAGCTGATGGGAGGAAAGGGTTTGCTCGGCTTAGAGTTTTGAGGGAAAGTTTCATCATGGCCAAGGAAGCATGACAGAGCAGGCAGCCAGGATGTCACACCTTGTGATAGCTCAGGGAGAAGGCCTGGAGACCTAGCTCTGAACACTCAGTGGGCTGGACTGGTCAACCTCAAGACCCCCCACACACAACAATACATGTACTCCAGCAAAGTTCTGCTTCCCAGTCAGGGGCTAAGCAAGAGGTTTAATCACAAATACTTGAGGCTACAGGGGACATTTTACACCCAGATCACCACATTTTGCCCCTGGCTTCCATAGACTCATAGCCATCTCATGATGTGAAATATATTCAGTCCAACTTTTAAAGTCCCCATAATCTTTATCTCCCAACACAGTTCAAAAGTCCAAAGTCTGACTGGGTGTGGTGGCATTCAGGAGACTAAGATGGGAGGACTGCTATGAGTTCAAGGCAGCTATCCTGGAGCTACAGAGTGAATTTTAGGTCAGCCTGGACTGCAGTAAGAAGACCCTGTCTCAAAAACAACAACAACCAAAAATAAAAAATAAAAAAGTCCAAAATCTCATCTGAAACTCAAGACAGCCTCTTAGCTGTGAGCCCTGTGGAACCAAATCACAAGTTCCATGCTTCAATGCACGATAGCACAGAGCAAACATTCCCATTGCGAAAAGAAGGCAAGGAAAGACTGGACCAATTCAAGACCACAAACTAGCAGGACAAACATCACATCCTGCAGCTCCATGTCCAGCACTTGGGAGTCTTGATGGAACCCTCTGGGCTCTATAAGGCATAAGTAACTTTCCACCCCTGCAGTTGTACTGCTTGCTTTCCAGGCAAAATCTACCAGAGCCACGGCTAGCAGCTTTCCTTGGCAGCTGTCCCATAGTCCTGGCATCTCCAAAATCCTGGGGACTTCATTGCAACCCATGAATCATCTCCACAGCTCCACGCCATGGCCCCACAGGGCCTCCATGTGGGTAGTTTTACTCTTTCTCATGCATCATCATACCTCGGAGCTCCTAGAACAATGGTTACACTAATTCCTACATTTGCCATGCTTCCAAAACCAGTATCGTCAAATTTGCAAATCATTGAGGGTGAATGAAGCTTGACCTTGAGAAACAGGAAACTCCTTCAGCATTCTTCCTTTAGGCCCCTTCTTCCAAAAGAATTTGCATTATTATTATTATTTTTTTTTTTTTTGGTTTTTCGAGGTAGGGTCTCACTCTAGCCCAGGCTGACCTGGAATTCACTATGGAGTCTCAGGGTGGCTTCGAACTCACGGCGATCCTCCTACCTCTGCCTCCCGAGTGCTGGGATTAAAGGCGTGCGCCACCACGCCCGGCAGAATTTGCATTCTTACTAGCTTGAGCCTTCAATGGCTTAGGTTTTGCCCTAGGGGGATCTTTCCCATTGTCCCAATGCAAAACAGTTGGTGCATCCTCAATGGTGATAATCTCTTTAATAATTGTGGCTTAAGGAGCCTGGGATCATTCTCTGCACTTAGGAGTTCAAACTCATATTTCTTTCTGTGCCAAGCTTTGTACTTTTCATATCCTTATGCTCTATATTTCCCTCCACCAAACACAACAGTTGTTCAAATTCTCAGGACTCGGCCAGGATACAACCAGCCTTGCCACCACTGACCCAGCGAGAAACCAAGCCTTCACTCTCCACATTTCTCTCTGCACTTAGGTCTTTCAAACTCTCACCAGAATGGCCCAGCAAGCTCTGCTCACAGCACCGCGAGGCTTCCGTAGTCCAAAATTCCAGATCCTTCTATGTTCCTCCCACAAACCAGTTCTAAAAGATCAAAACACAGACGGTCGGGTTTATCACAGCAGTGATCTCGTTTTTTTGGCATCAATTTTCCGTAGCAGTTACCTTTGGTTGCTAAAACAAAACATCCGACTAGAAACAGATGACGAGAGGAAAGGGTTTATTTCAGGTTATGGGTACGAGTGGAAGTTTTATCGTGGTGACGGGAAGCACGGCACAGCAAGCAGTCATCTTGCCGTAGCTCAGTGAGAAGCAAGTCATCTGAGAGAGCTTGTTCTGAGCACCAGGAAGACTGGACTAACCTCAAGTCCTCCCTCAGCCACACACCTCCTCCAGCAAGGCTCCACCTCCCAAAGACTCCACCAGCTAGAGGCTAAGTAGGAGGTTTAAACCCTATCACTTAAGGCTATGGGGGACATTTTACATTCAAGTCACACATACATGTTTTTACCATGTAAAAATAAAAAGCAAATAAGGAAAGCCCTAAAAATAAATCTCAAGATGTTTGGGGTATTGATTAATGCCCCCTCCCTCTTACAGACCAAGGACTATATAAGATGCTATGAGACCAAGGATTAGCCATGGGACAGGCCTATAAATGCCTGCTGTTTGAGAGACTGAGGCAGGAGGATCACAAGTTTGAAGCTAGCCGTGGAAACTTAGCATCTCAAAATGTAAAGTACAAAGGGGGCTAAGGCTAGAACTAAGTAGTAGAGCATTTGCCTAGAATCACCAGTAACTCACTCTCTCCCTCTCTCTCTCTCTCTCTCTCTCTCTCTCACACACACACACAGCCTCACACAAACCAAAGCACAGGTCTAGCCAGAGTCAGAAGGGAAAGGAGCAATGAGGAGAGAGAGTGAGTTGGGAGGAGATGGAAGAAGAAGGGAAGAGAAGGGGGGGTATCCTGCAGCCTCTGCTATTTCTTCTCTGCATCCCCTCCCATTGCCCTCATTGCCCTGTTTATTCCTCAGCCACTGTTGCTTTGCCAGCCTTAACCCTGGTCTACCACTTGACCCAAAATAAGATGGAGACCGCTGGGTTCTCAAATGGACTCAGCCTCTGTGAGAAACAACACGTTTTAGTCAAGTTTGTCCCAGAATCAGGATGGAGGAAATCATTTGTTAAAACAAAGACCAGTGATAACCTTCAAGCGCATGGGGAGGGTCCCCCGGGGCTCCCCCACTGGGTTCCAACTTGAAGCCTACCTCCACCGACCAAGGAAACATGGAAGCGCATAAGGACCCCCACACTTCTGATGGCCTTGGCCCGGTTTCCAGCCCCCAGTCCCCCAGGGCATGCCTTCTTTAGATGTGGTCAGGAACACGAGGCTTCACCTCGGGAAAGCCATCGTTCCACCCCAGCAGGTGACCCCGACACACGGGTGAATAATGGACTCAGACAGCGTGTGATAAGTCAGAACCCGACAGTGTTTTAGAAAACAGCCGCCTGACACAGAGCCAAAAATAACCCCATCCCATCCGGGTGACTTATTCTCCTTGGAGTCTCTCCTAGAGGGAGGCAGGATGCTGGGGTTGGTGCCTCAAACTTCCAACCAGAAAGGCTGCTGGAAACAGAGGGGGCAACGGAGTAGCCAGAGGGTGTTACAGATGCCAACACAGGGTGGGAAGAGGCACACTTGCTATGGGCATGGCTTGTTGGAGTGACGGGGCAAGGAAATAAGGTGGCAGGTGAGGATGGACGAGGTGCTCTAATCCAGAACACCCTTGTGGACCAGAGACATGGTGCCACACCCTCTCTCTGGTGCCAGCAGCTGCCAGGGTCTCCCAGAGCCCAGTGCATTCTGTGTTGCTCCACCCCATCTGCATCTCTACGCCCACCATAAGCAGGGCCTAGTGGGAGAACGCCTTACACCACCCAGCACCCTGTCCACCAGGTCTTCTAGGGGCCATCCTGACCCCTTTCCAGCTCCACCTCACACAGGGGCCAAACCCTCCACATCTCCCCTGAGCACCACTGACTCAAGTGGCCTTCTGGGAAAGGACTAGAACCCAGGTGGCCAAAAGCCATTGTCACCTTGCCTCTCTCAGCCCAACCTTTTCCAAACTACAGTGGCTCTGAGACCTGCCCAGCCCTACCCACAGTTCCCATCCTCTGAGATTCATTCTCCCCAGCAGGTGTGGTCCCCACTTCCCAGGCAGTGACTGCAGTGTCCTGCTCTGGGAGACTTTGAGGGACCCTGGGCAGACAGAGGAAGTCACTCCCTGTTGTCTCCTCCGTCTGGGCCAGGACAGAATGGAAAGTAAATCCCCCACATTATGTTTCTGCTTAACATCTATAACAGCTTAACGTCTGTTGTTTTGCTTGTGGAACTGGAGACTGAACACCTGCTAGCCAAGCACTCAACCACCAAGCTACACCCCCAATTCTTAAAAATTAACAATAGCCACCTTTTATTTTGAGACAGGCTCTTGCTAAGTTCTCCAGACTAGCCATGAACTCATTCTGTAGCCCAGATGGCCTTGAACATCTTTTAAAAATATTTTATTATTATTTATTTGACAGAGAAAGAGGGAGAGAGAGAGAGAGAATGGGTGCTCCGGGGCTTCCAGCCACTGAAAACGAACCCCAGACACGTGCGCCCCCTTGTGCATCTGGCTAACGTGGGTCCTTTGGCTTTGCAGGCAAACGCCTTAACCATTAAGCCATGCTTCCAGCCTGGCCTTGAACTTTTGACCCTCTTGCCTCAGCCTCCCTAGTACTGCATTCTAGTGTGCCTCCTTTTATGGTCACCACAGCCCCCTTTTATAGATGAAAGTATGGAGGCCCAGAGAGGTCAAACAAGCTGGCTCAAGGTCACACAGGGGCAAGTGGCCAGCTGAGCCAGGGATGTCTGTCCTCCACCCTGGGCTCGCTGTCTTGGTGGGGAAATTGTGCTCAAATACACATGAGAGGAGGGGAGAAGTGGGGCCAGGGACTCAGGATCTGCCTGTCAGGAATAAGACTGAGATTCCTTGAGTTAATACACATCATCCCACACAACTGACCTCATAAATATCCCACAGCGTCCACCGCCAGCCAGAGCCCTGGGCAGGAGGAGCTGTGTATCTTGTTCCCAGCTGAGCAGGTGGGGATAGTGTGAGCTAATGAAATCTCACCAGCAAAGCTAACAGCTGAATGCGCGGCTCCTGGCAGACAGCCGCAAAGGGAGAGACTGCTGACCTGCGCACGCTGGCCTCCGCCTCCGCCCCCACGAGCCCGCCAGGAGGCCGAGTGGGCTTCGGACGCGAGTGGGGTGAGAGCCTGGTCTCTGGTCCTGGCATGCTGTGTGACCTCCCTGAACCTCAGCTTTGCTCCTCTGCAGAAAAAGGACACTAGACCTGCTTCCGTAGCAAGCGTGCTATTGGAGCGTGTGCGGAAGTGTCCAGGTAAAGGCCATGAACAGGATTAAGGACCAAGGGATAGAAGAGACAGGTCAACATGGACTTCTGACATCTACCCAGGTACCCACATACCTCATCTCTGCCACAACAAGAAGTCCAGGAGCCGGGCGTGGTGGCGCACGCCTTTAATCCCAGCACTTGGGAGGCAGAGGTAGGAGGATCGCTATGAATTAGAGGCCAGCCTGAGAATAATTCCAGGTCACCCTGGGCTAGAGTGAGACCCTACCTCAAAAAAACAACAAAGAAGAGGCAGAAGAAGACCTACAACTAGAAGATAATAGGATAATTTCACGGGGTGCTCTTATTGCCTTTAAGATGCCTAGATGCCTGTTAGGGGACAGCAGGGACTGGGGTCTTAAGGCCAGAAAAGCTACTTTGGGTTCCAAAGAGAACCATTCTCTGTAAATGTGATATGCACTATCAGCATACTCACAAGGGACTTGGGGAACCTCCCTCGTGCCTGGCATAGCAGGGCATCTGGGGACCCACATCAGTGACTGCTTCCTGAGCTCCAACAGCCAGAGTCCCACAGTGCTCCGCCTGAGGCCAGTCCTTTCCTCCCACAAGCCGTGTTCACACACACCCCTGTCCAATTGTCAGTGTCTTTTACTGCTCAGGCCTGGGTTCCTCCTGCACCAAACCCAGTTCCTCACAGCCAGGGAAACCCAACCCAGCCTTCTGACCAAGCCTGCAGCACCGGTTCCCTCTTCTTCATGGGACCTGGGACTGAGTGTCCACAGCACTGCAGGGTACAGCCCTCTCGTAACTCTCAAGGGACGCCGGCAGGTGTGACACCAGGTATGGCTGAGGCACAGCCACCATGGCTCTGCATCAAGCCATGCCTGAACCTTCCTGACTTCTCAGATGCGCGAGTCAGTAAATCTCCCCTCATCGTGGGGCAGCCTCTGAATAACGATGTCCTGTCACCATAAAGAGACTTGACAGATAAACTTAATTTTCTAGCGTTTATACCCTTATCAAATTTATCAGGCTGATAAAATGAAGGCTGCTGAAGTTAGTATAAATTTAGAGCAAAGGGGTTGGATAATGGTTCCAGATTGCCTCTTCCAGTCCTTAGGGACTGTGACCTTGGACAAATCTCCAAACTTCTCTGAGATTTGTAAAATATTTTTATTTATTTATTTGACAGAAAAAGAGAGACAGAGAGAGAGAGAGAGAGAATGGGCATGCCAGGGCCTCCAGCCACTGCAAACGAATGCCAGAAGCATGTGCTTCCCCCCCTCCCTTGTGCATCTGGCTAACATGGGTCATGGGGAATTGAACCTTGGTCCTTTGGCTTTGCAGGCAAATGCTCACCACTAAGCCATCCCTCCAGCCCTTCTCTGACATTCTGTCTCTTTAAACCTCTGAGCATTATTGGACACACAGTAGGTGCTCAATAAATGCACGCCATCAGTATGTCTCAGGTCATCTAGTGTTGCTAGTTACAGAGAGGAAGGACACATGGGTGGTCAAGACCTCCCTCCTGGAAGATGCTACTCCCCATCCCATCTTTCCGAAGAAGGAAGGGGAAAGGCACCTTGCAGCCAAAGTTTGTTTGGGTTTGGGGGCTGGGAAGACGCTCAGCATTAAAGGCACTTGCTTACAAAGCCTGCTGGGCCAGGTTCAATAGCCTAGACACTCATGTAAAGCCAGGTAGGCATTTGCTCACTGCAGCAAGAGACTCTGGTGTGCCGTGCACATGTGTGAGCCAAGGAAATAAAATTATTAACCAAACTGCCTTAATGTTCACACTCATATATTAATGCTACTCTCACTTCTGGTTAGACAAGCTTCTCTTTTCAGATGGTGGTGACCTTGGGTGACTCAGAAGAAACCATAGTGCTGAGAAGTGACAGAGGAGTGCTTAGCACTGAGACATCTCTATCACACCTTCCAAGGCTCAGGGTCCATTGGCCAAAGAAGTGGTGGAAAGAATGTAAGAGCCAAAGGAAGGGTAGGACTCCTTACGTGTTCCTCCAGACACAAAATGGCCTGGATATCCATGACCTTGCAGTGCCTGACACTACCTACATAAGACATAAGACCATCATAACAGGAGGAAAAGATCATGACATCAAAATAAAAGAGACTGACTGCGAGGGGAAGGGGTTATGATGAAGAGTGGAATTTCAAAGGGGAAAGAGAGGGGGTGGGGGAAGGGAGGGAATTACCATGGGTTATTGTCTGTAATTATGCAAGTTGTCAATAAAAAATAAATTTAAAAGAAAAAGAAACCTGAGGGGCTGGAGAGATGGCTTAGTGGTTAAGGCACCTGCCTGAAAATCCTGACAACCCAGGTTTGATTACCCAGTGCCCACGTAAAGCCATATGCACAAAGTGGTGCATACTTATGCATCCGGACGTCGTTGGCAGCGGCCAGAGGCCCTGGCGCATCCACTCTCTCTGTCCTTCTCTCTATCTCTCTCTGCTTGCAAACAAATAAATAAAAACATTGAAAAAAGAAAAACCTGAGGTTAAATCTATCTCCACTCTGTGACCTTAGACAAGCTACCTAACCTCTATAAGCTTTATTCTTTCATCAGTAATATGGGGAAGCCATTGTCTGTCTACCTCTTTTTTTTTTTTTTTTTTTTTTTTTTTTTTGAGGTAGGGTTTCACTGTAGCTCAGGCTGACCTGGAATTTACTATGTAGTCTTAGGGCTGGCCTGGAACTTGTGGTGATCCTCCTACCCTGCCTCCTGAGTGCTGGGATTAAAGGCGTGCGCCACCGCGCATGCCCTGTCTACCTCCTGAGGGAACACAAAGATGAAAGTTGTGGTGCTGTGTGCACGATACCGCCCAGCGTTCAGCAGGCAGGGCTGATCATCTCCCCAGACCCTTGTCAGGGCTCTTCCTCAAGTCATGGACTCCAAGACTCAACAGATTCCCACTCCCTGGGCTCAGCCACACCCAGAACTTAATTGCTGGTCCACCCAACAACACCAAAGCCATGGTGGATGACATCGTGGGCGTCTCCACCAAGAATCCTTCCAGGTACCCCAAGCCCAGCTACAAGGTCCTGGCTTCCCTACTACTCTTGGCCTTGGCCTCCAGGTTGTAGCAGGCTATAGTTGATCACGATGGATGTGATCACTATGTGCTGGAGATCCTGGCATTCAATCCAGTGTCTTTTCCCTGGGAACCAAGTGCCACCTCCTCCTCCTGGACTTTACCACCTTCTTAGACAGCAGAAACCCAGTCACTCAGTCTGTGGTTAGTGTGGTGGTCAATCTTTTTTGTTTGTTTATTGAGGTAAGGTCTCACTGTCAACCAGGCTGACCTAGAATTTACTATGCAGTCTCAGGGTGACCTTGAACTCATGGTGATCCTCCTACCTTTGCCTTCCGAGTGCTGGGACTAAAGGCGTGAGCCACGATGCCAAGCTCGGTCAATCTTGTCAACTTGATCCAGGAGATTGGTAAGGTGGCTCACCTCGGAGCTTGTCTGATTAGATCGTGAGGCTCCAGCCTAATCAACGGTTTCATCCATGTACATTATTAGGAAGCGGTGAGCTGGGGAAGATGGGGCCTGTTTGACTGGGGGCAGTGGGGCAGTGGTGTGAGCTCTGCAAGGGAGCTATCTCATCCTTGACCCCTTCTTGTTACTCCTCTCTGCTTCCTGGCTGCCAGGAAGTGAGCTGCTCTGCCAAGCTCTCCTGCTGCCATCACGCTCTGCCCACCACAGGCTCCAAACAGTGGCTCAGCTGGCCAGGACTGAAGCCTGTGATACTGAAAGGCAAAATCAACCCTTCCTCCTGGAGACTTTCCTTGGATATCTGTCACAGAGACTAAAGGCCTGCTCGCCCAGGACGTGTCCATCTGGTCCATCTCTCCTTAAGTCTTGAAGATTCTCCTCCACTAGCCCTGGATTCCCTGTTCCAGTCCACCCTCTGCTCTTCCCATCCGAGCGGCTGGCAGTCAGTGAGGGAGGAATAAGGCGTCTCTGCCACATAGGCCTGTCTAGAGGCTGGGTTTCCTCAGACCACCATCAAGAACAGGACCCGGGGGCTGGAGAGATGGCTTAGTGGTTAAGGCACTTGCCTGCGATACCTAGGGACCCATGTTCAACTCTCCAGATCCCATGTTAGCCAGACGCACAAAGGTGAGACCAATGCAAGGTCACACATGCCCACTAGGTGGCGCAAGCACCTGGAGTTCGATTGTAGTGGCTGAGGCCCTGGAGCACTACTTCTCTCACTCTCTCCTCTCTCTCTAAAAAAAAAAAAAAACAGAAAGAACAGGATGCTGCAGTTGACCATGTCAGGGCTTTGGAGATTCATTTTCAGGCCAGGAGTAAGAAGAATGTCTCGTGGTACTCGGAATATCTATTTAATAAATTATGCATGGAATTCATTCATTCAATTCACACTTTTCAAAAGCCATCCTCTCGATGGTCCTCTCCACAGCACGACATCAGAGACCCTTTGCAACGTCAGGAGAGCAAGTGTCCTCGCCCGTGACACTCGCATGTACTTGCAGGGGTCGGCAGCCTCCCTCAAGCGTAAGCTCGGTCCTGACGGTGTGCGTTTCACGGATGGGACTGAGGTGCAGAGGCAGGGGCTTGTCTGAGGACATGCAGTATGTGTCCTTCTGCCAGGCCCTGGACCACTGCTTGAAAAGGCCACCTTCACTACCACTACCAGCTGTCACCCTTGGCCTGAGCAGCGGGGGGCCCATATCATCCCACCACACCCATGTTGCAGACTGTGGTATGGACAGAGTGTGTGCTCAGTTCCCTGCCTGGCCCCTTCACCCACAGAAATTCCCATTCCATTTTTTTCCCCCTTGCAGGAGGGAAATATTGTTGCCACCCAAGGTGGTCATGGAAGGCTTCGTGGAAGAGGCCCCGGGCCTCAGCGCAGGGTGCTGGAGGGAGGCAGAGGCCAAGGGTTATTAATAGGCCTGGCTCAATAGGCCTGGGGGAATGAATGTGATACAGACATCCAGCACCGTGGTTGGGAGTACCTGACACCGGAAGGGGAGGGGGCCGGGGGCAGAGGGGAAGCGCCACCTCCAAAAATAGCCAGGGCCAAAGACTATTTAAGTGGTCATCCCACCACCACGTACATTTCCTGACAGGAACCCCACCCAGCGCAGCTTCTCCGCGTAGGCTCCGGCCTCTGCCAGCCCGAGGTGAGGTGAGCGGCAGTTTACCCAGGTGGGGGGGGGGGAGGGAGGATGGACGGATGCCGCTGGATGCGGCCAGCTGGAGGGGGCAGCCACATCACCCCTTCCCTAGGTGGCAAGGCTCGGGGGCTGTGGGCATGGGTAGTGGTGAGGCCCAGGGCTGTGCTTATAAATTCCTGCATTCTCCACCTGGCTCCTGAGTGACTTGGGCGAATCCTTCGCCATTGCCAGGTCTCAGGTCCTCATCTGTAGGGCATAAGGGGATGGGATTCAGACACTGGAATACTCTAGTGATGCCACCAAAGGGGCATCAGAGGGGCAGGAGGAAGGCACGTGGAAGGCTGAGCTAACAACACTGATGAAGGTTTTTCGGGCCCAGAGTAGATACCCAGCTGCCCGGAGCTCAGCAGCAGAGAGGAGGAGGAGGAGCGGGGAAGGAGATGGAAGAGCTAGCATCTGCCACAAGTCCTGGGGACGCCTCTTGTGCGGGGCTCAGATGCGCTGGGACCCAAGCACCGGGGAGGCTTGTTCAGAGGGTCACTACACTCCAAGTGAGTGAGCCTTGGGGTGAGCCCACTCTGCCAGTACCTCAGTAAGGGTCCTGAAGCCACTTAGAAACTCCAGCCCCAGTACAGTACAAGGGTGTCCCGTGGAGCCAGAGAAACAGAGGCTCCAATGAAACCATGGAGAGAACAGAGCCTGAGAGTTAAGATGGCAGTAAGGAAGCCAAGCACATCCGAGTACAAAGCCCAGCTTGGGGTGGGGGAGGGTGGGGAAAGGACCGAGGTAAAGGCAGAGGCAGCGGGAGCCAGCCGGCGGGGTCTGGGGCAGCGGAGGAGCCCAGGCAGGCCTCGTGCCCAGAACCACCATCAGGAGCTGCAGCCTCTGCGCTCTGGAAGCCAGCTGGCAGACCCGGGCCTGAAGGCGCTGACTCACCAGGAGGGGGCAGCTGCAGCCAGCCACTCCTAAGGTTTCCAGGAAGGGAAGCCTTCCAGGGTTCGGCCCCAGACACAGTGTTGACAGTGAGTGTCAGAGAACTTGAGCTACCAGGCAGCTGGACAGCTGTCTCTGGTCTCCACCACCAAGGGCCACGGCAGTCCCAGGCACTGCCCACCTGCCTGTGCCTTCAGTCTGATCTCTGCAGGAGTCCACCCACGCTTCCAACATAGTACAGGGAGACCAAAAACCCAGGGGTGAAGAACGTTACAACCCAAGGTCATGGAGGGACATAGTATATAGCAACCAGTTCTAGAACACAGGCCTTTTGGGCTCCCTGTCCAGTGCTCACATGCTCCCAATGCAGCTGGTTACAGCCTGAGTTTTGGGAGACCTTGGGGAAGATGGAGTAGCTCTCTGGCCATAGGGAGACAGAAAGTGTCACACTTCCCAGAGGAGATGTTCAGATCAGAAAGCCTGCTTAAACGATCTGAAAAGTTTGCTCTTAAAGCGACACATCTTCCCTTAAACAAGCCCTGGCCACCCAGAGCGTACAAAAGATGTTCTAAGTAGCGTCCCTCACCTTAACCACCCTGGAGGAAGTCTGAAGTGGGGGGGGGGGTAGTAGGATGTAGGTTTTGGTGACCCTGGAGACCAGGAACGTTAGTAGATCTGAGAAAGGGTCTTTGAACATTTCAGCTGCTGCCCTCCCTCAATCAAGTCAAGTTTCAGAATGCCCAGCTCCAGCCAGGTGTGTGTGGGGGTGGGGTGGGGGCTGGCCTACAGCGAGCTTAGCATCCCCTGTCTGTCCACGTCTCTGCCACCCCCCCTCTGGTTCTTGTGGGTCAGGTTTCACGACTTCAGCACTCGGGTTTTGCAGCATAAACCTGCAACCAGGGCAGATGAAAGACAGAGATTGCCGAGAGAGGGGTGGAGAGAGTGGGTACAAGAAGCCGGAGGAGCCCTGGGAGATGGAGGCTGGTCCCTGAGGTCCCAGCATCTTTCCCTCAGCCAGAGGACATCCTCCTCCTCCAAGAGGTGGCCAGATCAGAGTTGGGGTGCCTTCTGCGTGCCCTTGACAGCAGGCGAACCCTCTCCACTCCCAGCTGGTGGTGCAGGCGCCCCCCTAAGTTCCAAAGGTGGCCCCTGACCCTGGCGCCCTCGCTCGCAGCAGCCTCGGGGATGCTGCGGACCCCCCTCTGCCCGGGCGTCCCGCGCAGGCAGCTTGGAGGAGGCACGGGCGGGACTGAGCCGCTCCGGCTGCTTTCCGAGCCCGGTGCCCCCTGGCGCGGCGCCAAGGCCGGGCGTGCGTGCGCCTGGCGCGCAGCACTGCAGCGCTGGTCATATGAGCAGAAATGATGAGGAAAGCACTTTTTAATTTCTTCGCACTTGCTCTGCTCGCTCAAACAGTTGCAGGATGTCGATAACAGACTTGCTCAGCGCGGAGGACATCAAGAAGGCAATAGGAGCCTTTACTGGTGAGCAGCACGCCCCCCTCCCCCACTCCTGTCCCCTTCGCCTGTCCCCGCGTCCCTGAGCCCCTGCGCCCCGAGCCCCCACCCCCCACCCCGTTCTCCTGGCCGCGCATCCTTCCCGAGGGCCGTTGGCAGAGGCGGTGGGTGATCCTCCCCTTCCCGGGAGCGGCCCGCGGCGTTGCTCTGCTGCACAAACTTACGGGGCGCTGGAAGGGACTCAGGGTCCTGGACCCAAGGGCGGGGTGAAGACCCCAGGGTGGGAGGTGGTACCTCCTCTGGGGTTCTGGGGTGCGCTCTGGACTTCCCTTTTAAGGCGTGTGGAGTGGGACGGGGGTCCCGCAGAGGCAAACGGATCTCTTTCCCGGACCCCTGTTCTGGATAAGACTTTTCCTGGAAGGAGCTCCTCTCCCAGGACAGATCTCAGGCGGGCATGGTGACCTTCGGGTAGCAGGCACCCATCTCTGCCCAGCCCCGTGCAGTGGCCCCTCAGTGCTCCCCTCCAGTCCCCTTAGGCAGCGCAGGAAAGGACAGCCCACCTGGCTGTGTGACCCGCAGGCACCCTAGCTTAGCTGCCAGCTCTCCCCTTCCCCTGTGACCTACGCAGGGAAACTGAGGCTGGGAGAGGATGAGAAACTTGTCCAAGGGAACTGAACCTGGCCACAGACTGGGAGAGGGATGCGAGCTGAGGTTCCTCACGTCTGACTGCACCGGTGTGGGAGGTGGACAGGAGCAACTTTTCCTAACAGTTCAACTCTGGATTGAGGGGACAGTATGACTCTTACTTAACTTGTGCGCGTGTACACACACACACACACACACACACACACACACACACACACAATCTAGCACCGAACCCATTCCTGGTGTTCTCACAAAAGCACTCAAGGCAGAAGTCTGGGGAGGTGGGGGGACAGAGTTGATTTTTGTTCAGGATTTTCTCCTGGGGTACAGAAAGATCTGAAAATTTACCCTTTCTGGGCACTATGATAGCCCATTACACTTTAATCCACCTTGTCACTCCTAAGAGGAAATGGAACTGGGTATTCCTTGGAAGCCTCTCTCCCACCCTCACAGAGCCACGGGAATGGGTCTCTGAGGCAAAACCAGGACTTCTGGCTTCTCCCCTTCTCCTCCCATTTTGTGACCTTGACATCAACTTGCCTTCTCAGTGTCGATTTTCTGACAACACTTCGTAGCCAAGAAAGCAAGCCACTCCTGTCCCCACCTCAGCATCACTAGATGCCCAGGCATGCCCACCCAAGCAAGCATCATCACCCAAAAGGCTTAACGGGAACATGGCTCTCAGGAGACCAAAAGTCTCCTTATGGCTCCTCAGTGGGAGGCAGGTGGATTCAGGAGCCAGGGAGGTGTGACCTTGGGCAGAGTACCCGCCAAAGCTGGGCTCCCTCTGTCCTCTGGAAAGGGGACATCCCTTCCATTCCCTTTGGTTACCCAGATGTCGATTAAGAAATGCCAGGACACCCTCCCCCACCCTTCCCTGTCACCCCCTTCTCCGTATCCTCTTTTTAATCTGCTCCCCCCACCACCACCACAGCTGTCGAGTCCTTCGACCACAAAAAGTTCTTCCAGATGATCGGCCTGAAGAAAAAGAGCCCAGATGATGTGAAGAAGGTCTTCCATATCCTGGACAAGGACAAAAGTGGCTTCATCGAGGAGGATGAGCTAGGGTAAACTGAGGCCTGGAGAGGGGGGCTGGGGTGCTGGGAAGGGGTTGGGACTTGATGCTCTCTTCCAAGTCTCTGTGAGAGCCACTCTTCTCTCAGCACCCCTTATAGCCAATGGGCTTTGTGCCCACAGGGCCGTGAGCTAGCGCCAGGGGAGGATGCCTCCCGCTTCTGGGAGAGTCCAACCTTCAGCTCAGAGTGCAACTAACTAGGTTAAATTATAGCCACTTAATATTGCTAATGGAACGGGGCTACTTAATAATTTAATGCGAATGAAGGGGCCCTGATTCCGGCTGGCTCGCACCACAGGCAAGGCAGGAGGCATTCTTGTGAGAGCGCCATTGATTTTCATGTGTCTGAAAGGCACCTTCCCCGGTCTGCAGACCCCAGTCCTCCAGACCAGCATTGTCAATAGAGCAGCTGCTGAGCCAGCCAGGGAGGCAGAGCCAACCTTGGGGCTGCAGGGTCCTTGGGGCAAAGTAGAAGGAGAGACAAAATGCAATCAGCAAAGAGCGCCCCCCCCCCATCCTAACCCACCTTGGTCGCTTGGCCTAAGTGTGCTGATCCAGTTCTGCCTCCTGTCACTCCTCTGATCAAGATTGTCCTGAATGTTTTTGTCTTTTAAAAAATATTTTATTATTATTTATTTAAGAGAGAGAGAGAGATACAGAAATAGGCAGGGGGGAGAGAGAGAGAGAGGGAGAGAGAGAGAGAGAAACAGAATAGGCACACCAGGGCCTCCAGCCACTGCAAACAAACTCCAGATACATTTGCCCCCTTGTGCATCTGGCTTACGTGGGTTCTGGAGAGTTGAACCTGGGTCCTTTGGCTTTGCAGGCAAGCGCCTTAACCACTAAGCCATCTCTCCAGCCCTGAATGTTTTCTGAAACAGAAGGGGGCGAGTGTGGAGAGAGGTATATTAAGTAGGAGCTTCCTCTACCAATCCTATCTCCCCCCCCCCAGGCCTTCCCCCAAGAACACTTTCTTCTAGAACATTTTCCCAACCCGTACCCAACATGTGCATGCATACACAGACACACACATGTGTACACACATGCACCCACTCAAGAACTAAGTGTTTCCGGCTCTTCAGGCCTCACCTCCAGAAAGCCTCCCTGACCACTCTTGCTCCAGGTGGCAGGCATTGTACCCCTCTCCACCTCCTCCTCCTCTTCCATCAGTGCCCCATGCAGTCTCTCGCAGAGGACTTGACCTCCCATTCAGATGGCTTCCTACCGTCACCACACGGATTCTAGTTTTCAGATGTGTATTGAATAAATGCACAAAGGCAGGTGTCACCTGGACTGGGGTCCACCCTCCTCAGAAGATAGCTGTCCCACTCGGCACCCACAAAGTCACCGTCACAGACCAGCTTGCGTGGCCAGCCCAGCTGCACACACGCCCAGCTGCCACTTGCTGCCCGTCTGCCATCCGTGAGAGGTTCTGCGAAGTGACCTTGGTCTGACTCCCTCCCGCTTTCTCCCTTTCTCCTCCAGGTTCATCCTAAAGGGCTTTGCCCCAGATGCCAGAGATCTGTCTGTTAAAGAAACCAAGACGCTGTTGGCTGCTGGAGACAAGGATGGGGATGGCAAGATTGGGGTCGAAGGTGGGTAGCTGTGCGGCCGGGGGTCCGGGCACGCTGGGACTGTGGCATGAGCGGATGTTAAAGGCTTGGTGCTCTGTCTGTCAAAGGCAAGGGGAGATGACGAGAGGAAAATAGGACCCAAATGTTTGAGAACGCTGGCCCAGCCAGGCAAAGAAACGCTGCCAAATTTTTCCTACGTTTGAGCGTCCCTTTCCCAACCGAAAATAGAGAATTCAGAAGAATTGGGAATTTTCCCTGCATTTTGCCTATGTTCTGGTCTAGACTCTTCCTGTACTGGTGTGTGACCTTGGGCAGTTCTCTCTTCTTCTCTGAGCCTAAGACTCCCTATCTGTAACCAGAGGAGATGAGGCACCCTGATCCCCCAGGCCCCTCAGGCTCTCCGTCTTGGGTTCCAAGGATAGAAATCCCTTATCTCCTCCTCAGCATCTCATCCTGGTGTCCTGTAGCCCCAGGTCTCCAGGCTGGTTTCAGCTTTCCGCAGATAATGCCATTCGAGCAACAGCCAGGAAGACCAGGCAGCCAGGACTCAGCGAGGGGTCAGGCCTTCACCTGGTTCACTTCGCTCTGAGCTCAGGCCTGGTGGCCCATCGCTCTGCACCCTTGCCCACCCAGCCAGCCAGCCAGCCAGCCTGCCTGCCCTGCCTGGGACGCAGCCCAGCATTGTCAGGGTTCTTAGCGTCACGACTCTTTGCAGATGGGCAAACAGGGAGAGGCAAGGCCTCGGCCTCGTTCCAAGCTAGGACGTGGAACAGACCAGGGATTTACGGTGTGGTCTGAACACGTCTTTGCAGCCTGTCCTGCCGCCTTCCGCTCACGTGATAGCCTCTGTGCTGGTGTGTAGGCGCCTCTGGGTTCAAATCCCAGCCTTTCTAGCTGTGTGATCTTGGGGGACCATCACATACTTACCTTGGGCTTTAGCCTTGTTGTATGTGAACGGAGAGGAATGGCGATCCCTCGCTCGTGGGAGGTACCTGAGGATCCCATGTGCTAATATGTAACGTGCTCACAGCAGGGACAGAGCAAATGCTGCATATGTGCTTCTTTTTTTTAATTTTTTTTTGTTATTTTATTTATTTGATAGTGACAGAGAGAGAAAGAGGCAGAGATAGAGAGAGAGAGAGAATGGGCACGCAAGGGCTTCCAGCCACTGCAAATGAACTCCAGATGCGTGCGCCCCCTTGTGCATCTGGCTAACGTGGGTCCTGGGGAATCGAGCCTCGAACCAGGGTCCTTAGGCTTCACAGGCAAGCACTTAACCGCTAAGCCATCTCTCCAGCCCCATATGTGCTTCTTAAGTAAAGTGAAACAAAATAGGAACTAGACTGCATCGGTGCCCAGAATCTATGCCTGACTCAGAGCAGGTGCTTAATGGACACCTATTCCCTGAGGCAAAAGCCCAGATCTCCGTGCTCTGCTTCCTCTCTGCCCCTCATCACCCATGACCTTGAGCATGTCGCTTGTCCATATCTGCGTTTCCTTGCCTGGCACATGAGGTGCGCAAGCTTATTCCTAGGACTTTCTTGGACTCCTTATAGAAAATAATTGGCGTAGACACAGATTGCTTTGGGAAAGGTCAAGGAATCTGAAAGTGAGTATAAGTTTATTAAGGTGGTTTTTTTTTTTCTTTTTTGTCAAAAGCAAGCAAGAGTAGAGATCCCCTAATCAGGTCAGGTGCAGTGGCTGCTCTTGACCATCTAATCTTACTGCCCTTTTTGTGGCCAGCGGGAAGAAGGTGGTTTGCTGGGGACCCCTGAGGGAGGTCCTGGATGAGCAGAGTGTCATTGGTGGCTCTTGGTGACTCTGGCAAATGACAGCTGCTCCCCTCATCACCAGGCCTATCCCAAACCCTGGTTTCCACTGCTGCCCCAACCCGGGCTTCTGAACTTGCTGGCCATTTTTATTTGTAGCCAGTAAGACCCAGGCTCAGAACCAGGGGCAGGGTCTTTTCCAAGCTGGTCGCCCACAGCCAGCCTTAATGAGGAGGGAAATCGGGGTGCAGCCCTTCCCCTCCCCGCCACACTCAGGTCTTAAAGAAACAGCTCAACTTCCCGCGGACCCGCAAGCAGTGACCAAGGAGCAACATGGTATTGGGCATGGTGGGAGGTAAAGATGAATTAGCCCACCACACAGAGGCTGCATTTCTTCACTGGCTGGCCCTGAGATGCTGTAACTCTGACTCTCATCCCTAGTTTCCTCATCTGTTAAAAACAAAACATGGGAGCGTGTGGAGGGCACTGCTCAGCCATAATGCTGTTTATTATATCTGGGGTTATACACACACACACACACGCACACACACATGCACACAGGGAAATGGTACTACAAGCTGAATTTCTCTTATCTGAAATCCTTGGGACCAGAGGTGTATCAGATTCCAGAGATGAGATTTGGAGATTCGCGTGGTGTCCTGTTGGCCCTCGCGGTTGGTCTCAGATTTCAGATCTCTGGATGAAGGAAGCCCGCGTGCGGCAGGCGGAGCAGAGGTGCAGGCAGTGCATACTTGGAAGCTGAGGCTGGAATGCCACGGGCTTGGAGGTGGGGAGGGCCATCATCGGCGTCAGCTGGGGCACTAAGGTGGGAATGGTTAGGGCATGCTAAGAAACAGAGAACTGGTTGGCTAGGAGAGAGGATGCCTGTGTGTGTGTTCATGCAGTGTGTCCCAAGCCAGTGCTTGGCTCTACAATGTCATTTCACTGCCCCCGCCCCTCCTTGGGATGACAAAGGCCATAGATATAAAACAGGTAGCTCAGGGAGTTCAAGGTCACATAGCCAGCAAGGGGAAGAGCCAGGCTTCAACCTACCTAGGTCTGCCTGCGGGCACAGTTTGGGCCCAGGCCAAACCAGGCTACACTCTGGGATTGGAGAGGAATATGAGAACAGAGGCAAAACAGACTGAGACAGACAGGCCACCTTGGGCAGTGGCCCCCACGCCCATGCTTTCAAAGTGGAGATGCAGGCACCCCCCCCACCCCCACCCCATTCCATCCCCTAAGCACAAGAAGCGTGGACTCGGAGGCAGAGTCTTTCTTGTGCTCCAGAAGATTCTGTGGCCAGAGGGTCCAAACCCCACCTATCAGCCCGAGAGTGCTTCAACTGCTACGGGACCCTGACGAGTCACAGAGACCCCCCCTAGCCCTTAAAACCAAGGCCGGATCGCTAGACCATCCCCGTGATGCCTTCTAGCTCTGGGACTGCTTGAAGGACCATGGATCAGTACTTAGGCTCAGCTGTGACCTTGAATGATCATAGCAGTGACCTCTGACTTCATTCAGCGTTCGTGTGGATCAGGCACAGCCCCGGCTGCTCTCCTCGTCCAGCTCCGCAGCTATCTGCCAAGTGGGCTCCATTACGATGTTCACTTTAGAGATGGGGACGCTGAGGTTCCGGGAGGTCTTGCCTGACCTCCTGTGGGCTAGGACGAAATAAGGTCAAGATCAGAGTCTGGGTCTGTCGGTTTAGAGCACTTGCCGGGTGCTGCCTGCTCCGTTCATTTACTGGAAGCTCAGGGGACTTCTTGGGAGAGGTGATTGTTTTTTGTTTTTGTTTTTTTTTAATTAACAACTTCCAGATTGTAAACAATATCCCGTGGTAATGCGCTCCCTACCGCCACTTTCCCTTTTGGAACTCCATTCTCCATCATATCCCCTCCCCCTCTCAGTCTCTTTTATTTTGATGTCATCATCTTTTTTTTTCCTATTATGATGGTCTTGTGTAGGTAGTGTCAGGCGCTGTGAGGTCATGGATATCCAGGCCATTTTGTGACTGGAGGAGCACGTTGTAAGGAGTCCTACCCTTCCTTTGGCTCTTACATTCTTTCCTCCACCTCTTCCGCAATGGACCCTGAGCCTTGGAAGGTGTGATTTATATCCTCTTAGATTTTGATTAGCCCTCCCTCCACCTTTCCTTTACTCTGATTGTGTTTTCTGACTTCAGCTTGCTTTCCTCTGTCCCGCTAAGGTGTCCACTCCACAGAGGAGGGGATTTCCTTCTTCAATTTTCACTCCAGCCTCTGGTGCACAGCGAGTGAATAAATGAGGGCGGGGATGAATGAATGAGGGCATGGATGAATATATCTTGCACAAGCCTGCGTGGAAAAGAGAGTAACCCAGCATGTAAGAAGAGGCTTCCTGCAGGCCAAGGCTGGCCAGGGGAAGGAGCGGGGGACAGTACAGGTGAGCTGGAGGCTGGTAGCCACAGGTGCTGAGAGAACACAGAACCAAGCACGGCCACTGCCTCTTGTCCCCAGCTCTACTTGGGGAGAGAGAAGCAAGACACGGTTCTAATAATAATCCTTTGGCTTCTCGTCTCTGGGGCAGCTGCTTCCAGGAAGCTTAAAGACATTTATAGATGTGATCGATTGTCGATGGCCACCCTGAGAGGCTGGTGGCAAGAGCATGGCAGAGGGAGGCAGGAAAGGAGAGAGACTCTGACAAGAGTGGGCAGGGACCCAATAGCCCAGCTGTGGCTGTGCAGGCCAGGCACAGAAGTTGGCATATACATCTCTGGCAGGAGTCTCCTCTTCCCAACTATGAGTCTCGAATTGGAACCAGTATCACAAACACCAAGGTGCTTTGCATAACCCAGGTGACCATCACCCCCCCCCCAACTCCACCCCGCAGACTCACGCCTGGGGGCTTCTGGTTTCCTAGGTGGGGCCCAGGTGTCTGCAGTCCTAACGAGTGGCCAGGTGGTTCTGATGGTCAGGGAAACTGCATTCTGAGAAGCAGTGCCTTTCAATGATCCTAGGAAGTGGGGGCATCGTTATCCCCAGTTTTTAAGTGAGAAGACTGAGGCAGGAAGAGACTAGGTGGCATGTCTCAGTAGCAGAGCCAGGACTAAACTCAGGGATCCTGCCAGGACCCTATGCCACCCTGGCTCGACTCACTCAATGTCAGTGTGTGAGGTACACACAGCAGGCAGGAACTGGGTTAGCGTCCAGCTCCCTTCCAGTGTGCCAAGTGCTGCCCTCACGTCTACCCGGTTCAGCTCATCCAACCCTCACAAAGTCCTCACAGGGTAGCTTTATTTCCTGAACAGACAAGGAAACTGAGGCTTGGGGAAGAAGAAAAGCAACTGGATACGACGCATGAAGGCTTCTTTCAAAATCCAACTCCCAACCTTCGGCTCTCACTGACCTGTAGACAAGATCTGCACACACCGTGCGTGCCCATGCGTGTATGCCCCCCCCCCCCGTGTGCACATGTGTGCACACAGTTGAGCGTCCTTTCCTTGGCCACCCAGACTTAGTGACAGCTTCGCTCTTGCCTGTGCTTCCAGCTGAGCCCAACTCAAGGGCCTGTGCCTTGCGTTTCGTTTCCTTTGCTGAAAACGCAGGCATGTTGTAGGCCGCGTTCTCCAAGTGTGAAGGCGCTTGGCTCTTTTGCTTCCTGCTGGTGACAGCGCCTCTCCGTTATTCTGAGCAGCGTATTTTGGGGGAGATAGGGGTGAGGGCCAGGTAGCGGCACACCTGAGTTTCGCAGAAATCAGAACCATTCCGTGTTCAGGTACCAACCCTGACAGTGACTGTGCTCCTTCCCCCCTTTGGGCATTCATTCCTCATCCAGGGAATGGCAGTGAAATACGCATCTCAAGGCTTCTTGCTGGAATGAAGTGAATCTTCTAGAAGTGATTACTTTCCTCTTTTTTTTTTTTTTTTTTTTTTTTTTGTTCAAGGCAGGGTCTCACTCTAGCTCAGGCTGACTTGGAATTCACTATGTAGTCTCAGGGTGGCCTCGAACTCACGGCAATCCTCCTGCCTCTGCCTCCCAGCTCCTTTCCTCTTAATTTACTTGAATGCTTTTACTTGTGAGGCGCCTCCCAACGCTTTGGGAGATGCTAGGTCCCTATCCACAGGGAGATGGACCGAGTCTAAGTTGGAAGGGAAGGGAGGACAGGAGACCCCTGTCTCCTGGTGATTCCTGCCTGCCCACCCCTTTGGTTTCTTAGCAAAGCAAGAGATGTCCATGAGGGCCAGCCCACTCCCCTGATGGCAGGAGCTCAGAGGTGGACAAGATTTGGTCGCATCTCCTACACCCTCACTGCAGCGCCAGGAGACAGAGGCCATCTTCCCTGCTAAGAATGTGGAAACTGAGACCTAGCGGAGAGTACAGGCCAGGGTCACCGAGCAAGTCCTTGGTGGGGTAGGATGTGGATCTCCTGTCCATACTCCCCTTCCCCGCCCCCCCCCCCCAAGTTGGGCCTGGCTTCCGGAGTTATGAGTGATTCTTCCATGCTTAGCAATCGGCTCCTTGTATTCCCGGGTGGACTTCCGCTAGCTCTGGCCTTATGCTGTGCTAGATACGTTGGAACAGGGCACGGGGGGGGGGGGGGGGGGGACACAGCCCTGCTTATGTAACCGGCCTCCTGGAAAAATGGAGCAGCAGATAGGGCAGAACAAGACGTCCTCTCTCCGTTTGTCCCATTCCTGCTGCTACGGCTGCAGCTGGAGCCAAAGCCAGGGCCACTGCCCTCAGCCGCGGCCGTGTTAGCATCCTCCAAGCTGAGGGGCGCAGCCTCAGTCTCCCCATACGTATAAGATGGGGATCCCAGCTGGTGAGGATGAAATGGGATAAGACAGTGGCAGCCGCCTGGCACAGAGTTGAGTCCCCAAAAACTGTTGACGCTGCCTCCTTGTGGCTGCCTGGCTTTGACCCTGAGTGACCCTGCCTCCCCGTTCTGTAGCTGGGGGAAAACGATCCTGTTTGCAGCACCAATATGTAAGAAACCCAGCCCCAGAGCTATTTCAAGGCGAGGTGATAAACCAGGAGCCAGTGCCTTGCTCCTGGTCATCACGACAGAGGGAGGGAAGGCCTTCCAGACGCTGACTCAATGAGTCTCAGTTTCACTCGGGCTATCAGCCTTCGCTGGTCTCACCTGTCAAGAGCTTCTAAATTTGTCTGATCCCCACAGCACCCCGGACTGGGGTAGACCTAATTAGGCTAATTTCAGTTTCCTAAGGGAAAGAGAAGAGCAGACTCTGCAGGTCTCCTCCAGCCCTCCATCTGCTGCCTTTCTCCTGTAGCATCTCGCCTCTCCATCTCTTCCTGACTGGATATGAAGGACATCAGCAAGTGGTCCCAAAGGGCCCCCAAGGGAGGTTCAGACTGCAGAGGTAGTGCCGTACTGTGTATCTTACTAGAGGAAGAACGTTCTAGATGTCTTCCAAGCAACACTATCCCTCGTACCTCAGCGGTCATTGGTTTCATTCGCGTTCATTCTAGGCGCCAGCCACAGAGCTAGGTGCTTGTCACCCACCATCACATGCGTGACCTTATAAGGAATGTCCCCATTCTACAGATGAGGGGACTGAGGTGGAGGGCTAACTCAGACGGGACAGATTGCATCGGAAGCTTGCCGCCAGGGTGGCTGTTTGCTGGTTAGGGCTCCTGGGTCCTCTGCTTCCATGGTCCTTGTCGGTCTTGGGATCACTGTGACGGTTATGTCAAACCTTCATGCCATATCCGCTGTGTTGAGTGAGGCCACCCAAGGGAGATGGAACTAACACTGGGTAGCAGGCATCTTCCTGTGTTTCTCAGTTGCTCGCCCCCAAAGTTGTACATGTTGGCACTACTTCACATCCCCACTTTGCAAAGAAGAACACCGAGGCTCAGGGAAGCAGTGAGATGGCTCATGGTGATAGTAGGCGAGACCCACACCTAGGTGCAGGGTTGACGTGAGGTCATGGGGAGGTGGCTTGGCAGAGACCGAAGTGACGGAGTCCCACAATGACAATGATAGTGACAATGGGGCTGGCAAGTAAAGGTGACAGAGCCCTCACCTCCGGCTGGCAGTAGTCAGGCATTCGCAGCTTGCTTTCGAGATGGCTTGAGGTACAGAAGTGTCTTGATGACAGCAGCCGCTGTGAGCTGAGATCTTGCTGTGCACCAGGACTGTGATGGGGAGTGTGGGCGCTGGCTGGTCTGAAGAGCAGGTGCTCTCATGACGAGGAAACTGAGGCAGGAGATGGAGTATCTCGTCAAAGCTCGAAGAAGCAAGACGTGGAGCTGGGGGTTGCCCGCTTGCTCCTAACAGTATGTAAGAACTAGAAGGACATCTTCTGGTCCAGCCCCTCACAGAGGAGGGAACCAGGATGGGAAGGGCAGAGTGTCTTGTTCAGGAATCCAAGTGGGTGGCAGAGCACGGGCTGAACCCCCATCCTCCAATATCCTGCTCCTGACCAGAGGCCCCACTGCCAAGCTGGTTGACCCAGACTTTCCAAAGTCGTTGCATCTTTGTCATTTGCTTTGCTTCAGGGTGAGATGGTACCTTTTAGAGGAGACCTTTTGCCAGGAAGGCTGTTAGATAATTGATGGGTTCCTAGGAGTACTGCCCTGAGACAGACATGAAAGACGCAGAGGTGGCCGTGCCGTCAATTTGTCTGCAGTGCCCTGGTCATGGTTCTGAAGGGATAAAATTAGAATCCTGCATTCCCTGCAAAATGCCATTGGAAAGTCCCAACCACCACTTCATAGCAGATCCCAGGGTGTGATACAAGGGGCTTTCAGAAAGCCCCTTCCCCCCACAATCAGGCTCCACACAACCCAGCTTCCCATCCTGGGGGGCCCTCACTGTCACCCTCCCGTCTGCTCACACTGGCTGCTCCAGGGCGTGTCTAGACCAATCCAGTTTCCTGGAGGGTGCGTCTGATCCCATCTGGTGGCCTCGTGTACAAGGGATGAGCAGCGTCTTGCTGAGGAGTAGCCAAAGACCCCGTAATTGTAAGGCTCAGCTCTCCTCTGACAGTCCCCACGGGCAGTGCTGGTAATGAGCCCAGACCTCCCTTTCTCAGGACGGGGCAGCTTCGTGATGGAGGACGGGGGAAGGCTGCTCTATGTGGGTGCCAGAGCACGCAGCAGGAAGCGGGCAGGTGTGCCTCCAAGAGATCTGGGCCACTGGTCAGTAGAGCCCACATGGAGGCCTTCCTGAACAGGCCCCTTACTTTCCATCTGACCCCGACCTCTCACCTCTTTGGCCCACACTTTCCCAGCTATAAAATGAAAGCCAGCCTACTAACCTCCCAGGACTGAATTACATACGGCCAGTGCTTTGCTGAACTCTTAAGAAGGACTTAGGAGCAGTAATACCCCCCCCCCATCCACCCATCCATCCAGCCAGCCAGCCAGCCAGCCATCCACCCATCCATCCATTCAGTTTTGATTATTGGTGCCTGTGGTGTGCCAGGCCTTCCTAGCTGCTAGGAGCACAGTGAGCCATGGAGACAAGGTCTCCTGCCCTCCTAGAGTTGGCATTCTAGTGGGAGAGACCTGGGGGAAAAAAATCAGCAAGTACGTAAATAAGGTTATTTCAGAGTGTGCTAAGACCATGAAGTAAATAAAAATGAATAAATAAAAGAGGGCTAATGTGACAGAGCCAAGGGGGGTGATATTTGAGCTGGGACATGTGTCACTCTAGATCTAGGTCACAAGAGGTCAGAAACGTCCTGGGTAAAGAAGGAAGAGGAGGGAGTGTGTGTGGCCGGAATCCCACCTGCTGTTGTGGTCATGTTCAAGCTAAACTCTCAGGCCTCAGTTTCCCCACAGTGACATGCAAACCAGGATGTGCCTCCCTGGGGGTAGCTGTGAGAATTCCATGGGATACTGTGTCCCAAATTCTCCCACATGAACATTTAATAAACGCTAACGACTGACTCTACATATGTTGACAGGAGTCCCAACAATAAAAGATGACTTAAAAGAAGGCTCAGAGGAGCTCATGGCTGGGAAAGTTGAGCCTGGCCTGGGGAAGATTTGTTTTTTTTTTTTTTGAGTGTTTGGTGTTTTGTTATTTTTTCAGTCCTGCTTCTCGCCACTCAGCCAGGGAGAGCCTTGGGGTTTCAGGACCCTCGCTTGGGTGCACCTTCCCTTTCTCTGACCTTGAGTGTCTACCCAGAATACTGAAATCGGGTTACCCTAGAAATAGGTCAAACCTCAGAAAGGCAAGAAGCCAGGTTATGTCCCCTCAACTGGTCAGGTCCAAGACCGGGTCAGCTCTGCACCGTGGTAGGTGTGGCTGGGGTTGACTGAAGTCTTTTGCTTATTTTTTTTAACCTTGAGATGATTTAGACTTGCAGAAGAATTGTGACATAGCAGGAAAGGTTCTTGTGCCCTTTTCCCAACTTCTCCTGAGGTTAGCAGCCATGAGGGGTAGCAGGTGAGAAGTGGCACTGGTGGTTCTGAAAGATGTTTTCATAGAGTCTTGGCAAGCAGAGCTGACCTCACGGGGCTCTCAAGGCTTTGGCTGCTCTTGTGAGGCCATTTATACCAGGTTTATGTTGGTTCCTCATAGGGACTTATGGAGACCCTAACTCCCCCCACAGATGGGTGAGGGGACAGAAGCCACAGAGGCAGGCAGAGCCTGGACCCTTCTAGATTTCCTGTCTGTGCTGTCCCTGTCTCCTAGCACTGCATTTTTTTTGGAGCTGACGGTGGCTTAGCAGAGACCCTGTACTCCCCGGCAGGCCCAGGACATGGGTTCTCAGAGGCCCTTGTAGTAGACCGTCGGTCTGCGTTGGCCTCCTGGGGCGGGCCAGCAGGGAAGTCTGGGGGTGCTGCTGGGCGGTTTGCTCGGCTGCACACTGGACATCAGCATCAACCACCCAACAGGTGGAGTCGAAGGAGACGCTGTGTAGAAAGTGCTGAAACAGTGCTGGCGGGGCTGGGGACACGGCTCGGTGGCTGAAGTGCCTGCTGGGAAGGGGGAGGACGTGGAGTCCCATCCCCAGCACCCTCACAAGATTCCAGGGACAGTGCGCACCTGCAATCCCAGCGCGGGGACAGGGGGGACAGGAGGATCCCCGGGGCTTGACGGCAGCTAGTCTAGCAGGATTAGGGAACTCCAGGTTCAGTGAGAGACTCTGTCCTGAAAGATAAGGTCTTAGGGGGCCACTGAGGAAGAGATGCCACGTCAGCCTCTGCCCTCCACACACACATGTGCACGCACACACACACGCATACCCACATGTATGCAAACACACATACATATATGCACATGCACACATGCGTGCACACACACACACCTCACATACACATACAAATACACATGCATACACACATGCATATGCACATATGTACCCACACACATACTAACACATATATACACAAACATACATGCATGTACACACGTGCACACACACATACAAACACACACATGCATGCACACATACACCTCACACATACACATGCATGCCAAAAATAATCAAACTTAAAAGTAAAATAGTGCTGGCATTTGATAATCACTCAGACTCTCATCACTGTATACGATAATAATATTGTTGAGTGTGGCATGACATCATGAAGCAAAAGTTACAGTAAGTGCCTGGCTTCTCATCTCCTTTCGTTCACTCCCCCTATTCCTTCACTTTTTCGCCGGCTGATTCCTGCACTCATTCATTCCATTGTTCTAGGTGTCCCACGGCAGGAGCCAGAAGCAGGCAAAAGTGCCCTATGGACACCACCGTGCTGTTGAGATGGGCCAGTCCCCCCCGCCCCCCGCCACACACACACATAACCCAGTTCTAACTGACCTCTCTGTCGTTTTCTTTTGCAGAGTTCTCCACTCTGGTGGCTGAGAGCTAAGAGGCACTGACCTGCCCTGGATCTCCCACCTCTCCACCCCCAACACCCCGGTCTCAGCCCCTCTTGCAGCCCTCCTGAGTTTCTGTTCAGTTTGTTTATGTTATTTTTTACTCCCCACGTCCCCTGCGGCCCTCAAATGACACCATTCTTCTGGAAAATGCTGGAGAAACAATAAAAGGCTGTACCAATCAGACTTTGCCTGCAGAGAGGACCCGGCTTGGTTAAGCATTGGCTTGGCAGGCTTCCCTGGGTGTGGGGAGCCATGGGGATGGGGGGCAGCGGGTAATAGGCAGTGATGGGCAAAAGGGAGACTTTCTGATGCTATCTCCCTGTTTGGTACTGAGTGTGACACTCACATGGGTGACTCTTTCTTTAAATTTTCTTTTATTTATTTATTTGAGAGAGGAGGTAGACAACGGGTGCACCAAGGCCTCTAGCCACTGCAAACAAACACCAGACGCATGCACTACCTTGTGCATCTGACTTACACAGGGTCCTGGGAAATTGGACCTGGGCCCATGGGCTTTGTAGGCAAGCACCTTAACCACCAAGCCATCTCTCCAGCCCAGGTGACTCTTTCAATCCTTGCACTCAGCCCACAAGGGGGGTGATGGAATTCCCAATCTGAAACGTGCAGAAATCAAGTCCTAGAAAGGTGAATTAAGCAGCTGAGCCCACAAAGCGAGGACCGTCGGTGCTAGAATGTGAAGGCAGGTTGGTGGGTGAGTGGATGGGTAGATAGATGGCTGGATGATGGATGATCATCCAGAATTATTTTATTACAAATGATAGAAACTCAGCTGGGAGATCTTTGAGCACAGGGAGGATTGGCTAATGGGCCTGAACGGTTGGCTGTGGGGACGCAAATGTAACCCACAGAACTAAGCCCCTCTTTGCGCTCCCTTTCTCTTTGTGCTGGGTCCACAGTCAAGCAGGCTCTGCCCTCGCGCTGGCAAGATGCTCCAGCAGTTTAGAGCATGCGCACGGCAGGATGGCAACAAAGCCGGGCATGGTGGTGCATGCCTTTAATCCCAGCACTTGGGAGGCAGAGGTTAGGAGGATCGCTGTGAGTTTGAGGCCAGCCTGGGACAACAGAGTAAATTCCAGGTCAGCTTGGGCTAGAGCAAAAAAACAAACTTACAGGGCTAGAGAGATGGCTTAGTGGTTAAGTGCTTGCCTGTGAAGCCTAAGGACTCCGGTTCAAGGCTTGATTCCCCAGGACCCACGTAAGCCAGATGCACAAGGGGGCACATGCATCCGGAGTTCATTTGCAGTGGCTGGAGGCCCTGGTGCACCCATTCTCTCTCTCTCTGTCTCTCTTTCTCTCTCTCTCTCTGCCTCTTTCTCTCTCTGTTGCTCTCAAATAAATAAAAAACAAATATTTAAAAAAAAAACCAAACTTACAAACAAACAAAAAGATGGAAGAAAAGAGCTCCTCCTTCCTCATCACTCCATCTGCGGGCCCCCACACAGCCCCACCAGCAGCAGCACCAGTGCTTGAGAAATGTGCTCCCTACTCCCCCAAAGAGATGGGAGCACAGGGCACAGGCAGGTGACACATCCACCCAAGCTCACACAGCCTGCAAATGGCAGAACCAGGACTGCCACCAAGAAGACACCTCCAGGGCCCAGTGACCATGAGGGGCCCTGATCAGGCCGCGTTGGGTCATGTATCTGCATGAATGGAATCAAACACACAGAGAACTCCTGCCTGATGGTGGAGGGAAGGGGCCCTGTGGAAATCCAAAGTGGGGTCAGACCTTGGGGGGGGGGTCACGTGTCATGGCCCTGGGCGATGAGCCTCTGGGAGAAGTTCTGGGGAGCTTCCCCCTGGGCTCGAGGGACAGGGATGAACAGAGTGCCTCCCAGAGGAGCACCCAGGCAGAGCAAGCATCCCATCCTGGATGGAGACACGAGTCCAGAACTGATAACTGACTCGTAGCCACAGCAAGCATGGAAAGGCCACCTTCCGTGGACACGGCCAGTCCCAGGCTCTGTCCAAATGGGCAGCGAGTGAATCGGAGGCAGTTCGTAAGAGTGCCAGAGCAATGAAGGGTACCCACGTGTGCATGATCGCGGGGACAGGCAGGCAGGCACTCACGGGGGGGAAATGTGTAGAAATAATGGGCCTATGTGGATTTCCATCGGAGGAGGTATGCTCGGGGAGCCTGACCTTGAACTGACCTTGAACACCGTGTTGAGAATGGAGAGGAAGAGAATGAGCCCTGCGCTCTCGCTGGGCCCCGGGGAAGAACACTTGAAGCCTCCTGCTGGGACTTTGTCTGTTTAAGGCCAGGCCTCCAGTCACTGACATTTTCATTGCCGTCAGCTTCTGGACATGGAGGTAGTCTGGCTCCTCCCAGCTTCTGAGAGGCGCTGGTGGGATCCTGGCAGGCCCTGGACCCCCACAGAGTCTCCCATCCTGTCCCTGCCCCTCTCCCCAACCCACTGCTACCCGGCGCTCAGGGCTCTTTCCAAAATGCAGATGAGGTCAGTGTCCAGACAGAAACCAGAGGCCCCAGAACCGCTCAGTCCATAGGGAAACCCCAAATCCAGCGCTGGACACCACAGCCTCCCGTGCACCCCGCCTCCTGTGAGAGGGGCGCAACCTGGTCCTTCAGTTTCTCAGTCATCTCAGGGGCTTCCTTCGCAGGGACCATTCTGCTCTCATGGTCCCCTCCCCCAGCTCCCCATCCTGGTACAGTCCATTCATCCTCAAAACCTTCTCACGCCACCGGAAGAAAGGAAAAGTGTGGCCCTTCCTCCCAGACGCCACCAGGAGCTTGTGGGCAAGGAATGTGCATGGGTTCCCTTCTAGATCCCAGGACAAACGTCCCACAGAAGGGACTGGGTGCTTGCTTGGTATAGTAAGGTACTTCTAGTAAGTTACTCCTAGTAATTCACACACACACACACACACACACGACAAGTACAGAACAGAACGGGGAGCTAGACCTCAATCCTGCTGTCTCATCCTCACCATGGTTCCTCTTCCGCAGAGATTGGCTAACTAACTCAGCAAGCCTCCCCTTCAGCACACTTCTCTGTGGCCCTGTCACTGGGCTCTGAGGCTCCTCAGCTTCCCAGCTAGGACACCTGGGTTGTCACCATCACTGCCCCTTCTGTGTCCTCACCCCACCTGAACAGGACCTACCTATCTACCCTTCACGTAAGCTCAGAGGAGCCTCCTGACCACCACTGCCCACTTCCATCAGGGCAGGAGGGAAGGCATTTGTGGGGAAGTGGCACCAAGCCAGGTGGCATCATACAGTGTGGGGACAGTGAGAAATAGCCCCAGTTCCAAGGTACACAGGGGCAGATGTGTTCAGTGGGGGAAGAGGAGCCAGAGCTATCAGGAGAAAGGAGCGGAGGCAGGCAGGGAGGGCCGGCACAGCCGGGCCTGGGGAGCTCCCATCTGCCATGGGGACTGGGGATGTGACTGGGGCTGTGACTTTGGGACTGGACTGGCCTCTTCCCAAATGCACCCCCTTCCCACTCTCTGTGCTATATGCTTGGTCAACGTGCCATCTCTCAGGATCTGCCATGTCCACTAGACTTATCCAGTGGGCAATTTGGTAGATTAAGACATAGGGAAACCTGGTGTGGTGGCGCATGCCTTTAACCCCAGCACTCAGGAGGCAGAGGTAGAAGGATCACCGTGAGTTCCAGGCCACCCTGAGACTCCGTAGTGAATTCCAGGTCAGCCTGGGCTAGAGTGACACCCTACCTCGAAAAAACAAACAAACAAACAAAAATTAAAAAGAGGAGGGGCGAGGATTGGGAAGATGGCTCAGCAGTTAAAGGCACTTGTTTGTAAAGCCTGCTGGCTCAGGTTTAACTCCCCAGCACCCACATATGCTGGATGCAGACTGGCACATGCATCCGTAACCTCAATGCCCTACAACCACAGGCAGCAGAGCCTGGAGAATCTAAATTCTCAGGCCACCTAGTTGGCAATCTGGCAGTTCATTGGCAGTGGCATGGCACGAGACCCTGCCTCCAAGAAGGTGGAGCACAGACATCTCAAAGTTGTCCACACGTGCCATGGCATGGGTGCCTACACACACACATGCAGTTTTTAAAAAGAGAATAGGAGAGATGGCTTAGCGGTTAAGCACTTGCCTGTGAAGCCTGAGGACCCCGATTCGAGGCTCGATTCCCCAGGACCCACGTTAGCCAGATGCACAAGGGGGCACACCCTTCTGGAGTTCCTTTGTAATGGCTGGAGGCCCTGGTGCGCCCATTCTTTCTCTCCATCTGCCTCTTTCTCTCCCTGTCTGTCGCTCTCAAATAAAAACAAAAAAAGTTAAAAAGAGATTTGGCCTCAGGTCCAGGAGCCCTGCTCACTGGATGTGTCCGTATCCTTATAAAGAGTCCCCGGAGCCTGTTTGCCGGAGGCGCCATGCACCAAGCAGAGACCTCAGCTGACTCTCAGTCTGCTGCACCTTGACCTTGGACAGCTTGACCTTCTGAACAGCGAGCGGTACATTTCTGCTGCTCATAAAAGACCTGTTCTAAAGCATTTGCTAAAGTATCCAGAACAAAGATGTTGGCTCTAACCACACCACAGGCATCCAAGGACAAGTCAGTCTACATTACACATGAGAAAAGGAAGGTTTGGGGAAGTTAGGTAATTTACCCAAACCACACAGCTAATAAAAACAAAAATAGCAAGGCTTTATGCACTCTGTCAATCACTGAACAGAGAGACACCAAGCAAAGAAAAACATAGGAGTAAAAAAAATAAAATAAAACAAAACAAAACAAACAAACAAACAAAAAACCAAAGTAGATTGAAAGTAGCATTTTGATAGGACATGCTGGCCACAGTGAATTGCGGGTAGATCAAGGAGGCAGAGGCAAGGGGACATTTTTAAGGACAAAAATGAAGAAATATTCATTGTATATGTGCATGTATGTGTGTACACATGTGTGTACTTGTGTGTGGAGGCCAGAGGACAACCTCAGGGGTCATGCCTCAGATACCATCACCTTGTTTTGGTTTTTCGAGGTAGGGTCTAACTCTGACCCAGGCTGACCTGGAATTCACTATGTAGTCTCAGGGTGGCCTCGAACTCACAGTGATCCTCCTACCTCTGCCTCCCGAGTGCTGGGATTAAGGGTGTGCGCCACCACGCCCGGCTTCCATCACCATGTTGAGACAGGGTCTCTTACTGGCCTGGAGCTTACCAAGTAGGCTAGACTGGCTGACCAGTGGGCCCCAAAGATTCTCCCACCTCCGCTTCCCCAGTGCTGGGGAAACAAACCTCTACCATCACACCAGGGGGTTTTTATTTATGTATTTATTTATTTGCAAGGAGAGAGAGAGTGCAATCATGCCACTCCAGGGCCTCCTGCTACTATAAACGAACTATAGATGCATGTGCCACTTTGTGCATCTGGCCTTATGTGGGTACTAAGAATTGAACCCAGGCTGTCCAGGTTTCACAAGCAAGCTCCTTTAACCACTGAGCAATCTCCCCAGCCCCTCAGGGTTGGTTTTTTTTTTAAGTGAACACTAAGGATAGAACTCGGCTTATTACCTCAGTCTAAACAAGACTGCCCATGGGGAGCCCTCTTCACTGCCAGCCAACACTCACATTGCATTGCCCGCGTGCACTGACAAGAACTCTCTGCTGTAGAGCACATGGCTAAGCGCCAGGCACGGTGGGTTTCAAGATACCGGACCTGCCGTCATGGAGCTTCCGCTCTGGACCCTGCTGTGTGCGCCCTGCTTCCTTCAGCACCTAGCCACGTCACGCACACTGTCCGGTAGCTGTCTAGCTCAAAGGCGTGACAATGTTTGCAAATGTTACGTCTGGCGAGGGTTTAGGATCCTGCAGCAGCAACAAAAATGGCCAACGATCCATGTTAGTCAGGGCTCTCTAGAGAAAGTGAATCAATATGTGGGGGGGGGGAGGAAGATGGCTGGATAGATGACAGATAGCTAGGTGGATGGATGGATGGACAGATGGATGGATGGATGGATGGACGATGGATGGATGGATAGATAGACGGTTTCTGATGCTTCATTGTGTTTTTCAATTTCTGATGTTATAAAAATGATAAGCACTGAGTGAGTAGGATTCCTGGTTCAGATTTGAATTTTGCCCTTTTCCTGGGCTGGCATTGTGCACAGGACTCTCAGGCAATGGCAGGCAGCAGCGGTTGACCGTAGCCCCGCACACTGGAAGCCAGTGCTATGCAGTCTACCATGCTGCCAGGATTTGGGAGGATGGGTGTTTTTACTTTCCATCATGCCTACCAAATGCCAGCCTCTACGAAGAGACAGTCCACATTTGATCATCATACAGGCTTTGTGTGAGATGATTTTGCCCAACCAAAGACAATGGTTAGTGTTCTGAGTGTGTCTAAGGGAGGGTGGGCTTGGCTCGATGATAAAAAGGCTAGGGGTATTAAATACACTTTGGGCTTTTGATGTTTTCTTGATCATGAGTTCATTGGGACATCCATCACTCATCATAAGTTAAGGACCATCTGCACACATAGATTTGTTATCAACAGCTGTGTTTGTAAGAGATGCCTGATGAGGAATTGTCTCATGTGGTTATAGAAACTGACACGTCTCAGCATCTTCACTGTGAGTAAATGTGCTAGAAGCCTGGGATTATCCCTGCTGTAGCTCCAGTCTGGGTCTGAAGGTAAGGAACAAAATGGGTATTCCTATCGGAAGGCAGTCAGGTAGAAGAGACCCTTGCTTGCCTGAAGGAGGGTTAGCCTTCCTGTTCCGTTCAGGCCTCCAACTGACTGGATAAGCTCTCACCACATTGGAAAGAGCCACCTGCTCTACTCAGCCCACCCATCCTGATGTTCGCCCCGTTCACGGCGCTCCACCGACGCTCCCAGTCACGGCTGATGAAATATATGGGCACCTCGTGGCGCAGATGAGTCCACACACAATTAACCGTCCTACATGCACTCCAGGGAGAAGAGGACAAAGGGGGCAACTAGACATCTCTCCAAACAGATGTGCGCAGCCAATGAGCAGACGGAAAGGTGCTCAGCATCATCTGTCACCATGGAGATCCAAACCAGAGCCACGGAGCGGGGGGGGGGGGGGGGGGGGAGGAGGCAGCACGTCACACCCTCAAGACAGCTATGCACAAGCAAAGTAGAAATAAGAAGCACAGGGCCGGGCGTGGTGGCGCCTGCCTTTAATCCCAGCACTCGGGAGGCAGAGGTAGGAGGATCACCGTGAGTTCGAGGCCACCCTGAGCCTACATAGTGAATCCAGGTCAGCTTGGGCTAGAGCAAGACTCTACCACGAAAAAACAAAAATAAATAAAGAAGTACAGACAGGTAGACAGGGATGCAAAGAGGTTGGAGAGCCCTGTACGGCTGGAGAGAGCAAGTGGTGCAGTGTCTGGGAGAAACAGCTTGGCAGTTCCTCAAATACTGACAGCGAGGCTGGGGAGGGGGCTCGGAGGGTAAAGTGCCTGTTGCACAAGCTTGAGAGCCTGTGCTTGAAGCTGCATATACAGCTAGGCATGGCTTTGTGTGATCTCAGCACTGGGGGAGCCGGAGACAGGAGGATCCCTGGGACTTAGCCCGCTAGCTTGTCTAGCCCAGCTGGTGAGCTCCAGGTTCACTGAGAGACCCTGTCTCAAAAGAAATAAGGTGGGGCTGGCGAGATGGCTTAGCGGTTAAGGTGCTTGCCTGCAAAGCCCAAGGACCCATGTTCAACTCTCCAGGTCCCACGTAAGCCAGACATGCAACGTGACACAAGTGTGCAAGGTCACACGTGTGCACAAGGGGGCACATGTATGTGGAGTTCAATTACAGTAGCTGAAGGCCCTGGCACACCAATTCTCTCTCTCTCTTTCTCTGTATCTCTATTTCTCGCTTTCTCCCATAAAAACAAAAGGCCAGTCTGTTGGGCTTGCTGAAAAAAAAAAAAAGATAAAGAAATAAGGTGGAAAGCAATTGAGGGAGACATTTAAGGTCGATCTCTGGCTTACACACACACACACACACATGCACATACATAAACACATAACCACACACATATACACAAAAAGAGGCTAAACAGAATTTCTATATTCCACTCCTATACATAAACCCAGGAGAAATGAAGACATGTCCACATTGAAGCTCATATACAGTTGTTTTTAGCAGCATATAAGAGCCCAAAGTGAAAAACGGCCCACACGTCCATCAGCAGATGAACGGATTACCAAAGCTCGGCACACTCACTTAACCACAAAGAGGAGACAGCGCCGGCCCAAGCTTGAGGTTGAACGAACGGCTGAAATGGTACACTAGGTGAAGGAAGTCAGACATGAAAGGTTGGACATATTGTGCTGATTGGCTGTACATTGCTGTGACAAAAATCTCTGTGAGACGTCAGCTTAAAGGTTTATTTTGGCTCGGGGTTTCATGACCTTCAGGCTGTGGTCTCATAGCTTCACTGCTGTGGCCCTGAGGTGACAAGGAACACCATGTCATGGACAGGAGGATGTGCGAGAGGGAGCTGCTTACCTCACAGTGGCCACCGCCGAGGGGAGGAAGGGAAGAAGAGAGGGAGGAAGAAGGGGGAGGGAGAGAGAGAGAGAGAGAATGGGACAAGGTACTTCTGTCAAAGGCACCCTCAGTAACCCACTTCCTCCAACTTTACAGGCCCCACCTTGTAGCTGGCTATTCTGCTATGAACTCATCAATAGGTCACCCCATGGATGAAGTTAGCATTCTCCACCTCTCAATGGCACCACCAGCTGGAGACCAAACGCTCAACCCATGAGCCTTTGGGGGCATTTTCTATCCGAAGCATAATCTGTACGATTCCTTTTCTATGACTGTCCAGCCTAGGACAGTAAACTCCTAAGGTAAAAGGCAGGTTTGCAGGGCGTGGTGGTGTACGCCTTTAATCCCAGCACTCGGGACACAGAGGTAGGAGGATCGCCGTGAGTTCGAGGCCACCCTGAGACTACACAGTGAATTCCAGGTCAGCCTGGGCTAGAGTGAGACCCTACCTCAAAAAAAAAAGCAGGTTTTCAGCTTCAGGGGCGTGGGTGAGGAGAGGGTTTGACTACTTAACGGATACAAGGTGCTCTGGGGTGACAAAAGGTTTTGAAACCAGGGAAAGGCTGTGGTTAGACAAGATTGTGGACATGGTAAATGCCACTGGACTTTAAAACGGTTAGCTGAATGCCACGTTGGCTTCATCTCCATAATCAGCACTGACCGTCTGTGCTTGGTGGTGCTTCCCTACAGTTGGGCTCACTCAGCGTTGGCACCCCAGCATCTGATACTGTCCCTGGAGACAAGGGTGTCCTTAGCGCAGCTTTGCTGAGCAAATGGACATGTGAAACAAGCAAAAGGGGGCTCCGTTTGAGGGGATCTTGGCTCGATTTGTGGGGTTCTGTCTGCAGCTGCAGAATCAAGACCCAACAGGCAGCAGCTCTTGTTGACATCTAAGAAGCCCTGTCCACTCTGGAGCTGTCCGCCAGAACAAGTGTCCTGTGAGCAGTAAGTATCCCGAAGGTATGCAGATGGTCAGAAAGGCATTTTGTGGAAGGAATTCATGCAACAGAAAGAGAGCTTCCTTAGACAGCTTGTCCCTCCCAGCTCCGAGATGCTGCCAGCCGGGTCTCTCTCAGGACCTTCAAAATCCATTTCACCTCCTGCAGGCCGCTGGGGTGATCAATCATCCACCAGCTATTTAACAAGCCTGAGTATCAATGGAGGGACCGGAAGAGGGTGCCCCTTCCCGAAGAGGAAAGTGTGTTTCCTTGTTTTGACCTGCTCCTTCCGGACATGACCCAGAGCTCAGAGTCAGCCAGGGAAGGAAGACTCTTGTGTGCTGATGTCACTGGAATGAAGTGACATCCAGAAGTGAGCTCTGGGCTCACCTAATGACAGTTCCCCACAGGGCCAGGCTCTAATGGCCTCAAGGAGTTCTTGCAACCTGGGAAGGGATGAGGAATGGAGCAGCCCAGCCACGGGTGCCGGGCGTGGTGGCGCGCGCCTTTAGTCCCAGCACTCAGGAAGCAGAGGTAGGAGGATCGCTGTGAGTTGGAGGTCAGCCTGAGACTACACAGTGAGTCCCAGGTCAGCCTGGGCTACAGTGAGACCCTACCATGAAAACAGAAAGTCATGGTGCTGTGTAGTGACAGGAAGTGTACACCTGTGGAATTTTTGGGGGGGTGGAGGATTTTCGAGGTAGGGTCTCCCTAGCCCAGGCTGACCTGGAATCAACTATATAGTCTCGGGGTGGCCTCGAACTCACAGCGATCCTCCTACCTCTGCCTCCCGAGTGGAATTTTTGTTGTTTTGTTTTTGAACTGTGTGTGTGTGCAAGAGAGAGAGAGAGAGAGAGAGCACATGTATGCATATGTGTGTAGAGGCCCGAGGTCAACATCAGATGTGTTCCTCAGTCACTCTCATTTTCTGAGGCAGGGTCTTTTACCAAACCAAGAGCTCAACAAATTGGTTTGTAGCCAATAAGCCCTAAGGATTCTACCTCCCTCTCTTCAGGGCTAAGCATACAGTTATGAGCCCCTACCTCCCTCCTATCAGTGTGGGCGCTGGAGGTCTGAACTCGGGTCTGCAGGCTTGCTCAGTAAGCACTTTACCCTCTGAGCCAGCCCTCGTTCTCATCTTTTTTCTTTTCTCCACTTCTGGTGGTCAAACTCATTTCAATATTTTTTTAAAGCTTACATAACTTATATTATTGTCTGCTGTTTATTAATGTTGCCTATTTCTAACTTATTTATTATTCATTCATGTTTTGTTTGAGACAGTGCCTTGCTATGTAGTCCAGGATGGCCTGGGACCTAAAACCCTCCTTCCTCTGATCCAAGTGCTAGATGACAGCCCTGCATCACCACACCCAGCTCGCCACTTTTCTTTCTATAAGAACCCTACTGGGATGCAGGGCAGCAATGTGTCCTGCACAAAACCTAAAACCTGCTTCCCTGACTGGGGGGACACAGTTTTTTTTTTTTAATATTATTTGACAGAGAAAGAGAGAGAGAGATATGCACCAGGGCCTCCAGCCACTACAAACGAACTCCAGATGCATGCACCACGATGTGCATCTGGCTTTAAGTGGGTCCTGGGGAATCAAACCTGGGTCCTTTGGCTTTGCAGGCAAACACCTTAACCGCTAAGCCATCCCTCTGGCCTGGGGGCAGGGGGCACAGTTTTGACCCATGACATGAAAGACTTCCCCATGTGGGGCTTGTGAGAGACTTCTGGAGACTGGAATTCCCTCAGCTTTGGCCTTGGCCTTCCTCCTGCCCCGTGTCTAGGACACACCCTCAGACATGTGGCTCTCTCCTCACAACTGAAGACAGCAAGGCAGTGCTGTGAGGTGAGTGCTGTGAGGGTCTCTGGCGGCCCCTGGAGGCTGTGACCTTGATGGTAAGTGTGACAGAGGGAAGCAGGCTCTGATTTGGTCACGTGGCTATGGTTAGTTCCAGCCAATGCCACAGCAGTGCAAGAACATGTGTCATGGGATGGACAGTGTCCCCAAAAGCTATGCTCTCCAGAACCTCAGGCTAAGGCCAGCATAGGAATAAGCCCGGATCACTGCGGTGTCGTCATGAGGGTCAGGACCTTGGTGTGAGAGCATCAGGGGCCAGAAAGGCCTTAAGTCCAGGGACATGTGTCCTTCCGCAGGGTCGGAAAGGAAGACTAAATGAAAGAGCGTGTGCACACCGAGGCAGAGCGTGGAGCCATGCAGTTACAAGCCCCGGATGCTCCCCTGAACCTTCCAAGGGAACATGGGAACCCTGCTCCCCCCCCCTAACAATTGCTCTCTGGCTTCTGACCTTGAGAACATGGATCACTGACTTCTGCTGTTTGAGTGTCTCTGTTTCACTCTGCGAAACCAGCAGGTGCTGGCAAAGGTGCCATCCATGCTGTGGCATGTATGTTGGGCACTGAAGAATGAGGAGGAGTTGGTTGGCTTTCTGGACAGGCCGACAACAGTGACAGCCACATTCCCAGAATGCTCCTTGGTGGCAGACGTTCTAGCCCCTCTCCAGCAATCCCAGAGGAGGCAGAGAAGGTGACATGGAAGATGTGGAGGTGACCCCCACCCACCCTGACGACCCAAGCCTACAGTCGCTGTGGGAACTCACTCAGCCCCAACACTGGGCCAGGGACCAGCGCCTGCGGCAGATGCCCGGCTGTGAGCTGAATCAGAACACGGAGATTTCTCCTGCGGCTATGCAACTTCCCGGCCAGCTTCCAGCCTTTGCCCCGGCTCCTGGCAGGACCCAGTGTCTGCCTCCAGCATAGAGGAGGACTGGGGAGGGCGGCCCCTGCTGGCTTCTCCCCTCCCCAGCTCACTAGCCCATTCCCCTTGGGGTGCCGTGGAACTCCTTCAATCAACTCCTTCTGCTTAAATCCTTGCCGAGGGTAGACTGGGGGAAACCCAGGTCAATATGGTGTTGGTCTCGCTCAAGCAAGAGGAATCTGGCCAATGGGACCGTATGCACAGCAAGCAGCCCAGATGTGCACCAGGATCCGAGGACCTAATGGCAGCTAGGGCCCCAGAGCAGCCAGGAGGCAGGAGGGAAGTAATGGCAGGCCAGTGCAGCAGCCTTTCTGATCATGGAGGTTCTTGAAGGGCAGGCTGGGAAGCTGAGAATGTTCTCACACGTTCTGTATGCAGCGCAGCACCCACCGTGTCAACGTGGCCACGCGCCAGAGAGAAGTCGGCTCCCCTCTCTCAATTCTCTGGCTTCTCCAGGTCTCGGGCCACTTATCACCCTCTCCTCCAATACTCACAGCTGTCAACTCTCAAGAAATGAGCAGAGGGCGATTAGCTGGGCAGATTGCTCAGGAGACAGTTCCGGGGGGGGGGGTGGCTGAGACTGTTAGCCGGCGAGCCAGCACCAGATGAGAAACGGCTATGCCCCGGCAGTTTTGCAAAATCCCACGCTGTTTAGCTAGGGTGAGGGTCAGCCATTGAAGGACCACAGTTCCATTAGAGAAAGACCCTCAACTTTGTCCTCTGGACCATCAGCAGGTGCTTTAAAAAAATTGTTTTTACTTTATTTATTTGTGTGGGGGGGGGGGGGGCTGTGCACCAAGGCCTCTTGCTGCTGCAGACACCAGACATGTGTGACACTTTTTGTTGTCCCGCTTATGAGGGTGGCTTGAGAATTGAACCCAGGCTATGAGGCCTTACAAGCAAGTGCATTTAACCACTGAGCAATCTTCCCAGCCCCTTGTACGGCTGCCACATCCAGCTCACAGAAGGCCCATTCAGATGCCCAATGACACAGTTCAAGGATGCTCAGGAGAGGCCAGAGGGGGACCAAACTCTGACTGAAGCCGACCCTGGTGACGGGGAGGGCCCTGGCCTTTGTCCAGTTCTTTACAGTTTGCAAAGCACATTTGAGGCCATGTGAGCTGTCAGGTTTACAGTCATGGTAACTGCTGGTAAGCAGGAAGGAGGGGTGTGTTTCCCATACCAGCCATGGAAGTGTCCTGCTGTGATGATCAGAGGTGGCCCTGCTCACCAGGGAACCCCCGAGGGAAGGCAGGGTGGGGACAGAGCCATAGGGGGTGACGATTGCTGGAGCAGGGAGGAGAGACACCCTCGATGCGTTAGGAAAAGGGCAGTCAGGGCGCGAGCTGTAGGGAAGCCTGTGACCATCCTGTTTGCTGCCAGTAGCTGCAAATGGGGTCACTGCCACTAGGCAGTGTATAGGACACGAGGAGCAAGTGGCACTTGAGCTGAGAAGAGTAGGAGCTAAGTGTGTCCCTGCAGGACAGCAAGGGCAAAGTCCCCGGGGCAGAGCGGTCGGGTCAAGTGTGTGGGTCCCAGGAAGACGGCTGCCCTGGACACTGAGTGAGAGAGGACGAGCAGGGCACTGCCAACCACCAGGCCTGACTTCATCCCCAAGAACATTGTCCTTCAGGGGATAGTTGGTGGACGTGTAAAGGTTTAGAAAGACTACAGTACCTAGCCGGGCGTGGTGGCGCACGCCTTTTAATCCCAGCACTCGGGAGGCAGAGGTAGGAGGATCGCTGTGAGTTCAAGGCCAGCCTGAGATTACATAGTGAATTCCTGGCCAGCCTGGGCTGGAGTGAGACCCAACCTTGAAAAACCAAAAAAAAAAAAAAAAAAAAAAAAAAAGGTAAGATTACAGTATCACAGTATCTGATAAGTAGGACTCCACCTTCAGAAGGGAAGGAGGCCCCTGAGAGCAGGTGTGAGCCCTCCAATAGACCTAAGCTGGGAAGACAGAGCGGAAAACAGCACGTGCGTGTCAGCTTATCCTAGTGGGGGGAGAAAGAGAGAGAAGAGAGGATGTTTGTGCTTATTTGTGCTGGAATGTAAGATATCTTTGAGAGGGCGAATGAATAACTGTTTAGGGTGGCCACTTCTGAGGACAGGGCCTACAAGCCTCTACATACATTCGTCTTTTTTTTGTTTGTTTGTTTTAGGCAAGCCCAACAGGCTGGCCTTTTTTTAATAACACAGAGAGAGAGAACTGGTGTGCCAGGGCCTCCAGCCACTGTACTCAGACTTCAGAGGCGTGTACCTCCTTGTGTGCATGGTGTGACCTTACACATGCATCACCTTTGTGTGTCTGGCTTATGTAGGATCTGAGGAGTCGAACATGAGTCCTTAAGCTTCATAGGCAAGAGCCTTACCTGCTAAGCAATCTCTTTATCCCTCAACATACATTCTGTTTAATCTTTTACATTTTAATGCTTTAAAAAAAAAAGATTCGCCGGGCGTGGTGGCGCACGCCTTTAATCCCAGCACTCAGGAGGCAGAGGTAGGAGGATCGCCATGAGTTCGAGGCCACCCTGAGACTACATAGTGAATTCCAGGTCAGCCTGGGCTAGAGTGAGACCCTACCTCGAAAAACCAAAAAAAAAAAAAAAAAAAAAAAGATTGTAGCCGGGCGTGGTGGCGCACACCTTTAATCCCAGCACTTGGGAGGCAGAGGTAGGAGGATCACCAAGAGTTCGAGGCCACCCTGAGACTACATAGTGAATTCCAGGTCAACCTGAGCTAGAGTGGAACCCTACCTCGAAAAACCAAAAAAAAAAAAGATTGTACTGAGGCAATCCATTAGTCAATAACTACTTTGCTTACAAACATGAGGACCAGAGTTTGAGCCTCAAAAACCATGTATAATAGGGTGTGTGGTAGTGCTGGGAGGTGGAGCAAGAGGATCTCTGGGGCTGTCTGGCCAGATGGTCTACCCTAACCAGTAAGCTCCAGGCCAACGAGAGATCCTGTCTCAGGGGAGAGTGAACTGCTCCTAAGGATGACCACAGAGGCCATCCTCTAGTCGCTACATGTATGCACATGTACACATGCTTCCCACTCCCCACACAAGCACACACTCTGCATTTTAAAAAATAGATTTTCCTGAGCCGGGCATGGTGGCGCATGCCTTTAATCCCAGGAGGCAGAGGTAGGAGGATCACTGTGAGTTTGAGGCCAGCCTGAGATTACAGAGTGAATTCCAGGTCAGCCTGGGCTAGAGTGAGACCCTGGCCTCGAAAACAAAACAAAACAAAACAAAAAGATTTAAAAAATTTAAACTACAGAATGGGAAATGGGACAGAAAGAGCCAACAGTGGATTCAGGGAATGCGTGAAAGAAAGAGGTCCTGCGTTAAGTTTTTAGGCAGCTAGGAAATGAGCTGCAATGGGCCCAAACAGGTGTAGGTGACAGGGGTGCTCCGGGCTGTGCCCTGGGTGTTATGTGGGTGGGGCCAGAAGAGGAAGAATCTTTGCTCCAACCCTCTTTAGCCTCAGACTGAGCCATCCTTATTAAAGTTTGTCCCCCTTTTTGAACACAGTGACCTAAGGGTTGTTTTTTTTTGTTGTTTGTTTTTCTTTTTTTGTTTTTCAAGGTAGGGTCTCAGTCTAGCCCAGGCTGACCTGAAACTCACTATGTAGTCTCAGGGTGGCCTCGAACTCACGATAATCCTCCTACCTCTGCCTCCCAAGTGCTGGGATTAAAGGCGTGCACCACCATGCCCCGCTTTTTCCAAGCTTTATGCATAGGTCACAAGAGGGTCCAACAAGGGACCTAGACAGTTTCTGGACTGTGAAACCAAGCAATGGGCCTCCAGGGTGAGCCTGCCAGCTCTCTCCACTGGCCCCGCAAATAGACAAGGCGTACTAAATATGAACATTCTAGAAAAGCAGCCCCTGATTTGCGAGTGAGCTGTCACATGCTGTCAAAGGAGGCCTCAGGTGACTCTGGACCAGGGTGATTTGCTCAACTTTAAATGAAAGTAAGAGCAAAGACAAAAAATCGAAAGAGCAGCAGCCCTGGGCAACTGCCTGCAGCTGGCAGTTTCCTGGCCGCTGCTGCCCCCTACTGACAGAATCGGCACATAGTCGCCTGCGTGTCAGGCCTGGGCTAGTGCTCTCCACTTTGCATTCAGGGCACATGGGAGGTGAGTCAGTCCCGCAGCTTCTGCCCTTTACTGAGCAGTCCATGGCCAAGCACTGCATCATCACAGACAAGCCTCCAGGACTGTGTGAGAGGCGGACACAGGAACAGCAAAGGTCTTCGGCACAGACGGCAGTGCACCGTATGCGGCAGGGTGTCTTACAGGCCATTGTAAAGCAGAGCACGCGGCCTCTTGTATCCACCCAGGGGCTCATCTTGACTCAAGGCTGTGCACCCTGATCCGTGTACGAATTCTCCCCAGCCTTCTGACACCCATACAAGCAGGTAGGAGGACACCCGTAAGGACAGGGGAGTGGCAAGCAGGGATTCAAACCCAAGGTCCTAAGACCTTACTGATTTCCATCTGAAGTCCACATCCTTTCTCACTGTGTTGTCATGCCTAAATCAGTCGTTCCCCTCTGCAGAAGTGTTTGACCCTGGGGGATATCTAGAGGAGACATTTTTTGCTGTCACCAAGTGGGTAATGATTCCAACCGCTGGGGGGTAGGGGCCAGAGATTCAGGCAAAAATCCCATCACAAGGAGCTAGCCCACTTGGTGCCCGGAGAGATGGCTTAGCAATTAAGGCATTTGCCTGCAAAGCCAAAGGACCCTGGTTAGATTCCCCAGGACCCACATAAGCCAGATGCACAAGGTGGCACATGCATCTGGAGTTCGTCTGCAGCAGCTGGAAGCCCTAGAACACCCATTTTCTCTCTCTCTCTACTTACCTCTTTCTCTCTCTCTCTCTCTCTCTCTCTCTCTCTCTCTCTCTCTCTCTCTCTCTCTCAAATAAAAATTGGGAGAAAAAAAAAAAAGAGGGCTGGAGAGATGGTTTAGCAGTTAAGGTGCTTGCCTGCAAAGCCAAAGGGCCTTGGTTTGATTTCCCAGGACCCATGTAAGTCAGATGCACAAGGTGACACATGCATCTGGACTTCATTTGCAGCAGCTGGAGGCCCTGGCGTGCCCATTCTGTCTCTCTGTCTCTCTCTCTGTCTCTGTCTGTCTCTGTCTGTCTGTCTGTCTGTCTCTCTCTCTCTCTCTCTGCCTCTTTCTCTCTCAAATAAATAAAAATAAAAGAGTTATCTGGGGCTGGCTTAGCAGTTAAGACATTTTCCTGCAAAGCCAAAGGATCCCAGTTCTATTCTCCAGGACCCACATAAGCCAGATGCACAAGGTGGCGCATGCACCTGGAGTTCATTTGAAGTGGCTGGAGGCCCTGGAGCACCCATTCTCTCTCTCTCTCTCTCTCTCTCTCAAATAAATAAATAAATAAAATATTTTTTTAAAAAAGAGTTACCCACTCGGAATGTCAGTCACCCCACAGGTTTGCTTATGCTCCACAGGTGTCGTTCTCCCTGAAGTTCCTGCCAACTTACACAAGGGGCTTTCCCACCCCACCCCGTAATCTATCACTCTGTTTCTGAAGCACACACATGTGTGTGTAGATGTATAGTAGATGCAGATGCACATACTCCTGGGCACATGTGGCCAAAGGCCGGAGGAGATCTTGGGGTGTCCCCCTCTATCATTCTGTTTCCTTGAGATGGAGTCTCTCTCTCAATCTGGAGCTACAGAGTTTATTTGCAGGGAGGCTTGTTTGGTTTTGTTTGTCCCCATCAGACTGGCTGACCAGTAGTCTCTTCAGTCCCATGTGGGTCCCATGTGTGTATGGGGAGTGCAATGGCAGACAGACCTGGGCTATAATTTGAGCCCGAGTAGCCCAGTATCTTGTGTGGAATACTGCTGCACCGGGCCACTGTCAGGGGCCCTCACCTCCAGGATGATCCCACAGCTGCTGGCCCTGTCAGCCGGAACAGCCAGGTCCTTGGCAGCACTGAAAACGCTTCTCTTTAGTTGACCATTCAGGTGTAGCGAGGCGGTGGGGGAGGGGCGGGCAGCAAAGGAGTGGGAGAGAGGAGCCGGGATCGGGTTACTGTCATCTGAGTGATCCCCACACCCCAACAGTAACTCCATTGCCTCACGAGAGCCAGTGCTCAAGAATGGAGTCCTTGCCTGGGAAGCCTAAGGTCTCAGGTTCGATTCCCCAGTACCCATGTATACCAGCTGCACAAGGTGGCGCATGGATCCAGAGTTCAGTTGCAGTGGCTGGAAGCCCTGGAGTACCCATTCTCTCTCTCTCTCTCTTTCTCTCTCTGCCTCTTTCTGTCTCTCAAATAAATAAATACATAAATAAATATTTTTTTAAGAAAGAATGGAATTCTTGTTGCTAGGGATGGAGCTTGCCTGGCAGGCACAAGGCCCTAGATTCAATCCCCAGCGTTGTCAAAAAACAAAACAAACAAACAAAAACACGGAATTGGTGTTTGGTGTCTGAGAAAGGTAAGCCTTATGAGATTCATTCATTCAGACACATGCCCCAGGCTGGAGAGATGGCTCAGTTGTAAACTCCTTGCTGTAGCATGAGACCCCAAGTCCAATTCTCAACGCTCGTGTAAAATGCCAGGTGTGATTGTCATCCCAGCGCTGGGGAAGCGGAGACAGGAGGATCCTTGGGGTTCACTCAGTCTAACAAAATAGGTGAGTAACTCACCATGCTGGACACTGTCCTGGAAGCTGGTGGCCAGATGAACCCAAGACCCGCTTTCCATGAAGCTCACCTTCCAGTGAAGGGAGGCGGCTTACACAAACACGGCGCATCCTCCCCAGTAGTGGAGAGTGCCAGGAAGAAAGACGAGGCAATAAGACGGCCTACTAAATTGGAGGGGGTGGGGGAGACTCTACACTGGGTACCTGGGAGAGCTTCCCTAAGGACATGACCCTTGGATCTGAAAGCCATGACGGTTAGAATCCTGAGCCATGGGAACAGCAAGTGCGAAGGCCTTGAGGTAGGAATGTTCTCAGAGATGGCCGGGGGAGATGGCTCGGGACTTAAAGGCAAAGCCTGCCAGCCCACGTACAACTCCCCGGCACCTATGTAAAGTCAGATGCAAAGTGGCACATGGAGCTTGCATTTGTTTGCATAAGCAAGATACTCTGGCCTGCTTCCCCACATAAATAAATTGATTAAAATTTTGAATAAATAATTTGTTTTATTTTATTATTATTATCAATATTTATTTATTTATTTTGGTGTTTCGAGGTAGGGTCTCAGGCTATCTCAGGCTGACCTGGAATTCACTCTGTAGTCTCAGGATGGCCTCGAACTCACGGCGATCCTCCTACCTCTGCCTCCCGAGTGCTGGGATTAAAGGCGTGCGCCACCACACCCGGCTATTTTATTTTTTATTTATTTCATTTGTTTTAGGAGGGGGCCAGAGAGAGAATTGACGCCCCAGGGCCTCAGCCACTGCAATCGAACTCCAGACGCTTGCACCACCTAGCGGGCATGTGCAACCTTGTGCTTGCCTCACCTTTGTGCATCTGGCTAATGTGGGATTTGGAGAGTTGAACATGGGTCTTTAGGCTTCGCAGGCAAGCTCCTTAACTGCTAATCCATCTCTCCAGCCCTAAAATAATAATTTTGATAAAAGGAATAGTCTCTAGGAGTCATATAAATAGTACAATATAGTAAATAAAGGCGAGTTTCAGAATTACTTGAGTGCAAGTTCTCAAATAAGAGTGTACATTCAAATTGCCTGGAGGGCTCATGGAAACACAGATGTGGCCCCAGGCTGCATGTTTAACAGCTCTCCAGTGTGTGGCTCAAGGGGTCACAACACCAGGTATCTTTTCTTTCTGCTCCAAGTCTTCTACTCAACGCTGATTCCACACAGTCATGGAAAACCAGGGCTTGGTCACCTGTCTCCCTGCTGGGCTGGGTGGCTCTGCTCTACTCCATGCTGAGCAAGCACTGAGTGAAATGCCTCTTAGATGAATTCCCCAAAGAAGGTGCTGGCAGACTTTTCCTAGGAAGATGCTCAGAAATGCCTGTGCACCCAGACAGACCCAAGAAGTGATTCTACTCCATACCAGCTGGGGAACCGATGAGCTTACTTGGCGGGTGGGTAACTCTCAGACAACTGTATCATTTAAATGCCCAACTCCCTGGGCAGAAGAGATGGCTTAGCAGTTAAGGCACTTGCCTGCAAAGCCTAAGGACCTAGGTTTGATTCCCCAGTACGCACGTAAAGCCAGATGCACAATGTGGCGCATACATCTGAAGTTTGTTTGCAGTAGCTAGAGGCCCTGGTGTGTGTGTGTGTGTGTGTGTCCTTGTAAATAAATAAATTGCTTTCAAATGCCCCATTCCAGGGGCTGAGGAGAATGCTAAGCAGTTAAAGACTTGTTTGCAAAGCCTGCTGGACTGCATTCAATTCCCTACCACCCATGTGATGCCAGATAAGCATTTATCTGCAGCAGAGACCTTGGCATGCGCGCGCGCGCACACACACACACACACACACACACTGAAAATAAATAAGTAAATAAAGACCCATTTCAGGGCTGGGGACACGGCTCATTGGATAAAGCTGACTACCTGGAGACAGAGACAGAAGAATTTCCCCAAAGCCCTCTACCAGCTGGCAAATGGGGAGAACCTAGAGAGGCTCCCTCAAGTGTGGTGGAAGACAAGGACTGACCCTGTGAAGTTGTCCTCTGACCTACACACATGTACTGTGGCACATGTGCTCCAACAGTCACACACATGAATGTACACATATACCAAAAAAAAAAAAATCAGGGCTGGAGAGATGGCTTAGCAGTTAAGCACTTGCCTGTGAAGCCTAAGGACCCCGGTTCGAGGCTCAATTCCCCAGGAGCCTCGTAAGCCAGATGCACAAGGTGGCACATGCATCTGGAGTTTGTTTGCAGTGGTTGGAGGCCCTGGCCTGCCCGCTCTCTCTTTATCTGTCTGCCTCTTTCTCTCTGTGTCTGTCTGTTGCTCTCAAACAAATAAATAAAAAAATAAACAAAAATAAAATTTTTAAATCAAATTTAGGGCCAGGTGTGGTGGTGCATTCCTTTAATCCCAACCCTGGTGAGGCTGAGGTAGGAGGATCACTGTGAGTTCGAGGCCAGCCTGGAGCTACAGAGTGAGTTCCACGTCAGCATGGGCTAAAGTGAGACCCTCCCTTGAAAAAGAAAATCAAATTTAGAAAACGGCCACCCCAGCAAGGGTAATGACTCACAAAAGTCCCCATCCTGGTCAACCTTCTGCCTCCTATATGTAATACTGTAGAAGCATGCAAGGTCAAGTGCATCAGCTGGGGCAGGTTACAGAGGGAAGGAGCAGCTGTGCTCTCAGATGGGGACCTGACGGCCCCCGGCCACCCTCCTAAAAGAGAACATCAGTGGACCCAACCTGGCAGGCATGTGTTAGTCAGGGTTCTCTAGAGGAACAGAACCACTAGAATGAATTATATTAAAAAGGGAATTTATTGGATTCGCTTACGGCAGTTCAATAGCAGTTGCAGGCCTGAGAATCAAAGAACCGGGTAGCTGCTCAGTCTGCGTGGCCAGATGCCTCAGCAGTCCCAATACGGCAATGAAGGCCTGGAGGCTTCCTGAGGAGCCGCTGGGTTTCGATCCACGCTGGTCTTCAGTCCGCGCTGGTCTTCAATCCACGCTGGAAGGCAGCGAGCAGCTCCTGCAGCCAAGTGGGAGGAAGGAAGGAAGGAAGGGGCTCTTTCCACGCAGAGCTTCCTTATATGAAGTCCCCCTCTGAGAGGGGACTTCAGGGGCTCACCCCAGGGGAAGTACTTCCTCCTTCAGTTAATCCTTCCTGGAAACAACCTCGGAGACCCACCGAAAGGGATGTCTGTGGATTACTCACCACATCAAGCTGACACCACCTTAACCATCACAAGGGGCCTCATGCAGCCATCACAGTAGCTCTGACTTCCAAACTGCAGTGGCCACATCACGCCTGGAGGACCGAGCTCCACTCCCGAAGCGTCTGATGCCCGGGCTCGCCTCGCTTTCTTCTGCCATTCCGCTCGTGATCTTAGCAGCAGCGGCATGGGGCAGAGCTCTGCTGGCTTGACCTGCCTCGGCACAGAGCCGCATGTCATCCTCCACATATGAGATGCGCTCCCTCACTCCATCCCTTGCATGGGGCTCTGGTCTGCCCAGCATGTTATCCCCCTGTGTCTGTCTCCTCAGCGCCCTCCCAACTCCCTGTGTACCCATCGGGGTTAGAGCAGCTCCTCCAGGTGCAGGACCCCCACCAGCTCGCATCACCACTGATTCACACATTGTCTTCCTTGCCTGGCCAGAGGTCAGATGGGCAGGTGCGATGCAGGGTGGAGCCATCAGGAGAGGTCTGCCAGCATTCAGGGTTTTCTACTTAATTCCATCACCAAGATGTATTTGAATCCTAGGATTTTATACAAATCTCCAGATTCCTGGCTCCTCTTTTAAAAAACAACAACCAACAACAAAAATATAACCAAAAAAACAAAAACACCACAGAACCTGTGACACTGGGCCCACACTCCCGCCTGGCCAGGAGAGGTCATAGCTCAGGCCTGGCACCCTGTCATGCCAACCTTAGTGGCCCCAACAACAGCACAATGCCTGGTCCAAGCAAAGCTCATGAATGAAATCAGTGGAAACCCCACGGGGGCCTCAGGGGGTCAGGAGAGGAGTCAGGGATTGGCTCTGCCTCTGGTAGGCCTGTTATGTGACCTTCCACTGTCCTGACCCTCAGTTTCCTTGCTTTTCCTTTATAGTAATAATAGTCTCTTCTTCCTCAAAGCCATGACATCAAACTAGAGCTGAGAGGCACTTAGCCTGAATCGTGGTGCACAGGGCTCAAGCAGCACAAGGAACTGCTATAAGGGGCTCACTGCATAGTTTCTCTCTAGAATGAGAGGGAGTATTGAGGTCTCTAGTGGGGTTACTGTGAATATCAAGCATGAATATGACTGTTAGATTAATTAACCCACGTCCAACAAATGCCAACTATGGCTGCCAGAGGCGCTCAGAGAAAGACTGGGCAGGAAGTGCTCAGAGCCCTGACTCCTCAAAGCCCTCAGAAACCCCAGAACTGTATGTCATGAGGCTGACCTTTGGTCATCAAGGATATATAGACTGGGACCTGGAGAGATGGCTTAATGATTAAGGCACCTGCCTGCAAAGCCTAAGGACCCAGGTTAGATTCCCCAGAACCCATGTAAGCCAGATGCACAAGGTGGCGCATGCATCTGGGTTTTGTTTGCAGTGGCTGTAGATTCTGGTGCACCCATTCTCTCTCTCTCTCTCAAATAAATAAATGTTTTTTAAAAGAATGTATAGGGCTGGAGAGATGGCTTAGCAGTTAAGGCACTTGTCTGCAAGCCAGAGGACCCAGGTTCAATTCCCCAGGGCCCACATAAGCCAGATGCACAAGGCGCATGCATTTGAAGTTCGCTTGCAGCAGCTGGAAGCCCTGATGTACCCATTTTTTTCTCTCTCTCGCCCCCTCTCCCTCTCTCTGTCAAGTAAATAAATATTTAAAAATAAGAATGTATAGGCTGGGCATGATGGCACATGCCTGTAACCTAGCACTCAGGAGGATCATGAGTTGGAGGCCAGCCTGGGCTCCAGGATGAGACGCTGTTCAGAAAACTTAATGCACAGACTACCCTGAGGGATGAGACTCTGTATCTCCTGTACTGGTGCTGACTGAAACCACTGAGTGGCCACATGAAAAGGGAGGGAGCGGGCAAGGTGAGGAGGGAGGTGTTATCACCCCCTTGCAGAGAAGAACCAGACTCTAGGCTGCCTCTTGTGTGCCCCGGTGTCTCAGCCATTACTCAAGGAGTCCCTTAGGGAGTGCAGGAGTCCCTCACAGTGAATAGGCTGCCTTGGGGGGAGGGGATGGAGCTGGCAAGGGGAAACGGAAAACTGGGTGCAGCTTTCTGCTCACCCAGGCCTGGGTGTCTGATACACACTTGACCAGAATACCAGGGATGAATCCAAAGGAAAGAGACTCTAGGGCTGGAGAGATGGCTTAGCAGTTAAGGCACTTGCCAGCAAAGGCAAAGAACCCAGGTTCGATTCCCTAGTACCCACATAAAGCCCGATGCACAAGGTGCTGTATGCGTCTGGAGTTCATTTGCAGTGGCTGGAGGCCCTGGCACACATCCATTCTCTCTTTCCTCTCAAATAAATGAATAATTCAATTAAAAAAACAAAGTTCTAACCACATGGTTTACTCTGCACGAGGGCTGCACTAATAGCATACAAATATAAGTCTTCACAGCTGTTCACACAATGTACACCTGTGACGATGTGTGTGTCTGTGTTTGTGCCAACATACGTGCATATGCCCTGCATATGGCACCCACCCTAATGCAGAGCAGCCAAAAGAAGATAAATGGCACAGGTGAAGGGTGAGCCGCTCTTGACACAGGCAACTTTGTGGAGAGGCTACGCTTCCCTCTCAGTGTTTGCCACTGAAGTTCTGGGCTCAGAAAGAGGGAGAATGGGCACTGTGTCAGATCAAGCTACAGTAGCAGGGACAAACCACGCCTGCCTGGATGAGCACTTTCTTGTTGGACATCTACATCCTGGGATGTGATGGTCTGGACGGGACTGTCCCCCAAAGGCTCATATATTGATGGCTTGGACATCAAAGCAGCAAGGTTCAGAGGTAGGGTTTGTGACAGCGACTGGATCATGAGGGCTCCGATACCAATGGATATCTATTGATGGGTTCCTAATACAATGAGCCATTGGGAGGTGATGGGGACTTAGGATGTGGAACCTAGTTGAAGTAAGTGAGTCTGGTGACTTGAATCAGATGTCCCCTCTAAACTCTTGTGTTTTAAATACTTGGTCCTCGGGTGGTGGCAGTTTAGGAAGCAGAGTCTTGCTGGAGGAGGTGTCTGTGTGTGAGGGCAAGCTGAAGGATTTTATAGCCAGCTCCCCCTTGCCACAGCCAGGCTCACTCTTCTGCTGTTGGTCTACCACCTGCTATGGCCAGAAGGTGACGTCCAGCCTCTGTTCATGCCATGTGTTCTCTCCACCATGAAGCTTACCCTCACGCATGCAAGCCAAAATAAACCCTTTTTCCCATCAGCTGCTTTTGGTCACATGTTTTGTTCTAGCAATGTGAAGGTAACTACAACAGGGTCCTTCCTTGGGGGTGTCTCCTTGGGCTCTCTCTCTCTCTTTCTCTCTCCCTTCCCCCCTTTTCGTGGCCACCATAAGGTGAGCAGCACTGCTGTTGCCATGATGTTCAGCCAATGGCCATGGACCAAGACCTCTGAAATTGTCAGCCAAAACAAACCTTTCCTCCCTTTAAGTGGTTTTGTGACAGGGTCAAAAACCCAATAAATAGGCAACTTGCATGTTCTCTCTTTCCTTCCCTGCTGAGACAGGTAGTCTATCTTTAGGGCCCAAAGAGTGAGGAGAGGTGCCAGGCCAGGAAGAAGGCATCCATCTGTCTTTGGCTACCTAATGGCAAGCAAGGGGGTCCCCCATGGAAGTCAGCTGATGTTCACATACACTTCCCACATGAGGGGCAAGACCTCCACTCCATACTTTCATAGAACAGAGGAAGTGCACTAAGAGGAAAGCATGAATCAAACCTAAGGGCAGGGCTGGAGAGATGGCTTAGTGGTTAAGGTGCTTGCTTGCAAAGCCCAAGGACCCATGTTCCAAATCCAAGATCTCATGTAAGCCAGATGCACAAGATGGCACATGTATCTGGAGTTCATGTGCAGTGGCTGGAGGCCCTGGCCCGCCCGCTCTCTCTCTCCTGCTCTCTCCATTACAAATAAATAATAAATATTTAAAAAAATCTAAGGGAGCAGTGTGAAGAAGAAGCGAGGAGACCCCCAGACCGACCAAAGCCGCACGCCACCGCATCCCCACGTTCAGCACCTACATCCCTCCCCCCCTCGCTGCCACCATGCCTAGAAGAAAGGCTGAAGGGGGTGCTAAAGGAGATAAAGCCAAGGTGAAGGACGAACCACAGAGAAGATCCGCAAGGTTATCTGCTAAACCTGCTCCTCCAAAGCCAGAGCCCAAGCCTAGAAAGACCCCTGCAAAGAAGAGAGAGAAGGTACCCAAAGGGAAAAAGGGAAAAGCTGACGCTGGCAAGGAGGGGAATAACCCTGCAGAAAAAGGAGATGCCAAAACAGACCAGGCACAGAAAGCCGAAGGTGCCGGAGATGCCAAGTGAAGTGTGTGCTTTTTTTTTTTTTTTTGGTTTTCCAAGGTAGGGTCTCACTCTAGCCCAGGCTGACCTGGAATTCACTATGTAGTCTCAGGATGCCCTCGAACTCACAGCGATCCTCCTACCTCTGTCTCCCGAGTGCTGGGATTAAAGGCATGCGCCACCATGCCCAGCAAGTGTGTGCATTTTTGATAACTGTATATTTCTGGTGACTGTACAGTTTGAAATATTATTTTTATCAAGTTTTATAAAAACGCAGAATTTTGTTTTACTTTTTTTAAAAAGCTATGTTGTTAGCACACAGAACACTTACTTGTTTTGGGGGGAGGGGGTGGAACAAGTGTCACTAACAGAAGGTCTCCCGAGCTGGAGTGATGGGACAACACCTTTCCCTGCTAGTTTTGAAAGATTCCCCTTGGCTCTGGGGAGGAGGGATTCCCTTGTGTTGACACAGTAGCCAACCTTGGCACAAATGCCTCGTGGCATGAGAAAACTCAAAGTCCATTTTTATGTTCCCCCCTCTACCATCAGCATAGACTTAACTCCCTTAAAACCAGAGGCCTGTTGGGACCTGACCCCTTCACATTGGTTCTGCCAGTGTGTCAGATGACCTGGACTTTGCAGTGATATCACTGAGATGACAGTGTTCCTCTCAAGATCTGTGGTACCTTTTCGCAAAGATTGTGGATTTTTCAGATCAATAATCCTTCCATTTTCATGTCATTTCCTGAAAGTCGGGGTCGGCTTGTGAAAAGTTGTTAAAACAACATGCTCAATGTGAAATGTCAACCCTCACTCTAACCCCCCTGTTCCGAGCATCACGTGAAGACTTCATTGGATTTTATAGTGGCTTTCTGATTTTGGTAGTCCATACAAGAAGGGAGTTTGAAAGTTCTTGTATACTGTTACTGAGTGTCTGCCCATGTCCTGCCTGAAACACCATGATTGTTTATGAAAAGTATCTTTAATAAAGCTGGACACAGTTTGGCTTGGGAAAAAAAAATCTAAGGCAGTCTCTGCTCAACAAGTCTGACTTTTCCTCCCTCTTATGGGTTATCACTTCAAATCTTGCATATTTTATATATATTTATTTTAAATATATTTTTTAACTAATAGCATACAAACTGCCTATTTATGGAGTACCATGTGCTACTTCAAGACATCTATGTACAGTGTGGTTTCAGTCATGTCAAACACATCTACTCCAACACTCACGATTTCTCTGTGGGGAAAACATTTCCACTCCCTTCTGGAATGTGCAGCGCCTGGCCTTTAACCGCAGTCGCCCCAGGGGACCACACTGAAACTTCTCGCAGCTCTCTACCTAACTACCCAGGACTCCACCGCTCCCCATTCTTCCCTCCCCGCTATTTCAGACTCTGAGAGGCATATAACATGCTTGGCCTTTTAACATGGAACGTCGCTTGAGGATAAGAGACAAGTACGGCATTTGGAGATGCACCTGGAAGTTTGCGAACTCCAGAGACTGCGGCTTCCTCTACTGCGCAGGCGCCGCTCCAGCCGTGCCCCGAACCGACCCTCGTGGGCGAACCCACTTCCTAGAAGTCAGGAACATCCTCTCTCAAAGATGGTTCAATCCACTCTCTGGCCAATCAGAAAACTCCTTACGTCACCGCCCACAGCTACTTCGTGATTGGAGCGGCTTTTCCCGCTGGGAGGCGGGGCGAGCGATAGCGAAGATTGACATCACCAGGGACCACTTAGCAAGGAGCGCGGATAAAGAGCAGCCACCTCTGCGAGTAGCCTCGCGAACAGGAACGTTAGCCCCGCCTCCTCTTCCTATTGGGTCTCTGAGAGCCAATGGGCGTGGGAGCTTTTGACGGCAGCCAATGGAGAGACAGTGGGGGGAGGAGAAAAGCGGGGTGAGACAGTGGGTGATAGTTGCCTGGCAAGTGTTTGGTTCGACGTTTGGCACGCGCGGGGCGGGCGATTGTTGCCGCGCTCCACTGCCTGGGGCCGGGCCGAGGGGCCGGGCGGGAGTAGGGTCCACGCCGCCCGCCTTGCTTCTCTCTAGGCTTCCTCTTGGGCCTGGCGCGGGGCCCCCTTCCGGCGCCTTCCCGCTCTCCCGCCAGCCCCGGATACCCCCCTGCCCGGCTCCGAAGGGCCAGCCCCATCCAGCCGGGTCCCCGCCGCCGCCGCCCGCGTCTCGCTTCCCCGCCCAGGGCCGCGCCTCTAGCAGCCGCTCCGCCCACCCCGCGTCCGCGGTACTCGCTGGTTACCATGGTGAAGCTGTCGGCCAAATGCATCCTGGCAGGTGAGTCCGAAAACGTGAATGCGAGGTCTCCAGAGCCCCGAGCCTTCCCAAGCCCGCGGCAGCTTTTGTTCGAGGGAAAGGTCCCCTGTCTTCCCACAGGCCAGCGGCGGCGGTCACTGGACTGAGCCCACTTCCCCTCGGCGGTTAAAGAAGTATCTTCTTCCGCGTTCCCTTGCTCCTCTCATGCTCAGACCCCCCTCGTCCGCCGCTTAGAGCTCCACCCGGGAGAATCTGACTGAGCAGACCCTAAGTGTTCAAGCTAAATCATTTGCTGTACCTCCCCCCTCAAAATTAGGCATCACCGACTCTGGCAGTGGCTACTTCCAGAATTCTTTCCTGACCCATCCCCTCCCATGGTCAAAGAGAGAGAGAGTTATGTCCATGCGAGGAGTTCGCTGTTCTCTTTATGACCCGTGGTTACTGTGCTGCGTGTTCTGCAGATAAACATTGAGTGTCCCCCAAAGGCAGGAATTAATGATGATGGATCCTCCAGGCGCCCCGCACAATGCTTAGAACAGTGTGGGGTACTCGATAAATAAATACTTCCTGAATGTATGTGTGGCAGTTACATTTGTGGGGCTTCCCTGGAGGCAGCCCACACATTTAGAAAACCAGTGACTTAGATTATAGACCTATGACAGTACGTCACATACGTATTTGCTGAGTAGTCATTGCATGCCAGGCACATGGATGTATTTCACAGGCCATAGCACATGGTAGATTCTGTGTGTTCATGGTCTTATTCATGCACTGAGAGGTGATGTCCAGGATCAACCCCTAGTGAAGGTTGTACATAGAATCCCTAAATCTGGATTTGCCAGAAACCAAAATCTGTCCTTGTATCACTAGTAAAACCTGTAACCTTCCCAGACTTCTCTGACCAGCTCAGGGAAAAAAAAAAACAAGAAATTATCTACTGAAAAAAAACTTCCTGGGCTGGAGAAGATGGTTCAGTGGTTAAGTCACTTGTCTGCAAAACCTAAGGACCTGATTTCCCAGTACCCATGCCAGATGCACAAGATGGCACATGTGTCTGGAATTGGTTTGCAGGGCTAGAGGCCCTAGCACTCCCATTCTCTTTTTCTCTCTCTCTGCTTCTTTCTCTCTTTCAAATAAATAAAATAAAACTTTTTTCAAAAATTCCTTTTTTGGGTGGAGTGTGTGGTGTGTGCAGTTATTCATGCCCTGGGGGCAAGCATGCAGAGGCCAGGGGGAACAGCTAGTGTCCTCTTTTATTACTGTTTCACTGATGTCCTTGGATCGGGGTCTCTCATTGAACCTGGAACTCCAGCTGGTTTGTTGTTGTTCTCTGGAAGAGGGTTAGACTAGCTGACCAGCCAGCCCCAGCAGTATTCCTGCCTCTGCCGCCCTCGTTGCTGGAATTAGGCAGGCACAGCCACACCAGGTTTTTACTTTGGGTGGCTGAAGACCCAACTCAGGTCCTCATCTTAGGCAGCAGGTGCTCTAGCCCACGGAACCATCTTTCCAGCCCCAAGAGATCCCTTCTTATTTCTCTCTTCCAGACTGAAAGCAGATGATAGCACATTTAATGAGTTTTCTAATTTGAAGGTAGAAGGGTCACGCAGAAAGATGACTGACTGACAGTTATAACTCAGGTCTTACTGAAACAAAAGCAATGCACCGTTCTCAGGAGAGTGTCTAGTTTGCAGAGCACCAGAGGAGGCAGTGTTGGGTAACAAAAGAGCGCTCTGGCCGTTCCTCTTTCTGGCTGTGTTCTTGGACAGCATTCAGTTTCTTCATGGGTGAGTTGGGGACACTTTCATTTTCTAAAGTTAGGTTTCTTTTAGAGTGGGCTGCTGCCTCTGCCTGTGATTTCGTAGTTCCTCCCTCGCTGCTTAGCTTTCTAGCCCCCATCGTGCGCTGCCTTCCTGTGCTAGGTCCTTCAGTACAGGAGTCACTGAATTCTCACAGCCATTTATGGAGTCCTGTGTCATCCTTGTTTAGTAGGAGGCAACTGAGGCACAGAGTGGTGAGGACACTTGCCATGGGTCACACCCCACTTCCCCTGGAGCAGAGCTGTGTGATCTGATTTCTGGGGCTACATTTTCAGCTCACCTTGCACAGTCTCCAAGGCTTGATTGCTTTGCCCTTCTTTGCACCAGCCCTCCTGATACTGTTTGCCTGATTCCAGCCCCAGCCAGAGTCAGTGGTACCTGGCCCTAAGTCTGCAGCCTCCCTCAAGAGCATCTCCCCTTGGCAGTCTCCAGGGTCCAAAAGACCTCAGCTCAGGGATCCAGCCCATCAGATGACCACCTGCACATTCTCAGTCATATGCACCCCTTCCTTAGTTTTATTTTTCCTCCTGCATCCCATATTTCCTGCCATGTAACTAGTCACAGAGGGACCGGACATTCAGTTCTCATGTATGTTCACTCAAGGTATTTATGCCTCTGTTACTTGTAAGTTACCATGTGTAGTGGTTTAAATGTAAAATGTCCCCGTAGCCTCATGTGTTTATGATTAGACCTCATACTTAACCCAGGCAGTGGAGCCTTGCTGGAGGAAGTGTGTCACTGGGCCCCACTTGCCAGTGTTAGCTTACTCTCTCTGCTCCCTCCCTGATGCTGTGGAGGTGTGACACCCAGCTGTCTGCTCCTGCCATGCTTCCCCACCATGACGAAACTTCCCCTTGAAACCACAAGCTGAAGTGAACCCTTCTTTCCATGAGCTATTTCTGCTCAGATGTTTTGTCTCAGCAATGAGAAGGTAACTGGTACACAAACTGCAGTCAGCTCAGTTCCACATGCCAGGAAGGATCAGATAAGTGTGAACAATCTCACTGCAAGTAGATGTGTGCCAGATTCTGGAAAGTACCTCAGTCACATCTGCTACTCGCCAGGGGTCGGGGTGGGGGGAGAGAAAACCACAGCTGACACTTAAACTGCACTTACTGTGTGTCAAGCCCTGGGCACACCGGCTTCTTAAATGCCTGAGACAGTTCTGTACAGTAGGCTCTGTCGTCCTGCTTTACAGGTGTAGCAAGTAAGGCACAGAAAAGTTAAGTAACTGACCTAACATCACAGTTTTCCCACAGTGGAGCTGGAGTCTGGCCCTGGAGGCTGTGCCCTTCCTGTGAGATACTGTCTGTTTATTCATGTAGAGATAACAGTTGTGTCCCCTGGAATGTACTTCTGATGTTTTGTCCCACACTATGAGCAGCAATCCATAGCCACCCAGCAGAGGGCGAGACGACCTCAGAGGCCATCCAGGAAGGAACTGATAGAGCTTTGTATGGAGTGAAAGGGCAGGATTTGAATTGGATTGAAAGGGGGTGGCTGGCCATGAGGAGAGTCCAGGGACCAAAAGAACAGGCAGATTTTGTATAAGGGACAGGTGGAGAGAGGCAGGCTAGGTGGGGGTTAAGGGCTGTCTGGGGAGAGAACATGCCCCCACTGCACCTTGGGATGGGCCCTCCAGGGGGGCTGAGCTTGAGTGGGGAGCACCTGGCGGCAGAGAAAGGAGAGGGCTGCTGGGGAAGCATTTCTATCAGGCTCTGGCATGGTCTCCCAAAGGTGGGAACTCCAAGGGGGGGGGTCTATCCTCAGTGCTTGGATCCTTGAAGCTACTCTGCTTCCATCTCTCTCATTCCTTGAATCACTGTGCCAGGCAAGATCTCTCCCCCAAGCCCGCTGTTCTAGCAGCTGTGGAGACTTCCGCTGTCTCACTCAGTCTGCTCATCTGTACCGAGGCCCACGTCACACCCTAGTCCTGAGTGGACTCACCCACCCACCTCAGTTGTGGGAGGTCTGATGCAGCCACAGGAAAGGCTGAGACAGCAGAGCAGGGGACAGGTCGGCCATGATAGCAGAAGGGCCCCATCAAGTTGGGTACAGGCTGCCAGCTGGTGCAGCAGCCAGAAGTTGTCATCAGCAGTCAGTGCCACCACATGTCACCAGGACCTGTTTCCCCTGGCAGGAGCTCAACCTGCTTTAGGGCCAGATGTGGCCAAGGCTATTCAAGCCATCATGGGGGCTGGTGTTTTGAGTTCTCAAGGCACTGGATCAAGGCCAAGTGTGGGAACTGGGCTGGATGGCAATCACACTGTACAATAGAGTGACATGTAGGATGGCAATTAAATATGTCAGCAAGCTGGAAATGCAAGCAGGGACACTGTAGCAGCATGCGGAGTGACGGGAGAACGGAGCATGGCCTTCAGGCCTGGAGATGAGCCACAGGGACAGGAAGGGGCTCTTCCTTTCCCTCTTTGGCCTTCCAGCCTTGCTCTAGGACTGCCTTTGATACAGCTGACAGAAAGCTCTGACAAAGAAGCCAGAGCCCTTGTCCCAGCTCTGCAGGACAACCCAGGGAGGATGGGTTTGGTGTGAGGTGTATCCTCAGGAAAGTACCCAGAAATGGGAGTTTGAGAGAGTCCAGGAGGGAAGGCATGAAAGGAAGACCAGTTGGACGTGGGAGAGGGCAGTGGTGGATGCTTGGTATCATGATGATCAGAAAGAGTAAGGTGGGTGGGTGAGTCCACTCAGGACCAGGGTGTGACGTGGGCCTCGGTACAGATGAGCAGACTGAGTGAGACAGCGGAAGTCACAGCTGCTAGAACAGCGGGCTTGGGGGAGAGATCTTGCCTGGCACAGTGATTCAAGGAATGAGAGAGATGGAAGCAGAGTAGCTTCAAGGATCCAAGCACTGAGGATAGACCCCCCCCCCCCTTGGAGTTCCCACCTTTGGGAGAACGAGGGGGGTGAAGACCATGCAAGGAGCAGAACAGTGGTGGTAGAACCAGGCTCAGGACAGGCTTGGGGACTGGAACTGCTTCAGGCTGCATTGCCTTCCATAGAGGTTAAGGGTGAGAGCCAAGCAGTGGCTGTTGGACTTGGCAGTTAGTTTTGAGGTCCCGGGGCCCTTGCATGGTGCCCTCTGGAGGCAGCTGAGTCTGCCAGCCTCCCCGCAGGAGGTTCCCTCGCATTTCTGTGGCTCCTCCCTGTGACACTCCCTTCTCAGCCTGCACTGTTTGGACCTGCACTTGTCATCTTGCTTCTGCCCAAGGTGTGTATCAGCTCCTTTGCTCCCTGCGCTCCAGGCCTTCCTCGTAGCCGCACAGGAGCTTGGCCGCCAGTGTGGGTGACTGACTGGCCGACTGACTGAGTCTGAGGAAACACTCATGAAGTTACCCAGAACTAGTCTGCAGGGAATTTCACAGGGAAATGGAGCCATTTTTTCACCTGGATTCAGGAGAAGAATAGGAGTCAAGAAGGTGGGGCTACCCGGGTCCTGGGAGGTTGCAGTGAGGAGGGTCTGGAGGGGAAGGGGGTGGTCTGGTAGCTCAGAAGGATTTTGGACCCCCCCCCCCAGCCAGCTAGCCACCTTCTCTGCGCCTCCATCTCTTCAAACATCGCTGTGGTGGAGAAGGAAGGGCCAGAGTGTGGAAATGAAGCAGTGAACGAGAGAGTGAAGGGCTCGGGAGGGGAGCACAGCCCAGGATGGTTCCCTTCTAAGAAGCAGAGCTAGAAAAGCAAGTCCTGAAGCCCTGCTCAGTGTGGAGGAGGTCACGCTCACGTACAGTGAAGCTTAAGCGCCACGGTAGTCACGCCATTACCTCACAAGAGAGCATTAGAGGTGGGAAAGTCCAACATGCACTGTTCGCACACACTGGGGAAGTCAAGCAAAGGGTGGGGGTGAGTGGCTATGAAACGGGGAACACCGCTGGAGGTGATCCCCAGTGCTGACGTGGGTGGGAGGGCACTGGTGGTGTCCCATGTCCTGCGACAAAACATAAAGCAGCCATCCTGTTGAGCCTGTTGTGGCGGGGTGAGTGAGAGTCAGTGTGAGGTTGTCAAGGTGGGAAAGGGACTGCATGTATAAGCAGCCTGTGTCAGGGGAGGCCAAGCGGCCCCTGGGTGGAAAAGTAGAGGGGACAAGGCCCCCAGAGCTTCTAGCACCCTTGACAGCACTTGAAAAATCCAGGAGAAATTCCTCCCTGCAGACTTAGGAAAGGTTCCGATCTCAGACTGAAGACAGACTTTTCATTCAGAAGTGCCAGTTTTTGAGACTGCTGACTGAACAAGGGGCATCAGGACAATCAGCTGAGCAGATACTGAGTTTGGAGGAAATTCTGTCAACTACAATTGGCGGCAAGGCCCTAGGGCCTGAACCTCAGCAATCACTTGGGTGCAGAGGTGGGGGTGGAAGAGATCCCTTGGAAATGGGTTTCCAGAAGGCGAAGGTCGCTCCAGACCTCTTTCCCGTCAGTGCAGAAGAGGACGCAGGCAGAGGGCTAAACTCAGGTCTTTTCATTCAGGAGGGTTCTTGTATGTGAGCACTCACTCCCCTTTCCAGGCAAGGCTCCAATTTGAAAGTGGCAGGTTTCCCCCTGGGGTGTGTCTCAGCTGTTGGCAGGGCTCCAGGGCTCTTCTTAACCTCTCTTACCTTCTGGGTCATTCTTTTGGTTCGCAGAGTCACAGGCTGTATAGAAAAGTGCCCTGGTCATTGTGGGTTTTAAAAAGGAGTCTCATAGACCCGTTGCCATGCCTGTGACCTCTCTACTTCCCACGAGAGCCGCCGATGCCTGCTCTGAACACTCTGCAAGTTTTGGTTTCTAGACAGATGCTATGAAGGAGGAGGTTTGCTGGTCTGCAGAAGGGAGGTGATGTTTCTTCTTCTGCTGTGACCTCAGGAGATGCGGCTGCAGGCAAGACTGCCCTGGTACAGCTGTTCCGCAGCGATGGGACCCATTTCCAGAAGAACTACACCCTGGTGAGCTGAGGGAGGGCCCACTTGGCCAAGGCCTGACAAGAGGTGATCTTTGGGTTGGAGAGATGGCTTAGTGGTTAAGGCATTTGCCAGCAAAGCCAGGGTACCCAGGTTCAACTCTCCAGTAACCATGTAGAGCTAGACGTACAAGGTGGTGGATGCATCTAGTGTTCGTTTGCATAGAGGCCCTGGTGTGCCCATTCTCTCCGTCTCCCCCTTCTGCCCTCCCTCCCTCTGCCTCTTTCTCACTCAGTCTCAAAATAAATTAAAACAAAAAGAAAGTGATGTTTAACCCTGCAGAGGTGACTTTGCAAAATCCCCAAAGAGGCCTGATGAGAGACCAGGCAAATGCCCACCAAGAGGCTGTCTGCTATGCCACATGGGCACCAGAGCCTACACACTGGGATGGGGACATCCTTATAGCAAGGTTGGGTCTCTTCTCATGCCATGTTCTTGGTGTCCCCTGGCAGACAGCAGGTGTGGATTTGGTTGTGAAGACAGTGCTAGTTCCGTGCACGAACGACAGCGTGGTGAGTGACACCCGCAGTTCAGAGACACTCAGGGCTGGTCTGTGGGCCGGGGCCCCCTTCCTGACGCCTGGGCTGTGACCTGCTTCATGGGCTGGTCTTAGGCTTTCTGAGCATGGTGGGGTGAGCCTTCAAGGGAGGACCTGAGAAGGCAGTGAGGACTTGGGTGCAGGCCTTGCTGGAAGAACTTGACATCTATATCAGGGCCATCAGCTGAGTTCCTGCATGTATTCTCGAGGTTGAATTGCAAGGTGTTATGGTGGTGTGTCCATCCTTGGGGAGAGGGTGTGCAACTTTCACCAGCTTTTACAAGTACGAAGAAATACAAGGCCCCTGGTGCCATGAGAAATGGTAAGACCCGGAGCCCATGTGCAGAGCAGACAGTGGGTCAGACAGCGCTGCTCACCAGTCTGGAGCCAGCCAGGGGCTGCCACGGCAGGAAGGGCTCGGGGAGCTGAGGGAGGCCCTGGTGGCGCAGCTTCACTGGGGAGGGGCTCCTACTTGGCCTAGGAAGGCTGGACACCCTGAGTCCAAATAGCACCTTTGCCAACCCAGAATGATGGCAGGCTGTCCTACTTTGAGTGCCTTCCCCAGGCCTCCTGAGTGACCTCTTTTACCTAGAATTGATCTAACATTTGAGAATCCTTGTGGTGAACAAAGTGCAGAGTGACCTTTTGGAAAGCAGAGCATGTGTCAACCTGCTTAGCATTTGTCACCAGGTGAGCTACCAGCCTGCTCCTGGGAGTTCCACACTCAGGGTTGGGAGAGGTGAGCTGCCTGCTGTCGTCCCTGCACTCCGGGCAGAGTGGGGCCCTTGCTGCTGCCTTGTCTCCAGGCCTCTCTAGGGGAGCTTGAGGGTGAAAGTGTGGTTCACTAGCAGAGCTACGCCCCTGGAAAGCCCCGGGGGCCGCGACAGTGGGGACTAGACTTTCCCTCATGTGCACTTTCCTGGGATGTGCTTTTTTTTCCTTCCAGGAGCTTTTCATTTTTGACTCAGCTGGCAAGGAGATGTTTTCTGAAATGCTGGATAAATTGGCAAGTAGCACGTTCTTTTCCTAACTGTCTCAACCACCCATCCTGCCCGGCGCTTGCCCCCATGCTGCTGCCCGGGGCCTGTGGGGAAAACTGCCGGGCAGGATCCTTTAAGGGGCATTCCTTCCTGCTGGGGCTTGGAGGAGAGGCTCGGAACAAACATGGCTCCCCTCAGCTCTGGAATGACCCTTCCAAATGTGCTGTGTGACAGTCAGTCCTTAAAGCCCCTCTCTGGGGCCTGTTCTTTTGAGAACCTCTTCTGCAGGAGTTCCTTCGGCCCTCCTCAGCCTCCCATGACGAGGCCATTCCCTTCCCCACACCTGAAGATGGCCATTGCATTAAGATTTGCTCTGCCATATCTCCAGAGCCAGTCCCGGGCTGCTTTTCCAAAGAGACTGCAGGATAAGATTCTCCCCACACCATACAAGGTCACTGACACCCCAAACACCAAGCAGCTCTAGCTCTGCAGGGTCGGGGAGCCCAGAGACTGTGTGCCAGAGGAATCATCCACAGCCTGGGCACGTCATGCCACAACTGAGGCAGGCAGGCAGAAGGACATCCTGGGACCCTGGGGCACCCCTTAGGCCAACAGCCCCAGCCTTAGGATGGAGCCCTGGCTCATTGGTATAGTGCACATTAGGGCTGATGGTGACAATGTGGGAGAATCCAAAAGCCCCCCCCCCATTTTGAAAAGTAGCCCTTGTGAAGAATATGTAGGCGAGCACCTGACCAGGGGCAGGTAGGTGGGGGGCAGCACTCCCTCGGCCTCCAGAATGGAAGAGCGCCTCAGCTTCATGGCAGTGGACCCTCAGGAGACTGAGGGAGGGAAGGATTGGTGAACTGTGGCAGACAAGCCCAGGCTTCCGGGGGCTGAGCACGTGGTTCCATTAGTAAAGTGCTTGCTGTAAAGCCCGAGCACCTGGGTTTGGATTCCCAGCCCGGCATGGTGGTGCAGGTGCCTTAACCCCAGCACTGGGGAGGCAGAGATAGGCAGATCCTGGGTTCACTGGCTGTTTTAGCCAAGCCATGGATTCTCAATTCAGTGAGAAACCATGTCTCAAAATATCTAAGGTGGAGAGTGATTGAGGAAGACACCCAGTATCTGGCCCTGCACATGCCCCCCCCACACACACAGACTATGCACACACACACTTAAACCCAAAAACGACAAAGCAAAGAGCATGGCTCCGGGTGGAGAGCAGCCTCAGCCCCGCCGGTTTGGTTGTCCCTAATGTGCCTCCCTGAGGCCAGACACTTCTTGCAGCCCATTCTCTTCACCTATAGCGTGGCGCTGTCCCAAGGAACCCTGCAAAGTTGAGATGTCTCCATTTTTCACAGGAAGCCACCCGGTCGGTGTTCCCCTCCCTCAAATAGGAACTCCTCTTCTGTGTAGAAGCTAGCCTCCCTCCCGGCTGCATCCGCATGGGCCCGGATCCATGTGCTCTGTGGTGAACCATGGCTGTCTCTGGGTTGATCCAGCTTATATTCATCACTCACACTGCTTCTCTGGAGCCCAGGAGTCCCTCTCATATCCCTGACACGTGCTCCTCCTGTCCTTCCTACATAGTGGGAGAATCCCAATGTCTTCTGTCTCGTCTATGATGTGACCAATGAGCAGTCCTTCAGCAGCTGCAGCAAGTGGCTGGAGAAGGTTCGGGCCCAAGCTCCGGGAGTCTTCCTCCCAGGTACAAGCTGCAGGGGTCTTCCTCCCAGGTACAAGCTGCAGGGGTCTTCCTCCCAGGTACAAGCCCCGGGAGTCTTCCTCCCAGGTACAAGCTGCAGGGGTCTTCCTCCCAGGTACAAGCTGCAGGGGTCTTCCTCCCAGGTACAAGCTGCAGGGGTCTTCCTCCCAGGTACAAGCCCCGGGAGTCTTCCTCCCAGGTACAAGCTGCAGGCATCTGTGTTCCCCAGCAGCAGTTCAAGGGCCTGAGGTCGTTGCAGAGGTCTTTGTGGGTGCAGAACAAGGTGCCCGAGTCTTCAATTCTTGGTGGCCTGGCAAACTCCATAAGCCACCACCCTCTCCCATTCTGCCCAGGGAAGGTGATGCCACCTACCTGGCAGAGTTGTGGAACAGTCAGAGTAATAGAGAGGAAGGTTGTGTGTCATGCAATGATATTTTCAGCAAGCTAACTCCAGGGAAGAATTCCTCATTTTTTCCTGTGTGCAGGGCACACATTGTATTCAAGTCCCATTGTCACTTGTGAATGCTTTAAATCAGATTTTTCTGTCCCTATGTGAGATCAACAATTCTCATTACAGGCCAGGGAGAGCAGTCTCCAGAGACAGGCTCAGAAATTAGCATGGCCAAGGCAGCTGGGAGCAGAGCTCAATTACCTCCCAATCCCTGACTCCAAGCCCAGGCCTGAGATTAGTTTTAATGACCATTTTCAAAGTTGGTTCTCTGTGCTAGGAAGGATCACAGATGCTCTTAGAAATTTGGCCCTGGCCTACAAGGCGCTTGAAGTCTTAAAGACAAGGGATACAGACTGGTTCAAACAGAGAAATAGAAAAGCTATGTATAGAAAGTAAAAGTTTAGCACCTCTCCTCTAGGGCCCTCAGGGACCTTCCAGCCTGCCACTGCTAAACACATGTTGTTATTTTCTTTTGAGTAGGTGTTTTAGTGGGAACTAAGACGGACCTAGCTGGCAGGCGAGCAGTGGACTCAGCTCAGGCCCAGGCGTGGGCGCTGGGCCAAGGCCTGGAATATTTTGAGACGTCTGTGGTGAGTACCTCCCCTGCCATGCCATATTCAGGAGGGGGCCTGGCCAGGAAGGGTTTTTTTTCATAATGCCACGTGAATGCTGTGGTTCTGTCATGATACGCAGAGTCAAATTGGGATGGATGTTCATACTCCACCCAGGTCTTGGCTCGGTGTATTTAGCAAGAGCCCGCGGTGTGTTATGGTGAAGCCAGGGCCACCAGCTTGCCCTGAGCAATGCCGGGTCTCCCCTGGGAAGACATTCCAGTGGACGGGGTGGCCCCTGACCCTTGAGATCTGCAGGAGCCAATGTTGCTAACAGTGCTTTGGCCCTTCATGGCCAGGCCTGTGAACCAGGAGTTGGACCCCAGTTCCCAATTCAGTGTGAGGAGGAAAAGTGACTGGCCCAGGGTCACATGAGGGCTGAGTTTGGATCCCTGACACCCATGTAAAATGCTAAGTGTGGTGACACGCGCCTGTAATTGCAGCCTAGGAAGATGGAAACAGGAGGATCCCTGGAGCTTGCTAGGTAACTAGTCCAGCCAAATTGGTGAGCTCTGGGCTCACTGAGAAACCCTGTCAAAAAAATAAATAAAATGAGGTTTTAGAAAGCCGTGGAGGAAAACACGTGACAGTCACCCTCTGGCCCCCACGTGCACATACACACAAATTCTTAGCACAAAGTCTGCTGAGTAGTAAACACTCAACATGACACATTAGCTTTTTGAAAGTATAAATGATCCCTTGCTATGGTGTTTTTACTGCTATCATTAAACCTCTGAATTTGTGGCTTGTAGAGAGATGAATGTCTCCAGTCCAATTATCACAATGCTAAGTTAATGATGTTCAGGGAGAGGATGGGTTCCTCAGCTACACCACACACCTCCACGTGCTCCCAGCAGTTCCCTGTTCTCTGTTCCTCTGTCCACATCAGTCATGCTCTCCTCTGCCCCAGCATACCATATTTCCCTGAACTCAGAAATTCAAACTCATCCCAGTATATCTGTCAGTCATCAAGGCCGCTGGGCTGTGTGAGTCACCTTTGCTCAGATGTTGGACGGCTGGCCTAAGTACTGCTTGAGGAGGCCGCGGTCGGCACTCAGTATTAACTGCACACGTTAACTAGTCTCTGAACGCTGCTGACAGGAGCTCCCCCGGCAGCTCGGTTAAGGAAGCTGTAATTAAAAAGGAAATATAACCCAATGCGTTTGAGATGCTGCCAAGCCCGCCTCCTTGCTTTTGTAGCAGCCCCAGAGAGAGACCTCCATGGTTCTTTGGCTTTCTAATGCCCCTCCAATGGCTGACACTTTCAGGCCAAAAAAGTCCAAAGGGATTTCTTTAAATGTAGTTTAATTTTTTAAAAAAAAAACCAACATCAAAGTCCTCTGTTTGTCACTATAAGGTGAGATTACATGCAAATAGTTCAAGAACTAGGTCATCTGTCATCCAGGCGTGCCTGCTGAGAGCCTACTGTGTGCTTGGTTTTTTGCACACAATGTCTATTTAAGCTTCGTAGCCAAACAGCAAGGCAACACTTCCTGTCCTTTTTGTTCATTTAGCAAACAGACTCAGAGAGGTCACATAGCTTTCCCTAGTTGCAGAGACAATGATGCAGAACCAGGGCCAGGATGCAGGCCCATTCACTTGGATCGCTCAGGCCTAGCAGGTCATGCTCACCCTGACCTCCCACAAAACCTTCTTTGGGGTTCTCGGAGACACCTTTCTAAACCAGATTCAAGCTAGTCTGAGCCTACTCGAAAGATCCTTGGCTCTGAAGAGATCTGCTCTGTCAGTGTTCAAACTGTGTAAGCAAGATTCCAATTAGTCATTTGACAAAAGGATTCCTGTCACTGACGGCCCTCAATGCATTTGGAAAATGGCTCAATTTCCATCTATTCCAGCGCACTCTATGGCGTCTGCTGAGGCTCACAGGCACTGACTTCCTTACTTCTTATGACGGGCTCTCCCAGCCCCGTGCTTCAGATAGCTTTCCAATTCATTTAGAAATCCCCATTCTCTCCCACTCAGTGCTTAAGGATACTTTGAACGGGTGGAATGTTTTACTGCTGGGCATTGACGTCGCCCGGGACATGGTGCTCTGCCCAGTGTCGTCTTCTTACAAACGTGTGGAGGTGACAGCTGCTGGGTCCTTGGCAGCTGTGGGCTCGGCACAGGTGCTCGGCTAGGCCAAGCACTGTCCACCTTCCCCACTGCCCTCCTGGCATTGTGCCCCGTATTCTCTTGCCGATGCTGTCCCGCTCACTGCGGGCTCCAGGCAGCTCCCTGTGGGCCTGGGCCACCTGCCATTGCTCTCAACTTGCTGACTGTACCGTGGAAAGGTTCCTTGTGCCCACCAGGGATCCAGATGCAGGCTGGACTTAGCACCAACCAGCTGGGCTACTCTACCCACTGGGTATGCCCATCTATCTACTCATCTGTAAAATGCAGCCACCATAAACAGCAACTTGGGTGACATCCCCTGCTTTGAGAATCCTCCCACTCCACTGGGGGACACTTCACTGCCTCTTGTCAAGGCTGTGCCTTTGCCAGCCACTGAGGTGCTTTAAGATGGTGCTTGTGTGTGCATAGCAACGGCTCCTGTCTCAAGTGTGGTGGGCTCTCTCTGCTGCTGAGAGAACTAAAGACACACAAGTACCTGCCTGTAAACCAACACTTGGGAGGCTGAGGGGAAAAAAAATGTCAGATGCCCTCCGGTGCTGCCTCCCTGCTATTGGTGACATCAGGCCCCAATCAAAGGCACTGGGGGCAGACACAAAATCCACATGGGCCCCACAGAGTGAGTAAACCATGGCCACCGAGACAGGAAGGTGCTGTGTGTGTGAGTCCCCCCCCCCCCCAGCCTTTCCTGCCTCACCCTAGAGGCCTTGTCATTGGTTGCCCTTAGATACAGCCTAAAGCAAGCTCTGTCATTTTAGGCCTCCCAGAAAATAGAAATGTCCTTTGGGCACCTTTAGTCAGGAGAAGCATTCCAGGGGCTGAAAATACCAGATCTGACATGTCACACCTTCAGCCCAGAAGCCCACCCTACATCTGGGATGTCATGTCTTCCCATGTGTGTGTGGGGGGGCAACCTCAGGAATGCTATCGATTTGTTTATCATTTCTGTACTGATCTGTGGCAGGGTCTGTCACTGAACCTGAGCTCCAGGGATCGTCCTGTCTCTTACCTCCCCAGCGCTGCGATTATGAGCACATGCCACCATGCCCAGCATTTTATGTGGGTTCTGGGGTTGGACTCAGGTCCTCCTATTTGTAGGGCAAGCACTGTCTCCCCAGCCCTGGAGCTGTGAGTTCTTGTTGGGACCCAGCACCATCTCTGGGGCATGAAAACCTAAGCTACCCCCCTTGGCCCAGGTCCCTCAGTGGAAGCCTCTTCCTGCTGCCTGGTCATCTGTTACGGAGGAATGTGCCACACCTGACCCCACCCCCTTCATTGCTATGTTACCCTCCACTTCCTTCCCACCCCCTGGGAGTCAGGCTGGGCTCCCCATCGGTGGCCAGGATCTTTCCTGCAGCACATTGCTTGGGACTTGAACCTCCACCAAAGCTAAGCAGGAAGGGACATCATCTTCATATTCTGCCACCACATGGAACCCTAGTGGCAAGAAGGGTGGCTCTATAAAAACTGACCTCAGCGACTGGAGAGATGGCACCACCATTAAAGGCATTTGCTTGCAAAGCCTGGCAGCCCAGGTTCAATTCCCAGCCACCCACATAAAGCTAGATGAATATTAATTTGCAATAGCACGAGACTGGCATGCACACATATGTAAACACACTTGTGCACACAACACATACAAATTAATTAATTTAAAAAATAAAACAGACCTCAGCCCAGATTTCATTTATGTGCTATGCAGCTGTCAGAACATGGTCTTAAGTCTCTGTGTCCCTATAAAATTAGTGTCATGACAGCAGGTGCCCAAATGTCAAAGAGTCCACAAGTCAGAGTGTGGGCAGCCTTGCCACAAGGGAGGCCTCAGGTGGGTACCAGCCTCCCTGGATTACAAGCAAACCTGCCCCTCCCACTGTCTTACAGAAGGAGATGGACAACTATGAGGTCCCGTTCTACTCTCTGGCCAAGCAGTTCTACTGTCTGTACAAGGAAAAGGTGGAAATGTTCCATGGCCTGGTGTGAGGACTCAGCACTCAGCGGCTGTGCTGGCTGCTGTGAGCCCAGCCGTGTTCTTTCTCCTCAGGGGGCCGAGCTCGAGTTGCCCAGCGCTCCTCCTTTATGGTTTGAAATAAAATGAGGAAAAACTGTAGTGGCAGCTGGTTCTGTTGGTGGTGGAGGCCATACCTTTGGCTGCCACCACACCAGCTGGTCACAGTGCCCAAGAACCCTGCTCTGCCCTCCGTCCGTGGACTGCATGTTGTTGGAGGGGTAGACTGCCCCCCTACTGGGCACACTCAAAGGCCTTCTGTGGTGAATGCAGACCCCAGACGGGTTTAGAAGCAGCTGGACTTACTTTCCCCCAGACTTGCCCCAGCCCAAGTGGGTGTATCCCCCACAGCTGCAGTGAGCCATGGTTCCTGCCCTGAGGGCCTCAGCCTGGGGCCCAGCCAGCGTCTGCCCATTATCAGGAGCCAGAGTTCACCAACAGCCAAGGGCCAGCCACTTTCTGTAATGGCCACCTCCATGCTACCCTCTGCGTGGAGTTGCACTGTTTCCCACCATCTGCCAGATTCGTCTTCCTCAAACTCCACCTCCCCTGAGGCCTCCTGGACTGTCCTTCCTAGGGCCCTTGCTTCCTCAGCCCCGGTGTGTACAGGGCTTCACTTCCTGTCAGCATCCGGGTCTCTTTCTTAGGGGATGTGTTGTGCCAAGAGCAGTGGCACAGGCATGGTAGTGACCACCGTGGAAATTGCCTTGGTTGCCGTTGGTGACCCACCACGTTTCTTCCATGAGCTAAGCACATTGCTTATAGCAGCCCACTCTCACATGCACACAGCTGGACGGAGAGCTACACTTAGCCAAGGGGCAGCAGGGCCAGGATGCTGCCCACCAGAGCCTGGCTCCCTGAGTTCGTCCCGGCTGCACAAGGTAAAGGTCAGGCTCTCCGGGGCATGGTGAGGCCTGAAAGCACAGGGCAGCAGCCCCTGACTCTCCCCTGCTCGTGCCGTGACTCCTTGACCTGACCTGTACTCACTGGGGCAGGCTGACGTCCGGTCACCTGGGGAAAGGACTGCTGAGGACGGATGTGGGCTGGGCACGACGGAAGGCCCTCCCTCGAGTGAGTGAACACAAGGAGCAGCCCCGCCACCCCAGACCCGGCTCGCAGGTCCCCGCTGTAGACAGGCTCTGCTAAAGAATGCCAGAGGTGGCTCAGCAGCCCGAGGCACTCGTTTGAAAAGCCTGGTGGTCTGGCTCAGTGTCCCCAGTAAGCTACAGGAAGTGAGATGCACAAAGTGGCGTACTTTGTGTCTGGACTTTCTTCAGAGCGGCAGGAGGCCCTGGGGCGTCCATACCCACTTGCTCTCTGTCTCTTGCAAATAAAGTAACAATTTTTAATTTTTACTTTTTGAGAGAGAGAGAATTGGCATGCCAGGGGTTTAGCTGCTGCAAACAAACTCTAGGCACATGCACCACGTTGTGTATCTGGCTTACATGGTTTCTGGGGAGTCAAACCTGGGTCCTTAGACTTCACAGGCAAGCACACTAACTGCTAAGCCATCTCTCCAACCCACAAAAATAATTTTTAAAAGAGGAGGGGAAAAAAACATGTCCTAAAGGTCACTGAAAGTCAGGGCCTGCATCTCTGTCCCTTCTGCTTCCCACCCTTCTCTCTCAGTGAGGTCAGGGTGGTCATAGTGGGCACAGTGGCCCCTCTCTCTGCCCCCACCTGTCCACAGCCCCAGAACCTGGCAAAGGAGGCCCTCAGAGAGTCTGGGGACAGGACTGCCAGGAAGACACCTGGCACTACTTCCCAGCTGGGTGCTGACAGCAGGCTGGCCAAGGGTGCCCTTGCGGGAGCTCAGCAGGGGCCCCGGCAGTTGGCTTGCTTTTCCCCATGGACTCAGCACAGGGGCGTTGCACAGCGGGAGGCCAGAGACCCACGTCTGGAATGAGGGTGAGCAGGTGGTCCCACAGAGGGACCCCATGGGGACTTACTAGGAGACAGCGTTGGGCAGGGGGCCTTTTCAGCTAGCAGAGCTGAGAGGGACTTGGCTGCCCCGCACTGTAGAGGGAGCCTGACACCCCAGATCCAGAGAGACTGGCCCAAAGAAGCGGAGCACTAGCAGGCCTGGGGAGACGCGCTGCTCCTTTCACACACCCCTGGTAGGGAAAGGGGGTGCTCACCTCCCTTTCTTGGGGAGAGGTAAACACTCAAGTTGTGAACTGTGTTCTGAGCCTGACTGACCGAGGGTGTCAATTGAGTGCGCTGACAGAGCTTGGGCTGAAACGCAGCAGGAAGGGGTCTTTGGCAGAGGATGAGCAGGACCATTGGAGAAAGCAAATGGCTTCGGTTTAGGGCCCATTGAGCTGAAGGTCCCCAGCAAACCAGTCCTACAAGTAAATAAACGACAATCCTTCCAGACAGTGCAGGCAGTAAAATGGAGCTGTGGTAGATGGAGATCTGGGGGGGACTGAGTAAGGTGGCCATGAAGGACTCTGAGGAGTGGGGACACGAGCTGTGATGTGGCAGCTACATGACCATCCGGGGGTCGGGTACGGTCATTGGCAGCAAGAGGGCTGTGAAGGCTCAGCGGCCTTCCATTGTGGAAGAACTTGGGGCCAAGGAGGACCTACTCTGAAGTGTGCTGAGCAGCAGAGGGAGGTGAGTGGGCAGACCATGGGGGGAGGTGGCAGGAAGCCAGCAGAGGGGACAGTGTGGTGGGTACATTCCCCTAACACCTGACACTTCAGAGGCCTAGCGACTGGCTTCCCTTATCTGCTTGAAGACCCCTTCTCGTGCGCAAATGCTTATGAGGCGAGTGCACTCTGCGGGTCTCGCCCTTAGGTGAGTGTGACTGCTGAGCACCTGCCACATGCCAGCCTGATTTGAATGCAGTATGAGTCCCTCCACTCTGGGCCTATGTTCTGGTAAGGCTGGGGTGGTGTACTGGTCACTTTCTCGTCAGTGCAACAAAATACCCAACCAAATGCACCTTAAGGGAAGGCCGTGGTTGGTTTTTGTGTGTTAAAGGAAAATCTGGGATGGTGGTGAGAGCGTGGCAGAAGCAGGGGTCAGGTGTCAAGCCATCACAGCCGCAGGGAGTGATGAACGCTGCTGACCAGTTAACGTCCTCCTCATTCAGTCCAGAATCCCAGCCGGTGGAATGGCACCGCCCACGATTAGGGTGGGTCCTAATCTCGAAAATCCTTAACCAACATGCCAAGAGATTTGTTTCCGTGGTGTTTCTACAACCCTGTCAAGTTGACAGGTGGGGATCAACCACCACAGAGGGGTGGGTAAGGCAGGTTAAGCATACCTGCTGATGGGTGGCAGTGGAGCCCGGGAGAGCGCTGCAGTATGCGATGGGAACTCGGGGAAGGAGCCACCGGTAGCCTTAAGGCATGGTTGGCTCTTTGGTGACCCTCAGAGAACAAGTTTCATCGCTTCATTCCAGTGGCCAGCAATGGGGTTCTGTAAGGTGAGCAGGAGGCGTGACCCTCTTTCTTTGTCACTTCTTTTTTTTTGTTATTTATTTATTTATTTGAGAGTGACAGAGTGAGAAAGAGACAGAGAGAGAGACACAGAGAGAATGGGCGCACCAGGGCCTCCAGCCACTGCAAACGAACTCCAGACGCGTGCGCCCCCTTGTGCATCTGGCTAACGTGGGTCCTGGGGAGTTGAGCCTCGAACCGGGGTCCTTAGGCCTCACAGGCAAGCGTTTAACCACTAAGCCATCTCTCCAGCTCTTCCTTTGTCACTTCTAACCTGCAGGGCCCACACAGTGCACAGCCAGAAGCCCCTAATGCAGCCGCCAGGGCAGCAGTGGCCACCCTCGGAGGTGGGGTTGCACAGGACCGGATGTGTTTTAGAGCTGGTGTTCAGAAGCATAGAACAGGTCCCCAGAGCAAGAATGACACCATCGGGGCTGGAGAGATGGCTTAGCACTTAAAGCATTTGCCTGCAAAGCCAAAGGACCTTGATTCAATTCCCTAGAACCCATGTAAGCCAGATGCACAAAGTGGCGCATGCGTCTGGAGTTTGTTTGCAGTGACTGGAGGCCCTAATGTGCCCATTCTATCTCTTTCTCTCTCTCTCTCTCTCTCTCTCTCTCTCTCTCTCTCTGCCTCTTTCCCTTTCTCGCTCTCTCAAGTAAATAAAATGAAGAAAAAAAAAAAGAATGACACCATCCCAACACCCAGATTCCTTTCAGATGGGGACAGGTGGTTCCCCATACCCAGGATCTCAGCATGACTCCGTTGAATGTTGCAGGAGCTGCCTGGAACTTTCTGTAGCAGGATGAGGGCCACAGGTTAGGTCCTGTTCTGCAAAGAGCCAGGGAGGAGGCGACCTGCTTCAGTGTCTAGGATGACGGCACATCCACTTGGGGCGTAAATGGATGTGTTTTGAAAAGGCAGATGTTGAAATTTCAGCTTTTCTGGGACCACCCAGGATAGGGAGATAACCAGTACAGGTTGAACTGACCCCAGTATAAGCCCTGTGAAACTACATCTGATGGAGGATTTCCCCCCATCATGAAACTGGCAAGCTGCCTTTGGCTTTCTATCTAGACTTCACACAGCTGTCTGTCTTCATCCCTGGCCAGAGGCCTGCCACATGCTAGGAGTGAGTGACATCTGAGGCGGTGTCCTGGAGGAGCTCCGAATCTAGTGACCAGGGAAATACCCAAAGCTAGCTGGGGCAGGGCGTTCCAGAAAAAAGTATGTGCAAAGATCCTGGGGTCTGAAGCTGCACAGGCCTCTGGGTAACTATGCAGTTCTTCTGGGGTTTGGGGAAAAGGGACATCAGTAGGCAAGAGCTTGGGGACAAGAGCAAGGTAAGAACAGAGCTCTTTTTACCCGAAGCGGAGGAGCTGGACTTTTCCCCGAAGGAAATGGGAGCTAATAAAAGGTTTTTAACAGGAGTGACTCACCTGGACCCTGCCTGGAAAAACCAGAGGGCAGACAAAATGGGAGAGGCTGGCGCGACACCAGCCAGGAAGCTGATGGCAGGAGATGGAGGGAGGCTCATGCCATCTCCAGCATTAGCACAAATGCAGGGAGTGGGGTTTCAGCCTTCCGCATCCCAACAAACATCCTTTTCCTTCAGAACACCAATTGATTTTTTTTTTTTTAAGTGTGCTAGCCCTTATTTACTTTAGAGGCAGTGAACACACGAAGAGTGACTTCTTAGGGTTGCAGCTGGTTAGCGATGGAGGCAGGATTAAGCGCTGGGCGGGCGGCCCTGGTGGATTTCATGATATTTATGTATGTGCCGCTCCGTCCCTCTTCGGCGCTGCCGCTGCGGGTGAGCTGAGCTGATAAATAAGAAAGGCACAGGGGCAAAAAAGCTCGCTTCCCTCCTGAGAAGGTGAGAGACAGCGAAGGCTCATTAGGAGAAAATATCGAATGGACAGTTTTCGTGTTTCACCTGTGATATGAGGGGAAAACACATTTTCCCTGGGAAAGGCATTCTGTAAGTCATTGTGGGGGTGGAGGGGAGGGATCTGAGCGAAGCGACAAGGCGGAGGACAGAGAGAAGGCTGTGGACTTGTGTGGTGCAGGACTGTGCCCACCCTTCCTGGACGTCCTCGAGAAGCAGCTGGGGCCTTGTGGAAAGAGAAGCCACTTCTCACAGGGGAGCTGCCATTGCTCCTGTGTGCTCTCAGGCAAGCTACTTCTGCTGTCTGTGCTCTGCTCCCCTCTTTGTCAAATGAGCGGACCCCCGACTTTACCAGTCAGCAAGTTCAGATTCATAGAACCTTTCACAGGGTATGGTTTTTCTTAATTCCCAGTAGCCGCAACTGCTACTTACACAAGCATGAGTGTGTGTTTAATTGTAAAAGGGAATCTCAGCATTCTGGAGGCTGAGGCAGGAGGATTGTCATTAGTTTGAGGTCATCCTGGCACGTAGTAGTTACACCAGGCCAGTCAGAGTGACGTAGTGAGACCCTGTCGAGAGAGCGAGTGTGTATTTATACCACTGAAGGTGTAAATAAGAGAATGGAGATTACTCAGGCCCCACCCCTCAAGCAGCCACACTAATTAGGGAGTGTGCACCATTATCTTCCCTTTGTGCACAAAAATAAAGTATCTCAGAATCAAATTTATAATTATGGGCCTACAGCGATGGCTCAGTGGTTTAAAGCGCTTGCTAGCAAAGCCCGACCGCCTGGGTTCAATTCCTCAGTACCCACGTAAAGCCAGATGCACATGGTGGCACATGCATCTGGAGTTTGCAGAGGCAGGAGGCCCTGGAACACCTATTCTCCTTGCAAATGAATAAAAACAATTTTTTAAAAATAAAATTATGATGGAAAATTTACACTATTTGTAACTTCCCTCTTTTCTCTAACAGGTTCTTTTTTTTTTTTTTTTTTTGGTTTGTTTTTTTTTTTTGTTTGTTTATGAGGTAGAGTCTCGTTCTAGCCCAGGCTGACCCGGAATTCACTCTATAGTCTCAGGGTGGCCTCCAACTCACGGCAACCCTCCTACCTCTGCCTCCCAAGTGCTGGGATTAAAGGTGTGCGCCACCACACCCTACAGGTTCTTTTTTGTTCTGTTGACCGTAGCCCAGGCTGCCTCCCAACTTGTGGTTCTCCTGAGTACTAGGGTTACAGGTGCGTGCTACGAGGCCTGGCTTCACTTAACAGCATTTTTCAGACATTGTTTCAAAAAAATGGGAGACCCTATCTTGAAAAAAAAAAGGGGGGCCTTAGCATGGTCATATCCCCTTTTGGAACTAGCGATTAAACCCAGGGCCTTGCACATGCTAGACAAGGACTCTACCAGTAAGCTATATCCCTAGCCTCTTAAAGTCCCTTTCCCTCTCCCTCTCTCTCTCTCTCTCCCTCTCTCTCTCTCACACACACACACACACACACTTTTAAATACACAGCAAGGGGATGCATGCTTATACCCCACAGGCAGATCAAGAAGTTTCCAAGTGTCTGTGAGGATGCTCTGGCCTACTCCCTACTCCCAATATTTTGTCGCAATAATAGTTTTAACTGGATGCCAGCCCTGCTGCGAGGCCTCTAAACCAACGCCGTGGCTGTCACCATCACTAATGAAATTAGCTGTGCTTCTCCGGCGCATCCTACACACGGTCCACATTTGCGCTCGCCGGCGACCCGGTGACCTCCCCAAGGCTCCTTTTCCAGATCATTCATCACGTGACCATTTTTAATAACCTTCTGCTGAGGGACACCAGGTTGCCAGGTTATTGCCTGTGAAAAGCACCCAGGGTGGTTTCCTTCCACACATAGTTGTGGACCCTCATCCAATGGTGTCTACAGGGGCAAATTCCTAGAAGGGGAATTTCCAGGTCAAAGCCTGCATACTTTTGAAAGTCTTTAATAGCATGTGACAAATTACCCTCCAGAGAAACACTGATTCACCATCCCAGCAGCAGGGGGTGGCACCCAGACAGCCTAGGTTTGTTAAAGACAGGAAATTAAAGGAAAGCATGTGTAGGGAGAGAAGGACAAGGGGCCTGGGCCGAAGAGCGCAGAGTGGCCCCAAGAAGGTCCTCAGACACATGCCAACAAGCCGAGGGGGCCACTGTGAGCCCCGGGGTGCAGCCCACCACCGCAGATTAAGTCTTAGAGCAGTGATTCAGCAGAGAGGGAGAACAAAGCCGAGCCAAGACTCTTCGATCCGTTCTAATTAGGAACTGCCTTTCCAGAAGAATCAGGAGCTGTCTGCCACGGCTGACAGCCCCAAGAAAAAACCCAACTGCCTCAGCCCAGGGTGCTGGGAGCTCATCTGCTTTCCTCACATCGCCAGCAAGACCTTAGCCATTGCTTCCCAGGCCACAAGCCCCCCTGCTCTGAGCACTGAGGACCCCTGCATGGCTCAGGCCAGCATTCTCTGGTCTGGGGCCTGGCCAGAGACAGGGAAAAGAGGACAGACACCTACCAGTTCACTTTGCTTTTATTTTATTTTTTTTAAAAAAGATGTTTAAATATTTTATTTATTTATTTGAGAGCGAGAGGGAGAGAGAACGGGTACACCAGGGCCTCAGCCACTGTAAACAAACTCCCGACGCACATGCCATCATGTGCATCTGGATTATGTGGATCCTGGGGAATCAAACCTGGGTCCTTAGGCTTCGCAGGAAAGCACCTTAACCGCTAAGCCATCTCTCCAGCCTTCACTTTGTTTCTTAATGAGGTGTCCTCCTCTTCTCCTCCTCTTCTTCCTCCTTTTCTCTCTTCCTCTTCTTTTTCCTCCTCTCCTTTTCCTTCTCTTTTTATGAGAGAGAGAGAAAGAGGCAGATAGAGACAGAGAGAATGGGCGCACCAGGGCCCCCAGCCACTGCAAACAAACTCCAGACACATGTGCCACCTTGTGCATCTGGCCTACGTGGGTCCTGAGGAATTGAACCTGGGTCCTTTGGCTTTGTAAGCAAGTGCCTTAACCACTAAGCCATCTCTCCAGCCCTCCTTCTTTCTAAAGCTTTAAAAACTAAACTCTTATTTCCAGCTTGAGAAAAGGAAATCAAGCTAAGATAAGCTAGTGTTTGGCAGTGTGTGTGAGGCCTGGCTCCATACTAGAGAATGGAGAGCAGGCACCTCTGGTGTCATAGCTGGTCCAGGCTGGAGGTCGGTCATCTGCTGTGGAGAGTACACCACTCTGCCCCTCAAGCCTAGACATGCCCTTCCAATGGACACTGCCGTACGCACATGTCCAGTACGAATACTCAGATTAGAAAGCGTGCAAAAATAAATACACACCTCTGGTGCACAAGGCATGCCTGCAATGCAGTGAGCATGGATGGTCCAAGGACTGCCCTGAGCTCATGGTGCCAAGCCCAGGGGCACCTGGGCACCATACCATTTGTGAAGGTGGTATTTAAGAGCAGGGCTGGGGTATAGCTCAGGCACAGAGCTTGCCTAGCATGTGCACAGCCCAGGGCTCCATCCCCAGTACTGCAACAAGAAAAAAGAAAACTTACAGGACAAGGTCTCTTGGTTGACTGGCTGGCTCCTGAACTTCCAGGTTCTGGTAAACCTTCCCTTTCCCAGCCTGGCTGAGACCCTCCCCCCTCCCCCCCAGCCCCTTTACTCCCATATGGGCTCTCTGCCCCCTCCTGCCCCTGCATGGCAAGAGCTTTCTTCACTTTCTTCTTTCCTTCTCTTAATCTAATAAAGTCTCTCTAAATCTTAAAAAAAAAAAAAAAATTAAGAGCATACAGGATCCAGGCCATGGCAGCTTCTTGCTGTTATAAAAGAAAGTTTTCAGGCTGGTGAAGTGGCTTAGTGGTTAAGGCGTTTGCCTGTGAAGCCTAAGGACCCCAGTTCAATTCCCCCAGGACCCATGTAAGCCAGATGCACAAGGGGCCACAAGCATCTGGAGTTCGTCTGCAGTGGCTAAAGGCCCTGGCGCACCCATTCTCTCTCTCTCTATCTGCCTCTCTCTCTCATAAATAAATAAATAAAATATTTAAAAAGGAAAAGAAAGTTCTCAAGCCTGGTGTGGTGATACCCACCTGTATCCCAGCATCACAGAAGCTGAGGAGGGAGGATTGTGTAGCCTTGGCTACATAGACCCTGCCTCAAAATAAATAAATAAATAAAAATAAAAAAGGAGGGCTGGAGAGATGGCTTAGCAGTTAAGGTGCTAGCCTGCAAAGCCTAAGAAACCAGGTTCGATTTCCCAGAACCCACGTAAGCCAGATGCACATGGTGATGCATGCAGTGGTTAGAGGTCCTGGCGTGCCCAATCTGTGACCCCCACTCAATAAATAAAAATAGTTTAAGCAAATAAAAAAGGTAAATTTCAAGTGCAATCAATAAATAGTTTCATGACCAAGTTTCCTATTACGCAAAGGATGGCTCAGCACTTCACACGTGGCATCTCAGGTTTAAACAGCAGCTCTTCAAGGTTCTGCTTGTTTCTTGCTTCCAACCTAATCAAGTATTTTGTGCCCAACGTCACCAATGAGGAACATGCCCCCAGACAAGTGGCAGGGCTCCCCTGCATCTCCAGTGACCCAGACCCTTTCCTGTGGCTCCAGGCACCTCTCTCAGCTGCTGGAGACCTTTGTCCCTCGGTCTTTGCCTGACAGTAGCCACTCTTCACAGGGCTGGTGGGCTCAGGAACTAAATAGGATCAGGTCAGTGGACACAGTTCTGTGAGTCCCTAGGCCACAGCATCTTCCCAAGGCTACAAGTGTGTCTTACTTGGTCTTTGTCTTACCCGCCCGCCCCCCCGCCTCCCCAAGAGGCCAAGAAGAGTCTAGCAGCTTATAGCTGAGGACACTCAGGTGTACTGTGAAGCACTCGCAGGCAAAGTCAGGCATCTGGGAGTCTCAAGACAGCCCCCAGGGGGCAGGTGGGCCTTCCTGAGTCTCCCACCAGCGCCCCTGCTCCAATAAGCAGCGCTGGCCAGCTCTGGCATCTAACTGCTCCACCCCCCCCCGCCCCCCGCCAGTCTCCGCTCATCCATCTCCCATTAGGGGACTTGTAGTCACTTCACATCTCCGGGCCCTTGGATCACCTGCTTCAGGTGACGACTGAGCATTTACGGCGCGCTGGTCCCCGTGCAGCCCTCCGCCCAGGCTGACACACGGCACCCGGCCCTGGACTGTGATTGTCCATCTCACTGCCTTGTTCTTGGATGATCCAAGGGGCTGGTGCTATGGCCCTGACCTTTCACCTAAAGCAGGAGGGTTCAGGGCTCCAGAAAGTAGCTCCAGGGAAAAAATGACCCCCACAGCTCCAGGAGGAAAAAAAAAATACTAGAGAAAGGCCGGGCTGGCTCCATTGGCCCTTTCCAATATGGAAAGGTGGGCCTGACTCCCTCTGAGTCTTTGACACTCTAAGTCCTTTGGGTGCAGGCAGGCAAGCTGGGTTTGATAAGCCGACAAAGCCAAGTGCTGGAGTCTACCCTGTACAGGGGCTTCCCAGCGCATGGGGCAAGTATAGCCCTTCACCTTCCTCTGTGGTGCATCCATCCCAATGGGGCAGAGGGACAGTAGCAAGCAAGTTAACAAGCACACATACCAAGCGAATAGAAATGGCTTAGCGGTTAAGGCATTTGCCCGTGAAGCCTAAGGACCCAGGTTCGACTCCCCAGTACCCACGTAATCCAGATGCACAAGGTGGTGCATGCGTCTGGAATTCGTTTGCCATGCTCATTCTCTCTCTATTTGCCCCCAACCTTCTAACAAAATTAAGAGAAAGTCAGAAGCTTGAAAAGACCCCAGATGAGACCCATGGGGAGGAAGCTGCCGGCAGATTTGTCTGTGGAAACAGGCAGAATGTGATGGCACTTTCCTCTCTAGAGGGAACAGTGTGTTCAAAGGTCCGGAGGCAGGCAGGAACAGCATTCTTCCTGAGAGGTTCCTGAGAAGAGTCTGGAGAAGCTGGGGAAATCCCTCCCCCAGCGTGGGCTTCTGCTAAGTGCTCTGGAACCCGCCGAAGAGTCGTGGTTGGGGGAGAGGAGTGATGTGGTGTCAGAGTTTCCTCGCTCAACCCTTGGCTCACCCAACATTCCCATAGCTCCCAGCGCTCAGCGTAAGATTGGCCTGGGGGGGGGGGGTGGACTGGGACTTTCCCAATCCCCTCCACAGTTTTTCTGGACAGACAGGAAACAGCCTGGTTCTCCTGCCCACTTCCTCCTGGGACTTGGCCCATGAATGTGGTGAGCATGCCCAGAGGTCATGTACTATGTCGTCAGTGCTGCCCAAATGAGGGTGTCCTTAAAGGACAGAGAAGAAGGGAAGCCCCCATGTAGGAGTTTGGTCTCCATTGTCATTCCCAGGACCTACAGCTCCCTGGGCCTCAGTGAACTGCAGAACGCTGGAGGGACCCTGGTCTCTGCAATCTTGGTAGCACCAGCTAGAAGCAGCCAGCCACTCAGACTTACCCTGGGCAAGACCAACATAGTGACAGCCTGTCTCAAAACACAATGAGACCAGCTTCCTGGTAAAAACAGGCCACGGCTTCCTTCTCCGGTGGGCTTGTGAGTACTGCCGAGGGAGGTGGGGCAGGCTGGGCACAGGGTGGGAGCCCTGGCTGTGGTCACCACAGGGGTCTGCATTCCGGGGCTTCTGTCCTGCCCCCTTCTTTTTCAGACATGTGGTGGGATTCCACTTGGGGCTTTCCACAGGCACATAAGAGAAGCCAGCCACTCTTCATCTCCTCCAGTCCTGCAGCCTACCACTGTGTAAAGCCCAGCATCTGCATCCCCCATCCCGCACCATACGATGCCTGGGCTGTGTGCATCTGGCCAGGTCTCACCGCACAGTGAGCTCATCCACTGGGCCTTTCGAGTCAACAGGCAAGGGCCTCCACCGGAACCAAGTGAGGGCCGAGGAGGGCCGACAGACCCTCCTGATCCTGTTGGCACCACGCTCACTTATAAGACCATCTGCTTGGGCTGAGTGGGCAGCACGGGGGCACTGGGGCAGAAATGGCAGCACCCGGCCAACCACGTGACGCCTCCAGGGCCTGAGTGGCGGTCAGAGGCCCAGCTGACTGCCTGCTGTGGCTGCCAGCCCTGGCAGGGCTGCAGGTGTGCCAGGCGGTCCTGGTATAGACCCTCCCCCACAGAGGAGTAAAGGAGACTGGTTTGAACAGTGCATGGGAGAGATGGGACACGGGCACAAGTATGTATCCTCCTTATAAAGGAATAAATGGCTGGGGTGCAGGGAACAGAGTCCCTGATGCCTGGACATCCCCTGGCCTGAAAAGTGTCCCCTATATGAGTTCACTAGTCTGTGCCATAGTGAACCCCTTAACCAATCCCAGTGACCTTGTGTCCCCACATCAGGAGATGTCAGCCTGTCTGCTCAAAGCCTTTCCTGTACCCTGATAAGGGGACCTAAACCCTGGCTTTGGCCTCATACACTGTCTTTGGCCTCGTTCCTTCCCATCTACACTTCCTCCTCTCCCCCTCCCACCCCGTCCCCACCACACACACACTGCTAGTCCTTCAGGTTTTTTTTTTTTCTTTTGAGAGAGCGAGAGAAAGAGGCAGACAGAGAGAGAGAGAATGGGTACACCAGGGCCTCCAGCCACTACAAACGAACTCCAGACGCATGTGCTACCTTGTGCATCTGGCTTACTTGGGTCCTGAGGAGTTGAATCGAGGTCCTTTGGCTTTGCAGACAAATGCCTTAATGCTAAGCCCTCTCTCCAGCCCAGTCCTTCAGTTTCAAAGACCTTTCAGTGCTGTTTCCCTCACTACCCTGTGTGAACTTTGTGCCTCAGTTTCCCCACCTGGTAATTAGTAGTGCCTTTGTCTGGATTCCTCCAGATACAACCTCTGAGTACATGCTTAGGAGCAGCATTTGCTTTGGAAGGTGATCCCAGATGCGCCACTGCGGTGCGAGATGAGGAAAGAGGGGAGCAGTGGATGAGAACCCCTCTTGGGAGTGAAGGGCTTTGGTCACTGAGCCCGGCTCAGAATGGCCCGCCGCACAGTGAGGTCACTGTGGTGTTTGAGTGCACGGGTCCACGGTGAGGGGACGGACTGCGAGATCGAGAACTCAGCACCTCCAACCTGGGTCTTGCAGACCAGCAGAATGAGAACTGAGTCCACTCCCCTCACACCAGAGAAGGAGAATCCAGGAAGAGAAGCAGAAGTGATGAGCACTGCTTCCTGTCTAGCCCATAGAATCTTCCTCCACAAGCTCTTTTTTGTCTGTTTTAAATATTTTTTAAATTTGTTTATTTATTTATTTATTTATTTATTTATTTATTTATTTATTTAAGAGAGAAAGAGGTAGAAAGTGAGAGAGAGAGATTGAATGCGCATGCCAGGGCCTCCAGCCACTGCAAATGAACTCCAGATGCATGTGCCACCTTGTGCATCTGGCTTAGGTGGGTCCTGGAGAATAGAACCAGGATCCTTTGGCTTTGCAGGCAAGCGCCTTAACCGCTAAGCCATCTCTCCAGACCTCGCTTTGTGTTTTTGAGACAGGGTCACTCGCTGATCCCCGAGCTCACCAGTTCAGTTAGAATAGCTAGCTGGTAAGCTCCAGGGATTCCCTATCTCTGCTTCCCTAGTTCTCGGATTACAGGCATGTGGGCGCTGGGGATCTGAACTCAGGTCCTCTTGCTTGTCTGACAAGCACTTTACCCACTGAGACAGGTCCTCAGCCCAAAGCTGTAGCCTAGGCTGACCTGGAATTCACTATGTAGTCTCAGGGTGGCCTCCTCTAACAGTAGTCCTCCTATCTCTGCTGGGATTAAAGGAGAGACAGAAAGAATGGGTGTGCCAGGGCCTCCAGCCACTGCAAACAAACTCCAGATGCATGTGTGCCACCATGTGCATCTGGCTTATGTGGGTTCTGGGGAATGGAACCTGGGTCTTTAGGCTTTGCAGGCAGGCGCCTTAACCACTAAGCCATCTCTCCAGCCGCACAAGTCCTCTTCTCAGGCTTGCAGGTCCCCAAAGCAAGGGAAAATGCTTTCTGTGTATTATGTTTTCTAGGTCACACAGTCTCTGTCATAGTCAGCCGACTTTGCCATTGTAATGCTAAAGCAGTCGCTGACAAAATGTAAAGGAAGGGTATGTCTGTGTTTCAATAAAACTTTATTTACAAAGACAGATCAGCGATTACCAACCTCCATCCTAGAGGATGATGAAGGAAGCCATTAGGTGGCTAGAACCCGGGGCCCTCATATAGCTTCGTGACATGAAACGTACTGGCTTTGCCCTATCCCACTTTTCCTCAGTGTGCCCTGAGTGAGAAAGAAGCTCTTGCTGTGTTTGGGCACTGGGCTTTGGGGTGCTCTTATTTACATCTGTGGGTCCTTACTAGAAAGGACAGTTTCACAAAGCAGGTAACATTCACCCTGTGCTGGTAGGCAAGATGAGGCAGGGCATTCTGAGGAAGGCCAGAGGCACGTGTTCCAAGACAGAGGAGTGGGATGCAGTGTCTGTGCCGCAAAGGGGACATAAACAGTGGTCACCAGGAGATGGAAACTCGAAATGTGAAGTTGAATCGCAAAGCCAGGGGTGGCGGGTAGAAATGCACTGTTCGCCTGGCCTGCTGTCCTGGGCACACTCTGAAGTTCCCTCCACTTCTATACCTTCGTCCAACTGGCACCTCCTGCTTGGCATCTACCCTTCTTCCAGGACCCTGCTTGCTCCATCACACAGGGGCATCAAGGCCTCTCAGCAAGAGTCCACACTTGCTGGGCGTGGTGGCGCACGTCTTTAATCCCAGCACTTGGGAGGCAGAGGTAGGAGGATCGCCATGAGTTCAAGGCCACTCTGAGACTCCATAGTGAATTCCAGGTCAGCCTGGGCTAGAGTGAGACCCTACCTCAAAAAAACAAAAAAAAAACAAAACAAAACAAAAAAAGAGTCCACACTTGCTTGTGGGTCCAGACCTGACTCTCATCAGGACGAGAAGCAAAAGAACAAACTGTTAAATGTAAATGACCCCAAATTTGTTGGATTTGGAACCAGTTCTCAAAATGAGAAACGAGACTTTCAGGCAATGCTCAAAGGTAGGGTCTCTACCAATAAAACAGCTTAAGCCTAAGGGTGTGACTATAAAGCCTTTTGATAAGACCTCAGAAAGATTTAAGGTAGTTCCCTTTACCAGTGTGTTACAGTCAGGTTCTCATTGCTGGTAGAAATCACCCAACCAAGAGCAGCTTGTGGGAAAAAGAGGTTTATTTTGGCTTATAGGCTCAAGGGGAAGCTCCACAATGGCAGGGGAAAACGATGGCATGAGCAGAGGGTGGACACCAGTCCCTGGCCAACATAAGGTGGATAATAGCAACAGGAGAGTGTGCCAAACACTGGCAAGGGGAAACTGGCTGTAATACCCATAAGCCCACTCCCAGCAATACACTGCCTCCAGGAGACGTTAATTCCTAAATCTCCATCACCTGGGAACCTAGCATTCAGAACACCTAAGTTTATGGGGACACCTGAATCAAACCACCACCTTCCACCCCTGGCCCCCATAAACCGATATCCATACATGATGTAAAATACAATGCATTCATCTAACTTTAAAAGTCTCCATAGATTTTATCAATCCCAATGATGTCTAAACATCCCTATAATCTAAGGTCTTTTAACTGAGCCATAATACCAAAAAAAAAATCCCCCCAAATCCCTAATGGCACAAAATAAACATTCACACTGCAAAAGATGGCATTGGGCATGGCAAAGAAATATTCAAGCAACACATGATTTAAACAGGGCAAACACCAACTCTGTAGCTCCAAGTCCAACAACTCTAGTCAATGACAAGTCTCTAATTCTAAAAACCAACAAGTCTCTGGAGTTCCAATTCCACCCCTCCAGCTAGGCTACTCACAGTCCTGGAAAACTTCATCGGGGCCGGCAGATTTCCTTAGCAGCCATCTCATGGTCCCGGCATCTCCACTGGGTCTCCACTGCAATCCACGGTTCATCCTCATGGCCCCATGAGGTCTCCATGCAGGCATCCAGAAAACCTACTTCACACTGCCCATGGCCATTTCCAAAACACAAGACCGTGTTGCAAACTCAATGACCCTCTCTTTTCTGCATTTCTCTCTCTCTCTCTCTCTCTCTCTCTCTCTCTCTCTCTCTCTCTCTCTTTCTCCCTCTCTTTTTGCTTTGTTTTTTGAGGTAGAATCTCACTCTGGTCCAGGCTGACCTGGAATTAGTAGTCTCAGTGTGGCCTCGAACTCACGGTGATCCTCCCACCTCTGCCTCCTGAGTGCTGGGATTAAAGGCGTGCGCCACCACACCAGCTCCTGCATTTCTTATACTCCACAATACCAGGTAGGGTGCCAATTTGTTCATCCAGGGGGGGATAAAGCAGACTTTGAAGAACAGAACACTTCTTGAGCACTCAGCCCCTTCAAAAGAGTCTACATTCTTCCTGTTGCCCCAGTGTAGGTCATGTGGCCCAATCTCAAAGGTTGTAATCTCTCAATTGCAGCTGAATGGGCAACAATTCACCCAAAGATTTTTTTTTTCTATGCCATATCCCTCTGCTCACACCAATTCATTTCTACACAAAGCAACCCTGCACAACTTCTCAGGACACAGGTATAACAGCAAGCTTTACACACAACCTGCCTCTAGCCCAGTCCAGGCAAAGCTCTTTCTCACCCTCATAAGCCAAACCTCACAGTCCATAGTTCTTACTACATTCAGGTCTTTCAACTCTGACCAGAATAGTCCATCAAGCTGTACTTACAGCACTGCAAGGCATCTCTTAGACCCAGGTTTCAAATCCTTCCACATTTCCCTTGAAAATCAGCTCCAAAAGGCCAAAGCCACACAGTCAGGTATCTAGCAGCAATCCCACCCCTCAGTACCACTTTGCTGTTGCAGTCAGGTTTGCATTGCTGGTAGAAATCACCCAGTCAATAGCAGCTTGTGGGAAAAAGAGGTTTATTTTGGCTTATAGGCTCAAGGGGAAGCTCCACGATGGCAGGGGGAAATGATGGCATGAGCAGAGGGTGGACATCACCCCCTGGCCAACATCAGGTGGACCATAGCAACAGGAGAGTGTGCCAAACACTGGCAAGGCGAAACTGGCTATAACACCCATAAGCCTGTCCCCAACAATACACTGCCTCCAGGAAACGTTAATTCCCAAATCTCCATCAGCTGGGAACCTAGCATTCAGAACACCTGAGTTTATGGGGGACACCTGAATCAAACCACCACACAATGATACATGGATTCTGGATTCCTTGTACAGCAATGCAATAATTTGGGGCATTCCTGGATCCTTGTCCTATGAATTCAAAGAATGAAATCCACAGACCAGAAGATAAGGTTCAGACAGATTTTATTATAGCTTAAAACCTTAGGAGGAAGAACAGAAGTGGGTCTAAGTCTAGAACATAAGAGAAGAAAGCAAAGTGGAGCTCTTGCCCAGGGAGGCAAGAGGGGGTTTGAGAAGCCCACCTCGAGACTCAGATCTGGGGTTTTTAAATTCTTATTCATTTATTTATTTGAAAGAGAGAGAGGAAGAGGCAGAGAGAGAGAGAGAGAGAGAGAGAGCGAATGGGCATGCCAGGGCCTCTAGTTGCTGCAAATGAACTCCAGACACATGCACCACATTGTGCATCTGGCTTATGTGGTTTTTGGGGAATCAAACCTGGGACCTTTGGCTTTGCAGGCAAGTGCCTTAACCACTAAGTCATCTCTCCAGCCCAGATCAGGTTTTTGTTTTTTTTTTTTAATGGGGAGTTGCTATGTGAGGAAAACCACATTTACAGGTTTTTCATGAGCCCCATGGAAAGGTGACTGGTTTAGCCAGTTTACTTCTGATGCCAGGAGTCTGGAGTCAGGAATTTTGGAATTCTCTAGGAAGGGAGTGGAAGGACTTCCTAAGGGGACAGAGATAAGGAAGAGCAGGTCCTTTGTAATGATCTAGATTTCTCCTACAGGCCCAAGAAAAATTCCTTTACTTAGCCAGGAGAAAGCTCTTCACTTTGGGAGTCCATCACCCCTAAGCTACCTAGCCAATTTTTATCTTCTATTACCAGGTAGGTCCAATCTACCACCTACAGGGCTGCATGAGTCCCAGGATAGCTATGAATGTGACCCAACGCAAAATAGTAAACTTACTTAAACTATTATGAGATTTTTTTCAAAGCAATTTTTTGGAGGTAACTCACATGCAAAGTTCTCTCCTATGAACTTTGTAGATGACGACACTGCTGTGTCACAGTGTCAAAAGGTTGGACATGCCTGTGAGACTTTCAAATAGACCAGGAGCTTCTATTCTGTCAAGCAGTGGAGCTTAGAATGCACAGGGCAGCATGTCAGACGTCCAAGTTAAAGGAGACAGGGGGCTGGAGAGACGGCTCGGCAGGCGAAGGCACTTGCTAGCAATCCTGGTGGCCCGGGCTCAGCTCCCCAAGACCCACGTAAAGCAAGATATACATAGGTGTTTGCAGTGGCAGGAGGCCCTGCTGCATCCACCTCCTCTCTCTCATTCTATCTTTCTCCCCCTCCCTCTCTCCTTACAAATACATAAATAAAAATATAAAAAATATTTTTAAAAAATAATGGAGACTGAGAGAACTTTATAAACCATACATAAGAAGCCTGCCTACTTTTTTTTTTGTTGTTTGTTTGTTTGTTTTTGAGGTAGATTCTCACTCTAGCCCAGGCTGACCTGGAACTCACTCTGTAGTCTCAGGGTGGCCTCGAACTCACTGTGCTCCTCCTACCTCTGCCTCCCGAGTGCTGGGATTAAAGGCGTGCCTATTGTTAAAGGAGCTGTTGGGGCTTCGAATGCAAGGGACCAGAGAGCATGAGGTGGGAAGGAAGCCACTGGAGCCTCTTGTCTCTGTGGGAAGGAAGCCGGTTTGGAGAAACTGCTCACCCTCAGACCCAGGCCACTTCCATAGGAGCTGAAGGCTAATGCAGAAGACAGAGCCCAGAGGGCCGAGGTGAAGCTTTGAGCCATGGAGAGCCTCCGCCAGAGCCAGTGACTGCACACGTGCCCTTGCGCCCCTGTGTGGCCCACCATCACTGGGATGGGGAGAAAGCAGAGGACTCGGGGTCTTTGGCACGTCGATCTTCCCACCAAGTAGGGGAGGGACACTCAAGGGGCTGCACCTGGAGGGCACCTCTCAAGGGACACACCCATACCTGTGCCTGATTTAGGTGGCAAGATCCTGGGCTGTCAGCTGACACCATTGAGGCTGATCCTGGGGGTAGGGGTCACAGAGCAGTGTGTGAGGACCCCACTAGACACTGCTCAGCAAGACTTAGGTAGCAGGAGCGTCTCCTCTTGCAGTTCTGGAGGTCGAAGGCTGGGATGAACATGTGACTGGGTCTCTTCTTCTGCGTGTCATTCCTTGGCTGGCTGGTGGCATCCTCTTCCCTGTGTCTTTCATGTCATCTCCCCTGTGTGTGGGACTGCGTCTTAATCTCCTCTAGGAAGATGGCATCCTCTTCCCTGTGTCTTTCATGTCATCTCCCCTGTGTGTGGGACTGCGTCTTAATCTCCTCTAGGAAGATGGCATCCTCTTCCCTGTGTCTTTCATGTCATCTCCCCTGTGTGTGGGACTGCATCTTAATCTCCTCTAGGAAGCACACCAGTCACGTTGGATCAGGCCCCACCTCCAAAAACAGTGTCATTCGAGGCACTGGGGGGTCAGGGCCTTAACATATGGGGAAGACGCAGGTCAGCTCACATCGAGGGTAGACAGGAGTCATTTGAGACCAGATGGCAAACTGTGGTACATTGCATTTTCCTAAGATGCCCGCATTCTACAGATGACCTTGATTCCCCCATCAAGAAGGGGAGGGCCAGGGCTGGAGAGATAGTTAAAGTAGTTAAAGGTACTGGCTTGCAAAGCCTGACAGCCCAAGTTTGACTCCCCAGTACCCACGTAAAGCCAGGTGCACAAAGTGATGCCTATGTTAGAATCTGTCTGCAGTGGCAGGTGGCTCTGGCACACCCATACTCGTCCTCTCTCATCTGTTTTTCTCTCTGTGTCTCTTTGTCTCCCTCTCTAAATAAATGCTCAAATAAAATATTTTTGAACAGGAAGGGGTGGCCCACACTGCTTTCCCTGAACCTGGGTGTACCAATGATGCCTCAGAGTCCAGTAGAAAGGCCAGCGGAGGACAGCAGCAGGGACACTCCATGACTTCTGGAGGCAGATTGTAAAAGGGACACAGCTTCTTGAAAGTCCTGCCACCACACTGGAGAGCCCATGGGGACTTCAGCTGCCGACTGCAGGTAAGGGCTCAGCCACCAGACACACACAGTCCTGGCGCCCATCTAGCTGTGGGTTAGTGACAGATCCCCAGGCAACTCCAAAGAGAGCCTGCTCAACTCCCAACCCGCCATCGTCCTTCAGGGTGCAGTCACTGGCGAAGTGAGTGAGATGCCCTTGCGAGGAGGAAGCGGAAACAACACGTCAATCTTGTCTCAGAAACCCTGGGACACGCAGTCAAAACTCACCCACGAGCAAACAGGTGGCAGAAAGGAACAGGAAGCACAGTAACCGTGAGTGGGGCGAGTGACTCATGGCACCTTTGGAGGCCACGGTCTATGACGGACCAGGAGAAACCAAGTGTTCCTAGACAGATCCCTTGGCCTCCTGGGATCCTGTGTGCCAGCCAGAGGTGGGTTCACCAGTCTGACCCAGTCCTTGGAGGGACTTCACTCCTGGACAGCCAGAAGCAGAGAACCCAGCATCAGAAGAAACCCCTGGGCAGGGCACATGTGAAATCCAGGGGAGAGCCGCATCGGAGCCATGCCTCTGTGGGCCAGACACACTTGGTCCAGCTTTGGGAGACCCTGAAGCCTGCCTGAAAGAATTGTCTTACCGGCCACATCCAGTTACCGACGCTCCTTCGGGTCTAGAGCACTCACGGGTACTTTCGCGTCCTCTCAGGCGCTCTTCCCTGGGCACCCCAATCCTGTGGTCCTCCCGCGCCTCTTCGGGACCCACCACGCCCTCCCTCTCCCCTCTTTCCGTGATGTTCTTCCCGGGCCTTCTTTCTCCATTCCTGTCTGCCATGTTCTTCGCATGGCTTGCCCTTGTTCTTTGTAGAACTTTCATCTCTTCCCTAGGGTGGCATGCCCCTGGGGCTCTGTGGCAGCTTGAATGTAGAGTGTCTCCCATACACTCATGTGTTTGTGATTAAGCCTTCGCCTCAATCCCCAGCCAGTGGCAGGGAGGGGGAGCCATACAGGAAGGGCTATGTTGCTTGTGGCAGCCCTTGGGGTGTTATAGCCCAAGCCCTCTCTTACCAGCGCTTGCTGGCTTTTGCTGTTATCTGCCAGCTGCTGTGGCAAGATGTGATGCCCAGCCTCTGCTCTGCCATGCTTCCCTCCATGGGAAAACTTCCCCCTTGAAACTGTCAGCCTAAACTCCCATCAGCTGCTCCTGCTTGGGATTTTTTGAAAAGTCTTTTTAAAAAATTTAACTTAATTTTTATTTATTTGAGAGAGAGAGAGAGAGGCAGATATATATATAGAGAGAGAATGGGCACGCCAGGGCATTCAGCCACTGCAAATGAACTCCAGACACATGTGCCACCTTATGCATCTGGCTTACATGGGTCCTGGGGAATTGAACCTGGGTCCTTTGGCTTTGCAGGCAAGTGCCTTATATGCTAAGCCGTCCCTCCAGTCCTGCTTGGGCTGTTTTCTCCCAGCAACAAGAATGTAACTGCTACAGGCTCCTACACTGTTTTTTTCCCTTCCCCTAAGGCTCTTTTCTCCCCTGTCCCTAGCTCATCTCCTCTACTGGCTTCCTGAACCAGTTTTAGGTGCTGTCTCCCTTTTGTCCCCTCCCCTAGCCCCTGTCTGGCACCGTCCCTTCTCCAAACTGGGCTGTGAGCAGTGAGCGCAAACACCGTCCCCTTTGCCGTGGAGAAGAGCGCAGGGGAGGACGGAGGCTCCCAGAGGACTTGGTTGGGATCATTTTATTTTTACAATGTCCTTGGGTTGATCGAGGTATTTGTGCGGGGTGGGGTTATATGCCGAGTGGGAGGGGACTGGCACTGCAAATAGCACTTGAAATTAATATAGGTCAGTTGCTGTGAGTTGTCCCCAACGGTTTTAGTGCAGGAGAGCCTGTCATCTGGGACCCAGCTCTGTAGAGGCGCGGTGGTGGATGCACCCTCTCGGGGCAAGTGCTCAGAAGAGAGGCTAGGGAAGGAAACAGCGAGGCTAGCTGCCCCTCTGCTACCTGAGGGCTCCAGGAAGCACCCTCCTTTTCCCGAGCCTGGCACCGCTCGAGGGGCCGGCAGGTAGGAGAGGCAAGCTGCTCCGTGCAACATGCCCGGCTCGCGACCTGTGCCCAGCTTTGTCAGCGTTCTCAGGCAAAAGCCTTGACATCTCTGGTCCTCGGTGTCCTTCATAAAATGGGAAGGATGAGTATATTTTTATTTATTGTTAGGTAGAGAGAGAGAGAGAGAGAGAGAGAGAGAAATGGACCTCCAGCCACCACAAATGAATTCCAGACGTATGCGCCACCATGTGCATCTGGCTTGTAGGTCCTGGGGAGTCGAACCTAGGTCCTTAGTCTTCACAGACAAGTGCCTTAAGTGACAAGCCAGCTCTCTGCCCAGGATCCGTATTTTTGAGGATTCCATGGTAACAGGCATTTCCATACCTATCTCATCCAACCTTCTAGCCACCTCTCAGGACCCCCATTTTACAATGAAGGAAATCAAAGCCTAAATGCAGCAAGGGTTTGAGGAAACCATGAGACGTGAGCAGAGCCTAGCAGGACAGCTGGGGACAAGGTGGCATCCTGGGCAGAGCTCACGGGCAGATCTTTCTGGCACAAGGATAGAGGCAGCAAGCAGGTTCAAGCCCCTGCTACCCTCAATACTGGGGTTACAGGCACGCACAGCGTGTAACATGAGTGCTGGGGAATCACAGTCAGGGACTCATGCTCATATAGCAAGTGCTGTTACCCACCGAGCCATCTCCTTAGTCCCAAGGTGCAATCTAGGCTGGCTTTGAACTCATGATCCTCGACCTCATTCTCTTCAGCAATGACCCATCAGCATGTGCCACCACACGTAGCTATCGTGCTTCTAAGAAGTTTTGAAAACTCGGTGTTTCCCGGATCTTTGCTTGTTTTGTTTTCCGATATAGTTTCATGGAGCTCAGGCTGGCCTTGGACTCACTGTGTAACTGAGGCTGACATTGAACTCCTGACCCTCCCTGCCTCCATCTCTCGAGTGTTGACATGACAGGTGTGTGGCACCATAGCCAGCTGTAGGTTCTAGTTTCTTACCAGTGAGGTGGGAGCGATGTCGCCCTCCTCCCAGGGCTGTCGTGTGACAGAGGGTCATGGGGCAGGGAGGAGGTGATCTGGCAAGGATGGATACTTGGTCATATCCTCTGAAGAGAAAGGAGGTTCCAGCCGGTCTGGCTTCCAGAGCCAGGCCACTGTCATACAGTTGGTCAAGGGTGGCAGACAGTGGCATGCTGCACACTGGCTCTGCCTCTGGGAAGCAGGAGGTGACCAGCTCTTGAGGAGGAGAACCAGCCTCATGTCTGTGCTCAGCCCCATTCCCAGCGCGAGACCCCCAGGAACACGGCTAGTGGTACGGTTTGGTCCACCTCCTTCCAGCCACTGATCAGTTCCTGCATCAGCCAACAATCAGGCCCGTCCTTACCCAAGAAAAGGGGGAAGAGGCTGCCATGTGGGGGCCTCACGAGAGGCTTGACGTGGTAGCTTGCTCCCCTGGCGTCAGCAGGAGAGAGGCATGCTCTGAGAAGCATAGGGATGTGTCCTGTGACGGGGTGGGAGGTGACCACACCATGTTGAGAACTCAGAGTCGCCCACTGGCCCTGACTGGCTCCCTGAGCTCAGGTTGACGTGGGCCAGAGAGTCCCAGTGTGACTAGCGACACAGACACAGCCCTGGGTAGAGTTGCAGGAAGGAAAGTGCAGAGCTAAGATGCCTGGATGTGAGAGACTAGTCCAGTCGTGGAGGTCTGGCTGGAAGGCACAGTCTACAGGGGCCAGGGAGCCACGGCAGCCAGGGGAGGCCCCGTGTCTTTGTTCAGAAGATGGACTAGGTCCTCAAGGAAGAGCTGCGAGGCAGAGGCAGTGCTCAAGGCATGAATCTTTGTGTCCTCCATATCTCGGCCTTTCATCTCAGGCTGACTTGGAAATGAGGATAAATAAATGATCAAATAATACAACTTGCCCCCACCAGCGGTGACCTTGAAAGGGTCTTCTGAACACCTTTGTTCTCTTCTGGCTCATGTCACATCTGGTCCATGGTCCCCAACAAACACTGGCTGGGCACTCCACATGTCAGGCTCTGGGCCAGCTTGAGACATGGGCAAGGAAGCCAAGCTTCTGCCCTCAAGCAGCATACAGTCTGATGGTATAGTGGGCACCAGGTTAAACCCAGCAAGCCAGCAGGATGTGCACGTGGCGAAACGGCAGGCACAAGTCCTCCAGGGAGGCGGAGGAGACCTGAGACATTTCTCAGGACTGAGGAGAATAAACTTGTTGCAGAAGACCTTAGGGAAGAGGTGACACGTAACCAGGACTTTGGTTGACACCCACGGGCTCACCAGAGTCAGAATGAGACCCCGCCTGTACTGCAAAGACCCCGAAGTCGGACAGAACAAGAGTCTAGACACGCTCTGGCATTTGTAGACGAAGCATAAAGTTGTAAACAAGAACAAAATGAGATAGGCCTAGAGGTGGCCAGGAGCCAAGTCAGCATGTCACCTGCAGCATCACTTGGTTTTCTGGACATGTCAGTGATCGTTTTGCTTCCCCGTCCTTCACCTCAGGGAGAAATCTGAGGATGGAAGGAAAGATCTGGGGGCTCACTCGTCTGGTGTCCACAGTGGGCAGGAGGGGCTTCCCGTGGAGTAGGTCACAGGTGGGACAGCTATGGCAAGCGGTAGTCTCCTAAAACACTCAGTGAAGCCCCTAGGTAAGGACCCCTGGGGGAGGGGGGAGTCTTGTCACTGGAGGGCTGCAGGGGGTGTGGAGGGGCAATCTCCACATGGCAAGGAAAGAGGAAATGAGGAAGCCAGTGAAGGCTCTGCCAGTGCAAAGCTCTGAGGCAAGAGTGAGGCTGATGGACAGGGGGCAGCCAGGCGACCCTGCGGGCTAAGCCGAGGAAGAGCCGGGAGAGGCGAGGCCAGGCCAGGAGGGCAGAGGAGGCCACCTTAGACCTAGAACTCTTACTCTGAATGGCATGGGAGTCACAGCCCAGGCTGGTGAGGCAGGTGCCATGGGCTCACTCCAGGCTTGCGGGCTCCTCATGAGTCCAAGGGAGCATGTACGGAGTCAGAAGGGTCTGCCAGTCACCGGGATGTCGCAAAGGCTTCTGGAGATGTCAGTGTAGGTCACAGGGGTAGGGTGGACTGGAGATAGGAAGTGGGGGTCCTTGATGTGTAGCCAGAATTAATGAAGGCATTCCAGTTGTTCTCGGGGGTCCAGGAAGGAGGTGAAGGCCCGCAGGTGTGTGACAGAGCTGGGACTGGATTATAAGGAGCAGGATCCAAGCTCTGCTGGAGTGGGTGTTTCTCACGTCGATTTAACTGGACTGGCTTGGGGAGCATCTACACCTCCCATATTTCCTCACAGTGAATTGAGAGAAGCAGCACCGGCCATTCCTGAGTGAGCGGTGCCGCCACCTTCTATGTTTTCCCAGCAACATTCCTCTACCTCAACTTACTCCTCCATGAAATGGGCGCACACCTCCCTGTAACCGTACTGGGATGAACGTACTGGGACAGTGGATGCCAGCTGGCTGTCCTGGCTTCTGCTGAAAAGCTGTGTGCATAGCAGGTGCTCAGAACACATGTGGGTGACTTTTCTCACTGCCATAATCAGACGCCCGACAAGAAGCCACTGGAGGAGGAAGGGTTTTTTTCTGGCTCACAGTGGAAGGGATACGGTGCATTGTGGCAGGGAAGGGCGCAACGGCTGGTCACACTGTGTCCACTGTCAGGAAGCAGAAAGCACAAGTGGGGCCAGGCTGAAAACCTCAAGGCTTGCCCTCAGTGACCCACGTCCTCCAGTGAGGTTGCACTCCTTAAAGGTTCCACAACCTTCCCAAACAGGACACCAGGGGACCCAGTGTTGAAACGCATAAATTGGGCGTGAAATGTATTTATACTCAAACCACAACGGAACAGGTAACGATTGTCTCTCCTCATAACGTCTCTGAGGATGATATTGTTGGGGGGATGGTAGTCCCTCCCTTCCCCCAGATTGAGGCCCTGCCCACCACATAGGAAGCAAGCACATTTGTCCCAGTTCCTTCTCACAAAGACCAGCATGCGCCTGAGGCAGCGTGAGCACCAAGACCATGCGGGAAGAGCATGTCTGAGCACACAGAGCCAGAAGCCGCGGTCCTGGGCCTGTCTCACTTGCCCTCCATCCCAAGGAGCTCCGGTGGTTCACTGGGCAAAAACAAAGCTACCCAGTTCCCCAGAGCCACCTCAAAGAAGGCTCGAGGCCTAGGGGATTCCCAAGAGTCCTGGTGACAAGAGTCATGAAGGAAACAGGGCAGCATTTACCAGCGAGTGACACAAGACTGAAGTCCGGGGACACAAGGCAGAGCCGGGGGTCCACTGCCTTCTAGAAGCCCAGGGAGCTGTGAAAGCCTCCCTGATCCACCTCTCCTCCTTGAGCCAAGGCTGTGACCATCCACGACGCCGAGCCCACAGTGAATCAGTATGGCAGGGGTAACCTTCCCGGGATGCAGGGAGGAAGCATGTGGGGGACACTTTCTCCCTGCTGTGGCAGAGACCCACAAGTTCCAATGCTTCACCCCATTCCCAAGATCAAGGACATTGGGAGCAGGAGCTATGAGGCAACTTACCTGAGAGAACACGGGGGAGTGTTAGCTGGAGCCGAATCCCCCAAGCTCTCAGGAGCCTGCGTGCGCACATGCATACCTAGGCACGCACACACACACAAATGCCCACATGTTCACCTCACAAATGTACAAGGACATGCAGCCACAAAGCCTCTGGCCACACACAAGCACATACCACATGCACACGTGGGAACACATGTGCTCACACGTTTGTACACATGTGTACGTGCACCCTCGTGCCCCGGGGCGAAGCACTGAGTTTCATAGGAGATTGCCATGTTCAAATGAACAGGATGAAGCCAGGTGCGATGGCCACATGCCTGTAATCCTGGTATGTGGGAGTGGAGGCAGGACGATCAGGAATTCAAGGTCACCCTCAGAGAGATTGTCTCAAGTATGCAAGGCTCTGGGTTCTCTTCACAGCATTGCAAAAAGACAAAAAAAAAAAAAAAAGGAGGGGCTGGAGAAATGGCTTAGCAGTTAAGGCGCTTGCCTACAAAGCCAAAGGACCCAGGTTCGATTCCCCAGGACCCACGTAAAGCCAGATGCACAAGGGGGCACAGGCACCTGGAGTTCTTTGCAGCAGCTGGAGGTCCTGGTGCACCCATTCTCTTTCTGTCTATCTGCCTCTCTCTCTCTCTCTCACTGTCTCTCAAATAAATAAATAAAAATGTTTTTTAAAAATTAAAAAAAAATACTGAGTAACATCTCGATCACACCTTCCAAGGCTCAGGGTCTAATGCGGAAGAGGTGGCGGAAAGAATGTAAGAGCCAAAGGAAGGGTAGGACTCCTTACAACGTCCTCCCTCCAGACACAAAATGGCCTGGATATCCATGACCTCACAGTGCCTGACACTACCTACACAAGACCCTCATAAGAGGAGGAAAAGATCATGACATCAAAATGAAAGAGAGACTGATTGAGATGGGGAGGGGAGATGATGGAGAATGGAGTTTCAAAGGGGAAAGTGGAGGGAGGGACGGTAGCACCATGGGATATTTTTTTATAATCATGGAAAATGTTAATAAAAATTAAGAAAAAAAAACAGATTCTTGTGTGCAGGTGACCCAATCCTAGCTTGATAAGTCTGTCTGATGACAAAAAAGCACCTTCCAAGTGGCCACCCCTGGACAGGTGGACGTTCACCTCTGGAAACAGTCATGACTCCAGCGACCTTCCCCAGGCGGGAAGTCAGAGCCCACACCACCAACCGGAACTACGTTTGCTCATTCAGGACCGGGCTGTCAGCTGCGGGATGGTAGACCCTCTCTGAGAGTCAGGAAATGACCCTCCTCTGGCTCAAAGGAGAAAGAGAGCTCCCTGGTATTTTCCGAGCAACTACCTGATACCTAGCTCTTGCCAGCCTCTCTGCCTCAGGTAGCCTCAAGATAACAAATCCTCCCTTGTGCCCTGCTTCCCAGAGGGGACTTGGCAAGGTGGCAGTGCTAGGATTTGAGCCCAGGGCGGCCTGCTCTTACCTCCAACGAGGCAGGCTGATACTCACCCACTGCCCTTCCACAGCAGGCAGGCTGGGCTGCAGGACATGCCCCTTGGCATTTCCTCTGATCACCACAAGGGGAGTCCTCCCCATTCGCCAAGCCTCCTGCCCATGAATCAAAGCTTGGCTTTCCCCCTCCGCCTCCCGCCTCGAGTGTCCAGTTTCTCCATTAGCTCATCGAGCAGTGGCAGCGTTCCCAAGCCTCATTCAGGAATCTCGTGAGGGACAGCAAGGAGGTAAGATCGGGGCACTGAGGAGCATCGGAGTCACGCCTCCCCGTGACCTTGGGCCTGGTGGGCATTCTTGGTCTCCGGGGTACCCTCTGTACGCCAAAGAGCAGCACCCCGACATTGCAGCCGGGATATGACCTGTGAAGTGTGTGCGGCATGGGAGATGAGAGGTCTCTGTCAGATGAGGGGCTCTGTAAGTGAAGAAGATGCAGATACACGGGCTGACAAGTTCCCGTTGAGTTTCTCATACCACCAAGAGAATGCCCACAAGTAGGGACAAACTACTGGGACCTGAGAGAAGACCCAAGAAGGTCCAAGCCATCAAGAGGGACTTTGGGGGTCTGCTGGATCCTCAGTTTAGGGCCTGTCATTAAAGGAGACAATATGGAGGATGGTCGCCGTGATCCCTCTTGCTCTGAGGAGTGACTCAGCTTGATCTCATTCTGCCTCTGCCATGCCTCCCCATGGAAGTGCCATGGTCCCCTCCGCTGACAGGGCTAGGATTGCCAGCCTGTGCCACCACACCCGGCTTTTTCATGTAGGTTCTGGAACTCGAACTCAGGCCCTCATAGTTGGGAGGCAAGTATTTTGCCTCAGAGCCATCTCCAAAGGCCCTGGCTCTGTAACCTTTAACTTAAAAAAAAAACATCAGGGCTGGAAAGATGGCTTAGCAGTTAAGGCACTTACCTGCAAAGCCCAAGGACCCAGGTTCAATTTCCCCAGGACCCACATAAGCCAGATGCACAAGGTGGAGCATGTATCTGGAGTTTGTTTGCAGTGGCTAGTGTCCCTGGCGTGCCTATTCTCTCTCCCTCTCTCTCTCTCTCTCTAACAAATAAATAAAATATTTCAAAATAGCCAGGCATGGTGGTGCATGCCATTGATCCCAGCACTCAAGAGGCAGAGGTAGGAGGATCACTGTGAGTTCCGGGCCAGCCTGAGACTACAGAGTGAATTCCAGGTTGGCCTGAGCTAGAGTGAGACCTTACCTCGAAAAACAAAAACAAATTATTTATTTGTATTTATTTAATTGAGAGAGAGAGAATGGGCGCACCGGGATTTCTAGCCACTGCAAACAAACTCCAGATGCTTGCGCCACCTTGTGCATCTGACTTATGTGGGTCCTGGGGAGTTGAACCTGAGTTCTTAGGCTTTGCAGGCAAACACCTTAACTGCTAAGCCACCTCTCCATCCCAACTTGTTTGTTTGTTTGTTTGTTTGCTTTTTGAGGTAGGGTCTCACTCTAGCTCAGGCTGACCTGGAATTCACTATGTAGTCTCAGGGTGGCCTTGAACTCATGATGATCCTCTTACGTCTGCCTTCTGAGTGCTGGGACTAAAGGCGTATGCCACCATGCCTGACTCCAACTTTTAACTTTTTAAAAAAATTTATTTTATTTATTTATTTGAGAGAGCAAAAGAGGGAGAGAGAGAGAGAGAGAGAGAAAGAGAGAAAGAGAGAGAATGGGCGCACCAGGGCCTCCTGCCGCAGCAAATGAACTCCAGATGCATGCGCTCCCTTGTGCATCTGGCTTGCTTGGGTCTTGGAGAGTCAAACCGGGACCCTTTGGCTTTGCAGGCAAACACCTTCATGGCTAAGCCATCTCTCCATCCCAACTTTTAACTTTTAACAGATGTTTGCTAGACAGCCACATTGGCTCCTTTGTTTCAGACTGAGGTCGGCCTCGGTACAACCCTCAAACAGTGTTGCTGTCCCATCTTGCAGAGCAGGAAGCCACCCAGCCCACTGCCCTGCAGTTCTAGCAAGTTCAGTTCAGTGACCTCCTGGCCCCACCCACCAGGAACAGAAGCAGAGACTGCTTCCTTCTCCAGTGCCCGCCACCATGAAGACCACCATCATTATCCCCACGGCACAGAGCAAGACACTGAGGCACACGCTGCCCCGCAGTCACGCAGCCTGCCGATCCCTGCCCCGCACAGAGGTTCCCACCGCATGAGGAGGTAGCTGTGGTAGCAGACAGATGGGAGACAGGGACACTGGCAGGTCAAGAGCAGGAGACAGGGCTCCAGTCCCAGAGCAGGGCAGCCGGAGGTTGCCTGGAGAGGCAGAAGCGTGGAAGGAGTAGACATGCTCCAAGAAAAGAAAATCTCTGTGTTGTCGGGGGTGGAGTTTAGCTTAAGCAAAGAGCACAAGTGCGGTGTGCCCACTGCACTGCCCCGGGGCGGGGGAGGCCAGCAAGGTGGGAGGTGACACGTGCAGCTAACAGCAGCAGGTGGGTGAGCCCAGGTCTGAGGGCACAGATGCTGCCATACCTGAGGGTTCGGCGGGCATCGGAGTCTGGAACCCTGCCCTTCAGGTTTCTTTCTCAGTCGTCAAATCCCCCTGGCTGAAGGATCCTTGAGAGCCTATAGGCAGGCATCTAGGACTTGTTTTGCCAATGCGCCCTTGCGTGGTGTCTCTGTCTTCACGTTGATAGCCTGCCTGGCATCCAAGGGAGCTCCTATCTCAGGGGAACCCACCAGGAGGACGGGGAACTATGGGAGTGGCCTGGCCGAGCAGAGCAAAGTTGGCTCTGAAACACGTGCAGGCACAAAGCAGATGTCAGTGGACTGTTAGATGGACAGAGGTGGAGCGGAGCCATTGCGGGTGAGGGTCAGGACCCCACGAGCAGCGTCTGCCACCTCACCCTCCCTCCAGACGTTCACTTGTCATCCGTGCTACATGCCAGCTCATTTTACCCCATGTTTTGCTTTCCAAGTGCACACCACGGCACCATGAGGCGTGACAGGGTAAGAGATTGGCCCGTGGTCACTTGGTCAATGTGGAAGTTGGAAATCTAACCCAAATTTAAACAACTCCAGTGCTCTTTCTCAGTCATTCCGTTTCGTTGATTCTCAAAACTCCATCCTTAGGCAATCACTTCTTTGGCTTAACTATCTGCTGTTCAATATTTGAGATCTGGGATACAGTATTTTTTATCAGACATTTACACTTTAGTGTGAACATATATTAAAAGAATATCTGAGGTATGCATATACTAATCAAATGCCCATCTTAATCTTACTCCTGGTATGAATGTGATCACTGTTAATGTCTATTATTTATTTCTAGTTATTGTTATAACACTTTAAACTTATTAAGCTTTTCACCTTCACAGTACTCTGGGATAATTAGGATTTTAGTTCAACAAAGATTCATTTTCTGGGCTGGAGAGATGACTTAGCGATTAAGGCGCTTGCCTGCAAAGCAAGGACCCAGGTTCAACTTTCCAGATTCCATGTTAGCCAGATGTACAAAGGTGAGGCAGGTGCAAGGTCACACATGCCCAGTAGGTGGCACAAGTGTCTGGAGTTTGATTGCAGTGGCTGAGGTCCTGGAACGCCAATTCTCTTCTCTCTCTGTGTGTGTCTCTCTCTTTAAAAAAAGATTCACTTCCCTCCCCCTACCACTATGGAGGAAATACATCCTGTCTCATTGTCCTGCTTTTGGCCAATAAGCACATTCCTCCTGTCTTCCTGTCACGGTGAGAGTGTGCCCTACAGACCCAGTGGTCCAAGGAAATTGAAAGGCTTTGTGACCTCAAATATCTCAAATACCTCTTTTAATGTCCCTGCTGACCCGATAGGATAGTCACCAAGCAAGTGACTTACTCCAGATAAAGTCATCACAAGTCATTTACTGAATCTAAAGGTACGCAGGGGCTGGGGGTGTAGCTCAGTGGTAGAGCACTTACCTAGCAAGTGCAAGACCTTGGGTTCCATTCCCTGTGTTGTAAGAAAACACACAGAAAGCTAGGAATTAGGACTTGTGCAGTGTCCTGAACCAAGTGGACTAGAGAGCATTAGAATGTCCCTGTAGGTCCTGGGGTCCGAGTTCTGAATGGTGAGGAACGGGAACTCAGACAGTCCAAGAAAGGCCAAGTCAGATCGCGAATCCCAGAATGTCATCCCTTCGACTAGGACCCCCTCTGAGTCCACTTCTAGGCATTAAATCCCAGCTGCTCAGGAGGCGTGGGCAAGAAGAGTGTGAGGTCAAGGCCTGCCTGGACAACTCAGTGAGACACTATCTCAAAACAGAAAGTTGCTGGAGCGACAGCTCAATGGATCAAGTGTTTACCGTGTAAACGTGAGGACTTGACTCTGACCCCCTGGCCCCACACAAAAATGCCAGGAGTGGGGATGCAGAGATGGCTTAGCTGTTAAGGCACTTACTTGCCTGCGAGTCCCAATGACCTGGGCTCGACTCCCCAGTACCCACCCACGTAAAGCCAGATACAGTGGCACATGCATCTGGAGTGTGTTTGCAGTGGCTGGAAGCCCTGGTGCATCCATTCCTTCTCTTTCTCTCTCCCTGTCTCTCTTCTCTCTAGCACGCTCTGCTTACAAATAAGTAAATAAATAAAACATGCCAGGAGTGGCAGCATATACCTGTGATCCTAGCGCTGGGGAAGCAGGAATAGGAGGATCCCTGGAGCTCACTGGCCAGCCAGTCTGGCCTAATTGGGACACTCCAGGCCAAAGAGGCACTATCTCAAAAAGAGAGAAAAAAAAGTGACACAGCATTCCTGAGAATGACACCCAAGGTTGTCCTCTGACCTCTGTACCCACCTATACATGTGCACCTGCACACATGTGAACACGCATGCATGCACACACACAAGTAAAAAACCATAAAGAAAGCTGGGTGTGGTGGTGCACGCCTTTAATCCCAGCACTCGGGAGGCAGAGGTAGGAGGATCGCCGTGAGTTTGAGGCCACCCTGAGGCTACAGAGTGAATTCCAGATCAGTATGCACTAGAGTGAGACTCTACCTCAGGAAAAAAAAAAAAAAAAAAAACTAAAAAGAAAGATAGGGATCGGTCAGTTATAAAGCACACTCGCCTGACATGTACAAGGCTCTAAGTTTGATCCTGGGACATGCAACAAATAAATAAATGAATAAATAAATAAATAAAAATAAAAACCATCCAGTGCTCTCTGATCTCACTAACTAGCATTATTTATAATCACGAAAAAGTGGATGCATCGATGCCAGCAACAGGGAATTTAGTCACGTGGCCTTTCAGCCAACATGCCCTAGATTTGAGGCCATTGAATGCTCTCTGCTCTCAAACAGTTGCTCAGGTTTGAAGCCTTTATGGTTTCGCACATACACTAGCCCCTCCTTATCCAACATTTCCCTTTTTTTTTGGTTTCTGTCACCCGTGATCAATCTCATCGGTGTGGTAGGTATTGAGAAGGAGAGAGACAGACACAGTCCATAACTTCTGCTTTTTGTTTGCTTGTTTGTTTTAGAGGTAGGGGTTTCACTCTAGTCCAGGCTGACCTGGAATTCACTATGGAGTCTCAGGGTGGCCTCGAACTCATGGTGATCCTCTTACCTCTGCCTCCTGAGTGCTAGGATTAAAGGCATGTGCCACCACATCCGGCTTGTTCTGTTATCTTAGTAACCGTTAATGTCTTGTTGTACCTAGCACATACGTTGTACATTACTATGGTGTGCGTGTGTGTAGAAAAAGCCATAGCATACAGGCTCCTCGACTGCTCGTGGTGTCAGGCATCCACTGTGGGGTCTCGGAATGTATCCCTCATAGAAAGGGGGCACTGCTTCCTCTGCCCCAAATTTCCTTCCTTCTAATGTCTCTCAACCTTCAAAATGACACAAAAAGGGAGACCTTTTGAGATACGGACCTAGCTCAGGCCTGACGGGTCCACGGAAGAAAAAGGGAGAGATTAACCAGGGGAATCAGTAAATAGCTCCACGCTTGATTGCTTCTGGCTTTTTACCCAACACCTGAGACTAAAGACAGATTCTGTTGTTTGTTGAGACAGGGTCTTTCATATATCCCAGCTTGGTCTTGAACTCACTATGTAGGCAGAAGATGACCTTGAACTCCTGACCTTCCCGCCTCCATCTCCTGTGTGCTGTGATACCGGGGTGCACCATCAGACCACTTACGGCAGTGTTGGGGAGGAAACCCAGACTAGGCAAGTGCACTAACAGCTGAGCTAAATCAGCCCCCAAAAGACAAATTCTAATATCTAAATTGTTGACCTTTTACCAAGCCTTTTGCCAACCTACCAGCTTATCTAAGCAGTGTCCCCAGCCCGCAGCTTTGTCCCCTGTGACCTTGCAAAGACATGGTCCTGGTGATCGGAACATGTAACAATGTAGGTGACCAGATCTAGTGACCAAAAGAACTACTTTCCCCAAATGCCACAAAGATTCATGTCACCAGCCTGGATGCTTCTTACAAGTCACCTTCCTGTCCCCTCCACCTCCCTCATCACCCCCAGTCCTCCAAGTCCCTGATGACTCTAATTGAGCCCCAAGGAAGGAGCTGTTGTCCATTTCCTTCCCCCTGTTCTTTGAAAAATGATTTTATTTTTATATATTCTTCAATATATGAATATATTGCATATTGGTCATATTTCCATCAAATTATACCCACATTTCTCTTAACCTTGCTCCCAATCCACTGAGGGCCCTCCTCAGTGAGGTTAATCTGTAAATCACTCTGGGGTCATGGATACACCAGTCAGTCCCTGGCGGTAAGGACAATGCCTAGGACTATACCTTCCCACCCTGTGGCTCGTACATTCGTTCCAGCCCCTCTTCCACAGTGTTCCTTGAGCCTTGGAGGGAGGGTTATAATTATAATCTCCTTTAGTGTTGAGCTCCCTGCAGCCTCCGATTTTCAGCTTGACAAGTTTTGAGTCCCTTGGTGTCTAAGGCCGTCTCCCTGGAGGAGGTTGTCAGGCTAGCAGTGAGAGCAGCACTCATATTTAATCCACCACTTCCTCTGAGATGTTTCCTGGGCCCTGACAAGTATCAGGAGGCCCATCAGAATAATAAGAAAAAGCTAGGGAATGGCACAAGACCACTCACTCCCCATCCCTCTTTTTCATCTCCATGTGTATCCAAAAGCTTTCCCCGATATAATTAAGAAGGAGCCAAACCGTAGGGGCTCACAGCAGGAAGGAAGAGACTTGAACACTGATCCGAAAAACTCCTTCCTTCCAGAGGCTGGCTCACATAAGCTTGATTCCATGGCCTCTCCTAAGTCCATGGATATTCTGACATCATCCTTCATCCTTGCAGGGGGGCGAATCCTCCACAGTGTGAACTTAGCAGCTGTTTACATCCCAACCTCATGCGTCCACGACAGACACACCTCAGGCACAAGCTCAAATGCATTTTGCCCAGATACATAAGGCTCAGGGGCGAGGCTCCACCAAAAGGTTCATGCATCCCCAGCTGCTCAGTGCAGACTTGTGAGTGGACAGAGTCCCTCCTCAAAGAATCTGTTGGACTTGGCATCGTCGGACACTCAACCCAAATGTGAGGCAGCAGGAACTGTTGCATGTGAAACACACACGACTCGAGTTTGATGCAGCACTTGCCCTGGATGTGACCCCTCAATAGCCTGTCACCCTGCTGAAGCCCTCACTGCCTGACCAGAGGTCACCGCAGCCCGCTGGGAGGTCAGCGTCGCCGGCCGCACTACTGTGTCTCCACTGACTCTCGGAACTGGCTAAGCAGCCTGCCGCTGCTGCCCATGGACCTGGCATCTCACACACAGCGCAGATCAATTGGAAAAGTGAATTATCCCTGGTTAGCGACTAATAATAAGATAATAATGTTAGAGCCACCCCAAAAGTGTGCAGGAGCTGAAGGAAAATCTGGCAAGAACTGAAAAATTGAATTAAGTTATGCAAAACAAAATAAATAATAATCAAAAGCGGGTAGCATAGTGGAAAGGGAAAAGAGCAGCTCATTTGGCGTCAGAATTAAATTTGTCCTCTGTTATAGATGAATTTAGCACGGCGAAACGTAGGGAAATGCACTTCAGTGATCACTGAACCTATAAATCCAACAAGTCGGTGTCATACTGAGATGTGTCCGTTCGCTGTCTTGAACTGAAAGGCCTTCCCCGGGTTCTCGGTGTAGCTGCTGATGCCCGCCCTGCTCCTCTGGCCCCCTCTCATGCCTGCTGCACCCACCTGCCCTTGGTCGCCCTGCCTGCCTGACTCACATCCTACATGAGACCTCCGACCTTCTCTAAGGCCTCAGCTCTTTGGAGGGACCTTTCCAGATCACCTCCTCCCTCCTTCCAGCTTCTCCCATGTCTCAGTCTGTTTCTCTATTGCCCTTACAGAATAGCCGAGACAAGGTCACGTGTAAAGAAAAGAGGTTTCCTTTGGCAAACAGTTCCGTGGCTGGGAAGTCTGAGCTCCGGCAGCTGCGCACGGTGCGGGCGTCCTGCTGATTCTCAACATGGCCCGCGTGGAAAGGGCCAATGGATGCAAGCGGCCTAGAAAAGTGGGGAGTGGCAAAGTTAACCCACTCCCACGAGAAGGTATCCATCCACACCTGAGGACTCCAACCCGCCCCCCGTCCTGCCCCTAGCCCAACTCCAGCCCCACTTCCCCACCCTGCGCCTTGAGGAACGAGGATTCCAGCCCTCAAACCTCACATGCTGTTCGCATCTTTCTCCCGCGATCCTGCCTACCACGGGTGCAGTCGAGTCACCGGCAGCGATTACAGGCTCAGCGGGATGAGTGGAGATGCCCAAGGGTGCGAAAGCTCTGCCACCTACTCACGAGGACCCTGGCCAAGGCCCGATGTTGTGAACCTCGCCCTTCTCATCTGCAAAATAGCCCACCGCACAGGGCTCTTGTGAAGGTCTGGGAATTAATGAATGTGAGGCGATTCAAAACAAAGCCTGGAATGCAAGAGGTTCTGTGCACTTTTTAACACTTTTTTTTTTTATTATGGACACAATCACATCCATACAAACTTCATTAAGTCTCTATAAAAATAAAAATAGGGGGCTAGAGAGATGGCTTAGTGGTTAAGCGCTTGCCTGTGAAGCCTAAGGACCCCGGTTCCAGGCTCGATTCCCCAGGACCCACGTTAGTCAGATGCACAAGGGGGCGCACGCGTCTGGAGTTCGTTTGCAGTGGCTGGAAGCCCTGGCGCGCCCATTCTCTCTCTGTCTCTCTCTCTCTGCCTCCTTCTCTCTGTCTGTCACTCTCAAATAAATAAACAAAAATAAACAAACAAAAAATTTTTAAAATAAAAATAGGGAGGGTGTTTGTTTGGTTTGGATTTTGAGAAGAGTCTCACTATGTAGCTTACGCTGGCCTTGAACTCAAGGTCCTCCTAACTCAACCACAGGCATGTGCCACCACAATTGGCTGAGTCTGGGGTTTTTTGTTGTTGTTGTTTGTTTTTTGTTTTTTGTTTTTCAAGGTATGGTCTCACTCTAGCCCAGGCTGACCTGGAATTCACTGGGTAATCTCAGGGTGGCCTCGAACTCATGGTGATCCTCCTACCTCTGCCTCCCAAGTGTTGGGATTAAATGCATGCGCCACCACATTTTTTTAAAAAAAATTTTGTTTGTTTGTTTATTTATTTATTTGACAGTGACAGAGAGAAGGAGACAGAGAGAGAGCGCGCGCGAGAGAATGGGTGCGCCAGAGCTTCCAGCCTCTGTAAATGAACTCCAGATGCGTGTGCGCCCCCTTGTGCATCTGGCTAACGTGGGTTCTGGGGAATCGAGCCTCGAACCGGGGTCCTTAGGCTTCACAGGCAAGCGCTTAACTGCTAAGCCATCTCTCCAGCCCCACCACCACATTGTTTTAAAAACATAATCACAATGCCATTATTACCCCCACCCAAAAATTAACACGACATCACTGCCATACCCTGAAACTGACTTGTGACTGCCTCAGCCACCACTGCGTTCCCAGATCTCAGGTACAGCGCAGCCTGTCACAAGCACGTTAACCTGCAGGTGTCGCAGACGTGAATGGCTTCTCTCTTTGCTCCAGGGACCTTCAAACTTTCAGCACCTCGGAAGCTTCTCCATTCTTGTGTGGGTGTGTGCACGCGCATGTGTGTGTGCGTGTGTGTGTAAGGAGGTCAGAGGTAGATGTCGGGTGTCTTCTTCAATTGCTGTCAACTTTTTTCCTTTTTTTTTTTTTTTTTTGGTTTGTTTGATTTTTTGAAATAGGGTCTCGCTCTAGCCCAGGCTGACCTAGAATTCGCTATGTAGTCTCGGGCTGGCCTCGTACTCACAGCAGTCCTCCTACCTCTGCCTCCTGAATGCTGGAATCAAAGGCGTGTGCCACCACATTTTTTTTTTTAGAGCAAGGTTTCACCCTAGCTCAAGCTGACCTGGAACTCACTCTGTAGCACCAGGCTGGTCTCGAACTCTCCAGTGATTCTCCTACCTCAACCTCCCAAGTGCTGGGATTAAGGGCATGTACCACCACGTCTAGCATTTCACCTTATGTCTTGAGACAGGGTCTCTCACTGAACCTGGAGCTCACTGACTCCACTAGGCTAGCTGACCAGTAAGCCCCAGGGATGCTCTTGTCTCTGCCTCCCCAGCACTGGGATCACAGATGCACACTGCCCTGTCCAGCTTTGTACGTAGGTGTTGGACATCCAAACTCAGGTCCTTATGCTTGCATAGCAAGCACTTCAAAGACTGAGCTATCTCTCCGGCCCCAGCATCACCATTCTTTGTGTGTGTGTGTGTGTGTGTGTGTGTGTGTGTGTCTGTCTGTGTGTCTGTGTGTGTGTGTGTGTCTGTGTGTTTATGTAGAGGCCAGAGGTTAACATTAAGTGTCCTCCTTAATTGCGCTCCACCTTATCTACTGAGGCCATGCCTCTCCCTTGGACTTGGAGTTTACCAGCTCTACCAGTCTAACCAGTCGACTTGCCCACCGGGCTCCCCTGTCTCTGCCTCCTGAGCGCTGGGATTGTAAGTGGGCAGCACACTCACCCAGTATTGCTGTGGAAACTGAGGATTTGAACTCCAGTCCTCAGCCGTTCTCCAACCTGCTCTGTTCTATAGACTTCTGTTGTTGTTGTTTGTTTTGTTTTGATTTTCGAGGTAGGGTCTCACTGTAGTTCAGGCTGACCTGGAATTCACTATGTAGTCTCAGGGTGGCCTCAAACTCACGGCAATCCTCCTACCTCTGCCTCCCAAGAGCTGGGATTAAAGGCGTGCGCCCACCACACCCAGCTTTTCTGTAGACATTTTTATTTTAGTTGCTCTGGAGAAGAAAGAACCAGGGCTATCTAGATCCCATGAAAAAGAAGAGCCCGGGGGGAAGGCTTTGGCTCACAGCGAGCAGGACATATGCAGCCCATCACCAGATCTGAGTGGTACTGGGGAGGAGCTGACCCGGGCAGCAGTGGGGCGGAAAGCGCAGGACAAGATCTGAGCATTCTGGAACATCAGATCTGTAGCAGACTTTACTGCAGTTCAGCAGGGAGAGGAGCAGCTGTTTTATCAACGATGCCAGCACAACCAGCTATCTTCTGGAAGCAAGTTAAAACCCCATGTTACATCACACACATAAATAAACCCCGAGAGGACTGAGGAGTTAACGCCCAGAAACATTTCTAACGCAAGAGACATCTTGAAAGCAAATGCAGATGACAAGAGCAGTCCCAGGCATCCAAAAAGACATATTTTAAAAGGAAGACATTTTATTACACAAACATTACTTTCATAGCAACAGATACCATCCGTGAAATCAAAACAAAAATGAGCAATTTGAGTATGAAAGTATCTGCAACAGGGATGTGAAAGAAAGTTAATATCTACATAGGCAAAGAGCTATTGCAAACCAGCCAGTGGACAATGAAGGCTCGAGCTAGGTAGACATGAGAATAGTCAGGACATGGCATGAAGCTCCATAGTCGACAAATACCTGAAAAGGTTCACAAACTATTCCAGAAAATGAGACTTCACTATGAGGTTTCATTTTTGCCCTCATCACATAGAGGGAAAAAAAAATAATGCTAACATCTATCACTGGAGAGGCTTTGGGGAAATGGTGGGCTCTTGAATCTTGGGGAAAAAATGTGAAGTTGAGGACTTTTTTCTTTTTTGGTTTTTCGAGATAGGCTCTCACTCTGGTCCAGGCTGACCTGGAATTCACTATGTAGTCTCAGGGTGGCCTAGAACTCACGGCCATCCTCCTACCTCTGCCTCCCGAGTGCTGGGATTAAAGGTGTGCGCCACCATGCCTGGAGAGGACTTTTTTTTTTTTTTTTAAAGAAATCTGGCAACATTGTGTAAAGTACAAAAACAGATGTGTCACCCTCCAAGGCTCAGGGAACATTGTGGAAGAGAGGGCAGAAAGAACATAGAACCCAAGCATGGGGGGAGTGCTGTGGAATGCTGTCTTCCGGACATGAAGTGTCCAGTGCATTCCTGACTTCACAGATACTACCGTTACCTGCCCAAGACCCACACAATATCGGGCCCGTTCTGTCAAGAATGGTGGAAGACAGCCGCGCGTGGTGGCGCACGCCTTTGATCCCAGCACTCGGGAGGCAGAGGCAGGAGGATCACCGTGAGTTCGAGGCCACCCTGAGACTCCATAGTGAATTCCAGGTCAGCCTGGGCTACAGTGAGACCCTACCTTGGGGGGGGGGAAGAATTGCAGAAGAGGGAACATTTTAAAAAATATACTAAAGTAGAAGAAGGAGTAGTTGGAAAAAAGGGTCTCCATGGGAGGGGGATAAAAGAAAGTAACAAGAGGACATTAGGACCAAAATATATTGTGCACATGTATGAAAACTGTCAGTAAAAATATTTAAAAGGGAGCTGGGCATGGTGGCGCACACTAACCCTAGCACTCGGGAGGCAGAGGTAGGAGGATCGCCATGAGTTCGAGGCCACCCTGAGACAACATAGTGAATTCCAGGTCAGCCTGGGCTAAAGTGAAACCCTACCTTGAAAAAATATATATATTTAAAAGGTCCTGGGAAATGGATCAGTAGTTAAAGGACCTGCTTGCTTGCAAAGTCTGCCAGCCTGGGTTCAATCCCTCAATACTCACCTTAAACCACATGCACAAACTGGTGCATGCATCTGAGTTTGTTTGCAGTGGTAAGAGGCCCTGGTGTGCCCAGTCCCGCCCCCTCCTCCTCCTCTCTCTCTCTCTCTCTCTCTCTCTCTCTCATGTACATAAACAAAGATATTTTATAAACATTTTTACAAAGCATGTTTCCTTCAATTGAACAGCCCCACTTCTGGAGATCTGTGTCACAGAAGTAAAAGCTCCTGCTGGAAGGATGTGTGTGCCAGGGAGCTCACTGTAGCGCTGTCACGGGGAGTAAAAACCAGGAAATAAAGCGAAACACCCGTCAATGGAAGACTCAATAAAGAACTTACAGGACTTCCTCGGTGGGAAACATGGTGCCCACTGAAAGACTGACTCTGAGCTATGGCTACGACCCGGACAAAGTCCCACCGTGAGGTTTGTTTGAGTGAGGAAAGCCAGGTGTAGGGCAGGTGCCTGCTACAATCCCATCTTCATAAGTGGTGCCAGCTCCTGCCCACCCGCATGCTTGGGGGTCTGTGTGGGCTGTCTGCATGGCTGCAATTTTCATGTCGCTTTGTGACTGTGCGCGCGTGGAGAATCACACAGCCATCCACGGGGACCTAAAGGAGACAGGAGAGAGCGGTGCTATGGACAAGACTGCAGATACGCAAGAGATCACACAGACTGAAAAGGGACCCGCATGTATGCTGGAGCCCCTAGGTTCTCTTTCATGGGGCGTCTGTTGTGTGTAAGGACGAGAGGACGGTGTCTGGACTTCCATGGTGGATGCTGAGCAGAGCTGAGGAGAGGGGGAAGGTGATGTGTGGAATCAGAAGCCACGGGCTACATCTCAGGAGCTGTGTGGGTGAAAACTTCGTGCTGTGGTCCCTGGTCTCCCTGGAGCATTCTGGGTACCACAGTCCCCAGCCGCTCGCTCACTATAAATTAACCCTTGCTCTACCAAGGGTCTCTATTATCTTCCAAATGCTCAGATGAAGAAAGTGAGGCCCCGAGAAGGGGAAGCACCTGGCCCCAGGTCCCTGGAACTCAGACCCTATATTCTGTCCACTTTCCCTGACCTCCTGGGGTACCTGGAATCCCAGTAGCACAGAGCAGGCCAACCCAGGAAGCAAGGCGAGGGCTCACTGCAAACCTCCTTGTCACTCTGAGTAGGGTAGAAGGAGCAGGTGACAGTCACAGCCTCCACCCACTCTGGGAAGTCTATGCTCTGGCCAGGCATTGCAGCTAGGCAGAGAGCCGTGTGTGAATGATGGCCCTGACATTTGCTTGTTCTTTGGCTTGGCATGGTTCTCTCTCCCAAGCCTCAACGTCCTCAGCATGAAGTATGGCGAGAGGAAGTGCCCAGGGCGTGATCCACGAACACGGAGCTGTATACTGTGGGTGCCTCGGGACTGGAATCTGGGCTTTATCCCATGGGAGTTGTGCGACTTTGGGCAAAGTTACTGACCATCTCTGTGCTTTCAGCTGTCCATCTGTAAATAAATGAGCAATGGTAACGGGACTCCCCTCGAGGGTTTGCTGTCCAAGTTAAATGAGTTCACACACAGTGGGGCCCACCTGGCCCACAGTCTGCACTCGGCGAGTGTGGCGCTGCCTGGACAGTCAGCAGGTTGTGTGCTTAAGGAGATACACTCCTGTGGTCAGCCTTTCTGCTCCAACCCCACCTCGTGTATCAGCGATGCACCGACGGAGGCCTGCTGTGTTCAAACCCTGCAAGATGCAAAGGGCGGGGCTGGGGTTGTGACTCAGTTGGGAGGGGCTTGCCTGGCAGGCGCAAAGTCCCGGGTTTGAGTCCCAGCACTGCATAAGCTGGGTGTGGTGGTACCCGCCCATGATCCCAGCACACAGGATCAAGGAGGTAGGAGGATCCAGAGATCAAGGGCATCCTTGGCCAGCCTGAATCCATGACACCCTGTCTCCACTTATTTTTCTTTTCATGCGAAGGCTGTCTGACTAGTAGCAGGGATAAGGACCCAGCCCGTGGAGTTCAGGTTTGGGCAAGCAGACGGGAAGAAGGGTGGTGAGGAGCAAAAGGCCTAGGGGAAGTATAGCGAGGTCGCAAAGCCTGGTGGGGGGCCTGGCGGCAAAGATCCATCCCCGGCAGTTTTCTTTGAGGGTTCTCTGTGAAGAGTCAATGTGTCCACAGGCCTGCAACCACTCCCTCTGGGCAGCACTGGGTTTTGAATTCAAGCAGGTCAGAGGAGTGTATTGCCATTTTAGCCTTAGAAGTAGTGAGCTCTCCATCTGGAATAACAGACAACCCCCGCCCCCCCCCCAGACACACACACACATACCATGAAGCACACACAATAGGGCTATAGGGTGTCCTAGGAGCCTGTTATTCCATGGAATGAACAACTTGACACACCGTGCCCACCTAGCTCACTTTGTCCCTTCTCAGATGGATACAGGAGGTGGTCCTGGGCCATGCCTCACAGGGGCCCCCAACCCTTGGTGAGCTTGGTGGCTTTTTTAAGGAGCCAATCAGCGCATGGATGGGCTAGAAGGCCCCAGAATGAAAGCCTACCAGGGAGAGGCCCGTGACACCCTAATACCGCCATTGGAGTCCCCTCTTTATCCCCAGCCTTCTCTTCACTGTGCCTAAGATGCTTGACTGAAACAACTTATGGGAGGGAAGGTGGACTTTGGCTCACAGCTTTAGGGCACTTCCGGCCTGTGATGATGGGAAGGCAAGAGCACAGCCCCATTGTGGCTGCAGGAGTGACAGGTACGATCACGTGGTACAGTCAGGAAGCAGAGACCTCGGCTCACTTTCCCCTTTGGATTCTGTCCAGGCACCCACAGCATAGAGCTGCCCTACATTCAGGGCAGGACTTTCCCCCTACGTTAATTTTCTCAGAAAACACCCTCCTAGACACACCCAGATGCGTGCCTCAATCTCCCAGGGAATTCTAAGTTTGATCAAGTTGACAGTGAAGGTTAACCTTCACAGAGACCCCCCAGTCATCACCACTATCCCCATCCCAAATGCCAGTAGTCAGGCAGGGAGCAGGGCACCAGGACAGCTAAGATGGACTATGGCCACCGAGACCAGACATGAAGCCTGCTGGGCCCCCCACACACTGGCCATCACACGTCTCAGGGTGGTTCCGACCGTCCTTCAACAGTCACCAAGAAGAGCAGAAAAGAAACTCTGTGGGGCTCAGAACTCTGCAAGTAGTCAACCCCAGGCAGGCAATGACTTTATTTTTATTTTTATTTTTATTTATTTATTTGAGAGAGAGAGAGGGAGGGAGGGAGAGAGAGAATGGGCACGCCAGGGCCTCTAGCCACTGCAAATGAACTCCAGGCACGTGCGCCCCCTTGTGCATCTGCCTTACGTGGGTCTTGGGGAATTGAACTGGGGTCCTTTGGCTTTGCAGGCAAATGCCTTAACCGCTAAGTGATCCCTCCAGCCCAGGCAATGCCTTTTAGGCCTGCAGGTGTGGAAGCCCCGTCTGGAAGGCTGTGAACTTCCCATGCAATTGAAGGAAGGGCCAAAGGTGACTCCGTTCCAGCCATGCCCTGTCACCTGCCCCACCCTGCAACTTGACCCGCTGCCTGTTGTCATCGGCATGTGCCTGTGACAGACTCAGTTCTGTTCCTCTTCGCATCCATCTCACAGTGGTTGGCACACAGTAGGCATTCAAGACATTCCCAATCCAGCCTCACCCCCCTCTTTCCAGCCCATTCCCCCAAGCACTTTGGCGAAGTAGAATCATCGGTAGCTCCCACACGCCCACCATGTACTTACCAGGGATGCAACTGAACGGCCCGTTGTGTGAGCCATTGCTTAGTGTCCGCCTCTGGGTAGATCCGGCCAGAAGGCAGACACCCCGGGCTCAGTGCTCAACCAACTTTTGTTTTCCTGCCCCCTACCTTTGTACCCGAGTCCCCGTGCCTAGTAACCCCTTCTCCCGGTCCTTCCCCCTTCTGGTCATCTGCTCCCTTTTCAATGCTGGCTTCCCTACTGCCATTTCCCCCTTGTCTCCTGCTCCCTGGAGAGCACACTGGCCCTCGTTGCCCTCCTCCCCCAGTATCCTGTCTTCCGCATTATGCTCAGTGTTACCCTGCAGTTTGGCTTCTGAGTGGGGACCACATCCTTCCCACTTTGAATTTCATTCAGAGCATACACAGCCCAACAGGAGCCCAACACGTAGCTAATATTTATTGAGGGCTTACTATAAAGCAGCTCTAGAAATGTGTTTACCACATTATTTTATTTAATTATCAGAACAGGCTCCTTCAGGCTGTGATGTACTCTGCTCTCCAGACAAGGCAGGCTGTTGTCACCTACCTGCGGCCACACTGCCTGGGATTATCAAAACCAGTATTTGATCGTTGAGGCTTGCTCGCCAGCCCGGGTGCCACCCCGCTCAGCCACCCTGGGAGCTATCTTCTAAGGTCTCTTCCATTCTTTCCCCATGCGTGCTCTGAATTACTCTGAAGCATTCCTGATCTGACAGAACACAGCACCTTCCCAGCCTACGCAGGACTCCCAACCCTGCCCCAGGATACCCCAGCCGGGCAGGGCCGCTTCCCTCTCCATAGTACCTAAGATCGCCTCCCTTCCCAGGGACCCAGGGCCTTTACTACTTGGTCCATACCTATTTGTTGAATATCTACTATGTTCTAGACACTGTGCAAGAGGCAGAGATTATAGCAGAGACACAGCCCGGCCCTGATATTATAACTAAGAAAATAAACAGCCATGGGAGGCGAGGGGCTGCCACCATCTAAGGTAGAGTGAGGGACCATGAACCAGGAGCATCAGGCTTCAACCAATGCTCAGCATGGTCACTCTCTGAGCAGACGCCTGTGTGAGTGAGGGAATGAGCTAGCTGCTGGGTGATGAGCCTCCTTGGTAGATGGGTGGTGATTTAAAAAAAGGCCCTGAGGTAGGCACAGGACCCTAGGATCCAAGAATATCCAGGAGATTGGCTTGGCTGGAGAGGAGGAAGGCAAAGAGAGATGGGAAAAAAAGGCTTATGAGGTGGGTGGCTGTGCTTGGTCACTAGGCCACTCAGAACTGTCCTCCTCCACAGCTGCTGGCCCAGATTCCTCCAGCCTGGATCCCACCTTCTCCATCCAATATGCACTTCTTCAAGCCTCTGCCCCAGCTGCCCCTTATCCCTCCCCTTGCTCTTCCCCTGAACCTCCACGTGCCCTGTGATTTGAGTCTGTCTCCACTGCAAGCGTATTATTAATTTTCCATCATGATTTTCTTGGCATGGCTCAGCTGCTGGGGAACCCCACGCCAGCCTGCCGGGGCTGCTTGTGATTCACGGCTCTGGCTGGGGGCGGCAGTCCCGGGTGGGGTGGAGGAACAGCTTCTCTGTGGGGATTCTAGTCACAGACACCTCCACACAGGAACTCTGCTTCCCGCTGCCCCTGAGTTCAGAACTAACCACACCCCAGTTTACAAGTTGGGCATCTCTGCCCTGCAGCCCCAGCCCCCCCTGGTGCAAAGGTTTAAGAATTCCTGGAGGAGTCAAACTCCCCAGTAACTCTTCCGCTCGGCCCAGGCTCGACTGCCTTATTCAACTTCTGTGCCGCAGAGGCCCCATGGACCATGCCAGCTGCCCTCGTCCCATCCCAGCAGCCAAGGTCAGGCCTTTCCCTTCCTTACTTCCAAATATCCCATGTCACTCCTCCAGCTCAATCCCAACAATCACAACATGCTTTCTGTGTCTGGAAACCAGTCACCCAGGACCTCCGTGTTTCCGGCGATTCCTAAATGCTGGGGGTGGGGTTTCTGCAAACATGAGAGAGACCTTGAGGGTTGACAAGATTGCTCGGTGGTTAAGGCACTTGCCTGCGAAGCGTAAGGACCCAGGTTTGATTCCCCAGGACCCACATAAGCCAGATGCACAAGAGGAGTTCATCTGCAGTGGCTAGAGGGCTTGGCACACCCATTCTGTCTCTTTCTTTCTCTCTCTCTCTCTCTGCCTATTTCTCTCTCATAAATAAATAAATAAAATATTTTAGAATTTTTTTTTTTAAAAAAGAGAGAACTTGACATTCAGGGAAGATAGGTGGCAGGGAGAGACTTCAGATCATAGACAAGAGGGTGTCAGGCTGGAAACAAAACCGGCTTCTGCCATCTAGAGTGACCACTTAAAGTGTGAGAGCAATAACAATGGAGGTGAAAGAAACACCCAGGCCTGGACCACGAGCTTGGCCTTGAAGGATCGAATCAGGCACCAGTCCTACATCTACAGGATAAGCTGTACCCCAGGTTCAGCTCTCACTACCTCTTGTCCCATCTTACTGATTCCTTCCGCTCAAGGAAGGACAGTGAGATCTTCTAGGCGCCTTTAACCATAGGCACTGGGCTCTCTTACTGCTTTATCCTCTGTGACCGTCCCTCTCTTGACCACTCAGGACCTTGTACTCTGGCTTGCCTGAAACCTGCAGGTTGGTCTCAAACCTGAGGTATTCCTCCTGCCTCTGCCTCCTTAGTACTGAGAACTCAGGCAGGAACCACCATGTCTGGCTCATTCCCTTCACTTAGTATGCTCCACGGGGACTGTCCATCTCACCAAGAATTAGCACAGCACCTGACCCCTTCAGTCACTTGAGTCTGGATGAGTAAACAGATCAATCAACATTGAACCTTTTATTAATAGTTCCTGGATTAATAGTACCCTAATCAGTGTGAAGTGTTCACATCACTGCTGTTCTTACATCCTGGACATGCGACCTTGGATTTGGGATATGACCTCTCTGAACCTTTGTTTCCTGGCCTACAGAAAAAGTTGTCGGAAATAAAATAAACAAAACAAAGGAGAAAGTTACTGGCATGCATTTGAGGGCCACTGGAGAGTTCAGTGTGGCATCTGTATGAGCACAGCTGGCATCCACCCCATAAACTCCTGCAAATCCGTGACCAAGAAGCCTTGGTGCGAGGCTGGTCTTGCAAAAGCTCAGAGCTTGGGTCCAGCCCAGCTGCTGGACTTGACTCCTAGCTCTACCACTCCCGATGTGCAGAACCGTCTGCCAGACACGGGCCGCCTTATGAGGCTCCGTCTCCTCATCTGTAGCACACATACCATGGTGATGCCTACTTCATGGGATTGTGGTGAGATTCACTATGGGTCAGTGCCTGGCACATCACAGATGCCCAGTAAATGTCAGCTGGTGCTGTTGCTACTAACGGTAACGCTGGCATTACACAGCGATGCTCTCACCCACGGTCCTCCTTGATAAGTGAACAGACAAATTTCCAGAGAGGTTGAGCAACTGCCCAAGGTCAAACAGTGAGAGAATGGCAGCCTCCTCGCGCTTCAAGGCCGGGCCTGCTGCACCCAAATCCCATGTTGTTTCCACTCCATCGAAGAGGCAGCTCAAAATAGGCCTGTGGCATTTCAGCTAATTTCCTCTAAGCCCTTCCCAAGTAGCACAAAACTGCTCCCCTAGATTTCCTCTCAGCATCCACTAAGCATGCATGCCTGCTGTGTCCCAAGTACCAAGGGGGCTAAGGGCCAGGCCAGTTCTCCCCACGTGGCCTTGCCCAGTGTGCAGAAGGACCCAATGGCACAGAACTCTCTGGGACGAGGGAGGACAGTGGTACAAGAGTTACATAGAGGACAAAGCTGAAGGCCACCCTGCATGTCAAAGTGGGAGAAGAAGTGAGAGGCGACCCAAGGCTGAGTGTCTATAATGTGCCAAGCTCTTCTCCCGCCCTCCGCTACGTGCAGTCCTCACTGTAGTGTCTCGGTCATGGTTTACCAAGCCTGCGCTACGGAACCAGATCTGCATTCGGTCCCCAAGTCATCACAGTGAACAAGACCTAGCTGCTGATGCTGGGGGAGAGGCTTACAAAGGAACAAAACGGGGAGTGTGACGCGTGCACAATAAAGAGCGATGAGTGTGGTGACAAGGTCCGGATGCTATGGCAAGTCGTGAGGAGCGGGATACAGCTGAGAACAGTTCCAGAAAGGAGTGCGCCCATTTTCCATATGCTGAAAGCAAGATTCCCAGAAGCCAACCCGAGTGGAGTGTGGCGATTGCCAAGTCCCAGAGCATGGCTGGCCTGCTCCGCAGGCAGAAGCCTCTGCTCTCTCCATACAGGCTATGAAGGCTGCTTACGATCCTCCCCCACCCTGTTCTTTTCTCCCTGATGATGCGGCCGGAAGATTAATCAAGTGCTACTAAAGCTCGGCCCGCTGTCTGTCGGGGGCTCGGAGGTTAGCAGATTCCGTGGATAAACAGAGGATTCAGTGCTTCAGCCTCTGGTGCCTTTGGAGCCCGAGGCTCTGGACTTGATTTGAAAGGGACAAGGGATGGGAAGCGCTCTGCCTCCGGTCTGCAGGGACTTCTTGGATGGGTCAAAGGCAACCAAGGTGACAGGCATCTGTGACAGCAAACCTCTCAGGCCCCTGTGGGGACATCCAAGCACCTCACTACACCGCACACACCCCCCCAACGCCTAGGGGACCTGAGAGGCCTCGGTACCAAGGACAAGAGGACCACCCACCGAACTGCCCCTGGGATCAACAGAGCTGCCCCTCCTCAGCCCCTTTCCCATGCCCCCCCTCCCAGGGCAAAGATTCAAAGCCTGAGAAACCCTCTGCCTGCAGGTACAGCTCTGGCTGCTCCCCAAAGGCCCATAACAGACGTTGTAGAGCTCTGGGTTCTATTTTCTGGGTACCAGAAGCCTCTCCTGGCACCGTAGCACAGTGTTTGCCCCTTTGAGTCCTTCCGGTGTGGGGAGAGGGCAGAGTGGGAGTAAGGGAAGTTCTGCACAGGCTCTGTGGGGACACAGGTAGTTTTTCTATACTGAAAAGAATTCGCTAGCGCTACCTGCAACTTGGAAGCAGAGGGAAGAAGCCAGGTGATGGTCTTTACATCCAAGAGGCTGTTCGTCCTTCCGAAGCCTTTCCCAGACTCAAAACCTCCAGACCACTAGGAAATGGTCCAGAAAATGATCTCAAGACCACAAGAAAGGGAAGTAGGGGATAACTGAGTTGTGAACTTGGACCCACTGTCTCCCTAAAGTTCCATCTTTCTCCAGATGTAGCCCACAGCCTGCCTCGTGTGTCTTCCTTCACTAACTATGAGACCGATCACAGAAAACCTGTCACTCGCAGCAGCAGGAATTGAAAGCTCTTCTCTTGCCAGGGTCACGTTAGGGAAAGTTGCACACCAGAGAGGTGACGCAGGAATTAACCCAGGCTCCCCGTTCTGCCCAGCTGGAGGGTGGGGGAGGTTACAGCACTAAGATATTTTTTTTTCCCCCCCTGAGATCTCTCCCGATCTCATTTGTGAATGACAGAAGAAACTTGGAAAGATTCACATCTCACCCACTTCCCCTGCAAACATGTTTATCCTTGAGATGAAAATCATGGCCCGAGTTCCAGTTACCAGTCACCCTTTCGCACCCTTTCCCGTGAATAATCTTTCCAAAATGTCCGCTCTTGGAAACAAGATTTGAAATTTCACAGAAAAATACGGAGAGCCAGACAGTTCCATGCACGCCCCCCCCCCCCACTTAGCCAGAAAGAGACAAGGAGCAGGAGTGGGGAACAAGGAAAGCGGTACATCTATCCAGCCAATAAAATCAAACAACCCCCTCTTTCCGAACCAAAAAAAAAAAAAAAAGCAAAGTGGAACCCATGTTTTAAAAAGCACATGGAGACATGTTTGTAATTACCCATCCAGGCTCTATGTCCACCTCTTCTAGACAGAGAAACGGCTGGTTGAAGTTTTGTGGCGTCTGATTGTGACGGGTGGACTGTATTTGAAGCTCTGGGCACGTAGAGATGGAATGAGAAGGAGGCTGAGCTGGAAGAAACACCAAGGGGGGAGGGAAGCGGAGAGAGTGAGAGAGAGAGAGAGAGAGAGAGAAAGAGAGGGGGGAGAGAGAGAGGGAGAGAGCGAGCGAGCGAGCGAGCGATCGCCTGCTACGCCTTCCTCCGAGCTCCGGGGAGCTCCGGACAGCGCTCATTTGGGGACTGGGGAAGAGGAGACGGCGAGGCCCAAGCAGGCAGCCCCGCGCTCGGCCCTGGCCTGGGCGCCCCGGCTTGGGGAAAGGGAGGGGGACGGAGGCCCGTGGCCCGCGCGCCCCCCGCTCCTGGCCGCCCGCCCGCCGGCCCGCCGGGGCGCCGCGGAGCGCAGGGCGCGGGGAGCTGTCCAGTTCAGCACCACGGCGACGCAGTAGGTGGCAGCGCCCGGGCCGGGGAGCGCGCGGCCGCCGGCGGGGGGGAGAGGCGGGCGGGCCTGCCTGCAGCGAGACCATCGCTCCCGTCGCTCGCTTCCCGGAGCTTTGCGGATAGAGAGAGAGAGAGAAAGAGAGAGAGACAGGGGGAGGGAACCCCGCCTCGATTCTCCGGGAGGAACCCCCCCGCCCTCCCCCACTTCGCCAACACACTCACCCGCGCCGCCAACAACAATAACCACCGCCACCGCCGCGCCCGCCGCCGCCGCCGCCGCCGCCGCCACCGCCGCCGGGGCACAACCATGGGAGGCGAGACCCCCGCACCTGTGCAGCTGAGCTCAGGGCTCTGCAGAAGACTGGGCAGTCTGGTCTGAAACGAAGGCGCCCCCCAGACACCCTCCCCCCCACCACCCTCGAAGGAAGAGAACTGGCGAAGCCAGCCGAGGATCTTTTTTATTTATTTATTTATTTTCCATGGCGCAGGCCGCAGAGCCCGGAACGAAGACCGAAGGTTGCATCTCGGCTCTCCCGATCTCGAACTGTCTAGGTCCAGACCATGAGAGATGGTGTTGAGAATTCCGCTGTTCCCTGGCGCACTGTGGAAGCCATCTCCAAATTAGCTATCACATATGGAAACTGGAGACCAGAATTTTAGGAAAAGAGATTAAGGCATCTCACTTTGGGGGGGGGTGGGGGGTGTCTTTTTATTTATTTTTTTCTTCTTTTTTTTTTTTTTTAAATCACTGCAACTGGAACAGTTTCTGATTTCAAAAGGCAAACCTCTCTTCTCGTGTGCTTTATAATCTACACTCTTTTCCGTGAGCTTTCTTACCTCCCTGTTTTTATATCTCCATATTCTTTATTCACACATAGATCCATTATATTAGTAGTGGAATTATCTTTATTTTTTTTTTTCTTTTGGCTTTAGTATTCACACCCTCACACACACGCTCCTGAGAACCAGAAGTCGGTTGGGTGTTTATATAATGAAGAATTATGGGGCTGTTTGATCGAGGTGTTCAAATGCTTTTAACCACCGTTGGTGCTTTCGCTGCCTTCAGTCTGATGACCATAGCTGTGGGGACCGACTATTGGCTCTACTCCAGAGGGGTTTGCAAGACCAAAAGTGTCAGTGAGAATGAAACCAGCAAAAAGAACGAGGAAGTTATGACCCATTCTGGATTATGGAGGACCTGCTGCCTAGAAGGTATTTGATTCCTCACCTCCTCCCCTCCCCACACCGCCCCTCCCATCTGCACCCCCCCCCACCCCACTCGCCTCCAAATAAGTCCCCTCCACATTCCACCATTTTCCCACTTCACTCCCCTCGCCGCCGCTGCAGATCAAGGTTGGTTGGGTTAGTTTCAGAGGAAAGAAAAACAATAAGCAAAGCCCATACTCTCTACTCTCGGGCCTCCACTTTCTCTCCACCCTTCCCCACTCCAGATCTCTCCATTGGAATGATCTATGATATGATGAAAACAGCAAGAGAGTGTCTTTAAAAAGTCCAGTGGGCTCCAGCTGCCACGGGATCATTAGGATCTGCCTTTGGATTTAACATGACCACCTATGAGGAGGGAAAATAAATGCTTCATTCTTCCCGATGAAGATTTCCAAAAGCTCTCCCTTTCCCTCCTCTTCCCCTTACTCCCCCAAAGTCTCAGACACACCATCGTCTGCAAATCTCCTTTTTACATATGTATTTTTTTTAAAAAAAAATATCTGTTGTTTCTAAGAATCCTGATTTGGTAAATCCTAATTATTCCAGGATCTCAAGCGGAGTTCGAGAGCATTTCATAATGTCCATGAGCCCCACGGATCATCCGAGGTGGCTGGCTGCGTGCATGTGTGCGTTTTAACGTTGACAAAGTCTAAAAATACATGCGTCTCTCACAGGAAGCAAGCCCAAGTTCTAATAAACAGCAGTCACTTGCGGGTTAGACTGAGCGCCGGTGTGTTTCCACGCACAGTGACACGTCTGTTACCCAGAAGCGAGTCGAGTCAGCACTGTGCAGGCAGGGCAGGAAGGAGGCGAGGGCATGGGAGGTTGAGGGGGGAATGGGGAGCAGTAAACTGAGATGTCAGCCCTTGGCCTTGATGTTGCAGGGTCACTGAGGCATGTGTGCTGTGTGCTGTGAGCCAAGCAGCCCCTATAGTGTATAGATGAGGGCATGAGGTAGGCATGTGCTTCTGGGACACATTGATAAGCATAAGAGGAAAAAAATAAAAGAAAAGAAAACTCTGCAGGTCATACAAGCTGCATTTAGCCACTGACTTTAATATGAGGGGCTGAATTTGCATAGCTATATCCGTCTGTGTGCATAAGCCACCCATAGGAAGACAAGCAGAGAGAGACACATATGTCCCTGTGTGGAACGAAGCTGGTGTGCGTTCCCTCTGATGTGAACCGAGACTGGAGGCTGTTTGAGGCAGTGTCGGGAAGCGGGCACTGCAGGACTGTTTGTTAAGCTTAACCTGGAATGGTGATGCAGGGAGTTGAGGCCAGCAGACAGGGGAGAGGGCAAAACTGGTGTGACCCCAGGGTCTAACCCATTCGGAGCCGAACATGGATGTGTCTGGGAGAGAGCTCGCGTCCCATGCCCCCTCCCAACATTCTTGGTGCAAACGGTTGAGTGATGGCCGAACATGTTTGGAATCTCTAAGTGACTTCATTGAGCAGTGGTCTGTTTGACGCATACTGCATTTGGTCGCTTTCTCGGTCCAAGCTTCTGCCTTTCTCGTACTCTGCAGAGGTGTTCTTCCCCAACCAGAGTCGATATCAGGAAATTAATAGGGACCGTTTAACACACACGCATTCTGCCCCTCCTTAAAAAAATGAAAAGCCTTTCAGACTGCTAGTCATTAGCAGCGGAAAAACAGCTTCTATTTAATTAAACATTTATGACAGGCTTTGATGCTGAGAGAGAGAGAGGGAGAGAGAGAGAAAGAGAGGGGAGAGCAAGCAATATGAATGAGGGATGCTTTGGGGGACATGATTCCACTGGTTACTTGCCTTTCTTAGATTTTTGGCTAGAGAGATAAAGATATGTAGCCAAAAAAATTAGAAGGAATATGTGACATTATTTTGGGGGGAATATGATGAAAGATCAAAGATTGGTGAGTTGGTATAAGTATACTTTTTTTTTTAATCCAGGGTTTATGTACAAATCCTAATACTGTGATCTTGTAAACATTTTGTAATTCCCAGTAGACAATCGGACTAGAGGTGGCTTTGGGTCACTTGTGCATCAAACAGCTTAGGAGTTTTCCCCATCTGTCTGGTGGCCCCATCCCCAAGCGTGCTGCCCACTCTCCTTTAACTTTCTCTCCAAGCTGCACACACACTCTCTCTCTCTCCCCCAATCAGCTGAAAAGGGTTAGAATTGCAACGCTTCCCAAGGGTTGTGTGATGCGCACAGGAGCTGTGGGTTTGGCACTGTCCCCAGCGGCCTCCCCAGGTGCCCAGCCCAAGCACTTGCCTCCAGGCAATGAGAGCAGGGCTGGATTAAAAGTCTCTTTCCATGTGCAGCCGTGACCCAGGCTGGAAGAGCTAATGGCTGGGGCCACGGGTCTGAACTGTGTCCAGAGACTTTGTCTAACTGGGGCTTCTCAGCCCTGGGACCACCTCACGAAGCTGGGTTGTGGCCACCTAGGAAGTGGCCGGGAGGTTTTGATGTACTTCTTTATGAGCTGCACTGATGTGAAGAGACTGTGAGTTTCGTTTAGTCCCACAAGTTGGCGTGCATGGTGGCTCTTGGGGTGTGGTTGGGTCTGTTTTTCTGAGCATTCGGGGGAGGGTCAAGTCATTCTCTTGCTTTCCCTTTCCAACTTGGGAGGAGCTTGGGGGGGTCAGAATTTCCAAAAAGATCCCTCCATCCCCTCTTAAATTTTGCTGTCTCCCCACATTTGAGATGTGACAAACAGGTTTTCAATATTCTCTTCAAGACACTGCTAATAACTCCAGATGGGAAAACAAGGCCCGGCCTCCTCTGATCACTTTGGCTCTCTGGTTTTCATTAGGACTTTTTTTTCTTTGTCTCCTGAGATGATTATTTTCGTTCGCCTCTTGATGAAAATACGAATTGGAAACTGTTTCCTTGCCTCTGCGGCTGCTTTTAAAATTAATGAGTCTGCTGAGGAATGAGTAGGGACACGGCCACCTGTTAGGGGACACACAGGAAGGAGGAGACGCTTCAAGGAAATACCCCAGGCCTCATTTTTACATCTTGCAGAGCAGATAACTGAGAAATCTCTCTGTATGAAGGTGAACTCCCTAGCAGGCTGATATTCTTGGTGGAATTCCAGCCTTGAGGGTGGAGCTGGGGGAACAGGCTGGGTGGGGATCAGTATCCCGTGTGGGCTGCAGAGTGCTGGGTGGGTTGGGGGACCATCGAACTTGTCAAGGAAGCTACCTTGAGAGTCTGCGAGTGGAAAGCTGAACTGCTCATCTCAGGAAAGAACTTGATCAAAGGTTCAAGTGAGCGCTAGCATGGTCTGTTCCACGCACAGCATCCCTGGCCCACCCGGTGGCTTGCTGCTCAGGGAATTACCCTCTCTTGTCACCCAAAGGCAGCAATGTCTCTAGGGACAGCAAGAAACTCCCTCTGTGTTGATTTTTTCCCAGTTCCTCTCTATCCCCACTCCACATCTCCCCCAGAGAATTTCCAGCCCTGCAGAGGAGCAGGGAGCAGCTGGGCCAGAAGCAAGCCCCCCCCCCCACAAAGCCCCTCTCTTCTCCCACCCCTGACCTTCTGTGAAGAACCAGGCCTGGTACATTCTCTCTTGCTAGAATCATCTAGCTCCTCTCACATCAAGAGCTTCTCCTTTCTGCTTGCTCCAAACTCTGCCAGCCATTCAACACCCTCGCTCTCCTGGAGCAGAAGCAACTCCGTTGTCCCCAGGTGTGTGTTTTCCAAGTTAATGTCTGCATGGGCCTCTCTCGGCCTACAAGGTGACAGGGTGTTCCAGGCCCTGCTCAGCCATGGCTGTCTTATTTCCGCAGAAGGAAAGGCTGAATCTTTGATATTAGGGAAGCCAACATATTTTCTGCACACTCTTCGCCTCTGGAAGTGAAGAAGTGCAGAAGTTGATGAGCCTGGTACTATTGAGCATGTGCGCGTTGCTCCCTGATGCCCAAGATAACCTGGCTTTCTTCAGTAACTTTGCACACAGTAGGTACACACAAAAATATTGATCAGGACTAGAGAGATGGCTTAGTGGTGAAGGCACTTGCCTGAAAAGCCTAAGGACCCAGGTTCGATTCCTCAGTACCCAGCTAAAGCCAGATGCACAGGGTGGTGCATGCGTCTGAAGTTTGTTTGCAGTGGGTAGAGGCCCCGGCTCGCTCTATCTGTCTGTCTGTCTATCTATCTATCTATCTATCTATCTATCTATCTATCTATCTATAATTCTACCTATCTCTCTCCGCTCTCTCATAAATAAATAAATAAAATTTTTTAAAAATATTGATCAGTAGCTTGATTGAGAAACTCTCAAAATCATTGTAATGAATACAAACAACAGAAGGACAAGAGTGGAGAGAGAGACAGTGAAGGGGGAGACTGAATAATTTGCTTTTTTTTTTGTTTCCTGGAATTTCGTTTAAAAATAATAATGAGTCATGAATCAATTATAATAAGAAGAGAAGTCAAAAGACTTGGACATGGGGCTTCACAGCTCCTAGCTGGCTAAGGTAAAAGCGTGTTATTTAAGGGCAGGTGAAGAAACATGGTGTGGACAAGCCCCTACAGAGAAGGAAAGCTAAGCAGGCCAAGTTACCCCCTTCTTCTGCTTTCAAAGCTCATTTTCATCTTGGGAGTCACCAGCACTGTCACCTCCGGGTGGAGAGGGGGGCATTAGAATGGACCATCGCTACACAGTATCTTCATATCTTCTATTCTTTAGCAAAACTCTCATCTGGTCCACAGAACCCTGGGAACTCCCTGTGGGGCTCGGGTTCTGATAGCAACCTTTCAAAGAGCAGGTGCAGAATTCCTAACTCTGCTCCACTGTTAGCCATGTCTGACTCCTACAGGCTCCCACAACTCTCTCTGCCCGCTTCTGCTTCCCAGGAAAGCTGCAGGAGGGGTCAGGAGGGGCGCGCACACCAGAGTCACAGAGCAGAAGGTGGCTAGGCCAGAATCTGCTCCCAAGCCTCTGTGGTGAATGGAATTCACTCCATATTCCCTTCCCATGCCCCGTGTACCCTGGATATCCCCAGAGGACTCCACATTGGGCACCCTGGCTGCAGTTCATGGACACCACTAGCCAGAGGTCCTATTCTATGTGCATCACATGGATGTATCACACTTAAGTGCCAGGCTGAGCAGGGATGAGGGTTGGGCCTGGACACTCTGCCAAGGAGCGTCCTTAGCCACCATCATGAGCCACCACACCTTTTCCAAGACACGACTGTCCCTCATCCCCTCTCTTCCGGCTAGGGAGACAAGGCTGAGGGATTGCAATGCCCAGTCTGCAACACGGAACTCCAGGCCAAGCCCACCGGGCCCCTCTTTCTTTGGACTTTGGAGATTGTCCTCCTTGTGAACACAAGGGCTTTTTCAGAAAATAGCAACTTTATGGCCCGTGTAAGTCGTGATGTTTTCAGAGGAAGCTTGATGAGGTGAGGAAAGTTTGAAGCCTTACTTGGTGGGTTTACTGTGGCCTAATGAGCTGTGTGGTTTGGGGCAGCAGAACCTCTCGAACTTTGTTTCCTTTTCTGTACAAAACAGGAAGTACCATAAGGTGCTTGGAGACTTAGTGGCTCCTGAACAGATGTGTGTACCCCTCTTGTATCAACCACTTTATTTGAAATTGCAGTCAGCAACTCCCACTCCTTGCTACTTCCCGACCCTTTTTATATTTTGTTTATTTTTATAAGAGAGAGAGAGAGATTAAGAATTGGTGTGCCAGGGCCTCTAGCCACTGCGATCAAACTCCAAGTGTGTTCACCACCTTGTGCACAAGTGTGACCTTGTGCACATGCGTCACCTTGTATCTGGCTTACATGGGTTTGGGGAGTCGAACCTGGGTCCTTGGGCTTTGCAAGCAAGTGCCTTAACCAATAAGTAATCCCTCCATCCCCTACTTCCCCTTGGTTCATTTTATTTATTTATTTATTTTACTGAATGTTTACTATCCCCTCATGCCACTGTATCTTCATTCGTCACAGTTTGCATGTGATGCATGTGTACTTCAGTGTGGACCGCATGTCCAGCATGTATATCGAGGTCAGAGGAAAACCTTGGGTATTGGTCCTGGCCATCCAACTTGTTTGAAGCAGGGTCTCTTGTCTGTTTCACACACCAGGCTAGCTGGCCTGACAGCTTCTGTGAGTCTCGTGACTTTGCCTCTCATCTCCAGAGTAGGAGCTCTGGGATTACAGATAAGCGCTGCTTCATTTGCCTTTCATGGGCATCAAGTGTTTCACCCATGCCATCTCCCCAGTCCTATTTACATATTTTTATATGCCATCCACCACCAGGTGGTCAATGCTGTGACGGCAAGGGCATCATGAGGGCAGGGATGCTGTGAGGGCAGGGATGCTGTGAGGGCAGGAATGCTGTGAGGTTAGGGATGCTGTGAGGGCAGAGATGCTGTGAGGGAAGAGATGCTGTGAGGGCAGAGATGCTGTGAGGGAAGAGATGCTGTGAGGGCAGGGATGCTGTGAGGGCAGGGATGCTGTGAGGGCAGGGATGCTGTGAGGGCAGAGATGCTGTGAGGGAAGAGATGCTGTGAGGGCAGAGATGCTGTGAGGTCAGGGATGCTGTGAGGGCAGAGATGCTGTGAGGGCAGAGATGCTGTGAGGACAGAGATGCTGTGAGGACAGAGATGCTGTGAGGTCAGGGATGCTGTGAGGTTAGGGATGCTGTGAGGGCAGAGATGCTGTGAGGTCAGGGATGCTGTGAGGGCAGAGATGCTGTGAGGGAAGATATGCTGTGAGGGCAGGGATGCTGTGAGGGCAGGGATGCTGTGAGGGCAGGGATGCTGTGAGGGCAGGATGCTGTGAGGGCAGAGATGCTGTGAGGTCAGGGATGCTGTGAGGGCAGAGATGCTGTGAGGGCAGAGATTCTGTGAGGACAGAGATGCTGTGAGGACAGAGATGCTGTGAGGTCAGGGATGCTGTGATGTCAGGGATGCTGTGAGGGCAGAGATGCTGTGAGGGCAGAGATGCTGTGAGGGCAGAGATTCTGTGAGGACAGAGATGCTGTGAGGGCAGAGATGCTGTGAGGACAGGGATGCTGTGAGGTTAGGGATGCTGTGAGGGCAGAGATGCTGTGAGGTCAGGGATGCTGTGAGGGCAGAGATGCTGTGAGGGAAGAGATGCTGTGAGGGCAGGGATGCTGTGAGGGCAGGGATGCTGTGAGGCAGGGATGCTGTGAGGGCAGAGATGCTGTGAGGTCAGGATGCTGTGAGGGCAGAGATGCTGTGAGGGCAGAGATGCTGTGAGGGCAGAGATGCTGTGAGGGCAGAGATGCTGTGAGGGCAGAGATGCTGTGAGGTCAGGGATGCTGTGAGGGCAGAGATGCTGTGAGGGCAGAGATGCTGTGAGGGCAGAGATGCTGTGAGGGCAGAGATGCTGTGAGGGCAGAGGATGCTGTGAGGGCAGAGATGCTGTGAGGTCAGGGATGCTGTGATGTCAGAGATGCTGTGAGGGCAGAGATGCTGTGAGGTCAGAGATGCTGTGAGGGCAGAGATGCTGTGAGGGCAGAGATGCTGTGAGGACAGAGATGCTGTGAGGGCAGAGATGCTGTGAGGGCAGAGATGCTGTGAGGGCAGAGATGCTGTGAGGTCAGGGATGCTGTGAGGGCAGAGATGCTGTGAGGTCAGGGATGCTGTGAGGCAGGGATGCTGTGAGGGCAGAGATGCTGTGAGGGCAGAGATGCTGTGAGGTCAGGGATGCTGTGAGGGCAGAGATGCTGTGAGGGCAGAGATGCTGTGAGGGCAGAGATGCTGTGAGGGCAGAGATGCTGTGAGGGCAGAGATGCTGTGAGGGCAGAGATGCTGTGAGGGCAGGATGCTGTGAGGGCAGAGATGCTGTGAGGGCAGAGATGCTGTGAGGTCAGGGATGCTGTGAGGGCAGAGAGAGTCAGGAGGGCAGATGCTGTGAGGGCAGAGATGCTGTGAGGCAGAGATGCTGTGAGGGCAGAGATGCTGTGAGGGCAGAGATGCTGTGAGGGCAGAGATGCTGTGAGGGCAGAGATGCTGTGAGGTCAGGGATGCTGTGAGGGCAGAGATGCTGTGAGGTCAGAGATGCTGTGAGGGCAGAGATGCTGTGAGGGCAGAGATGCTGTGAGGGCAGAGATGCTGTGAGGGCAGAGATGCTGTGAGGGCAGAGATGCTGTGAGGGCAGAGATGCTGTGAGGGCAGAGATGCTGTGAGGGCAGAGATGCTGTGAGGGCAGAGATGCTGTGAGGGCAGAGATGCTGTGAGGGCAGAGATGCTGTGAGGGCAGAGATTCTGTGAGGGCAGAGATGCTGTGAGGGCAGAGATGCTGTGAGGGCAGAGATGCTGTGAGGGCAGAGATGCTGTGAGGGCAGAGATGCTGTGAGGGCAGAGATGCTGTGAGGGCAGAGATGCTGTGAGGGCAGAGATGCTGTGAGGGCAGAGATGCTGTGAGGGCAGAGATGCTGTGAGGGCAGAGATGCTGTGAGGGCAGAGATGCTGTGAGGGCAGAGATGCTGTGAGGGCAGAGATGCTGTGAGGGCAGAGATGCTGTGAGGGCAGAGATGCTGTGAGGGCAGAGATGCTGTGAGGGCAGAGATGCTGTGAGGTCAGGGATGCTGTGAGGTCAGGGATGCTGTGAGGGCAGAGATGCTGTGAGGGCAGAGATGCTGTGAGGGCAGAGATGCTGTGAGGGCAGAGATGCTGTGAGGTCAGAGATGCTGTGAGGGCAGAGATGCTGTGAGGGCAGAGATGCTGTGAGGGCAGAGATGCTGTGAGGGCAGAGATGCTGTGAGGGCAGAGATGCTGTGAGGGCAGAGATGCTGTGAGGGCAGAGATGCTGTGAGGGCAGAGATGCTGTGAGGGCAGAGATGCTGTGAGGGCAGAGATGCTGTGAGGGCAGAGATGCTGTGAGGGCAGAGATGCTGTGAGGGCAGAGATGCTGTGAGGGCAGAGATGCTGTGAGGGCAGGGATGCTGTGAGGGCAGAGATGCTGTGAGGGCAGAGATGCTGTGAGGCAGAGATGCTGTGAGGGCAGAGATGCTGTGAGGGCAGAGATGCTGTGAGGGCAGAGATGCTGTGAGGGCAGAGATGCTGTGAGGGCAGAGATGCTGTGAGGGCAGAGATGCTGTGAGGTCAGGGATGCTGTGAGGGCAGGGATGCTGTGAGGCAGAGATGCTGTGAGGGCAGAGATGCTGTGAGGGCAGAGATGCTGTGAGGGCAGAGATGCTGTGAGGGCAGAGATGCTGTGAGGGCAGAGATGCTGTGAGGGCAGAGATGCTGTGAGGTCAGGGATGCTGTGAGGGCAGAGATGCTGTGAGGGCAGAGATGCTGTGAGGGCAGAGATGCTGTGACGGGCAGAGATGCTGTGAAGGGCCAGAGATGCTGTGAGGGCAGAGATGCTGTGAGGGCAGAGATGCTGTGAGGGCAGAGCTGCTGAGAGCTGCTAGAGAGGGAGAGATGCTGTGAGGGCAGGATGCTGTGAGGGCAGAGATGCTGCTGCAGGGCAGGCAGAGATTGCTGTGAGGGCAGAGATGCTGTGAGGGCAGAGATGCTGTGAGGGCAGAGATGCTGTGAGGCAGAGATGCTGTGAGGGCAGAGATGCTGTGAGGGCAGAGATGCTGTGAGGGCAGAGATGCTGTGAGGGGAGAGATGCTGTGAGGGAAGAGATGCTGTGAGGGACAGAGATGCTGTGAGGGGCAGGGATGCTGTGAGGGCAGAGATGCTGTGATGGCAGGATGCTGTGAGGGCGAGATGCTGTGAGGGAAGAGATGCTGTGGGGCAGGGATGCTGTGAGGGGAGAGATGCTGTGAGGGAAGAGATGCTGTGAGGGAAGAGATGCTGTGAGGGCAGAGATGCTGTGAGGGGAGAGATGCTGTGAGGGCAGAGATGCTGTGAGGGCAGGGATGCTGTGAGGGCAGGGATGCTGTGAGGGAAGAGATGCTGTGAGGTCAGGGATGCTGTGAGGGCAGAGATGCTGTGAGGGAAGAGATGCTGTCAGGGCAGAGATGCTGTGGGGGCAGGGATGCTGTGAGGGCAGAGATGCTGTGAGGGCAGACATGCTGTGAGGGCAGAGATTCTATAAGAACAAGGGTGCTGTTAGGGCATACTACCTAAACCAGCTCACAGAGACCATCTTTGGATGGTGTTCAGGTCAGGGAGGTGGAGGAAACCCAGAGAAAATGTTCTAAAATTTACCAGAGTTCAATAAGCATGGGGCTGTTTTCTAACGTCAGGAGGCTGAGGCACAAGGATTGCCAAAAGTTCAAGGCTAGACTGGGTTGCAAAGTGAATTCTAGAATAACCTGCACCCCAGTGTGAGAGCCTTCTTTTTTTTTTTTTAAGGCTCTTTTCTTTCTTTCTTTCTTTCTTTTGGTTTTTTGAGGTAGGGTCTCACTCTGGTCCAGGCTGACCTGGAATTAACTAAGTAGTCTCAGGGTGGCCTGGAACTCACTGTGATCCTCCTACCCCTGCCTCCCGAGTGCTGGGATTAAAGGTGTGCGCCACCACGACTGGCTGTCTTTTCTTTCTTTTTATCTCAAAAAATTACTTTGGCCAAATCCCCATATTCAAATTTAAATGAACTATATATTTTAAGTTTGCAGGCACAGTTCACTCGTTTATTTTATGGTTTACGTCGTCTTGTTTTGTGTGTGTATATGCATATGGGGGCGCACATGCAACAGTGTGCTCTCGTAGTCACAACACAGCTTGGAGGTGTCTGCGCTCACTTCTTTGAGACAGGGTCTCGTGCCACTGGAAATGCAGACAAACTGTAGGCTACCAGACTGAACACGCCAGTGTTTTGGGCAGGCTGGGATCACAGATACAGGAGTTACTTTGCAGGCTGGCTTTATGTGGTTGCTGTGCAATTGAACCCAGGCCAGCAAGGTTTATAAGCAAGCACCTTTAACTGCTGAGCTATCCCCCCCCCCAGCTCTGTTATTATGTATCTTTGACGAGCGTCTACACAGTCCCAAATGCCAGGCCAGGGGTTGGGACATCATAGAAAGCAGTGTCGTTCTAGGTCACTGACCTCAGGCCATTCAAAGCCCTAGTGAGAGACAAGATCTAATTCAACAAACAACTATGTGCACGTGTGCGTGCATGCATGTGTGCATGGATGTGTGAAGCTCTCAGTGTCACAGGGCTGTGAGACAGTGAGCCTGTGTGTAACCCGGAAGGGCTTCCCTGAGGAGGCGAATGGGACCACAGAGCTGCAGATGAACAGAAATCAGAGTGAAGACAGGACAAAAGGACGAGCATCCCAATGGGGAGGGCAGTGGGCACAGAGGAGAGCTGAGGGGAGAAGGCCAAGGTCAGACGAGTGGTATGGGAGCAGTGGTTGCTGGGTGAGGTGTGAGGGGATTTGGAAATGTCCAGGATCCCAAGAGCTCCTGTTAGTTCAAGAGTTTTACTCTGTGTCTCTAGCTTCTTGCTTGCAGGCATCTTGACCTTGAGCTAGTTAACTCTCGGTGCTTCCCACTCTCTGGGTACTAAGTGGACATGATAATGCCCCCCCCCAGCTCTGTGTGGTGATGGGAGCAGCCGTGACCCCTCTCTTCTTCCTCCCCCTCCTGCATCTGAATGTGGGGGTCTCCCTGGCCTCGCAGCTTCTCATGACACTGAGGGCTGGGTGGGGAACAGATTCCACTGAACTCAATGAAGTCCCCACCAATTAAATTCAAAGACTGCTAAGAGAGGTGTTGACCGTAGACCCTTGCCCTGTAAAGGACACTGGAAGGCTTTAACACCTCCAGGACCCTTCAGGGGAATCCCGGCAGGAGACCCTAAGGAGCTGACCTGTCACCAAACCTCCCAGCCACCTGAGCAGCCCCATTCACCTCACCTTATCACCCTCCTCAACACAACACACTGAGATCCCAGCATCCCTCATGGTCAAGTGGGGCCATGGAGTACTTGAGTGAAACATGAATGAGGTCCTCTTAGAACCACAAATTTTTAAAAATATATATATATTTGTTTGTTTATTTATTTGAGAGAGAGAGAGAGATAATGGGCGTGCCAGGGCCTTCAGCCACTGCAAACGAACTCCAGATACATGTGCCCCCTTGTGCATGTGGCTTACGTGGGTGGAACCGGGATCCTTTGGCTTTGCAGGCAAACATCTTAACCGCTAAGACATCTCTCCAGCCCCCAGAACCACAAACTTTTTGAAAATGAGATGGAGAGAAGAGGCATGTCAGCTATGTCCCCAGTTCCAAAAAATGCATGTGGGACATTCAGGGTTATGACCCAGCCAACACCCTGGTCCCTTCCCCTGGACACCCAAATGGCTGTATTTCATCTGCTTTGGGCTCTAAGGCATGACCAGGTAACTTACCTACTCAGCTAAAACATGCTTTATGGGGATGGAGGATGAATTCAGGGTCCATATCAATTATAAATTATGCTCTAGTTTCTGTGACATTGAGACTTAAAATGTGTGTCTTGGGATCTGAGAAAGATGGGCAGCTACCTTCCTGGCCAGGAAGGACATAGGCCATGACCCAGAGATGCTTCTCCAAGCAGTTCTTGACTCAAAATCAGCAAAAGAAGTGTGTGTCCTTGCCAGAAAGTTCCTTGACAAGGAAAAGAGGGCTTCCTATTTAGCAGCCTATCCCCCTCCCCCCACACACACACACATACACAGCACTAGTGAGGTCCTACTGAGACGCTAGGATGGATCTGAAAGTTTGGTCTGTGCACTGGAAGAGCCCAGTCTGGTAGAGAACAGATGAGGGTGGATGACACACCGTGTGAAATAGAAGCACAGGGGATTCTGGGAGCACAGAGATGGTGCCTCCGAGTGTGAGTGAGGCTAGCAAAGATAGGAGGGGCACTGCTGACGTAAGGAATAGTGGGCACGGAAGCGCGGGTGCCCCAGAGGGAATGCCCGTGGTCTGGTGTGGCTGGACGGTAGAAGGGAGGGAGAGGCAAGGCTGGGAGGCAGCAGAGATGGGAGCCCAAAGGGACAGAAATGGGTCACGGAGCAGTTTCTGTTTCAGCATGAAAGAAAAGGAAGCCTGGCTAGGACGGGAGCCAGAAGGGTCACACGGGCCTTCCTCATTCTCTGGTCCCTGGAGGTTGAGGGTGTACTAGCGTGAATAGTGGTCACCACTTCGACATTCACCGGGTGGGCACAAGACCTGGAGAGAAGTGCCCATGGGACCCAAGTGATGGGCACAAGGTAGGAGTAGTAGACAGAGTAAAAGGGAGGCGTAACGGGGTGCACGCAGATATCCCTTCCCATCCACCCCCAGGAGAGCAAGTTTAAGAGTTCCATTCTGAACCCCTATGAGACAGGAAGCTCCCTGTGGCCAAGGGTCCCCATCTGCCTGTCCATTCTACTTCCCCAGAGTCTGGTCCACCTCCGGGCCCCAAGGCCATGATCAGGTCAAAGACCCCATCCCTCCCTTGAGGAGTTCAATACAGTACAGAAGACCAACCAGTGAGCAGATGATGACACACCATGGGGTATATAAGCACAGGGACGCAGGCAGCAGAGAGATGAGGCAGGGGGCTGCCCTCTTCCTCTGCTAGGTTTTCACACCAACCTCCAACCAGTCTTACCTCCAAGCTTGGCTGGGACCAGGTTCTGGAAAAAAATAAAAACAACATGCCAACCAGAAGGTATTTTCTTGGCACTGTACCTTGGAGGCCCCTCGGGAGACCCCCCCAACCCCCCCCCAGGCCACCATTTTGACACATAGCTTGGGGAAGATGATGGCCCACTGCCTTGGGACACCAGACATCTTTGCTAGGATGAGTTTCGCTGAGTTGGCGAGTGCTCACCCAGCCCCGGGTACCGGCTGGGCAGCCTGTGTCTGCCTTCCAGGAACCTCCCCCCAGCCCACCTTCCCGCATACTCTACCCACCTAAGTAGGCTTCCAGCTGCTAACAGGCATGCCAGGCTTGCGAACTGGATTCCAGGTGCAAGTTGCTGCGGCCTCACTACTGGGGAACAGACTCCTTCTTGCTTGCACCTACCCCACCCCAGCCATAGCTCCCTGGGAGACTCTCTGGCCATTCCAGATCTTCCTTTAAAAAAAAAATATTGTATTTATTGGGCTGGAGAGATGGCTTAGCAGTTAAGGCGTATGCCTGCGAAGCCTAAGGACCCCAGTTCAATTCTCCATGTCCCGCTTAAGCCAGATGCACATGGTGGTGCATGAATCCGGAGTTCGTTTGCAGTGGCTGGAGGCCCTGATGCACCCATTCTCACTCTTTCTGTCTCTTGCATGCGCGTGCGAGCTCCCTCTCCCTCTCTCTGTCTCTAATAAATAAATGAATAAAATTTAAAAATATTTAAAACAATATTTTATTTATTTATTTGAAAGAGAAAGGGGCAGATAGAGAGAATGGACACCCCAGAGCCGCTAGCCAGTGCAAACGAACTCCAGACTTATGCCCCACCTTGTGCATTTGGCTTATGTGGATATTGGGTAATCGAACCTGGGTCCTTAGGCTTCACAGGCAAGTGCCTTAACCACAAAGCCATCTCTCCAGCCATCCAGAGCCTTTCTTTATCCCAGTTTCACTCCACTGTGGTCCTCACTGGCTTTTTCTTACTAATGAGTCACTCATACTTTCCTGTTTCATTCCCCAACCCCCAAACCTGGTCTCATCTTTATGCCAGGTAAAGCTCGAGCCTTGTTCTTGATCCTCCTTGAATTTTCCCTTCAGCCTGAGACCCCGCCACCACCACGTTTTGCAGGGAAGGTGACCCCGCGAAGCAACTTCTTTATATGTCTCAAGAATAATGATGGTAAACCGGGCATGGTGGTGCACGCCTTTAATCCCAGCACTCGGGAGGCAGAGGTAGGAGGATTGTTGTGAGTTCGAGGCCACCCTGAGACTACATAGTGAATTCCAGATCAGCCTGGACTAGAGTGAGACCCTACCTCCAAAAACCAAAAAAAAAAGAAAGAAAAAAAAAAGAAAAGAAAAGAAAGAATAATGAAGGTAGAAATGATGGCGACAGTCGTTTCTCAAGAGCCTTCTTTGTACTGAGCATGGGGTTAGATGCTTCCCAGACAGTAGCTCTCATTTGCCTTCCCGGTTCTGAAGAACGGCGCCAGGACATCCATTATCTCCCTCTTCAGAGGCTCAGAGAAGTTCAGAACTTGCCCAAGGTCGCACAGCAAATTGGCTGAGTGAAGATCCCAGCCCAATTATGGCAGACCCAAACACCAGTGCACAGCTTGCCAGGATGCTCACCGCATTTACAAGCTCCCCTAGACCCCCAAATCTGTGAATAAAATTCTTGGAGAAGTTGAGAGCAGCTCTGAGCAGAAATAAACTGCTATCTGTAAGACTCCCACACACGATGAAGTTGTCCTCAACTACCTGAGGCTTACGCCAGGCTGTGCCCATAGTCCAGGACAGCATGGGAACACCAGAGGGCCCGCTGGATCTTCTCTCTGTTCTCAAAACCAGGATGTCTCTAATGCAAGGTCATCCCTCTCCTTGTCATTGGGGGCAGTTTGAAAATGCCTTGTCCCCCGCTTTCTTGCCTAAGTTTTTTCGCAGCCACATCTGTGGTCGTCAGGACTCGGGGAAGTCATCAGTCCCCTATCCTCTGTGTCACCCCCCTTATGCCACACTGCCTGGGCTCTGTCCCCTCTTCTCCCCTCCAAAGTGCCCATGCATACCACATCACCTATCTGCCACCTGCTCCGGTTCTGGTTTTGTGTTGAATTTGGTTTTGAGACAGCATCTCATGTAGCCCAGGCTGGCCTCAAACCCACAATGGGACCAAGGCTAGCCTTGAACTCCAGTGCTCCTGCCTCTACCTCCTAAGCGCTGGGATGCCAGGCTCCCCATGCCTGGTACACCTGCCATCTTCTACATTGTCATTTCCCTTTCTTTCTCCCCTCTTAGACCTGAGCTTCTTGCCCACTGGTACAGCAAAGCTTATGAAGTGGCTGTGGTATGCCAGGCACAGATCCCAGGAAGAGGCTCGGGCGTGGGGGGGGTTGTGTTTAGGGGACCACCGAAGTTTAAACATCGCTGGCAGGTCAAGTGTGGGAGGGGCAGCTGGGAAGGGGGTGTGAAGCTTGAGCAAAGAGCCTATCTCGAGGTCACGTGCTTATTCAGCCACTGTCCGGGGAGCGTCTGGGCAAATGAAGGCATGAGTGCGCCCAGGTTGAGGGTGCGGCGGGGTGGTTCTGGTGGAAGGACGCCGTGGGTAGTTCATCTCGGGATGCCCCATCGCCATCAAGGTCAGAGCTCCATCCTGGCCAGGCCTCCCACGTTTGCTTCAGCTCTGACTTCCGACAGCCTGGTTTCAAACCCAACCCTGGCACTTGCCAGCCACAGGGCCTTGAAGGAGGAATTTAACCACTCTAAGTCCGTTTCCCACCCGGGAAGTGGCGCCGGGGGCGGGGGCAGCACTATGGCACCTCCCTTGCGAGTTGGTTGTGGAATTCTCGCATGCTGCCCCACGCCACTCCTGTGAGCCCAGCGTCCCTGGGAGGCGCCGCCTTAGCCAGCCACGTGCCTGCCGTCTACCATTCCAGCAGTTGGAACGGTGATGAGCCAGGGAGCGGTGTGTGACCCTCACAGGTGTGACAAAGTGGCAACTTTCCTGTGAAAACCCTCAGTTTAGGGTTCCCTGGGAGAAAAAAATATATATATATCTCTGATGTTTGTGACCCTGGGCCTCATGCCTCCCTGGGCACAGGACAGCTCCGTGGAGTGGGGGGTGCTATGCCCTGCCCTGGGTCACATAGTTTCCCAGCATCCTGTGGGCCCACTCACTCCCTTCCTGGGTTCTGTAGGCACCTGGGTTCCAATGCCCCTCCGTGCCAGCAGCAGAGTGCGGCAGAGGCTTGTCTCTAGACAGAAACCACACCAATCGGGCAGGGGGGACAGGGGTGGGCGGTAAGTCAGCTGAAGGAAACACCTGTAGACACGAATGGGCTGCTTTCCTGAACTTTCTGGAGTTTTCTAGGTAGAAAACAAAAATCAACCAACAACAGCCTGGAAAAGATGAAAACTTAAACATAATGTGATTTTGGCCTGGGAGCATGATCCAGTCTGATCCAGTATGAACAGTTCTGAATGACTAGCCTGTCAGGCTCTGTGTTGGGGTCCTGGGTCACAGACTCCAACCTGGACTGTCCTGCCAGGCTTATTTCCTGCATCGTTGTAGTGCTCTCGGCATCTGTCAATAGCAACCACGGTTTCTCTCCTCACCTGCCAGTCAGTGCCAGCGTCCCGGGGCAGAGATCAGTACCTAGAATGTGCAGAGAGCTCCGTGAGCGCTTGTTGTGTGACAACAGACACGTCTCAGCTCTGCAGATTAAAACCTAGAAGAGACGAGGGGGGGGGGCCTCAGGATCACGACAGGTGAATTCAGGGACTTGATGAAGACGCACTGATGGGCTAGAGACAAGAGTAACCCCTTGAGGGGGTCAGGAAAGGGATCTTACAGGAAGTGTCCCACCACAGTGGGTTTTGTGGGATGAATGGAGTTTGCCAAGCAGAGCCGGGGGAAAGGCACAAAGCAAAGGAAGGAAGTGAGATTGCCAAAGGCTGTTCCCAAAGCATGAGATCGAATACAGAGAGAGCATGCTGCAAGGTAGCAGCACCCGTAAGCCACGATGCCCAAGATCCTTGGGGGAGTCCTGCTGGGATGCGATTGCTAATCCTGGGGTCCAGGTGAGATGCTGCATTGATGGCTTCCAGGTGAGGCTGGTGCCACAGGTCTGGGTAGACCACGAACTCCGAGGCAAAGCCCAGAGCGTGGACAGCAGGAGGCTCAGTGGGAAGACAAGGGCTTACGTCCTCCTCCCGCCACTGGGGGACCACACTTGCCCCTTGGCTTCTCCCCTGGGGATGAGGACTTCCTAGCACTGAGTAAGTGTCAGGTTCGGAGATCTGGGACAGTGCCAGCCAGTCCTGGGTATCACAGAGGCACATCTGTCAGCTCTCCCTTCCACAGTGAAAGGGAAGACCAGAGACGGAAGTGTAAGGGAAGGGAGGACTTCCCCCAGAGCTGATGAATGGGTGCTGCTCCCGGCCCTAAGGTTTGTTAGGGTGTCACCTCCTGCCAGCCGCCAAGCGCTTGGTGACACAGGTGCTCCCCCAAGGAAGCAGGCTGCACTCCTGTTCCCTGCTGCGGCTGTAACACACGGCCATCAGTTTGAGGACTTCCAGTGATACCTACGTAGTTTATTCTCTTCCAATTCTGCATACAGGAAGTCTGAAAGCATCTTGTTGGCTTGAGGAGAGGAATCTTGGTTTTCTCTAAGGCTCTTGGGGTTCTGCTGGCCTTCCCAGCCTCCAGGGGTGCCCACAATCCTCTGCCCATGGCCCCCACCTTCATCTTCAAAGCCAGAACCCAGTGGATCCTTTCCTTGGACTCTTGCTTCCCTCCAAGCTTAGGAACCCTTGTGATGACGTGTGACCACCAGACCACCCAGAGTCTCTCCAGCTGGAGTCACATGACGTGAGGCCTTGATTCCCCAGGCGCCTTCTTTCCCCCAGGCTGTGTGACAACATAGCACTGTCGCAGGCTGCAGGAACTGGAACGTGGACATCTTTGGGAAGTCTTCCTCCTGTCTCCCACAGGAAACTGGTGCTTAAAGAGTCCCAATGTCCAACCCCAGAATGGTGCCCCTGGAAGGGATTTTAGAATTTGTGTCAGAAAGTCTTAGATTAGACCAGAAGCCAAAAGGCTTATTTGCTTCCAAGCACATGGATCTCGGGACATATCTGAAGGCTGCACACACCAGTTCACCATGTCTGCTCCCCTGGCTCCCTCCTCTGCCGTCTGTACAGATATGGCCTTCAACCTCACAGTCCAACATGGCTACTAGTCCCAGCCACCCACTGCCTTCATATCCCACACAGCAAAGTAGAGGATGGTACAAGAAGATAGGCATAAAGGGCACCTGGCACCTCGGGAGGTTTCCTGGAAGATACCACGCAACATATTTTGCTTTAGTCTCATAGCTCAAATGTTTGCTATGTGATCATGCATCAGGTACAAGGACAGCATTTATTCTAGGTAGCCACCTGTCCGGTGAAATGCTAGAGGTTCTGTGGTTACAGGACAAGAAAAGAAAGGCGCTACATTGGTGTCGCAGAGTCCTAGTAGTCCAGGCAAGAAGATGAGATGTCACCAAAGGCCTTCGGCCCCGGAGAGGGCCGGGGACTCGGCCACACCGCAGAGAAGCAAACAGGAGCACAACACAGGCTCTTTAGCACTTAGCGCAGTGCAAAGAGACTTAGACCTTCCATCCTGCCCTAAAGTGTCACTGCGGAACCTCTCTCTGCCGCCTCCCTGGGGACAGTGCCACCCTCACCTTTGACGTTCGGAGAGGCCCAGCTGCTTGCCCCCACCCCCGAGCCCCTTCACCCTTGCCTGCCTCACACATTTGCCCATCCCCTGGCATCAGTAGTGTCCTCAGAAACCACCACAGCTGAGGGCATGTCTGCCCACACCAGGGCAGCAAGGGTTGGCCAGGGAGGGGCTCCATGTGGCTCTGAGCAGTGGGGCTTCTGACTTCTGGAATTCTGTTATGCCAGGAATATCTTCTTAAAAGATGGAACTCTGTACCGGGGACGTTGGGACAGAGCTTGTTTCTGTTGTCTTGGTATTCTGCGGTGTCCATACTGACATAGGCGGGCAGAGATAGCCGGAATTGGAAGGCCCGTGTCCGTCTGCAACCAATGGAGTGGCTCCCAGGGTGCTTGCGACTTGACGGCTCAGGCCTGTGCAAAGATCCACGCCCTTTCTTGTGCTTCTCTGTCTTAAGTCTTCATGGTTTCAACCAGGCGATAAAGCCAATGGGAAATTGACCTGTTTCAGTGCCTGCCAATGGTCAGTAAGCCAGGGACTGGCCAATGGGCCAGTGTGAAATAGAGGAGGCACTGCCTAGCATGTCGCAGGTGCTCAGAGACTTTTTAACATGTGTGTCGTGTGTATGTGTGTGCACATGTGTGCAGAGACCAGCTGATAACCTTGGGTGCCATCCTCAGGAATGCTACCTATTTTTTTTTTTTTTTTTTGAGACAGGGTATGTCATTGGCCCGGAACTCACCAATTAAGCTAAACTGGCTGGTCAGGAACTCCCAGCATCCTCCTGTCTCAGCCTCCCCAGTGCACCACCACGCCCAGCATTTCTGCTTGGCCACTGGGGATTGAGCTCAGGCTCTCCTGCTTGTGGTGCAAGCATGTTACCAATCAAGCCATCTCCCTGCCCCCTCAGAAAAATGTTTTTAATTTTTTCATTTATTTTTATTTATTTATTTGAGAGCGACAGGCAGACAGAGAGAGAAGGAGGCAGAGAGAGAGAGAGAGAAAATGGGCACCCCAGGGCTTCCAACCATTGCAAATGAACTCCAGATGCGTGCGCCACCCTGTGTATCTGGCTCATGTGGGTCCTGGGGAATTGAGCCTTGAACTGGGGTCCTTAGGCTTCACAGGCAAGTGCTTAACCACTCAGCCATCTCTCCAACCCTTTAATTTTTTTATTGACAACTTCCATAACTGTAGACAATATCCCATGGTAATTTCCTCCCTCCACCCACTTTCCCCTTTGAAACTCCACACTCCATCATATCCCTTCCTCTTTCAATCAGATTCTCTCTCTCTCTCTTTTCAAGGTAGGATCTCACTCTAGCCCAGGCTGACCTGGAATTCACTATGTAGCCTTACACTGGCCTTGAACTCACAATGATCCTCCTACCTCTGCCTCCCAAGTGCTGGGATTAAAGGTGTGCACCACCACGCCCGGCTTTTATTTTGATGTCATCATCTTTTCCTCCTATTATGATGGTCTTGTGTAGGTAGTGTCAGGTGCTGTGAGGTCATGGATATCCAGGCCATTTTGTATCTGGAGGAGCACGTTGTAAGGAGTCCTACTCTTCCTTTGGCTCTTACATTCTTTCTGCCACCTCTTCTGCAATGGACCCTGAGCCTTGGAAGGTGTGATCGAGATATTTCAGTGCTGAGCACTCCTCTGTCCCTTCTTCTCAGCACCATGGTGCCTCCCTCAGAAGAATTTTTTAATGAAAGAAAGGAAAAGTGGGAAGGGAGGAAAGCTGGGGGAAGAAACTGGTTAGAACCCAGCTTCCCATGGGAGCAGCCAAAGCTCACAGAGTTGCCCCCAGTTGGGGCTGGAATGCAGAGGCCCTCCTACGGCTGAGTTCAGAGAACCAAGCGCAAGTGCAGAGCCACCTGCTTCAAAAGGCCTCTCTCTGGCTTGGGAACACGGTGTCCTGGCACTGGGCCCACAGGCACAGGCAGACTAGGCAGGAGGGCTGATGTGAGGCACCAAGCGTTGCAGGGTCACACGACCCTGGCCCCCAGCCCAAGCCAGCCACCTGAGAACAGGAGGCAGGGATGTCACCGAGGACCCCAAGCGCAGCAGGAGCAGAAACTCCACATGATGAGGTGTTGTGGAAGATGAACCGGAGAGGAAGGGGCACAGGGCGTCCTTCCTGGGAGCAGATGGAGGACTGGAGCCCAGAGGGGCCGTGAATGTTGGTTGGAGCCAGGAGACACAGGACCTTGAACCAGGGAAGGGTCAGCCTCACCCAGACAAGGAGAGACCCCTGCTTTCCCAGACACCTTGCTCACGAGAGCTCTCTGAGACACCAGAGAGTGGGTTGAGCCATGAGAAGGAGCCACAAAGCCCATGGCCCCAGGACCCTGGCTGAAATCACACCGGGGGGGAGGGGGACGCTCAGACATGAGAACTACACCCCCGGCAGCAGGACAGATCTTCCCAGGGGCTCAGCCGCCTCCTGCCCTGCTTTCCTCCTGCGCTAATGATGGGGAGGCTCTGTCCAGCAAGGAGAACTGGCTTTATAAGGCAGTTTATAAGGCAGGCTTGGACTGATCCTGGGGGCTCGGGCAGAGGTCTCTGATCCACCCTCCGTGACACACACAGCCACCAGTGTGCTAGAAAAATTCAGAAAAGCTGGGCGTGATGGCGCACGCCTTTAATCCCAGCACTTGGGAGGCAGAGGTGGGAGGATTGCCGTGAGATCGAGGCCACCCTGAGACTCCATAGTGAATTCCAGGTCAGTCTGGGCTAGAGTGAGACCAAAAAGGAAAACAAAAAAGAAAAATTCAGGTTGGGACTGGGGAGGTGGCTCAGTGGGTAAATTGTTCACCCTGCAACCATAAGAGCTTGGAGTTGGAGCCCCAGGACATGTGCAAAACTGCTGGGCATGGCGGCACGCTACCTGCCACCCCAGTGCTTGCTCGGGCACTGGTGGAGGTAGGAGGGTCCCTGGAGCTGGCTGGCCCGTCAGTCTCGCCTAACTAGGTGAGTTCCAGACAGTGAGAGATCCTGTCTTAACAAAAGGTGCATGGCATTCCTGAAGATGACACCCAAGGTTGTCCTCTGGCCTCCACATGCACGTGCACATTGCTACACATGTGCACTGATACATATGAGTGTGCACACACATATGTGCAAATAAAAAAATAAAATAACAGTTCAAGTTGTATGTGCAAAGGCGCACACAGCAGAGGTTCCAAAGGTGGTGGGTGCTCTCAGACAGAGCTTCTCAGCTGCCAGTCATCTGGGGACCTCATGAATTATTTTTTGCCCTATCCAGACATCACCCATTCTGTTACTAACCACACACTTGCCTGAAGACGATCCTCCTCTTCCAGCCTCTTCCTGAGCAGGGTGAGGGGAGCACAGCTTTAAGGCTCTCGTTCTATTTTTTAAATATTTGTTTGTTTATTTGAGAGAAAGAGAGGGAGAGAGAGAATGGGCACACCAGGGCCTCTTGCTGCGGCAAAGGAACTTCAGACACATGGGGCATCTTGTGCATCTGGCTTTGCATAGGAATTGAACCTGGGCCGTCAGGCTTTGAAGCAAGCACCTTTAACAGGCTGAGCCATCTCTCCAGCCCCCTTATTCTATTTTGAACAATGATTAAAATATCCAGCTTAGTCCACCACTCACTTTGCAAAAGCCCCACTCTGATGAATAAACCGCCTCAGGTCGTAGAGAATCGCATAAGTGGCTCCTCATCTCAGCTCTTTGCCTCTCTTAGAGACCAGACAAGAAAGTGGGGGGGGTCAGAGGTAACCCATGGACATCTGTGTCTCCAAGACCCTTCCCCGGGGTGTGGGGAGCACTGGGTTCTTATGATTGGACCCATTCTTTCATCAGAAAGGGACAGTGGAGCAGATGACAGCCTAGGAAGACAGGAATGGCCTCCCTCGGGTCTGCGAGGGTCTCCTTTTGGTTTCCATGGAGTCTCAGGGGAGACTGTCCCCCAAGTCTTCCCTGGAACCTGAGGAATCAGCTCCTCCAACTCCATCACCTGCCTCAGTCTTTCAAGTTGAAAGATTTACCCCAAGTATGAGGAAATATGCCTTTGCATCCTCCAGAGACTGGTTCCAGGAACCTTCCCAGCCCCAACTCCCCTCATATACCAAAATCCAAAGGCATTCCAGTTCTTTAAGTAAAACAGCATAGTAACCCCACAGAAACCCACGCTAACCTTCTATGTGCTTTACGGTTTCTAGATGAGTTGTGTTATCTGCAATGCAAGTGATAAGGGCGAAACTGTCACCCAATTTGTTTAGAGACAGCTGGGCATGATGGCACATGCCTTTAATCCCGGCACTCAGGAGGCTGAAGTAGGAGGGTCACCATGAGTTCTAAGCCAGTCTAGGACTAGAGAGTAAATTCCAGGCAGTTTTGGTCAGAGACCCTGACTTGAAAAAAAAAAATTGTTTGAATAGAGAATGAGAACAAGGAAAAAGTCTGTGTGTTCACTATAGAGGTAATTGGGTTTTCTTTATTTATTTGTTTGGGGGAGGTGGTGGAGAGAGAATGGGCACACCAGGGTCTTCAGCAGCTGCAAACTCCAGACATGTGCGCCCCCTTGTGCACATGTGCAACATTGCGTGCTTGCATCACTGTGTGTCTGGCTTATGTGGGACCAGGAGATTCTAACATGAGTTCTTAGGCTTCACAGGCAAGCGCCTTAACAGCTAAGCCATCTCTCCAGCCCATGATGGGTTTTTGAAAAATATTTTAATTTATTTACAAACAGAGAAAGAGAGAGAGAGGGAGGGAGGGAGGAAGAGAATGGACACACCAGGGCCTCCAGCCACTGCAAATGAACTCCAGATGCATGAACCACTTTGTGCATCTGGCTTTACATAGGTACTGGGGCATTGAACCTGGGTGGTTAGGTTTTGCAGGCAAGTGCCTTAACCACTGAGCCATTTCTTCAGCCCCCTTTGTCTTTAAGTGTGTGTGTGTGTGTGTGTATGTGTGTGTGTGTGTATGTGTGTGTATGTGTGTGTGTATGTGTGTATGTGTGTATGTGTGTGTGTGTGCGTGTGTGTTTGTGTGTGTATGTGTGTGTGTGTGTGTATGTGTGTGTATGTGTGTATGTGTGTGTGTGTATGTGTGTGTGTGTGTATGTGTGTGTGTGTGTGTATGTGTGTGTATGTGTGTATGTGTGTATGTGTGTGTGTGATGACCGTAGGGCACATGGAGATGAGAGGACAACCTCAGGGTGTGTGTCCTCTCCTTCCACTTTCTGTTTGAGACAGGGTCTCCCTGTTTTGCTGTAGCATGTGCACCACTCTAGCTGGCCTGCAAGGGCCCAGATTCTCATGTCCCCGCCTCCCATTGCCGTAGGTGCACTGGAATCTCAGATGCACGCGTCGCTTTTTGCCCAGCTTATACGGCATTGAACCTTGGCTGGCAGGCTTGCAAAGCACCTTAAAACCCCCAAGCCGTCTCTCCAGTCTAGACACAATTTTTAAAACTATATTTGGGCTGGAGAGATGGCTTAGCAGTTAAGCGCTTGCCTGTGAAGCCTAAGGGCCCCGGTTCGAGGCTCGATTCCCCAGGGCCCACGTTAGCCAGATGCAGAAGGGGGCGCATGCGTCTGGAGTTCGTTTGCAGTGGCTGGAAGCCCTGGCGCCCTCATTCTCTCTTCCTCTCTTTCTCTCTGCCTCTTTCTCTCTCTGTCACTCTCAAATAAATAAATAAAAGTGAACATAAATTTTTTTTAAAAAAAAACTATATTTGACCTATGGTTAGTTGAATTTGGGGGTGCAGAACTGACCTTACTGCTTCTAGAATTTCTCAGGAGTGACCGTTTCTGGGGCCTTGGGATGGGGAGGAGGAACAGCTGCTGTGTTCTAGCAGTAGTAACCATCGTTTTTGTTTGTTTGCTTGTTTGTTTGCCTGCTTGCTTGCTTGCTTTTTTGAGGTAGGGTCTCACTCTAGCTCAGGCTAACCTGGAATTCACTATGTAGTCTCAGGGTGGCCTTGAACTCACGGCGAATCCTCCTGCCTCTGCCTCCCGAGTGCTGGGATTAAAGGCGTGCACCACCACGCCCGGCAGTAGTGACCATCTTGTATATCACGTAGCGACAGAAAGAATTTGGAGAAAGCGGAAAGGGTTTAGAATGTGGCGCCACACAAGCCTAAAGACGGCCTGGGGTGAGCGACAGTAACACAGGTTTCTCCCCCTTCATCCTGGCTGGACCCCTAGCTTGACGGACCTCCCCTCCCTGGCCATCCGTGCACTTAGAGGTTGAACACCACCCCAGCAGTGTTCCTTCCGCCCATCCAGCACTGTCTTGTTAGACCCTGACCTGCTGGGCAGAGGCATCATTTCTTACACCGCAGACTGAATCCACACATTATTAAACATATAAACTAATTTCTGGGCATTAATGTGGGGCCTGGAAATAAATCACGGAGTCCCTTGTCTATGAAGCAGTGAGAGGCCAGGAAGGGAAGACAGATGCCTCCCGGGAAGAGCTCAGAGCAAACGCAGCGTCCATCGCAGGGACCCAAGCACAGCCAGCTCGCGGGCTCCAGGCACCCCCTTTGGGATGACAGGCTGGGGGGAAGTAAGCGTTCTCGCAATGAAGCTGATGGGATTTTAATAGTCGGACAGATGGCCTGAGGAAAAAAAAAAAAAAGGAAGATTTGAGGGGAAAAAAAAATTGAGGGCAAACACTTGCATAGCTTTCCTTCAAGGAAAGCAAAACGAGAGCCACCCGTGCTGGGAAGATGCATCTCTGCTATTAGGACTGTCGGCCTGCGTGTCTTCACCGCAACTGCATGGCGGAGCGTGGATAGTAAGTGCGGGCAGTGGTCTCCAGCAGACGAGAAGGTAGGGCTGTCCACTGACTGCTAGCGCAATCACGATCATCTTGCCATCACTTGATTTCGCAGTTTTTTTAAATGAGGCCAAGTAATGAGGTTGCTGTTATTCACATCTATACACCAACATATTTATCAGTTACTCACTTCTTTTTTTGTTTTGTTTTGTTTTTGTTTTTCGAGGTAGGGTCTCACTCTGACTCATGCTGACCTGGAATTCACTATGGAGTCTCAGGGTGGCCTCGAACTCACAGAGCTCCTCCTACCTCTGCCTCCCGAGTGCTGGGATTAGAGGAGTGCGCCGCCACGCCCGGCTGTTACTCACTTCTCTAGTGTCCATCTTCCCAGGGCCATTGGGCTCCCCAGTCTCGCCCCTGAGCGGCCAGCATTCCTGAAAGGGAATACAAAGAAAAGAAAGCCCTTAAAAAGAAAGGAGAGAGAAGACATTTAAAAACTATCTATTTCAGATCTTATTTTTGTCCTCAGTGTGCAGGGACTGAAGAGATAGCTTAGCAGATAAGAGCACTTGCTGTGAAAGCTTAAGAATCTGAGTTCAGATCTCCGGCACCAGGTGTAAAAAGCTGGGTAAGGGGCTGGAGAGATGGCTCAGCTGTTAAGGCCCCTGCCTGCAAAGCCAAATGGCCTGGGCTTCATTCACCAGGACCCACATAAAGCCAGATGCACAAAGCGTGCATGCATCTGGAGTTCATTTGCAGCAGCTTAGAGGCCCTGGCACACCCACTCTCTCTCATTCTTCCTCTATCGTCTTTCTCTCCTTGCAAATAACTATATAAAAGTATTTTAGAAAAAAAAAAAACTGGGCTGGAGAGATGGCTTAGTGGTTAAGCGCTTGCCTGTGAAACCTAAGGACCCCAGTTTGAGGCTCAATTCCCCAGGACCCACGTTAGCCAGATGCACAAGGGGGCGCACACGTCTGGAGTTCGTTTGCAGTGGCTGGAGGCCCTGGCGTACCCATTCCCTCTCTCTCTCTGTCTCTCTCTCTCTCTGCCTCTTTCTCTGTCTCTCACTCTTAAATAAATAAACAAAAATAAACAAAAAAATCATTAAAAAAAAAAAAACTGGAAGCCAGGCTTGGTAGCGCCTTTAATCCCAACACTCTGCAGGCTGAGGTAGGAGGATCGCTGTGAGTTCGAGGCCACCCTGAGACTACACAATGAATTCCAAGTCAGCCTGAGCTTGAGTGAGACCCTACCTCGAAAAAAAAAAAAACCTGGAGATGAGGCTAGAGAGATAGCTTAGCAGTCAGGGTGTTTGCCTGTGAAATCTAAGGACTCAGGTTCAATTCCCTAGAATCCACGTAAGCCAGATGCACACGGTGGCACATATATCTGGAGTTTGTTTGCAGTGGCTAGAGGTCCTGGCATGCCCATTCTCTCCCTCTCTCTCTCTCTCTCTCTCATAAATAAATAAACAAAATGAAATACATGGAAAAAATTTAAAAGCTGGATATGGCTATGCATGCTCGTAGCCCCAGTACCAAGGGGTGTGGACATAGGGTGGTTGGGAATCTCTGGTCAGCCATTCTGACTGAAAAATGGTGTCGAGTTCCATGTTCAGTGAGAGTCTCTGTGTCAAGGAAACAAGACAGAAGAGCTATAGAGGAGCCAGGCATGGTGGCACATGCCTTTAATCCCAGCACTTTCTAGGCAGAGGTAGAAGGATCACTGTGAGTTCAAGGCCGCCCTGAGACTATATAGTGAACTCCAGGTCAGCCTGGAGTGAGACCCTACCTTGGAAAACAAAACAAAACAACCAAATCAAAACTGACCAGCCAACCAACCAAACAAAGTACAAAAATAAATAAACGCACAGAAATGAAGTGTACAATTACCTGGATCTAATTCTAGAACATGTTTCCATCCCCAAGTGCAGCCTCATATGTATTAATTAGCAGTCCCCTCCCCCACTTCTCACTTCCCCTAGTGCTTGGCCCCCATCAGTGACTTTTTGTCTTTGTGGCTCTGCTCTGCCTATGGTAGACTTGCCATAGAAAATGACTCATAAAGCCGGGCGTGGTGGTGCACGCCTTTAATCCCAGCACTCGGGAGCAGAGGTAGGAGGATCGCTGTGAGTTCAAGACCAGCCTCAGACTACATAGTGAATTCCAGGTCAGCCTGGACTAGATTGAGACCCTACCTTGAAAAACAACAACAAAAAATAAATAAATAAATAAATAAATAAATAAATAAATAAATAAATAACACACACACACACAAAAAAAAAGAGCTATAGAAAAGGACACCTGACATCCTCCTTTGGCCTCTACGTATGTGTGCTTGGAGCCTGTGCATCTGCACACACATGTGCATTCATCTCACACACACACACACACACATATTACATGCACACAGCAAAAAATACTACTACTACTACTAAAAAGAACCCACGCTGGGTGTGGTGATTTGCACCTTAATCCCAGCAGTTCAAAGGCTGAGTGAGGTGAGAGGGTCATGATGAGTTCAAGGCCAACCTGGGCTACAATGAGACCCTCAAAAAAACTCCTATTCTGCAGATAGAGAAACTGGGTGGCTGAGAGGTTAAGTGACTCCCCCCCCCCCCGAGCAGCTCAGGGGCAGATAGGGGTCTGACTTGGGATGCCCTGTTTTCACTTTCTTTGCTCCACCGTGGGCTTCAAGGCCTGCATCTTCTCCGGGCATGCACCCAACTAGGTACCCTCCCCGTCCGTGGAGACAGCCCAGCTGTCTCTGAGCATTCCTAAGTTTGTAAAAGGACAGCCAGTCGCGCGGGAATTCTGTCTCCTTCCCTGCCTGTGTCACAGTTCCTGAATTCAATTATCAGATGCTTCTAATGGCTGAGCACGGTAAAGCTGAGCCGATGGGAGGGGGGGAGGGGGTCCTGGGAGCACGCAGCCGCAGTAGCCTTCAGTGGCAGCACGAATGGACCCAGTAGAGAGAGGGGGAGGTGGTTACCCGCAGGAAGTGCCCTGTGCAGACCTATCCTGGGCTGGCTGCTCCGGAAGCTACAGCAGAGGGCCTTATTCCATTCCATTCCCACCCTGCCCTGCATGGCCGTCACCCCCACTGCTCAGATGAGGGAAGCCAGGCTAGAAGAAATCTGATGATGTGACATGCTATGATCAGGGGTTAGCAGTGGAGTGGGGTCTCAAGTCCTGGTCCACCAGTGGAATCCCACCTGAGCAGTCCATTTGACCTCAGGCTCAGGGTCAGGTTCTGATAAAAGACAAAAGGAACCAGTGGGAGAGACCAGGCATGTGCTCCGAAAAGCCTAGCATAAAGGAGACGGCCCAGGACGTAAGGAGGTGGCTCAGCAGCTAAAGCGCTTGCTTGCAAAGCCCGATGACCTGGGTTTGATTCCTCAGGACCCACATAAAGCCAGATGCACAAAGTGGCACATGGGTCTGGAGTTCATTTGCAGCGGCAAGAGGCCCTGGTACACCCATTCTCTCCCTCTCCCTCTCTCTCTCTCTCTCTCTCTCTCTCTCTTTTTCTCTGTCTCCGTCTCTCTCCTTACAAATAAATAAATAATTGTAAGGAGTCGGAGAAATGACTTAGCAGTTAAGGTACTTGCCTGCAAAGCCTAAGGACCTGGGTTCAATTCCCAGTACCCATGTAATCCAGATGCAAAAAGTGTGCGCACATCTGGAATTTGTTTGCAGTGGCTGGAGGCCCTGGCATGTCCATTCTCTCTTCCCCCTCCTCTCTCTCTCTCTCTCTCTGTGTGTGTATGTATGCATATATATATATATATATATATATATATATATATATATGCTTGCAAATAAATAAATACGATACTTTTAAAAAATTAGTCAGTCATGGTGGCACACACTTTAATCCCAGCACTAGGGAGGCAGAGGTAGGAGGATCGCCATGAGTTCAAGGCCACCCTGAGACTACATAATGAATTCCAGGTCAGCCTGGGCTGGAGCAAGACCCTACCTCAAAAAAAAAAAAAAAAAAAGAAACATTTAAGAAGGTGACAACCCAGGTTCTGTGGACATGGTCCCTTGCTGTCTGAAAGCTAACATGCAACATGAATGAAGCGAGAGAATTCAGGGAGGGTAACGTGCAACATGGCGTGACCTGGGAAAGTCACGTGTTCACTCGGATCTACCCTCCTCTTTGCAGAGAGACTTTGGACTCTGAATACAGAAACACGCTCCTTGTTTGGGCGTCCTTCTCTATGTTTTCAAGCAGATGGGTCTCTCTCTCTCTCTCATTTTTAAAAAATATTTTATTTATTTATTTGACAGAGAAAGAGGGAGAGAGAGAGAATGGGTACACCAGGGCCTCCAGCCACTGCAAACAAACCCCCGGCAAGTGCACCCCCTTGTGCATCTAGCTAACGTGGGTCCTGGGGAATTGAAACTGGGTCCTTTGGCTTTGCAGGCAAACACCTTAACTGATAAACCATCCCTCCAGCCCCGCCCCCTCATTTTGGAAGTGTTCTCTGTATCCTCAGGGGCCGCAGAGGCTACCCTGAGGCCTTGGGGGTACTAATGCAGCCCAAAGGGATTGAAAGGATAAGGAGGGAAGAAATGCAAAATGCGGGAAAATTGAAGGGAAAAAAGAGTTGATAATTCATGAGCATCTGATATAAAGAAAACAGATAAGGGCTGGGGAGATGGTTCAGTGGGTAAAGTGCTTACTCAGCAAGCATGAGAACCTGAGTTGAGATCCCCGGAACCCACATTAAAGTGAACGTGGTGGCACATGCCCATAATCTCCGCACTGAGGAGGCAAAGGCAGACAGAGACTGCCTGGGGCTCTCTGGCTAGCTAGACTTGCCAAATCAGTGAGCTCTGCGTTCAGTAAGAGACCCTGTCTCAAAGAATAAGGTGGAATTTGAGAAAGGCTTGCAACATTGACCTCTGACCTCCATATGCACACACACACGTGTGCCCACATATGTATGACCATGCATATACACATAGCGCATATGTACACACCAGAATTCTTCAAAAAATAAAGCTAAGAGCAGCCTGGTGTGGTAGTACACACCTTTAATCTCAGCCCAGGCAGAGGTAGGAGGATCTCTGTGAGTTTGAGGCCAGCCTGGGACTGCAGAGTGAGTTCCAGGTCAGCCTGGGCTAGGGTGAGACCCTACCTCAAAAAAAAACTAATTAAATTAGGGAACAGGGGGCTAAAGAGATTGCTTAGCAGTTAAGGTGTTTGCCTATGAAGCCAAAGGATCCCAGTTCTATTCTCCAGGCCCCACGTAAGCCAGATGCACACGGGGGCGCACACATCTGGAGTTCGTTTGCAGTGGCTGGAAGCCCTGGGCACCCATTCTCTCTCTCTCCCCCTCCCTCCCTCTCTCTCTCTCTCAAATAAATAAATAAGTAAAATATACCTTAAAAAATTAGGGAACAGTTTTTCATCCTTACTCTTTGACGACCACATTCATCAAGAAGCAGGTAGAAATGGGGAGATGACGCGAGGGTTGCAGTGGCTGGGTGTGACGGAAGTGCTTGTTTTGCTGTGTCCCAAACCTGTAGCTTGCATTACTTCATGGCAGAAGAAAAGTTCTAGATTTTTCCAGACAGCGACTATTTCTAATCCTCATCCCACCGTGTTACCCCTACTCACATGACTTCAGAGTGAATGGGGGAGGGCTGGCAGTGGCTCTCTCTCATACACACACACAAGCCAATGCAGAGAAAGAGGAGACAGTGAGTGAGACTACGGGGGTGCCACCAAAGCCCCTTCAGTCTCTGTCAGCCAGTTTCTACCACCCTGAGTTTACTCATCCAAGTCAGTCTCCAAATGTGGCAACACCTAATGCCCTTTTCACCTGAGAGGTGTTTGGTAGCTTTTTTTTAAAAAAAAAATGCATAAATAGGGAGTAGAGAGATGGCTCAGAAATTAAAGACACTTACTTACAAAGCCTGCTAGCTTGAGCTTAATTCCCCAGCACCCACATAAAGCTGGGTGTGTGTGTTTGGAGTCTGCAACTGCAAGAGACCCTGGCGCACACACACACACACACACACACATATACACACACACACACATATACAGACATACATGCACAACATGTGAAAATACATAAATAAAACTTTAAAAAATGAAAAACACATAAATTACTATTTCCTGGTGCTAGTGGGCAAATAAAAGTCACTTATGGTGAGTGGTGCATAGCTATCTGAACAGAGAAGCCCTGCAGAGCCGTTTCCAGAAAGTCTTAAAGAATTCTACCTGGGCTGGGGAGATGGCTCTGTGATGAAAAGCACAAGCCTGGCACCCAGAATTTGGATTCCCAGCACCCACATCAGGCCTGTTGCAGGTAGTGAATGCCCACAGCAACGGAAGGTGAGTCAGGAAAAGCCTGAAGCTCAAGGGCCCCAGCTAGTCTGGCCTTCTCCGCAGTGGCCAAACAAGACAGACCTTGTCTCAACAAGGTGGAAGGCGAGGACGGACGCCCTGAGGTCACCCTTTGACCTCCACATAATGCCATGGCATAGATGCACCTACACATCACACACACACACACACACACACACACACACACAGAGAGAGAGAGAGAGAGAGAGGAGAGAGAGAGACGTACCTACACATCACACACACACACACACAGAGAGAGAGAGAGAGAGAGGAGAGAGAGAGACGTACCTACACATCACACACACACACACACACACACACACAGAGAGAGAGAGAGGAGAGAGAGAGAGAGAGTCCTGCTGACATGGCGAGGAGGACCTCAGGGTGGAACAGTGACTCCTCTCCACAAGCTCATATGAAGAACTTGAACCCCTGATGCTCAGCCCGCCACATTTCACCAGAACTAACCCCAAACCCTTTTATTTATTTATTTGAAAGAGAGAGATAGAGAGAGGCAGAAAGAAAGAGAGAATGGGCACACCAGGGCTTCTAGCCATTGCATACAAACTCCAGAAGCATGCACCATCTTGTACATCTGGCTTACGTGGGCACTGGGGGAATCAAGCCTGGGTCCTTAGGCTTTTCAGGCAAGTGCCTTAAGTGCTAAACCATCTCTCTAGCCCTCAAACCATTTTTTAAAAATATTTTATTTTTATTTATTTATTTGAGAGAGAGAAGAGGCAGAGAGAGAGAGAGAGAGAGAGAAAGAATGGGTGTGCCAGGGCCTCCGGCTGCTGCAAACAAACTCCAGATGCATGCACACTTTGTGCATCTGGCTTTATGTGGGTACTGGGGAATCAAATTGAGGCTGTCAAGCTTTGCAAACAAGCACCTTTAACTGCTGAGTCATCTCTCCAGTCCCCATTTTTCAAAATCCCCAATACTGACAGATAGGCTGCCAACAAAGTGATCTCTTTAAAAATACCCTAATAACGGAATGTCAGATGAAGGCATGGGCAGCTCTGAGTTTCCTCTGGCCATAGCAGGTGCAGCCGTAATTGCTTGTACTGGGCCGGGCTGCAAACTGTAATTGGGAACGTTGGCAGTGCCACCTTGACATTTCGGCAGTGACCCGCAGGGTGTGTCCTTGGGTAGAGGCTGTGTGGCAAGATCAATGATCCAAGCAGGGTTCGAGAAGTGGGGGGTGTGGGGGGCGGGAATCAGGTCAGATCCACAGGGAGGCGCCTGGGAGGGAAACCGTTGCTGCTGAGACATGAGGCTGGACTTTGCCATAGCTGGAGAAGGGGGTGGCAGCACGGCGGAACACGTGTGCCAAGGAGCCTGCCAGGTCAGGTGTAGCGTGGTTGCTGGGGGTGGGGGGTGATGGCATGTTCTGGGGGAAGGATAGAGGCAAAGTGGGTCACGTCTTTGTGGAAATGGTGAGAGAATTGGGTCAGAACTGTGGGGGAGAAGGCTTGAGAACTGGGTCGAGTCTTTGGATAGGAGGGGGAAGTGGGTCAAATGTGGAAAGAAGGCAGGAGAAGGTGATATGGAGAGTGGGCTCGGTCCCTCAGATCCGTGGGGAAGAAAAACAAGGAAGTGGCTCTGATCTGCGCCGCGGTGACGAGTTCTGGTCACATCCCCCAGACCGCATTGACTCACCAACTCCCTTCATGGTGCATTAGACCTAAAGTTGCCTTTCTCATTTCTACCCCAACTTGTATCCTATGTCAACCAGTGCAGAGCCATTCATTCCTCGTTTATGAGCAAGCCAACCCACTGTGGGGTTTGGAGAAGGGACAATTCCAGAACTTTACATGGCCTCATTTGGTCCAGGACATCAAGCCAGGGCACAGTCACCCTCCCCTCAAGACCCAACAAGCCACCACACTCCGTAGCAGTTCTCTCTCTCCTCTCCAGCCCGTTGGCATCTTAGCATGACTGGGAGCCTCAGAATGCATTGTGTCAATAAAAGCTAAGTGCTAAGTTCATTTTAGCGGCTTTCAAACTGGCTTTGTGGAAATCCACGCAATCACGGAGCAGTCGGACCACACAATACTCAAGATTAGGCTTAAAAGGAATGGACTGGTATTAATCAGCTCAGTTCCTATTGGTGGCTGGGCTGAAGAGAACTGTTCTGTAAGCAGAAACAAAACGCGCAGTTCAAAACTTTGCTGAGACGCTCCACAGAGACGGCGTGAACGCCGCGGACCTTCCTTCCGACTGCACGGCGGCACCTTGGGGGCAGCATGTGCCAGCGTTTATCTCTCTGGGGAGCTCAGTTTTGCTTGCACCCATGGGGGTCAAGTAGGGTTTCTATAGAAATACACACTCATGACCTGCTATCTCCTTTGGGAGCCAGTTAGAAAGTTTGTGAGGGTTAATCTCTGGTTGTCAACTTGACTTAGAATCATTTTAGAGAGAAATCTCTGACAGGCCTGTGAGAGAGTTCGAGAGTAGGGTCGTTGAAGACCTACCCTTAATGTAGGAAGCACCATTGTATGGGCTGGGGGTCCTGGACTGTATAAAGGAAGAAAGTGGGCTGGGGAGATGGCTCAACAATTAAGGATCATGCTTACAAAGCCTAATAACCAGGGTTAGGTTCCCCAGTACCCACATAAAGCCAGATACACCAAGTGCTGCTTATTTGCAGCAGCTAGAGGCCCTGGCATACCTATTCATTCTCTCTCTCTCTCTCTCTCTCTCTCTCTCTTTCTGGAAATAAATAAAAATTTATTCTAAAACACGAAGACAGCTAGCTAAGTGTCAGCGTTCATCTCTGCTTCCTGATTGCAGACATGATGTGATCAGCTGCCTCACACTCTTACTGCCATGCCTTCCCAGTCATGACAAACTGTGACCTTGAACTGTAAACTGAAACAAGCCCTTCCTTCCCCACATTGCTTCTGGTCAGGTATAGTGAAGAGATAAGGCCACACGGATTAAATCTGCATCCGGGCATCTCCTTAGCATTGACTTGATTGTCAGGAATCACAGCGAAGAATGAGATCAGCTTATAACAGGGCCCCGTGGTTGAATGGACCACTCTGCCCCACCTCAGAGGAATGTGCTTGCCAACACAGAATACGGCCAGAAACCCTTCCCATGCCTGAGTTGGAAATGTCCTGGTATCCTGTTCTTTGGGTAATGCTTGGCAGTATTTGAGGGTTCCAGAGACAAATGCCAGAGAAGCAGACTTTCCGATCAAAGACTTTGTTTCTGATTTTTTTGCTTGTTTGTTTGTTTGTTTTGACATACACTCTTTCGCTGAAGAAGCACTTTTTTGATTCTACGAGCCTCCTCCTCCAGGAAATGCAGAGAGAGGGCGACTGAGAGGGAGTCGTTCCCTCTGCAATTCAGATCAAACCTTCATTTTCTTCAGCGGAGTTATTTTGAGTCATTCATGATTATTTCTCCTCTGAAGCACAGGCTGTTTGATACAGTGAGATTGTTAGCACCAAAGGGAGGAACGAGGACACCAGAGTCATTCTTGCAGTAATTTCAGATGAATTTGGTGCTGACAAAAGAGTTTTAATGGGTGTGCGTGCTTGCTCTCTCTTGCTCTCTCTCTCTCTCTCTCTCTCTCTCTCTCTCTCTGCATATTAGCAGCAGCAGAGAGACGGCTCTGTCAGGCCACGCAGGGAAATGAGGTCCTTGCCATTTTTTCAGGGCATTCGTTGGGATTGGTATACCAGATGTTCCCCAGGAAGTGGGGTACAGGAAACAGCACTAATTATGAAGGAGAAAAATCCAGACTAGAAGTTTTCTGTGTCTCCTACGTCTGATCACTGTGACCTTGAACAAGGTTCTGAAGCTCGCTGAGCCTTTTCCCCTCCTGTGTAAGAGAGTGGGGACAGATGATGCCCTGTGTCCACAGCTTGCAGAGCCCATCCCACCAACCAGCGCAGGTCAGTGAGGAAGGCATCCTAGGGGAGCGTGACGAGGGAGTGAGGCCTGCGCTTCGGGGTGGTTCTAGCCATGCAGAGTGAAGACAGGAGTCAGCTCAGACCTTAGGACTCAGCCTCTGTGAGCCTCATGCCTCTCATTTGCAGCGTGAGTGACGCCGTTATTGAAATGAGATAGCTCCTCAGTGGAGATGTCAGCCGCTGCGTTAGGAAGAGGTAGAATTCGAATGAGATACAGGTGGCAGTGGCAATGTTTGGAACCTACCGGAGGGTCCCTTGGTCCCAACCAGGGACAGCTCTTCTGCCACCCCCAAGATTCAGGTAGGGGTTTTTTGTTTGCTTGCTTGCTTGCTTTTTGTTTTTAATACATCAAGGTATGTGACCATAGTTCTGGGAATTAAAGACAACAGGGCTGTGAAAACTCACATCAGGGGCTCAGTGAAGAAAGCATTTGCCTTGCAAGCGGGAAGACCTGAGTTCAGATCCACAGCACATGCATAAAAATGCCAGGCATGGCTGGGATGCCAGAGCCAGGGAACTTCTAGGGCTTGTTGGCTAGCTAGTGTAGCCAAATCAGTGAGCTCTGGGTTCCGCAGGAGGCCCTGTCTCAAAAAAGTAAGTGACTGAGGAGGACCTCTGATGTCGACCTCTGGCCTCCCACACACGCATGCACACACACACATGCACAGGCACACGTACCTACATACATGTAAACACACACAGAGATGTATACTCACATTAAAAAAAAATAATAAACAGGGCTGGAGAGATTGCTTAGCGGTTAAGGCGCTTGCCTGTGAAGCCTAAGGACCTAGGTTCAATTCTCCGGGTCCCATGTAAGCCAGATGCACATGGTGGTGTGTGTGTCTGGAGTTCGTTTACAGTGGTTAGAGGCCCTGGTGTGCCCATTCTCTCTCTCTCTCTCTCTCTCTCTCTCTTCCTCTCTCTCCCTCTCTCTCTTCATCTCTCTCTAGTAAATAAATAAATATTTAAAAATAATAATAAACAACTCATAGCACATGACCATTCTTCCCAAGAGAGACTGTTTGAGGGTTGGAATGGCACCCCAAAGTGGGCTTTGGTGTCTACCAGGCCAGAAGACCACTATCTTGTAGGTACAAACCTTCACCTCTCTGTGCCCCCTGAAAGGAGGGATGGCAGCTGTGATGACCTCACTGGGTCAGCCTGAGGCCCGGATGCTACACACGTGGAGCCCTTGTGGCCCATGGGAAGAGCATGTGCTGCTGTCATGGAACTGGTGTGGATCAGCCCTGCTGTGAGCAGCAGAAACCAAGCAGCCAAAACGAGCCCTCCTTCCTCCTTCTCCAATATCTGCCTACGGAAAGCAGAAAGGGTCAATCACATCAAGCTTCAGTAACAAGGGACTGGGGTGAAGGCAGGACTGAGGCTCAGCGTGGGGGACTGGAATCCTGGCTCTTTGGGATCCGTACACTGTTCCAGCAGACGAGTCCTTCCACTGATGGGGTAACACTGGAAATTCAGGCCCATCAGGTCCTACAGTGTCTGATGGGATTTAAGTCCTGGGGCCGTTATCCATGCAATGAGGCATGCTGTCTTGGAAACACTCCCAGTTCTTTGAAAAAAGTTAACATACAGTAAAGGATGGTGAATCACGGCATGAAATTTGTTCTCCCCTGTCCTTACAGGCTTATCAGGGCCTATTGTTGGGGCCAGGAATCAGAGGTGGAAGGACTGATCATAATACATACGTACTATGATTTTTATTATGGTTTATATTTATATTATTTTTATATTAAATATTTATACTTATATTGTTTTATCATCATTTGTACATGTTAATACATACAAAGAATTAGGTTTCATCATGGAATTTTTCAAAGGAAAATTGTTTTTGTTACCCTGCCCCCCTGTTCTCCCCATCTCCCTGTGCCGCCCACACACACACTGAGACCTTTCCGCTTTCATATCACATGTGCCCTTTTGCCCTCCGACCCCTTTCTCAACACCTCTGGTTCCCCTCTCATGAGTTCCTGTCTAGTTTCACAGCCTATATTCACTCGCGCATTTCCTTATTTACAAACAAACATTAGGAGTTAGGGACGGGGAGCCGGGGAGATGGGTTAGCACTTAACAGCTCTTGCCTAATTCACTCGATTCAATTCTCTAGCACCCACAGATACAGCTGGGCATGATCACACCCCACACCCCACACATATCCTCCACACCACAGGGGGAGAGAGAGAGAGAGTTATGATCCACATATGAGAAAGAACATGAGATTTTTCTCTTTTGAGGTCTGGGTCAACTCACTTGGTATATTTGCCAGTGTATTTGCACATCCATGTGACTGGCACTCTATTCACAATAGCTAGAAAATAGAATCAATCTAGATGTCCATTGACTGGTGACTGGATAATGAAACTGTGGTACATGTACAATGAAATTTTTATTCAGCTATAAAAAAAAATGTAACTATGAAATCTGCAGAACTGATATAGTTGGTCACCACCACATGAACTACCTCTCGCCAATACTGAGTGAGATGAACCAGGGCTCACTGAACTGTTACTATGCGCCAGAAACTGTCATAAATAACTCAGTCGGGTTATGTCACTTTGAGCCTCACAACAGCCTTCAAAGCAGGTACCATAATCAAGATTGTTTTGCACATGAGAAAATTGAGGCTGAGAGAGAGCCAACCTCTTGGTCAGGACCACACAGCCAAGTAGCAGAGAGCTGGGATCACTGTCCACTGCAGCCCCCAACACCCCGCAGTATGATACTATAGGTAAGAACATGGTCTCAGGATGCACACTGCCTATTTCAAACACAGATCTTGCAGTATGCTACATCAGGTCTCAATTTCCTCATCTGTAAAATGGGGTTTCAAGGGCTGGAGAGGTGGTTTAGAAGTTAAGGCATTTACCTGCATAGCCTAACGACCCGGGTTTTGATTCCCCCAGTACCCATGTCAAGCCAGACACTCAAGGTGGCACATGCAGCTGGAGTTCATCTCTGACACTGATTCATACTCCCCTTCTGTCTCCTCCTCCTCTTCCTCCTCCTCCTCTTCCTTTTTCTTTCTCTCTCTCTCTCTCTCTCTCTCTCTGCAAATAAATAAAATATTTTAAAACAGGGCTTTAAAAACATCCCTATTAGGATCCTGGGGAGATTACTCAGTGGATACAGTGCTTGCCTTGTGTGGCAGACAGCTTCAGGTCACTGAGATGAACATCCAGACCAGGCACAGTTATGGAGGAAGGGATATTTATTGAAGCTTACAGATCCAGGGGAAGTTCCATAATGGCAGAAGAAACTGGCCTGCCTTCACAGGCCCAAGCAGAGAGAGAGAAGCACAAGCCTAAAGCCAAAAGCCACACAGCACATCACACTGCAGGAACTCCAGCTAGGCACACTTTGCGTATCTTCAGATCAAAATCTCAAACCCACCACCACACCTTAAGATCTGCCCAGTGACACCGCCTCCAGCCAGGTGGCTGCAGATGCGAACTACAAACTAATAAAACACTGACTATATTGGGGGCCTTCTATTCAAACTACCACACCTTGTAACCATGAGGACCTAAGTTTGATCTCCAAAAACCCCATACAATTCTAGGCACGGTGAAGCATGCTTGGTTTCCCAGCACTGGGGAGGCGGAGACAGGAGAGCCCCCTGGGACTTGCTGGCCACCCAGTCTTGCTCCAGGTTGATGAGAGAGTCTGTCTCTGGTGGAGGTGGACGGTGTTCCTGAGAATGACACCCGAGGTGAAACTCTGGCCCCTACATGTCTGTACACACGTGTGCATGGGCAGCCTCCCACACACATGCACCCACACACATACAAGCATGCATACACATGTTTTTTTTTTTAAAAAAAAATCCATATCATGGGCATGATTTTAGGGTTTAATCGGTTTTACCCCCGTGCCTGCTGAGGAGTGGGAGATGGAAGAAATGAATTCGCTTTGCCAAGCATGCCCACCCCCCAAGGCCCATGTTTTATTTACTTATGAGGCACAGTGGCTGTCCCAGCCACCAGCAATCACGTGCAATGATCAGAAATTCACAAGGGCCAGGTGACCAGAGAGCCCTGTCCTCCCTCACTGAAGTGCCCTTTCCCATTCCCAGCCACTACTGCCAACTCTCCCACTGTCCTGTTACTTCACTTCTGGAAGGGACCCACAGACTGCCGTGTAAACTGTGATCTCTGCTTAGTGGAAGGCTGGAATGGGACACTGGAACTTTGGGCTAAAGAGACTGAAACCCTCCTCCCCACCCTGTGGTCATCTTCCTCTCACCCCCTCAGCAACAATGACTGTGACCCCAGCTGTGGCTTCTCTCTGCCCACCTCCCACTGTCCCTCCACTAGAATGGCCCCTCCACGGAAAGGTCATTTCCAAGGCACTGGAGATTCATGGAAGTGATCAATGTGCGTGCTCTATGAGACGTCCCCCTCGTAGGCAGGCCACTGCCCACATAAAGGTTTTACAGACAGTTCTGACATTATTAGAGTTCGGAGAGTTCGATTTCTGGTCTTTTCCATCTTCTCCTAATCCTAACTGCCTGCTCAGATGGATCGATCGCCTCCTTTCCTTTGGCGGAACCCCCTCTGCCCCACCCCCGTTGTCTGCTTTCTGATAGATTCATTAGTTTACTCCGACATGTACTCCAAAGTGCTACCTGGGCTCCAGCCCCAAGCTTAAGAATTGAAACAGAAGACAAGGCACCATCCTTGGCTGGGAACCTTCCAGAACCTGGGTCTGCTTCTTAAGCTTCCATGTGCGCACATCAGTGTGGTCCAGTGAAAGAGACCGGGGTTCAGCAGGTGGGAGGCACAATACTGTGAGGAAACCGTACCCGGAAGAGTCCCTTATCATATCACAGGGATTCCACGGGACCCTCGAGAGGGACTGAAAGTGTCATGCGCTGAGATCGGAAGTTGCCCCCAGGTTCAAGGTCACCCCAACAAGAAGGGGATGGATTATCCCAGGACCCAGCTCATTAGAGCCTCTCCTCTCCCAAAGGCCCCTGGAGACAGCCAGTGGAAGCAGCCCCATTGGCTGTGGCTTCAGCCTTCCTGCCATCCCATTCAAAAGGTAGCCCACCTGCCACCGCCACTTGTCGGCTGTGTCGCTCTGGCAACCCAAGCCCTCTGTCCTCTCTGGTTCACCTACTCTCTTGCCCTGGGTCCAAGGAAATGCTTCATCCTGTGTGGTAACGTGCTATGTTTGTCACTTGTCACGCATTTCTCCCTTTCATTTCTCCTCTTTGATGCCATTTATTTATTTATTTATTTAAGAGAGATACAGAAATAGGCAAGGAGAGAGAGAGAGAATGGGCGCGCCAGGACCTCCAGCCAGACGCGTGCGCCCCCTTATGCAGCTGGCTTACGTAGGTCCTGGGGAGTTGAACCAGGGTCCTTTGGCATTGCAGGCAAGCACCTGAACCGCTAAGCCATCCCTCCAGCCCCTTTGATGGCTTTTGTAGAAGTTGGCACGGTCATATCCCTGTCTACTCCCAGTCCTGTTCCTAACCCCGCAGCCACAGGGGTACACTGCATCTTCTTGCTCATCAAAAGAGCTGGTCATTACATCCCCCTGCCCCCCAGCCCCCTTTGACAGAAGACAATCCAGGTCTCTGGTGAGCCTGTGAAGGTGAATAAAGCCAGACCTAGAGACAAAGGAGGTTGGATCTCCACAGAGACGCTGGGGCCAGGCTTGCAACTTGGAACTCGGGTGTCCAGGTGTCCCAGGAAGTATACCCAGCGCTTTTCCCTTGTCAGTATAAAGGCCAGGAGGCACCAAAAGCCACCCATTGGTGATTGTGTTTTGCAGCACACACTCACAATACACAGTCTTGCCTCAAGATACTAAGGAAATGGCCTGAGCCTCTCGCTCTGGTGCACTCTGGCTAGCATTTCAGCCTATGATCACCTGTCAGTCACAGCCCTCATCAGGCAGATGCCAATTGGAAGCAATAGGCCTGGCGAGAGGCTATGAATTATTTAAACCAATCAGCTGTCAATGAGAGGAGCCATTATGGGGGTCAAATCCAAGGGGAACACGAAGTGGCACTTTTCAGCTTGCTCAGAGATTGTCAGATTAATTTTCACTTATTTATTTCTGACCTTACAGAAAATGTATTACCACAAGGTCAAAGCATTTCTCTCTATATATATAATTTCAGGACTTTAGAAATGGAGAGACAGAAACTAGTTAGGTAAAGAACATAGATGTCAGCCCAGTTTGCAGTTCTGGCTGTCCTGCCCTTTGGACAGGTGACTTGGACACTGGATTTAGGAGTTTATCAGGTTCCCTTCGAGAAACAGGTCTGATAAAGCTGCTCTGAGGGGCTGTTGGGGGACCGTCAACAAACAGCAAACATACCAAGGGATCTCCCTCTCCCTCCCTCTCTTTCTCTCTCTCTCTCTCTCTGTCTCTCTCTCTCCCAGCATAGCAGTTACCTTTTTGTTGTTGCAACAAAACACCCAACCGGAAGCAGCTTATGGAAGGAAAGGGTTTATTTCTGGCTTGCCAATTCTAAGGGAAGCTTCACCACGGTGGGGAAAGCATGGCAAGAGCAGGCAGCCAGGCATCACATCTCCACATCAGCAGGGAGAAAGCAGAAAGAGCGATCGAGTGGGGCTCTAACACCCCCATCCTTTCCCTTAACCTCATACCTCCTCCAGCAAGGTTTTACCTCCCTAACCCCAGGGAGGATTAAGTATGAGGTTTAATCACATTTCACATTCACACTGCTGCTACCAGTTTGACCTCAAACTTGCAGCAGTCATCCTGCCTCTGCCTCCGCCTCCGCCTCCACCTCCAAATTCTGAGTTCCAGGCATGCATGAATCACCATACCCAGGTGGAGAATGATGATCTTCCTAACAGCTCAGCTTGATCCGTGTGTTATAAAGATAATAACTTAAAAATAGCTCCCCCATGGCTGGAGGGATGGCTTAGCGGTGAAGGTGCTTGCCTGCAAAGCCAAAAGACCCAGGTTCGATTCCCCAAGACCCATGTAAGCCAGATGCACAAGGTGGAGCATGCATCTGGAGTTCGTTTGCAGTGGCTGGAGGCCCTGGTGTGCCCATTCTCTCTGTCTATCTGTCTGTCCCTCTCTGTCTCTCTCTCTGACTCTCTCAAATAAATAAAACTTTAAAAAGTAGCTCCCCCAAACAAGGCAGCTGGTCAGAAGATTCTAAGCTATCATCTATATTTATATTTGATTGTATTTGTAATTGACATCATAATTTGTTAGGTCAAAAGCTGAGAATGCTCTCTCTAATAAATAAATAAATAAATAAAGCCGGGCGTGGTGGCGCACGCCTTTAATCCCAGCACTCGGGAGGCAGAGGTAGGAGGATCGCCGTGAGTTCGAGGCCACCCTGAGACTCCATAGTGAATTCCAGGTCAGCCTGGGCTAGAGTGAGACCCTACCTCGAAAAACCAAAAATAAATAAATAAATAAATAAATAAATAAATAAATAAATATTAAAAAATGGCTGAAGAGATTGCTTAGTGGTTAAGGCACTTGCCTATGAAGCTTAAGGACCCAGGTTCAATTCCCAGAATCCATGGAAGCCAGATGCACATGGTGGCACATTCATCTGGAGTTTGTTTGAAGTGGCTAGAGGTCCTGGTGTACCAATTCTCTCTCTCTCTCTCTCTTTAATAAATAAATAAAAATAATAAAAACATTTAAAGCTGAGAATGCTAAGCTTTGGGTGTTAAAAGATGGACTGGGCCAGGCTTGGAGGCTCAAGCCTATAATCCCAGCTATTTGGGAGGCTGAAGCCACAGGATCAAAAGTTCATGGTCTGGGCCTGGACAGATGGCTTAGCAGTTAAGGCCCTTGCCTGAAAAGTCTAAGGACCCAGGTTCAATCCCCAGGACCCACATTAGCCAGATGCACAAAGTGACACATGCATCTGGAGTTTGTTTGCAATGGCTAGAGACCCTAGTGTGCCCATTCTCTCTCTCATAAATAAATAATTTTTTTTTGGTTTGATTTTTCGAGGTAGAGTCTCACTCTAGCTCAGGCTGACCTGGAATTTACTATGTAGCCTCAGGGTGGGGCCTCGAACTCATAAATAAATAAAATATTTTAAAGATAAATAAGTAAGTTCATAGTCTACCTGAGTGACAGAGTGAGTTCAAGACTAGCCTAGGCAGCTTCTTGAGACTCTGACTCAAAATAAAAAGAAAAAAAAAGAGGCTTGGGGATATATCATAGCTCAGTGGTAGAGCGTTTGCCCGGTACACACATGAGATCCTAGGTTCAGTTCCAAGTGTCCCCTCCCCCCAAAAGAAAAGATAGACTTGTGGCTGGGAATGTAGCTTGGTGAAGAATGTTTGCCTCTATGCACAAAGCCCTGCATTCCATCCACAGCATTGCCATAAATGAAAAGATGAACTGGTTCTCATCTACTGTCTTCTTCTTAATTCCTAATTCTCTTTTCCTATCTGTCAGCCAGCCTAGCACCCAATGCTGGCCCAGACTCTCGCTGACGGCGGGTGATTCATGAACACTTGCCGTAAGTGTTTTGAGTGGATGAATCTTGTAAGGAAGATATACAGTTAGATCAATGTTTTGTGGCAACTCAGAGTCAGGGGGAGGAGGAGACACGATCCATGCATTCAACCTGTTTGTATCTAAATATGGAAATAGAGTAATCACATGAGCACACATGTACACGCAAGCACATGCTCTCTCACATGAACATTTGTGTGCAAACAACCATGGCAATCCAACCAAACACATTTGCATGCAAGCAAGCATTAAAGCGGGTGGTTGGGACTCTGAGTATGACAGGTGTTTAGAGGGAACTTTCTGACAAGGTCTAGACCCTAGTCACAGTGACCCTCGAGGATATGAGGAGAGGCAGACTCAAAGCACTGAGGCCTTTGGAGATGGGTAATTTTATGTGCCACCTTGACTGGGCTAAGGGGTACCCAAATAGTCAGTTCAGAAATGCCTCTCTGGGTGTGTCTGTGAGGGAGTTTCTGGAAGAGAGAAGCTTTTTTGTAGATATTTTATTTATTTATTTATTTATTTATTTATTTATTTATTTATCTGTCAGATAGAGGGAGGGAGAGAGAAGGAAAGAGAGGCAGAGAACGACAGGGAGAGAAAGAGAGAGAGAGTATGGGTGCACCAGGATCTCTTGCCACTATAAACAAAGAGCAGGTGCATGCAGCACTTTGTTAAGTTGGCTTTATGTGGGTACTAGAGAATCCAATCCTGTCCAAGAATAGGCTTTGCAAGCAAACACCTTTAACCACTGAACCATCTCCCCAGCCCAAGATCAGCTTCTGAATCAGTAGGCTGCTTACCAGTGTTGGTGGATACCATCCCATCGATTAAGGAAACGAAGGCAAAAGCCATGGCAGGGAGACTTCTTCCTCTCCCTCCTAGGCAGAGTTGGGGCAGCCACCTCCTCCCCTCCCCCCACTTGGACATGGGAAATGTTAGTACTTAGGTCTTCCACTGTCATCATCCCAGTTTCTCATGCTTTCAAGCTCAGACCCAGTTGTATCCGTGGCTTTTCTGGTTCCCCTGTGGCAGATGGCAGATCAGGGAACTGTTCAGCCTACATAATCAATCTCCTCTTAAATCTCTCTGTACATACATCTCATTGGTTCTGTTTCTCTGGGGAACCTTGACTAATACAACTGGGCTGGTGCCCAAGTAGAGACAAGGGCCCCTGCACCCTGGAACTGAAATTCATCCTGGGAGAACTCTAATCGGCGTGGCCAAGACCGGGCAGCAAGTAGGGAGTGAAGGACCAGACAGGGGGGCGGGAGAGGGGCCTAGAACTCTAGAAGCAGTGAGCCTGGTGCCCTCCCTTCTGAGCTGGGGCCAATAGCACGACCTGCCTAAGAACCCATGGGGAGATCTGAGAAGTCTGTGTGGGTCAAAGGCTCAGAACAGCACAGGTACCAAGTGAGGGCAAGGCGGGCTTGCTATTTGATGGTGGTTAATATTATCTTGGAAGAGCTCTGGCTGAGAAGTAACAGAGTAGATGAACTGTTTTAGGAAGCCAAGTCTAGCAAGGCAAAAAAAAACCAAGATAATTACCAGATATTTAGGCCAGAAGAGAACTGATTAGCATAGCTCTGTAAGGCACACTTAACAACACCCAGTGACCTAATTTCTCAAAGGAGAAACAGAATCCTTACTTTATCCTTGCAGCTCCAGAGGCAAGGAGAAGACAGAATGGAGTATCTCTCCCCTGGCTCTATGTCCGAGGTTCCATCACCAAGGAGAGAATCAGCTCTTAGGGTTGTATGGGGACTTAATGCCCCCATCACCCAAATCCCCATCTCGTTTGCTCATAGCAGCAAAACATAAGAGCTCTTTAGGGAGCTGCATTCTCCCTTTGTTTTGATCTTATTTTCATTTAAGAGGGGAGATCTTGCTGTTGCCTGGGCTGGCTTCAAACTCCTGGGCTCAAGCAATCCTCTTGCCTCAGCCTCCTGGGTAGCTGGAAGTAGGGATATGCACCACCACACCAGGCTCATGCTCTTGTTTTGAGAGGTCAAATCCAATAGACATCCACTGACCAAGGCCTGTGATAGCCACAGGGCCAGCCTGAGGAACAGGATCACAAAGGGTAGGGCATGGCCATAAGTCATGGAAGCCACTGACAGGGAGAAGTGACAAAGGACAGGGACAAAATCCAGTGGAGGGTTCTGTGGTGGCACAAACGAGGGGACGCAGAACTCTGGGACCAGCCAAGGACTTGGAAAGTTCTTTTGGAGGTGGGAGCTGAGTCCTTTGTCTGATTCCATATGGTAGCTGTGTCCAGAGAGGGCAGCTTACAGAGCAGGAAGTGAAGACCCAGAGAGACAGGAGCTGTAGACTCTCCGGTCATAGAGAATCAGGGGTAGAGGAAGGGAGCCAGGACACAAAAGGGCAAAGGGCCAATGGTGGGCTGGAGAGACGGCTTAGAGGTTAAGACGCTTGCCTGCAAAGCCTAAGTACCCATGTTTGACTCTCCAGGTCCCACCTAAGCCAGACACAAGGTGATACAAGTGCACAAGGTCACACATGCACACTAAGTGGTGCACATGTCTGGAGTTTGTTTACAGTGACTGAAGGCCCTGGTGTGCCAGTTCTCTCTCTCTCTCTCTCTCTCTCTCTCTCTTTCTCATATAAAAAAGCCAGTCAGTTGGACTTGCGTCAAAAGAGGGCAGGTCTATCCAGGTGTGGTGGCTCACGCCTTTAATCTCAGCTCTCGGGAGGCAGAGGTAGGAGGATCGCCGTGAGTTTGAGGCCACCCTGAGACTACATAGAGAATTCTAGGTCAGCCTGAGCTAAAGTGAGACCGTACCTCGAAAAACCAAAAAAAAAAAAAAAAAGAGGGGGGTCTAATGGTAACCCTGGTGCCAGACTAAGAAATGTGGTTTCCCCTGAGGGCAACAAAGATCTTTCTTCACCTATATGCACTGGGGAGGGTCCCCAAATTTTTATTGTGGTAAAATACACAGAATACTGCATTTACTGTCTCAGAAATCTTTAAGTACATAGATCAGTGGTATGAGATACAGTCAGTAGTAGTAGACACTGCTAGATCATTCAGCATTGGTAGATATGGTCAATGGTGCTAGATATGGACTGAGGTGTAGTTGTGTTCAGTGGTGTTAGACATGGTCAGTGGTTGTGGTGGTTTAAATGTAAAATATCTTCAGATCATCATGGGTTTGAATATCTAATCCCCAGTTGGTGGCACTGTTTGGGAAGACCGTGGAGTCTTTGGGAAGTAGAGCCTTGTTGAAAGGGGTGTGTCACTGGGGGGTGGGCTTTGGGGAGTTATATCTCATCTCTGCTTGCCACATTCAGTTTACTCTTGCTACTTCCTCCCTGTTAATGTGGAGTTGTGATGCCTGGCTGTCTGTTCCTGCCATGTGTTCCCTACCATGATGAAAATTCCCCTCAAAATTGTAAGCTGGAATGCACAAGGTGGTACATGCATCTTGAGTTTGATTGCAGTGGCTAGAGACCCTGGTGCACCTGTTCTCTCTCTCTCTCTCTCTCTCTCTCTCTCTCTCTCTCTCTCTTTCATATATATATTTACATATATTACATATATTTACATATATAAATATGTATATATATATAAATCTGTCCCTCTCTCTATCTCTGTCTCTCAAATGAATTAATTAAACTAAATAAATTGTAAGCTGGAAAAAAATTCTTCCCTTCCATAAGCTGCTTCTGGTCAGACATTTTGTCCCAGCAAGGAGAAGGTAAGTGCTACAGAAAATTGGTACCAGGAGTGGGGTCATTGCTGCTATAAGCCTGAACATGTGGTTTTTAGTCTTTTGGAACTGGTTTGTGGGAAGAATATAAAAGGATTTGGAACTTTGGACATAAAATCTTTACAGTACTTTAAGCAGAGCTTAATGGGCCATTCTGGTGAGAACTTGAAGACCAAATGCAGAGAGAAGTGTGGGCTATTGAGGCTCAGCATATAAAGTTTCAGAAGGGGCAAAGTTAACTTTATTGGGAACTAGGATAGAGGCAGTTTATGTGACATTCTGGCAAAGAGGATGGCTTCATCCTGCCCATGTCCTGAGAATTTCAGCAAAGTTGAACTGAATTTAAAAGTAATGGACAGGTGTGTTTGACAGAGGAAAATACAGAGCAGAAGAATATGAAAAGCATCTTTTGACATAGGAAGAAATGTGAACATGTTTCAGGCCCCAGCCCCAGAGAATTCAGCCACATCAGCTGCAATTTTTAAGATTACCACCTTCGAGGACAGGCCAATGGCACTGGGACAATAGGAAATGTTCCCTGAGGGCAAGAACCAATCCATTCAAGCTACTGAGAATGCTAATTCTCCTTTTGAAAGAAAAAGTCCTGAGGGAAGAATGACAAAGAGGTTTCCTGCTCCTCAAGGTCAGGCTCTATATCTACCTGGCAGGAACATTTGGCAATGTTGCCCACATGGTGCCAGTTTTGGAAGTATGAAAATATGGGAAGTTGGGGAAAATATGGGAACTATGTTTTTAGAAAGCCTCTGATGCTGGCCCATGTGAGGTAGGGTTGAGATCCTGGCAAGGAGACCCTATGTAGCTATTCTGTGAATCTGTGGAAATCAATGAACTGTGAATTGCAGTGGATACCCCAAGATATTGGAAATGCCAGGACCATAGAATATCTACGAGAAAAAAAATCTATGATCTTGAGGTGAATCCTGTACAGGGTTGGGGCAAAGCCACCCAAGCCTTTTGGAGACCAGAGAATTTCATCACTCATCCCATGAGCTGCATATGATGCTATAGGATTTGGCATTTGCCCTGTTGGTTTCTGGTCTTGCATTGGCCCAATTTTTCCTTGGTATGCCCCATTCTTCTTTGGGCATGGGAATGTTTTATTCTGTGCCTATATATGTTGGAGATGTATAACTTGTGTTTTGACCTAATATGGCTCACAATTAAGAGATGGTCTTGAGTCTCAGATGAGACTTTGGACTTTGGAACAGTGTTGGAACTGGGAATGACTATGAGGACTTTCAAGTTAGACTGCATGCATTTTGGATCATGAGATGGTCACAAGTCTATGGGTGCCAGAGGTGGAACATGGTTTCTTGAATTTGAAATAGTCCCCATAACCTCATGTGTTTGAATACTTACTCCCCAGTTGATGGCACTGTTCGGGAAGATCTTGGGGCCTTGGAGAGGTACAATCTTGCTAGAAGTGTTTTACTAGGGACAGACCTTGGGAAGTTATATCCCAGCTCTGCTTGCAATGCTTACCTTGCTCTTGATGCTTTCTCCCTATTGATATAAAGATGTGATACCTGGCTGTCTGCTCCTGCCATGATGAAATTCCCACCCCCACCCCTCAAAACTGTAAGGCAAAAATAAACCCTTTCCCTCCATAAGCGGTTTCTGGTCAAGTGTTTTGTCCCAGCAATAAGAAAATAACTATCAGTGGTGTCACATACGATCAGTGGTATCAGATGTGACCAGTGGTTGTTAAACACAGTCAGTGATCAGTGGTGTTCTATGATTAGTAGTGTTGGATATGGTTTGTGGTGTCAGACAGGGCCACGTGCAACCATCACCATCATCCATCATCCATCTTCCAAACTCTTGTCATTGTGGGAAACGGAATCTCTGAATCTCATTAAACATTGGCTCATTCCTTCCTCTCTCAGCCCTTGGCCACTCCCATCCTATCGTCCATCTCTGAGAATTTGACTATTCTAGTAACTTCATGTAAGTAGAAGCATCCTGCATTCATGATTTTGAATCTGGCTTATTTGTCATGTCCCTGGGTTCTGAAACATGTTGTCATGTGGACCTCATTCCATTAACTCGTGATGCAGTATGTGACAGGATCTCCTACTTTTTATGCAGAATAATAGTCTATTGTATAGATAGACCATGGTAGGCTGTATGGGGGCATTAGCAATAACAGATAACACTAATATGAATATAGACAGCTCTTGAGACCCTTTTAATCTTTTTAGATATAAACTCAAAAGTGAAACTGCTAGATCAGGTGGTAATTGTAGTCTGAATTTTTTCTGAAGGACTTTCATACCATCTTCCACAGCATCTGCCCCTTTTGCATACTCACTGACAGTGTACAGTGTTCCATTTCCACATCTCCTCACCATTCTGCTTTCTTAGTTTAGTGTGTGTGTGAGAGAGAGAGAGAGAGAGAGAGAGACTGGATGGGGGGGGTCTCTCATTCACCGCTGTGTTCTCCAGACTAACTGTCCCATGAGCTTCCAGAGGATTCTCCTATCTCTGTTTCTCTTCTTGCCATAGGCAGGCATGCTAGAATTAAGACACTTACTACAGTGTCTGGTTTTACATGGGTTCTGGGGATTCAAACGCAAGTACTCACACTTGTACAGCAAGCGCTTTATGCACTGAGCCATCTCACAGCCCTGCCCTATGTTACAACTGAAGCGTCATGGGTGTGAAGAGGCATCTCATGGGGTTTTTGATTGGCATTTCCCTGATAGTAAGAATAAGCATTTTTTTCAGGTATTTGTTAGCTATTTGTGTATCTTTTTGGAGAAATATCTATTCACTGCTTTTGCTCATTTTCAAATTGAGTGTTGTGTTTTTGTGTTTTGTGGGATTCTTTTTTACATATGGGATTTTTTTTAAAGGCAGTAGTATGAGAAGACTTAAAATAATGACAGACTGGAATTATAACTCAGTGGAGTTATAACAAAGCCCTGGGTTTTCTCTCTAGCACTGGATAAAAGAACAGGATAAGACAGGGGGTCTTGCTGTGTGTTTAAACTTCACGCTGGCCACTGTATGAGTCTGTGTACATGGGTTCCTCTGTCCTCATGACAGCCCTGTGAGTCTGCATGACTTGGATACTCTCTCAGAGATGAGGAAGTGAACATCCAGAATAGCTAATTCACCTTCCCGGGGTCACACAATGTAGGAGTAGGCAGACCAGGCTTCAAACCAGGCGACTTGACTCCAGAGCCTACACGCTAATGAGCAAGCTCTGCTAGGCAAATCATCCCTCCCTCTGGCCATATGCAAAGGCTAGACACTGGGAGGGTTTGTAGAGGAATGAGGAGGCTTGGGAAATAAATCCACTCAGCCACCCACTTGTTACACACACACACACACACACACACACACACACACACACACACACACCTGCCTTCCCTACCCTTCCTTCCTTTAACAAGTCTCTTTCCTGTCCCTGTGCCCTCCTGAAAGATCTTCTGCCTCACCAGCTCCCGGGTACCCACCTGGATTTCCTAGAGTCCTGCCTCCCAGGGCACCTGCCTCCTTCATCAGAGCCCAGTGTCAAATCCGGAACCAGTTGCTTCCGGGTCTATTCTCTTTACATTTCATCTTAAAACACATGCTTTTCCCCACTCCCTGGAAGTTCCTGTCTGAATGCTCCTTTCTTGCTCTGTAAACACGAGGAGCCCATGCTGAAGAAGGAGAACTCTATTACAGTTAGCCTAGCAAACATAATCGAATTAGGCGAGGCCTTCAGTGAGCACGCTGCAGTCGCCTGTTCCTCCCCCACTGCCCGCCCTCCCGGCGTGGCTCTGCACACAGTCAAAGAGGTGGCTTCAAGCCAAGGTTCAGATCCGGGTCCACATCCCAGTGGGAGACCCTGGATGGGCTGACCTCCCTGTGGCTGCCACCCGTGTTCCAGGAGGGAGGGGGCATATGGTGTCCAGCACACCATAGTCACATTGCATTCTAATGTGGCCTTGGTGACATTAACCCCATGGAGCCCTGACACTCAGAGAAGCACCGAGTTGGTGATCGGTAAGCATTTGTCAATGAATGAATGAATTTCAATGTACGACTCTATTTTTTTTCTCAGCCTCTGGTCCTGTTATGTAGTGTGTGGCTCTGATCTTCCTTAATTCCTCCATTCTTACCCTACAAATCTGATGCACTAAGCCAGAGGAATGAGGCGTGCACAGGATCAAGCTTCAGCATCTTCCCTAGTGCAGGGCCCACCCTGGGGGAGGGTAAGTGGAAAGAAGTAGTTAGTTAGCCAGGTGGAGCACAGGAGAGCCGTTCCTTGTGGAACTGAGTGAGGGTGCTGGGCATTAATGAACTCAGGTGCGACCCTCCTAGGCACGATCTGTGCTCGTCCGTGCCACGGACAGCCTGGTTCCTTCTGAACCTCTTCAGGGCATCGGTGCCCTTGGTTAGCAGCAGGCCCATGTGACTGAGGCCTGTGTCCTGAATTCCCCTGTCTTCCAGCCCCCCACAGATGGGAGCCGGCTTAGGACTGCCTTGTTCTTGCCCAAGACACAGCAGGTCCCCATGACGCGGCCCTGCTTTGCTCTGTACAGTATCAGGCAGTCATCTGAGGCGCCTGGGGACACTGGGAACTGGGAGCCATGCGAACTCTTTGGATGTCTGTCTCCCACCGTGAGTGGGAGAGGCCCCCTCGCGACACGTTAATAAAGATTAAAGGTCTCTCTTGTCCCTGTGATCTCCACCATGTCAAAGGGAAAGAGTCGTTCTTCTAGCCTCCTCTCTGCTGTGTATGAATATTACAGGGTTTGTTCTAAAAAGAAAAGGCTCAGGATGCTTGGAGAAGCTGTCTCCTGAATGCTGCCACTTCAGATCACTTGGTCATTCACTTCACAGTATGCATGGTGGTCGTCAGAAATGTACTTTCCGGGCTGGAGGGATAGCTTAAACCGTTAAGGCTCTTGCCTGCAAAACCAAAGGACCCAGGTTCGATTCTCCAGGACCCACGTTAGCCAGATGCACAAGGGGGCACATGCGTCTGGAGTTCATTTGCAGTGGCTGGAGGCCCTGGCGCACCCCTTCTCTCTCTCTCTCACCCTTCTCTGTCAAATAAATAAAAAAAATGTCTTTTTAAAAAAAGAAATATACTTTCCCAGACTTTGGAGGGCAGAGATGTCTCTTTCCTATAAGTACCCCCTCAGCAGACGTCAAAGGCCATTCAACTCCGGAACCCCAAAGTCATCTTGGTTCATAAAATCCACGCAGTGTAAGTCACCAGACTCCTCTGGGAAAGGCACCTACCTGTCTGCCCAGTGTGCTGAGCAAGCCCTCCATGTCAGGTGCTGGGTCAAGCACACTACGCAGTGTCTGGGCATGTTCAGGCAGGGTCTCCACTCACAAGGCTTTTGCTCCGAGGGAGGAGGCAAGAGTCCTGGAGGAGAATGGGAGCCTGGGGTTTCCTCATGTGCTCTGTCTTATCTCTTTTTCTTTGCAATTATTGTCTCAGTAATACCTCGTGAGTGGCCAGGCTCCACTCAGCCACTCATTTGCTTCCCTGGGCACAGAGTCCAGCGCATCAAGATTCAATAGAAAATAGATGTTAACCCATGGCCCAGGGAGGGCACGGAGCTTTGTAGTGGACTTATGCAAGTTCAAATCCTGGCTCCTCAGACATGGGGAACTGTAGGGAGAACTAAATGAAAGTGTGTCTGAAAAAGACCCAATCCAGGGGCCCAGAGCATATGCACACAGTCAACTAGCTGCATAGCACTGACCAAGGTACACGCCAGGCCCAGGTGCACCCGTTTCTAGTGTCCAGGAGAAGAGGCCTCAGGGAGGAGGAGGGCCCGAGCCTTAAAGGACACACCCAGCCACGTTCAGCGCAGAGCAGGAGGCACGTGATCCAGGCAGAACTGGGTCACAGATCATGGCCCGAGGGATGCACACAGCAGCCTGTTGAGTTTAGGGAAGGGTGTGGGGTTCCAGGACCACGTAATGCCCAGGTGCATAGAAAGTGAGACTGGAGCAGAGAACCGGGGCTCCGATGGGCATGGATGAACGAATGGGTGAATGAACGAATGGATAAATGGGCAGGTAACTGACCTCTTCGTGCCTCCTCTGCCCCATCAGCCAAGGCAGCGCGTGCCAGCTGTCACCACATCACAGGGTAACGAAGAAATAGTACTGGCCCTGCAGGAAGTGAAAGCTGTTATTTCATTCTCTAGCCTCACAAGGTCATGTGCAAGAGAATTTCCTTGTCCCCATTCTCCAGGTGAAAATACTGAGGTTTGGACAAGTTATGGAGCTCGCCTGAGCTCCCGAAGGGGCAAGGATAGAAACACTACTAGAATTCATTCAGTCTGGACGCAGACCCATGGAGCCACCTTACCTTCAATTTCGGAGGTCTTGTCCTGTGACAGGTTCTCAACGAGGTGCCCCTTACAGCTAGGGGGCTGTCGGATTTGGAGTCCCTTGCATTTGGCACCCTGCAGGAGTACTAGTTACAAAAACTCTGCTTTCCGCCTGGGATGCCATGGTCCTTCACAAAGCACCCCTGTGACAAGACTTTAGGGATGAAAGGGCTGGAGTGCTGGCCACGGCAGCTGCCCTTACTGACAGCAGTGCATACCCTGGGCCCGCACAGCCCCTGGCAGCCCATGCTCCCTCCTTCTGACCCCTCTCCAGGGAGGCCCAGGGATCAGCCCCTATTCACATGCAAGGACCCTGGCCCGCGGGCAGCTGAGCAACACAGCCTGTGGTGCTCCTCTCCAGTGTGGCCGAGGTAGAAGGAAAGCTCCGGGCTTCTCCTCTTCACCAGACTAGTGGACGATGCATCTCTGTCTCAAATGTGCTCTTAGGAACTCAGTGTTGACATTTCAGTCACAGGCCTTCGGGAGAGACAGGATAGCCAGGCATTCACACTGAGTAATGCTCCCAGACTCTTATAGAACGGCTGCCCCATGCCATTCCCTCACCCGGATGAAGGCAGACTGGAGACTTGAACCATGGCCACCCTCAAGCCTCAGGCGGTGGACTTGAGAGCCATGGGGCTGTTGGAAGAACAACCTATGACCTGACAAAGGCGTGAGCTACGTACAAGCACAGACATGGCTCCCAGCATCGTGGTCAGCCGTTGCTGAATGCTCCCCGGGAACCACACCCTCTGTCAGGCATGTCCAGTCCATTTCCCAGATGGAGAAACTGAGGCCAGGAACCACACCCTCTGTCAGGCATGTCCAGTCCATTTCGCAGATGGAGAAACTGCGGCCAGAAATAGCAAGTCACTTAACTCAAGACACACGGTCACTAAGAAACTGGATTGGGGTCAGGATTTAGAAAACTATCTACGAGCAGAGAGTCAGGAAGCCTGAGATCCAGAATGTACCCAGGTGTCCACACAAGGCAGCTCTCCTCCACGTTTATTTTCCAGTCAAGTCCAGGTGCAGCCACTTTGGGGCAACTGGGGAGCAAGCACTGAGTGAGCCAGCAGATCTTGTGATGTTCCTGCTGGGCTAGCCAGACACACACACACACACACACACACACACTGTCCCCTCTCACCTGAGCAAGCAGGAGACTCGGGCTGGCAGAGAAAGGAGGCCGCTGAGCTGAAAGCAGCAACATCTTTGTTTGTGTGGGGACCCAGCGCCACGTGCTCACCTCCGCTCGACTCGCGTTGGCAAGCACTCCAGTAGCATCGCGGAGTTTCCTTGTGATTTTCCAAGACAGTAAGTGAGAACGGGCTGGAATAAAACCAGCAATCGCACCCGAAGGAAGACAATGGCGAAACGTGACAGATGCCTCCCTGGCGTGGGCGCCTCTGAGGAATGTCGTGGCGAGGGTGGCCCCATTGATCAAAGCCCCAGTCATGGCGCTGGCCATCAGCAATGGTGCCCGGAAAAGGGCTTGGGATTTCCTTTTTGATTTGGAATGGACTTCAATAAATACTTGCTGAGCAGCCCCTGCATTGTGCCAAGTGGGGCCAGGTGACTCGGGTGGTTCGTGCTCTGAAAGAGCTCACAGGCTAGTCAGGGGGTATTGACACGTAAACGTACAACTGCCCTCGGGAAAGCTGGCCAGGTCTGTGCCAAGGGATGAGAGGTGCCTTGGGAGGTTGAGACTCCTACAGGGACCACGAGTAGAAGCACGGAATCCCTGTCTGTTCCCAGAGGAGGCTGGGCACCAAGGTACCAAGCCATTGGACCACAATCATCCCAGCAGCTCCCCTGGCAGAGAGAGCCAAGGCTAATCAGTCAGTCTCTTCTGGAGGCGGGGGGGGGGGGGTGGTGCTTACCGAGACAGCCTGTGGCAAGAGGACCTGGAGGGTCTATTCCAAGGGGAAAGCTCAGAAGGGCACAGCCTGGATGGTTAGAGTGTCCTACATGTGCCTGGGCCCTTGCAGTTGGCACCAGCTGGTATTTGAACCCAGGTCTTTCGGAAACCCAAAGCAAAGCCCATGTCAGCACACTCCTCCTCCACCTGGTCCTTTGTCCCCTCACTGTCACATCTGTCACATTCTTGTTTTCACTTCCCTGCCCCCAGGTCCCACTTCTACTTATGTATGCATTTAAGAGCGAGAGAGAAAGAGGGTGAAGAGGAGGGGCGCACCAGGGCCTGTAGCCACTGCAAACAAACTCCAGACCCATGTGCAACTGGCTTATGTGGGTCCTGGGGAATCAAACCTGGGTCCTTTGGCTTTGCAGGGAAGCACCTTAACCACGGAGCCATCTGTCCAGCCCAGATCCCACTTGCTTTAGTCCCACTCCTTCCTTAAGTCAGGCCATCTGCTCTCCCCTACCCACCCACTCAGCCAGGCTCACAGGAAGGAGAGTGGGTTAGAGAGGCAGAAATACCTGGCAAGTGCTCAGTAGCTGAGTGATCTGGAGGAAGGTGCAGATGTCTTTCAGCCCTGGTTTCCCCACTTATAGGTTGGAGATGGGAGCCGTCCTCCGTGAAGTGAGGAGCTCATTTAAGAGGGAGGGCTCTAGTTGTGTCCATGCCTTCCCCCTCCAGGACAAAGGACATCTAGGTGACTGGAGCATCACTCATTCCCACCTGACGCCATCCCAGCCACTTTGCCGGGGCAAAGCTTCTCCCCAGCTGCCTTAATCCTGCATTGGGGATCCCTGTGCAGTCCAGATCTAGGCCCACTGGGATGCGATGGTATGCCCGGCCCACACCACGTAGACTCCCACATTCCCAAGCTTCCTGCCGCTATGCAAAGTAGAATATGCGTGGTCTCCTCACTCTGGGGTCTCTGAGGAGCCAGGGTGAAAGCGGGCCATGAGACCTGCTCTCTCCAGCTTCTCCCCGCCATGCAGGGGCTCCCTCTGCTCTGTTCACCTGCTGAGCCCTTCTCACTTGTGATCCCAGCCCCCCCCCCATACGGGGATCCTCTAAGCCCAGTGAACTGCGACCCCAGCACTGTCCTGAGTAGTGAGCAAGTCCACACTTGGCGAGCCTGCATTCCCCCAGGGACTCAAAATTCCAGGAGGGCAGGAAGGAGCCCGTTTGGTCGCTGTGCGGTGCCCAGTGCCCAAGCTAGGGCTGGAGAGATATGAGCTGGAGGAAGGAAGGAAGGAAGGAAAGAAGGAAGGAAGGAAGGGTGGGAGGGAGGGAGGAAGGGAGGAAGGGAGCAAGGGAGGAGGAGAGAAGGATTACAAAAGAAGAGAGGGATGCACCAGGCCAGCTGGAGTCTGAATCCCAAGCCAACACCTGGAGCTTCCTTTTTTTAAAATTTTTTTGTTTATTTATTTATTTATTTATTTGAGAGCAACAGACAGAGCAAGAAAGAGGCAGAGAGAGAGACAGAGAGAATGGGCGCTCCAGGGCCTCCAGCCTCTGCAAAGAACTCCAGACGCGTGCGCCTCCTTGTGCATCTGGCTAACGTGGGTCCTGGGGAGTTAAGCCTTGAGCCAGGGTCCTTAGGCTTCTCAGGCAAGCACTTAACTGCTAAGCCATCTCTCCAGCCCCACCTGGAGCTTCTGTCTGCATTCTGTCCAGCATCTGATGGTGACTTTCCTCATCTTGGAAACAGGAATAGCATGACAGGCTTGAGGAGCATTTTAAGGTCCTGACCTCTGGGACTCGCTCAGCCTCAGCAGGTCATGAGCACTCCTCTCCACTCCTCCCTCTCTCTCTCTCCCAGATCCCTTAACATACTCAAGTCCCAGCTATCCGTGCCTGACATTCCCTGCTCCTTTTGGGTGAGGGCTGTACTTTCCATTGGTGCTCAAGTGTCATCTGTGCCAAACTGGGGGTGTTTTCAACTTTGAAATTCATGGCCAAGGTCAATCTTCTTCCAAATAAAAGTTAGCACACTTTCCCCTCCCGCCTGTCCGCACTCAAGTTCACAGGCCACTTTTTCTGCTGTGTGCCTTACAGATTCCCACAAACCACACGGGAGCTCTGGTGTGAACTGTGTTCTTGAGGGCAGAGACGTGGGCCTGCTCAGGGATTCCCAACTCGGGATTAAGGCGGGTGGCAAAGAGGCCTGGATGAAGGCAAGCGGGAGCAGTTCCCCGCCACCCTGATATAACCATCCATGGCCACATAACAGGACTCTGTGCTCGTCCTCCATGAACACAAAGCCCCCACGCACTCTGTGTCTTGGAGTGCCCCAACCACGTTGGATTTTACCACATGCTTGGCTCTCGGGCCCCAGGGGCTCTCAGTGCCTTCTTGATAATTCCAGAACCAGAAACCTCCCATCCCTGGCTCATGATGAAGAAGCACAAAACTGGGCTGGAGAGATGGCTTAGTGGTTAAGTGCTTGCCTATGAAGCCTAAGGACCCCAGTTCGAGGCTCGATTCCCCAGGACCCACCTCAGCCAGATGCACAAGGGGGCGCACGCGTCTGGAGTTTGTTTGCAGTGGCTGGAAGCCCTGGCATGCCCATTCTCTCTCTCTCTCTCTCTCTCTCTCTCTCTCTGCCTCTTTCTCTCTCTGTCTGTCGCTCTCAAATAAATAAATAAAGCAAAAAAAAAGAAACACAAAACTCAAGATGCCCCCTCTTATCATACCACTGTCCATTCACAGGTCACTCTTTCATTTTCTTTGTTTATATAATTATCTTTGTGTGCATGTGTGATGTATGTGTATATGAATGCACACACATGTGTCGTCAGTCCTTGCTTTCTATTTCTTCTTCTTTTTTGTTAATATTTTATTATTTATTTATTTATTTATTTATTAGAGATACAGAATGGGCATGTCAGGACCTCTTAGCCACTGCAAGAGAACTCCAGACACATGTGCTACCATGTGCGTCTGGCTTATGTGGGTTCTGGAGAATCGAACCTGGGTCCTTAGGCTTCACAGACAAGCACCTTAACTGCTAAGCCATCTCTCCAGCCCTCCACTTGTTCTTCTAAGGCAGGTCTCTTGTTGTTCACTGCTGTGTTCGCCAGGCTTGCTGGCCCACAAGCTTCCAGGATTCTCCTGCCTCCTCCTCCCATCTCACCATAGGAGGCCTGGGATTCCAGACACTCGCTTCTGTGCCTGGTTTTACGAGGCGTCTCTGGGGATCTCAACTTAGGTTGTCAGGCTTGCACAGCAAGTGCTTCTAACCACTGTCCCATCTTCCTGGCTTACTTTTAAATTTTTTAAAATATATTTATTTATTTGCAGGAGGAGAGAGGGGGGAGAGAGAGAATGGTCCCGCCAGGACCTCTTGCCACTGCAAATGAACTCTAGATGCATGCACCCCTTTGTTCATCTGACTTAATGTGGGTCCTGGAGAATTGAGCCCCATTAAAGGTACTGCTGAGTCATCTCCCCCAGTCCCCAATCTTACTTTTGAAAGAAATATTTTTTTAAAACTCAATAAAAGAAATAAATAAAAAACTCTATACAGGTTAATCATACATACACACACAGAGAGAGGGAGAATACAACTCCAGTTTCCAGCCCAACCCAATTTAGGTAATGAAATCTTGAGATGACTCCCAAGCCAGGGGACACCTCTCCAAACAAATGTAGTTCCAGGCTCTGTGTCATCCAGCCTGGCTTCTAGCACAGTCCTCACAGTACTGTCCTCCTAGTCAGAACCTTCCAGAGCGTGGATCTCACTCCTCCTTCCTGGACTCACAAGCAGCGTGCACCTTCCTGGCTAATAGCTCTTTTCCTTTGAGGCTCCCAAGTATCTCTCTATGGTTGTTCGAAGCAAGGTCCTTCTCTCTTTTGTCCTGCTGTCCCTCCATGTCCTTTGAACTCCCTTGAAGAAGACCAAAGGGCAAGATGTCAGCATTAATCCCCAGTGACTAAGCCACAGGCATCTCACACAAGACCATCTCCACATAATCACAGCGCACAGCAAAAGCCGATTCTCAGGCCCCTCGGGAGGACCCCACGCACCACCCGGGGGAGAGCTCTCGTGCTGATTCCCCTAACCATCCCCAGGGGCACGTGCATGTGCCAGGTTCTGTTCCAGGTACCAGGCTATGGGAGGAGACAGAGAAGCCCAGGCCCTCCGCAAGGTCCTCTTTTCTCTCAGAGATGATAAGGCAATCCACAGAGCAGAATGTAGGCCAGTGGGAGAGAAGAGCTGTGGAGAATTAAACAGGAAGGGAGCTGGGCCTTGCCAAATGGGGAAGCCAGGGAGGCTTCGTGGGAAAGGAAGGAAATGGCCCTCCTGGATCTGGGGCAGAGCGAGAGGCCGGAGCGACAGGAGCAGACATGGAGGGAGTAAAAGGCCTGCGCTACAGAGAACGAACGTGGTGCGTTGGGAGGAGCACACGGGGAGCCGGAGGAAGTAGAAAGAGGCCAGTGCCCGTGGCTCAGAGAACAGCACGGGGTGGAGCAGCTGATTCCGGGCTGGAACGTCCTTGGCTTTGGCTTTGAGCATGACGGGACTGATTGGGGACGAGGTGTTCGAGAGGTCGCTGGGCTGTCGTGGAAGCAGAGAGACCAGTTATGGGCCCACAAAACATCCCAAAATCCTGGTGTGAGAGATTGTAGCTTGGATCCAGGGAAGGAGAGAGAAGAGAAGGAACGGTGGTGGGATTGGGGCTGTGTTGAAGGTGTCAACAGGGTCTGCTTATGATTCACATTTGGATCACTAGGAAAAGACAGAAGTCAAAGATAAGTTTAACTATGGGGGCCAGCTCAGTACAGAGCACCTGCGAACTTCCAAGGTGTAGTGTCCCCATTCCCTGAGTTACCCGAACTATGGATGAGGCCCCGATCAGCTTCCCAAGGGACGCTCTTGACTCAACCATTACAAAAGTCATCAAATTATCTGGGTATTAGACTGTGCTGTCCTCACTTCCCACGTTTCCCAGCGCCCTGGGTGTGGACGGACGTGGTTCGAGAAGCTTGTAAGTCTCCAGTAAACCGCACTCACTTCTAGCCTTGGTCACCCGTTCAGCAAACACTCCGTGGCCCTGGGTATTCCAGCCACAGTGGGCTCAGTTCTGGACTGCGTCTACAACGAGCTGTAAAGTATCCGACTAACCTGGAAAGTGACAACGGAAGGGTGAGCAGGAGGACGTGAAGGGCAGTGGGGACACCCAGAAGCTGGCACATTGCTTCAGAAGACCAGGGCGTCTTTGCCCAAGGAGACAGTGCTTGATCCATGCTTGATTCATGCCACCAGGACCTCGATGAAGGAGTGGATAGTCACCACACTTTGCTGCTTAGCCCAGCAGGCTAAACTTGCATGGTCCTGACACAGAGCTCCAAATGGCTCCATTTTGCAAAGAATCACGTATTAAGAAGCCAGTCTGGGGGCCGGGAAGCTGTCTGAGTGCGTAAAGTACTTAACAGCCTGAACCTAACGACCTCGGTTCAGATTCCAGAACCCAGGTAAAACCAGACAGTACAGCACAAATGTCTGTAATCCTAGCACACCTGTGGAGAGATGGGAGGTGGGGACAGGAGAAAATGACCCTGAACCTCATGAGGCAGCTGACCTGACATATAGCAGCAAACAGCAGAGAGCCTGCCTCAGACAAGGTGGGAGGTGAGGACCGACCGAGAGAGACAGAGACAGAGAGAGGATGGGGGCACCAGGGCCTCTTGCCACCGCAAGTGAACTCCAGATGCATGCGCCACTTTGTGCGTCTGCCTTTACACGGGTACTAAGGAACTGAACCCGTGCTGTCAGGCTTTGCAAGCAAGTGCCTTAACCGCTGAGCCATCTCCCCAGCCCCACCATTGAATTTTGATGGGGATTGCATTAAATCTGTAGGTTGCTTTTGGTAAAAAAAAAAAAAAAAAAAAAAAAAAAAAAGACATTTTCACAATATTAATTCTTCTGATCCATGAACATAGGATGTCTTTCCATTTCCTAGTGTCTTCTGAAGTTCCTCTCCTGAGTGTTCTATAGTTTTCTTTGCAGAAATCCTTCACTTCCTTGGTTAGTTTTATGCCAAGGTATTTTATTTTTTTGAGGCAATTGTAAATAGGAGTATCTCCCTGACTTCATTCTCAGCATGTTTATTATTGGTATATAGGAAGGCTACTGATTTCTCTGTGTTAATTTTGTATCCTGCTACTTTGCTGAAAGTCTTTATGAGCTCTAAGTGTTTCCTGGTAGAGGCTTTAGGGTCTCTTATGTATAGAATCATATCGTCTGCAAATAATGATAATCTGACTTGGGAAGATCTTAACATTGAATAAATATGAGTGTGTGTGTGTGTGTGTGTGTGTGTGTGTCACAGTGCATATGCAGAGGTCAGAGGACAAATAGAATATTGGTTCTCTCCCTCCACCTCGTCAGAGATAGGGTGTTTGCCACTGGGAAGGCCAGGCTAGCTGACCTGTGAGCTTCCAGATTCTCATGACTCTGCGTTGGGATTACCGACAGATGCACCACCTTGCATCTGGCTTTACAAGGGTTATGGGAACCCAAACTCTGGTCAGCAGGCTTGCAGAGCAAGCGCTTTTAACCACTGAGCAATCTTGCTGGCCCTGAATAAATACATAAGAAAGAGATGAAAGCGCAAATAACATCTAGAGATCACAAATGAATAATAAAATGATAAGATTCCCGGACAGAGAGAGCAGTGGGGACAAAGGTCCTGAGGTAGGGACAGTCAGCTGTGTTTTAGACGGTGAGGGGCCAGAGTGTCTGGAGTGACCCAAACGATGCAGGAAAGGATAGGTGATGAGACTAGAGAGGCAGCAGAGCCAAGGGACTGTAACATGGACCTACAGGCCATTGCGAGGATGTAATTTGGACTCCACACGAAGTGAGAGTCACTAAAGGGTTTTGGGCAGAAGCGTGACCGAGCCTGGCCTATGTTCAAATATTGCTATGCCACATGCTGAATTAAGAACTGAATGAGGGGAGGGGGCTGGAGAGATAACTCAGAGGTTAAGGCTTTGCCTGCAAAACCTAATGGCCTGCATTCAGTTCCTCCGTAACCACATAAAGCCAGATGCACAAAGTGGTGCATGCATCTGGAGTTCGATTGCAGCTGCTAGAGGCCCTGGTGCTCCCATTCTCTCTCATACCTACTCTCTTTCTCTCTCTCTCTCTCCTTGCAAATAAATAAACAAATAATTTTCTAAAAAAATCTTAAAGAAAAAGAACTGAATGAAGGGACCTGAGCAGCAATGGGGAGAGGACAGAGCAACAAGTTAGGCCACTGCCTCCATCCAGGCAGGATTTGGTGGGGTTGGTGGTTCTGGTAGGGCACCTTCTGGAGGGGCAGCAGGATAGCTGCACAGGTTGGAGGGGAGCTGGATGTGAGTTGAGGAGACCTGGGAGGTCCAAGTCTTTCAGGCAGAGCAGCTGGCAAGACAGAGCTGCAGGTCCCTGAGGAGGTAGAGCAGTGATTGGACACCTCAGTGATGCTGTCAGGTTGAGAGAGATGAAGGTAACAACACCAAAGAACGGGAGCCTCGCAGAGCACTAGATGGTCCTGGAAGGCCATCACAGGGCAGCAGGGTAGCAGGCGAGACAGGGTTAAGATGAGGATGGGGCTGTGCAGGAAAGGCACCGATTTTGTACAAGTCTTTCTGGCAGATGGGATGTGACAGGCACCAGAGAGGAGAAAGAGGTCAAGGCGACTCCCTGTTTCCATCCTGAGCCAGCATGGGGTGCAGCCACTCTGTTCGCTGAGATAGCAAAGGGAAAGTTCAAACCTCACTCAGATACAACAGGGACAGGTGGAGGGACCGTCACCTGGAAACAGAGCTGAAGAGAGAGGCGAGAAGCCGCAAGTGGTTCAAGGCAGAGAGAAGCCGCGTATCCCCAGTGTGGATATTTTGAGACACTTTTGGTATGGGGGGGGGTGCTGAGGTGTGAGACTGACGGGTGGGTCTGAGGGCAAGCTGGACATGCCAACATGACCTTAATGAGGGCTGGTCATTAGTGTCATACCACCAAGAGCAATGGGTACCTTATGCCTGTCACGCAGGTTATGCCTGCTTCTTCTACTGATGAAGACCAGCCAGGGTATGGTCTTCCTATCGCTGCTGCTTGATATGGTCTTTTAAATGTTTTATTTTCATTTCATGATGTCCTGTTAGACACTCGACGTGGGTGGATGGGAGGATGTTATAGAGGCTTATGAACTGATGGTGGGAAGGAAGGACACAGAGTCATTTCTCAGGTTGAAACCAAGGGCGTGCCATTGGAGAGCTGGCCGAGGCTGTCACGTGGCTGTGGCATGCCTTCCCTGACTCTTGTCTTCTTAAAGAGCTTATATTTACCCCAGAGTCATTAATTCACTCAACAGTATTTTTTTTTTTAGGTAGGGTCTCACTCTAACCCAGGCTGACCTGGAATTCACTATGTAGTCTCAGGGTGGCCTTGAACTCATGCCGATCCTCCTACCTCTGCCTCCCGAGTGCTGGGGATTAAAGGCATATTTCTTAAGTCTCCATTGTGTGCCTCAGTTCTAAGGATAGAGTAGAAAGTCACGAGAGGACCAGGTCCTCTGCTGGTGACAGTTTTCTGTCTCTCTCCCTCTCCCCACCCAACACACACACACACACACACACACACACACACACACACACGTGTGTGTTCGTACAACCTGTGCCAAATGATGCAAAGGGACACATAGGGACCCAGCAGGGTGTGCAACTTCAGACTTCAATGGCCTGGAAGAAGACAGGTTCCATGGTAACTAGGTGACAGATCAGGAGTGGCCCAGGCTGGGGTAACAGAGTGTGCAAAAGTCCTGCAGCAGGACAGCAAAATAAGATCATGAAGAACCAAGGGGGACGGCAAGAACCTGGAACTGATGTCACCAGACTTCCATCTTAAGTGGCCCTACTAAGAAAACAAGAGGGATTGAGGATGGAGCTTAGAGGAAGCCACTGCCACCGTCCAGAGGAGAAATGAAGGCGGCCTGAGCTAGGGTTACAAGTAGAGAGGAAGAGGCGAAGAAGGCACCAGAGCGCAGTCAGGTGTGTGGCAGGACCAGCAGAGCTGAGCATCACCTAGAACCCCTGGTGGTATAGCATGTGCACCAGGAGGATAGCGGTGTAGCTGCTGTGATCTGAACAGAGAAGACTGCTGCCGGCCCCTCCATCCGGCCAGCACAGCCCATCTATGCAAACGCCCAAAACCAGGGTCCTCACAGACTCCACTTCACTCATTCTTTCTTTCTTTTCTTTCTTTAAAAATAATTTATTTATTTGAGAGAGAGAGGCACGATAAAAGGAGGGGAAGAATGGGCACACCAGGGCCTCTTGCCACTGCAAACTAACTCCAGTCACACAAGGCGCTTTGTGCAACAGGTTTTATGTGGGTATTGGGGAATCAAACCTGGGCCATCAGGCTTTGCAAGCAAGTGCTTTTAACCAGTGAGCCATCTCTCCAAGCCCTCATTCATTCTTATTATGTGAGAAATCTCGTAATGATCAGGAGACTCTGCACCATCCATTGGTAGATAGGATGGGGGAAGACAAGGGTGGGGCGTTCATGGGTTCTAAACTGAAGAGAAGTATGTCCTCCTGGAAGATCCAGGGACTGCTCAGGCTCAAGTTGAGGATAAGAAAATGGTCATAATCCAGGCTTTCATACAAAAAAAAAAAAAAAAGCAGCTATCTGCTCAACTGTATAGACTGGAATAGGCATCTTTGATTTTATGGGACTTTTAAGAAATAACAAATTGATTGCCAATCTTTCTGTGTGCTGTGATCCCTCAAACTTGGCTTCAGAGCTGCTGATAGTAGCGAGGACTGCGTTATCTCAGCCAGACTCCATCCCAGGCAACAGCTTGCTCACACGCCTGGTGTCTTCCTCTGCAGTGGCAGATTTAGTCCCAATGCACTTTGTTCTCAGTATGTCACAGTGGATGTCCTTATTTCAAACTTGAGTTAGGAAAGAGACAGTGTCAAGGAGAGGGGTCGGTTTCGCTGAGTAGTGATAGACATAAAATAGAGATTCTCGGGCTGGTGAGATGGCTCAGGGGCGAAAAGTGTTTGCCACACATGCTTTACCATCAGAGTCTGGATGCCCAGAACCCATGTAAAGATGGGCTCAGTGGTGCTCTTATCTCATCCCTGTGTGCCCACAGCAGCCCGGGACAGAGTCAGAAGAAGCCCCAAAAGCTGGTGTGCCAGCCAGTCTGGACTTCCCTGTGGCAAACAAGAAAGACCCTGTCTCAAGCAAGGTGGGAAGTGAGGACTGCCATCTCAAGACGTCTGCTGTAGGATGCACACCCCACATACACCCCGCATACACCCCGCATACACCCCGCATACACCCCGCATACACCCAGAATACACCCCGCATACACCCACACATACACCCCGCATACACCCACACATACACCCCGCATACACCCACACATACACCCCGCATAAACCACACATACACCCCGCATACACCACACATACACCCCGCATACACCCCGCATACACCCCACATACACCCCACATACACCCAGAATACACCCCGCATACACCCACACATACACCCCGCATACACCCAGAATACACCCTGCATACACCCCACATACACCCCACATACACCCAGAATACACCCCGCATACACCCACACATACACCCCGCATACACCCAGAATACACCCTGCATACACCACACATACACCCCGCATACACCACACATACACCCCGCATACACCGCACATACACCCCGCATACACCCACACATACACCCCGCATACACCCACACATACACCCAGAATACACCCACACATACACCCCGCATACACCCACACATACACCCAGAATACACCCACACATACACCCCGCATACACCACACATACACCCCGCATACACCCACACATACACCCAGAATACACCCACACATACACCCCGCATACACCACACATACACCCCGCATACACCCACACATACACCCAGAATACACCCACACATACACCCCGCATACACCACACATACACCCCGCATACACCCACACATACACCCCGCATACACCCACACATACACCCTGCATACACCCAGAATACACCCCGCATACACCCAGAATACACCCCGCATACACCACACATACACCCCGCATACACCCACACATACACCCCGCATACACCCAGAATACACCCTGCATACACCGCACATACACCCTGCATACACCACACATACACCCCGCATACACCCAGAATACACCCCGCATACACCCACACATACACCCCGCATACACCCAGAATACACCCTGCATACACCGCACATACACCCTGCATACACCGCACATACACCCCGCATACACCCAGAATACACCCTGCATACACCGCACATACACCCTGCATACACCCAGAATACACCCTGCATACACCCACACATACACCCTGCATACACCCAGAATACACCCCGCATACACCCACACATACACCCTGCATACACCCAGAATACACCCCGCATACACCCACACATACACCCTGCATACACCCACACATACACCCCGCATACACCCACACATACACCCTGCATACACCACACATACACCCTGCATACACCCAGAATACACCCTGCATACACCACACATACACCCTGCATACACCACACATACACCACATACATACCACACATACACTCCACATACACCCAGCATACACTGCACATACACCACACATACACCATATGTACACCCACACATACACCCCGCATACACCCCACATACACCCATGTACACCACACATATGCCACACACACACACCCCACATACACCACACATACACTGTACATACACCCCGCATACACCACACATACACCCATACATACACTAACTTTGCAAGCAAATGCCTTTAACCATTAAGCCATCTCCCCAGCCCATATGGGGACTTTTTAAGTCAGGGCCCACAGGAATGTTCTTGGGCTGCTTTTCACACTTGTTCATGAAAATGTGAGTTTCAGGAATGGGAGAGAAGAGTCGTTTGTGAGCGCTTGTCCTCATCAATTTCCTGTCATTCTAGAGGCACGGTGTCTCCGTAAAGTGAAGTAACACCCACAAATGCCAGTGGTACAGTGTGCCACCCACTGCCACTGAGAAAGAAAATAGGCTTCCCTGCCCTGCCCAATGAGTAATCTGAAAAACAACTATAAGCACGTGTGCTAATAACACATAGACTCACATTTCACTACAAGTTTTCTCAGCTGCTTTGCAAGCAGTAATTAATCAGACCCTCCAATATTCCTGAGAGGAGTCAAGAAATGTAAGGCCCTTGGATTGGATGCATGGCTGTCATGTGAAAACTGTTAACGCAGAGAATTAAAGATGTCAGAATATGAGCAAAGGACTCGGAGTTCTAAGCTGTGATGAGAAACTGGATGTGGGTCAGGCTTCTATCTTGACATGTAAATGTGATTGGAAGGGATGAGCGCAAGATTGGGTTTTCTATGTCATTGTCCATCACTGCACCCCTAGGGCTCAATCTATCCACTAAATGACATAGTTCTGCCAGGATTGCCATCCTAGAGATGACCCCATTTTACCAAGCAACTTTGCCTTGAGGAATATAAACAAGGTTTTGATGAATGTGTACACACACACACACACACACACGCACACACACTTTTTAGTTTCCAGCCATTGTTAAGTGCTAAGGAGCCTGCAACTTTAACTGATCCTTGCAAAAATTCTTCTTTTGGTAATCAGTATTATTATGACTGCTACTAAATATTCCCATTTTACAGATGAGGAAAGAGAGACCTAAAGGGTTTAAGAAATAAATGTGCCCGGGATTGGGGGATGGCCCAGTGGGTAACATCACTTCTTGTCAGCATGAAGACTTGAGCTAAATACTAAGCACTGATGTCAAAAGCCAAGCATAACCATGCTACTCCCCTGTTCTGAGAGACAGAAGAGACAAGAGGATCGCTAGGTTCCCCGTACAGTCAATTTGACCAAAACTTGTTAACTCCAGGTTCAGAACAGTGGTAGAAGAAGACACCTAACATCTCCCTCTGGCCTCCACACACTGTGCACAGGGCACCTGTATCTGCACACACACATGTACAGAACACTACACACATGCTTACTCGTACACTCCAAAATAAAAGAAAAGAAAAAGAAAAAAAGCATGTGACCAAAGTCAATACCAGGCATGGTGGCCTACACCTGGAATCCCAGTGCTGGGGAGATGGAGACAGGAGGAACCCTGAGGCTTGCTAGCCAGCTAGGCTAGCCTAATTGGTGAGCTCCAGCCAATAAAAGACCCTGTGTCAAAGGAGGTTGGGGGTGTTCCTGAGAATGACACCCAAGTCCTCTGGCCTCTACACACATGCATATACTCATGCACACACGTGCATCTACACACATGAGTATGCATATATATACATACACACACATAGATACATACATGCATAAAATAAAACATGGATGGAGAGATGACTTTGAAGTTAAAGCGTTTGCCTGCAAAGCCAAAAAGGACCCAAGTTCAATTCCCTAGGACCCACGTAAGCCAGATGCACAAGGTGGTGAATGCGTCCAGAGTTCGTTTGAAGCTGCTGGAGACCCTGGGGTGTCCATTCTCTCTCTCTCTCTCTCTCTCTCCCGTTATCTGCCTCTTTCTCTTCTCTCCTCTCTCTCTCTCTCTTAAATAAACAAAAATAAAAATAATTAAATTTAACAAAACAAAACAGAAATGTACCCAAAGTCACTTAGCTACTTCTCAGAGTTGGTATTACCTGCCAGTAAACTTGACTGCTTAGGACTTGACATGTTTCCTCAAGTTGGTCCTGAAGTTCAACTTTTCTATCTACTGGAATGCTCTCTGCTTGTCAAAAGATGCGCCAGAGGCAAGAAGTGGGGGCTGGTGGGGAGCCGCGTCTGGTTCAGCACCTTGGAGAGTTCCTGAGGCTCTGGGGCCCCTGGGCAGAGCAGCCAGGAGCCAAGCAGTGACGCTCTTTCTTCTCTCTCTCTTTGTTTTTTTTAATTTTTATTAAATATCTATTAAAACTGTACTTAACACAAAGAAGCAAATTATTTCCAAAGGCTGAAGTTATCTACCAAATCCAGGCATTGCCTCTCCTCAGTAACTGACTGCGGATCCCACAATGCACGACCCACAATCCCCACGGGAATAACCTGCTTCCCCAATGTGGAGGACCCCTTCAGAAAAGGAGCAGGGATGAGGGAAAGGATGGTACCCACCTGTGTTGTTTACATACTAAGTATGTCTGTGACTAATAGGAATAACTTAAATGAAATACAATGTTTCTTCTCTTGCTGGGATCTTCTGGCTGTAGGGCTTCCCGGCTTGAGGAGCAGGTCGGCTCTAGCCTGAGACTTGATGGTTGTGTTTTTCCCATTCTCAGGTGTTGAGCTTTAAAAAGCTGATGACATCCTACTGCATGTGGATGTGCCTTACCCTATGGCCACCTCTCCCCAGCCCCCCTTCGAGGGCAATCAGGCCTTCTTCAGACGTCCCTGTAGGAGAGGTGGTGAAGGGCCTGGGCAAGAGCTGAGCCTCAGGATTCCTCTCAAGGTACCACCTTGGATGACTTGTTTAACTCGTCTTAATCCATACAGTGGGGCTAAAACTGGGGACTGAGTTGTGAGATCTCGCCGAGGCTTGCATAAGGCAGTGAGACTAGACAGGAGACACTGCGCTGCACCTTTCTGAGCAGTAAGACTGGGGCCTGGTGCACTTCCTGCTTTGGCTCTCGGGGAGCTTCCTGCCAAGTCCCCAAGTCACATAAAGAACTCAGTGGACTCCCATTGCTGTTGATTTGCTTCTCCTCTGATCCTGATCTTCTCTTCTGATTGCCACATTCTTTGAGCTCAACTATGTGATTGATTGGTTGATTGATAGATTACTGATTGATGTGTGAGTGTGTCTGTGTATGCGCACTGCACCAGGATCTCTTGCCACTGCAAATGAATGCCTGCCTAACTTCTCACGGGTGGCTGAGGAATTGAACCCAGGCTGGCAGGCTTTGCAAGCAAATACCTTCAACTGCTGATCCATCTCCCCAGGCCCCTCTGTGATCTCTACTGTCTATGTCATTTCAGATCACTGTACATGCAATATGGATAGAGAGATGCAGATCATTAGAATAAAAGAAGACCTGGATGAACCAGCTTTGCCTGGTTTGTTCATCCAGAAGACTAGCACAGTGGGAGGCAAAGGCTCAGGAAATAATTTCTGCGAAGTTTAAAAGACAGAAGATGGGTGGGTAGTTATAGATCTAGATAGAAGATAGATAGAGATGATAGATAGATACATAGTAGAGATAGATAATAAAGGAGGCATAGAGGAAGACATAGTGCAGAGAAAACAGAAAAGAAGGGAGGAAGGGAATAGTTAAGAGAAAGGATGGAGCCGGGCGTCGTGGCACACGCCTTTAATCCCAGCAATTAGGAGGCAGAGGCAGGAGGATCACCATGAGTTCGAGGCCACCTAAGACTACATAGTGAATTCCAGGTCAGCCTGGGCTAGAGTGAAACCCTATCTTGAAAAAAAAACAAAAACAAACAAACAAAAAAAGAGGGGATGGAAGGTAAAAGAGGGGATGGAAGGTAAAAGAGGAGAGAAGAAGGGAAGGGGGAAGGAGGGAGGGGAGAGGGGAGGTTGAGAGGAGAGGAAGGTCTTTCTTGCCAACTTCTCCATCTCCTCCCAGGTGGTTTTGCAAAGATCAGTGGACAGGCATTCCCACTCGTCTCATCTGCCCCTAGCTGATGCTCAGAGGGGTCCCTGCTGGGTGGGCTGCACTCACTAGCCTCGGAACTTTGCACCGCTGTAGTGTTAGAAGCTGCCACCGCTTCGCCAATCACCCCAAAGCTCTAGCCGGGCAGACTGCAGAAGTCCCGGTAATGACATGCCTCACAGTGCAGTCGGTCTCTTCTGCTGTCTGAGGACCGCAGATGAGCAGAGGAGGCAGCGCGGGACCACTCGTCCTCACCAAGATAACCACCAGGAGGTCTCAGCCCTAAAGAGCGAGTGACGTTACTGCTGCTGTGGCGACAACCATAGTGAAGCCAGTCCCAGAAAGGCAGGTCCCTCCTGAGCCGGGGACCCGGCATGCAGGCAGAGCTGTGCCACGCTCTGATGGGAGGTTCCCCTGAGGAAGCCAAACCCTTCCCTGAGCCACAGCACAGGCAGTGACAATAGGAAACATCTGCGAGGAATGATTAGGCCATAGGATGTGCATGGAGGAGAGAGGAAAAGGGTTCAGACCCCCGCCCTCAGTACATTACAGTAGGGCACATAATCTCCCGGCCTTCGCCAGCTCAATCCAACCCCATTCCACTTAGACTTACTGAGATCTTACTCTGTGTGAGGGCCAGAGAATAACTGCATTCTCAGAAGGTGTCTGATTTTCAGAAAACAGAATTGGAAGAGATACCCCATTCCTTCTTCCCTGTCTCCCCCAGGTCTATCAGCCTTGGCCTCAAGATTTTAACACCCTCCCAGCTTGGGATGAGCTTCCCTTCCGGTTTCTGGAAGGAATCCAGTCTAGGCTCTTCTCAGGCTCAGTGGGGATCGCACACACAGCAGTTCCAGCCAGGCAGGGAGAGCTTGTCTTTCTCCCACTTCAGGATCGCTTCCAACTCTGGTCTTGTTATAAGACTCTCGCCTTGGAAGTCTCCCTGGGAATACACACACCATTTCTGATGCCTCTAAAGATTAAGCCAATGAAATAAAAATTCATTTTTGAGACATAAACCGTAAATGGCCGGGGTTTTCCGTGGAAGCACTGGCACTTTGGCGGAGGCACGGAGGCCCTCTGGTTGACAGTAATTTGCAGCCGTGAGCCTGGCAGCCCGAGCCTCACAGTAGACAAGACATCATCAAATACCACATCTGAATTCTGTTCATATTATTAGAATGAAAAGGGTAATGCAATTCAATTGCCTGGAGAATCAGCGTACACACAGACATAAACAGAGCTGGCCAGAGGCAAAATTGCTTAGCAAGTGAAGTTGGTCTACAGGGCCCCTGGCATGCTTCATGCTTCCTCCCAACAGGGCCCACCCTTTCCCAGGAATCCAGTGCAATGTGAATCTAAGCCAGTGTGTCGTCACCCCCTCCCCCCACAGGCATGTGCTTTGTAAACATACTGTCTAGTTTTTTTTTAATTTTTTTTTCAGTTTTTTAGATAGAGCGCGCAAGAGAGAAAGAGAGAGAGAGAATTGGCACTCCAGGGCCTCAGCCACTGCAATTGAACTCCAGATGCTTGTGCCACCTAGTGGGCACATGTGACCTTGTGCTTGCCTCATCTTTGCACGTCGAACATGGGTCCTTAGGCTTCACAGGCAAGCACCTTAATCGCTGAGCCATCTCTCCAGCCCAACGTACTCTCTAGTTTGATAATACAAGGATTAAAATCTCACATGTATCAAACACTTATGATGGACCTGGTCCATGTTCACAGACCAGTAGTCAACCCTTTCTGTGTACGATGCCCTTGTTCATTCACTCAACAAGTATTTACTGGGGCAGAGGAGATGGCTCAGGCAGTAAAGTGCTTGTCACAGAAGGACCTGAGTTTGGGTTCCCAGTACCCATGTAGTAGCAGGGCACCATAGCTCACACCTGTAATCTCAGTACTGAGGAGGCAGAGACAGGAGGATCCCTGGGGCTTACTGGCTATCTAATTTCATGAGCTCCAGGTCTAGTAAGAGATGCTGTCTCAAAAAAAAATAGGGCTCGCTGGGCATGGTGGGGCACACCTTTAATCCCAGCACTGGGGAAGCAGAGGTAAGAGGATCACTATGAGTTGGAGGCCACCCTGAGACTACATTGTGAATTCCAGGTCAGCCTGGGCTAGAGTGAGACCCTACCTCGAAAAAGAAAAATAGGGCTGGACAGATGGCTTAGTGTTTAAAGCACTTACCTACAAAGCCTAAGGACCTATGTTATACTCTCCAGATCCCACATAAGCCAGGCACACAGGTGATTGTGGTAGCTTGAATAGATGTCCCCCAATATATTCAGTGTTTTATTAATTTGTAGTTTGGATCTGCAGCCACCTGGCTGGAGGCAGTGTCACTGGGTGGATCTTAGGGTCCAGCCCTAAGGTGTGGTGGTGGGTTTGAGATTTCAATGTATATATATGCAAAGTGTGCCTAGCTGGAGTTCCTGAAGTATGCTGTGCTGTGTGGCTTTTGGCTTTAGGCTTGTGCTTCTCTGTCTGTGTTTGGCCCTGTGAAAGCAGGCGTTTCTTCTGCCATTATGGAACTTCTCCTGGATCTGTAAGCTTCAATAAATATCCCTTCCTCCATAACTGTGCCTGGTCTGGAAGTTCATCTCAGAGAACCTGAAGCTGTCTGCTACAATGATGAAAGCATACAAGGTCACGCATGTGTACAAGGTGGCACATGCATCTGGAGTTTGCAGTGGCTGAAGGCCCTGGTGTGCCAATTCTGTCTGTGTGTCTCATAAAAACTAAGTTGTACAATGATTGAGAGAAACACCTGATATCAATCTCTAGCATCCACACACATGCATACACACAGGCACATGCACCTGCATACACACAGACCCCAACACACATACAAACATACATATGTGCATGCACACATACACACACACACACACACACAATATTGCCCAGCATGGTGGTGTGCATCTATAATCCCAATAATTGGGGATGTGAGGTGCAAAATTACTGTGAGCTCATGGCTAGCCTGGACTACATAGCAAGACCTTGTCTCAAAAAAATTAGTGACCATCCACACTGAGCTGATTCTAGGTACTTGAAATCAGCAGAGATCAAAATAACAGAGGCCAGGGCTGGAAAAGATGGCTTAGCGGTTAAGGTGTTTGCCTGCAAAGCCAGAGGACCCAGGTTTGGTTCCCCAGGACCCACGTAAGCCAGATGCACAAACAGGCACATGTATCTGGAGTTCATTTGCAGTGGCTGGAGGCCCTGGCACGCCCATTCTCTCTCTCTCTCTCTCTGTCTCATAAATAAATAAAATATATTTTAAAATAACAGAGACCATTAGCAAACACATGCAGCATGGTCGAGTGGTGGTAGAAGCTATGCAGAAAGGTAGATCAGTTTGAGGGCACAGAGTGTGACAGGAGGGTATTCTCACATGAGATAGAATACCTATGGGGTTGCCTCGGAGGGGGTGAGAATTCAACAGAGCCCTCAAAGGAAATGAGTGAGCCAGCCACAGTGGTGTCTGCATGGAAGGTGTTGCAGGTCAGCAGAACAGCAAGTGCAAAGGTCCACCGGACATGGGGATAAGTGAGCAGGCAGCAGTAAGACCCCAGCCAGCTCCTAATCACATGTGAAGGTTGAGAAGTGTCCCCAGGCCTTCATTGTCTCAGTCTAAGGAGAAAAGGGTAACTAGAGGCGTCTGTGGGGAGAGCAAGGATGAGACCAGATGAGAGAAGAAGGTGGAAGGTGTGGGTCGCTGTAACAGTTACCTTCCCATTGCTGAGTAAAACATCCAACCAGAAGCAGCTTACGGAAGGAACGGGTTCATTCCTGGTGGAAGGTTCAGCCTGGCGAGGAAAGCGTGGCAGAAGCAGATATCTGCATGTCACATCTTCACATCAGTGGAAGAAAGAAGGCAGTGAGCTGAGTGTGCAAGGAGGGCTGGACTGTGAAACCTCAAGGCTCTCCCCTAGTGACATACTTCCTCCATCTAGCCTTCACCCCCACGACTCTTCCCAAACACTGCCACCAGCTGGGGATTAAGTTTCCAGCATGTGAGGCTATGGGGAACATGTTGCATGCAATTCACCCATGCCCCAAAGACGATTCTGGGAAGAAGAGAGGGTGACACATGACTTCAAGGAAGAGATAAACAGGGGCTACATGATCTAAAACTACCAAGGGCTCAGGTCCTCCCAGAGGTTCCTCTTTGTTCATCTTCCTCCCCCTATCTAAAAGGTCTCACTCCTAATTGACCTGTAGCCATGGCACCTATAGAGCTGGCTAACCCCACCCCCAACCCAGCTCACATCAGTAGCATTGCCTTGATTCACTCTATGCCCTACCCAAGAAATAAAAGCCAGCAACGTCTTCTTCTTAATGAGCAGGGTGCTTAGAAGCTTTGTTTGTTTGTTTGTTTGTTTGTTTGTTTTTGTTTTTGTTTTTGTTTTTTGAAGTAGGGTCTCACTCTAGCCCAGGCTGACCTGGAATTTACTATGGAGTCTCAGGGTGGCCTCGAACTCACAGCGATCCTCCTACCTCTGCCTCCCGAGTGCTGGGATTAAAGGCATGCGCCACCACTCCCAGCAGAAGCTTTCTTATACAGTTCAGCCTCAAACTGGCCCTGCAAGATGGATACCATTATTGCCAGTTTACATGTGACCAGAGAAGTGCAGCGACTGGCCTATGGTCACACGGTTGAGTAACAGCGGGACCCATGGTCCAAACCGAGAGCAACCTGACCCAGAAACCCGGGCTTTTAACCTCATATACTTCCACTATCCGGGCCTCAGCTGAGCTACTAGAGGGCTGGCACATATACTGAACCACTTTTGCATCCTTAGCACCCAATTGGTGCTTAGTAAATATTGGTGGAAATGACTCAGGGGTGAATAAGTGGATGAGAACCATGTTATGCTGAACTGGATTCTATAAATAAGCTCACAGGCACCACGTTGTCAGAGCCAACGTGACGGTCCTGGGGAAACACACGCTCCTTCAGCACTATCTTAGACGTGTGTGTGCCTGTGTAGAGTACTGCAGTGCGTGGTATTATGCATGTATGTGGACAGATGCGTGTCCCCTTGTGTGGTATGCGGAGGCCAAGGAGAACAGCAGGTGCCCCCTTCCAATCGCTAACCTGTCTATTTCCCTGAGATGGAGTTTCTCCCTTGACCCAGAACTCCTGCTTTTGGTCAGTAAGTCTAATCCATTCTCTGGTCTCTGCCTCCAGCCATAAGACTGGGTTTATAGGCATGCATAACCATACCTATATGTGGGTGCTGGGGGATCAAACTCAGGTGGCCTCAAGCCTTCATGCTTAAGAGGCAAGTGCTCCTACATGCTCCTCATTCAGCAAAATTTTAAAATGTGCTTACTGAAAATCTGCTGTGTGCTGGGCAGGGTATGAGGGGCTGGGGGGTATCAGGGGGACAGAGTTATGCTGGCCCTTAACCTTGAAGAGCTCATAAAACAGAAGAAAGACCAAACACATAAAGCTAATAAAGTCATGAAGGATGAGATAATAGAAAATTGTTTAAAAAGTGGCGGAGGCTAGGGGCATAGCTCAGTGGTAGAACACATGCTCAGCATGTGCAAAGCCCTGGGTTCCATCCCCAGCGTAAGAGGAGGAGATGGCGGAAGAGGAAGAGGAGATGAGGGCAGAATACAGCTGAAGAGGGAAAGGGTGTGGTTGGACAGTGAGGTCCAGGGACATTCTTCTAATAAGAAATAACTGGGCTGGGGGCTGGAGAGATGGCTTAGCAGTTAAGGCGCTTGCCTGCAAAGCCAAAGGGTCACAGTTCGATTCTCCAGGACCCACGTAAGCCAGATGCACAAGGTAGCACATGCATCTGGAGTTTGTTTGCAGTGGCTGGAGGCCCTGGCGTGCCTATTCTCTCTCTCTCTCTCTCTCTCTCCTCTTTCTCTCTCATAAATAATAAAATATATTTTTTTAAAAAAATACTGGGCCAGAAGTGGTGGCACACATCTTTAATCCCAGCACTCAGGAGGCGGAGGTAGGAGGATTGCCATGAGTTTGAGGCCACCCTCAGACTATATAGTGAGTTCTAGGTCAACCTGAGCTAGAACGAGACCCTGCCTCCAAAGAAAGAAAGAAAGAAAGAAAGAAAGAAAGAAAGAAAGAAAGAAAGAAAGAAAGAAAGAAAGAAAGAAAGAAAGAACTAAGATTTAGTAGAAATTTACCTAGGCAAAAATTGGAAGATCGCATTCCCGGAAAAAGGGATGCCATATGCTGACATCAAGGCAGACCCGAGAGCTTAGATCCTTCTGGAAAGCACTAGAGAAGCAGTGTGTTTAGATTGGGGGGGGGTAGGAGAGGAGGGCAGCGCAGAAGCACAGGGTGCTCTGGGCCTCCCTGACTTTCAGGGGCTCTTGCTAGCGAAGTGAGCGGCTGCTGGAGGGTAGAAAGTAGGGGAACAGCCACTGCCTGCTGCATGGACTGTGGGAAGACATGGAGGCAGCAAGAGGAGGCGTAGCCTGGTCAGGAGGCTCCTGTGGTCTCCCAGATGCAGCCACTGGGACCCAGGAGGTGACGAGAAACAGACAGACGAGATCTCCCCTGGAAGCAGGCTATGGCCTACAGATGGTGACGGTGACATAACTCTACCATGTCTAGAAATGGACCCATAGTAGAAGGGAAGGGCGTGTGGACCTGGCAGGTGGGTGCCATGTTAATCCCCTATGCACCTTTTTAAAAAAATATTTTTATTTATATGCAAGGAGAGAGAAGGAAGATGGGTGGGAGGGAGAGAAAGAGAGAATGTGTGAGCCAGGGCCTCCAGCCTCTGCAAACAAACTCCAGATACGTGTGCCTCTTTGTGTATCTGACTTTATGTGGGTTCTGGGGAATCGAACTCGGGTCATTAAGTCTTGCAGGCAGGTGCCTTAACCACTGAGCCACTTATCCACCATTTATGGTGATGTGGTTTGGGGCAGGCCACCACTCGCTTGGAGCCTTGCCTTCCTCGCTAGGAACATGAGTTCAAGAGCAGTGGTCTCCCTGAAAGGTGGGTATTAAATCGACTGTACACGGGACAGAGTGCCTTATCACGACACTCGCCAGTAAGCCACCTCCCTTGGCCACCACCTAATCTTGGCAGTCTGACCTCCCTCTGTCCCCCCCCCCCAACCTCTGGGTTCCACTGACTCAGGAAATGCTTTAAAGAAAATGAATCACACTTCCTGTATGTCTAAGAGAAACTGCAGGATGACCTGAAACTACCTGTCAGCCTCATGCCACTAATACTGACCACAGTGTCTTGTCACTTCAGTGGTGACTCAATTACAGGTCCTGGGTGCCTTGAGGCGCATAGCCCAGTCTCCCATGGGTCCCTGTTGTTTTCCTGAGATGCTCAGACACAAGTCGGATCTCTCAGCTTTCATGCTGTCCTTTCCCCTCCAGGCCGTAGCTGCTGAGCACAGCCTTATGGCCACCCAGGCTGCCTCCCACAGCCAGGAAGTGACGTGGGCTCTGGCACCAAAACCTCCCACAGCAGATGCTGCCGCCTGCAACGTTGGCCAGATTATGATGTTAGCGCCCTGGACGTTAATCCCCGGGTCTTTGCCAGCTCTGCTGTCTGCTTTCATCACACAGGGCCCCTGGGGGGGGATCAAGGAAGGGTCTCGAAGCTGCTCAGACTTCTGCCCACAGCTTGCTCAAGGCCTGAGATCTTCCAGTCTTTTGGCAGTGGGATGTCTGCCTCCGTCACCATGGATTGCTATTCTAACTGAGCCCCCAGAAAATTAGATGTCTTACTCAAGGGACTGAAACACATCGGCAGGGGCTTCTGGAATACAAATGCGCTTTCCTGGTAGCTGGGGCTTTCGAACTTGTTATGTAATTGCTCAGTCCCATGAGAGTAGGGGAATGATAGTGCCCTGAACGGCTAGTTCTGATGCAAATTCGATATCACCTCTATGATCTACACCCTACCGCCCCACATCTAGAGGTGGGGTACCCACTGCAGTATCAGTGACAGGGGTTCACTAACACCTGCCTCTCTGCCATTCAGAACACCCTGAGCCACCTTTTCCCTTGTCCAGGCCGTGTGCAGGCAAGCCAGTCCCCAAGGAGCCTGAAGAACACACTTTCTTCTCTGAGGTAGCTGAGTGATGGGGGACAGAGGAGACACAGGTGTGAGTCCAGCAGAGGTGCTTTTGGAGATGGGAAGGGGGCAGGCTCAGAAAGTGTGCTTTCGATTTATTTTGATTTTTTTTGGGGGGGGGCTTCAAGGTAGGGTCTCACTCTAGCCCAGGCTGACCTGGAATTCACTCTGTAGTCTCAGGGTGGCCTTGAATTCATGGCGATCCTCCTACCTCTGTCTCCTGAGCGCTGGGATTAAAGGCATGTGCCACCATGCCCAGCTCTTAATATGATTTTTTGCGTATGTATATATGATGTGTGTGCGTGCACATATGGGCACATACATAGGCATATATGTGTGGGCACATACATGGAGGCCAATGATTGATGCTGGCTGTCTCCTTTGATCACTCCTCCATCTTCTGTACTATCACAGGGCCTCTCCCTTAAATCTGGGACTTACCAATTCACCCAGTGTATCTAGCCAGACTGTTCTTGAAAGCCCCTGCCTTTACCTCCCAAGTTCTGGGATTAAGTGGGCACCATGCTCACCTGGTACTTACGTAAGTGCTGGGAATCCAAACTTCTGGCCCTCCCGTTTGTGTGGCCAGTCCTGTATACACTGAGTCATCTCCCCAGCCCCTTGGAAGGAGCATTCAGAGCAGAGGGAACATTCGATCGATTATGGGGAAGGAGGCAAAAAGGAATAGAATGAATGAGAGTAGAGAGAGCCAAAGCAATGGACCAGCATAATAATTTTAGTCTTTTTATTTTCTAAAAGCCATGAGAAGCCACTGGGACTTGGGGAGGTGGTGAGAAGCAGTAGGGTGAAATAATCAGGCTTGCTCTTGGCCCATCTGGAGAGGAGCCTTCATCTGCATCTGGGGAGCTAAACCACCGTCTTAATGGGAGGTAGCACTGTAGACCAAGGAGAGAGCAGCTGGGATGAAGAGGGTAGATTTAAAAAGCACGTGGTGGGAGTGGAGGCTGGAGAGATGGCTCAGCAGTTAATGATGCTTGCTTGCAAAACCTGATGGCCAGGATGTGATCCCCCAGTATTCATGTAAAGCCAGATACACAAAGTGTCACATGCACCTGGAGTTTTGGAGTTCAGTTGCAGTGGCAAGAACCCCTGGTGTGCTCGCGCTCTCTCTCTCTCTCTCTCTCTCTCTCTCTCTCTCTCTCTCAATTTCTCCTCTTCTTGAAATGAAAAATTAAAAAGGCAGACAGGCATGGGAGTACACATCTTTAATCCCAGCACTCAGGAGGCAGAGGTAGGAAGATCTCTGTTAGTTCAAGGCCAGCCTGAATTCCAGGTCAGCCTGGGCCAGAATGAGACCCGACCTCAAAAAAGAAGAAAAAAAAAGACATGTAGCATCTAATGGAGCGGATATAGGGAGAAGGAAAACAGAGTATTAAAAATGATTCTCAAGGAGCTGGGTGTGGTGGCATGTACCTTTAATCCCAGCACTTGGGAGGCAGAGGTAGGAGGATCTCCATGAGTTCGAAGCCACCCTGAGACTATATAGTTAATTCCAGGTCAGCCTGGACCAGAGTGAGACCCTACCTCGAAAAAAGAAAAAAAAGTTTCTCAGGGCTGGAGATATTTCTCAGTGGTTAAGGCACTTGCTTGCAATGCCTGATAGGCCAGGTTCAATTTTCCAGTACCCATGTGAAGCCAGATGCACAAAGAGGCACATGCATCTGGAGTTCATTTGCAGCAGCTGGAGACCCTGGCACACCCATTATCTTTCTGTGTCTGTCTATCTCTCTCTGCTTGCAAATAAATAAATAAATATTTTTTTAATTTTTTAATTTTCTCAGCCAGGTGTGGTGGTGCACGCCTTTAATCCCAGTACTTGGGAGGCAGAGGTAGGAGGATCACCATGAGTTCGAGGCCCGCCTGAGACTACAAAGTGAATTCCAGGTCAGCCTGAGCTAGAGTGAGACCCTGCCTCAAAATAAATAAATTAATTAAATTAAATAAAAAGCTGATTCTGACTCTCACACTGGAACGGCAAAGCAGGAGACACCAGGATAAGATCATGCTAAAGGGATGGGAAGAGACTTGGGGAAGCAATGTGAATACCAGCCCAAACTTAGGGTGCCTGAGTTTGAGAGGTCTTGGAGACACCCAGGTGGTGGTATCCCTCACGGACATGGAGATGCTGAACTGAGCTAGGAGAAGTCAGGGCTAGAGCTATGAAGGTGGGAGTCACTGACGCCAGTGTGATAGCAGAAACTGGAGGCTTTGTTGGATTTCTCAGGGACACATTACATCAAAGGGACATACCACGATTCACTTACACATTCTCCCACTGTTGGCCATTTGGGTTGATTCTATCTTTTGACATTCTAAAATAGCTCAGTAGTGCGCATCCTGGTCCTAATTCATAGCTTTTTCCATATTCTAGGTTAATTTCCTAAGTAGCCTATGCTGCTAACATAGTTAGCAATGAGTATCTGCTAAAGAGAATGAATTCATCATGCTCATCCTCCCGAAACTGAGAAGGAAATTCCTTTTGGATTGCCCATTGCCCACGGTGGCCTGTGTAGCTGCTGGCCTCTGCTACCTGGGTGATTTATGAAGTCTTCCCTAAGTAGCCAAAGACCACCTTCCTCTGAATTCTAATGGCTAATGCTGGAGACACTCACTCTGACCTTGTCCTTCGGAGACTGGTATTTTAGGAAATAAACACACATGAAGGACAATTGCCTTCCCACGATAAGGACCTGGACTCTGCTGTTTGTTCCTTGAGTCTCCCCTTGGAGCCCAGCAAGCCCGCACGAGGTCCGTGCATGTGACTGTACCGAGTAACCGGGAGAGGAGTCCTAACCACTAGTGTCTGCAAACCGAGATCCGCCTGGGAGTTTCAAACACCAAGTGCATTCCAAAGCCTCACTCTTGCAAAGGTATCAGGGTGAGGCTGTCTGCTATAACAACTAAGCTTCCAAATCCCAGATAAGTCTAGTTCTCATTCACTTTATGCTTTCAGTTTATTTACTTGGGTGTGTGTGTAATATGGGTGCTGTGTTTGTGTGTGGTGTATGCATCAGTGTGGAGATGTGTAAAGCCCTTGCGTCTGCATGCAGAGGCCAGGTGAGGACATGGGGTATCTTCCTCTGTTGCTCCTCTGCCTAGTTTCCCTGAGATAGAGTCTCTCAGTGAGCCTTGAACTTCCCATATCTTGGTTAGACCGGTTGACCAAAGAGCCCGGGCAGTCCTTCCATCTCTGCTTTGGGGTTATAGGCATGCATGGTCACGCCTGGCTTTTTACATATGAGTGCTGGGGCTCAAACTCAGGTCCTCATGCTTGTACAGCGAGCACTCTTACCACGGAACAATCTCCCTAGCCCTTTCTCATTCACTTTACATACCAACCAGGCAGCTGGCATCCACACATCAATTGTAGAAAGCCTTGAAGCTCCACCCTCTTCAGCACACAGCTTTAGAAGTCACCACAGCCCTCTGCCCCAAACCAGAAGGAAAAAGAGCATTCAGAACACCCTGTGCTCCTCGAGACCAGGTCTGGAAGTGGCACACATTTCAGTCATCACATCCCACTGGTCATAGTTCAGTCATGTGTGGGCCCCACATCACTATGAGGGAACGCGGAAAATGCTGTCAGGCCGAGTGAGTGTGAGGCTTGAAGGGAAACAGGGTGACTGACCTCATCGCTCCCACTTGACAGTAGAGGCAAAGGTGTGAAGTCACTGACTTAATGGTCCGCAGCCAAGGGGGAACTCACTCCTCAGGCCGTATGTGTGAAGGTCTATCCTTGCTCACTGCACACAGTGCACCGATTGGCAACCATATTGGGGTCCTGTTGTTCCAGGGCCTCTCAGATGGATGTATCTGAACCCCTTTGGTCAAGGCTTAATTCTTGTTTAACTCAACCACGGACCGCCGCTGAGTGACAGGCTCTCCCTCCACCGAGCCTCAGCGTATTCGCGGGCGCATCCTCCGTTTCTTCCGGGGTTCTCCTTCGGTGAGCCCATCAGCTCACTCTCTTGCCCTTGCATTGGGTAGTGCATAGTCCTGTTCTAAAACCTTATAAACTTGACATATCCCGATGCTATGGCTTTTATCGGGAGTAAATTAAAGCTCTTAAAATGTCAGAATGTTTTTGTTTCATTTGACATTCTCACCATAGGTCAAACTGCCTCCGAAACAGACGTGTCTAAATCGCTGTCTAAGCGGATCGCTCAGAACAGCAGTTAGGGGAGTTTCAAATGCGAGGGAGTGTATCCATTCCAGGGTTCTCAAGCCTCAGTCTTTCTGGTTGGGTCCATTCTCATCTAGACCACTGGCATTCTTTTCTTATGCTATAGATTTGGGGCTTGGCAAATTAGAAGGGGTCTTGGGAAGTCGCTGGTGTGACCCCTCACTTTATATTGGCAAATGTGGGATTCTTACAGCTGGGGAAAATAATGACCTTGGTCACCTCAGCGGCAACCTTCCTCGATGAGTGTATTTGTTCAACAACTAATTGCAGAGATCCCACTCAGCGCCAAGCACTGTGAGGGAAGCTAAAGACACAGCTGCCACAGAGCAAGGTCCCCAACCTGACCGAGCTGGTGTTTCAATGGGAGAGAGAACCAGGTAAACATACAATGTGTCAGGTGACCGTGCGTGCTCGGAGGATGGAAAGGGGAGGCCCGAGGCTGCAGAGCAAGAAAGCAGGGAGCTGCTGGGCCACCAGGGCATTTAGGGTCAGTGGCTGTGATGCAAAGACTGGGAGATGGGAGTCAGTAGAGCTCTGGGTAAGGAGACGGTTCCCGAAGGAGCTTACGAGGAGAAATTGCTTGGCACTGTCCGGAACAGCAAGTAGATCAGGTGATGTGGGGGTGAAGCGAGCAGGCTGGCTCTGGGAACCAACTGAGTTAAGGTCTCAATGCCCACGATAAGGCTCAGATCAGGGGCCTTGATGGGTGAATACCGTTTGAGAAGAGAGGAGGTTTGTAGTTCCCTGGAGAAGTGAAAAGATGGGCTGGAGAGATGGCTTAGTGGTTAAGGCACCTGCCTACGAAGCCTAAGGATCAAGGTTTGATTCCTCAGTACCCACGTAAGCCAGATGCACAAGGTGGTACATGCAACTAGAGTTCGTTCACAATGCCCATTCTTTCTTTCTCTCTCTCTCTTTCACTCACTCTCTCTCTTTCTCAAATAAATAAATAAATAAGATATTTTTAAAGCATTCAAAATAAAAGATAAACAAGTGAAGAGATGAGGAGCTCAAGGAGGCTGAGAAGGCAGGGCCAGCAAGATGTGAACAAGGAGGGCAAGGGAAAGAGAAGAAGGAAGACAAGAAAGGGGTTTATCAGCCAGATCTGACGCCACCCTATGGTCAAGTAGAACGAACACAGAAAACTGGCCATCAAGGGTGACAAGCAGAAGCCTCTGGTAATGGTAGCATTAGCCCCACATTCTAGAGATGAAGGTCTGATGGGCAGGATACAGAGAGAGAGACTAAGAGGGGAGAAAAGTGCTCTCACTTGTTTTCTCTCTCTCTCTCTCTCTCTCTCTCTCTCTCTCTCTCTCTCTCTCCCTCCATGCACCTCAGTGCAATCCTGAGGACCAATGAGGCTCAAGGACCCTGAGCAGCAGAGATGTGGAAGCTGGAAGCGGGCTTTCACCAGGGTGCCAGACCCCAAAGCTCCCTCTTCTTGCTCGTCTATATCTCTTAGAGGTCACCTGGGGCAATCGACACAAAAATGAATTTCCACTTTAAAAAAAAAAAATCCCAGAAAAATAGGTCACTCTGCTTCTCTGGGAACGGCATCTGAATCACCCCAGTGACGAGTGCCTCTCCCTCAGGTTTCTAATTGCAGAAGGCCCATAGCCCACCTCTGCACACGACCACACACTGGAGCGTGCTCTGCAAGGCAGATCTTCCTTCTGCTACCCCACTTCATCGCTAAGAAAAAGAGGGGCTGAGGGTGTGGATTAGTGGGTAAACGCTTGCCTGGCATACATGAATCCCTGGCTTGATCCTCAGCACCGCCAGGACATGCCTACAATCCCAGCACTCAGGAGGTGAAGGTAGTTCAAGGTCATCCTTGGCTACAAAGCAAGTTCAAGGCCAGCCTAGGCTATGTGAGACTCTTTCTGAAGGAAGAAAGAAAAGAAAAGAAAAGAAAGAAAGAATACAAGAAAGAGAGAAAAGAGGGAACGGAGAAAAAGAAACAAGCTTGTTTGAATAGAAAAAGCGTTTGATTTGTACAGACTCCCAGGAGAACGTGAGCGATAGTTCATTTTCATCTTAGATGCTGTGCAGAAAGATTTCATGCAATGCCCACCTAGGGTGCCCCAAGGCTCCTTCTCTCTCCTGAGATGCTTGGAGTGGAACATAAAGGGAACACGTCTCCAACTGTCTTCCCCATGAAGAAGTGGGTTGCTCACGGAACAGGCCAGCTCCAGCCTTGTTGGCCTGTATCTCTCACTGTCCTCAGGCTGGTGACGGATCAGGTGCAGCTACACAAGGACAGCGCCCAAAGGACCAGAGAGGGCGACTCCAGACGTTCTCAGATGGAATCGAGGAGGCTGCTTTCCCAGACACCCTCAGAAAACCTCTCTTCTTGTTTCATTGCCTCCCGTAGGTCACATGACCACTCATACCCACTATTATTACTCAGGGCTAGCTTACCTACCTAGGCAGGAAGAGCATGCCCAAGCCGGCGTGGGGTCAGCTTTCTCTGAAGGACAGGGTTATTCCAAAGAAGGAGCAGGGAGGCAGTCATTGAACAAAATCAAAGTCTTTTAATAATTTTTTAAATATTTTTTTTATTTATCTGCAAGCAGAGAGAGGTAGAAGAGAGACGGAGAGAAAGAGACAGAGAGAGAGAGAATGGGTGTGCCAGGGCCTCCAGCTGCTGCATACGAACTCTAGATGCGTGTACCTCTTTGTGCATCTGGCTTTATGTGAGCACTGGAGGATCAAACCCCAGCCGTTAGACTTTGCAGGCAAGCGCCTTAACTGCTGAGCCATTCTGACTCTGACACCAGAAACCTTGCCCTCCCTGGTCCCTGCTGCTCTTCAGAAGTGCACCTAGGCCCCACACACAGAGAACAGAAAAGCAGGTCCCACATCCCCCACACACACATCCTGAACCTCCAGCCATGAAATAGTTCAGTACCTAGAGCCTCTCCACTCCACCTTCCTGCAGCTCTTGGCCCTCTGTCTGGGCTAGCACCCCAGCATCTTCATCATCATCATCTTCACCACATCTTCCTGCCATCCTCGTCAGAACACCCACACCAGGAGCTCAGGTCTGAAAACATCAATGCTCATAGTCTTGCTCTGCTTGGAAAAAAGCCATCCTGGACTCCTGTGGATTGTTTGTGTGTGGCTTTCTCACAGGGGCCAGCAGGAGCCTTCTTGACCTCAGCCTGCCTGACCCTTTCCTACTGAACCACCTGGAGCCCCCTAGAGCCATATTTCCCCATATTTAACAAAAGTTCTCACTGTGGTTGGCCACCATGTACCTGCTGTGTGGGCGAAATCATCAAGAATTTTCTCTCCGATTCCTTTCCTTCCTTCTCTGACCATCAACTAGTGATGTTGGCTCTGCTTCCAGAACATAATCTCAAACTGGTGTCATCTGCCCAGATTCATGGCTCCCACCTCATATCCTCCCTTGCTGGACCTGCAGCAATAGCTAGCCAACTGGTCTACCTCCAACTTCTGCCTCTTCTGAACATTATTAAATCCTTATCAGGACCCACAGGTATGATGTGATTTGGCCTTGACTTACCTCTTTGACCCTCTCACCCCATCCTCTATTCCAGACTCATTGCCTTCTTCTGACCCTTGTAGATACTTAGCTTGCTCTCTCTACAAGTGCTCACCCTTGCTGGCCCCCCATCTAGAATGTTCTTCCAAAAATCATTGCACTTTTGACGGAAGAAGTACTGTCCTTCATAAACAGCACCCACACTTTCTTCAGGCCCCCAGGGCATCTATTCACATAGTACTTCCTTACAGCTCCATGACACATCCTGTTAGAAAGCCTCTGCTTTGCTGGGCGTGGTGGCACATGCCTTTAATCCCTGCACTCAGGAGGCAGAGGTAGGAGGATCATCATGAGTTTGAGGCCACTCTGAGACTACATAGTGAATTCCAGGTCAACCTGGACTAGCGTGAAACCCCACCTCAAAAAACCCGAACATAAAAAATAAAAGAAAGCCTCTGCTTTGCGGAGTGGTCTGTTTCCCTAGAATGGTGCTCTGAAAGCAGGGGCCTTCTCTACCATGCGAACACAGTCCTGGCAAACGTAGGGGCTTGGGTCCTTAGACCCCAGTAGAATCTCAGTATGTGTTTTCGGTGAATGGATGGACAAGTGACAGTTTTACCTGTCTGGCTTGTGGGCTTCACATGACCTACCTGATTTCTTCATGCTCTGGCCTTGTATGTGTGTGACCTGTCAACAGCTCACACACACATGTGCACAAGGCATGAGTAGTTGCCTCTCTGCCTCCCACAGTGACACCCAGCACTTAATTCTGTCCCTGATATGACACTCTGCATTGTTGCAATGTCCCCTTTCCTGGGCAGCATCTGGTGACTGCTGGATAGATGGATGGATATATTCTTCACTGAGGACTAAGGCTTTGGCTGTCACTTAAGAAGTAAAATTAGCCAGGCGTGGTGGTGCACACCTTTAATCCCAGCCCTCGGGAGGCAGAGGTAGGAGGATTGCTGAGAGTTCGAAGCTACCCTGAGACACATAGTGAATTCCAATCAGCCTGGGCTAGAGCAAGACCCTGCCTTGAAAAAAAAAAAAAGAGAGAGAAGAAGAAGTAAAATTAAACCAGTTCTGTCAATGGGTCCCCATGTCTGAGCTGGGAGGGGGAAAGATACCCTGACTCCTCTCAGAGTCCCTGCATTCCTGACTCCACACTACAGCAGTTAACACTGCTCTGAACACAGCCGCCCTCCGTGTTGTATTTCTGATCTGTTGCCATTTGTTTTGACAGTTGTCAGAGTTTTTATTTATACCACGCTCTTCCGGGGTTTGGTTTACTGGATCCTCTCATTCTTGCACCTATAAAGGAGAGAAAATGACTTACCTGTAAATCTTTTTTATCGGAACTACATCATAAAAAAAGATCTGCCCTTACCTCCCCAGCCTTCCCTGAGGTTTAAGGATTCTGGGGTTTTATTGTTGTCTTTACCACTCATTTGTTTCAAAAAAAAAAAACAGAAAAATAGGGACTGAAGGGCTTAGAGTCCCAGCCAGGACCCACATTACTTTCCTGCCAGTAGATCCAGTATTACCAAGCATTCAAGGGGCTCCCAACAGTTTCATCCCAGAGACCCACATCAAGTCAGAGACATTTAGTTTGTGGCTCCCATTCACACAGCCAAAACTGTAGGCCATTTTCCCGACTTGCCTTTTCTGTCTGATTTCTGACATCACTGCGTGGATAAAACCAGCAATACCCACCAGGAATAAGCAAGAGGGTTCCTCAGAGGCTCGTGCAGAGAGAAGCCGGCCCTCGCTCGTTTCACCTGGTGCTTCCTGTCAGGAAAGTGGGTGCCAAGCTGAGGCACCCTTGGGGAAGGAAGGTTTTATGAACACGAAGTAGCCCTCTTCCCCCGCAGTCCCCTTCCTCTCTAACATCCACACAGGCTAGAGGGTTAAAGTCAACAGGAAATTGCTAAATGCTCCGTTTTATTTTATCTCTGCACACGCCAGTCACTGGTGTTCCTTTCCAAAACATCTTGTCCTTAAGGATGCATTCATTTTTATAAATAGCATGTGTTAAGTCTCCAATCCTATCAGTAAAACATGCCCATTGTAAAATAAAATAAAATTTAAAAAAGTTGTAAACATCGAGAAGTAAAAAGACCATTGAAATGACTCATGACATTCTCACCTAGAAATGAGTCCTGATGGCATTTTAGGAAAAAGATGGAAATTTCCTTATCATTTTCTATGAATGTAGGTGTATATCATAAGACTTAGATACTTCGTTTTATATTTTCTTTTTTCTCAGCATCATATCAAAAAATTTTCCAGGTCTTCAAACTGGAAAAATATGACTTGAAAACATGACTCTTATTTTTGTGGCTTTAAAATCCATTTTAGAGGGCTGGAGGGATGGCTTAGTGGCTAAGGCGTTTGCCTACAAAGCCAAAGGATCCCGGTTTGATTCTCCAGGGCCCATGTAAGCCAGATGCACAAGGGGGCGCATGCATCTGGAGTTCGTTTATAGTGGCTAGATGCCCTGGTGTGCCCATTCTCTCTCTCTCTCTCTCTCTCTCTCTCTCTCTCTCTCTCTCTCTCTCATAAATAAATAAATAAATAAGATATATATTTTTTAAAATCCATCTTAGAGCTGGGCATAGTGCTGTGTGCCTTTAACCACAGCACTGAGGAGGTAGAGGTAGGTGGATCACCATGAGTTCGAGGCCATCCTGAGACTACATAGTGAATTCTAGGTTAGCCTGGGCTAAAGTGAGACCCTACCTCAAAAAGAAATCCATCTTAGGTCCCATAGACCTGAAGATGTTATGCCAATGATCCAGCCATCCCAAAGCAGCCACCAGCTTCACCAATGAGCAACTCCTACTTGCTGTTGTCTGGCTATATCCATGGCAACTTGCCAACAGGCAAGAGTGGATGAGCCTCAGGTCGCTGAGCCTGGGAATGGACAACTTGAAGCTAGGACTGGGGCACCCTTCCCACTGGATGTAGGACTAGAACTGAGCTCACTTCCCCTTCTGGTCCTTTCTCTTTGACTACCTGCATCCCCATAACAATGCCTTGCTTTCAAAATCCAAAGTAAATCATAGTGCCATTTGCATTTTGCAAGCAGACGCCTAATTATACTTCTATCCTGGTGTGCTCCCCTGCCCCACATCCACACACAGTCCCTACCTGAACCCATTTCCCATCCTGGCCCCTCACTCTTCCAGACATACCAGCCTGGGCAAGTGGAGGGCTCTCATGAGATCCTTGTGCCCTCCTGCCTGGCTCTAATCCATTCATCTCAAGATCATGCCAGCAGGCAGCATTGCTCAGCAGAAAGGAGAAAAGCTCAGATGGAAACAGGCCCTGACATCAGCTGTGTTTCTTCCTATTGTGTGGTCCTGGCCAAGTCACTTGACCTCTCTGAACTTCAGGCTCCTCATCTGTAGAAGGAAGATAAGGATAACCTACTTCTGGGGTTATATGGGTGATGTGATGCCAAATAAACACCTGTCGCCATGAACTAGCGGATTTGGGAGCTTTGATCCCCTTTGAAACTGCCTCCTTCCTCCTCTGGCCAAGATCCAGGCCAAGTTCTTGCTGTAGCTACGGACTCTTCATCTGCTGGGTTTGCTGCCTGGATGAAGTGGTGCCTTTTACTGACAGAGTCAGAAACCCTCGCTAGAAACCTGATTTCAAAAGCAAACCATTGAATAGACAAGAACCAAAATATGAGTCAGCTCTTATGAAAGCACTCCCCTGGCTGTCTGAGGCTCTCGACTTGCCTCTGCAAAACACAGCGATCTTCCTTAAATAGTGCCTGACTGATACAGAGGAAAAACACGGATGAAGCCTGACAGCTCCCGTCTTCTGAACCTGTGTTTAAGCTGAGGAAAACATGGGGAGAAAGAGGAAGGGGGAGAGAAGAAAGAGAAAGAAGAGAGGAGATGCAAGTGGTCAAGAATGGTGTGGATGAGGACTGGAAGGGAAGGAAGGAAGGGAGAGAATGAAGGAAACGGAACACAAAGGAAAAGGAAAGAAGGAAGAGAGATAGGAAGGGAAGGAGAAAGGAAGGAAGAGGGGAAGTAAGGAAGAAAGGGAAGGAAGAGGGAGGGAAAGGAGGAAGGAAGAGAGAGGGAGGGAAGGATAAAGGAAGTAAAAGGGAGAGAGAGAGATGGAGGAAGGAAGGAGGAAAGGAGGGAAGGGAAGGGAGGGAGAAAGGAAGGAAGGAAGGAAGAAAAAGAAAAGGAAGGAAGAGAGAGGGAGAGAAGGAGAAAGGGAGAAGGAAAAGAGGGAGGGAGGAAGGAAGGAAGGAAGGAAGGAAGGAAGGAAGGAAAGGAGAGAAGGAAGGAAGAAAGGAAGGAAGGAAGGAGGGAGGGAAGGAAGGAAGAAAGGAAGGAAGGAGGGAGGGAGGGAAGGAAGTAAGAAAGGAAAGGAGGGAAGGGAAGAAGGAAGGAAAGGAGGGAAGGAAGGGAGGAAGGAAGGAAGGAAGGAAGGAAGGAAGGAAGGAAAGGAGGGAAGGAAGGAAAGGAGGGAAGGAAAAGAGGGAAGGAAGGAAGGAAGGAAGGAAGGAAGGAAGGAAGGAAGGAAGGAAGGAAGGAAACCAACCCCAAATGAGTGAGGTCATGGCTGTCTCACTTGGGCTCTCTCAGGAGCTTGGCTCTGCAGAAGCAAGTCCCCAGCAGTGCAGTGGGGTTCTCTAGCCTGCAGCCAACACCGAGCTCCAGGCCAGCGGGCGCAATTCTTCCCAGGTGGAAGGCAGCAGGTTCGGTTGGTGCTTTTCACACTGTGCCTTTAAATTCCCAAGCAGCAGCTCTGGCTGCCGGGGAGCACTTGTTCTCTCTCTCTCTCCCTCTCTCTCTCTCTCTCTCTCTCTCTATCTCTCTCTCTTTTTCCAAGAAAATGACTAGAGGTAGAAAACCCCATATAGTCAAATTACTGGCGGAATGTTTTACTAAAAATTATTTTTAAGTGCAGTTAAAGATAAGCATGATTTCTCCAAAGCTGAGTTCTTTTATCGAGTCAGACAAAACCTAATGAGGTTCTTTTCTTATTTTTATTTTTTAAGACTCAAATGAGCAGATACATGGTGGGTTACTGGATGTGATGCTTTCGTTACCTTTGCAGAACCCAGCTGCTAGGGCGCTCTTGGAAGCTGGGTTCGCTCAGCAAGCAGTAGTCCCGGGAGCAGTGTGCATGCTCTCTAGACCCCGGAGACACTGACCCAGAGCATACAGGAGGTGTCAGTGTGTTGTCCAAAGCCCTCCAGCAAGGGGAGGGGCAGGTGAGGGACAGCCTCAAAGCAGGATGGGATGTCCAAGTATGAGCCAACAAAGGGCGTCCTCCTCCAAGCCCCATTTGAAAGGAGTCCCAGAGGGGCTGAGGACATGGCTCAGTGGGTAAAGTCCCCGCCTGCCATGCAGGTCTGGGGCCCTGGATTCGGATCCCTGGTGCTTGCGTAGGAGCCGGGTGTTGGGGGTGCACGCGTGGAATCCAGAGGCGGGGAGGCACAGGGACAAGTGTGTTTCTAGGGCTAACTGGCTAGTTAGTCTGGTCAAACGGACGAACTCCAGGTCCGGTGAAAGAGCCTGTCACTTAGAATCAGGTGGAGAGCAATAGAGGAAGACATCAACCTCTGGCCTCCAAATGCATGCACACGAACATGCATAAGTGCCCGTACACACCCACAAACATGCATATACACACACCATTCATATGCACACACATGCACTTCACACACACACAAAAAAAAAAAAAAAAAAAAGGCCAGAGAGGGGGGTAGGACTTGCCCAAGGTCACATGATTTAGCGGAAGAGCCAAGATGCGTTTTCAGACTCCATGTCCAGTGTTCTGTTTTGTTTTGTTTGTTTTCACGTCCAGTGTTCTTTGCTCTGTGTCAGGAATGGACTTGAGCCTAATTTTCAAAAGACGCTGCTGTCCTACGCCTGGGCTTATGCAAAGACCGGTAGAGGTGCAAGATTCCTTCTAGCACATTCTAGAAGCCTAGCTTCAAAGCAGGTTACATCAAGGGCAGACTCAAAGAGGTCAGTTAAGCCAGCACTGCCTCGTTCCATCCAGTGCTAGAGTCAGTCTCTGGGGTTGAGTCTCCAAACAGCTCCTTAGCCAGCTTGAAGGCAATCCTAGGCCAGGGCCCTAGTGAGGCTAATAAGATGAAGGACAATTGAGCATCCAGAGCAGAGAAGAGATGGGGTGGTGAGGCCAGCACCTCTGAATGGAAATCCGTGCGTACCCCCCCACCCTGAGCTTACCACAGAGCTTGGGGAGCCCAAGACACAGCAAGCAGAATGTGAAATACAACAAAGCAGCTTAGGAGATAAGCAGATGCGAGAGGCCTTGTTTCTGGCTTACAGCTTTGAGTTCTCGAGTTCTGTGTCCTCCGGGGTGGTTCCTGAGATGTTCAGAATCCTAAACCCTGAGTCCCGCTGAGCCTGGGCCTTGGACCCTTTAAGCTGCCCACACTGGGGATCCCCTAGTTTCCAAAGGCTGGTGCACCATGGTGATGCGGCAGGAGGTGTTATCAGCTGGGGCAGTGCAGGCAGGATCTTTAAACAGAAAGACTCCCGGAGGACACTGAGACCAGCGCCATGTTGGGAGCCAAGAGAGGTCAGGCAACTTGACCGAGGCCTTAGACCCTGCCTGGGCTGGCCCAAGGGAGAACCTCATGATCCTCACCTGACAACAAAGATCCACCTGGGGTCAATGGGAGGATGTTATGAGGGGTTCAGTGGGACAGTTTGGACAATGACTAGCCCACAACCCTTTCCATGAATGGTACCAATAGGGGCAGTCATTTGTATTATCGTCAGTTCTATTACCAGCAGTTTGCCTTTCCTTGCATGTGTATATACGTGTGGTATGGGTTTGCATGTGTGTTTGTATGGGGGGGGGGCATGTGGAGGTCAGGGGTTGACATAAAAGTGTCTTCCTCACTCACTCTCCACTTTGTCTATTGCAACAGGGTCTCTTGCTGAGCCTGGAGCCAGAGCAGTTGGTCACTGAACCCTGGGAATTCCCTGTCTCTGCCTCCCCTGTGCTGGGGTTACAGGCTTGTGCGCTCCCAAGCTTGGCATTTCCCTGAGTCCTGGAGATGTAAACTCAGGTCCTCAGACTTGCATGGCAAGCACTAGACCCACTGAGCATCTCCCAGCTCCATCATCAAGTTTGAAGCAATGGCTGAGCTCTCCAGCCAGCCCCTTTCCATGGCTTGGCCCTTACTCTTCCAGACACGGTGTGTCCGTGTTCACTGCAAGCAACCAAGGTGGCTAAGGGCGAGCTCTGAGTGGTCATCACCTTCTCACTCATTCCTTCCCCGCAGCGGACTCTTCACAGCAGGTGTTTCTCTGCCTGTACTTCCGGGGAGGGAAACTGAGTCCAGGGTACTTCCAGCTCATGGTGGAGGTATGTCTCCAGATACAGCAGAGCCCATGACTTTATGGGGACCTCCCCATAGTCCCACATGCCACTAGCCTGTCCCAAACCATCTCCAGAGTTACACTTCACCTAATGGTCCTCTGAAGACTGAATGAGGAAGTGAGGAACTTGTGACAATGTCAGAGCAAGGCTCATACACAGCAGGGGCCTACCACTTGTTCAACCTTTCTCATCATAGAATTCCAGTTAAACCAGATCCGCCACTGGGAGTACTTTGGCTCCCATTCCCGTCTGTAAATATTATGGTGTCACAAACATAGCTGAACTCTTCCTGATCTAACAGGAAGAAGGCAGGATCCGTTAAAGCAATGGGTTTCCAAGTGCTGGTCCCGGGCTGTCGGTATTGGAATACTTGTTATATACACTCCCATCTTCACCCCAAGTCCACTGAGTCAGAAACTCCAAGGGTGGGCCCAGCAGTGCAGCTTTCTCAAGCCCTCCGGGATAGCTGGTACATACTCACCACGGAGAACTGCCTTTTGCATGGGTTGTGTCACACCTAGCATGTGCCCAGCACGTAGCCGATCTCAGGAATGGTGGCTGAGCCAACTAGCCAGTGCTGAATCCTGCCCCACTGCTGGCCAGCCCACGTGGTTCCTGGCCACCCCAGGGCCACTGCACATCGGCTTCCCAGAGGCATCCAGGCAACTGCGGAGCAGGGTCGTGAGTGGCCGTGAGTGTGACGGGAAGAAACACCCAGGAGACTGTGTCATTTACTTGTTAGGGGAATGGGCTTATAAGCGTCCATGTAGTGGCAGGAAAAGGTACAGGTATGGGTCACAGGGGGATTGGCTGTGTGGGGGCTGTTGACTGATACCTCATTAACATATAGGAACCTTCCAGGTGAGCAGTAAAAGGTCAGGTGGCCATGGGAAACCAAAACCTAAGTCTTATCAGGATATCCAGGTGCCCCAGGTGGGGGGAGGGACTCAAGGTGAAATTATCAGGGTCTAGGCCTGCTGCAACCTCCTGTGGCCCAGGGCCCTTAGCTGTGCCTGATAGCTTAGGCTTGCTTAAACCTCCAGTGGCCTGGGACCCTCAACTGTGCCCAACAAGCCCAGAATCTTCTCACTTAGCCTCTTTGTGCTGCAGGGGGTCCTCCTCTGCCAATAGGAAGTGAGCGTCGTGCTGGCTTCCCAGTCGTGTTGGGCCATTTGAATGACAGCACAGGTAGATGGCACGGAGTGGTGAGCAGCAGACAGAACTCAGCAAATGTCACCTGCTGTCTGATTGTTGTCGCTGGCAAATCCATGAGCCAACGGGCGGCCTTCACCCGGCTTGCAGGGTGAGCCATCCTTAAACAATGTCTGGTGTGGCTGCAGCTGAGTGTCTCTTTAATTCCTCCCTCTACTCAAGAAACCCTTCCTCAGTGTCTACCATTGGCCCACATCTCCTTGATTCTGAGATAGCACGATAAATAAGACAGTGTCCCAGGAGGAAAACGCAACCGAACTGCACCTGTAGGAGTCGAGGGAGGGTGTGTACCACAGGACCTGTGTGTGCACAGAGCAGAAGCAAGAGGCTGCAGGAACTTGTGTGTGCATGTGGGTGCACGCTCGTTCATAGAGCCTGCATGCACACTACTCAACATAGGGTCCTTTCAATCCAAAGTCCAGCAGACATCAGAGGGGGACCTGGTTCTGTTCTCCTGACTTCCCCTTTGTCTGTTTCAAGGTTACCACTCACTCCTTCAGACACCACAATGAACCCAAAACAAGCCATCACTGCCCTCAGTTTGCTCCCACCTCGTAAGATATAAGACTCCTAGAGACGAAATACAAGCCAGAAGAGACCAGTGTGGACAGGTGGCAAAATCCATGGCTGGGAGCTGCTGCGTGGTAAAGATTGAGGGTGGCCACTCGGGTCATTCGGATGTGGGGAAGAATTGGGAGAATGGATCAGCCGTTTTCGCTGAGCCCCTGCTGGTCCCAGCCACGTGCTAGAGGGTGGTACAGAGACAACCCAATGCTGTCATGGGATCCTGATCCCATGGACATAGCCAGTATGCCCTTCTCCTGCTTGGCTACACATGACCAGGGCCATTCTACAGATGATCAAAACAGGCATAGAAAGGTTATGGAATTCACCCACAGTTACCTTCCTCCCAAGTCTAAGCTCCTAAACACACTAGGCTGTGTCATAGAATCAGTAGGGAGCAGAAGTGACCTTCTCTGTGGCAATGTTACTTGAAAGAAATAGAAGAAAACATTAGAGTCCTCTTTGTCCAAAGCATCATGTGAACAAATTTTCCTCCCTACTGTTAAGTTCACTCTAAAGCCCGGATTTCACTGTCACTCGAGAGCCATTCAGTCGCAATCCACAGGACGACCTGCCATAAGTTCTTGTGCTGGTCAAGGAACGCTTCTTCACGAAGCCACTTCTAGTCTGCAATCAGGCGGGAAGGAGTTTTATGGAAAGCGAGCGGCCAATGGCAGGGCTCAGCTGGCCTGCTCGGCTTGAATCCCAGACAAGTCACAGAAGATAGCTAGGGTCCCCACTGCGTTAGTCTTCCTGGACATGGTGGTCCAAGCACTGCGGGGGCACACACTCATGTTTTCCACTTGATAATCTTTTAAAATCCGCTTAGAGGACTGGGGAGATGGCTCAGGGGGTAAAGCGTTTGCCACACGAGCATGAGAGCCTGACTTCACATTCCTACCACCTACATAAAATGCCAAGCACTGTGGCACATGCCTGTAAGCCCAGCATGGAGTGATGGGCACAGGGAATCCCTGGGGCTGCTCACTGGCCAGCCAATATAATCAAATCAGTGAGCTCTAAGTTTGGCAAAAGACCCTGTCTCAAAAATAAGGAGCTGGGCATGGTGGCACACACCTTTAGTCCCAGCACTTGGAAGGCTGAGGTAGGAGGATCGCTGTGAGTTTGAGGCCAGCCTGAGACTACATAGTGAATTCCAGGTCAGCCTGGGCTAGAGTGGAGACCCTACCTCAAAAAATAAATAAATAAGCTGATGGGGCTGGAGAGATGGTTCAGCCATTAAGGTGCTTGCCTGCAAAGCCTAACCACCTAGGTTCGATTCCCCCGTATCCACGTAAGTCAGATGCACAAAGTGGTGCATGTATCAGGAGTTCATGTGCAGTGGCAGGAGTCCCTGGCTCACCCATTCTCTCTCTCTCTCTCTCTCTCTCTCTCTCTCTCTCTCTCTCTGTGTGTGTGTGTGTGTGTGTGTGTGTGTCTGTATCTCTCTGCTTGCAAATAAATAGATAAAATATTTTTTTAAAGGTTAACAATAGCTAGGCGTGGTGGCACACGCCTTTAATCCCAGCACTCGGGAGGCAGAGGTAGGATTACCATAAATTCAAGGCCACCCTGAGACTACATAGCGAATTTCAGGTCAGCCTGGACTAGAGTGACACTCTACCTCAAAAAAAAAAAACAAAACAACAACAAAAAAAGGTTAACAGTGACTGGGGGAGACACCCGATGTTAATTTCTGGCCTGCACACACGCACACATGCGCGCACACACACATGCATGTGTACACCACAAACACACAAACACATATACACACATGCACACAGTGCACACACGTACAGATTCAAAAACCCTCACTTAGGTATAACTAAGCCTCATACAGACCCGTGGAGGCGCCATCCAATCCTGCACGAACACACCACTTGAGTGCAGGAGTGTGTCTTTGTGTTCACGGAAGGTGACAACCCCAAGTGACAGCACTTAACTTTTAGCAGAAGGACAAACATGTCCAGCTGCCGAGAGAGTGGCGCGTACCTCCAACTTCCCAGCGACAGCCGCTGGCCCTTGGATTGGAAGCTCCCGCCTTACAAAGAGCAGGCCTCTTGTCGTCTGTGTCGGGGGAGAGCCATACTGAGAAAATAACACAGTCATTTGTTTCGTGAGTGGCGGCTTTGGTTGGAAATCACAAGACCAGTGTCACGGATCAGGAGAGGTTACACCCTGATCACCTTGTCACCATCTCATGAGAAAAGAACGGGAGTTAAAGTGCGCGGTGGGACATCATCTGGAGAGGGCAGATGTCTGTGTGGCGACCTTCATGGTGAGGGGCTTGAGATAACCCAAAATGAAAACAGGCCCGGGAACAGCATGGGCGCTGGGTCCCTATGGGCCTAGATTCGGTGGGTTCAACAGCAATGCCAGGCCAACAGCCTCCTTCCTCCATTACGTTCAGTCAGTGCTGCTCATTTGAATTCTGGCTGCACCTCTGAGTCTCCATGGTAATTTTGTTTATAGTTTACAATTGTATAAGAGCTAGAAGCGTATGTGTGAGAAATTTGCACCTAGTGATATGTTTCTGCATTTTCAGCATCGGAAGTTTTAAGACGCCGCCACCCCGCAGTGTCGGGAGGAATGTCTTCATTTAGCACATCCTTGTCCGAGTCGGGGCTGAGAAATTAACGTGCAAGGAGCGTGGAGTTGAGGCCCCGGCATAGCTGGGTTTAAACCCTGCCTCTATCACTTCAGACACGGTGTGATCTGGATCGATCCAGTTGATTTCCAAGGCCTCGGCTTCCCCACCTGCATGGGGCAGACAACCTCACCTCACAGGCTGGCTGCACATACTTCAGGTCTTTCACGGAAAGGGGAAAGTGGAGGCTACCCATCCCTGCAGGTCCATTTCCTGCCCTTTTTGCTAAATGTGACCTGATCTACATGCCTGTTTTGCCTCCTTCCTGTCAAAGGTGGAGGACAGGCCACATATCCAGGGTCAAGGACTCACGCACAATCCTGTCCATTTTGTTTTGTTATAGGGGTTGGGGGGCTGGGTAAGGCCACGTGGCTGGCAGTAGAGTGATGAGTAGGGGGGCACTGGGTACCTTCAGCTGCCACCTGTCTCCCTGGGAAGGGGTGAGCCAGTCATTGGTGAGAAGACGGCAGGAGGTCCTGGCAGCAGGTTGGGGCAGCCTCTGCAGCCGGGCTGAGACAGGAAAGCAGCTGTCTCCAAGGGCCCCCGTAGGCACACTTGGCTATCTGCCTCTGGGCTTCACCCAGCTCCAGTCCAGCTGAATGCATGGCCATATGGCAGGTGTTCCTTGTTGGGAAGGTCGGTCGTCAAGACTCAAGGGGGCAAAGTCACAGGAGAGAGACTGGCAGTGCCCTGGACCCAGAGTCCTGGACCCCATCCAAAAGCCACCAGGGGTCACCAGCACACCATTCACGACTCACTCCCTACTGCCTTCCACCTCCATCTCACGTGACAGGCAGCCACACGAAATCAGACAGCCATTCACTATGTGTTTACTAATCAGCTACTACGTCCTGCTAGACCCCCCAACCCAGCCCCCACTCATCCTCTCGGCAAGCAGGAGAAACGTGTCAGCTTTCCCACGTTAGATCGATGGCAGTCATTACCAGCTCCTAGAACGTGGCAGGTGCTCAACATAAATGATCGCAATGAATCTTCCCCGAATTCCTCAAAAGCAGGAGCAATTACCCCACTTGGCAGGTGAGCCTGCGGGCTTAGAGAGGCGAGGCTCGGAGGCGAGGGTGGCTGAGTTCAATCCTTAACGCCCGCTCATCCTAAATCCCGTGGCCATCACAATGGGCTGCCTTTCAAAGTTCTCGTAGAGAAAGGCGGGGGTGTCTTACGGACACTTACAAGTTGCCAGGGACAGGGGTTGTCAAGGTTGCTTTCCTCGATGCTGTGACAAAATACCTGCCACAAAGCAGGATAAGGGAGGAGAGGCTTGTTCCGGCGTAGGCTACTCTGAGAGTAGCGTCCATCGTGGCGGGAAGGCGTGGTAGCAGGAGCACGAGTCAGCTGGTCACATTCAGTCCACAGTCAAGCAGAGACAGATGAACGTTGGCGCTCAGCCGGCTCTCTCCTTTTTTATATAGTCTGGGACCCTAGCCCATGGAACGGTTGCAGCCCAGTTACGGTGAGTCTTCCCACCTCAATCTAGAAGCTCCCTCATAGCGGTGCCCAGAGGTTTGTTTCCATCGTGATTCTAACCCTCATCAAGTTGGATTTATGGGATTTCTTCCTTTCGTCTCCAAAACAAGCCTCAAACAGCTCAGGTAAAAGGCTCAATGTGAACCAGCTGGCACGTGACAAAGCCACGTTCATACCAGGTCCAAGGGCCAGAGGCTTCTCCAAGCACCTCAGATGAGCTCCCCTGACCCTTGTCCCTCCCTGGGAGGGGCAGCCCTTTCTGGTCACCTAATAAGGAAACCAAGGTCACAAGATGGACATTGCCACCCAAGGGGGGACCAAATGAACGGCTGATGATCTAAGTTTCCTAGTTGAAGGTCTTTTCAACTTATTATTTATTTTTTCATTTCATTTCATTGATTTCAAATTATTTCATTTTTCTAAGTCCTACTTTGAAAAATGTGAGGATGGAGGCTTCACAGCAAGACAGCAGAGTAATTGAGGGAGTAGCCGTCAACATACTTCCTTACCTGAGAGTGCAGTCATTAAAAAAATAAATTAGGGCTGGAGAAATGGCTTAGCAGTTAAGGCATTTGCCTGCAAAGCCAAGGAATCCTGGTTCAACTCTCCAGGACCCACGTAAGCCAGATGCACAAGGTGGCACATGCATCTGGAGCTCGTTTGCAGTGGCTAGAGGCCCTGGCGCGCCCATTCTCTTTCTCTCTCTCTCTCTCTCTCTCTCTTTCTCTCTCTCAAATAAAATATATTTTAAAAATAAATAAATAAGGGGGGCAGAGAGATGGCTTAGTGGTTAAGGCACTTGCCTCCCAAGTCTAAGGCCGCAGGTTTGATTCCCCAGAACCCACATAAGCCAGATGCACAAGGTGGTACATGTGTCTGGAGTTTATTTGCAGTGGCTAGTGGCCCTGGCACGCCCATCCTCTCTCTCATCTCTCTCTCTCATAAGTGTATAAATATATTTTTAATAAATAAGGAGCTGGAGAGATGGCTTAGCAGTTAAGGCACTTGCCTGCAAAGCTAAAGGACCCAGTTTGATTCCCTAGTATCCACATAAAGCCAGTTGCACAAGTTGGCACATGCATCTGGAATTCATTTGCAGTCCCTAGAAACCCTAACATGACCATTCTCTCTCTCTCCCTCTCCCTCTTTCTTTCTCTCTCAAAAATATATAAAATATTAAATAAATAAAAATTTTTAAATGCAGTCATGTGGCACATCAGTGAACCTCGTGTTAACTGACATGATTGTGGCATTACTCCTTTGGAAAACCAAAGGCTAAATTAGAGAAAGTGTAAAAAGATGTATTCATATACATACACTGAAAGTGCTTCCTGAGCCTGCTATGTGTCTGGCACTGTGTGAACACTGAGGCAGTTGCAGGATGTAAAGTCCTGCCCTGTGACTATCCCAGTCTAGTGTCAGGGGAGGAAAAAGCAAATATGTCAGCAAAAACTGTGATCAGACATCAGTTGAGTGGTAGGAGATAAGAAGAAAATGAGCCTGCAATTCTAGTATTCTAGAAACTAAGGCAGAAGGTTTGTCATGAACTTAAGGCCATCGTGGGCTATATAGTGAGTCCCAGACTAGCCTGAGCTACAGTACGAGACCCTGTCACAAAGGGGGGCAGGGAGGAGAAAATAAGGTTACAGAGATAACTCAGTGGGCAAAATGTTTGCTGTGTAAATGTGAGGACTGGAGTTTAGAATCCCAGAGCGCATGTAAAGCCAGATAGAGGGGCTCATGCCCATAATCCCAGTCCTCCTGTGATGAGACGGGAGACAGAAACAGGATTCTCAGAAGCCCTGGCACATACACTAGTGAACAACAAAAGACCCTGTCTTGAACAAGGAGGAAGTCCAAGATCAACATCCAAGGTTATCCTCTGACTTCCACAAGTACATCATGAGGCAGGAGCAACACACACACACACACAATTTTACAAAAAGGGGAAGAAGGAAATAAATCCAGCTGAGGTATCAGGGAGATAATGAAGTGATTTTTTTTAAATTTCAAGTATTAGTTTTGTTTGATCAACTAACTTAAACAAAACACATCAATAATAGGTGCAAGTCTGTGAATGATTGATAATTTCTTTTTCAATATTTTTACTTATTTAAGGCAGACATAAAGAGTATGTTATAGGCATACCAGGGCCTTCTACCACTGCAGACTAACTCCAGATGCATCAGCCACTTTGCGCATCTGGCTTTACATGGGTGCTGGGGATTCGAACCTGGACTGTCAAGGTTTGCAAGCAAGCACCTTTAACTGCTAAGTCATCTCTCCAACCCAACCAGATGATTTCTTTCTTTTCTATTTTTTTGTTTATTTGAAAGAGAAAGAGGGAGAGACAGAGAGAGAGAGAGAATGAGTGTGACAAGGCGTCCAGCCAATGCAAATGAACTCCAGATACATGTGTCACCTCGTGCATCTGGCTTACATGGGTCCTTGTGAATTGAACTTGGGTCCTTTGGCAGGTGCCTTAATCATTGCAGAGAGAGACAGAGGGAGACAATAAGAGAGAGAATGGACACACCAGGGCCTCTTGCCACTGCAAATGAACTCCAGATGCATGCACCACTTTGTGCATCTGGCTATAGATGGGTATTGGGGAGTCAAACCTGGCCCATCAGGCTTTGCAAGCAAGTGCCTTAACTGCTGAGCAATCTCTCCAACCTCTCTTTTTATGATTTCTATTTTTTTTTGTATATGTGTGTGTGGTACACATGGTGTGGTGTGGTGTGGTGTGGGGGGTGTATGTGAGTGTGTGTAGTGTAAGCACATGTGTGTATGCAGATACATGCTCCCTGTACACACGCATGTAGAGGCCAGAGAAGGATGTCGGGCAGCTTCATCTCTCCATCTCCAGTGCTGATCCCTGGAGACAGAGTTCCTCCCTGAGCCAGAGCTGCGGTTTTCGGTCACACCAGATGACCAGTGAGCCCCGGTGATTCTCCTGTCTCTGTTCCCACATAGGACTGGGGTTCCAGGCATGCATGGCCAAGCCCAGATTTTTATGTGGGTGCTGGGGATTTACCTCAGATTGTCTCAGACCCTTTGGGGTTCTCTTGCTTGCGTGGCGAGCACTCTTACCTGCTGAGCCATCTCCCCAGCCCTGATTACATGACTTTGGGTCAGAATGAAGAGAAGGAGGGCTGAGAGATGGCTTAGTAGTTAAGGTACCTGCCTGCAAAACCAAAGGACCACGGTTCGATTCTCCAGGACCCACGTAAACCAGATGCACAAAGTGGCACATGCATCTGGAGTTTGCAGTAGCTAAAGGCCCTGGTGCACCCATTCTCTCATTCTTTCTCTCATTCTCTCTCTCTCTCTCTCTCTCTCTCTCTCTCTCCCTCACTCTCAAATAAATAAAAAATAGCCAGGCATAGTGGCGCATGCCTTTAATCCCAGCACTCAGGAGGCAGAGGTAGGAGGATTGCCATGAGTTCGAGGCCACCCTGAGACTACATAGTGAGTCAGTGTCATGCCCTGAGGTGGTTTGATTCTATCTGTGTTGTCCCCCCTAGACTCATGTGTCTGAATTCTTGATCCCCAGTTGGTGGCGCTGTGTGGGAAGGCTTGGAGCCTTTCGGAGTGGAGCCTGGCTAGAGGAAATGGGTTGGAGGACAGATATGGTGCAGCCCTGTTTGATGTCCCTACCTCTTCCCTGCCAATGAGATGGTGTGACAGGGGGCATCTTTTCCTGCCATGCTTTCCCCAGCACGATAGAAACTTCCCCTCAGAAGTGTAAGCCAAAGTGAACTCTTTCCTTCCATGAGCTGTTTCTGGTCAGAAGTTTTGTCCTGGCCAGAGTGTACTGAAGGAAAAGCTAGGAAACCCGTGCACAGAGGACAGACGGGGCAGAGTGCACCAGTCATTGCACACTAAGATAAACAGGAGCTCTCTGTGGACACCGGCACGGTACCTGTGGGGCACCCAAGACATATCTAGTGGGCAACAGTTTATGCAGTCAGCTCACGGGTCTTCCCTGTGCGAGAGGCCAGCCAATCTCTGCAAACCTTGTGCAAACACATTCCCTTCTGACCAACCATGTGTTGCCTTACAAGTTGCACGGGCCTAGCCTGTGAATGCATTAATCCAATTCCTTCGTTCCGCGGGTGTTTACTGAGCGCTTTGTGTAAGCTGAGGCCCTCGCCGGTGAATGCATCTATCTAATTCACTCATTCCCCAGACATTTATGAGTGCCTGCTGTAAGCTAAGGTCCTGGCTGGGCAATGGGGGACATTGTAAACAAAACATACATGACCCTTGATCTGAAAAGCAGGCATCGGCTAGGGGAACATACAGGAAGTAAAATGAGTCACGGTGCCTAGTGTCAGAGGTCCTTGTCCATCTGGCCCTGCTCAGGAGATAGAACACAGACAAGAGAAGCTGAAAAAGGAGAAATTGGTTCTGTCAAAGCATTGTCTTCCCCCGCCCCTATGCTGCAAACAAAAAAAAAAAAAAAATGTATTGTCCCATGTGCCCCAGGCCCGGGCTGTGGTTTGGTGCTGCCAGCTCCAGCTCGCAGCTGGCAATGGGCAAACAAGTCATTGCAAGCCACGGAAGATGCCTTCTTGAGCCTCGTTTCAGCCAGTAGGTGTGAATTCTTCCATCCACCAGTCCTTCACTATCTACAGGAGAGCCAGCAACCAGATTACAGCCCCCCACTCCCCAGGGCCTGTTGCTCCCAAACTCTGCCCAAGTAATGGGCACATGCCAATGAGGACTGAGATGGAAGCAGGGGAGGGTGAACAGACAGCCTTCTACCTAAGGATTTGCATCAACCGTCCAAGAGGCTTAAGCTAGTGGAAGGGCGGGGCAAGGAGCTGGGACACCCGCATGTTTCAGTGCGAAGTATCATCCAGTAAGTAGGAGGGAGGGATGCTACGGGAGATAGCAGAGCCAGGCCAGTCTTTGGGGCGACAGAGAGGCCACCAAGGAGTGCCATCTTCGAAGAAGCCTCTCCAGAGAAATACATGCACAGGGACATACGAAGGGAGGGCAGAGAAGAGAAGCGGGAGGGGAGGGGCGGGCAAGGCCAGGCAGGAAGTGCAAGGAAATGGGCGACTGGAGCTCAGAGCAGCTGGTACCTTCTGAAGAGCAAGCCAGCAATTCTGTGCTCCTTACCAGAGCTCGGGCCCTGTCCTGTAGGAAAGGGAGGCATCCGGAAACAGCAGCTCAGAGGCCAACTTTCATAAATCATGATTGGTGTGGGGAAGACGGAAGCCAGTTTGGGTAGGAAAGTGCTGTAAGAATGCAGAAAAACGGGACCATGATCTGGACCACGGCAGGCATGGTTCAGAGCATGCTAACAGGCAGAGCAGGTGGGAGCAGGGATGAGGAGAAAGGAGCTAAGGGTGGCATCCAGTTTTGCAGTCTGTTCAGGGTTTATTCGGAGAGCCTATGGGAAGAGGGCCCAGGAAGGAGACAGACACAAATTCAGGCTGAGGTTCAGATGTCTGTGGCATGCCATGGGGGACAGCCAGGGCACCACAAGGTCAAGGGGAAGAAGACTGGCATGGGCTGGACATACCAACTAGAGGCTTATCTGTACACAGGTGGAGCCTGGAGATGCGCTTCTCCGAGGAGCACATGGGGAGTGGAACGAGACCAAGGGCAAGCCTCAAGGACATCAGAGGACAAGGAGCTTTAACAGGAGTCAGAAGGAGCAGAAAAGAACCAGGAAGCACAGGGTCCCAGACACCCAGGGGAGAGGGCACATGAAGAAGACAGGTGGTCAGATGACAACTGATGTCCACAAGGCTGGACAGAGGACAGAGGCTGGTAGTGAGGACAATCATCAAAATGCCTCCCACACTTTTCCAGGGGTGAAAAAGGTGTTGGAAATACCTGTACCCTACTTTTCCATGGTGCTCAGCCCTGCATGAAGGTACAGTTGTGAAATCCCAGATTCACTCAGCACAGTGCTCCTCAAAAGGCAATCCAAGACTGGATGGATAGCTCAGCCAGTGAAGTGTTTGCCATGCAAGTATGAGGATTTGAGTTCAGACCCCAGAACCCTTGTAAAAACAGGAGCTGAGAATATAGCTCAGTGGCTGAGCACTTGCCTAACATCCACATGGCCCTGGGTTCCATTCCCAGTGTCATGAAAAGAGGCAAACTTCTTAGGCTGGGAGATGACTCAGCAGTTAAGAGTACTAACTGCTTAAGCATGAGGGCTTCTCATGTCAGAGACCACCAATTTCAACTTCCCAGAACCCATGTAAAAAAAAAAAAAAAACTGGGCATAGCCAAGAATGTCTGTAACCCCAGTGTGCCAGGGACAGAGACTAGAGAACCACAGGGGTTTGCCAATGGACTGCAGCTCTGGGTGGAGGGAGAGACCCCATCTTGAGTTCATCATGGTTGAGCAATAAGGGGAAACCTGTTCTCTTCTGGCCTCCACACGCATGTGCATGGGGCACACGCATCTGCACACACATGTATAGACACCACTCTTGTAATACTGGGACGTGGGAGCTAGGGATAGGTGGATCTCTGAGGCTCACTGGCTGACCACTCTAGCCTGCTTGGTGAGCTCCAAGCCAATAAAAAACTGCCTCAAAATAAATAGAAAGGGGCTGGAGGGACAGCTTGGCAGTTAAGGCATTTGCCTGCAAAGTCAAGGGACCCAGGTTCGATTCCCCAGGACCCACGTTAGCCAGATGCACAAGGGGGCGCACAGGTCTGCAGATCGTTTGCAGTGGCTGGAGGCCCTGGCGTGCCCATTCTCTGTATCTCTCTCTCTCTCTCTCCCTCCCTCCCTCTTTCTCTGTCAAATAAATAAATAAATAGAAAGCGGGTGAGGAATGATACCTGAGGTTATCCATTGGCTTCCACACACATGTGCACAAGCATGTGCACGTGTACACACACACACACACACACACACACACACACACATAATCAAAGGCTCAAGCCCCCTAAGTGGAAGCCAAACACACACACCAGTCTGTGATAGAATGAATCTCGGGAAACACTATACACTATGTTCCCATGTTAGAATTTGCAACTCAGTTTTTTCACAGTAAGGGCTTCGTAAAGTATGGAAGCCTGTTTGACCCACCCAACTCAGCTTTTCTCAGACTTACCCGACTGTGGCATCCCACCATGCTGTCTCCCACTAGCGCCTCCCAGGGCTGGTATCAACCAAGCGCACTCTGGAAACTGCCAGGCTGGGGGGAAAGGGATGTAAGGTAACTGGTGAGACTCCTGCAGCTGGTAAAGACATCCTTCCTTCCACGCCTTGAGATGATAACTTGCTTGGTCTACACTGTCATTCTCGTTCACTGAGTTAAAATGTATGTGATACCTACTACATGGTGGCATAGCCTGGCAGGTAACACAGGTGGTATGTTTGGGAAATAAGGATGGAGAAGAACTGGGAGGGTATGCTTTGGACATGTGTAGGCTTGCGGTGGAAAATAGAGTTACCCAAGCGAGCAGCCAGGTGCTGGCCTTTAGGAGGAGATGTGGTGGTGCACGCCTTTAACACCAGCACGCGGGAGGCAGAGGTAGGAGGATCGCCGTGAGATCGAGACCACCTTGAGACTACATAGTGAATTCCGGGTTAACCTGGGCTAGAGTGAGACCTTACCTTGAAAAAACAAAAAAAAAAAAAAGAAGAAGAAGAAAAGAAAGAAATGTAACTATGAGGTAGCCTTCCATCCTCCATGAAGTCTTGAGACTTGAGGGAGACTGTTGGAAATATGTACATTAGGTGATAGTGTCCAAGAACCCTGGTAAGGGATCCAAGAGATACAGAGCACTTGCCCCAGGCAGCAGAAGGCCATTGCCAATGTGATTTTAGTTGCTGCTATTTATTAAGTACCTACTATGTGCTAGAACCATCACGTTAACAGAAAAATAACAATCACTATCATTAGAGTCCCTACTATACACAAGATCTTCTACGGCTCTCACAAATGCCAAGCACTGATTTATTTAATCTCCCAATAATCCAGTAAATACTTTTGATTATCTGATTTCCATGACTATGAGAAAATAGGTGAGATAAGTTACTTGAGAGAAAAGAATCAAGGTCTATTTTGGCTCAGGGTTTCGGGAGTTTCCACACATGATTGCTTGGATATGTTATTTCGGGGACTGTCATTAATGTCATCAAGAGGACTTCATGTTGGAGAAGGTTGTTTACCTAGTATTGCCAAGAAGCAAAAGAGGCATCAAGGTCCTAATATCACCTTTGGGGAAGGGGATTGAGACAGGATTTTGTTCCTTATCCCTCTTAAGGGCTCACCCCAGGGACCTCACTTCTTCCTACTAGGTTCCATCTCCTAAAGATTCCACTGCCGGGGGCTGGAGAGATGGCTTAGTGGTTAAGGCATTTGCCTGTGAAGCCAAAGGACCCAGGTTCAATTCCCCAGGACCCACATAAGCCAGATGCACAAGGGGCACATGCATCTGGAGTTTGTTTGCAGTGGCTACAGGCCCTGGCACACCCATTCTCTCTGAGTGTATCTCTCTTCTCTCTATCTCTCTCACTCTCTGCATGTAAATAAATATAATTTTTTTTTTAAAAAGATTCCACTACCTCCCAATATTGCCACAGGCTGGGGACCACACCCATAAGCTGGGCATTGTGTTGCATGTCTGTAAACCTGGCACTGGGGGGGGGGGTCAGGAGGATTGATATTTTATTTTTATTTATTTATTTGACAAAGAAAGAGGGAGAGAGAGAGAATGGGCACGCCAGGGCCTCCAGACACTGCAAACGAATTCCAGACACATGCACCCCCTTGTGCAACTGGCTAACGTGAGTCCTGGGGAGTTGAACCTGGGTCCTTTGGCTTTGCAGGCCAGTGCCTTAACCGCTAAGCCATCCCTCCAGCCCAGGATTGAGAGTCTGAGACTTGTCTGGGCCACACACACACACACACACACACACACACACACACACCATTGATCTCATTCCTCAGACAGGAAAGTAAAGTAAAGCACTGAGAGGTGACAGTTCTTGCCCACGGCCATGGCTAGCAAATGACAGAGCTGAGCTGAGGTTTGGCCCCATACACTCTCGTCGTCTCAGCTATTGCATTCTCGTAACCTTTGCATTCTGCGCCCATTGCAAACATCCTCCTGGCATCTGAACTTGTATTGCTGGATGTCCGCAGTGTGGACTCCAGTGCTCACCATTCTTTCACATTATTTATGCTCTTTAATCTTCTCAACAACAGTGGACGTAGGTTTCATTAACCCTGTGGCACAGAGGAGGCTCGGAGTATTATTAACATGGCTCATAGGGAGCAGCTCTCAGACGCCTGAATCCTGGGGGTTCTGACCCCGAAGTTCATGTTCCGTGGTCTGCACTCTCCAGCCACCCATGCTGTCGTGTTTACAAGCTGAACCCCCCTTCCGCCCCCGCCCCCCGTGAGAGTCCTTAGAATGAATGCACAATCATGAAGTCACTGGAGGTGGGCGCTGGCCTTGGTGCTGAATCTCGTTGCTGCTGACACCTTGATATAGCAAGTTCAGTTTCGGCCAAAGGGGGTTTCAAAAGACCCCCTGAGGAGGATGCCAGCTTGGCCAGAGCAACGAGAGGAAGGGAGACCTAGGACACAGGCATTTTTGTCAACTCATCTTTGTTGGTCAGTGTACCCCTGTCGGTACATAGCTAGGGAATGGCGGTCCTAGCCAGGATAACAAATGTGGTTGTTTACCGGTTTCTAACAGCCTTGACCTTTAGCGCCCCTGGACTCAGGGCCAAGTGGACTTAAAGATAGTTCTCCTGTCCACGGTTGGCCTCTAAGGAGTTCTATCCTGACCTGGGGTCATGGTCCTGAGCCTCAAGTAGGTCAGGTTTGTTGGCACGGCTCTGTTGTCACATGCCACAACCCCGAAGTTAGCAGATGCAGATGTCCAAGCACAGAAGGGCCAGGGCCCTCCTTCCCTCTGCCAGAATGGTTCAAAACAGTGCCCTTGATCTAGAATCTGCAGAGGGCAGACCTCCAGGCTAGGAGGCACTCTCCCGGCTCCTGCGGCCACTTGATGGCACTGCGGATTCCCACACCCAAGACCCTTAAGTTGTTCCTAATTGAAGAGCTTGCCAAGCCCTCTGCGCATTGTGGATCTAATTAAGTTCCGACATCATATCAAATTGAATCCTTTTATTAAACGTTTATCTTCAGATTCCAGAGTGTCACAACACCACATTGTTTTCGGTGACAGAAATGCAAACAGCATTTGCCTTCTTACCCGCAGCCAAGTTCGGGCCAGAGGCAATGACAGGGCATCTCTTCCCAAAACCCACTTTTCCCCAAAAAGGGTGACAGAGGCCTGGATGGTTCCCCCAGAGCCTGGCCCCCTCTCTCCCACCCATACATTGTGGCTGGCCTAACTGGTTCAGCTCTCTGAGCTCCAGATCAGAAGCCACTTCCCACAGCACTGCTCTTATCCCCCCAAAACCCCCTTCCCTCAAGACTGTGTTGGAGAAGTGGAAGGTGACCCGACTATCTACCGGCTCCTATACATACTCTGGGAGCCAGAGCACACCGGGCCCTCCTCTGTGCCCTGCCCCATAGGCTGTGAAGCTTGCAGAGCCGGGGCTCTGCCTTTCTCTTCTTATCTGCCTCCCTTGCCCAGTGCCTGGATCAGAGCAGGCTTCCAGGACAGGTCCAACCAACTCTAATTGGTATCAATCATGGTCTCAATAAATGGTGTCAATCATAACTAATCAATAATGAAAGACCAAGTCCTGCTCTCCACTCTGTTCTCTCTTGCACATGCCCCAGAGATGAACGGGTCTTTGATGACTTATTCCTGCCAACCAGACTCACAAGACAACCCCCATTTCCATGGCACACGTGGCTGTGAAGGCAGAATGGGAGATGGGGCAATACTGAGGACATCAGAGGCTCTACAAGGAAGAAGTCTTTCTTCCTCCCTGGTGGTCATTTAAACACCTGGAAACACGATCACACACTCTGTTCATTCTTCTTTTTCTAGATTCAGTAAGGCTCCCCGTTCTCGCCATAGCAACAATGATGCTGATGTTCGCTCGCCTTGCTGGCATATTCCCTTCCTTAACCCTCACAAGAAACTGAGAAGTAGAAAATGCTATTCTCCCATTTTGCAGTAAGGCAAGCAAGGCCCTAAGAGGTTAAGGGACTTAGCCCAAGGCTCCACACCCTGGCGTTTCTGACTACATTGGCCCTAAGTCTATGAAAAAAGTGTAGCCGACATGTGTCAGCTGCTCTGAGCCTTAGCTCCTCACCTGGAGAATGGCCTCATGAACAGAGCCTGCCCCGGGGGACAGATGTCAAATCGGGTGACATGTGAAGAATTGGCCGAGATAGGGCGTGTGTGTGTGTGTGTGTGTGTGTGTGTGTGTGTGTGTGTGCATACTTGTGGATGTCTGAAGACAACCTGGGGGTGTTTTTTAAGTATTTTATTTATTTATTTTCAAGAAGAGAGATACAGACAGAGAGAGAGTATGGGCATGCCAGGGCCTCTAGCCTCTGCAAGTGAAGCCCAGATGCGTGTGCCACTTTGTGCATCGGGCTTACGTGGGTCCTGTGGCTTTGCAGGCAAGTGCCTTAACCACTGAGTCATTTCTCCAGCCCAACCTGGGGGTGTTTTGTCCTCTCTTCTCTCTTGTTTCGGACAGAGTTTCGTTTGTTTGTTTGTTTGTTTGTTTGTTTTGCCACTGTGTGTGCACAGTCTAGCTGACCCATGATCTTCCAGATACTCCTGGCTCCATCTCTCATTGCTGTAGCTACCTTGGGATCATGGATCATGCATTGCCAATTTACACACAGTTAATTTTACGTGGGTGCTCAGGACTTGAACTCAGCACACTTGCAAGCAAGCACCTTTAACCACTGAGTCATCTCCCCCAGCCAGAGGGGGTTTCTAATAAACATTAAGGAGTCTCCCACACCCACTGAGAGAAAATAGAGAGCATGAAGTACAGGCCCCGTCTTCGACACATGAGCTTTGAAATAACAAGACCAGACAGCAATATAAGAGCCACCCTGAGGCAGCCTGGGATTAATCACCAGATGAGTGATCTTGGAGGTAAAAGCAGAGATGAAAGAAAGGCAAGGTGGCTTTGGGCTGTGAGGATCAGGGAAAGCTTCTTAGACTCAGGATCCTTAGGGATGGAAGGAGCCTTACCTTCCCAGCATGATGGAAATTCCTCCTTCAGCATCAAGAGGCAGCCGGCCACCTTCCGCTCAAACCCCTTCGGTGACAGGTAGTTAACTGCCTCGGGAGGACACAGACAGACTGTAATACTCACCCGTGTAGTGACCTGATATCTCTCCTCTGACACAGGGCCAGGCTGGGGGACAGGGAGACAAAGAGGGACAAAATGGAAGGTACTCACCGTATGCCTTAAAATTTGCACCTGGGCACCTTACATAATCCCAGCCCTGCCTGCACTTTCCCACTGGTGGCTCCCAACTCTGCCCCTCCCCCACCCAGGGAAACGGAGGTTGTTTTAGATAGAGGAGAGGAGAGAGCTTCCCCAGCTAGGAGGAAAGGTAACTGTCAAAGGCGTGGAGATGGAAGGCCCTGGGCCTTGCTGAACATGACTCCATGCAGGGGATCATGCAAGCCTTAAGGGCTTGCAAGCAGGAGGGTGCCCTTGGCCTGGCCAATGTGGTCAGATGGGCATCCCAAGACAGCAGGTCTTCACTGCATAAGACATTTCCCCAGCATGAACCAGTGATTTGGTGATGTCTAACCAGGACCCTGCTCTCTGCCACCATGATGAATATCCTGAGCAATGAAAAACAAACCCAAGGGAGTCCGGAAACATCTGTGCTCAGAAGTTTGGGGTGGGTTGGTAAAAAGTAGGGACTCTGGCAACTCTTCTCTCCATGAAAGAATCTGGGCTCATGGCTCCAGATCTTGCCCCCTCCAATCCACTGCCCCTCAGGTGCCAGGATGTCATCCTGAGGCACCAGTTGGATCAGGTTAAATTCCTACTTCTCACCATTCAGTGGCTTTCCATTGGGCCAGAGTTCATACTCCGAATAACTCATTTGCTCTTGAATAACCCAACCACTGCTGCTCCCTCCCAACTAGGTGACAGACACTGTGCTGAGCCCTCACGATGCAGGGCTCTATACAAGTCTCACAAGGACTGCCTGCTTTATAGTTGGGAAGGCTGAGGCCCAGAGAGGTGCCATGATGCCGCAGAGGCACAAAGCAAAGCGGCAGCCTGCAGACTGTGAGACGGCCCACCCATCCTCACTGCCCTCGAGGGGCAGGAGCTGAACTGAACTAAAATGTGTTGCAGGAGAATGGAGCTAGTGTCCCTTCAGGCATGTGACAATACTCACACCTACAGGGAAGCTCCATGGATACCTTGCTGGTTGGCTCCTGCCCTGTGTGGAGCCTCTAAACTCATAAGGAACGAGGCTTTAGTTTTCCTGGGTAGTAGGACAGCTGCCCAGGGTGTGGACTCATTCCTGTCCCTTGGGAGCAGGCTCCAGAGTCAGCTCTAACCTCCTGCAGCAGAGCTGTGAGGCTATCATTAGGGAATCTTAATGTTCAAAGGCCCCTGCCCCCACCCCCACCCCAATCCCTTCAAGTTCTCCATCTTGCCAAGGTCAGACCTTTATCGACCCACCAACCAGGGAGAGAGCAAAGCCAATTTCAGGCCAGCCAGGCTGACCTTCCCTCCTTACTCACACCCAGAGTCCCCACCCATGCCAAGCCTCCAGTGTGTGGCCCTGACCACCCCTCCCCATCTCTGGGAACCTCTTACACAAGCCCAACGAAGACCATGCTCACGTACCTTCTCTGGGTTATATTACCTTCTTCCCTAGCCTGCTCTTAAGCCACCATCCTGGATCCCTTTGTTCAAGGTTGGCTTGTCCCCCAACACACATTCACTGTCATTCATGCCCTCCTACATTTTCCTTACCCATGGCAGCACCCAATGTTGAGTAATACGGAAGATCTTCTCAACCCCTCCAGTCGCCAGTGACCCTGCAGGTGCTCAGTGGGCACCTTCTGTATGCCAAGCACTAATAGATTGCCTTGGGCCAAATGCATTTTAATGTGTTTATTATTAAATACATATGAAAGGCTAGTTTAACCATCAATAAATGCGAAGGCAATCTATGGAGCAGGGATAACTATTTTCAAACCATCTGTCAGATAACAGTAACCCCTTAAACCAGGCGTGGTGGTGCATGCCTTTAATCCCAGCACTTAGGAGGCAGAGGTGAGAGGCTTGCTGTGAGTTCAAGGCCACCCTGAGACTACAGAGTGAATTCCAGGTCAGCCTGGACTAGAGTGAGACCTTATCTCGAAAAACAAAAATATATCACCATGAGAGGCCACCCCACAACTGCGAGGGCAGCTGTCACCAAAAGGACAGGACTTAACATGTATTGGTGAGGGAGTGCTTGTGACCTGTTGGTGGGAACGCAGACGGGGCAGCTGTTACAGAAAATGGCATGGAGGTACCACATAAACCAGCAATCCCCTTTGTGTAAAAATGTCACCTCATAAAAATGTCAGCACCTCTGTTCATCTCATTCACAATGGCCAAGACATGAAACCACCCAGCTGTCCATCAGTGGGTAACTAGTAAAGAAACCAAGAATGACATCACTGTGTTCTTCTTTGTGGTTAAATAAAACCCCATTGAAAGCCGGGCGTGGTGGTGCACGCCTTTAATCCCAGCACTCGGGGGGGGGGGGGGGCAGAGGTAGGAGGATCGCCGTGAGTTCAAGGCCACCCTGAGACTTCATAGTAAATTCCAGGACAGCCTGGGCTAGAGCGAGACCCTACCTCAAAAAATAATAATAATAATAATAATAAAAACAAAAATAAAAATAAAACCCCATTGAACACATACACTGCATTTGACATTTTATGCCACATTTTTTTTAATTTTTGATATTTATTAATTTGAGAGAGAGGGAGAGAGAATGAGTACGCCAGGGCCTCTAGCCATTGCAACAAACTCCAGATGCATGGGCCACCTTGTGCATCTGTTTATGCCACATTTTATCCATCCATGAATGGCATTAGGCTGGTGGGTGAGTGTGAGCAGTTCTGTGGCAAACGTGGGTAGCCCAAGGATCTTATTACGTACAGCCTGACTGTTTGTGCTGCCGTTCTGTTCCGTTTGTGGAGTTCACCCCCATCGACACATACAGCTAGAATTCACTCGCTTTCACTGCTGCCTGATACCCTGTCATATCCCTGCACTACAAGGTGCTATCACTCTCTGGCAACGGAGAAGGTGGTTAATTCCCAGCTCATTGCTGTGACAAGCAATGCTATTACGAACAGTCTTATATGCATCTCGTACCTTTATACGAGCCAGGTTTTCTGAGAGAAATTGCTGAGCTATGCCATATGCATTTATCTTGATATTATCAAATAGACTTTTAATAAAGAAGTACAAAAGTTCCTACTGCCCCAGGGATTCTAATATTTGACATGATGCTCATCTGTTTGGGAGAATGGAAGCGTGTAGTACGCTCTCTGCCCACACACACGTGTGCACACACTGGTTCGCACATCTGTTCATGTGTTCAATAGATTTTTATAGGTAGCCATTATAATTCATTAAAAGGCACACCATCCGTGTGATGATCATTTTTCAGAAGATAAGCACACGTTGCTGGAAATGAATTCTCAATAAGGAGATGCGGACTGGAGAGATGGCTTAGCAGTTAAGGCGCTTGCCTGCAAAGCCAAAGGATCCAGGTTCATTTCCTCAGGACCCACGTAAGCCAGATGCACAAGGTGGTGCACACATCCGGAGTTCATTTGCAGTGGCTGGAGGCCCTGGTGTGCCCATTCTCTCTACCTATCTGCTTCTCTCACACACACAAATAAATAAATAATATTTTTCAAGGAGACAAGCACCATAGGTAACCAGTTTTTTTAAATTTATTTTTATTGTAGACAGAGAGAAAGAGAATGGGCACGCCAGGGCCTCTAGCCACTACAAACAAACTCCAGACACATGTTCCACCATGAGCATCTGGCTTACCTGGAGAATCGAACCTGGATCCTTAGGCTTTGCAGACAAGAGCCTTAACCACTAGGCAATCTCTCTAGCCCTCAAAAAAAATTTTTTTTTTTTTTTTTGGTTTTTTGAGGTAGGATCTCACTCTAGCTCAGGCTGACCTGGAATTCACTATGTAGTCTCAGAGTGGCCTCTAACTCATGGTGCTCCTCCTACCTCTGCCTCCCAAGTGCTAGGATTAAAGGCATGCATCACCACACCCGGCTAAAAAATATTTTTGAAAACTAAGGAGATGCATCACAATTTCAGAAACATTGAAATGTACACGTGAACATCTCAGGCTCAAGGAAAATGGGGTATAGTCAGGGAAATCTCTAGATGACATTCTACCCTGAGGGGCTAACAGAATTTCTGCTTTGTTCACAAACAATACCAAGACAAAATCAGATGAAAGTAGATACAAAGTGTCCCCATGGCCTTACTCCCCAAACTGAAGTGGGGTCACCCAAGGCCCATGCAGTATGGTATTGTTTATGAGACACACAGAGCTCTCGACCCACTGAGGCTCAGTCGGGCTTAGAAGATTCCAGGGAGATGGATTCCTGAGCCCACAAAAACCTGAGCACTGCACAGGGGCACGAGGAGGAAAGGAGCCTTCGCAGCTGAACACAGTTGAAAGAAATGTCACTTAAAAAGAAATTGGGGGGACTTGGAGAGAGGGCTTAGTGGGTAGGTCTGGAGTTCATTTACAGTGGCTGAAGGCCTTGGCGTGGCCATTCTCTCTCTCTCTCTCTCTCTCTCTCTCTCTCTTTCTCTCTCTCTCAAATAAATAAATAAAATTTTGAAAAAAGAAATAGGGGCTGGAGAGAGGCTCAGTTCAATGGTTAAGGTGCTTGTCTGCACAACCTAATGACGCAGGTTCAATTCCTCAGTACCACATAAGCCAGAAATCCCCTCTGTGTAAAGATGCCAGATAGGGCTGGAAAGATGGCTCAGTGGTTAAGGTGCTTGCCTGCAAAGCCTAATCACCCAGGTTCATTTCCCCAGTACCCAAGTAAAACCAGATGTACCAAGAGGTACATGCATTTGAAGTTTGTTTGCAACAGCTACAGGCCCTGGCACACTCATTCTCTCTGTCTGTCTCTCTTCTCTCTATCTCTCTCTCTCTGCTTGCAAATAAACATAGAAAAATTTGAGGGGAGCTAAAGAGATGGCTTAGTGGTTAAGGCACATGCCTGTGAAGCCTAAGGACACAGGTTCGATTCTCCAGGGCCCACGTAAGCCAGATGCACATGGTGACACATGTGTCTGGAGTTCGTTTGAAGTGGCTAGAAGCCCTGGTGTGCTCATTCTGTCTCTCTCTCTCTCTCTCTCTCTCTCTCATAAATAATAAAAATAAATCTTTTTTAAAAGAAATGAGATGGCTTAGTGGTTAAGGTGCTTGCTTGCAAAGTCTACGGACCCATATTTGACTTCCAAGATCCCACATAAGCCAGACGCACAAGGTGATGCATGCACAAAGCTGTGCATGTGCACAAGGTGGCACACACATCTAGAGTTTGACTGCAGTATCTAGAGATGCTGGTGAGCTTGTTCACGCTCTCACTCTCTCTCTCTCTCTCTCATATCCTCTCTCTCTCACACACACTCTGTTTGCAAATAAACAAATAAAAACATTTTTTAAAAAGAAGAAATAGGGACTGGAGAGATGGTTTAATGGTTAAGGTGCTTGCCTGAAAAGCCAAAGGACCAGGTTCGATTCCTCAGTGTCCACATAAAGCCAGATGCACAGGGAGTTACATGCACCTGTACTTCATTCGCAGTGGCTAGAGGCCCTGGCACATTCATTCTCATTTTCTCTCTCTCTCTCTCTCTCTCTCTCTCTCTCTCTCTCTAATAAATAAATAATTTTTTTTTTGGTTTTTCAAGGTAGGGTCTCACTCTAGCCCAGGCTGACCTGGAATTCACAATGGAGTCTTAGGGTGGCCTTGAACTAACGACAATCCTCCTACCTCTGCCTCCCGAGTGCTGGGATTAAGGGCGTGCGCCACCACACCCAGCAACAAAATATTTTTTTAAAGGAGAAGAAATATAAACTGGGTGTGGTGGTGCAAGCCTTTAATTCCAGCACTCAGTAGGTAAGGGAAGGAGGATCGCTGTGCGTTTGAGGACACCCTGAGACTACAGAGTAAATTCCAGGTCAGCCTGGGCCCTATCTAAAAGAAGAAGAAGAAGAGAAAGGAGGAGAAGGAAGAAGGAAGGGGAGGAGGGAGCAGCTGCCTTTATTGGGTGTTCAAGAACCACCGGGGGCTTTTACTTCTGTTGTCTCAGAATTGATCCCTTGCATGAAGGAAACCGAGGCACAGAGAACCCACACCACCTGCTTAGATCCACACAGCTAATCACTAACAGAGCCAGGGTTAGGAGCCAGATCTTTCTGAGTCCAGAGCCCAACCTCTTTCCACACATCCCATCCCATAGGAAGAACTAAAGAAGTCACTGTGGAGATGAAATTCAGGACCAGATAGAAGGGGACAATGTGTAAGCAAGCGCAGCCAGTCCGAGTGCCAGGGCTTCAAAGAGGGGGAGTGCCAGAGAAGGCAGGCAGGTAGAATAGACCATTCTAATCCTGCCCAGAAAATGCCCAGTGCCTGGCATGCAACTGGCATTCAGAATGAATGAATGAATGAATGAATGAGCAAACACCCACTGCCTCATGAGCTGTCACTCCAAACCATTCAACACCAGCTAGTGGCTGAGCTGTGCTGGGGTCTGAGGCTCCAGACAGGTGTGAGCCAGCCAAGGCCCCCCTTCAACTCCCCGAGATCTCCTGAATCCTGCTGCCAGGGAGGGCCCTGCCAGGGAAGTGAAAAGCCAGGAGGCACAGGAGGTTGAAAACAGAACAAGCAGCTCCCACCAAACCCTTCATTTGCTTCACTTAAAAAATTACTCGCCAGCCTCCTCCCCGGCCTGCGGGATGGGCCCCTCCCGGCTCCCCTCTTTCAGCCGCTCTTGCATATGTGGAAAGAAAGCAGCAGCGGGCCGCCCCTAATGACCAGGTTTACAAGGAGTTCATTGTACCTCGAGAAACAAGACCACAGTTGGTGTTGTGAAATACTTAATGTGCTTTTGACAAAACCGATGAAACCTCCTCTTAAACCACTTAGTACCTGGAAGCCCGCATCCCCATCTTCCCCCAGAAGTTCCAGGGGGCAGGAGCGCTGGCAGCCAGAGGCCAGCCTGTGGCAGGGTCTCCGCTTGGCCTGAAGCCACCGGGATTTAGGGTGGGCCTGGACGTGCTGGCCTCCTTGTGCTGAAAGCCCTTCAGAGTTCACTGTGGGAGTACCCCCACACCCCTCCCTTCAAGTGCAAGGCCTGAGCCTGCCGGGGAGGGGCAGCGAGCAGTGAGATGTCACCTCCTAGGTTCACCTTGGCCCTTGCAGGATCTGGCTCGACCCCTCTCCTGCCCTCACCACACTCAGACCTCTGAAGCATATCCATCTTTAGGCAAATCTCCAGCCCCCCATGGGTCATGCCTTTGCACCAGCTGATCCATCCACAGCCCACTGTCCCTCGCCACGTGCTCTATTTAACAGGCTGTCTGGGGCAGGAACGGGGAAGCCCAGTGTAACTTTTAGCAATTCTCACAGTGTAAACACACCCACCGTGGTGGATTTCAAGCTACCTTTGAGAATTAGGAAGAAATGGTGCTAGGGAGATGGCTCTGTGGGTGAGAGCACTTTCCTTGCAAGCACGAGGAGCTTGAGTTCAATCCCCAGGACCCTGTAAAAAAAGCTAGTCGTGGGCTGGAGAGATGGCTTAGCTGTTAAGCACTTGCCTGTGAAGCCTAAGGACCCTGGTTAGAGGCTCGATTCCCCAGGACCCACGTTAGCCAGATGCAGAAGGGGGAGCACACGTCTGGAGTTCGTTTGCAGTGGCTGGAAGCCCTGGCGCACCCATTCTCTCTGTCTGCCTCTTTCTCTCTCTCTCTCTTTCTCTCTCTCTGTCTGTTGCTCTCAAATAAATAAATAAATAAATAATAAATACATATTTAAAAAAAAAAAAGCTAGTCGTGGGGTCTGGAGAGATTGCTTAGTGGTTAAGTCACTTGTCTGGAAAACCTAAGGACCCAGGTCTGATTCCCCAGCACCCCTGTAAGCCAGATACACAAGGTGGTACATACGTTTGGAGTTTATTTATAGTAGCTAGAGGCCCTGATGAGTCCATTCTCTTCCCGCCTCCCCGCTCTCCGTATTCTCTCTCTCATAAATAAATAAATAAAAAGAAAAATTTTTAAAAAGCTAATCATGGCCACACATGCCCGGAACCCCAGCATGGCAGGGCGAGGGAATTAAGACAAGAGAATTACTGCAGTGCAGGGCAGAGACAGGAGCTGAAGTTCACTGGTCAGCCAGACTGACCAATAAATAAATACATAAAAATGGCAGTTCCAGGGGCTGGATGGATGGCTTAGCAGTTAAGGCATTTGCCTGCAAAGCCTAAGGACCCAGGTTCAACTCCCCAGGGCCCACATAAGCCAGATGCACAAGGGGGCGCACGCATCTGGAGTTCATTTGCAGTGGCTGGAGGCCTTGACATGCCTATTCTCTCTCTCTCTCTCTCCCCTCTCTCTCTCCCCCCCTCTCTCTCTCTCTGTCTCTCTCTCTCTCTCAAGTAAATAAAATAATATTTTTTTAAATGGCAGTTCAAGGGTCAGCGAGAGATTCTGTCTCAAAGAAGCAACACAGGAGAGTGATAGAGGAGGTCACTGACATTCCACTCTGACCTGCACGCAGGGTGTGTAATCGCACACATATGTGCAAATATGCCCATGCCGCACAGGAAGCGCATAACAAATACATGTGCCAGCAAAGCTTCCGTGAGCTAGGGCAAGTTCCAAGGTAGGCAGGTTCCGACCCACTCGGGCCTCCCCCACTGTGCTGTAGGGAAGACATCTGACTGGCGGGTCCCTCCTGTGTGTCTGACACGGGCCTGCTGGGCCCGCTCCCTAGAAAGCCCTTCGCACCCTCTGCCACTTCCTCACCACACTCCAGCAAACAGGAGCGTGCACACACACACACACACACACACCTGCTTCCCCAGGCTCACACCTCCTCCACCCTCCACACCCTCACACTTGTCTGCGTGCCCTCTGTGCGCGCTGTCCCAGCACGCTCTTCCATGGCATGATTTCGGGCTGCCACCGTAGACTGCGAGTTCTTTGAGAGCAAAAGGCACTTTTTTTTTTTTTTAACTGTGTCCTCAGCAGGTTGCACTGAGCGTGGCAGACAGTCAGTGCCACACACATGTTGGGTGAGGGACTGCAGTGCCATCAACCCTTGCAATCCCTTGAATACAGCAGGTGAGACACTGCCCTCTAGCACACTGCCGTACCCTTTGCACACCTCCAGGACACTTCTGTCTTTCCTGTCTCCCCGCCCCTTGTTACGTGAGCCCAGAGAAGACCGCGGGCAGTGAAATGTGCCTCCACCACCTCAGTGCCCTGCCCTTGCACGACTCCCAATCTCCGCCATGGCGCCCTCAGGATGAAGCCAAACCAGAGGAGGGTCAGAGATGGAGCAGGAAACCAGGTGCCTTTTAAAAAATATATATACTTTTATTTGGGCTGGAGAAATGGCTTAGCGGTTAAGTGCTTGCCTGTGAAGCCTAAGGACCCAGGTTCAAGGCTCAATTCCCCAGGACGCATGTAAGCCGGATGCACAAGGGGGCGCACACATCTGGAGTTCGTTTGCAGTGGCTGGAGGCCCTGGCACTCCCATTCTCTCTCTCTCTCTCTCTCTCTCTCTCTCTCTCTCTCTCACACACACACACACACACACACACACACTTTTTGTCTCTCTCTGTTGCTCTCAAATAAATAAAAATAAAGTAAAAATATTTTTATTTGTTTATTTTGAGAGAAAGAGGCAGAGAGAGAGGGTGAGAAAACGGGCACGCCAGGGCCTCCAGCCTCTACAAATGAACTCCAGATGTATGTGCCACCTCACGCATCTGGATTATGTGGGTGCTGGGGAATCAAACCTGGGTTCTTAGGCTTCACAGGCAAGCACCTTACTGCTAAGCCATCTCTCCGGCCTAGGAAACCAGATGCTTTTTGAGCACCTGGATCTATCTGTGCCTGAAGCCATCGAACCCGTGGGCTTGATTACCACCTAGCAGAGACACAGTGAACGCATCAGGAAAACAGGGTCCCGCCACTTCTCACTAGCTTGGTGATGTCCTCCACAGGTTGAATTTTACCAACAGCAGCAGTTCAGGGCTTCCAGAACCACTGTCCCTTCGTGACTGTCAGAATCACTGGGCGGAGGGAAGTCAAGGTTCTGAAGACCTCGGGCTCTGCCAGCCGATTCTCATGGTCTCATTTCCACCATTGGCCTCAGAAACCTCTGTGACCACCTCATCATGACGTGTCAGTTTAGCCCAGCCACTGCTCACTCACTGTGGCTTGGCACCCAGGGTTTTCTCATTCCTTAAGCTGACCCAGTCCCCAACTCCCACAGCCTCTGCAATCCTTGCCCTGGCATCCTCTGGAATGTATGCCCCCGGTGCCAGGAGCATCCACCACACTCTTGACACCCTCTTTCTTCTCACGGAATTCTCGCAGGCCATGCCCCTGCCTCCTTCCTCACCCCAACCTGGGAGATCTGCCTAATCCCTCCTAGCTCACTTCACCCCCCTCAGTCTCTGAAGAATGTAGCCCTGGACTGCTGCCCCTTATCTTATGGCGCCCTAAATTAGACACCTTGGAGATTCCAAACCCAGTGGGCAGTCCCTCCAGACCTGACCTTGAGAATCTTACTCCTAAGACCTTGGACCCAGCCAGCCTGTGCCAACGCTGGCTCCCTGGTTAATAACTACTGAAATTCTGCCAGGCTGTGTAAGGGAGGAGGGCCGGGCAGAGAGGTTCCAGGACTCTACAGACAGAGAGGATGGAGGACCGGGTGACTGACACCACCTCGCCTCCCTTCTCCCTAAAGACAGGCCAAGAGGCTGAGCTCCGTTCTCGGGCTCTGCAGACCCAGGGACCCAGCGAGGCCCTCATGGCCCCCGATGGCAGAGAGGTAGCAGTGGGGCAGTGCCAGGCCGTGTTCAGCACTGCTGAGGAGGAAGCTGCTTCCAACCTCCTGCCCATCCCCTACTGCTCCTCCTCCCCGGTGCCTTCATCCCTTCCCAGCCTGGCTCCCTGGGGCTGTGGATTCCCTAAGAGCCAGTTTCATAAGCTGAAAACTCAGAGGCAAGTCGGGAAACCGCAGTCTGCTTGAGACCAAATGCTCTCAGTCCATCTTCCTCCAGCAGGGAAGCCTGGGAGCCTCTGATGCGGCTCCCATGTCACAGCGCGGCCACACAGGGCCATCATTTAGCCTGCAGTAGCCTCATCATCCAAAGATCACACCAATAATTTCTAAAAACCAACCAATGATTTGGGGCCCATTAGCATAATTTGATGAATCGTTTGCATGTCAACTTTTAACTGGGTAGGCAGTTTCCTACTACAGGCTTGACATATGCACAAAATAGGAGGGATGCTGTAGCTTTGACTCCCAGACGACTCCACAAGATGTTCCCTGCTGTGACGTGCTCCACTATGACCCCCACCTCCACCTGTGACACTCTGACCTTGGCATTACGTTCGCAACCTGACTTGGTATCTCATGCTCTGACCAACACGTCCACCTTCCAGATTGTTCCCCAGAGCCCCTGGCTCAATGAGCCCTTGCCCCTCATGCCTACCCAAGACTTCCAATGAATAGACACACACACATACCCATACATACACATCACATCAACACATATTACATATCACATGCCATATACATCATACATCATGTACACTACACACACACACACAATACAGCTTTTCAGCATCTCACTTACCCCTCTGGTCTCCAATTCCCTCAAGTCCTTAGCTCCATTTTCACAACCCCCACCCCCACACACAAACACACTGCACCTACCTCGACACCCCTCTCCTGGCTACGGCCTTTCCCCTCCTTCCCTTCAGTTGATCCTACCTCCCAGTTCATCAGGAAAATGGAAACAACCAGAAGAGAAGTGTCTCAAAACTGCCATCCACAGTGTCACCCTCCCTCCTGATAGTACGCCATTGCCCCTGTGTCCTAGTACCTTTCTCAAGGCTATCACTCTTCCCTCTCTCCTGGAATATTCCAGGGGCACCACAAAGGCAAAGCCCTAACACCTACACATGCACCCACTCACGCATGCCTACACAGCCTCCAGCTCTAGCCGTCCAGTGGCAGACACCCCAGTGGTAACAGTGCAAGAGGGCAGAGGGAGGAGAAGGAGACAAGGGCCGATAGGAGCTCAGACAGCAAGACCAGCAAGTTCAAAGGCCCTGGGGTCGGAGAAAGCACGGCAGGTGAAAATATGGGGATACACAGAGAAGGGAAGAAGTAGGTGGGAGAAGAGGCCGGAGATGGAGGGTGGGCGCAGCCCTGTTAAACGTGCCGAGTCTGGGGAGGTACACACAGCCTGAGCTAGGGGAGCGTGGTCCGATTTGTCTTTTCAAAGCTTCTTGTGATGGCTGTGTTGAAAGGCCTGCAGAACACAGAAGTGGGGAGGTTATAATGTCCCACTGGGGTTCAGATGGTGGTGGTCTGATCTTGGAGAGACAGGCAAGTGTGAGAGGTACTGAGGCCCTAATACAGGCAGGGAGGAGGAGTGGTTAGGATGGTGGCCTGGCTCAAAGAAGGGAGCCATGGAGAGATGCTGACTGCTGGGGCCTCCAGAGAGAGTCTAAGACCGGAATAAAGAAAGCAGGGGCTCAAGGCTCGGCTGTGATGACCATACGGTCCTTATAACACGCATGAGCACATGGGACAGGCGGTGGGCCACCCCAATATGCCCTTCATACACCTCTCCACACAAATCTCCAGGACCCTTCTGTGCCCAGCCTTGAGCTAGGAGCCACAAGTGCAAGTAGTTTCATGCCAAAAAGCAGTCAGGCTGGGAGCAGGTGTGGGTGTGGCCAGGAAGAAGCGCTGGGTCCTTGGGTAAGACAGGGAGGAGCCACCTTCCAGTCTGTGGTTCCAGGCTCAGCTCTGTCTCCAATTTGTTATGTTTCTGGGGTTTTCCACAAGCCTCCCACTCTAATTCCTTATAAAGACGCCTGACTCGGAATTGCGTACTGATGAAATATTTGTCAGTTTCAATCGAAAGGAAAGTGTGCCTTCAACATGTTTCAGAATGCCTTGGATTTGTCATCTAACAGGGAAGGGAGAAAAGAACATGGAGCCGGGCATGGTGGCGCACACCTTTAATCCCAGCATTCGGGAGGCAGACGTAGGAGGATGGCTGTGAGTTCAAAGCCACCCTGAGACTACATAGTGAATTCCTGGTCAGCCTGGACTAGAGTGAGACTCTACCTTGAAAAACCACACAAAAAAACATTATTTATGTATTCATTTATTTATTTGCAAACAGAGAAAGAAAGAGAGAGATATTGGGCACACCAGGGCCTCCTGCCACTACAAATGAACTCCAAATGCATGCATCACTTTGTGCATCTGGATTTATGTGGGCACTGGGGAATTGAACCCAGGCTGTCAGGCTTTGCAAGTAAGTGTCTTTAACTGCTGAGCCATCTCCCCCGCCCAAGTTGTCTTTCTTAAAGACATCAGGAAGGCTGGAGAATTTGGTACATGGGCAGCAGGCATGTGAATTGAAGCCTATGGACTCTCTGCAAAATGTCACAGAACATCAGAAATTCCTAAAATGCTTACATTTATACACCATATATATAAAGGCATGGGTTGAATGTCCCCTTTCCAAAATGTTTGGGACCAGAAGTGTTTTAGAGTTTAGGCTTTTTTCGGATTTGGGAATATTTCTACATGCATAATGAGACATCTTGGAGATGGGACCCAAGTCGTAACATAAAATTCATTTTTGTGTCATATGCCTTATATATGTAGCCTGAAGGTAAATAGAGTATTTTTAGTAACTTACACAACCTTTCACATAGAGTAGATGTGGAATTTTTCACTTAGATCATATTAGTATCCAAAATGTTTTGGATTTAAGGGGCTGGAGAAATGGCTCAGAGGTTAAGACACTTGCCTGCAAACCTAACAACCCGGGTTCGATTCCCCAGTACCCAAGTAAAGCCAGATGCACAAAGTGGCACATGCATCTGGAGTTTGTTTGCAGTGGCTGGAGGGCCCGGTGTGCTTATTCTTTTTCTCTCTCTCTCCTCTCTGTCCTTGGAAATAAATAAAAATTTCAGTTAATTTAAGGGAGGAAGGGCTGATTTCGGCTTACAGTTGCAGGCTGCAGTCCGTCACGGTGGGGAGGGCGTGGCGGCAAAGCCTGAGGCAGCTGCTCACACTCAGCACAGTTAGGAAGCAGAGAGTGATGCCTGGTGCTCAGCCAGCTTTCTCCTTTTCATACAGCCCAGGACCCCAGCCCATGGCATGGTGCCACCCACAGTTAAGGTCAGTCTTCCCACCTCAGTTAACCTAGTCAAGACAATCCCTCAGAGCTACGCCCAGAGACTCACCTAAGCCCTCACAGGTGATTCCAGGTCCAAACAAGTTGATAGCCATTGTAAACCACCACCATGATGGGTCTATGTAGTGGTGCCCGTGGATGGCAGCTAGAGTACACAGTAAAACCTGTTCCTCTTTGAAAGATATGGGACCAGGCTAGAGAGATGGCTTAGTGGTTAAGCACTTGCCTGTGAAGCCTAAGGACCCCGGTTCGAGGCTCAATTCCCCAGGACTCACGTTAGTCAAATGCACAAGGGGGCGCACGTGTCTGGAGTTCGTTTGCAGTGGATGGAGGCCCTGGTGCGCCCATTCTCTCTCTCTCTTTCTCTCTGCCTCTTTCTGTCTGTCTGTCACTCTTAAATAAATAAATTAAAATAAACCAAATACAAAGATATGGGACCACCAGACTCAATGGGAAAATAAATTGCTAAGCTAAGCCTGGTGACTCATACCTGTCAGGAGACTGAGGCAGGAGGACTGCCATGAGTTCATATGGCCTAGGCTACATAGTAAGTTCCATGTCAGCCTGGGCTATAGTAAGACCCTGTCTCAAATTGAAAAAAGAAAATGTGAAGCCAGGAGTGGTGGCACATGCCTTTAATCCCAGCATTTGGGAGGAAGAGGTAGGAGGATCGCTGTGAGTTCACAGCCAGCCTGAAAGTACATAGTGAATTCCAGGCCAGCCTGGACTAGAGCAAGAACTACCTTGGAAAGACAGAAAGAGAGAGAGAGAGAGAGAGAGAGCCAGGCATGGTGGCATACACCTTCAGTCCTAACACTGTGAAGACTGAGTTAGGAGGATCACCATGAGTTCGAGGCCAGTCTGTGACTACAGAGTGAGTTCTAGAATGAGAATCTGCCTCTGGGAAAAAAAAAAGTGCTAACAGGTAGAGAGGACTGTGTTAATTAGGAATTCTCTCTACTGAACAGGGGTGTCTGAATAGAGTCCAAGTTCATTTCCCATCAGCTCCCTAAATCTGCAGGCACTGTTCTGAGCACCAGCGTGTGTGGCCAGACAGGGAAACAGAGCTGGGTCAGGCAGTCCTACAGAACCTTGTCTGGCCCCCAGGCCATTCTAACCACATATTTTCCCTTTGGGAGGAAGTTAACAGGCTGCAATTGGGCCTTCTCCACTGGCGCTGGGGACCTGACTTATTTAATGGTTGCCTGCCACAGCTTACCCATTCTCTGGGCAGACAGATGGAAGGCCTCTGCCAGGACCTTGGCTTGCAATTACCCTGGGCCAGTTCTCACCAGACAGGACGCCTAGAGCCAGCAGCCATAGTCTGAGCCCCGATGCATCACTCCCCAGCCGCAAGCACTGCTCTCATGTAGCCTCCCTGAGCCTCAGATTCTTCATCTGTGACGTGGGGTAGAGTCACCCCTCCCTCAGGCCAACGGTAGAGCTGCATTGAGCGAACTCTGTGAAAAATGAGCTCAGCCTAGAGATGCAGGCTGTAAACCCAACACTTGAGAGGCTGAAGCAGGAGGATCAGGAAGTCAAGGCCAGGGCTGGAAAAATGGCTGAGCAGTTAAGGTACTTGCCCGCAAAGTCTAAGGACCCAGGTTTGATTCTCCAGTACCCACGTGGTCCAGGTGTACAAGGTGGTGCGTGCATCTGGAGTTCATCTGCAGTGGCTGGAGGCCCTGGCGCACCCATTCCCTATATATATATCTACTTCTTTCTCTCTCTCTCTCTCTCTCTCTCTCTCTCTCAAATAAATAAATAAAATATTTGTTTGTATTTTTTATGAGAGAGAAAGAGCATGCGAGAGAGAGGGAATTGGCGTAACAGGGCCTCCAGCCACTGCAATAGAACTCCAGACACGTGTCACCTTGTGCACATGTGCAACTTTGCACACATACATCACCTTGTGTGTCTGACTTACATGGGACCTGGAGAGTTGAACATGGGTCCTTAGGCTTCACAGGCAAGTGCCTTAACCGCTAAGCCATCTCTCCAGCCCTAAATTTTTTTTTTTTTAAAAAAGGATTCAAGATCAGTCTAGGCTTCAGAGTGAAAATCTGTCTCAAAAATTGTAACAGCCAGGTGTGGTGGTGCACACTTTTAATCACCATGAGTTTGAGCCACCCTGAGACTACATAGTGAGTTCCAGGTCAGCCTGAACTAGAGCGAGACCCTACCTCCAAAAAAAAAAAATTAATAACTATAACAATGATGATAGAAGGGCAGCCCCCAGCGGAAGCTCTACCCCTGGGGTTTCCCAGAGTTGTGGGGGCTGAGGAGGGGCTGGGAAAGTGTATCCATGCCTGTGCAGATGGGAACACATCTTGCAGACTTCTCTAAGGCTGTGAGAATGTCTGTTCCATCAGTCTGGGACCTGTCTTCTTGGGAAAGCAACCTACAGTTTTCTCACATGCAAAGAACTTGGTGACTCCCACTGAGCCACTCAGCTAGTCTACAGATCCTCCTCAGTCTCCCTGGCACAGTCCCAGGCTGAAACCAACCCAGGGCTCCACTAATCCTCGGAAGCCTTGGCGAGGACCTGGGGACAAAAGGCAGGGTTTTTGAAGCCTTCACTTCAGCTCTACCTGCAGGACTGTGTCGGGTGTGCTTTGATCCACTGGGCAGATCTCCGAACTGACGGAGCAATCCTCTCCTGTGGGCAAGAGCGCGGCCTGCACCAGCCTCAGAAGCCTTAAGAGGTCAGGAAAGGGTGGACAGGTCCTGACCCCGGCAAATCACCATGACTCACGAGCTCCTTCCTTCTGCCTTGTCTTGCAGGGAACTTCAAAGGGCTGTGCAAGCAAATCGATCACTTCCCGGAGGACACGGACTACGAAGCAGACACGGCAGAGTATTTCCTCCGTGAGTCGCTCACTGTTTTAATCTCCCTCCAGCTGGCGGGTCCTGCCATTTGATCCTTCCCAGAACCGAAGATCAGGGCTATGCACAACCCCGCCACAGAGCCCAGGAGAAAACCGGGCTTCTCTCCTTTCTTCCTTTGAGGAGGGCACATCTCCAAACACGATGGTCCTTCTGCCTACATACCTTCTCCCCTCACCTCCTGACTGGCCCTCTTACTCACCTCCAAGGTCTCTACTAAAACATCACTTCCTCCAAGAAGTCCCCCTGCTTCTTCTATTGTGGGTTCCCAGGCACAGCCCTGTATCATACTGCGGGGTTCTTGTCAGCTGGGCCCCCCAGTTCTGCAGGATTCTTCCCTTCTCATTCCCCATTCTGTCCTTAGCCCAGTCCACAGCACAGCACAGAATAAGAATCAGTGGCAGATTGGGATTGCTACTGAAACGAGAGAATTTTTTTTTTTTTTTCATCGCCCACAAGTCAAACCGAAGTTAAACCCTGATGTAACAGCTGTGATCTTAACTCCACCTGAGACATATTATCAAGAGAAAGCCTTTTGAGGCCCCAAGGAAATTTCTCAAGCAGCAGCAGAAACGAACAAGGCTCCCTTGTTAGTTATTGCAAAGGATTTCCCGGAGAGCAGCTGAGAGTCCTTGAGGCCCGGGACGGCCTAGCCTAAGGCTCTTAGGCAGCTCTCTTTGCTGGAAAGGTTTGCTCACGTCCCTCCTCGGCTCCCTCTGTCTCTCGGGGACCTGTCCTTCTCCCCGCCCCCACAGCTGAGTGATTCGCCTCACCCCCAGAGCCTGTTATGAAAAATGTAGGAGGCATTTGACTACACGGATCACCCCTGTCTCTTTCAATAACCGATCCTCGCATCAAAGGCAGCACTTGGGTCGGCCCAGGATCTGGTTTCCCTGAAAAGCCCAGGGAACTCGATGCCAGCCGGGGCGGCTGGGAAGGGGGAGGAAGGGAATACGATGCAATTTATAGATTTTTTTTTTTTAAAGGGAGGGAAAAAAAAAAAGTAGATCGTAGTGTGCTCATCATTTCCTTTGCTGAATTCCCTCAAGACATTGCTCTTAAATGGAATTCCCAAAGGGTTATGTGGTTGTCGTTATCTGTTACTGTGCCTGGAGCCCTCACCACACCTGACCTGGGCTCAGGAGCCGTTCAGTACAGTATGCATGGACTGAGCGCCTGCTGAATGCCAGGCCCTGTACTCAGTGCTGGGGAGACCACAACGGACAGAGAAGACAGTTCTTGGCCCCCAGGAAGAATATGCTGCTAAGGGGGGGGGGTTCTCAGAGAACCCGCTGTTCTTGGGAGACACCATACGAGATGAGGTCTGTAGAGAGGTGGAAGGGGGAACAGGGAAAGCTGAGCCCCACACTGAGAGCCACACTCCTGAGCCCCAGGTCTCACTGGTCAGACATGGAGGTCTCTTTATCGTCCAGGTGGTAAGCGCCTTGAGCCCGGGAGTTTCTCTCTTTTATGACTGCGCCCAGAATGGAGCAGTCTCTTGTGAAATGAAGAAACAGGGGGGTCTTCTGGGGTACTTGATACCACTCCCTGCCTCGGCTTCCGTGCAGTTAAAGAGAGGAGAGCCTGGAGCGTTGAACCATCTTGGGTTCCCTGCGCAGAGGTTGAGCTCACATTAGTAGTGGGTCCCAAGATCCAATTTGAGTCGACTAAAGCCAGAGAGGTTTCTAGAGCATTTTATAACAGGGAACAGCAAGCTTTTTATGCCAAGGATAATAATTTTTTTGCATGTGTATGTGTATATGATGTGTGTATGCATGTTAGCATTTTGTGTGTGTCCCAGTGTGCAGGTGCACGTGTGTGTGTGTGTCTGTGTGTGCGCACACACGCATGCAGAGGCCATAGGCTGATATCCGGTGTCTTCCTCAATCTCTCCCCACCCTTTTGTTTTGCTTTGTTTTGTTTTTCAAGGTAGGGTCTCACTCTAGCCCAGGCTGACCTGGAACAGTCTCAGGGTGGCCTCAAACTCACGGCAATCCTCCTACCTCTGCCTCCTGAGTGCTGGGATTAAAGTCATGCACCACCACGCCCGGTTTACACCTTATTTTTTGTGATAAGACCTCCCACTAAGCCAAGAGCTCACCAAGTTGGTTTGACAGGCTGGCCAGCCCGCCCCGTGGGTCCTCCTGTTTTTGTCTCCCCAGCCCTGGGATGCACGCTGCAGCTCTTGCCTTTAACCTGGTGCTGAGGATCAACTCAGGCCCTCATACCTGCACAGCAAGCGCTTTACCCACGGGCTGTCTCCCTGCCCCAGAGAGAGTAAATATCTAAGGCTGTTCCAGCCACACTGTCTCCATGGCAGCCTCGGACACACAGAGGACAAGGAATAGGTGCTTCTAATTACAGAAAAGTTCCGGCATTCCTCAGTGGGGCTTCCTGTGACCATTTGTGGATATGAAAGCGCAGGGCAGCTGCTTGGGACAGTGTGTTGGCCCAGAACGAGATAACAATGGCATTTGAAAGCTGAAGAATGGTGTTCCTGTCACTCGCTATGAAGCTCTTACCTGCTTGGCCACACTGGTGGTTGCTCTAGAAGATTCCCTGGCTTCTCACACACGCTTTCTGGTTCTGAAACCCCTCTTGGGCCTCCCCCACACCTTACCTGTATCTCCATCTCAGCCCTTACCAGCCTCTGCTGGTTCATACCCATATTCCCACAAGACTGAGTTTCTAGAAGGCAGAACTCTCCACCCAGTCACCTAGCATACAGCCCGGCAGGGAAGCGGGACCAGATAAAGTGTTTCACTGACTGAGCAAGGAAGTGACTGGACGGGTGGATAGGTGAGAAGGAAGTCGCCGAGGTCATAACCAAATGCTGCCAAGAACAAGCCAGGCACCCAAAGAAGAAAGCTAAGGTGGAAACGAGGTGGGTGGAGCTGCTCCCAGAGGTGGACAGGGCTATACCTGCAGGCAGGCGGAGCTTGAGTCAGCCGTCAGTTCGTGTCAAATATATCTATCTCCACAGTTCACTTGCCACGTAAGAGTCTGGAAGAGAAGAGACAGTGGCCTCTGTCCCTAAGGATATCTGGGCAGAGCCGCAGGAACCTCACATTTATGCCACATAAGGGATAGAAGGCAGCCTGCGGTGCTAGGGGGCCCACCTCCAGACCATCCCAGTAGTGGCTATTCCACCCTACCCCCCCCCCAAGAAGGTAGCATCAGAGGGCAGACTGGCTCTAAAAGAATCATTCATTCACTCATTCAGGCACGCATGAAATATTTACCAAGCGCCTACTATGCACTGGGCACTGTGGTCAATACTGGATCCCAAAGTGAGCCAGACAAAGCTGACTGGAGCTTTCTAGAAGGTTGCATGCCAATGATGATCGAGTGGCCACACCCCTCACTGCGCCTGCCAGAGACTGCCTCAGAGAGTGGAGTGTGAAGGGAAGGCCAAGGCCAGGGAGTGGAGTCACCTAGATGACAGCCTGTATGACTGAAGAAAAGGAGGATTGCTGGAGAAGAGGAGGAAGAATATAGAGAACAGCAAACAGAGGCCTTGAAACGGGAACAAGGAACGTCCCTGCCTTTGGAGATCAAAGAAGACCCCCGCCTGCCCGGCTGTAGCCTGCCTCTCATGGAAGCATGCCCTGGGGAACAGAGAAATTCTGACTGTGACGAGGCCTGGCATGGAAAGGGTGGCTGGCCACCAAAAGGGAGGCAAAAGGGTCAGTGGTGGCAGGAAGGCCAGGCCGGGCTGTGAAGGGCAGCAAGGATGAGCAAGGCAGAGCTGGGGAAGGAGGGATGGCCTCGTGTCTGAGGTGGGCCATAGGCAGGGCAGCTGGCAAAAGGGCACAGCAGTAAATGCTGGGGGAAGGTAGAGGCCCGGTGAGAAAGACAATGGGGGCAGCAGGCAGGAGGATCAGGATCTAGGGGAGTAGAAAGGACTCAGTCAGAAACCTCAGAGCCCTGTCCATCCAGCCCAGGCAACTTTGCCTTTGATCTCTGCTGCAAAACCAAAAATAAATAAATAAATAAATAAGGTGGAGAGTTATTGAGGAAGACATTTGACATCCACCTTAGGCCTCCAAATACAGGTACACACATATGTATCCACACACTTATGAGTACACACACACATGTATACACATGCCAAAGGAAAAAAATCAAACTTTGTGAGCAGCCGAGCGTAGTGGTGCATCCATGTAATCCCAGCACTTGGGAGGCAGAGGCAGGAGGATCATGAGTTCAAGGGCAGCCTTGGCTATGTAACAAATTTAAGGCCAGCCTACATTCTGCCCTGCCTCAAAAAATAAAACAAAATAAAATAATAAAATAAAATAAAATTGCAGCCAGGCATGGTGGCACACACCTTTAATCCCAGCACTCAGGAGACAGAGGTAGTAGGATCACCATGAGTTCGAGGCCACCCTGAGACTACCTGGTGAATTCCAAGTCAGCCTGGACTAGAGAGAGACCCTACCTCGACAAACCAAATAAATACATAATTTAAAAAAAATAAAAACTATAGCCGGGTGTGGTGGCGCACGCCTTTAATCCCAGCACTCGGGAGGCAGAGGTAGGAGGATCATCGCGAGTTCAAGGCCACCCTGAGACTCCATAGTAAATCCCAGGTCAGCCTGGGCTAGAGTGAGACCCTACCTTGAAAAAACAAAATAATAAATAATAATAATAATAATAATAATAATAATAACTATGAGCTTCCCCAAGAATTCCCACGCATTCATGCATTCAGCCATTGAGCGCCCCTTCACAGAGCCCATGCTTTGATCCGGGCGCTGTTCTGTGCTAAGTGTGAGTAGGAGAGGGAGCACAGCAGAGCAAGTGCCTGCTTAGGAGTGCAGAGGAGGACGGGGCTATGAAGCAGGGGGGGGGATGGACGTTACCATGTGGGGCAACCAGGAAAGATTTCTCAAGGGGTGACATTCAGAGTGAGTGCTCTCCCTTCCCCATCCCCAACAAATGCCACATTCTATGCCTGGGAAGTGCCTGGTTTCTGGATAAGGATGGAGGTGGGAGGAGAGGGAAGGAGCCAGCTAACCAGGCTTTTCCCTCCCCAGCAGCCTGGCCCAATCATGCAGGGCATATGTACTAAAGGATCTGGACCCAGTTTCCATGCTTCCAAAAGGCTCCCGAGTCAGTCATTTCTTCCAAGAGAAGCAAGGTGTGAACCACACACACCTTGTCCCTCTGTTAGTGGCCTCCAGGCTGCTGCTGAGCCCAGGACCACCATGTGATGACAAACTACATGGGCCAGCCGGACCACACTGAGCCATCAGGGCTCCGGCTCCCAGGGGGTCTTAAACTTTCCATGCCAGCTGGCAGACTAGCGTAGCTTCCTCCTTTCCTTTCTTTAAAAAAAAAATATTTTTTTTAAATTTTAAAATATTTTTATTTATTTATTTGACAGAGAGAAAGAGGGAGGGAGGGAGAGAGAGAGAGAATGAGCGCGCCAGGGCCTCCAGCCACTGCAAACAAACTCCAGACGCATGCGCCCCTTTGTGCATCTGGCTAACATGGGTTCTGGAGAATAAAACCTGGGTCCTTTGGCTTTGCAGGCAAACGCCTTAACCACTAAGCCATCCCTCCAGCCCCACCCAAAAAAAAACTATTTTATTTATTTTAGAGAAAGAGGCAGATAGGGAGAGAATGGGCATGCCAGGGCCTCTGGCCACTGCAAACAAACTCCAGACCAGACACATGCGCCCACTAGCGCATCTGGCTTTTGCGGGACCTGGAGAATTGAACCTGGGTCCTTTGGCTTCTCAGGCAAGCACCGTAACTGCTAAGCCACCTTTCCAGACCATCCTTCCCTTTTAAGTGTGAACAAGCCCTCCAGCCCTCCCAGAGCAGCCTCCTTCCTCTATGCCAGGCCCACCTCCAGGTTGTGAGGAGGTGGGAACAGAGGAAGGCAGAGGCCTGGCTTCGGGCACTTGAAATCTGCAGCCAAGGAAGTTAACAGGTTAATCGTGTGCTACGTTAGGTTGTACTGAATGATATGGAGAAAGTCAAGCAGGAAAGGGGTTCCCTGATTCCAGAGTCAAGACAACCCTCCCTCACTGGGGAGTTTGAGCACCGACCTGAAGGAGTGTCAGCTACATGGATGTGTGGGAGAAGAATGTTCCAGGCAGAAGGAACAGCAAGCACAAAGGTCCTGGGGTATGAGCTCCAGAACATGAGGTCCAGAGGCAGGAAGACGAGGTGGCCCTGAGAAGAAGACATAGCAGGAGAGGGCAGTGACCCCTGTCCAATTTGTTCCGCCGACGGGACTGAGAGAGAGGGGCAGAAGGGATGTGTGGGGGGACCCAGGAGGGTGCTCTGGGATGATGTAGCCAGACAGGAATCCAGAGGTGGTCCTGTATGGCAAAGAAAATGAGGCACACTTGTTTGAAACCCATCATCCGGCAGGCAGAAGAAATCAGAAAGCTCTGATTACTATCCGAGGAGACGAAGAATAAGTGACTGGGTGTCATATTTCCCACCCCACAGTCTATCTTGGAATCAGTCCCCGGCCCCCTGTGATGGACGGGAAAGCAGCCAGAGGTCCTCTCCTCTCCCTATACCCCAGCACACAGGACATGTGACGGTGTGGCCGGTGGGGACCTCACCCCACCCACCTACCACCAGCAACCCCAAGAAACAATAGTGGCCACACTGCCCCATCCAGCACTGCGGGCCATCATCAGATGTTCCTGTCGTGGTGGCCTGTCTTCCTCAGGCAGCAGCAGCAGAATGAAGAAGAGATGCGGTGGCCAGAGTTCCCTGAGCCTGTGGGAACAAAGACTTCTCTGCCCCTGAGCGGGCCTGGTCTGTGGTGTGCTCCAAAGTCTTCAGAGCCTGCACGCTGTGTGTGTGCCCTAAGTGTCTGTCTGTCCGAGTGTGTTTGTGCAGGTCTGTTTATGTTGAGGGCAGGTGCCTGAGTGGTGTGTGGTACTTCCTGTATCCACAAGAGGAATTTGATGCTTCTTTCTTTCTTTCTTTTTTTAGAGAGAGATAGAGAGACACAGAGAGAGAGAGAACGCCAGGGCCTCAGCAACCACAATCCAACGACAGATGCTTGCGCCACCTAGTGGTCATGTGCAACCTTGCGCTTGCCTCACCTTTGTGCATCTGGCTTAAGTGGGACCTGGAGAGTCAAACATGGGTCCTTAGGCTTCGCAGGCAAGCGCCTTACCTGCTAAGCCATCTCTCCAGCCCAAGTTTGATGTTTCTTTAGCTCCCTGTGTGGTTAGCAGTAAGGGAAGAAGATTCAGAGGACTTTGGTTCCTTTCTACAGTCATGTATTAAGCACCTGCTGTATGCTAGATCCCCCAACCCACTATACGGTGGTCATTTGTAGCCCAGGAGTGTAGGGTGGGGTTAGGTCCCACACTCCACATTCAGAGCCTGGAGCTGGAGGTTTGGGGAAGGGACCCAGGTCTGGCTGAGGTCTCTGTCGTGGACCAACTCACACACACATACACATGCGTGTGCACACACACACACAGGCACACTCATGCCTGCTCTTACACACAGAGCGGAGCTGAGTGCCAGGTTCAGCTTGTCCAGCCCATCATCAAACCATAGAAAGCAACAGAGGCAGGAGGAGACAAGGACTCTCAGGCACACACCCTCTGACACACAAGGAAACACACCTGAATGCACCTGAACCTGATGCCTCTCCAGAAACTCACTCGCCACTCCAGAGCAAGGACAGGCAACCAAACAAAGCAGTAGGTGCTGCCTGGAGATGCCACCAGCCAGGATGCACAGCAGGGAGAGAGCAGTGACTCTGCAGCCCTGCGACATGGTGTGGGGGGCGGGGGGTGAGGGGTCCTGAGGATAAACGCACCAAGCTCAGGCACCGGTGAAGGAGGCAAGAGAATGAGAGGGCCTCTTGGGCACCACCGCATAGGTTTAAACCCGGCTGCCCCTTCCTGGCCAGCATCCCTGGCCTTGGTCAGTGTCCTCGCCGTGGGCCCGATAATCACTGTCATCTCCCTCCCGTGGTTGTGATAAGAATGAAGTGTTGACCAAAGAAGGTGCCTCTGACCAGCCCAGACCATAATAATGCCTTCAGGAGGCACTAGTCATTGTGGCCACTTAATGTGGTGGCATGAGCGACAGCACAGTGAGGACAGAGGACCAAGAGAGAGCTGAAGAGATGGCTTAGCGGTTAACGTGCTTGCCTGCAAAGCCTAAGACCCAGGTTTGATCGTAAGCCAGATGCACATGGTGGCGCATGCATCTGGAACTTGTTCTCTCTCTCTCTCTCTCTCTCATAAATAGCATAGGGAGGGAGCAGAGTCAAGAAGGGGGTTTCTATTTCCTGCGGGGTTCTCATGGCAGGTGGAGGGGCAGGGAGTACCTTTGAGCAAAGTCTGAGAAAAGGGAGCTGCGACCCCAAGGGATGCTGGCCCCAATGGATACCTGGAGTGCATCCTAGGTTGAGGGGCAGCCAATGCAGTGTCAAGAGCGACGGGATCACAGGCAACAGTTTTGCTCTGAGATGCTCTGAGACCTCGTGACCCCAGTGCACGACCCCACGGGTTGTGAGCATGGAGCCATGTTGATACCCAGGTTCAAGATGCGGAGAACTAACCACAGAACCTAGACAGCAGAGGGAGACCAACTGGGAGAAGACAACCACGAGACAGTCTACAACAGGGGCAGGCACCAGGTGGGTAGGAAGGATGTCTTGGGGGTAGAGCGCAGGACTTACAGACAGCCTGGAGAGTGAGTGACAGAGGGACTCTGGCACGTAGGAGCTCTAGCTGGGACAGTGGGTGTCAGTGCTGCCCTTCTGTGCCGCTGGAAACATGTGGGTGGGGGACCACTCTGCCTCCCTGTTTGGTTTGGGTGTCTCTTGTTTTGTTTCAAGGTCCTGGAGATCAAACTCACAGCTTCATAATATTAGACAAGCACTCGCCCACTGGGCTATGTCCCTAGCCATGGCCTTGGTTTCTTTTTTGTTGTTGTTTTGTTTTGTTTTGTGTTGTGTTGTGTTGTTTTGTTGTTGTTTTTGTTTTTTGAGGTGGGGTTTCACTCTAGCTCAGGCTAACCTGGAATTTACTATGTTGTCTCAGGGTGGCCTCGAGCTCACGGCGATCCTTCTACCTCTGCCTCCTAGTGCTGGGATTAAAGGCGTGTGCCACCACACCGGGCTTGGTCTTAGTTTCTTTTATAAGTTCTTCCCTCACCCACTCAGAACAGTCCCCAGCTCAGGCCCAGGGGCAGTTTGCTGAGTGAATAAGGCCTGCCCAGCAGACTCACTGTGTTCCTCCCAGAATGTGGACAGAGGTGGAACTGGGTTTCAAGTTGAGCCAAAGCCACCCTTCCAGCCTTGGGGAACACTCCTCCCTACTCCCCTGCCTGTCCCCACTTCCATCCATTCAACCATGCATTTGGGGGTCCTGGGATCCTGAGCGTGGAACGGGGAGAGGAGGCGCCAAAGTCAAAGCTGGGGACTTGGAATAAGAAGGATGTGAATTCCAGAACAGGCTGGACCTCGTAGCCTGGAGGCAGTTATTCAAGGTGCCCAAGCCTTCCTGACTAAATAGTACCAGTGCTCGCCCTCCCCAGCACCTCAGGGAGCAGCACAGAGGGCGTCCTGAGGCTCAGCTGCTGGCTGTGGAAATGCAGTGACACATCATTGCAGCTCTTTGCTGGCCTTGGAGAAGTCACCCAGCCCTGGGCTCCTGTCACAGATGAGGGAAATGACTTGTCCAGCTCAGGATACTCTCTGGGAGCAGGATCCCCATCCGTGGCGTCCACCTGGCCCCTGCCCCACCCCTTCAAGTCCCAGCAGTCAGCGTGGCTTCCTGTCACACCACAGTCCAACACCGAGAGAGCAGCCCCAGACCCGCTCGGCAGCGTGTTTCCACACGGCAGAGCCGCCCTCCCGCCCTGGCCCAGGCCAGCAGGGTCCAGTCCGTCCCCATTCGTTTTGCTTCAGTGCTGGTTGAGTCTGCAGCCACCACACACACAACATGCCAGTGGACCAGGCATGAGTCGCCACTTGCACAAACACCAGCCCAAGGATCCCAAAGCCCATGAGTAACAGCCAGTATGTTCTGCTGGTTTTGTTTCGTTTGTTTGTTTGTTTGTTTTTCGAGACAGGGCTTCACTCTAGTCCAAGCTGACCTGGAATTCACTATGTAGTCTCTCAGGTTGGCCTCGAACTCACAGCGATCCTCCTACCTCTGCCTCCCGAGTGCTGGGATTAAAGGCGTGCGCCACCACGCCCGGGCTCGTTCTGCTGTTTTGATAGTGTTGTGATAAGACAGGCTCCCGTATGATCCCAGTTCCTCCCCACACTAGCGTGAAGTGCTGGGTGCCCTCCTGATCTCCCTGCAGACAGGCGGGGACAGCTGAGGCGTGGGGGTCAGACGGCATGGCAAGCGGAATGCTCAGAAAGATGGCAGGACATGGATGCGTCTGCGCTGCCATTGCTCCCCAAGCTAGCCGCCGAGCCCCAAAATGCCTTCCACACAACATCTCAGACAGCAACTGGGTGCGGAATGCATAACAGGGCGCACAGCCTGACACCAGACACAACAGCTTAATTCATCCTCACAGCCACCCCATGAGGTAGCGATGGGCCTGCGTCCCCCGTGTATAGATGAGAAGAGCCACAGAGAAGGCACAGATCGTGGAGGGCCAGGATGGAGCCCAAATAGCCTGTGTCCTTACAGAGCTTTTCTTTCCTCAGTGCCCTCCTCCTCTTCCTCCTCCTCCTTCCTCTCCCTGACACCACCTCCCCGCCCCCCCCCCACACACACACACACGTTTTTGGCTGCCCATCCATTTTCATGGTCATTGGCCACGCCAGGCCAGCACAGTGTGGAAGGAGAAGTTGGGCAGATGGGATGCCTAAGAGAGCCTAGAAAGTTCCTCCCTGTCCAGCACATGTGCCGTCCGACCCCTGTGGGATCACATCAGTACAGCTACCACTGTGCCCAGAAACCAGACAGCCATCCTCTGTGTGCCCATCAGGGCGACTGTTTGGGATTACGAGCCTGGGGGACGGGCAAGACGACAGGGTGGCCAAAGAGGAAGAGCAAAGGATGCGTGTGTCCGGCCACGCCCTGAAGAAGAGAGATCACGTCCCTCCTGAGCACTTAGGACGTGGTTCATTGCGGTCACCAGCAGAGACAACCATAGGTTGAAGCTGAGTGTGGTCAGGCGCCTCTGCAATCTCACCCAGCACTAGGGAGCAGTCTGAGAATTCCAGGCCAATCTGAGCTGCAGCATGAGACCTTGTCTCAAAGAAAGAAAGAAAGAGAGAGAGAAAGAAAGAAAGAAAGAAAGAAAGAAAGAAAGGAAGGAAGGAAGGAAGGAAGGAAGGAAGGAAGGAAGGAAGGAAAGAAGGAAGGAAAGCTGGGCATGGTGGCACACACCTTTAATCCCAGCACTCAGGAGACAGAGGTAGGAGGATCTCTGTGACTTCAAAGCCACCCTGAGACTACATAGTGAATTTCAGGTCAGCCTGGGCTAGACAGAGAGGCTCTACCTCAAGGGGGGGGGGGGGAAGGCTGAGCTTGCTGGCACACACCTTTAATCCCAGCACTGGGGAGGCAGAGATAGGAGGATCACTCACTGTGAGGCTGTGCGTTCAAGGCCAGCCTGAGACTACATAGTGAATTCCAGGTCAGCCTGGGCTGGAGCGAGGCCCTACCTGGGGGAAGGAGGAAGGAAGAGAGGAGGGAAGGAGGGAGCGGGGGGGGAGGAAAATCATGAATTGTCCCTGATTTACCGAAAGTGCCTTTGCTTTTTCTGATTTGCTCACAGTAAGCTGTGAGGCAGGTGAAGTTAGAATTGTCATCTTCTCCAACCCTGCTACCACTCGCTGAGGCTCTTCAGCCGTCTCCCCCCCCTCCCGCCATGTGCTTACAAGGATGAAATTTAAAAGGCTATGGGCTGTGCATGTGCGCCTGTGTGCATAGGAATGTTTGGGTTGGGATCTGGTTGGGGGAAGAGCACATTGAGAAATAACTTGCAGGGAGGGAACATCTTCCTAGGGACCCAGGAGGGAGCAGCCCTGTCCCCAGGGTGCTAAGACTGCAGAGTAAACCAGCTATTCAGCTCTAAGCCTCTGATCCCCACTTCGTTTTTTTTTTTTTTAATTTTTTTTTGTTCAGTTTTTTTATTTATTTATTTGAGAGTGACAGAGAGAGGAAGAGGCAGATAGAGAGAAAGAGAGAGAATGGGCGCGCCAGGGCTTCCAGCCACTGCAAACGAACTCCAGACGCGTGCGCCCCCTTGTGCATCTGGCTAACGTGGGTCCTGGGGAATCAAGCCTCGAACCGGGGTCCTTAGGCTTCACAGGCAAGCGCTTAACCGCTAAGCCATCTCTCCAGCCCTGACCCCACTTCTATCTGCAGCAGACCTGGACACAGAGTTCTACCCTCTTTCAAGTCCTCCCACTGGGCAACAGTCTGGCCCTCAAGTAGACTTTACCGCCAGTGAGGGGTGGGCCACAGTGAACACCTTCAGATCCTGTACAAAAGTCCAAAAAAATAAAGTAAAATAAAGCTGTCCTCCTGCCACCATGAGGCTGCATGCTTGTAAGCCCAACACTCTTGGGGAGCTAAGGCAGGAGGATCACAAATTTGAGGTCATCCTGACCAGCATAGTAAGACCCTGTCTCAAAAAAATACAAGAAAATAGAGCTGGAGAGATGGCTCAGTGGTTGAGGTGCTTGCCTGCAGAACCTAACAACCCAAGTTCAATTCCCCAGAGCCCACATAAAGCCATAAAGCTAGATGCACAAAGTGGCACATGCATCCAGAGTTCATTTGCAGTGGCTGGAGACCCTGACCCATCCATTCTCTTTCTCTCTCTTTCTCTGTCTCTCTTTCTGTGTGTGTGTGTGTGTGTGTGTTTGTGCGTCTGTCTGTCTGTCTCTGCTAGCAAATAAGTAAATAAAAATATTTTTAAAAATACAAAGCCAAGAGCCAGGCATGGTGGCACATGCCTTTAATCCCAGCACTTGGGAGGCAGAGGCAGAGGTAGGAGGATCACCATCAGTTCGAGGCCACCCTGAGAACTACATAGTGAATTCTGGGTCAGCTTGAGCTAGAGTAACACCCTAGCTCGAAAAAAATAAAATAAAATAAAATAAGTTATTGTCCCACTGATAATCTCCCATACAAACACTCAAAGAAACAGGACACAGACAGCCTAGGAAACACCAACCTGGCCACCTTCACCTACAATCAGGGCCCCAAGCCTCGGATTTGACCCAAAGGTCCTATGGCTCACAAGATCCAACTTCCTTAGAGCCACTGAGGCAGGGCTGGGCCTGGTAGAGCAGGCCTGTCGTCCCAGCACTCAGGAAGTTAAGGCAAGAGCCAGCCCTGAGTAACTTTGTGAGACTCACTGTCAAAAAGTAAAAAGAGGGGAGCCGGGCGTGGTGGCACACGCCTTCAATCCCAGAACTCTGGAGGCAGAGGTTGGAGGATCACCGTGAGTTCGAGGCCACCCTGAGACTACAGAGTGAATTCCAGGTCAGCCTGGGCTAGAGTGAGACCCTACTTTGAAAAAGAAAAAAAAAGAAGTAAAAAGAGGGGCTGGAGAGATGGCTCAACAGTTAAGATGCTTGCCTACAAAGCCTAAGGACTCAAATTCAATCCCCCAGCACCCATGTAAAGCCAGGTGCACTAAGTGGTGCATGCTCCAGGAGTCCATTTGCAGTGACAGGCTCTCTCTCAAATAAATTAATTAATTAATTTTATTTTAAAAAGGGGGGGGGGGCTGGAGGAATGAATCAGTGGCTAAAGGCACCTGCTTATAAAACCTGCCCACCCAGGTTTAATTCCCCAGAATCCACATAAAGCCAGATGTAAAAATTGGCTCATAAATCTAGAATTCATTTGCAGAGGCAAGAAGCCCTGGCATGCCCATACACACGTGCACACGTGCAAATACATAAATGAAAATGTAAAAAAAAAAAAAAGTAAAAATAGCCAAGTGTGGTGGTGCACACCTTTAATCCCAACACTTGGGAGGCAGAGGTAGGAGACTACATAGTGAATTCCAGGTCAGCCTGGGCTCGAGTGACACCCTACCTCAAAAAGAGAGAAAGAAGCCGGGCGTGGTGGCGCACGCCTTTAATCCCAGCACTCGGGAGGCAGAGGTAGGAGGATCACCATGAGTTCAAGGCCACCCTGAGATGACAGAGTTAATTCCAGGTCAGCCTGGACCAGAGTGAGACCCTATCTCGAAAAACCAAAAAAAAAAAAAAAAGAGAGAGAGAGAAAGAGAGAGAGATCTAGGGTTGTAGCTCAGCGATATAGTGCTGCTTAGCAAGGACCCGGTCCTGGATTCCATCCCTAATACCACAAAAACAACACAATGATAAGAAGTCACTGGGGCAACCTCAGCGTCTGAGGCAAGCGTCCTTTCCCCGGTCTGCATCCCCAGCCCTGCCTGGACACAGCTCCCAAGACCAGGAGCCAGCCCAGGGCCTGATGTGATTGGCTGCCAGACAACAGTTGGAGAACTATTGTCCAAAGACCCTTTGGAGCCTCCACGCTCTGCCCTTCATTGAGCTCTGCTTCTCACATCACGCCTTGCCCTGGTGTTCTGCCCTCAGCATTCCCGCTCTCTTCCAACCCCACTGACTTGATCTTTGTGGGGTTTTTTTTTGGGGGGGGGGCTTTGAGGGTTTTTTTTGGGGGGGGTTGGCAGAAGGATTCTTTGGTGGGTTAGTTGTTTTTTATTTGTGTGTGTGTGTGTGTGTGTGTTTGGTTGGTTGGGTCTTTTTAAAAGTATTTTATTTTTATTTATTTATTTGAGAGAGAGAGAGAGAGAAAGAGTGGGCACACCATGGCATCCAGCCACTGCAAACGAACTCCAGATGCATATGTCACCTTCTGCATCTGGCTTACATGGGTCCTGGGGAATTGAACCTGGGTCCTTTGGCTTTGCAGGCAAGTGCCTTAACTACTAAGCCATCTCTCCAGCCCTTTTTGTTGTTGTTGTTGCTGTTTTATTTTGATTTTTGAGGTAGGGTTTCACTCTAGCTCATGCTGACCTGGAATTCACTTTGTAGTCTCAGGGTGTCCTTGAACTCATGGCGATCCACCTACCTCTACCTCTCAAGTGCTGGGATTAAAGGTGTGCGCCACCATGCCTGGCTTGTTTTTATTTATTTATTTATTTACTTATTTATTTATGTGTTTGCAAGCAGAGAGTGCCATAGACAGAGAGAGAGAATGGGCACGCCAGGGCCTTCAGCCACTTCAAATGAACTCCACACACATGTGCCACCTTGTGCATCTGGGTACGTGGATACTGGAGACTCAAACTCAGGTCGTTAGGCTTTGCAGGCAAACACCTTAACCACTGAGAAAATCTCTCCAGCCCTGTTAGTTGGTCGTTTTTATCCCCTGCTCCCACCCCCGGCCCAGTTAGTTTTTCTTTTCCTTTTCTTTTTCTTTTGTTTTCTTTCTTTTTTTTTTTTTAAAGCAGGGTCTCACTGTAGCCCAGGCTGACCTGGAACTTCCTCTGTAGCCATGGCTGGCCTCAAACTCACTGCAATCCTCCTACCTCCACCTTCCAAGTACTGTGATTCAAGAGGAGCGCCACCATGCCCAGCTCACAGATTTCTTTTCCACCTTTTAAGTTTTAACACTTTGAGACCTACTGTCTGGCCTGGGCTCCCCCCACACACGGGTCCCCCCCCCCTGTGCCCTTCCCTCCCCCGCTGACTGTCTGTGCTCCGTGTTCCACAGGGGCCGTGAGGGCCTCCAGCATCTTCCCAATCCTGAGCGTGATCCTGCTTTTCATGGGCGGCCTCTGCATAGCAGCCAGCGAGTTCTACAAGACCCGCCACAACATCATCCTCAGTGCTGGCATCTTCTTCGTGTCTGCAGGTGCTGCCCCAGCCAGTCAGCAAGAGAACCAGCTCAGAGGGGAGGGGGCACCCCAAGAACCAGCTCACAGGGGAGGGGGCACCCAAAGCACGGGCCCACAGGACCTGGGGCACCGGGTATCTCCCATTCTGGCAACAGACCATATGGAAGAGGGTGAGAGAGGGGGGCAACCAGGGACCCCACCCTTCCCTGAACCCCTGTGTGATGCTCACGGGAAGCCAAAGAGGACTGCCCCTTCATGAACCTAGTCAGGTGGGAGAAGGCAGGTCCCAGAGCCAGATGACCAGGCATGGTCACATGACCCGTTCCTCGGGCTTCAGACGCCAGGAGAAAGAGCCAGTAACATGAGCTATTTTTTTTAATTTTTTTGTTCATTTTTATTTATTTATTTGAGAGTGACAGAGAGAGAGGGAGAGAAAGAGGCAGATAGAGAGAATGGGCGCGCCAGGGCTTCCAGCCACTGCAAACGAACTCCAGACGTGTGCGCCCCCTTGTGCATCTGGCTAACATGGGTCCTGGGGAATTGAGCCTTGAACCGGGGTTCTTAGGCTTCACAGGCAAGCGCTTAACCGCTAAGCCATCTCTCCAGCCCAACATGGGCTATTTAATAAGACCCTCTAGCTGGGTATGGTGGTGCATACGCCTTTAATCCCAGCACTCAGGAGACAGAGGTAGGAGGATCGCCGTGAGTTCGAGGCTACCCTGAGACTACATAGTGAATCTCAGGTCCGCCTGGGCTAGAGTAAGACCCTACAAAGCAAACAAAACAAAGACCTTCTAACACCTCAGGGGCACTGCCCACATCCCGCGGACACCCTGTCTGCGCTCACTGAGCGCTCACTGAGCCCTCCCCGCCTCTCCTTGCCTCCAGTGTCCAGGCTGGAGAACTCACACTGAGGTCACTTCCATTTGTCCCCTGCCACGCCAGCTGCCAGTCCCTTCTGCACACTTCGCTGTTTCCTCGCATGGAAACTGTGAGGCACTGCGCAGGGAGAGCTAGTCGTAGTCCATTCCTTACGATGCTCGAATTCTTCCCCTCTTCCCCCGTGCCCCATGTCCACCAGCCCTTCGGTCCACGGCTCCCTGAATCGCCCGCACGATAAGATGGCAAGACGATACGATCTCCCCGAATTGTTAACAAAGCCTCCAGGGTCCTCCCCGCGCTGGGCCCCCCCTCCAACACCCCATCATCAGTCCGTCCGATCCTGGGCGCATCCCACTCAGATAACAACTCGGGGTGCTTTTCTCTGTGCTCCTTCTCACGCTCCCCCCCCCCCGTCCCCCGCCCCCCCCCCTTGCCCCCAGGTCTCAGCAACATCATCGGCATCATCGTGTACATATCGGCCAACGCCGGGGACCCGTCCAAGAGCGACTCCAAAAAGAATAGCTACTCGTACGGCTGGTCCTTCTACTTCGGGGCGCTGTCCTTCATCATCGCCGAGATGGTCGGGGTGCTGGCCGTGCACATGTTTATCGACCGTCACAAACAGCTGCGGGCCACGGCCCGCGCCACGGACTACCTCCAGGCCTCCGCCATCACCCGCATCCCCAGCTACCGCTACCGCTACCAGCGCCGCAGCCGCTCCAGCTCGCGCTCCACCGAGCCCTCGCACTCCAGGGACGCCTCGCCCGTGGGCATCAAGGCCTTCAACACCCTGCCGTCCACGGAGATCTCCATGTACACCCTCAGCAGGGACCCGCTGAAGGCTGCCACCACGCCCACCGCCACCTACAACTCCGACAGGGATAACAGCTTCCTCCAAGTCCACAACTGTATTCAGAAGGAGAGCAAGGACTCTCTCCACGCCAACACAGCCAACCGTAGGACCACCCCCGTATGAAGACCGTGGGACCCGGGAAGGACCCCCGGGATGCTTGGGCCCCAAGGGCAGGGGAAGGGGGGGAAACCACACCACACCACCCACCCACCCACCCACCCACCCACGGCGCGGGGGAGGGGAGGTGGCGGGGGAGACCTTCCACACGCAAAAACAAACAAACAAAAACAAAAAAACAAAAAAAAAAACGACAAAAAAAAACACAAAAACAACAACAGAAAAAAATAACAAAAAAAGAGAAAAACATAACAAGTAAATTTAAAAAAAAAAACAGAACAAAATATAAGAGGAACAAAGACACAAGCCACACACAGGCTATGCGGGGGGGGGAAAAAATATAACCGAGGGAAGACTAACTTAAAAAGCAAGAGGGATAAAAATTAAAATAGAAAATAAATCTAAAAGAAAAATGCATGATTTCCCATGTACCATTATTTTAACATTTAATAAAACCAATTTAAATGAAAAATAAAAGGGAACCAAGATGATGTAAAGCAAAAAAAAAATTTTTTTTAATGACAAGAAAGGAAGCAAGAGGAGTGTTCTCAGTATCTATTAGGGGTTTATGTTGCCTTTTTTTGTTTTTAACTGCAGGGAGAGTTTTAAAAATGAACTGTATTCTATTCCCTTTAATCCCAGCGGGCCCAGTGGGCCCTGCCTCCCAGGGAAAGTGGGGGGTGGAGACTCAGGGCCCCCAGGGCCAGGGGAGTTGTGGTCCCTGCCAGGCCCCTGGAGCTCCTGGCTGGGTCCCTGGGACATCGGAGAAACGTGGTGGCTCCAAAGCCAGCTCCACCCAGCACCTAAGGGGCAGTTGCAGGCCTCCAGGTGACCCCAAGCCCTTGGTCCCCCCTGTCCATTAGGTGCCTGGAGGCGGGTGTACCAGGGGCCTCTCAGCCCCAGGTGCCCAGTCCTTAATGGTCCTTAACCCACTGTGATGACTTCCCAGGCCTTGAGGAAAGGGAAGGAGAAGGGATGGCTGCTGGTGGCTTACCAAGAAGCCGGATCCCTGGAATCCTCAGGGGGAGCCTTGTGGGGTCACCAACCCCAAGCTCCTGCCCTTGGGGTCAGGAGACACCCACCCCCAGGGGAAATAAAGCAGCCGTCCCTCCTCACCCCTCACCTCAGGGCCACTTGATGACCCTGGGGCGATGGTGGACCCCCACACACACTCACAGCCCCCCTGCCCCCCTGGGAAGGGGGCTCTTTGACCCTTTGGGGGTCCTTGGACTCACTGACACCCCCTTGGGGGCCCAGGGAGTCCAACAATGACTCTGCAAAAAGGTTTCTTTTTACAAAAGAAAAAAAGGAAAAACAAGTGGTGATTTTTTTTAAAAAATAAAAAAACCACAGACTATAAATAAATGTAAATATATAATAAGTGGATTTACTTGCAAGAAAATCAGATAGTATTTTTCTTTTAATTCTTTTCCAGCTTTAAACTGTGAAAACAAAATTTGGGGTGGGTGGGGGACTTAAAATTTAGCAGGGAACTTGTAAAGACAAAACAGAAAACAAATATAGACGTCCATTTTAAAAACAAGCATAAAATAAACAAAATCCATTGGGAGAGATGTGAGCTGGGCATAGAGCTAGAGAGAAGAGAAAGGGCCCACCAGCTTCCGGGGGTGTGCAGGGAAGGTCTCTTCTTGCCAGCAGGAAGGAGCTGCTGGTGGGCAGAGGGGACCATCCATCCCTCTCCCACCCACAGTCCCCTAAGCCCAGCCCTGTGATCACTCAGGGTCACTTGCTCAGTGCAGACCCTCCATGCCACACAAAGCCAAGGGAGTGTCTCAGAGGCAGCTGGCTCATCCCCAAAGCCATGGAAACCAACCCAAGAACTCCACGCCGGCCCTTGTGCGCCCATGTGTTCTCCGTGGTATCGTGTGCACTGCGCCCCACACACACACACACACACACACACACTCCCATGTGCACCACCCTCGCATGCAATGGAAGGATACCTGCCTGGATGCCAGACTTCATTGCTAGATGGCATCTCTGGGCTCCGGCTTCCCTGTGTCAGCATGTGGGCAGACCCACGCGAATGCCAGAGGTCTATCCCTACACCATGTGTCTGAGACTGGTCAAACCTTCCATCAGCCCAGAGATGACCAGAACAGTTCTAGCAGCATTTCAAAACCAATCTCTCTCTCTCTCTCTCTCTCTCACACACACACACACACACACACACCATGTACCTCCTCACTGTGCTCCCCAAACCTCACCCCCCACATCCAGTGTCGAAGCAAAAATTCACATCCGTGAACCAACCTATCCTGCCATGCAGACAGGGGGAGAGGGAGACACAGAGTCCCCCAAAGCCACTTCTCATTTTTGTGCCCCTTCTTAACTGCTCTACTCCCCCAACCCCTGCCTCCACCTCCCCCCTGTATCATAGAGTGAAGAAGGCTTTCTTGAGAGAAGGGACCCCTGCTCTTTAGAGCCAAGAAACAGACGGTCCCCTGAGCTTTGCTGGGTGGCAGCTCTCCCTCTAGGTAGAGGACAACGCAGTAGGATGTGCTCCCAGGGGAGCATCAGCCCCCGAGTTAAACTTGAACCCCCCCCCAATAAGTTGCAGAGTCAGCCCAGGTTTCCATATTTTCTGCCCCAGAGCAACGAAGGTCAGTTCAGACAGTGAAATCCAAGGTAGCCATGTCCCAGCGGCCTGCAGCCCCCAGCAGCCAGCCTCCAGCACGCAGACAGCACCAGCCTGCCCTGAGGGTTCTCACAGAGTTGGGAGTTGCCCTTGGGAGTTGGAGGGTGTGGCTAGTAAGGGTTCTGTCACTTCCTGCCTTGTGTCTGGAAAAAGAAAAAAAAAAAGTTTTCTTCCCAAGTCCTCCTCGGCTGGAGCTCCAAACTCAGCCCCCAGTGTAGAACATCCCATGGGCTAGCCAGCCCCAGAAGTGCAAGGCCCCAGGGCCTAGAGATGGGTGGAACCTTAGTCAGTGTGTGGTGACCACCAAGAATCTTCCAGACTGGGCAGAAATGGCAACCTATCTGTCCCTGCCCAGTCTTGCCCATGCCCCACCAGATTCCAAAACACAGTGGATGGAGGCCTAAGGACAAGCAAAGGTCACAGAGAGAAAGCAAGCCACCCCATCCACAGAGAAACCCTGGCGCAGCCTCTGAGCTCTGGCTGAGCTGAGCGTTTGGTCAGCAACCAGACTTCTTTCCAAGCAACAAAGGGCCAGGTCATCTGAAGAAGGATTTTGGGGTGAGACATGACACCAGCTGGGCTGGCCAAGAAAGGGCTAGGGGGGCGCGGAGGGGAAGGGACTGGGATGGGACCCCTGGGCGCTGCTTCCTAAGATGACTGAATGCTCACACCCAGCTCTAATCAGTTCAAGAAACCAACTTCCATTTTATTTTCTTGGTGGGTCCTTTTTTTTTTTTCAGACTGTTAACAGAAAAAATTTTAAAAAGCAGAAACCTAAAAAAAAAAAATCCTGGTACATGAAATAAAGATTTTTTTTATAGCTTGGTCCTCATGTAAATGGATTTCTTTTTTTTATTTTGGTTAATTTATTTATTGATTTGAGAGAGAGGTAGAGAGAATGGGCACACCAGGACCTACAACCGCTGCGAACAAACTGAGACGCATGCGCCACCTTGTGCATCTGGCTTACGTGGGTCCTAGGGAATTGAACCTGGGTCCTGTGGCTTTACAGGCAAGCGTGTTAACCACTAAGCCATTTCCCCAGCCCAAATGAACTTTTTGAATTGCTTTCCCAACTCTTAACATTGCATTTTTTAAAGCAAATCTCAGGGAGGACTCGAGGCCACGTAGTAGGATCTCCCAGCTCCCAAAGTCATGAATCCCCTCGTGAATATTCCCGGCACTTGGACGACAGTGACGGTGTTGCACCTGAGACTCAGACGGTAAACGAGAAAGCGCTTATCTCCTGGCCAGTTGTAAAAGGTGTCTTCCTCCATTCTTCTAAGGCTTCCCTTGCCTGCCTGCTCATCATTTTCCCGAATCTGTTGGCCTTAACCAAGAGGCCAGGTAAATGCCCAGTGGACGCTGACATGAAAAGCAAAACAGAAAACTGAGCAGGGCTGGTTTACAGTGGAGGCATGTGCAGGGCGGCACTGCGGGCCCCTCTCTGAAAGCCTTCTTTACCCATTGCAAAGGCACAGCCCCCCTTTGTTGACATGGCTGGAAGTCACTGGCTTGTTTTTTTTTTTATTATTATCGTTTTTATTTGTTACTTTTTAGAGAGAGAGAGAAAGAGAATTGGTGTGCCAGGGTCTCAGCCACTGCAATCGAACTTCAGACACTTGCACCACCTAGTGGGCATGTGCGACCTTGCGCTTGCCTCCCCTTGTGCGACTGGCTTAAGAGAGATCTGGAGAGTGGAGCCTGGGTCCTTAGGCTTCGCAGGCAAGCGCCCTAACCGCTAAGCAATCTCTCCAGCCCTGGCCTGGTTATTTTTAACATTGCCATTTGGAGAGAGCCAGGATAATGATGTATGGGGACATCCAAGTCACTGTAGACAAACCCACAATCCATCACCCAATGCTGGGGAGTGTGGGGTACCAGATACCACAGTCCCAACACTGATATGGGCCAAGGCTGCCACTTGAGCCCTGGGAGGTGGAAAGGGGACTCTTGTGGAAAAGTCACTGGCTAAAGTCAAGGCAAAAAGCTCAGTCAGAGTCCAATCTCCTAGGGCTGAGGAGAAAGGGAATGAGACCGGAGCCAAACAGACCCAAGAGGAGACAGGCCCCAAAAGTTGGTTATAGGAAGGACTGCTGTTCAGAGAACATATGGCTCAACTCAGCCCCAGTTCCTGGGGGCCACATCACCAAACTCTCCACAAATCTCCAGTCTTCTCTCCAATCTCGCCTCAGACATCCACCGAGGTTCAGGGCAAGAACACCAACAGAGGTTTGTGTACCATAAAATGCCAACAGCTGAGTCAAGTGGACGGGTTCTCAATGTACTCTCTTCCACTGCAGCTGACCACGAGTCTCCGTGACTAAAGGGTCCGGAATTCTCCCCCTGCCCTGAGCCCCGTGCCTCACAGTGACAGCAAAAGCCAGTCTTGAAGCCTGGTCTCTTCCCTCCCCAGCCCATCTCCACTCGTGATCAGGACATCTCCCACTGAGGGGACACAAACCGAGTGTCCCAGAACACACATCCCACCCTTCAGAAGGACACATGCCTGGAAGCCAGCTCAGCGGAACCCTTCCAGCAGAAATCCAGGGCAGTAGACACCAAACAGGGGCTTGGAAGGGTGGGCATCAGGGTGAGCCCAGCTCCTTTGACAGAGGTCTAGCATCTTCTGGTCTGAGCAGAGCCAAAGTAGGGTCCAGAACCCTTAGCAGGGCCCCTGGCACTGTCTAGGGTCAGTGGAGCCTCCGTGTGTTTTATTTTATTATTTTATTTTTGACAGAGAGAGAGAGAAAGAGGCAGAGAGAGAGAGAATGGGTGCACCAGGGTCTTTCAGCCGCTGTGAACAAACTCCGGACACGTGTACCCACTTGTGTACATGTGTGATATTGCACACTTGAATCACTGTCCATCTAGCTACATGGGACCTGGAGATTCGAACATGCGTTCCTAGGCTTCCCAGGCAAGTGCCTTAACCGCTAAGCCATCCCTCCAGGCCTCCCTGTGGCTTTTGAATGGAGATCCCCAATACTGAACCAAACCTCAGGTCTCTGGCTCTGGCAGGGGGTGGGAGAGGCGTCTCATCAGGGGCCACAAAGCTCACTGAGAAAACCTGACCCCTATGAACTAAAGCCTCAGATGGAGGCTAGAGAGGACAAGTCATGTGCCCAGCGTACTGACTTCAGCAGCCTGGGTGCCCAGGCTCTCGCTCCTCCAACCCTGCCGGCCACCAGGCGGAACGGAGGGCTGAGGTACACTTCCTTCCCGCACATCCATGCAGAGATGGCCCGAGTCACACACAGACAAGGCGAGTAGGGAGCTGTGTGAAGAAGCCAAGCAAACTTTCAGGCTCAGACTTGGCTCCTTGCCGTGACTGTGAGATGGTCCGTCCCCTCCATCCTGGCCCCTCACAAGCCCGCCCATGCAGGGCTGAGGCATGTACAGTCCCCTTGGGTGTCGAGGCCTAACAAGGAGCATCAGTTAGGACCGGCTTCCAAGCAACGCAGAGCAAGGAAGTGTTGTCCCCTGGCCAGCCACAGGAGGGACTTGGCCTGTCCCCAACAAACACAAATGCCAGTCACCAAGGGGGCAGCCAGGCCCTATGGCTCCTATGGGCCAACTTGTAGGAATCTCTTCCCAACTCTGTGCCTGCTGACATCACCTCGGCAGCTTGAAGTGGCCACAGTGGGAACAGTCACGCCACAGAAAGCTTACGAAGCAGAGATTTGTTTTTTAATCACGAACAATCAGTTGTTAGACATACGAGCACATCACAGACCAAATCGGTAGAAACCTGTGAGTATATAGGCTTACTCCGTGCCCAAACACAGAGGACACATCCATGCCCAAATGCTTGTGCAAGTGTGTGTCCACATGCACACCTGTGTGTGTTCCACATACACTAATTAGACCAGTCCACTCACATATCACACTCATTCAGTCTGTCTGCATTTGTCAACCATGTTCCCTCCACCAAGCCTTGATCTTGCTCCCAAGAGCACAGCAGGTGACTAGAGCCCAGGCTTTCCTGCAGAAAGTTCTAAGTAGAGGTTAAAGACAGAGACAGGGAAACAGATTTGCTGTGAGGAAAGAAGTCAGGGTTGTCTTGGGGCTTGGCACGCATGCCGGAGGGGTGGAAGGCACGCGTGGCCTCCGCACACAATCCCCTGCTCCCCTTGTCTGTGCGACTTGGGCCATCTGGGCATGGATGTGCGTGGGCATGGCAAGAACTTGCTATGTCACAGGATCACAGGACACAGTGCTCAGGACAGAGGAGGGCAATGTGACGTCAGTTGACCCAAACACTTTTTGTTCTTGTTGTTGTTTTTCAAGGTAGGGTTTTGTTCTATCCCAGGCTGACCTGGAATTCACTCTGTAGTCTCAGGGTGGCCTCGAACTCACAGTGTTCCTCCTACCTCTGCCTCCCGAGTGCTGGGATTAAAGGCGTGTGCCACAATGCCCAGCTCTAGACTGGCTTTCTATCTCTACCCCCGCCTTCTCTCTTGCTCCCTCTTTCGTAGCCTCCCTCTCCCATGCTCCCACTCACCCTCTTTCCTGGGCGTCCTCAGAGGAAGCATGGGAGAGTCCCCCGGGGTTCAGGAGCAGCAGCGACAGGAAGACAGGCATCTCTCAGTCGCCAGATCTCTGAGTGAGAAAGGAGGCAGCCCTGGGGAGGAGACCAGTAAGACCTGAGAGGCATGGGGGAGAGGAGAGCGTTCCTCCCATCCCCCACGTCAGGGAGTCTGATGGAAGCAACAGGAAGAGCCACAGGGGATGAACTCGGATGCCAGTATCAGAGAGAACAGAGGTAGAGGCCAGCCAGGGGGTGAGCAGAGGGTATGACTTGAACTAAACCTCAGTTTCTCGATGTCGCTGTCCCACTCAAAGCCCTTCGATCCTTCTGTGTCTCCCCAATGCCCTCACAAGACAGCTGTCAAAGCCTTCCCAAGTAGGACACCTGTTTAGTGTGTGAGCGAGTGTGTGTGTGTGTGTGTGTGTGTGTGTGTGTGTGTGTGAGCGAGTGTGTGTATGTATGTGTTGCTAGGGAAGCACTCTACCAAAATCTACCAGTGAGCTACATCCCTAACATATGATTTTTTCTTTAGATAACAGGCTCCCTGTGTGACCAAAAACTAACAATCTTTCTATATTCATCTCCCAAGTGCTGGGGTGACAGGTGCGTGCCACCACGCCCAGCCCTCCTATCCATCTTGCCACAGTAAGTTGGGATTTACTGAGACCCCACAGCATGACAGGCACTTCCAGATCACACTGCCACAGTGATGTTGGCATTAAGATCCCCTTTCGCAGAGATGGAAACTAGTCACAGAGAGGCCTGGCGACAGGGGAGTTAACGAGGTGGGCTCTAGAGCCCTCGGCCACAGTTCAGACCTTCCTCTAGCCACCGGGGAGAGCTGCCCGATCTTACACAAGTAATCTAAACACGCGCTGCCTCCCGTGACAAGCCACACACCGAGCCCCACCTGGGAGAGACGAAGAGGGGCAGTAACTGTAACAAGCGCCCGATAGATGCGCGAGCGCCGAGCCTGACACGCAGTAACGCGGTGCAAACTGGCGCTTGCACAGAAGCGTCTGAGTCAGCCCCCCGATAACCACCGTGGCGAGACCAAGACAGGTCCTGACGCAGTAGAGCCAGGTCCCAAGGAAGGGGAGAACTGTGGTGGGCCCAGTATCTTCATTGCTTCCCACTCCTTGATACCATCCCCCACCGTCTGTGCGCCCTGTCCCCTCACAGAGGCTCAGCGGGCAATGAAAAGGGAAGGAGAAGGGGTCAGATTCAGAGGGTGTTTTTCTGTGCCGTTCTGAACTGTGACTATCCCGAGAGCTGAAGCCTGGGCCATGTCCACCTCCTGCCAGTGCCATCCCAGCCTGGGCTCAGCCACGGGGTCTCACTCACGCATGGGCTCTCGGGGACAATGCAAAACCCCACTGGTGTCACTCATTCATTCATTCATTCATTCATTCAGATCCTATGACATGCCGTTCACTGTGCTCAGTGCCAGAAGTGACAGCAATCAAGACAGACACAGCGCCTTCCCTTGCAGCTTACATCCAGGAGCGGGAAAAAGCTTAACAAGTTCAGAATCACGTAGTTACTGGCTGGGCAGAGGACTCAGTGGCTAAAGGTGTTTGCTTGCATTGTCTGCCAGCCCAGGTTCAATTTGTCATGTAAAGCTGGACACAGGGCCAGAGAGGGGGCTCAGCGGTTAAGGCGCTTAGCCTGCAAAGCCTAATGGCCCCGGTTCAATTCCCCAGTGCCCACATAAAGCCAGATGCACAAGGTGGCACATGCATCTGGAGTTGGTTTGCAGTGACTAGAAGCCCTAGTGCACCCATATACTCTGTGTGTGTGTGTGTGTGTGTGTGTGTGTATCTGCTAGTAAATAAATAAAATATTTTTTTAATTCTTAAAGCTGGACACAAAGTGGCACACAGATCTAGTGTTCATTTGCAGTGATAACAGACCCAGCATGCACACCCATAGATACATACTTACATATATACCCCCATGTATACATGTATACATACATGCATACAGACACACATGCATGCATATGTAGATGAAAGTTGAACTAAAAGAATCACATAATTATAACTCTGTAGCCAGGCGTGGCAGTGCATGCCTGTAATCCCAGCTCTCAGGAGCAGAAAGAGGAGGAAGGGGTCCAAGGAGAAGGGTGGGTCAGTAAGATGGCTGACATGCCGGCATAAACGCTTGGGCCAATCCCCAGAGCCCGTGTAAGGGCTGGTGTGAAGAAACCCCTGGAATCTCAGTGCTGGGAAGGCAGAGACCAGCAGATCCCAGGGACTTGCTGGCAAGTCGTTCTAGCAAAACCAGTGAGCTCCAGGTCAGTGAGAGACCCTGGCTCAAAAAAAAAGTAGACCTAATCCAGCACTCGGGAGGTAGAGGTAGGAGGATTGCCAAGAGTTCGAGGCCACCCTGAGACTCCATAGTGAATTCCAGGTCAGCCTGCGCTGGAGACCCTACCTTGAAAAAAAAAAAAAAAAGTAGACCTGGGGCTGACATCTGAGGTTGTCCTCTGACCCCTGCACACACACACGTACACACATAGACATGCCCATACACCTACAAACACACACACACACACACAAACACACTCATGTCACACAGATTATGCATGCAAAAACCCAACAATAATCATTATTATTTTGTAATCATAGATGGTTGTAATTCTATGAAGTCCAACTATTTAGAGAAGATGACTTAGAGGTCACAGGGTTGACCTCTGGCTTGGGTCCTCTGAACTTCAGTGGCTTAAGACAACCAGCACTATGAGTAGATGTCCCAGTTCCGCACTGGTGGTGGTTTTCCTGCTCCGTGTGGGGCTGAGTCATCTCCTGCTCAGCGAGGCCAGGATGTCCACGCTGGCCTGCGCACAGCTGGAAGCGATGCTGACCCAAATGCCTTGTATCTCCCATGGAGGGCTCCCTGGGTGATGAGACCCTTTGATAACATGCTGCCTGGGCTTCAAATGGCAGAAAAGAGAAGCTACCCGCCATCTGAGGTAGACAGTCCCAGCAAATCCCATTGGCCAGAGCAAGCCACAAAGCCTGGACCAGGCCCATGCAGATGAGGAAGACAGCCCTGCTGTGGAGAGGAGTGGTGGCCTGCAAATGAGAGGCCTAAGGGGAAGCCATCTTTGAAGAGTAGTTAATACTGCCCCGAAGGTAGAGCAGGGAGCATTGGTGGGAGCGGGTGTGGCGGGGGGGGGGGGGGGCTCTCTCAGCTGCTGGTGTCCTGCTTAGAGTTGAAGTATTAGCAAGATGATCCAGGCAAAATCAGGGTGCGAGAAAGCACAGAAGGGTCCTGGCAGAAGAAACAGCATATGCAAAGACTCTTTTCCCCATAAAAGAAAGATGCTGATTTGGGAGTAAATCTAAAATTTGACCCCAGTGGTTAGCAAAGCACCAAGTGGCAGAGGGTAAAGTGGGGTCAGTCCCGTGACCGGAACGGCAGGTCTCTGAGTTAAACTCTAGGTATAAAAAGAGTCATTGATGGCAACATGACTGACATAATCACCATGGAACTCCGCGAGAAAATTCACCAAGCCAGAGGCAGGGCCAGGCCCCAGGATGGGGACTGACACGAGACAGTCACATCCTTCTGTTCACTGTCCACTGCTTACTCCTCCTCCTTTCATGAGTAGAACAGCCCCCAGTAAAAGGCACCATGGTGGTTTGAATGGACACTGTCCCCCATAGACTCACGTGTTTGAATACGTGATCTTCATCTGGCGGTTTTGATAGGGAAGGTTGTGGAACCCTGAGGAGATGAAGCCTTGCTAGAGGAAGTGTGTCACAGGAAGTGGGTCTTGAGGGATTCCCGCCCTTTCTCTTTCTCCCTGTTAATAGGAAGATGTGACACAGGTGTCCTGCCTAGGCCTGTCATGTCTTCCCCACCATAACAGATACTTCCCATCAAAACTGTAAGCTAAGCCGGGCGTGGTGGTGCACACCTTTAATCCCAGCACTCAGGAGGCAGAGGTAGGAGGATCACTGTGAGTTCGAGGCCACCCTGAGACTACATAGTGAATTCCAGGTCAGTCTGGGCCAGAGCAAGACTCTATCTTGAAAAAAAAAAATAAATAAAACAAGAGGAAAAAAAAAGAACTATAAACTGAAAATAAACCGTTTCCTTCCTTAAACTGCTGCAGGTTAGGTATTTTGTCCCAGCAAGGAGGAAGTAACTGACACAGACACATACTTCAAAAGGCTGTTAAAGGGGCTGGAGAGGTGGCTTAGTGGTTAAAACACTTGCCTGCAAAGCCAAAGGACCCAGGTTCAATTCCCCAGGACGTACATAAGCCAGATGGACAAGGTGGCTCATGTGTCTAGAGTTCATTTGCAGCAGCTGAAGGCTCTGGCATGCCCATTCTCTCTATATACCTGCCTCTTTCTCTCTCTCTCTCATAAATTAAATTAAATTAAAAAAATTTTTAAACCCTTTTAAAGGTAGAAAATCCAGCTGGGTGTGGTGGCACACGCCTTTAATCCCAGCACTTGGGAGGCAGAGGTAGGAGGATCACCCATGACTTTGAGGCCACCCTGAGACTACATAATGAATTCCAGATCAACTTGGGCTATAGTGAGACCCTACCTCAAAAACCCAAAAAAATAAAATAAAATAATAAAACAGATTTTTAAAAATCCAAACCACAGGCTGGAGAGATGGCTTAGAGGTTAAGGCGCTTGCCTGCAAAGCCAAAGGATCCAGGTTCGATTCCCCAGGACCCACTGTAAGGTGGCACATGCATCTGGAATTCATTTGCAATGGCTGGAGGCCCTGGCATGCCCATTCTCCTTCTCTCTCTCTGTCTCTCTCTCTCTCTCTCTCTCTCTCTCTCTCTCACACACACACACACACACACACACACACACACACACACACACTAGCCCATTTCTCCAGCAGTGGTCTCCTCTCCTCTCCTCTTGACTTTCAACCCCCAGGTCATGCCCACTCATCTCTTCCAGGGGGCTCACACATGAGTGGAAGCTCTTCCTTCTGTGGAGCCCAAATCTCACCCCATAGGCTTGCCTCTGTCACCTCCCTCCCACCCTTTGCCTCCTCCTGCCTCAGCTGTGTCCTGTGGAGTTCATGGAAGCTGACATTCTTCCACAGAACAGCCAGCCCTTGGGGGCTGATGGTGTCTGCTAAAAAGACATGAAGACTGAAAACAGAGGCAAGACTTAGAGCTGGTATGAAGTATGAGAAGGACTTTACCAACAAACTCCTTGAGAGCAGAGATGTGGTGCTCTTGTCACTTAGTACAGAGAAAAGCCAATCACTTTATGAGTTGAATATAGGAGAATTGAGTTAAATTGAACTGAACTGAGTTGAGTGGAATTGAACCAACTGCAACATAGATGAATGGGTGTATGCATGAAATTGTAGATGGATAGGTGGATAGGTGGGTAGATAGATAGATGGATGGATCTGTGGATAGATAGATGGAAGAGTAGGTGGATGGGTAGATGGGTGGATGGATGTACCAATGGGTGGACAGATGGGTAGGTGGGTATATAGATAGATTGTGAGTAGATGAATGGATGGGCTGGTGACAGTAGATAGATTGGTGGAAGGATAGATAGGTGGGTGGCAGATGGATAAATGGATGGATAGATGAGTGGGTGGGTAGGTATATGGAATGGTGAATTGATGAGCATGTGGATATGTGGGTAGATGAACAAATGGATTGGGGGTGAATAAATGGATAGGTGTGTGAGTAAATGGATAGATATATAGGCAGTTGAGTAGATGTACGGATGACTTGATGGTGGCTGGCTAGATGATGGGTGGTGGGTGAGTGGATGGATGGCTAGGTTAGATGGATATGTAGATGGCTGAGTGGTAGATGGGTAGATGATGTGTGGGTGGATGGATGAGTAGGTGAGTGGGTGCATGGAATCACCAGTGTGTGGGTAGATGAATAGATGGATGGATGGGGGAGTAGATAGATGGGTGGGTGAGTGAGTAGATGAATGGATATATGGATGGGTGGTAGATGGATAGATGATGAATGGTGGGTGAGTGGATGGCCAAATGATGGATAGATGTATGCATGGATGGATGGATAAATGGATGGATGGATGGATGGATAGGTGGGTAGATAGATGGAAGGGTAGGTGGATGAATTGATGGATGGATGGATGGATGGATGGATGGATTAATGAGTGTGCAGGTAGATGAACAGATGGATGTGGGCCAGTGGATAGACAGATGGGTGGATGAGTAGATGGATAGAGAAATAGATGGGTAGATGGATAGATGATTGGGTGGTGGATATATAGATGATGGATGGGGATGCATGGGTGGATGAATAGATGAATGGATGGATGGATGGGCAAATAGATGGCTGGGAGTGAATTTGGTGGTCATACCTGGGATTCAGAAGGCACAGAGGTGGGGCCACCCAGTGCATAGAGGAACCACAGAAAATGCCAGTGTGACTAGACGGAGGGTCATGACAGTGAGAGGCTGGAGAGAGGCACACGCTCCCCTGCACCAGGAAAGGAAGTACATGGGGGGTGGGGCTTTCCAGCCGTGCTTGGTGGGAAGCCGCTGGCAAGGGAAGAGTTAACAGCAGGACAGCTCCTCAGCCAGCTGTGCCCAGAGTGACACTGAAAGATGATAGCGTGTCCCCGCAGTCACGACACTGCAGCGTCCTCCCACAGCTGCAGCATGGGCAGATCGATACTAAGAGCCACACACTGCCTGACGAGCCTCCTCCACCGGCTCCTCCAAGGTTAGACACGGAGTGGGAGGGACCTGGGGTCTGCTCAGTGCCTGAGCCTGGCGCTCCTGAGGTCCACTCACCTTGTCCCCTCCCCCCCCCCATGCCATCACAGGGCCCAGCAAGGACAGTCCTCTCCGAAAGTTTGTTGAATGAAAACGCTGACCTCCTGGCCAATGCTGAGTCCTCACAAAACCATCTCCAGGCGCACGTCCCCTGGGCCTCATTCTGCACCTCTCTAGCCAGGTGGAGGACCCAGACTCTCCCAGGAAACCAGAGCTTTCCACCACCCTGAGGGCTTAGCCCCACCTCTCGTGTGTCCCGAGTCTTCTGTCTTGCAGCCTTTTCCTCTCGCCCTGGCCCTGACCATCCAGTAACCCAGTCCTCACCTCCCTGCACTGAGGAGGAAGGTTGAGCGGAGAAATGGGATCTGTACCCAGTGAGCCCCTTGCCCTAAGCGATATGCACCTGAAACCCCCGCATGTTGTCTCCTGCAAGGGGGCTTCTGTTAGCCTCATCTCACTAGTGAGGAACTGAGGCTCACAGAAGTTCCGTGACATGCCCCGAGGCCCACAGCCACCCAGTGGTAGAGCTGGGCTGAAGCTAGCCCACGGGAACACAGCAAGAATGTTGGCCATATCTTCTTCATGGCCTCAGATGAGTCTGGAAAGGACTTACCTGGGCCTCTAATGTCCCACCCCCAAGGGACACAGAAAGACGGGGTCAAAGCCACCAAAGCCCAGGGACTACTTGTCTTCTTGATCCTTAGCTGGTGGCTTCCTTCCTCCTCCCCTACCAGACAGGGGTCTCCCAGCCAAATTTATCATGGAAGGAACCCAGGTCATACTGTCTGGTTTCAGACCTAGGGCAGAGAAGGACAGGCCAAGGAGGAGTTTTGTTCTTCCAGGAAGGCAGAAAACCATCTGCAACTCAGAGTGCCAGGACACAGACATGGGACTCAGAGGAAAGGCGCCCTCTGTGTAGACAGAATGGGAGGCCGGAGAACCAAACTGCTATGTCAAAACCAGGTTCAAAAAAGAGAGGCGAGGGCTGGAGAGATGGCTTAGCAGTTAAGCGCTTGCCTGTGAAGCCTAAGGACCCTAGTTCAAGGCTCAATTCCCCAGGACCCACGTTAGCCAGATGCACAAGGGGGCGCACGCGTTTGGAGTTTGTTTGCAGTGGCTTGAGGCCCTGGTGCGCCCGTTCTCTCTATCTCTCTTTCTCTCTCTATCTGCCTCTTTCTCTATTGCTCTCAAATAAATAAATAAAAATAAACAAAAAAAATTTTAAGATGCTGGCTTGTAAAGTCTGGTGGCCTGGGTTTAATTCCCCAATATCTATTTAAAAAGAGAGAGATGAGAGATGAGCAATATAAGACATCTATTATGCTGAATGTAGTGCACCATGTGTCAAAGACTCTGTGTGCGTGTGTGTGTGTGTGTGTGACCACATCCTGCCTAACAGAGCTCTGCACCCGATACATACGTGTTCAGATGCAATCCTGGAAGCCTGCGGGGAGGAGGTCCCAGCCACAGCCCTTAGAGACCCTTCACGACCTCCCTGCATGGTGCAGGACAAGACAGTGTGGCTTTTGTGCTGGTTCTGATTCCCACTGAAGCCGGGAGGAGCAAGTGGTCCTGCCCAGAACCCCTACCAGGCACTAAGGCAGCCCTCCTGGCTCCAGAATCTAGACCAATGGGCTAGAACCACAGCAGGAATCAGCAAGACACATGTGCGTGTGTACACACACACACACACACACACACACACGGAGTTCAAACGCCACCAGTGCCAGTTTCATGACCTTGGACAACTTACTTCCACCCTCCACGTCTCAGCTGGTCATCCGTACAGTGGGGATGGTGTGAGTGCCTGCCTGTCAGACCAGCCAGTGCCAGTGCCCAGGAGACACAATACTGCCACTCATAGCAACCAGCCAGCTGGGTTGTGGCAAATGACAATCAACTCTGCCCACCTGCGCCATGGACCTCTGAGATCCCCGATTAAAGAACCACAGTATTCAAACTTTGGATGCCAGAGGTTGGCCCAGCTCCCAACGGGAGGGTTTCCTGACCTCTGTGGGACACAGCTCAGTCCCCAGGGTAGTTTTGCGGCCCCTCCCCGTCAGCTGTGCTTGCTGGTTCCCACACGTATGATGGACATCACTTAACAGCTCTGTCCCGGACACTCACATTCTTCTCTCCACCCATGGGTGCCTTTCTTCAGCCATTGAGTCCTTTCCTCTGTGCAGATGCCCCTGGCTTGTACGGACTTCTCAACAAATCACATTGTTAGCAGTTCACCTTCCTCCGCCCCCTCCCACCTCCCACCTCACCAACACACACACACACACACACAGCACACACGCACACACACACACACACACCCTGAGAGCTACAGGGCCACTGAGCTGGGTTTTGTCTCTCCATTTTCCTGCTTAGCATGGAGCAGGCACTGAGAGACTACTTGGCAAATGAATGAACAAAAAAATGAGTGAATGAATGAATGAATAATTCCTAGCCACTCAGTCACGGGCAAGCCTTCAAGGCTCAAGTTCGTGTCTAACTGGTGGTCAGGAAGCCCCAGAGAGCCTTCCAGAAGGTGGATGGAGGCTGCGGCTCACGCTTCTCCATGCTGCAATTCATAGAGACTCTTCAGCCTTCATTAGCCGCCGCCCCCCCCCCGCCCCCCATCCCTGCCACAGATGTCTGCTGAAGCCCTTCACCACAAGCTAGACTAGGAGTGGGGACAGAAACACAGGTAAGATACAGTTTCTGCCCTGGCACATGAACGGAAGTGTGAAGGAGACACTCCACCTACTTAGTTAACTGGAAAGTCACCCTATGTGCAGGTACTAGTACCTCCTTGTGCCTCAGTTTCTTCCCCTAAGGGTGGTGAAAAGACTCACCCATCTAATAGACCAGGATTTGTTTGGCAGATGAAACCAAATAAATTGAATTATAAAACCGATCAATTGTGAAGCCCTGTATAAATTCTGAAACTGTTATGCATATTAAGATTATTTTTCCATGCTGGAACAGTAGTAATGAATAGCCGCAGTGACTTGCTTTTAAAGGATATTTAACGCACTGAAATGCTGGCCTGGGGCTGATTTCGTTTTTTGTGAGTTGGGGAGCTGCGCCATCCAGTGGCCAGAATGTAGAACACAAGGACCTTCTGAGGAGCAGCTCTCGGGCTCAGGAGGGAGAACAGGCTGCTGAGGTCCCAAAAGTGATTTCAAGAAAGTCAAGCCAACACCACAGATCAAAGAGAGGTCCCTTCACCCGAGAGACAGGACAGGCTCTGGTAAACGTGTGTCAAAAGATTCACTCCTAGAGACAGGAAAGGTTCTGGATATAAACATGTGTCAAGAAATTTGGAAGGGCTAGGCTAAAGAGATGGCTTAGCAGTTAAGGCATCTGCCTGAAAAGCTGAAGGATCCAGGGTTTGTTTGGGTTTCTTTTGTTTGTTTGTTTTTGTTTTATTTATTTATTTACTTGAGAGCGACAGACAGAGAGAGAAAGAGGCAGATAGAGAGAGGGAGAGAGAATGGGCACACCAGGGCCTCCAGCCACTGCAAACGAATTCCAGACGCTTACACCCCCTTGTGCATCTGGCTAACGTGGGTCCTGGGGAGTCTAGCCTCGAACCGGGGTCCTTAGGCTTCACAGGCAAGCGCTTAACCACTAAGCCATCTCTCCAGCCCTTGTTTGGGTTTTTGTAACTTTATTTTTATTTAGTTATTTGAGAGAGAGAGAGAGAGAGAGGCAGATAGAGGGAGAAAGAGAATGGGCGCACCAGGGCCTCCAGCCACTGCAAACAAACTCCAGACACATGTGCCCCCTTGTGCATCTGGCTTATGTGGGTCCTGGGGAATCAAACCAACGTGCTTTGGCTTTGCAGGCAAATGCCTTAACCACTAAGCAATCCCTCCAACCCCAGGCCCCAGGTTTGATTCCCCAGTACCCACATAAAGCTCGGGTGCACTAAGTGGCCCAAGCATCCGGAGTTCGGTTGCAGCAGGGCTGGAGCCCTGGCGTACCTGTTCTCTAGCCCTCTCTGTCTCTTTCTCTCTCTCTCTCTCTCTCTCTCTCTCTCTCTCTCTCTCCTCCCTCCCTTGTAAATAAATAAAGGGGGGAAAAAAGGAATTTGAAGGGCTGGAGAGATGGTTTAGCAATTAAGGCACTTGCTAGCAAAGCCAGAGGACCCAAGTTCGATTCCCGAGTACCTACATAAAGCCAGATGCACAAGATGGCGCATGCGTCTGGAGTTCATTTGCAGTGGCTGGCGCACCCTCTCTCTCTCTCTCTCTCTCACTTCCTCTCTCTCTCTCAAATAAATAAACAAACAAAATTTAGTAATTTGAAGGCACATTCGGACTATTTTTGTACCTAGCTTGAATCAGGAACAAGAACCCAAGGTGTAGTCCAGCCACAGGGTCAGGAGGTCTGGTCAGGCCCTGTGTGAGGACCTGCTCCATCTTCTAAGACTTGAACTTGCCTCGGACACTCATATACCACGTGGCCTCAAGTAGACAGCTGCCCTCTCTGGACTCCAACTGTCCCATGTGTGCAATGTGATCATGGTCCCTGGCCTGGCCACTTCAAAACGAGTTGTGCCAATCAAATCAGACTTTTTTTTTAAGGTAGGGTCTCGCTCTAGTCTAGGCTGACCTGGATCTCACTCTACAGTCCCAGGCTGGCCTTGAACTCACAGCAATCCTCCTACCTCTGTCTCCCAAGTGCTGGGATTAAAGGTGTGCGCCACCAGGCCTGGCTCAAATCAGACTTTTTGAAGCACAATGAATTACAACTGGCAAGTGCTGCCCAAACACGAGAGATGTTAATCATGACAGTTTCCAGCATTACTGATAACTGGCACATGCCATGCTTCATACTGAACTCACTGTCTAGTGCAAACATCTTGTTGAATTCCTACTCAGCTCCACAAAACATGCACTTTGAAGAAGCCTGTTTTGTAGACATGAACATCGAGTTTTAGAAAAATTTAACATTTTTCCCAAAGTCACGATCCACTAATTCAGAGGTAGGATTTGAACACAGAACACTGGAAACTTCAAAAATAGAGGAGCGGTCATCCACAATGCCTCATGGTTTCCATCCAAAAGGAAGAAAAGAAAATATGTAAATGTTTGAGGTGGGCTCTTTCTAGCCCTGTCTGTCTTAAAACTCACAACGTCGATCCGGCTGGCCTCAAACTCATAGCAATCCACTTGCCTCAGCCTGTGTTTGAGAATGATCTCATGTAATCTGAGCTAACTTTGAACTCATATGTACTGAGAAAGACCTTGAACTCCTGATCTTCCTGCCTCCACCTTCCAAGTTCTAGGATTACAGGCATGCACACTGGGCTTCTGGCTCTTACATTAAAAAAAAAAAAAAGGCTGAAAAGATGGCTTAGTGGTTAAGCACTTGCCTGTGAAGCCTAAGGACCCCGGTTCGAGGCTTGATTCCCCAGGACCCAAGGGGGCGCACGCGTCTGGAGTTCGTTTGCAGTGGCTGGAGGCCCTGGAGTGCCCATTCTCTCTCTCTGTCTCTCTCTCTCTTTCTCTGCCTCTTTCTTTCTCTGTTGCTCTTAAATAAATGAATAAAAAATAAACCAAAAAAAAAGTCCTAGCCACTGAACAGGGATTTAATAGGAGCCCTTGACACGCAGTGGTGGTGCACACCCATAGTCTCAGCACTCAAGAAGCTGAGGTAGGAGGATCACTGCAAGTTCAAGACCATTTGTAGGCTCTGTTTCACTTCTTGTGTCAACAAAACCTTGCTTCCTCCCCATATCACCCTGCATGGTCTTTGACCTTGAAGCCTGCTAAGAAGAGGGAGCCCTTGGGCTCCACATCCAGGACAGCCAAGGACAGAGAATCCCAACCATCCCTTACAGGATTGCAAGGCCAATGTGTGCATCAACGGGGACCGGCAAGGCAGATGCAGGGATGGGCCCCCTTTAAGGGCTCTGTTAAACAGATGGTGCCAAATCTTCTGGAGAAGGGGGCTTTTCCTCCAACCATCACAGGGACCCTCACATATCCAGGATCCACTTCCTGAGGGAGTGTCTGTACTCCCATTGCCCTATCAGACCATCCAATTCCCAAGTCCTACTGCACCCAAAAGGAATTAGGTTCAAGGAGCTAAAGTGGTTTATCAGAGGTCACAGGGCAAGTAAGTGACAGGCACAGGTCTCCAGTCCAAGCCCCTAAGCCCCCCTAACCTCCAAGGAGCCCAGGCAAGGCCCCGTCAGCAGGCTGTGTGGCCGCGGGCGAGTCACTGGGCCCCCGTTCTCCATTGGCAGCTCTGACTTTGTGTCCTTGCGTCCTGTCCTTGAGTCACGAAGAGGAGGGTGTTCCGCCGCATCTGCGGGTTTCGTGGAGAAGCAGCTGCGACTTTGTTCCCTTGGGGAGCTTGTCCTGACTGCCCAGGCTGGTTGCTGTCCCCGTGGTGTCCCCGTGGTGCTCTGCTCTCACAGCCCCCACAGCATGGCATAGTAATTTATCTGCAAATCCCCAGAGGGTCGGTGGGGGGCGGGGGGGGCGCCAAGAGTGTGAGCATATAAGGAAAGCTGAGTCTGGGGCAAAAGGGAGTTCTGAGGAATGTGGCACACTTGGGAGCCCCAGGCAAGGACACAGGTCCTCTTCAGCATGGTCACCATATGGGAGGGCAAGACCGGGGCAACTAGAGCTTGAGAGAAGCCCCAGATCTGACTTTGTATGTCAAATCTGGCGTTTACACATAGACGCAAAGCCTATTTCATGACGGCCCGGGAGACGGCTCGGTGAGCGAAGGGCTTGCGCACAAGCACGAGGCCCTGACTTGGGCTCGCAAACACCCGTGTAAACTGCTGGGCGCGCTGCCACGTGTCTGTAATCCCAGCGCTGGGGAGGCAGAGACGGGCAGATCCACAGGCTTGCCAGCCAGATAGTCCAGCTGAATTGCTGAGCTCTAGGTTCAGTGAAAGATCCTGTCGCAAAAAATAATAATAATAATAATAAAATAAAAATACAGGGCTGGAGAGATGACTTAGCAGTTAAGTGCTTGCCTGTGAAGCCTAACGACCCTGGTTAGAGGCTCAATTCCCCAGGACCCACGCAAGCCAGATGTACAAGGTGGCGCACGCATCCAGAGTTCATTTGCAGTGGCTGGAGGCACTGGCGTACCCATTCTCTCTCTCTCTCTCTCTGTCTGTCTGTCTCTTTCTCTCTCTGTCACTCTCAAATACATAAATAAAAATAAACAAAAAAATTAAAAATAAAATAAAATACAGAATAGAAAAGTAAGGGCTGGAGGGATGGCTTAGCAGTTAAGACATTTGCCTGCAAAGTCAAAGGATCCAGGTTCAATTCCCCAGGACCCACGTTAGCCAGATGCACAAGAGGGTGCACGTGTCCAGAGTTTGTTCACAGTGGCTGGGAGTGCCCATTCTCAATCTATCTCTCTCTCTCTCTCTCTCTTCCTCCCTCCCTCCCTCCCTCTTTCTCTGCCAAATAAATAAATATAAAATATTTTTTTAAAAAAAGTAAAGTAAAAAAATTGGTGAGAGTCTAAGGAAGAGAGCTGACATTGACCTCTGGCCTCCACACACACGCATACACCTACACACACACCTGTACACATGTGCAACCCACACATATATACAATTTTATGAATACCTTATAAGCATTGCAGCCCTGACATTAGCCGCATCTAGTCTCCCCTCTAGACCTGAGAGAGAGCCTGACTCTGAACTGAGTCACCAGCCGCAGGTGACCAGTGATAGCTTTTGAAATGTTGCGAGATGTTGACCCTGTCAAACCTTGCCCTCCACGAAGGCTTCTGGCAACCATATCAGCCCCCTGGCATGGGATCAGAGTCGGCTGCTTGCCAAGTGGTCACCACATGCCCTCACCTGACTCTCCATCCCTGAGCGCCTACTGAGTCCATCCATCCTGTAGGGCCGCGTCACTTGCCCAAGGTCACAGGGCTAATGAAAACCTCGGGTCCAAAGTCAGGCAGCCTGGCCACACAGACGCTGGCCTGCATTGCAGGGAAGCCATGTGTGGCCCCAGGAGACCCCTGAGATGTGACTTGGCAGTCCCTTAGCCACAGTGACGAGGCAGGAGCAGCAACGTGCTACGGAATGTCGCCTGAGGTTCAGAGAGGGGCCCCTTCTGGCACACAGCTCCACAGCCACCATTGTTTACCTTTGGCCCCAGAGCCCCTGAGTCCCACCCCCAACAGAATGAGTTACGAGGAGGTCACGTTAGTACTCGTCCCATTGAAGCAGTCAAAAGTTCTGCAAACCGGCAAAATGGTTCCGAAGGAAATGGGAATCTATTTTGTGCCCTGTCGTCAGGGCTGCAAATCCTGATATATCCCAGGCACAGCCGAGAAGAGGATGGCTCAGCACTTGGAGAGATGCCCACAGGAGGCAGGAAGTGGGGGGTAGTGGGTTCAACAGGTGCCTCTCTATTCTGAGCACGGTCCTGTGATGCGTGAGTGTACATTCAGCTGAAATAAAAAATAACCTTCAATCCCCATCGCGCACGAACACGCAGCCGGCCTTGCTCTCCGCTGAGGCCGGCGGCTGAACCCTTCCCGGCTCGCTTCTTTGACGATGACGCTGGCACGAGGCTCTTGGGAGACTGGGGTGCCTCGAAAGTTCCCCTGTGCACGGACACCTCCTCCTACAGAACAACCGCATGCTGCCATTCCCTGGGAAGTCTGCTTCTTTGGGCACCGTATCCCCCAACACCGAGTCTCATCTGTAAGGTGAGAGGAGTGAATTCTGCATTAGGGGGACAGAAGCAGTATGATATAGGGCCCCAGCTCCCTGACCAAAACCCTTATAGCTCAATGTGTTTTAGATTGCTTATTGGCCACATGTGACCCAGAATAGCTAATCATAAACTTACTTGAGACATTATTATTTTATTTTCATTTACTTATTAGAGAGAGAGGCAGCGGGAAAGAAAGAGAGAATAGGTGTGCCAGGGTCTCCAGCTGCTGCAAAGAAACTCCAAACTCATGAGCCACCTTGTGCATCTGGCTTTATGCAGGTCCTGCGCAGTCGAACTTGGGTCCTTTGGCTGCGCAGGCAAATGCCCTAACCATGAAGCCATCTCTCCAGCCCTGATTTTTTTTTAGTAACTCAATTGCATAGTGCTGGAGCACAAACTTTGTAGATTATGTCATGTGACAATGTCAAAAAGTTAGACACTTAGAGGGTTAAGAAAAAGTTCCTCCTTGGAACTTTAAAATCTTTAGGCTGCAAAACATTTGGCAGTGGATGGACCACACTCTATGTGAATGCCCAGGTAGAACTCCATGAGCCTGGATCTTTTCCATAGCAAAATACAAAAGCGGTCACACGCCTTGTGGGATCTGATGAAGATTCTAATCTCACGTTTGCTTCATATCAGGGCTCTGGTTGAAAGCTTGCCCAGCCTCGTGAAAAGCCCTTGGCTTCAGAGTCTGGGGACATTAGCACCATGAATGAAGAGTGTCAGCTAGTCACTGACATGCCCAGTTTCCATTCCTACTGTACCTTGACCATCTTGACAAGTCAGTCTTCTATGAGCCTCAGTTTTCTCTCCAGTAAAATGGGGCAATAATTACAAGGCGGTTCTGAGAAGCACACAAGAGGTGCAGTATGGTATGCTGGAAGCAGGGCTGCCATGCCAAATGTTCCTCAAGACATTGACGTGAGGGACACTAGGCAGAGGCGGAGCCCTTCAAGCAATGCTTGTTGGGGGCTGAAGAGATTGCTTAGTGGTTAAGGCCTTTGCTTGCAAAGCCAAAGGATCCCAGTTCAATTCCCAAGGACCCACATTAGCCAAATGAAGAAGGGGCACATGCATCTGGAGTTCGTTTGCAGTGGCTGGAGGCCTGGCACACCCATTCTCTCTCCCTCTCTCTCTTTCTCTCTCAAATAAATAAATAAAATATATTGTTTTTACAAAAAGGCTGACAGAAAGCTGGAAGACGCCATTCTACATTTAGTTCAATGGGAGAGAGATATCACCAGTGAAGATACTCAGCAGTGGACACTGCAAGCCTTATATTTGGCCAGCCAGGCCAAATGAGCCAACGGGTGCAATAGTGGCACGTCTGTCATGGTGGAAACCAACTGCCCTCCAATTGGACTGGAGGCCTGCTCCATGGGGGGTAATACATCCCTGATACTGAAAGCTTAAAACAGGGGTAGTCATGAGCCCTAGGGGTGTAACAGCTGCTGATGTCTGGAAAAATGTATATACTATGCTTATCAAACTGCCCAGTAAGCACTTTTCTTAATATTTATACCCTTATATTAATGCTACTCTCAGTTTGGGTAGAGAATCTTCTCTTTTCAGATGGCAGTGACCTTGGGACAACTCAGAAGGTATCATGGTGCTGGAAAGAAGTGACTGGAGTACTGAGTAACATCTCAATCACACCTTCCAAGGCTCAGGGTCTAATGCGGAAGAGGTGGCGGAAAGAATGTAAGAGCCAAAGGAAAGGTAGGACTCCTTACAACGTCCTCCCTCCAGACATAAAATGGCCTGGATATCCATGACCTCACAGTGCCTGACACTACCTGCACAAGACCATCATAAGAGGAGGAAAAGATGATGACATCAAAATAAAAGAGAGACTGATTGAGATGGGGAGGGGATATGATAGAGACTGGAATTTCAAAGGGGAAAGTGGAGGGAGGGAAGGTAGCACCATGGGATATTTTTTATAATCATGGAAAATGTTAATAAAAATTAAGAAAAGAAAGAAAGAGAAAGATGCTTGCTGGCAAGTCCTCAGAAGCAAGTTCAGTCCCCCAATGCTCACGTAAAAGCCAGTGATGCAGGTGATGCACCTATCTGTGATTCCAACATACCTATGACAATGAGAGGCAGAGCCAGGAGGATCCAGAAGCTCACAGGCCAGTTAGACTGGCCCTTATGAAGAAGCAAAAACAGTAAGAGACACCCTGTTTCAAAAAGAATGCAGAGTAAGAGATCAAACACTCTCATGTTGTCCTCTGACAACATGCGCTCATATACACACATACGCACATAAATAATAATTTTTTGCTGGGCGTGGTGGTGCACACCTTTAATCCCAGCACTCGGGAGGCAGAGGTAGGTGGATCACCGTGAGTTTGAGGCCACCCTGAGACTACATAGTGAGTTCCAGGTCAGCCTGGACTAGAGTGAGACCCTACCTCAAAAAACTGAAAAAAAAAGTTAAAAATAAAAAATAATAATTTTTTAAATGTTTTATTTATTTGAGAGAAAAAGAGGCAGAGAGAGAAAGAGAGAGAGAATGGGTGCACCAGAGTCTCTAGCCACTGCAAACGAACTCCAGATGCATGCACCACCTTGTGCATCTGGCTTACATGGGTACTGGGGAATTAAACCTGGGTCCTTAGGCTTCGCAGGCAAGCACCTTAACCACAAGGCCATTTCTCAAGCCCCAATAACTTTGTTTTTTGAGGTAGGGTCTCACTGTAGCCCAGGCTGACCTGGAATTCACTATGTAATCTCAAGGTGGCCTCGAACTCACAGTAATCCTCCTACCTCTGCCTCCTGAGTGCTGGGATTAAAGGCGTGTGCCACCATGCCCGGCCCAATAATAATTCTTAAAAGCAACTTTTAAAACTTTTAAAGCAGGACCAGGCATGGTGGTGCTCGCTTTTAATCCCAGCACTTGAGAGGCAGAGGTAGGAGAATCATCATGAGTTTGAGGCCACCCTGAGACTACATAGTAAATTCCAGGTCAGCCTGTAATAGAGTGATACCCTACCTCAAAAAAAAAAATAAATAAAATAAAGCAAGACTGGGGAGATGACTCAGTGGTTAAAGTGCTTGCCTTCAAAGCCTAAGGGCCTGGGTTCAATTCCCCAGTACCCACATAAGCCAGATGCACAAAGTGGCACATACATCTGGAGTTCCTTTGTGGTGGCTAGAGGCCCTGATGCATCCACACTCTGTCTCTCTTTGTCTATGTCTCTCTGCTGCTGAATTTTAGAGTACTTTGTTATGCAGTATAAATTGTACCATCACTGTGGCTAAGTGCCTGGCAGAAACAACTGAAGGGAGGGATGTTATTTTGACTCATGGTTTCACGGATGTCAGCTCATCCTAGCAGGGAAGGTGTAGTGGGTTAGAGCAGCTCCACCCATGGGTCCAGGAGCAGGAGGTGGTGACTGTTCACGCGGTGGCAGACCAGGAAGCAGAGCAAGCAGCTGGAACCAGGAAAGAATGACCTTCAAAGCTCCACCCTTGATGACCTTCTGGGAGCCAGGCCCTCTCTCCTAAAGGTTCCACTGCCACCTGAAATGGTGTCACCTGCTGGAGAACAAGAGTTCAAAGCATGGGAGGGGCTGGGAGATAACTCAGTTAGTCCTTGCCCCGTAAGCATAAAGACCTGAGTTTGGGGCTGGAGAGATGGCTTAGCGGTTAAGCGCTTGCCTGTGAAGCCTGAGGACCCCGGTTCGAGGCTCGATTCCCCAGGACCCACGTTAGCCAGATGCACAAGGGGGCGCACGCGTCTGGAGTTCGTTTGCAGTGGCCGGAGGCCCTGGCGCGCCCATTCTCTCTTTCTCTCTGTCTGTCGCTCTCAAAGAAATAAATAAAAATAAAAAAAAGACCTGAGTTTGATCCCAAGTATACCCATAAATGCTGGGCATGGTGACACATGTCCGTATTCTTATACTGTATAGACTGTATTCTATACCTCCTTGAGGAGGTCGAGATAAGAGGATCCCTTGGGGTTTGCTGGCCAGCCAGTCTAGCCAAATCAGGGAGCTCCTGGCCAATAAGAGACCCTGTCTCAAAAAAAAAAAAAAAGTGGATGAAAGTCAGATGTGGTGGCGCACACCTTTAATCCCAGCACTCAGAAGGCAGAGGTAGGAGGATCTCTGTGAGCCTGAGGCCAGCCTGTACAACAGAATGAGTTCTAGGTCAGCCTGGGCTAGAGTGAGACCCTACCTCAAAATTTAAAAAGGCTGGGGAGATGGTTCAGCGGTTATGGCGCTTGCTTGCAAACCTAAAGGATCTGGGTTTGATTCCCCAGTACCCACACAAAGTCAGATGCACAAAATGTCACATGACTTTAATTCCAGCACTTGTGAGGCAGAAGTAGGAAGATCACTGTGAGTTTGGGGCAGCCTGAGACTACATAATGAATTCCAGGTCAGCCTGGGCTAGAGTAAGACCCTAGCTCAAAACAAAAACAAACAAAAAAAAAAAAAACGAAAAGAAAAGAAAAGAACACAGGGCTGAAGAGATGGCTTAGCAGTTAAGGAACTTGCCTACAAAGCCTAACAACCAGAGTTCAATTGCCCAGTATCCACATAGAGCCAGATCCACATAGTGGCACATGCATCTGGAGTTTGTTTACAGCTGCTGGAGACCCTGGCATGCCTATTTTCTCTCTGTATCTCTTCTCTCAATCTCTGTTTGCAATTAAACAAATAAAAATATTTTTAAAAAATAAAAGTAAAGGGCCAGGCATGGTGGCACATGCCTTTAATCCCAGCACTCAGGAGGCAGAAGTAGGAGGATCACCATGAGTTCAAGGCCACCCTAAGACTACATAGTGAATTCCAGGTCAGCCTGAGCTAGAATGAGAACCTACCTCGAAAGAACCAATAAAGAAAGAAAAATAAAAATAAAGAAAATAAAAACAAAAAGGGGGGCTGGAGAGATTGCTTAGTGGTTAAGGTGCTTGCCTGTGAAGCATAAGGACACAGGCTCAACTCCCCAAGCCCCATGTAGCCAGATGCACATGGTGGTACATATGTCTGGAGTTCGTTTGCAGTAGCTGGAGGCCGTGACATACCCATTACCCCCCACCCAAGTAAAAAAATTTTTTTTTAAATTTAAAGGGAAAAAGTGGGGGACTGGTGTTCCTGAGCATGACACCTGAGGTTGTCCTCTGATCTCCACACATGCGCGCACACACACCCACACACGAGCACACATACATACATGCATGTAAACCACACACAGACACATTCAAAAAAAAGTTCAAACCATGAGCTTTTCGGAGAATTTCGGTATCAAACCATCACATATAGCAACAGATAAGCAGAGTAGAGGGTCCTTCTCTTGCCCTGACCCCTAAGGTGACCACATCTCCCAGTTAACATAGGAGAGAACACAGTTGGCACTTTTTACCTGGCACAGTTATTGACCGGGATCCCTTTGTCTCCTCAACATGCCCCAGTGTGGGTGGTAAACCATATGGTCACTCTCAGATTGGCCAAACTGTCCCCTTCACAATCCAGAATGAAGAAACACATGAGACACCTTGCACACAGAGCTCAAGAAACTGAGATGCTGGACTGGAGAGATGGCTCAACGACTAAAGGTGCTTGCTTGCAAAGCCTGACAACCTGGGTTCAATTCCCAAGTACCACGTTAACACTAGATGCTCAAAGTAGTGCATGCATCTGAAGTTCATTTGCAGTGGCAAGAAATTTTGGCAAACCACCCCCACCACTCTCATTCAGCTTGTAAAATAAATAAAAATATTAAAAAGAAAGAAATTAGGCCGGGCGTAGTAGCGCATGCCTTTAATCCCAGCACTCGGGAGGCAGAGGTAGGAGGATTGCCGTGAGTTCGAGGCCACCCTGAGGCTCCATAGTGAATTCTAGGTCAGCCTGGGCTAGAGTGAGACCCTACCTCGGAAAACCAAAAAAAAAAAAAAGAAAAGAAAAGAAAGAAATTGATGCTACCTTTTAGATCTTCTATTCGACAAATGAGCTTATTTCTTGAACTCTCTATGTGTGGGGAGGGGTGGAAGGAGGAAGAGGAGAGAGGGTAATGGAGGATGAGCGTGATAAGCACATTACAGCATTTTAGAAATGCTTTAATGAAACCATTACTTTCTACAGTTGATGCAGACTAGTTTTAAAAAATTGAGAGGGGGGGGTTAATTTTTGAGGCAGGATGTCACTCTAGCCCAGGCTGACCTGCAACTCACTCTGTAGTCCCAGGCTGGTCTTGGACTCACAGTGATCCTCTGCCTCTGCCTCCCGAGTGCTGGCAAGAGCCAAGCACGGTTGTTGTCCCAGCACTCGCATGCCTGAGGAAGGAGGCGCAGGACAAGCTCAAAGAACACCTTCCTCCACTAACCAGGCATCTGTGGGACCAACAGGACAACTGCTATGCAAATGTCACCCCACCAGAACCCCAGCGCTCCCCTTTTCTACTTGATTGCAGTCCCTCGGTCCTTCCCATGGGAAAATTCTGGAACTGCTGCTGACATCACAGTGTCGAGAGGGTCTGAGTAGGTAAAGGGGAGCAGGTAAAAGACAGAAGGGAGTCGGGCAGCCTGGTGGTGCACACCTTTAATCCCGGGACTCAGGGGGCAGAGACAGAAGGAGTGCCATGTGTTCAAGGCCGTCCTTGGACTACAGAGTGAATTCCAAGTCAATCTAGGCTATTGCAAGACCCTACCTTGGGGTGGGGAGGAGGGACTTTTCTTTTTTTTTTTTTTTTTTTTTTTTTTTTTGGTTTTTCAAGGTAGGGTCTCACTCTGGCTCAGGCAGACCTGGAATTCACTATGGAGTCTCAGGGTGGCCTCAAACTCACGGCGATCCTCCTACCTCTGCCTCCCGAGTGTTGGGATTAAAGGCATGCGCCACCAGGCCTGGCTTCAGAGAAACTTTTTATAATGCTGAGGTGTGGTGGTGCACACCTTTGATCCCAGTGCTGGAAGGTGTTATACAAGCTGCTGGGGAAGAAAAGTCAATAGTCTAACCCAGTAGTGAACCCTGAGATGGACACAACCAAATATCCAGGCAAGATGTGCCCACGGGTGCAGGACTGGCATGACTTCACTGCTCTCTGATTGGATTTGAAGCCCACTCTATGGGAATTGGTGCCTGGTACTGAAACCCCAGTCAAAAGCCTATGTGCCTATGAGAGGGAGGCCACAGGTTCTAGGAGGGAAGCTACTACTGTGGCTGGGAGATGGCAGACATGCACTGCATTGATGTAGGCACTGGCAAATTGCATGTTCTCTGGTAAATAATCCCCCACCCATGCTCATGCAAGCAACTCTAATTAAACTCCATGGGTTACATACAAACACAAGGGGAAAAAAAGACATCAAAGTAGAAGAGGGACTAGATAAAAGAAGGGTTTCAGCCGGGCGTGGTGGCATAGGCCTTTAATCCCAGCACTCAGGAGGCAGAGATAGGAGGATCGTTGTGAGTTTGAGGCCAGCCTGAGACTATATAGTGAATTCCAGGTCAGCCTGGGCTAGGGGGAACCCTACCTTGAAAAAGAAAGGAGGAGAAAGAAGAGGAGGGGTTCAGTAGAAGGAGGATAGGGAGTAGGCTAAAGAAGGTAATAGGAAGAGGTTATGCTCAAAATAATTATATACAGGTATCAAAATTAAAAGCAGACTCTGAAGGCTTTGAGTCTGTGAGACACTTCTTTTGCACACTCTGGAATAATGCCACCCAAGAGAGTGACTAAGAATCATAGAAACGCAGAATCTGAGGCAAGAAAGTGGGAAAACCAGTAAGGGAACAAGCTCAGTGAGGCCCTCCAATCCAGGCCCTTCTTGATTGGGGTGAGCAGAGATGGGGTGTCTGGACTAAAGCCAGGGAAAGATGACCTGACAGAGGCTACAGCAGACTGCATGAGAGCCACAGTGAGAGAAAAGCTGTGCCCCGAGCAGGTCAGCAGAAATGCCTGTCCCTTACGATTTCGAGCACAGTCCAATTTTCTATTGATTCTTCTTTTTTTTTTTTTTTGTTTTTTTTGTTTTTGTTTTTGTTTTTGTTTTTGTTTTTGTTTATCGAGGTAGGGTCTCACTCTAGCTCAGGCTGACCTGGAATTCACTATGTAGTCTCAGGGTGGCCTCGAACTCACGGCAATCCTCCTACCTCTGCCTCCCGAGTGCTGGCATTAAAGGCATGCGCCACCATGACCGGCAGATTCTTCTTCTTTTTTTATTTTTAATGTTTTTTTGTTTGTTTATTCATTTATTTATTTATTTGAGAGCAACAGACAGAGAGAGAAAGAGGCAGATAAATAGAGAGAATGGGCGCGCCAGGGCCTTCAGCCACTGCAAACGAACTCCAGACGCATGCGCCCCTGTGTGCATCTGGCTAACGTGGGTCCTGGGGAATAGAGCCTCGAACCGGAGTCCTTAGGCTTCACAGGCAAGTGCTTAACCACTAAGTCATCTCTCCAGCCCTCTTCTTCTTTTCAAGACCTGATCTTGCTATGTAGTCCAGGCCGGTTTCAGACTTGCAGTGATCCTCCTACCTCAGTCTCCTGGGTGCTGCGATTACAAGTGTGTGACACCACACCCAGCTTCTACTACTCCTGGTTGTGCCAACATTACCAGATTACCAGAGCTCTCTCCCTCCTCCATCTGGCCATGCTCAGTCTAGGTCCAGGATTCTGGAAACATATCGTGTGATGGTGACTGAAGATTGCTCTGGGCAGACAGAATGTCACCTTACCCAGCCCCCACACCTCAGCCCATCAGTTTCCCTTCTCTTCTTCCTGTCACGCTTAAAACTATCTCCCTGGCATTCTCGTTCTCTCTCTCCCTCTCTATCGCTCTCTCTCTTCCTCTCTCATCTCCTCCCTCCACCATGTAAACAACTCTACTGCCACTTCCTAAGTGCTTGGCCCCTGTCCCAGGCATCAATTAATTAAAATATGAATGAATCATTCAAATAAAAGAACAAATGAATGGATGGATGGGTGGATGCATATCTTTGGCAAAGTTTTATGTGTGCCCCTTTTCCTTTGGTCTCAGGCTGTAACTCTGCTACTTGGACACATTCTCATCTATAAAACAGAATGAGGGGCTGGAGAGATGGCTTAGTAGTTAAGGCATTAGCCTGCAAAGCCTAAGAACCCAGGTTCAATTCCCCAGGACCCATATAAGCCAGATGCACAGGTGACGCATGTGTCTGGATTTCATTTGCAGAGACTGGAGGCCTTGGCATGCCCATTCTCTCTTTATCTCTCTCCCTCTCTCTCTCTCTAATAAATAAATGTTTTCAAAAACAGGATGAGAAGCTGGGGAGATGGCTCAGTGGTTAAAAGCACTTGCTTGCAAAGCCTACCTCTGACATTCAATTCCCCACCACCTATGTACAGGCAAATACAAAGTGGCCCATGGATCTGTGATCCTAATGCATCTACAATGGAAGGCAGAGCTAGATCTGAAGTTCTGGGACCACCTAGTCTGATGTGCAGTGGCAAGAGATCCTGTCTGAAAGGTGGAGTACAGAGAAACCTTGACGTTATCCTATGATTTTCACACATGTGCTGTGGCACACATGCTCATACGTAATATATACACATACACGCACACAGACACTGTACAAGATGGTCTTGATAGTTTTTATTTAAGAGATAGAGAGAGAGAGAGAGAATGAGCATGCCAAGGCCTCCAGCCACTGCAAACGAACTCCAGACACATGCTCCACCTGCTCCACCTTGTGCATCTGGCTTATGTGGGTCCTTAGGCTTTGCAGGCAAGCACCTTAACCACTAGGCCACATCTCTATCCCACAAGATGATTCTGAAAGTAGAATACAGACTCAGGCAGGTCATGAATGTGGTGTGGAAACAGAAAGGAACTCCTAATGACAAGTTTGGCAACCAGGTCCCAGAAACAAAAATTAGGGAAACTAAAGCCAGACATGGTGGCACATGCCTTCAATCCCAGCACTTGGGAGGCAGAGGTAGGAGGACTGCCTTGAGTTCAAGGCCACCCTGAGGCTACATAGTGAATTTCACGTCAGCCTGGGCTAGAGTGAGACTCTACCTCGAAAAATAATTTTTTTTCAAAAAAAGGGAAAACTGGAAGAGCAGATATTGGGAAAGAACTTTCAGAAACAGGTGTCACTATCGACACTCTCATTTTACAGGTGAATAAGCAGGTTTCAAGAGGTCAAATAACCTGTCCAAGTTCACCTACCAGGTATCCACGGTTATGACCAGAAGGTGGAAGGTACTGTCACATTTATTTTTACCGCATATCTCCAGTTTATAGAAAAGAAAAATAAGGCCCAAGATGTGAAGAAAACAGCTAGGAAGTGGCAGAGCCCAGATATCCCATGTATTCAAGAACAGATGAATTTTCCAGCAAATGGGGCAGCTGGGAAACTGACAAGGAGATCCAGAGAGTAGGCAGACAGGACCTGGGATTCAAATAAAAGCGCCTCTCCTCCCACGTTTTACATTCTACAGCACTCAGGACTCTGCAGGGCAGGATGGTTGAGAGGATGCACTGTCGCCCTCTACAGAAAATACGGCTTCGGGGGTGGCCAGGTCAGAGTCATAAATGCCAGTTAAAATGCAGACTCTGCCTTTAATCCCAGCACTTGGGAGGCAGAGGTAGAGGAGAATCGCTGTGAGTTCGAGACCACCCTGAGACTACATAGTGAATTCCACGTCAGCCTGGGCTAGAGTGAGACCCTACCTCGAAAAAAAACAAAAACAAATGCAGACTCCTGGAGATGGCCCAACGGTTACAGGTACTTGCTTGCAAAGCCTGCCTGCCGGGCTCCATTTCGTATAGCCAGCTGCAGTTCATTTGCAGCGGCAGGAGGCCCTGACATGGCCGTCGGTACTACAAATAGAGAAAGAAAATGCAGGCTCCTGGACTCCAGCTTGGATAGATCGGGCTTGACTATCAGTCTACAAAAGTGAGAACAGGGGTCGACATTTTCAAAAATACTTTTTAATATTTATTTATTTAAGAGAGAGAGAATGGGCGTGCCAGGGTCTTCAACCGCTGTAAAACGAACTTCAGACACAAGCGCCACCTTGTGCATCTGGTTTACGTGGGCCCTGGGGAATCGAACTTGGGTCCCCTGGCTTCGCAGACAAACGCCTTAACCACTAAGCCCACTCCAGCCCGAGTCGACATTTTTTTTTTTTAAGTTAAGAGATCCAGAAATCTCTGTCGGATAACTGGACCTGTGGGATGAGAGTGTGAACCCTGGAGGTCACCCCAAAACTAGCAGCCTGGAACACGCAGGTAACTTAACAGCCGGCCTCGCCGGGAACACCTCCATGACCAGGCACTGGCGGGAGGGAGGGGGCCGCGAGGCATCACGGGGCCCAGCGGGGCCGCCAGCCGCTCCCCGCCACAAACCGCTTGCACCCAGCAGCGCCGCCACGTTTCCATCCCGAACGCAGTCTCTGGGTGTCCCCAGATGTCGCCTGGACGTCATCAGCCCTCGCGTCTCGGCGCCGCGGAGGCTATGGAAGACGTCCAGCCAAAAGCAGTGACGAACTTCCGGCACTGTCCTCGCTTTACGGCTCGCACGTCTCTCCGAGGAAGCGGGAAAGGCGGTTTACGACCGTGCCGGTCGCGTTTACGGCGCCGGCCCCTGCGCGCGCATGTTCCCCCCTTGCCTGGGTCCTGGAAGCGCAACTGGAACTGGCGTCTCCTGGCCGGGCCATCTGTTGCCATCTGGGCCGGCGGAGGCCTTTGCAGGTGAGCGGCGTGTTTCGTAGGGTCCCACGGACCTTTGGCGCCAGCTTGGGATAGGCCTGGCTTCGGGGGGCTCCCGGAAGAGACCGCTCTGTCGTCCCCTCCTGCCGTCGCTGTCCCTCCACTGGGCGGGGCAGGAATCTGCCTTCGATGGCCCCAGAGCCGGTCAGTGTGGATGCCTCGGCCTAGGCCTCGCTCAGCGGCCTTGGACTTGGCCAGCTTGATTGTCTCATCCTAGCTGAGTAACAGGTGGTCTCTTCTAAAGTTGGTCGCAGCCTCCTTTCCGAGTGGGGTGTGGGGGCTCCAAGCTGAGCAGCGTTGAGCCCTTGCTCTGAGTTCTCAGTGGACGGCTAAGAGGAGTGGATCCCATCTCTGACCTGAAGCCCAGCCCAGGGATCCGTCGCTGTGTCCGTGGTGTGTGAAGGACTCAGGAACCAGATGGACCCCATGACAGGCTTCAGAGTCCCCTTGCATAAGTGTTTGGTTCTCCTTGGTGGTCATCTCCTTGGTGGTCACTGGCGATGCCGAGAACTGGGCATAACAGTGTGCAGTCTTCCACCCCGTCCTGTGGCCCAATACAGCTGTCACGTCGTTTTCTCCTGCTGGTTCCATTCGGTATCGCTCGTGCTGAAGCCAAAGACGTTACACACCCGCGTCCTTTCACAGGGACAGTGCATATCAAGCCTTGGACCTTGTTCCATGTTGAATTTAAGACTGGTGCCTCTTGAGACATCATGATTGTGTTGTTTAGGTGTTGTCTTAAAACTCTGCTGCCCACTGTGGTGTAATGCAACGGAGGCCAGGCTTAGGCAGACAGCCCTGGTGATCGAAATGTTTTGACATAACATGGTGGGCAGATCAACCACTTGAGCTGGCTGGGTTTCAGATTTTATCTCGACAGTGACGGTGTAGAGGAGTATCCAGGAAACGTGTATTTCATGTGAATTGTTTGTGGACCGCTTCCCTCCTGTTGTCTGCCGACACCTTAGCTTAAGTTCACATTTGGAGATGATACTCTCTGGTTTATTTCCTCTTGCTGTCGCCTAAATGTCATCCATAGTCTCCCTGGGGCATAGCAGTGAGAGGTTACTGAACTCCCCTCACCCATGCTCTTCGATGGCTCTCCAGCCTTTGGGAGCTACTTGGGTTATGTTTCCTGAGGCCTTGTCAGGGGTTGCTGTGGATCGTCAGTGCGGGGCTTTGGTAGGATAGATCAGGACACCTGCTCTAGAGCTTTAGTTTTTACTCTACCGAAAGGAACTGTAGAGTTGCGGACTGGATTCCGAAACCATGCTGCCTGGCTGTAAAGCATCCATCACCCAGCCTTGCACCTTCGGTTTCTTCATTATGCTATGCCTTCATTTTTTTTTGAAAGTTTTTTGTTTAGTTTATTACTTATTTGAAAGCAACAGACAGAGAGAGAAAGAGGCAGGCAGATGGAAAATGGGCACACCAGGGCCTCCAGCCACTGCAAACGAACTCCAGATGCATGCACCCCCTCATGCGTCTGGCTTATGTGGGTCCTGGGGAATCGAGCCTCAAACCGGGGTCCTTAGGCTTCACAGGCAAGTGCTTAACTGCTAAGTCATCTCTCCAGCCCCCATGCCTTCATTTTCTTACAAGGAAAATGGGGACAGTAGTGGCCCTTACCCCTTGAGATTGTTGGAAGGGTTAATGAGTTTATGCACAATAAGCACTAAGAGCAATGTCCTGGTGCACATAATGTGTGTGGATATTTGACATTCTGCCACCTAAGGCCTAAAGCTTATGATGACAATTGCCACCTTGGCGGGCCTTTTGCCTGCCTGTATCCACTTATCTTCACACAGGGTTTCAGGGGAGAGTTAAAGGTGTTTTGTTGTTGTTTTCCTTAAGCGCTGTGTGCTCCAATGTGTTTTTGTAAGTGTAAACAGTAATTGTGTGAAAATTTACAAGTGGAGTTTTCCTGTGTGGTAGCTAGTAAGACTTCTGACAGTGATGTTATGATACAGTGTCCAAGGATGAAGGAAGTTTATTGTTTGCTTCCATGATGTTTCTGAGAGAAATTACTTACTACACTTGAAGAATGTTACTATGTTTCTGCCAAGCATGGTGGTGCTTGCCTTCAATCCCAGCACTTGGGAGGCAAAGGTAGGAAGATCGCTGTGAGTTTGAGGCCAGCCTGAGACTACGTAGTGAATTCCAGGTCAGCCTGGGCTAGAGTGAGACCCTTGGGGGGGGGTGGTGCGGTTACTATGTTACATGAAATCTATGAGCTGCCATTATCTTATGTGACTGCTGAGAAAGGAAAAACTGCTAAGTAGGACCTGGCACCCCATGGAGTATAAAGTCTAGAGACTTCCTCATCTCAGAAATGTTCATGAAAAGCCAGGCATGGCCGTGCTCGCCTTTAATCCCAGCACTTGGGAGGCAGAGGTAGGATGATCACCATGAGTTCGAGGCCACCCTGAGAATATAGAGTGAATTCCAGGTCAGCCTGGGCTAGAGAAAGACCCTATCTTGAAAGGGGGGGGGAGGTAGGTAGGTTAGCAAGAAAAGAGGGGTGTCATGGAATTAATGAAACACTAAAATGTTACAAGAGGGCTGGAGAGATGACTCAGCAGTTAAGGGACTTGCCTGTAAAGCTTGATGACCCAGGTTCACTTCCCCAGTACTCATGTAAAGCCAGATACACAAGGTGGCACATGCATCTGGAGTTCATTTGCAGCAGCTGGAGGCCCTGGCAAGCCCATCTTCTATGTCTGTCTCTCTCCTCTCTATCTGTGCTTGCAAATAGATAAGTATATTTTTAAGCTGGGCATGATGGCACACGCCTTTATTCCCAGCACTGGGAGACTGAGGTATGTGAATCTGGGTGAGTTTGAGGCTAGCCTGGGCTACAGCAAGACCCTACCTCAAAAAAATTTAAAAAAAAAAAGGAAAAAGAAAGAATCACTTACCCAAAAGCATTGTTAGTAGTAGCTCAAGAGTTGAGGATTCTGCTTTGTAAACTGTTTTATTTTGGAGGTAGAGTCTCTCTCCTAGACTGACCTGGAACTCATTGTGTAGTCCAGGTTAGCCTTCAGCTCACAGCAAGACTTACACCTCAGCCCCACAAGTGCTTCGATTATAGGTGTAAATTGCTCGTACTAAATAATAATGAATATTTAACATTTGGTGCACTGGGTGTGTACTGGAAAGATTGCTCAGTGGTTGAGGCGCTTGCCTGTGAAGCCTAAGGACCCAGGTTCAATTCCTCAGGACCCACATAAGCCAGATGCACAAGGTAGCACATGTCTGGAGCTTGTTTGCAGTGGCTAGAGGCCCTGGTGTGCCCATTCTCTCTGTCTCTCTCTCTCAGATAAACTTAAAAATTTTAGCATTTATGTCTCTTTACTCCATATAGAGGCTACATTGCACTCACTGGCCTTTCTTTATAAAGCTACTTGCATGGCTTGTTTTTCAGGTTGTAGAAGATGGCGAAGTTTATGACTCCTGTGATCCAGGACAACCCCTCGGGCTGGGGTCCCTGTGCTGTGCCCGAACAGTTTCGGGATATGCCCTACCAGCCTTTCAGCAAAGGAGACCGGCTAGGAAAGGTACTGGCCCTCTGGAGCAGGGCTGCTCCTCCACACGTCCCTGTTTCCATTTTATTCTCACAAAAACATGGGTCCTTGGTTTCCTATGGGAACACCACCTGAGGAAGGCATTAGCCCCCAAAAGTAGTTAGAGGGCTGGGTGCTCCCTGGGCATCGAGAGCCACTGATGCCTTTCCTCGCTGCTGGGTTTCTGGATCGTGACTGTGTGTTCGTTCTCTCTCTCTCTCTCTCCCTCCCTCCCTCCTTCCCTCACTCTCCATTGCTCCTCACAGGTTGCAGACTGGACAGGTGCCACGTACCAAGATAAGAGGTACACAAGTAAGTGCGCTTCACCGTGCTGCCCAGGTCAGGGCCTGGGAGGGCTTTTCTAGCAACTTCCTTCCAAAAGCCATCTAGAAAGGGAAGAAATGTGGTGGTAATTTCTCGGGGTGTGTTCTGTACTCTAAACACTAACCACCATTCTGGAAATAGTCCCTGAAGTTAGACTGCTCGTCAAAGAGGTCTGGACCACTGTGGTGGGCATAATGGCTGGAGACCCCCTCTAAAAAAGTGTATCAAGCATGTTGCCAATTGCATTCTACTGCATGGAACTTGCTGAGCCCCTGAAGCCAGTCAGTAGAGTCTGGGCTTTGAGCACTGGTTTTAAGATGGTGGTGAGGGAAAGAGGCTTTCCTTGGTGCCAGGTAGAGGGTTGGAAGTGGCTGCCTGGAGTACTAAGTTAAGACAGCTGAGCTGAGTTGCTGAGTTCAGCAAGAGAGGATGTCGTGTTCCATGGGCCTTGTCTGTCTTGCGCTGCAGGCACGGGAAGGTGGTGTGTGTGTGCTCTCTCGGAGGTTCTTTGGACCTGAGTTCTTGAAATTCGAACATGCATATGAACCACCTGAGGGAGGGTCGGGTTGAAATGCAAACTTGCATTTAGTAGGTCTGGGCTGGGGCAGTGAGCCTCTGCACACATGGGCTCCCAGTACCACACTTGAAAGAGCGAGTCTTCAGACATGCAGCGCGTAGGGAGCAGTTACTACACCCTGTCACCTTTGCCTACAGACAAGTACTCCTCTCAGTTTGGAGGTGGAAGCCAGTATGCTTATTTCCACGAGGAGGATGAAACTAGCTTCCAGCTGGTGGACACGGCACGCACACAGAAGACTGCCTACCAGCGGAACCGGATGAGGTTTGCACAGGTAGGCCAGGAGCCAGCACCTGACCAGCTTGCAACTCGTCCTGCGGGGACCACGTGCTGCTCAGCAGCTGCCTCCTCAGCAACGCTAGTGTCTCAGTTCTCCAGTACATCCTGGGGGCCGTTCAGTGAGAAATTATATCAAATAAACTTGTACTAGGTCCAAGGGTGCATGTAAGTAAACCAGGTGTTGTGGCTCACACCTTTAATCCCAGGACTTGGGGGCAGAAGTAGGAGAATCACCATGAGTTCAAGGCCAGCCTGAGAGTACATAGTGAATTCTGAGTCAGCCTGGGCTGGAGCGAGACCCTACCTCGAGGGGGTTGGGGAGTTGAGGCTTAGGGGCTGGAAAGATGGCTCACCAGATAAAGGCATTTGCTTGCAAAGTCTGCCAGCCCTTTTCAGGTTCCAAGCCAGACACAAAAAGTGGCCCAAGCATCTGGGGTTGGTTTCCAGTGATGAGAGGCCCTGATGCTTGTATACACACACAAGCAAATAACTTTTTTTTTTTTTTTTTTTTTTTTTTTGAGGTAGGTCTCACTTTAGCCCAGGCTGACCTAGAATTGACTGTATCATCTCAGGGTGGTCTCAAACTCTCAGCAATCCTCCTACCGCTGGTCCCGAGTGCTGGGATTAAAGGCGTGCGCTACCTCGCCCGGCTAAAATTATTTTTTAAATATGAGTTTAGGTTTGTGGTCCCCAGTAGTTCAGGGGTCATGTACCTGTGTTGAGAACAGGTGCTCATGCTGGAGATCTGTGCCTCATTAATTGCCACATGCAGACTTTATTGAGTTGATGGTCCAGTCGGGCTGCATCCTAAAGAGGCAAACTCAGCCACTCCAGTAAGACCAGTAAACCCTTCAATGGGACTGTAAGTCCAGGCTGGCTCCAGCGCTCCCCCACGTGAGCACTCAGACTGGATGCTATCAAGTAAAGGCACAAAGTGAGGTGGGGACTTGAGGTTTTACACCCTAAACTTGCTCTCCCTTTAGTCCTGCCTGTTGTAAGCCAACTCCCTGGAGGTTAACACGACTATTTCTTTCTGTTTCCAGCGGAACCTCCGCAGAGACAAAGACCGAAGGAACATGGTGCAGTTCAACCTACAGACGCTGCCTAAGAGTGCCAAGCAGAAAGAGAGGTGAGAGCCCCTGCCTGGCCAAGCGAGGCACCCTTCCCAGGTGAGCTGTGCCCAGAAACGGACTGGCCAGAGCAGGAGAGTGGCTGTCTTCCTCTCCATTCGAAAGAATCCAAAGCCCGTGACCTTCCAGCCTGTCAGTGTCCGAGGCAGATGCTGGCCAGGAAGGTGACTGCTGTGGTGGACACACGGACGGGCAACGGGCAGATGAGGAGTGGCTGAAGCCTCCCGGGGTTCACTGGGGTTCCAGCCCCAGGCAGGCCCAGAGCTGAGAACAGTAGCTACCACGCTTCTGCTGGGACGGCCATGGCCAGTCACTGGGGTGAAGTCCACCTGGTCAGTACTGAGGGGCTAGCATCCCCAGTGTGCACCCACGTGGTCTCCTTCACTGAGCGTGGAGAGCTGGGCAGATTCTGCCTTCTGAAGAAGCCCTGACCGCAAGGTCTCTGAGCTCACAGCATTCTGTCTTCCAGAGAGCGCATTCGCCTGCAGAAAAAATTCCAAAAGCAATTTGGAGTGAGGCAGAAATGGGACCAAAAATCACAGGTAGCGTATCTGCACCAGAATTCCATTGGGAATTTGGTCTGGTTTGTTATTGTGTCGTTGAGGTACAATTCATATAGTTTGTTAACTGAATGGCTTCTAGTGTCCTCACTGACCATTTTCATCATTCTGAAAAGAAACCTTGTATCCGTAGCAGTCATCTCAAGATGTTCTCCCCAGTCCTAGGCAATAGCTAACCTCTTTTCTGTCTCTGGATTTTCCTGGACTGAACGCATCACATACATCGAATCAATATGTGATCTTTTGTGTAGCAAATGTTTTCAAGGTCCATTTTTACACACCATGTATTAGTACAGTTTTTCCTTGACATTTGCCAAGAATTGGTTCCAGCGTCTCCCAAAGAGACCAGAATTGATAGGTGTTGAACTTCACTTACATAAAATAGTATAGTGTTTGCATATGGTTTATATACGTCCCCTCATATACTTTAAATCCTATCTAGATTACTTATACAGGTTGGGTATTACGTACCCAAAATGTTTGTGACCAGGAGTTTATCAGATTTGGAGGGGTTTTTTTGTTTGTTTTGTTTTTCCTTCAGATCCTGGAATAGACTATTGTTGAAGCATCCCTGCTCCCAAGCTCTAAAGTGAAAATGGCTTTATATTAATTCAGCTTCAGGTTTAGATATTTCAGATGGAGATGCTAAATCTATAATGGCTAATGTAAACATTAAGTAAATGAGTTTATTCTGCATGGTTGGGATTGAGTACGCATGTACCTTTTCCCCTCAGCTTATCCCTCCTATTCGGGAATTCTTAAGAAAGGGTCTGAAAGTATAGCCCCAGCTGGCCTTGAACTGTGTGTGGCCACGGTTGTCCTTGAACTTGTGGTCTTCCTCTGTCTGCCTCCTGAGGGCGGAGGGTACAGGCAAGCACTGCCACGCCCAGCTTCTTTTTGTGTTTCTTTTGAAACGGAGCCTCACTACATTGCGCAGGACTGTCAGCATGCCCAGCACCCCAGGTGTGTTCGGGCTGTAGGTATGAAACCTGCGGATCTGGAGGGCCAGCTGGACTTGACTCCTTTTGATTGCCAAGTAGTATTTCTTAGTGTAGTTGTGCTGCAGTGTTCAGCCAGTCACTGGTGAATGGACACTGGAGTCATGTCCAGTTCGCACTGTTGGGAATACGGCTGCTGTGTTTGTGGGAGCATTGTGAGAAGAGCAGGTGTTGAGCAAAAGTGAAGTTATGGCTGCAACCCTGCGTTTGATCCCAGCACCAAAAAAGAAAAGAAAGTATAGTACAATTGAAGAAGTCGCTTGGCTGCTTGCTGTATTTAAAAAAAAAAAAAACAGTCTGGAGAGATGGCTCAGTGGTTAATGTGCTTGCCTGCAAAGCCTAAGGACCCGAGTTCACTTCCCCAGTACCCATGTAAAGCCAGGTGCACTTGTGGCGCATGCGTCTGGAATTCGTTTGCAACAGCAAGAAGCCCTGAGCACCCATGCTCACTTATTCTGTGCCTGCCTCTTTCTCTCTCGCTCATTAAATTTTAAAAAAAAGAACACAAATACTTAATGCTCTGAGAATTATAAAACAGCCATTACACATGCCCTGAGTGACATCCTTGCCCTTCAGTGGAATTCCATATTTTTTGAATTCCTAAGCTCTTCAGTCCTAGACCGTAGGTTCCTAGGGGTCACAGTTTCTATCAGCACCATGGACTGAAAAGATGGCTCAGCAGTCAAAGGCACTTGCTTGCAAAGCCTGGTGCTGTGGGTTCAGTTCCTCAGTCAGTACCCATGTAAAGCCAGATACACAAAGTGGCACATATATCTAGAGTTCATTTGCAGTGGCAAGAAGCTCTGGCACACCCATTCTCTGTCTGTCTACGCACCCACCCACTCCCACTTGCAAGTAAATAAGAAAAAATTTTTCAAAAGAAACTCCCTATGGGGCTGCAGAGATAGCTCAGTGGTTAAGGCACTTGCTTTCAAAGCCCAGTTCATTTCCCCGGTACCATGGAAAGCCAGATGCCGTAAGTGGTGCACGCATCTAGAGTTCATTAGTTGCGGCTAAAGGCCCTGGCACACCCATTTACATTCTCTCTGTCTCTCTCCCTCTGCATGCAAATAAATAAAATACATTAAATTAAAACCCTCCATGTATTACCTGTCTTTTGCTTAAATTTACTTGGATTGTAAATTTTTCTCCCCCAATGATTTTCCTCTGCAGAAACCCCGAGACTCTTCTGTTGAAGTTCGAAGCGACTGGGAGGTGAAGGAGGAGATGGACTTTCCCCAGCTGATGAAGATGCGCTACTTGGAGGTGTCGGAGCCACAGGACATGTGAGTAACACGGCGCTGCGCACAGCACAGCCTGCTGTGCCCCCGCAGTCCCAAAGGCAGCTTGCAGCCACTTATCAACACATTGCCCAGGATTTTAGGAACCAAGACCCCAGGAAAGGCAGAAAGAAGGTGGCGCCTCAGCTTTCTTGCGGCTCCCTGGCATCCTGAGCAAGGGAAAGGAAAATTTAGCTCATCTAGCGCCTGTGGCAAAAAGAAATTGCTTTTTTTATAACTATTATTATTTTCTATAATCTACAGTCTTTTTTAATGTTTACTTTTATTTATTAGAGAGAGAGAGAGAACAGGTAAGCCAGGGCCTCCAACTGCTGTAAATGAACTCCAAACACATGCACCACCTTGTGCATCTGGCTTGCGTGGGTCCTGGGGAATCTAACCTGGGTCCTTAGGCTTTGCCGGCAAGTGCCCTAACCACAAAGCCAACTCTCCAGCCCTATAATGTAGTCTTTTAAAAATTACTTGTGTGCGAGAAAGATGGTGTGCCAGGGCCTCTTGCCTCTGCAAACACCTTTAACCACTGAACTGTCTCCCCAGCCCTGAAATCTAGTATTATTAAAGTCCTGAGTTCTCCCAGCTCCTGGCATCTTTACAGAAGCATAGTAGATTAGTCTTAAAGCATTTTGGACTGAAATAGGCCCCACAGTTCTTCAGAACTCTGCTTGTACCAACATTTCATGGAACCCCTTACCCCAGAGAACAGACATGTACAGCTAACTCAGTGAGGAGCCAGAGGTCAACCCACCTGGGCACCTCCATAATTGGGCATTGCCTAGCTGGCCTCAGTCTCCCTGTCTAAATGTGGCACTGGGGCTGGAATGTGTCTCAGTGAATAGAGTGCCAGTTTAGCATGCATGAAGCCTTGATTTCAGCTTGGCGTGATGGTGCATGTCTGGATTCTCAGCACTTCAAGCTCATCCTCGATTGCATACCAAAATGAGGCCAGCCTGAGCTAACATGAGACCATGTCCCTAAGTATGTCAAGAAAGCAAAATGGGGAGGTTGCTGTGGATACGTTATGTTCTCTGAGCTATAACAGGAGCTAGGTAGACAGGGAACTGAGCCACCATTAAAGATTTTCTCCTGTTCAGGTGATTTTTTTATATGCTAGACTTCTGGATAAGACTTTTGAGACATTGTCGTCCTGTGGTGCTGAGGCTGGCCTCCAACTTGCCATTTTCCTGCCTCAGGCTCCCTAGGGCTGCAATTTTAGGCAGGCCCCATCATATCTGGCCAGGTGTGGTGGCACATACCTTCAAACCCAACACTCCGGGAGGCTGAGGTAGGAGGATCTCAGTGAATTTGAGTCCAGCCTGGTCTATAGTGCATTCCAGGTCCACTTGGGCTACAGTGAGACCCTGCTTCAAGAAAAAAGAAAGAATAGGGCAGGAGAGATGGCTTAGCAGTTTAAGGCACTTGCCTGCGAAGCCTAAGGTTTGATTCTCTAGGTCCCATGTAAGCTGGAGGCCCTGGTGTGCCCATTCTCTCTGTATCTATCTACCTCTCTCTCTCTCTCTCTCTCTCTCTCTCTCTCTCATAAATAAAAAAAAAATTTTTAAAAGAAAAAAACAAAGAACAAAAGGACAGAGGGAGGGCATTTCCAACTGTGCGGCTTGCTTTTCTTCCCTCAGTGAGTGCTGTGGGGCGCTGGAGTACTATGACAAGGCCTTCGACCGCATCACCACACGCAGCGAGAAGCCTCTGCGAAGTATCAAGCGCATCTTCCACACTGTCACCACCACTGATGACCCCGTCATCCGGAAGGTGTGTGTCCCTTAGAATCTGATCTGCAGGGTGGATTCAGGACCACCCCCTGGACACGAAAGCTTGTGGGTGCTCAAGTACCTAATATAAAGTGGCACAGAACTTGCATGACCATCCTCCCACATCCTCCTATACTCGTTAAAGCATCTCGAAGTTACTCATAAGACTAGACACTGTGTAAATACATAACTACTACGAAATAGTCGTTACACCGTACTCTGTGAATGAGGAGGAGGAGAACAGCATGTGTCAGGGTGGACATGACGTTTTTGTGAGTACTGTCTGCACACTGAAGTCTGGGTCACACGCAAGGCAGTGGAAGTGAAGGCTCTTTGCTGGGTGGACATAAATGTGCTCAGTGCGGCGCTGCCAGCCGACTGGCTTTGTCACTGCAGCCTGAGCTTGCTTCTCCCCAGAGAGAAGGCACGCTGAGCACAGAACACTCGGGCAGGGAAGAAAGCACTGGAAAGCGCTTGGCCAGAATCTAGCCAGTGCAGCATGGCGGGCACTTCCCTGCAGCCCACCACAGTGGGTGGCTGGTTTCATGCAGAGGCCAGAGGTCCTTTCCGCCCATGTGACCTCAGCACATACATGCACACTCTCCTTGCAGCTGGCAAAAACACAGGGCAATGTGTTTGCCACTGATGCCATCCTGGCCACACTGATGAGCTGCACCCGCTCTGTGTACTCGTGGGACATTGTCGTGCAGAGAGTTGGGTCCAAACTCTTCTTTGACAAGAGGGACAACTCCGACTTTGGTAAGCAGCCTGTTTGGGTGTTGGCTGGGAGCTGGTTCAGAGCAGTTCCCTGCCCTGAGAATAGGTGGGAAGTGGTCTGTCTTCCCCAAGGGTGTCGACAGCACCCACCATCCCTCGGGCTTCCTCCAGTCCTGACTGAAGGACTGTCTGGCTGCTCAGTGGCTGTTGCTCATTTGTAAAGCACTTTCTTGTCCTGCCTCCTGCTGTCTTTCAGCTCTTCAGTGTTTACTTAATACTTTTCTTTAAATTGGTCCTGCTTCTTTTCATTTCTGTGTTTATAAAGGGAAAAACTACATATGCATGTCTTTTTATAACATACTCTTGAGTATATGCACACTGTAAGTGAACCTGAATCACTAAAAATGACAGTATGAAACAAAGCATTTAATCCTGCCATGAACTCAGCCTCTTTGTTAAAAAGCTAATGGCCAGGCATGTTGGTGCACACTTTTAGTCCCAGCACTTGGGAGGCAGGAGGACTGCTGTGAGTTCAAAGCCAGCCTGGGACTACAGAGTGATCCTACCTGGAAACCACCACCCCTCAAAAGAAAAAAAGCTAAAACGTATTCTTTTGAGAAATCTAGAAAGATTGAAAGGTCATTAAGGAGCAGCCACCACCCCCACCACTCGCATCACACCTGGGAGACCCCCACTCCTGCTCTTACAGATCTTCTGACCGTGAGCGAGACAGCCAACGAGCCCCCTCAGGATGAAGGCAGCTCCTTCAACTCGCCCCGCAACCTGGCCATGGAGGCCACCTACATCAACCACAACTTCTCCCAGCAGTGCTTGAGGATGGTGAGCCCCGACCGTGTCCCACTAGCCTGCTGCCAGCGAGCGTCCGCCCTGTGCTAGGCTACGGTGTGGGATGGAGCCGGGGTGCCCTTCCCTGTAGCCGAGGGTACAGCAGGTTGTGAGCTCAGGACCGTGAACCATACATAGACCCACCACTGGTGAGCTGTGCGCTCACAGACATGTTGTGGAGACGGCTTCCGTTCCTCCAGTTCTGTAACGTGCACCGTTCTGCCCTGGGGACGCAGCAGTGATAGCTTGTGTCAGCAGACTGCCGTGAAGAAGGGAGGGACGGAATGGTGGCTTGCTTGCTAGGATCTGTTAGATGCTAGGGGTGAAATAGGCATAAACACAGCCCAGAGTCCCCTCAGGTACCGTAGAAGCCCAGCTAGGACTATGACAGGCAGTGCTGGGCCAGGCTGATTGATCCTTGGACTGCTTCCTTACAGCTTTGTCTTTTTTTTCTTTCTTCAGGGGAAGGAAAGATACAATTTCCCCAACCCAAACCCGTTTGTGGAAGATGACATGGATAAGAATGAAATCGCCTCTGTCGCTTACCGGTATGTCAGCTGTGCTGGGAGTGCGACCAGATCAAAGCGGATTCTGCCTGGGCCCTGGGTGGGGTGTCCCGCCTGAAGCAGAGCATCTCTGTGACCAGTGAGTTCTGCTTTACCTGCAGGTACCGCAGATGGAAACTTGGAGACGACATTGACCTTATTGTCCGCTGTGAGCATGATGGTGTCATGACAGGAGCCAATGGAGAAGTGTCCTTCATCAACATCAAGACCCTGAACGAGTGGGATTCCAGGGTGAGGTACCTGAGTCTGGTCCGCGCTGCACTGTGGGAGCTCCGTCTTTTCTCCATCAGTGCCTAAAGGGCCGCCGAAGGCCTTTGTCTTGGCAGTTTTTTTTCTACTGGGCTCTCGCTGGCAGAGTAGAGCAAGCATTGTCTTCAGTGCTTCCTAGACGAGCGCTGTGAGCGCCTTGTGGCGCCTGCCATTGCTGCGCCTGTTTCCACTTCCTCAGCGCGCCCCATTGCTCTGCACCACACGTTCCTGCCCCTTCACATGGTGTCCCTGGTGACCCCTGTGCGCGGAGCCTTCTCCTAGGGTAGTCCTCTAGGACTGTCGAGGACTTCACTCTCCCTTACATTAGTGCTCTCGAGCTTCATGACAAATGGAAAAACTTTCAGTAGCTTGAAGTCTCCATTAACTCAGAGTTAGGGAGGGCAGAAGCCCACCATATTATGGCTTGGTTCTCTGTCCAGGAGCTCAGAAGGGGAAACTTAAGAGTATAGGTAGAACCAAGTTCTGTCCCAGAAATCCTTGAAAAGTCCCCTGGAAGTTCACTGTAGATGCTGGCAAGGTTTGGGTCTTTGCACTGGTGCAAATGGGGTCCTCGTTCTTCGCCACCAGTCCACTGAGGACCTCTCAGTTCCTGGCAGCTGCCTCACTGCTTGGTACATGTAGGTCTGTGCCTTCGAGAAGCCAGCACCAGCCCAAGTCCTTCCCTCCCTGTTTCAGGTCCCCTCCTTCCTGTCTGACCTTTGTCAGGTGGTAGAGACTATGGTGGTTCCAAGGCCCACCAGAAAGGCTCCTTGTCTCATGGTCAACTGATGAGGAACCTTAGTTACAGCTGCAGGGACCCTTTTGGCACACTAGGTAGCATCACAGGTGGCATTTCACCATAGGCACAGGCTGCGCCACAGTGAAGGAAGACGCTGTCAGAGCAAGGTCACATTAGCATGCTGTCTCCTCTGGCCTCGTCTGCACGCTGCGCAGGCTCACCCCATGCCTTTCTCCAGAGTCCTCGCTGTGGCTTCACTGCCTCGGTTTTGCCTTCTCACTTTATCCCCACTCGCCAGCATCTTCCCACCCTGCTCCAGGACCCTATTCTGTGTACCTGCCATTTGATGAAGTTTAGAGGGAAACACAGAAACTTTCAAAATAATATTCCTATGTAATTTGGGCCTAGCTGCTTAATAAAGCCTGTGGTCAGGCTGTCGAGTCATGCTGTGTGGAGGGGCTGTTGTGCAAGGAGATGACCATGCCTTTGTCTTTGTGGTGATGGCAGCCTTGGCTCTGACAGTATGCCCTTCCTCACTTCCTAGTGTGCCCTTGTCTGCCAGAGGAATGCCTCCAGGCTTGGGCGGGAGGTGCTGCCCTTACGTTGATAACTGGCTCTTCCTTTGGCAGCATTGTAACGGCGTGGACTGGCGCCAGAAGCTGGACTCTCAGCGTGGGGCCGTCATAGCCACCGAGCTGAAGAACAACAGCTACAAGCTGGCCCGGTGGACCTGCTGTGCCTTGCTGGCCGGGTCTGAGTACCTCAAGCTCGGGTGAGATTCCTGTGCCGGAGCGAAGGGCTCAAATGGGGCTTGGGAGGAATAGGGGACAAGGGCTAGCTGAACTGACATTTGACCCCAAGCATTGCTGTCCCTCTTTCTCTGCTACCCTTCCCGGCCACCTATCTGCCCCTCTGTCACAGTTATGTGTCTCGGTACCACGTGAAGGATTCTTCACGCCACGTTATCCTGGGCACACAGCAGTTCAAGCCCAATGAGTTTGCCAGCCAGATCAACCTGAGCGTGGAAAACGCTTGGGGCATCCTGCGCTGCGTGATCGACATCTGCATGAAGCTGGAGGAGGGCAAGTACCTCATCCTCAAGGACCCCAACAAGCAGGTCATCCGCGTCTACAGCCTGCCCGATGGCACCTTCAGCTCTGAAGAAGATGAGGAGGATGAAGAGGAGGAGGAGGAAGAGGAAGAAGGTGGGCAGCAGGGCTAGAACAGTGGTCACCTTTTACCTTGGCAACACTAAGTGAGAAGTCCCCAGGAATAAATTGGAGCTGGGAGAGAATGAAGGCTTGAGGAGCTCCTGCGGGGGGGGGGGGGGGGGGCGCTGGTCTAGAGGTAGCAAGGCCACTCCAGTTAGTTATACCGCCTGAAAGCTCTCTCACCAGCTGGTGATTGCAGGAAGTTGCTCGACCCCAAGGGTCTGGGAGGCTCAGCTTCTGGGTGGAGACCTTAAACACCCAAGTTCACCAAGTTTCAGAAAGGAAAGGGTACATCATGTCATGCCATGTGGCAAGACTGACTTCTCTTCTTGTGTCTTTCAGAGGAAGAAAGTTAATGGAACCCGCCAAGCAGGCAAGGCAGTGCGGCATGAGTGATTCCACCAAAGCTGGGTCTCTGGTGCTTAGTGCACCTTCTGTGCTCCTGCCTGGCATGTTCCAGCTGAAATAAAGTTGAAAGTCCTTTGGTCTGTCCCCCAGCCTGTGCCTCCATTCAGTCTGTGGCTCGGAGAGGGGCCACAGTTCTGGCTGCTGTTTCTCCAGTCAGCTCCATGGTTTGCTCAACACTGGTGGAGGCTGGAAGCCCTGGAGTGTCTCGAAGCCTCTGAAGTAATCCTTTCATTGGTAGGCGTTGGTTTTGAGCTGCCTTGGGTGTCCATGTGCTAGCCAGCTGTGCATAGGACTTGGCTGTGCCCTCAGAACGGTCTTCCAGAAGCATCAGGAGAAGTCCCTAGTAAGAAATGGAGTAGGGTGAGGCTTCTTGAAGACTGCTGCAGAGGGTTCAAGGGCTCTCCTCTGGGTGGTGATTCTAATGCTTTGTACATGGTTTACTAGGTTGGCTTGGGTCAGTGACAACATCGCAAGTCAGTGCCCACAAAGCAGTGCAGCAAAGTGAGAACTCTGGATGCTTAAGGGCTGTGTCAGTTCTCAGTGGTTCTGTTCTGGACACTGAAATAATTACCCTAACTGGGTGTTACCCAAGCTTTCTATAAACACCTCCCCTGAGCCATCACCAAACTAGTGTGGGTGAGGTAATACTGTGATGTAGATAAGGAAAGCTCCATTACCAGAGGGGTATTTTTGTTTTTGTTTGTTGAGGTAGACTCTCATTCTAGCCAGGCTGATCTGGAATTCGCTATGTAGCCTCAGGGTTTCCTCAAGTTCACAGCGATCCTCCTGCCTCTGCTGGGATTGAAGGCATGTGCCACCACACCTGGCTCCCAGTTTTAATTAACATACTTGAACCTTGGAAAAGTCGGTGGCGGGCCTCAGTGGATAAAGCCTTGCTGTACAAGCCCAAGTTCAAAGCCCCATATAAAAGCCAAGAGCTGGAGCCCCAGTGCTGGAGAGGGAGACCAGATAGCTAGTGTTCGTGGATCAGTGAGCTCTACATGCAGTGAGGCACTGTCTTGGAGAAGGAAGATAGCCTGGCGTCAGCCCCTGGCTTCCATGTGGGCACACGCGAAAGGCTTACTAGACTGTCACCAGGACTATTAGAAAGCTAGGTGTTTTCGGTTCTTGAAATTGCCTCACACTTTAGCCCAGGTTGGTCTCAATCTTCCCTTAGCCTTTGAGTGCCTGAATTAAGGCATGAGCCACCACACCTGGCTCTGCTTGAATAGTATACAGAAATAGTAACAAGTGCTATGGAGCTTCAGGAGAGGACCAGAATCCTATTTCCTCTTGGCAAGCATGTGGCCCAGTCCAGCGGCATGAATGAGAGCAAGCAAGTAGTTCTTGCCGGGCTCACTTGAAAACACCTTCATCTGCTTCTGTGTAGATTACCAGATCCGCGGCCAGAAACTGACCACCTGCAATCCAGGTACAGCCCAGTTTCCCACTACACATGAAGCTAGACCAACCTGTTTCAGGCTCCTTCCCTCTGGTACCCTCATGGCCTTCACAGCCACTGGAGAACAGCTGCCCCTGCTCTGTTGCCTGAGCTGACTGCAGAGTTGCTGTGTGCACTAGTATCACCATAGTAGCTGCAAAAGACAAGTCTGTGCCCCACGGGGGTTTCTCATGTAGATTCAGCCTGAGAAGACACTGCATCCCTTGGCGTAGTCTTTAACCTGGGAGGACATGGAAACGAAAAATAACTCCAGTCAAGCAAAACGTTCCCTGAGGAACAGCTTTGTTGTCCGGGGTCCACCATGCTCTTTCTGCTGAGGTAAATCTTACAATGGCCAGGTGTCATGTCAGGCTGACCTGGAACTATGTAGTCTCAGGTTGGCCTCGAACTCACAGCAATCCTACCTCAGCCTCCTGAGTGCTGGGATTAGTGTGTGCCACCACGCCCGGCTTCACTTATTTTTATTTTGCTTTTTTGAATCAGGGTCTTACACTGTAGTCAAACTGGTATGGAACTCATTGTGTAGACCAGGCTGGCCTCAAACTCAGAGCAGTCCTGCCTCAGCCTCCCCAGTGACCCTGGCTCAGGCCCTCAGCTGTGATCTTGAGCAACGTTGGCTAGTCAGCTACAAGACACTGGAAATAGCATCCCTTGCCACTCTTGCTGAAAGATGCAGTGAAGTCGCTGAAACAATTGGTTTATCTGTCCTGGCCCCATAACCCTGGCTGCCAGTCATTCAAAACTGGGCAGCCTAGTTTGATTTGGTCTGAGGGTATAGCAGTGTGGCATATAAATACCGGATTTTCTCCAAAACTGCGCCCACCTGGCACGTGCAGAAGCACCGTTAACAAAAGGGGCTGGTGCCCCATCCGGGGGATCTACTCTCCCTCCCGCTCCGGGCACGCCAGCTCCACACCCCTCCGCCCGCCCGGGCAGCGCGCAGCACGTGCGCGCCTCTTCCCGCGCGGGCCCCGGAGCCCCGCCAGCCGGTCCCGACGTGCCGCGCGCCACGCACGTGACCCCGCCCCCTGCCACGGGGAGGGGCGGGGCTCGTGACGCAAGCTGCGCGGGCCTCACTCGACTGCATCCTGCGGGCGCGAGGAGCAGCTCCGAGGTCCGGGCGGCGGCGGGAGCGCGCCCGGGCACCGCGCACGCGCCGGCAGCAGCGCGTGGCGGCAGGTGCGCTGGGGCATCCCTCCCACGTGACCCGGGAGGCTGGGGGCGGGGCCTCCAGGCCACACCTCCGGGGTCCAGGCGGGGCGGGGCTAGAGACATCTATCTGTACCCGTGGAAGGTCCAGCCCGGGCCGCGCTCCCAGAGGATGTGAGGCGGCCCTGGAATAAGTGGAAATTGGGAGGACCGCATCTCCTTCTCCGGGATGAGGTTACCATGGCAATAAGGCGGGGGGGGGGGTCCCTAGCACCCATAGGAAAGGATACTAAAGAAATGGGCTGTAGGGGTTCAGGACTCCTGTAGACCCCCAGATCTCTCACCTGGAAGAGACCAGCTTCAGGGCAAATGAGCTCCAGGGCCCCTCGCTTCAGTCCTGACTCCGCCCGAGCTCGCTGGGGGGTCTCTGGCCGAGCCCCATCCCTCGCCCGACGGGAGAGCCGGCTCGCACCTGCCTCCCGGGCGTCGAGGCGCCAGGCCTCCCCTCCGCCGTGCCGCCCGATGGGGTTGGCGGCTGCGCGCTGGCCCCCCGCGGGGCTGCTGCTGGCCCTCGCGCTGCCCTCGGCCCTGTGCGCCGCTCCGCACCGGGACTACTGCGTGCTGGGCGCCGGGCCCGCGGGCCTGCAGATGGCCGCCTTCCTGCAGCGGGCCGGCAGGGACTACGCGGTGTTCGAACGCGCGTCGGCGCCGGGCAGCTTCTTCACGCGCTACCCGCGCCACCGCAAGCTCATCAGCATCAACAAGCAGTACACCGGCAAGGCCAACGCCGAGTTCAACCTCCGCCACGACTGGAACTCTCTGCTCAGCCACGACCCGCAGCTGCTCTTCAGGCACTACTCGCGGGCCTACTTCCCCGATGCGGGCGACATGGTGCGATACCTGGGTGACTTCGCGCGCCGGCTGGGGCTCCACGTGCTGTACAACACCACCATTACCCACGTCACCCTGGACAAGGACCCGCAGGCTTGGAACGGCCACTACTTCGTCCTGACCGACCACAAGGGTCAGGCGTACCAGTGCAGGTAAGGAATGGCCCAGAAGCCACCTGCTAAAGCTGAGCCTGTCCCAGAAGAAAGGCGCAATTCATTGTCAGGGAGATGTCAGGGAGGAACGGGAGCAAGGGTGCATTTGTATCATTCTTTTCCTACCCTCGAGCTCAGTGCTAAGAGTTTGGGCACAGTCAGCATTTCTCAAGAGTGTTCTTTAGGTCTTGGCCAAGTATGATTGGAACATTCTAACAATTTGCCACCCGGGATTCACGGGGTTTATTGTCTCCTATCAGCTCTATTGTTGGGTAGCATAACCATAGTTGATATACTCACAGATTCTTTTTATTTTTCGAGGTAGGGTGTCTCTCTAGCTAAGGCTGACCTGGAATTTACTATGTAATCTCAGGGTGGCCTTGAACTCATGGCAATCCTCCTCACCTCTGCCTCCCGAGTGCTGGGATTAAAGGCGTGCGCCACCACGTCCGGTTTATACCCACAGATTCTTGTAGACCATCTGCTAGAACCAGTGTTCCCCGAAATGCATGCTGGGAAGAGCGGGGCCAGATACCCAGCCAGCAGCAGCAGGCTGGGGGAGGATTTCAGAACAGAACCAGAGCAAAGACCCAGCAAGGCGGGAATTCTTTTTTTTTTTTTTTTTTTTTTTTTTTTTTTTTTTTTTGGTTTTTTGAGGTAGGGTCTTACTCTAGCCCAGGCTGACCTGGAATTCACTATGTAGTCTTAGGGTGGCCTCGAACTCATGGTGATCCTCCTACCTCTGCCTCCCGAGTGCTGGGATTAAAGGCGTGCGCCACCACGCCCGGCATTGCAAGGCGGGAATTCTAACCAACCAGTTTTAGTTTCCTTTGGCTTAGGAGGCAGTTATGTATGGGCACCTCAGACTTGTTCAACTCTCACAAGAAACCCAAGGAAGAAGTTCATGAATCCCATTCGACAGGTGCAGGCCTGAAGGTCATCAAACTTTTTTGTTTCTGTTTTTTTTTGGGGGGGTGGGTGTTTGTTTTGTTTTGTTTTCCCAGGTAGGGTTTCACTCTAGCCCAGGCTGACCTGGAATTCACTATGTACTCTCAGGGTGGCCTTGAACTCATGGCAGTCCTCCTACCTCTGCCTCCCTAGTGCTGGGATTAAAGGCGTGCACCACCACATCCAACTAAAGTCACCAAACTTAATTAAGCACTAATGTATGAAGGTGCTACAGTTTTGTTTTGTTTTGTTTTGTTTTTTGGAGGCAGGGTTTCATTCTAACCCAGGCTGACCTGGAACTCACCCTGTAGCCCCAGGCTGGCCTCAAACTCACAGAAGTCCTCCTGCCTCAGCCTCCAGCATGCTGGGATTAAAGGTATGTCACCACATCTGGCTGGCACCGCGTCTTGAGCTCATATTTTGCTACCCCAAAAGCCTGGGTTCTCAGTTGTACCAGGCTCCCCTCTGCATAGTCATCTCACCCTGGATCCACAGGTGCTCGGCCAGCATTCACCTGCTCCTGTTACAGAGCTGGCATTGCTCCCTCCCTCCTTCAGTCCGTGGAAAGAGGCCTTGGGACTCGCGTTTTAGGCAGCTGTGCTACACTGGAGGGGAGTCAGGAGCACGTAGACAAGGGTCAGAAAACTAGGGCTGTGTGCCCCCTGAATCAGGCCAGTCAGCTCTGTCTTGAAACCCTCCGTCAGTCAAACCATTCTGCGGGCAGCAGGATTCAAACCCCCACCAGTCTGAAGAGCGGGACTTCAAGCCTGACAATGATAGCGTACACCCATAATTCCAGCACTTGGGAGGCTGAGGCAGGAGGATTGCCAGTTCCAGGCCAGCCAGGGCTACAGCAGGGCTTTGGAATCCAGCCCATCTGTTTTCAGCCTCTGGCTGAAGATCTCTGAGGCCGTAACCCCCCCGGGCCTGTGTCTCCTCACCTGGAAAACAGGTCATGGAACACCAGCTCAGGTGGCACCGAGGAGTAGAAAAGATGATTAGCAGACACGCTGGCCCGGGGCCCAGGGGTTGGAAGTATCGCTCGCTCGCAGATGTGTGGGCCTGGCCTGCGAGTCAGGAAGGGAAACTAGAGACCAGGCTCCGGGCTCATCACCCAGGGGGGATTCTTGCTCTTTGCCTTCTTCAAAGTTAGGTGAATGTTTTTGGTTTGTCATAACATCACCTCAATCAGAGCAAAAACAATCCCCATATGAGGTGTAATGCCAGTGTGTATTAATCCTACGCCGGTAGGATATTGAATTACTTTTTAAGAATAATAATTAGCTGGGCGTGGTGGCACACGCCTTTAATCCCAGCACTCGGGAGGCAGAGGTAGGAGGATCCCCGTGAGTTCAAGGCCACCCTGAGACTCCATAGTGAATTCCAGGCCAGCCTGGGCTAGAGTGAGACCCTACCTCAAAAAACTGGAAAAAAAAAAAAAGAATTAAATAGCTTCCTAGTCATTATAATTGTACTTAACTCGATCAATACACACATCATCTCCACTAGACTGTAAGCTAGCTCAGAGAGGCAGGCACATGGGGGTCACTCAATATATGGAGGGGTGAGTAAATAGATGAGCACATGAATGGACATTCTGGGTTTTTTTGTTTGTTCCCCCTCCCCCCCCCCCACCGGGACCTAGTAGTCAGGGTGGGAAGGCAGGTGTGGTCACACAGTGATTTTTTTTTTAATATATTTTACCTATTTACTTATTTGAGAGAGACAAACTCCAGATGCATGTGCCCCCTTGTGCATCTATCTGGCTTAGGTGGGTCCTGGAGAATTGAACCAGGATCCTTTGGCTTTGCAAGCAAATGTCTTAACCACTAAGCCATCTCTCCAGCCCTTTTTTTGTTTTTGTTTTTTGAGGTAGGGTCTCACTGTAGCTCAGGCTGACCTAGAATTCACTATGTGGTCTCAGGGTGGCCTCAAACTCACAGCGATCCTCCTACCTCTGCCTCCCAAGTGCTGGGATTAAAGGTGTGCGCCACCACGCCCTGGCTTACACAGTGATTTTGACTAAGTGATCATATAGCTAAGAAACTGACGTGTATTTCCTCTGTCTCCAACCACAGTGTCCTGCTGGTAGCCACTGGGTTGTCAGTCCCCACACTGGTTGACTTCCCTGGCTCCGAACATGTGGAGGGTTACGAGTCCGTGTCCGTGGATCCTGAAGACTTTGTAGGTCAGAGTGTGCTGATCCTGGGCCGCGGGAACTCGGCCTTTGAGACGGCAGAGAATATCCTGGGTGTCACAAACTTTGTCCACATGTTGAGCCGTTCCCGGGTACGGCTCTCCTGGTCCACCCACTATGTAGGAGATGTCAGGTATGTGCCGTCCCTGCCGTGTATTCTGTACCGTGAGGCCCGTGTCGGTCTGTTTCTTGTTACTATAAGAAGAGACTTGAGACTGGGTAGCTCATAAGAAAGCTTTATTTAGTTCATGCTTGCAGAGGCCCAGAGTCCAAGGAGCTTGTTGCCAGCTTTAGTGAGGGCTTGTCAGCCTACATCACCTCCTGGCAGATGGCATCACTGTGTCACACACACACACATGCCAGAGAGAGATCATGCAGCAAGACAGGATGCCAAAGCAGGGAGGGCTTGAGCCCCCTTCTTTTATAGCAGCCGTCTTCTTTATAGAGCTATCCAGGGGTCTCCCAGAACTGCCTTAATGTCTCCTAAGGGCATTACCCCAGTGACCTGCCACAAGGCCAGATCTCTTAAAGCGCCATCATCACCTGGAGCTGGGGCTGTAGCTCTGTTGGTAGAGTGCCCTCCTAGCATGCATGAGGCCCTGAGTTCCATTCCCAGCTCCTCATAAACTGGCCATGATGGTGCATTTCTGTAAATCCCAGCACTTGGGAGGTGGAGGCAGTAATATCAGGAGTTCAGAGTCATCCTCGGCTACATAGCAAAGTCAAGGCCGGCCTGATCGGCATGAGACCATGTCTTAAAAATAAAATAAAAAAGATCTACCACGTCCCAATGTCCCCTCCTTGGGACAGAGCTTCCAATGTATGACCCCTTAGGGGTTTAGACCATAGCAAGCTGCGAATGTGGGAATTTTCCCAGCCCTGGCTGCACTAGCCAGCCCTCCTCTGAGTCCCCTTGACCTCTCCTTGCATGCTCTTGGGGCCCCAGAGCCATCAACAACGGGCTGCTGGACACCTACCAGCTAAAGTCTCTGGATGGGCTGCTCGAGTCAGACCTGACAGATCTGGCTATCGTGAAGGACAGCAAGGGCAAGTTCCATGTCACCCTGAAGTTCTTCCTGGAGGAAGCCAATGCCAGCCAGAGTGCCGATTCTGTCCGCCTCCCTGAGGACGACAATGACAACTTCGCCATGCGTGTGGGCTACGACCGAGTCATCCGCTGCCTGGGCTGGAAGTTCAACTTCTCAATTTTCGACCAGTGAGTCCTGGTGGGGCAGAGGTGGGGTCTCCTTGCAAACCCCTCAGCTCTCCCTGGGGAAGAGCAGGCTTCAGGACAGTATATACCCAAGAATGGAGGTGGGTGCCACCTGTTTGCCAGCTCGGGACCGAAGCCGTGTGTCAGCTACAGGTCCCACCATCCTGGAGTGGCAGGGGGCTCGTATGGGTGGTGAGACACTCTCAAGATAGGTAGGAAAACTCGGAACTTGCTCCAAGGCAATGTAGGCACAGCTCCCACCCCACCCCCAACTCAGCCCAGGGCCCACCTGAGAGTCTCTGACCTAACCTGTGAGCCCTGGGTGCTTCCAATCCCATGCTGAGCCCATCTCCACAGAGGGGAGAATTGTTTCTCTTTCATATGGTTTTGTGGGGATCAGTATAAGAAAACACTTGAGGGTTGGAGGGACAGCATAGCATTTAGGGTACTTGTGGGCAAAGCCAAAGGACCCAGGTTCGATTCCCCAGGATCCACGTAAGCCAGATGCACAAGGTAACACATGAGTCTGGAGTTTGTTCACAGTGGCTGGAGGCCCTCGTGTGCCCATTCTCCCTCCCTCCCTTTCTCTTAAAAGAAAGAAAGAAAACAGCCCAGCGTGGTGGCGCACGCCTTTCTTTAATCCCAGCACTCGGGAGGGAGAGGTAGGAGGATTGCCGTGAGTTCAAGGCCACCCTGAGACTCCATAGTGAATTCCAGGTCAGCCTGGGCTACAGTGAGACCCTACCTTGAAAAACAAAAAAAAAAAAAAAGAATAATAAGAATTAAATAGCTTCCTGGTCATTATAATTATACTTAACTAGATCAATACACACATCATGATGTCTATGTGTGCATGTTAGCAAACTAATTTAATTCCCCCCCAAAAGAAAAAATCTCATTGCTGCAAGTATTTATGACCATTTGTGAACAGCTGCTAACAGAGCTGGTCTTTGGGTGTTACTGATGCTATCGTGTGAGGCTTGGGGTCAGAGCATCTGACAAGTCTGTCCCTTGTCCTCAGGCAAGGACATAAGAGGACAAGAGCCTACCTACACCCACCTTCTCCTCAGGTGACCCCAAGTCCCAGTCTTTAATCAGGAGCCCAGCCTTGTGTGAGGCTTGAATGGTGGCGTTGTCCTTCACTAAGCCCTAGTTAGCTGTTCAGTGCTGGGGATCTCCCTCACCTCCCACAGTCATGGGGACTTAGGTGACATGCAGAGTGTGAGCGAGCACACGTTCAGAGCTGGGCCTGAGTCACACTTCCCACTGCCAGGTCCCTCAGACTGTCCTCGGGGAATGAGTTCAACAAGAAGTACCCACTGATCAAAGCGAGCTATGAGTCCAAAGGAAGCCGAGGTCTCTTCATCTTGGGGACCGCCAGCCACTCAGTGGACTACCGGAAATCTGCTGGAGGTTTCATCCACGGCTTCCGATACACAGGTGAGCAGGACTGTGTGGGCAGGCCACTGTCCCCAGGCAGAACCCCCACCACCTTCGCACGTCATAAACAAGCAGGCTACTGACTTTCCGAAGCATCAGAGAGATTGCTTATCAGAGTTGATGGTCGTAACTTCCCTGTCTGGAGCTGATGACCACATTTTCATGGACCTTCAGTCCATGAAGATGTCAAAAAAAGCCTGAAAGTGGACACATCTGGTAGTGACTTAACAGTATGCTTAAGTCCCGGGCAGGCTGACGTATGCTAAGCTGGATGGGTGGTCTCAAGGCTGTGACGAGGACTAGAGGCAATGCCCAGGCACGAACCTGTAAGCATAACACCCACTGTGCATGCCAGGAAGCCTCAATGAAAACTGTCATTGGTGATATCAGTTCTCTTTCAAAACTTTCAGTACCAGAGCTGTAAGTGCCCACTAAGTTGAGAGTGTTTGCATTAAAAAATAATAGCCAGAAGCACTCCTTTAAACCCAGCACTTGAAGCCGGGTGTGGTGGCGCACGCCTTTAATCCTAGCATTCGGGAGGCAGAGGTAGGAGGATTGCCGTGAGTTCGAGGCCACCCTGAGACTCCATAGTGAATTCCAGGTCAGCCTGGGCTAGAGTGAGACCCTACCTCGAAAAACTAAAAAAAAAATAAAATAAAATAAAATAAACCCAGCACTTGAGAGGTGGAGGTAGGAGGATCACTGTGAGTTCCAGGCCACCTTGAAATGACATAGCGAATTCCAGATCAACCTGGGCTAAAGTGAGACCCCAACTCAAAATAAGATAGGGGCTGGAGAGATGGCTTAGCAGCTAAGGCACTTGCCTGTGAAACCTAAGGACCCAAGTTCAATTCCCCAGTACCCACGTAAACCAGATGGACAAGGTGGCGCATGCATAATAGAGCATATTTTGTAATATTTTTATTTATGTGTGTGAGAGACAATGTATGGGTATGCTAGGGCCTCTTGCCACTGCAAACAAACACTAGACGTGTGTGCCACTTTGTGCACCTGGCTTTACCTGAGTACTGGGGAATTTAACCTGGGCCAGAAGGCTTTGCAAGCAAGTGCCTGTTTCTGGGCCAGAGAGATGGCCTAGCGATTGGAGGCCTTGCCTAAGTGAAGCCTAAGAACTCATGTTTGGATCTCCAGGTCCCACGTAGCCAGATACAGTGATGCAAGTGTGCAATGTTGCACATGCACCATAAGGTATCACACACATCTGGATTTCATTCTCAGTGGTTAAAGGCCCTGACATGCCCATTCTCTCCCTCCCTCCTCCTCTCTCTCCCTTTCTCTCTCTTTCTCACTCTCTCTCAAAATAAGTTTAAAAACATATTTCTATTTTTGCATTGCGTATGTATGTGTGTAGTGTGCATACATGTGTGTATGCATGTTCAAATGGGGGAGGGCAAAATGTGTGTGCGAGTGAGTGTGAGAGTAGACGTATATGTGTGTGCATGTGGAGACCAGAGGTCAATATCAGGTATCTTCCTCAGTCTCCACCTTTTGTGTGTTTCTTATTTTTTTTGTTGTTGTTGTTACTGTTTATTTTAATTTATTTATTTGAGAGAGAGAAAAGTAAAGAGAACGAGGCAGACAGAGAATGGGTACTCAGGACCTCCAGCCACTGGAAACAAACTCCAAACGCATGCATGCCCTTGTGCATCTGGCTTATGTGAGTCCTGGAGAGTTGAACCCATGTCCTTTGCCTCTGTAGCAAAGGCCTTACGGCTAAGCCATCTCTCCAGCCCCTGTTGTTTGTCTTTTGAGATGGGTTCTCACTCTGGTCCAGACTGACCTGGAATTCACTATGGAGTCTCAGGGTGGCCTTGAACTCACAGTGATCCTCCTACCTCTGCCTTCCGAGTACGGGGATTAAAGGCATGTGCCAGCATACCCAGCCACCTTAGTTTCTTTTTTTTTTATTATTTTTTTTTAATTGGCGATAGAGGGAGAAAAAGAGAAAGAATATGGATGTGCCAAGGTCTCCTGCTGCTGTAAACGAACACCAGGTGCTTTGGCCACTTTTTGCTTCCAGCTGTACGTGGGTGGCTGGGGAACTGAACCTGGGCTGGTAGGCTTCGCAAGCAAACACCTTTAACCACTGGAGAATCTCCCCAGCCTCTCAGTCTTTTTTTTTTTTTTTTTTTTTTTTTTGTTTGTTTTCTGAGGTAGGGTCTCATTCTAGCTCAGGCTGACCTGGAATTCATTATGTAGTTTTAGGGTGGCCTCAAACTCATGGGGATCCTCCTACCTCTGCCTCCTGAGTGGGGATTAAAGGCGTGCGCCACCACACCTGGCCTTTTTTTTTTTTTTTTTTTTTAAATAGCATCTAACTTTTGGTGGTTCCCTTCACTTCTGGCCAATCTTCGGGAAGAACACATTCACACTGGTAGGTATTTTAGGCATGTTGCTCTGGGAGGGGCTTCAGTGAGCATGCAGCCCACTACTGTGGGCACCAGGAGTCTGGGGCTTGGATTTCTAGATCCAGGTCCTCAGACTGCACAGGGCAGAGGTCTCTGGCTCAGATTGCTGTGTTTTATTTGTTGACTCATATTACCTTGAGCCTGGGTGACTCCCTTCCTCCCTTCCCACCTTTCTTCTTTCTTCTTTTCTTCCATCCTTCTTTTCTTCTGTCCTTCTTTCCTTCCTTTCTTCCTACCTTTTCTTTTAATATATTTATCTAGTACTTCTTTTTTTAATTTTTTTTTTGTTTTATTTTCATTTATTTATTTGAGAGCAACAGACAGAGAAAGAGGCAGATGGAGAGAGACAGAGAGAGAGAGAGAATGGGTGCGTCAGGGCCTCCAGCCACTGCAAATGGACTCCAGATGCATGCGCCCCCTTGTGCATCTGGCTAACGTGGGTCCTGGGGAGTCGAGCCTCGAACCGGGGTCCTTAGGCCTTCACAGGCAAGTGCTTAACCGCTAAGCCATCTCTCCAGCCCTCTTCCTACCTTTTTGAGACAGCTTCGTGTAGCCAAGCATGACCTTGAACCTCTCATCCTCCCGCCCTCACCTTCACCTCCAGAGTGTTAGGATTACAGGCATGTACCACCATCCCTGGCACACTTGTTGCTGGGGGATCAAACCTAAGGCTTCATGCATTCTAGGCGGGCACTGTGCCCACTGAGCAACCTCCCCAGCCCTGGGTGTTTTCACTCCCTTAGTTGGGCAGGGGAAGCTTGCCATGTTTGGCTGTTGGTTTCCAGACAGTCTATGTTTTAGCCCATGTGCTGAGTTTGTGAGTGGGGGGTGGGGGCACTGGGAAGAGGGCCTGGGTCGTCTGCCAGCCCAGACACTGCCATTCATCACCGTCGCCACCCTGTGCTTGCTGTCCTCCCAGCTCCACCAGGCTGGCACATGCTGCCCCAGCAACCCTGTTGCCCCTGTGCCCTGTTCTTCCCCTAGCTCACACACCCCATCTTCACAACAGTCCCATGAGACACACCTGTTACTTCAACTCCACATGCACGTGCATACACATGCAACCCACACGCATGTGCACCCACACACAGAACTCTTCACATACAGTCTCCTCTGGGGACCAGAGGCCCAGCGAGGGTTCTTATCCGCGACCCCTCAGCTCATGGCCGTCACCGCACTCTGGTGTGTGTTGTTCGGCACCGGCCATGGAAGTACCTCTCTGCCGGGCTCAGCAGCAGCCGCTGCTCTAGAAAACACCTCAGAACAGAACTGAGGGGCCTGGAGAGATGGCTTAGTGGCTAAGGCACGTGCCTGTGAAGCCTAAGGACCCAGGCTCAATTCTCCAGGTCCCACGTAAGCCAGGTGCACATGGTGGTGCATGCATTTGGAGTTTGTTTGCAGTGGCTGGAGACCCTGCCATGCCCATTATCTATCTATCTCTCTCTCTCTCTCTCTCCGTCTCTAATAAATAAATAAAAATAAATATTTTTAAAAAAGAAGAAGAACAGAACTGAGGGACAGATGGTTTGGGTTGTGAAGGAGAGGAGTGGTCAGAGACCAGGTGGGTGCCAGAAACATCCATGAGAGGGTAGAAGACTTGGTGTCTGGGTTGGATATACCCAGTGTAAGGGGATGGTGGTAAGACCTCAATATGCAGGTGGCCTCAAGGAGAGGCGAACCACTCAGACCTCAATCCAGCCCCCTCCCCCAATTCTTTCCCTGACACCAGCGACTGCTCCCACCCAAGGAGCAGAATGGAGCAATGTCCCTGGGTGGCAGGTGGTCATGAATACAACATTTGCCACCTGGTCTTCACACAGTTCTTTTTTAAAATATTTAATTTATTTATTTATGTGTGTGTGAGAGAGAGGCAGATAGGAAAGAATGGGTGCAGCAGGACCTCCAGCTGCTGCAAACTCCAGAAACATGGACCACCTTGTGTATCTGGTTCATGTGGGTCCTGGGGAATCGAACCTGGGTTCTTTGGCTTTCCAGGCCTTACCCACTGAGCGATCTCTCCAGCTCCGCACACAATTTTTGCTGCCCCCCCCCCTACTCTTGAGACCCAGGCCTCCTCTAATGAGCCCAGATACAAATCCTTCCCCTTCTGGCCATTTCAGTGCGTGCTGTCCACCGTCTCCTAGAGCATCGTCACCATGGTGTCACCTGGCCGGCCACAGAGCACCCCATCACACAGCTGACCAGCTCCATCATCCGGCGTGTGAACGAGGCGTCTGGGCTGTACCAGATGTTCAGTGTGCTGGCCGATATTATCCTGTTGAAGGAGTGAGTAGGCCATACCCACTCCCTCTCCCCTGCCCAGAGTCTCTGTGGACACACAGACCTGCGTGTGAACTTTGGTTTGCCACTTTCTTACTGTGTGACCATGGGCAAGTTCGTGAAGCCTTTCGTGGCTCATAATCACCTTGCAGCACCAAGGGAAGGGGTTGGCTCCAGGTAACTGGTGGAAAGCCTGTGGCCTCAGGTAGATGGGCAATTACCAAACAGCCAGGAGAACTCAGGTGCCAGTATTGGCAATTCAAGAGTGCCCCACAGGTAAGGACCACTGATCCCAGTCCTGATCAAGGGATAAACGGTGAGTCCTAGAACATGCAGTACCTGAGGACACAGTGGGGCAAGAAGAAGGGAGGGATAGAGAGGGTTCACAGGGAACAGGCAGGTGAGGCACAAGAGAAGGCCTTGTCACAGGGCATTGCTTGATCCAAAGTCCCAGGCTACCCTAGACGCCATGTCCAGGGACTCCAAGAGGTCAGCACATACCTTGCTTCATCCTCAACACAACTTTCTTTCTTTCTCTTCTTTTTTTATTTTTCTTTGTGTACGTGTGGGGCGCGTGAGTGTGCACAGGTGTGTACGCATGCTTGTGGAGAACAGATGTTAACGTCAGGTGCCTTTCTCACTCACTCGGCCCCCCCTTGTTCTTCGAGACAGTCTCTCACTGAATCCACAACTCACCAAGTAGGCTGGATTAGCTAGCCAGTGAGCCCGAGAGACCCTCCTGAGGAAATGCACATTCTCCCTGGGCCCTTCTTGACACACACCCTGTGACCTCCCCACCCCCCTCCACTCCTCCCTGGCCCATGTTCTCTCATCTCCAGCCACACTAGCCACCTTCCTGGTCCTACGCCCAATAAGGCATCACCCTTCCCCAGGGCTTCTCCATCACATTCCCCTCAGCCTGCCGCAGGTGTACATTGCAGGCTACACAGAGCTTTCTGGAACCTCTCCCAAGAGTGAGCCCAGCTGTCAAGGTGATACTATGGGGTCAGGATGTTGCTGGCCGGGCTTCACAGTTGGACTGGCACATGTAGAGGACCACACGTGCCCACACCAGCCAGCAGGCCAGCCCCCCTCCCCATGCCCAGCTCTGAGCCCCCTGGGTCCTGTCCCCAGGAATGCCACCACGTTTGAGCACCTGGAGGAGTTCCCCATGCAGATGCTGGCCCAGTTGGAGACGCTCACCGGCAGGACAGCCCAGCATGGACTCTTCGTCATCAACATGGAGTATGGCAAAAACTTCTCTGGGCCTGACAAGGACGTCTTTTTTTATGACCGGTCCGTGGGGCACACGGAAGACGCCTGGCTGTCTAATTTCCTCCACCCTGTCATCTACTACTACAAACAGCTCCCCACTGGTGAGCTGGCCTCCCTTCTCCCTAAGCTCAGCCTCCGTGCTCGGACCCTACCCTCTATGAAGTTATCACTCGGCCTCACAGAACTGCAGCTGCCACAGAGGGGCCCCTGAGAGACCTGCACAGACTATGCTAGAGTGCCATGACCGCCTCCCGGAACCAGGCAGTAAGAGAGGCGTTGTCGTGCGACAGTGTCTCCGAGGCAGCTGGGGTGCTGCAGGGCGAATGTTAGAAAGGACGGCCGACAGCTGGTCAGCGTCGTAAAGAAAGGCTAGGCCCAGTCTGTCTTCTCACTGCTGTGTGACCTCGGCCTCCGCATCCCTCTGAGCCTAACTTCCTTGCCTAACAAGGTGGGGATGGCACTAGTCGCCCCCTGTAGCGTTGTGGGAGGACCAGTGTGAGGACACGCACAGAATGCCAGCAGCGCGGGGCAGTGTGGCTGCCAGTGAACACACACCCTAGAGCTTGAAGGGCTGAGGGTGCTGTAATCTCAGCACTGTGGAGGCTCCCAGGCAGGGGGGTTACAAGTTTAAGACCAGTCTGAACTGCATAGCAAGACATGTATGAAAAACAAAAAGCAGAGTTGGGTATGGGTACGCCTACAATCCCAGCAGTTGGGAGGCAGAGGCAGGAGGATCAGGAGTTCACGGCCTCTCTCAGCTACACGAGACTCTATCTAGAAAAGAGAAGACAAGGTGGCCCAGCTGGAGGTTTCTGCCAAGGGCAGAGGCAGCCTCAGCGAGAGAAGCCATGTGGGTGTACTCGGGAGTGCCCAATAGTCACAGCTGGCCAGCAGTGGACCTGGTCACCTACAGCCAGCTTCCCAGGGATGGTCAGGTGCTAGTTCAGTGACCTTTGAACTAGGACCCACAGAGCAGAGGGGTCCAAAGCAGAAGCTGGCCTAGATGAGTCCCTTGCAAGGCCTCTAAGCTTGTCACCAGCCCCGAGTCCCTGGTCCCCGTGCTGCCCTCTGAAACCACAGGCGGCAGGCCTGGTTTCTCTTCCTCTCATCAACCTCCCTAATATGTGAAGATGGCTGTCGGCCAAGCTGCCCACAGCCTTCAGAGGAGTGTCCCAGGAAGGTGGGCATGTCCTTGCTCTGATAACCCCTCTCCCACCACAGAGCAAGAAGTGAGGTTTCGGCCCCCACACTGGCCCCTGCCACGACCCACCGCCATCCACCACATTGTGGAGGACTTCCTGACTGACTGGACCGCCCCGGTGGGGCACATCCTCCCACTGAGGCGCTTCCTGGAAAACTGTCTGGATACGGACTTGAGAAACTTCTATGCAGGTAATTCATTCCCAGGAGAACAGAGGGACAGAGTGAGTCAGGGAGGGCCGGACAGACCTGTGTCCTGTGGAGTCTGAGGACCTGGATCTAGAAATCCAAGCCCCAGACTCCTGTTGCCCACAGTAGTGGGCTGCATGCTCACTGAAACCCCTCCCAGAGCAACATGCCTAAAATACCTACCAGTGTGAATGTGTTCTTCCCGAAGATTGGCCAGAAGTGAAGGGAACTGCCAAAAGGTAGATACTATTAAAAAAAAAAAAAAAAAAAAAGGCCAGGAGTATTGGCACACACCTTTAATCCCAGCACTTGGGAGGCAGAGAGAGGTAGGAGGATGGCCATGAGTTCAAGGCCACCCTGAGACTACATAATGAATTCCAGGTCAGCCTGGGCTAAAGTGAGACCCTACCTCAAAAAAAACAAACAAAAAAGACTGTGAGAGGCTGGGGAGATGCTCCAGTGGTTAAAGGTGTTTGCTTGCGAAGCCTACCAGCCCAGGTTCAGTTCCCCAGCCACCCTCGTACAGCTGGAAGCAAAAAGTGGCAAAAGCACCTGGTGTTTGTTTACAGCAGCAGGAGACCTTGGCACATCCATACAAACACACACACATGCACGCACACACACACTCATGCTTACATGTCCATGAAAATAAGTAAATAAAAAAATTTTAAAGTTAGACATGATGGCACACACCTTTAATTCCAATACTCAGGAGGCAGAGATAGGAGGATTGCCATCAGTTTGAGGCCACCCTAAAACTACATAGTGAATTCTAGGTCAGCCAGGGATAAAGCAAGACACTACCTTAAAAAAAAAAAAAAAAAGACCATGCCTGCCTCCACACCTCCTGCCCTTCATAAGTAGCCCAGGGCCTGGGCTTATGCTGGCTGAGAAGTCCTGGAGAGCTGAAGTGAAATGTGACAGGAGGATCCTCAAATAAAACCTAGAGTTTAGTGGGCAAACCAGATTAAAAAAAAAATACTCCAGAAGCCAGGCGTGGTGGCATAAACCTTTAATCCCAGCACTCAGGAGGCAGAGGTAGGAGGATCACCGTGAGTTTGAGGCCACCCTGAGACTACATAGTGAATTCCAGGTCAACCTGGGCTACAGTGAGACCCTACCTTGAGGAAAAAAAAAAAAAAACTCCAGAGACCAAAGCCACACACATTAGTTACTTGTCTTGCTACTCTGACAAAACAGCTAATAAGAGCAACTCAAGGAAGGGAAGGTTTGCTGTGGTATGACTGCCGTGGTGGTGGGCAGGCATGGTGGCAGGAGCATGAAGCAGCTGGGACACTGTGTCCTCAGTCAGGAAACAGAGGTGAAGGCCAGTGCTCAGCTTGGCTTCAGTTCAGGATCCCGGTGCGTGGAATGGGGCGGCCCACATTTAGGGCGGATCCTCCCACCTCATCTAACCCAGCCTACAAACACTCTCACTGACATGCTCAGAGGTTTGTCTTCTGGATGCTTCTAGATCCTGTCATGTTGACACTCAAGATTAACCACCACACCAGGTGTGGTGGCACATGCTTGTAATCCCAGCACTCAGGAGGGGGAAGCAAAAGACTCAGTAGTTCGAGGCCAGCCTTGGCTACACAGTGAGTTCAAGACCAGCCTGTCTCAAAGAAAAAAAAAATACTCTAGAGGGAGAAGGAAGAGGCAGGGAGAAGTGGGGAGGGAGGACTGCTTTCTTCCCTGCCAACCCCCAACCTGCATATGAGTCTAGGGCACCAAAGAAGGGACCTGTTCACCCATGTGAGCCTCCTGGCATCTTTCCTCATGCGCCCAGTCATGACACGAGCTAGAAGGCCCACGAGAGGTGAGAAGGCCCAGAGTTGCGGCAGGACTCTGGCCACGTTCGGACACTGTCTTCCCATCCTGTCTCTAACGCCCTCGCAGGGCCAAGTATGGCTTCTGTTTTTGTCTTCCACCCAAAAATTTAAAGTTTGTCCACTTTAACTAACATCTGCCATGCACTGTGCCCATAGCCTTTGCTGTCTGAGGTGCAACAGAACAGCTAGCATGGGTTTCTTTTTCCTTCTTTACCGTCTCAGGATGGAAGATGCTTTCTTACCACTGATCTTAGCGACTGCAGCACACAAGGGGGTAATTCTTGCTCTAGAACTGACACCTTTTCATTTAAAGGAAGTATGTTAAGCCTTCTCTTTTGGCATATCCAAAGTGCCAGCATCGCTGTTTATATGCTTGGGGGCCATTATTGGTTAAATAAGAATTCCAAACACAACACTAGGACACTGGGACAGCCATCTGTTATCCAAGATAATACATCTAGGTGACTAGACGAGAGCCCTGGTGAGCGAACACCCCTGTGACACTGGACCCCAGCGTTGGCCACTCCTCTTCCCCACTCCTGGCCTGATTCCTTCTCCCTTTGCCTTTGTATAGAATCCTGTTTCCTGTTCGCCCTCACGCGCCAGAAGCTGCCCCCCTTTTGCCAGCAGGGGTACCTGCAGATGCAGGGGCTTGCAGTCACTGAGAGCCTTCGGCAGCGCGGTGTGGAGAGCAAGCTCTTGCGGGACTACGGCGCCGCGGAGAACAGCAGCCAGCGGACTAGTGACCGCGCCTTGGCTCCAGGGCCTCGGGCGCAGTCCCTTGACAGCAACAAGGAGGAACTCTGAGTGTCTCCTCCCAGGCTGTGGGCACAGAGTCCAGCACCCCCTCAGGCCCAGGGTTGGTGCCCCACTTTCTGAACAGCGTCTCTCTCCCACCCGTCCTGACTGTAACAGGAAGTGCACCAGGGCAGCCTGCAGAACGTGCAAGGCTGGGCTAAGGCCACGCAGTGGCATCCTCTCTTGTGCTGGTCACGCCTGGATTCTGGGTCACGGGGTTGGTAGAAAGGCACCTTCTGACAGACGTGAGCTGCTCTCTGTAGCCAGCTCATCTCCAGCTGGACCTTCGCTGAGCACCAGGCTAGCCATTGTGCCCCCTTCTGGGGCACTCTGCAGGTGGGCCCGCATCCCACTGAGGGCCCCCACAGCCACAGCCCGCCTCATCTCCGCAGCAGGCATGTTAGAGCAGAAGTTTCATGTCCACAGCAGTGAAGTGGACAGGTGAGGTCGCTGTCCCCCAGCTACCGCAGAGGGAAGTTAGTTGAAGTCCCTTCCAGGACCCCCAGCCCTGGAAGGCCTGTCTCTGTGCCGTTCTTTCCACACTGCCTGGCACAGTGCCTGGCACTGGCTCTCAGAGAACTCGGGTCCAGTCTGGCTGGTTATCAAGGCCCAGAGGACTTGCGCAGAACAGAGGCAGGAAGTTCAGGCCGTCTTGTCTATCCAGGCGTCTCCAGGGCAGTGTGAGCTGCCTTGTTCCCTGGGCTTAGCCTCTGTGCTCCTCCCCCTCCCCATCCTGAGCCACACCTTGAGCCTTGCTCACGACCTGCCCTGTCTGGCTTAGCGCGGCTGTGTTCCTGCGCGCTGCTGCCTTATAAGTGGCGACATCCAAAAATTCTTTTATTTGGTCACAGTGAATTCAGCTCTTAGTGGCCTTGCTGTTCAGCTCCTCTTCCTCTCCCTCTTCCTTCTCGCCAGAGTCCTGGCTGCTGTCCATCAGGTGCTTATCCCCTTTCCAGAGGAAGCCAAGGCCTGCAAAAGGGACATGGCAGTCATGTGATTTCCTGTGACAGGAGAACAGAGGAGATGGCTTTTGTCACCTGCCCCCTCTCTTTGGGTCCACTCAGATGTCCAGGGCCATGACTCTCTGGAACCAAAACCCCTGCCTTGGAACATCTCTTGGAAGAGTCTTGAAAGGTCCAAACCCTTTAGCCACCTGGGCCACGTCCAGTGTGTGCCCGCAGCCCGCAGGGCAGTTCAGCCACCTTGTGCTGCCAGGATGAATGGTGTAGGGCTGAAACTTCTGAATGAAGTGCCTCCCTGTTCCTAGGATGCCAGGTTCACTGTCTTTCATGTGGATGGTTGGTAAGCCAAAATTGGATCCTGTTGTTCCCCCCTCATGTGTCCAAAGCGCTTTTAAATGAATCTTGGAGTTAGCACTGTACCGTGAAATTGAATCCTGCCCCTCACATCTCTCACACTGAGGCTGGCTGTGCCCTTTGTTCCAACACGACTTCAAGGTGCTGTAGCATGTGGTTGGCTGGCGCCCGAGTGTATGGCATCTGCTGCCTTCCAGTCCTCTGACAAATCTTTGGTTCTATCCGGGTGTCAGGAGCCTCGTTTGTTTTCAACATGGAGCATTCCATCCTTGCTCATTCACCAGGGCTGACATCTCAGTACCCAGCTTATTGTGTCAGTTTCAAAGAAAAGGTTAAAAGTATGGTAAGCTGGGTGTGGTGGTACATGCCTGTAATCCCAGCACTAGGGAGGCTAAGGCAGGAAGGTTGAAGACGAACCTGGGTTACATACAGAATTACAGGACAGCATGGACAGCTTGAGCAAGCCCTGCCTCAAAAAATACATAAAATGGGCTGAAGAGATGGCTTGTTGGTTAAAGTATCTGCCTGCAAAGCCAAAGGACCCCAGTTTGATTCTCCAGGACCCACGTTAGCCAGATGCACAAGGGGGCGCATGCGTCTAGAGTTTGTTTGCAGTGGCTGGAGGCCCTGGCACACCCATTCGTGCTCGCTCGCTCTCTCTCTGTCTCTCTTTCTTTCTTTCTCTCTCTACCTCTTTCTCTCAAATAAATAAATAAAATATACTTTTTAAAAATGACATTTCTCTAGAACAATGGGGACTAACAACCAAGTAATATAGTTAAAAATGTCACCATCAGCTGGGCGTGGTGGCACACACCTTTAATCCCAGGAGGCAGAGGTAGAGGATCACCATGAGTTCAAGGCCACCCTGAGACTACATAGTGAATTGCAGGTCAGCCTGGGCTAGAGAGAGACACTACCTCGGGGAAAGGAAAAAAAACAGCTGGGCATGGTGGCACACTCCTTTAATCTCAGCACTTACCAGGCAGAGGTAGGAGGATCACCATAAATTCAAGGCCACCTGAGACTACAGAGTGAATTCCAGGTCAGCCTGGACTAGAGCAAGACCCTACCTCACCAAAAAATAATAAATAAAACGAAGGGAAATAGGATGGGCAAAAATAATTACAGTGAAAGACTGACGGAAGTCAAGGAGAACTATGAAGAGTACGTAAGTGCATCGCCAGTGGATGAAACCACAGTAACATAGAGAGGGACCAAGAGGTGCGCATACACACAAACTTCAAAGAACCAGGGTGTGGGGTGCAGGGGGCCTGGGAAGATGGCTACTGGTTAAAAGTACTTGCTCACTAAGTCTGCTGGACCTGGAGTTCAATTCCAGAGCCACCCATGTAAGCCAGACCCCAGAAGTGGTTCAAGTATCTGGTGTTTGTTTGCAAGGGGAAGAGGCCCTAACGTACCACCCACTACACCCACACGCAACTGAATAAAATTTTTAAAAAATTATCAGGGTGTGAAATTGCATTACAGTGTCTTGAACTACTTGTAACTGTAAAAAATGGGAAATCACATGATGTCGCCTCTGGTCCCCTGCGCTGTGGGAATGGGCTTCTTTTATCCTTTTCTTCTTTTGATCAAACTTGTGATTATGCACTAATGAAATTAATATTTTTAAAAATTCATTTGACAGAGAGAGAGAATGGGCGCGCAGGGCCTCCAGCCACTGCAAACGAACTCATGTGCGCCCCCTTGTACATCTGGCTTACATGGGTCCTGGGGAATCGAACCTGGGTCCTTTGGCTTTGCAGGCAAATGCCTTAACTGCTAAGCCATCCTTCCAGCCCAAATACATTTATTTTTAGAAATATAATCTGTTGTTGAAATTTTAGGATTGCTGGAGGAAAGTGGGTGTGGGCACCCTTGCAGAAGGATGTGCGTGGCTGCACTGGGCCACATGGTGCCCATGGTGGCATCTCCTTGGAGGGAGCCACTAGAGGAGAGAGTTGGCATCAAGCCAGAGGGCAAAAAGCTACACAGATGCATTGTGGCATAAGCCCTGGAGGGAGAGACGGGGATCAAGATCTCAAGGTCATCCTCAGCTACATATAGTTCAAGGCTAGCCTGGGCTACATGAGACCCTGTCTCAAAAAGGAAAAAAAAAAACTGCTCAGGCTAAAGGAAGTCAATTGTGAGCTCTGTGTTCCTCACAGAGTCTTGGACTGACTGAACCAACACAGCAGTCATCAGTGGAAAGATCTTCCCCACTAAATGGTAGAAAAACCAAAGATTAATGCAAGGTGTGGTGGCACAGCCTTTAATTCCAGCACTTGGAGGAAGAGGTAGAAGTTTTGCTGTGAGTTCAAAGCTATCCTGGAACTGCAGAGTGAGTTCCAGGTCAGCTTGGGCTGCAGTGAAATCCTACCTTGGAAAATAAATAACTTTTTAAAATCTCATTTTGGGGTGGGCCTCTTGAAGGTTGGTCTCTAATGCTTTATAGAACCTATAATTCCTTTTCCCTGATCAAAGTGGTGATGTCCCTGCATGGAAACCACCTTACCAAGAACTGTTAACTTGTCTACGAAGCTAATCATAACACCCAGTTATTTGTGCCTACTATGTGCCCAGGACTGTTTTAAACAGACAGCCTCGGATTCTTTGAAACTTCTCCCCTATTTTAGTCCATTCTCCATGGTTATAGCATACCACCTGAGGCCAAGAACTTTATAAACAAAAGTCAAATTTGCTCGCAGTTTGGAAGGCTCAAGAGCCTGGAGCTCGGCTCTTGTGAGATTGGCCCCTTGGATGCATTGTGCAGTGGAGGACATCAAGGCATCAGAGGGAGAGATCACACGGAGACAGGGAGCCAGAGAGCAGGAAGGGCCAGTCACTTGTGAGAACAAGCGGGCTCCCGCAAGAACAACCTTAATCTCTCCAAAAGGCCCAGTGATCCATTCACTTCCCATGAGGCTCCTCTTTGTAAAGGTTCCGCATCGTCTCCCAACATCTTCACCCTGGGGACCAGACTTCCAACACATGAGCCCTTGGGGTACAAGCCACATCTAATCCACAGCACTGCGCCCCCCCCCCAAACAGCAGGAGCCTAATCCCCTTCCTGTTGAGTGTGGACTGGGCCTAGTGGGTCACTCCTAGCAGGGAAAACAGCCAAAGTACTAGAAGGTCATTTCCAAAACTAGGCCATAAAAATACTGTGGAAGTTGCCGGGCATGCTGGTGCACACCTTTAATCCCAGCACTTGGGAGGCAGAGGTAGGAGGATCGCTGAGTTCAAAAACAATACTATGGAAGAGTGTGTGTGTGTGTGTGTGCGTGTGCGCGCGCACGCGCCAGGCATGATGGCAATGCTTAGAATCCCAACACTTGAGAGATGAAGGCCTCGGCGAAGTTTGAGTTTGAGGCCAGCCCTGAGCTACGTGAAACCTTGTTTCCACAGTAACCCCCCCACAAAATAAGGAAAGGCCCATGTGGTACAGAACTGAAACTGGACAGCAGTCACCTGTGACCTTGAACACAGATCCCACCCCAAGCAAACCATATGGCTGTAACCCCAGCCAATACCTCGGGGCTTGATGAGAGGCCCCGGGCCAGACCCGCCCAGCCAAGCCCTCCAGATTCCTGGTCTCCAAAGCACTCAGAGACAAGTATTGGCTGCCACTAAATGGAGGGAGGGGCGTTGTACACGATCAGATAGCCAATGTGTGCTCAAGCAACCTACCTGCGCGGATTTAGTTCTCACCACAGCCCCGTACAGCAGAGATGACTCTTCCCCACTCCACAAATAAGGAACCGAGGCTAGTGACACAACAAGACGGTGGTGAGGTCCTTGAGAAATGCAGCTCACTCAGGCCATTCAGGCATGTCCAACCTGTCGCCCACAGGCCACATGCATCCCAGGATAGTTATGAATGTGGCTCGGCATATTTACAGATAACAAAGTCATGTCACACTACCAAAAGGTTGAGCCAGGTGTAGTGTCGCATGCCTTTAATCCCAGCGCTCGGGAGGCAGAGGTAGGAGGATCGCTGTGAGTTCAAGGCCAGCCTGAGATTACATAAAGAATTACAGGTCAGCCTAGGCTAGAGAGAAACCCTACCTCAAACCCCCTAGCCCCCCCAAAAAAACCTGGACAACCCCATATGGTGGCCCATTCCTCACCACCCTCTCCACCAGTTTCCTGTGGCAAGAATCCTCAGATCTAGGAATGCATGTGGTTCCCGTGGAACATCAGAAATGCTGATTACATACCGGGTGCCCCCACAAAGAGAATGAATGGGGCTGGGGAATTGTTCAGTGCTTAAAGGCGCTTGCTTACAAAGCCTGCTGACCCAAATTCAATTCCCCAGCACCACGTAGAGCTGCATGCAAAATGGTGCATGCATCATGCTCACAGCGTGCCTGTGACAATGGGAGATGAAGGAGCTCTAGGGCCAGCTCTAGCTGGTGTTTGCAGTGGCAAGACAACAATGAGAGAGACCCTATGTCAAAAAAGTAGACATCCAGGTAAGACCCTATTGCTGAAGACTCCACATACTTGGGCTGCAAGGCCACTGAGAAATCCTGCTGCAACTGAGCTGATAACCTCCTCCATGTAGACCAGCTGACAGAAAGCTGGAAGAAGCCATTCTGCATGTAGTTCAATGGGAGAAAGAGATACCACCAGTGAAGATACTCAACAGTGGACACTGCACGCCTTATAATCGGCCAGCCAGGCCAAATGAGCCAACGGGTGCAATAGTGGCACGTCTATCATGGTGGAAACCAACTGCCCTCCAATTGGACTGGAGGCCCTACTCCAGTGGGAGGGAACACATCCCTGATACTGAAAACTTAAAACAGGGAGTAGTCATGAGCCCTAGGGGTGTAACAGTCTGCTGCTGTCTGGCTAAATGTATATACTATGCTTATCAAACTGCCCAGTAAGCACTTCTCTTAATGTTCATAGCCTTATATTAATGCTACTCTCACTTTGGGTAGAGAATCTTCTCTTTTCAGATGGCAGTGACCTTGGGACGACTCAGAAGGTATCATGGTGCTGGAAAGAAGTGACCACAGTGCTCAGTACTGCAATATCTCTATCACACCTTCCAAGGCTCAGGGTCTAATGTAGAAGAGGTGGCGGAAAGAATGTAAGAGCCAAAGGAAGGGTAGGACTCCATACAATGTGCTCCCTCCAGACACAAAATGGCCTGGACATCATGACCTCACAGTGCCTGACACTACCTGCACAAGACCATCATAAGAGGAGGAAAAGATGATGACATCAAAATAAAAGAGAGACTGATTGAAATGGGGAGGGATATGATGGAGAAGGGAGTTTCCAAGGGGAAAGTGGTGGGGGGAGGGAGGGTATTATCACGGGGTATTTTTTATAATCATGGAAGTTGTTAATAAAAATTTGGAGCCGGGCGTAGGTGGCGCACACCTTTAATTCCAACACTCGGGAGGCAGAGGTAGGAAAATCGCCATGAGTTCCAGGCCACCCTGAGACTACATAGTGAATTCCAGGTCAGCCTGGGCTAGAGTGAGACCCTACCTCGAAAAACCAAAAAAAAAAAATTGGAAAAAAAAAGTAGGCATCCAAAAACAAAATGACAAAAAAAAAAAAAAAAAGCTGTGCTCAGGCCAGGCGTGGTGGCACACACCTGTAATCCCAGCACTCAGGAGGCAGAGGTAGAAGGATTACCATGAGTTCGAGGCCACCCTGAGACTGCATAGTGAATTCCAGGTCAGCAGCCTGGGCCAGAGTGAGACCCTTACCTCGAAAAACCAAAAAAAAAAAAAAAAAAAAGACAAAGAGCACATGTGTGCAAGGCACACCATTACACACACACACACACACACATGCACGCACAAGTAAAAAAAAATTTTTTTTTTTGGTTTTTGGAGGTAGGGTCTCACTCTAGCTCAGGCTGACCTGGAATTCACTATGTAGTCTGAGCGTGGCCTCAAGCTCACTGTGATCCTCCTACCTCTGCCAACGTGTGCACCACCACGCCTGGAGCAGATAAAATCATTTATCCTTTTAAGAAGAAAGAATAATGCCAAGCGTGCTGGAGCAGGCCTTTAATCCCAGCACTCGGGAGGCAGAGGTAGGAGGATCACTGTGAGTTCGAGGGCACCCTGAGACTACATAGTGAATTCCAGGTCAGCCTGGGCTAGAGTGAAACCCTACCTCAAAAAATCAAAAAGAGAGAGAGAGAGAAAGAGAGAGAATAAATCCACTCCATCAAACTGGAGATCCTACCAGGCATGGTAGTGCACACCATTAATCTCAGCACTTAGGAGGCAGGAGTAGGAGGATCACTGTGAGTTCAAGGCCAGCCTGAGACTACAAAGTGAGTTGTCAGCCTGGGCTAGAGTGAGACCCTACCTCGGGGGGGGGGGGGGGACTGGAGAGCCTGACAGAAGTACGGTGACCAACTCTAGGTGGGAAGGGGAAAAGCCCTGGAGTTGGGGTATCAGCCCTCAGCAGGCTCCAGCCTCGGGGCCCTCCCTTTGTGGCCAATCAGTTTTGGAGCCAGCCTGGCTTCTTCCCTTGAAAATCAGCCATAGGCTATGTGATCTCACTGCAGACATTTATTTGTAAAGTACGGGGAGAATGCTGACTGCAGAGAGATTTTGGTCAGACTGCAGGCTTTAAAACAGCTGCTCATTCAATCTGGCATCCCAGACAGAATGTAAATCTGCTACCAAGTGAAGGTGGTGGGCAAACAGGATAAGCTTCGAGGATTCAGGCCAAGTGCATCTCAAGACCGATTCATCAGCCCTGAAAGAACAAACAGCAAGCAACAGATGCACGAGGCAGGGAAGAAAGGAACTACGGGCTCTCCGTCTTGCTCCTTCCTCCCATCTGCATGCTAAGGCTGGTTTGTGGGCTCCTCTGCAGACACCCCCAGCTTAGAGCTCCCTGCGAGCCCACTGAGAGTCTGCCACCTGCTTTATCCGTCTCTCCGAGACGCAGTCTCTCAAGTGGATCCAAATCATCAGGAAATACTTGGATGCAGAAAAGTTCTGCCAGGGGCTGAGGAGATGGCTGACGGCTCTGTGGATAGTGTTGGCTGCTCAAGCTTGAGGACCGAAGTTCAATTTCCAGACCCGACATAGAAAGCTATGGCATGCTTCTGTGATCCTGGCACACTGACAGTGACTTGCATGGGAGGTGGAGACAGGAACATTTTCTAGAAGCAAGAATGTGTGTGTGTGGGGGGGGGAGAGAGAGAGATTCTGTCTCAAAGATTGACACCCAAGGGCTGGAGAGATGGCTTAGCGGTGAAGCGCTTGCCTGTGAAGCCTAAGGACCCTGGTTTGAGGCTGGATTCCCCAGGACCCACGTAAGCCAGATGCACAAGGGGGCACACGCATCTGGAGTTCGTTTGCAGTGGCCGGAGGCCCTGGTGCGCCTATTCTCTCTCTCTCTCCCTCTCAGCCTCTTTCTCGCTCTGTCTGTTGCTCTCAAATAAATAAATAAACTAACAAAATTTAAAAAAAAAAAAAAAGGAAAAAAAAAGATTGACATCCAAAAGTTGTCCTCTGACCTCCACAAGCAGGCACCAGTGCTCGCACATGAACACACACAAAATAAAATAAGAAAAGTCCTACCAACACAAAAAGATGACAATGACGTATCTCAAACCACCCCGTGTGCTCCAATCTGGCATTGTCAAAATAAAGCAACTGCAAGCCGGGCGTGGTGGCGTACTCCTTTAATCCCAGCACTCGGGAGGCAGAGGTAGAAGGATCGCCATGAGTTCGAGGCCACCCTGAGACTACATAGTGAATTCCAGGTCAGCCTGGGCCAGAGTGAAACCCTACCTTGAAAAACCAAAAAAATAAAAAATAAAGCAACTGCAAAGATGACCAAAGCCATCCTCCGACACTCACTGCACTAAGGCTAAATGAGGCTGTCAGGAAAAGAGATACCAGAAGCCCCTGCTAGAAGGCACAGCACCGTGTCAGATTAAAGATGCTCCTGACAGCTACGGAGTTGTTCATGTGCCCTCCCCTTGAATCTTGATGGGCCAAAAGAAAATGGCGGAAGTCATGCTATGCCAGTTTCCAGACAAAGCCTTACGAATGACCATTACCCAGCACCCTCCTGTAAAGAAGCTCCCTGGAGGGGCTGGAGAGATGGCTTAGCAGTTAAGCGCTTGCCTGTGAAGCCTAAGGACCCCAGTTCGAGGCTCAATTCCCTGGGACCCACGTTAGCCAGATGCACAAGGGGGCGCACGCGTCTGGAGTTTGTTTGCAGTGGCTGGAGGCCCTAGTGCGCCCATTCTCTCTCTCTCTCTCTCTCACTGACTCACTCACTCTCTGCCTCTTTCTCTCTCTCTGTCTCTCTCAAATAAATAAATAATAAAAATAAAAACAAAATTTTTTTTAAAATAAGAAGCTCCCTGGAGAAGAGAAGAGAGGCACCTAGCCAAGATGCCAGCCTGTCAGCCAGCACCATAGCAGCCCTGTGAACCACACGTACTGGAAGCAGGATCTCCAGCTCTCGTGGCCTACCACAAGGAGCAGGGGATGAGCTGAAAGTACCAAGTGCAGTGCCATATCCAGACTCATGAGCAATATTTTTGTTGTTGTTGTTTTGTTTGTTTTGTTTTTTGAGGTAGGGTCTCATTCTAGCCCAGGCTGACCTGGAATTCACTATGTAGTCTCAGGGAGGCCTCGAACTCATGGTAATTCTCCTACCTCTGCCTCCAGATCTCACGAGCAATTTTTAAGTTTCTTTCCTTTGTTATTGTTGTTATTTATTTATTTTTATTTGCATGCAGACACAGAGAGAAGAGAAATAGAGAGAATGGGTGCACCACTGCAAACAAACTCTAGATGCATGCACCACTTTATGCATCTGGCTTTATGTGGGTTCTAGGGAATCGAACCTGGGTCACTAGGCTTTGCAGGCAGGCGCCTTAACCGCTGAGCCATCTCTCCAGCCCAAGTTTCTTTTTCGACTTGGGCATGGTGCACATTTGTAATCCCAGCTCTTGGGAGACTGAGGAGGGAGGATCATAAGTTCAAAAGCCAGCCTGCACTGGAGAAAAGACATCTTCTTTAACAAAGGGTGCTGGGGAAACTGGGTCTGTAGAAGAAGGAAAATCGATCCTTATTTCTCTCCATGCACAAGACTCAACTGCAAATGGATCAAAAGCCTTAACATCAGACCTGAAACTCTAAAACTGCTAGAAGAAAAAGTAAGGAAAACACTAACTTACTGGCTTAGGCAACAACTTTCTGAATGTAACCCCAGTTGCTCAGAAAAGAAAATCACTAATCAACCACTAGGACCTCATGAAATTACAAAGCTTCTGTATGGTCAAGGACACTGTGAATAGAGCAAACGGGGCAACTACCAAATGGGAGAAATCTTTGCCATCAACACGTCTGACAGAGGATTAATATCCAGGATTTATATAGTACTCAAAAAAACTAAATAATAAGACATGAAACAACCCAATTGAAAAATAGGCTATGTGCTTCATGAGAATAAATTCATGCCTGCCTATTATTGAAAACCTAGTCAAGGGCTAGAGAGATGGTTAAGCGGTGAAGGCGCTTGCCTGCAAAGCTAAAGTATCCCAGTTTGATTCCCCAAGACCCATGTAAGCCAGATGCACAAGGGGGCACATGCATCTGGAGTTCGTTTGCAGTGGCTGGAGGCCCTGGTGCACCTATTCTCTCTCTCTCTCTCATAAACAAATAAATAAAATACATTTTAACAAAGAAAAGAAAGCCAGGTGTGGTGGTACATGCCTTTAATCCCAGCACTCAGGAGGCAGAGGTAGGAGGAATCGCAGTGAGTTCGAGGCCAGTCTGAGACTACATAGTGAATTCCAGGTCAGCCTGGGCTAAAGCAAGACCTCACCTCGAAAAACCAAAAAAAAAAAAAAAAAAAGAAAGAAAGAAAGAAAGAAAGAAAGAAAGAAAGAAAGAAAGAAAGAAATCATGGTGGTTCATGCCTTTAATCCCAGCATTGGTATTCTACTCCTCAAGTAGCTTCCCTTGACCCTCTCCCACCTCATTCAAGGCCCAGTGGAAAAGTCGGCTTCCTTGTAGGTCCCACTGGGATGCCTGATGAGGAGTTTCAGGAGGCAAGCTCAAGGCCAGACTGGGCTACGTAGTGAGTTTTGGGTCATCCAGGGCTGAAGACAAGCAAAGAACTGGGAGCCTCAGGGGAAGTAGAGGCCACCATTGAGGTCATGTGCATGCACAGGAACCCGTGCCAAAGACTCAGAGGTCGGTAGTGCTAAAAGCAATGACCTCACTGGAGCCTGTGGGTGTCTGTCAGGTTGGAATAGGACTTGGAATCTCTGCCTCCATTTTGCATCTGTCTCCTCTGCTCAGAGTCACCCTCGGCGGTCACCATGGATTCCAAAGGCAACAGGTCTGATGGGCAAACATCTTGTAACAAGAGTGGAATCCGCCGGGCGTGGTGGCGCACGCCTTTAATCCCAGCACTCGGGAGGCAGAGGTAGGAGGATCGCCGTGAGTTCGAGGCCACCCTGAGACTCCAGAGTGAATTCCAGGTCAGCCTGGGCTAGAGTGAGACCCTACCTTGAAAAAACAAAAAAAAAAAAAAAAGAGTGGAATCCTCCCCAAAGGCAGAAATGACATTTTTTGTTTGTTTGTTTTGTTTTGTTTTGTTTTTAGGTAGGGTCTCGTTCTAGCCCAGGCTGACCTGGAATTCACTATGTAGTCTCAGGGTGGCCTCGAACTCACAGTGATCCTCCTATCTCTGCCTCCCAAGTGCTGGGACTAAAGGCGTGTGTCACCACGCCTGGCAACTTTTTTTTTTAATTTGAGAGAAAGAGGTAGAGAGAGAGAAAGAGAGAGGGAGAGAATGGGCGCACTGGGGCCTCCAGCCACTGAAAACAAATTCCAGATGCATGTGTCCCCTTGTGCATCTGGCTTATGTGGGTCCTGGAGAATCGAACCGGGATCCTTTGGTTTTGCAGGCAAACACCTTCACCACTAAGCCATCTCTCCAGCCCAGCAATGAGTTTCTTATCAGAAGTCCCCATCTGGCTAATCCTGTGACAATGGAGAAGAGACATAAATTTAGACTCCAGAATCCTAGTGAACTCTAAGCAAGATGCACACAGGGAAGCTAATGGAGCCCAGAGCCCACTCCCAGCAAAGGTGGCTCAAGGAATCAGAGAGAATGCGCAAGCTGGAAGGCCACTCTGCACCCCCCTCACCCTTCCTCCCTCAAGCAGGCCATAAGCCCAGCTCACTTTGTGACTTTCTCCTCCCTTCTCCCACAAAGGCCTGAGTCTGATGAACACAGTAGCAGAGATCTTTCTTTTTTAACCTCTTTATTGACAACTTCCATAATTATAGACAGTAAACCCCAGATAATTCCCTCCCACAAATCCACCCTCCATCATATCCCCTCCTCCTCTCAATCCGTCTCTCTTTCATTTTGATGTCACCATCTTTTCCTCCTATTATGAGGATCTTGTGTAGGTAGTGCCAGGCACTGCTAGGTCATGGATATTCAGGCCATTTTGTGTGTGGAAGATTGCACTGTAAGCAGTCCTACCCTTCTGTGGGCTCTTCCATTCTTTCCGCCACCTCTTCTGCAACAGACCCAGGGATCTTACATTTCACACGTACACTGTTAACTCCGGGTTGACTGTGGAAGCTAGAGGTGTCAAGTGTAATCCCTGGAGTCACCACTGAAAACTGCAACAGGGAGCCAGCTGTGGTGGCTCACACCTATAATCCTGGCACAAAGCAAAGTGAGATAGGAGGATTGCCATGAGTCTGAGGCCCTACTGAGTTCCAGGCCAATATCAAAAATATCAAGGAAAAAGCCGGGCTGTGGTGGCGCACGCCTTTAATCCCAGCACTAGGGAGGCAGAGGTAGGTGGATCACCATGAGTTCGAGGCCACCCTGAGACTACATAGTTAATTCCAGGTCAGCCTGGACCAGAAAGAGAGCCTACCATGAAAAAAAAAAAAAAAAAAAGGAAAGGGCTGGAGAGATGGCTTAGCAGTTAAGGTATTCCCCTATGAAGCCTAAGGACCCAGGTTCAATTCTCCATGTCAAACGTAAGTCAGATGCACGTGTCTGGAGTTCATCTGCAGTGGCTAGAGGCCCTGGAGCACCAATTCTCACTCTCTCTGTGTCTCTCTCCCTTTCTGTCTCAAATAAATAAAAATAAAATAAAAGGAAAAATGCAAAAAGGAATCACTAGAACCTGGAAGATGACTCAGTGGGCAAGAATGTATGCTGGTTTCAATCACATGCCCCCCACACACTCATGTCTCTGAATGTTTGGTCCCCAGAGATGAAGCCTTGCTGAAGCGTGCGTGGTACACCACGAACTGTAAGCCGGGTTGTTCAGCGAGACTTGATCCATCTCTGGACTGGAATCTAGGAGCAATTACCCATCCTGTCTTTGTATTGCCTCACTTAATCCTTCCCAACAGGAGGCTAATATTGTGAACAGTTCAATTTTTGTTTGTTTGTTTTTGGGTTTTTTTCCTGCCTATCTTTTTTTCTTTTTTAATATTTTATTTATTTATTTGAGGGGGGGGAAGGCAGATAGAGAGAAAGAGCACGCCAGGGCCTCTGGCCACTGCAAATGAACTCCAGATGCATGTGCTACTTTATGCATTTGGCTTACATGGGTCCTGGGGAATCTAACTGGGGTCCTTAGGCTTCGCAGACAAATGCCTTAACTGCTAAACCATTTCTGCAGCCCTTGATTTTATTTTTCGGGGTGGGGTCTCTAGCCCAGGCTGACCTGGAATTCACTATGTAGTCTCAGGGTGGCCTTGAACTCACATCGATCCTCCTACCTCTGCCTCCCGAGTGCTGGCATTAAAGGTGTGCACCACCCCGCCTGGCAGTTTGATTTTATAGTCAAGACTCAAGAAGCTACAAGCCATTTTTATTGCCTGTATTGTCCCTTTTGCCAGTGACACTCCAGCAAACTAAACAGCCTCAGACCTAACCACACCCCGTCCTTGCAGGCCAGCAGGAAGAACACAGGGCATGCTGCCAGATGTGGAGACAGATCTGCCTTTACGTCTATCTGGCTGTGTGTCCTGCGTAAGTCACTTGACATCTCTGAGTCATTTGCTCATCTGTATATTAAGTGCCTATTGCCAGCTCCATCTCACAAACCAGAAAACTTTTCAGTTTTTCTAAACTTTTTTTTTTTGTGTGTGTGTAGATAGAGTCTCACACAGCCCAAATGGGTCTCAAACTCACTATGTGGCCAAGGATGACCTTGAACTTCTGATCCTCCCACCTCCATCTCCTGAGTGCCAGGATGACAGACATGTGCCACATCTGGTTATGCCGTGCTAGGGATCAAGCCCAGGACTTTGTACAGGCTAAGCACTCTATTAAATGAGCTACACCCCAGCCACCCACACACACTTTTTTTTTTTTTTTTTTTTTTTTTTTTTTGGTTTTTCAAGGTACGGTCTTGCACTAGCCCCAGACTGACCTGGAATTCACTATGTAGTCTCAGGGTAGCCCCGAACTCACGGTGATCCTCCTACCTCTGCCTCCCGAGTGCTGGGATGAAAGGTGTGCCCCACCACACCTGGCTCCAGCCCCTTTGTTTGTTTATTTGTTTGTTTTTTCAGACAGGGTTTCACTGTGTAGGCCAGGCTGGTCTTTAATCAAAGCAATCCTTCTGCCTCAGTCTGCCAAGTGCTTTGTTTAGGGGTCTACACCACCATACCCATCCAGCCATGCCGGCTCTTACTTTAGATAGTTAAGGACGTGCACAGCTGAGCTGTTTAGTACACCTTTCTGGGTATCTGTCTGTCTGGGTTGAGTCCCAGTTCTGCCACCTGCCTTGGTTCCTAGCCTCCAGCCTTCGCAATCCTCAGTTTCTTCATCTGTAAAATAGGATTAGTTACAGTATGTTACTTATTGTGAGGATAAAATGAGTTACGCTGGGAGTGGTGGCATGCTCCAGCACGTGAGGGACAGAGGCAAGAGAACTATCTCCCACACACACACACACACACACACGTAAACAAGTAAATAACCAGGAGTTTAAATAGGCAAAGTCCCAGAACTGTGAGCGGCCCGAGGTGAGGCCCACAAGCGTGTTGGCCATTATTTGTTACTACGAAGGTCCCCAGCTCAGCGCTGGTAGGTGGAAGGCAGCAACGTTCCGAAGGTTGCTGGCCTCCCTGGGGGTGCTGCTTGGGGCAGCGGAGGAGCCTGGTGACGAAATGGTTCCTGTGTGCAGCCACAGCTCATCTCACCCGCAGCTGCGCCTCTTGGAGGACAGAGAAGGACCAGTACCGAAGTAGTAAGACTGGGGGAAGAGGAAGGACCTGGCTCCTTCTCCAGCCCCTCACCGCTGCAGGAGCCACCCTGCCCGGCAGAACCCCAGCCGCCAGCTCCGACTTGCAGGAGCTGGAATCGGCCTGCACTGAGGGGCGAGAGAGGTGGCAGTGTGTGCCCACCTACATCACAGCCACAGCACTCAGGGAAACACTGTGTGCAATAAACTGGAAGCACAGCAGACATGAATCGTAACCAAGCCAATTCCTTGGCTCTGGGAAACGTAAGTCACCATTCCAAATTGTTCTGCGTCAGTGTTTAAAGCGTCACTGAATTGTCATCAGGTTGGAAACTAAACACAAAGGTCCTCTAGGGACACCCCCTTGGGGGGGCCCCCAACCCTTTCTCTATATATATATGTTGGGGGGTGGAGGCTGGTTGCTCTTGCAGCTCAGTCCTGCAGTACTGAGGGACCCTGAAGCCTGGGCTGAGTCAGCCCGAGGATGCTTCCAGAACCACATCGCCATCGTGTGGACGCTTCTGTTTACAGCCGTGCCGCAAACCCGCACCCAACCAGGCTTGGCCAACCATGTCTTGTGCTGGCTGGCTGGTCCCTGTGGCGCTGGGAAGGGAGACAGCAGTCTAGAACCAGGGCAGATCCTTCTAACTATAGCACCTCTAAGATGCCATCTCCTACTCTCTGCATGTCCTGGGCCTGGTCTCCATGACTCCCCTGCTGGAAGCTCCAACAGCCCCAGCCTTGGCGGGCTGTGGGACGCAATGAGTCAATGCCTGCAGGAGGCTGCCAGCAGTGCCGGGCATTTGGTAACATTTCAATATGTCAGTAGCTTCCAAGCCTTTCACCTTGACCCATAGTAAGAAAAACATTTAAAGGTCAAGTGTGATAGCTAGCATGATAGTGCATTCCCATGATCCCAGTGTTCAGGAAGCTGAGGCAGGAGGATGACAAGTTCAAAGCCAGCCTGGGCTACATAGTAACACTATGTCTTTAATTTTTTTTATTAGGGCTGGAGAGATGGCTTAGCAGTTAAGGCATTTGCCTGCAAAACCAAAGGATCCCGGTTCAATTCCCCAGGACCCAGATGCATGGGGGGGGGCGCATGCATCTGGAGTTCATTTGCAGGGGCAGGAGGCCCTGGAGCACCCATTCTCTCTCTCTCTTTCTCTCTCAAATAAATAAAATATATTTTTAAATTTTTTTTTGAGGAGGCTGGGTGTGGTGGCGCATGCCTTTAATCCCAGCACTTGGGAGGCAGAGATAGGAGGACTGCCCTGAGTTCAAGGCCACTCTGAGACTACACAGTGAATTCCAGGTCAGCCTGGGCAATAAGGTCAGCAAGACCCTACCTCAAAAAGCCAAAACATATTTTTTTAAGGGCTGGAGAGATTGTATAGTAGTTAAGGTACAAGGTCTAGCGAAGCCTAAGGACCCATGTTTGATTCCCCAGTACCCACATAAGCCAGATGAACAAGGTGGCACATGCCTCTGGAGTTCATTTGCAGTGACTGGAGGCCCTGGCACACCCATTCTCTCTCTCACTCACTCTCAAATAAATAAAATATTTAATGTTTTATTTTTATTTGTTTGACAGAGAGAAAGAGGCAGCTGGTCATGCTTCCAGGCCGTGCAAGCTTTTCTCTGTGGCATTGTTGGGGAAGTGGACCCTTTGAGGTCCCAGGGGAAGCATGGTCACCTGTGAACCTGCACGGGCCTGAGGCCTTTCCTCCATTCCCAGTGGCCTCAGCAACAGAAGTCTTAAGCACCCACATGTCCCAGGCTGGCGTGTTTTTTTTGTAAATATTTATTTATTTGAGACAGAGAGAAGGGGAGCAATAGAGAGAGAGAGAGAGAGAGAGAGAGAGAGAATGAGCACGCCAGGGCCTCTAGCCACTGCAAACGAATTCCAGATGCATGTGCATCTGGCTTACGTGAGACCTGGAGAATCAAACCTGGGTCCTTAGGTTTTGCAGGCATGCACCTTAACCACTAAGCCATCTCTCCAGCCCTGGGCTGGCGTTCTTTTTAAATATATTTTATTTATTTATTTATTTGAGAGAGAGAAAGAGGGAGAGAAAGAGAGAGAGAGACAGAGAACGGGCATGCCAGGGCCTCCAGCCACTGCAAATGAACTCCAGATGCGTGCGACCCCTTGTGCATCTGGCTTACGTGGGGCCTGGAGAGTCAAACCAGGATCCCTTGGCTTTGCAGGCAAACGCCTTAACCGCTAAGCCATCTCTCCAGCCCCAGGCTGGCGTTCTTAACTCTGCAAATGCAGGGACATGCGCCATTTCAGCAAACCAGGTCATTCCCACTAGCTAGACCTTTCCTCACCATCCATGGCCTCTTACGCCTCTGTGAACACATTAGTGCCCATTTCCTCTTGTACGTGTTTGCATGTTTTCTTTCCTCTCTACTTAGTGGAACACTGCTCATTGTGTCTTCTCTGACCCGCATCGGTTCCTTCTCGCTAGCGATCTGTTTGTAACTCATCATATCGCACCGTGCCTCCTGAGAGTAGGGCACTTGTGGTTGGCACTCATCTGCATATATATATATATATATATATATATATATATATATATATATATATATATAGAGAGAGAGAGAGAGAGAGAGAGAGAGAGAGAGAGAGAGAGTGTCAGTGCCTCAGTGCTAGTCTGGTACAGTGCCTGGCCCACGGAGGACGTTCAATAGAAGCTTACCACACAGAGTGTCTTTGCATATCTGAGGGAGAGGGTTCTAGTCAGAGGGGGCCATGTGCCTTGTCCAAATCAAGCAATAGGTAAATTGGCAGGACCCCCGTCAGCCACTTTCATTTCAACCTGCAGTCCTACTAGTGGGAATGACCTGGCTTGCTGAAATGGCTCATGCACCTTGTGTTGGAAGGCTTTCTCGTACTCTCCACTCGAGGAAATGCTATTGGATAGTTCTAGAGCATGTCGGGTTCCCTTTCCTGTCTCTTCAGGGGGGACAGGCACGCACTTCTGTTTCGCCTCTGTGCATCTGTCAACCACCACTCTCCCCACTGTTTTTACTCATTCCTTGCTGCCTGCCCCACAGAGTTCAACTGAATTGCTGGCCTCAGGGCTTGATACATCATGGAAGGTGCTCAGTGACTGTCTGTTCCCATCAGCAGAGAGCAGTGACCCAAATCAAGTCTGTGGACTCCAGACTTACTCCCCTCCCGTCACATTACATGGCCCCATTGTTCCATTCTCAGCCCTCTGCCATGTGCTCTTCCCGCTCATCTGGGCCACACTGTGCTTTTGTTTGTCCTCTATCCAGTTGGCAGGTGCCGGGACAGGATGATGGAATCCTTGGACCAAGCGCCCTTGCCCTGGCCAGTCGCTTTCATGTCAGCCTTCCACTTAGGACAGTCCCCTGTTCCTTGGCAGGCAGAAGGCCAGGTTAGGTCTGGGAAGTCACAGCCTCTCCTGCCTCTACCGTCACCCAGGACAAGAGCCCATGCTGGATCCTCAGATTCCCTGGATCTCGAGGTCAGCCTCCCTCGCCACAGCTGTTTGTGATAACGCCAGATGCCATCTGGCAGGGGTGTTCCCACCCTGCTCCTTTTCATATCGTGTCTCCAGCACTTTTTCTTCCCAGCCATCCGTCCATCCTCATCAGCATTTTCAGAGAAATTTCTAGTGAGCCAATTTCCATGCTTCATTCACACTCTGAATTCCAAAACAGAACCAGTCCTGCTTGTTCTGTCCACCGTTGCCTGTCCTCCGTTGACCCCAAGCTTCTCATCTGAGAAACAGGCACAAGATGTCTTCCTCAAAGGCTGTGAAGTGGTAGGAAGGGCAGAATCTGGTTGGTGGCACAGTGTCAGTTCCTGAAGCCTGGTGGTGTGCCCTCCCCTCCTTCAGGGAGACATAAGCAGCAAGCCGAGCCCTCAGCAGGCTGCCAACCAGCCCCTCAGCTATTTGGTGGCTCCTATGTCCAACCTAGGCTGACTGATCCTGTCAGAGTCTGTCTCTGTTACCAGGCAGGCTCAGGTGCAGGTTAAAGCAAAGGGAAGAAAGCCAGGACTAAGCTTTCAGACTGCGGGGTACAAGTCTTCAGTGGGTTTATGAAGTCAGTGGAGTGGGCTGTGATCAGTTTAAGAAAAAAAAAAAAAAACTGCTGGGCGTGGTGGCTCACGCCTTTAGTTCCAGCACTTGGGAGGCAGAAGTAGGAGGATCGCTGTGAGTTTGAGGCCACCCTGAGACTACATAGTGAATTCCAGGCGGCGTTAGTGGTTTAGTGGTGAGCATAGCTGCCTTCCATAGTGAATTTCAGGTCAGCCTGGGCTAGAGCTTGAACCCCCCTCAAAAAAAAAAAAAAAAAACAGAATAGAGTTAAAACTATCCGCATGTGCTATATGTGACTAGTAAGTGCTTTGTGAGACATCTGTTGCTGTATGTCTGTCTGTATGATCTGTGTGTGTGTGTGTGTGTGTGTGTGTCTGCTTTACTGGGACTGAACCCAGGGCCTCACACATAATAGGCAAGTACTTTTGCTGACCCAGAATTCTCTCAGGGTGGCCTCGAACTCCACCTCCCTAGTGTTGGGATTAAAGGCATGCACCACCATGTCCAGCCCAAGACAGGGTCTCTTGCCTCAAACCCAATTAGTAGTCCAGGCTGGCCTTGAGCTCCTGATTCTCCTATCTGTACTTTCCAAGTGCTGGGATTATAAGTATGGGCCACCACACCTGGTTTATGCAGTGCTGGGAATCAAATCCAAGACCTTGGGCATACTAGGCAGGCACTGTAACAAACTGAGCTATATTCCTACACATAAAAAGGTAGTATTTGGAGCTGGAGGGGTGGCTTAGCAGTTAAGGCATTTGCCTGCAAAGCGAAAGGACCCAGGTTCAATTATCCAGGACCCATGTTAGGGGTCCCCACGTAGGAGGGTGCATGTATCTGGAGTTTGTTTGCAATAGCTGGAGGCCCTGGCACACCCATTCGCTCTCTCTCCCTCTTTCTCTGTCAAATAAATAAATAATAATAAAATGTTTTAAAATGTATTATTTATTTTTTTCACTTTTTAATCAACAATTTCTATGATTATAAACAATATCTCATGGTAATGCCCTCCCTTCTCCCACTTTCCCCTTTGAAACTTCATTCTCCATCATATCCCCTCCCCCTCTCAATCAGTCTTTTATTTTGATGTCATGATCTTTTCCTCCCATTATGATGATCTTGTGTAGGTAATGTCAGGCACTGTGAGGTCATGGATATCCAGGCCATTTTGTGTCTGGGGGAGCATGTTGTAAGGAGTCCTACCCTTCCTTTGGCTCTTACATTCTTTCTGCCACCTCTTCCGCAATAGACCCTGAGCCTTGGAAGGTGTGATAGAGATATTGCAGTGCTGAGCACTTCTGAGTCGTCCCAAGGTCACTGCCATCTGAAAAGAGAAGATTCTGTACCAAAAGTGAGAGTAGCATTAGTATAAGGCTATGAACATTAAGAAAAGTGCTTACTGGGCAGTTTGATAAGCATAGTATATACATTTAGCCAGACAGCAGCAGACGTTACACCCCTAGGGCTCATGACTACTTCTGTTTTAAGTTTTCAGTATCAGGAATGTATTCCCTCCCATGGAGCAGGCCTCCAGTCCAATTAGAGGGCAGTTCGTTTCCTCCATGATAGACGTGCCACTATTGCACCTGTTGGCTCATTTCTGGCCAAATATAAGGCTTGCAGTGTCCACTGTTGAGTATCTTCACTGTTGATTTCTCTTTCTCCCATTGAACTGCATGCAGAATGGTTTCTTCCAGCTTTCTGTCAGCTGGTCTACATGGAGGAGGTTATCAGCTCAATTCCGGCAGGATTTTTCTTGCAACCCTATTTTATTTTTTGTTTTTGTCTTTTGAGGTAGGGTCTCGCTCTGGCCCAGGATGACCTGGAATTCACTATGTAGTCTCTGGGCGGCCTCGAACTTTTGGCGATCCTCCTACCCCTCTGCCTCCTGCGTGCTGGGATTAAAGATGTGCACCAACACGCCGCTTCCTGCTTTATTTTAATGCATAACAACAGGAAACTGAAGCCCTTATGGGTAGAGTGCTTTGCCTGTGACAGACACCAGGCCACTGAGGGCCCTGCGCCCTTCTGCGAGTCCCGCCCGGCTAGATCAAGGGGTGGGCGGTGCCACCCGGAGTCAAGAGTCAGAATTTGCGGGTGCCTGAGCCACACCTCCCGCCCGCCCCTCTCTCTCTCTCTCTCTCTCCTTTGTCCCGCCCCCTCTTCCGGTCCCCCCCCCTCCATGGATCCACTCACCTCTTCCGGTTCCGCTCTCTCAGCTGAGCCTCCTTCCGCCATCCCCATTGGCGAACAGCACCGAACCATTCCCCTTGAAAATGTAGCGAGAGAAAGGGAAACGTCGTCCCGGGAGCGCAGCCCGGAAGTGACGCACGCACGTCCGCCCTCCCGGAAGTGACGACAGGCGTGCCCTTGACGGGCGGGGAGCGCCGGCCGTGCGTCCCTCCGCTCGCGCCGCAGCGAGGTAGGGAGCCCGCGGGGGTGGCTCGAGGGGCTCCGGGGCCAGGGCGCCCTGGTTGATGGTGTCGGCTTTTCCCGTATCGCCCCCCCCACACGTGTGTGTCCCCCCCTTTGGGTTCCCTGCACACAGTTACCCCTTCTTTCGTGGTTCCTCCTGTCACTTCGCCTCTTGGTTCCTCCTAGAGTTGCCATCCCCCTCCCGCCCTCTGTCACTTAGACCTTTGACAGCTCCCCTTTTCCTTTCTTAATGGCCTGTTAAAACTTAAAAAAAAAAGAGCATGGAGCCCGCGTGGTGTCTCATGTCTTTAATCCCAGCACTCTGGAGGCGGAGGTAGGAGGATCGCTGTGAGTTCGAGGCCACTCTGAGACTACAGAGTGAATTTCAGGTCAGCTTGGGGTAGAGTGAGACCCTCGAAAAGCAAAGCAAAACAAAACAAAAAATATGAAGCCTTTATTGTTTGTTACTTTTGTTGTTTTTTGAGGTAGGGTTTCACTCTATCCCAGGCTGACCTAGAATTCCCTCTGTAGACTCAGGCTGACCTCAAATCCACAGTCCTATCTCAGTGTCCAGGGTTCTGGGATTAAAGGTGTGTGTGCCACCACACCCAGCCACTTCATTTTTTTTAGACAGGGTCCTCTCATATAGCCGAGGTTGGTCTTGAACTCAGGATCTTCCCACCTCAGCATCCCAAGCGATGGGATTACTTGTCCTGGCGTTTAGGAAGTTAGATACTACACTATTTCCTGGCATTTTGTTTCCAGCCCAGCATAATCCTGATTGCCTCTGTTACTCGCATATCCCTTTGTCTTCCTAGTGTTGACTTCCTGCAGTGAGCTACAGCGCTTCTTTCCTCTTTCCATCACAGATGGCTCAGCGACTTCTCCTGAGGAGGTTCCTGACCTCAGTCATCCCCAGGAAGCTCCCTCCGGGTGGATGGACTCCTCCCACCTCCACCACCCTGCAGACCCCACAGTGCAGGCCTGGTGGCCTGACACCATCCAGCCCAGCTCGCACGATATTTACCACCAGAGTCTGTTCAACAACCTTCAACATCCAGGATGGTCCCGACTTTCAAGACAGGGTTGTCAACAGCGAGACTCCAGTGGTTGTGGATTTCCATGCGCAGTGAGTACTGGTGGTCATTGAACACTGGGTCTTTCCTGAATAAGTATTTATTGAGCGCCTGCTATATCCCAGGGCCATGTTCAATACTTTTTTTGTTGTTGTTTGTTTTTTTTTGTTTTTCTAGGTAGGGCTTTCTGTAGCTCAGGCTGACATATAACATATGTAGTCTCTGGGTGGCCTGGAACTCAGCGATCCTCCTACCTCTGCCTCCTCAGTGCTGGGATTAAAGGCATGTGCCACCAAACCCAGCTTTAATACTTATACATAAACTCATTGAAAGATTGGTAAGCCCCAGTCCCTATCTTTAAGAAGCATGAGCTGGGCGGGGTGGTGTGCACCTTTAATTCCAGGGCTCTGGGAGGTGGGGGTAGGAGGATCTCTGTGAGTTGGAGGCCAGCCTGAGACAACATAGTTAATTCCAGGTCAGCGTGGCCTAGAGGGAGTCCCCACCTCAAAACAAACAAACAAACAAAACAGGGCTGGAGAGATGGCTCAGCAGTTTAGGCGATTGCCTGCAATGCCTAACAACCTGGGTTCAATTCCCCAGTGCCCACATAAAGCCAGATGCAAAACATGACCATAGTGTCAGCTGGCTTTCAGTGTATATGAGTTCCTAGCCTTACAGATAAGTGTGTTTTATTTTAATCTCTAGCCTATTAAAACTGTGGAAGGGCTGACAAAAAATTATCCATGCCACCATAGTGATGGCTAAGTAGCAGGGGATGGGCAAGACGTGACTTCTCAATGCTGTAGGAGTGTGTTTTAGAGATGTATAAACGCCTAGGAGCCAATGTGGTGGCTCACGCCTTTAATCCCAGTACTCAGGAAGCAAAGGTAGGATCACTGAGTTCGAGGCCACCCTGAGAGTACATAGTGAATTCCAGGTCAGCCTGGGCTAGAGAGAGCCCTACCTAGAAAAACCAGAAGAAGAAGAAGGAGGGGGGGGGGGAAAAAAAAAAAAACTGTGACATGGGTTTTAGTGTTTTAGTTTGCCCTTCCGTTTTCAGACGTTTGGGCCTGGCTAGACCCTTGCTTTAAAAACTCCAGACATAAAGCTGGGCGTGGTGGTGCACACCTTTAATCCCAGCACTCGGGAGGCAGAGGTAGGAGAATCGCTGCAAGTGCGAGGCCACCCTGAGACGACATAGTGAATTCCAGGTCAGCCTGGGCCAGAGTGAGACCCTACCTGGAAAAACCAAAAAAAAAAAAAAAAAATCCAGACATACCTTAGAATTAGGTGTCCTGGGAGGAAACAGTATCATCAGATAGAAATCATGAGATTTGGGGCTGGAGAGATGGCTTAGTTAGCAGTTAAGGCACTAGCCCGCAAAGCCTAAGGACCCAGGTTTGATTCTCCAGGTCCCACGTAAGCCAGACGCACAAGGTGGTACATGTATCTGGAGTTCATCTGCAGTGGCTAGAGGCCCTGGCACACCCATTCGTTCTCTTTCTTTCTCTTTCTCTCTTCTCTCTCTCTGTCCTCTCTGTCTGTAATTAATAAATAAATAAGTTATCCGAGAAATCATGAGATTTTTCTGAGCAAGTCTCAAGGCTCTTTTGCTTTCTTTCTGGTTCTTTTTCTGACTCAAGTGGTCACCTTGGACAGACTGTTTGATAGCCTTGTGATAGGAGATAAGGTCTTGCAGACTGGATGTTTTGTTTTGTTTAGGGTTTTTTTTTGGGGGGGGGGTCTTCAACATAGGGTCTCACTCTAACCCAGACTGACCTAGACTCATTCTGTAGTCACAGGCTGGCCTCAAACTTATAGCTATCCTACCTCTGCCACCCAAGTGCTGGGATTAAAGCCCACCGCACCTGGCTCAGACTGGGTTTTGTTTTTTGTTTTTTTTTTACACATAATTTTATTTATTTATTTATTTGAGAGAGAGACACAGAGAAAGAGGAAGAGAGAGAGAGAATGGGCATGCCAGGACCTCCAGACACATGTGCCACCTTGTGCATCTGGCATACATGGGTCCTGGGGAATCGAACCTGGGTCCTGTGGCTTTGCAGGCAATCTCTCCAGCCCTCATATTGGGTTTTTTACTGACTGATTTAAATCTCTGAGTAGACATTTTTTTGGTAACTTAGAGGTATTAAGACGGTCTCCCTGTGTAGCTCAGATTGGCCTTTGACTTGCAATTCAACTGCCTCCACCTCTAGGTGTGTCCCCGCACACCCAGCTCACAGAAGGGCTGAGAATAGAGTAGGAGTTGTCAATCAGGGGTTTGGGGAAGGCAGAATTACTCTGCCCTCCTTGTACAGCAAAAGAATGTCCAAAATGAAGGTCAGTGGGCTAATACCTCAAGGACATGGAGTGCAGGTACAGACTTCACTCGGGGCCAGGCACATCTCTGTACATAGAGATGACAGCACAGCACCTGCCCCAGAAGAGCTCTCCTTACACAGGGATCACCGTGTCCATTGTAGTGTGATCAGGGAGGGAGAGCAGTTGAAAAGGTTCTCAGTCTGCAGAACCCAGTATCTTCCCCTCCCTCCCTGAAGGCTCTTGGGAGAAGGAGATGGAGCAGTGAGTGCTCTCGGGACTGAATGTGTCCTTTCTTACCTTCCAAGGTGGTGTGGGCCCTGCAAGATCCTGGGGCCGAGGTTAGAGAAGATGGTAGCCAAGCAGCACGGGAAGGTGGTGATGGCCAAGGTGGACATTGATGACCACACGGATCTCGCCATCGAGTATGAGGTATGGGTTGCCTGGAGGTTGTCAGAAGGTAGCCAGGGTGGGGCAGGAGGGCATCATGGACGTCGTGAGGTTCCAGTAAGTGGTTTGTCTGACAGCAGCTTTGTCATCGTCAGGTTTGCAGCCCACGTCTTTTTGAGTTAGGCCTCTCACTGGCCTGGAGCTCACAAATGAGGCTAGACTGGCTGGCCAGTGAGTTCCAGACCTCTGCCTTCTTCACTTCCCTTAGTGCTGAGATTACAGGTCTACACCACCATGCCTGGCATTAACGTGGGTACTGGGGATGGAACTTGGGTTCTTATACTTACAAGGTAAGCATTTTACCCATGGAGGTTTCTCTCTAGCCCCTGTTTTGATTTTTTTTTAACTTTAATTTTTAGTTATTTATTTATTTGACAGAGAAAGAGGGAGAGAGAGAGAGAGAGAGAGAGAGAGAATGGGTGTGCCAGGGCCTCCAGCCACTGCATACAAACTCCAAACACATTTGCCCCCTTGTGCATCTGGCTAACGTGGGTCCTGGGGAATTGAACCTTGGTCCTCAGGCTTCATAGGCAAGCACCTTAGCCACTAAGCCATCTCTCCAGCCCCTGTTTTGATTTTCTGAGACAGCCCAAGCTGGCCTTGAATTCCTTATCTGCCTGCCTCCATCTCCTTAGTGCTTGTATTATGCTACATCTAGCTATGGGTCATTCTCTTATGTTGGGACATTGATGTATTCCTTCTTTTTCTTTTTCTTTTTTTCTTTCTTTCTTTCTTTTTTTTTTTTTTTTCCTTCTCAAGAGTTTGCACTCACCTGAGTCCATGGCTATCTGGAAGCTTCTTGTCCATTTTGCTCCTTGGAGTCAGCCCATTGCTGAGGTTGCTCCTTTCCCTAGTGCACTGTTTATCCATTTTCCTGAGGCCCACTCTGATGTCTTGGGCTTTTCTTTTCTTTTTAAAAATTTTTTATTTATTTTTTATTTGACAGAGAAAGAGGGGGAGAGAGAGAGAGAATGGGCATACCAGGGCCTCCAGCCATTGCAAACGAACTCCAGATGCATGTGCCACCTTGTGCATCTGGCTAACATGGGTCCTGGGGAATCGAACCTGGGTCCCTTGGCTTTTGCAGGTAAATGCCTTAACCGTTAAGCCATCTCTCCAGCCCGATGTATTCCTTCTTTCCCACCCTCTCTTTCTTCTACCTTCTCTTCCTTTCTGTGCACTGCAATCAGAAGTTGCTTGTGAGCCTACCGTGTGCGTAAGAGCACGTATGGATTCTGGCACAGATAAGAGTGGATCCCAACCCCAAGCCTCTCCTGCTCTGTTGGAAAGCATGTCAGCTACACAAGTGCTTTGAGTATAGGGTGAGAAGAGGCACTGCAGGAGAGGGACAGGCTCTTCCTGCAGGGAGGTGGCCAGGCCAGGGAATGCTTCTCAGTTGGGACCTCTGAGCTCAAGCATGGAGGACACACTGAGAGGAAGGAAGAGGGGCTGAGAACAACATTCACAAAGACATGAGGGAGACAGGCGGGATTCTCAGGACTGTAAGCCAGCACTTCAGAGACCAAGGCAAGAGGAGGCTACAAGTTTGAGGCCAGCCTGGCTACTGGCTGAGAGCCTGCCTTGAAACAAAAGCAACAGGAGACATGCAGGAGTGCAGCAGGGAGTTTGTGCAGCCATTGGGCACCTTGCCTCTGGTGCACAGGATGTGGCCATGCACGACTCTGGTAAAGTCCCTGCCTTCGCAGAGCAGACCTTCTAGAACTTTAAATCAGCCAGCCCACTTTTTATCTAACTGAGCAGGTAGTGAATATTTGAGGCTCTGCAGGACAATGGTCTCAGCTGCACTTGAGGCCACAAACAGCCACAGTTCAACTGAGAGGCTGTGGCATGTTCCAGTAACTGTTTACAAAAGTAGACAGTAGGCTGGGTTTGGCCACTCAGCCATAGTTCACTGGCACTGGTGTTAGGTGTAGGTTGAGTGTCTTCACACAGGTCAAAAAGTTTCAGAGGGGGTTGGAGAGATGGCTAAGCAGTTAAGGCACTTCTGGGAAGCTTAAGGACCTAAGTTCGACTTCACAGAACCCACGTAAGCCAGATATGTATGGTGGCACATGTGTCTGGAGTTTGTTTGCAGCAGCTGGAGGCTCTGGCATACCCATTCTCTCTCTCTCTCTCTCTCTCTCTCTCTCTCTCTCTCTCTTTCTCTCGCTCTCTCATAAATAAATGAAATTTTAAAACATATATTTTTTTTAAAAGTTTTAGAGGGCTGAGCTTGGTGGTATATGCCTTTAATCCCAACACTTGGGAAGCAGAGGAGGGAGGATCACCATGAGTTCAAGGTCACCCTGAGACTATATAGTGAATTCCAGATCAGCCTTGACTAGAGTGAGACCTTACCTTGAAAAACCAAAATAATAATAATAATAAGTTTTAGAGGTGGGCCTGGTGGTGCACACCTTTAATCCCAGTGCTTGTGAGGCAGAGGTAGAAGGATTGCTGTGAGTTTGAGGCCAGCCTGAGACTACATAGTGAATTCCAAGTCAGCCTAGGCTACAGTGAGACCCTACCTCAAACAAACAAACAACAAAAAAAGTTTTAGACTTTGGAGCATTTCAGAATTAGAGTTTTTGAGCCAGGTGAGGTGGTGCACCCCTTTAATCCCAGCACTTGGAGGCAGAGGTAGGAGGAAAGAATTAGAGTTTTTGGATTACAGACACTCAGCCAATAAAAGCTATGCAAGTGTCCTAAAGTTGGAAACACTTCTGTCCCTAGCACTGTGAATGAAGGGTACACAACCTGTAGTTGTAGTGTGGAACCAGCAAGTTGGGTAGGACTGCTGAGTGGGAGATAGGAACACTTTGATTTGTTTTAAAAAGTTTTATTTTTATTTATTTATTTATTTATTTATTTATTTATTAAAGACAGGGAGGGAGGGAGAGAATGGGCACGCCAGGACCTCTAGCCACTGCAGATGAACTCCAGATTCATGCATGCGCCACCTTGTGCATCTGGCTTACATGGGACCTGGAGAATCGAACTGGGATCCTTTGGCTTCGCAGGCAAACACCTTAACCACTAAGCTATTTCTCCAACCCTTCTTTTTTTTATTATTGTTGTTATTATCTTATTATAAATTTTATTTATTTGCAAGCAGAGAGAGATAGAAGAGACAGGCAGAGAATGGGAACATCAGGGCCTCCAGCCACTACAAATGAACTCCAGACGCATGTGCCCCTTGTGCATCTGGTTGGGCTACATGAGATCTGTCTCAAAAAAACGAACAAACAAAAAAAGTTAGACTCTCACGCCCCCTCCACCTCCAAGAGCTTCTAGAAGACATCCGGTGCTTTTCACTGGAGGCACTGAGTCAGTGCGCGCTCCCTCAGTTGTCTTCTCCCTGCCAGAGTCAGTACCTGTCTGATTCAGCGCACGGTTCGTGGACAGCAAGGTGGCTCACCCAGCCTTTGAGCCTGCCTACTCATCTCTAAAGTGACGCTGCTTGGGGTCTGCCGTGTGGCCCAGGGGCAGAGCGCATGAGGCCCTGGGTGTCATCCCCAGCACAGGGACAGATAAGATGACGCAATCTAGACAACGCCAGGCCAGGAACTTGCACCTCCCATCCCTGCCACTGAAAACACCCCTGCGTGACATTGGTCTCTCTTGTGTTCATCATCAACTTCCTACGACGGCTGTGCTACGCCTGTCCTTGGATAGCTCTCAGCAGAGATGTCAAGTAGGTGGGTCAGGGGGAGAGGAGGAGACCAGACAGGGCCATTGACCTCAGTGGCCTTGTAAACAGGCTGCAGGTCAGTGGAGACACCTCACCAGTATTCACACTCCTGCACTGGCTTCTCGTCGTGGGGGGTCTTGCAGCGCAGCCTCTCTCCAGCCTCAGTTCCTTGAATCTGCCAGAACCAAGAAAGCAGCCAGGTTCCTGCTTGACTCTGCTGTTCCCATTCCTGTCACTACCAGGAGAGCGTCCGTCCAAGGGCCTGCGTGCTGGCGCTGACCACAGTGTTCACAGACCCCAGGCCTCCTGATTCCGAGGGAGACTCGGGAGCAGCAGCGTCCTGACCTTCTTCCTAGGGTCCTGGAAATCCAGCTCCTTGCAGGCTGGTAGTCATGTGTGAGTGTGGGCATGTGAGTCTGTGTCTGTGTTGAAGACGTCACAAGAAGCCTTGATCAGTAGTGACCAGGCCTCAGTTGTCATGAGCACACATCCAGTGTATCTTCTGCACACCCCTGTCCCAGCATGCACAGAGGCACACAGGAGCCTGTGGTAGAATTGCACAAGAGGGAAACTGTCCGCTCTGAGCCACTTCAGTGAGTGAAAGGGAAGTCCTGCTTAGAGGATATGCAGGAAACTCAGCCACTCCTGTTTTGTCTTTGTGGTGTTAGGACTAGAACCCATGGCCTCAGGCCAACTAGGCAGGCACTCTACCATTGAGCCTCACCCCTGCCATAGGCCACATCTTAAACAATAGCATAATATGTGTTTTTTTGTTTTTGTTTTTGCATAACATTCTTTATTTTTTTTTCCTGAGGCAGGATCTCACTGTAGCCCATGCTGTCTTCAAACTCACGATGATCATCCTACCCTAGTCTCTCAAGTGCTGGGATCAAGGGTATGAGCCACCTTGCTCAGCTTGAAGTGTTTACTATTTTTATATTTATTGTCACGATGTAGTCTCAGACCGGCCTTGAACTCACAGAGGTCCTCCTACCTTAGCCTCCTCAGTGCTGGGACTAAAGGTGTGCACCACCAAGTCTGGCAAAGTTTTCATTTTAAAGGAACAGGATGGGATAGGGTGGAGTTCACTGAGCACCAAGGTCAAAAGCTCTTTGCTTTAGTTGTTTCCAGCTTCCTCACAGGCCACTAGAGGGCGCAGGAGAACACCAGACGGCCTGGAGACTGCGAGAGCCATGTGCTAGGCCTCTGGCTATTAATGCCTCCACCCATGCCAGAGTCTGATAAGGGCCAGGGCCAGCAGGGAGGCCATGATTGGGCACTTTCCTAGTCATCCCAGTCCCTGGTGCTGACATACACCCTCTGAGGCGTGTCATCTGCCACCCACATCAGCCCATCCTTAAAAGGACCATCCTTAAAAAGGCAGAGGTACTGACAAGAGTAGGGGCCTGGGAGCATAGCTCAGAAGTAGAGTGCTTGACTAGCATACTCAAGGCCCTACGTTCAAATCCCAGTACCACCCAAAGAATAAATCCATGCGGAAAATTAGGGGCTATGTCCTACCTGCTGTGTGGGTGCCAGGTCTGGCCTGTGCCTTCTCTTTCCTGACACGTGTGCGGGTTCGAGCACCAAAGCTCAGCCTGACCTCCCAAGATGACCCGGCCTCTGCCAGCACTCTGCTGAAGGCAGAGCTGGTGGTTTCTGTAAATTGCCTCTCGCTACTTTGTACTTAACGTGTGTAAGGAAAGTCTGCGTTTATCTTGTCTGTTTATAAGGCTTTCTCAGGTGCCAGGCAGGGGCCTAGCAGCAGGGAATGCACCATGCCAGGCGGGCCTGGCCTCACCTACATCTCGTGTAATCTATATGGATCCCGGGGGCACCTGGGCCAGTGCCTCACAGAGCAGGAATGCTGCCTTCCCATCTGCCTCCAGCCTAATAAATGAGCTTCGGCTCATGTGTGGCTGCACCCCTCCCATGCCATGCCGTAGGAGGCTGCGAACATCGGCCCTGGCCGCCGTCCGAAGTACTTCTCGTGGGACCCTGCGTTAGGCTTTTCCAGCATGGCCCCTGTGCAGCAGGCACAGTGCCAGGCCCTTGTTGAGACTTGACTCACAGTGTGGCATGTGGCCTTTCCATCCTCTGCTAGAAGTGCTTAGTGCTCTGTTTGCTGATGAGAGCTGAGGCTTGGAGTGATGAAATAAATGGTAGCCAAGTTCACCCAGGGGCGGGAGCTGGATGAGTCAGTCAGCCCCAGAGCCTGCATCCCTGACCAGTCGGCTTTCTGTGCAACCCTTTGATTCTCACCTCAAAGGCTCAAGGTAGTCCTTGTATAGGGGAGAGGGCTGTCAGGTTCACGAAAGCAGCTGCCATGCCTGGTGAGTGGCATAGCTGGGCATCAGCTCCCCCCGGCCCCAGGCCTGCAGCACATGGCGTGTTTTCATCTCCTGTCATATTCCAGCCAAACCACTGGGCCAGTGAGTCAGCCCTGTGGTTCCAGGAGGAGCGTCGTGCTGGGCGCTGCCAGTGGAAGAAGCGTCTCCAGCGGATGGGCCTCCAAGCCCCTGTGGACCTCTGCACCCAGGAAAGGGCTCCTTTCCTTTGGGGCCACCCATAGTCTTGGGTGGCCACCATCCCGATGTGCCCAGTCTTCTGCACAAAGGCTTGGGAATGGCCGTTGAGACACACCCGCCTCTCAGTGACTTGGACTCTCGTCTCTTCATCCAGGTCTCAGCGGTACCGACCTGTGCTGGCCATCAAGAACGGGGATGTGGTGGACAAGTTTGTGGGTATCAAGGATGAGGACCAGCTGGAGGCCTTCCTGAAGAAGTTGATTGGCTGACAGGGAGGAGTCCTGGCCGCCCTTGCCCGCCTGGGAGCCTGGCTGGAGAGGAGCCCAGTACAACCCACAGCCCTCCGCTGGCCCTTCCCAGACCTCCCCTCCATCTGATCCCTGGGAGCCTGGTGACAGGCCTGCGAACACGGGAGCTGGCAGAGGAGTGGTGCTGCTGCCAATCAGGAGACATTGTCTCCTGCCCGCCTCCTTTGGTCTGCCCCCTCTAGAGCCTGTTGCCATCCCCTAACATGCAACGTGCTGGAGGAGCCCGGGCCGGCCTGCGTCTCCACGTCCCCCTCCCACCTGAACCCCCAGCCGGGCGCATCTGCCTCTGGCATTTTCCTGTCCTGCTGCTGATTATGAAGGAGGAGGAAAGGGAAGCCAAACAAGCAGGAGTCATCTGTAATTCTCTCATTTCTTGTAGGTCTGTAACGAAGAACTTTATGTGCCCCTTCTACCTCCTGCTCTGAAGAACCTGTGTTAGGCCCTTGGTTCTTAGAGCAGGAGGCAGATCTGTGAACAAGTCAAACCAATAAAGCCAAGGTTTACACTGCCACCAGCTTTCCGTTCTGTGGGCTCTGGGCACTCAGGAGGGACCTTCCCAGGCCCACCTCACCCTGTCCCCTGACCTGCTCCTCCTGTCACTGGTGCTCTTATCCCCAGTGGCTGCTATTCCAGGGATGTCATGGCACACCAGCCCCATGCTCTCCTAAGTCCAGAGTGTGTGGTTCCATTACCCAGATGAGGACCAGACTCGGGAATGCAGACTGGGGGTTTCTACCAGACACCGTCTTGTTGGAGACCTGGACTCACCACTGATGCCGTCGGTCCTCCATGGACACTTCTGACCGGAAGTCCTAGGCTTGGGGGCCAGACTCCACACATACTGTTTCCTGTCCCGGCTCCCTTGGCTATGGAGAAGTGTGCCAGGCTGACCAGCCTACCAGGAACCAGCCTCCATCTCCCTCCCAAGGCAGAGCTGCCACTCTTACTTGGTGGTTTGTTTGAACGCCTCCCTTGTGCGAGTGTGAATACTTGGTGTCGGGGGTCCTGACTCCCTGGCCTATGGCTTCTGCCTGTGGGGTTTCTAGGACTTCACCCTGCTCCTTAAGACTTGCCCGAGCCAGGCTCACCCAGGGCCTGATGGGAAGCCTGCTGGTGCCCATGGCTCCTGAGAGACCGGAAGTCCAGGGACTGGAGACAGAAGCCGGCCTAGCAGTGACGTCTGCAGCGGCCATAGCTAAGGGCTCAGAGGCAGCTCCTTGCCGCCATGCTCGTCCAGTATCTTGGCACCAGTCCCCGACAAGACCCTCAGGGTCCTCCACCTTCCCTTTGTGTGAAACCCACTGTCATGGAGCCCATGAGTGGCCCGGCATTGTCCTGCTGCGTCTTTTTTTTTTTTTAAATACTTTGTTTTTATTTATTTATTTGAGAGAGAGAGATACAGAAATAGGCAAGTAGGGAGAGAGAATGGGTGCACCAGGGCCTCCAACCACTGCCAATGAACTCCAGATGCATGTGCCCCTTTGTGCATCTGGCTTACGTGGGTCCTGGGGAGTTGAACCTGGGTCATTTGGCTTTTCAGGCAAGCGCCTTAACCACTAAACCATCTCTCCAGCTGCCTTTTTCTTTTCTTTCTTTTTTTTTTTTTTTTTTTTGAGACAGGGTTTCATCCATTCCCATGCCGGCCTGTAACTTGTAGGCAAAGCTGACCTGGAACACCTGGCCTTCCCTCACCTCCTGGGTGATGGGATCACAGGCGTGTGCTGCTGTGCCTGTGTATGCAGTACTGGGGATCGAGCCCAGGGGCTCTGCATACTAGGCAGGCACTCCCACCAGCTTGACCCCGCGCCATCATCACAAAGTGTGTGCATGGTCTTGACCTCACAAGCCAATTGGGGAGGTCGTGTGGGCTTATTTTACAGGTCAGGAACCCGGCCAGGGTTGAGTAACTTCAGACACCCTGTGGGCAAGGAGCTGGGCCAGAACTCAGAGGCGGCCCTTGTACTGTACTGCACTGCCACTCCTTAAAAGGTACTGTTCACCAAGTACTTTCCACACACATTACCTCATTTAATTCCACTCTTGTGAGGCAAGCATTATTTCTGTATTATCAGTGAAACCAGTTCAGAGAAATTGACTTGCCTAAGGTCACATCTGAAAAAGTGGGATTACCAAATACGCACCCAGGTGAGGGTCTGACCTCGCTCTGGGTGGGTGTGGGGAGCTGGTCGGAGGCCTGGGGCCAGGGGTTCAGCCTCTGCTCTGCCCCACGTTCCACCTCCTTAAAAGGTGCTTCACCAGGCAAGGTGAGCCCAGCTGCCCCAGGTTGGCAGTCTCTACCCATGAGGCTGTGGGCTCTGAGTCACTGGCTGTGAGCACAGAACCCTTGGGGTGATCCTGTCTATTTCTGGGTGCTGACCTCCTTAGGGATGCACTGGCTGTCAGCAGCCCCGTCGCTTCCTCTGGATAACCCCTTGGGGTTCCACAGCGAGGGAGCAGTGGTGGGCAGTCCATCTCCAGAGGTGGAGACTGACAGCTACTAAAAGTTCTGGTTGTTTATTTTGATGCAGGGTCTAACTAAGCCCAAGCTGGCCTGGAATTTAAAGCAACCTTTCATAGTGCACTACCCTTCTTGGTGTTCATAAAGGCCTTTGGCCACTGGATGAGGAAGCCTGGAAGAGGGCCAAGGCCAGGAGCTCTCCTGAGCTCCAAGATATCCCCCTGTGGGCTGCAGCTGGCCTGGAGGCAGGAAGCTGGGGGTGGGAAGTAGTCCTCAGCCCTTCCCTGCAGGCAAGAGACCTCCTTCCCAGGAGACAGCACGAAGGGACAGCGGTGGGTAGCTGGCTGAGGTCCACAGGGAGCACCTTGTCATCAGTAGTAATAGCACGACTGTTGCCAGATCACTAATACAGTTGCTTTTCCTGCGGGGCTGGGAATTGAACCCATGGCCCCGTATGCTAAGCACGTACTGTACTGCTAAGCTCCAGTCCCCTGCCCATGGGCTCCTTATAATGTACAGAACACAGGAAGGAAGCTGGCAAGAAGTTCACACTCCAAAGAGCTCAGAGAAGGGGCTGTGGAGTCATTCCTGAGTGGGTGTCAGGGCATGCAAAGGGCCTTCGGAGCCACCCAGCCTGCCTCCTGAGTCACAGGAAGGGGAGACCTGCCGGGCACCAGAGCCTTTGTGTAAGGTCAGGATTGGATCCAAGCACACCGACCTGTGCCAGCCCTAAAACAATAAGGTGTGGCACTTTCTCCCTTGGCAGCAGGAGAGGCGAGTGCAGGGGTCACCGTGTCTCCAAGAACAGAGGCTCTGGATTCAGGACCTGCTAGGCCAAGAGGATGTTGACAGCTCCTGCCACCACTGCCCTTCCCTGAAGTCCCTGTCTGGCTGGGAACCAGCTCAGCCCCCATCCTGGGCACCAGGCAAAGCTTTTCCAGAAAGTGAAGGCAGTTCTGGTCAGGCTGCGGAAATCCCTAATGTGATCCCAGAAAACAATGTCACACAGGATGCTGGGGGGCTAGCAAGGCTTTCGGGCACACCGCCCTGGCTCCCTCCCCACCTCCTGGAACACCAGCTATTAAGCATGACCCTGAAGCCTAGCCCCGGGGCCCTAGAGGAAGATCTGTGACAGTTCAGGAAGTTGGGCTGTTCCTGGAGTCTCACCTCTCCTCACAGCTCTTTGGAAGGCAAGGGCCACCACTGGCCACTCCACGGTTACTGGAAGAATTGGGTCTGGGTTCAAATCCTGCCCTTGTCAACAGCTAGCTATGTGACCTTGTGCAAATTGCTTCACCATTGCTGGTTGAGTTTCTGCATCAGAAAATGGAGCCAGGCATGGTGGCACACACCTTTGATCCCAAGCACTCAGAAAACTGAGGTAGGAGGATGACTGAGTTTGAGGCCAACCTGAGACTACATAGTGAAATCCAGGAAAGCCTGGGCTACAGTGAGACCCTACCTCAAAAAAAGAAAGAAGCCGGGCGTGGTGACGCACGCCTTGAATCCCAGCACTCGGGAGACAGAGGCAGGAGGATCTCCATGAGTTGAAGGCCACCCTGAGACTACATAGTGAATTCCAGGTCAGCCTGAGCTTGAGACCCTACCTTGAAAAACCAAAAAAAAAAAAAAAAAAAGAAAGAAAGAAGAAGGAAGGGAAAGAAAATGGAGGTGACGGTGATGGCTAGCTCTAACTGAGTGGAGTTACCCTTTCCTCGCAGAGTCCTCATAGCCAAGGCAGAGGCTATTATTGCCATTTTCCAGATAAGGAAAACTAAAGTTCAGGCGGTGTAAGTGGCTTGACCTGTGTGTCAGTGTTCAGTTGTGTTTGATTGCACTCTGTATGTGTGTATCCATCAGCCAGACAGAGAATGCCCGATTCCCCCTAAGTCCTCAGTCCCCGTCACGCAAGGTTTTCCATCACGCTGAGCCCCAGTTGCACCCCTGCAGATTGGGGCTCACAGAAGTCAGCATTGGATGGCGTCCTGGGAGGGTCAAGCCTGCAGCAGGTGCAAGCATTTGGTCCCAATAGGCGCTCAAGAAGCAAAAGGGGCCTGGCTTCTCCCACCGCAGCTCCCACTGCTCTAACCTGCCTTCCATTGGGCCCCGGTCCATCCTGACTGCCACCGCCCCCCTCCTGCTCTGGGCTCCAGCAGCCTTGGGGAGCTAGAGATGACCTCAGCCCTGGAGAATGCCTAATGCAATTCACCATGACTCCTCAGTAGGCCATGCCTCCAGCCACTTCTGACTGCCCTCCTGTGGCATCCGGTAGGAGAACCCCTGCTGCTCAGCTGCTAGTCACTGCTTAGAGGCCGGCCGGGCCCCACCTACTGGGGAATACTGGCCAGCCACTGTCTCACTCTCGCCAGCTGCCTTGTGCAGCCTCCTGGGGGCGGGGGGGGGGGTCCCTTGGTGCCCACACTGCCAAGTGCTCCAGTATGCTTCCTCCCACACCCACCTGAAGCCAAGACTGTCTGTCCCCATTGCACACACGAGAAGACCAAAGCCTGGTGAGGTAGTGTGGCATGTTCAAGACCATCTCTTACCCAAGCCTTTCCTTCTCTTACCACATTCAAAGGACCCTTCTTCCTACACCAAGAATGGGAACTCCTAAGCCGGGCGTGGTGGCGCACGCCTTTAATCCCAGCACCTGGGAGGCAGAGGTAAGAGGATCGCCATGAGTTGAAGGCCACCCTGAGACTACATAGTGAATTCCAGGTCAGCCTGGACTAGAGTGAGACCTTACCTCGAAAAAAAAAAAAAAGGGAACTCCTCACTCCAAAAAAAAAGCAGGAGGATTCCCTTTGGCCAAGACCCACTTTTTTATTTTTATTTTTTAATATTTTATTCATTTATTTACTTGATTTTTCAAGGTAGGGTCTCACTGTCCTAGAATTCACTATGTAGGCTGGGCATGGTGGCCCATGCCTTTAATCCCAGCACTCAGGAGGCAGAAGAAGAAGGATTGCCATGAGTTCGAGGCCACCCTGAGACTACAGAGTGAATTCAGGTTAGCCTGGGCTAGAGTGAGACCCTACCTTGAAAAACCAACCAAACAAACAAACAAAAAAAACCACTATGTAGTCTCAGGGTGGTCTGGAACTCACGGTGATCCTCCCAAGTGCTGGGATTAAAAGCGTGCCCCACCACGCCCAGATCTTCCCACACTTTTTTGTTTGTTTGTTGCTTGGTTGGTTATTCTTTCGTTTTTTTTAAATATTTTATTTATTTATTTATTGGAGAGAGAGAAATACAGAAATTGGCAGGTAGAGAGAGAGAATGAGCATGCCAGGGCCTCCAGCCACTGCAAACAAACTCCAGATGCGTGCACTTCCTTGTGCATCTGGCTTATGTGGGTCCTGAGGAGTCAAACCTGGGTCCTTTGGCTTTGCAGGCAAGCGCCTTAACTGCTAAGCCATCTCTCTAGCCCCTGTTGGTTGGTTTTTCGAGGTAGGTTCTCACTCTAGCTCAGGCTGACCGTGGAATTCACTATGTAGTCTCAGGATGGCTTTGAACTCACAGTGATCCTCTTACCTCAGCATGAGTGCTGTGATTAAAGTCATACGCCATCATGCCTGGCCTCCCACACTTTTTTTTTAAGACAAAGCTTTCATTATTTAATTAATTTTTTTATGAGAGAGAGAATTGGCACACCAGGGTCTCCAGCCACTACAACTGAACTCCAGATGCATGAGCCATCTTGTACACATGTGTGACCTTGAGTGCTTGCATCACCTTGTGCGTCTGACTTATGTGAGGCCTGGAGAGTTGAACATGGGTCCTTAGGCTTCGCAGGCAAGCTCCGTAACTGCTAAGCCATCTCTCCAGCCCTTTTTAAAAATTTATTTATTTGTGGGCTGGAGAGATGGGTTAGTGGTTAAGGCACTTGGCTGCAAAGCCGAAGGACCCAGATTCAATTCCCCAGGACCCACGTAAGCCAGATACACAAGGTGGTACATGCATCTGGAGTTCATTTGCAGCAGCTGGAGGCCCTGGCATACCCATTCTCTCTCTCTCTCTTTCTCTGCCTCTTTCTTTCTCTCCCCAAATAATTAAATAAAAATAAAATATATATTTTTAAATATTTATTTGTGTTTGTGCACGCACACCAGGGTCTCATGCTGCTGTAAATGAATGCTTGTCTGGCTTTATGTAGATAGCTGAGGAATTGAACCCAGGCTGTCAGGCTTTGCAAGTAAGAACCTTTTGCCACTGAGCCATTTCCCCAGCCTTTTCATATGTTTTGCTTTTCTTTTTTCTTTTCTTTTTTTTCCCCTTCGAAGTAGGGTCTCACTCTAGCCCAGGCTGACCTGGAATTCACTATGTAGTCTCAGGCTGGCCTCGAACTCATGGAGATCCTCCTACCTCTGCCTCCTGAGTGCTGGGATTAAAGGCAAATGCCATCACGCCCAGCAATTGTTTTGTTTTGTTTTTGAAACAAGGTCTCATGTAGCCCAGGCTGGCCTCAAACTTGCTATGGAGCCTAGTCCTAGGCTAACCTTGAATTCCTGATCTGATCTTTCTGCCTCCACCTCCCTCCCAAGAGCTGGGATTACATTCCCCGTGCCCCTTCACTTTATGTGGTGAATACACACACATATATATTTCCCTAATGTCTCCTAGTGTGTCCCATTTCCCTCCTGACTTTTTTTTTTTTTTTTTTTTTTTTTGAGGTAGGTGCTCCCAGTAGCCAAGGCTGACCTGGAATTCACTATGTAGGCTCAGGGTGGCCTCGAACTCTCAGCGATCCTACCTCTGCCTCCCGAGTGTTGGGATCAAAGGCTGTGCACCACCATGCCCGGCTTTCCTTCCTTCCTTTTTTTTTTCTTTTGGCAACCCTCCTGCTTCAGTCTCCAGAGTGCCAAGATTACAGGATGAGCAACTACCACTAGTTCCATTTTGTTTTGTGCAGCTGAAAATGACTTTGGACTTTTCATCCTCCTGCCTCCATCTTCCACGTGCTGAGACTGCAGGAGTGAGCCAGCACACCTGGTTTATATGGGGCTGAGGATCAAGCCCAGGGTTTCACGCATGCTAGGCAACTGAGCAGCATTCACAGAGCTGTTTTGTTGAGCCAAGTCCACATGAGCCTGGAGTATATGACCTTTGCCTCCAGAGGGCTGTGACTAGAGGTGAGCGCTACAGTGCCTGCCAGTCCCCATTTCTTTCTTTTCTTTTAGTATTTTATTTCTATGTATTTATTTGAGAGAGCGAAAGAGGGAGAGAGAATGGACACGCCAGGGCATCCAGCCACTGCAAACGAGCTCCACACACATGTGCCCCCTTGTGTATCTGGCTTATATGGGTCCTGGGGAATTGAACCTGGATCATTTGGCTTTGGGGCAAGTGCCTTAACCACTAAGCCATCTCTCCAGCCCCCATTTCTTTTTCTTATAAAGACATGGTCAGATCATAATAGGAGGAAAAGATCATGACATCAAAATAAAAGAGGGACTGATTGAGAGGAGGAGGGGATATGATGGAGAGTGGAGTTTCAAAGAGGAAAATGGGGGGAGGGAGGGAATTACCACGGGCTATTGTTTATAATCATAGAAGTTGGAAGTTGTTAATAAAAAATAATTTTTTTTAAAAAGGCATGGGTCAGCCGGGCATGGTGGCGCACACCTTTAATCTCAGCACTTGGCACTCGGCACTCGGAAGGCAGAGGTAGGAGGATCGCCATGAGTTCAAGGCCACCCTAAGACTACATAGTGAATTTCAAGTCAGCCTGGGCTAGAGTGAGACCCTACCTAGAAAAACAAACAACAACAACAAAGAAGACATGGTCAGAATAGATTAGGGCCACCTTAGTGGCCTCATTTTATTCTAATTACCTCTTCAAAGAGCTTATCTGCAAATCCAAATAGGTTCTAAGGTACTGGGGGTCAGGGTTTGAACAGATGAACTGGTTGGGGACAAAGTGGGGGGCAGCTCTACTCCTGGCACATGTTACATATCTGCAGAAGGGGCCTGAGCCCTTCTAACCTGGACCCTTTGTAACTTGGGCCATTTTAACCCAGGCTTGCTTGCTTATTTATTTATTTATTTATGAGAGAGAGAGAGAGAGAGAGAGAGAATGGGCATGCCAGGGCCTCCAGCCACTGGAAAGGAACTCCAGATGCATGTGCCCCCTTGTGCATCTGGCTTTTGTGGGTCCTGGGGAATCAAATCTGAGTCCCTGGGCTTCACAGGCAAGCACTTTAACTGCTAAGCCATCTCTCCAGCCCTAACCCAGGCTCTCCTAACCTGGGCCGTTCCAACCCCTCTCCAGTACATTAACTCAGGTATTGCTCCTGAATGCCCGAAGCTTGGTGCTATCGCCAGTCACGTTTATGGTAAGGATATGGAGGCACACAGGACATTAGGTTATGGACCAAGGACACTCAGTTAGGAAAGGGCCAGAGCGGATTTAAACCCAACTGCCTGACACCAGGGGTCTCTCCCCAACCGGATATCCTTGCCAAGGCCCAGAGCAGCTGCTCAGCTGCCCGCAGCCACCCTTCAGAGTGCCCTTCCTTCTCAGACGGAAGCCACTCAGCTAGGGTCACGTTGTTAACCTTGGCTCCATTGTGGGATATTTAGGTATTTTTCAGTTAATTGCTTTTCCACTACAAACGAGGTTGGAACAAACATGTTTGGACACAGAGCTCTTGGGTTTTATAGACGGGGGATTTCCAGGCAAAGGGAGCTTGTTAAAGTCCTCAGAGCATGGAGTGTCCCCAGCTCAATGAAACCTGAGCTGGCCACCACCTGCACCTCCCACCTGCTGGTTTACTTTGGAGGAGGGGAGGCCTGAGTGACAGGAATGTCCTCCACCAGAGGCAGTTTACCCCACCTCATTGTTGCCTTCACCTTTGCCATAAAAAGCTCCAGCCTCTTGGGCTGGAGAGGTGGCTCAGCGGTTAAGGTTCTTGCCTACAAAGCCTAGTGACCATAGTTCGGTTCCCCAGTGCCCACGTAAAGCCAGATGCACTAGGTGGCACATATATGTAGACTTCATTTGTAGTGGCTGGAGGCACTGCCTCTCAAAGGGCAAGGGAATGCACCCTCAGGTCTCTTTCCCTGCCACATCTCCTGTCCATAGTCCATAGACCTCTCTGTTCTGTGCTACACTGTCTTGCCCACCTGGGAACTCCACGCAGCCTGGAATGACTTTAGAAAAAAATGGACACAAGGAGTTGGCTGTCCAGTGGCCAGCATGTTGGCTCAGCACTCAGCCAGGACTAATGGAATAATGGGGTTTAGGAAAGTCCTTGAACCCTAAACCCTAGGGGGTCCATGTCAACTTTTAATCAATAATTGACTAAAAAAAAAAGAAAAGAATGAGGGCTGGAGGGATGGCTTAGCGGTTAAAGCACTTGCCTGCAAAGCCAAAGAACCCAGGTTCAATTCCCCAGGACCCACGTAAACCAGATGTACTGGATAGTGCATGCTTCTGGAGTCCCTTTGCAGTGTCTGGCGGCCCTGGCACACCCATTCCCTCTCATCTCTCCCTCTCTCAAATAAATAAACAAAAATATAAATATAAAAAAGAATGAGAAGGATAATTATTCTATCTATTGAGGAAAGTACAGAGCCAAGGAAAGATACCTATGTGGCTAGAGATCCCATGCAGAGGGCCTGGGAAAACTGTGGAAAGAAAAGAAAAGAAAAAAAAAAAAAAAAAAAGCCTGGATGTGGTGGCACTTGCCTTTAATCCTAGCATTTGGGAGGCAGAGGTAGGAGGATTCTGTGAGTTTGAGGCCACCCTGAGACTACATAGTGAATTACAGGTTAGCCTGGGCTAGAGAGACCCTACCTCGAACCCCACACACACAAAAAAAGAAAAAAAGTTCAAAGTGCTCCTGCCATATGGGGGGCTGGAGGGGATAACAAGCCCACGTGGAGAGAAAGGGCTGGAGGGCTCTCCCCTCAGCTCAGCCCCCATCCTTACTTTAGCTGTAGGTGTGGGCGAGGGAAAACTCACCCACAGCTGGAAATTCCCCAGTGGTCAGGCAGCTCCAAGAGCCTGCCCTCCCCTCACAAAGATATTTTAACTTTGTGGTGATAGGCCTTGTCCTCTGGCTCAGGTGAACCAGAGGGACAGCTGATTGGTTAGGGCTAGGGACAGTCTCAGAAAGAGGCTAACCAAGTTCTGGTGTCTGAACTTGACCAACCACAATGTTTAAATCAAAGACCTCCCTCTCAGGAGAGGCCCAGGTTGCTTGTGGAAAAATAGGTCTAGGTAAGAGAGAATTCTAACTAGTGCAGACCCTCCTGCCATTTTTACTTTCAAGAGTCCAGTCACCCTGTCTACTCCCTTTCAGGACCGCTGAGCCGGAACGTCCTCCTCAGCAAAGGGAGAGGGGTCTGCGGAGCCAGGCCTGGCCCTCCCTGCCCCGGGCCAGCTTTCTGGACAGTGGCCCAGGAAGATTCAACCAGGCAGCCAGCAACTGGGTGGCCCAGACTTGGTGCAGTGGGCCTGGCTACCGCAGCCACTTGGGCAAACTTAGCCTCCAGGCTTCTCTCTAGAGAGTGTGTTTCCCAGAACTCTGCCCCATCCCTGATTGATTGTGACCATCCTGCAGGCCCTCAGAGACCAGCCCCGACTCAACAGTGAATCACAGTGAATCCAGGAGGCCCAGCCCCAGCGAGGGGAGGGGACAGGTCTGCAGGTCAGCTGGTGAGTGGCAGAGTCAGGAGGAGACCAAGAAATCCCAGTTTATGTCTTCTTTCTCCATCTGCCTGTGAAATAGACTGTGGGCATTGTGTCCACCTGTACTGCACCAGACTGTGAGCTCCAGAGGGTGGCATCTGCCTGGTAGAGGGCCTGATAAAGTAGCAGGTCCATCCCTTTGTGCTCGGAATATCTGGCACATTAGAGTGTGATTTTTTATTTTATTTTATTTTTTTTTTTGTAGTGCTGGGGATGGAACCTAGGGCCTTGTGCATGCTAGGCAAATACTCTACTACTGAGCTACATCCCTAGCCCCGTGTGTGTGTGTGTGTGTGTGTGTGTGTTTCTGATGCATACCACAGCATGCATGTGGAGGTCAAAGGACAACCTCAGGTGTCAGTCCGTCCACTCTGGCAGGGTCTCCGGTTGGAAGCTGCATATGCTAGGCTAGCTGGCCTGCAAGCTCCCAAGAATTCTCTCTCTGCCTCTGAGTCTGTGTAGTAGTGCTGGGGATCACAGATGTGTGCCACCCATGTCCACCTTATGTGGGTTCTGGGAATCCCAACTAAGGTCCTCACGCTTCCATGACAGTTTATCCATTAAGCCATCTCCCCACTCTGCTTTATTTATTTATTTATTTTTTAACTGTCCCTAGGGGACTGGGGACATGGATCAGCAGTTAAAGGCACTTGTTTGCACAGCCTGCCAGCCCAGGTCCAAGTACCCACATAAAGCCAGATAGGGATTTATTTGCAGCAGCAGGAGACCCTGGTGTACACACACACACACACACACACATACACACACACGTGAAAATAATAGGATAGGTCCATGGGGCTGGGAAGATGCCTCATAAAGAAACTTGCTTGCAAAACCTGCCAGCCTGGGTTCATTTCCAAGCCACCTACATAAACTAATGCAAAAAGTGGCATAAGCATCCAGTGTTTGCATATACACACAAATTAATTAAAATTTTAAGGGGGCTGCAGAAATGGCTTAGTGGTTAAGGTGCTTGCCTGCAAAGCCAAAGGACCTCGGTTCAATTCCCCAGGACCCACATAAGCCAGATGCACTAGGGGGTGCATGCATCTGGAGTTCGTTTGCAGTGGCTGGAGGCCCTGGTGTGCCCATTCTCTCTGTCCCTCTTTCTGCCTCTCTCTCTCTCTCTAATAGATAAATAAAAATAAAGCTAAAAAAATTAAAAATGGGATGGGTCTGGGGGAACAGGGAGGAGGTGGCCCTCAGTTCTTAGAGCTTGGAGCCAAACCTAGGGTAATGAGTCATCCCAGTTTGCAGGAGACTAGAAAGGATTCCTATGGTATAAATTTTCTTCTTTTTTTTAAGGTATGCACCACCACACCCAACTCACAAGCATTTTTTATCATTTTATTTTTTTAGAGCAAGAAAGATGCAGAGAGAGAGAGAGAGAGAGAGAGAATGTGTGTGCCAGGGCCTTTCAGCTGCTGTGAACGAACTCCAGATAGGTGCACTCCCTCAGGGTGCATGTGCAACACTGCACACTTGCGTCACTTTGCATCTGGCTTGTGTGGGACCTGGAGATTCAAACATGCGTTCTTAGGTTTCACAAGCAAGTGCCTTGACCACTAAGACATCTCTCCAGCCCTCACAAGCATTTATTTTATTTATTCATTTATTTATTTAAGAGAAAGAGGCAGATAGAATGGGCTCTCCAGGGCCTCCAGCTACTGCAAACGAACTCCAGATACATGTACCACTTTGTGCATCTGGCTTACGTGGATCCTGGAAAATTGAACCTGGATCCTTAGGCTTCACAGGCAAGTGCCTTAACCACTAAGCCATCTCTCCAGCCCCTCACAAACATTTTTAAAAAATTCATTTATTTGCAAGCAGAGAGAGATAGAAAAGAGACAGAGAGAATGAGCGCACCAGAGTCTCCAGCTGGTGCAAAGGAACTTCAGAGGCATGCACCACTTTGTACATCCGGCTTTAGGTGGGTACTGGGGACTCATTAGGCTTTGCAGGCAAGCACCGTAACTGCTGAGCCATCTCTTCAGCCCCAAGGGTGTAGGATTTTCAGTGTGAAAGAACATGGGTCACCCTGGTGCTGACTCTTGCCACTCACTGGGAACTGTGGATAAGTCACTGCCCCACTGGATGCCTCAAGGCTTCTCTGGAAGATGGAGCCAGTGTGTGCCTTCTGCCCTTTGGATTGTTATGAAGCCTCTGGGAAAGAGTGGAGGGACATACTTGGGCTGCAAGGTCACTGAGAAATCCTGCTGGAGCTGAGCTGAAAACCTCCTCCATGAAGACCAGCTGATGGTAAGCTGGAAAAAGCTACGCTGCATGCAGTTCAATGGGAGAGAGAGAAATCACCAGTGAAGGTACCCAACAGTGGACACTGCAAGCCTTATATTTGGCCAGCCAGGCCAAATGAGCCAACGGGTGCAATAGTGGCATGTCTGTTATGGTGGAAACCAACCACCCTCTAACTTGACTGGAGGCCCACTCCATGGGAGGAAACACATCCCTGATACTGAAAACATACAACAGGGGAAATCATGAGCCCTAGGGGTGTAACGTCTGCTGCTGTCTGGCAAAATGTATATACTATGCTCACCAAACTGCCCAGTAAGCACTCCTCTTAATGTTCATACCCATATATTAATGCTACTCTCACTTTTGGTTAGAGAAGCTTCTCTTTTCAGATGTCAGTGACCTTGGGATGACTCAGAAAGCATCATGGTGCTGGAGAAGTGACAGAGGAGTGCTCAACACTGCAATATCTCTATTACACCTTCCAAGGCTCAGGGTCCATTGTGGAAGAGGTGGTGGAAAGAATGTAGGAGCCAAAGGAAGGGTAGGACTCCTTACAACATGCTCCTCCAGACACAAAATGGCTGGATATCCATGACCTCACAGTGCCTGACACTACCTACACAAGACCGTTATAATAGGAAGGAAAGATCACGACATCAAAATAAAAGAGAGACTGATTGAGAGGGGGAGGGCATATGATGGAGAGTGGAGTTTCAAAGGGAAAGTGGGGGGAGGGAGGGCATTACAATGGGATATTGTTTACAATTATGGAAGTTGTCAATAAAAAGAAAAAATGTACAGGACTTCTGATAAAAGGAATAAACTTGAGTTAAAATTAAAAAAAAAAAAAAGAGTGGAGGGAAAAGTCAAAATATGTAGACATGAGGGTGGATGGCCATCCCAGCACAGAACCTTCTCTTCTCTCCCTCAACCTCACTGCCTAAAATCCATTCAGTCACCCAGAACTTTATTTAGGGCCTGCTATGGGCCAGGCACTGGAAATGTGCAAAGGAAGAGCCTGGCCCTCCTGCAGCCCAGCACAGGTATGGGGATGAGAGCACTGAGCAGCGTAAGATGCGTTCATCCAACACCGGTTTTTCACAGCTACTGTGTACCAAGTATCATCTCAGGGGGCGTTTGTTTGTAGACAGGGTCTCATGTAGTCCAGGCTGCCCTCAGACTTGCTCTGTAGCTAAGGAAGCCCCCAAACTCCTGATCCTTCTGCCTCAGCCTCCCAAGTGCTAGGATCACAGGCATGCTTAACATTTGACAAACATTAACTCATTCCATCCTCCTGAAAAAACCCGCGAGGGGGCTGGAGAGGTGACTCAGCAGTTAAAGGTACTTTCTTGCAAAACTTGAGTGCCTGCCTTTGATGCAAAGTGGTCTGCAGTTTGTTTGCAGTGGCAAGAGGCCCATTTTCGTTCTCACTCTCTCTCCCTTTCTCTCTCCTTGCACATAAATAATAAAGTTGTTTTTTTGTTGTTGTTGTTTTGTTTTTTTAACTCGCCTGGTGTGGTGCACACGCCTTTAATCCCAGCACTTGGGAGGCAGAGGTAGGAGGATCACCATGAGTTCAAGGCCACCCTGAGACTCCATAGTGAATTCTGGGTCAGGTCAGCCTAGTCTAGAGTAAGACCCTACCTTGGAAAAGAAAAAAAAAAGGAGGTGGGTTAATCAGCTGGGTCAAAGTGTGTACCTGAAAGCCCAATGACAGGAGGCTGAGGCTGGGGCACCACTTGTGCCTAGGAGGGGCTCAGCTGTCTACACTAACTTTGGTATCAATATGTGGCCTCCTGGGAGCTGAGGACAACCCACCAACTTGCCTGAGGAATGGTAAAGTAGGCCAGTGCAGACAGAGCAGGTCAAAACCTCTTGTGGAAGCTGGGCGTGGTGGTGCACGCCTTTAATCGCAGCACTTGGGAGGCAGAGGTAGGAGGACTGCCATAAGTTAGAGGCCACCCTGAGACTACATAGTGAATTCCAGGTCAGCTTGGGCTAGAATGAGACCCTGCCTTGAAAACACACACACACACACAAAAAACACACCTCATGTGGCCCTGACCTGGTGGTGCACGCCTTTAATCGCAATACTTGGGAGGCAAAGGTAGGAGGGTTGCCATGAGTTCGAGACCACTTTGAGATTAGAGTGAATTCCAGATGAGCCTGGGCTACAGCAAAAACCCTACCAAACAACAACAACAAAAGCTCATGTGCTTGATCAGAAAAGTTAAATAATGTACAGAAGTCAGGAAGGCAGGCCGGGTGTAGCGGCACACGCCGCCTTTAATCCCAGCCCTCGGGAGACAGAGGTAGGAGGATCGGCATGAGTTCGAGGCCACCCTGAGACTACATAGTGAATTCCAGGTCAGCCTGGGCCAAAGTGAGACTCTACCTCGAAAAACCAAAATAATAATAATAATAAATTTAAAAATAAAATAAAAGAAAGGCAAGAAAGAAGAAGATTCCCCTTTGCTGGACGTGGTGGCATAAGCCTCTGATCTCAACACTCGGAAGGCTGAAGTAGGAGGATCCCATGAGTTCGAGGCCAGCCAGGGCTACACAGCAAGTTTGGGTTTCTCATTAAGACTGGGTGAGGGATCCTCTGGGCTTGGAGGCGACATCCCTCAATGTTATCCTCTTCTAGCTCCCCAGGGAGGACCGGTGGCCCAGGCGGGCGGAGAAAGGGCGCGCTCACAGTCTCAATGAGAGCCAGCGCCCCAGCCCCGCCCGGGGAAGGAAGGCAGGGCGCAGGTTTCCGCAGGTGGCAGCTCAGCTCCGGCGGGACTGGCTGGGGCGAGAGGTCCAGGAGGAGCGGTGGGCGGGGCCATCAGGTAGGGGTGGGGCGCCCCGCCAGGCCCCGCCCCGCGCCGCCCCACGGCTGCCCGGATGAGGGGAGAGGCAGAGCGCGCGGGGCGGCCGCGGTCACGTGCGTGCGCTCGCAGCCCGGGCACCTTTCCGGGGCCGCACCCCCTCCATGCCGGGAAGTGCAGCCTGACGTGCTCCGCCCTCCCCCGCAGGGCCCGGTCACCTGCGCAGGGTCCCTTGCAGGTGCGCAGGAGCCTGAGACCCTCTGGGCGAGTGGGATGGGCTTGCTGGACCCGAGTGGGTGGGGAGGCTGGGCTACCCGAAAGGCGGGGGTGGGCTGCGAGCAAGGTGTCTGCAAAGAGCCCGACCTTGACTCACCCTTGAAAAAGTTAAATTTGCATGCGGCCCTGGAGAGCCTCTTGTGGCCAGTTGGCTTGATGAACTGTTGGGTAATTTGTGCAGTTTCTCTGCGTCTCAGTTTATTCATTTATAAAGCGGGAATCGTAATGGTTCATTCATCATGGTCGTAGTATTAAATAGATTAATGTGGGGCTGGAGAGATAGCTTAGCGGTTAAGGCGCTTGCCTGCAAAGCCAAAGGACCCAGGTTGGGTACCCCAGGACCCACGTAAGCCAGATCCACAAGGTGGCACGTTTCTGGAGTTTGTTTGCAGCGGCTGGAGGCCCCTGCCCCCCTCCCATTTTCTATCTATCTGTCTGTCTATCTATCTATCTATCTATCTGTTTCTTTGTCTCTGGCAATCTTTCAAATAATAAATAAAATTATGTAAATATATATTCATGTAAATTAGCACTTTTTGCACATTTGGGTAGTGTATGGAATCAGTGAGTGGTTGAAATATTTCCATCTTTGAAGGGCTGTGGCCCCAACAGGCAGATAGGAGACCTAAATCCGGGTCTGGGACCCAGAGCATCACCATACCCCTGGTTTTGTTTGCCAGTATTAGGTGTAACTGCAGCTTTGTGCGTGTGCGTGTGTGTGTTTGCACATGTGCACGTATGCACAGATGTGTGTAGCCACACATACACGTGTGGGGCATATGCATACAGAGGACAGTCTCAGGTACCGTCCACTTGTTCTGAGACAGGGTCTTTTATTGTCACTAGCTGCCCAGCGAGCCCCAGCCATCTGTCACAGACTCCTCAGCTCTGGGATTACAATATGTGACACCACACCCTGCATTTTTATGTGGCTTTCTAAGGGTCCTCATGGTTTGAAGACCAGCTCTTTACTGACTAAACTATCCTCCCCAGCCTCTAACCCAGTGCAGCTTCTAAACTAGTGAAGTATGAAGAGGGGATGGATGTACCTCAGTGGTCAAGTCGTTGCCTGGCATGTGGATGTGGCTTAGTGACAGAGTACTTGTTTAGCAAGCAGGAGGTCCTGGGTTCAACCCCCTGGTAAGGTACATAGTTTTCTACATGTCAGTAAATCCTGAACAGGGTCAAGGACAAAGACTGGGGCTGGGATGTTTACCACTCTTGTTTAGTAATCTCTCCTCTTAGACAAAGAAAGGCCTGTCATAGGAGCCTTGGCCAAGAGATGGACTAGATATGTGTTTTTTTTTTTAATTTTAATTTTTTTCCTCAATTTTTATTAACATTTTCCAGGATTATAAAAAATATCCCCCGGTAATAACCTCCCTCCCCCCTACTTTGCCCTTTGAAATTCCATTCTCCATCATATCCCCTCCCCATCTCAATCAGTCTCTTTCATTTTGATGTCATGATCTTTTCCTCCTCTTATGATGGTCTTGTGTAGGTAGTGTCAGGCACTGTGAAGTCATGGATATCCAGGCCATTTTGTGTCTGGAGGGAGCACGTTGTAAGGAGTCCTACCCTTCCTTTGGCTCTTACATTCTTTCCACCACCTCTTCCGCATTAGACCCTGAGCCTTGGAAGGTGTGATAGAGATGTTACTCAGTACTCCAGTCACTTCTTTCCAGCACTATGACACCTTCTGAGTCATGCCAAGGTCACTGCCATCTGAAAAGAGAAGATTCTCTACCCAAAGTGAGAGTAGCATTAATATAAGGGTATAAATATTAAGAGAAGTGCTTACTGGGCAGTTTGATAAGCATAGTATATACATTTATCCAGACATCAGCAGACGTTACACCCTAGGGCTCATGACTACCCCTGTTTTAAGTTTTCAGTATCAGGGATGTATTCCCTCCCATGGAGCGTGGACTAGGTATGTTTTAACAAGGCTTTATTTTATGATTTAGACACAGACACTCTCTTTCCCTCGCTCCCTCCCTTCCTGTCTGCTTTTTGGGATAGGGTCTCATGCTACCTGGGCTGGTCTCCTGGTCTCGAAGTCACTATTTAGCCTCCACCCTCCAAGTGCTGGAAAGACAGGCCTGTGCCACCACAGCCAGCTTCACTTTTTTGTTTGTTTGTTTGTTTTTGTTTTTCGAGGTAGGGTCTCACTCAAGCCCAGGCTGACCTGGAATTCACTATGTAGTTTCAGGATGGCCTCGAACTCATGGCGATCCTCCAACCTCTGCCTCCCAAGTGCTGGGATTAAAGGCGTGCGCCACCACGCCCGGCTTCCAGCTTCACTTTTGAAATGTATGAATGTGTTAAAATCTGAGCTGAGGGCTGGACCAGTTCCAAAGACAGGAGGAAGAAATAGTAAGGAAGAAGAAAGGAAGAGGAGTCTGAGGAGGCAAGGACAAACTAGGGCATGCTTGCTGTGCACCTCCCTCGGCTGCGCTGTCTCAGTCCTTGCCGAGGGTGGCAGGGAGGGAACAGCACCCAGAGCCAGCTCCGCCTAAGCTTCCTCACCCCTTTGACCCTTCCGGTCCTCCTTCCCCCTTCCTTCTGCTTCCTCTTCCTTCCCCTCCACCTTCCTCCTCTGTTTTCTTTTCTCCCTCCTTCCCCCTTCCTTCTCTTCCCCTTTCTTCCCCTTTCTTTTCTCCTCCACGAAGCCTTGGGTTCAGTCTGCAACTACACACAAAGTGCCCTGGCCTATAACCAGAGCTTTGCCTTTTGTCAGCAAGTTCTTCTCTCCCTGTGTCATCATTCTACTATCTACTATCTGTCTGTCTGTCTATTATCTACCTATCCATCCATCCGTCTTATCTATCTATCATCTATGTATCTTTCTAAAATTTTTATTTATTTATTAGAGACAGAGAGAATGGGTGTGTCAGGGCCTCCAGCCACTGCAAATGAACTCCAGATGCATGCGCCACCTTGTGCATCTGGCTTATGTGGGACCTGCAGAATCGAACTTGGGTCCTTTGGCTTCACAGGCAAATGCCTTAACTGCTAAGCCATCTCTCCAGCCCTGTGTATTTTTTTTTTTTTTTTTTTTGAGGTATGGTCTCACTCAGGCTGACCTGAGTCATAGGAATAATTCCCTGTGTAGTCTCAGGCTGGCCTCAAACTCACAGCCATCCTCCTACCTCTGCCTCCCGAGTGCTGGGATTAAAGGCGTGTGCCACCATGCCCAGCTTTCATCTATGTTTCTTATCTATCTATCCTTCCTTCTCTGTGTGTGTGTGTGTGTGTGTGTGTGTGTAGTAATGTATAGTGTGCTCTGCATGTGTGCACACACCTGTGGAGGCTAGGGAACTTCAAGCGTCCTCCTCTGGTTCATCTGCGTATTTCTTTAGATGGAGTCTCTCTCTGAAGCCGGAGCTGCAGTTTTCATAAACCCCAGAGATTCTTCAGTCTCCAGTCCCTTCAGGACGGGGGTTACATGCCCAGCTGTTTACTTGGAGGCTTGGGAGTTGAACTCAGGGTGAACCAGGCCCTGTCAGGCTCTCATGATTTCACAGCAAGCACTGTTAACTGCTGAGCCATCTCTCTAGCCCTCTCCTCTTCCTCCTCCTCCTTTTCCTTTTTGTATTTTATTTTATTTACTTATTTTTGTAGGGTCTCACTTTGTAGTCCCAGGTTGGCCTGGAAGTCACAGAAATCCTCCCTCCTACCTCTGCCTCCCCAAGCCCTGGGATTAAGAGTATGCCCCACCATGCCCAGCTTTCTTTTTTTTTCTTCTTCTTTTTAGAGGTAGTGTCTAACTCCAGCCTAGGTTCACCTAGAATTCACTATGTAGTCACCTCAAGGTGGCCTTGAAGTCATGGTCATCCTCCTGCCTCTGCCTCCCAAATGCTGGGATTAAAGGTGTGTACCACCACGCCCAGCTTCCAAGCTTTGTTTTTTTAAATATTTTTTTATTTTTATTATATATATATATATATATATATATATATATATATATATAGAGAGAGAGAGAGAGAGAGAGAGAGAGAATGGGTACACCAGGGCATTTAGCCACTGTAAACAAACTCCAGATGCATGTGCCACCTTGTGCATCTGGCTTACATGGGACCTGGAGAATCAAACCTGGATCTTTAGGCTTTGCTGGGCATGTGCCTTAACCACTAAGCCATCTCTCCAGTCCCTCCAGCTTCTTTATGAGGCCGGGTTTTCACTCCAGCCTAGGCTGACCTGGAACTCACTCTATAGCACAGGCTGTCCTCAAACTCCCAGCATTCCTCCTACCTCAGTCTCCTGAGTGTTGGGATTGTGGGTGTGAGTCACTATACCCAGCTTCTTTCTTTCTTTTATTATTTTTATTTGTTGACAAGGTCTCATGTAGCCCAGCCTGGCCTTGAACTCAACATTACCTGAACTTCTGATCCTCTCGCTTCCACTGCCCACATGCTAGGACTGCAGGCAGGCACCACCACACCTTGGTTTGTGCGGTGCCACGGGTTGAACCAAGGACTTCATGCCAGGCAAGCATTCTACCAACTGAGCCGCATCCCCAATCCTCATGACTCATTTTCTTTATCCATCTCTAAATCAGAGCTAGTGAGCTCTGGGTCTTGGCCTTGTCCCACGGGAGTTGGACGGGTTGATTGCCACTTTTGGCCAGGCCACTCTGGGAGAAGGCAGGTGCACTCAGAATGCGAGGAGGAGATTTGGAAGGAGCAGGCACGGGCGTGTGCAGCTGCAGAGCCGCACCTGAGCAGATAGTCAGGTGTGTGGGAGAGGAGGGAGGAGAGCACTTAAGCCTTGTAGGCTGCTGGCTTCCTTTCTCCTGTCAATGCCTGAGGCAAGGCCGTGGCTGCTCAGCGTTTGTAACTGTGACCAGCAGTGAGAAATGCGTTACCTCACAACCTGGCACGGAACGGAAAGTTGAAACAAGAGATTCATCAGACACTTGACTCCTACTGCCTAGGATACACTCTGATATTTTTGTTCTATCAACATCACCATTAAATACTGAGATGTTTAGTGAAAGAACCAACTTGAGGACTGGAGAGATGGCTTAGCCATTAAGGCGTTTGCCTTCAAAGCCAAAGGACCTAGGTTCGATTCCCCAGTACCCAAGTAAAGCCAGATACACAAAGCAACACATGTGTCTGGAGTCTGTTTGCAATGGCTGGAGGTCCTGACACATTCATTCTCTCTCTCAAATACATAAAAAATTTTTTGTTTTGTTTTTGTTTCCCAAGGTAAGGTCTCACTGTAGCTCAGGCTGACCTGGAATTCACTATGTAGTCTCAGGGTGGCCTCGAACTCACGGAGTTCCTCCTACCTCTACCTCCAGAGTGCTGGGATCAAAGGTATGTGCCACCATGCCCAGCATAAAATATTTTAAAAAATAACAAAAACAAAAATTTGAGGGGCTGTGGGTATAGCTTGGTTGACAGAATGTTTGCTTAGCATACATAAAGCCCAGGGTTCAATCCCCAGCACCAAATGAATTTACTGTGGTGTCTCATGCCTTATAATCCCAGCACTTAGAAGATGAGGCAGGAGAATCAGAAGTTCAAGGTCATCTTCAGTTATATAGTGAACTTCAGGACAGTCTGGAATACATGAGACATTATTATTATTATTATTATTATTATTATTTTTGGTTTTTCAAGGTAGGGTCTCACTCTAGCCCAGGCTGACCTGGAATTCACTATGGAGTCTCAGGGTGGCCTCGAACTCACGGCAATCCTCCTACCTCTGCCTCCCAAGTGCTGGGATTAAAGGCATGCGCCACTACACCCGGCTTTCATTATTATTATTAATAATATATTTTTTAAACTTTAAAAATATTTTATTTTATTTGTTTATTTGTTTGAGAGAGAGAAGGGGAGAGAGAGGCAGAGAATGGGTACGCCAGGGCCTCCAGCCACTGCAAATGAACTCCATGCAAATGAACACATGCACCACCTTGTGCTTCTGGCTTACGTGGGCCCTGGGGAATTGAACCTAGGTCCTTTGGCTTTGAAGACAAAGTGCCTTAACCACTAAGCCATTACTCCAGCCCTATTAATATATTTTTAGTTATTTATTTGCAAGCAGAGAGAGAGAGAGAGAGACAGAGAATGGGTGTGCCAGAGCCTCCAGACACTGCAAACAGACTCCAGACATGTGTGCCACCCTGTGCATCTGGCTCCATGTAGGCACTGGGGAAATCAAACTCAGGTCACTAGGCTCTGAAGGCAAGTGTCTTAACAGCTTAGCAATCTCTCCAGCCCTTTTTTTTTTGAGAGAAAGAGTGTGTGTGTGTGTGTATAGGTATGCCAACGCCTCTTGTCAATGCAAACAAAAGGGAGGGAAAGCAGGGAGACAGAGAGAGAGAAAGAGAATCTATTTCCTTCATTTTATCAGTGTGGGAACTAAGGCTCAGAGAGGGGAAAGAAGTCATCTGGATGTCAGTGGGGTGAAGTCTCAGGGAGCGCCCTGAAGACCCCAGCCTAGCTGGAAGTCCAGCAGGCTTTTGCTTTCGCTGCTGTGGCTCCGTGTCGTGGAAGGGCGTCTGGGGCCGTTAGGGAAGGTGCTCTGAGAACCGTCTGGAAGAAGATGCACAGGGTGCTCACCTCACCTGGGAGACCAGGGCTCCACTGAGCTCTGCCACCCTTGTTCCGTGAAGTCCTGCCCCATGTGGACTGCAGAAGCAGGTGGGCCCCGTGTCCTGGAGCCTGCTGCCTCGTCTCTCTCCTGCACAGTGCAGAAGACAGAGCAGGAGGAAGGTTAAACCTGTGGGAACATGTTTTCTCCCAGGAACCGGCTGCTTCCCTGGGGCCTCAGGATTAGGATGGTGGCTTCCAGCCCTTTCTTTCTGGAGACACCCGATACACAGGGCCTGAAATCCAGGCAGAGGCAGCTGCCCCTGAACCCTTGAGGGGTTCTGCCTTCCACGTGGGTGTCTGGTTCTTGGAGCAGGGGTGGAGAGCCTGTGTGTTCGGTCAGAGAGCCCTACAGTGGTGAGGGGCGTCTCGTTCCGGGTATAGTGTCTCGTACCCGTGACTGCGGCACTCAGGAGGCCTAGAGAGGACGCTGACGATTTCAGTGCCAACATGAGCTACCGAATGAGACCCTGTCTCAAAGGAGGTGGACAGTGTTCCTGAGGGCGACACCGGCACTTGTCCTCTGGCCCTCCACACACGCATATGCACATGCACCCTACACGCATGAACACACACACATGCATACACTTTTTTTTTTTTTTTAACCAAAAAAGGGACAAAAGCCGGGTGTGGTGGCGCATGCCTTTAATCCCAGCACTCAGTAGGCAGAGGTAGGAGGACTGCCATGAGTTCAAGGCCACCCTGAGACTACAGAGTGAATTCCAGTTCAGCCTGAGCTAGAGTGAGACTCTACCTCAAAAAAAAAAAAATAAAAAGGGACAAATCCAGGTTGTGGAGATGGCTTATCTGTTAAAAGGCTTGCCAGAAAAGTCAAAGGACCCAGGTTCAATTTCCCTTGTACCCACGTAAGCCAACTGCACAAGGTGGTTCATGCATATGGAATTTGTTTGCAATGGCTAGAGGCCCTGGCATGCCCATTTTCTTTCTCTCTCTCTCTCTTTCTCTCTCTCTCTCTGTTCCTCTTTCTCTCTCTCAAACAAATAAATAACAATTTTTTTTGTTTTTTGTTTTCTGTTTTTTTTTTTCGAGGTAGGGTCTCACTCTAGCCCAGGCTGACCTGGAATTCACTCTGTAGTCTCAGGGTGGCCTCGAACTCTCAACGATCCTCCTACCTCTGCCTCCCAAATGCTGGGATTAAAGGCGTGCGCCACCACGCCCAGCTCTATAAATAACATTTTTAAAGGGCAAATCCAAGCCAGGCGTGGTGTCACATGCCTTTAATTCCAGCACTCAGAAGGCAGAGGTAGGAGGATCACCATGAGTTCGAGGCCACCCTGAGACTATATAATTAATTCCAGGTCAGCCTGGGCTAGAGTGAAACCCTACCTCGAAAGAAAAATTAAAAAATAAAAAGGGCAAATCCACCCTGGACTACAGAATGAATTCCAGGTTAGCTTGGGCTAGAGTAAAACCTAGAGTAAAGCCACCAAAAGAAAAAAAAAATACCTAAAAAAAGTAAATAATGAAGGACAGATAAGGAGCTGTGGAGATGGATCAGTGGATAGAATGCTAGCCACACAACTCTGGATACCTGAACTCAAATCCTCAGACCCCATAAAAAACTGGACAAAGCCAGGCGTGGTGGCACACGCCTTTAATCCCAGCACTCGGGAGGCAGAGGTAGGAGGATCGCCACGAGTTTGAGGCCACCCTGAGACTACATGGTGAATTCCAGGTCATCCTGGACTAGAGTGAAACCCTGCCTTGAAAAAACAAAACAAAACAAAACAAAAAACCCAAACTAGACGCTGTGGCAGGTTTCTGTAATCCCAGTGCACCTGTGAGGAGGGACGAGCCAGGAGACCTTTCTGGAAGCTGGAGAACAGAGTGGTGAACAACCAGACACTGCCTCAAACGAGGTGGAAGGCAAAGACCGACCTGAAAGTTGTCCTCTGACTGCCACACTCGCACGCAAGGACACACACGTGACAAAGTTATTTGTTTAGAGGCTGGAGATAATGGCTTACTGGTTAAGGTACTTGCCTACAAAGCCAAAGGACCCCAGTTTGATTTCCCAGGACCCACATAACCAGATACACAAGGTAGCACATGCTTCTAGAGTTCGTTTGCAGTGGATGGAGGCCCTGGTGTACCCATTCTCTCCTCTCTCTCTTTTCCTCTTTCTATGTCTGTCTCTCACATAAGTAAATAAAAATAACTAATAATTTTTTAAGGATTTTATTTTTATTTATTTGATAGAGAAAGAGCATGGGCGTGCCAGGGCTTCCAGCCACTGCAAATGAACTCCAGATGCATGCACCCCCTTGTGCATCTCGCTAACTTGGGTTCTGGAAAATCGAACCTGGGTCCTATGGTTTTGCAGGCAAACGCCTTAACTGCTAAACCATCCCTCCAGCCCTCATGCTATAATTCTATTCTTAATTTTTTGAGAAGCTAAATATTTTAAAATTTCTATTTATAATTTACATTTCATTTGTTGTTTGTAAACAGAGAGAGAGAGAGAGAGTGTGTGTGTGTGAGAGAGAGATTGAGAGAGGGCAGGAAGGGAGAGAGAGTCGGTACACTAGGGCCTCTTGCCACTACAAACAAACTCCAGATGCAGGCACCACTGTGCATCTGGCCTTACATGGGTATTAGGGAATCAAATCCAGGCTGTTAGGCTTTGCAAGCAAGTGCCTTTAACCACTGGGCATCTCTCCAGACCAACTAAATATTTTTTAGACTAGCAAAAATTATAAAACAATCTAACAGTTCAACACTGAAGAATGGTTAAGCAAATGCAAGCATGTACATATGATGCAACCATTTTAGTTCTGTACTTAACATCTTTTTTCTCTTTTCAAATTTTTATTAACAACTTCCATGATTATAAAAAATATCCCATGGTAATACCCTCCCTCCCTCCACCTTCCCCTTTGAAACTCCATTCTCCATCATATCCCCTCCCCATCTCAATCAGTCTCTCTTTTATTTTGATGTCATGATCTTTTCCTCCTCTTATGATGGTCTTGTGTAGGTAGTGTCAGGCACTGTGAGGTCATGGATATCCAGGCCATTTTGTGTCGGCGGGGGGGGGAGCACATTGTAAGGGGTCCTACCCTTCCTTTGGCTCTTACATTCTGTAAATAATATATATTTTTTTAGCCTGATGCATGCCTTTAATCCCAGCGCTTGGGAGGCAGAGGTAAGAGAATCACTCGCCGTGAGTTCAAGACCAGCTTGAGACTACATAGTGAATTCCAGGTCAGCCTGGGCTAGAGTGAGATGCTACCTCAAAAAAAAAAATAAAAATACATAAATAAACAAAGGGACTGAAGAGATGACTTAGTGGCTAAGGTGCTTGCCTGCAAAGCCAAAGGACCCAGGTTCAATTCCCCAGGGCCCATGTAAGTCAGATGCACACGGTGGTACAAGCATCTGGAGTTCGTTTCCAGCAGCTGGAGACCCTGGTGCACCCATTCTCTCTCTGTCCTACCCCTCCTCTTTCTCTGCCTCTTTCTCTCTCTCAAACAAATAAATAAAAAGAAAATCTGTTTTTAAAATGACAAAAAACCCACTTGTTCCTGTCTTCCATCATTTCTCTTTTCCTGCTTTGCTTCTCCCTTCCTTACACCTCCTTCTTCTCCCCTCTCCCTCCCTTCCTCACACAATGAGAGATTGCTAAGAGTCTGGGGCCTCATCTGACCCAGATTATCAAACGTTCCTCTGCCACGGCTAGCCCGAGCAGGCATCGGCAATCGATCACAGCACACATCACCCAGAGTTTAGGCTCAGCTTCCAGATGTTACCTCTTCACAGAGCTCCAAGCAGCCAGTTCTCATCAACTGGAGTTGCTCCAAATATGGAAACTGCTGGGCCTGGTCAACAACATTCATTCTTCCGGTGACATTCCCCCCCCCCCCCCAGCATTTAAAAACAGCAAAATTCCCCTTTACCCTCCCCCAAGGGAGACTTCTCTTCAACATAAATGGTTTGGGTTCAACTCTGATCCCATCTCCCTCTTTCCTTTGTAACTGCCACGGAGCCACCTGGGTAATCAGGTCTCTCCTATCTTGTCTGTCGATGGTTAACAGTCACGGCTCTGTGCTCCCTTTGCCCCACAAGACTGCATGCACAGGCCCCAGGGCCTGGGATGTGGACGTCTTCCATGTTCATTATTCTCTCTCCCATGGGCTCCTTAGCATAAGGGCTGCTGGTAACTCACTTCCCAGGCCTGCGGGGACGATTGTGCTATATGGTCCATGAACAGCACTTCACATCGTGCTGGGCACAGGAGCCTGCTGGATGCAAAGGTTCATGGGAAACTTCAACATTCGCGGATGTGGTTATTGGCCGTGTCTTCCATGCCCTCCAGCCTCCTTTGTCCAACTATGGTGATGGAGGGCAGTGCAGTGAAATCGCATAAAAGGCGAGATTATTCTCAGCTTCCTTTCCAGGCTCTGTGACACCTGCACTTCCTAGTTTTTTGTTTTTGTTTTTATTTTTTTTCCAGAGATCTCTTTACACTCAGAAGTGATCCCAGGACACACATGGCATCTGAACCACCCCGGGGCTTGTTGGTGGTTTGTTTGAATTGCTGTGTGACCTGTACAATCCTCTGTCTCACTCTGGGCCTGAAGTCTTGCCTGTAAAACCAGGGTGAGATGTCAAGCTGTGTCCCAGCTGGCCCCTGCCTGTCTCGCTGGACTTGGTTCTGAGGCCCATCCACTAGCGTTGTGACCTGCTGCGGGGACTATTTTTGTCCCCAGCATGACTGTAAGTACGAGGAGGGCAGCCCCGGTACCTGCCTCTCCTTGTCCTACCAGTAGCTCTGCACTTTACACCAAGTTCCACACATCACCGTCCTGAAAGTTCCTGGAGACCCGGTTTTGCTCAGGAGTCCACTTGCCCCCCCTACTGTCAGGTAGGCAGACAGTGTTGCTGAGCCCCAGCCTCCAAGACTCAGCAAGTGACACTTCATGTTCAGCATGAGCTTCCCTCCCTTCCTCCCTCTCTCTCTCTCTCTCTTTCTTTTTTTTTCTTTGTTTTATTTTTGTTTTTTTCAAGGTAGGGTCTCACTCTAGCCCAGGCTGATCTGGAATCCACTATGTAGTCTCAGGGTGACCTCAAACTCTCATCAATCCTCCTACCCCTGCCTCCCAAGTGCTGGGATTAGAGGTGTGTGCCACCACACTCAGCTCCCTTCCTTCTCTCCTCCTTCCTTCCTTCCTTCCTTCCTTCCTTCCTTCCTTCTTTCTTTCTTTCTTTCTTTCTTTCTTTCTTTCTTTCTTTCTTTCTTTTAGAGAAAGAGAGAGAATTGGTGTGCCAGGGCCTCAGCCATTACAATCGAACTCCATGCTTGCACCACCTAGTGCACAGGTGTAGCCTTGCGCTTACATCACCTTTGTGTGTCTGGCTCACATGGGACCTGGAGAGAGATTGAACATGAGTCCTTAGGCTTTGCAGGCAAGCACCTTAACTGCTAAGCCATCTCTCCGGCCCTCTTTTCTTTCTTTCCTTCCTTCTTTCTTTCCTTCCTTCCTTCCTTCTCTCCCTCCCCCCTCCCTCCCTCCCTCTCTTTCTTTCTTTTTTCTTTGCATGGAGAGAAAGAGAGAGAGAGAGAATAGGAACGCCAGGGCCTTTTACCATTGCAAGTAAATTCTAGATGCATGAGCCACTTTGTGCATATGGCTTTATGTGGGTATTGGGGAAGCAAGCCCAGGTCTTCAGGCTTTTCAAGCAAGTACCTTTAACCCCCCGGGCCATCTCTCCAGCCAGCATGAGCTTTCTGTTCTGTGTTTCTGTTCAGCCCTCTCCCTCCAGACCCAGGACCTCACTAGTCATCCTCGAGCCCTTCCGCTCTGCTTTGGACACTTTCCCCATCTCGTCTCCTTTCCTCACTCTGGGCCTTTGCTCACTCTGGTCCCTCTGCCTGAAGTGCTGTTCCCTGCTCAGCCAAGTGCCCCCTCCTCCAGGAAGCTTTCCGTGCTACCTACTGACAAACTCAGGCACCCCCCCCCCCCACTGCGCCTCTCGGTCGAGTGGGCTTCCCTTTCAGCTGCCAAGATGGCTGTTCTCATCACTCCTAGTCTGGTGCCAGACATGCCCAATACAAGAGGGTGGGATTCACTTGAATGACAGTCTAGGGGGAGAAGGGGCCCATGAACGGCCACAGCAGGAAGAGGAAAGCCTCACATGGTAGACAGCTGGTGGCTGCCGGGGGTGGCCGTGACTCACCCCAGCCCTGCTGGCCACAGGCGGCTGCAGACAGGCTGAGTCAGGAGTCAAAGGCCTTCAGGAATTTCGATAAGGATAAGACAAACCCTGGAGTTTTTCCAGAATGTGGGAGGTTAGGGATGGGGAGCCGGGTCAGGCCAAACTTGCCTGATTATGTTTCTATTTATTTATTTTTGACTTGGTTCAAAATTCAAAAGGTATGAAGGGGACGCCTAGGTCCGTCTCCAGGTGCAGCCTGTGTGTGCACCACGGGCAGCTGCCAGCCTGCCAGCCGTCCACACACGGAAATGAAAGGCTGTTTTCACTTTTTTTTTTAAACCCTTAATGGACGTTCTTAAAATATATATATGTATTATTTATTTATTTGAAAGAGAGAAAGAGGCACAGAGAGAGAGAGAGGTCATGCCAGGGCCTCCAGCCACTGCAAATGAACTCTAGATGCATGTGCCCCCTTGTGCATCTGGCTTACGTGGGTCCTGGAGAGTTGAACGGGGATACTTTGGCTTGGCAGGAAAATGTCTTAAACGCTAAGCCATCTCTCCAGCCCCCCCGTTAATGGACTTAAAAAATTATTTATTTATTTAGTGAGAGAGAGAGAGAGAGAGAGAGAGAATTGGCATGCCAGGGCCTCAGCCACTGCAATTGAACTGCAGACACTTGTGCCACCTAGTGGGCATGTGCGACCTTGCCCTTGCCTCACCCTTGTGTGGTGTCTGGATAACATGGAATCTGGAGAGTCGAACCTGAGTCCATAGGCTTCTCAGGCAAGTGCCTTAACCGCTAAGCCATCTCTTCAGCCCCATTGTTTGTTGAGGTAGGGTCTCACTCTAGCCCAGACTGACTTGGAATTCACTCTGTATTCTCAGGGTGGCCTCGAACTCCTACCTCTGCCTCCTAAGTGCTGGGATTAAAGGCGTGCATCACCATGCCTGGCTCTAAGGTTTTAAGGTTAGTGTTAGAAGTTAGGTTTGTAGTACTGGTGATGGAACCTAGGGCCTTATGCATGCTAGGCAAGCACTCTACCAACTGAGCTACACCTCCAGCAACTACCTACTATTTTGATTTAGATCGTACGTGCGTGAGAGAGCCCCCAGAGTCAAAGCGGACTGGTCTTTCTGTCAAATGGATAGAACTCGCTGTGGCACTCTACGAGAACCGTTGCACAAGGGCTCCAGACCTCCAGGCCTCAAATTCTGAGATAAGAAATGAAAGGGGGTTGGAGAGATGGCTCAGTAGTTAAGGTGCTTGCCTGCAAAGCCTAAGGACCCAGGTTCGATTCTCCAGTACCCACATAAAGCCAGATACACAAAGTGGTGCATGTGTTGAGTTTGTTTGCAATGACTAAAGGCACCCATTCTATCTCCTTCTCTCTCTCTCTCAAATAAATAAATAAATAAATAAATAAATAAAAATTTTAAAATATATTTTATTTATTTGAGAGAGAAAAAGAGGGAGGGAGGGTAGGAGGGAGGGAGAGAGAGAGAGGGAATGGGCATGCCAGGGCTTCCAGCCACTGTAGAAGACCTCCAGATGCATGCACCCCTTGTGCATCTGGCTTACGTGGGTCCTGGAGAGTCAAACTGGGATCCTCTGGCTTTGTAGGCATATGCTTTAACTGCTAAGCAACCTCTCCAGCCCAATAAATAAAATTTTTATTTTTATTTTTTATTTTTATTTATTTTTTTTCTCCATTTTTATTAATATTTTCCATGATAACAAAAAAAAATCCCATGGTATTACCCTCCCCCCTTTCCCCAAAATTTTTAAAATAATTTCAAAAAATAAGCTGGGTGTGGTGGCACATGCCTTTAATCTCAGAACTTGAGAGGCAGAGGTAGGAGGATTACTTTGAGACTATGTAGTGAGTTCCAGGTCAGCCTGGGCTACAGTGAGACCCTACCTCAAAAAACAAAAAAATAAATAAAATATAAGTAAAAAGAAAAAGAAAAAATAAACGAGAAGCCCTTAGAGTTCTGTGAGGCTCAGAGAGACGGGACACCCTGGAGGTGACACAGCCAGTGATCAGGCTGGGGTGGACAGAGCCTGCTCTGCTGCGGGCAGTGTGAAGACGCTGGGCTCCAAGCTCTGTGGAGGAGGCAGGGCTGCAGCCCCCGGCCAGGGTTGCTTGGAGCCAGGTTTCCCTCTGGACAGCTGGCCTAGGGGGTAACAGGAACAACAGCAATCGCTGTGGGGGCTCCCACTATGCCATGGGATCTCCAGGCTTGTCCCCTCTGAGCCTCACAGAGCCCTATAAAGACAACCTGGTCAGTCTCACTCCCCTGCTGAGCTAGACTCCAGGGGCTCAGAAGAGTAAGTCATCTCTTTATTTGCCAAAAGCCCCAAACCAGGAAGCGGTGGAGCTAGGAATGTATTTGGCTCCAAGTCTCAAAGTCTTCCACCAGGGTTACTAGCCCTTACCCTTAGATAAAATGCCCATTTCTCAGATGAGAAAACTGAACACTTGTGACAAGCCATGACCCTTTTGGTGTTACAAGGACCCAAAGCAGGAACACTTCCAGTCCCTGTGGTTCATTCACAAGATGAAGACTAAAGCCTTGCTAGTCCCTCCTCACTGGACCTTCCATGGGACCTCTGCCTCGGTCCTCTCCTCTGGCCGATCACCTGATAATCTGGCTTTCTTTCCAATGAGCCCCCTCTGCTTGCCCACACTAAGACATTTCAGGACAAGTAGAAGTCAGGTAGAAAAACCGGATCAAGGCCAGGCGTGGTGGTGCACACCTTTAATTCCAGCACTTGGGAGGCAGAGGTGTGTGTGTGGGGGGGGATCACTGTGAGTTTGAGGCCAGCCTGAGACTACATAGTGAATTCCAGGTCAGCCTGGGCTAGAGTGAGACCCGACCTCGAAAAAAAAAAAAAAAAAAAGAGTGCTGGAGAGATGTCTTAGTGGTTAAGGCACTTACCTACAAAGCCAAAGGACCTAGGTTCCCCAATACCCACGTAAGTCCAGATGTACAAGGTGGCTCATATGTCTGGAGTTCGTTTGCAGTGGCTAGAGGCCCTGGCACACCTATTCTCTCTATCTGCCTCTTTCTCTCCCAAACATATATATATATTTTTTTTTTTTGGGGGGGGGGCTTTTCGAGGTAGGGTCTCACTCTAGCTCAGGCTGATCTGGAATTCACTATGGAGTATTAGGGTGGCCTCGAACTCACGGCGATCCTCCTACCTCTGCCTCCCGAGTGCTGGGATTAAAGGTGTGCGCCACCACGCCCGGCTTATATATATATTTTTTAAGATGGGCTGGGGTTTCTGAGGCAGTGGCGCGGAGCGAGAGGCTTGGCGAGGTGGGCTCCCGGGGGCCCTTGCGTGAGCGCCCCGCGGCGGGAAGTGCCTCCCACAGGACATCAGTGCAAGCCTGAAAAAAGCAATTCCTTCCTCCTAAGCCATGGCATATCAGTTGTACAGAAATGCCACTTTGGGAAAAAAAAAAAAACAGTCCTCAGGAGAGCCTAGCTGAGCTCATACAGTCTCAGCAGATCACCCTCAACTTGCCCTTCAAGTTCTGCTTCAGTTTGATAAGGCTGTGGACCCAGCACTGGCCCAGAGGGTCAGGAACAGAGTCAATGTCCAGGGGCTCTCTAAGAACGTACAGATTCTGCGATCGCGTATGGACTTTCGTAGTGAACAATGTTGAACTCAGAGAAGTGATGGAACTTATTAAGGTGGATAAAGTGAAAATTGAAGCCTGTGATGGTAAAAGTACGGGCTCCAACACCACAGAATGAATAGAAGATGGCTCTTCACTCCTTGCTACTCCTCGTCTTTGGAAGAGAGGCATAGAAGAGACTCGTTTTAATTTATTCTCACCTTGCAAGAAAGACCACACTGCTCTACCACAGAGAAAACTGCAGCAGAATGAGGCCTGTAACTCTGCTCTCCTACATTACCTTTATTATACGCACAGCATAAATAAATTAGCTTTTTTTTTTCAAGGTAGGGTCTTGCTCTAGCTCAGGCTGACCTGGAATTCACTATGTAGTTTCAGGATGGCCTTGAACTCATGGTGGTCCTCCTACCTCTGCCTCTATAGTGCTGGGATTAAAGGCGTGTATTACCACACCCGGCTAAATTAGCTTTTTGTAAAATTTTTTTTGTTTATTTTTATTTATTTATTTGAAAGCGATGGACAGAGAGAGAGAGAGAGAGAGAGAGAGAGAGAGAGAGAGAGGCAGATATAGACAGAGAGAGAATGGGCGCGCCAGGGTCTCCAGGCACTGCAAATGAACTCCAGACGCTTGCGCCCCCTTGTGCATCTTGCTAACGTGGGTCCTGGAGAATCAAGCCTCGAACCGGGGTCCTCAGGCTTCACAGGCAAGCGCTTAACCGCTAAGCCATCTCTCCAGCCCCTAAATTAGCTTTTTAAAATGACAAATCAAAAGCGATTGCTTTCCTAAGAACATTCTTTAATAAATCCTTTGAAAACACACACACACAAAAAAAAGATGGCTGAAGAGATGGCTCAGAGGTTAAAGGTACTTGCTTGCAAAGCTTGTTGGCTGGGGTTTAATCCCCTAGTACCCGTGAAAAGCCAGATGTACAAGACAGCACATGTGTCTGGAGTTCATTTGCAGCAGCAGGAGGCCCTGATATACCAATTTTCATTCTTTCTCTATCTCTCCCTCTCTCAAATAAATGAAAATATTTTTTTTTCAAAAAGAAAGAAAGAAAGAAATAGCCAGGCATGGTGGCACATGCCTTTAATCCCAGCACTCGGGAAGCAGGATAGGAGGATCCCATGAGTTCAAGGCCACCCTGAGACTACATAGTAAATTCCAGGTCAGCCTGGGCTAGTGAGACTCTACCTCGGAAAACCAAAATAATAATAATAATAATAATAATGACCATATCCAATATGTGTGACCTTGGGCAACGCATTCAGCCTCTCTGAGTGTCACTTGATCCAGCAGTAAAATGAGAAAAGATCTGACTAAGTTTGAGCATCATGGCCATAGACTGACTATGTGTATTGGCTGGAGGAAGAAAAGGAAATATTTATGCTATTCCTGCCATGTGTCAGCCCCCTTCCTCTGAGTTTCTGGGGGCCTTGAGGAGGGTCAGGCTGACGCAGGTGACACTCCCAGGGCCAGAAGTTGTGGCCAATTGTAAGCGGAAAGTACAAGGAGTTTTGTAACAGCATTCAGGAGACGAGGAAGGAAATTCTAACAGGAGAAGAAATGAGCTATGCCCCAGGTTGCTCAGCTTTTCCAAATGGAGTCAGAGTGGAACCCAGAGTCTGCTCTTCTAGATTGCCCTAGCTCTTTCCAGAGAGCCGGGATGGTAGCAGGTTAAGGACACAGAGGTTGAGGGGAGAAGCTGAATTGGAAAGACCTCGGGGCTGAGGATGGAGCTCAGGGGTAGAGCACTTGCTGAGTGTGTGCAAGGCGCTGGGTTCCACTTTCAGCACCACAAATTAAACAAGACGTCGGGGGGTGCAGACATGGCTCCCGTGTATAATTCCAACACTTGGGAGGCTGAGGCAGGAGGATGGCCATGAGTTCAAGGCTATCCTGGGCTATATAGTGAGTTCCAAGCCAGCCTGGACTATAAAACGAAAACTTGTCTCAAAAGAAAAAAAGAAAGGGGGCCTGGGAAGATGGCTTAGCGGCTAAGGCTCTTGCCTGCAAAGCCAAAGGACCTAGTTTTGATTCCCCAGGACCCATGTAAGCCAGATGCACAAGGTGGCGCACGCGTCTGGAGTTCGTTTGCAGTGGCTGGAGGCCCTGGCGTGTCCATTCTCTTGCTCGCTCTCTCTCTGTCTCTGCTTCTCTCTCTTCTCTCTCTCTCAAATAAATAAATTAAATTAAATTAATATATTATATAAAAGAAAGACTAGTAAGTTAAAAAAGGAGATAGAAAGGGAATAAATAAATAAATATATTTATAAAAGAAAGACTAGAGAGATTGCTTAGTGGTTAAGGCACTTACTGGCAAAGCCAAAGGACCCAGGTTTGATTCCCCAGTACCCATGTAAAGCTGGATGCACAAAGTGACACATGCATCTGAAGTTCATTTGCAGGAGCTAGAGGCCCTGCCATGCCCATTCATTCTCTCTCTCTCTCTCTCTCTGTCTAATAAAAATAAAATAAAATAAAATACATTTTTTTAAAGGGGTGGTTGGTTGGAGAGATGGCTCAGTGGTTAAGAGCACTTCCTGTGCAAGCATGAGGGTAGGAGGAGGCCTGAGAGACTCGCTCACATAAACAGCTGGGTGGCCAAGTGCATCTGCACTCCTGGTCCAGGAGGGGAGCAGAGACCCAAGAATCACCAGAACTCTCAAAAAAAAAAAAAAAAGACAAGCTCTGGGATCAGTAAGTGACTTCAGCTGAAGGAGGATCGCTGTGAGTTCAAGGCCAGCCAGAGACTACATAGTGAATTTCAGGTCAGCCTTGGCTAGAGCGAGTTCCTACCTCAAAAAACCAAAACCAATCAAACACAAAAGAACCGGCAGAAGAGTGATGCGGTGAGACACCTTATGTTCCACTCCACCACAGGCAAGCTTAAGGGGGGGGGGGCTGCATGGATCCACACATGCACACACACACACACACACACACCACATGCAAAATAAAAAGCAGAAAAGGGGCTGGAGAGATGGTTTAGCGGTTAAGCGCTTGCCTGTGAAACCTAAGGACCCTGGTTTGAGGCTCAATTCCCCAGGACCCACGTAAGCCAGATGCACAAGGTGGTGCATGCATCTGAAGTTCGTTTGCAGTGGCTGAAGGCCCTGGCGTGCCCATTCTCTATCTATCTGCCTCTTTCTCTCTCTGTCGCTCTCAAATAAATAAGAATAAAAAATAAAGCAGGAAGGAACTAAGGTGAAGGAATCTTGAGAAGCAGGACTACCACCCTGCTGGAGAAGGGCCCCGGCCCCCTCTGGTGTGCCCATGGGCGTGGGCAGGGAGAGCGTGGCTGGGCAACTTGCCAGTGAATAACTGGTCAAAGGCCCTCGGTCTGGTCTAGCCAGAACCCAGCTCTTCTCAAACCCACTGAGGTCCAGTTGTCAGAGGCTGGTGGGTGGGAGCGGGGTGGTCCAGGAACCAAGGTGGAGGCTCGCTCCAGAATGCCTTCAGGCCCTCCTTGTTTTCTTAAAGACGCATTGTGAATTTTCCACCCCCTTATGTCAGTGTTTGTTTTCCATCTAACCCGTTCCCTCCCCACTGCCAATGAAAGGTGGGAGGACCCTCAGAGAAGAGGCTCCCCATTGCTGGGTGCCCCAGGCCTGCGGGAGGCGCCTTGAGTGTTTTTTTTTTTTCCTCCACACAGCCAATCGTCTTAGCTCTTTACCCCTCCATGTTACTAAGGTCCTCTGACCCTAACTTCCCTAGGTCGCTGTGCTCTGTATCACAATGTCCTATTTCTGTGGCCATTCCCAATCCCGCAGGGACAGGGCTGTCATGGCTCCCTCTGCTTTCCCAGCCCTCAGCACAAGGCCAGCTGGGCAGGCAAATTGTGCATTAATAAATGAGCAGGGGCTGGAGAGATGGCTCATGGGTAAGGGTACTTGCTTGCAAAGCCTGTTGGAGTAGGTTCAATTCCCTAGTAAACATGTGAAGCCAGATACACAAAGTGGTAAATGTGTCTGGAGTTTGTTTGCAGTGGCAAGGGGTCCTGGTGCACCCTCTCTCTATCTGTCTCTCTCTCAAGCTTATTCTTTCTTTTGAAAGAAAGAAAGAGAAAAAGAAAGAAAGAAAGGAAGGAAGGAAGGAAGGAAGGAAGGAAAGGAAGGAAGAGGAAAGGAAGGAAGGAAGGAAGGAAGGAAGGAAGAAAGAAAGAAAGAAAGAAAGAAAGAAAGAAAGAAAGAAAGAAAGAAAGAAAAAGAGAGAGCTGGACATGGCAGCATATACCTTTAATCCCAGCACACTGGAGGCAGAGGTAGGAGGATCGCTGTGAGTTCAAGGACACCCTGAGACTACATAGTGAATTCTAGGTTAGCCTGGGCTAGAGTGAGACCCTACCTCAAAAAACCAAAATAAAAAATAAAAAAAGAACAAATGAATGAATGAATGAACGAGAAAGCCCCTGGGAGTTGTGGCAGGCACAGTAACGGCTCTAAAGATGATCGGGTCCTGACCCTGAAACCTGTGAATGTACCACTTTACAAAGCAGAGGGTTTTGCAGATGTTAGCATGAGATCTGAACGTGGGAGTTAATTCCGGAGGTGGATGGCACCTTCCGCCCAAGCCTGGAAGCTCAGCCTACACACTTTGGACTTCCCCAGCCGGCCCTGCCTGCCATCAGGCGCTCCAATTCCTTGCACTCTCTCCACGTGTCCACCTCTGCCTCTGTCTGTTCCTCTACCACCCTCCTACCCTGCCCATCTCTGTCTCGGTGTGACCTGGTGGCCTTGTTTACCCTGCTTGAAGCCTGACTGGCACACAGTCGTGCCCCCCACCCCCCGGGGGCAGCTGTCCTCTGCAGTTTGTATTTGCTAGGCCACTCAGAGCATGGTCATGCTGGGCAAAAGGAAGACAGCCCAAGAATAGTCCAGAAGGTCTGGGGATCTTGGGTTGGAGCCTGCGTTGTAAGCATGTCTCCAGGGATAGCAGGCGGGCCCTACTGACCTTGGCTGTCGGCCAGCGGTGGTGAAGTGTAGGCTCTCTACCCCCAGGCAGCTGAGGAAACACAGCACTCAGGACCGGAAGGGCAGGGGCGAGACTTAGATAGAGCCTGGGACCCTGGGTGAGGTCTCTGGGGAAGAGAGTGGGCCCAGAGCTGCTGGAAAAGCCATCATATGACCAGCTCTGAGACCGGGCTTAGCTCTGGGGACTCTGCAGAGGACAAAAACACTGCCCAAGGCCCTTAATGGAACTCAGTCTTCCCTCCCCAGACGGCCTACACACCTAGTCAGCCCAGCCCGTGAGTGAGTGACCCATCAGAGCCCGGGGCCATCCACAGAGGTGCCAGAAGGGGCTTGTGACCAGTGAAACCCCCGGGGTGAGGAGGTAAGAGAAGCTGGAAGAGAAGGGGCCTGGGCCCTAGGACCGTACACCCACACCAGGGCCAGGGAGACAGAATTCTTTCCCTGCCTCAGCTGTCTCCAGCTACGCCAATGGATAAGTTGTCTTTGAAAGATTTTCCTCCACCAGTCGTCAGACCCAGAATCCCTGCCCAGCTCCCCAGTCCCCTTGGTGCCTTGGGACCTGTCCAGAGCTGCGGTTTTAGCAAACAATTTGGACCCTTCTGGAGCCTGGGAGAGGAGGTCTCCGCCCCTTCCTTCTTAGTGGTGTTAAATGCTCGGCATTCCTGGTTGAGAGGGATGGATGGACTCTCTTCATGATGAGCACAGGGAAGGCCCAGAGGGATATGAAGTGAAAACCAGACACCCCTCCCAGGCTCCCAGCGCCTACAGGGTCAAACAGCCCCCCTCAGAACTGCGCAGGGCCACCCTGAACACTGGCATCTGACCCCCTCAGGCCACAGACGTTCTAGATTGTTAGCAAACTCCTGGGGTTTCCCCAAGGAGTCTAGGCTGTAACTCCAAAGCTGTCCAGAGTAAGCCTGGCCTGATTCCTCCTCCTCTGTCCAGAATGCCCAGCCCGGGGGTCTAGCACCAAGGGGGCGCTCCACCCTTATGGAGCGGATGTTGAGGGGAGTGTGTGGAAATGGCAAGTGGGGTTGCATTTGTGTGGTGGCCTCAGCTGACGGTTACCTGAACAGGGAGCTGGAGCTCGGGGGGCAGCTGGCGCTGCAGAAGCCAGTCACCCCCATTTACACCTGTGATTGCACCTGTCACTGATGAGAGAGATGAAGCCAGGTGAAGTCTGAGGAAGGACAGTGCAAGGCCAGTGTTAGGACTACAGGCCTGCTTTTTTTTTTTTTTTTTTTTGAGAGAGAGAGAGAGAGAATGGGTGTGCCAGGGCCTTCAGCTGCTGTGAACAAACTCCAGATGTGTGCGCCCCCTTGTGACGCGTGTGTGACATCGCGTGCTACGTCACTGTGCGTCTGGCTACGTGGGACCTGAAGATTCAAACATGAGTTCTTAGGCTTCGCAGGCAAGCGCCTTAACCGCTAAGCCATCTCTCCAGCCCCAGGCCTGCTTTTAAGCAGGGTAGGGGCAGGCAATGTGAGATGCCTGAGGAGAAAACAAGAGGCATAAGGCCGTGGGGCCACCATGGCAAGTGAGGACCCGGGCATAGGAAGCCAGAGGCCAGACAGGTCTAAAGGGTCAAGCCAGGTGGGGCCCCAAAGGCCACAGTGAGGAGTTTCCGTTTTCACGTTCGTCGGCCTTCCACGCTTTGGAGAAGTGTCTTTTACTAGTAATAGCCCCTGAAAAGATTGGCCACCGCATCAGGCTCTTCTGGCAGTAACTTTAGGATGGTTTTGAATCAGGTTGGGGTTAATGGGCACTGAGGCCTGCCCTAAGATGGATGGCAGCTGGCCAGAAGTGGGCTGGGCAGCGGGGAGGGGCAGTGGGCCAGTGTCTAGCACCTTCTAAACCCCGCTCTGCAAACAGTGAGACCCTGGGCAGGCCGGGTGAGCACGCTCAGCTCAGGCGTCCATCCCCTGTCCACCTGGAGCAGGAGCACTAGTGGGTCATCGTGACTGCCTTTATTCCGTACTTGGTTGTGGATTACCTTGCCCGCTCACCCCAACCACCCAGGGCCACGCCCTTCCGCAGCTCAGTGCGAGACACAATTACAGGGATAATGCGATTTGATCCTCACACAACCCTGAAGCTGGGTGGGCACGATCTGTCTTCCCATGTAAGGGTGAAGAAATAAGCACTGGGCACAGAAACAACTTGCTCAAGACTCACCCATCACTGAGGAGCAATAAGGTGCCCACAATGGCCTTTTGGCCCCCTACTCAGCACCCTCTTCAGAGGGTACCTGAATCAGTTACTCTTCTCATTGCTGGGACAAAAATGCTTTAGGGAAAGAGGGGCATGGTTTGGCTCACAGTTCCTGGCCGGAAGTCACAGTGGCAGGAGTTAAAGACAGCTGGTCACATTCAGTCCACAGTCAGGAAGCAGAGAGAGAGAGAGACTGAGAGAGCAATATGAATGCTGATATTTAGCTAGCTTCCTTCTACTTCTCCTCCCCCTTCTTTTTTTTTAAATATTTTTATTATTTATTTGCTATCAGAGAAAGAGAGGGAGGGAGAGGGAGAGAGAGAGAATGGGCTGGCCAGGGCCTCCTGCCACTGCCAAGGAACTCCAGATACGTTGTGCACTTTGTGCAGATGGCTTTATGTGGGTACCCAGGCTGGCTAGTTTTCTAAGCAAGTGCCTTTAACCATTGAGCCCATTAACAGCTCTTGAGAGTAAAAACCCTGTCTTGTTGCTTGTGGTTTTCTCAAGCCCAGCCTGTGGTATGCTATAGTCCCTTGTCAATACTTCCTTGCAGTAGATGGCATAACATATCCAAACCCTCCTTCATTCACTCACTCATTCATTCATTCTCCTGTGCATCAGGCCCTTAACTGGGTGGACTCAGACACAGCTGGAGTAAGGACAGGGTTCCGGCCTCAAGAAGTGGCAGGAATAAAAACTCGAAGCTGAAGAGCATGGTTGTTTATAGTTTGTGGTCTGTGAAGTCCTTGTATATCCTGTCCTCTGACCCTGGCGTGGGATGGTCTTGAAGAAACTCAGAAGGAAATTCTGAAGGCGTCCACAAAGATAAGGACCCTGGGCGAAGCCCACTGCATTTGCAGCTGGACTCCCTTCCCAGGGCTCCCCAGGACCAGGCAGCCTGACCCTCACCAGCTACAGCTGAGTCAGAATAGAAAGACAGGGAACATTCCAGGGACATAGGAAGTGTAATTGAATCTAGAGTGTAACTGAAGCCTCTTCCAGGCAAGAATCCCAGGACAATTAATGAAATTTGTTGTGAATGCTACCTGCACAGAGACAATATTCCTTTGGCCGGGTGTGGTGGCACACGCCTCTAATCCTAGCACTTGGGAGGCAGAGGTAGGAGGATTGCCAGGAGTTTGAGGCCACCCTGAGACTACATAGTGAATTCCAGGTCAGCCTGGGCTAGAGTGAGACCCTCCCTTGAAAAATTAAAAAATAAAAAATAAACTCAGCATAGTGGCGCACGCCTTTAATCCCAGCACTCGGGAGGCAGAGTTAGGAGGATTGCCGTGAGTTCAAGGCCACCCGGAGGCTTCATCGTGAATTCCAGGTCAGCCTGGGCTAGAGCAAGACCCTACCTCAAAAATAAAATAAATAGAAATTAAAAAAGAGAAAGACAATATTCCTTTTATGTACAGATATTTCAAATAAGAATGTTAAAATAGCAAGGAATCATGTTTAAGGCCTAAGTATATATGACTAAGTATGGCCTTGGCCTTTCCCAGCTGTAAACCTGCAATTTTCAAAGAACCTCACAGACAAGACTATAAACTCCATATACAGTTAACAAACTGCCTTATCCCCCTGCCCCTTATGCCACCTTTGGGAGCCCTGGTTTCACCTTATCAGATTGCAGTTCTGTCCAGAACCCCTCAGGATCGCCCTGTGATCTCATTCACTGAAAATGACAGGAAAAAAGCAACTTGAGATGTAACTTCAGAAGCCACCAAAAAATCTATATATGGCTGGCTATCGTTAAGACACTCAAGCAAAACTCTGTCTTGAGAAGCCCACAGGGTGTGGTTTTTTGTTTTGTTTTGACCTGGAATTAGTCTCAGGCTGGCCTCAAACTCCCAGTGATCCTCCTACCTAAGTTTTCAGAGTTCTGGGATTAAAGGTGTGGGCCACCAAGCTGGATACACAGGTGTGTTTCCGCCTGTCCCTGAGTGACTGTCTTTACATTAACCCCCATGTTAAAATGTATGTTAAAAATCTCCTCTTGGACTGGAGGGAAGGCCTAGCAGTTAAGGTATTTGCCTTCGAGGCCTACAGACTTAGGTTTGATTCCCCAGAACCCATGTAAGCCAGGTGCACATGGTGGCACATTTGTCTGTCATTCGTTTGCAGGGGCTGAAGGCCCTGGTGCACTCGTTCTTTCTCTGCCTCTTCTTCCATTTCAAATAAATAAAGTAAAATTTAAATTTAAAAAAAAAATCTCTTTTGGAGAGCTAGAGAGATGGCTTAGTGTTTAAGGCACTTCCCTGCAAAGCAAAAGGACCCAGGTTCGATTCTTTCAGTACCCACGTAAAGCCAAATGCACAAGGTAGCACATGCATCTGGAGTTCATTTGCAGTGGCTGGAGGCCCTGGCTCACTCATTCTCTCTTGCTGTCTGCCTCTCTCTCTCTCTCTCTCTCTCTCTCCCTCCCTCAAATAAATTAATTAATTAAATATTTAAAATAAAATAAAATAAGTCTATTTTTGGGAGGAAGAGATGGCTCAGCAGTTCAAGGTGTTTGCATGTAAAGCCTGGGGGCCTGGGTTCAATTCCTCAGTAAAGTCAAATGCACAAAGTAGTGATCACATGCATCTGGAGTTCATTTGCTGTGACAAGAAGTCCTGGCTCGGTCGTGCACGCTCTCTCTCTCTCTCAATCTCTCTCTCTCTCTTTCTTGCAAATACATAAATAAACGGACTTTTTAAAATATTTTACTTTTATTTATTTATTTATCTGACAGAGAAAGAGAGAGAGAGAAGAGAGAGATAGAATGGGTGCGCCAGGGTCTCCAGCCACTGCAAACGAACTCCAGACACATGCACCCCTTTGTGCATCTGGCTAATGTGGGTCCTGGGGAACTGAACCTGGGTCCTTTGGCTTTGCAGGAAAACGCTTTAACCGCTAAGCCATCCCATCAGCCCAATAAAAAGATTTTTCAAAAACCTCTTCTTCAGGCATGGTGAAGCATGTCTTTAATCCCAGCACTGGGGAGGCTGAGATAGGAGGATCACTGTGAGTTCGAAGTCAGTCTGGAGATACAAAGTGAGGTCAGCCTGGGTTAAAGTGAGACCCTACCTGGGAGAGGGAGGAACAAATCTTCTTAAGAAGCTCCAGGTTGGCTGGGCGTGGTGGCGCACGCCTTTAATCCCAGCACTCAGGAGGCAGAGGTAGGAGGAGTGCTGTGAGTTCGTTGGCCACCCTGAGAGTACATAGTGAGTTCCAGGTCAGCCTGGACTAGAGTGGGACCCTACCTTGAAAAAAAAAAAAAAAAAAAAAAAGCTCCAGGTTGGATGTGATAGTGCACATCTTCAATCTCAACACAGCAGAGGCAGAGGTAGGAGAATCACCAAGAGTTCCAGGCCATACAGTGAGACCCTACCTGAAAAATAACAAAAAAAAAAAAAAAAAAAAAAAAAGGACAAAAGAAGGAAAGAAAAGAGAAGAAAGGAAAGAAATTCCCATTGTGCTTCATGCCACCTCATTCTGAAATTCTTTATTTTTATTTTTATTTATTTGACAGAGAAAGAGAGAATGGGCGTGCCAGGGCCTCCAACCACTGCAAACAAACTCCAGACTCGTGCGGTCCTGGGGAATCAAACCGGGGTCCTTTGACTTTGCAGGCAAATGTCTTAACTGCTAAGCCGTCTCTCCAGCCCCTGAAATCCTTTTTGACATAGTCCAGAATTCTCTGAAAAGCTCCCTGGCTGCCACAGGGGACAGGAGAGTAGGGAGCTGCATCCAAGGCTCCCACGCCCCATTGCCTCTGACACAGCCTCAGGACCTCAGGACACTGACCGGGGTCCTTCTCTTGCCTGGCTCCCTGCCTGGGACGCCCTCACTGGGGGACTCACTTGGGCCCTGGGAGCTGGAAGGACCTGAGGTGTCTTTCCCAGCCCTACCCCCCCACACCTGATAAGAAAATGACCGCAATCATTTTTTCCACAGAGAAAAAAGGAACGTGGTTTTGGGTGAAAGGGGAAGATGTGGACTTGGTCTCCGTGGAGGGTGGGGACGGAGAGTTGTTGTGTGAGTGTCCCTCTGCCTGGCGTCTGGGTTCAGAAGGTTCTCTTCCAGCTGTGTGCTCCAAGCCATAGGCCAACCCTATTCCTGGAAGATTCTCTGAATAGAGGAGCCACCAACCCTCCTGCTTCTGGGACCATGGCAGGCCTTTGTTTTGCATCTGGGGGGGGGATTTGACTTGGTTTCAATGGAAGCAGAGCTGGAGATGGGGATTTGAATACAGGTGGTGTAGTAGATTGTCAGCCCAGGCCACGAAGAGACGTGACACGTGGACATGCAGCAAGCTCCGCTACAGGTTCCTGGGGCTCCATGCTCTGGGGAACTCCAGAAGCAGCAGAGGACGCAGGACACGGGGCTCCAGGTGTCCACCCGGGCCTTAGGAGGGCTGAGCTTCCAACTGCCGACTCCCATCCAGACAGCGGCCTCTCTGAGCTTGGGGGATCCCAGCAAAGTCACGGGCACTGGCAGAGAGAAGTCCATCTGGGACACAGCACCAGAGTACTAAGAGAACCAGTGTTGGTGTGAAATTTAACAGAGGGTTTCACTATTAAACAGAAGCAGTAGAAACCCTGTGACATCAGCCATGCCGTGTCCCATGGATGGGTTCATGGAACCCCAGAGAGGACCAAGGGTTTGCCTCAACACATGGTGAATTCCAGGTCAGCCTGGACTAGTGCAAGACCCTACCTTGAGAAACAAAACAAAACAAAACAAAAACAACTTTTTTGTTGTTGTTGTTTCAAGGACAACTTCCATAATAACAAACAACAAATCATGGTAATTCCCTTCCCCTCTTTTTCCTTCACAACTCCACTCTCCATCATATCCCTTCCTCCTCTCAGTTAGTCTCTCTTTTATTCTGATGTCATCACTTTTCCTCCCTACTGTGAGGGTCTTGTGAAGGTAGTACCAGGCACTGTGAGGTCATGGATATCCAGGCCATTTTGTGTCCGGAGGAGCATATTGTAAGGAGTCCTACCCTTCCTTTGGCTCTTACATTCTTTCCGCCACCTCTTCCACAATGGACCCTGACCCTTGGAAGGTATGATAGAGATGTTTCACTGTTGAGCACTCCTCTGTCACTTCTTCCCAGCACTATGGTACCTTTTCAGTCATCCCAAAGGTCACCGCCATCTGAAAAGAGAAGCTTCTCTAACCAGAAGTGAGAGTAGCAGCAATATATGGGTATGAACATTAAGAGAAGTGCTTACTGGGCAGACAACAGCAGACATTACACCCCTAGGGCTCATGATCCCCCCCGCCCTGAGTCACAGGTTTTCAGTATCAGGGATGTATTCTCTCCCATGGAGCGGGCCTCCAGCCCAAATAGAAAGCAATTGGTTTTCCCCATAACAGACATGCCACTATTGCACCCATTGGCTCATTTGGCCTAGATGGTCAAACTTAAGGCTTTCAGTGTCCACTGTTGAGTATCTCCACTGTTGATTTCTCTTTCTCCCATGGAACTGCGTGAAGTGTAGCTTTTTCCAGCTTTCTATCAACTGGTCTACAGGGAGGAGGTTTTCAACTCAGCTCCAGCTTGATTTCTCAGTGACCTTGTAGCCAACACATGTGGAATCTTCAGCAATAGGGTCTTAACATCTATTTCTGGTGGGAAACCAAGAGCCTTGGCAATGGCCTGTAATGTTTTGGAGTTACCAGGGACCTCCCTAGCCAACAATTCACTGGAAAGTATCCCAACCCTGGCACTGAAATTTTTCTAGTAACAGTCTATGGCTTCTGGGTGCACCACTATCCAAAATAGTAGGTCTCCACATGGCTTATTCATAACATCTTGAATTTTGATTAACCCTCCCCCTACGCTTCTTTTATTCAATCTCTTCCCATGACCTCACTTAGGTCATTGCACCCCCAGTAATCTGTTCATCTACTTAAATATATGGAATACAATCTCCTTAAGTCCTACCCTCTCCTCCCTCCTTTACAGCCCCTTTCTAGCTTACTGACCTCTGCTACTGATTTTTTAGTCCAACTCAAATATAAGTCTAAACATTTGTAGCTAGGATCCACATGAGAGAGAACATGCAACATTTGGCTTTCTGGGCCTGGGTTACCTCACTTGGTAATAATCCTTTCCAGATCCATCCATTTCCCTGCAAATTTCATAATTTCAGTTTTCTTTACCACTGAACAGAATTCCATTGTATAAATAAATGTACCACATCTTCGTTATCCATTCATCAGTTGAGGGACTTCTAGGCTGGTTCCATTTCCCAGCTATTGTGAATAGAGCAGCAGTAAACATGGTTGAGCAAGTATGAGTCTGACATTTTAAAAAATCTTTTTGTTTTGATTTAATTAAAGATACACAGGAAGTCGCAAAGCACAGAGTTTGGGGAGATCCAGAGCCCACCTTCCCCACAGCCTCCCAGCCTCCCCCAGAGCTAACTTCTTGCATAATCACAGGAAGAGGGTTAACCCCAGGAAACTGACTTACTAAACCCACAGATCTGACCAACCTAATATGTGTTTGCCTGTGTGCATATAGCTCTATGCAGTTTTATCTCACGCATAGCATCTTGGAGCCGTCACCACAAAGCTGTTTGTTTGCTTGCTTTGTGCATGCTAGACAGGCCCTCTACCCCACCTCCAGCCCAAGCTCTTTTCTTTTTATTTGGTTTGTCGAAGTAGGGTCTCGCTCTAGCCCAGGCTGATCTGGAACTCACTATGTAGTCCCAGGCTAGCCTTGAACAAATGGTGATCCTCCTACCTCTCCCTTCCTAGTGCTGGGATTAAAGGCGTGCAGCACCACACCTGGCTTTCATAGGACTTTAATATATGTTTATGAGAGAGAGAGACCGCAAGAGAATAGGCAAGCCAGGCCCTCTAGTTACTTCAAATGAACTCCAGACACATGCACCACCTTGTGCATCTGGCTTTATGTGGGTACTGGAGAATCAAACCTGGGTCCTTAGGCTTTGCAGGCAAGCATCTTAACCATTGAGCCATCTCTCCAACCCATCATAGAACTTTTTTTTTTAAATTTAGTTTTATTTATTTGCAAGAGAGAAAGAGGTAGATAAAGAGAAAGAGAATGGGCACACCGGGCCTCTAGCTGCTGCAAACGAACTGCAGACACATGCACCACCTTATGCATCTGGCTTACGTGGATCCTGGAGAATAGAACCTGGGTCCTGTGGCTTTGAAGGCAACTGGCTTAACTGCTAAGCCATCTCTCCAGCCCCATCATATAACTTTTATTTTTCGCGGTAGGGTCTCACTCTAGTCCAGGCTGACCTAGAATTCATTATGTAATCTCAGGGTGGCCTCAAACTCATGGCAATCCTCCTCCTACCTCTGCCTCCCAAGTGCAGGGATTAAAGGCGTGCATCACCACGCCTGGCAAAACCATAGAACTTTTTTAAAAATATTTTATTTATTTGACAAAGAAAGAGAGAGAGAGGGAGGGAGGGAGAGGAGAGAGAGAGAGAGAGTGGGTGTGCCAGGGCCTTCAACCACTGCAAACAAACTCCAGACATGTGTGCCCCCTTGTGCATCTGGCTAACATGGGTCCTGGGGAATTGAACTGGGGTCCTTTGGCTTTGCAGGCAGTGCCTTAACTGCTAAGCCATCCCTCCAGCCCCATCATAGAACTTTTAACCAAGCAAATGGCTGTCTAGAGAGACAATTTCCCCAAATCCCTTGCAGCTATACATGGCCATGTGGCTCATCAGTAAAGTCCCACAGTTTTTTTGTTTGTTTTGTTTTTTGTATTTGTTTTATGAGAGAGAGAGAGAGAGAGAGAGAGAGAGAGAGGAGCAAGACAGAGAGCAAGCAAGAGAGAACTGGTGCACCAGGGCCTCAGCCACTGCAATCAAACCCCAGACGTGTGCCCCACCTTGTGGACATGTGCGACCTTGTGTGCTTGCATCACCTTGTATGTCTGGCTTATGTGGGCTCTGGAGGGTCAAACATGGGTCCTTAGTCTTCGCAGGCAAGCACCTTAACTGCTAAGCCATCTCTCTAGCCTGTGAACCCGGGTTCTTGTTCCTCCATCAGCTTCTATTCCTAACCTTCCCGTCAACCAAACAGGCCTGACAGTGTAGGAAGTAGGATGATGTTTCAGCTCTGCCCCTGCCTCCCAAAGGGCTCCATCCCGCTCCCCACCCAGAGGATGTGAGGGAAAGAGCAGCATTCCTTTAAGCTTCTGAAAACCATAGGCCTTCAAACCGCCCTGGGACAAAGAGCCTCAAGCCATTAGCATCCTCCTGAAAGGAAGTCTGTTTCTTCCTTATTCAGTCCTGGCCATCTGCCTAGATGTACTTGCTGTTCTAGAAAGTTCTTTCCCCTCCGCCCCCCCCAAAAAAAAGAAAGAAAGAAAATAAAATTAAAAAGAAAGAAAAGAAGGCTCTTTTCCACCAATCCATTTCCTCACCTGAACCTGAAAAGAACCCAGAGTTCCATTTTCCAGATGAGGACAGGGAGGCTGACATGGAATTGCAGGTAAGGAAGAGAGCAAAGGCGTGGGTGCATGACTTCCTTTGCTCCCTGGAGAGTGGGTCCTTTCCTAATCACAGCCCCATCACGCTGCCCTGTGTCCATGTCCCCCACGAGCCTCAGGGCTCTTTGCGGGCAGGGACTGGGTCCAAACATGATCACCGTAAGAGCAGACGGACTGAGGATGCGAGGATAGGTGGGCAAACACTTCACAAAAGGGATCTCCAGGAGACAGGGAAGCGAGACTACAGCAAGAGCGACAGTCTCTCTGGACCACAAAAGACAGGTTGCCTCCCTGCCCCATTAACTCCCAAGAGTGACTCCCATTAACACCAAGACAGAACCTTAGAGATGCCCTTGTGCGGGCCATAGTAGCGCATGCCTTTAATCCCAGCACTGGGGAGCACAGATAGGAGGATTACTGTGAGTTCGGGGCCACCCTGAGACTACATAGGTCAGCCTGGGCGATAAGGGGCATGCTAGGCAACTCCTTTGTATTTTCCATACCTGAGCTCAGATGAGGAAACTGAGGATCCCAGCAGAGCCCTTGACAATCGGTGGTTCTGTCCAAGCCCTACGAGAGACTTGGTTAGACTGTCTCACAGGCATGTGCCTTTCGTCTTAGCCCACATTTAAAAGTCCCAGTAGTAATAATACATGTGGGGACAGTCCGGGTGGTCCAGCCACAAGTGCGGCTGTATGGTGCCCTCTCAGAGGACACTGTCTGGGGGACTCTGCCTGGTGCTCCTGCCAGAGGCACCCCAGTCCCAGCAGAGCCTATACTTTCCAGAGAAACACAGCCAGTCTCTCTGCAGTCAAATGCTTTTTTATCTGGCTCTGTGGGAACCTTCAGCCCCTCACATTCCCTCCAGCGGCTCCTGGGAGTTGCTGGGGAATTTCCTTTTGCTTGTGGCTTTGAGTCTTCAGTGGGGCTGCGGTTCCTGGGCTTGCTCATTCTTGACAGCCCCTTCTGCCCCGAAGTCAAGCTGGAGCTCAAGAGAGCTGCCCACACGATCAGCTCATTCTCCGAGTGAAGGATGGAGAGAAGGCTGGGTGGGAGTATCCACGCTCTGGGGTCAGCGAGCTAGTCTCTGGGAACAAGGCTGTCCCTTCTGGGGGCCTTCTGTGGATCATTCTTTTACAGACTTACAACCCAGCAGAGAAGATGGACATGAGGCTAGAAGCAATTAAAACAGTGAGCTACCTGGAGTAGGATGCGTGGTCAGCATGCCCAAGGCCCTGGGTCCCATCACCAACAACATACTTTTACTCAATCAAGATTGAGGGTGTTGGTGAGGGAAAGGGGAAGAAATATGAAATAACATCTCCTCCATGGGTCTTAATTGTTTCATTTTGTTCTTTCGAAGTAGGGTCCCACTCTGGCCCAGGCTGACCTGGAATTAACTGTGCAGTCTCAGGGTGGCCTCGAACTCACAGTGATCCTCCTACCTCAGCCTCCCAAGGTTGGGATTCAACACATGCACCACCATGCCCAACCTAATTTTTTTCTTTTAGATTCTGTTTTGTTTTGCTTGCGTGTGTGTGTAAATGCATGTGTCCCTGCATCGCCCCATGCGCTCTCCTGCACAGTGGAGCACTTGCCTATGGTGGCCAGAGCACTCCAGCTGTTGCCACTGCAAACAAACCCAGATGTACGCACCACTTTGTGCATCTGGCTTTATGAGGGCACTGGGGAATTGAACCCAGGTTGTTAGGCTCTGCAGGCAAGCGCCTTTACTGCTGAGCCTCTTTCTAGCCCACTTCTGTTCATTCTTTTTTTTAAATATTTTGTTTATTTATTTGACAGAGAGAGAGGGAGAGGCAGAAAGAGAGAATGGGTGTGCCAGGGCCTCCAGCCACTGTAAACGAACTCCAGATGCATGTGCTCCCTTGTGCATCTGGCTTACGTGGGTCCCAGGGAATTGAACTGGTGTCCTTAGGCTTCACAGGCAAGCGTTTTAACTACTAAGCCATCTCACCAGCCCCTGTTCATTCATATTTGAGCTGGAGTCTTACTAATCCCAGAGCTATTTTTGTTTGTTTGTTTATGTGGTTTTTTTTTTTTTTGTTGTTGTTGTTTTTGAGGAAGGGTCTTGTTCTAGCCCAGGCTAACCTGGAATTTCGCTATGTAATCTTAGGGTAGCCTCAAATGCTGATCCTCCTACCTTTGCCTCCTGAGTCCTGGGATTAAAGGAGTGCACCACCATGCTTGGCTTTTGTTTTTCCTCTCTTTATCTCTTTCTCTCTCTCCTTCTTTCTTTCTTTCTTTCTTTCAGCTCTAGAGGTGATCAGGTCTCTGCTCCCCTACGGGACTGGGATCACAGTCACACGTGGCCACATTTAACTGTTTATGTGGGTCCTCGAGGCTCAAATTCAAGCAGTCTCGCAGGCCTCCTCTGGCCATCGTGATTGTCAACTGAGAACATATTGCAACAAGAGTAAACAGTGAAAGGAATGTAAAAAAAGAAAATCAAAGCCAGGCACGGTGGCGCACACCTTTAATCCCAGCACTCTGGAGGCAGAGGTAAGAGGATCAGTGTGAGTTCAAGGCCACCCTGGGACTACAGAGTGCATGCCAGATCAGCTTGGGCTGGAGTGAGGCCCTACCTCGAAGTAAAAACAGAGTAAGGGATGGAGAGATGGCTCAGTGGTTAAGATGCTTGCCTGCAAAGCCTAAGAATCAGAGTTTGATTCCCCAGTACCCAGGTAAAGCCAGATGCACAAAGTGACACATGCGTCCGGAGTTTATTTGCAGTGGCTAGAGCTCCTGGAATGCCCACTCTTTCTCTATCTGCTTCTTTTTCTCACTCTCTCACATAAATAACTAAATAAAATATTTTTAAAAGGCAAAACAAGTAAGGGCTGGGAAGATTGCTGAGTGGTTGAGGTGCTTGCCTGCAAAGCCAAAGGACCCAGGTTCAATTCCCTAGTACCTATAAAAGCCAGATACAGTGGTGCATGTATCTGGAATGGTCCACCTACTTCTCTCTCTCTCTCTCTTCCTCTGCTTATAAATAAATTTAAGAAGATTTAAAAAATTAATAAATAAGAAAAGCAAGGGACTGGGGAGATGGCTCAGCAGTTAAAGGCATACAAAGCCTTCTGGCCACCCACATAAAGCCAGGAGGTCATTCATTTGCAGTGGCAAGAGGACCTGATTGCCCATACACACATATTCACAGATAAATAATTAAAAAGAAAGAACTAAGGAAAAAAGGAAGGAAAGAGGAAAGAAGGAAGGAAGGAAAGAAAGAAGGAAGGAAGAAAAAGGGAAACAGCATGGTTGCTCAGGTCTATGATCCCAGCACTCAGGAGGCTAAGGTGGGAGGATCACTGTGAGTTCTAGGTCAGCCTAAGATAGAGTAAGACCCTGCTTCCAAAAACCAAAAAGAGCTGGAAAAAATGACTCAGTGCGTTTCCTGTGAAAGTATGAGGGCCTGAGAGCCTGAGACTGCCAGGCTTTGAACCTCCAGATGTCACATAAGTAGCTGGGTGTGGCCACACATGCCTGTCACCCCAGTCCCTAAGGGGAGCAGAGCCCTGCAAGCTCCAGACTCAGTGATAAGACTCTGGCTTGATGCACAAAGTAGCACATGCGTCTGGAATTCATTTGCAGTGGCAAGAGGCCCTGGTGCACACATTCCCATTCTCTCACTCTCTCCCTCTTCTTTTTTTTTTTTTTTAATTTTTTTCTTCATTATTTATTTATTTATTTGAGAGCAACAGACACAGAGAAAGAGGCAGATATATATAGAGAGAGGGAATGGGTGCGCCAGGGCCTCCAGCCACTGCAAACGAACTCCAGACGCATGCGCCCCCTTGTGCATCTGGCTAACGTGGGTCCTGGGGAATCGAGCCTCGAACCAGGGTCCTTAGGCTTCATAGGCAAGCGCTTAACCACTAAGCCGTCTCTCCAGCCCTCTCTCCCTCTTCTTGCAAATAAATAATTAACACAAAGAGACCCTGGCTCAAAAGAAGACCTGGCTGGGCGTGGCGGCACACACCTTTAATCCCAGGACTCTGGAGGCAGAGGTAGGAGGACCACTGTGAGTTTGAGGCCACCCTGAGAATACATAGTGAATTCCAGGTCAGCCTGGACTAGAGTGAGACTCTACCTTGGAAAACCAAAAAAAAAAAAAAAAAAAAAAAAAAACAACCCTGGGAGGAACCACCTCTGCTCTGGTCACACCTCTGTTCTGTGTTGGGAAATCTCAAAGCTCCATTTTGGACTTTGCTCACTGGCCTCAAACCAGCCTATCACATCTGGACTTTTATTTTCCAGGAGTTCTTTCCCAAGTGCCTTGTTTCCACACTGGACAGCCCATGTTGGATTATCCAGCATTCGGTCTTGTCTGAGTCACGCAGTCAACTTGTTCCCAGAGGGGCCCCCAGCAGCCCCGGGTCAGGCACTGTTCCCTCACCCATCCTGTACTTGTCTACTGAGTGCCCGCCTGCCGTCAGCACTGGGGACAGGAAGAGGAATGGTCATGACAGACGTGTCTGTGGGCTGATAGTGTAGTGGGTGGGATTTCATAGATCAACCCACTTAAATCCATTTAAAGTGGCAGAGAGAGACACTTGCTTGCAAAGCCTACTGGCCCAGGTTCAATTCCCCAGCCACCCATGTAAAGTCAGACAGACATTCATTTGCAATGTCAAGAGACCCTGGTGTGCGCGCACGCATGCACGCACACACGCATTTTTCTTTTTAATTAAAGAGAAAATATGGTTTTTAAAAAAGTGGGGGAAGCTGGGCGTGGTGGTGCACACCTTTAATCCCAGCACTCAGGAGGCAGAGGTAGGAGGATCACTGTGAGTTCGAGGCCACCCTGAGACTACAGAGTGAATTCCAGGTCAGCCTGGGCTAGAGTGAGACCCTACCTCAAAAAACCAAAACAAAAAAAAAGTGGGGGATAGAGAGAAGGCTTAGTAGTTAAGGCGCTCGCTTGCAAAGCCTAAGGACCCAGGTTCAATTCCATAGCCACCCATGTAAAGTCAGACAGGCATTTATTTGTAATGCTAAGAGACCCTGGTGTGCTCCCCCTCCCCCCCACACATAAATTTATAAAAATTTAAAGAGAAAAGATGTTAAAAATATATAAAGTGGCAGAGATGTGTTATGTTGGCTAGTCAGTTGGTCATGATGTCCTTAGAAAAGAAACACGCACACCTTTAATCCCAGCCCTCGGGAGGCAGAGGTAGGAGGATTGCCGTGAGTTCGAGGCTACCCTGAGACTACATAGTGAATTCCAGGTCAGCCTGGGCTAGAGTGAGACCCTATCTCAAATCCCCCAGCCCCTCCCCCCAAAAAGAAGCACTGTAGCAGGGAAATAAACTAACCTCTCCCTTGATCTGTGTTAGTTGGAGAATTTGAGCTTGAACAAAGTGTAACTTTTTTCTTTTTTTTTTTAATTTTTTTGTTGTTTTTATTTATTTATTTGAGAGTGACAGACAGAGAGAGAAATAGGCAGAGAGAGAGGGAGAGATGGGCACGCCAGGGCTTCTAGCCACTGCAAATGAACTCCAGCCGCGTGCGCCCCCTTGTGCATCTGGCTAACATGGGTCCTGGGGAATCGAGCCTTGAACCGGGGTCCTTAGGCTTCACAGGCAAGCGCTTAACTGCTAAGCTATCTTTCCAGCCCAACTTTTTTTCTTTTTCTTTTCAGAGTTTAACCTGAATCACTAAAACTGAGTCTTCACCCCTCGCCAGTGCGTACACTCATCCCGTGGACAGACCGGATGCCTTCAATGTAGAGACGCAGTTTCCTCTAGACTAGCGCCTCACTACCTTATGACCCAGCCCCCCACCCCCAAGAACTGTAGACTCTGCTGCTTCTGAATTAACACTGTTTCTAAAACACCCAAAGTGTCCCCATGGTTCATGTGGCAGTCAGAGTAGAGGCTCCTGAAGGTTGTGGGGATAAATGGGGTTTCTGGTCAGGTCTGCCTCACCCTTGACCAAGTGACCCCCCAAACCATACTGTGGTTATGTCCCCAGTGACAGAACTCGTGGCTGGAACAGACACATGGAGGGACAAGAGGAGTCTCTGTAGGACAGAGACTGTTATCACTGTCCCGTCTTACAGAGATAGAGGGAGGGGCAGATGCACAGAAGATAAGTGATGTCACTCAAGGTCACCCAGCTGGGACACTGGGATCCAAACATGACAGCTTGGCTCCCAATCCACATTGCTGACCGTGACACGATACTGACCTTAAGTACTCGTGGCTCCGTGGGGAGACAGGCAGGGGCATGAGAGAACTACAGTGATGGTCAGGAAGGCAGGGCTGGGGTGGGAAGAGGCGCCTGAGCTGCCGTTAGACTGAGGTGGACATGAAAGGTGTTCCTTTCATGGAGCAAAGGACCTCGGTTCAATTCCCCAGGACCCATGTAAGCCAGATGCCCAAGGTGGTGTATGCATCTAGAGTTCGTTTGCTATGGCTGGAAGCCCTGGTTTGCCCATTCTCTCTCTCTCTCTCTCTCTCTCTCTCTCTCTCTGCCTCTTTCCCTCTCTCAAATAAATAAATCAAAATAAAATATTTTAAAATAAGTAAATAAATAAAAAGTAAAAAAGGAGGGGCAGAGGGGTCCTGCAGAGCAGGGGGCAGAGGCAGGAAGAGCCAGTGAATAGAGGCCTTGGGCCTGCTGGAGCATCAGGCTTTCTGAGGCCCGGTATGAGAGTTAAGGAAGGGCTCGTGATCATTAGCTTCCCAGAACATCAGGAGGGGTATCTTAAGGCAGAGTCCTGGTCCTATCTCCAAGGCCTGGCCTGGTCCCCAGGAGTCTTTGCTTGCCCTTATAATTTATGACATTCCAGAACATCCCCAGGCATGTGGCTTCTGTAACAAGTCCTTGCGGTCAGCGTGTGACAGTGTGTTCTCGTCTCAGAGTAAACACACTTTTGGTTTTATTTTTTGCTCCCTCTTTATTTATCTCTCTGGGCATCTCCCTGGCTCCCAGCTGCGGCTCTGAATGGAGAGCAAAGGCTCTTCCGCCAGCACGAGGGGCCGGGTGGCCTTTTGTTGAGGACTTCCATCCTGGTCACGTGGCCAGCAGCCATGGTCCACGGAGGCAGCGGGTCTCTGGTCCTTCAAGACCAACAATGGCTGGGAAGGGACTTCCAGGGCGGTGACCCTGGAAGAAGAGAGGGAAAACATGTCTGAGGTGTTCTGTCACTTCCATTCTGCCTCTCAGTCCTGACCTCTCCTGAGATAAGCAGGACAGACAGGACATGCTAGCACAGAGAGGAAAGCTAGCTGGCCTGAAGTCAAGTGGCAGCACACGGGTGTGGGGATGAAAGACCTGGTTGGCTGGTTCGCTCCCCACTCCCCACTCCCGCTTCGTTGTTTTGTTTTTGGAGGTAGGGACTCACTCTAGTCCAGGCTGACCTGGAATTCACTATGGAGTCTCAGGGTGGCCTCGAATTCATGGCGATCCTCCTACTTCTGCCTCCCGAGTGCTGGGATTAAAGGCGTGCACCACCACATCTGGCCTCCACTTCTGCTGTTTTTATTTTTGGTGGGGGGGAGTTAAGGTAGGGTCTCACTCTAGTCTAGGCTGATCTGGAATTCACTATGTAGTCTCAGGCTGGCCTCAAACTCACAGCAGTCCTCCTACCACGGCCTATGGAGTGCCACCACACCTGGCCCCTCCTTTTTTACTTTTTATTTATTTTAATTTTTTTTTTTTTATTTATTTGAGAGAGGGAAAGAGGCATAGAGAGAGAGAGAATGGGCATGCCAGGGCTTCCAGCCACTGCAAATGAACTCTAGATGCATACGCCACCTTGTGCATCTGGCTTACATGGGTCCTGGGGAATCGAACTGAGGTCCTTTGGCTTTGCAGGCAAGTGCCTTAACAACTAAGCTATCTCTCCAGCCCTTGATGTCATCTTTTAAATTTGCATTCTTGACCTCTTCTATCATCCACAACATATTGATTAGACCCGTGTTATGCAGGTCTTGTGCAGGTAACCATGGCTACTGTGAGGTCTTGAATACCAGGGCCACTTTATGTCTGCAAGAAAGCATTCCAAAGCCCTCCTCCCCATTCTTTGGCTCTTAAGTTCTTTCCACCACCCCTTCTCTATAGTCCTTGAACTTGAAGAGTGTGGTAGAGATATCTCATGTAGTGCTGAACACTCTTCCATCACTTCTTTTCAGCACTTTGATGAGTTTTGACTCTCCTCAGTAGTTACCACCATCTGAAAAGAGACGTTTCTGTAATCAAAAGTTAGAGCATTAGCCAGGTGTAGTGGCACATGCCTTTAATCCCAGTACTTGGGAGGCAGAGGTAGAGGATTGCCATGAGTTTGAGACCACCCTTATATTACATAGTGAATTCCAGGTCAGCCCAGGCTAGAGTGAGACCCTACCTCCAAAACCAAAACCAAACAAACAAACAAAAAGAATGGAGTGGCTGAGGATGTGGCTCAGTTGGTGGAGTGTTTGCCTAGTGTATATGAAGCTCTGGGTTCAATCCCCAGCCCTGTGTAAAACTGGACATGGTGGTGCACATCTATAACCCTAACACTTGGAAGGTAAAGGCAGGAGGATCAGAAGTTCAAGGTCGGCAGCTGACAAAGCTGGAAAAAGCTACAGTGCATGCAGCTCTGTAGGAAAGGGAGAAGTCATCAGCGGAAGCCAACAACAGTGGACATTGCAAGCCTTAAGTTGGGCCAGCCAGGCCAAATGAGCCAATGGGTGCAATAGTGGCATTTGGACTGGAGGTCCGCTCCACAGGAGGGAATGCATGCCCAAGGCTGAAAACTTATTACTGGGGAAGTCATGAGCCCTAGGAGTGTAACGCCTGCTGGTGTCTGCCTAAATGTATGTACTGTGCTCACCAAACTGCCTGGTAAGCACTTCTCTTAATGTTCATACCCATAAATTAATGCTACTCTCACTTTTGGTTAGAGAAGCTTCTCTTTTCAGATGGTGGTGACCTTGGGATGACTCAAAAGACACCATAGTGCTGAGAAGTGACAGAGGAGTGCTCAGCACTGAAACATCTCTATCACACCTTCCAAGGCTCAGGGTCCATTGCGGAAGAGGTGGTGGGAAGAATGTAAGAGCCAAAGGAAGGGTAGGACTGCTTACAATGCACTTTTCCAGACACAAAATGGCCTGGATATCTATGACCTTGCAGTGCCTGGCACTACCTACACAAGACCATCATAATAGGAGGGAAGGATGATGGCGTCAAAATAAAAGAGAGACTGATTGAGAGGGGGAGGGGATATGATGGAGAGTGGAGTTTCAAAGGGGAAATGGGAGGAGGGAATTATCATGGTTTATTCTCTATATTTATGGAATTTGTCAATAATAATAAGAAGAAGTTCAAGGTCTGGCTGGAGAGATGGCTCAGCAGCTAAGGCCTCTGATGCAAAGTCTAATGACCCAAGTTTGATTCTCCAGTATCCATGTAGAGCCAGATGCACAGTAATAGTAGCACATGCATCTAGAGTTTATCTGCAGCCACTGAAGGAAGCCCTGTGTGTCCATTCTCTCTCTCTCTCTCTCTCTTGCTCTGCTTAAAAATAAATAAATAAAAATTTTAAAAACATTAAAAGAGCCAGGCATGTTGGGGCACTCCTTTAACCCCAGCACTCAGGAGGCAGAGGTAGGAGGATCACTGAGAGTTCAAGGCCACCCAGAGACTACAGAGTGAATTCCTGGTCAGCCTGAGCTAGAGCAAGACCCTACCTCAAAAAACCAAAAAAGAAAAAGAAGTCATTGACATCCATGTGCACGCTGTGCGATGTGTGTACCCATACTCACACACACATGAACACATACACGTCACTAACACACACATATTAAAATAATAAATAAGGGCTGGAGAGATGGCTTAGTGGTTAAGCGCTTGCCTGTGAAGCCTAAGGACCCCATTTTGAGGCTCGATTCCCCAATACCCACATAAGCCAGATGCACAAGGTGGTGCATGCATCTGGAGTTCATTTGTAGTAGCTGGAGGCCCTGGTGTGCCCATTCTCATTCTCTCTCTCTCAAATAAATAAATTAAAGATAAAATAATAAATAATAATAAATAAAGATAAAATAATAATAAATAAATAATAAATAATAAAATAATAAATAAATAAATGTGGTGCGCTCCACCACACAGCACTCGGGACGCAGAGGTAGGAGGATCGCCATGAGTTCGAGGCCACCTTGAAACTACATAGGTCAGCCTGAGCTAGAGTAAGACCCTACCTTGAAAAGCCAAAAAAAATTAATTAATTAGTGGTCTTCCTGGCACTCAGGAGGTGGAGGCAGGAAGATCACAACTTCAAGAACAGCTTGAACTAAACAGAAAGACTTTGTCTCAAAACAATTGCTTTTCATTCCACCATCTTTAATTGTTTAGATGACCTGTGACATTAGCATTGTTTAACAGAGCTTCGCAACTTCAACACCAGCCATCTCCAGAAAACTTTTCAGCTTCGGAAACTAAAACTCAGTGTGCATGAAACAACAGCTCCCCAACTCCAGGACCCCCGAGTTACGTGCTGCCTCTGTGATTTTGACTATTTAAATTTTATTTATTTTTGGGTTTTCAAGGTAGGGTCTCACTCAAGCCCAGGCTGACATGAAATTCACTATGTAGTCTCAGGGTGGCCTCGAACCCTTGGTGATCCTCCTACCTCTGCCTCCCGAGTGCTGGGAGTCAAAGGCGTGTGCCACCATACAAGGCCTGGTTTTGTGTTTTCGAGGCAGGGTCTTCCTCTGTAACCCTGGCTGGCCTCAAAGTTACAGCCATCCTCTTGCTTCTGCCTCTTGAGTCCTGGGGAGGTTTTGGCTGTTCTAGGAACCTCTTCTAAGTGGAATAATCATAGCATGTGTCTTTTTGTGACTGGCTTATTTCACTTAGCACAATGGCTTCAAAGTTCATTCATGTCGTTGCCTGTGTGAGCATTATGGTGGCACACACTTGTGATTCGGCTCTTGGGAGGCAGAGGCAGGAGGGGGAGTTCAAGATTATCCTTAGCTACATAACAAGTTCACTGAGACTTTGAGGTGATACTTCGCCTTGACAAAAAAAAAAAAATTAATCATAATTTTTAAATAATAATAAAGGAAATGAAGACCACGTTTTGTTCATTCATTCAGTTGTCCATGAATCTTACTTGCCTCCCACCTTATGGCACATGTGAATGTGAGTATGGGAATACACTATCTCTTTGGAGTCTACTTTTTTTTTTTTTTTTTTTTTTTGAGGTAGGGTCTCACTCTAGCCAGGCTGACCTGGAATTCACTCTGTAGTGTCAGGGTGGCCTTGAACTCATGGTGATCCTCCTACCTCTGCCTCCCAAGTGCTAGGATTAAAGGCATGAGCCACCAAGCCTAGCTTTTTTTTTTTTTTTAATATTTATTTATTTAAGAAAGCAAGAGAGAAAGAGGCAGAGAGAGAGAGAGAGAGAGAAAGGGTGCACCAGGGCCTCCAGCCATTGCAAGCAAACTCCAGACACATGCAGCACCTTGTATATCTGGTTTACGTGGGTCCTGGGGAGTCAAACCTGGGTCCTTTAGCTTTCCCAGCAAATGCCTTAACCACTAAGCCATCTCTTCAGCCCTGGTGTCTGTTTTCAATGTTTTCATGTACAAAGACCGTGCCCAGAAGTTCTGAGCTCACTCTCAGACCTACATTTCTTGCCTCTTAGCAGAAGCAGCTTTGTGACCTGCTCACCAAGGCCTCCATGGAGTGAATCAAGCAGAGGCCATTGTAGGAAAGCTCGTGTGATCAGAGGAGGAACCCCCCCCCGACCCCCCCCCCCAAAAAAAAAACAGATTGCCTTCTGTTTTTGCTTATCTGTTTGTGAGACAAGGTCTCATGTATTCCAAGCTGGTCTCAAGTTCGCTATGCAGCTGAGGGTGACCTTGAATTTCTAATGCCCCTGCTTCCACTGCAGATTATATTTTTATTTATTTATTTCAGAGAGAGAGAGAAACAGGCAGATAGATAGAGAATGGGTGTGCCAGGGCCTCCAGCCACTGCAAACAAACTCCAGATACATGTGCTACCTTGTGCATCTGGTTTATTTTGGTCCTGGGGGATTGAACTTGGGTCCTTTTGCTTTGCGGGCAAGCGCCTTAACAACTAAACCATCTCTCTAATCCAAGCTGCAGATTATAGATGTGCCCTTGGTTTATGTGGTGCTGGTGATGGAACCCAGGGCTTCCTGCATGCTAGGCAAACACTCTACCCCACTGAGCCACATCCCCTGCCCAGATACTGGTTTCTAAGCAGCCACATGGATCATTACAGAAAGCTCAGGCTCCCATCTGCCCTGACATGACTTGGCACAGTGTGGGAGCAAGTGGGCTCCTAGTCAGGCTCCCTGAGTTTGAACCTGACCTTCATGCTGCCTGGCCTGGGCCTTTGTCTCGGCTTCTGTCTGCTCAACTCTACCATGTGGCGGTTCCAGTTTTCACAAGCAACCAGTATCTAGCAGAAGCGAGGGTACAAGAGCAAACTGTGCCCAGGGCTCACACTGACCTGGCTCATGCTGGCACAACACCGGCCAGCACAGAGCCCTGTGAGGCACCCTGCCTGGGAGTTGAAGCCCCTCAGCTAACGCGGATTCCTCCACTTTTTGGGTGTCCCCAGGCAATTGGGCTCACTTCACTGCATGTAGGTTCCCAGCTCAGCTCCCGGGGAGGATATCAAGGGAGATGCCAAGGCTCTAAGATGCTGCTCAAGAACACTGTCTTGGGCACCCCTTGCTCCTGGTGGTCCTAGCTTGTGAGGTTCGGGGTCAGCAGCTCATATTCGGCATAACCGGAAAACTAAATGACCATTCATCTTCTGACCGTTGGTGACTCTGGACCCCAGTGCTCTGCCCTATCTATTTCATTTTTTTTTAATTTTAAACTTTTTAATGTATTTATCTATTTATTTATTTATTTATTTATTTGAGAGAAAGAGGCAGAGAGAGAGAGAGAGAGAATGGGTGTGCCAGGGCCTCCAGCCACTGCAAATGAACTCCAGATGCATGCACCACCTTGTGCATCTGGCTTATGTGGGTCCTGGAGAGTCGAACCAGGATCCTTTGGCTCTGCAGGCAAACTCTTTAACCACTAAGCCATCTCTCCAGCCCTTAACTTTTTTTTTATTATTGACAACTTCCATAATTATAGACAATAAACCATGATACTTCCCTCCCCCCCTTTCCCCTTTACAACTCCACTCTCCATCATACTTCTTCTCTTTTATTTTGATATCATCTTTTCCTCCTACTACACTGGTCTTGTGTAGAGAGTACAAGGCACTGCAAGGTCATGGATATCCAGGCCATTTTGTGTCTGGAAGAGTGCATTGTAAGGATCATTCCTTTGGCTTTTACATTCTTTCTGCCACCTCTTCTGCAATGGATCCTGAGCCTTGGAAGGTGTGATAGAGATGTTTCAGCGCCGAGCACTCCTCTGTCACTTTTTCCCAGCACCATGGTGCCTTCTGAGTCATCCCAAGGTCACTGCCATCTGAAAAGAGAAGCTTCTCTAACCAAAAGTGAGAGTAGCATTAATATATGGGTATGAACATAAGTGCTTATGGGGCAGTTTGGTGAACATAATGTATGCATTTAGCCAGACACCAGCAAACATTATACCTCTAGGGCTCACGACTTCCCCTGTCATAGGTTTTCAGTATGAGGCATGTATTCCCTCCTATGGAGTGAGCCTCCAGTCCAATTAGAGAGTGGTTGGTTTCCCCCATAACAGACATGCCACTATTGCACCCATTGGATCATTTGGCCTGGCTGGCCCAACTTGAGGCTGGCAATGTCCACTGTTGTTTATCTCCACTGATGACTTCTCTCTTTCCCATGGAACTGCATGCAGTGTAGGGTTTTCCTACTTTTTTTTCAGCTGGTCTATAGGGAGGTTTTCAGCTCTGCTCCAGCTTGATTTCTCAGTGACCTGCAGCCCAAGTATATGGAGTCTTCAGCAATAGGGTCTTACCATCTACTCCTGGTGGGAAACCAAGAGCCTTGGCAATGGACTGTAATGTTTTGGGGGCATCAGGGACCTCCCTGGCCAACAACTCACTGGAAGGTATCCCATCCCTGGCACTGAAAATTTTCTAGTAACAATCTATGGCTTCTGGATGTGCCATTGCCCAAAAAAGTAGGTTTCCATATGACTTATTCATATGATCTTAGATTTTGATTAACCCTCCCCCTGCATCCTTCCTTCACTCAATCTCTTCCCACAGCTATTTTCTGTTGCAAAGATGGAATTCAATATTGAGGAGCCAAAGGGGAGGTTAGTGGTTCACACAGAGAAAAGTACCGTTGATCTGGGCACAGGTATCTGTATGGGTCCTGGCCAATAGGATCTATATGAAAGAGACATGTAGCCGGGTGTGGTGGCGCACACCTTTAATCCCAGCACTCGGGAGGCAGAGGTAGGAGGATCTCAGTGAGTTCAAGGCCACCCTGAGACTCCATAGTGAATTCCAGGTCAGCCTGGCCTAGAGTGAGACCCTACCTAGAAAAACAAAACAAAACAAAAAAAGAAAAAAGAAAGAAAGAAAGGAAGGAAGGAAGGAAGGAACACGTGGATCCCAGGAGAGGCAGTTAACAAGCACGTCCCATGCTTTAGCCTCTGTCCCTTGTTTCATTCGTGACACATAGCCCACCCTGCTTGGGCACTGCCACACACAGGAAAGCCATGACGGGGCACAGAGGAGAAAAGCTGCAGCTTGGTATTCCTTCTCTCCCTTGGCCAGTGTGGAGAGCAGTTGTCAGGTTCACTGTGGGCCCCAGGGCGCGAGGAACAGGAAGCTTGTGTGAGGCGGGAGGTGTCCTGGCATGGATGGAGAAGGCTGGCTGTGAATGACGGCCTGACTCAGGGCAGAGGATGCCCATGTAAGGCATTAGGGTAAGGGGAGAGTACTTACTCCTTTGTGAGGCATTCGTCCTTTCCGGGGTGCCAGGCAAGCCCAGAGGGGAGCATGAGTCACCCTGAATACCTCTGATGCCCAGGGAAATCCACCCTAGAGCTCACTTCCTTCCATAGACTGTGACTTCACAAGTTTTGAGAATGTTTACACCAATGCATGTCACCCTGTTCAGAGGTGACCTTGGATGGAGTCTGGACATTTTCCCTGTTGATTTGAGAATAAAACATGACTCCGGCTTTCCATAGTAAACTCCAGCACTTGCAGACGTTAGATGGTCATATTCCTCCTGTGATCTCCTTACACTACTCATGAGGAGGAAAATTCCCTTTTTTTTTTTTTGTTGTTGTTGTTTGGTTTTGTTTTGTTTTACAAAGTTGCATCTTGCTTTAGTCTGGGCTGACCTCAAACTCACAGTGATCCTCCTATCTCTGCCTCCCGAGTGCTGGGATTAAAGGTGTGAGCCACCATGCCCGGCTCACTTTGCTTCGTTATATGTTTTTTGTTATATTGTACTTAAATGTATTTACACTTTAAAAAACGTTGCGGGGCTGGAGAGATGGCTTAGCGGTTAAGCACTTGCCTGTGAAGCCTAAGGACCCTGGTTCAAGGCTCGACTCCCCAGGACCCACGTTAGCCAGATGCACAGGGGGGCGCATGCGTCTGGAATTCGTTTGCAGTGGCTGGAGGCCCTGGCACGCCCATTCTCTCTCCCTCTCTCTATGTGCCTCTTTCTCTCTCTGTCTGTTGCTCTCAAATAAAAATAAATAAATTAATTAATTAATTAAAAAAAAAAAAAAAACGTTGCAAGAACTGGGTGTGATACACATGCTTTTAGTTCCAGCACTCAGGAAGCACAGGTAGGAAAATCGCCATGATTTTGAGACCAGCCTGAGACTACATAGTGAATTCCAGGTCAGCCTGGACTAGAGCGAGACCCTACTTTGAAAAAGAAAAGGAGATTAAAAAAGAAGAAGAAGAAAGAAAGAAAGAAAGAAAGAAAGAAAGAAAGAAAGAAAGAAAGAGGGACTGGAGAGATGGCTTAGCAGTTAAGGCGTTTGCCTGCAAAGCCAAAGGATCCCAGTTCATTCCCCAGGACCCACATAAGACAGATGCACAAGGGGGCGCATGCATCTGGAGTTTGTTTGCAGTGGCTGGAGGCTGTGGTGTGCCCATTCTCTCCCCCTCTCTTTTACGCTCACTAAAATAAATAAATAAATAAATAAAATATATTTTAAAAAGAAAGAAAATAACAAAAGAAAAGATTAATGAGGGGCATATTTCCTCTTATTAAAATATATTAGGACTGGAGAGATGGCTTAGCGGTTAAACACTTGCCTGTGAAGCCTAAGGACTCCAGTTCGAGGCTCGATTCCCCAGGACCCATGTCGCTCTCAAATAAATAAAAAATGAACAAAAATTAATATATATATATATTAGGATTTTGGCATGTATTTGTTTTTGGTGCTGGGGAACAAACCCAGGGCCTCATGAATGCCAACAGGTGCTCTACCACTGAGCTATGTTCCCAACCTCAATATAACGCTATGATCATGAATTTTTTTTTTTAAATCTTCTTCTTTCTAAAGAAAATATATACTGCCAGACTTCTGGGCAAAGTGCCTGCACGTAGTAGGTACTCAAGGAGCAGGTACAGGTTTTCCTTTCCTTTTTCTTTTTTTCTTTATTTTCTTTCTTTCTTTATTTTTTGTTTTTTTCAAGGTAGGGTCTCATAGCCTAGGTTGATCTGGAATTCACTCTGTATTCTCAGGGTGGCCTCAAACTCACAGCAATCCTCTACTTCTGCCTCCTGAGTGCTGGGATTAAAGGCATACGTCACCACGCCCAGCAAGGTTTTCCTTTATCTCATCATTTAAATCGGAGGTGAAGTAGAATCTAACACCAGTGGTGAGAATAACAAGGACACAGTCCAGGGCAATTTAAAGAAGGAGTTTCTAGTAACGTATTAAAGTCTATTGTGCTCTGAACACAGTGGACATTTCCCCTAAGCCCCCTTGCCCATGCGGGCCCTGCAAAGGTGATGCATCATGGGTCAGAAAGCTGACTTGTCCACAACTGAGAAAAAAAAAAAGTGTCCAAGGTCACAGAACAAATAACAGGCCAAGCCAGGGCCAACACCATGTTTTTTCCAGTGTCCTGGCTGTGTCACCGTGTCACTAATTAACATTGATATCATGTTTTTCTGTTTATAAATGTGTCACGAGTCATCTAACACTTATGACCACCCCACTAGGCATGCGCCATCTAAAGACAGATGATGAAACAATGAAACTAAATTCAGAAGGCCTCTTGGTCCTTGGCCCAAACTACCGCATGTGGCCTGACCCTGAGTTTTGGAAGCTATGTTATTCAATCCTGACAATAGCCCATATCATTCTTCTTTTTATTTATTTATTTATTTATTTAGTTATTTAGTTATTTATTTATTTATTTTGAGGTGGGGTCTCACTCTAGCCCAGGCTGACCTGGAATTCACTCTATTCTCAGGCTGGCCTGGAACTCTCTCAGCAATCCTCCTACCTCTGCCTCCCAAGCACTGGGATTAAAGGTGTGCGCCACCACACCTGGCCCCGTATCATTTTTCTTTCATTGAAGAAAACAAGATTCAGGGCTGGAGGGATGGCTTAGTGGTTAAGGCATTTGCCTGCAAAACCAAAGGATCCACGTAAGCCAGATGCACAAGGTGGCGTATGCATCTGGAGTTTGTTTCCAATGGCTGGAGGCCCTAGTGCGCCCAGTCCCTTTCTCTCTTGCTCTCTCTGTCTCTCTCTCTGTCAAATAAATAAAAAAGAAAAAGAAAAATAATGAACGAAAACCAAAGATCCTCCTACCCTACACAATTGAAAACAACAGAATGCTGGGACTCCTCAAACCCAGGGCATTGACCATGGTAGGCTATCACTGGGCTACACCCCAACCCCGGAGGTCATTTCTTCATTGCCAAGCACAATGCCATTTTCTTTTCTTTTTTAATATTTTATTTATTTACTGGAGAAAGAGAGAGAAAGAGGTAGATAGAGAGAATGGGTGCACCAAGGACTCCAAGCACTGCAAATGAACTCCAGACGCATGCACCACCTTGTGCATCTGGCTTACTTGGGAAATGAACCCGGGTCCTTAGGTTCAACAGGCAAGTGCTTTAACCGCTAAGCCATGTCTGTAGCATTTTCATTTGACCAGCCCATCCATCCTTACATAGGAGCTAGGAGGTTGTTTCTGGGGTGCAAATGGGATTTCAAAGGGGACATCCTGGCAGCCGGGCCTGCTCTGCCGGGAGCAGAACCAGGGCGGAGAGAGGCCGCAAGTCAAGTCCCAAGGTCAAGCTGCCTCCTCCAAGTCATCCCTCCCGGCCTAGGTTTCTGCGACTCCAGGGTTGTCGCTTTTCTTCCGCAGTCTGTTTGTTTCTGCAGCTCCTGGGCAGGTTTAAAGTCCTTTTCCTTGGAGGGAGATGTGCCAGACCCCCAGCCAGCTCCCTCAAAAAAGTGGGAACCTATTGAGTCTCTGCAACCATTGGTTAGTTACCTCAGGGGGCGGGGAATCGGAGTTAATTTGCATGCACGCGCTCGATTGGCTGCCGGGCTGGAAGGGCGCCTTCTCAACCAACTCCACCCTGTCTGCGGGTGGAGCGCGCCGGAGGCCCGGGGGCCTGGGCGTGGGCAGTGGGCACAGTACCCGGCGGCTCCGCCCGCATGGCCAGTGGCCTCGTGGTAAGCTGTGTCGGCTGGAGCAAGACAGAAAGTATAGTAAAGTGCTTATGTCCTCGGGGAGGACAAAGTCCCTCTGGGGAGGGAGGGCAGACATGGGAAGATTTCATTGTAAAACCTTTTATGCCCATCCTGTGAACCATAGGGCACATTAAAACTGCGTGTGTGTGTGTGGGTACGTTCATGTAGGCATACGCACAGAAGGCATTGTGATGGATATAAATGACAAACGTCCAGATTTTCGTAGGAGCCTTTCAGAGATTGACTCTTTAGGAGTGGTCTGCCTGACTAGGTAGCTGAGAGAAAACGGTGCCTGCCTGAAGGACAGTGACAGGGAACAACCACGTGTCCTGTCCTCACGTAGGAAATGGACATTGACCCAAGTTGGACAGATGGCCACTGAGCCAGGAGAGAGTGAGAATGGAGTGGCCAGCTTGGCCTCTCTGCGCAGTGACTGAGCTGTAACTAGCAGCCACACCCAGCAATCTGGGCTTCTCTATAGACAGGCAGCTCAGGGTGGCAGCAAACAGAACCTGATTCTGGGCCCAAGCCCTGCGCCTGTCCTTGTTGGTGTGACCGTCAGTCCTGCTTTGTCCCTACCCTCCAAGTGAGGTAGTCACATCCACCTTGCAGCATGGCCACTCGAAGGTGATTTAGGTTGGTTGATACTTAAGTTTCAGTGTTTGCATATAGCCTGCGTGCATTTTTCCATATACTACTTCTTCTTCTTCTTCTTTTTTTTTTTTTTTTTTTTTTTTTTTTTTTTTTGCGAATTAGGGTCTCACTCTAGCCCAAGCTGACCAGGAATTCACTATGTAGTCTCAAGGCGGCCTCAAACTCATGGGATCCTCCTACCTCTGCCTCCCAAGTGCTGGGATTAAAGGTGTGCGCCACCATGCCTGGCTCATACTTCATTTACTTATTTGCAGTACTGGAGATTGTACTCAGGGCCTCAAACTTATCTACTCTTGGGCCATATCTCCAGTCTTCTTTACTTTTTTTTAAAACATTTTTTAAAATTTTTATTTATTTATTTGAGAGAGAGAGAATGGGTGCGCAAGGGCCTCCAGCCACTGCAGATGAACTCCAGTCACATGCATCACCTTGTGCGTCTGGCTTTTTAAAAAAATATATTTCATTTATTTATTTGAGAGAGAAAATGGTAGAGAGTGAGAGAGAGAGAATGGGTGCGCCAGGGCCTCCAGCCACTGCAAACGAACTCCAGATGCATGCGCCCCTTGTGCATCTGGCTTATGTGGGTCCTGGAGAATCAAACGCAGATCCTTTGGCTTTAAGCCATCTCTTCAGCCCTTCTTTACTTTTTCACATTTTTTCTCTTTTTTTGAGACAGGTTCTCATGTAGCCCAGGCTAGACCTCAAATTCATTATGTAGCCAAGAATAACCTTGAACTCTTGATCCTTCTGCTCCCCCTACTGAGTCCTGGGATTACAGGCATGCCCCATTTGTGCAATGCTGGGGATGAAACCTGGAGCCCCAGGCATGCTAGGCAAGCACTCTACCAATTGAGCTCCACCCCTCGCCCTACCACACATGTAAAATTACTTCTTATATCCCAGACCATGTCAATGCTATGTAAAAAGTTGCCATACTGCATTGTTTAGAGAATAATAAGGGAAAAGTCTACATGTTCATACAGACAGGTTTTTTTTTTTTTTTTCAGATATTTTTAGTCTGTGGTTGAATCCATGATGCAGACCTTGAAGAGACGGGGGCGACTCTATATGGAAATGTTCTCAACAAATGCTTGGCATTTCCTGTGTTCTCTATAAACGTCAGCTGCTATTATCCTGCTAAAGTCATGGGAAGCTACTGGGGAGGGACTGTAGGCAGGAGAGGAATCTCAGGCCCCTGGGGGAACCTTAAGTTCAGACATTGGGCTGCCATACCCCTGCATGCCTGCTCACCACAGTTTGATACTTGGCAACCCTGTTCAAAAGGAGACACAGTCCGAGCCCTGTGCCTTGCCTATGGGCGCCTCCCACTCTTGGCCAACCACCCTTGGGTGTTTGCATCTATTTCCGTGGTGGAATGACTTTGAGGTGAGGGCGCTTCTCTTGGGCAAGAGTGGTGCTTCCTCAGTCCGTCCTTCCTGCTGGCTGGTCGGTACCACTGTCTCTTGAGCCCAGGCATCTCTCAGTGCCTCCTCTGACCTCCCAAATCTTGCAAGTCACTTTCCCTTTAGCCAAGATAACTCTACACACAGGCCTCTCAAGTTTATAAGGTGTTTTTCCACACATCTTACTTGATCATGAAACCAATTGTGTGAGATCACTTGTGTGTGTGGGGGGGTGTATTTATGCACACATGCCTACATGGTGTGCATGTGGCTGTCAGAGGACAACCTCGAGTGTGTCCATCCTCACCTTCCATCTTGGGTTTTTTGGTTTTTTTTTTTTCGAGGTAGGGCTTCACTCTAGTCCAGGCTGACCTGGAATTCACTATGGAGTCTCAGGCTGGCCTCGAACTCATGGTAATCCTCCTACCTCTGCCTCCCAAGTGCTGGGGTTAAAGACGTGCACCACCACGCCCGGCTCTTCCATCTCTTGTTTTCCAATACACTGAACACCAGACTTAGCTAGCCTGCCTTGGGATTCTCCTGACTCCAACTCGCATTGCCATAGGTTTGATGGAATTACAGAGCATGGACTACTTGCATCCAGCTTTAACACGGGGTCCTGAGGATCCCAATTCTGGCCATCAGGCAGCAAGGGCTTTTTAACCACTGAACTATCCCCCAGGTCTGTTTTTTTTTTTGTTTTTTTTTTTTTGAGATAAGGTCTCATGTAGCCCAAACTGGCTTCAAACTGGCTATGTAACTGAGGCTTGAACTCCTGATCTTCCTGCCTCCACCCTCCACTGTCCAAGTGCTAGATTACAGTTGTGCACCGCTATGCCTCGGTCACACTGTGAAGAAATGTTATGTGAAGAAATGTTAAGGTCCAGAGTGATCAAGTGATTACCTTAAAATTACACAGTAAGGAAGTAGCTGAGTAGCTGGGGCCCCAGTCCAGCCAGCACCCCTTTTTTCTTTCTTTCTTTCTTTTTTTTTTTTCTATGGTTTTTGGAGGTAGGGTCTCACTCTAGCTAGCCCATACGGACCTGGAATTCATTATGTAGTCCCAGGCTGGCCTGGAACTCACTTGTGAGCCACCACACCTGGCCCAACTTTTTTTTTTTCAATCCAATGATTAAAACACCATTGCATCCTTGTGGGCCAGGCTTTCTACCCACGTAATTTGTTTAATTTTTACCCAGCTGGAGTGAAGATTCTGACCTAAGTGTTTGCACACCAGATCCAGGATTCCCAGCTGCTTTTCGGTAGAGGTCGAATTGCATCTACTCCAGCTTGCTCAGATCCCGTGAGGGCCCTGACTCCATCACCACCCAGCTGGCCTTGGCTATGGAAGGGCCTTGGGACACTGGCTTCCCCATGCAGGATGGGGCTTCACACGATCTAGTCTGTCCTCCCAGCAAGCATGATCATGAAGCCCTTTGCCACCAGGAAGTGGTATGAGGCCAGATGTTGGAAGCCAGCCTCAAAGCAAAAAGAGTCCTAGGGCTACTCCCACACCAAGGCAAACAGGCCTCGCACGGCTGCAGGTGCTCAGTCATGCTGCGAAGAGGCCGCACTCCGGGTCACAGCCTGTGGGCGGGAAGAGTGGGCTGGTTGTTGGTTCCCACCTTCAAATACCTGTTTCTGCGGAGCGGCGAAAGGCAAAGGTCACTCCGTCTTTATTTGTTTTCTCTCTTTTTATCACAGCTTTATTGAGATATAATTCACATGCCATAAAGTTCACCCTTTAAAGGGTATAATTCAGTGGCTTTTAGTAGATTCCCAGTGTTGTGTAAGTATCACCATGATCTAATTCCAAGACTTTTTCATCACCCCAGAGAGATTTTGAACCCATCAGCAGTCATTGGCTGCTCCGCCTTCCCCGGCCCTGGCAGCCACTATGACCCCGTGGCTACAGCTCTGCCTCTTATGGGCATTTCATGAAAAGGAAGCATGTGTATGTGCGTGTGCTGTGAATGTGTGTTTATGTGTGTGGACACATATGTGCATGTAGAAGCCAAAAGTCAATACTGAGCATCCTCTTATCTTTTGTTTTTAAAGATTTATTTTTATTTATTTATTTATTAGAGAGAGGGAGAGAGAGAGAGAGAGAGAATGGGTGTGCCAGGGCCTCTAGTCACTGCAAATGAACTTCAGACGCATGCGTCACCATGTGCATCTGGCTTACGTGGGACCTGGAGAATCGAACCTGGATCCTTAGGCTTCGCAGGCATGTACCGTAACTGCTAAGCCATCTCTCCAGTCCTTGAGCATCCTCTTAAGTCATTTTACATTTTATTTGTTGCTGTTGTTTTTTTATTTACTTATATTTATTATTTTATTTATTTTTATTTATTTATTTATTTATTTGTTTGTTTTTGGTTTATTGAGGTAGGGTCTCACTCTAGCCCAGGCTGACCTGGAATTCAGTATGGAGTCTCAGGGTGGCCTCGAACTCATGGCAATCCTCCTACCTCTGCCTCCCGAGTGCTGGGATTAAAGGCGTGCACCACCATGCCTGGCTCTGTCATTTTTTTTTTTTCTATTTATTTATTTGCAGTGAGGGAGAGAGAGAGAGAGAGAGAGAGCGCGCACACCAGAGCCTCCAGCCACTGAAAATGAACTCCAGATGCATGTGCCCTTGTGCATCTGGCTTACATGGGTCCTGGGGCTTCGAACCTGGGTCCTTTGGCTTCACAGGCAAACGCCTTAACTGCTAAGTCATTTCTCCAGCCCTGTTTTTATTTTTGAGGTAAGGTCTCACTCAAGCCTAGGCTGACCTGGAACTCACTCTAATTCCAGGCTAGCCTTGAACTCATGGTGAGCCTCCTACCTCAGCCTCCTGAGTGCTGGGATTAAAGGCGTGGGCCACCATGCCTGGCTTCTATATTTTTTTAAAAAAATTATTTATTTGTTTCTTTGAGAGACAGAGAAAGAGGCAGATAGAGAGAAACAGAATGGGCATGCCAGTGCCTCCAGCCATTGCAAATGAACTCCAGACACATGTGCCATCTTGTACATCTGGTTTACATGGGTACTGAGGAATCGAATCTGAGTCCTTAGGCTTCACAGGCAAGCACCTTAACTGCTAAGCTATCTCTTCAGCCATCATCTTATTTTTTTTAAGTATTTATTTTATTTATTTATTTGAGAGAAAGAGGGAGGGAGAAAGGGAGGGAGAAAGAATGGGCATGCCAGGGCCTCTAGCCACTGCAAATGAAGTCCAGATGCATGCACCACCTTGTGTATCTGGCTTACATAGGTTCTGGGGAATCGAACCTGGGTTCTTAGGCTTCACAGGCAAATACCTTAACCACTTAAGTCATCTCTCCAGCTCCTCACCTTATTTTTTGAAACAGGGTTTCTCACTGAACCTGGGCTCACTGATTCGGTTAGATTAACTGACCAACAAACCCCAGGGATCCTTCTAGCTCCATGTCCTGAGCTCTAGGATCGCAGGTGAATTCTGTCATACTTGGCCTTTACATGAGTGCTGCGGATCCAAAGTCAGGAGTCACTTCTCCAGTCCCAGGGTTCATTTTTGCTTTCTTTTTCCCTTCTCTTCTCATCTTCTCTCCCTTCTTTCTTCCCTTCCTCTACCTTTCTTCCTTTGTTCCTTCCTTCTTTCCTTATTTCTTTCCTATTTATTTATTCATTCAATACTGAGGATTGAACCTAGAACCTCCCACATGCTAGGCAAGCCCTCTACCACTGAGTTACATGTCTAGCTCTCTTTTTACTTTTTGTTTTGTTTTTATTTTTCGAGGTATGGTCTTGTTCTAGCCCATGTTGACCTGAAATTCACTATGTAGTCTCAAGGTGGCCTCAAACTCACAGCAATCCTCCTGCCTCTTCCTCCCAAGTGCTGGGATTAAAGATGTATGCCACCACACCTGGCTTACTTTTTACTTTATTATTATTATTATTATTTTGTTTGTTTTTTCAAGGTAGGGTCTCACTCTAGTCCAGGCTGACCTGGTATTTACTCTGTATTCTCAGGGTGGCCTCAAACTCACAGGGATCCTCCTATCTCTGCCTCCTAAGTGCTGGAATTAAAGGCCATGTACCACCACACCCAGCTTTTACTTTTTTTTTTTTTTTAATATTTTTACTTAATTATTTGAGAGAGAGAAAGAGGCAGAGAGAGAATGGGAGCACCAGGGCTTCCAGCTGCTGCAAACAAACCCGAGATGCATGCGTCACCTTGTGCATCTGGCTTACATGGGTCCTGGGAAAGCAAACCAAGGTCCTTTGGCTTTGTAGGCAAACGCCTTAACTGCTACGCCATCTCTGCAGCCCCCCCCTTTTTTTTGTTGGTTTTTCAAGGTAGAGTCTCGCTCTAGCTCAGGCTGACCTGGAAATCACTAATATCAGGGTGGCCTTGAACTCTCGGTGATCCTCCTACCTCTGCCTCCCGAGTGCTGGGATTAAAGGTGTGCGCCACCACGCCCGGCGTGGCTTTTACTTTTTATTTTGATTTAGAGTCTTACTAAGTGGCTCAGGCTGGTCTCGATCTCCCTCTGTATTCCAGGATGAGTGCAGACTTGTAGTCCTCCTGCCCCAGCCTCCCACGTAGCTGAGATGACAGGCCTGGACCACCTGACTAGATCTGTGGCTTCCTTCTTTCACAGTTCCTCCATGTTGCCACCTTTGCAATTTCTTTATTCTTTCTTCTTTTAAAAAAATATTAAAATATTTATTTTTATTTATTTGAGAGTGAGAAAGAGGGAGGGAGGTAGAGAAAGAGAGAGAGAGAGAGAGGGAGGGAGAGAGAGAATGGGCACACCAGGTCCCCCAGCTGCTGCAAACAAACTCCAGATGCATGTGCCACTGTGCATCTGGCTTTATGTGAGTACCGGGGACTTGAACCTGGGTCCTTAGGCTTCACAGGCAAATGCCTTAACCTCTAAGCCGTCTTTCTAGGTCTATGTGTATTGAGAGAGGGGCTCATGTAGCCCAGGCTGGTCTGCAAACTTGCTATGTAGCCAAGAATGACCTCCTCATCCTCCTGCCTCTGCTTCCTGAGTTCTAGGATTACAGGCACATCTACTGTGCTTGGTTTATGCAGTGCTGGGGATTGAACCCAGGGCTTCATGCATGCTAGGCCGGGCAAGCACTCTATTGACTCTATTGATTAAGCTATATCCCCAGCTACTCCTTAAAAGAAGAAAAAAAGGCCATCGTGGTGGCAAATGCCTTTAATCCCAGCACTGGGGAGGCTAAGGTAGAAGAATCACTGTGAATTAAAGGCCAGACTGGACTACAGAGTGAGTTCCAGGTCAGCCTGGACTAGAGTGAGACCCTGCTTCAAAACAAAAACAAAAAAGCAGAGTGTCATATAGCACAGGCTGCCCTTGAACTTGCTATGTAGTAAGGATGACCTTGAACTCCTGCTTTTCCTGCCTCTCCCTCCCAAGTTCCAGGACTACGGGCATGGACCATCACACCTGGCTTTACTCCTTTTGACTGTCACATCGTGTGTGTAAGTGCTATCTTGACCCATCTGGCCATCCATTCATGAACACTTGTGTTGTCCGTTGGGGGCCATTGTAAACAATGCTGCTCTGAACATTCATGTTGCATTCAAATTTTTGTGTGGGTTTAAAGTCTTCCGTCTTTTAAGAACTTCTAGGTCATATGGCACTTTCCTCTGTTTTCTGCAGCTACAACAGAATACCACAGGCTAGGAAATGTATAAAGAAAGAAGATTCCAGGTCAGCCTGGGCTAGAGTGAGAACGTATCTCGAAAAACTAAAAATAAATAAATAAATAAAAATTTAAAAAAAAAATTCCCATAGTCCCGGAAGCTGGGAATTTCAAAATCAATGTGCCAGTATCTCATGAGGGCCTTCTTGTTGTGTCATAACATGGAGGAGGGCATCAGGTGGCATGAGAGAGCTGAGGAGGCCAGACTCCTTTACAGAACAACCTACTCTCCAGGTGACTCACCTGCTCCCCAGATAATGGCCTTAATCCTTCAAAGGGTGGAGCCCTCAGGACCCAATCATTTTTAATTTTATTTAATTTTATTTATTTTAGTTTTGAGACAGGGTATCACACCATAGAGTTCAAAGTCATCCTGGGCTACATAGTGAGTTTGAGGCCAATCTAGGCTGCATGAGGCCCTGTCCCCTAAACAAAACAAAAGCCCCAAGTTGACACTTGCTATTTAGAGGAGACTCTTAGTGTCTTTGGAGGAGGAGGGCAGTATAAGGGGAAACAAAGAGATCCAATCTCTCACTGTCTGTGAGGCTCTGAGCTCTCCTGTAGAGAGGGGATCAGGACAGCTGTCAGAACCAGTGGCTGAAGGAGGCGGGAAGCCCATGGCTGGCACTGTTACTAAGCACAGGGAGATCCTTTCATCCCACCACGACTGACTGAGCTCCTTCGCAGTGCCAGTTACCGAGAGGCTAAGGGAATCAAGACCTTCCCGCCTGCAGTTGCCAGTTTGGGGGAGCAGACCCACAACTGCCGATGGTACCCTGCTGTGAGCACTGCTATGAAGGAGGTGAACTTAGTGTTCCGTGGTCGCAGAGGAAGGGCGTGGCATGCAGAAGGAAGTGGTGATGGGAAGGGTTGGGTGGCATTGGGTCAGGTGGGAGCGGCCCCTTTTCTGCAGGGTGGGTGGTGGGGCCGAGTACTCCTGAAGTGGGTGAGGCTGGGGTCTTCTCTTGGCTACACCTGGGCTCCAAGGGGCCTGTGTGGACCGAGACTGGAAAGGGACTGGCCCTTGGCTTGTACATCCAGACTGGATGCAGACTTGACTCCAGCTGCTCCCCAGCACATCCCCAGACCTCTGTGTGTCCAAGTCCTGGTGATCACAGGACGCATGGCTGCCACCAAGGGTCGGTTCAGGGAAAGAGATACGAAACCTACACTGGCTTGAGGAGGGAGGCAGAAGGGCAGAGAGGAAAGGGCTTTGCGTTCTGAGCCTGCCAATTAATACAGTCTGTGATCTTCAACAGGTCTCAACGGGTCACCCTGGCCTCAGTTTACTCACTACAAAAAGGAGCTAAACACAGCACTCCTCAAGCAGTAAACACAATGGAGTGAGGTTTGAGGAGACACTATTGCAAAATCTGCATGCTTCACCTTCCTGAAGGCTGGTTATGACTGGATTTGGCGAATGGATTAATACAACAGGAGGGGATTAATCCCCAGGAGGGGAACAGCATTCAGCAAGAGGAAACAATGAAAGACTGACAGTTTCTACCACACGAATGCAAGCCCAAGGCATTGAGGTGAAGGTAGCCAGGCCCTGCCCAAGCCTACACATTATATGATGTCATGTCTATGGAATGCTTAGAAGAGGCAAATCCACCCATGGAGAAAGTAGATTAATGTTTATCTACCACTGGGGGAGAAGGCTGGGGGAGTGGGGAGGAACTGCTGATGAATATGAGGTTTCTTTTTCTTTTTTTTCTTTTTTTTTGGTTTTCCAAAGTAGGGTCTCACTCTAGCCTAGGCTGACCTGGAATTCACTATATAGTCTCAGGATGGCCTCAAACGCTCAGCGATCCTCCTATCTTTGCCTCCTGAGTGCTGGGATTAAAGGTCCGCACCACCACACCCGGCCGAATATGAGGTTTCTTTAGAGTGATTAAAATATTCTGGAATCAGAGCCAGGCGTGGTGGTGCACGCCTTTAATCCCAGCACTCAGGAGGCAAAGGTAGGAGGATTGCTGAGCGTTCGAGGCCACCCTGAGACTATATAGTGAATTCCAGGTCAGCCTGAGCGACTGCGAGACCCTGCCTCGAAAAACAACAAAAAAATCTGGAATCAGGTGGTAGTAATGATTTCCCAAGTCTACATCGACTAAAAATAAAATGACTGAATTGTTCTCTTTAAAGGAGTGAAATGCATGGGATAAGAAATATATTCCAATAAATATGTTTACAAAACCCCAGGAGCATGTCTGTGAATTTGTTTTCCAGCTCTCATGTGTGGGCACACACAATTGAGGAATTGTATTATCCGGCACTGCACAGGCCATAGTGGTTTCATGCATTCTTATTTTAATTTTCGTTAGCTTATTTACTTGTTCACTCACTGTAGAAACACTTGCTGATGGTCATGTGATGTTCCATAGCGCGTCCTAGGGACACAAGCACATACAAAGCCCCGATGTGTCCCTCAGGAAACTCAAGGTCTCCTTATCTGGCGGGGGTGGGGGGCAATCTGGTGCGCTGAGGGTGCTATGACAGAAGGGATCCCAGGGTAATGCGGGAGCACAAAAGAGGGCACTGGGCCAAGTGGGAGGACCCAGAGAAGACACCCACCCTGGAAGGCTCAAGGGCAAGGGCAGGTGTGTGGAGGACAGGAGACCAGGCTGGGCCCTGTCGGTTTGACAGTGAGGCGGACTGGACACTACATGGGATTATGTTTGTGACTGCAGGCTAGGGAAATGACCCTGAGTGTCCTTCGGAGGACGGAGGAGGTCTGGTCCTTGTGGTGGAGGTGCATAGCTGGTATTTGGGGATTATTTGCTGAATGAATAATGAATGGTACAAAAGACATGTGCACAAAACGCTGCCTGAGCCATTGCTCTAATTATCTCTCCCTAGGGATTCTTTTTTAAAAAAATATTTATTTTTATTCATTTATTAGAGAGAGAGAGAGAGAGAATGGGCATGCCAGGGCCTCTAGCGACTGCAAAGGAACTCAAGATACACACATCACCTTGTGCATCTGGCTTACATGGGACCTGGAGAATCGAACCTGGATCCTTAGGCTTTGTAGGCAAGTGCCTTAACCACTAAACCATCTCTCTAGCACCCTCCCTTTTTTGTTTCTTTTTTTGGGGGAGTAGGGTCTCACTCTAGCCCAGGCTGACCTGGAATTCACTATATAGTCTCAGGGTGGCCTCGAACTCATGGCGATCCTCCTACCTCTGCCTCCCAAGTGCTGGGATTAAAGGTGTGAACCATGCCAGGCCTTAGGCATTCCTGAATGTGAAAAGTTTGTTACAGGTTCTCACATGTAGCCCAGGCTGGCCTCAAACTTGTCATCCTCCTGCCGCAAGAGTGCTGGGATCACAGCATGTATGACTATGCCTGGCTTAGAGTTTGCATGGTGTGTATGTGTGTGTATGTGCATTGCTGTGGATGGAACCCAGGACTTTGTGCATGCTAGGCAAATAATGTACCACTGAGCTACACCCAGCCCTTAGGGAGTCTGCCCCGTGGGGTAGGATAAGATCACAGGCACCTTCCCCCTGAGCCCAGTGCCTTTCAAACTTTCATTTTGTTTTTGCTTTGTCTTTTGAAACAGGGTCTCACTATAGTGCCCTGGCTGGTCTGGAACTCATTATGTAGACCAGGCTGGCCTCAACCTTACAGAGATCCTCCTGCCTCTGCTTTCCAAAGACTCCAGGTATGGGCCACCCCAGCCGGCTGCTTTTCAGTTTACTAGGTGTAGATCACATGGCGCTTGCCAGCCCACCAATGTGGGTTCAGTGCATCTGGGTTAGGGCCTGATAATTGGATTTTTTCTTTTTCTTTTTCTTTTTTTTTTTTTACATTTTTTATTGTTATTTATTTATGAGAGAGAGAGAGGGAGAGAGAGTGTGAGAACGGGTGTGCCAGGGCCTGTAGCCATTGCAAACCAACTCCAGACCCACGTGCCGTGATGTGCATCTGGCTTACATGTGTACTGGGGAATCAAACCTGGGTCCTTAGGTTTTACAGGCAAGCATCTTAGCACTAAGCCATCTCTCCAGCCCTATTTTTTTTGGGGGGGGGTGGTTTTTGAGGTAGGGTTTCACTCACTCTAGCCCAGGCTGACCTGGAATTCACTATGTAGTCTCAGGGTGGCCTCAAACTCATGGCGATCCTCCTACCTCTGCCTCCCGAGTGGGGGATTAAAGGTGTGCGCCACCATGCCCGGCTTTTTTTTTTTTTTTTTTTTTTTTAATTAGAGACAGAGAGAGGGAGAGAGAGAGAGAGAGAATGGGTGTGCCAGGGCCTCTAGCCACTGCAAACAAACTCCAGATGCGTGCGCCCCTCTGTGCATCTGGGCTACGTGGGCCCTGGAGAATGAAAGTGGGTCCTTAGGCTTTGCAGGTAAACGCCTTAACCACTAAGCCGTCTCTGCAGCCCTTTTTCTTCTTCTTAGTTCATGGTTGGTTTGTTTACTTAAGGGTAGGAATCAAACTTGGCGCACTGTTGCTGAGCTCCACCCCCACCCCTAGCCCTGGGACTACATTTCTATCAAGTTAGGAATAAGGCCAAAGCCGCTATGTGGCTGGCCCACGACCTCACTGGCTGCGTCTCCTCTCTCTGGGCCTTGCACCAATGTGCCTAGAGTGAGCTTCCCCTGCCCTTCGTCTTTATGGTCCCTGGGCTGTGGTTATGCCCGCTGCTCATGCCGTTGCAGGCACCCTGTCCTGATGGTGCAGGTGTGAGACCCTCAGAACAGGCTGTCAAAGCCGGGCGTGGTGGCGCACGCCTTTAATCCCAGCACTAGGTAGGCAGGGGTAGGAGGATTGCCGTGAGTTCAAGGCCACCCTGAGACTACATAGTGATTTCCAGGTCAGCCTGGGCTAGAGGGAGACCCTACCTCAAAAAAAAAAAAAAAAAATACCCCAAACAAAAAACAAACAAAAAAACCCAAAAACAGGCTGCCAAATGCCCATCACGGAACTGCAGCACCCGGCACATGGTCTGATAGAGCGTAAGTCCTCAGGCAACACGGGGACACTAGAAACCCCTGTCAGACGCGCTAAGACAAGAAGATGCAGCATCTCGATGGCAGCGAACACAGGCGCTGGCTGCACTGGTCCCTGACACATGTCTGGTCAATCCTCCAACCCTTGGAGCAAGCCAGTCATGCAGGCAGGTCATCAAATGAAAACCAAGGCGCAAGGGTTCACTATAAGGCAGAGTCTGGATTCTGACCCAGACAGACACAGGACAGCGAAGGAGGGGTCTTGATGATGAGATACCAACAGGTCATAGGTCAAGCCGGAGAGGTAGCTTTCTAGTGGGGGTTGGGGAGTCCAGTGGAGGGATCGTAAGAGAAAGTATGAAAACAGTGGTGTGACAGTGGCCAGGTTGTAGAATAGGTGGGTTCAGGGTTCAGGGTTCAGTAAACTGCTGGCACTTGGACAGAAGGCTCCATGGGGGCCAGGGGGAAAGGAGAGGCAGAGCTTTCCCAGAGACTGCGGACGCTAACGGGGGCCCTGAGACACCAGCCTGGGAGTTTGAGCTCTATGGAAGATACCATAAAGGCTCTTGGGCAGGCCCCAGGGGCTCATACAGGGCTACCTTCCCAGTCAAGGTGGCAAGATGACAGCTTGTGAGTTTGGTGGCGTGGGAATATCTGGGTCCAAATCTCAGGTTTTTTAATCCTGGTCCTGGGGTGGGGGTGAAGACTGGGGCTCACTGACCAAAAGACTGACAGTTTGAAGCCAGGCATGGCGTACGCCTTTAATCCCAATACTTGGGAGTCAGAGGTAGGAGGATCTCCGTGAGTTCAAGGCCAGCCTGAGACTACACAGTGACTTCCAGGTCAGGAGTTTGTTTGCAGTGGCAAGAGTCCTGGCATGCTCATTTTCTCTCTCTCCCACTTCAAATAAATAAATAAAAATACTTTTAATAAACCCAAGCATATCTTAAAACAAAACAAAACAAACAAACAAAACAGGGGACTGGAGAGATGGCTTAGCAGTGAAGGCACTTGCCTGTGAAGCCTAAGGTCCCAGGTTTAATTCCCCAGGACCCACATAAGCCAAATGCACATGGTGGCACATGCGTCTGGAGGTCGTTTACAGTGGCTAGAGGTCCCGGCATGCCCATTCTCTCTCTCTCCTTCTCTCAGTTGATTTAATTAAATTTTAAAAAGTCACACAGTTGGGCTGGAGGGATGGTTCAGTGGTTAAGGTGTTTGCCTGCAAAACCAAAGGACAGGTTTAATTCCCCAGGACCCAAGTTAGCCAGATACACAAGAGGCCACACGTGTCTGGAATTCTTCTGCAGTGGCTAGAAGCCCCGGCACACCCATTCTCTCTCTCTCTCTCTCCCTTTTTCTCTGTCAAATAAATAAATAAAAATTTTTAAAAAAAAAAAAAAAAGCAGGGCATGGTGGCGCACGTCTTTAATCCCAGCACTCAGGAGGCAGAGGTAGGAGGATCACTGTGAGTTCGAAGCCATCCTCAGACTACATAGAGAATTCCAGGTCAGCCTGGACTAGAGTGAAACTCTACCTGGAACCTCGCCCCCCAAAATAAAATAAAATATAAAAAACATCATGAGGTAGCACTCACACTCATTGTAATGGTCACGATAAAACAAGTCCAAAAGCCTCAGCCCGGGGAGATGGCTCAGTGGGTGAGAGTGCTTGCTGCACAAGCATGAGGGCCTGGTTTACCCTGAGTTTGATTCATAAACAGCTGGGCATGGCCGGCTGCACATGCCTGTTACCCCAGCCCTGTGAGGAGCGGAGACTGGAGAATCACTTGTCAGCCAGTCAGACTGAAAATGGCAGCAGTTCTAGGTTCAGTGAGAGATCCTGTCTCTTGAAAACATGTGGACGAAGGGATGGGATACCTCCAGTGAGTTGTTGGCCAGGGAGGTCCCTGATGCCCCCAAAACATTATACGCCATTGCCGAGGCCCTTGGTTTCCCACCAGGAATAGATGATAAGACCCTATTGCTGAAGACTCCACATACTTTGGTGGCAAGGCCACTGAGAAATTCTGCTGGAACTGAGCTGATAACCTCCTCCATGTAGAGCAGCTGAGAGAAAGCTGGAAGAAGCCGTTCTGCATGTAGTTCAATGGGAGAAAGAGAAATCACCAGTGAAGATACTCAACAGTGGACACTGCAAGCCTTATAATTGGCCAGCCAGGCCAAATGAGCCAACTGGTGCAATAGTGGCATGTCTGTCATGGTGGAAACCAACTGCCCTCCAATTGGACTGGAGGCCCACACCATGGGGGGGAATACATCCCTGATACTGAAAACTTAAAACAGGGGTAGTCATGAGCCCTAGGGGTGTAACATCTGCTGCTGTCTGGAAAAATGTATATACTATGCTTATCAAACTGCCCAGTAAGCACTTTTCTTAATATTTATACCCTTATATTAATGCTACTCTCACTTTGGGTAGAGAATCTTCTCTTTTCAGATGGCAGTGACCTTGGGATGACTCAGAAGGTATCATAATGCTGGAAAAAAGTGACTGCAGTACTGAGTAACATCTCGATCACACCTTCCAAGGCTCAGGGTCTAATGCGGAAGAGGTGGCGGGAAGAATGTAAGAGCCAAAGGAAGGGTAGGACTCCTTACAACATCCTCCCTCCAGATATAAAATGGCCTGGATATCCATGACCTCATAGTGCCTGACACTACCTACACAAGACTATCATAAGAGGAGGAAAAGATCATGACATCAAAATAAAAGAGAGACTGATTGAGATGGGGAGGGGATATGATGGAGAATGGAATTTCAAAGGGGAAAGTGGGGGGAGGGAGGGCATTACCGGGGGATATCTTTTATAATCATGGAAAATGTTAATAAAAATTGAGGAAAGAAAAAAAAAACATGTGGATGAGCTACAGAGAAAGACATTTAAGACTCTCCTCTGGCCTTCACATGCATGTGCTTGGAGCACACACACATGCATACATACTTGCATATAACACAAATATGCTGCATCACACACATGCATGCAAAAAGCTGTCTTCGCCTCAGAAAATAACAGGTATCCATGACAGTGTAGAAAAACTAGAACCTAGCTAGTTAGGGTGGTGCAAGCCCATAATCCCAGCACTCAGTAAACGGAGGCAGAAAAATCTCCCAGGAGTTCTAGGCCAGCCTGGGTTCCAAAAGGAGACCTTGTCTCAACACCCCTCCTCCCAGATAACTTGGAGCTTTTTTTTTTTTTTTTTGGTTTTTCGAGGTAGGGTCTCACTCTGGCTTAGAGCTGACCTGGAATTCACTATGGAGTCTCAGGGTGGCCTCGAACTCTCAGCGATCCGATCCTCCTACCTCTGCCTCCTGAGTGCTGGGATTAAAGGCGTGTGCCACCACACCCAGCTCTTAACTTGGAGCTTTGGTGTACCCCTGGTGGGAATGTAAACTGGAACAGCCTTTGGGTAAAACACTGAAATAAACCAGGTGTCATCTGCAGAGAAATGGACAGAGATGGAAGGTGAAAGAACAAATATCATGTTTTCTTTCATATGTGGAATTTAGGTTTTAAAATATATACTCATATCCAGGCATGGTAGTACATACCCATTCCCAGCACTGAGGAGGTGGAGGCAGGAGGATCAGGAGTTCAAGGTTTGCCTCAGCCAATGTGACTTTGTCTCAAAACAAGTAATGTGCCTATTCACATGTAGATACATGATTTGAAAGCAGGGCGTGGTGGCGCATACCTTTAATCCCAGCACTCAGGGAGGCAGTAGTAGGTGGATCACTGTGAGTTCGAGGCCACCCTGAGACTACATAGTGAATTCCAGGTCAGCCTGGGTTAGAGTGAGACCCTACCTCAGTAAAACCAAAAAAAAAAAAAAAAAAAAAAAAAAAAAGATACATGACTTGGAAGTAGAAAAGGGACTATTTGGGGGAGGAAGAGGTCTCATGGAGGGGCAGGGAGGAATAAGGAAGGGCAATGGGGGAGGTAAGAAAGACAAATATTTCATGCTTTCTCTTCATTTGAAGAATCTAGATTTAACAATATATATATATATATATATATATGGGAAGTGGGGACAAGAGAGGGTAATGGTACAATGATATACATCTATAAAAATGTCACCATGAAGCCCTCTGTTCTGTATGATAACTAAAACTAATATAAAGTATAAAAGATGTGTGTCATAAATTTACAATTTTTTTTTTTTTGTTTTTTTGAGGTAGGGTCTTGCTCTAGCTCAGGCTGACCTGGAATTCACTATGTAGTCTCAGGGTGGCCTCAAACTCATGGTGATCCTCCTACCTCTGCCTCCTGAGTATTGGGATTAAAGGCGTGTGCCACCATGCCTGGCAAATTTACAATTTTAACTATCTTTTTTCCCTAGACAGGGTCTCACTTTAGTCCAGGCTGACCTAGAACTCACTCTGTGGTTCCAGGCTAGCTTTGAACTCATGGCAAATGCTTTTACCCACTGAGCACGCCCCCCCCCCCAGTCAGCCTCCCCTCCTTTTAAAAAAAATATTATTTTTTTATTTTCATTTTTTGGTGTTTTGAGGTAGGGTCTCACTCTAGCTCAGGCTGACCTGGAATTCACTATGTAGTCTCAGGGTGGCCTTGAACTCATACCTCTGCCTCCCGAGTGTTGGGGTTAAAGGTGTGCTCCACCACGTCTGGCACTAAAAAAAATAATTTTATTTATTCATTTATTTGAGAGAGAAAGAGAAAGGGAGAGAGGGGGAGGGCGGAGAATGGGCATGCCAGTGCATTCCATCCACTGCAAAGGAATGAACTACAGATGCATGTGCCACTGTGTGCATCTGGCTTTATGTGGGAAATCCAACCTGAGTCCTTTGGCTTTGCCGGCAAATGCCTTAACCACTAAGGCTTCTCTCCAGTACCCCCTTCCTTTTTTGAGATGGTTTTTGTGTACTCAGGCTGGCCACAAATTCACTATATAGTCCAGGATGATCTAGAAGTCTTTTTTTTTTTTTTCCCCCTGGTTTTCCGAGGTAGGGTCTCACTCTAGCTCAGGCTGACTTGGAATTCACTATGTAGTCTCTCAGGATGGCCTTGAACTCATGGTGATCCTCCTGTTTCTCCCTCCCAAGTGCTGGGATTATAGGTGTGCACCACCACATGCAGCTCAAACACTTTCTCCAAGTGGTTACTGTCTGAACACTCCTACACACAGTTTAGGAGTTCCGCTTGCTCCCCATCCTTGCTAGCACTTGGCATTTTAATTTTAATTTTAGTAAGCCATCTGGAGAATATTGGTATCTCACCACATTTTATTTTATAGTTTTTAGTTTTTTGTATGTGTGGAAGGACAGGTTTGAGACTGAGTCTCACTATGTATCCCAGACGGCCTCAGATTTGCAGTGATTCCTCCTGTCTCAGCCTCCGAAGTGCTAAGTTACTGGTGTGTGCCACCATGCCCAGCCTTCCTCACAGTTTTCCTTTGCATTCAGTGATAACTAAGGATGTAGAACACCTTTTCATATGTACTGGCAAACTCTCTACCACTGAGCTACTCCTCACGCCCAGTCTGCTGCCTTTTCTTTTCTTTTTGTCCTCCCTTCCTCCTCCTCCTCCTTCCTTCCTTCGTTTCTTCTCCCTCCCTCCCTCCCTTCCTTCTTTCCCTCCTTCTAAGGGTCTCCCTCTAGCCCAGGCTGACCTGGAATTCACTATGTAGTCTCAGGGTGGCCTTGAACTCACAGTGATCTACCCACCTCTGCCTCCTAAATGCTGGGATTAAAAGTGTTTGCCACCATGCCCAGGCCCAGTCTGTTTTTTCTTAGTGAAGACTTTTTTTCCTTCTCTTTTGCCTTTCCCAGAACCTTGCACACTCTATGCAAATGCTCTACCACTGCTACATTTCCAGAAACCCAAAGATCAATTTTTACTTAATATTTTATTTTTATTTATTTATTTATTTGACAGAGAAAGAGGGGGGAAGAGAGAGAGAATGGGCAGGCCAGGGCCTCTAGCCACTGCAAACGAACTCCAGATGTGTGCGCCCCCCTTGTGCATCTGGCTAATGTGGGTCCTAGGGAATTGAACCTGGGTCCTTTGGCTTTGCAGGCAAATACCTTAACTGCTAAGCCATCCCTCTAGCCCTGGAGATCAACTTTTAGATAATTATTGGTTATCTCTATTTCACACTTTTGAATTGTTTATTTATTTGAGATGGTAGCCTATGCTAGTCCACGCTGGCCTTGAACTCCTCCTACCTCAGCCTCCTGCATCCTGGTGTGCACTACCACCCCTGGTTGTTTTGGGGCATTTTTATTTTGGAGTGTATGGGCATTTTCTTACTAAATGAGCATTACTTACTTGCTTTACAGATAACTGATAGCAAATATTTGTCACGCGGGCTACAAAATCATGTTGTCCAGCTTTCTTTTGCCTTTAGAATTTTTTTTTTAAATTTAACTTTTGAAGCTCATTTGGGAAGTTCACTCTCATCATGATATCAACAATATTCCAAAAGGAAAGACTTATGATGTGAATTTGCCTCCTAAGGTGCTAAGGTGCTCATTGATGTACTGTGTAATCCTCACAGGAACACACACACACACACACACACACACACACACACACACACACACACGACCAATAGACGCAACATGGAAATGAGTTCAAGTATATGAGTTCAACATGTGGTGAGTGTGGTGCCTACAATCAGGGCAGAAAACAGTGTGTGGACAGCTAGCTGGCTACTGCAAACCCAGTTAGTTATTGTACTTTATTTACTGGGAGAGAGACAGTGTGTGTGTGTGTGTGTGTGTATGTGTGTGTGTAAGGGCACACCAGGGCTTCTTGCCACTACAAACCAACTCCAAAGGCACATTCTACTTTGCGCATCTGGCTTTATGTGGATATTGGGGGATCCAACCAGGGCCCACAGGCTTTGCAAACAAGTGCCTTTAACCGCTGAGCCATCTCTGCAACCCTGAGTACACTGTTTAATGAAAAAAAATCCTCTTTTTGGCCGGGCATGGCGGCGCACGCCTTTAATCCCAGCATCTGGGAGGCAGAGGTAGGAGGATCGCCATGTGAGTTCGAGGTCACCCTGAAACTACATAGTGAATTCCAGGTCAGCCTGGGCCACAGTGAGACCCTACCAAAAAATAAAAAATAAAATAAAAAAATAAATGCTATTCTCCTGTCCTCAACTTCCTCCCCCCCGACAAAAAACAAAAAACACTGAGTGACAAATATGAGAGGATGTGTGCAAGTTAATGATGCGGAGGTAAAGCTCGCCTTAGAGAAGCGCTGGGGTAGAAGGACCCGCCCGAGCCAAATTCGGGGGCTGGAAGACAGCGGCGCGCCGGCTCCAAAGAGACAGGGTCCAACTTCGAACTCGGGACGCCCACACGGAATGCAGGGCTGGGGCCATGCCCGCCCCCACAGCCATCACAATTATGTAAAATACCACTTTTCCCTTATATGGTACTCCGCATCTGTTCTGCTGGTAGGACAGGACGAAGGGAAAAACAGCTCGCGGGGCGGAGTGTCAGACCTTACCCAGTAGGTTCCCGCCCGGCCGAGGCCAGGCCCAGGCAGCACCACCACCCGGAGGGGGGGGCAGCTCTCAGCGCCTGCAGCCGTGTGCTCCTGATTGGCTGCGGTCCGTGTCAATCTTCGTCCGGTAACCTGGGCTCGTCCGTTGTCCCCGCCCCTCACCAGGAGGGGCTCCCGCCTAGGAAGCGCGGGGGAAGGTGGGGTGGGTGGAGGTGGGGGGGTGGGTGGGGCGGTGAGTCCCACCCCTCTGTTCTCCGAGGCTCCGCCCACAAGTTTACCATTGCGTAAGAGGAATGTCCATTAAGACCTAACTAGTATCGGATTGGTGAATAGGGAGCGGGGGGCGGGCGCTCGTCAGAGCCACGCCCCTCCCCGAGCCGGCGCCGGGCTGTGAGGCGGGCGGGGCGGAAGGCCGCGAGCAGCCGAGTTGGGTGCGGTGTGGCGCGCACATCCCCGCGGTTCCTGGGCCGGCCACGGAAGGCTGAACGAGCGCGACCTGCTGCTGCTGCTGCCGCTGCCGCCGCCACCGCCTCGGCCAACCCCACCCCGCCGCCGCCCGCGCAAACCTTCCGGGAAGAAGCAGCGCCTGTTCCCCGGGGCACATCCAGGTTCAGGTGAGCGAGCCCCAGCCGGTGGAGAGCCCGGCTCCGGGCGCCCGAGCGGACGGAGCCGATACGAGACGCTCCGCGTCTGGGATCCGGCAGTGTGGTTCTTGGCCTCGGCGCGGCCGGGCCACGGCGCGGGCGGGCGTGAAAGCAGACGGCTGCGACTCCGGGGCTGCGGCGGCGGCGGTGGGGGGGTCACCGCATCCTCTCCAGCGGGTCCCCGGGACGCTTCCGGGGATGCCATTCTCTCCACTTAGCCCTGGGCACATTCCCAGGACCGGGCACCGGGAACTCGGCCTCGCCTTGCCCAGGGCTGAGTTAGGCAAACTTTTTAACCCCTTCGTGCAGGCCGCTGTGTCCCGGAGCCTGCCTCGCCGGGGATGGGGTCCGGGGACCGGCGGCTCCTTTGTAAGTTTTCATGCATTTTGCAAACCGCGGTAACGGGGCAGGCGGAGACCGTTGGGCAGCTTGTCAGGACGTCCTCCTGAGTCAGAATCGGACGATCCGGCCGCAGACATTGAGCCCGGCTCGGTTTCCGCCCTCCGCGGTCCACTTCCTCGTTCGCCCGGCCGCCCTCGGTCGGGCCCGGGAGGGGGCGGGGAGAGGTGCGGTGCGAGCCTGGGGCAAGAGGGGGGAACCCGGCGACGGGGTCACAGGTCAGGGAAGACCCACCCCCCTCTTCCAGCCCATCCAGCCTTTGCCTCCTGCTGCCCGAGGGAGGCAGGCCCGGGAGAGCTGGCCGCGGTCGGGCCGCCCAGGCATGCACCTGATTCCACCGCACCCTGGGCCGGCACACCCGGCTAGTGCCCCGGGGTGGGGGTGGGGGGGGGGAGCTGGCCCTGCCTGTAGTACCAGGCCTGGCTGTCGCATCTTTTTTAGGGCCGGGGGGGGGGGTTTGTAGACCCCTGTACTGTACTTATCTGTGCTAGGGTCCTCACCGGGTCCTGTCCTGCAGCCACGCCCAGGGCCGGATTGCACCCCCTCCCTTTCATCCCCATCCCTCCCAGGCCACTGCATTTTCAAACCGAAGCCGAGTCTCTGTATCCTCAAGAACAAGTTTGCCTGCTGTCCCAAAGTTGGAGGCATGAGTGAGGGCCGTGGCCCCACCCAGCGGTGCAGGGAGAAGGTTCCGGGGAAGTCCCAGGTCTTGGAGACAGATGGCTCCCTCCTCTGGGCCATGGAGAGACCCAGTCGCGACTTGGTTCGTTGAGCAGTTTTCTGGGTTTAACTGGATTTCAAAGTAACTGTTGAGTAACTGTTGCAAAGGAAGTGTCTAAGCTCTTTGGGCAGTGTAACATTGTAGCCATTACTGATTCTGCTGTCTTAAGTCCTGCCTCATAAACTCACCTGGTGGCTTAAAGTCCCTTTTTGGTAAGGAGGGAGGCTGCTCAAAGGCCTGTTTAGACAATTACTCTATTAATATTAGTCAGTTTATATACAAGGCTGCTATAGGCGGGGGTGGGGGGAAGGGCACACAGATGTGTAATTGAGCAAATATTTAACTGGCTTCTCTGTGCCAGGGACTTTGCCAGGTGGTATGTGTGTGTGTGTGTGGGGGGATGGGTGAGTGTGAATTAAGACATGGCCCCTGCCCACAGACACTTGGGGAGAACTGACAAATCTGTAGATGACTCTAATGTGAGGTAGAGATGACAGGGACCCCAGAAAGGTACTGTGAGTCACACTAGGAGAGGGAGCCAGCTTACCCCGTGAGATCCCAGAGGCCTCCTGGAAGAGGCCTCTGCCCTGGGGAAGTTTGTGGGCTTCAGGGAGCATCAGTGGCAGAGTGACTGCGATACAAAAGGCAGCTTGTGATGTGTGTCCCCAACAAGCCACAGACAAAGGACTTGAGGAATTCTTAGGCCGAGGGGCCCTTTTGCTGTCCAGGGCAAGGAGGGAAGCTGCCTGGAGAAAGGAGCACAGTGCGGCAAGCACATGGTGTAGGAAAGCGGAGAGTCATCTGATGGTTAATTGGGGAGTAATTAAAAGCGTTGAGGGATTGCTCAGTGTAATTTGAGAGCCGGTGTGCCCCCAGATGGCTGTGGGGTGACACCACAGAGCTTCGTTTTATCACACTTCACGGGTCCTAGCGGTGCACAGGCTGGCATAACCTGGTGCCCCTGGAGCTGGCCTTGGCAAGTTCTGTTTGGGGAGTTATCCAGCCCTGGGGGAAGGGCAGCTGAGAAGGGCAAGGGAGAGGAGGGGATAGAGTAGAGAGGGGTGGGGTACTGCCTTTCTGGCTTTTATATTTTTAAACTTTTTAACCTAACGGGTTGGAGACGGGACAACTTCTTTCTTGTAGGATGAAGGATGAATTTTAATCACAGCCTACCTTTTGCCTATTCTTGATCCAAACAGAACAAAACAAAAACAAAGATCTGTTAGCTCTTGAAAAGAAGAAAAGCACACACACACACACACACACACACACACACACACAAATGCAGGTTGTGTAGCCTGGTAGGGTTTCTGCTAAAAAACCGGGCTGGCCTGAGCTTTCTCACTTCCTCTTTTTGCTAATCCTTCAATAAAGTATTTACCACAGCCCCTACCCGCTTGACATCTTTATTTCAAAAGGAGAGGAGGGGCTGGATGTTGTTTTCCTTCTCCTGGACGGGAGAGAAAGGAAAACCTAAAGCAGAGGGGGAGGAAAAAAAAAATCCTTCCCTTGACAGCTTCCTTCCAAGCACCATGTTCCAAAAATATTTAGAATAACAAAATCTGTGTGTCCTCTTAATTAAACAAACGTCCTAATTTACTGAGCATAAGACAGCATCTCTGCCCGCAAGGGCAGGAAGTACATTTTCCTTTTGTGCAGCCCCAGAGAGTCATTGCCTCTCAGCTTTTAACCCTTGGTGTGCCAAGTCCCTGGGTGCAGATCCTCTGGTGAAAGCAGACTGGATGGAGCCCTGGGACTCACAGGACCCCATTTTTAAAGCTGGGAAGAGCGGGGTCAGGGAAGGAACACGAGCTTGGGAGATAGAGTTCAAGTTCTTGACCCTGCCTTATTGGCTTTGTTACATAACCTTCCTGAGCCTCGCTTTCCTCATCTGTAATGTGGGAATCACCAGACCTACTCTGCAGTGTTAGATGCAAGAACTAAAAGGAACAAGCTGTATAAAGGGCCTGGTATATATGTGTTATTTACTTGATAAGATATAATCATGCGTTCAGTCAGTCTTGCTTCCCCGACTTGCAGGTGAGGGTGGCCTGTTTACCTGGCTCCTAGCTCTTTTTGCTTCTAAAAAGGAGTGTGTGCGCCATGCTGTGCTTGTGGGCTACACTGGGAGGCCAAAGTGAAGACAGTGGTTCTTTTTTTTTTTTGGTATTAAAAATATTTTTATTTTTATTTATTTGAGAGAGAGAGAAAGAGCAAGGAAGAGACAGAGAGAGGGAGAGAGAATAAACGCTCAAGGGCCTCCAGCCACTGCAGTCGAACTCTGGATGCATGCATAACCTTGTGCATTTGGTTTATGGAAGTCCTGGGGAGTTAAACCTTGGTCCTGTGGCTTTGCAGGCAAGTGCCTTGACTGCTAAGGCAAGCGCCTTGACTGCTAAGCCATCTCTCCAGCCCCCCCCCTTTTTTTTTTTTGGCTTTTTTGAGGTAGAGTTTCACTCTTGCCCAGGCTGATCTGAAACTGACTCTAGTCCCAGGCTGTTTCATACTCACAAGAGATCTTCCTACCTCTGCTGGGATTAAAGCCATGCGCCACCACGCCCTGCTGAGACAGTGGTTTTGAGGCTCCCCTGCTGATGCTTGTGGGCATAGTTGCCCATGAGAGAGTGCTGAGTGACTAACTTATTGCAGGACCCTGGACTGGGCAGAGGTGCTCAGACTGGCTGTCCCTCCTCTCCCCCAAAGCATGGTTTCCTGTGGGCTAGGCAGGGAGGTGTGGAAAGAGCATGGGACTAGGTAGCTGGAGACCTTGCTTCCAGCTCTGGCTCTGGTTTTGTTAGAAAGCCTCGTCATGTGTCTTACAAGACCTGGTGGTAGCAGTTCATGCGCCCACTGACTATGCACAAGAGCTCCTGGGAAGCTCAAAAGCTGAGTAAATTCTCCCAGTGCCCCTTTCTAAGGCCCCGTGGGACCTTACGGATGGGGTGTGCGTTGCACAGCTCTTGGTTTAAAAGGTAGTTTGGCAGTATCTGTGGGAGCAGGTCCTTCCCACCACATTCTAGGAATTCACCCCACAGATAAACTTGAATGTACAAAAGGAAATGTCTGAGGATAGTCACTGTACCCTTGTCAGAGCAGAAGACCGGAAGCAAGTGCACTGCCCATTAGAAAGGTCACATTAATCATGGTACAGCTGTACGGCGGAAATCCTTGCAGCCCTTAAAGAAACAAGGCTAATCTATATGTGCTGATAGGGGAAAAAAAAAGGACACAGTACGTATAGTCCATTTGTGCAAAACCTGGGATGCCTCCTCTGCTTGTGCTCCCCTCTTTCTGTTTCAGACAGGGTCTTTTGTAGATTCAGGCTAGCCTCAAACTTTCCACCCTCCTGCCTTAGACCTCTGGATTCACACGTCTGGGATTCAGGCATGTGCTACTGTAACTGGCTTAGGGTGAAGGATCTTAAGGATGGACTGGCTTGCGCTTTGTGCTTAAAATAGTTTGGGTCCCCTTTTCTTTTTCCTCCCAAGTCCCCATCTGTAGAGTCGTCCCTTAGATGAATGTCCACTCTGACCAGTTCCTTCCCTTCCTTAGAGATAGTGGATGGTCGCTGTTCTTTGCTGTGTCAGGACAGAAAGCCTGCGTGGGCTTCTGGAAGATACTTCAGGATACCCTTTGACTAGGGTTCCCACAGTTTGTCTGGCTCCAAGTTATGTTGTCTTTTGTTCTGGGGAGCCCACCACCCCAGAGGAGTAGGTTATAGACATTCTAGACCACTTAGGTTCCCCTTCCCAGCTTTTTTTTTTTAAAGGTGGGGTCCCACTCTAGCCTAGGCTGACCTGGAATTCACTATGTAGTCTGGGGTAGCCTTGAACTCCCAGCAATCCTCCTACCTCTCACACCCAGCTCTTTTTTTGTTGTTGTTGTTGGTAGGGTTTCACTCTAGCCCAGGCTGACCTGACCTGGAACTCACTCTGTAGCCCAGGCTGGCCTGAACTGATGGTGATCCTCTTCAGCCCTGTATTTTTTAACGTGGTCACTTGCATTCACCAGCACGATCCTTCCTGTTCCTTCTCAGTTGTTAACTCAGACATCTGGCCTGTGATTTTTTTGTGTAGTCACAGTGGAAAAGACCAGTCTTGAGACTGTAATTAAAGTGGCATTGTGACTTGGGAGACCCCGACCTCCTTCTCGAGGAAGGGGGTTGTTAGCAGTGGATGGTCTGAGCGCTGGAGAAACTGCTGGACATGCCCATTGCTCAGTAAAGCTTGGGGAAGAGCCCGTTGGGGTGGTGAGCAGGCCCTGCTCCTTGCACGGCAGCGTGAGGAATGAATCACACCCCAGCACATGCAGTGAGCCTGGCTCTAAAATGGGCCTGCCACCACACCGACAGGTGGTTGAAGGCTGGAGCCCATGTGGAATGTACCTGCCCTGGGTGTCCCCTTGTCCCCACCTACCCTTTTTGGCGAACAGGGAGCTGCTCATTTAGATATGATGCGATTCTCTTTAAAAAGGAACTGAGGCAGGCTTTGCTGAAATTAACCAGGCCCCCTTCTGCGTAGTTCCTCAATCCAGGGTGATTCAGCTTTGGGCAGTGAGCTGAAGACAGCTCCTGGCTGGCCTTGGATGAGTCCTTCAGTGGCTATCTACAATTCCACCTGGGAATGCCCAGGAAGCCTTCCCCTGCAGCTGTGAGGGAGCTTGCAGAGCCTTCTTGGAAGTAAGTCGCCACAGAAGGGTGAAGGGTGAGGCTTTCCTGCAAGACAGGTTGGGCTGCAGCTGAGGCCTGTTAGATGAAGTTCGCTGATCTTTCCCACTCAGGTCACTTCCTTGTGGCCTCTCAGGAGACCTTGTGGTATTTTGTAAAGGGGAAAGGAGGCCTCTCAGGGAGGTCCCTCTTGTCCCCATGGGCGCCACTCTGTATGTTTAATATATCTGGATAGCTCTAGGTTAATTCCTTTCTTTTCGTTTCTTTTTCTTTTTTTCTTTTTTTTCTGAGGTAGGGTTTCACTGTAGCCCATGCTGACCTGGAATTCACCGTGTAGTTTCAGGGTGGCCTCGAACTCAAGGCAATCCTCCTACCTCTGCCTCCCAAGTACTGGGATTAAAGGCGTGCGCCACCACGCCTGGCAATTCCTTTCTTTTACAAGATTGTCATTGACCCAAAAGTATATTTGCAGTTTATGAATTTGACTCTTAGATTTTCTTTTCTTTCTGTACTTTTTTTAAAGAAATTTTGTGTGTGTGTGTGCGCTGGGAGTCGATCCTTGATGACTGTAGGCAAGCATTCTGCCCCTGAGCCACATCCCTGACTTGGTTTTTCTTGCATTTTTTAACTAATTCAAAATGATGCCCTGCTTAAAAAGAAGAGCCATCAACAGCAGCAAGAGCCCTTTCTACCTACTTAAACTTTGCGTAGGCTTCTAGAATGTCTGCGCTAAGGGGATCTGGGGTATAATGAAGAATTTATTTTATTCTGCTTTATTTATTTTTTTACCTTACGTAGGGAGTGCTTTGCCCGGCTCTCACTGTGAGTTGGTGGGAAAGCTGGCTAGGGCCTTTCTCCAAATGGAAGAAAGTGCTCGTAAACGGCACCATCCCTTTCTTCATCTTCATGGGCAGGTTCGCGCCTTTCATCTTACCTCAGAAGTCTTCCTTCACTCCCTTCATCTTGTCCTTTCTTGGGTTGGGGATGGTGATTAGGTTACAGAATGGGGGAGGTGTTCGGGTTTCTCTGAACTTCCAGTTAGGTGGGAACCTCGGGCTGAAAGTTCCCACAGCTCAGGTCAGTATTTTCTGTGAAGTAATGCTAGGCAGTAGGGTGACTATTCAGAAATCCACACTCATTGGTGTCCTGGACTTGGAGTAAGTTTAACTCATTTAACATCCTGTGTTAGTGTGTAGTATGTTCAGTGCAAAGCCTTTGGTAGAGGGAGCAGGGTTTGAGATTGGACAGACCCTTTTTTCCTGCTTGTCTCAATTTCCCCACCTGCAATGGCTGCCTGATATCTAAAGACTATACCTGTACTTAAATGGTCCAGTCTTCATCTCTTTCCTTTTCCCTTATGCCATTGTCAACACCATTTATCCTAAGATGATAAGAAATATATATTCAAGTTTTAAAGATTTCAGATCTGTCCAGCAAAGCTGCCCCTTGCTAACAAGATGTGGTGTTGACTAAGGTGACGCAGGAAGGAAGCCCCAGTGGGCAGGAACAGGGCATCAATGCTGAGGTAGGTAGTGCTGGGAGACCTGCGCCTCGTATACCCTTCCTCCTGTACAGTATTCTACGATCTAGGCTGGTTAAAGCATTTAAAGAAGAAAAATTACAAAACAGTAGAGGCATCTTTATTTAGAGTTGTCCACGTTCAAAAGCCGCAGCGTTTCATATGTTTTACATGAAGTCACTGGGCTGGAGAAGGCAGCTTCCTGTCTGATAAGCGTAAAGAACCGGCCAGTGGGACTTAATGTAACTGCGCTGGAGTGGAGGGATCCTAGAGCTCGCTGGACTGGGAGGTCAAAAGCAGGTTCCCTTTTCTCCAACCTCTTCCCCTCAGCCTGGGGCCTGGCTGCGTCATTCCCAGTCTGCCACGCTTGCTCAGTACACACACTACCACTGAACTACATCCAGCTGTATGTGTGTATATAAGTGTAATATTGCAGAGCCAGGTGGTATTGTGTTCTCTGTACTCTGCTGGCCTCCCTGGGCTTCACTGGAGATGGAGGGTCAAGAGTCAGTCCCTGTTAACAAGGAGGCTTCCTCTGATGGGGGGGCAGCACATGGAGGTAGGTAGGCCCGTGCTGTCTGAGCGGTTGGAGACTTCTTAGCATCTTGAGCCTGGTTCCTGCAGGCTGAAATTGCCCGGGGTGAAGGGTGGTGGGTGGGTGGAGGAGGATGGCGAGGAAGGAAGAGGGAATCAGGATGTCTGGGGCCAGTCTCAGCTCTGCTTGGAGTAACAGTTACATTTTATCGAGCACCTCTATACACTGGGCCTCATGCTAATGAGTTCTCCACTTACTCCCACGAGGCAGAAGCACATCCCATTTTGCTGATGAGGCTGCTTTGCTGAGATTCAAACTCAGGGCACAGCCCTAGCCCCAGTGTGGCCTTGCAGGCATCCTTCACTGTGGGTGCTTTTCCCCCTCCCTGGTGGCCGGGAGTTCATTAAAGGAGCCATGGCAGAGTGGGGCTTCACTGCTGCTCGTGAGGCCTGGTGATAGTGGGCTCTTGTTGATGTCTGTGATCTAAACCCTTGTATTTCTAACTTCACCTGTCTACCCGTTGACCCTCATTCAGTAACCACTCCTCAGAACTTCCTCTAAGACCAGGTGCTGGGCTGGGCATGGTGGCACACGCCTTTAATCCCAGCACTTGGGAGGCAGAAGTAGGAGGATTGCCGTGAGTTCGAGGCTACCCTGAGACTCTAGTGAATTCCAGGTCAGCCTGGGCTAGAGTGAGACCCTACCTCGAAAAAAAACAAAAACAAAACAAAAATAAAAAGTAAGAAAAGACCAGATGCTGGGAATATGGAAAAAAAATATATAAAGTATATAAAATCTAGCTCAGGCTGACCTGGAACTCACTATGTAGTCTCACGGTGGCCTCGAACTCACGGTGATCCTCCTACCTCTGCCTCCTAAATGCTGGGATTAGAGGCGTGCGCCACTGCACCTGGCAGGGGCTGGGAATATTGAGGTGAGGGAAGCATCCCTGTTTCTAGGAGCAGATGGTGTCCAGCTCATACTGGGGAGCAGGTCTTGAGCTGCACAGGGCTGCCTGCAGGAGGTGGCACCTGAGAGGATTGCACAGTCAGGACAGGGCACGGCATGGCCAGAGAGCAAGGCTGGGACCTTGCTCAGTCACTTGAGCTCCAGCAGAGCGTTACTCAGGGCTGATTCAGGTTGGCCAGGTGACTAACCCTGTGAGTCACCTGGGGCTGTTGAGAAGTCTTCTCTCTCTTGGTAGAACCCAGTCCCTTCAGAGCCCAGGGTAGCCAGCCCATGGAGGCCTGCATCATTGCCCTTTGTTAACCTCTGCCTGGATGCTGGGAGCCCTTTGGTTAGGTGGGCAGATACATTCAGGATCAGAAGACTCGGGATGAGATTTGTTACATGGAGTATTGTGAGATGCCATTGAGGTAGACTCAATTCCCTTTTTTTTTGGGGGGGGGGTTTGAGGTAGGGTCTCACTGGCCCAGGCTGACCTGGAATTCACAATGCAGTCTCAGGATGGCCTTGAACTCTCAGCGATCCTCCTACCTCTGCCTCCTGAGTGCTGGGATTAAAGGTGTGTGCCACCACGCCCGGCTTCAATTCCCTTTTTAAAGTTAGCAAAAAGACTGGGTTGTTCATAAGGAAAATATAACAAAGCTGGCAAGAAGCAAATTTTGTCCCTCACCCCATCCACTGCTTGCATTTTTCTGGGTTCCCCTCAAACACACGCATGCACTTTGCAAGACATGGACAGAATGAGGTTATAATACTGTAATATAGTATAAATAAGTATAGTACTATAATATAGTACTATAGTCTGAAGTTTCCTACAATGGGTATTTCACTTTTTAAATTATTTATTTTTAAGTATTTTCATTTATTTATTTGAGAGAGAGATAAAGAAAGGCAGATAGAGAGAATGGGTGCACCAGGGCCTCTAGCCAGTGCATACGAACTCCAGACACATGTGCCAACTTGTGCATCTGGCTTACGAGGGTCCTGGGGAATTGAACCTGAGGTCCTTTGGCTTTGTAGGCAAATGCCTTAACTACTAAGCCATCTCTCCAGCCTTACAATGGGTGTTTTAATGGCCGTGTTACAGTCCACCAGAGAGGAAGAACCATTATTTACATTGCCAGAAAGTTCCATGCGTTTTATTTACTCTTAAGAAGCACTTAAAAAGCACTGTGATCACTCAGCAGAGGTGATGACAGTGCAGGTGCCTGAGACCCCGAGGACTCGTGTCACTTCCCTCTGTGTTACGGGCCTGGAGACATGGGGTGGGCTGTTCACTGATGAGATGGAGCAGCTGCCATGGGTGCCTAACAGAGTAGTGGATGGCAAAGTGGTAAAGCTACCTTGTCAGTCCTTAGTGGTGAGGGAGCTTAGGGACCAGGAGCTGGGAAAACTTTCTAGACTCTGGAGGAATGTCTTCCACCTGCTGTCTCCCAGCCCTACCCATTTCCTGTGTGTGTTTCTTCAGTTTATAAGACCTGGGCCAGAAAACCCATCTGGAGGAGGTAAGGATGCCAAAGTCCACAGGGCAGCCCTTGCTGGGAGGGCAAGTGATGGGGGTGGAGCCTGGAGACACCCTAATGCCACTGCCAGGTGACTGGGGCTCTACTGGGGCTCAGCCTCTCTCACAGATGGTGTAAGAGTTGTAGCAATAAGTTGCAACAATTTGGTTTTGTTGTAAAAAGGAAGCTTCAGAATCCCAGTGACTGCTTTTGAGTAGCTCCGTGACTTGGAGTGAGGAGGTATTCACTGGGCGTCAGGGAGAAGGTGCATTGGGTGCGGCGACAGCTAGAAGCTAAATCACAGGCCTCCTGCCCTGATGTTTCCTTTTATTACAGAGAAATGGCTTTCTTGCGGAGCTGTCCTTTCCTCTCTCTACTCCCCCCATCCCTGTCCTCCCCCCCTCTCCTCGCTCCTGCTGCAACCCAAGACGGTCTTAAATCTACCCTCTTAAGAGGGTGGGAGAGGCAGCTTGCAGCTTGGGAGGGAGCCAAAAGCTTGTTGCCACCTGCCCCTCGGGGGGAAAGAAGGGGCTGGGGCTGGCCTCATACATGCCGGCAGGACCTGGCATGGGCCTTGCTGACCTCCTTGTGCCCGCTCTGGCATGGGGCTCCAAGTTGTCTCAGGCCCAGGCCTCTTGGGCCTCAGGTTTGTTGTGGTTTTCAGTGTCCCCCCCCCCCCCACCATAGCCTAACTTCATTTTCACCCAGTGATTTGATGTTAGTAATGAGAATAATATGTATCTGGAGGGTTCCCGAACTTGGTTAGGTTATCATGCTCCTTGCTGGTTAAAGGGGGGCTTCTTTGTGAGTCTTTTTAAAAATCTGTTTCCTGTTTACACTGCAGTTTGGTACTCACAGGCTAAAGCTTATCCCTAAATTTCTATTATTTTAAATTATTTTCTGTGTTATCTTGGAGGTGGGAGAGATGAGTACAAGGAATAGAGAGAAAGTGGAAGGAGGAATTAGAATGGGGTGAGTTCAGATGCAGTAGCTGAGTTTAAATACCATTTCATCCAGTTTTTGTTTTGTTTTGTTTTTGGGTTTTTGGTTTTTCGAGGTAGGGTTTCACTCTAGCTCAGGCTGACCTGGAATTCACTATGTAGACTCAGGGTGCCCTTGATCACGGTGATCTTCCTACCTCTGCCTCCCGAGTGCTGGGATTAAAGGTATGAGTCACCACGCCCGGCTCATCCAGTTTGTATGTTCATTAGATATGTATTGAATGCTGGGTGTATGTATACTAGAGATTGTTCTAGGTTTGGGGGATATATCTTAAAAAAATTTCTTTTTTGAGGTAGCGTCTTGTTCTAGCTTAGGCAGACCTGGAATTCACTATGTAGTCTCAGGCTGGTCTTCAACCCACAGTGACCCTCCTACCTCTGCCTTCCAAGTGCTGAGATTAAAGGCGTGTGCCACCATGCCCAGCTTTTTTGTTGTTTTTAATTAATTTTTGTTTGATACAAAATTTTGTTTAAGTAAGGGTCTCATATAACTTAAGCCGCCTTTGAACTTGCTGTGTAGCCGAGGATGACCTTGGATTTCTGATCTTGCCTTTTCCTTCTGAGTGCTAGGATTACAGATATGTGTCACCACCATGCTCAGTTTTGGAGATACATCATTTAATAAAGGGGCACATCATTTAATAAAGGAGCCAGCCAACAGTTGTCTGCTCACTGGCTGGTCACTCTTCAGGAGAACAGAAGGGGGGGGGGTAAGTGAGTCTGTAGGCACAGCTGTGAGGAGGCTCCTCAGGCTGAGTGGCCATCCTGAAGTTTATTCTCATATCTGGGGGTTGGGGCTCCCAAGATGGCAGGTTGGCTTCCTCTGAGTCCCCGCATGGTCACCCTCACTATGTCTGTCTTAATCTCTTTTTCTTTTCTTCTCTTTTCTTTTCTCTTCTTTCTTTTCTAGAATTCACTATGTAGTCTCAGGATGGCCTCGAACCCACAGTGATCCTTCTACCTCTATGCCACCACAGCTGGTTTCATCTCATTTTAGAAGGACACAAGCTCAAACAAAACAGAACAATCTCATCTTCCCCCAGCTAACCCATGTTGCAGCTGAAGTGTGGAGGATGCTTAGCAGTGTATGTACGGACCTGCTACCGTTGCCCCCGTTCACCAGCGCCCTCTGCCTCACTTCCGCCTCCCCCTTCTGCTTTCAATCATAGCCCATGAGTGACCAGACTGCCTGTTCTGAGCTCCCAGGCTACCCAGCCTTTCATAAACAGGTTTTTTTTTTTTTTTTTTTAAAACACCAGTGAGGAGTAGAACATTGGTGCAGGCCTGTTAAGCTGAAAATCCTTGGAGGTGGCCAACGTTAGGTGGTGACAGGTGAAGCTTATCTTGCTGAAGGCTTTGCTCAGCTGCCACTCACCTGCCACCTAACACCTTAACACACTAGCGCAGAGGCCCAGGGCCCTTCTGCAGTAAATCTCATCCTGGTCTTGCCTCACCCTTGCCTGTGGTGCGCTCGGGAAGTGAGAACAGATTCATACCTGCCTGGGTTGAACAGGCCTCGTGCAAGTCAGTGCCTCGCTTGGTTCTGGCACCGTGGTTTGATGGCATTAGAGACTGAACTGTCTGGAAGCGTGTGCATCTAGTACTCCAGCCTCTGCCCTAATCCCCATTCTCCTACTTGCTAGGCCTTAGTCAAGTCAGCCAGACTTTGTGCCTCAGCTTCTTCACCTGTGGAATGAGGAAAGGGGAAAACAGCACAGAGGGTTTAGGGTTTAGTGCCCAGAGGAGCTCGTCTTTATTATTTAAAATATTTATTTCATAGAGGGCCTGTGCTAGGGCCTCCTGCTACTGCAAATGCCACTTTGTGCATCTGGTTTTACGTGGGTACTGTGGAATTGAACCCGCGTTGTCAGGCTTTGCAAGGAAGTGCCTTTGACCGCGGAGCCATCTCTTAAGCCCACAGCTTTATTGTTTATTTCGAATTTTATTTACATGTGGTTTGCTCAGCACAGCAACTGGTTGTGCTACTTTTTTCTTAAAAAAATTTTTTTTTTGTAGTCTTATTTCCCCCAGTCACTCTATAAAGCTTGTAGTTGTATTCATGTTATCAGAATTGAAGCCTCACAGTCCCAGGAGGCTGCTGATATTATTCTCATTTTATAGCAGGGAATGTTGAGGTAGCATGTCAGGGAGCTACGATCCTCTCTCGATGCTCATTTGCAGGGTACTTGTTTTCTGAACCTGTTTTCACTGCCTCTGCTACCTTCTCATGCTACTTAGACCACTGACTATGGTAATAGTGACGTTGGGGTCCTGTTCACTTGCATGCTTTTGTACATACCTGCCACAGTGGCTGCTGAGTCCCAGTTCCTTGCTAGCTGTTTATACCAGGGGTTCCGTATGAACCCTTCGGGTAGCCAGCAGGTGAAGGTAGGCAGCTGGGGCAGGAGTGGTCAGCAGGTGGGTATCAGCAGGTGATGATAGAGAGTTGGCAGGGAGGTGTTTTCATCCTGGTTTCTTTGCTGAGGCTGGGCTTTTGCAGCCTCACCCCCATCTAGCCTGCCGCCCCCACTAGCCCACTAGCATGCTGTTTTCAGCCTGCCTTCTGCCCACTGCTAGGCCTTCCGCCCTGTGCTGTTTCCTGTCTCTGCTGGGTGAGGAGGAGGAGGAGGAGTTGGATGTATAGTGCCAAGTGCTGAGGAAAAATTCCTCATTATCCATCTTTGTTCCTGCAGAACATGCAGCATTCCCCTGGCTCCATCAATGTGGGGCCTGTCCCCCTTCAGTGTCTGTCCGCAGGTAGGGAGATGCTGCCTTCTGTGGCTAGAATGCCCAACCTCATGTAGAGGGAGACCTGAAGATTGACCAAGGCCTCCCACCATCTAGGAGCTTTGTGCCCTGCATGCAAGGGCACGGAGGACACTGTTGTGTGAGCGGACTGCAGTGTCTTGTACCTTGGAAGAGGCTGGGGCTGCTATAGGGAAAGCAAGTCCCAGGCTGTAGTAGTTATCTGTAGGTTGAAAGAGTGGGGGCCCCTCCCCCCAGCACCGCCAACCCCCTTTCTTCTGGCTTTTAAACAAGAATGTGAAGAATGTGATCCTCTTGCAGACCTGAGAGCTGGGTGCTGGGGCCGGACTCAAAGGACTCAAAGGCTCTTCCGGGCTGCCCCTACTGACCAGGGACATTCCGGATTGGTTGTGGTTAGTTGGAAGTCACGACAACTCCAGGCTCGTTAAATTCCTGGATATTCTGTGTGGCCTGAGAAAGTCTGGAGAGGCAGCAGTGGGGAGATAACTCCCCTCCTCTCCCCTCCAACACTCTTGATCTTACAGGAATCAAGTTCAAAGGGGTTGGCAAGAGAAGTCTACAATGTAGGAGGGGTTGGTGTCAGCCCAGGGGACCAGTTCTGCTTTGGACAGAGAGACCAGGGTCACTTGTGTTCTTTCTCCTTCCTGATCACATCACAGCTGTCATCTAGGACCCTGGCTGGATGCTTCACGTGCCTGCTGCTTTAAGGCATCCTCTGAGGCAGGGAACACAGTAGTTAGGAGTGGGACTATGGTTCGGGGCTTCATAACACAGGATACAGTCACTCCAAACAGCGCTCAGAACAAAGTCTAGTGGCTCTTATTTAATTGGCCACACAGTCCTTTGATGTGGGCTTTGTAATTCGCATTTTACAGATGAAGGAGAGATTCAGAATGATTAGATAACCTCCCCACATTCCCTTACAAATGCAGGGTTCACATCCAGGTTGCCCTGACCCCAGCATCCTCGGAAGTGCATGTGTGCGCATCTTTGAGCACAGGTCTGTGCATGTACAAGTAAGCACATCTCTGTGCTTTTGTGTGTGTGTACGTTTGTGTGCATGCAGGTCTTTATGTACATATCTGTATGTATATAGGTCTTGGTATGCCCATGCTTTCTGTGTGTTTATGGGGCTCTGGGTATAGGATTTGGCTCTAGGAAGGATGGTGTGACCTTGAGTGTCCCTAGGGAAGGGTCCCTGCTTTTCTTTCATACAGCCTTGGTCCCTTTGGAACACAGTTGTTGCTCAGGCAAAGGAGAATTTTTTTTTTTTTTTTTTGAGGTATGGTTTCACTGTAGCCCAGGCTGACCTGGAATTTACTATGTAGTCTCAGGGTGGCCTTGAACTCACAGCAATCCTCCTACCTCTACCTCCTGAGTGCTGGGATTAAAGGCGTGTGCCACCACCCCTGGCTGCAAAGGAGCGATTCTTGACAGGTGGTAAAGTAAGCAGCAGTCAGATTTCTGGTTAAGGACATGAGGAGGAAATTTCTGCCAGCGGGCTCAAGGACAGCTGGGATTGGCCTGCCTTCAGAAGTGCTATGTAGCCCTCCTTAGGTAGTATTTTTTTGGTGGTGGTTTGTTTTATGAGGTGGGGTCTTGCTGTAGCCCAGGCTGACCTGGAATTCACTATGTGGTCTCAAACTCACTCCTTCTTCTGCCTCCCAAGTGCTGGGATTAAAGGCGTGCACCACCACACCCGACTTCTGTGTTACTATTTTCTCAAAAGGAAGTGGCCTTGGGCCTAAGTCTATGGCTTCTTCTTGGATCATGTTCCTGGGATGCAGTCCTGACCTCCTCTAGAGAATTTGATGTCTCTCTCTCCCCTCTCTCAGTTCCTTCTGTGCTTAGGCTGCCACTGTGCAACTCAGCTGCGAATAGAACCAAGGGATGGAAAGGTGGATGGTCATGAGCCCTTCAGGTTTTGGTTATTACTTCCTGGAGTATGGGGAATAAGCTGCTGGAAGCCCGGAGGCTCTTGGAGTCTGTGGCCTGCTCTCCAGGGTCTCTGAGCTCCCAGAATGATAGGCAAAGAGTTGATAGCCTTCAGCACATCTTATTTTATTCATTTCTAAAATTTGTATTTATTTATTTATTTGAGAGAGAGAAAGAGGGAGTGTGTGAGAGTGAGTGTGTATGGGCACGTCAGGGCCTCCTGCCACTGCAAACAAATTCCAGATACATGCACAACTTTGTGCATCTGGCCCTATGTGGGTACCAGAGAATTGAACCTGGTCTGTCAGGCTTGCAAGCAAGTGCCTTTAACCACAGAGCCATCTCTCCAGCCCTCAGAACATTTTTAAAGGGGTCTTTGACCACCGGCCCAGAGACCCCGCAACCTCTGCTTCCTGTTCGAGAGTGTATGTGTCTGTGGGAAGTGCTTCCAGGTGCTCCCTGGTCCACGCTGACCTTTCCCCTGGTCCTTTGTGGGGATCTTCCTCAGCTTGGGGCTGGACTGGAGGCATGCGATGTGCTGTAACTCTGGACTCTTCTTTCTGTCCTGTGATCTTGGGCTTCTTCCTGATTTATATTTATTTATTTGGTTTTTCAAGGTAGGGTCTTGCGGCCCAGGCTGACCTCCAATTCACTGTGTAGTCTCAGAGTTGCCAGGAACTCACAGTGATCCTTCTACCTCTGCCTCCTGTGTGCTGGGATTATAGGTGTGCGCTACTATGCCTGGCTCTTTATTTTATTTTATTTTTTTTAGGTAGGGTCTTGCTCTAGCCCAGGCTGACCTGGAATTCACTATGTCGTCTCAGGGTGGCCTCAAACTCATGGCAATCCTCCTACCTCTGCCTCTTGAGTGCTGGGATTATAGGTGTGCGTCACCATGCCCAGCTTTATTTTTTTTAAATGAATGAACTCTAGACACATGTGCCACCATGTACATATGGCTTATGTGGGACCTGGAGAATTGAACCTGGGTCCTTAGGCTTCGCAGGCATACACCTTAACCCCTAAGCCATCTCTCCAGTCCTAGTTTTTTTTTTTTTTCCAGCCCTATTTTATTTATTTATTTGTTTTTATTTTTAATTAGACAAGATTTTGCTCTGGCCTTCAATTTACAGTCCTCTTGCCTCAGCCTCCCACATTCCTGGATCATAGTTTTGCACCCCTTCCCCAACCTGGCTGCCTTCCTGGTTCTTTTGTTTCTTTTTCCTGAGGTAGGGTCTCACTCTAGCACTCTAGCTCAGGCTGACATGGAATTCACTATGTTGTCCCAGGGTGGCCTTGAACTCACAGCGCCACCACGCCTGGCTGCCTTCCTGATTCTTGAAGGATGCTTTAGAAGTCCCCATGTCTAGGCATGTCATTTTGTTTGTCTTTTGAGGTAGGGTTTCACTCTAGCCCAGACTGACCTGGAAATTCACTATGTAGTTTCAGGGTGACCTTGAACCCATGGCAGTCCTCCTATCTCTGCCTCCCAAGTGATGGAATTAAAGGTATGCACCACCACGCCTGGCTTTAGGCCTGTCATTTTGCCTTCATGAGCTTCTGTGTCTGTTGTTGAGGGTGAGGGCCCCATGATTCCTGCTTTGGCTTGGTCAAGGTCGGCTAGATGAAAACATGTGTCTGGCAGGGGCAAGGTTATTTGGTGGGTAGCTGTAGTTGCCCTCTTACCTGTTCCACATTGGCTTCCCACAGAGATCTCCATTGGCTTTAGACTTGAGTTCTGCATGGCTTAACTCAAGGTGTGACTTGGGCTTGTGGCAAGTGGCTAGACAGGTTTGAGTCTCCAGTGCCCAGTGAAGTTCAAGTCTGGTGGGTATTTTTCAGACTGTTAATTGAGACTCAGGGTGGGTTGTGAAATGACTTTAGTAGGTGATAAGAAGTATTTTTTTTGTTGTTGTTGGTAACTAGCATTTTTAGAAGTGAAATAAAATACACTACAATGGCATTTGTACATCATTTTATGAAATTGACTAATGATTGTATTTGTGCTACAAAGTTTTAAGTGTGTGTGTGTGTGTGTGTGTGTGTTTCCAAAAAGAAATTGGGGTCTGGAGTGCTAGCTTAGTCGTTAAGGCACTTGCCTGTGAAGCCTAAGGACTCAGGTTTGATTCTCTAGTACCCATGTAAGGCAGATGCAAAAGGTGGCACATGTGTCTGGAGCTTGTAAGTATTAAAAATATTTTAAAAAAGAAAAGAAATTGAAGCCCCCAAGATAAGATTCTCTGGGGGCCTCTCATAGTCATGACTTGGTGGGGTTCCCTCCCCCAGGTCTGAGTTGAGCTGAAGCTGTAGGAGCCCAGCCTACATGTAAATGAGCCCATTACAAGGTCAACTTCTGAGTAGAGTTTTTGACAAACTTCTGGGAAAGAGCTGCATTCCTGGGGTAGACTAAATCATGTTGAGTTGGGTTAGGCAGGATGTGACTTCAAGCCCCTGAAGTGGGCAGCGTCTGTGACTGACTCACTGTGAGCTCAGCTGTGACACAGACATCTTGAGAGAAGGGGCGCCATGGCTGGGGCCGGGGCAGGGGGGGGGCTGCCCATCCAGGGGACCACTGAGCACTGTTCTCCTGGCCTTGCACCCTTACTATGGTTCTGTGAATTAGGCTTTACAGAGAAGAGGGGTGGGACTGGCACAGCAGCCAGACTGCCCACACCCAACTTACTGTTGTGCCATCCTCAAAGCCATCCTGGGGTGCCTGGGGTGACTAGGGTCAGGTCAACCTGGAGAAGTGTGTGTCCTTTGAGATAATGGAGGACTAGGCTTAGCCTGCCAGACTCTCGAGCCTGGCTCCTCTTAAAGACACGTTGCGTGAAGATCAGGAGTAAATAACCCCTTTGGAAGTTTGCTCTCCTTTCCTGGGATGGACCTTCTTGTCAAGGTCTACCCCAGTGGCCACTGTGTCTGTCCGGGAAGATTGTTGTCACAGAGTTGTGTATCTTAGAAACAAAGATAGAGCGGGCAGTAAGGTGGAGGGGGATGACGACAGCGGCAGTGATCCTGGGTGCCGTAAAGTGACAGAGCGCATGTCACCCGTTGCTGTCTGGCCTGCTGAAGGGTGAAATTAGCCCACATACAGTCACATAGTGATCCGGACGATAGATACGGGGTTACTGGGCTTAACATTAGTCACTTAATGGCAGAGATTTTGTTATACTTGATCTCTGGAGTTTGGACCTTTGGGAAAACCTGGCCCCCCTCTCCTCTTCTTTTTTTTTTTTTTGGTTTTTCGAGGTAGGGTCTCACTCTAGCCCAGGCTGACCTGGAATTCACTATGGAGTCTCGGGGTGGCCTCGAACTCACGGCAATCCTTCTACCTCTGCCTCCCGAGTGCTGGGATTAAAGGCGTGCACCACCACGCCCGGCCCCCTCTCCTCTTCTTGTAGGCCACTTCAGGTCAGGCCTACCCAGTATCTACCGATGGTGGGCAGTGAGGACCCAGTGCTGACTAGAGCTTTCTGTTCTGCAGGGATAGAGACAGGTAGGCTGTTTTGGGGACGTGGCTTTTCTTTTTTCGTTTTTTGGTTTTTTTGAGGTTGGGTCTCGCTCTAGTCCACACTGACCTGGAATTCACTATGTCATCTCAGGGTGGCCTCAGACTCATGGAGATTCACCTACCTCTGCCTCCTAAGTGCTAGGATTAAAGGTGTGCACCACCACGCCCGGCTGGAAGTGGCTTTTTAATTAAGTAATTTATTTGAGGGGGAGGCTGGTAGAGAATGGGCTCAACAGGGCTTCTAGCCATTGCATATAAACTCTAGATGCATGCACCACTTTGTGCATCTGGCTAACATGGGTACTGGGGAATCAAACCTGGGTCCTTAGACTTTGCAGGCAAGTACTTTAACCATTAAGCCATGTCCAGCCCTTAATTCAGTTTTTAAAAAAGTATTAGGGACCCAAGGTATAGTCTAGTGGTAAACTATTTGCCTAGCATGCTTAAGGCTCTGGGTTTAATTGTTCACCACTGACAAAAATCATAAATGAAAACTAAAAGAAATAAAGATGAATTTGTTTATATAACCCTCACTAAGAGTATGTGCTGCTAGCCGGGTGTGGTGGCACACGCCCTTAATCCCAGCACTCGGGAGGCAGAGGTAGGAAGATCACCATGAGTTCAAGGCCACCCTGAAACTACATAATGAATTCCAGGTCAGCCTGGACTAGAGTAAACTCCACCTCGAAGAACAAAAAAAAAAAAAGCCAGGTGTGATGGTGTGTGCCTTTAACCCCTGCACTTAGGAGGCACAGGTAGGAGGATCACCATGAGTTTGAGGCCACCCTGAGACTACATAGTGAATTCCAGGCCAGCCTGAGCTAGAGTGAAGTCCTGCCTCGAACCCCCCCCCCCAAAAAAAAAATAAAAATAAAAAAAAGAGTACGTGCTGCTGGAGGTCTGGTGGGCTCCGGGCTGAGCGTCCCTTGGGGTGGGCTAGTTTTCGATAGCGCGCACCCTGCTCCGCAGCCACGACTCAGAAAACAGCCTTCTGCGCCTTCCTGGGAGATGGTGGCCATGTAATTAAATCTTCTGAGAATGCTTATTTTTCTGTTGGGTTTCTGCAACCGTGCTCACAAGCTTGAGAGAAAAGCCCTGCTATCATCAGACCCCCGAGGGAGGGAGCAAGCTCGCGGCAGGAGTCTGATGGGCTCGGCTGCCCCCGCGCGTGTGGGCCGCCGCTGGCAAGTTCTGGGAGAGGCTGTCTGCGGGAGGGCACTGGTGGTGGGTGCGTGTGTGCGTGTGTGCACAGGACACCTCCACGGGACACCAGCCCGGAGGTGCTCCTGTCAATCTTGTCAAACCTGGGGGCGAGGGGAGGGACCGCCTGTCCCTCTCTGCTTGGCGGGGTGCCATCCCTGCCCAGAACCACTGGCTTCTCTTGCAGCTTCTCCTGGGCGGCTGAGTGGAAGCTCATTACAAGCAGGTGAGGCTCCCATGTGACCTCACTGTGCAAATATTGAACCAATTAAAAGCAAAGCCAGGGGCCGCAGATGACTTATCTGTAGCCCCAGCCCCAGGCTGTCTGCTGCCTGCCCGGCCTCAGCTTTGGGCCAAGGCTATAAAATGTTGCTGACGCCCCCTTTTCCCTTTACCCTGTCTTTCCCCATCCCACACCTCCCCTCCTTCCTCTTCTCCTCTCCTGAAGACTTTAGCCCTGAAGGCCTTTGGAGTGGTTACCATTGGAATACTCCTTCTCTGGACAGCCAGGTTCCCTGACTCAGGCATTTTGAACAGTTTAGATTCTTCTCACTGCATTGTTGATTGGAGACCCTGGGGCTCAGTTAACTCTTAAGCAAGAGGGACTGGTGGGGGTGGGGTGGGGGATGGGACAGTCCTGCTGTGAGCTTTTTGGGAGTGTCTCTGCGGAGATCAGCAGAGCAGCAGGGGTTCTGGGGCCAGTCTGACACCGCTGGACCTGGGGAGAGGAGGGAAAGGGGGACTTGGTGTTGGGAAAGGCTGCTGGGTGAGTGGGGCCTGTACCTGGGGCTTGAACAATCTTAGAAGCTGGGAGGTAGGGCCCATGGCTTGTGGGGGAGGGGAGGGAGGGGAAGGGGGGAGGGGACGACGTGAGCACTCTGGGGACTTGATTCAGGTGGGAAGATTGAGGGATGAGGTAGATGAGGGATGTGGGAAGGGTGGTTGGGAGGCCAGAATGCCATGCTGGTGTGAAGGGGCCCTCCGCTTTCTGCCCAGATTCATTCATTTAGGAGTTAGTGTAGTAGGTGTGCTCTGGGCATGCTGTCCTGCCTGATGTCCTGTTAACACCTGCCTACCTCAAGCCCTGGGCCTGGCTGCTTCTCACCTGGGAGGCCATGACTGGAGGGTGGGGGCCCTCAGAGGGTGACATGTGCCTGCTTTTGTCTTGCTTTCCTTTCCTACTCTGCCTAGACTGGGAGTTGGGCTCCCCCCTTAGCTTGGAAGGGCCCTCCTTGTCTAAGTTCCAGGGACTTTCCAACTGTTAACTTCCCACCACCCCCTTTGGTGAGGTCAGGGAGGGTGAACTCTAAAATACAAAGCTGATGACGTCACCTCCCCCTCCCCCGCTGTTTGGAGAATAAAGTCCACATTCCTACATGGCCCATAAGGTCCTGGGTCAGGTGGACCTGCAGCCCCTTGTGTAGCAGTCCCCACCCTATCCCTCTGTTACACAAGGATGGAACCTATGCATCAAATTCTGGTACCTTAAAAAAAAAAGAATTAACTTTTTATTGACAAAAATTATATTTGGGCTGGGGAGATGGCTTAGGGGTTAAGGTGCTTGCCTGCAAAGCCAAAGGACCTAAGTTCAGTTCCCCAGGACTCATGGAAGCCAGATGTACAAGGTGGCGCATGTATCTGGAGTTTCTTTGTAGCCGCTGAAGGCCCAGGTGTGCCCATTCTCACTCTGCCCCTCTCCTCTCTTGCTCAAATAAATATTTTATAAAAATTACTTACATTTACTGTGCACAACATTTGAGATGTGTGCTGGTGTCCTTTGTGATGACCCAGGCTTTGCTGGGCAGAGGGCACAGTGAAGACCACCGGCCATGTGCCTCAGTGTTTCCTGAGCTTTGAGGAAGGAAGGCCCAGGGGCAGGCTCTGGGCTCTCGTGCTAAATTCCTCTGGGCCTTTCTCTGGTCTGGATTGCTTATCTGCTAAGCATCAGCCTGGGCTTGGGCTGGAATACTGCTAAAGCAAACAAGCCCTGGCTTCTTATGTCAGCAAACAACATTCCTGAGGGAGGAGGGTGGGGGCCCTTCACAGCCCTCCTGGTCCTCTGGGTCTTCCTGCCTTCTGGGTCCTAGGCAGGAAGGAGACCCCCCCACCTCTTCACAAACTGGGAACCCTGACTGCTTGGTCCCCTTTGTGGACCCTCCAGGTACATAGCTGTTGTAGCCCTGGTGTTTATGCAGGCCATTCTGTTGTGTGGTTTGAACTTTACAGCAGCCCACAGGCGGGACATGTCACAGGTGGGATAGCTGGGGTCTAGAGTGAGGTAACAGACAGCTCATCAGTGCCAAGCCCAGCTCTTGTAGCACAGTCCTTACATCCTGTCTGACCACCTTTTCCCAGAACAGCTTGGAGAAGTCTTTCCTGCAGGATATTCCTGAGCGCCAATCCCGATTTGATGAATTTATGCAGGTGTCTCTCTCTCTCTGGCTCTCAGGACCTTTTTGTGTCCCGGACTCTCTCCCGAGGGTTGGGGAGGGGAGGGGAGGAGTGAGCCGTGGTACTGTACACATCCTCTTGAGGAAAGGCAGATCCCAGGGGTCATTCCTGTGAAGGGTGGGAGTCAGGTGAGGTGGAACAGGTAGAGGAATGGGGGGGGGGGTGTTGTATTCTCTGTGGAAACTGCCCTTCTGAGCAGACAGCTTCCAGGTCCCAGAAGTTGTGAACAAAGGAGGAGGGATTGTGGAATTCAAACCCAGGTATGCTTGGCTCCAAAGCATGCCCATTCCATCTCCTCATGGTGCATTCCAGACATTATCTTGGGATTTGCTGTTTCCAAGTTCCATGTCATGGCACTTGTTTGATGGGTGCAGACCAAGTGCTCCACGGCCTTCCCATGGCATCTCAAAGGCAGCAGAGGCTATGCCTGACACTGTTCTGTCTGGCATATTGGTCTGGTAGTAGGTCTGCCAGAAGGTTCTAGAAAACAGATAGTTCAACCCTATTTAAATTTTCTTGGAGGCCAATAAGTAATCCTCACTATCTTTGCAGATGGCAGTTTCAGCATGCTTTCTTTTCCTGTTTTCATTATATGAAAATTAGTCCCTAAAGAGCTTGGTTTTCCTAACTGGTTTGCCTACGCCCCTCACTCCTTGTTAGCTCTTGTCCTTTTCTTTACTTCTGATCCCTTTGAAGCTTGAAGATTTTCTTGCTTAGAAACTTGCCTCAGTCACTCTTCTTTATCTCTGCTTTACTTCTCATCCATTCATTCATTTGTTCATTTATTTGTGAAACATTAGGCAAGCACTTGCTCAGGGCCAGGATTGTGCTAAACATTTAGAATTGTTGATTGAGACCTGATCTCTGTCTTCAAATGAAACTGCAGGACGTTTGGTCCAGAAGGACATCAAGTGGGCCAGCCTTTGGCTACAGTGGGGAGCTGAGGACACAGCCTCTGCAAGCCCTGGGGTCCTGTGCTGATTGGGACCTCAGCAGGGAGCTGGCCATGAGGATCTGGGAAGGCCAGAGGCTTCCAGAAAGGAAGAGCAGGGAGCATGGAGGAGGTGGCATGCTCAGAGCTGAGATGGTTCGGCTTTGTGCCCAAGCAGCTGTGGTGCTTGTGGACCTATTTGAACTGGCCAGTAGTAGCTGTAAGGCAGGACGGAGCATAAGTAGCAGTATTTAGTTTTATTACTCATTTAGTTTGGCTTTTCGAGGTAGGGTCTCACTTTAGCCCAGGCTGACCTGGAATGTACTATGTAGGCTCAGGCTGGCCTCCAACTCAGTGAGTCTGTTTTTATTTATTTATTTATTTATTTTGGTTTTTCAAGGTAGGGTCTCACTCTAGCTCAGACTGACCTGGAATTCACTATGTAGTCTCAGGGTGGCCTCGAACTCATGGTGATCCTCCTGCCTCTGCCTCCCGAGTGTAGGCATTAAAGGCGTGTTCCACCGCGCCTGGCTTGTTTTTACTTTTTTGAAGTATTTTATTCATTTATTTATTTGCAAGCAGAGAAAGAGAGAAGAGAGAGAGAATGGGCATGCCAGGGCTGCCAGCCACTGCAAATGGACTCCAGATGCATGTACCATTTTGTGCATCTGGCTTTACATGGGTACTGGGGAATTGAACTCTGGTTGTTAGGCTTTACAGGCAAGTGACTTACCTGCTGAGCCATCTCTCCAGCCCCTTTGTTTATATTTATTTGTTTGCAGAGAGAAAGAGAAAGAAAATGGGCATACCAGGTTCTCTAGCCATTGCATACGGACTCTAGATGGATGCATCTCTACACATCTGACTTTATGTGGATACTGGGGAATCGAATCTGGGTCATTAGGCTTTGCAGGCAAGTCCCTTCACCGCTGAGCCATCTCTCCAGCCCCTTTATATTTATTTGTTTGCAGAGAGAAAGAAAAGAAAATGGGCATACCAAGTCCTCTAGCCATTGCATACGGACTCTAGATACATGCATCTCTACACATCTGACTTTACGTGGATACTGGGGAATTGAATCTAGGTCATTAGGCTTTGCAGGCAAGTCCCTTCACCGCTTAGCCATCTCTCCAGGCCCATAAGTACTGAGAGTCATATGGTAGTGAGGACGACTTATTTAAAGGAGTCTGGCAGAGGCCAGAGAGAGGAGGCAGGAGACGAGCCTGGCACTGGTGATGGTGTGGAGGCTGGCTCAGCCATGGGGAGTTTTCAGTGACTGTCTTGGCTGGCTAGGTGGACAGTGCCTTGTCCCCAGATGGAGGCCCAGAAGAAGGTGCATAGGCCTGTGGGGAGAGTGCAGGTGGTGTGGTGCTAGTGGACCCTGCACGTGGAGAAGGTTTATTGGAAGGGGCTTGAGATGTATTGGGTTCTGTACAGATTGTGTGTGGAGGGGAGCCTGAGTGAGAAATACTCATCTAGGTACCCTGGGGAAGAAGTCACTGGCTCCATGGGGCCAGTGTGTTTGGCCAACAGTATTGCTAAGTAGCACTTTGCGGCGAGCCCCCCGACCAGCGGGAAAAGAACAATCACCACACGAGGATCCTTCTTGATCACACTTTATTGGAGAGCTTCTTGGTTAACAGGAGAGCTGACGGGGAAGGACCCGGGGGCGGGATGTGCAGCTACTTTTATAGGGGGATGGGCAATGAGGCACCTACTGATTGGCTGTTATCTGCTTGCCACCACCAGGCGCCAAGGGATAGGCTCAGGACAGGTTGCGTCAAGCGCATGCGCGTACCTTGAACACGGTTGGCGCCAAGGCACTGCCGTATATGAAGTTGAACACCACGAGGTTAGCGCCATCTTGTAATGGCGACTTAGATGTGGCTTCCTGCAGTGCCAGCGCCATCTAGTGATGGCGACTAGATGTGGCTCCCTGCAGCACTTGGTGGAAGTCCATGGATGGGTAGACCTGGCCTAGCCTTGGCAGCAACCTCTGCCCCTCCCCATACCACTGCCACCTGTCTTCTGTTACCACCTGGACAATTTGATGCTAGTGACCTTTGTGTGTGGAACACAGGCTGAGCCGCCCTGTTGGAGGTTCTGAGTGCGCTTCATGTCCTGCCTGGGAGGCACACCAGCCTCTTTTGCCTAGATTATTTTAAATTGGGATATTTTGGATATTTATCTATTTACTCGTGCTGGGAATGAACTCAAGACCTTGTGCGCACTAGACCAGGGCTCCGCTGCTGAGCTGCTCCCCGCCCCTCCCCCACTAGGTCCTAGTGTAGTCCAGCAGGTGAATGTAGATCATATCCCTTGAAATACTGGTTACTATGGGGACATTTCTTTCTCTCCCTTTCCCTCTTTCCTTCTTTCCTTCTTTCCTTCTTTCCTTCTTTCCTTCCTTCCTTCCTTCCTTCTTTCTTTCTTTCTCTCTTTCTCTCTCTCTTTCTCTCTTTCTCTCTTTCTCTCTCTCTCTCTCTTTCTCTCTCTTTCTTTCTCTCCCTTCCTTTCTTTCTTTCTTTCTTTCTTTCTTTCTTTCTTTCTTTCTTTCTTTCTTTCTTTCTTTCTTTCTTTCTTTCTTTCTGGTTTTTGAGGTAGGGTCTCACTCTAGTCCAGGCTGACCTGGAACTCTCTATGTAGTCTCAAACTCAGGGCAATCCAGCTACCTCTAGGCTAAGTGCTGAGATTAAAGGTGTGCCCTGCTTCATTTTTTTATTTTTATTTTTTAATTTTTTTATTATTAACAACTTCCATGATTATAAAAAAAATACCCTCCCTCCCCCCACTTACCCCTTTGAAACTCCACTCTCCATCATGCCCCCTCCCCATCTCAATCAGTCTCTCTTTTACTTTTGATGTCTTGATCTTTTTCTCCTCTTATGATGGTCTTGTGCAGATAGTGTCAGGCACTGTGAGGTCATGGGTATCCAGGCCATTTTGTGTCTGGAGGGAGCACGTTGCAAGGAGTCCTACCCTTCCTTTGGCTCTTACATTCTTTCCACCACCTCATTCGCATTAGACCCTGAGTCTTGGAAGGTATGATACAGATATTGCAGTACTGAGCACTGCAGTCACTTCTTTCCAGCACTATGATACCTTCTGAGTCATCCCAAGGTCACTGCCATCTGAAAAGAGAAGATTCTCAACCAAAAGTGAGAGTAGCATTAATGTAAGGGTGTGAACATTAAGAGAAGTGCTTACCAGGCAGTTTGATAAGCATAGTATATACATTTGGCCAGACAACAGCAGACATTATACCCCTTGGGCTTATGACTACCAGTTTTAAGTTTTCAGTATCAGGGATGTATTCCCTTCCCATGGAGTGGGCCTCCAGTCCAATTAGAGGGCAGTTGGTTCCCACCATGATAGATGTGCCACTATTGCACCCGTTGGCTCATTTGGCCTGGCTGGCCAATTATAAGGCTTGCAGTGTCCACTGATGAGTATCTTCAGTGGTGATTTCTCTTTCTCCCATTGAACTGCATGCAGAATGGCTTCTTCCAGCTTTCTGTCAGCCATTTCTTTTTTAAAAAAACCACTTTATTTTTATTTATATGCAGAGAGAGAGAGAGAGAGAGAGAGAGAGAGAGAGAGAGAGAGAGAGAGAAAAGACAGAATGGGCATGCCAGGTCCTCCAGCTGCTGCAAACAATCACCAGATACATGTACCACTTTGTGCATTTAGCTTTATGTGGGTACTGGGGAATATAAACCTGGGTCATTAGGTTTTGCAGGCAAACGCCTTAATTGCTGAGCCATCTCTCCAGCCTGAATTTAGTTTTTTGGTAACAGTGTCATCCGTACTGGTTGTACTGAAGTACAAGTACCTGAAGTACTTCCTGCCTCTTCCCCACCAGTGTACTACCCAGCTGCCAGGACTCAGCTGTGTCCCAGCCTCCAAGGCACTTACCCCGAGTGTTCACATTTCCAGAGTTCCTTCTTCCCTGCTTCTCCTGCAGGGCCCTGGTGCCTTGCCTCTTACTCTCACTGAGTCTGTGCTGGAGCTGGACACTGCCCTGAATCTTCCCTCATGTGTTCCACTGGACAGTCCTCTTGTCTAATTGTACATTTAAGGAACACATGGAATTCAAAAATGTATGAAGTAGCTGGGTGAGGTGGCGCATGCCTTTAATCCCAGCACTTGGGAGGCAGAAGTAGGAAGATCACTGTGAGTTCAAGGCCATCCTGAGACTACATAGTGAATTCCGGGTCAGCCTGGGCTTGAGAGTGAGACCCTACCTTGAAAAACAAAAACAAAACAAAACAAAACCCAGAAAAATCTGTGAAAACCAGTGGTTGTATGTAGAAAGGAAAGGGAGACGTTCCCTCGCCCTCCCGGATGGCAGGGGATTAAAAAAAAAAAACAAAAAACCAGGGTCTGCTCAAGCACCTCTGATTAAGCTTCCAGTTTGTGTTAGTAGCTGCTTGCTGGTGTGACAGTACCAGACACGAAGAATTCTAAGAAGGAAAGGTTGAGTTTGGCTCAAGGTTTCAGAGGGTTCAGTCTGTGGTCTGCTTGCACTCCGTCTTTCGGGCTTAGACCGAGGCAGAGCATCGTGGCGGGCAGCTGCTTATGTCATGGCAGCAAGGATGCACAAGAGACGGGAAGACAAGCTATGTCTGCCAGGAACAAAACCTCAGTGATTCACTGCCCCTAACTCGGTCCTGGCTCTGAAAGTTTCCACCACCTCCCGATAATGCCATCAAATTATGAATCCATTGAAGAACTCAGGACTCCCCCCCCCCTCCATCCAGTCATTTCCCCAAGGCCCTACTCTGCATGTCTTGGGGACCAGGTCTTCAGTCCATGAGCCTTTCTGGGGTCCATGCCTTACATACCAAGATCACAGGATGTGGGTAGAGGCTGCCAGGGTGTCTGAACTGGAATCTTGATAGACCCAGGCCGCTGTTGACTGATTTATTTCAACTCTGGGAGGGCCAGGCTGAAAGCCTCTTCCAAGGTCATACTCCAAGGTCACTTTCCATTCTCAGTATAGAGCCTAGTGCAAGCCAGCATGGAGGGCTGGAATCATAGCTATGAGGAGACGTCCTTATGTGAGAAACCCTAGCACTTCTCAGTTTGTTACCCTTCCATATCCTGGTGACTCACAAAGGAAGGCAGTTCAAGGGGAAACTGCATTGGGCACTGGGGCCACACCCATTTGAGGGTGTCTGGGCCTTTCTCCCTAGCCCGCAAAGTGAATGTTGATGATGTATGTCTTATGTACTTTAGGAAGTTGTTCCCAGGATGGGTTGGGAGAATTGGCTGCCTTGGAGGTGGTGGCTGTATGAGGAGTGGGACAGCTTGAGGGCTGCCGGCCTGGAGTTTGTCCTTGGACGACTGAGACCAGACCTGGCTGTCTAGGAATGGGTCGCTGTGCAGCAGTGTAGATTCTGTCATCCACGTGGGTGTTTAGGAGGAAGAAGGGAAGGCCGAGAGAGAATTGCATTTTGGGTTGAAAGAAAAGGTTTTTGGTCAACCTCTTTGCTTTCAGTTTCATCATTTCCTGAGAGTCCTAATTTAGCTTCTGGTGGTTCCTGCTCGATTATGGCCTAAAAAGGCAACTGCTGGGGTTTCTGGAGTTGGACGGCACTGCAGGAAGCCGCCAGGGAAGGGCCGCCCAGCCCGCTGTGCCCCTTAACTCCTCCAGTGCCTGCTGGTTCTCCCTGAGGCGGCACTCCCTGTGGTGCCAGGCCCGGCCACAGGAGTGCCCCCGTGAACATCAGAGGCAGATGGTGCTGCTGTGGCTGGGCCCTTGCTAACACGCGTAGCCCTTAGAGGCAGCAGCCCATTGGAAGAATCAGGCCTTAGAAAAGTTCCCATGCTCCTCTACTCCAGTAACTGCCCTGCTGGGATCTCATTGCAAGGAGGTACACTGGGTGATAGGGGAACCTCCTCCAAACCATTGTTGAAAATCCCTTTGGGGCTGAGGATATATATAACTCAGTGGTAGGCCCAGAGTTCAATCTCCAGTTCCAGAAAACAAAACAAAATAAAACAAAAAAATGAAGTACCCTTTGGAATATTATGCAGCCATTGAGTGAGTGAGCTGCAAGGAGGCCTTGGAGGCAGGTTGGAGTTCCAGCCCCTTTAGCTTGAATAATGGAGCAGAGTTGCCCCTCTGAGCTGCCACACTACCACCAGGATATGAAACTTTGGGATGAGGGCTGGGGAGATGGCTCGGCACTTAGTGCACTTGCCTGCAAAGCCTAAGGACCAACCTGGATTTGATTCCCCAGACCCATGTAAAGCCAGATGCAGAAAGTGGCGCATGCATCTGGAGTTTGCTTGCTGTGGCTGGAGGCCCTGGCACATCCATTCTCCCTTTCCTTCTCCTTTCTCCTTGCAAATAAATAAATAAAAATACTTTAAAATAAACAACTTTGGGATGAAATGGCCAGTAAATAAATTCTAGTCCTATTGGGGAAAGATCAGGCTAAGTTGGAAAGATACAAAATATAAAACTCCTCTCTGCCTATGAGAGTCAGTCAAGTATTCCCGTGAGTCAGGACTAGAAGGAACCATTAAAAAGAAAATCGGGCAAACAGGGCCTGGGGATGTAGCTCAGTTGGCTGAATGCTTGCCAAGTCTGCATGAAGCCCTTGGTTTGATAACTGGCACTGCATAGAACTGGCCATGATGGCACACACCTGTAATGCCAGCCCTTGGGAGTGCAGGCAGGAGGACCAGAAGTGCTAGGTCACCCTTGGCTACAGAAGAAGATGAAGGCTGACCCTAGATACATGACACCTGACTCCAAGCAAGCAAGCAAACAAAAAGCAACCCTTTTTTTGGGGGGGGGGTTGAGAACGGTGGCACTGTAGAAATTTGGGGTGATAATTTTCCTTTCATTTCCTCATCCCCTGGCCCCAGGTAGGATCTGTAGCCCGGGCCGACCTGGAATTTACTATGTAGTCTTAGGCTGGCCTCGAACTCACAGTGATCCAGTGCTGGGATTGCAGGAGTGTTACCAGGTCCAGCCCTTTCATCTTTTTAAAAAAATTTATTTATTTATTTATTTGACAGACAAACAGGGAGAGAGAATGGGAGCACCAGGGCCTCCAGCCACTGCAAAGGAACTCCAGATGCGTGGTCCCTCTTGTGCATCTGTCTAATGTGGGTCCTGGGGAATCAAACCTGGGTCCTTTGGCTTTGCAGGCAAACACCTTAGCCACCAAGCCATCTCTCTAGCTCCCTTTCATCTGTTTCTTTTTGTTTATTTTTATTTATTTAAGAGCGACAGAGAGAGAGAGAGAGAGAGAGAGAGAATGGGCACGCCAGGGCCTCCAGCCATTGCAAATGAACTCTAGATGCGTGTGCCCCCTTGTGCATCTGGCTAATGTGGGTCCTGGGGAATTGAGCCTTGAACTGGGGTTCTTAGGCTTCACAGCAAGTGCTTAACTGCTAAGCTATCTCTCCAGCCTCTCCCCTTCATCTTTTAAACCTTCTATATTTAAGTTTCAGAGTATGGCCCCCAGGACAGGTGGGTGTGGGTTCGTTGGTCCTCTCTAGGCCCCTTTTGGAATATGGAGTTGTTCCCCAGCCCCTTGTGTGGGGTGTGTGGAATGTCACTGTGGAAGCTTCTTCCACCCCTCTTGTGGAGGGGGGAGCATTAGCCATGTAGCAGCAGGGCCCAGGGACCTCATCACTTGCCAAAGGTCCACTGGACCCTGAGCAGGAATCTTGCTGGATGTTGCTCTGCATTCAGGCGAGGGGCCTTTCGTAGAAAGGCCATTGTGTTCCATGACCTCTGCCACCCTTCCCACCCAGCTAACCCATGTATTGATCTTGGCATGGCTGCTGACCCGCGTCATTCCAGCAGAGCCACTGAAACCAAATGGCTCTGCCCTTGGCCCGGCCAGCAGGGCCCAGCCGCATTTAAGGAAATGCTCTGCTGGGAGGCAACGGTGCTGTCAGGCCAGCCTTCCACAGAGGCCTTGGTGCCTGGGCCGTGGAGGTAAGGGTTGTCTTCTGCCTCGGCTTAGCCCGCAGCCTGTTGATCATGGGCTTGCCAGCTAGGCCCGTGACTGTCTCACCAGTAAGGTCTAAAGGTGGGCTGGGAGGGTATAGTTCCTGGGTGAAATTCCCTCCTTGCCAGCTGCTATCATATCCTTGGCCCTTCAGAGCAGACCTGAGATGCAAAGACCAGGCTGATAGCTCACCCAGATTTCCAGGATAAATGCTAAGGGTCCAGAGCCTGCCAGGAGCCAGCCTCCCAGGTGGGTGCTTGGCCGTTGGTCTGGCCAGGACCAGAGTCACTAGCATAGCGTGGACTTTGAGGGAGGGAGAAGCTGAACTTGACCACACTTTACCTTTTTTGTTTTTTGGTTTTTCAAGGTAGGGTCACTATGTAGTCTCAGGGTAGCCTTGAACTCATGGCTCCCTGCCTGCCTGATAAGGTCCAGTAAGTATTTGTTGAGTGCTGTGGAATGCATTCCTCTCCATTCCCAGGTCATACTCAGCTATGATGATTATGACCCAGCTATAAGACCTGTAGGCTCAGGGGCCAGGAAGTTCTGGTTGGAATTCTACTCTTTTGTTTTATTTTATTTGAGGGAAAGAAGGGGTGGGGTGGGTGGGTGCACCAGGTCCTTTAGCCATTGCAAATGAACTCTAGACACATGAGCCACCTTATGCATCTGGCTTATATGGGTCCTGGGGGGTCGAACCTGGGTCCTTTGGCTTTGCAACTGCCTTAACCACTAAGCCATCTCTCCAGCCCTGGAATTCTACTCTTTGACTAGGCTGGGTATCTTGAGTCGGTGATTCACTTTCTGTGAGCCCGTTTCCTTATTTATAAAAAGGTGATTATAAAATCTTTTCCTGGGTGATTGACAGTGAGGTGGTGAGCAAATTGAATTTAGAATTGGTGGGCAGAATCCTTAAACATTGTCCCCTTTCCCTTCTTTCTGGCTGTGGCTGTTAACTTTTTTTTTTTTTTTCTTTTTCTTTTTCTATTGGAGATGGGGGCCTTACTTTGTAACCCAGGCTGCCTCTCACTGGTGATCTTCCCACCTCGGCCTCCCAAGTGCCAAGGTGACAGGTGTGTGTCAACAGACTTGGCTCTGCAGAGTAACCAGCAGCAGCCTTGGGATTCTGGGGGTGCATGCTGACAGCTTGTTTTGTCCTGCCTGCGCTCTGTGCTTGCGGCAGGTTTGTGAACAGAGCAGGGATGTGATGGGGAAGGCAGAGCTCAGAGGCTCGCCAAGAGACAGAGGACAACTGGGGCTTACTGTGACAGAGAGAAGCCTGGGTTTGGTAACTGCCCTGATAGTGCCAACAGCTGGGCCAAGGCTGGTGGTGCCAGGGCACTGCCATTCTTATGAACCTCTGGCCCTTGTCCCTCAGGGAGGGTGAGGGCTGAAGGCACTTCAGATAACTGTGGACCCTGGCCTCTCTCCAGGAGTTCTTGCAGAGCGAATGCTGGGGGCTTCAGGGTTTGATGGTTTTGGGGATAAAGAAAGGTTGTCAGGGAGGAAGCAGCACATTTCCAGGAAAATCGCCTCTCATGGAGTGAGCCCAGTGCAGCCCTCACTCAGCCTTGGTCTGGAAACATTTAACAGGGCAGTGGAGGGGGCCTGGACCGTAGTCGGCTTTTCCTTTTGTTCTTTGCCTCCCAAGCCTGCAGTCTCCTTGGCATCCAAGCCTCTGCTTGGAATCTGGGAACATGAAAGCGGAGTGACTCCAGGGTGGGATCTGGGCACTTTCCAGACTTCCAGGGTGGGGTGATCGGACTCGATCTCCTCAGTGTTCTGTTGAGAGCCCCAGGAGGCAGCTTCTGGCTGCTTCCTCTGGTGGCCGTGGGCTGGGTGTCTCAGAGCAGGCTTCCGTCCTGGCTTGGGTTGCTTTACTCAGAGCAGTGGTCCAGTCACTGCTGTTAGCGTGGGAAGGCCACAGAGTGGGAGTCCGAGTCCTCCGTGTCCCTCTGGATGAGCCCCTCTGCTCTACTTGCCCATGTGTAATCATATGTCATACTCAGCTGTTATGATGAACATCTAAGGGATTATTACTATTTCCTCTACTTTTGGCAATCTAGTTTCAAAAAGAGCAAGTCACACGTGTGCTCATGTTCTCCTGACCCACAAATCGTAACACGTTGTCTGTTCAACTCCATGGTGGGTCCCAGAGCCTGGCTTTTCCTCTGGTTATATTTCTTTGGGCTATGTTAACAAGATGGAATTAAAATCTCATAGCAGGGCTGGGGAGCTGGCTTAGTGGTTAAGGTGCTTGCCTGTGAAGCCTAGGGACCCAGGTTCAGTTCCCCAACACCCACGTAAGCCAGGTGGGACAAGGTGGCACATATGTCTGGAGTTCATTTGCAGTGGCTAGAGACCCTGGCACACCCATTTTCTCTCCCTCATTCTCTTTTTCTCATATCTCTTAAGAAAGAAATAAAATAAACTAAATATAAAAAGCCAGGTGTGGTTGTATACAACTTTAATCCCAGCACTCAGGAGGCAGAGGTAGGAGGATCGCCATGAGTTCAAGGCCACCCTGAGACTACATAGTGAATTCCAGATCAGCCTGGACTACAGTGAAACTCTACCTCTAAAAATGAAAACAAAAACAAAAACAAAACCTGGTAGCAATGTGTGCTGTTTTTGTTACTTCTTGCCTTTAGCTGACTGTGTAAACGAGTAACTCCGCCACAGTGCAGATATAGTGAGTTGCCCTTTTCTTTCTTTTTCTTTTTCTTTTCCTTTTTTTCTTTTGTTTTCCGAGGTAGGGTCTCATTCAAGCTCAGGCTGACTTGGAATTCACTATGTAGTTCCAGGGTGGCCTCGAACTCATGGCAATCCTCCTACCTCTACCTCCCAAGTGCTGGGATTAAAGGTGTGCGCACCCACACCCAATCCCCCCTCCCCCCCAGCTGTCTTGCTGTAGCCCAGACTGACCTGGAATCACTGTGTATTCTCAGGCTGGCCTTGAGCTCATGGTGGTGATCCTCCTACCTCTGCTTCCTGAGTACTGGGATTAAAGGTGTGCACCCCCACACCTGGCTCCTTTTTTTTTGACTAATTAGAAACCTGGTGTTTTGGAAATCCTAAATGGTGTGATCATTCTGCTGCTTTAGCCAGTATGTAACCTGGTGACTATACTTGTGACTGTCTGTGAGACTCTTGCACGCCTCTTCTTTCTCATGGTAGTTTTGTTTGCACAATTGCCTGGTTTTGCACTCACTCAGAATGATGCCCGTGGCCGTTGATTTGTAACCAGATCCCTTAACTGGCTTTGACCATGAAGTACTTCTGTCTCCCCGAAATGTGCGATGAGAAAAGTTTGGCAGTTTATGTGCAAAGAAGTTCACCGTGCGGGAGTTGCGGAGGGAAGAGTTGAGCTGACTCTCTGCCCTTGTTGCTCCCCTAGGTCCCGGCCGTAAGTCACCATGGCGCAGCAGGCTGCGGACAAGTACCTCTACGTGGACAAAAACTTCATCAATAACCCGCTGGCCCAGGCCGACTGGGCTGCCAAGAAGTTGGTATGGGTGCCTTCCGACAAGAGTGGCTTCGAGCCAGCCAGCCTCAAGGAGGAGGTGGGCGAGGAGGCCGTCGTGGAGCTGGTGGAGAACGGGAAGACGGTGAAGGTGAACAAGGACGACATCCAGAAGATGAACCCGCCCAAGTTCTCCAAGGTGGAGGACATGGCCGAGCTCACGTGCCTCAACGAGGCCTCCGTGCTGCACAACCTCAAGGAGCGCTACTACTCAGGCCTCATCTACGTAAGTGGGGATGGCGAGGGGGGAGCGGGTGCAGAGGCCAGGCCCCCTTCCCCCTGGCTCTGGCTCTCTGGGCGAGAAGTGCCTGGCGACACGCTCAGACTGTGGCATCTGTGTGCCCTAGTGAAGTGTTCTGCAGCATTACCTTCTCGCTCCCTGCCTAGGCCTGCTTTAGGCCTCACGTGGGAGAAAAAACACCTCGTGTCACAGTCCCTACCTACTGGCCTTGAACCTCAGATCTTGGAGGAAACCTGGGTTCAGGCCAGCATGGTAGATCCCCTGTTATATGGCGCTGTTGGCTCCTGGTTCTTGTCTTGTTCCTCCTGCACCACCGGGTCATGCCTCGCCCCACCAGTCTGGCTCAGCGTCATTTTTGGTGCCTCTGCCGATGATGGTTCCTTACGGAGTCCTTTGGTGCAGCCTGCTTCCTGGGGACTGTGCTTAGAGCCGAGCCGAGCTGAGCCGAGCCGAGCCGAGCCGAGCCGAGCCGAGCCGAGCCGCCAGCACTTCTGGGCTGGATCCATGCCAGGCCCCACAAAGGGATGGTAGTGTTAGAGCCTCAAGAGCCGCGTGTGCAAAGGCCCAGAGCTTGCCAGAGACTAGAAAGTCTTTTTTTCTCGGGAGCTGAGCTTTTTCCCAGCCCCTTGTTACAGGCGCTGAGCTATGGGCAGCCCTTCTGGTCCAGAGGTCAGAAGATTCCTTTGTAGTATCAACCCCAAATTCCTGCATTGACCCAAGTTTTCATCTGCTTTTGTCTGGAGTGGGGAAGAAATATTGTTACACACATACACATACACATACACACACACACATTTGTGAGAGAGAGTGCATATGGGCACAGCAGGCCTTCTTGCTGCTGCAAATGAACTCTGGATCCATGTGCCACATTGTGCATTTGGATTTTTTGGTTACTGGGGAATTGAAACCCGGGCTGACCAGCTTTGCAAGCAAGTTCTTTAACCTCTGGGCTATCTCCCCAGCCAACCATCCGGTTTTTATTCTCCCAGAAACAGCTTTTTATTTCAGTGTGCTACTGTAGCCACCTTGGCCCTGTTCTCAAGGCCGAGTACCACAGCGCTGTTTGTGAACTGAGTGGAATAAAACGTCCGGGGACTTTTCACCGCTCTCCTGTTGGTTAGAGGGGAGCCCAGGCCTCAGTGCAGGGAGCTTGGTCAGCGTTGAGCTTCTGTGTGATGTCAGCATGACTCCACACTGATTCAGCACCGCACTGGTGGTTGTCAGTGCCCTGCAATGTACTGAGTAGTTTACCACTTCAGCTTTCCCAGAGTCCTAAGTAGGCCACACAACATGGGAGGCCCGTGTCACCTTGCCCATGGCTAAGGCAATCCCAGTCCTTGTTTTCTGCCATTGATGCCCACCCTTTGGGCATGAGTCTGATTAGTTAGGGAACTGCCAACAAGCACGAGCAAATCGTCTCATGGGAAAAGTCTTCTTTATGGCACAGTCTAGTTGGTCTGGCCTTCTAATACGGCGGCAGGGGTGGGAGGGGAGTCACACGAGAATACGGATGGATCAGATTCTAAGCCCCTGTCCCTCAGGAGCATCAAGCATGAAGTTCAGGATTAGTGACAGCCTTGTCTGTCTGTCCTGGTGCCAGGGGACCCACCATCCTTTAAAGTTGCCCTTGCCCTTACCGACCAGGCGACATCATGACACAGAACTCCCATTTGCTCATCCACGGAGCTCTCCGCCAGTGCCTGCTTGTTCCAGGCCTGGGCTCTGGTTGTTGCTGTGAAGGGAAGGCACCTCCACTCTGTTGCTTGGCCTCTTACTGGTGTCTCTGCTTATGGGGCCCACTGGAGATGTTTTGGGTGTGAAGCAGGTTGGCCAGCTGCACCTGCCCCGGTCAGCTGGCTGCGAATGGTCTTTTCCCCCCACGTGGAGGGCACGTTCCTGGTCGTCGCCGCAGCTTTGCCCAGAGAGCAGCACGTGGGCTTCATTCTGCAGGTGGTCTGGTGGGCAGAGTGGGCGCTTCTCCAGAGCTGGCAGCAGGCCCGACCTCTCTCCTCTTCACATGCAGCACCCCCTGCCTCAGAGTGGCATCTCTAGACGTTGGTAGTGGAGAGCCCAGCAGGCGCAGAGCTGTGGAGAGATCAGAGTGCTTGGTGGCTGCCTGGGCAGGGCTGCCCCCCATGCACAGTCCACATACTTGCACGCAAGGGTCCGTGTGGCGCCCCTGGGAGCCATCGTGCTGTGCATTTGCCTGGCATTGTGGGCGGCATGGCTAATTCTGCACTGCAGCTGCTCTGTCTTTTCCTTGGTGGGGGGGTGAGAGGCTCGCGGCACAAAGAGCCTCTGTGGCCTGCGAATGGAGCAGCTTCCCATTGGCTGTGTGGGAGCAGATCCACTTGCTCAGAGTCTGTGCCGCTGTGAGCATCCAGCGTTCTCCTTCCTTCCACCTGAGCTGCCGGCCCCGGTCCACAAGCTCATCTGGATCGTGTTCCCTGGCTTGGTGGGATTAGCCTGCAGAGAACTCTGAGCTCCTGTAAGATCCCCTGTAGGGCCATCTGCCCACTCATCTGTCAGAAAGACTTGTTCTAATGACCCTCCACCCCCTTTTGCTATTGCTGCCAGTTGTCTCCAACATCTGGCTCCATGGCGTGCCCTCCATGTAAGACCGTGCATCCTTGGCTCTTATCGGACTGCAGTTCCTAGAGCATGGGTTTTCTCAAACTGGGAACAGAGCTCGATTGTTTGGGCCTCCTGGGATGCCCTGGCTTTCTATTGTGCCTGCACCCAAGGCTGCCTGACGTTCACACAGGACACCAGAAAGAGCTCCTGTTCTCTTTGGTAATACGCAAGCCCACAGGTTGCCAACGCGTCTTTGCTTCAGGAGCTTCCTGGTCCCTTGTGAAGAGGTTAATTAGAGAAAAAAGAGCTGAGTGTACAGGAAGAAGGAAGTGTGGAGACGGAGGAGGCAGCCAGCCTCTCTCGCGAATGCAGGCCAGGGCGCCTCCTGAGTTTTGCCTTCTGCCCAGCTTTCTGCTGAAAATGCCAAAGAAAGGTCCTTTGGCTAGTGTCAGGAAAGAGCCTGCTCCCGTGTGGACCTCATCTTTGAGATCAGCTGCAAGAGCCAGTGCAGTTTGCAGGGGGCCTAGAGAGGGCACAGGTGGAAGGGTCTGGGTGGACACCATGATGGTAAAGCCCCTTGGTTCTTGGCCAGTCTCAGGTCCGGGGATGGCACTGAGCTGTGAAGGCAGAGGCGGCGTGGAATGAGAGTGAAGGACGTAAGATGTGCAGAGAGCTGGTCGCAGACACCAAGCGGCTTTTCCCTGGCTGTCCTGAGGCCTGAGTGTGTTCCCAGCTGGGTACCACGCCTTCATCTACCCTTTGCAGTCAGGGCTGCTGATGATGTGAAGCTGGGGCACAGGGTCTGAGTCCCCCAGTCTCTTCTGGCCTGGGAGTCAGTTTCCCAGGAAGATGATGCTGGGTTGCTGCAGCTGAGCCCCTGTCTCCTGGGTGCTCTCAGGAGGAGGAGGGTCCTTCAGTATTGGGAGGAGTCTAACATTTTGTGTGTGGAGGGAAAGGACCTCACAAGAAAAAGGAGCAGGAAATTTCCGTGGCGAACTAGTCACAGGGCGGTGTGTGTTTCTTGAAGACACGGGGGAAAGACAGGTAGATACGTATATTATAAACTCACCTCAGCAAGTGGCTCTCTACGGCTGGGTAGCACTAATCCTGAATCAGCCAGTGAGGCGTCCTCCTCGGCCCGGACCCATTTTACAGATTGAGAAATGGTGGGATATCTTGTTCTTGCTGGGATATCTGACTCCAGGGGTCTGAATTTTCACTTGGACAAGTTAGTCTTGGAGTAGGGTGTTTTTTTAAATTTACTTCTTTATTTTTTAATTAAAGGTTTTTAGCATTAAAGGTGTTGTTGCAGTCTGGTTCACATTGCTGGTAGAAGTCACCCAACCAAGAGCAGCTTCTAGGAAAAAGAGATTTATTTTGGCTTATAGGCTCGAGGGGAAGCTCCACGATGGCAGGGCAAAACGATGGCATAAGCAGAGGGTGGACATTACCCCCTGGCCAACTTAAGGTGGACAATAGCAACAGGAGAGTGTACCAAACACTGGCATGGGGAAACTGGCTATAACACCCATAAGCCCGCCCCCAACAATACGCTGCCTCCAGGAGGCCTGAATTCCCAAATCTCCATCAGCTGGGAACCTAGCGTTCAGAACACCTGAGTTTATGGGGGACACCTGAATCAAACCACCACAGGTGTCGACCTGAGTTGCCCTCCCTGTAGAAGGCTCTCAGGGAACAGAAATGTGGTCTTCACCTTTCTGACATTTACACAAGAATGTTTATAGAAGGCTCCAGGATAGGAGCCAGCATTCAGTGATCTGCTAGTTCATGGAGAATCTGGTTCATTTAGCCACACGGTGAGTTTTCGCAGTGTAGCAGGATCTGAGCTTAACTCTCTCTCAGAGTCCTTCGGTGTGGAATGACTTGTGCTTCTCCACAGTCTTTTCCTTTGTGTGTCTCTCACGATGACAGACACATCTCTTACTGTCCTGGGGTCTGAGTTCTGTAACTGCTCGTCTGTCTGCTCTGCCGTGGACCTCGTGCACTTGTCGGCATACAGAGCTGGCAGCGGGGGCAGAGAGAGGGTGCTGGTGCCCGCAGCTGCAGCGGGAGGCGGCGGGCGGGCGGGACACCAGGGACTGCTTTTACGTGAGGTTGAGTTGGGGACCATGGAAACAGCAGGTATTTGACCACCAGGCTTGCCCACTACTGATAATCAGGCTTGCTCACTCCTTGCTGCTCTTTCTTTAGACCTATTCTGGCCTGTTCTGTGTGGTCATCAATCCTTATAAGAACCTGCCCATCTACTCTGAAGAGATTGTGGAAATGTACAAGGGCAAGAAGAGGCATGAGATGCCACCCCACATCTACGCCATCACAGACACTGCCTACAGGAGTATGATGCAGGGTGAGTACTGGGGGGCAGGAAGGCATCCATGTGGGCTGGCCTTCCCAGGGGCAGCTTCACCTGCGGTGGCAGTGACCTCTTTGCAGGTGCTAATTCACATCTGGTGCCCCACTGTTCTAGTAGCCGATGATGGGCCAGTGCATTGTGAAGGCCTGTATGGCACCATGAGATCCGGGGACATGATGGAATATTCTAGAAGAAACTTCAAGGACTACACTTACTAATTGTTTTCTCAGCTTTTCATTCTTTTGAAGAGTGCCTGCATTAGTACCTTCTAGTCTTTTCTAGGCACTTTTACCAGTTATTTCCTTTTCTCCATGTTTTCCCTCCCCTGAGATGGTGATTTGCTAAAGTGTGTTCTCTCTTTACAAGCAAGTACCTTTAGCTGCTGAGCCATCTCTCCAGCATGCTTTCTGTTTTTAAAAAAGACGGATGTGAAGTCTCCCCTGGCCTCTGCCCCCTTCTGCTTGCCCGTGTTCTCAGGTCCATCACAGTAAGGTGTCTTTAGAGGAACCTCCTCACCTCCTGGCCACACCCCTCCTGTGCCCCCCGGCAGCCACCTGGTCAGAACATTTATCAGGTCCCCATTACCTATGTGTGCTCGATTCTCTGTACTCTTCTCATGCTGAACTCCCCCTCCCTGCTGAAAGCCTTTCCTTAAGCAGTTCCCATCTATTTGGCTGTCTCATGCTCTGGGCTCTGCCTGTGGGTGCTCCTCTGGGGTCATCCTCAGTTCCTGGCCTTTCCCTACATGATGGCCTCACTCAGGGGAGTGTCAGGCACTGTGAGGTCATGGATATCCAGGACGTTTTATGTCTGGAGGGAGCACGTTGTAAGGAGTCCTACCCTTCCTTTGGCTGTTACATTCTTTTCGCCACCTCTTCCACATTAGACCCTGAGCCTTGGAAGGTGTGATCTAGATATTAGTACTTCAGTCACTTCTTTCCAGCACCGTGATACCTTCTGAGTCGTCCTCAAATCTTGATAGGTCATGAAAAGGCTCTCCATTGCCCCAGAGACAGCACTCAGACTCAGCAACATGCAGAGTTCTTAACTTCCGCCTAGGCAGTGGCGGGATGAACCTGGTTAGCAGCCTTGTCCAGGGTCAGAGGTCTAAAGTGCAGCACGGAGACACAGCGCTTTGCCAGCGGTGCTATGAAGAAGGCAACCTCGCTGTCAAGCTAATTAATTATGCAGGATGTCCGAGCTTGGCCTGGTCTTCGCTGATGTTCATATCTATCAGAATTTCTGTGGAAGCCAGCCCTCTGGTTTTAGAGGCTGTCTGTTTGAAAGTGCTAATGAGATCAGTCTGGCGGGAGAACATTCTGTGAGATTCCACAAGAGTCTGAGTCTGTGTCTCGAGAGGTTCTGAGTCACCCCCCCCCCCCCCGGCTCTCTTCGCTGGCACTGTGCAAGGAGTGCAGTTGGGGTCTTCCCGAGGTGGGACTGCTGACGAGGCCATGTTCCCGTCCCTGGATCCGCGATTCAAGCCAGTGCAGCCAGCGGTTTGCTTTCCCTTCAGGCTGTCACACAGCACAGTGTGGTGATGGGGAGTCATTGGAGTGGGACTTTCAGATATTTATTCTTCACAGCATGTGAGACACTCTTTTCCCAAGACTGTTACCAGTTTTTATGCAATAAAAGAATTTGGGTGAGGGTTTCCAAAACTCCCATAATTAGAAGTAATTAAGAGAGAATGCATCAGAAAAGGGGGGTTGGAGAGATGGCTCAGTGGTTAAGGTGCTTACCTGCGAAAACCAAGGACCTGAGTTCGACTCTCCAGTTCCCATGTAAAGCCAGATTCACAAAGTAGCACATGCATCTGGAGTTGTTTGCAGCAGCTAGAGACCCTGGCGTACCCATTCTCTTTCTCTCTTTGTCTCTCTCTCCTTGCAAATAAATAAATAAATAAATAAAATATATAGAGATATTTTTTTAAAAAAAGAAAATGGACATGGAGCTTCTATGGAAAGCGAGGTCTTGTCCACAACAGCATGTCCTCAGTAGGAACAAAGACTGGCTCAGACTGAGGGCAGTGGGTGGGTGCTTTCATCTTGTACAGAGCCGGTGGGGGAACTGACTTGCAGCATGGGGACCTAAAGTCCTGCGTGCACACGCACCTATGTGTGCATAAGCCTGTGCTAGCATGCCCTCTTCCCTCCCTTTAAATCTGTGCATGTGAGTGTGTTTGTGTGTGCATCTGGAGGCTAGAGGACAACATTCAGTGTCATCCTTAGGAATGCCGCCCCTTCCTTTGAGACACGGTCTCGTAGGCCTGGAGTCCACCAGTCAGGCTAGACTGACTCGTCAGTAAGCCCAGAGGTTCTCTGTTTATGCCTCCTCAGCACTGGGGTTCCAGGCGCACACCACCATGACCCACGTTTTCCTGTAGGTACTAGGGTTGACCTCACTCAAGTCGTCATGCGTGTGAGGCAAGGACTCCGCCCACCGAACTCCCCAGTCCCCCATGCTGTCTGTTGAGTGGTCTGTGTGGATACTGAGTCCATGGAGTCTGAAAGGCTCCCTCCCTGCCTTCAGCTTTGTGCTGGACTTGGAGCTCTTCAGTGCCCATGTAGACCCAGTTTGAACATGTCTGAGCTGTTGAAGGCCTGGCTGCTCACAGTGGACCCACAAAGCCATTGGCAGCTGTTCTTGGGTCGGGAGGAAGTAAGTGACGGAAGCTGCCCATGTTGTGAAGAGCTGCTTCACTAGCTAGAAGTGGCTTTGGTCCTTGCCCTAAGTTCGGTGTCATAGGTGGAGCCTCTGTCTGCTGGCTTGTGAAGTTTGTTTTGGGGTGAAGTCTTAGCTCATGCTGTCCCCCTGGCTTGGGGGGGGGGCAAGTTTGCTGTGTTACTTAGATCTTAAAAGGCATAGCCAGATGGTTCCTCTTTTGCTTTTTGTTCAAGAACTAGACAAAGATTTCCTTCCTGAGCTGATTGTGGCTTATGACATACGAACATTTATTCTGCCAAATAGGGTAGTTGGTGGCTTTGTCTGGGAACTTCGATGAGGCAAGCTCTGTGGCCCCTCCCAGGGATCTTCCTCTGTATTTCACCCCTTCAGTGCTGGGCACAGCTCTGGTTTCTGCCTGTTGTCCTACTGTTATTATCAACAGCACCCTCTTTGATTACTATGGCATCCTGGTTTGGATGAGAAGTTATATTCCACTTCACCTATTTGTAGGGCTAAGTCAGGCTCTCACAAACCTGGCCTCTTTTATTCTCTGTAATTGTGACAACAAAAAGTGTCCCCAGACATTGCCATTAGCTAGCTGTTCCCTGGTGGACAAAAAACAAAAAAGCTCCACAGACTGATTTTACTCTGATTGTCAATTCTAATCAATGAGTAGTGGCTGCTTGGATGTCCTGTGAAAGAGTTGAGACTGAATGTCAGAGAATGCTGGTGTGGATCAGCACTGTCTGTCAGGGGCACAGGGCGGGCATGGCAGAGTATAGAGCATGCACTCAGAAGTGCCATGTACTCAGGTGATAGAAAATGCCATAATGGGGTGGGGGTGGGGGTGAGTTGGAGAGAGATAGCTCAGTGGTTAAAGATTCTTGTTTGCAAAGTCTAATGGCCCAGGCTCAGTTCCCCAGTATCTACATAAAGCCGGACGCACCAAGTGGCACATGCATCTAGAGTTCATCTGTAGTGGCTAGAGGCCCCGGTGTGCCCACCTCCTCCTCCTTGCACATAAATGAAGTATTTGGGCTGGAGAGATGGATTAGAGGTTAAAGGTACTTGGCTTGCAGAGCCTTCCAGCCAGGGTTTCGTTCCCCAGTACCCACATAAAGCCAGATGCACACCATGGTGCATGTGTCTAGGGTTTATTCTGGCGTGCCGAAACCTCTCCCCCCCCCCTTCCTCCTTCCCCCTCCCTCCGTCTGCTGCAAATAAAATAAAAAAGGCCAAAATGCTAAGAAGCTTAGCCCATTATCCTGCTGCTGAAGGCCCTGGCAGTCCAGGCGGAGGGATGAGGGCTGTTTGCAGACGCACTTGGGGCTGTGGCCACAGACCAGGACGCGCTGCTGCTGTCCGGCTGCCAGTGCAGCCGCGACAGGTACGGTTCACGGGAGCCGGCTGCTGAGCCCAGGTGGTGGGGGAGGCTCAGGGTCGGCCCTGCAGAACACTGGGCAGGTACACGTCAAGAGGTGGCCGTGGTACAGTCCAGACATGCCTGCGCTTCTCCGTGTGTTGTTTCATTCCCCAGCCGTGGGTTTAATTAAGGCTGTGCTGCCGTGGCCAGCTCACCCCCTGCACTCTGGCTCTCCGTTTGGTTCTGCTGCTGCCATGGGATCATCCTTAGGGTTCTGGGTTGGTGAGGCCAAGAGTGAGAGTCTGAACTTGCGTTGCTGCCCTTGCTGGGTGTATACTAACATCTCGGGGTGCAGCATAGGGGATTGCCTGCTGGTGAGGTCCAGACAGCAGCATCTTGTGGTATGTAAAAGGGGAGGAGTGGCACGTCTGGCCTTTCCTGAGGCTAGACCTTTCCCTTTAAGGATGACTGTGTCCATCTGGCTAGAGGGAGAATTTTGCTTGAGTCCAGTTATCTGCCACTGCAGGTAGAAAAGGCGTCTTTTATGTTCATTAGCTTTATGCCAAGTCTGGTTCACTCTTAGTGACTCTGGTATATTAATGGGCTCCTGGCATTTCTGGAGGAGGCCACAGCAGAGTTGCCTTTCATTATGGACCTGAACCTCCTGAGGGGGCCTCAACCCTTTGCTCTGAGCTCTCCACCTCACCTCCTCACCCTTCCCCTGCCCCCCCTGCAGAAGCTTCCCCACAGGTGGTCACTATGCAGTTGTTCCAGTACCCAGCAGGTGACCGCATTCCTCTTGGTGGTTGACTGACCTTGCTGGGTAAACAGTGACAGTGGAGTTTGTGTGTCACCTTCCCATCTGAGCATGGTCCTTGTGGCTCACAGATGAAGGAAGGCATGCGTTCAGGAGTGTTCACTGACCCCTGGGAAGTGGGCTTCCCTGTTTCCCACGGGTGCCGCTGCCTCTTACCTGCTCTGGCTGGTAGTTGAAGAAATTCTCCCCAGCCCAGCTATTAGGTGGGGATGACTGGGAGAGGCCGCCACCCGCTTTCCACCCCCTCCCTGCCAGTGGAGCTGTCTGCTTCCAAGCTCCTCCTGAGGAAAAGGTCAGGGAAGTGCTTCAGGGAACGTGCGAGCAGGTCCTGAGCAGCAGCTGTGGAGCTGGAGCAGCAGAAGCCACAGATGCGATGACTGCACTTAAGGAGGAATGTGCCAGCCAGGAGGCCTGAGCTCTGCCAGCCCTTACACAAAGGCCCTGCTGTCTGCTTGGCGGTCTAGAGCCAGCCCAGTGCATCCCCATGAGCCCTGGGAGACTGCTGTGGGGAGGGCCTGCTCTGTGCCTGTGTGACATACATGGCCACTGCCCTGGGCTAGGTGACTGAGAGTCTTCCAGGTGTTGAGCACTGTAGTGTGTGCACACAACACAGACCCTCTTCAGAGCATGTGGCTGGTGCCTCGAGGTACCAAGTGCACCGACTTCTTGACAACAGTGAGGATGCCACAAAGAGGCAGAGTGCCCTGCTGAGCTTTGAGGTGCTTGGGTGGGGGTGGGGATTAGAAAACCACACAGCACTTGCAGGCCTCAACTGTTGGGCCCCCCACCCTGAGTTTTAGGGGTGCTGTGGGAAAGACCGTGAACCTCAGACTGGGTGGAGTAGGACTCTGGCTTTGTGACTGGCACCTGGCTCAGCTAGGCTCTACCTTGGTTGAGACCTGTTGGTGCGCCATGGTGGAGCCTTTGCTTTCTGTCCACCTGCGGCGAAACACAGCTGAACGGTGCGGGCCGAAGAGTTCAGGAGAGGCTGGAGGGTAGTGCCTGGCCCGTGGTAGGAACCTGGGGAAGGGGAAGTAGGAGACTGAAAAACATGGTGCCCATGGAGCCTTCCCACCATTCAAGGTTCTCCCTCTAGGTGTGCCTTTCAGTCTCCATAGACACCTGTGAGAATTCAGGTCCTTGGTGGTCACAGGCACAGGAACTGAGTCAATGTCCTGACCACATTATAACCTGGCAGCTCCCTCAAGAGGCAGGCTTTCCTGCAGAGTAGAGGACAGAACAGTGTTCGGTTCCAAGCCAGGGTGGCAGGATGTAGCTAGGGGCCTGCCATGTCTCAGTGCCTCTACTGGGCCCCAGCAGTATAAGAAGACAGACTCTGGAGCAAAGTGACACTTGCCACATTAGCCAAGGCTTCACTACTGCAGGACTAGATGTGACAAGTCAGTTCCTAGGCCAAGTCCAACCATCTCTGGCTTAGTGAGTCGCTGAGTGAGCACCTTCCTTGGCTTAGTCCTACCTTTGTGCCCTGGACCACATTGTGTGCCTGGGGCCCCCTGGCAAGGGACCTCCTTCTTAAGGGGCTGACTGATGGGCAGGCAGGCTGCTAGGAGGCATCCCATCTGTAACCTGGCAATGGGAAACAGTATTTTGTACCAGTTTTTCTCACTTTTCTGTTTCCCAAGTGCATGCTACCCAAGCTGTGGTTAGGCTGGCTGTGGAGAGGGTGGCAGGACAGCTGAAAGGCCCGCTCCCCTCGTGGGAGTGTCAGCGGCTTTGTCTGTAGCACGCAGGCAGGACCCAGCCTGTAAGGTGCTCCTACCAGGCGGAGCCTTGGCTAGGAGCTCAGAACCCAGGCCAGGGTGACTCCACGACTTTGTTCAGATCACTGGGTTCCTTTAGACTCTTTTGGCTCTAGACTTCTCCAAGGACTTCTCAGCCCCCATTGTGAACTGGGGTCCCACAGTGTATGCTTTGCAAAGTCCTTTGCCCTTGGGCTCACCTAGACCCAGGCGTTGTCCACTAAAGTGGCTCTGTGTCCACCCAGGGTGACCCAGTGCAGTCTTCACAACGGGGCTTTGCTGTGGAATTTTTTTCTCAAAGCATAACAGGTAGTAGGGTAATTTGGGGCCATTTATGCTGGACCCTCCCGCTGGCCCCAATGGCGTGGGTGTGTCCTACTCTGAAGCCACCCATTGCTGGCCTGTCTGACCACACTCACTTCTTAGCTCCCTGAGTGCCTGGTGCCCCTGGAGATGGGGTTCCCCCCCAGGCAGGGTGCTTTTCCAGCTGTGGCCATGAGAGTTCTTCCGTAGGAACCCCTGGGAGGCATTCTCTCAGCCTGGCCATGAGTCAGTCCCCAGCGCAGATAGTGAACGGCCCCGCTCCCTTCCTCTTGTACTTCTGCCTGGCTGATGTCACCACGGTATAAGCTTCATGGCCTTTTATGGACAATATCATCCATAGCTCCTGTCACAGTAGCTCCTGTCACAGAGGACGTCAGTGACAAGACCCCCAGGTGTTTGTAACACCTGCAGCCAGGCTCCTCGCCTCCTACCTGAGGCAACCTTAAAAGTTGGTTGGAAACGTCTGTCTGTTTTGGGTGGCCACACCAGCTCTGTGACCTCATTGCTTGGGCTCGACCTCAGGCTTTCTTAAAGGGTTCAAAGTCAAGTCTGGAGGAAGCGGCCTGGCTGCTGAGTGTGTAGCTCATGAATGTTTTTCTTGTGGCTCTGGAAGGGCTCCGTGGGGAGCTTGTTGATGCAGAGCGTGGGAGCTGTTCAGGACAGCATCCTGAGTGGGCCTCAGGCATGCACTTCCTTTAGTCTTCAGAGTAGACGCTGACGATTGCCAGAGGCTGAGGGTGGCAGGCATCGTGTGGGGAGATGCCGAGCCGAAGTGGAGGCCAGGGCTTGAGGAGCAGGGTCAGTGACTCCCTCCTTGGCTGCTCTGCGTGCGTTGTCGCACTGCCTCAAGGCGTCCTCTCCAGCACCTGCCGCTGTGTCAGGTCTGGCCAGTGCTGCCTCTACCCAAACCTTCCGATGCAGGCCAGCCCGGCTCAGAGCCTGTGTCCCAGAATTGGCCTCTGCGGGTGGCCATGTGCTCCCCAGACCCAGGTGGAGGGAGGAGGAAGGACATTACATTTTAGTTAGGCCTTCTGTTCACACAGGTCCAAGTAAGGACTTGAGCCAGAACTAATGGATTGGTCTGGACTCTGAGTGTCAGTGTCATCTGCAGCGACAGCGTGGACCAAGGCTGATGGCACGAGTGCCAAGGAGGGTCACTGCCAGAATGTGCAGGATGGCGCGTGGCACAGTGAATTGGGTCAGGCCAAGAGCCCACTGTTTGCTGAAGTTCTACTCATGCCATTATCCGGAAGGGGTGCTTCTCGGGAACAGATCTCACACTGCTGTGGAAGAGTCACCCAGCACAGGCACTCCCTCCTGCCTTCTCTTCCCGGGGGTGGGGGAGGGTCTCATTTGGCCACCCAAAAGGCTGTGGGCTGAAACTTGCAGAAAGCGTGAGTCACTCCAGGCCGGTGGCTGGAGCGCCGGGGCCCAGAGGTGAGGGCACGAGGGGGTGCTTGTCAGGTTTCCCTCCTGAAGATGTGCCCAGCAGAGCTTGTGGCAAAGCGAGTTTGGCTTCCTCTGCCGTGCACGCAGGTTGTGTGGATGGTGGTAACTGACTCCAGGAATGGAGGGGACAGGGCAGGCGTGGGGGCGGGGACGCTGGGGAGGTATGTGGGCCTAGGTTCCTTGGTGAGTGTGGCTCAGAGGTTTCAGCATTTGGAGCATGTGCTTGGCCTGGTGTGTGTGTACATTTGGAGTGTGTTCCTGGCCTGGCGTGTGTGTATAAGCTTGGGTATTCATGTGCCTTGGGTCTGTGTATGTCAGTGTGCCACTGTGTGCACCCCCACATGTATACCCCTCACACACCTGTGCACACACCCTTGTTCACTGTGGTATATGAGTGTGTGTTCCCGTGTGTTTCTGTGTACACCTGCCTTTGTGTATCTCTGTGGATACGGGACTGTGGTTCCAGTTGCCTGTGTGTCATGGCTTTCCTGTACACGTGTGTGTGTGTGTGTGTGTGTGTGTGTGTGTTTGTGTGTGTGCCCTCCACAGTGCACACCCTCCAGAGAGTGCTGGCTGCTCTGCTTCCTGACTCCTCCTCACACAGTTTGAGGAATTCCAGCCATCCTGGGGACTGGGCTTGGGCAGCCCTGGGAAACGGTTCCTTCTGGAAGAGATGGGGAATGTTTCCTTTTATGGTAGTGTCGGCCGTTGCTGCACACGCCTTGCCAGCACGCGCAGGTACATTCTTGCCTGCGTGTGGAGCAGTGACTGAACATGCCCGCAGCCGCAGCTGGAGCGACCACAGGGAGCTGGCTGCCTGGGGGAGGGCAGGGCCTGCCTGGGATGACAGAAATGTTGCCCCAGCCCTTATCCACTGCCACATAGCTGTGTGTGTGTGTGGCGGGCGGGCGGGAGGGGGTGGGTCAGGCTTGAAAGCCCCTCTGTCTTCCTGCTGTCCCATCCCCGGGCCCCTCCTGCCCTTTCCCATTCTCCTGCCTGGCTCATTGAGACTGCTGAGCTCAGCCTGCGGCCTTGCCCAGCGGCCTTGAAGTACTCTCATTTGGGGACAAGGAGGAAGAAGGTAACCCTCCTAGGGTCTCTTCCTGGAGTGGTTCCCACATCCGAGCAGGGGTGGGTGTATTTGTGAGTGGCAGTGACCCCCCCCCCCCCCCACTGTCACTTTGTGGCTGTTTCTTCTGCAGTTTTTCTTTCCTTAGTGTAGGTCCCATTCTGGCCACAAATCCACTGTAGACATCCTTCAGCCTCCCAAGTGCTGGGATCACGGGCATGTGCCGTCATGCCAGGCTCTATGGCTAGTTCTTTTCTTCTTTTGTGGGGGCCAGTTTGTGAGGTAGGGTCTCACTGTGGCCCAGGCTGACCTGGAATTCACTGTGTAGTCTCAGGGTGGCCTTGAACTTAAAGTGATCCTCCTCCTACCTCTGCCTCCCAGGTGCTGGGATTAAAGATGTGCGCTCTGTGGCTGTTTCTTGGGGGCGGGAGCTAGGAGGAAGGCTGCTGCTGAGGGGCGGGGCAAGCTGCAGCCTGTGTGGGGGTGTGAGGCATCCTCTTCCTCCTTCCTGTTTGGATCCCCCCTTTTCTTCCCGCCTGGCCTACAGACAGCAGGGTTGGAAGTGTGTGCTCAGTCCCACGTGCCACCAAGATCAGGCACCTAGGAGAGGGGCAGGCCATCTCGCTGGTCAGTCTGCCAGGTTGGATAGCTGATCCTGTGTCCTGAGGCCATGCACACAGAACTCTGAGTCATTCTTCCAGGGCCTTCCATACAGGGCCCCAAGTCGCATGTGAGCAAGAGTGTCCTTCGCAGATGGCGGTGTTTGTCAGTACTGATGCTACCATTGCCCCTCGGTTGGTATTCCTGATGCTTATCACAGCAACTTTGTGTGGGAAAATAAGACGACGGCGGGTTTTACACTAGCTCTGTTCTATGTGTTATTTCTGTTTCTCAGAACACTCCTAAAGGGGAATGAGTAGACCGTCTACCTTTGCCGGCGAAATGGAGACCCAGGTTCAAGGATCTCTGTGCCTCACATGGTGCCCAGTAGCCTGATGTTGAGTTCAGGCTGCTTTGACTCTGGGGGCTGGGGGTGTTCTATGGCCTGAGATAGAAAGGAAAAAAGAGTATTTGTGTACAGGTAGGGATTAAGATTGGGTACCCAGTGCCCGCCTGTGTCAGCACATTGTCCCAAGTTTTCAGAGTGGGGTGCCGCTGTTTTCCCCACACGAAAGGGAGACATAACCTCCTTCCTCGCTAAGTGGCTTATGAAGCTGGGGTGGCTGTTGGAAGTTCCTGCCATTGAGCAAGCCAAGGGGATGTGTGTCAGAGGCCATTATTCCTTCCTTCCTCCATCTGCACTGATACCATTGTGTGTCTTTCGTGAGTTGGCACCATGTATGTGTCCTTGACACATGTTCTGTCCCATGCCACACGAGTGCCCAGGCCTCAGAGAGGGCCACTGTAGTCCCGGGTCTCACATTGTGAAGTGATGTATCAGGTCTGTCCCATCACAAAGCCAGGCCCTGGCTTGCTCCCTGCCCCCATTCCCAGCTGCTGCTGTTTTACATGTGTTTATGCGCGCGTGCGTGTGGTGTGTGTGTCTTGGTAAATGAATACCAGATGCTTTTGCTTCTTTTTGTGCCCAGCTTAGGTAGGTGGCTTGGGAATTATGGCTGGCAGGTGTTGCCCGCAAGCACCTTTAGCCTCCGGCTCATCTCTCCAGCCCCATTCTTGGCTCCTTGTTTCAAATGGGACCTTGGCAGGAGCATTTGCCATGTCCTTGCTTCTGAACCTTTACCCCAGCAGTGGGCATGCAGGGCAGGCAGGCCCCCCTCGGTGCTCAGTGAGGTAGCCTCTGGGGGGCTTTCCAGGGAGCCTCTTCAAGGTTGGAGAAGTGGAGCCATGCAGGTTTCTGGGGTGGCTCTGAGGCAGCCGGCCTCCCAAGACTGGCCATCCCGACTTGCTCTTGTGGGAGGGCCGTCCACTGCCAGCCTGGGCTGAAGGCTGGGAGTTGAGGCTTTGGAGCTGGGTGGGGGCGGGCTTTCCCCTCTAGCAGCACAAGGTAATCTGATGTCTCCTTTGTTGCAGACCGGGAAGACCAGTCCATTTTGTGCACGTAAGTGTTTTCTCTCTGGTATCTGGGTGAACTGGGCTTTTGTTTTGTACCCCTGCTTTGTTTTTCTTTGTGGTTCTGGGGTTGAACTCAGCCCCACTCTTTCCCTCCCTCCCACCCCCAGGAGTAGGGTCTCACTCTAGCCCAGGCTTACCTGGCACTCACTCTGTATTCTCAGGGTGGCCTCGAACTCACAGAGATCCTCCTTACCTGTCTCCTCAGTGCTGGGATTAAAGGCGTGCACCACCACACCCAGCCCAGTCCTACTGTTACTTTTTAAAAATGTTTCATTTTTATTTATTTGAGAGAGAGAGATACAGAAATAGGCAGATAAAGAGAGGGAGAGAATAGGTGTGCCAGGGCCTCCAGCCACTGCAAACGAACCTCAGATTCGTGTGCCCCCATGTGCATCTGGCTTACATGGCTCCTGGGGAGTCAAACCTGGGTCCTCTGGCTTTGCAGGCAAGTGCCTATTATTTGTTTATTAATTTTTTTATGGTTTTTCAAGGTAAGGTCTCACTCTAGTGACCTGGAATTCACTATGTAGTCTCAGGGTGGCCTCGAACTCTCGGCGATCCTCCTACCTCTGCCTCCGAGTGCTAGGATTAAAGGCATGCGCCACCACGCCTGGTTCCTACTGTTATTTTTGGGGAAAGAATGTTCTTGCTGAGACTCAGGTTGATAAGTCCCATTCCCAGTTTCAGGTCTGTCCCCGAGCTCTGCAGACATGACTTGGGCCCTGTGGTTCCATACATAGAGAGCTCGATTCCACAGCTAGAGGTTTCCCAATCCCCTCACAGGAGTGTGGTACACAGGCGGAGACGGTGGGTGACAGCAGAGAACACCTGACAACTCCTCCCTCAAGTCCAGTGGGAGCTGGCTGGCCTTCTAGGACACGTGCCTTTTTGGCTTGCACTAGTGGCTTTCTTCACAGAGATTCAGGTCGATGCTGGCTACCCTGTGCTCTGACAAGGAGGTGGCAGAGCATGGCACAGAAGGCACCTCCAGGAGAGGTTCCAAAGGAACGCTATAAGTGCTTTTGACCCCTGTGCCAACAGCTGCCTCCCCCTGATTTCTGTGAAGGCAACCAAATGACCAGGACAGGCTGTTGGATAAGAGTCGACTCTTGTCCAGCCTCTAGAGAACATGGGAAACAGACTTATGGAGGATCCAGAACCTCATATTTGGTTCATTGTCCCCCTTTCTGCCCGTAAGTGGTGCCTCCCTTGTGGGCACCAACAGAAGGGAAGAATGGGTTAAGAGGGACGTGGCCACATCCTGCTGAGGACTTCTTCAACTTTCTTGGCAGGGGAGAGTCTGGAGCTGGCAAGACAGAGAACACCAAGAAAGTCATCCAGTACCTGGCCCATGTGGCCTCCTCACACAAGAGCAAAAAGGACCAGGTGAGTGCTCGTGCCCTGCTGGGCCTTGGCAGTGGGGCATTGGAGTAGGAGGACGAAGAGATGGAGGCCGCCCTGCTTTCATAGGTGGCAGCTTAGCGGTCTCGGGAGCGGTCTGGTGGTAGCTAGCCCGTTCTGCCCTTGGCCTCCAGCTTTCCGTGGTGCTGTGGAAACTCGAGCCATCCAGGGTTTATTTATCAGCACTTCTGGCCCTGGCAGCTAATTGCTGCGTGCCCCGTTTCTGAGGCTGGAAGAACACCTAAGGCCTGGCTCTTACATTGATGGAGGCACAAAAGGCCTCTGGTAGGCCTGCCTTCAGGTCCCGTTTCCTTCCGCTGTCAATGAATGCCTCTGGGGGGACAGGCCCCCACCCCCAGCAAAGAGAAAGGACGTTACAAAGTCGCCTGACTTCCTCTTTTCCCTCCCCTGGTGGATTTGGTGGAACTCGGCAGCGTCCTGGCTAGGTGAGCTGCACGTTTTCTGCACGTTCTGCACTGGGAATGCGTGGTCTGCCATCGTGTGCTCTTGGCTCTTCCGGGCAGCTTTCACTCCACACACTGTCACTTTCTGCAGCCAGACCTTTCCTCGTCCGCTCGGCTCACGGACTGTCTCGGGAGGAGGGCTGGGCGTGACGCACGGTGGCCCCTCATGCTCTCAGAGGCCACAGTCCCTGACCGTGTCCAGCCTCATCGCCTAGCTCTTCTCAGAACTCCAGTCCCGACTGGAGTCCACTGGCATGTCCCTGCAGGGCCCTGGCATAATGGAATGCGTGCCTGTCCTCCCAGAGCCCCACGTGCTCAGTGGTCCACACCACATGCAGGCTAGGCCCTCACCTGCTGCCACTGAGCTGTCTGGGAGCAGTGCTGTGAGGTCCCACACTGGAGTTTCCCGGGGGCAGGGGTGGTCATTGAGCATGACCAGAGTGTGCACCCCTCAGTACCCTTAGGCTGTCCTATGAAGTCTGAGGGCCAGCGGTGTCCCCTGAGGCCACCAGGGGAGTGCTGCTGCACCTTACTGGCACACTGTATCAGTAAGTTGGGGTGTGTGTCTGCATGCATATCTGGGGTGCAGCCCACACAGTGTCCTCAAGTGTACAGTCTACTGGATCCAGACCAGAGCAGCTTCCCGTTGCCAAGCTTCTCAAGACTTTGTGAAACTTTTTCCAAGAGGTGTCAGGAGTTATATTTAGAAGCTAATAAAGTCTCTCTTTTTTTTTCCTCTCCCTTTCCACTCCCATTTTCCATTCTTTATAAGAGCTCTATTTTCAAAACAGAGCTGTGAGGTTAGGAGTTCTCTAGCTGTGGTTTTCCATCTCTGAATTTGGAGTAAAATCTATTTCCCAGCTATTTATTGAATGCTTGGTATGTAACTGGTCCTCAGAGAATGCTGGAGTCCCTGCCCTGGAGGGCAGGAGACAGGACCACAGTTGGAGGGCAGTATAAGGACCCCATGTGTCTTATGTCTAGGCGCCAGCTGTAGAGGGGAAGGCAGGTCCCCAGCACTCTGTATTGACTGCTGATTGGGGGCAGCTTGGGGTAATAGTAGGAACAGAGCTGTCAGGACACGTGTAGTGGGTACCCTGTCCCTGGCTCTGGGTGCAGATTGACTTGCCTATGGTGGCCAGTCACAGTTCAGGCACTCCATGTGAAGGCTGTTGACCAGTGTGGTTAGTTTCCACGCCCGAAGCTGGATTGTGATTTTCCACACTTGATTGGCTAGTATCGCATTGAACGGCCTGTCACATCATCTCTGGAGAAAGCTCTCTCATCCACTGTGATCTACTTAACTATCACAAGACCACCAGATGGAACATGAGACCTTGGCTAGGGTTGTAGGTAACTGTGCTAAGCTGAGCTTAAGAGGACTGTCCAGGGGCTGCAAAGTCAAAGGACCCAGGCAGGTTTGATTCCGGAGGACCCATGTAAAGCCAGATGCACAAGGTGGCGCGCACACCTGGAGTTCATTTGCAGTGGCTAGAGGCCTCGATGTGCCCATTCTCTCTCCCTCCCTCTCTCTCTTTCTCTCCCTCCCTCCCTCCCTCTTTCAAATAAATAAAATAATTTTAAAATTAAAAAAAAAGAGGACTGTCCAGGTGGACTTCTGTAGTCTGAACAGTGACCTGTGATCCTGTCCCACCAGTTTCCTGTGTGCTTGATGGAGCCTCAGGCTGAAATAACACCCAGTGAAGCCTTTGCAAGATTGGATTGGTAATTCCACACTTAGGAGCATCATGACATCTCTTCGTTGTATGCACGTTTCATTCACAAACTCAAGCCTCTTTGCCCATGAGGCAAACTCCACAGCCTGGTCCTCACCACTGGCAGCAGCAGCTTGGCCCTGCGTTCCAAGTGGCTGCTCCCAGTTGGCCCACTGATCCCACTTTCCACAGCAACTGTACGAGAGCTTCCAAGCAGAGGCTTGAGCCCTGTTTTCAGCCAGGCCAGCGCAGGCTCTGGTAGGGCCACCCGTCTGTCTGCAGGAACAGGAGGGGCTCAGCCAGCCTGTCAGCTTGGCCTGTGCTTAGAGGAGTTTTGCTGGGTGGGAAGTGATTGCCATCCAAATTTGGCTCTGTGGGCTGCCTCCCAGGCCTGTCAGAGGCCTATGGGTGAGAACCTGGTGTCTGGTGATTGCTGGGGTCAGGTCCACATGTAGGGCCTGCTCTTTGGAGCTGACCAGCCTTGCCCTTTAGCCTGGCTTTGCCAACCCTTTCTCAAGAGCAGGACCTGAGGGACTCCTGTCTACCTGAACGGGCCATCGCTGAAGCTTGCTTGCTGGAACAGCCCTGGCCTTGGGTGACTAGAGGAGAAGGCTCAGCCTGGCCTCCTTTTGGGCTCTAGTGGCACTGCAGATCCCAGAGCCTTTTCAGTGCCTCCCAGATGGGTCATGTCTTGGCACGTGTGTGTGCTGGGAGGCGACTGTCCCTGTCTCTCCCGAGAGATGTCACCGCCGCTGCCGCCAGGTTTCTTTTCATCACACAGGCAGCTGCTCTGTTCCCGTAAGCCCTGGCGCCTCTCCAGCCATGCTCTCGTAGCCACCACCCTGCCTGGCTTTGGCAAGGGTGAGGCTCTTCCCGCCGAGGGCCCCGGCTCTTGTGGGGAACGAGAAGCTGCTTTTCTCAGCCAGTCCTGGCTGTTACCTGGCTGGCTGGGGAGGATGGCAGCTTGCCTGACGGCGTAGACCCCGTGTGCGGGGCAGGGGCTCACGGAGAAGACTTGCTTTTGGCTCCCGGTTTTGCTGATTGGGGGATAACTTATCCTCCCAGGTCTTTCTAGTGTGTGAACTAAGGCTGCCCTCCTGCGAGTGTTGTGAGGGGCAAGATGGCATGAGGGTTCTTTTTGACAGCCACCAAGCATCAGGAGTCCAAAAGTAGGGTTTGTAGAAGTTATCATCGAATAGCTCAGGCCTTAGAGAGGGCCTTGCTGATCCTGTGTGCAGAGAGCTGCTGAGGAGGGCGTAGGTTCAGGCATTGCGATCGACTCTGCCATGGGTGGGATGAACTGGTGACATGTATGGATCTGACTCGCTCCTGTCTTTGCATGAAAAGGGAAAATGTGGGGATGAGGGAAAAGGAGGGGCAGGGGGCTAGTGTATGCGGAGTCACACTGTTCCCAGGGGAGGGCTGGGCCATCCTCCTCCTGTATTTCCCTGTGTCTGTTTGCCTGCCTTTCTCTGAGGCCAGACCTCATTCTAATTCAGGCTAACTTGTACCTCACCCTAGCCAAGGTTAGCCTTGAGCTCATGGTAACCCTATATCGTCAGCCTCTCAGGTGCTGAGTTTAGAAGCCTGGGCCACCACACCCAGCTAGTGGCCTCTCTTAATCCACTCCTCACATGCAGCGGGACTCTCCAGGGCGAGTTAGGAGCTATCTGTTTCCCCCTCAGACGGTCAGTCCAGATTTTCCAAGGCCCAGCTGGACGATCTCATTGAGCTGATCTGGGAGTCTGGCTGAGGCTGGAGTGACAATACCAGGGTCCCCTCAAGTCTCTCCTGGCACATCATGCCTGGTTCTGCAACTCATGCTGCTGATGCTGGGCTGACATTAAGTCTGGGTTCCTCTGCAGGGTGAGCTGGAGCGGCAGCTGCTGCAGGCCAACCCCATCCTAGAGGCCTTTGGGAACGCCAAGACCGTGAAAAACGACAACTCGTCACGCTTTGTGAGTACGAGGTGGGGGTGTCGCAGCTCCCGGGACAGAGGACCCCAAGCGAAGTGTTGTATTCCCAGCCTCATAAGGATGGCCCAAGCTTGGTGCTTCCTTGTCCAGTAGGCTGCACAGGTCTCTGCCAGAATGGCCCCGGCCTCCCCTTTTTAGTTGTGGTGGCCACCTTAGTTCAGCTATGTTCATAGAAGCCAGCAAGGGAGTGGAGAGCTACCTGCTGGTGTCCAGAGTGTCCTGCCGCGGCCAGCGGCCAGTTCATTCCCAGGGCCACATCACGGAAGGAGGAGTATTCCCATAACACGCCTCTCCTCCTGTCCTGTTTCTTGTAAGGAGCTCCAGCCCAGGCTGGGAGCTTCGGGCAGCATGGTGACTTGAGTCCTGCATGTTGTATGGCGAGTAGACACATGTAGCCTCTCCCAACTTCCCCCAGGCTCCAGCCTGTCCCTGGGGTGGCCTCTGGTCTCTTCCTTGCTCCCTATCTCTAAAGTCTGTATTTCTCTTCCCTCAGGGAAAATTCATTCGAATCAACTTCGATGTCAATGGGTACATTGTGGGTGCCAACATTGAGACTTGTATCCTTGTGGCTAATTAAGCGATGGGGCTTGGCGGGCGGAGGTGGTCCTCACCGAGGAGAAGCTGCTTCCTGACGCAGCGCTCCCTTCGTGGGCTCATTATGTCAAGCCCATGCGGAACTGGGATGGTACCAGAGGAGCCGGCTGGAAACCCGAGCGAGAGCTCAGAGGGTTTTCCTGGTGGGACAACTTTCTCCTTGGACCAAGAAGGAGCTACTGAAAACCACCCTGCTGGGTCCCAGAGGGGCGGTGGCCAAGGGGCTGCTGCCTTGTGTCCCTCGCACATCAGCCTGTGGCCTATGCTTGTGGATTGTCCCAGTGTGGAGACACTTGTCAGCAGGACCCTCTTTAAACAGACACGGTTCCCTAGGGTGCAGGTGGCCCCTGTCATCAGTAACCCGCTTTGAGGCTGGAGGGACAGTAGCTGGCTTTCCCTCTGCTTTGCTGCCTTTCCCTCGTGCTGGCGACCCTGAGCTCCCTTTGGTGGAAACAGGAAGGCAGAGTGGTTGCCTTCCTCCCAACTTGCACTGCTCCTTAATGGCTGCAAAGATCTTTTGGAGAAGTCCCGTGCCATCCGCCAGGCCAAGGAGGAGCGGACCTTCCACATCTTCTACTACCTGCTGTCTGGGGCAGGCGAACACCTGAAGAGTGAGTCAGGATCCCGCGGCTGCCGCACGGGGCTGCACGCCACTGGGGACGTGGAATCATTAAGCTGGTTTGGGGAAGGGGAAGAAGGAGTGCCCTGTCCCCGCGTCATCCTGGAGACGGCACTCTGTCACTGAGCAGGCCCGGGAAAGGCTAGGCTGTATCACAGGGGGCCTCCTAATCCCAGGGCCGGATCTGTCGTCACACTGAGGAGTTGGCAGGACTGCAACTGTAGCTTCCAGGGCGTCCCTAGGTTCAGGCTGTTCCTCTTCTAAGCCTTGGAGGGAGGGAGGACACAGCGTTGACCGCGGCTGGTGCTTCCCACACATCACTGACCCGCTCCTGCCCTCTACTCCTCACAGCCGACTTGCTCTTGGAACCATACAACAAATACCGTTTCCTGTCCAATGGGCACGTCACCATCCCAGGGCAACAGGACAAGGACATGTTCCAGGAGACCATGGAGGCCATGAGGATTATGGGCATCCCAGAAGAAGAGCAGATGGGTACGGGCTGGACCTCGAGGGATAGGGAAGCTGAGTGAAGGGAGCTTTTTGCCGGCTCTGACACTGGAGAGCTGTGTGTGAGGGCTGCAGGAAGTCCCAGGGGAGGACCTGAGCTTGTAGGTAGTTTCTGGTGAGGCCACAGGCACTTACAGGGGGGCAAAGGAGCTGCTGGGGCCAAAGTCAGCTAGAGCAGCGTTCACCCAGAGAGTGAAATGTGCCTGTTCCTGCTCCACCAGTGCAGAGAGGCTGATGATGGGCTCTTGGTGTTGGTGACATCCAAGAGTGAGTTGCAGTGTGGAATGAGTTCTGCTTTTGGGCTCCCTACTAGGCGCGTGAAGAGAGCCTGTGTCCCTGGCCTGCTTGAGGCTAGGGAGCGCATCCTGCTCTCTGCGTGTCTGCTGGCGTAGAGCCTTTCAGGGGACAGTGGAGCGAAAGTTAGAGTTAGAGCATCTCTGCTCAGTTGTAGACAGTATGTAAATGAGTGGGCGTGGCTGTATTCTGATAAAACTTCATTGATAAAAGTAGGCAATGTGCCCCGGGCTAGACACAAATGCTTGCTCTGGATTTGGAAATGTGTAGTGTCAGAATGCCTCATGAGAGCACGGCTGCCAGGCTGAAGTCTGTGAGTGGCCTAGGAGACAGCAGGCATCCTGACAGGTGGTGGGGAGCAGTCCAGTGTCATCGGGCCACCATATGTCATTAGACCAGGTCTGGTATTCTCGGGTCCCAGGTAGCATAATGCTCCTGTTTGACTTGGCTTACCTAAGGATCCCTAGCCACCCAAACCCAGGGTTTCCTCCGACCTCTCTGCTCTGACCTACCTTTCCCAAACCCCAAAGGCTTGCTGCGGGTCATCTCCGGGGTCCTTCAGCTCGGCAACATCGTCTTCAAGAAGGAGCGGAACACCGACCAGGCATCCATGCCGGACAACACAGGTAATACCTCTGGTGTTTTAGTGTTTTTGAGGTGGGTTTCACCATTATTGCCCAGATTGGCTTTGAACTCATGGTACTCTGTTCTTGGCCTTCTGGGTAGCTGAGATTACAGGTGTGAGACTTCTAGGTCCCCCCCCCCCCCGAGGTAGGGTCTCACTCTAGCCCAGGCTGACCTGGACTTCACTATGTAGTCTCAAGGTGGCCCTGAGCTCATGGTGATCCTCCTACCCCTGCCTCCCGAGTGCTGGGATTAAAGGCGTGCCACCCCGCCCGGCGAGACTTCTAGGTTTTGAACAGATGCAGAATACACAGGAGTAGGCATCAGAGTAAGCTGTGTGGGCCAGGGTTTCCCTCGTTGATTCTTGAGGACAAGCGACTTGTCCTGGTTGCTAAGAGTCCTTGCCCCTGAGTGTGTCGTGCCCGGGGGCTCACTGTGGCCTGAAGTTATGCTTGCTCATTCACACGAGGGGCGGCCTGGTCACCTCCGTGGCTGCCTTCCCCTCTGCTCTTGGTCTAATTAAAACTTCTCTGTAACCATCTCAGCTGCCCAAAAGGTGTCCCACCTCCTGGGGATCAACGTAACTGATTTCACCCGGGGCATCCTCACCCCGCGCATCAAAGTGGGCCGAGACTACGTGCAGAAGGCGCAGACCAAAGAGCAGGTACGTCACTGGGCTGGGGCTGGGCCGCCTCGGGGAGGCGCTTCCAAAGCCGCACACTGCTTATCCCGGACCACCCCTTGTGTGGGAGCGAGGTGCCTTGAGAAGCTGAGGGTCATGCCCCAGGCTCCCACCTGGGAAGCGCTGCTTACACTGGCACATCTGTCTGCTTGGACTCCCGTTACTGCAGTGTGGCTCCTTGTGCCAGAGCGATGCCCCTGTCGTCCTTGGAGCCCAGGCTTGAGCGGCTGTGTCCACCACTTGCTGCCTCGTATGTGCTGAGAGATGGCTGTGTGGGAGGCTTTCCTTTCTGTGCCAGGCAAATGTACCTGCCCCTCGGGGCCTGGGGCCTTCCCAGCCTGGTCACATTCCTCTGTTGGGGTTTCCGGCTTTAGCCATGGTGCTGGTCGTGGGGCTTGAGGGTGCCGAGGCTTGGAAGATAGTCTTGCTTGACCCTGGGTGCTGTCAGCCGATGGCTGTTCCTGTGCAGAATTGTTGCATGAGAGACAGTGTGCTTGACTGCTGCCAACCGTTCCTTTCCTGAGGTGAAGCCACTTTTTTCACAAGCACTTCTGAAAATCCAGAAGCAGGAAAAGGGACAATATTGTCATAGTCCTACCTAGTACTGATTATTTTGGGACAATTTTTTTAGTCTTTTTTTCCTTCACTTTTTTTTGTTGTTGTTTATTTTTATTTATTTATTTGAGAGAGAGAGAGGGGAGAGAATGGGCACACCAGGGCCTCCAGCCACTGCAAATAAACTCCAGACGTGTGCACCGTCTCAGGACGGTCTTGACCCCACGGTGATCCTTGTACGAGTGCTGGGATTAAAGGCATTCACCACCACTCCTGGCTTTTTTTTTTTTTTTTTAACTTTGTTGTTTGTCTTTTTATTATGTAGTGTTCCAAACATACACAAAACAAGAAATAATAGAATGACCCCCTCACTGTCCACTTCATGTGCCCATTTCTGAGGCGACTTGAGCAGAGGGTCAACCTTTGCCTGCCATTAATCTTATCTACCCATCCTCCCACATTATTTTTAAGCATGTCTATGAATCCTACCACTTCTTTAAATACCTTCCAACATCCCTGTTGCGTTTCGGTCTTTTGCAAACACTGGGCTTTACTGAACTGTTGGACATGTGGATTGCTTCAACAGCTTTCATTGTAAATCACTCTGCAGTGGACACTGGGGGGCTGCTTCTCCAGGATAGGGAGAAATCACTGGGGCGCAGGGTGTGCGAGTTTCTGAACTCTGTATCCAACACTACATCCTTGGGTGTCGTCCCTAGGCGGACTTTGCCATCGAGGCCTTGGCCAAGGCCACCTATGAGCGGATGTTCCGCTGGCTGGTGCTGCGCATCAACAAAGCTCTGGACAAGACCAAGAGGCAGGGCGCCTCGTTCATCGGGATCCTGGACATCGCCGGCTTTGAGATCTTTGATGTAAGCTCTGCCCTTGACCCCACTTGCTGCCCCCTTGATCGCCATCTCCTTGGGTAAAGACTTCTTCCCGTGTCCCGCACTGGCCATCTTCGTGTGGAGACACCACTGGTGTGTATCTTAAATGACACAGGTATACAGTTCTGGAGAGAGAGGGCCTTTCAGGTCAGACTCATGAAATGTCGCTTATTCTCACAGCACGTGTTAGAGCTTTGGGCTCAGACACTTGCTGCCTGTGAAGGCTTTCAGATCTTGTAGGAAAAGCTGATAAGATCCTTTATCTGGGTCCAAGTAGGTTTCAGGGAAACCATGATTTCGATCTGGGAATGCTTACGTATTTTGTTTTCACTGACTTCTCATTGAAATCATAACTTTTTACTTTTTCTTTTTGGCTTTCTGAAGTAGGGTCTCACTGTAGCCTAGGCCGGCCTAGAACACACTATGTAGTCTCAGGGTGGCCTCGAACTCACAGTGATCCTCCTACCTCTGCCTCCCAAGTGCTGGGGTTAAAGGGTTAGAGCCACCATGCCCAGCTGAAACCGTGCCTTTTCCTTCACTGTGATTTGAATGAAATGCACAAAGCACAGTTACGTTAGCAGTCCAGTCAGTGTGCTGCCTGTACCACCCTTCACAGTCACCTCTGCAGCAGATTTGGGGAGCACAGCCTGTGGCTAATCCTCGTTAGTAGGGAGCACAGTGTATCCCAATACTTAGATAAATACGTCCAACATGACAGCTTTCTTTGGTAATCACTTTTCATTCAAAGAAGGGCTTTGCCAGCTTGCTAGAGAGCTAGGTCCACAGGCCCCAGTCAGGCAGTGCATGGACGTGTCCACAGTGGCCCTTCGAGGGACAGCCTGGCTGACGCTGCTCTCTTCCCGCAGCTGAACTCCTTCGAGCAGCTGTGCATCAACTACACCAACGAGAAGCTGCAGCAGCTGTTCAACCACACCATGTTCATCCTGGAGCAAGAGGAGTACCAGCGCGAGGGCATCGAGTGGAACTTCATCGACTTCGGCCTGGACCTGCAGCCCTGCATAGACCTCATTGAGAAGCCAGTAAGAGCCCAGCTGGTTTCCCTGAAGGCTCTGTGCCTCCTCTCTGGTGCCTGCTGCACACCTCCAGCTCCGTGTTGCTTGTGGAGTGTCCAGTTCCTCTTGCTACCTGAGGGCTAAACTAAGCCTGGAGCCTTGCCTGGGAGTGCCTGGGAGGCCCGAGCGCCCCTTCTACAAGATGCCCCGGGACTGAGGTGGCTATAGCCAATCATCCCTTCCTCTTCAGTTCAATAGACTGACCAGGGCCACTTGCTTCTTTGTCTTAAAGTAGTAGTCATGCTTTTGTGAAGAAAGGTCCTCTCCTCAACAGACTTTGTGTGAAGAAAAGAACCTCTGCAGCCTCTGCCAGTTTAGGACTAATAACACGGCCCCACAGTGTTTAGGCTAAGGCCTTCGCTGTTGGGATGGCTGGGGCGAGAAGTGTTCCCTGTCTCCAAGCAGGTCGTATTTAAAGCTCTTGTCAGATGCAGTTCAGGTTACCTGGTTGGGCTTTGGGTCTTGTATACTGTGTCGAAGCCTTAGCACATAGTTGAACACACAGTGGTCCCGTCCTTCCTGGAGTCCTGCCCGGCTTCCATGCAGTGGACAGTGAGTCACACAGAAACATAGATAATCAGAAGGCCTGAGACAAAGTCTGTTCTCTTTGGAAATATACTAGTGGCAGAAGGCCGAGACTCTCCGTCGTATACACGTGAACAAACAGTGATGATGGCCTTTTGGTTTTTTTTTAATTATCTTGTTGTCACGAACCCACCTGTCTCTAAGTCTTGCTGCACACTATGTAGAGTGTCTGAGTCAGCCTCTTCCTCTGAGAAGTGCAGTGTCCAGAAGCCATTGTGTGTCTGAGGCTCTCCCCTCTTCAAGGATCCGAACTGGATATCTCGTCACCTCCTCGTGCAGTTTGGGGGGTGGTGCGTAGGGAGCAGGACCTCAAGTTCAGTGGCAGCTGCCTGGGCAGATCCCATCCACCCTGGGACTAGACACTCCAGCACATGGAGTAGTCGAGCTCCTCAGGTCGTCGTCAGAGATCTTACCAGTGACTAGTCACCCATGCCGCAGAACCGCTACAGGGGGTCCCTGGCTTAGGGTCTCAGTCACAGCCATTGTTAGAGCCTCTCAGCCGTAGTCATTGGGTTGAGGCTTCCCCGCCACGGCCTAGACGCCAGTGGTGTCTTTGTATTACCAGAACCCTTAAATTGAGTGCATCCTCTAACCCTCTCTTTTCCGTGGAGAAGGGTTCTGCGCATTTCCACAGTTGTGGCTCTGTTCCTGCTCACCCGCTGCTCGCTGTGCCTCCCTCAGGCAGGCCCCCCTGGCATCCTGGCTCTGCTCGATGAGGAGTGCTGGTTTCCCAAAGCCACCGACAAGAGCTTTGTGGAGAAGGTGGTGCAGGAGCAGGGGACACACCCCAAGTTCCAGAAGCCCAAGCAGCTGAAGGACAAGGCTGACTTCTGCATCATCCACTATGCTGGCAAGGTGAGGAGCCCGTGGGAGTGTGCAGGGCAGGGCTCACCTCTGGGCGTGGGGCCAGGCAGACCTGGAGTGAAGGTGGCTCAGGCGTGGCCCAGGCGGGTTTTGCTCATGAGCAGTCAAGACGATGTGGCTGGTGACAGCAGTCAGCATGCACAGCGCTTTGCAAGCGCTTCCTCACAGACTGAGGTGTTGCAAGCTGGCAGCGCTCCTTAGGGTGCTGAGGCCTTCGGGTGTGACACTGTTCTTGTGAGGCCTGCTGTCTCCCAGGAGGGTTAAGATCTCCGGCTGTAATCTGGAGATGCAGTGAAAGCTCTGCAGCTCATCAACAGTGACTGCGAGCGAGGAACTTCATTTCCGTCATCCGGGAACATACAGAGTTACAGGCTGAAGCGAGCTTGCGTGGGTCAGGGCTCCGCAGTGCGGAGGCGCAGCCTGGTCATCCTTTGTCGTGGGACTGCCCTGTGTGTGCTGCAGTGTTGGGCAGCGCCCGGGCTTCTCACCTGCATAGCGCCCTCGTCCCTGTCTGCACACATGGTCGGGTGTGTCCTGCGGCAGGGCAGGCGCCGTCCTTGCCTGGGCTGCGCCGCCGGCCTGTGGTGGGGCTGTGCTTGTCCCTTGGCTGCCATTTAACTTCCCGGTTTCTGTGTTCTTGGGCTTAGACCTCACTTAGCCGTGCTGAGACTGAAGCTGGTTTTTTTTTTATAAAGTCTGTAAAGTCATTTACAGCCGGAGACTGCAGTCAGACTGGCTGAGCTGGCTCCTCCTCAAGCCTCACCCGTGCTGCGGCCTGTGGCCCTCGCTCGCTGCCCGGCCTCTTCTGTGGAGCCTGTGTGGTTGCTAAGACTGCTGACGCAACTCTCTTAAAACTTCCCAGGGAAGTTTACTAAAACCCACAGCAAAGCACTGCTTACGCGGCTACCACAGAAGGCCTCTGAGCCCCATGCCCCCCTTATTCCCCCATCAATGTCTGCTCATCAGTAAGAAAACTCAAGGACACTGTTACGGTCCTGCTGTGTGGATGAGGTCGGTGGGGACATCTGCCTTATGCCCAGGACCTGCATAGACATAGTGAATTCCATGTCGGCCTGGGCTAGAGTGAGACCCTGCCTCAGAAAACAACAAAACTTAGCCATCATTATGTGTCTGTTCTCAGGCTGCACTGCAGCTAAAGGGACAGGGCTGTTAGCTGTGCTGGATGGAAGGTCGCTGAGCACCCCACTCTGGGGCTCAGGTTTCAGTTCATGGTCATTTGGCTTTTTCCCTGGGCCTGTGGTGCGTGAGGAAGAGTCTGGTGGTGAAGGGTGTGGTAGAGTGGAGCTGCCCGCTTCCTAGTGGCCATCTTGCAGCAGGCGTGCACCAGGGAGGAGGTTCCCGTCCTGCTCCTCAGTCTCCTGGCAGGTAGTTCATGTCCACCATAGCGCTCTCAAGGAAGGTCTCCTTGAACTAAAAGAATTTAGTGTAGCCATTTCTTCCAGGGCCTTGCTGGCCCTAGGCGGGCAGGGCAACCGCAGTGTGGGCTAGCACCCTTGTACAAGTCAGAGGAGCTTGTGGAGACCAACATGTTTTGGCTTTGTTTGTATTATTCCGGGATGTTCTGTAACAAAAACAGGATGTTGTAGCAGTCAGAATGTGTTTTCTCAAAAGGTAAGACCAACACATGCACCGTAGAGCAAAAGCAAAAACCACTTGTCTCACGAGAAGTGGTGACTACGCTTTGTGATCGGTGGTGGATGGAAAGTAAAAGACTGTTGTTTTTCAGGTTACTTTCAGTGGGGTGTGGGGGCGCATGCCTTTCATCTCAGCAGTTAAACCCACAGGTAGAAGAAATCACCTTGGGTTCTTTTTGTTGTTGTTGTTGTTTTTTGAGGTAGGGTCTCACTCTACCCCAGGCTGACCTGGAATTCACTCTGTAGTCTCAGGGTGGCCTTGAACTCACGGCGATCCTCCTACCTCTGCCTCCCGAGTTCTGGGATCAAAGGCGTGCGCCACCACGCTCGGCTTCACCTTGGGTTCTTACTGAGGCCAGCCTGGGCTCTAGCGAGACCTGGCTTGAAGCCTTTCCCTTCCCCCCAAAAAGACCACAATCTGTGTAGCTGCAGTGTCATTTTCTCATCAGTCCCTTGTTGACAGTTTGTGTTACAATTGTTCGCTCCTCCTTGTAACCCTTACCCCAGGGAACATCCTGTCAGTAAGTACCTCGCTGTCTTAGTCAGTTGCCACTTCCCTCGTGGACTACCTGCTCAGAGAGTGTTCACAGGAGGCCTCCTGCGTCCCCAGGGGGAGGTTGTGATCTGGACCCCGGCTCTTCCAGGTGGACTACAAGGCCGACGAGTGGCTGATGAAGAACATGGACCCCCTGAACGACAACATTGCCACGCTGCTCCACCAGTCCTCGGACAAGTTTGTCTCTGAGCTGTGGAAGGATGGTACGCCCTTTGTCCTCTCTGCCCAGCCTCCACTCTGCCGTGGGCCCGGCCAAACACGGGCCCTTACGTGAGCCAGGTGCTCTTGGCCCTTCAGCGCCCTCACAAGAAAGGGAGAGGCCACCCTGAGCATCACCGTGGCCGTTTGCCTCCAGGGCAGGGGTTTCCCAGGGCCTGGCTGGCCAGAGACAGCCTGGGTGCCTTTCTCCGGCGGCCACGCCCAAGGCACCCCCACGCGCTCCCCCCGCCCCCCAGCATTTCTGCCTCTCCTCCTCCTCAGTAGGCTGGTTGCTTTGATGTTTGCCGTTTTCTTTCTCTTCCTTTGCCTGGGTCTTGCTTTAACCTCTCTGTTGCAGAGTTGCAGAACACTCAGAGAGCCTATTTCTATCGCCGCTTTCCCATTCTCCACCTAGAATCAGGTGACTGGCCACCTGGAGTGGGGTCTCGTGTGTGGCCTACCCCAGGACTGTGCATGCGACACTGCTGCTCTCTCCTCATCTGGGGCTCCTCCTGCTTCGCCGCCTGTCCCCCTGTGCTGCTCTGGGCTCCTGTCCATACTGTGCCCAGCACAGGCCTCCAGGAGAGAGCCAGGCTGCCGAGGGACTGTTACTGGGACATTATATTTCACATTATGTATGGGGGGAAAAACTATTTAAAAATTGGCATCCTCCTTAAGAGCGCCCCCTAGAGGCTGTCTGGCGTGGATGGCATGTGGGCTTGCATGAAGTCCAGTCCTGTGTGTACCGCTCTGTGCCTGAGCATCTGAGAGCTGAAAGGCAGCTGTGCCGTCCTTCAGGAGTCATTCAGGGCCTGCACCAACTAGGGCAGCAGCAGGACGTATGCACAAGGACAGTCACCCTGGGGCCACATCTACCTTCCTCTTTAGGACCCGAGTGGCTTTCTCATACCATCCACCTCCAGTCATTGGTGGGCAGTAGAAGGGTCCTGTGGTGGGTATGTGAAATTAGAGATCTTGTAGTTTAATTGGCTTCACTCTGTCTTCCATTTTAAGCAAGTGTCCTTTTGCTGTCCTCACATAAGAGAGGTCTGGCCACACAGGAGTAGTAAGTGGGTTTTGTTGCAGAACTCTATGTTCAGCCACAGAAAGCTTTATATTTAAATAGTACCACTTGCTTGAAACATCTCGAATGACTAGTGCTTTTGTTGTTGTTATTTACCTTGGAGGAGACTGTTCACGAAACTGCTGCTGGGCATGAGCCACACAGATGAGGGTCACGACCTTTAGGGTTAGTAGATAATGAAGACCCGTGAGCAGCAGCAAGGACCCCTGAGCCAGCTTGTGTCGCTTCCTCAGTCAGCTTTGGGGCGTTCTCGCTGCCCCAGTACGCAGTCAACTTCATTTTGAGTCTCCTTAAGGGAAGGAGCTTCTTGAGCAGGCTAGGGTAGGGACACGAACCCGAGCTTCGCCTTGGCTGGTGCCCTGCACCCCGAGACCGTCTGGGGACCCTGTCATAGCTTTCCATGCCTCGTGCCTGCTTCAGGTCTGCTCCACACAGAGGTGCTTTTGGTACCCTGTAGCACTGTGGCAGAAGGGTCCTTCAGCTCCAACTCACCCTTTTCTGTCTTGGTGTCTGTCTCTTGCCCCTCCGCCCCTCACCTGGAAGGCTGGGCACTCACAAGCTTGTATTCTCCACAGTGGACCGCATCATCGGCCTGGACCAGGTGGCCGGTATGTCCGAGACGGCACTGCCCGGCGCCTTCAAGACACGCAAGGGCATGTTCCGCACCGTGGGGCAGCTCTACAAGGAGCAGCTGGCCAAGCTGATGGCCACGCTGAGGAACACCAACCCCAACTTCGTCCGCTGCATCATCCCCAACCACGAGAAGAAGGTACGGCTGCTTGGTGGCGTGCGGGCTGCCGGGACCTTGTCTGTGTCCCCGAGCAGCAGTGCCCACCCAGCTTTCTCTCTCAGCTCCCGGGGACAGCAATGAGACCTTGTGTGTCTGCTTTCCTCTCCAGGCCGGCAAACTGGACCCGCACCTGGTGCTGGACCAGCTGCGCTGCAACGGTGTCCTCGAGGGCATCCGCATCTGCCGCCAGGGCTTCCCCAACAGGGTGGTCTTCCAGGAGTTCCGGCAGAGGTGAGCGGGCCTGAGCCCTTTACCTGCCCCCACATGTGGTGGAGTCCCAGGGGCAGAGACCTTTGCTCGCAGAGGCTTGTGTTCCCAACCACTCAGAGTGAGGTCTGGCCAGCTGTCCATGATACATTCTCTCTGTGTCCCCCTTACACGAGAAGGGATACATTCTCTCTGTGTCCTCCTTACTGAAGGGAAAGCCATTGTGCTAGGTTTCGCACCAGTGCCTGGGGGTCCTGGTGCTGTTGCTATAGATGAAATAAGTTGCGAGCAGGGGGGGTTAGAAGGGTGGAGCAGACACTCGGGCACTCAAGGAGCCCTATGGAAGACGCTGCAGCTTCTTCCCATGTGCAAAAGCTGGTGACATGGTCGTATCTGCCTAAGGACTGTGTTTTGTGCGGCAGATTAAGAGGCACAGGGCCTGTGTGAGGACTCTAGGCAGTTAGCAATCGTTCAGCCTGAGTAAACCAGCCTGCAGCTCGCTCTTTGTGGATGAAACAGCTCAACACGTGTTTCTCTTCCTTTCTGTGCCAAAGAGCATGGTGGGACTGGCCAAGGGTCTCCTCCTTGGGAGACTTGGAGAGAAAACCCGTAGGCCTGTTACACTGCGGGCACTCCAGACCAGGCAGACGTGATAAGGATAGAGTGACCACTCTTCCCTTTCCTCCCTCAGGTATGAGATCCTGACGCCCAACTCCATTCCCAAGGGCTTCATGGATGGGAAGCAGGCATGTGTGCTCATGGTGAGTCTCGCTGCAGCTCTCTGGAAGGGGAACCTGTGCCTGGTGGATGTCCCTGTAGTGTCCTATCTGCCAGTACTTCTGGGTGTCCTGAGATGCTGCTGTTGGGACCAGGGCAGGTGGCCAAGAACTGAAACCATAGCAGACAGGACTCTGGCAGGAGTCAGTCTGAGGGGGGCAGGGGCCATTCTTTCTGTTTTTTGCTCCTGTCGGGACTTGCAGACTGAAGGCGGGAAAGGAAAGCCCATAACGGAGCGGGGCAGAGCGTGTCTCCAGCTGGGCTCTGGGTCCTCCCTTCTCCATGGGCCCCGAACCCCTCATTGGCCAGTAGATGGTGTGTTTCCCCTACAGAGATGGTTGAAGTCCCCTCTGGCTCTCCAGGGAAGATGGGCTGGGTACTCCTAGAGTTTGTGACATAGCCAAAGAACCGGGTGACAGGCAGGGAACAGGTCTACCTTGGCTCCTCCCCCCTTGGTCTTTGGTCTTTCACTAGACCTTCTTCCCAGACTGGCAGAACCATGTGTGCCCATCTAGCACTCATGCTGCTGCTGTTGGGAGCTGGTTCAAAACCCTTCTCTCCCAGCCAGGCAGGCTGCCTGACTCTCAACACACGTATCTGTCTACATCAGTTGCTCTCCTTGTCATGGTGACCACAGCAACTTAAGGGAGGAAGTGGCTTATTTTGTCCTGTGGCTTGAGCCCCAAGCCCATCACAGCAGGGAAGGCAGGTGGTCGCGGTGTGAGGCAGCCAGTCACATTGTGTCCACAGTTGGGAAGCACAGAGATGGATGAATGCCACTGCTCGGCTGGCTTGCTCCTTCTCCCTTTGTACTCCATCTGGGTCCCCAGTCCACCCACACCACCCTCAGTCAGACCTCTCTGGAAATAGCCTCATAGACACGTCCAGAGATACATTTCCTCGATGATTCTAAATCTAGTCAGTTTAACAATTGCAATCAGCCATCATACCTTTGACGTAGGCTTCCCAAGAGAGCTCTCACTGGAGGAGTTGCTCAGATGAGCAGTGATGACTAAGACTTGCCGGGTGCTTATTGGGTGCTTGGCCCCGTGCTAGGCACTTTTGAGCATTCTCTTTCCTTGTAGCGTGCCCCAAGCCCTGCTGGGAAGGAAGCACTGTTACTTGCAGTGTGTTCTTTTTTTCCCATTTTAAAAAAATATTTTATTTTTACTTATTTATATGAGAGAAATAGAGGGGGGGGATACGAATGAGAATGGGTGCACCAGGGCCTCCAGCCACTGAAAACAAATTCCAGACACAATGTGCCACCTTGTGCATCTGGCTTACGTGGGTCCTGGGGAACCGAACCTGGGTCCTTTGGCTTTGACAGGCAAGTGCCTTAACCACTAAGCCATCTCTTCAGCCCTTTTTCCATTTTTAAACCAAAGTGTTGTTATTCTCCTTTCACAGCCAAGGCTACAGAGAGTCACAGCCCTGGGTCCCTGGCTAGTTTTGGATCTGAGGCCCAGTAGGGTCCATGCTTTCATCTTAGTGCCGCAGGCCTTAGCTGCCCCCTTGGAGTCAGGCCACTGGGCATTTGTGCAGTGTGACTCCAGGGTGCAGAGGCCCCTAGGGCATGGAAGAGATCTCAGCATTCCCTGTACTCTGAGTTCCTGTGTTTCAACAATCTGCCCCTGTGGTGGAGCCTGCCTGTCCCTAAGTGTCCCTCAGCACTGTGTTTGCTGGCCCAGCATAGGAGCAGCAGCCTGCCAAGGATCCTTGGCGCTGCGTGGCTGAGTCGGGTCTTGGGCTGTCCCTTCAAGGGTCCACAGTCAGTCTGCTTTCTCCCATCTAGATCAAAGCCTTGGAGCTCGACAGCAACCTATACCGCATTGGCCAGAGCAAAGTGTTCTTCCGGGCAGGCGTGCTGGCCCACCTGGAGGAGGAGCGAGACTTGAAGATCACTGACGTCATCATCGGCTTCCAGGCCTGCTGCAGGGGTTACCTGGCCAGGAAGTGAGTTCCGGGGACCCCTACCCCGCACCCGGCCTTGCCTGCCCTCTGCTTGCTGAAGAGAGCTGAGAGGGCAGTAGTTGAGGGCGTGTGGGGCCTGCCAGGACCTTTTGGGCCACAGGCTCTTCCTTCCTCTTGCTCTCTGGACTTCTGCCTCCAGTGGGTAGAAATGACTGTCTCCAAAGGAGGTTTGCAGGGAAGCTGGGGGCTGTGCTTGGATTTGCTGCCCCAAGCTCCTACTCTCCTAGTCCTTACTGGGTTCCCTAGGGGAAGACACCCAGGCCCACCTGTCCCTGTCTCCACGAGTCCTGGACTCCCAGGAATGGAGGCCCCCTGAGCCCAGAACACCATCTTGAGGAGTCCAGGCTCCCCTGCTTCAGGCTAGCGGGTGTGGCGGTTATACCCTGGTCACTGAGGCCCTGGGTCCGGGCTCCACGAAACACCCCAGTGTGAACTCTGAGCCCTAGAGATGGGGCGCCTGGCTATCGTGTTGGGACAAATGGAGCCCTTGAACCCACCAGCTGCTGACAGCCCCAGCAACAGTTTAGATAGGGAGGTGGCTGCAAGGTATTGAGCTGAAGTCCAGGTCCCCTGGGCACAGGTGGACTTCATGACCAGGGTCATAGTTATGCCTTGGACTGCTCAGCATCTGTCACTGGTTGTCCTGTGACCGTCATATATCTGTGAGCTCCTTCGTGGAGAGCAGTGGTCTGGTGACCCTGGCCCTGGTCACTCATTCCTATTCAGTTTGGTGTGAGTCTGTGCTGCTGGCTGGTGTCTGCTCTCCTCCACCCTGAGTTGCTGACCTCGGCCTTTGTCCACAGGGCCTTTGCCAAGCGGCAGCAGCAACTGACCGCCATGAAGGTCCTGCAGAGGAACTGCGCTGCCTACCTCAAGCTGCGCAACTGGCAGTGGTGGAGGCTCTTCACCAAGGTGGGTGTCGGAGGGCTGTGCAGGTCCTCCCCGAGCAGTGAGGGACCAGCAGCCCTCCTGCTGCCCATGCCCGGCACTGTGGGGCCCGCTTGGCCCTGTAGGGCATCGGGTATGTGTACCGTGCCACTCCCCCGGTGGCTGAGCCGAGCCAGGCCTGCCAGGTCCATGCCCGTCGGCTCCTGTGTGTGCAGCCCCACACTGCGGGAGACACCAGCCTCTTGAGATGCTGCAGGCTGGCAGTTCCTGAGGCTGCTTGCAGCGGAGTTCCTTCGAAGTTGTCTATTTTTATTTACAATGTATAATTCATAGTCATTGCAAAAAGTTAACGAAAAGCATTAGGAAGAAAATAAGGTTTCACCCATCACCCCGTTATTCTGAACCGGCCATGGCAGATGTGCATTCTTGTTACCCCTCCCCAGTAACCTCACCGTGTGACCGTGTGCATTCTTGCATAGCAGGGCTTCCTGCATCTCACACTTTCCATTTAAGAGTTCCTACCGGTATCAGTTTATAGAAGCCCATAAACTACTTGTTAAGAGGGCATTTCATTTATCTGGCTACTTTCCTAGCATGTTACAGCTAAATTTGGATGTTTTCTTAAGCAGAGCTGTTGTGAACACCTTTGTGTGCATATAGAGGTGTCTTCCCTGCACTGTAATTAGTGGGTCAGAGGCCTGTGGTGTGCAGTACCAAATTGGCTTCCAGAAGGTGTACCTGAGCTTGGGTTTCAGAGGCGAGGGGCAGCCTCACTGCTGCCAAGGCCCGGCATCTCCTGACCGCCTCTGTCTCCTGCCGCAGGTTAAGCCGCTGCTGCAGGTGAGCCGGCAGGAGGAGGAAATGATGGCCAAGGAGGAGGAGCTGGTGAAGGTCCGCGAGAAGCAGCTGGCTGCTGAGAACAGGCTCACGGAGATGGAAACTCTGCAGTCTCAGGTGTGTGTCGGAGAGGCTCCATGCACGGGCCCAGCCGTGTCCTGTGCTGCCCCCTGTTGGCCACTAGTGGGCAGGCTGGTATATAGCTTAGGAAACTCTGTGGTCCTGGAAGAGAACAGAAGTTAGCTTCTCTCTAGACCCCGTTGGGATTACGAGCTGGAGGGAGGCTGCCCAGTGGAGTGAAAGGTTCACAAGTGCTGGTCCAGACCCCAGCTCCACCATACGACCCTTCAGCCCATTTTATGAAGCTTGTGGGGAAAAGGCCAAGGAAAGCCGGGTGTGGTGGCTCACGCCTTTAATCCCAGCACTCGGGAGGCTGAGGTAGGAGGATCTCTGTGAGATCAATGCCACCCTGAGGCTACATAGTGAATTCCAGGTCAGCCTGGGCTAGAGTGAGACCCTACCTCAAGAAACAAAGAAAAAAAAGAAAAGGCTAAGGATAAAGGACATTGGGGGCTGTGAGGGAGCTTAAGCGCCCTGAGTGGAAGCTGCTGTTGCTGTGGCGTTGGGGAGCATGCGCCTCGGAGCACCCACCCTGGTTTCCCATTGCTGTGACCAAGTCGCCGAGACACACAGCTTACAAGGATGGGGTTATTTTAGCGTACGTTCTCAGTGCATGGCCATGTGGCTCCGTTTCTGGGCCTGTGGCGAGGAGGAGGATGGTGGAGCAGGAAGGTGGAGTAGAGCTGCCCATTTCCTAGTGGCCAGAGGTGGAGAGAAAGGATGCGGTCTGGGTCCCACTAGCTTTCAAGGGCATGCCTCCCCCAGTGACCTAGTTCCTTCCGTTAGTCCCCCCCTCCCAAAATCCCCATCATCTGCCACTAGTGTCACTAGCTGGCAGCCAGGACCGGGGCCCCTGGGCTTTGGGCTTGCGGGGCCTCACGTTCCCCACGTGCTCTTCGCAGCTCATGGCGGAGAAGCTGCAGCTTCAGGAGCAGCTGCAGGCGGAAACCGAGCTGTGCGCCGAGGCCGAGGAGCTGCGGGCCCGCCTGACGGCCAAGAAGCAGGAGCTGGAGGAGATCTGCCACGACCTGGAGGCCAGAGTGGAGGAGGAGGAGGAGCGCTGCCAGCACCTGCAGGCGGAGAAGAAGAAGATGCAGCAGAACATCCAGGTGCGCGTGGGGCCGGTTGGGTTGTCATGCTGGTCGGGCCTGGGGTTGTGTGGTGCCTGTTGTCACAGTGGCCGGCTTTGATCCCTCCAACAGCCCTGAGGCCCCAGGGAGGCTTGTGCCTTGCGTGATCACTCACGCCACACAGGTCCCAGGTCTGCGAGGGAGCCATCCAGCTAAGCGTTGAAGCCCACTGACTTCCCCCCTTTGGTCCTTGCTCTATCGGCCTACGGGCAGGGGCCCCTCAGCTTGCTTAGCTTGGCCCACTGTGTGGTGTGGGCCCAGCTAGTGTGATGCTGTCAGGACCCCAGTTTATAGACCAGTCCATGAGAGGGGACCGGCCAGGTGCATGTCGCGTGCCCTTCCCACCGTGCCGTCCTCTTCGCAGGAGCTCGAGGAGCAGCTGGAGGAGGAGGAGAGCGCCCGGCAGAAGCTGCAGCTGGAGAAGGTGACCACCGAGGCCAAGCTCAAGAAGCTGGAGGAGGAGCAGATCATCGTGGAGGACCAGAACTGCAAACTGGCCAAGGTGGCGCCCCAGTCACTGGGGAGGGCGGGACGGGGCGGGGTCGGATGCCTGTGGTCTCTGGGCACAGGGATTTTCTCATGAATGAGGGGACCCACAGGGAGGCTTGCCATTTCTCTTGGTAAAGCTCTTCACCAGCTTAAGACCCAGGTTTTGAGGAGTTGGACCCTCAGGGTGGCGCTGTGTGTGGTTAGTAGTGAGGTCTTCCTTCTCCACCCATCACCGTGACTCTGACGATGAGCTGTGTCCCTGTTAGCATCGTCCCAGTGGGCAGACGGCTGGGGAGTGTTAGAGGAGGAGGAGGCAGGACAGAGTCATAATGCCGTCCTGCTTCTCTAGCCTGTGGGCAGGTGTAGTGGCAGAGGGCCTGCTTGGTGACTGCCACAGGGAGTGAGACCCTTACGTAGAGTCATGCGCTGTGTGTGGCAGGTGATGGGGGCCTCCCAGTGGTGACCTCGCAAAGCAGAAGGGGAAGAGAGCAGCCCTGGCACTGTGGCTGTAGAGGCGGTGTGGCAATGTGAAGCACCATTTGCTACGTTAGGACACTTGTAAAAAATTTTTAAATTTAATTTATTTATTTGCAAGTGGATGGATGGATGAGAGAGAGTATGGGCACGCCAGAGCCTCTAGCCACTGAAAAGAAACTCCAGGTGCATGTGTCATTTTGCACCTCTGGCTTTATGTGGATACTAGGGAATCGAACCCGGGTTGTTAGGGCAGCCTCAACCACTGAGCCATCTCTCCAGCCCAGAAACTTTTCTTTCCAGTATTTTAAAATATTTATTTGTTTGTTTGTTAGAGAGGAGAGAGAAAGAATACGAATGAATGGGTGCCCCAGAGCCTCTAGCCACAGAGCTCCAGAGGCATGTACCACCATGCATCTAGTTTACATGGGTACTGGGGAATCGAACCTGGGTCCTTAGGCTTTGCAGGCAAGTGCCTTAAGTGCTAAGCCATCTCTCCAGCCCGAGACCTTTCTTACCTGACCCTCACAGGGGATACAGGGCAGGAAGGGCTTAGTTTATCCTGCTGTCACGGGCATCAAGTGATGTTTTTCAGTCATCCTTTTGATGTAGTATGTCCTTAGGAGCATGGCCAAGTGTTCAGGCCATGCTTCACCCTTCAGTCTTCGATCTCTGGGTGAATTCGGCTCTGGAAGAGCTGAAAGTGTCTGCCCAGTGCACACTGATGTGCCCTTTCTCCACCTCCAGGAAAAGAAGCTGCTGGAAGACAGAATAGCCGAGTTCACTACCAACCTCATGGAAGAGGAGGAGAAGTCTAAGAGCCTGGCCAAGCTCAAGAACAAGCACGAGGCCATGATCACTGACCTGGAAGGTGAGGTGTGCCGGGCAGGGCACGCCTGTCCCACCCGTGGTGCCAGGTTACCTACAGCTCACGTGCGAGCGAGGCCCCTGGCATTCTGGGCTTCAGGCTTCATTGCTGTGTGAATGGATGATCCCGTGTGAGGAGTGTCCAGTGTGAAGCTCTGGCTTGGTGTGTGTCAGGTCTGTTTCAGGAGTTGTTGTAACATCCCAGGGGGGTCCGAATTGGACCCCCAGAGCTGAGCGGCCCTGTCACCTAGCACCTGTTACTTTCTGTGAGCTGTGGCTTCACTGAGTGGTAAGGGGGGTATAGCGACAAGGCGTGGGTGAGGCTAAATCAGATACACACCAGCCTCTGTACGCTATGAGGCATCAGACTGAGGCTCCAAGAGGACACTGCTTGCTCTGGGGCGGGGTGACAAGTGCTGGAATCTGTGGCAGTGACGAGAACTGAGGTAAAGCAGTTTTGAGGCTTCTAAGGCGTGAGCACCCCTACCTCCTTGAGAGGTTTGGCCAGCTGGAGTATGTGGAGTTCAGAGCACGACGGGAACTCCCAGCTGAAGCCTGGTGCTTGGAGGGTCAAAACTGTGGGCCAAGCAAAGAGATGGTGTCCCATCCCGGCCCAGGCTTCTCTCTGGCATAGGGAGAGTGAGTCCGGCCGTCTAGGAGGACAGTCCTGATCACATTTGTCTCAGAGATGCCGTCCTCCCTTACCTCATCATCCAGGAGGTCTAGGGTGGCACACTCACTGGTCTGACAGACATGGACGGAGACCATCCAAATATGTGTGTTGCTGTGGGAATGTGCCTTGCTCACCAGCTTTGGAAAGCAGACCGCCTTGCCTGGTGAGGTGGCAGCTTTGTGTGCCCTGTACTTCCATCAGTTGCTGACCGCCCCTGGCGCGAATCCTCATAGCGACGTTCATCAAGAGCACATGACCACACCCCAAATGGCAGTCAGTTGCAGGGTGGGTCACTAGATTGTCGTAAAGAAATGAGACTGGCCAGGCGTGGTGGCTCACGCCTTTAATCCCAGCATTTAGGAGGCAGAGGTAGGAGGATCGCCGTGAGTTTGAAGCCACCCCAAAACTACATAGTGAATTCTGGGTCAGCGTGGGCTAGAGCAAGACCATACCTCGAAAAAGTAAAAAAGAGACCAAGGCCCCAGTGAATACATTTACATTAATATGCCAGATCTCATGGTCACGAACCAGCCACACAGTCCATAGGAGAAGACCCGTCCTCATAGGTGCTTACAAAGAACCAGGCACCATTCTTAGTGGCCTAAGGTGTTAACCCCTGAGGTACGCACTTTCTTCTGCCCTTGTTATTCATGAGGCACAGAAGGCAGGGCTACTTAAGTGACATCATGAGGGGAAATACAAAAGCGAGTCATTGAGCCCTAGTTCTGCTTCTCCAAATCTGCAGTGTTTGTACCAGCTCTGTAGTGTAAACTCAGGTTTGTGCAAACTACGCAACAGCCACAGGGAAGCCAGGCAGAAGCACAGACTTAAGCTTGTTTGCCCTGGCAGCATGGGACGTCAAGGGCACCGCAGAGGCAGGACTGCTCTTCCTCCACCCTGGACTTGGGTACGGGTGCCACTGAGCGCTCAGCAGCCCCTCCTGCTTCTTCTCCCTGGCAGAGCGCCTGCGCAGAGAGGAGAAGCAGCGGCAGGAGCTGGAGAAGACGCGCCGCAAGCTGGAGGGAGACTCCACCGACCTCAGCGACCAGATCGCCGAGCTCCAGGCGCAGATTGCTGAGCTCAAGATGCAGCTGGCCAAGAAGGAGGAGGAGCTGCAGGCGGCCCTGGCCAGGTGAGGCCGTGCTGCTGGCCTCCCGCCCTAGTGTGAGCGCAGCCCCTGCTCTGCTTTTGTCTCAGAAGTGCTGGTTCCTGTCCACCGGGGGTGTGGTCTAGGGCCACATGTGGAATCGACCCGTGTCATCCACAGCTGTGGCTCCCACTCCCACGTGCCCTCCCCTTCCATCTCCTCCCTTCCTCTGTCCTTCCCTTTCTTTTAAAATTCACTGGCTGTAGTCATACATTTTATTTTTAATTCAAGAAGTTTTAGAACAGTTTTAGTTTCACAGCAAGCTTGAGCAGAAGGCACAGCAGTTTCTCATTCATGGTCTGCCCCCACACATGCACAGCCCCCCACATCCTCCACCAGAAAGGTACGTTTGTTACAGTTGGCGAATGTACGTGGACACCTCCTACCCATGAGATTCCACAGCAGCCCTCCCCCCACATCCTCCACCAGAAAGGCACATTTGTTACAGTTGGTGAATTTACATGGACACCTCCTACCCATGTAGAGTCCATAGCACATTCATATACCTTAATTCCTTGTGTTTTTCCATTGAACATTTGAAGTGTTTTTTTTTGTTTGTTTGTTTGTTTTGTTTTTCGAGGTAGGGTCTCACTCTACCCCAGGCTGACCTGGAACTCACTAAGTAGTCTCAGGGTGGCCGCAAACTTATAGCGATCCTCCTACCTCTGCCTCCCGAGTGCTGGGATTAAAGGCGTGCACCACCATGCCTGGCTTTGGAGGTTTTTTTTAACAGTTAAAATTAAGACTCTCGGGCTGGAGAGATGGCTTAGCGGTTAAGCACTTGCCTGTGAAGCCTAAGGACCCCGGTTTGAGGCTCAATTCCCCAGGACCCACGTTAGCCAGATGCACAAGGGGGCGCACGCATCTGGAGTTCGTTTGCAGAGGCTGGAAGCTCTGGCGCACCCATTCTCTCTCTCTCTCTCTCTCTCTCTGCCTCCTTCTCTCTGTCGCTCTCAAATAAATAAATAAAAAAAAAAAAAATTAAGACTCTCCATAATGAAAGCGACATCATTTTACTGTTTTCCAATTCTCACAGTGGCATTGCTCTTAAATCTTCCTGATGGCTCTTGCTGATTTTCTGAGCTTGGTCCTAAGTGCTGTGACTGTGACTCAGACCCAGCTTTGGCTGCACCTCCCGAGCCTCCCTGAAGGCGAAGGTAAAGGTGACCTCACACTAACGTCATTGATCGCTTTGGCAGAGTGGAAGAAGAAGCTTCCCAGAAGAGCATGGCTCTAAAGAAGATCCGGGAACTGGAGTCTCAGATTTCTGAACTCCAGGAAGACCTGGAATCGGAGAGAGCGTTTAGGAATAAAGCTGAGAAGCTGAGGCGGGATCTTGGAGAAGAGCTGGAGGCCCTGAAAACAGAGCTGGAGGACACTCTGGACTCCACGGCTGCCCAGCAGGAGCTCAGGTGCACCACGGGGCTGACCGGCCGCGCCGCTGTAGACAGGGAGAGGGCAGTGGAATGGGCGGAGGCCTCTGCAAACACTCATGCCCACCGTTCTCAGCCGCTTCTCTGTTGAAAGGGCACGAGCCTCTGCAAAGTGTCTGCTGAGGGGCCGGTGATCAGTCATAAGCTCAGGGAGGTCAGGCCTGCCAAAAAATACCAGTGCTTGGGAAGTGGGCTAGCAGATCGGAAGTGCAAAGTCAGTCTCAGCTACACACAAAGTTCAAGGCCAGCCTGGGCTACATGAGACCCTGTCATAAAGAAGGAAGGGGGGGGGAGAGCGAGAAGCTATGGAGTGGCTGTGCCCTTGCCAGGCCCCCCCCCCCCCCCCGTCATCAGGGCAGAGCCCAGGGACAGTGTCCCTCCAGAGCTCTTGGCCTCCACTCTGAGGACATTGTCTGTCCAGGTCCAAACGTGAGCAGGAAGTGAACATCCTGAAGAAGACCCTGGAGGATGAGGCCAAGACCCACGAGGCCCAGATCCAGGAGATGAGGCAGAAGCACTCGCAGGCTGTGGAGGAGCTGGCTGAGCAGCTGGAGCAGACCAAACGGGTGAGTGAGGCCCTCGTGCCTGCCGCATCTTAAGCCAGTCCTGCATAGGAGAACGGTTCCAGTGTCAGGCTGACCTGGGAGGATGGTGGCAGTCCGTCTCTCGGATGTGCGAGGTTGAGTCATGCACGCACAGCCCTTGCACAGTAAGAGCTAAATCAGCTGGCCTTGCTCTTGGAGTGCTTTTGTCTGCTCAACATCCTGTCACATGAGAAAGCTTCAAGTGATTGGAGCAACTTGAACCTGAACGTGAGGGTCCTTGGTGGTGTCTCTTCTGCCTGAGGAGCCCTCCTCCTCTCACACACTGCCAGCCACATGGTCAGCCAGCGTCTCCCCGGGAATCTGAGTGCCGTCCATCTTGCTGACCAGACAGCGGACAGCTCTCACGACAGGCCCAGCCTCCCTGTCTTCTTAGGTCATTCTCACTGTTGGTGGCAGCTGGAGCAATCAGAGGCTCTTCCAAGTAGCAACCAATAAAGTATTGCTAGAGTCCTGCTTTGCCTTGGTGTCCCTTCAGCCTCTGCCGGTGTGCGCATTGACATTGGAGTGTTGCTTACTTCTTACCCAGCAGGGCTTTAGCGTCCTGCTTACCCTTGACCTTGCCAGTCCTACTCAGTGGTGGGTAAAGGGGGAGCATTACTCAGTTTTTGAAAGAATAGTGCATTGTTACCTTGAACATGAAATTTCAAGTCTGGGTGCATACTTTCCTTTGTATTACCAATATTGCTAAAATCTCCACATCTGCACAAAACATCTTATACGAGAACACTCCCTTCACCCAGGGAGGGAAGCTGGGTGGGATTATTTTCAGAGGTTGGAATGCTGAGTTCCTCAGAGGTGAGGACTTGTCTCACCCACAATGCTCAGACATAGAAGAATAAGTTGCCGGGCGTGGTGGCGCATACCTTTGGTCCCAGCACTTGGGGAGGCAGAGGTAGGAGGATTGCTGTGAGTTGGAGGCCACCCTGAGACTCCATAGTGAATTCCAGGTCAGCCTGGCCTAGAGCAAAACTATACCTCTATTAAAAAAAAAGGAGAAAAAAAAAAGAGTCAATGAAGCCTGGGCTTGCTTTCTGACTCCAGGGCTCTCACTGCAACTGTGGTTTTTGTTGCTGAGGCAGAAGTTTCCGGATCTTGTGTCCCAGGCTCTTCTGGTGATGTTAGACTGGCTAGGTTTCAGAGGCCGCGTTACATCTTGACTCCCCCACCCCCCAGGTGAAAGCCACCCTTGAGAAAGCAAAGCAGACCCTGGAGAACGAGCGCGGGGAGCTGGCCAACGAGGTGAAGGCCCTGCAGCAGGGCAAGGGCGACTCGGAGCACAAGCGCAAGAAGGTGGAAGCCCAGCTGCAGGAGCTGCAGGTCAAGTTCAACGAGGGAGAGCGAGTGCGCACCGAGCTGGCTGACAAGGTCACCAGGCTGCAGGTGAGGATTCTGCTGAACCCCAGGCTCAGGCCTGGGCCCCCCCTCACCCCCCCCCCCCCCGCTCCATCCACGCCACGGGCTCCCCAGCCAGGCTCCCGGGCTTCAGCTCAGCGCAGGACTCTGGTCCGCCTTTCCCAAAGCAGTTGTGGCCGCTTTGTCATCCTCGACTCTTGTCCTCATCCAGGTGGAGCTGGACAGCGTGACTGGTCTTCTCAACCAGTCTGACAGCAAGTCCAGCAAGCTCACCAAAGACTTCTCGGCACTGGAGTCCCAGCTGCAGGACACCCAGGTGAGGACAGTGTCAGGACCCAAACGCTGGGCCCTTCCTAGGGCGCCCTGTTGTTAGAGTGCATCTGCTCATCCACCCTCCCCTCATCCATAACATCCTTCCTCATGAGTTGGGGTGGCTGCTCCCCCTCATCGGAGGTGTGCACTGTGCGAGGCTGTGGCTCGCAGTCCTGAGGCCGCACCTTGTCCTCGGAGTAGGAGCTGCTGCAGGAGGAGAACCGGCAGAAGCTGAGCCTGAGCACCAAGCTGAAGCAGGTGGAGGACGAGAAGAACTCCATCAGGGAGCAGCTGGAGGAGGAGGAGGAGGCCAAGCACAACCTGGAGAAGCAGATCGCCACCCTCCAAGCCCAGGTGTGACGCCCGGGGCGGGAGGGAAGTAACCGAGGGAGGCGTCCATTGTTGGTTTGACTGGGGTCCCCGGTGGTCCGATGGAGGATGTGCCGGCTGACTCCTTGCTGCCGCCCAGGTGACAGACATGAGGAAGAAGATGGAGGATGGCGTGGGTTGCCTGGAGACGGCGGAGGAGGCCAAGCGGAAGTTACAGAAGGACCTGGAGGGGCTGAGCCAGCGGCATGAGGAGAAGGTGGCCGCTTACGACAAGCTGGAGAAGACCAAGACGCGGCTGCAGCAGGAGCTGGACGACCTGCTCGTGGACTTGGATCACCAGCGGCAGAGCGTCTCCAACCTGGAGAAGAAGCAGAAGAAGTTTGACCAGGTGCGTGGCCTTCCTCATCCCCTCACTCTAGGACGAAGGCGGTGGAGGGTAACAGAGCAGGCAGGAAGTGGGGGAGGCAGGTGCCCCAAGGTGCTTCACTCGGGGGCCTGGGTAAAGTGTCCTGAAGAGGTGCTAGGAGCAGTTTTCAGGTTTTCTGCATGCCGCCATAGGCCTCCTCATCTCCAGAGGCCTGAGGCAGGGCTGGAGAGATGGCTCCGTGGGTCAAGTGCTTGCCAACGCTGGGGGACACCCTTGGCCACATCTGTCTCAAAGTCAGCCAGTTCCCGGGCAGTGGCCTCGGGCCTGTTCGTTGTGGGCCTCACAGTTGTGGCGTCTGCATCCTCGGCCTCACAGTGTGCCACCTATTTCCCAGCTCCTGGCAGAGGAGAAGATGATCTCTACCAAGTACGCTGAGGAGCGTGACCGGGCCGAGGCTGAGGCCCGGGAGAAGGAGACCAAGGCACTGTCACTGGCCCGGGCGCTGGAGGAGGCCATGGAGCAGAAGGCAGAGCTGGAACGCCTCAACAAGCAGTTCCGCACCGAGATGGAGGACCTCATGAGCTCCAAGGATGACGTGGGCAAGAACGTGAGTGCTGGGGTCCGGGGGGGGGGTGTTCCAAGTAGGATGTCACACGGGGCCAGGTAGGTGCATGGGTCTGAGTCCAGGACCTCCGTCACCTGCGTGTGTCTCTGACCAACTCGAGATCTCTGCTCAGGTCCACGAGCTGGAAAAGTCCAAGCGGGCTCTGGAGCAGCAGGTGGAGGAGATGAAGACGCAGCTGGAGGAGCTGGAGGATGAGCTGCAGGCCACCGAGGACGCCAAGCTGCGGCTGGAGGTGAACCTGCAGGCCATGAAGGCCCAGTTCGAGCGGGACCTGCAGGGCCGGGACGAGCAGAGCGAGGAGAAGAAGAAGCAGCTAGTCAGACAGGTGCGTGTGGCAAAGGTGCAGGGCCTGCTCTGGCTCTAGCAGGCCCCCTTTCTTCGTGCTCCGTGGGGCTGTGGGAGGCTCCTGGACCACCTCTATTTTATTATTTTATTTTATTTACTTATTTGAGAGGGAGAGGGAGAGAGGAAGAGGCAGATAGAGAATGGGCACACCAGGGCCTCGAGCCACTGCAAATGAACTCCAGAAGTATGTACCCCCTTGTGCATCTGGCTTGGGTCCTGGGCAATTGCACTGGGGTCCTTAGGCTTTGCAGGCAAACGCCTTAACTGCTAAGCTGTTTATTTCCCCAGCCCCGGACCACCCTTCTGCAACCTCACCTCCCAGTCCTCTGTCCTGGAGGACTCAATAACTGTCTTTGCATTGTGGTGGCTCCGTGGCTCCTGTGGAACTGGCCTGAGCCCACCTCGGCCCAGTGCTTGCCGCGGGCTCTGTGTGGAGCAGCCTCCTGAGCTGCCGGTGCTCCGCAGGTGCGGGAGATGGAGGCAGAGCTGGAGGACGAGAGGAAGCAGCGCTCGATGGCTGTGACGGCGCGGAAGAAGCTCGAGATGGACCTGAAGGATCTGGAGGCGCACATCGACACAGCCAACAAGAACCGGGAGGAAGCCATCAAACAGCTGCGCAAGCTCCAGGTGAGGCCACGTCTGGGCTGGCTATGGAGGGGGAGACCGGTAGAGCCCGGGAATCATAGCCTGTCTGGGGGTGTTGGTAACCTGTCTCACAGGTGTACCCTCAGGCCCAGAGTGGAAATAGTCTAAGTGCTCAAAAAGCAAATGTGTGGTGAGATCAGGGGCTGAGTACATTAAACCAAGGATGAGATAGACAGCAACTCCGTGAGACTTGCAGAGGTCAGGGAAGATGGTCACTCACTGTAAAGACCCAGCATCCAGTGACAGCTGTAAGCTGATGGTTCTGAGAAGGGGCCCAGTGTGCAGGGGGCCTTTGGGAAACTTTTACCTCACCAGTGTTGAAAGTGTAACAGTAAAAGCAATTTTGGAGTGGCGTATCATGCCCAACATGCCAGTAATAGGGAAAACTTAGAACCCGTTGTGGGCCAGATCATGTAGGGCCTGTGACTGCTGATGGCTGTTTTTTTTAATTATTTACTTTATTTTATTTTATTTATTTGAAAGAGGCAGATAGAGAGAGAGAATGGGTGTGTGCCAGGGCCTCTAGCCACTGCAGATGAACTCCAGATGTGTGGGCCCCCTTGTTTTAGCTGCTGTGTAACAAAGGTCACACCCTTTGGTTGTGGGATTCCCATTGTGGGGTTTATCTGCAGAAGAGAATAAAAGGCAATTTGCCAAGGCTCTTTCACTGATAACAGAAGGTCAGGGAATGAAATGTGTTCTTGCACTGTTGCTGGCTGATCTGGCAGTAAGTGCCCTTCTTGCACCTGAGCTCACCTGGTGGCTCACTCTCAGCTGTGAACGCCTGGGCGGCGCTGTGGGCGCTCAGCACGTAGGGAGGGAGTGCCGGCAGCTTGTGCCGGTCCATTCCTACGGGTCACTGCTGCGGAGAGGCGCTTTGTAAACCCTGGTGGACTGAGCCGTGTAAACGGGATGTAGATTTGTTTGTTGACGCTCTTTCTGGCTCAAAGAGGTCCCTGGTGGTGAGGGGTTCACTAACGGGTGTTGGTTTGGAGGACCTGAGCAGCCGGGCAGCCAGTGGAGGTGCCGCCCTCTGTCCTCACACAGGCCCAGATGAAGGACTGCATGCGCGAGCTGGACGACACGCGCACCTCCCGCGAGGAGATCCTGGCGCAGGCCAAGGAGAACGAGAAGAAGCTCAAGAGCATGGAGGCTGAGATGATGCAGCTGCAGGAGGTAGGCGGCCCTTCCCGGGTCACACAGGGCCTTTTCCTGCCAGCCAGAGCCAGCAGGGAGGGAGTGGGTCTGAAACTGGGGAGTAGACTTTGAGGGTGCACACGTCCCGCGTCCTGCAGCATGTCATCGCTGGCTCCCTACCTGCTCAGACCCCGGCCCGGGCACATAGCTCTGTTCCACTGCTGGGCCTGGGCACAACCCCCTATCTGTCACATATGACATCCTGTGGTGGCTTCCTTAGCCCCAGGGTGAAGTCCGTCCCCTGCCCCTGGGCGCTTGCCTGGTCCCGTGCTTGACTTGTCTCTCCCAGTATCTCACCTGCCCAGATACAGGAGCAGCATGGAACAGTCTCCCCTGCGGAAGGTTTCTTGCTTACATGCCTGGCCTGTGGCTTGATTCCAAGCACTCAGACCTAGGAGTTTTGCAAACATGTGGTGCTTAAGCTATGCCTCAGAGGGCTGAGCAAGCTAGATGGTTTCATGGGAAGGGTTTCTGGAGAGAGCCAGGGCCCCAGGGAGGTCATGCGTAGTGTGCTGACGTCGAAGCCTGTGGTCCTGGTGGGTCTCACGCTCTGTCCTCGCGGCAGGACCTGGCAGCTGCTGAGCGCGCCAAGCGCCAGGCCCAGCAGGAGCGCGACGAGCTGGCCGATGAGATTGCCAACAGCAGCGGCAAAGGGTGAGTTGAAGGAGGCAGAGGGTACCTGAAGGGTTCCCCCACCTCACCCCACTGGCTCTCATTTCCCCTGCCCCTCCCCCCAGGGCTTTGGCGCTGGAGGAGAAGCGGCGGCTGGAGGCCCGCATCGCGCAGCTGGAGGAGGAGCTGGAGGAGGAGCAGGGTAACACAGAGCTGATCAACGACCGCCTGAAGAAGGCCAACCTGCAGGTGGGCACCGGGCGAGCGGGCAGAAGCGGGCTCAGTGCCTGCTGCGCTCACTGCTTCCGGCACCTGTAAAATTATCCATGGTCCCATGCTTGGTGTCGGGAAGTTTCTGGATCCTGTTCACGGAGCGTGCTCCCTTCCCTCCCGGGAGAGTTGCGTGTGGGGCTCAGCTTCCTCCATGTCACTGTCCCCCCTTCCTGCAGATCGATCAGATCAACACTGACCTCAACCTGGAGCGCAGCCACGCGCAGAAGAACGAGAACGCCCGGCAGCAGATGGAGCGCCAGAACAAGGAGCTCAAGGTCAAGCTGCAGGAGATGGAGAGCACCGTGAAGTCCAAGTACAAGGCCTCCATCACTGCCCTCGAGGCCAAGATCGCACAGCTGGAAGAGCAGCTGGACAGTGAAACCAAGTAGGTGCCCTGCCCGGGCTGCCAGGTGCCCGGCGGTGGTCTTTCTCCGCCTCTGGGAATCTGCGCACACCAGGTCAGGGAGCCATCTGTCCCCTGGCCCCACAGGCCCATGTCCAAAGCTGGTGGGAAACAGGAAGTTGTGGGGGAGGGGGAGTCCTGCAGCAGCGCAGCTGTCCCAGTGGGACAGACTTTGGAGTTAACGAGAGTGACAGTGACCCCCAAATCTCAGTTTCTCCATTTCCTAGCTTCCTCTTCAGTCATATGGAGGTCACTGCCAACCCCATCCTGAGACGGCACCTAGTGGGCGTCAGGGAAGACTGGCACCTGGGCTTCCTGGCCCGCGTGTAGCTATAGGAAGCAGAGGCCCCGTGGCTGGCTGTTCTCCCTGAGCCACCGTTCCCGTCCCTGCAGGGAACGCCAGGCGGCCTCCAAGCAGGTGCGAAAAACGGAGAAGAGGCTGAAGGACATGTTGCTGCAGGTGGAAGACGAGAGGAGGAGCGCCGAGCAGTTCAAGGACCAGGTCTGTGTCTGGGCAGAGCTGGGGCTGGGTCTCCAGCACCCCAAGGCCCTGACTGACTGGAGGCCTTGGCCTTGTCTGTGCAGGCCGATAAGGCGTCCGCCCGCCTCAAGCAGCTGAAGCGGCAGCTGGAGGAGGCCGAGGAGGAGGCGCAGCGGGCCAACGCCTCGCGCCGGAAGCTGCAGCGGGAGCTGGAAGACGTCACAGAGACTGCCGACGCCATGAACCGGGAGGTCAGCTCCTTGAAGAACAAACTGAGGTGAGCTGGCGGACCCCTGCCCTCATTCTTTGTCTGTCTTCAGGCTGGTTCGTTGGGAGGACATTGCAGAAAAGTATCTTTTCCTGTCATCTTGACCTCCCTCCCTCCCTCCCATTTATTTATTTGAAAGAGAGTGACTGGGCACACCAGGGCCTCCAGCCACTGCAGACGAACTCAACACGCATGTGCCACCTTGTGCATCTGGCTTACGTGGGTCCTGGGGAATTGAACCTGGGTCCTTTGGCTTTGCAGGCAAACACCTTAACCACTAAGCCATCTCTCCAGCCCTTGGTTTCGTTTTGTTTCGTTTTCTTTTCTTTTCTCTTTTTTCTTTCTGTTTTTCGAGGTAGGGTCTTGCTCTAGCCCAGGCTGACCTGGAATTCACTATGGAGTCTCAGGGTGGCCTCAAACTCAAGGCGACCCTCCTACCTTTGCCTCCCAAGTGCTGGTATTGGAGGCGTGCACCACCGTGCCCAGCTGGTTATGTTTCTTAACCAGTCAGCGAGCAAGGTGGGCACATACTTGGTGATAAAGGCAGAGGCGGCCATCACACTGATCTGTACCCTTTGTAGATCTTGTCTCTGGGGCTTAGCTCAGCCTTGTGAGCGATTCCTTACCTGTGAGGAAAGGCAGTTGTCTTGCAGCTAGCCGCAAACCTGATGAGGCATTTCCATGCCAGCACACGCATTTGATCATACTCATCACCCCGCTCCTGCTAAACCCCTTCTTCCAACAAACCACTCTCCTGCCATGTTTTTGTCTGTTCACCTTTGTGGGGGAGGACCACTGAACTAAGCTAGGGTTGCTTTTGTGAGCATGGGGGTAAGGGGTCATATGCTGGAGTATGGACGGTTTACTAGTGGCTACACCACTGAAGGACCATGCTGGGGTGTTTGAATTAGGTGCTGGAAGCCACCTGGCCCCAAGCCTCCATGTTCCACATTTATTGGGCGCTTAGGAAATACCCACGAGGGAATGTTGGCGCCATCACACCGCAAGTGGGCAAGTCGGGCTTCCTTGTTAGTGTTCACAGGATCAGGGGTTGTGGTAGAGTCTCCTCCTGAGACTCTCACTGCTTTAAAGTATTTCACGTGAATTTGTTAACATGGGACCAGGAGATGTTTGTCTTGGCACCTGTGTTCCACCTGTTTCTTCCTGTTCGTCTTCGGTGGTGCCAGGACGCAAGCTCCCAGCCCCTGCCTCTTGTCTGGGTTGGGATGTTGGCGTAGAGGGGTGCCCATTACAGAAGGCACCTCCATCCGCTTTTAAGCTTCTGCCCTTCTGGTTCCGTAGTCCTGACCAGTCTTGTGCTACTGTTCCCTGTTACTGCGTCTGACAGATTAACGGGTTGCTCTTGGCACCTGCTTTCCAGAGAGTTCTAACCACTCTGAGTGGTGGCTTACTTCTCTCTGGTACAGGTAGTCTGTGTCTTCTTTCTGTTTAAAGATTACTGTGGACCGGGCTCCCACTGACCTCCTCCCTCTTCCCACAGGCGTGGGGACATGCCTTTTGTCGTCTCTCGCCGGATGGTGCGGAAGGGCACTGGTGACTGCTCGGATGAGGAGGTCGATGGCAAAGCCGACGGGGCTGAGGCCAAGCCTGCCGAATAGGCCCTTCTCCTGCTGCCCGAGGTGGATGGACAGACTGCTCAGCCTGCCCTCCCAAGCCCCTTCAGTACCCCCCCGTCTCGGGACTGCTCTGCCCGTGACCCCTCCTCCTCTGGCCTCGTCAGGGCATTGGCTTCTGCTATAGCCCCTCAGTCCCCCGCCCCACTCCAAGAATCCGATACCAAAGAGTTCCAACTGGCTCAGGCCCAGGGATAGCGTGGCCAGCAGGGTCTTGCCCCTCTTGCCTGAAAGCAAGCACACGTGGTGAGCGGGACGGTGGCCACTGGGGTGGGCGTGAGAGTTTTCTACAAATCTATTTTTTTCTTCACATAAAGGAGTTTTGATAGCTCAGCCCTCCAGAAGTGTTGTCACCCCCCCCCCCACCTCTGCCACCAGCTCCTCCCTCTGCCTTCCCCTGCTGTTGGCAATCACAAGAGGTGACATCACACCGCCGCCCCTTGGCCCTTCCCTGGGCTCTCTGTGGTTTGGAAGGAGCAGTCCTGGGACTCCACCTCTGTCTGTGCAGGGCACAGGACACCAGGGCGAGCAGGGAAGGCCTCCCATTCCCTTCTGGAGAGCGCTGCCGCCTCTACCCCTTCCCGATGCCTCTAAACTGGCTCAAGTGCAATGCCCCCTCTCCTCTTGCCGAGGGCAGCTTGCCCGGCCACAGTGAGGCTGTTGGGGGCAAGCAGTCAGGGCTTTGGGGCCACACTGGAAGGGCTAGCAGCCTTCTGGTGGCTTCTCTCAACACTTGGGGACCAAATATATTTAATGGTTAAGGGACTTGTCAGCCCGCAGGCTGGCAGTCCGAGCATCCGAGGGCTGGGGCCCTCTGTGCGGTCTTGTGCCTCCTCTAGAACCTGGGCAGAGGGGCCTGATCTGTACTCTTGACTCGAGCTTCAGGTCTGCCGCCTGCACATATATTTTTGAAAGAAATAAACAAGGTTTCCTTTTCTCCCCCTTCTTGTAGTAAGTGATACAATTCCGGGGCCTTTCTCACTGCCTTTCCTTTGGAACCATGTTTAGAAGAGACTAGCTCGTCCTACACTGGTCTACACTGGTCGCTGAATTTCCTTGTACTCCTCACTGTTTTGTAAATGCTGCATTTAGACTTAAGGCAAGAAGGCATTTGTCTGAAGGAAACAAACTCAACAAATCATGAAGCTATGTGAGAGCTACATATGCCTAAAAACCTCTCAGTCTGAGTCCCAGTTGCTGTCACAAAGGCGTGACTGGAACGCTCCACCCCCTTTTTATATAATAAAAGTGCCTTAGCGTGTGTTGCGGCTGTCACCACTACAGTAAGCTGGTTTACAGATGTTTCCGCTGAGCGTCACAATAAAGAGTACCGAGTGCTATGAGGTGTGTCTGGGTGTCCATCAGCAGCTGAGGGCCGCGTGCAGGGTCCGCCCTGCCTCCCAAGAGATGTCCCCATCATTCTGCTTAGCTGTTGAACTATGAGAGCTTGGGAGTCTCCTGGAGCTTAGGGACGCCCAGCGGAGCAGCCAGCAGCCCTCACCCTTGGGGCTATCAGGAGCGCTGGGTGGATGTGAGCCCGGGAGTCGTTGGGCATGCCATCCCCCTTCCCTTATGCAGGTCATCTTTTTCTTGACTAGGAGGAAGGGGGTGATGGGGTTGCGGCAGGTTTGGGTGGAGAGGCAGAAGAGTGGTTAGCCTGCCAGTGAGCCTGGGAGGACTCAGCCGAGCGGAGAAGGCTGAGGCCCGGTGCATTCCGAAGTAAAGAAAGGTTAACGCAAAAAGGGATCCAGAGTGCTGTGCTGTATAGAGACCAGCAAAACTCGACAGAGATCATGATGCGGGAGACAGACTCATAACATCTGGCCACAGTTTCCAGTGCAAGGTGTGACTGAGGCCATGCATTTACACAGTGACGCACACAGCAGGGTCTCAGTGAGTCACATGCCATTTACACACATTTTCAGGCTCACCCATTTTTTTTCCCCCTGCAATCGAACTGTAGATGCATGCGCCGCTTTGTGCATCTGGCTTTTTGTGGGTACTTTGGACTTTGCAGGCAAAGTGCCTTAACTGCTGAGCCATCTCTCCAGATCCCCTCCCCGCCCGAGGGCTGGGATTAAAGGCGTGTGCCGCCACGCCACTCCCTTAATGTGTTTTATTTATAGTGCTGGGGTTTTACCGAGCCGCACCCCCACAAGGTGTCCACTGTGCTTGAGTGTCCATTTGTTACATTTTGTTTTCTAATTGTAAGGGAGGGACAGTTGGGATAAGATCTGGCTACAAGCCCTGTGGATCTGAGGAAGGTTAGAAATGAATTTGCTATCCTCTGACTACATAGTGAATTCCAGGTCAGCCTGGGCTAGAGTGAGACCTTACCTTGGAAAAAAAAGAAAAGAAAAACAAAAGAAATGTAGCCAGTGTAGTGGTACACGCCTTTGATCTTAATCCTAGTATTTGAGAGGCTAAAGTAGGGGGATTGCTATAAGTTTGAGGCCAGCCTGAGCCTATATAGTGAATTCCAGGTCAGCCTGAGCCAGAGGGAGACCCTACCTCCAAAAAAAGTCTGGGAGAGATAGATGGCTTAGTGGTTAAGGCACTTGGCTGCGAAGCCTAAGGATCCAGGTTTGAATCTCCAGGACCCATGTAAGCCAGATGCACAAGGTGGTACGTGCATCTGGAGTTCGTTTGCAGTGGCTAGAGGCCCTGGTGCGTCCATTCTCACACTCTGTCTCTAATAAATAAAGTTAAAAAAGTCTTAACAAAGAAAGAATTACATTGTAGCCAGGAGTAGTGACCGATGTCTTTAATGTCAGCATTTGAACATCCGTTCATGCCTTACAGTTTATGGGCAGGTGCCTCAAGCCTCAGGGACAGGTGGCTGGGGCTTAACAGCTGACCAGGTAGAGTAATCCATGGCTGACACTAGCCACCAAAGTGACAGTGACCCTGTTGCTCAGTAACTCATTTGTTTCCAAGATAAGCCCAATGCCACACGAGTGGAGAAATGTCCTTTTCCCCTCCTGTGCTTGCTCCCTACTTAATGTTTACCATATTCTATTTATGACACAAAATTGCCCTTGCCTGGGCTGTGCTGTCCTTGCCCCCATCTTTCTGACAGTGATGACCATCCCATCCCCCTGCCAGCTGTCCACATGCCCAGTGACATGTTCCAACAGGCAGAAACCAGTGCCAAGTTTCTTACCGATTTCCTACCTCAGTTGGGATTAAAGGTGTGCACCAACACACCGGCATTGATTTTTTTTTCTGTTTGATAAAGTTTATTATCTGGTTTTATTATGTTTTTCACAGGTATTAGTAAATCTATTTTTTATTTTTACTTTTGGTTTTCCGAGGTAGGGTCTCATTCTAGCCCAAGCTGAACTGGAATTCACTATGTAGTCTCAAGGTGGCCTCGAACTCTTGATAGTCCTCTTAACCTCTGCCTCCCAAGTGCTGGGGTTAAAGGTGTGCGCCACCATGCAGGGCCTATTTTTTTTTTTTAATAGTTTTAGAAAGAGACAGAGAAAGAATTGGCAGGCCAGAGCCTCAGCCATGGCAATCAAACTCCAGAAGCTTGTGCCACCTAGTGGGCATGTGCAACCTTGCGTTTGCCTCACCTTTGTGTGTCTGGCTTATGTGGACCTAGAGAGAGATCAAACATGGGTCCTTAGGCTTTGCAGGCAAGTGCCTTAACCGCTAAGCAATCTCTGCAGCCCAATGAATCTATTTTTTTTTTATTTACAAAAGAAAAAAAGGCCAATGTAGGGGGATCTCCATGAGTTCAAGGCCAGCCACAACGAGTACCAGCCAGGTCAGCTTGGGCTAGAGAGACTACTTCAAAAAATTAAAACAAAACCCCCGAAAGGTACATTGTCACATTCACTGAATACCTGCTGGCTCAGGGTCTGGGGTGCACACTAGGGCCCGAGAACCTGGTAGATACTGCAGGGGTGTGTGGTTTAGAAGATTGAGGTGCAGGAGCTGGTTTAAAGGTGCTGCTTTGTTTGCTTGCAAAGCCTGCCTTCCTGGGTTTGATTCCCCAATACCCATGTAAAGCTGGACACAAAGTGTCTGGAGCTCATTTACAGTGGCAAGAAATACTGGCATGCCAATACACATATACACTCACGGGCAAATAAAAATTTTTTTAAATAGAAGATTTGGGGCTGGAGAGATGGCTTAATGGGTAAGGCGGTTGCCTGTAAACCAAAGGATCCCCATTTGATTCTCCAAGACCTATGTAAGGCAGATGCACAAGGGGGTGCATGCATCTGGAGTTTGTTTGCAGTGGCTAGAGGCTCTGGCATGCCCATTCTCTCAACTAAATAAAAAATATTTTTAAAAATAGAAGATTGGAATATGAATGAATGTTTGATTTCCCCTCTCCAAACTTCTCTGCCCTAAGCAAAATGGAGGAGGAGGCCTACCTTACAGAATTGCATTCTCTGGCCCAAGGTTGATTCGGAGTTTCCTTGGTCTACGATGACGTTACCACAATCCCTGTGGCTTATAACAGAAATTAGTTCTGTAGTCCAAAGAGGAGGTGTCAGCTCCAAGGGAGAATGCTTCCTGCTTCTTGCAGCCTGTGCTCTGCACATTCCTCCACTGTGGTAGCATCACTCCAGTCTCTGCTCATCTTCACACAGCCTTGCCTTGTGTAGCTTTCAGAGTCTCTTTAAAAGGTCTTAAAAACATTGGGGGCAAGGGTACATGCATGTCATCCCAGCCTTTGGGAAGGAGACAGTTTGGGTTGGAGAGATTGCTTAGCAGTTAAGGCACTTGCCTGAAAAGCCCAAGGACCCGGATCCAGGTTTTATTCCCCAGTATCCATGTAAAACCTGATGCACAAGGTGGCCCATAGGTCTGAAGTTTGTTTGCAGTGGCTAGAGGCCCTGGCGTACCCATTCTCTTTCCCTCCCTCTCTCCCTCAAATAAATTATATATATAATTTTTTTTCCGAGGTAGGGTCTCACTCTAGCTCAGGCTGACCTGGAATTCACTATGTAGTCTCAGGGTATCCTCGAACTCCTGGTGATCCTCCTACCTCTGCCTCTCGAATGCTGGGATTAAAGGTGTGTGCCACCACACCTGGCTTTTTTGATTTTTGGGGTAGGGTCTCACTCTAGCCCAGGCTGAACTGGAATTCACTATGTAGTCTCAGGGTGGCCTCGAACTCATGGCGACCCTCCTACCTCTGCCTCCCGAGTGCTGGGATTAAAGGCGTGCACCACTATGCCCAGTCTTTTTTGAGGTAGGGTCTCACTTTAGCCCAGTCTGACATGGAACTCATTCTATAGCTCCAGGCTTGTCTTCAAATCACAGAGATCCTCCTACCTCTGCTGGGAATAAATGTATGCACCACCATGCCAGGCTCTTGTCATTTTGTTTGTTTGTTTGTTTGTTTGAGGCAGCGTCTCATTCTAGCCCATGCTGACCTGGAATTCACTGTGTAGTCTCAGGATGGCCTTCAATGCACAGCGATCCTCCTACCTCTGCCTCCCAAATGCTGGGATTAAAGGCTTGTGCCACCACACCTGGCTGATTGTGTCATTCTTTTTTTTTTTTTTTTTTTTTTTGGTTTTTCAAGGTAGGGTCTTACTCTAGCCCAGGCTGACCTGGAATTCACTATGGAGTCTCAGGGTGGCCTCGAACTCACGGCGATCCTCCTACCTCTGCCTCCCGAGTGCTGGGATTAAAGGCGTGCACCACCACGCCCGGCTGTGTCATTCTTATATTTAGTTCTAACCCTTCTTCAAAGTTCATATTTGTATCTGTGGGCCTGGTGTCCCCTCTGAGCACAGGAAAGTAGCGCTGTCTTTGGGATGAGGCTGACAGCCAGTGGCTGGGAGAAGTGCTTGCCCCTCCCACTTCCACGTGGTCACTGGGGCGGTTAGCATGGGCTGCCGAACCCTGGCCCGGCTTTCCACCTGCTGCTCTCTGCTGCTTGTGTGCTTGGTTTCAGAAGCTCATGTCACATGCTCAATTGGAAGATCCACGTGCCCTCCTCAGTCACTGTGTTGTGGAACTTCTCTGAAAAGGTCACTCCAACATCCGGTAGAGGAGTTTATTTCCCAGGGACTGAAGTTGGGATTGCTCCCCAAAGTAATGTCTGTGTTAAACTGAGATTGCGCTTTCATTTTGTAGCATTCGTGGCCGAGGGGGGCGCGAGCGAGCAAGAGGGCAGCTGGTTTCCAGAAGCAGGACGTGACAGTTAGCTTGTGCAGCCTGCACGATTCAAAACAATCTCTCAAATCCTATCTACGAATCAACACACGTATGAATCATGTAGTCGGGTCATCCTAGCCATGAGCTCTATTTTACTCTATTTTAGTCTAAACTGTTCTTCCCTCTTATTGTCCTTCGGGGTGCCCCCTAGACAGCTCTGTCTTTGGGAGTCCTTCAGCTGCCGGCAGAGGTAAGTTCAGCTTCGCGGCGCTTAACTCTTACAGTGACTCAGTGCATCAGTCCAGCTTTCAGCTTCCACGACACCTAGAGAAAGAGAAACCAGCAGAGAGGTGGGTGCCTGTTCCGGGGCACCCAGTGCAGTAATCAGCCTCTCCTCCCCAGGGTGGCCATGATGGCCAGGTGCCCTGGTGCTGACCCCTTCACTCTCCACTAGGTGGTGCTGGTGTTCCCCGTCAGACTCCCAAAGCGGTTCAGGGTAGCTCTTCATGCCTTGGGATCACCTGCTCAGTGGCTGTAATTGCTTATGCACCAAAGATATGTGCTAAGCTATCAACCCCTGAGCTGGAGGAACAGACAGCCTAAGAGGCATTGCTTGGGATGTCACTGGTCAAGCCAACCTGTCCTATAGCAGATCTTCAGGGCGTCCAGGTGGGATGGGCTCTGCTCATGTCCCTGGGGTTAGAGACCTCCTACTTCCTCTCATCCAACCTGAGACCATATTCAAGAGTCTGTGAGAAGCTGGAGAGTGGCTCAGCAGTTAGGGGCATTTGCATGCAAAGCTTAACAACCAGGGTTCGAGTCCCCAGTACCCATGTGCAGCCAGAGGCACAAAGTGGCACATGTATCTGGAGTTTGTTTGCAGTGGCAGGAGGCCATGACATGCCCATTCTCTCTCTCTCTCTCAAATAAATAAATAAATACTTAAAAAATAAGATTATATGAGAGCCGAGTGTGGTGGCACACATTTTTAATCTCAGCATTCAGGAGGCAGAGGTGGGAGGATTGCTGTGAGTTTGAGGCCAGCCTGGGGCTACAGAGTGAGTTCCATGTCAGCCTGGGCTAGAGTGAGACCCTCTCTCAGAAAAAAATGAAAATAAGAAAAGAGTCTATGAATGTCCGGTCCGTTCTGCACTCCGACCAGAGTGTCCACGTCCCTGCAGGCCCTGGCTCATATGGACGTTTGACTTTGTTCTTTGTCTCACTACGGCTTTCTCTGCCTGTCGCACTACGGGCATGTTGATAAAAGGCAGAAGAGTTAGGAGCACGGGAGGTTAGAGAAAAATGGCCAAAGACAACTCAAAGCAAGGAAGCATGGTCCCAGACGTCTAGTGTCAGCTGCTTGAACTTGTCCTGAGCCTTGACTCGCCCTCTGTGGTGTGGGGTTAAGGCCATTGCCTCTCCTGATTTCCTCAGTTTTCTAACCTACAAAGCCACAGCCCATCCCCCATAGCATGTGCCACAATTTCACGTTGATTTGAAAACTACTGGAATATTTGGATCTTAGGGAATGGTTACAAAACTCCAGTGAAATGGTAACTGTAGCATGGGTCCTGTGTTGTCACCCGATGTCCCTCCTTCGAGAGCTGGGTGGGGCTGGCCATCAAGCCCCCACGGATGATAGTCTAGGGTGAAAAGTCCTGATGGAAAGGTCGGGTTGCTCCCTGGGGTCCATCCAGCCTCCTCATGGCTCCTTCTCCCTGGGGCAAAGCGAAGAAGTCCCCCAGCGTGATTGGCGGCTGCAGGGCTGTGGTGGAGAGAGCAGGGGCTTGGGACCCTCCCACCAAGGTGCGATGGGAGCAGAACACAGGGCATGGAGGAGTCTGCAGGGAGGGTGCTGGGAGCCTCCGAGAGGAGCGGGGCTCCTGGCAGAAGATCCCAGGTAGGCAGGTGTCCAGGCACCCTGCAAGCCATCTTCAGTAGCACCACGATCAGCACCAATAGGTTCCAGAGCTGCTGGGAGGAGGGAGGAGGGAGGAGACAGATATACTGGGGACAGGGCTGGGTGGGGCTGGGCAGAGTATGGCAGGTTCGGGGAGTGAGCTACAGAGGGTCCACAGACTGTGGTGGTGGGTCTTCCTTGAGATGGAGTGGGTAGAGAAGGATCTGGAGTATTGAACCTAAGGCTCTGAGTGGGTTGGCAAGGAGGGTAGCACCGAGGGTGGTGCCCTGCGGGCAGTGTGTCTGCTGTGCTGTTTGGACCATGATGGGACTTTCCCTTCCGGTGTTGGGTGGATCAGGCTGAGGCTGCGTCTGGCTATGCCTCAGATGCACAGCTGGGGACTGAGACCCCACTGTAAGGACAGAGGAGTCCCTGGCACACTCAGCCAGGGGAAGGTAAGTTGGGGAATGCATGTAGTCTCAGAGTGGCCTTCAAGGCTTAGTGATCCTCCTACATCTGCCTCCCAAGTGCTGGGATTAAAGGCATGCGCCACCACCCAGCCTTTTTTTTTTTTTTTTTTTTTTTCCTGGTTTTCCAAGGTAGGCTCTCACTCTAGCTCAGGCTCACCTGGAATTCACTATGTAGTCTCAGGGTGGTCTTGAACTCACGGTGATCCTCGTCCCTCAGCCCAAATGCTGGGATTAAAGACATGCGCCACCACGGCCAGCTTTTTTCCCTTCTTTTCAAAGACCATGAACCCCAGGCTTATAGGCCTGTGCCGGGAGGCATGGTGTGGTGGTTTGAATCGGATGTTCCCCATGAACTCATGTTCTCTGAATGTTCTTCCCCCACCCCCAGCCTGAATTTGTCTCACCATCCGGCTGCTGTTGTCCACCTGCTGTGGCAGAGGTGATGTCCAGCGTCTGCTCATGCCATGCTCTCCCCTGGCATCATGCAGCTTCCTCTCAAGACTGTGTGCCAAAATAAATATTTTCCTCCCATCAGCTGCTTTTTTTTTTTTCTTTTTTTTTTTTGGTTTTTTGAGGTAGGGTCTCACTCTAGCTCAGGCTGACCTGGAATTCACTCTGTAGTCTCAGGGTGGCCTCGAACTCTCAGCGATCCTCCTACCTCTGCCTCCCGAGTGCTGGGATTAAAGGCGTGTGCCACCACACCCGGCTCCCATCAGCTGCTTTTGATCAGGTGCTTTACTTTGACCTGCAACAAAAGGTAACCTACAACATCTGGCTTAGAGACAGAAAAATGCAAATCTTTAAACTCACCCTTTTCTTGCTTCCGTTTCAGAGTCACAGGGCCGGTGTCGGCCTCCATTTTGCCCACCAAGAACCTGATAGATGGAGCCAGGATTAGGATTAGCAAACCTGCCGAGCCCAGCTGGCTGCTGCTCACCTGCGTGGTGGGCTGGGAGGTAACCCAGTAGAAGTGGGGGACCTCAGGCATTAGAATCAGATGCCACAGGGGGGCTGTGGGGAGGCAAGGGGCCAGGATGGAAATGTCGCATGGTGGCGTGATGGTAAAGCACTTCCAGGCAAGGCCCAGACTTGGCCAGCCCCTGGGGGGGTACGTGGGCTATGCGTCCCTGCTGAGGCGAGCACGGCCTGACCCAAAAGGAACAAATTCAATTTGAAGACATCATTGTCACGGATGCAAGGCGGCCTTGAAGGTACGTGGCAGAGGGTAAATGGTTATCAGGGAGGGGCGGCAGCTGGTGTGCTGGCTGAGGAGGCTTGAACTTGACCAAGAGAGGCCGGTAAGGAGGGCTCCAGAGCAGCAAGCTGGCTTAATCCCTTCCTTCCCTGACCAGGGAGGAGGCCCTGCAGCCACTGAGGGAGGCTTTGCTGCTGAGCTCCGCTCTGGCCGCAGCTGGGGAAGCGCGATCTCCTATCTGGGCCGTGCAGATCTCCTGGGCCGGGCGCAGGGCAGGGCAGGGCAGGCTCCCTCTGAGCTTCCCCCAACACCACCCCTCTCCTCCCCAGAACAGCCTTTCTGGGAACTGAGCACCCACGGTCTCATTGGAAGAGGGGCTCCGTGTACCCACACGTACACCCAAGATGGGGCCTGTGACAAGGTCAGAGTGAGATCAAGGGGACCCGGAAAGGTGAGGACCCAGGGCGCAGATGGTCATAGCAGTGCTGGGGGGGGGGGGTCACCCAGGACCCCAGTTCTTTCTTTCTGCCTGCCTTTCAGATGCCTGGATGGTTGCTGGTCTCATGGCCTCAGGGCACCCCCCCAGTCTGGGGTCTTGCAGTCTGAGAAGCAGAAAGCAGGAGGGAGGGACAGCCAGGTCTCCTGTCCCCCGTCCTTCAGAAGCAGTCCTCTCGTGTCTGGTGGGTCAGGACTCAGTCACAATGTCCCTCTGAACTTGGGGTCTGGAAGCTCATCCCTTGGGGCGGGGGGACAATATCCAGAGATGAGCATTGGGGAGAAAGTAAAGGGTAAAAGAATGAAGAAGTGGGGGGCTTTGCTTACGAATCAACTTTTCCACCCCAGAGGGTTGGGGAGTCACAGACACAGTATAGGGATAACAGGAGAGAGTATGACGAAGAATATTGATGTATTAGAGAGACAGAGAGAAATAGAGAGAGAGAATGGGTGCTTTAGGGCCTCTAGCCACTGCAAGCGAATTCCAGTCACATGTGCCACCTTGTACATCTGGCTTACATGAATTCTGGGGAATCGAACCTGGGTCCGTAGGCTTCGCAGGAAAGCGCCTTAACTTCTAAGCCATCTCTCCAATCCCTCACTCTCAATTTTTAAAATTTATTTATTTATATATTTATTTATTATTAGAGACAGAGAGAAGGAGAGAGAGAGAGAGAGAATGAGGATGGGTGCGCCAGGGCCTCCAATCACTGCAGAGGAACTCCAGACACGTATGCCACCTTGTGTATCTGGCTTATGCAACCTGGGGAATTGAATCTGGGTCCTTAGGCTTCGCAGGCAAGCACCTCAACTGCTGAGCCATCTCTCCAGCCCTCACTGTTGATTTTGTTGTTGTTCGAGGTAGCAAGTAGGGTGTGGGTTTCAGAGAGCACAGAGACAGCAATGAATTTCCCAAGACAGGGGCCTGACACAGGGCGCAAGGCGTTGGCAAGGAGGGGAAGTCATTCACAGTACATGTATGCGTGGAGTGCATCCGGCTGCATATCTAAGGGAGTGGAGTCTAGTCTTTGAAAAGGTGAGATGTGACTCCGAACAGCGTGGCTTTGTGTCCTACTATAACACTTTTGTGAAAACTTGGGGATCTTAGCTAACCTTAGTGGTCATTCCTTCTTTAAAATGGGCTGGAGAGATAGAGCAGCAGTTAAGGTGCTTGCCCGCAAAGCCTGAAGCACTGGGTTCGATTCCCTGGTACCCATATAAGGCCAGATGCACAAGGTGGTGCATGCATCTGAAATTTGTTTGCTGTGGCTGGAGGCCCTCACATGCCATTCTTTCTTTCTCTCTCTTTGCTTGCAAATAAATAAAACTTTTAGTTTTTATTTTTGGTCATTTTTATTTATTTATTTGAGAGTGACAGACAGAGAGAAAGAGGCAGATGAGAGAGAGAGAGAATGGGCACCCCAGGGCCTCCAGCCACTGCGAATGAACTCCAGACGCGTGCGCCCCCTTGTGCATCTGGCTAACGTGGGTCCTGGGGAATCAAGCCTCGAACCGGGGTCCTTAGGCTTCACAGGCAAGTGCTTAACTGCTAAGCCATCTCTCCAGCCCCTAAATAAAACTTTTAAAATGCAGGTCTCGGTGGTCCTCATCTCATGGAGTGTTTGATCACCTCATGAGGTGTGTGTAAGGTACCCTGCACATCACATGCAATAAATATTAGCTAATATTATCAGTTCATACATGTGTGGCTACTCCCAGTAGCTGCCAGAACGTTCTTCCTCCTCTTTCCTTCAGTGTGCAAATTGGCTCCTTCCTCACAGCGGTGTTTTTTTTAAAATATTTTAATATTTATATTTATTTCATACAGAGAAAGGGGGGGGGAGAGAGAGAGAGAATGAGCACACCAGGGCCTCTAGCCACTGTAAACAAACTCCAGATGCATGCGCCACCTTGTGCCTCTGGCTTCCGTGGGACCTGGAGAATTGAACCTGGGTCCTTAGGCTTCGCAGGCAAGTGCCTGAACCACTAAGCCATTTCTCCAGCTCACGGCTGTGTTTTGAGCTGGTCACTTGCTCCTTGGGCACTAACAGGACAGGAGAGCTTTGTCTTGGCTGGAGTAAGGGAGAGGGACCAGAGCCAGGTTGACTGACTTCTGCAGGGAGCAGGGTGGTCCCTTTGACCCTTGGCAGGCACCCTGAAGGGAACCATGGGACACCTGGCCCTGGCCTCTTGCCCTCCTGCAGTGCCCCCAACCCACTCCACAGTTTGTTTTCTTCTCCTTGTAGCCTGGACACCCAGTGGCGAGCTATAAGCAAACCCCAGAGATCCCCCTGCTAGCACCATGGACCCAGCAGCACTTACTACCTCTGCCGGTAGTCAAGGTAGGTCCTCGTCTTTGTCTGCGTCCTTCTTGTGGCCTAGGACCTGGGGGGGGGGGGGCTCCCCATTGAGCACCTGCTGAGGAGTTGGGAATTAAGAAGGGGAGCCCCAGGCCCGGCGTGGTGGCGCACTCCTTTAATCCCAGTGCTCGGGAGACAGAGGTTGGAGGATCACCATGAGTTCGAGGCCACCCTGAGACTACATAGTGAATGCCAGATCACCCTGAGCTAGAGTGAAACCCTGCCTTGAAACCCCCCCCCAAAAAAGAAGGGGAGCCCCAAGGAGACCAAGGGAAGTCTCTGGACACCAGCTCTATGGGGCTTCTCTTCCTGGTTCTGTCCTAGGGGACATGGCCCAGGGGTCACCTTCTCCTTACCCTGCCTCCTCAGGTGGGGCCAGGACAGCCCGGGAAGCGGAGGAGAGTGGGGGGAGGAGGAGGAGGACAGGAGGCCGAGGGGTGGGGACTAGAGGTAGACTGCCACCTGGAGGCTTCTGCTCTCCCTCCTCCACACTGCTCCCAGCTGACCCTGGGGTACTGCCAAGGAGACACCTGTTCCTCCAGCTCAGGGACCCAACTGCCCTTAGTGATCAGCTGGAAGAATGACTCAGGGCATCTCCACATTGAACCGTGTGTGACTCTTGCCCCTGCCGGAGGCCCTCGCTCTCCTCCCCTCCCATCACCTCACCTGCACCATGCGAACAATGTGTCCCCATGTTGTTCGGAGGTTCAGGGACAACATATCAGTGTCCCCCGCATAGCAGGCCTTTCCTTGTGCTGGTTCTCTCTTTCTCTCTCTCTCTTCCCCTGGACCCCTTAATTCCAAGTGATCCCCCCACCTCAAAGTTGTGTCAAGGACCCACCTTGCATTGCTAAGGACAAGCACCCCTTACAGGCAGGGCCTGATGCTAAGTTTCTCATGTGAAAGAATTGTCTGAAGTTGGAACAGAAACCAAACTGCTACAGGGTATTTGAACCCCAATCCCTGGGTGCTAGGGTGCTTCCTGGAACCCCAAGTCCTAAATTTGTGTTTGTATTTAACTAAAGAATTGAACAAATCAAACCGAGAGGGATAATTATTAAATTATTATATTTATTGAGGGAAGCACAGAACCAGAGGAAGGAAAATGAATACACCAACGTGGTCTGGGAGCCCACGTGGTGAGCCCGGAAGAAACGTTGACAGGAGATTCAGAGAGAAAATGAAAGAAAGTCCAGAGAGCTCCTGCTGTGTGGAGGCCGGGAGGGGGTCAAGAGCCCATGTGGGAGTAGGGATCAGGGGGTTCTAACCTCCTCTCAGCCCAGCTGGGCTGAGAGAAGGGGAAGGTTTGGGAGTGATGGTCAGGCAGCCCTGAGAGAGGCTTGGCCCCTGGCACACATCTATCACTTTATTGTGGTGTGTGTGTTTTGTTGCGGGGGGGGTCACCTTCTGGCTCTAGTGGGCCAGAGTGAGGGGTGATTGGTCTGGGCTAGGGGCTGGCTCAGGAAGAGGCCAGCCATGATGCTAGGTTCTGGGGGCTGAAATTGTCTAACCACAATGTCTGAACTCTAGGAAAGGAGACCTCCCTCCCAGAAGGGGCTCAGGTTGTTTGTGGACAAACAGAGCTAGGGAACTCCTTTAGACAAGAGCTAAGAAGTCAGGTCATCCTTTGATCTCTAGCAAAGTGGAGATTGCGAGGGCAGACATTCCTGCCTCTACTTTCAGGGGTCCAGTCACCCTAACTGCCTAACAAAGCTACCTGACTCCCTCTCAAAACAACCTCCATCTAGAAACAGTCCTCCACCCAGCCCAGTACACACCAGTCCCCTAAGGCCTGTGTCCCCAAGACTGTGTCTCGCACCCACCCCCTCAGATGCTCTGGCAACCAAGTCACTTGTCCAGCTCTTCATCAGTGGTAGAGTGATGGGGTATGTTGACGAATAAGGGGGAGAGGAAATGTTAGGGGCTAGGAACTCCCAGCAGGTCCTGGAATCCTTGAAGGAGCACAGGGGGTGAGTGGACTTCTCAGGCAACGTGTCCCTTTTAAGTAACTGAGCAGCCTGGGCTCACGGGTGCCACTGGGAAGCCAGGATCCTGAGAATGGCGAGATCGCAGGATCAGCTGGGAGGGTCCACACCCTGCCTTCCCCACCTATCTGCACAGGCATCGGCAGGATGATTCCCCTTCACACACTAGTTTTATTCAGGCCTCTGCAAAGGAACTCCAGACACATGTGCTACTTTGTGTGTCTGACTTTATATGGGCACTGGGGAATCTGGCTTTGCAAGCGAGGGCCTTTAACCAATGCGCTATCTCTGCAGCCCCCTTACTTACTTCTTAAAGGCCCCGTCTCCAAGTGCAGACGCTGTGAGTCACAACTTTCACATGTGAACTAGGGGGACAATATTCAGTCGCTAACACCGAATCCCCATGGCTAGATGTTCAGGAACATGGCGTTCAAGGCTCGTCTGCACCATCCCCTGACCTCAGCCTTCTTCCTTTCCAAGTAGAGAGAAGCGTGGTGGAGGAACCCACAGAGTTTCTCCAGCACGCAGGGAACAGAGAGGACCTGCAGCTGCTGCTGGCCGAAGACGGAGCCTGGGAGGCGTTCGTGGCAGAGGCCGAGTTGTCCAGGTCACCTGCAGCTGGACGCGCTTGGCTGCGTTTTCTGTGTCCTCTCCGCCTCTGGGTGGTACTGCCTCATTCATGCCACGCCTTCTGCGCTCAGCCCCTCACCCACCTGCCAGTCATCTCTGCGCCTATCTAGAACCATGCTTTCCAAATGTTCCAGACTCTCCCAAACCACGACGTTGAGAACCACCCCAAGGCTAGATCGCATTCTGTCTCCAAGGCTGACTTGGGGTTCCCCTCCTTCTCCTGGTCTTTGTCCCCTTCTCCTCATCTTCCTCTTCCTCTCACCTTCCTCTCCTTCTCCTCTTCCTCCTCTCACAGGTCAATGTCTTTACTCTCCAGCTCTCTTGACATCAGAAATAACACCAAAACCTCTGCCACACACCACACTGTCAAGGTTGAGCATCCTCCTTGGGCTGGGAAGATGGTGTAGTGGTTAAAGGCACTTGTCTGCAAAGCCTAGTGATCCAGGTTCAATTCCCAAGCCACCCACATAAGTCAGATGCAAAAAGTGGTGCAAGTGTCTGGTGTTCATTTGAATGGCAAGGGTCCCTGGCACCCTCATGCACACAAGTGTGCAAATAAATACTTTTAAAAATATTTTTTAAAAAATATTTTATTTATTTATTTATTTGAGAGAGAGAAAGTGGCAGATAGAGAGAAAGAGAGAATGGGCACACCAGGGTCTCTAGCCACTGCAAGTCAACTCCAGATGCAGTGTTCCCTTATGCATCTGGCTTACGTGGGTCCTGGGGCATTGAACCGGGGTCCTTAGGCTTCTACGGCAAGCGCCTTAACCGCTTAGTCATTTCCCCAGCCCTAAAAATATTTTTTAATTATTTGTTTGCAAGTAGAGAGAGACAGAAGAGAGATAGACAGAGAATAGGCATGCCAGGGTCTCCAGCTGCTGCAAACGAACTCCAGGTGCAAGTGCCTCTTTGTGCATCTGGCTTTACATGGGTACCGGGAAATTGAACCCTGGTCGTTAGGCTTTGCAGGCAAGTGCCTTAACTGCTGATCTATCTTTCCAGTCATATATATATATATATATAGATATAGATATAGATATAGATATAGATATAGATATAGATATAGAGATATAGATATAGATATAGATATAGATATAATTTATTTATTTATTTATTTATTTATTTGACAGAGAAATGGGAAGATAGAATAGGCATACAAGAGCCTCCAGCCACTGCAAATGACCTCCAGATACGTGTGCCACCTTGTGCATCTGGCTAATGTGGGTCCTGGGGAATCAAACCTCAGTCCTTTGGCTTTTGCAGGCAAATGCATTAACCGCTAGGCCAACCCTCCAGCCCATATATATATATATATATATATATATATATATATATATATATATATATATATATATAAAGATATATAAAGGTTGAACATTCTTTATGGGAGATGCTTAGGAGTACTGGTGCTCCACATCCTGGAATTTACCTGATTTTGAAATATTTATAACTATATAATAATGTATCTAACATGAAATTCACTTAGATTTGATTATACCTCATGAAAACAGTAATTTTAGGAGCTGGAGAGATGGCTTAGCATGTCAATCCAAGGCCTTGAGCATGCTAGATAAGCACTCTGCCACTGAACTGTATCCTTAGCGAAAGCATCTTTCTTTCTTTTATTTTTTATTTTTTAAGGTAAGCTCTCACTCCAGCTCAGGCTGATCTGGAATTCACTATGTAGTCTCAGACTGGCCTCAGACTCATAGAGATCCTCCTACCTCTACCTCCTGAGTGCTGGGATTAAAAATGTATGCTACCATACTCGTCCTGTCATTCTTCTTCTTCTTTTTTTTTTTTCTTTTTTGTTTTTTGTTTTCTGAGGTAGGGTCTCACTCTAGCCCAGGCTGACCTGGAATTCACTATGTAGTCTCAGGGTAGCCTCGAACTCATGGTGATCCTCCTACCTCTGCCTCCCGAGTGCTGGGATTAAAGGTGTGCACCACCATGCCTGGCTATCCATCTTTCTTTATTTTTTAAATATTTATTTAGACAGAGAGAAAGGGGCAGATAGATATATAGACAGACAGACAGACAGACAGACAGACAAACAGACAGAGTGAACACGGGTATGCCAGGGCCTCCTGCCACTACAAATGAACATGTGCAATTTTGTGCATCTGGCTCTACGTGGGTACACGGGAATCGAAGTTGGGCCATCAGGGTTTGCAGACAAGTGCCTTTTAACCGCTGAGCCATCTCTCCAGCCCCTAAGCCGTCTTGCTTAGTCACTCACCATGTTCTGTTGCAGGGCGGAGGCGGATGCCTTACGTGAAGCTCTGGCCGAGCTCACGGCGAACATGGCTGAGGAGGACAAAGACAGACTCACCAGTGACCTGCAGGATCAGGAGTGGTTTGTGGTCGCCTTTCCGCAAGTGAAGGTGGAGCTGGAGGAGCACATAGCGAAGCTCCGCGCCCTCGCAGACAAGGTGGACAAGCTACACAGGGACTGTACCATTTCCAACGTGGTGGCCGACTCCACCAGCGCCGTCTCTGGAGTCTTGACCCTCCTGGGCCTGGCTCTGGTGCCTGTGACAGCAGGGCTCAGCCTGGTGCCCTTGTCCACTGGGATGGGGCTGGCGGCGGCGGCGGCCATCACAAGTATTTCCACCAGCATCGTGGAGCACTCGAGCAAGCTGTCAGGTCAAGACGGAAGCCAGCCGCCTGGTGACGACCAGCATGGACAGGGTGAAGGTGGTCGCGGAGGCTGTGGTTTACTCCGTGCCCAAGATCCGCTCCCTATCCAGGAACTGCATCCGCGTGCTGCAAAGCATCGAGAAGACCATCCAAGCCATCAAGCTTACCAGAGCCAACCCAGCCCTAGCATCCAGGGCCAGGCAGCTCCTGACCATTGGGAGAGTTTCCGTCCAGCGTGCTAAGCAGGCCAAAAAAGCCGTTGGAGGAACTGCTCTGGCCATGAGCAGAGGAGCCCGGATCATGGGTGCAGCCACGGCCGGTGTCACCCTTCTTGTGGATGTGGTCAGCCTTGCAAAAGAGTCAAAGCGTTTGCGCCAGGGGGCAAAAGCCAAGTTGGCCGGAGAGCTGCGGCGGCAGGCTCAGGACCTGGAGGGGAAGCTGGGGGAGCTCGTGCGGATCCACGAAAGTTTGCAGTCAGCGTGACCCGCTTAGTAACATGTCCCCTGCCCCAAGAGGGACAGAGGTCAGGGAAGAGGTGCTGGGCAGACACGTGGAGAAACGGAGGTGTTTCGTGGGAGGGGGAGAAGGACGAGGTTAAGACGGGAGTTTGGCACGTCTGTGGCCGAGCACAGCAAGGTCAGTGTGGTCAGCAGTTGGGTCAAGGAGAAGGCAGGAACCCGATGCCAGAAATAAAGAGTAAGTGGGTACTAGAGTGGGGCACAGTTTTATTTTGGCACAAAAGACACTTGGGGGGGGGCATGGATAAGGAGGGGGCCTGCAAAGAGAAGGCCAGGACAATGAAAGACCTAAATACAAAAGTGACCCCAAGTTAGAATATAGGAGAAGACACAGGGCAATTCACCCTTGCCGGTGGAGGTGGTGATGACGTGGTGGCAACGATGTTGAGGATGGTGGTGGGTGACAGCAGAGTGGGTGAAGTCCTTGGCAAGGGGCCAGCCCTTGGGACCAGGGTACAGGAGGGACCGGTGAAATTCCAGTGACTCCATATGCTGTGCTTAGGTAGTAGTTGATTTGGATGGTGGGGGGGATGTCTTAGAAAGCCCATTTGAGGCAGGCATGGTGGCGCACGCCTTTAATCCCAGCACTCGGGAGGCAGAGGTAGGAGGATTGCCGTGAGTTCGAGGCCACCCTGAGACTCCATAGTGAATTCCAGGTCAGCCTGAGCAAGAGTGAGACCCTACCTCGGGGGGGGGGGAAAAAGCAACAAACAAAAAGAAATAAAAGAAAGCCCCTTTGACTGACTTTTTTCATGCAGCACTGGGGCTGGGACCCAGGGCCTCATACAAGCAGGGGCGGGAGGGCGAGTGATAAAGGTAGACTCATGTCTGAGGTCAAGCAGTTGTGGTGCGGAGATGTCAGCCAGCTCAAGGTCAAGGCATGCAGCCTCTCTGAGCCTCAGCCCCACGATGGCCTGGAGGAAGGTTGATGAACACAACCACATCTCGGTTCATCCTCCTCTCCCATCTTGTGTTCCATACACTGTGGTTCAATAAGCACTAATCAATTATGCCAGGAAAATGGGGCACCAGCCTGAAGGTCCCAGAATCATGGGCAGGGAAAACGAAATAATGCAAAGTATCTTTTTTCTTTTTCCTTTTTTTCTTTCTTTCTTTCTCCCTTCCTTCCTTCCTTTCTTTCTTTTTTCTTGAGGCAGGGTCTCGCTCTAGCCCAGGCTGACCTGGAATTCACTCTGTAGTCTCAGGCTGGCCTCAAACTCACAGTGATCCTCCTACTTCTGCCTCCTTAGTGCTGGGATTAAAGTGTTTTAGTGCATGTAATCATAGAGTTTCCACCCTTGCCCTTGCCTCTTTGGTGGTGTTTGTTTGTTTGTTTCATTTTTCTGAGGCAGTGTCTCACTCTAGCCCAGGCTGACCTGGAACTCACTCTGTAGTCTGAAGCTGGTCTCGAACTCACAATGATCCTCCTACCTCAGTCTCCTGAGTTCTGGGATTAAAGGCATGTGCCATCATGCCCAGTTCCTAGCCTCTTTAAAATTTTTTAAATTAATTTTTTTTTTTTTGAGGCAAGCCCAACAGTCTGGCCTTTTTGTTTATGTGAGAGAACAAGAGAATGAGAGCAACAGAGGGAGAAAGAATTGGTGTGCCAGGGCTTCCAGCCACTGCAATTGAACGCCAGATGCGTGCACCGCCTTGTGCACATGTGTGACCTTGCACACTTGTGTCATTTTGTGAGTCTGCCTTACCTGGGATCTGGAGAGTCAAATATGGGTCCTTAGGCTTTGCAAGCAAGCATCTTAACTGCTAAGCTATCTCTCCAGCCCTAAATTTAATTTTAATTTAATTTTTTGGGAGGTTTTTGGAGGTAGGGTCCCACTCTAGCTCAGGCTGACCTGGAATTCTCTATGTAGTCTCAGGTGACCTCAAACTCATGGAAATCTTCCTACCTCTGCCTCTTGAGTGCTGGGATTAAAGGTGTGCACCCCTATGCCTGGCTAATGTTTTATATTTTTATTTATTTGTAAGCAGAGAGAGAGAGAATGGTTTGTCAGGGCCTCTACCTACTGCAAGTAATCCAGATGGCTTTATGTGGGTACTGAGGAATCAAACTTGGGTCATCAGGTTTTGCAGGCAAGCGCATTAACTACTGAGCCATCTCTCCAGCCCAAAATTTAGTTTAATTTTCTAAAAAGTTTGAAATATTTTGTGCATGCCTTTAATCCCAGCACTTGGGAGGCAGAGGTGGGTGGATTGCCATGAGTTCGAGGCCACCCTGAGACTACATAGTGAATTCCAGGTCAGCCTGAACTAAAGCAAGATCCTACCTCAATTATATATATGTGTGTGTGTGTGTGTGTGTGTGTGTGTGTGATCTATCTATCTATATAATTATTTGAGAGCAACAGACAGAGAAAGAGGCAGAGAGAGAGAGAGAGAATGGACACACCAGGGCCTTCAGGCACTGGAAATGAACTTCAGATGCATGCACCACCTTGTGCATCTGGATTATGTGGGTCCTGGGGAATCAAGCCATGAACTGAGGTCCTTAGGCTTCACGGGCAAACACTAAACTGCTAAGCCATCTCTCCAGCCCCATAGATATATATATTTTTATCTACTTATTTGACAGAAAGAGAGACAGACAGATGGAGAGAGTTAAAAAAAAAAAACAGAAAAGAGAAAAGAGAGAGTGAGTATGAGAGCCAGGCGTGGTGGCGCACACCTTTAATCCCAGCACTTAGGAGGCAGAGGTAAGAGGATCGTCGTGAGTTCGAGGCCACCCTGAGACTCCATAGTGAATTCCAGGTCAGCCTGGGCTAGAGTGAGACCCTACCTCGAAAAAAAAAAAAAAAAAAAAAAAAAAAAAAGAGTGAGTATGAGCACTCCAGGGCCTCCTGACCCTGAAAACGAACTCCAAATGCATTCACCACTTTGTGCATCTGGCTTTATGTGGGTTATGAGGAATCAAAACCAAGCTGTCAGGCTTGTCTAAGCAAGTGCCTTTCACTGCTGAACCACCTCTCTAGTTCCCAAATATTTAATTATTTATTTGATAGAGAGACATGACTATGGGTACACCAGGGCCTCCTGCCACTACAAACAAACTCCAGATACATGCAATTGCAGCAGCTTCAAATTGCTGGCCAAAACAAAAACAAAACAAGCAAACGAAAAAACAAAAAAACACCCAACCAAGCTGGGCATGGTGGTGCACATCTTTAATCTCAGCACTTGTGGGGGGGGGGCAGAGGTAGGAGGATCACCGTGTGTTCAAGGCCATCCTGAGACTACATAGTAAATTCCAGGTCAGCCTGAGCTAGAGTGAGACCCTACCTCAGAAAAACAAAAACAAACAAACAAAACCCCAACAAACAAACAACAACAAAAACCACCCAACCAAGAGCAGCTGTGGGAGGAAAGGGTTTATTGTGGCTCACAGACTTGAGAGGAAGCTTTATTATGGCAGGGAAAATGAGGGCATTAGCAGAGGGTGGACATCACTTCTTGGCCACATCAGGTGGACAACAGCATCAGGAGAGTGTGCTAAACACTGGCAAGGGGAAACTGGCTATAACACCCATACACCCACCCCCAACAATACACTCCTCCAGGAGGCGTTAATTCCCAGATTGCTACCAGCTGGGGACCTAAGCATTCAGAACACTGTAAGTTTATGGGGGACACCTGAATCAAACCAGCACATATGCGCCACTATATCTGGCTTTACATGGCTCCTGAGAAATTGAACCCAGGCCATCAGGCTTTGCAAACAAATGTCCTTAATTGCTAAGCCATTTGGCCAGCTCTTAATTTATTTGGTATATGTGTATAGAGGTGTGAAGAGTGTGCACCAGGACCTGTAACTACTGCAAATAAACCCCTGTTTTTGCACCTGGCTTTATATGGGTACTGGAAAATTGCATCCACACTGGCAGGCTTTGCAAGCAAGCAAGAAAGCAACTTTAGCTGTTGAACCATCTCCCTAGCCTGGCCCTAGTCTCCCTCTTTTTAAAACATATTTTTATTTATTCATTTATTTGACAGAGAAAGAGGGAGAGAGAGTGAGAGAACGGGCACGCCAGGGCATCCAGCCACTGCAAAGGAACTCCAGACGCATACGCGTGGGTCCTGGGGAATCAAACCTGGGTCCTTTGGCTTTGCAGGCAAACGCCTTAACTGCTAAGCCATGCCTCCAGCCCAGCCCTAGTCTCTTAATGCCGAGGCCGTAACTCCTGCTGTGAGTCCATGACTCAGTCCTGATGGAGGTTCAGAGCACAGCCCATTCTGTGACACAGTGCTCACGCTCACGCTGTCTTCTCCCAGATGACTGGGTGCATAGTCCCCTCGTGGCCATTTCTGGGTTGAGAGTCACCAGGGGCTGTATTAGTTACACTGTCATTGCTGGGACAAAATACCTGACCCAAATAGGTTTAAAGGTGGGAGGATCTATCCCAGTTTACAGTCCATCATGGCACGAAAGGAGCTCAGGGCAGCTGGTCACATTACATCTGCAGGGAGGAAGCAGGAGCAGTGAGTGTGGCTCCTCAGTCAGCTTTCTCTCTCTCTCTCTCTTTAAGATTTATTTTTAATTATTTATTAGAGACAGAGAGAAAGGGAGAGACAGACAGAGAGTGAGAATGGGAGCACCAGGGCCTCCAGCCACTGCAAACGACCTCCAAACACATGCGCCACCATGTGCATCTGGTTTACGTGGGACTTGGAGAATTGAACCTAGGTCCTTAGGCTTCGTAGGCATACACCTTAGCTGCTAAGCCATCTCTCCAGCCCAGCTTTCTCTTTTTATCCAATCCAGGACCCTGGCCCATGAGATGGTGTCACCCACAGTTAAGGTGGACCTTCTCACTTCAATTAACCTACTCAAGAGGATCCCACACAGACATGCTCAGAGGCTAACCTAATCTATATAATCCCTCACAGGGGATTCGAACCTGTGAACATGACCATCAATAGAAGTTATCATAAGTGCCAAGCAGTCATCTTGAAGAGAGGTCATTCATGGTGCATGGCTAAACACACCTTCTCGCGCAGCTGTGGGTTCTGGAGCCCCTTTGGAAACTCGGCTGCTAGGGAAGTCAGGAGTCACGTGGTCACAAAGGCGTGTCCTTCCCTTAGGTATTGAGAGTCTTTTTGGTAGTAGAGACCTTCTAGCAAGCAAGCCCATGGGGCAGGAGGGCTTTCCAACTCTGGTCTCATGCCGAGAGCTCCACCCATGTTCCCTCTTCCTAAATTCTTGGCCATCAACCTTTAGATATATTTCTTCCACAGTGTTGAGCTCAGCCAGACCTTACCTGATACTCAGGAACAATAGCAATCTTGGCCCCAGCATGTTTTCGTTCCAGCCACGGTGGAATAGGGATACTACTCTCTGTTGCTAAGGATCGACCCAGCTATAGCCTATGTGTGTGCAAAACCCAAAGACTTCCTGGGCAAGGCTGGGCATTGACGGCAGGCATTAACTGAGTTCAGCCCTTGCAGTCTTTTCAGTAAATCAGTTCTCTAGGCTTTTAGAAATTATTTCATTTTGGGCTGGGGAAATGGCTTAGCAGTTAAGGCATTTGCCTGCGAAGCCTAAGGACTCAGGTTCAATTCCCCAGGACCCCCACGTAAGCCAGATGCACAAGGGGATGTGTGTGTCTAGAGTTCGTTTGCAGTGGCTGGAGGCCCTGGCGTGCTCATTCTGTCTCAAATAGATAAATAAAATATTTTTTAAATTACTTTATTTATTTGAGAGAGAAAGAAGGAGGGAGGGAGGGAGAGAGAGAGAGAAAGGGCATGCTAGGTCCTTTAGCCACTGTAAATGAACTCCAGATGCATGCACCATCTTGTGCATCTGGCTTATGTGGGTCCTGGGGAATCAGCCTGGGTCCTCTGGCTTTGCAGGCAAATGCCTTAACTGCTAAGCCATCTCTCCAGCCCTCTGGTAGTTTTTTTTTTTTAATAAATATTTTATTTATTTGAGAGAGAGAGACAGAGAGAGAAAGAAAGAGGTAGATAGAGATACAATGGTTATAACATGGCCTCCAGCCAATGCAAATGAACTCCAGACACATGTGCCACCTTGTGCATCTGGCTTGTGTGGGTACTGGGAAAATCAAACCTGGGTCCTTAGGCTTTGTAGGCAAGCACCTTAAGTGATAAGCCATCTCTCTAGCCTAAGAAATATATGGTTTAAAAAGATCATTTTGTAAGTTGAATCATGTAGTTTATAACCCTTCACCACTGGCTTTCTGTTTAACGCCCTCAACACAAAACCCTTGAGAGCCGTTCTAGTCACTCATTGTATCAGCAGCTCTTCCCTGATGAGGCTGAGGGATCACAGCTCATAGTGGGGACCCTCTTGGTCCTCGCCACCCCACGTACTGGGACCCCTTTACACAAGATCAACTTCCACATGGTGCTTCCCAGGGGCTGCAGCTGCAGGCACCACCCCATTACCTGTCACTTTGCTTTTCGTGAAAACAGATATGGTCACAGCTTCTTCTCTACTCTGTCCTTACTCCACCCTGTATGACTCCCTTTGTTCCTCCTTGTCCCTTGCACACACCTCTCCTCATCTCTAAACCTTTCCTTTTCTCTTTCCACAGCCTCCTATTTATTTATTTTGGTTTTTCAAGGTAGGGTTTCGCTCTAGCCCAGGCTGACCTGGAATGCACTATGTAGTCTCAGAGTGGCCTTGAAATCACAGTTATCCTCCTACCTCTGCCACCCAAGCACCAGGATTGAAGGTGTGAGTCACCACGCCTGGCCTTTTACTTATTTATTTATTTTTGAGGTAAGCCCAACAGACTGGCCTTTTTATTTTATGAGAGAGAGAGAGAAAGAGAGAGAGAGAGAGAGAGAGAGAGAATTGGCACGCCAGGGCTCCTAGCCACTATAATTGAACTCCAGATGCATGTGCCACCTTGTGTGCATGTGTGACCTTGTGCACTTGCGTCACCTTGTGCGTCTAGCTTATGTGGGACCTGGAGAGTTGAACATGGGTTCTTAGTCTTTGCAGGCAAGTGCCTTAACCCCTATGATATCTCTCCAGCCTGACATCTTTTTGTTTTTTGGATAGCACTTAAAAAATTGAGCTGTATTACATCATATAAACTTTAAAGTGTTTGTGTGCGTGTGTGTCTGTGTGTGTGTTCACTATGCCGTGCAAACCACCCCCACTGCCCAAACCCAAGACACTTCCATGAGCCTAAAAGTAACCCTGGGCTTATGAGCAGCCACACAGACGGCCCCACTTCCCACCCCCGTGCCCTGTCTCCAGAGCTCCTTGTGAAGGTTTGCAACAGTGGCGACAATGGCAGACAGAAGGGTAGCATCTGTCACGCTCCTTTGTTTTCTATACACACGCACACACACACTCACTCACTGTCGAGGTAGGAGTCCCTGGTCGAGCAAGAGAAAAATGGACATTAAGCCCATTCCTGCACTCCATGGCAGAACTTTGAGACTCAGCAAGTAGAAACGTCTGTGTGTCTTGCCAACCAGGGGAAGCAGCGAGCGCGTGTGCTGCTGTCTTGGGCTTTCGGGATCTACAGCAGCGAAGGGGTCACTCATCTGTATGAGAAGGATGCACATGGTGGCTGGTAGCCTAGGGCTTGGCTGGATAGGAGAAGCATTTGATCAGAGGCCACCTGACGTGAGACTTCCCTACAGGGTGTGTGTCTCTGCCAATCATCTCTCTTCCTTGCCCCATGAATCTCTGGCTCGATGACCCATGAATCCATTCACCAGGCCCAAGTCATTTTGCCTCCTGAGAACTTGAACTCTTAATGGGGGGGTCATGGCTTAGCGGTTAAGCGCTTACCTGTGAAGCCTAAGGACCCCGGTTCGAGGCTCGACTCCCCAGGACCCACGTTAGCCAGATGTACAAGGGGTCGCACGTGTCTGGAGTTCGTTTGCAGTGGCTGGAAGCCCTGGTGCGCCCATTCTCTCTCCCCCTCTCTCTGCCTCTTTCTCTCTCTGTCTGTCGCTCTCAAATAAATAAATAAAAATAACAAAGAAATTAAAAAAAAAATCCAAGTGTTTAGGCCCTAAGCTATGTGCTGGCAGAGTGCTGGGAGGGTGACCGTATGTTCCCAGTGTTGGAGCCACCTTGGCCCACTTCACTGTGACTTGTGTCGGTTTTGTTCTTTCTTCTACCCTCCTTCCTTCCATGGATGCTCTTTTTTGGTTATTCCAGCCACACTCCATTTCTGTTGCTTACAACTTAAAGGATTTCAGTGTAGCCAGGGGATGGAGAGTGGCTTAAGGCGTTTGCCTGCAAAACCAAAGCAGCCCGGTTCGATTCCCCAGGACCCGCATAAGCCAGATGCACAAGGGGGCGCATGCTTCTGGAGTTCATTTGCAGTGGATGGAGGCCCTGGCACACCCATTCTTTTCTCTCTCTCCCTCCTTCTCAAATAAATAAAATATATTTTAAAAAAAGATTAAGAATTTCAATGTAGCCAGGCATGGTGGTGCTCACCTTTAATTCCAGCTCAGGAGGCAGAGGTAGGAGGATTGCCATGAGTTTGAGACCACCATGAGACTACATAGTGAATTCCAGATCAGCCTGGGGTAGTGAGACCCAACCTCAAAAAAAAAAAAAAAAAAAAAAGTAGCCGGGCGTGGTGGCACACGCCTTTAATCCCAGCACTTGGGAGGCAGAGGTAGGAGGATTGTCGTGAGTTCAAGGCCACCCTGAGACTACATAGTTAATTCCAGGTCAGCCTGGGCCAGAGTGAGACCCTACCTCGAAAAAACAAAAAACCAAACAAAACAAAACAAAAAAAAAACAAAACAAAAAAAAAGAATTTTAATGTGCACAGCTCTGAGGTGGAATTACAGGGCACAAGGGTATCATGGTGGGATTTTAGTCATCAGGCTGCAGAGGAAGGGGCTGCATTACAGTGCCAGGGCAGATCTGTGAAAGAATATGGATTTTGTCAGAACTCATGAGAACTGACAAAGCAGAAATCAGTTTTCAGCTGAGAGGGAAGTGGGGGTCTGTGAGAGGGAAGTGGGGGTCCGTGCTCTGTTGACTCCTGCAGGAAAACCGAGCGAATCAATTGCAGGCCACGGGAGACACAGACTGATGGAGGGTCAGCGGGACAGTGAAGGGCCCTCGCGGCTTCACCAAGGGACTCGCTGGGCCCCACAGGCTCCTCAGCAGTGACGGCTGGCACTGGAACAGGTTTACACGCTGCACCTCTAGCTCTGGGCTCCAGACACGACACATGGCCATGTGGAAGTAGGGAGAATGGACAGCCACTGGGCTTTTGTCTCAGGAGCCATGGGAAAACTTCAGTGTTAGAAAAGGCTCCTTAATCAAATCAGTATCTTTTTTTTTTCCTGTGTCTAGCATGTGCGGCATGTGCGGTTTGTGTGTGTGGAGTATGCACCCGTGTGTGCAGATGCACATGATGGTATTGTTTTTTTTTTGTTGTTGTTTGTTTGTTTTTTGGTTTTTCGAGGTAGGGTAGGGTCTCACTCTAGCCCAGGCTGACCTGGAATTCACTATGTAGTCTCAGGGTGGCCTCGAACTCATGGTGATCCTCCTGCCTCTGCCTCCCGAGTGCTGGGATTAAAGGCATGCGCCACCACACCTGGCGATATTGTTTTGTTTTTTTTAATTTAATCATTTTTATTTCAAGTATACTTTTAAAAATCATAAATGGGGTTTTATAATCCAAAGTTGAAACATTTATTCATCATTTCTAAGTTTGACAAACAATTCCAGCCCATATTTTATACTTTTTAAACCCAATTTTCTTGGCCATTTTTTTCACATTGAGAGTATTTAAATTACTGTATCTTAAATGTACATAACCACTGTACACTTGTTGGTAAGAGTTTTCTAAAAACTATTCATCAGATATAAAGAATGATTTCTGTTCAAGGATCAGTGTGTGGGAAGAATATTAAACATCAAGAAATCACATACTTAAAAATAACAAAAGCAGTGCTGTTCTCTATCTTAAGAGAACATGAAAATTTAAATTTTTTATACTTTGGTAACATTTTATTCCCTACACAGGCTTCAATTCTATTTAATCTTTTATGCAAAGTTACCATTGGAATCTACTGAATAAAAATCTCAGTACTACTTTAAAGAACAGGTTACTTTTGAGAAAAAGAGCTGCCGTGGTAACTTCTCTCAAATGTTCACTTTAAATAAAAAGTTAGCAGAAATGTTTTTTGAACCAATTTTAGGTATCATACAGCATACTATACATAGAACTCTCACATAAGAGAATCAAAGGCCTTTTTAGGGAAATTTTCCACCATTACTTTTAAGATTCCATATAGTTTTTTTTTTTTTTTTGACTGCCTAATTCAGTATTTACTGAAGTGTTTTAAGTGTTCCTTTTTAAATGATCTTCAGACCCTAGAACAAGATACCACAGCACTTTGACTCTAATGTCAGAAGAAATGAAAATGGACGGATATCCAAAGAGATATTCTCTCTGCTCTGAAGGTGAGAAATGTGACCCACAAGTCTTCACTCCTCTGAAGCTCCCTCCGATATTGTTTTTTTTTTCCGTACTTTTTTCCCTTATCTCTTTTCCACACATGCATATATACATACATTTTATTAGCATATGTTGATTATACATAGTAAAGGATTTCATTATTCATTAGGGCATTTCTACACTGCATATGATGTGGTTAATCATAATCACCCCTGTTACTCTTCCTTATCCCATGTTCCTTTCTTCTTTCCCTTCCACACATCCTCACTTCTTGATGTTTTACTTCATGTCTGGTTTTGTTCTCGTTCGTGACCTTCAGGCTGGCCCCAGTGCCAAGGAAGACCGTTCTGGAAGCTCTGGCAGGAGCTGAGAAGAAGCAGGAATGCAGCCTGGTGAAGCTGTTTGCTGTCCGGCTGTCTTTCTTGGCGCCTGTACTGCTGACCCTCGCACACCATTACGCGGGCTCTCTGACCTGGGGCTGGCCGATGGCTGACGCGCCAGACATGCGTGCGCTCCACCCTGTACCCTGCGGGGCCAGTAGGGGGCAGAGTCTGAGGGAAATGCCCGGCTGAGGAATGAGTGGCAGGAGGACAGCGGAGGACTTGCTCTCTGACACCCCAGGGGAGGCAGGGGGCCAGCACAGCACAGGCTCAGTCTGTCAGTGCAAGAACCCAGCTTGGCTTGACTGCGGCTGTCTCCACCGAAAAGATCTCATTCTTTTTTTCTTTTTTTAAATATTTTTTGTTTATTTTTATTTATTTGAAAGTGACAGACAGTGAAAGAAGCAGAGAGAGAGAGAGAGAATGGGCGCCCCAGGGCCTCCAGCCACTGCAAACGAATTCCAGACGCGTGCGCCCCCCTTGTGCATCTGGCTAACGTGGGTCCTGGGGAATCGAGCCTCGAACTGGGGTCCTTAGGCTTCACAGGCAAGCGCTTAACCGCTAAGCCATCTCTCCAGCCCAAGATCTCATTCTTGCTGAGACATCAGGCCCTGGGGAAGGTCGGGGGGTGGCGGTACGGTGTCCTCTATATTCCAGAAACTAACTGGCTGTCCCCATTTTTAGGCTCTTCAGTTCCCTTGACCTTCTCCTTGCTCCTGCAGCCTCCGCCCTGTGCTTCAGTACAAAACAGACATTTCCTTCATTCCTCACCCTCTGTAATCCCCCCCCCTTTTTCCTTATTTCAGGATCCAGTCGCTGCTTTCTCTTTGACCCACTAGCTAGCTGTGTCACATTTTTTGTGCACACCTCCCCAAATGCCTAACTGAAGGAAGAAAGGAAGGAAGGAAAGATGAAAGAAAGAAAGACCTAACTGCTGAGATCACAGACTGAATTTCCCTTTCCTCCCCTCTAACAAAATGTCTACCCCCTTCATCTCTCTCTCCAGCACATCCCCCCCTGACCTCCGACCCCCGCAGTGCTGGGGAGGGGGTGTGCCGGTGCGTCAGTCCCACCGCAGAGCCTCACGGATCTGGATGCGGTCGGTCAACTTGGCCTCCAGCTCGCTCGCCAGCTGCCTCAGGCACTTCGGCCCACTCTGCCTTTGTTCCGTGGTACAAATGAAGGGCGTCTTCCACGGGACTGACCACGCCTCACACGACGGAGAGACCTGCAAAGGCGGCACCTCGGGCCCGGGCTCTACGGGGTCATCACCAGAACGGTGCCTCCAAATGGTCGGAAGCCTGAGCCGAGACTTTTCCGGTGGTCGGGAGAGCCCTGGCATCTAGCCAGCGAGTGAGGGTTGGCCCTGGCCAGCCTGATGGCACGGATGCACTTCCCAATGTACTTCATGCATTCGATGATATCGTGCAACATGAGACATAGCTTCCTTTACCCCGTTTGCTGTGTCCATGCAGGAGGAGGCCAGACGGCTGGCCTCAGCTTCGTCCGACAATGTATGTGTGTCCCCTACAACTTTAGTGACGACAGTGGCAACAGTGGCCAGTGTTCCTAGCCCCATGGCCACTGCTGAGAGCAGCAGACTGCCCCCGGCTGTCACAGGGGACCAGAGCCAGGCCCAAAGTGGTCAGGAGTCCAGAGGTGGCCACCACGTTGGAGATGGCACAGTCCTTGTGCACAGCATCAGTGAGGTCAGCCAGGGCTCGGACCTTGCTGACGCGATCCTCAGGCTCTGATTTCATGTGAGGAAAGGCTTCCAGAAACTTCTGCCTCGCCGGCAGGTCTCTCTGGAACCTCTGCTTATCCTCCATGCTCATCATGTTTGATAAGACCCTCTCAGAGCCTCACGCGGCTTGTTTTCCTCAGCCCTGGAACAGAAGAAATCATGTGGATGGGAAAGACCATTCGCCTCACTGTCAAACACGTTTCACAGGGCCCAGAATGTGCAAATCACAGAGCTTTTCCTAAAAAGCAAGTGGAAAATAATTTTATAGATATACAGCTTTTTTTTTCTTTCGATGGTGAGCATGTTTTGTACACCATCGATGATTCTTGGTCCTAGATCAATAGGAGACAATGAATAAAAGACATGAGGGCTGGAGAGATGGCTTAGCTGTTCGGGTACTTGCCTGCAAAGCCTGAGGAAACAGGTTTGACTCCCCAGAACCCACATAAGCCAGCTGTACAAGGTCTTGCATGTGTGCAAGGTGGCACACACATCTGGAGTTTGATTGCTGTAGCTACAGGCCCTCACATGCCAATTCTCTTTCTCTTAAAGAAAAAAAAAAAAAAAGGAAGACTTTCTATTCAGCCAGGTGTGGCGGTACACCCTGGGCAGACAGAGGTAGGAAGATTGCTCTGCATTCTATGCCAGCCTGAGACTACATAGTGAATTTCAGGTCAGCCTGGGCAAGACCAAGACCCTACCTCAAAAAAAAAAAAAAAAAAAAAAAAGACCTGGTGTGGTGGCGCACGCTTTTAATCCCAGCAGCAGTCAGGAGGCAGAGGTAGGAAGGTCGCCGTGAGTTCAAGGCCACCCTAAGACTACATGCTGAATTCTAGATCAGCCTGAGCTAAAGCGAGACCCTACCTTGGAAAAAAAAAAAAAGTCATAGTAAGATTCTATTTAGTGGCAGGCACTTGAGCAAAAGGTCTGCTTTCTCTGTGCCCCCACCACCAAAACATGTGTCCAGCAGGAATCTTGTAGATGATCACAAGGAAACAGGATGGGCTCTGAGTCCCCTGTCCTCCTCCACCTCCTTTCCCCCTCGTATCCCGAAGGATTACACACCAAGAAAACTGCTCTCCCTTTAGGGTTCCCTTGGCTATATCTCAGACAGCCTGGCATTTTGCCCCAGACAGACTGGTGAGCCCATCTGTGTGGGGCTCCCCATATTCTCTTGTACTTGGGAAGAAAGGGAAGGAAACAGCCAACCAGACCCCATCCTGGCTGCAAGTCCAGCTCTGCTGCTGCTCATCCTGGAACCTGGGCCAATGCCTCCCGTCACTGAGCTCATCCAGAGAATGGGACCATCACCCTCCTTTAGAACAGTCTCTAACCTACCAAGCGATCGTCTCCTGGCTGAGCTCGATGCTGTCCTTAGTGTGTAGATCCAGGCACCAGCTGTGCACCCGAGTCATAACTAGATGCTGCCTCAGGATTATCTATGCTAAGGACTTGAGAGGGAAAGTCCCAACTTGATCCTTTCTGCACGTCACCCTCAGTCCCGCACACCGTGTCGACCCACTTAGAGGGGCTGATCCCAAAAATCTTTGACATGGGTGTGAGAGAAATGAAATGGAGCCAGAAGTGGGGGATTAGGGCAAGACTTCAAGTGGGGCTTCAGCTTGTCGAGAGAAGGCCACGGCCCTCGTGGAGCAGGGATCAAGGTCTTTGCTAAGCAAGGGAAGGGGCTGGCTTTTTATTATTTGAGGGACGCTGGGCTAATCTGGTAACTTTCCATAGTTTCATGGTTTCAAACAATGCCCTCTTTTGAAAAACAAAGGGGGGGGTACTTATTTATTTGGGGGAGAAAGAGGGAGAGAAGGAAGGGGGAGGGAGGACGAATGAATGAGTGTTTGTGCCAGGGCTTCAAATGAACTCCAGAAGGGATCCTTTGGCTTTGGAGGCAAACACCTTAACTGCTAAGCCATCTCTCCAGCCCCCAAATCCCTTCTTCTTACTAACTAGTCTCTCTTGTATTTTGATGTCATCATTTTTTTCTTCCTATTATGCAAGTCTTATGTAGGTAGCATCAGCCACTGTGAGGTCATGAACATCATGGCCACTTTGTGTCTGGAAGACAGTATTATAAGCACTCCTCCCCTTCCTTTGGCTCTTTCTGCCATCTCTTCCACAATGGTCCATGAGCTTCTGGAGGGTGTGATAGAGATGTCCCAGTTAATGCGGAACACCCCACTGTCAGTTCTCAGCACTTTGGTGGGCATAGTGTCACCCTGTGGTCGATGCCATCTGAAGAGAGAAGCCTCTTTAACCAAAAATGAGAGTAGCACGGACATACGGGCATAAACACAAGTACTTAGAGGGCAGTTTAGAGGACATGATATAGCCATTTAGCCAGACAACAGAAGTAGTTTCTTCCCTAGGGCTTATGGCATCCCAAGATTTTCAGTACTAGGCTTGATTCCATTCTGTGGAGTGGGCCTCGAGATCAATCAGAGAGCAGTCGTTTCCCCGATAACAGACACATCACCATTGTACCAATTGGTGCATTTTGCCTCACTGGCTAGGCATAAAGCATGCAGGGCCCACTGCTGGCTAAGACCAGTGATACCTTCTCTCCCCCAATGGGCTGCATAGGTCTTTCCAGCATCCTAACAGCTAGTCAACAGGGAGGAGGCTTCCAGCTCATCTCCAGCTTGATTTCTCAGTGACCCGCAGCCCAAGCATGTGGTATCTTCTGCAGTAGGGTCTTACCATCTAGTTCTGGTGGGCCACCAAGAGCCTTGGCAACAGCCTGTGTGATTTGGGGGATGTGGGGATCTTCCTGACCAACAACTCACTGGAAGGTATCCTACCCCTGGCACTGAAATTTTCTTATAACAATCTGTGGGCTTCTGAGTGAATTAGTTACTTTTCTTGTCTCTGTGACCAAACACTTGACAAGAACCAACTGATGGGAGAATTTATTTTGGCTCACAGTTGAAGAGGGAACTTCCTGCCTATCATGCCAAGGAAAGCGTGGTGAAGTTCGTGACCAAAGAAGCATGGAGTTTTCTGATGGCTGAGATTGATTGCACAAGAGCTGGTGGAGCCTGCCAGAATTCTAAGCAACTTGGGCAGTGGACAGCCCAGCAAAATTCTGTGGAAGTTGTGGGATCAGAAGTAGTGACAAAAGTCAGCAAAGACAAATAGTTAGCTGGTGTCCTGACGGGTCAGCAGCTAGCCCCTCGATGAGTAAGAGTTTTCTTAGAACTTTAGCCTCTGCTTTGAAAATTCCTTATTGTTGGACATCCCTGCAGATCAGGTTGATGTATGTTTGAGGGCCTGCGGGTCTGACTAAACTGCCTACAACCTGAGCTTCCTGGTTTTTAATCTCTACCATTCCTGCCTCCAGAGAGGTCATCATAACTGCCCTTATGGAAATGAGGTGATGGCCACTCTGACTTCTTCAAGGTGGCTTGTGTTATTGGGCATGGCAGTTAGTCCTCCCTCCCATGGGGGTCCATCTAGAGACCCTTGATCAAGAGTCTCTTTCAGGCTTCTGACCTCAGATGTCATCACCATAAGATGTCCTCTTGGCTGTCTTCCTGTGTATCTTGGATGGCACTTACAAGAGATGAACAATACGGACATTATTGTTATGAAGACAGTGGAGATGTTCTTTTCCTGTCAGCAGGCTTAAGGCCAATGCTTCCAGAAAGACATGTTTCAGCTGCTAGAAGGTCAACTTCCATACTGGTTCCCAGATGAGACAATTGCTTGGGTCTCTTTATTTAGTTGGAATAAGGGTCTGGTGTTTTCTCCATAGCTGGGAAATCCACAGCCAGCAAAAAGCAGTGACCCCAGGAATCCTCTGAGCTATCTCAGGGTCTACATAAAGACTAGGGTAAAATGGCCCCTATTCCTTATTCCTTTATTTATTTATTTGAGAGAGAGAGAGAGAAGAGACAGAGAGAGAGAGAGTGGGCAAACCACGAACTCCAGACGCATGCACCACCTTGTGTTTCTGGCTTATGTGGGTCCTGGAGAATTGAACTGGGATCCTTTGGCTTTGCAGGCAAACGCCTTAACCAGTAAGCCATGTCTCCAGCCCCTTCTCCTTATTTCATAGCCCCTTCAGCTAAGGTCAGACTGAGTTACTTAACAGAGTTGAGGTTTAGATTTTGAAGCCTTGTATTCCATGTCAGCAAGAAAGTTAAGTGCTAAGGTTTCATTCTACGAGCCTTTTGTCCTTCAGGTGGTGTCCCTCCCTCAGAAGGATGTCATCCATCTACATCTTGCAAAACCTCAATCTTCGGATGAATGCAACGAGCAAATGTGACCAAATAGGTGAGCACAATTGGCAGCACAGTCCAAGTGAGTTGGGTAGTTTGATGAGGGAGTCCTTCAAGGCAAACAGGTACTGTGAGTTAGCGTCCAGAGCCATGTCAAAGAATGTGTCTTTGGGCTGGAGGGATGGCTTAGTGATTAAGGCATTTGCTTGCAAAGCCAAAGGACCCTGGTTTGATTCCCCAGGACCCACGTAAGCCAGATGCACAAGGGGGCGCACGTGTCTGGAGTTTGTTTGTAGTGGCTGAGGCCCTGGCATACCCATTCTCTCTCTCTCTCGCTCCCTCTTTCTCTGTCAAATAAATAAATAAATAAATAAATAAATAAATAATTGCAGGGAGCAAGAGCGAACGCCATTACAAGATGGCGCTGGCTTCCTGTCTTTTAAAAATGAATGTGTCTTTTCCACAGGCTGCAGCCGCAGGACATTTAGAAATTATATTGGAATTGAGGCGGTTGTCATAGTGCCGGAAAGTGCTACGTGAACTGCTGAGGAAGAAAAGTCACAGCAGTGTGAACAAACAGTGGATTTGGTAAGCTACAGGATCAACCAGCTACACAAGATGGCCCCACTAGTGCCACGGTGGCTGGCACACAGGTTATGAGGATAGTTACTCTGACTGGATATGAGGCCTGCTCGGTCGGGGGAGGGGGAATTGATACCTGGTACTGAGAAGCAAGTCAGGGCTGATGGCTTGGATGTTCATAGGACTTTCTCCCTGGAGATGGCTATAGATACTGAGGAGACTCAAAACCCCACAAAACAGAAAATAAAAGTCAGCCAAGGGATGGAGAGATGGCTCAATGGTTAAGGTGCTTGCCTGAGAAGCCTATGGATCCAGGTTCAATTCCCCAGGACCACATAAAGCCAGATGCACAAGGTGGCACATATGTTTGGAGTTGGTTTGCAGTGGGCTAGAGGCCCTGGCACATCCATTCTCTCTTTCCATCTCCCTCTTTCTCTCTTTTTCGCAAATAAATAAAAATAATATAAAACACATTTTTTGAAAAAAGGCAGCCGAGAGATCAACAATAGAGGAGACTTATAACATGCCCTGCAAGGCTCAGGGAACATTGAAGAAGAGGGGGCCAAAAGAATGTAAGAGCCACAGTGGGAGAAGGTGTCCTGCGAGCATTGCCCACCCCACAGGAGGCACTGACTGTTGCATTCCTGACTCCACAGTGATTACTGACAGCCCCGCTGAGGAGGACCCTCAGTGGAATGGGGGAGGGGAAGAGGTGACAGAAGAGGGTAACCTGATGGGGCATATCACCAATTCATAACATGTCCATATATTAAAGTTCCCAACAAAAGGGCTGGAGAAGATGGCTTAGCAGTTAAGGCATTTGTCTGCAAAGCCAAAGGACCCAGGTTCTATTCCCCAGGACCCATGTAAGCCAGATATACAAGGAGGAGCACACGTCTGGAGTTCATTTGCAGTGACTGGAGGCCCTGGCGCACCCATTCTCTCTCTGTCTGTCTGCCCCTCTCTCTCATAAATAAAATAAAATAAAATAAAATAAAATAAAATAAAATAAAATCTTCCCAGACGTGGTGGCAAACGTCTTTAATACCAGCACTGGGGAGGCAAAGGTAGGAGGGTTGCCTTGAATTCGAGGCCATCCTGAGACTCCATAGTGAATTCCAGGTCAGCCTGGGCTAGAGTGAGACCCTACCTCGAAAAAACAAAACAAAACAAAAAAAGAACCTAAACAATTTTTTTTTTTTTTAAAGAATGTGTCATTTAAGTGGAGAACTGTGGAGCAATTTGTTTCTTCAGGGATTTGAGCTAGCAAGGTCTAGTGGTTAGACACTGTCAGATGGATGGTGTACAGCTTGCCAAAGTATGTTTTGGGTTCGAGAGCAACCAAGCCCTCTGGCTCTTGGTGGGCTTAGCTTAGGAGTTTAAATGCCAGACACTCAACAGTCACTAAAATACCTCAAGCCAGCGCCTCCTCAAGTTTATTGTCACACAGTGTTGAATGGCTATGAAGATTGAAGGGAAGGCGTACAAAGAATGGCCTGCAGGCTGAATTTATTGGAAAGAAACAGAATAAATCTCCCTGTAGAGAGACGAGGCGAGGAGATTCGAGAAGAGCCGCTAACGGGAACTCAGGGATCGCAGTGTCTTTTATAGTTTTTCTGGAACAAGTGCAAGTAGTGAATCTTGGAAATTAGGCACCGGCCAGGCACAGATCATGATTGATCTACAGAAGCACATCTGGGAGTCTCTGACCGCTGAAGAGGTAAGGTGAGACTGCACAAGGCTCAAGGGGAGCCGCCAGGGAGCAGACAACCTCCTTACATTCTCAGGTTGTGGGATAAGGACACAGGCAAAGGCAGGTGGTCAGCCTGCCGCCACCTGGATAAGCAGATCAGTGCGAGTTACCTGGGCCCGCATCTTTATCAGTGCCTCCTACGCTGTGAAACTTCTCTGGAAACGGTTTTCATAGCCATGCCCAGACGTGTGTCCACTGGTTGATTCCAATCTGGGCAAGTTCACCATGAAGATTCACCATTGCAGATGCCAAACTGTTGGGAACCAAAGTTCCCCAAAAGTGCCGAATCTGCTTTAAACACGTCTGACAGGGAGAAGGGGCGCTGCAGGCTCGGAGCCAGTTACCTCGGGCGTCCTTTAGCCCCTCGACAGCCGCTTGTTCCCCACCTCTGTGTCTGATGCAACGTGGTGACTGTCAGTCCATCGGGTGTCGCCTTTTTTGGAAAGTAAGAACAGACACCCCAGCTTCCACCAACCCAAGGGCTAAGAATGTCATCAGAGCATCTGAAGCCTATGGTAGAGATGTCACCACTTTGCTGTGACACACCTACCCGATGTTTCTACCAGTATGTTTGCAATGAGCCTGTGTTCATCACTGTCTGTAACTATAAACCCATCAGGAAATTGCTAAGCTATTGGAGCATGGAATTTGGGGTAACCTAAATCTGTGGTCCAGGGCCATGGTCACTCATACGTGGCTCCAGAATAAACCCTCTCTTCTCCCCTTTGAGGTGACAGCTGCGTGGTTTCCGTTGACGCTGTCTATTCCACGGCAGCCAGTCTTCCGAACATATGTCGTCTGCGCAACTGTTACCGCAACCCTCAAGCCTGGGGTGACACCTCAAACGCTTGATGTAGCCATAAGGCGACCCACATCTGTAATTACCCTGGCCCTGTGCCATGATCTGGTGTTTAATGACGGAGCTACCGAGGGAGGCCAAGGGCAGAGGCAGAAGGCACGACTCTCACGTTTTCAGTGGGTCATGGCGTCAGAGTCGCAGGGTTCTCCATCGTTCCCTGTGATGGATTCTACTCCTCTTACTTCCCTGGAGGGATTTCATCCTCTGTATTCTTTGCTTAAGGGTGGCCTCCAATTCACTATTGCCAAATATGACCTTGAACTTCTTTTTTTAAAAGACTTTTTTGTTTATTTTTACTTATTTACTTATTTGAGAGCGAGAGAGACAGAATGGGCGCACTAGGGCCTCCAGCCACTGCAAACAAACTCCAGATACATGTGAATACTGGGGAATGGAACCTGGGATCTTAGGCTTCACAGGCAAGCGCCTTGACTACTAAGCCACCTCTCCAGCCCCACTCCCAAATTTTACTAATTCTCTTCTCTCTGCTTGCAAATAAATAAATAAAATATCTTTAAATTTTTTTATTAATACTGCGGAAAGGACTATGGGTGTGGCTCAATTGGCAGAGTACTTGCCTAGCACGCATGAACTCTGAGACTCAGTCCCCGGCACCATGTAAAATCACATCTGTAATCCAAGCACTTGGGAGGTAGAGACGGGAAGATTAGAAGTTCAAGGCTGATGGCTTAGTGGTTAAGCGCTTGCCTGTGACACCTAAGAACCCCGGTTTGAGGCTCGATTCCCCAGGACCCACATAAGCCAGATGCACAAGGTGGCACAGGCATCTGGAATTCATTTTCAGTGGCAAGAGGCCCTGGCACACCCGTTTTTTTTTTCTCTCTCTCTCCAATAAATAAATAAAATATTAATTTTTGTGTGTGTGTGGGGGCTGGATAGATGGCTCAGTGGTTAAGCGCTTGTCTGTGAAGCCTAAGGACCCCGGTTCGAGGTTCAATTCCCTAGGACCCAAGTTAGCCAGATGCACAAGGTGGCGCACGCGTCTAGAGTTCGTTTGCAGTGGCTGGAGGCCCTGGCGCGCCCATTCTCTCTCTCTCTCTATCTGCCTCTTTCGTCCCCTGTGTCTGTTGCTCTCAAATAAATAAATAAAAATAAACTAAAAAAAATTTTGTGTGTGGAAGGCATATGTGGTGTGTGTGTACATGTGGTGTATGCATGTGTCAGTGAGCAGATGCATGTGTCCCATGTGTACATGGGTGGAGACCAGAGAAAGATGTCACATGTCCTTCTCTATCACACCTCTGCCTCATTTTCATGTGAAAGAGTCTCTCACGGAACCTAGAGCTGGTCATTTTTCCAGTAGGTTGGCTGACCAGTAAGCCCCACAGATCTTCATGTCTCTGCTCCCCACAGCACTGGGCTTACGGATGTGCACGGCTCCATCTACCTTTTTATGTGGGTGGTGCGGCTTGAACTCAGGTCCTTATGTTTGCATACGTAACAAGCCTTCTTACCTATGGAACCCTCTCCCTAGCATTTCCTCTGTATTCTTAAGGGAAAAGGCTGATGGTCTTGTTTCCTTTCATTTCTTCTAGCTGAGGTATGGATGTTGACGCTACTATAAACATCTCTTGCAGTCTGATCGGAAGGAGATGAGGGCATGAGTTTCTGATTTGAAATAGGTTTAAAAAGTATCATTCAGTGGTTCAAGGCCCTTGCTTGCAATGCTTTCCAGCCTGGGGCTTGATTCCCCAGTACCCACGTAAGTTTGGATACAAAGTGCTGTAACCTACAAGAATGGGAATAGGAGCCAGGGGAACCTGATCACTCTCATGTATGTGCTCACACAGAGAAATAAACAAAGTGTTTACAACACGCTCTTCCAGACACAAAATGTCCTGGATATCCATGACCTCACAGTGCCTGACACTACCTACACAAGACCCTCATCATAGGAGGAAAAGATGATGACACCAAAATAAAAGACAGGCTGATTGAGAGGGGCGGGGGATATGATGGAGGGTGGATTTGTGAAGGGGAAAGTGGATGGGGAATTATCATGGCTTATTGCCTGTAATTATGGAAGTTGTCAATATAAAAAAAAGTTTTTGAAAATGTGACTAATGCAGAAAATTGGCACCAGAGAGGTGAGGTCATTCCTTTGACTGGACTTAATGGATTCGTGGGGACTATTTTCTGGGAGGACATTGAACATGTTTGAGATGTGGGTTGGGAAGTCCCAGGATGCTGTAAACTGAGTGCTATGGAATATTCTGGGAGGTCAGAAGACCAGAATGACAATAATCATGCAGACACTCTATACAGCACTCATGAGGGCTCAGATGAAGTGAGGACACTAGAGCAGAATTGAACTAAAAATCATTTGTGGTACATTCTGGCTGAGAACATTTCTAACTTTTGTCCATGTCCTGAGACTTCGCATGAGGTTGAGTTTAAAGACTTTTTAGTCAGGTGCAGGAAATTTCAAGGCTACTCAGCATTCTAGCTGTGTCTCAGGCATTGCTGGCAACTTTTAGCCAGTCTTATAGCCAGAATTAGGAGGAATAGACATACCAGAAAGTTTTGTAAAACATGTAATTTAGCCAGAAAAGGAATGCATTGGAGATTGTGTAGAAGACAGTATTGCTGTTAAAGATTTTAGTGCCATAAAAAGAAATCAGAGCCAGGTGTGGTGGCGCACGCCTTTAATCCCAGCACTTGGGAGGCAGAGATAGGAGGATGGGTATGAGTTCAAGGCCACCCTGAGACTACATAGTGAATTCCAGGTCAGCCTGGGCTAGAGTGAGACCCTACCTCAAAAAACCAAAAGAGGAAGAAAGAAAGAGAGAAAGAGAGAGAGAGAGAGAGAGGAAGGAAGGAATCAATCAATCAGTCAATCAATCAATAAGGCTGGAGAGATGGCTTAGTGGTTAAGGCACTTGCCTGAGAAGCCTAAGGACCCATGTTCAACTCTCCAGGTTAGCCAGACACACAAAGGTGAGGCAAGGACAAGGTCACACATGCCTACTAGGGGCAAGCATCTGGCGTTTGACTGCAATGGCTGAGGTCCTGGTGTGCCAATTCTATCTCTCTCTCTATCTAAATTTTTGTGGTTGTTGTTGTTGTTGTTTTCAAGGTAGAGTCTCACTCTAGCCCAGGCTGACCTAGAATTCATTATGTAATCTCAGGGTGGCCTCAAACTCACGGTGATCCTCCTACCTCTGCCTCCTGAGTGCTGGGATTAAAGGGATGCGCTACCACGTCCGGCCTCTCTAAAAAATTTAAAAAAAAATGTTTTAAAGAGTCATACTTTGAGGGTTGGAGAGATGGCTTAGTGGTAAAGGCGTTTGCCTGCAAAGCCAAAGGACCCAGGTTCAATTCCCCAGGACCCACATAAGCCAGATTCACAAGGTGATGCATGCATCTGGAGTTTGTTTGCAGCAGTTGGAGGCCCTGGTGTGCCCATTCTCTCTCTCTCTTAAATAATAAACAAGTAAACAAATAAATAAATTAATTTAAAAAGACACCGTACTTTGAATCAGGGCAACAGGAAGGTGCCTTGAGGGAATTTCAGGAATCATCCAGACCCCACCCATCTCAGACTCCAGGTTCTAATATTTTATACTCACTTGAAAGAGTGTCCCCTGGGAAGAGAGGGCAGCCAGGGGACACAGCTTGCCCAGGACTACGCAGGAGGTTCTCTTCAGGGTTGTTTCACTAAGCTCAGTCACACAGATTCTCAGAGGCCACTGCATGGTGGCCAGAGGCTGCCTTGGTGCTGCGCCCCCTTGTGGCGTCCCTCAATCAAGCGCACAATACTGTCTGGCAGGCGTGATGCAGGATGCAGGAGATGAGAGTGTGGGAGGCCAGGCAACGAGGCAGGGTGGGGGGACAGCTGCTCTGGGAGAGGGTGAAGCACGAATCTGTGAGAGTGAATCCAAACCACAAATCTGGAGGACGGCGGAGATGCTGGGAATATGGCGCATCTACACGGAAAAGCTGAAGGCAGCACCTGGAGACGTCCTAAGAGACACGCCACGTGGTTGCAAAAAGAGCTTGGCCATGTGGGTGGGGTGGCACAAGCCCTTTGGAGCTCACATCCAGCCACCACATGTCCAAAGCAAAGAGCAAACCCAGCAAAGCAAACATGAAGTCTTGCAGCTCCACGACCCGCACGGTGGACATGTGGTGGTGGGACGTGAACTCCCCGTGTTCTTTGGGGTGAACTTACTGTACCTTATAGGATTGCGGTTTTACGAGATGGGCAGCACTGCTCAGAGGGCACTGACAGAGGTGGTACACCAATGCGGCCGCACAGGCACACGTGGTCAACAAGGTCCTGGGTGGGCCTGTGCATGCTGTAACCCCAGCACTCAGGAGGCAGAGGCAGGAGAACTGCGGGTTTGAGGGCAGCCTGGGATAAAGAGCGACTTGCAGGCCAGCTTTGACTAGTGATATTCTTTTTCAAAAAAAAAAATTGGTGAAGATGGTGACTTATGCTATGTGTGTTTTACTATAATTAATTCTTTTTTTTTTTTTTTTTTTTTTTGGTTTTTTGAGGTAGGGTCTTACTCTAGCCCAGGCTGACCTGGACTTCACTATGGAGTCTCAGGGTGGCCTCGAGCTCACGGCGATCCTTCTACCTCTGCCTCCCGAGTGCTGGGATTAAAGGTGTGCGCCACCACTCCCGGCCTATAATTAATTCTTTGAAACTCCACTGCTGCAGGGAAATCAGAGCACAGGAGTCGCTTGCATAGAGAAATCTTTTCACACACAAGTCCAACTGCTTCCATGACAGCCCAGGGATGAAAATGTCACCAACCATCTGACTGGAGTCCTTTTACTTTACCTGGATAAAAATCAGAACTCATGGACAGGCCGATGCCTCCACCACTGTCTTTTTTGCTGCCCTATTATCACTCCTGTGTCACCAGTATAAAGGCCACCTGCCTCTAACACCCACGGCATCAGAGCCCCTGGCTACTCCCGTGGCTCTGCTGCCACTATGCCACGGCCGTCTGTGACTCTGGGGGTTCCCCCCTACACACCGCTACCTCCACCTCTTTCTTTGTGTGACCAGCCCAGACCACACTGCTAAAAGTAGGAAGAAAAGGGGTTGGAGGGATGGCTTAGCGGTTAAGGCATTTGCCTACAAAGCCGAAGGACCCAGGTTCGATTCCCCACGACCCACGTTAGCCAGATGCACAAGGGGGTGCACGCATCTGGAGTTCATTTGCAGTGGCTGGAGGCCCTGGCGCGCCCATTCTCTCTCTCTCTCTCCCTCTTTTTCTGTCAAACAAATAAATATTTTAAAAAGTAGGAAGAAATGTCCACTGAATATGCTGCAGTTCCCTTCTTTTTTGTATTTATTTATTGATTGGAGTGTTTCATCTGTTATTTTTTATTAAATTATGAACTTTTGCTGTATGAACAAATCACACGGTTGCAGTTACCTTCTCGTTGCTGGGATAAAAACACCAACGAAAAGCAGCTGATGGGAGGAACGGGTTTCTTTTGGCTGCAGTCTCTAGGAGAAACCTCACGATGGCGGGGAAGGGACGGCAGCGCGGAGGCTGGACGTCGTTCCTGCCGCAGCAGCTTGCAGAAAGCACCAGGGAGTGAGCTGAGCTCCGAGCAGCTGCCTATCACGGCCCTAAGTCTGCTCCCAGCAACAAACCTGCACAGCCCAGTGAGCGACAGCGCAGACCCGCGCTGCGCCCGCGGCCCGCGCATGCGCCCATCGCCGCGCGCTTGCTCCAGGCCTCTGGTGCTGCTTCACACGCCCAGGTTCACAGCAGCACGTTGACGGTGGAGGTCACCACAGAGTGACTCCCTGACCTAATCCTTCAGAGACCCGTGCCTCCCACAAACCCAGGTCACCCTCCGGCTGTCCTCCACATGAATAATTGTCATCTCAAGCCTATTTTGTAAACAGAATCATGTCTTTTCTAATCCCTTACCTCACTCAGCCCAGTGCCCTTGAGAGCCACCCTAGTTGCTGTAGGTCTCGGGAGTTTTTCCCTCGGAGGCTGACAGATCGTGGCTCACACTGAGAACCCTCTTGGTCTCCTCACCCCACATACCAGGACCCCCTGCAGAAGATGAAGCTGAGCATGATGCCCTGCCAGGGGCAGCAGCTGCAGGTGCCACCCATTGCCTGTCATGTCACCGCTTCCTCTGCCCTGTCCTTCTTCTGACCCTGTCTGGCTCTCCTGTCCCTCTGTGGCCCCTTTCACAAACCGCTACTCAGCTCTGAATTGTTCTTTTTTTTTTCCTTCCATATTCTTTTGCTTGGTAATAACAATTTAAAAATCGAGACACTGTCATAGTGGAAACCAACTGCCCTCTAATTGGACTGGAGGTCCACTCCAGGGGAGGAAATACATCCCTGATACTGAAAACTTAAAACAGGGGTAGTCATGAGTCCTAGGGGTGTAAAGTCTACTGTTGTCTGGCTAAATGTATATACTATGCTTGCCAAACTTCCCAGTAAGCACTTCTGTTAATGTTCATACCCTTATATTAATGCTACTCTCATTTTTGGTTAGAGAACCTTCTCTTTTCAGATGGCAGTGACCTTGGGACGACTCAGAAGGCATCATGGTGCTGAGAAGAAGTGACAGGAGTGCTCAGTACTGCAATATCTCTATCACACCTTCCAAGGTTCAGGGTCTATTGCAGGAGAGGTGGCGGAAACAATGTAAGAGCCAAAGGAAGGGTAGGGCTCCTTACAATGTGCTCTCCCCAGATACAAAATGGCCTGGATATCCATGACCTCACAGTGTCTGACACTACCTACACAAGACCATCATAATAGGAGGAAAAGATGATGACATCAAAATAAAAGAGAGACTGATTGAGAGAGGGAGGGGATGTGATGGAGAATGGAGTTTCAAAGGGAAAAGTGGGGGGGAGGGAGGGCATTACCATGGGATGTTGTTTACAATCATGGAAGTTGTTAATAAAAATAAATAAATAAATAAAAATTGAGACACACCACGTGACAAATTTTATCTGACGAGCTTGTGGTGGTTGAATGCAAAATGTCCCCATGTCCTCATGCGTTCAAATGGTGGATCATTTGGGAGGTGGAGGCTTGCTGGAGAAGGTGTGTCACTGAGGAAGATGTGTCACTGGAGAAGGAAGGTGTGGCACTGGAGGCAGCCCTTGAGGCTTATTAGTCCAACCCCACCTGGTGTTCATTTAGGAGCTCATTCTTGCTACGTCATCCTTGCTGATGGGGGAAAAGATGCGACGCTTGGCTGCCTGCTGTTTCCCTGCCATGACTTCAAGACTGTCAGCTGGAAGTAAACTCCTTCGTTCCATAAGCCGTTTCTGGTTGGGTGTTTTGTCCCAGCCATGAGAAGGTAACTACTCTCCGGTGGTTTTTAGCGCCTTCACTGCGTCTTGCAAACACCCCCCACTTCCTAACTCCAGAACACTTCCATGAGCACAAAATAACCCTGGGCCTATGAGACGTCACAAAGGTGGCCCCAATCCTTACCCCCATGCTCTGTCCTGCCACTTCTTTGTCCTCTTTTGTGAAGAAGCAGGTGTGGTCACAGATGGGTGACCTCCGGGACACGGGAAATGATGACGTGTTGAAAAGGCACACTGCGGAGGTCCTCAGAGGGAAAAGGCAATGCCAAAGCCACAGACCCTCTGAGCAATCGTGGGTTCATAATTGCAGACTTCAGAAATGGCTCGAGGGCTCAAGGTCCAGGAAGGGCGAACAAAGGTGGTGATGGTTCCTGGTGCCTGTGGGTGCAGACGCCGGGCTGCTGGACCGAGGCTCACCGACATCTGCCCGCTGACTCCACAGGGATGGGATTCAGTGAATTTGGACATTGAAGTCCCAGTTGCTAAGCAGCTTTGCTCCCAAAGGGCGACCGCTACTTTATTGTGTCATCACTCCGTGCTCCCAGAGACATGTTCATCTCCATGTGAAACTGTCACTTAGCCATACATTCCAGCCCAAAGGGAGGACAGAAGAGGGCAGACAAGACCAAGAACGCACGCACTGCCCCTCGCTTCCCCTGGCCAGACCTTAGTAATAGGTCCTTAAGCTGGGGGGAGGGCAGGCTGGGCCACCAGACGCAGCAGTTTCTGAGGTCAGAACAGGTAGGGGAATAAAAAAAGGATGAAAACAGTTCATATTATAAATTTCAAATATTCCTACCTGACCACAATGAAAGAGTTTTTTTTTTTGGTTTGTTTGTTTGTTTAAAGAAAATGGAGAAGGGCTGGAGAGATGGCTTAGTGGTTAAGCATTTGCCTGTGAAGCCTGAGGACCCTGGTTTGAGGCTCGATTCCCCAGGACCCACGAAAGCCAGATGCACAAAGTGGCGCATGCATCTGGAGTTTGTTTGCAGTGGCTGGAGGCCCTGGCACGCCCATTCTCTCTCTATCTGCCTCTTTCTCTGTCTGCCTGTTGCTCTCAAATAAATATAAAATAAACAAAATTAAAAAAAAAGAAAATGGAGAATAAAATTTGGAGATAATTATCAACCTTTCCTAAGTCACCAATACAGAAAGACCATGACATCATTTGGGGGAAAATGCAAGATATTTTTCTGCTTATTGTTTAAAATTTATTCTCCAAACTGGACGTGGTAGCGCACGCCTTTAATCCCAGCACTCGGGAGGCAGAGGTAGGAGGATTGCTGTAAGTTCAAGGCCACCCTGAGACTCCATAGTGAATTCCAGGTCAGCCTGGGCTAGAGTGAGACCCTACCTTGAAAAACCAAAAACCAAAATAAATAAATAAATAAATAAAATTTATTCTTCAAAAATTACAGAACAAGCATTTATCTAATCGCCCCATTAATATTTCATCCACTTGCAACAGATTTAAAAATCTTGAATGGGAACTAAGGATTTCGATTGGCCCAGGCGTCTCAGTCCAAGGAGCAGAGCTCGCCATTCCTTGCTGCTTCCCCGTCTCTAGAAGCCACAGCTGACACGTACAGCTAAGACGTCACTCGGGCCTGTGGACAGCTGGGGTTCCCGACATCTGGTTCTTCTGTTCCTTCTTCCTGTGGAGTTACTTAGATTACCTCACCAAAGCCCACCCCCATCCCCCCTGCATCACCCAACCAAAGCCAGAGAAGGAAACAAGAGATTTTTGGCTTTGTATTCGCGACCATAGTCTGAGTCAAGATTTAGAAATATTTGTTTCTTGATACTTCTTAAACTGCTTCTACACTAAGGAATGACCTTGAACTCACAGCAATCCTCAACCTCTGCCTCTTTTTTTTTTTTTTTTTTTTTTTAACCTCTGCCTCTTGAGTGCTGGGATTAAAGGCGTGCACCACCACGCCTGGCTTGAAGGCATTTCTTTATACAACATTTTGAAAATAGGTCCACCTTGAAAATAAACACTGAGTAAATCTTTAAAAGCCAAAAAAAAAAAAAAAAAAAAGATTTGGAATTATTTGAAGAAAAAAAAACATCACTAGGCAGGATTAGGAAGGAGGAGATCTCTACTGGCACCAATCAAAGGCCAGTGAGAAAGTAGACAGCTTTATGAACAGTGAGGAGCCAGGGCAGAAGGCCCATCTTGGGTGGCCAGCACCGTTGTGGTTTGATGGCTCACATGTGTTCTCCTGTGGTTCCCGTGTTGGGAACTTGGGCCTCAGGGTGGGTCACTGCGAGGTGGTAGGATCTTTAAGGTCTAACCCGAGCTCACAGGTTGTCTTCTCCCCTGTTCTGACTTCCCGCCTCTTCCTGTGATCGCTCCTCCTGGGAGGCACTAATACCATGATGCTGGCGTCACCACTTTCATCTGTCCTCGCCTGTGGCCAGCACGTCTCCCCTGACCTCGCACTGCTGGGGGAGGAGGGGCTGAAGAGGTCACTGAGCCAGGCCCGCTTCAACCTGTAAGGAACGTGAAAGAGAAAAGCAAAGGAAAACACAGGACTAGATCTCAACAGAGGGACCGTTTATTGAAGCATAGCGAGGGTGGCAGCCTTTGCACAGAATGGAGGCTGAAGCACTGAGCTAGGCTGGGGTCCAAGCTCAGAAGAGGATCCTAAGAAAAACACACTGGACTAGATGCACGTCCAAGGGAAGTAGACAAGGGGCTTGTAGCTATCTGCGTCTTTGCTCAGAATAGGCTTTTTTCAGTAAGAATTGTCTAAGGGAGGATACCCCAGATGGCTTCTGTTCCCTCAAGGCCTTCGGAGTTAAGGGAAGTGCACCAACCACGGGAGCTGTCAAGCAAGTCTGGGAATTCTGCCTGTGATGTTTCTCTGAGGACTTCTAGTCTTAGGGACAGTCATGAACCCTCCAGTTCCCTCTGGTTTTCAGGGAGAGTCGAACCCTTCACAGACTGTCACGAATCCGGGTGAGTTCCTTCAACTTCTCCTCCAGCTCCTCAGCCTGCTGCCGCAGCTCCGCAGCGGACCCCGACTTTGCCCCCTCGTGCAGATGCAGAGACTCTTTGATGAGGCTGGCCACGTCCATCAGGAGGAAGACCCCTGCAGCGGCCGCGCCGGCGACCCGGGCTCCTTTGGTCATGGCCAGCGCGGTGCCTCCGAAGGCTTTCTGCACCTGTTTCGTGTTTCGGGCCGACAGTCTTCCAGCTGCCATGAGACGCTTGGCATTGGCTAGCAACCGAGGGTTGGCTTGGGCAATCCTGATGGCACGTATATTCCTCCCAATGCCCGCTAGGCCTCGGAGGCCTCGCACACAGCCCCTAGTTTTGAAAACATCTTCGGGTGCCATCTGACCCACAGCGTCTTTCATGTCCCTCGCCGTGCTGTTGCCGGTTGACCGCAGGCGGCTGACTTCGGCTTCTGCCGACAACCTGCTCTTGTGGTCCACGATGCTCGAGGTGACCCGAGTCACAGCAGCCGCGGCGCCCAGCCCTATGCCCGTGGCTGAAAGCATCAGACTGATGCCTGCCGTCACAGGTGCCAGGGTCAGGCCAAGGATGGTCAGCACCCCAGAGGCGGCGCTGGCCGAGTCGGCCACCACGTTGGTGATGGTGCAGTCTCGGTGCACCTGGTCCACCTTGTCTGCGAGGGCGCGGAGCTTCTCTATGCGCTCCTCAAGCTCCAGTTTAAGGCGAGGGTAAGCATCCAGAAACATCTTCCGATCCTGCGGGTCATCTTGGTGCCCGTCGGTGTCATCCACAGCCACGTCTGCTGTGAGCTCAATCAGAGCTCCACGCAGAGTCTCTTCCTCTTCCCTGTAACAGGAGAGGTCAACTGATTAAGAGAGGCTGTTGAGGGCTGGAGAGATGGCTTAGCGGTTAAGGTGCTTGCATGTGAAGCCTAAGGACCCAGGTTCGATTCCCCAATACCCACATAAGCCAGCTGCACAAGGTGGCACGTGTCTGGAGTTTGTTTGCAGTGACCCTAGTGTGTCCCTTCTCTTTCTTCTTCCCTCTCTCTCTAGTTGCCTCTTTCTCACACAAGTAAATAAATAATTATATATATTTTTAAGATTGTTTATTTGTAAAGTGGGTCCCATGATATCTGTCCTGTGGAAATCACAGGTTTCACTATATAGCAATGGGAAAAGAATTTTACAGATGTTCAGAACTTTTCTTTCCAAGATGAACGTGCTTGGCACATCACAGATACCGGGAGGTCCTCGGTCACGAAAGGGTCAATGAGTTAAAGTCATCTTAATGTGCTCCTTAGTGCTGGGCATTTGATAAGGATGCCTCTTAACTCAAGGTCAATGTCATAACTGCTAAACCATTTCTCCAGTAAGAACTCTGAGAAAAAACAGAGGAGGGGGATTAAAGCAAACAGAGCAGAACGTTAAAAAAAAAAAAAAAAAACTACCTTAAATTCATGGATTGTTGGTAAACTGTGAAGACTTCCCCTTCCCTTTGGGTCCTGACTCTCCACCCATTTCCTTCTCTGCCCTCCCACCCGGCCATGCTTTAACTGGGCCTGGGCTTCTAAAGCTGCCTTTGGTTGTGGTGAGTGGGATTTCAGGGAGCCCTGTCTTATCCCCACTCCCTGTATGCCCAGATGAGGGGTGGGATCTTGGAATCCCTACTCAGCATTATGGTAATTGACTACACCTTTCTACGCCCTGAGCTGAGATGTGGGTGGGGGGGGTGGCAACTTCCTCCCAGCCACCCCACTTACTAACTCTAGGTAGAAACAAAATTCAGAAATTTGGAGTCTCACTTCCCTCACAAAGAGTCCCTCAGGGATCCAACCACTCGGACTGCTACAGGCTTCAATCAGTCCTCCTCCCCCACATCCCACGCGGCATGACACAGGATCTTCCCCCTTCTCCTTTACTCCAAGGGGGCTTCAAAAACACTCTTTCCTTTGACTAGGCCCAACTGAGACTCCTTTCCCCCTGCTCTGAACTCCACCACGCTCTCAAACCAAATCTCCCTTCCCATTGCTCCAAACCCTGCCACTCTCTCACCTGGCATTAAATAAAACCTTGACCCCAAGAAACTGCCTGTCTTGGTCTTCTTTTTTATTTGTTTATTATTTATTTATTTTTATTTTTTGGTTTTTCGAGGCAAGGTCTCACTCTAGCTCAGGCTAACCTGGAATTCACAATGTACTCTCAGGGTGGCCTTGAACTCACAGTGCTCCTCCTACCTCTGCCTCCTGAGTGCTGGGATTAAAGGTGTGCGCCACCACGCCCAGCTGATAAATGTTTACTTTTGTGGGAGGGACTTGGAGGGGTCCTGCCAGGCTCTCTGGAATTACACAAGACCATCAGCTAGGCAAGATGGCCTTCCCATTGGACAAGAAGCTCTGTGTTGACTAAAAGGGGATTCTAATGGCAGCTGAGACCTCCTCAGCTCAGGGACAGTGTGGAGGGAACACACACAGACCTCTAGAACAATCAGGAATGGAATCAGAGCAGGGAGAGAATGAATATACCCTCTCCTTCCCATGTCGGCTCAGTGAGGCCCATGGCTGCCCTCTGCTTGGTCCCTTCAGCACCTCTCTTGCCTCCATCTACTCCCTGTTCTGCCTTCTCAGCCTTGCAACTCTCTTCCATTGTAGGCCCACCCCTGCTCCATTCCAATCTCTGACTCCATCCCTGGCCCAGGGACATGTGGACTTTGGGATGGCTCCTTCACTTGGTCACCCATTCCCCAACCTATAGCTCACACTCAAGTCTTCAGTATGACGGTTAATCTGGACTGTCCTCTTAAAGCACCCCCATGAGTGTACCTGTGATGAGGCTTCCAAGAATTATCAGACTGTGAGGTGTCTGACTGTGGTAGTTTGAATGTGATAAATGTATGGCCCCATAGGCTCAGTCATTTTTGATTCAACTTTCTACTTGAGCCCTTAGCAGGCAGATTCCTGCTAGAAGGGGCGACCATGGGCGTGTCGGGAGTCCAGCCCAAAGGTGTGTGGAGAGAGCGGTTTGTGCTCTGGTGGTTCATGGCTGCTTGAGGTGCTGGCTGTTTGGTGGTTTCTCTCTGCTTGGATCTGTGAAAGAGAGCCTGCTTCTTCCACCATTGGTGGCGTTCCCCTAGAATAGAATAGGTATTGCTTCCCAAGCATTCCCTGGACTCCGTAAGCCTGAAACATTTACCTTCTTCCCATAAACTGCGTCTGGTTGGATGTTTCTCCCAGCAAAATGGAGCCGACTACTGACCTAATGAATGGCTTAACTTTTTTTTTTTTTTTTTTTTTTTTTGGTTTTTCGAGGTAGGGTCTCACTCTGGCCCAGGCTGACCTGGAATTCACTACGTAGTCTCAGGGTGATCCTCCTACCTCTGCCTCCCGAGTGCTGGGATTAAAGGCGTGTGCTACCATACCCGGCTGGCTTAACTTTTTGATGGACTTATAACATGATGACATTATTGACCAAAAGTAGAATGTGGGACCTTGTTGGGGAAAGCAGGTCACTAGAAGCGGGTTTGGGTCTCTACCTTATCCCTGGCCCATTCCTTCATTTCCTGTCTCTGCTTCATGTCTGCCACGAGAAAAGTGATGATGGTGCTGTTGAGTGTTGGTGAAAAGTTGGAGGTGCAGCCTGGCTGGAAGAAGAGGGTCACTGTGGTATGTCCAGGGCTACTATGTTTTGACCTGGCTTCTTGTATTCCCTGCCTGTTTACTGTCTTCAATGAAGCAAACTCTTCCACTATACCATTCCTTCCCCACCGGAGTCATGTGAAACTGAACCAAATCACTGTTCCCGTTGAGAATCTGATCACAGTGAGAAAAGTAACGAACAATGACACAACCACATTCTGTCAGAACAAATAGCAATTCCCTTTGAACAGATTGGAACCCGAGGCTAAAACCCGGAACCCAAGATATGGGCAGGGACTGTCAGGGTCCAGCTAAGCACTGTACAACTGAGTGCTGGCCTCTGTGTCTCCTGGTGCCAGAAGATTCTGCTCTTTTGTACAGTTCTTCTGATGGCGAGAAAAACAAGCCTGAGCCTGAATGCCAGGAACACAACTTGATCGTGTCTAGAGCTTCCTGACTACTCCCAAGGAAAGTCTTCCCTGACTCCCTTCTCCAAAAAGGAGACCTCGGCCCAGATCTCTTCCCTCCAAAGTTTAAAAACTAACTTTCACCAAGCACCTATTGTGTGTTGGCCATGTGCTGAGTACTTCATTTGCATGATATTATTTTTCCTCACACGAAAGTTCAGTTGTAACAAAACTAAGGTAGAAAGTGGTAAATTAGGACCAAGTGTAGTGGCGCACACCTTTAATCCCAGCACTCAGAGGCAGAGGTGGGAGGATTGCCATGAGCTTGGGGCCAGCCTGAGCCGGGCGTGGTGGTGCACACTTTTAACTCCATCACTCAGGAGGCAGATATAGGATAGTGACTTCACGTCAGCCTGGACTAGAATGAAACCCTACACTAAAAGAACAAAAAACACAAACAAACAAACAAACAAAAAAAGCTGGGTGTAGTGGCACACGCCTTTAAGCACTCGGGAAGCAGAGGTAGGAGGATCACCATGAGTTTGAGGTCACCCTGAGACTACATAGTGAATTCCAGGTCAGCCTGAGCTAGAGCAAGACTCTAACTCGGAGGGGAATAAAAAAGACAGTAAGGCTAGGAAATAGTTGTTTAAAGAGAGAGAGAGAGATCTGGGTCTAGTAGTGCATGCCTTTAATCCCAGCACTTGGGAGGCAGAGGGAGGAGGATTGCTGTGAGTTCGAGGCCACCCTGAGACTCCATAGTAAATTCCAGGTCAGCCTAGGCTAGAGTGAGACCCTACCTCGAAAAACCAAAATAATAATAATAATAACAATGATAATGATAATGATAATAAAAGAGAGAGAGAATAGGTGTTCTGAACCCCAACCCCTGGGACTGCTTGAGAGGGAGGGCTTTCCTGAAATTCACTAGCCAGGAGAGGGGTTTGGGAGGGCAGGGCTGGGTTTCCCCATGGAGGTGACCTGGACAATCCAGTGTCCGCCATGAACTCCTCCCAGGCTCCACTGTCAGTCAGCAGCACTTGCAGGTCCTCTCTGCTGCACGAGTCCCTGAGATATGCAGCAACATCTCCAAGGGAGCCTTTTCCATCTGCTTAGGAAGGAAAAAGAATGTGGTTAGAGGACAGTGCGGACAGCTCAGACGGCACTGAGCACGGGGCGGTGAGGGTGCTTAAACATCATCTTCCTGAGCATCTGTGACATTGCGTACTTTTTTCTTTTAATTGAGAAAGAGGGAGAGAGATAAAGAAGCAGGTTGAGAGAGAGAATAGGTGTGCCAGGGCCTTCAGCCGCTGTAAATGAACTCCAGATACAGGCGCCACCCTGTGCATCTGGCTTACGTGGGTCCTGGGGAATCGAACCTGGGTCCTTTTGGCTTTGCAGACAAACACCTTAACTGCTAAGCCATGTCTCCAGCCCCCACATTGCATACTTTTAATGGGGTCACAAGTGTTAGGGACTTGTGTCCCCAGACTCATAAGTAAAAACCCTAACTCCAGTTACTGGAGATGGAGCCTTCAAGAAGTAAAGTAATTAAGATTCGATGCGGTCATAAGTATAGGGCCCTAATCATAGGGTTAGTGTCCTTATAAAAACAGAAAAAGACACCAGATCTAACCCTCCCTCCTCCTTTTCTCCCTCTCCCCTTTTTTCTTCCCTCTCCCTCTCCCACCCTCCCTGCACACAGGAGAGGCCTTGTGTAGACACACTGAGCATGCTCTCTCTGCAAACCAAGAAGAGCCCTTACCAGAGCCAACCAGCCACTCCTTCATCTGGGATGTTGGCTTCCAGAGCTGACAGGAAACAAAGGTGTTTTCGTGATAAGCCGTCTGTAGTGGTTACCTTCTCACTACTGGGGCAAAACACCTGACAGGAAGTAACTTACCGAAGGAGAGGTTTTTATTTCAGCATGTAATCGGGAAAGCATGCCAGGAGAGACAGCTGGGCATCACATTGCCACAGCAGCAAGAAGAAAGGGGCGTGACCTCACTGTGTGTGCCAGGCGGGGCTAGGTTATAACAACCCAAGGCCCACCCTCCTACGGTGCGGCTCCACCTCTCAAAGGCTCTATCACTGGGGATTAAGTACGAGACTTAATGACAAACACAAGGCTGTGGGGGGGGGGCAGTGCATGTCACATTCAAATTACCACACCATCATCTACCCACTGTTATTTTGTGATGACAGCATGAGAGGACCAATGTACCAGGGAGGTGCCAAGATGCTTTATAGAAAAATTACATATATATATATATATATATAGTTCAGAGCAACCAGAAAGTGAGCATTTCAGCCCAAAAGAAGTGGGAACATTCCAGGGAGGGCTTCCATCTACCATGTGTCTATTGCACATCAGTGTACACTAATGTAATGCCCTTGAAGGTGCCCTTCAGCCTATCAATGGTTAATCATTAGTCTTGAGTTTCAGTTTCATTAGATCAAGAAACATCTAGGAGACTGGTGGCAACATTTATCTGGGTGTGTCTGTGAGGGCATTTCCAAATATGATTAGACCAGGAGGTAAGAGGGCTCTGAGCTAATAATGGTTTCAAAAATGTCAGTAGCTAGGCGTGGTGGCACATGCCTTTAGTCCCAGCCCGTGGGAGGCAGAGTAGGAGGATCTCTGTGAATTCAAGGCCACCCTGAGACTTACACAGTGACTTCCAGGTCATTCTGAACTAGAGTGAGACCCTACTGACCCCTTTCCTGTGACTGCTCTGCCTGCTGTCGTGTGAGCCGCTCTACCACGCCTTGGTGGACTGAAACTTCTCTGAGCAAAATAGATCTTCCCACCCTAAGTCGTTTCACATCAAGTATTTGTGACAGCAGTGACAAAACTAGCACCAGAGGGTTCTGACTGACATTAGTCTTTTGGGTCAGAATCAGCATTTTTGAAACGAAATGGAATTGCTAGTAACAGCACAGTGAATAGAGGCAGGGTGGGCATTGCTTAGTGAATTTGTCCTGTGTGTGTATATGCACACACATACACGTGAGCACTTACATAAATTAGCAATTTTAAACTTTTGTTGTTGTTGTTGTTGTTGTTTTAGACAGTGTCTCGCTCTAGCCCAGGCTGACCTGGGATTCACTTCGTAGTCTCAGGGTGGCCTTGAACTCAGGGCGATCCACCTACCTCTGCCTCCCCCAGTGCTGGGATTAAAGGTGTGCACTACCACGCCCAGCATAATTTGAAACTTTTAAAAGATAATTCTTGAGGGCCAGAGGGATGGCTTAGCAGTTAAGATGTTTGCCTGCAAAGCCAAAGGATCCAGGTTCGATTCCCCAGGACTCACGTTAGCCAGATGCACAAGGGGGGGGGCATGCGTCTGGAGTTTGTTTGCAGTGGCTGGAGGCCCTGGTGCACCCATTCTTTCTCCCTCTTCCTCTTTCTCTTTGTCAAATAAATAAGTAAATATAATTCTTTAATTTTTATTTGAATTGACCTATAGTAATTGTATATATTTATGAAATATAGTGTGATATTTCAGCAAAATTTGTATGCTCTCAGGTCAAGCATTTATCATTTCTTTAGGTCAAGTCCATTCAAAATGCTCACTACTAGCCACTCTGAAATATCGAATTAATCAGAAGATTTTAGTATTTTAGAAAGGGGGTCCTGAAATGATAGTCCAGGACCACGATGCCAGCGCTTAGAAGCTGCCAGGGGAACTGTGAGTGTGAAATCAGCCTGAGCCACAAAGCAAGACGGAGAGAGAGAGAGAGGGAGAGAGAGGGAAAGGGAGGGGAGAAGAGAGGAGAAGGAAAGGAGTCATGCAGGACACGAGTGGTGTTTTGTTTGCCAGTCCTAATGACCAAGTACATCCACGTCTGGACGATGAAACAAACGAGATGGACAGAACAAAGACTATAATATTTTCATGCCATCAGAGGTCAAGTTATCGCCCAGGTGACTTATCCAAGCTGTGTAGTCTGCAGGGATACGGAGGTGATGGTACTGCTGAGAAGGGATCAGGGACAAACATGTATTTGTGTGTGTGTGCGTGTTGCACGCCATGAGTTTCCTAGTGTGTACACACAAGGGATAAAGCCATCTTATTTCAGAGAAGAAAGCGAGGCTCAGGCAGGAGAAAGGGACAGCTGATCCAGTGAGCAGAAAAGAGCAGAATCGGAACCAAGAGTCAAGTGGGGGACTGGAGATAAGTGCTTAGTGGTTAAGGCACTTGCCTGTGAAGCTGGAAGACCCTGGTTCGATTCCCCAGTACCCACATAAGTCAGATGCACAAAGTGGTGCACACATCTGGAGTTCATTTGCAGTGGCTAGAGGCCCTAGCATGCCCATTCTCTCTCCTCTCTCTCTGAAATAAATTAAAAAACTAAAATATTAGAAAAAAAGCCAAGTGGGCCAATATTTTTTTTCTGATATTACTTCAAAGATTCATGTTGCAAAAAAAAATTGCTATGAGTTCTACATTCTACTGTTTAATGTACCTGTGAGGGTCTTAGATTTGAAAATAACATTTCTGATGACACATTACCAAGTAAACTATCAGGTAAAGAGAATTTCCCTGCCAATGATGGATGGATGCTTTAAGCATAAGGGACTGTGCTGGTAGATGGGAGAGTGGGGTGGTACCCTCTGCTCTGATCTCGTGATGGGTTTCAGAATGACATTTTCACTCACGTGCACGATGTACCTTGATCATATTCACCCCCATTAACCTCCCCTGTCCTCCTGTCTCCTCCTACTACTTCCTTTTCCTTTTTTTAAATACTCCCCCTTTTACTTTCATGTCATATGTGTGCATACATATAATCGAGGTTCCACATATGAAAGAATGTATGCAATATTATCATAAGGTCTTATTTATTCTGCTTAACATGATGATCTCCAGTTCTATGTATTTTCTTACAAATGACATGATTTTATTCACCTTCATAGTTGAATAAATCCCATTGTGTATATACATACACATTTTCTTTATCCATTCATCTATTGATGCCCATGCAGACTGCTCCATACCTTAGCAATAAACGTGCATGTGCAGGGATCTCACCAATACGTTCACTTTGGACATGTACCAGGAATGGGATCCAGCCAATAAACATGGACGATGTGCAGGGATCTCTCCATATGGCAGTTCTACTTCTTATTTTTATTTTTAGTTTTTGTGGAATCTCCACACTTCTTTTTGTAAAGGCTGGACTATCTCCTCCCAACAAAAATTGTCTCCTCCCATCCCCATCCACACCAGCATTGGTTGGTTTTCTTAAGGTAGCCATTCCCACTGAGGTGAGTGGGCATCTCAATGTACTTTTTTATTTTACTTTAGAGAGAGCAAGAGAGAGAGAATTGGTACACCAGGGCCTCAGCCACTGTAATCAAACACCAGATGCTTGCACCACCTAGTGGTCGTGTGCCACCTTGCACTTGCCTCACCTTTGTGTGCCTGGCTTAACAGGGATCTGGAGGGTAGAACATGGGTCCTTAGGCTTCACAGGCAAGCGCCTTAACTGTTAAGCCATCTCTTCCAGCCCTCAATGTACTTTTTGCTCCCTTATTCTTTCAACGTGCCTCCCGAGGCACCAGAGCTCTGCGGGGCTGGTGAAGAGCTGATCGACTGACGTGGTTGCCAGAGCAATTGAGGAAGCAGGAAGAACACAGTCCTGAGGACACAGGGCGTAGGGCACTGGTGTGGGTAGGGCCGGGTGGAGGTTGTTTGGTTTCTGTTACAACTGCAGAGTTTTCCTTCACATGAGATACCTAGAATCAGGCCCTGCCTGAGGCCCACACGCCTGTAAGCAGGCAGTAAAGGGCAGGTGCCCCAACACAGTTTTGGAGGATGGGGTCCGTTGGAACTAAAAAGGGGTCTAGGGAGCGGGAGGGACCAAGCATGAGGGAAGAGTGGTGACACAGGCTGTATGGGATCCTTGGAACAACAGGGGTACAGGTGAGGTGAGCTGAGCAGCTCCAGCTCACACAGATAGCAGGGGCAAAAGTCACACTGAAGTACGCTTCGGTGGCACCCTAAGTCCTGCTTGCTGTGGAGCTGGTTAGGGCAGTTAGCCCGGTGAAGGGTCTATCTCCAGGCTCCATCCCACCACCCCTCCCGCCTCTTGTCCCCTTCTCTCTTCCCCCTCACGCCCCCTCCCTTCATCTTCTACTTCCCAAGCCATCCTGGCCCCATCTGCGGAGGCAGGGGAGGGAGGAGGGGACCCACGGCCATGCCCCCCCCACACCGGGATAGGGCCGGGAAGAGGAGGCCCACAGATCCAGGGCCAGGAGGCTCCCTTCGCTCCCCCTTTGGAACTCTCCGCCTTTGGCCTTAACTCCCAGGCAGACACTCAGTGTTGGAGGCCCTGCCAGTTCTAGGCTGCCGCTGGCAGGAAGAGAACGGGACTGCGACCAACCTGGGGAGGCCATGACGGCTGCTGGTCCTTGGCGCTGGCTGCAGGATCTCAGAGGTTTTCCTTAAAGCTCGCTGGGCATCCAGGCTGCAGCAAAGAGAAAACAAGCTGTGGGGTGGAGGTGGGGGGGCGTGGGGAGGGAGGGGTCGGGGCAGCTACAGGAAAGCAAGCAGACAGAGCTAGGTGTCCCTGGTTCCCTGCAAGGTGACAATAAAGGGTGAAACAGACGTAACCCAGAGTGCTTTGTTCCCCTAGGCTCTGCAACTGCTGCTTGAAGAAGTCAGTGTCAGGCTGGAGAGATGGCTTAGAGGTTAAGGCGCTTGCCTGCAAAGCCAAAGGATCCAGGTTCGATTCCCCAGGACCCACGTAAACCAGATGCACAAGGTGGCGCATGCATCCGGAGTTCGTTTGCAGTGGCTGGAGGCCCTGGCGTGCCCATTCTCTCTCTCTCCCTCTCCCTCTTTGCCTCTTTCTCTCTCAAATAAATAAACAAATAAATAAATTAAATATATTTTTAAAAAAAGAAGTCAGTGTCCTAGGGCCCGGGCAGATGGCTCAGTGGGTGTAGTGCTTTGATTCAGGTGTTCCCCATAAACTTAGGTATTCTGAATGCTAGGTTCCCAGCTGATGGAGATTTGGGAATTAACAGCACTTGGAGGCAATGTGTTGTTGGGGACGGGCTTATGGGTATTATAGCCAATGTACCCTTGCCAGTGTTTGGCACACTCTCCTGTTGCTATTGTCCACCTCTTGTTGGCCAGGGGGTGATGTCCACCCTCTGCTCATGCCACTGTTTTCCCCTGCCATCATGGAGCTTCCCCTCGAGTCTGTAAGCCAAAATATAAACCCTTTTCCCCACAAGCTGCTCTTGGCCGGGTGAGTTCCAGCAGCAATGCGAACCTGACCGCGACAGTGGGTGAGGAGCGCTTGCCATACAAGCACGGGGGTCTGAGAGGACCTGGGTTCTAGCCCCAGCACCCACATGAGAAGCGGGAATGGCCACGCCTGCCTGTAGCCCCCAGTCCTGTCAGGGTTGGAGGCCAGAGAATCACTGGAGCTCACTGGTCAGCCAGTCTGACTGAATATGGTAGGTCCAGTGAGACACTGCAGCTCAAGAAAACGATATGGAAGAGCAGCAGGGAGGACACTGACATTCTCCTCTGGTCTCCGCAGGCGTGTCCATAGGGCACATACATTTGCGTGCGCGTGCATGTGCATGCGCGCACGCGCACACACCCACCAAAGAAATAAAAATGTAAATGACGGAGCTAGTCTCTGGCTCCAGCTTCCTCTGCCTTCCCCCCAGCCAAGCAGAGGCCCTGTGTCCTGATAGGGTCCAAGTTTCTCGTAAGATCAACTGAGGACACAGCCATGGAGAGCTAAGTGAATCCGCACATAGGAGAAAAGGGGAGGAATGTTCTGGCAGTTATCTGGGGGTGGGAAGAGTATGTACCATGATGCTCTGGGCTCCTTTGCAGCATGCAATTAGGTGACCACACACACGCTGAGCTGGGGACCATCCAGCAGCACCTCACATTCCCATGCATCCCTGTGCTCCAGGCCCCATCCAGAGCGCAGAGACTTCTTGGAGGGAACTTTGTTTCCAGGGCCTGTGCCCCAGACAGCAAGTGGGAGGCTTCAAAGACATTCGGTGCTATGCTCAAAGTGTACGTCCAAATAATGTTACTGTGTATGATCTCAATGATCATGTGAAAGACCGTGAGCTCCAAAGGGAAAAATTGAGACGAAGTATATATATATATATATATATATATATTTTAAAAGGTATCTTGGGTTGGAGAGATGGCTTAGTGATTAAGGCACTTGACTATAAAGCCAAAGGACCCGGGTTTGATTCCCCAGGACCCACATAAGCCAGATGCACAAGGTAGCACATGCATCTGGAGTTCGTTTGAAGTGGCTGAAGGTCCTGGTGCGTCCATTCTTTCTCTCTCCATCTCTCTCCATCTCTCTCTCTCTTTGTCTCTTTCCTCAAATAAAAAATTTTTTTTAAAAAAAGGTATCTCTAAAGGCTAAACAGGTAGCAAACAAGACATTACAAAGGAGATGTTTGTTAATAAGTCTTAATAAGAAGAGGAGTCCTGGGGTGTGGAGGGATGGTTCAGTAGTTAAAGATACTTGCTTGCAAAGCCTGCTGACCCAAGTTCGATTCCCCAGGGCCCATGTAAAGCTGGACATGAAGTGGCACATGTATGTACCACACACCTCCCATGGTGGGAGCTCGCTGTCTCTGTCAGCTAGACTGGCACTCCTCTCAGTGACAAGAGACCCTGTCTCCAAAGAAGGTGGAAGCAGAGCCCAGACAGCTCAGGCAGTCCTCTGTCCTCCACACATGTTCCATGGCACATGAGTGGCCTTACACACACGCACAGACACACACACACACACACAGAAGGAGAGTTTTAACACATGATGGTTCTCTTCCATATGTTATTGTGGCCAAGCGTGGTGGTGCACACCTTTAATCACATCACTCAGGAGGCAAAGGTAGGAAGATCGCTGTGAGTTCAAGGCCAGCCTGAGACTACAGAGTGAGTTCCAGGTCAGCCTGGGCTAGAGTGAGACCCTACCTTGAAAAAAACATAAATAAATCATAAATATGTCTGTTCCTAAGCCCTGATGGGGAAAACAAACAATCCCTGACACAAATACAGGCAGCAGGACTTTCTGCCGGACCACAGTGGTATTTCAACGGGACGTGAATAATCGAATAGAATATCAACTTTAGGCAAGGCTGCCCTGTCTGCAGGTGACACAGCAGGGGAACTTCATGATTTTTATCTAAGCAATGACAGAGGGAGGATCTGTGTGCCACCCGCAGAATATCTAGCACTCCCTCTGCTGTGACTGTGTCCTCCAAATTCCCTGGGTTGGAAACAAGGTCCCCAGGTGCATTTGTTGGCATTTGGAGGTGAGGCCTTTGGGAGGTAATCAGCGTTAGCTGAGGTCATGATGGTGTGGCCCCACAACAGTACTGACAGCTCGGTAAAAAGAGGAGGAGAACCCCGAATCTGCACTCTTCTCCGTCTCATCATGTGATACCGTCCAGCAAGAAGGTCCTTGCCAAAATCCAAGGCAGACCCCGTGTTGTGAGCTTTCCCCAGCCTCAGACGGTGAGCTAAGTGAATCTCCACAAATGTCCTGGTCTCAACTACTTTGTGATAGTCACAGAGACAAGATGCCCTCCACGGGCCATGAAGAATGATTCTCTGCCAAGTCCAGCCTTATCCGCCCTCTGGTCTCCTCTCTCTCTCTCTCTATTTTTTCAAGATAGGGTCTCGCTCTAGTGAGACCTGGAACTCACTATGCAGTCTCAGGCTATGTAGCTGCAGGCCTTTGCCAGGCTCCTCCCTCCCCGTGGAATACATCTCACCATGAGAGACCCTTCAAGACCCTCTTCCTGCTGGCTGCCCCAGTCCCTCCCAGCCCTGAATGTCCTGCCTTCCCCAGACACTTCTGATGAGACTTGTTCCAGCCACCAGGGCCCTGGTATGACCGCCTCCTCTGAGGCCCAGCCTGCCCCTGGTCTGGGCTCTAAGAGCCATTGGGGGACATAAAGCCACTGGCTTTTGAGGATGCAGCCCCAGTCACTTTCTTCCTAGCTGAGCAAGTCCCTTTGGTACTTTTTTGTTGTTATTGTTGTTGCTTGTTTTTTCGAGATAGGGTCTCACTCTAGCTCAGGCTGACTTGGAATTCACTTGGTAGTCTTAGGGTGGCCTCGAACTCATGGAAATCCTCCTACCTCTGCCTCCCGAGTGCTGGGATTAAAGGTATGCGCCACCACGCCCGGCTACTCCCTTTGGTACTTTTCTGTCTCCATGAACGGCTCTGTTGGCAGGAAACCGAGAGGACTGTGGCCCTGACCTCACACAAGCATGGCTGGCTTCATGTGCCTTTGACAGCTCTTGGGGTGCATCTCTCCATCCCCCACATTCTTATATGAGGACAAAGAGGAGAGAGAAAAAGAGTATTTCCAAAAACAGAGTCGGCCACAGTCTGAGGAGTGGCAGGCCTTGAACAAGGAGTTCTGAAGTCCCCTCTCCTAGGTGACACCCAGGGTCAGGTCCTCAGGCCCAGCTCCCTCCATCTTTTTTTTTTTTTTTTTTTTTTAATTTTTTTTGGTTTATTTTTATTTATTTATTTGAGAGCGACAGACAGAGAGATAAAGAGGCAGAGAGAGAGAGAGAGAGAGAGAATGGGCGCGCCAGGGCTTCCAGCCACTGCAAACGAACTCCAGATGCATGTGCCCCCTTGTGCATCTGGCTAATGTGGGTCCTGGGGAATCGAGCCTTGAACCTGGGTCCTTAGGCTTCACAGGCACGTGCTTAACCGCTAAGCCATCTCTCCAGCCCTCCCTCCATCTTCATCCCCTTCTGCTCACTAGTGCTGCCAGGGATTCGGGTATTGTGGGGAGAAGGGCTAGTGTGATTTTGTCACTGGAGCACACAATCAGGAAAGGCATGTTCATACAGGGATACGAGGTTTAAAACCGGCCAGACGTGGCTGCTGGCTGCCACGACACCACTTTGCAGTTGGTGGGGTGTAAAATGTTCCGGGTTTGGAGGCCCAGCAGCAACACCCAGCCAGTGTTGAAATGTACCCCAAGTGATGCCACTGCTCACCCCAGGTCTGTAGCAGACAGGCAGCAGCGTAAACGTGTCCACGGAAACACAGTGTGAAGCTGGGCATGGTGACGCATGTCTTTAATCCCAGCACTTGGAAGACAGGTAGAAGGGTTGCCAAGAGTTCAAGGCCAGCCTGAGACTACATAGTGAATTCCAGGTCAGCCTGGGCTAGGGTAAGACCCTAACTCAAAAAAAAAAAAACACAAACAAACCAGAAACAGGGCTGGAGAAATGGCTTAGTGGTTAAGCACTTGCCTGTGAAGCCTAAGGACCCTGGGCTCGATTCCCCAGGACCCGCGTTAGCCAGATGCATAAGGGGGCGCACGTGTCTGGAGTTCGTTTGCAGTGGCTGGAGGCCCTGGCGTGCCCATTCTCTCTCTGTCTGCCTCTTTCTCTCTCTGTCTGTTGCTCTCAAATAAATAAAAATTAAACAACAACAACAAAAAAAAAGCAAAAACAACAACAACAACCAAAACAGTGTGCAGGGCATGAGGGCATGGCCCAGAGCAGCTTGGTTTAACACCAAAGGCGGGCAAGAGCTGACCGTCCCGTGGTGAGGGGATAGACAGCAAGCCAGAGTCCACCTGCACCAGTGTTCTGAGCCTGAGTCAGAAAGAGGGAAAGTGAAGGGTTAATAGCCTTCCCTGAAAACTAAAGGGAACTAAAGAGTTAATAACTATCCCCAAAGTTCAACAAAGAAGTAACAGAGGCATCTGAGTCTCCTCCTTAGACATTCCTGGCTGAAGAAGCCTGTTCTGAACAAGGACACAGGCAGCTACAATCTTATCAACTGCACCTGGTTCAGTCTGTTTTTCTTAGGATCCTCCTTATAAGTTTGAACCCCAGCCTGGCTCAGCGCTTCAGCCTCCATCCGGTGGGAAGGCTGCTGCCCTCGCTGCTCCTCTCAATAAACTGTCTGTCTGCAGAGATCAAGTCTGCCGTTCTCTTTTGCTTTTCTCCTGCACTTTCCTTATAGAAAGAAGGGCCGGTACATAATACCAAAGGAGGCCTGTGAGACTGAGACTGACACACAGCTTTGTGGAGCTAAGTCTGACCAAAGGACATGGGGGGGGGCGTGTCCACACATCTCTGTGTTGAGATGTGAGGTTTAAATTATACCAGATCGACAGCATTTTCAAGAGAAATTTTCGCCATTGTACACCAGATCTTCAGTAGTTCTGGGATCCTGCAAGCTAGGCTAGTATTCTCCCTGCTGAGCCTCCACACACCTAAGAACCCACATAGACTTCCTCTTACCCACTTCCCGTGCCTCTGTGGTATCTGGGGCCCCAGTACCTGTTGTCTTCTTATTCCCACCGCTTCACTTCACACCTTACCCCAGAGATGGGTAGCAGTCTTCTGGGGGTTTGCAGGGTAGGTAATCCTAACCCCATCTATCAGGTGCAAAAACCAAGGTTCAATGTGTCTGGAGGTCATTTTCAGCAGCAAAAGACCATGACACACCCACTCATATTCTCTCTCTCTCTCTCTCTCTCTCAAATAAAATAAATAAAAACGAAGTTCAGAGAGGAAAATGATTTGCCACATGCCCGGTAGCTTTGGATGGACACAAAGGAGCCCAGTCTACATGGGCCTCTGCCCTTGTGTGATTCAAATAATGCTGGTCCCTGGCTTGTCTGTTTCTCGGCACACAGAGGCCTGCCCCACAATCTGACTTTGATCTGAGGTGAAGAGAGTTGGGGTGGTGCTGTCAATATTGTTTTGCAACCTGCCCCACTCAGTCCACATGCCTGGTCTCCTTCCCCACATGGACGTACAGGAGAACCTCTTGAGCAGAGGCCAGGCGAGGGCCAGGGGAACGGGGCAGTGCCGGGTCCAGAACCACCTGCTCAGCTTCCTTCCCGGGATGTCAAATGTCTCCGAGTCCCCCTAGGTCTCGGCACAGAGCAGATGCTCTGAGGCAGGCTGGGTGAGGAAACCCCGGGCTCCCCGTATCTCAGAAGCCAGCCTTTTGTGCCCAAAAGTTGGGCCTCAGCAGTGGCTCCATAGAGCAAGGCTCGGGAGCCCAGCCCCAAGGCTCACTGGCTTCTAGGGCCCCTGGGACCTCTGATCTCTTCATTCCCTTTGTTTCTTCCCTGCCCAAAGTAGTAGGCACCAATAGCAACCACCATCCCGCTAGGGGCCCTTGGCTATGTGTAGGTAGCCTGACACCCAAACTGAGACCGGAGCAGGTTGCTGAGTCCACCTGAGGGGTCTCCATCCCCTCTTGCACTTACAGCAAGGCAGCAAGTCCAGCTCCGCTGCTGAGCCGAGCCCAACCTCGCTGAGCTCATCCATGAAATGGGACAACAGCTCTCCTTTTCCAGAACCACTGTGGGGATGAGCAGGAACAGGGCCTTTATATATTCCCCAACTTACCGAAGAATCTTCCCCGGGTTGAGTCTGGATGGCACTCTGCTGTCTTTAGCTGTGGGGATCCAGTCACCAGCTACACATGGGAGTTACAACCAACCACGGCCCCTTACCTGATTAACTGAGCCAGATGGGAAAGCAAAAACAGAAAGTGAAAGTCGCCCTCTGAGGTTGTAATCCAACAGATAACTGTCCAGACACCCTGTTTGCTGGACACCTCCCTTGGTCCCACCCTCCCTTTTAACCTACTCAGAGGAGCTACCTGAGACCCAACACTCCAGATCCTTCCCTGCCCACCCCGTCTCAGTAAGGGGCTCCGCGGTCTTCAGAAAGAGAAACATCTATGACCCTTGACTCATCAAATCCTCCACAAATCACTCTTGCGTTCCTCGGCCTCCATCCAGTCCCACCCTCCCCCCAGCGCACCTGCCCCCTCCCATGGCAGAGTCCACGCCCCATGTTCAGCAGTTATGGGACCCTGGGGAGAGGACCAGAAGTCCACCACTCGGCTGAGGTCCAGTGTCTATAAACGCCCGTGGCTCAACAGCCCTGTCCATGTTCTGCTTTGCTGTAGGTGGAAGGAGCACTGAGCAGGTAGGACCCCAGGGGCAATCTGAGCCTTCACTGAGCAGGTAGGACCCCAGGGGCCATCTGAGCCTTCCATGAGGACAGGTTTCATCCCACACATCCCACACTGGGGCTTGATGGCCGCCAATGGCTTTTTTTTTTTTTTTAATTAATTTTTTATTTTAGGGAGAGAATTGGGTTAGGGTTAGCAATTGACCCTCAGATGCTGGTGCCCTCTAGTGGGCATGTGTGACCTTGCGCTTGCCTCGCCTTTGTGCATCTGGCTTACTGGGACCCGGAGAGTCAAACATGGGTCCTTGGGCTACGCTCAGGCAAGCACCTTAACCACTAAGCCATCTCTCCAGCCCGCCACTGGCTTTTCAGTGAGGGGCAGCACCTGAACATGAAATCACAGTGACTAGGACTTTCAGTGGCTTTTCTCTTCCATTTGACTGGAATCTCATCATCATTCCCAGAGATCTCAATGTTCCCAGGTTTTCCAAATGAGCCTGCAATTATCGTGTTTGTTTGTGAGGAACACTATGTTTTCATTGGTGTGTATTCATCGTACATAGTACTGGGTTTCATGAAGTCATTTCCAGACAAGTATATAATGCACTTTGACCATGTTCTTTCTCCCCCTCTGATTCCCCTGAATAGTTTCATCTTCCATGTCACATGTGTACATGATTTTGGGTGTCCATGTGAAATGTGGGCTCCACAAATGAGAGAAAATAGATGATATTTGTCTTTCTGAAAATAATTCACTTAATGCGATAGTCATGCTGTATCTGCTTTCCTGCAAATGACATAATTTTGTTCTTCTTTATGGATGAATAAAATTCCATTCTGTAAATATATGCCACATCTTCTTGGTCCACTTGTCTGTTGACAGACATCTAGGCTGGTTCCATAACTTAGCTATTGTGAATAGTGCTGCAGTGACCATTGTTGTCAAGTATCTCCACAATATTAACTTAGAGTCCTTGAGCTGCAAAGCTAGCTGGGTCATATGGCAGATCTAGTTCTAGTTTTTTTTGAAGAACCTTCATACTGATTTCCACAATAGTTTGAGTAATTTATATTCCCACTAGAAGTGTATAAGGTTTTGTTTTCTCCACATTCTCATCAGTATTCGTTGTTATTTTAATTTTAATAGTTTATTTATTTGCATTTATTTGAGAGAGAGAGAGGCAGATAGGTAGGCAAGCACCTCAACCACTAAGCCATCACTCCAGTCCCCCTTTTTCGATTTTGATATATACTTTATTTATTTATTCACAAGTGAGGGTGCCAGGGCCTCTAGCCACTGCAAGACAACTCCAGACGCATGTGCCACCTTGTACATCTGGCTTATGTAGGTACTGGGGAATCAAACCTGGGACTTTAGACTTCACAGGCAAGCGCCTTAACCACTAAGCCATCTCGCTAGCCCTTTTGATCTATTTTTAATGGCAGCCCAAGGAAATGACCACCAGACTTGATTGTGATGTGTACCCAATGCACACCTGTCGGCTTCTGACTAATGTTCCCCCTGTGAAATCGACAGCATTTGCCTGGAACATATCTCTACAGAAAACACCCTAACGAGAGTCATGAGAACAAGTGGAAACAAATTCCACACACAAATAACAGGAACACCCAGAGACGTCGGGAATGGAGCTGAAGGAGAGGAAAACTGTTCCATTCTTGACTCTTTCCCTAGTCGTGGGTGGCATGGAGTGAAACCCCAAATGCAGCCCCATGTTCCTGAGGGGCATGAGGGGAAGAATGACGCTGGTGGACAACCAGGTATGCCCCTGGGGGCGTGGTAAATTGGCCAGTAGAGCCTGCAGACTGAGGAGCCCCAGTAGCTGGGCCAGCTCCCCTCAGATGGCCTTTATTTTGTTTGCCCACTGCCCAGTACGTGCCAGGTCACCGCACAATGTGCCTTCTAGCAGCTGAATTGCCACTGCTTTTGTTCTCTCCCCACAGTTTTCACCCAGTGCCATGTGGCTGCCGCTGTCACGGCGTGAGCTCCAGCTGACAGTCACAGGGGTGCCAGCAGCGGGCCAGGGGAGAGGGTCCCGGTGTAGGGCTTATGCTGTCTTCCTCCACGATTTGGTTATCCCGTTATCTAGAGGATTCCAAGCATCCAGCTTGCCCTAGCAGCTCCTGGGTGTAGTACCCAGACCCCGTGGGATAACAGACAAAAAAGGAGAGAGGAGATGTTATCCGAGAGTTAAGGTATAATCTCCTGAGATCAGACTTGGCCTCACGTGTCAAGTCCTCTAGAAGTCAAGCTATTAAAAGAGTTAATCCTGGGCTGGAGAGATGGCTCAGCAGTGAAGGTACTTGTCTGCAGAGCCTAATAGTCTCAGTTCAATTCTCCAACTCCACATAACACCAGATGCACAAAGGTGGTGCTTGCATCTGGAATTCGTTTGTAGTGGCTGGAGGCTCTGGTACTCCCATGTTCTCTCTTCTATCTCCCTCTTTCTCTATCTCTCAAATAAATAAATAACATATATTAAAAAATACATTAATCCTGATTTAAAATCTCAATACCTTTGTGTGGCACTTTTACCCAGTTAGAAAACCAAATACCTGGGGACCTCATGATTAAAAGGCCATCATTGGATACCTTCCAGTGAGTTGTTGGCCAGGGAGGTCCCTGATGCCCCCAAAACATCATAGGCCATTGCCGAGGCCCTTGGTTTACCACCAGGAATAGATGGTAAGACCCTATTGCTGAAGACTCTACATACTTGGGCTGCAAGGCCACTGAGAAATCCTGCTGGAACTGAGCTGATAACCTCCTCCATATAGACCAGCTGACAGAAAGCTGGAAGAAGCCATTCTGCATGCAGTTCAATAGGAGAAAGAGAAATCACCAGTGAAGATACTCATCAGTGGACACTGCAAGCCTTATATTTGGCCAGCCAGGCCAAATGAGCCAACGGGTGCAATAGTGGCACGTCTGTCATGGTGGAAACCAACTGCCCTCCAATTGGACTGGAGGCCCGCTCCATGGGAGGGAATACATCCCTGATACTGAAAACTTAAAACAGGGGTAGTCATGAGCCCTAGGGGTGTAATGTCTGCTGCTGTCTAGCTAAATGTATATACTATGCTTATCAAATTGCCCAGTAAGCACTTGTCTTAATGTTCATACCCTTATATTAGTGCTACTCTCACTTATGGTAGAGAATCTTCTCTTTTCAGATGGCAGTGACCTTGGGATGACTCAGAAGGTATCATGGTGCTAGAAAGAAGTGACCAGAGTGCTCAGTACTGTACTATCTCAATCACACCTTCCAAGGCTCAGGCTCTAATGCGGAAGAGGTGGCGGAAAGAATGTAAGAGCCAAAGGGAGGGTAGGACACCTTACAATGTGCTCCTCCCAGATATAAAATGGCCTAGATATCCATGACCTCACAGTGCCTGACACTACCTACACAAGACCATCATAAGAGGAGGAAAAGATCATGACATCAAAATAAAAGAGAGACTGATTGAGATGGGGAGGGGATATGATGGAGACTGGAGTTTCAAAGGGGAAAGTGAGAGGGGGGAGGGCATTATCATGGGATGTTTTTTATAATCATGGAAGTTTTTAATAAAAAAAATTGAAAAAAAAAATCACTGAGTTCAGAGGTTATACCACTGTTGTTACTTTCTCTTCGCTAGGACGAAACACCTGAGCAAAAGCAGGTGTTGGGAGAAAAGGGTTTATTTTGGCTGATAGTCTCGATGGGAAGCTCCATGATAGCAGGGGAAAGTATGGCATGAGCAGAGGCTGGGCATCACCTCCTGGTCACAGCAGGTAGAGAACAGCAGGAGAGTGAAACAAACTCAAGCAACGGGGAGCTGGCTAGGACATCCCTAATCCTGCCCTCAGAGACACCCCTCCTCCAGCAAGGCTCCACCTCCCAAGTTGCCACCGCCTGGGGTTCAAGCATTCAGAACACATGAGTTTCAGGGGGGCATGCGGTTCAAACCATCACACGTGTACAATCTCCACCTGTGCCGTGTGGGTTACCGTGAGTGACAGTTTCCTAGGTGACTTTTTAGAGTCACGAAAGCCACTTTGACTAAGAATGCTAAAAGCCCTGCAGATGTCCCAAGGGTCCTGGATAAAATGAAAATCTTGGCACCTGTCTTCATATTGTGTCTGTCCCCTTGGTTGCCTTAACTTTTAGGTCAGACCCAACTCAGCTCAGCAGGTACATGTCACGAAATTGAGAAGTATTTGCTCCACAGTTCTTGACAGACTCTCCTAGCCTCTCTTCCTCCTTCAAGGCTACAGCCTGATCATGACAGAAAGACACCAGACCAAGAAAGAAGCTAAAAGAGGTGACACCTGAGTTCCTTGGAAAACTCTGTCCATGGGCTGGAGAGACGACTTAGCGGCTAAGGCATTTGCCTGCAAAACCAAAGGACCCAGGTTTGATTCCCCAGGATCCATGTAAGCCAGTTGCACAAGGGGGCGCATGCATCTGAAGTTTGCAGTGGCTGGAGGCCCTGGCACGCCCATTCTCTCTCTCTCTCTCTCAAATAAATAAAATTTTTTTTTTTAAAAGAGAAATCTCGGGCTGGAGAGATGGCTTGGTGGTTAAGTGCTTGCCTGTGAAGCCTAAGGACTCCGGTTCGAGGCTTGATTCCCCAGGACCCACATTAGCCAGATGCACAAGGGGGCGCACGCATCTGGAGTTTGTTTGCAGTGGCCAGAGGCCCTGGTGTGCCCATTCTCTCTCTCCCTCTCTCTGCCTCTTTCTCTCTTTGTCTGTCGCTCTCAAGTAAATAAATAAATAATTTTTTAAAAAAGAGAAATCTCTGTCCATTTTCAGAATGAACATGAGTATTCCTCCCCTTAATTAATGGGATAAAGTCTGTCTTCTTCATTATTCCTGCCCTATGTCTGGGAGTCTCCAGGGTCTGAGGAAGAGAAGGTGATTTATGAACATTCTTTGCTCCCTGAATGAAGCCTGCCTTAGCTTTCTCCCCAACATTTGTCTCCTAGTGTCGTGGAAGAGAAGCTGAAAGCTGGACTGATGCACTGAGTCACTGTAAGAGTTAAGTGCCGCGAAGCTGAACTTACCTCTGCCGGCAGCTGAAGGACTCCCAAAGACAGAGCTGTCTAGGGGGCACCCCGAAGGACAATAAGAGGGAAGGACAGTTTAGACTAAAGTAGAGTAAAATGGAGCCCATGGTTAGGACGACCCGACTACATGATTCATATGCGTGTGGATTCGTAGGTAGGATTTGAGAGATTGTTTTGAATCGTGCAGGCTGCACAAGCTAACTGTCACGTCCTGCTTCTGGAAACCAGCTGCCCGCTTGCTCGCTCGCCCCTCCCTCGGCCATGAACGCTACAAAATGAAAGTGGAATCTCAGCTTAACACAGACGTTACTTTGGGGAGCAATCCCAACTTCGGACCCCAGGAAAATAAACTCCTCTACTTTCACTTATGCTGGCTCTGGAGCGATCTTTTCAGAGAAGTTCCACAACGCCAGATATTGGTTTGTTTTTCAGAGGATGAGCTTCTGGTCCTGGGTTCCTAACACAGTGTGTGAGTGGCCTAGCTCCGGACAGACAGACACAAGGAGAAGGCTGTAGAAGGACGTCTGGGCCTCCCGGCACAAGGCACGGGTGTGGGTGTGGTAGAACAGCTGGCTGTCCTTCTGTCCTTTTGCTCTGCTTCCTACTGCGTGAGCTGCATGGCCCTAGATCTAAGGCTTTATCTTGAGATCATGGGACGCAAGTCCGGGAGCCAACCAGGAAGCTTCAGGGCTGGCAGACAGAAAGAACTGGGGTCCCAGGTGAGCCCACACATTGGTAAATGTGCGCACACTTGCCCAGCATGCGTGAGGTCCCAAAGCATCTGCACCCCAGGTATCACCCTTCCTTGTTACCAAGAAGTGGTCTTACTCTGACCTTGTGGGTGGCAGCTGGGTGCCGATGTGGCTCACTGAGCCTCCTCTGCTGAGCCAGTGTCTGCTTGGTCCCCCCCCCCCAAAAGAAAAGGGCTGTTCTGGGGAGGAACAGGCGGTTCTGGGGGACACTCAGCCCACCTTGCCCTGTGTTTGGCCAGCTGCATGGTCCCATAGGAGACCGCACTTCCCCAGCTGAGGCCTGAGCACAGCTCAGCGGCTGCAGGGAAGGAAGATGTTAAAAACAGCTTGCTTGTCCTGAGCGCTCCTGGCTGACCCCTCAAGGTCAAGTTCAAGGCCCTCCAGCCAGCACACAATCCTGACTGGTGCAGCGCCTCCCTCCTGGCCACTTCCAACTTCCACCAGGTACCTTGGAGGCCTTCCCGCCCTGTGACCGTGGTCTGCTCTCCCACCTCCAGGAACTGGCCAGGCCACAGCCTCCACCTGGAGTGCCTTCCCACCTTGCCACTAGTCAAATGTCCATCCTGTCCCCTCACCTTGCCACCGACCCCCCCTGGCAGCAGGTGGGCCCCAAAACCGGCTGCTCCTTTTTCACAGCTTGGCCTCCTAGCTCACCCCAACAGGTGGGCAGCAGCCCACTGGGGTCAGCAGGGCAGGTGAGTCTAGCTCCATCTATCAGGTGAGAAACCAGAGGCTCAGATAAAGGCATCACACAGCATGCAAAATACCCCAGCCACTTCCTGCCTGTGTCTGCTACTTGCTCACACACATTGGGCTGCTCCCCAGACAAAGCCTGCCCTTTGGTCTTAGGGTGACGAAGCCAGCTGGTGCTATGGACTCTATCCTGAAAAGTGTCCCCTCAGGCCCAAACCAGGTCCCTATCTCCACCTAGACACACAGGCCAGCCCCTGCTCTTCCTCCATCCCCCAGACTTCACAGAGGCCAATGGAGTGAACAGGTAGAGCAGGTCTCTGCTACCTGCTCACGGCTTTCTTCCCTGTACCCCAGACACGTCACTCCTTCCTGGGGTCTGTTTTCCCACCACAGGGCCCAGCAGTAAGGAGCTCAGAGATGTTATGCCCAGTTCTCGGCATGCCCAGTGACCACCAAGGAGAACCAAACACGTATACAAGGGCAAGGAGCTTTACTTCAGGCTTAAGCTCGGTCTCTTGACTTCACCAACGCAGTGGATCCGTACAAGAGCCCCGAGTAGCGGGAGGGTAGGGTTTTTATAGGGATTTGAACATAGAAGAAGGGGATGGGTACATGATTGGTTGATTTAAACAGTGTACTGTTTTGGTTGGTTTAGGATTTTGGCGGGCAAAGTTGGCGGGCTGGGGCTAGGGGAATTGAGCTTATCTATGACTACAGGAATGTCTCAGTTTAACTGTTAAACCTACCCTTATGGCAAGGTCGGCGGGCTGGAGCTAGGGGAATTGAACTTATCTTATGACTTCAGGAATGTATGGCATAGTCAGTTTCCAGTAACTGTTAAACCCACCCTTACCGGAAAATAAAAACATAGATCTTTCCGGGAAACAGAAACTTAGGCCTACTGAGGACTCTGAAGCCTGTCATGGCGGCTATCTGGTTCCTGAGTCCTTCAAGAGACAGGATGGAAAAGAATTCCCCATCCCCCAAGGACCTTGTTTCTCAAAACCAGCCTGTGTTCCCGTGGGATGCCAGCAGCAATATACTCTTCAGATAGGCTTGAGTGGCCACACACGGCCATGGGCTCCGGGGCCTCCATTTTTTCCTACCCGCTTTGTTTTCTCCTTTTCCCGAAGGAATGGGCCCCCACAACAAGCCACCTTCCTTCTGGGGTCCCCCGGCCATGTCTTAGGCAGCCTGGCACCAAATCGGAGTCCTAGATTAGGGGGAAATAGAGGAGCGGCCTGGTCCCACCCTTGGCTACAACCCCAGCGTTGCTGCCTTGACCCTGCAACCTGGGCCAGTGCCTAACCTGCCGAGCTCGTCCCTAAAACGGGCCGATAAGCCTCCTCTTCCAGAGCCGCTGTGAGGGTGGGCACACGGGGAGCTCCTGCATTCCCCAGCTTACGGAGGAATCTTCCGCTCGCTGAATTTGGGTGGGGGCCCCATGATCCAGTCCCCAGCTGTGCATCTGAGTCAAACAGACCCAGCCTCCCGCCTGACACACCCAGGGCCTAAAGGAAAAGTGAAAGTCGGCCTGGTGAGCCCCTCATGATCCAACCAACACACCAGACGTGGCGGCCTGTGGGTGCCACCCTCCTGCTGACCCACGGACAGGGGCAGATAACTGCTAACAGGATCTTTGGTCTGAATGAGATAGAAATTCCATGGAGACAAGACTGAAGATAATAGGTGAGACTTGAGCTGGGCCCTCCATTTGCAAGAAAAAGGGACATGGCTTTGACCAAGGGGGAATCAGGCTGCTCTCTCAAGGGGGAGGGGGGAGGGTTGCTCTTAATTGATCTGTAGGGATGCATTTAACTGGTGACTTTCCATTAGTCATGGGCATGGTTTCATAAAATTTCCTTCTTTCTGCTTTCTGTATTAAGGATTGAGTTTAAGGCAAGTACGCCACCTCTGAGTTACATACCAACCCTTCTTATTTAAAAAAAAAAAAAAAAAAAAAAAATATATATATATATATATATATATATATATATATATATATTTATTTGATAGAGATGGAGAGAGAGAGAGTATGGGCATACCAGGGCCTTTTGCCACTGTAAACAATCTCCAGGTACATGTACCACTGTGTGCATCTGGCTTTATATGGGTGCTAGGGAATCAAACCTGGACTGGCAGGCTTTGTAAGCAAGCACCTTTAACGGTCTAGCCATCTCTCCAGCCCCACCAGCACTTTTAAAAAATGTTCTTATTTTGAAGCAGGGTCTCACTAAGTTCCCAAGGTGGTTTTGAACTTACTCTTTGCCTAGCAGGCCTTAAACTTGTGATCTCTCTGCCTCAGCCTCCCGAATAGTTTGAATTACAGGCCTGTCCCACCAGGTCTGGCTAGAATGTCTTTCTCCTATGTGCAGACACCTTTCTGACATAGCACTCGATAGGCTAATAGATGGTCACCTCCACTCGGGAAGTGCTGAGGTACTCTCACAAGCTGGTGTTGCCATCTTACATAAATGCCCTGGCATTGAGATAGGGCTGAAGGACTTCTAATGCTTGGAAATGCTAAATGAAACCTAATACTTTGTGTGCTAATTTTTTGTTTGTTTTTGATGTAGGGAATTAAACTGTGCATCACCACACCTGGCCAAAATATAATATAATATCATATTATATTATATTATATTATATTATTTCAGTTTTTTTCGAGGTAAGGTTTCATAGTAGACCAGGCTGACCTGGATCTCACTCTAGTCCCAGCCTGGCTTCAAACTCAGCAATCCTCCTAACACTGCCTCCCTAGTGCTGGGATTAAATGCATATGTGTCTCCACGCCTTGTATGCTAATTTTAAAAACAAATCATAGGGGCTGAAGAGATGGCTTAGCAGATAAGGTGCTTGCCTACAAACCTAAGGACCGAGGTTCAATTCCCCAGTACCCACATTAGCCACATACACAGGGTGGTGTATGTATCTGGAGTTCATTTGCAGTGGCTAGAGGCCCTGTGCCCCCAATCTCTCTCTCTATCTGTCTCTATCTCTCTCAAATAAATAAGTAAATAGAATAAAGTTAAAAAGGTATGTTTTTAAAAAAATAAAAAATAATTTTAAATCTTTGCTGTGTCCACAAGGGGCAGCTCTCGGGTGAGAGTTTTCTGAGCCTTCAGGGGTTAGTACTGAGTAGCCAGACTGGGAAAAATCACCTCCCTGTGCCCCTTCGGTTCTTTGTCCTCTGTGAGTGTCTGCCCTGGGACTCTGGTGCCACGTCTCTCTCTCACACACACAGGGGTCATGATAGTTCCCTGTGTTGTCCGTAGCTCCTGGATGGTGACCCTTAGGAACTGTTGGGTGCTTCCATTAATTGTCGGAGGATGGACCCCTGACCATGTAAGCATGGGACTGTCCCCATCACCCTGGAGATAGCAAAAGTTATTAAATCTCAGCACCTGAGAATTTCAAAGACCTGTTGAATCTGTTGCTCAGAGGATTAGGGAGAAGTGCGATTTGTTCAAAAGTCTCTGGGCTAGCTCTCTTGGGAACACTGGGAATGTCTAATGCCGAGGTATGTAAGAGTGATATGACTGACCTGGACAAAATGAGTGGATTTCCTGAGAGGAAAGGTTGAGGCATGAAAGACAAATGAAAGGGCAAAACTCTAGTGGCTCTCTCCATCTGCTCCTGAATGCTGAGATCAGAGAAGAAAAAGTTGTCAAATTGCTCCTACATCCAGCAGGGGGCCAGATCCAAGAGAACAAAGGGACCCATCCACTTCCCTGTAAGGAGCCAGGATGTAGGGAATGATCAAAGGCCCTTTCAAGAAGCTAGCTAAAAGCCATGGGAGAACAGCGAAGATCTGAGCAAAGGAATCAGAACGGAGCATTTCAGAAGTTAATTCAAGAGTGCTGAGGGGACTTGAGGAGAGTTTGAACCACATATTCAGGAAGATGCAGAGATGGGGCCAGAGAAGACCCACAAGCCAGGCCCGGTGGCTCACCCCTACAACCCCAACACCGGGGAGGCTGACACAGGCAGAGGCCGTTATAAGGTTTGGGAGTGACCGAGACCACGCAAACCACTCTGAGGCAAAGAGGAAAGCTTTTATTCAGGAAAAGCACAGGCTGCTGGGGCTGACTCGCAAGAGAGGAGCACAGCCCACCTGAGTTTTCAGGCAGTGGGCTTTCATAGAGCTTTTTCAGTTGGGGGAAGGAGAGGAGGGAAAAAGAACTTGTTAAGTTGAACAGAAAAGTTCCTTTAGGGGAGATCATCACATTAACCATTTCAAATGGCTAGGGTGTGACACCAGAACAGTGACCAGGTGACTTATGAGAAAGGGGACAGGAAACCATGACCTGGGGTATTGTTAGGCAAGGAGAGGATAAGGACTGGGTGGTGGGTAATCCACTTTCCTATGGCTCTGTCACCATTCTGCTGACCTTGGTGATTCCATCTTGGGAGCCTATCAGACCTACTAGCTACGGAGTAAGACCCTATCTCAAAACAAACAAACAGGGCTGGAGGGATGGCTTAGCAGTTAAGGCGTTTCCCTGCAAAGCTGAAGGACCTCAGTTCGATTCCCCAGGATCCACATAAGCCAGCTGCACAAGGTGGTACATGTGTCTGGAGTCCGTTTGCAGTGGCCGTAGGCCCTGGCACGCCCATTCTCTCTCTGTCTCTCTCTCTCTCAAATAATAAATAAAAAATAAATTAAAGAAAAACTAGATAAGCAAGACAAAAACAGAGATACTATGATTCAGAAAATGATGTCAGCCCTGCCCAAGACTGAGAAGGAGCGAGACCTTACAGTGGTGAGATGGATGATGTTGGAGGAGGGGGAGATGCAGGGAGAAATGGTTCAGTTGCTGCTGAAGTCACACCCCTGTCCCAGAGCCTGACCGCTTAAGGGCCAGAGGAAACATGGCTTCAGGAAGGAGCAGCTGAAGGCTCAGTGGGTCTCCTAACTGCGCCCCTCATCCAGTGTGCGTCACCTTCATTGTGAATTCAACAAGCCCCTTGAACAAGACTTTTCTGAATTCTCTTCATATTTCATCCAGCGTGCCAGAGCCGCAGCCCTCGTGAATATTTAAAAATGTCCAGCTGGGATTGCTTCTCTCCCATGAATATTTAAAGTGTCCACTTGGGGTCTGCTTCTCTCCTGTCATCCTGTCTGACTCCAAGGTCAACGCTGGAGTACAAAGAGAGGAGAGAGTGTTGTCCCCCAAGAATTTAAGGAGTTCTGAGCATCGCAGAACGGGGATGGATCAGTGGAGCTGAAAGACAGCCCACCTCATTCATTCCTTCTTCCAGCAAATCCTTTCTGACACTCCCCCATCGCCCCACAACACACGTGCTGAGTGATGGCTCAGTCTGGGGACAGAAAGATGAGTCATGCAGAGTCCCTTTGAGAGCTCAGAGCTGAGATGGGACACATGAGCAGCCATTACGACAGTGCAGGGCTCAGTCAGTCAGGGCGGTCCATGTTTCTGTGCACTCTCTGGCGGCTTCCCCACACAGCCCTGTGGCTTCCTGCGTGCCCTCCCCTCCCCCACCTTACACACCTGGCCCCTCCTGCTGGCTCTCCATGATTCACTGAGCATAGGGCGAGTTCCCCCCTCCCACCTGCCGGGCCCCCTTGGTGTGATTCCTCTGGGCTCCCGTAGCTCCACCGACTTCCCCGGTATGTTTCACAATTGACAGCCTACCTCAGAGCTACAGTCTTACTTCTCTTGTAAGGTGTGGAAACCTTGTAGCCACCTCGGCCCTTGGTGTTACTGTTGTCGTCTGTGCCTGCGGTATAAACCCCCACGAGATGGAATTTTACCTTTGGCTTCAAAAATTAAGCTGCATTTAACAAACTTTAAAAATAATAGCGTTAGGGCTGGAGAGATGGTTTAGTGGTTAAGCGCTTGCCTGTGAAGCCTAAGGACCCAGGTTCAAGGCTCGATTCCCCAGGAACCACGTAAGCCAGATGCGCAAGGTAGAGCATGATTCTGGAGTTCCTTTGCAGTGGCTGGAGGCCCTGATGTGCCCATTCTCTCTCTCTCTTTCTCTCTCTGTCTGTCGCTCTCAAATAAATAAATAAAAATAAACAAAAATTGTTTTGATTAAAAAAAATAGCCTTAGCTGAGCATGGTGGCGCACGCCTTTAATCCCAGCATTTGGGAGGCAGAGGTAGGAGGATCACCATGAGTTCGAGGCCACCCTGAGACTACATAGTGAATTCTAGGTCAGCCTGGGCTAGAGTGAAACTCTACCTTAAAAAAACAAACAAGAAAAACACCTTTTATTATCAATAATTTCTTTTCTTCTTTTGTGAGGTAAGGTCTTCCTACATAGCCTAGTGATGCAGGATTTTGGGGTTCAGGAGGTGTCTTCCAAACTTATGAATGCCAATTTTGGGACCTTATTCTATTTAGCAAAGGATTGATAAAAAAAAATATATGATGGAGAATGGAGTTTCAAAGGGGAAAGTGGGAGGAGGGTGGGCATTACCATGGGATATTTTTTATAATCATGGAAGTTGTTAATAAAAGAAAAAAGACTCAAGAAGGATAAATTATAAATTAATTGAGTTTATTTAGGGAAAAAATCATAAATTGTGGGGTTTATTTAGGGGAAATTGGGATAGAGGAAAAGTCTGGAACAGAGCCACAGAAACATGGAAGACAGGCCCTAGGAGCTTATGTAGGGAGACTTAGAAGAAATAGGTACTTGTGTGGAAGGCACAGCATTTTCCCTGAGGTTCACTTAAGAGAAACTGAGATCTAGAAGAGGCTGGGGCAGACCCACAAGCACATGGAGGGTAACAGGATCTATGCAGAGAGGTTTAGCAGAAGCATGCTGTCGAGCCTCCCCCTGGGAGAAAGTTAAGAGTAAGTGGTGATGGTTTAAGAATAGGAGAGCTGGGCGTCGTGGTGCATGCCTTTAATCCCAGCATTCAGAGGATCACCATGAGTTCAAGGCCACCCTGAGATTACATAGTGAATTCCAGGTCAGCCTGAGCTAGAGTGAGACCCGACCTCGGAAAATCAAAAAAACAAAGGAGAGAGAGTACCAAGGTAGAGAGCAGGAAATTCAGATGAGAAATGGGTAGTAAAGAGAGTTACACCCAGGGTTACCCCAAGTTTAGTGAAACTACATAGGTAACAGGCCCAGAGTTCAGAGGAAAATCCCACATGGTAGATATAGAGTGTAAAGGAAATATACACTTGGTAGACTCGGGAATCAGAGGAAAATCATACATGTAATTAAATGAGAAGTAACCCCAAAGCATAAAGCAAAGGCAAGCAAGCAGAAAACTACCCAGGCCAAGGAACAAGAGCCAAACTTAAGTGTGTGTGTCCACACAGAGATCACAGGGCAGGGAGAGGGTAGAGATCAGCTAGTAAAATCCTTTATAGTCAATTTAAAAAATGGATTCTTAAACCGGGCATGGTGGCACATGCCTTTAATCCCAGCACTTGGGAGGCAGAGCTAGGATCACCCTGAGACTACATAGTGAATTCCAGGTCAGCCTGGACTAGAGAGAAACCCTACCTCGAAAAACAAAACAAAAAAGGCGGGGGGGTTCTTGGGCTGGAGAGTTGGCTTAGTGTTTAAGGCACTTGCCTTCAAAGCCAAAGGACCTTGGTTTGATTTCCCAGAACAGATGCACAAGGGGGTAAATGCATCTGGAGTTTGTTTGCAGTGGCTGGAAGCCCTGGTATGCCCTCTCTCTCTCTCTCTCTCTCTCCCTCCCTCTTTCTCTCAAATAAAAATAAAACTATTAAAACAAATTTTTTTAAGATTTATTTTTATTTGACAGAGAGAAAGAGGGAGAGAGAGAATGGGCGCGCCAGGGCCTCCAGCCACTGCAAACGAACTCCAGACATGTGTGCCTGCCAAGGTGAGGTGGCACCTTCCGGTTCTCTCTTGAGGCTCCTGTCCCTGACTGAAACTGCCTAAAAGAAGCTAGCTTTGGGCTGAAGAGATGGCTTAGAGGTTAAGGCACTTGTCTGCCAAGCCTAAGGATGAATGTTCAACTCTCCAGGTCCCACATAAGCCAGATGCACAAGGTGACGCAAGCACACAAGGTCACACATGCACACTAGGTGGCGCATGCATCTGGAGTTCAATTACAGTGGCCCTGGTGTGTCAATTCTTTTTTTCTCTCTCTCTCACATTAGAAAAAGAAGAAGAAGAACAAAAAGGAGAAGCAGCAGCAGCTAGCTTTCTCCTGAGTCTCCTTCACTAGGATGGCCCTGAACCCATAGCCTCCTGCCTCAGTCTCTCACGTAGGTAGGATTATATAAATGCCATATTTATAATTTATTGATTTTTAAAAATGTCTTTTTAAAAATTTACTTATTAGAAAGAGAGAGGGAGAGAAAGAGAGAGAGAAAATGGTTGTGCCAGGTCCTCCAGCCACTGCAAACAAACTCCAGCCACATGAGCCACCTTGTGCATCTGGCTTACTTGGGATCTAGAGAATCAAACCTGGGTCCTTAGGCTTTGCAGGCAAGTGTCTTATCACGAAGCCATCTCCTCGGCCCTATAATTTATTTTTATTTATTTGTGGGAGAAAGGAGGAAGAGATGGAGAGAGGGTCTGAGTGTCAGTCAGGGTCTCTTGCCCCTGCAAATAAACTCCAGATACATTGTGCATCTGGCCTTATGTGAGCACTAGGGAATCAAACCCAGGTCCTTAGGTTTTGTAGACAAGCTGTAGAGAGCCACAACCAGTAGAAGCCATTGACATAGGCATAGCCACAGTTGAGCCAAAGAAAGCAGAATGGGGCACAGCAGATCTTTAATTCCTCCTCTTGGACTGTTTGTATGAGCCTGACCTTGTGCAGAAGACAGTATATGCAGAAAAAGTCTGGAGCTGCCTCATTCCTACATCGTCTGACCTTGTCACCCCCACTACCCATTCTCATGTGTTTTCTATATTTGGTTTTTAAAAGTTGCCAAAGGGGCTGGAGAGATGGCTTAGCGGTTAAGCACTTGCCTGCGAAGCTTAAGGACCCCGGTTCGAGGCTTGATTCCCCAGGACCCACGTTAGCCAGATGCACAAGGGGGTACACACACCTGGAATTTGTTTGCAATGCTGGAAGCCCTGGCACGACCATTCTCTCTCTCTCTCTCTCCCCCTCCCTCCTTCTCTCTGTCACTCTCAAATAAATAAATAAAAACAAAAAATTTTAAAAGTTGCCAAGGCTTTTCTGTGTGTGTATAAAATAAACCAACCCTGATCAGGCAATGCTACAGTGTCTCCATCAGAGCCTGCAGACCACCTGGCACCAGCTTGCACTCTGTTCTTCGTGTCTGTCTTTCTGTCTAAAATCCTTGAGGCACCCCAACAGGTCAAAGCCATGCTGGTCTCAGCAACTGGTGCCTGAACAGCGACACAGAAATAGCATTTTGAAAGAGAAGAGCAGCAAGGCCCTTTGGACTTGCGCTAATACGTCATTACCCTCCAACCCTCAAAGTAGCTACTGAATGGATCCTGAGGCCAAGGGCATGCTGGATAGCCCCTAATAACAACCCAATGGCTCTGTGGTACTAACCTTTCACCCTGGGTACCCCCAGGTTAGATTAGAAGGTACACTCTGGAATTTCCTTGGGTACAAGGGTGACAAGTAAAAACTGCTAGAGCACCCAGCCAATTTGGCTGTATAAAAACACCAGTGGGGGCTAGCAAGATGGCTCAGTGCTTAAGGCGCTTGCCTGTGAAGCCTAAGAACTCATGTTTGAATATCCAGGTCCCACGTAAGCCAGACGCACGTGCGCACAAGGGGGCACACGCATCTGGAGTTTGTTTGCAGTGGCTGAAGGCCCTGACACACCCATTCTCTCTCTCAAAACAAAAAAACAACAAAAAAACAAAAAAAAAAAAGAAACACTGATGGACTAAAAGTGTTTTTCACTAGTAAAATCATTTAGTTTCTATTTTTAGTACATCTGTTGGCTTAGATACCTGTAGTATACAGATTATATATATATATATATTCCTGATAACTCTGCTAATGTCTCCTGTACTTTACAAAACTTGTAAAATCAGATTCAGATTATGTCAGACACTATTTTTCCAGTGAACAGTTCTGGAATTGATCCCAGGTTTTTCATGGTAGAAAAAGATTATACCTATTATAATCTTCATGGTTATTCTGTTGGTTTTTGAACTATGTATATTCAATTTCTGTTTTACCTTCATCTTTGTTCATTTACAGATAATTCATACTCTGACAGTCATACAACAATCTACCTCCACCTTTACAGGCTCCCTTGACCACCCATTAAAAGCTGCTCAATTAGCCGGGCGTGGTGGCGCATGCCTTTAATCCCAGCACTCGGGAGGCAGAGGAAGGAGAATCACTGTGAGTTCAAGGCCACCCTGAGACTCCATAGTGAATTCCAGATCAGCCTGGGCTAGAGTGAGACCCTACCTTGAAAAAAAAAAAAAAGTTGCTCAATTGCCACTTCTAACAGGACTACTAACTATGCCTACCTCACAATGTTAAATTTCCTGATCTCCAATAGGCTCCAATCTTATGTCACTAGTACTTACAATTCTTTTATACCAGCTCAAAAAAAAAAAAAAAAAAAATCTACATACATGACAATGGGACATCTGACTGACTCAAGGATTTCTCTCTTGGGACTTTAGGTAGCTCCCACTCTCTGGGAGAGACTACCTGCCGTGCTCTACGACCCTATTCAGCTGGAAGTAGTTAAAGCCTGACCAGTCATCGTCCCTTTTCTCTAAAAGCAGCTGAGTGCCTTCTCAAGAGAGAGGGTAAATGAGGGGGATTTGTCAGGATTCGGCCCAAGAGAAGGAATGGAGAAGATGTAATACCACCTGCCTGCTTCAACAAAACCAGAATTTAGAGTTTGATCCCATCTCATCCAATCAGCTCTTTTTCTCAGGATCATCTCAGCTTGAGGGTAACGCCCACCACGGTTAGATTATAAATAGATTCTTACCAGGTAAACAAGGCCTCTTTTTTGGCTTTTCACCTTTCCTGAACTTCCAGGTTCCTGCTCTGGTAAGCCTCCCACATGGGGTCTCTATCCCCTCCTGCCTTCTACGTGGCAGGAGCCCTCTGTACTTTTCTCCTCTTAATCTAATGAAGTCTCTTTAAACTTTACCCTCTGGCTTAAAGATTTAATTCCTTAAATTTGTAAGACTTGGATCTGGGGTAGCCCTAAATTTACCGGTTCATTGGCATTGACAAAGATCCTCAAAACTCCCATAGCGCTGGGTGTGGTGGCGCACGCCTTTAATCCCAGCACTCGGGAGGCAGAGGTAGGAGGATCGCCGTGAGTTCAAGGCCACCCTGAGACTCCATAGTGAATTCCAGGTCAGCCTGGACTAGAGTGAGACCCTACCTCGAAAAAAAAAAAAAAAAACTCCCATAGCAGCCGGGCATGGTGGCAACACACCTTTATTTAATCCCAGCACTCGGGAGGCAAAGGGAGGAGGATCTCCATGAGTTCAAGGCCACCCTGAAACTATATAGTGAATTCCAGGTCAGCCTGGACTAGAATGAAGCCCTACCTCAAAAAAACAAAACAAAACAAAACAAAAGGGCTGGAGAGATGGCTTAGAGGTTCAGGTGCTTGCCTGCAAAGCGAAAGGACTCAGGTTCAATTCTCCAGGACCCACATAAGCCAGACGCCCATGGTGGTGCATACTCCTAGAGTTCCTTTGAGTGGCTGAAGGCCCTGGTGCACCCTTTCTCTCTCTCTCTCTCTCTCCCCCCCACCCTTTCTCTCAAATAAATAAATAAAAGTAAAATATTTTTAAAAACAAACAAAAAACCCCAACTCCTATAACATTAGGACTTTTACCATTTCTACTAGTAATGAATTGATTTTTAGTCAGTTATAAATGGGTTTGAGGAACCACCATGGGATTAGCAATTGGTCCTCATTGCTTGCATCTAAATAATAAAGAAGGGGGAGATGCAGAGAGCCACAACCAGAAATCACTGACATAGGCACAGCCAAGTCTACCTCCAGATGAACCACAGAAGCCAGAGTGGGACACAGCCCCTCCTTAACCCCTCCTCTCACACTGTTGGCATGGGCCTGACCTTGTGTAGAAGACAGTATGTCCAGGGAAACGGTCTGCAGGTGCCTCCTTAGTCCCATGTCTGACCTTGTTCCCCAGCACACACCCGTTCCCATGCTTTTTCTATATTTGATTTAAAAAAAAAAAAAAAAGTTGGGCTGGAGAGATGGCTTAGCGGTTAAGCGCTTGCCTGTGAAGCCTAAGGACCCCGGTTCAAGGCTCGACTCTCCAGGACCCACGTCAGCCAGATGCACAAGGGGGCGCACGCGTCTGGAGTTTGTTTGCAGTGGCTGGAGGCCCTGGCGCGCCCATTCTCTCTCCCTCTCTCTATCTGCCTCTTTCTCTCTCTGTCTGTCACTCTCAAATAAATAAATAAAAATAACAAAAAAAAATTAAAAACAAAAAGTTGTTGCCAAAGCTTTTCTGAGTGTGTATAAACTAAAGTAACACTGGTCAGGCAGTGCGACCATGTCTCCATCAGAGCCTGCAGACCACTTGATCCCAGCTTTCACTCTATTCTTTGTGTCTGTCTTTCTTTCCTTCCAATCCTCAAGTTGCCCCCAGAAGTCAAAGTCGTGTTGGTCTCAGCACAGGCGCCTTAACCTCTGAGCCATCTCTCCATCCCCCACACCCAGAGTTTTGCGTGGGTTCTGGGGATCTCAAGTTGCCATGTTTACATAGCACTTGCTTTTCCCCACTGAGCCATACCATCCCCCGTTTTGTTTTGTTTTGTTTCTCCACATCCTGATTCCCTTCATAATCTTCTGTTTCCGTTCACCAGCCTGAGACTGGAAGTAGTTATTTTCGTTTTTGTCTAGAGCGTGTACTTCTTGTTTATACGAGAGTCCATTTGTCAGGAACCTACTGAGCTTGGTTTGGAGCCTCAGCTCCTTCACTGACATGCTGTGTGATCTGCAGCCAGCCACTGTGCTCGCCTCTGCCTCAGTGTCCCCACTCATGCAGCAGGGCAGGAGTGCTTACCCTCTGCCAGGCGTGGTGGCGCACGCCTTTAATCCCAGAATTTGGGAGGCAAAGGTAGGAGGATCACCATGGGTTCAAGGCCACCCTGAGACTACATAGTGAATTCCACGTCAGCCTGAGCTAGAGTGAGACCCTACTTCGAGAAAAACAAAAAACAAAACAACAAAAAAGGAATGCTTACCCTCCTCCCAGGAGCGCACTGCAGACTTCAGTGTCCCCTTCTCTCTCTCTCTCTCTCTCTCTCTCTCTCTGTGTGTGTGTGTGTGTGTGTTCATCTGTGTGAATACAGCACACACCTGTCATGGCACATATGTGGAGGTCAGAGGACAGCTTCAAATGTCGGTCTCCATCTTCCAGCCTCTTTGGGGCAGGGGCTGTTGTTCACTGCTGTGTTTGCCAGGCTATCTGACGCATAAGCTTCTAGAGGACTCTCCTGCCTTTGCCTCCCTTCTCACTGTGGGGTTACAGATGCTCACACTACGGTATCCAGCTCTGCGTGGGCTCTGGGCATGCTCTTTCCACTGACCCATCTCCCCAGTTCCAGTGTGCTATATATATATATATATATATATATAATTTATTTATTAGAGACAGACAGAGAATGTGCCACTCTAGCCACTGCAAATGAACTCCAGACTTGTGCACCCCCCCATGCATCTGGCTTACGTGGGACCTGGAGAATTGAACCTGGATCCTTAGGCTTTGCAGGCAAGTGCCTTAGCTCACAGTGTGCTTTTCTGATGCAATACAGTCAGGCCATCTGTCCATCCTTCACAAGCTTGCAAGAGCTGCACCATGGGCAATGTCCCCAGCGTTAGGAGTCAGACTTGGATTCCTATTTCTCTTTCTCTCTCCCTCCCTCTGTTCTTTATAAGACGTGTACCATGTTCACAGAGCGGGTTGGGAAATGAAATTCAGAGCTGCCCATGGACGACAGCTCGAACCCGTAAGTGCTCAGCAGCTGATGGCTGTCTCCCGGCCATCCGGCAGTGGCAGAACTCGCCTTTGCTTACTCTGCTCCCCTCTGGACCTGTGGTAACTTGTCCCTCTCTCGGCTTCCCGTTCAAGAGCAAGGACATCCCGAGGCGGAGCTAAGCTGATGTAGGGGATTCCACAGCTCTCTGTGTCCGCTCGAGCAGCTCTGTCTACCTAACTGTTGTTTTTTTTTTTATTTTACTACTGTCGTTTAACAACCACAGTTCACCTCTGTAGAGAGTCCAGGCTTGTACAGAGCAGCAGAATCACAAACGCACCTGGGAAACTCATACTGTGCCCATCCCAGCAGTCCATCAAGGGACACTGATAAGGAAAGAGCAAGCGGCCAGATTGAAGCAGCCCAGAGCATCATGCGATCACCACCAAGAAGGAGCTGGAAGATTTCTCAGAAGAGCTTTGACCTGGCTTGGGCTTAGGGTGACATACATTCTTCCAGGGGTGTAAGCAAGTGTTCATCAGCCTCAGGGAAACAGCAGGAACGAGCACCTGGCTGCACCCAGGTCGTACACAGCGCTCAGTAGCGGCAGTCATCTCAGCGCTCCTGACCCCGTCTCTGTTCCTGATGCTTTGTGCTCTGCAAAAGTATGTGGAGCCGGAGAGATGGCTTAGTGGTTAAGGTGTTTGCCTGTAAAGCCAAAGGACCTCAGGTTCGATTCCCCTGGACCCACGTAAGCCGGATGCATAAGGTAGCATATATGTCTGGAGTTCGTTTGCAGTGGCTAGAGGCCCTGGTGTGCCCATTCTCATTCTCTCTCTCTCTCTCCCTCTCTCTTCCTCCCTCTGTCTCTCTCTCTCTCCCTCTCACTCACTCTTTCTATCTCACTCTCTCAAAAATAGGGGGGAAAAAAGTATGTGCTGGACTGCAGAGACGGCTTAGCAGTTCAAGTATGTGCTGGCCTGGGAAGATGCTCAGCAGTTAGAGGTGCTTGCTTGCAAGCCTGCCAGCCTGAGTTGAACTCCCTAGTACCTCTGTAAGCTGGATGCAAAGCAGCTGCAAGCATCTTTGATCTTCATGTGCCTGAGGCAATGTGAGGTGGAGCCAGAAGAGTCCTGAAGCCGGAGGGCCAGCTACGCTGGTGCACAAGAAGCAAAGCAGCCAAAACAAAAACATGGGAGGGACTGGAGATATGGCTTAGAGGTTAAAGCACTTGCCTGCAAAGACTGAGGCCCCAGATTCAATTCCCCAGGACCCATGTAAGCCAGATGCACAAGGTGGCGCATGTGTCTGGAGTTCTTTTGCAGTAGCTAGAGGCCCTGGCGTGCCCACTCTCTCTCTCTCAAATAAATACATAATATATATATATATATATATATATATATATTGAAAGCGTAAGAGACCCTTTCTCAAGCAGGTGATAGGAAAAAACAAATACTCTGAGATGGTCCTTAGACCTCCACATGTGTGCTGTGGCTTGCACATGCCCATACACAACACATATATACACACACACACACACACACACATCCATATGTACATTCAGATACATACACATAATTTTTAAAAGAATGTGCTGAAATTATCAGAGCTTGTGAGAAAGCAGGATTAAGAAGGATCCCTCAGAACCTGTGTAACTTTGTAACAAGAACACATGACTTTGATAAAAAGCCCTGCCCATCCACTGCATTTATACCAGACATTACATCTAGCTACCTCAGGCACTGTGGTGGTTTGAATCAGATGGCCCCCCAAACTAATATGTATTAAATGTTTGATCCCCAGCTGATGGCAATTGGAGAGGTGGAGCTTTACTATAGGAGGCGTGTTGTTGGGGGTGGGTTTGGGGGTGTTATAGCCAGTTCCCCCTTGCTGGAACTCAGTTCACTGACTTGCTGACGTTTTATACCTGCTGTGGCAGAGGTGATGTCCAACCTCACTCAGGCAATGCTTTTTCCTGCCATCATGAAGCTTCCCCTGGAAACTATAAGCCAAAATAAAACTTCCCTCCTATCAGATCCTTTTGGTAGGGTACTTTATCCTAGCAATGGGAAGGTAATTACGACAGAAAATTTGTACCAGGAGTGGGGTTGTTGCTGCTAGAAATAAGATCTTTTGGAACTGAGTTGCAGGAAGAAAATGGAGAGACTGCAAATCTTGGACTAGAATATGCCCTGAAGTGCTATAAGCAGAGTTTGAGGGATTATTCTGGTCAGAGTTGAAAGACCTAAAGGCAGAAAGAACTGTGGACTGTGAGGCTTGACTTATCAGAGGAAGAGAGCTTTGTCCAGACTGGACTTGAAGGAGTTCGTTGTGAGAGGCTTGTTGCATTCTTCCCATGTTCTGAGAACTTGAGCAAAGTTGAGTTTAGAAGAAATAGACTGCTGTGAGTGACAAAAATGGCACAGACAGAAGTAAAAATCGGTCAGGAGATAGCAGCCTGCTTCAGCTGCAAATGTTTAAGAGATTATACTTATTGATATTTGGCCAGCTGCTCAGCACTGGGGCAGTAGGAAGACTGCTAATTCTTTTGAAAGTAGGGGGCCAGAATGCTGAAGGAATTTTCTTGCTCTTCAAGTCAACTTCATTCCCACCTGGATCAACAATTTAGCAGTGAAGCCCATCTGGGGTCATTGTATTTGCAACATGGTTTGTTTTTTGGAATTGGACACTGGATGACATGAGGCAGGTTGTTGGAGTCCCTGCATGGAGCCCAATGGAGTCATGAGGACAAACTGTGGACTGCAGTGGAGACCTCAGGGTTTTTTGAGATGTCAGACCTATAGAACAACTGCCAAGGAGAGCTCCTGCCTCCAGATGGAGTTTCTCCCAGGCTGGAGGGGCAGAATTGTTACCCTAGAGACTTTGTCACTGGCTACAGATATCAGACTTGGAGCTATAGGATTTGATGTTTGCCCTGTTTGTTTTGGGTCTTGCATTGGTTCAATCTTTCCTTGCAATGTCAGCTTTTGTAGTATGAATGTTTACTCTGTGCCATTGTGTGTTTTTTGTTTTACAGGCTCATTGTTAAGAGACCTTGGACTAAGGGGATATTTGAACAGCATTGGGATTGAAAAAAACTATGAGGACTTTTAAAGTTGGGTTGAATGCATTTTACATCAAGATGATTGTGAGTTTATGGGGATCAGGAGAAAAATGTGGTGGTTTGCATCAGATGTCCCCCATAAACTCATGTGTTCTGAGTGCTTGGTCCCAGCTGGTAGCAATTTGGGAGGTAGAGCCTTGTTGGAGGAGGTGTGTTTTGTGGGAAGGTTTTGGAGTATTATAGCCAGCTCCCCCTTGCCAGAGTTCATCCCACTCTCTTGCTGCTGTTTTCCACCTGCTATGGCAGAGGTGCTGTTCAGCTTTTGCTCATGCTATGCTTTCCCCTGCCATCATGATGCTTTCCCTTGAGACTGAAAGCCAAACTAAAAATTTTCCAGGCTGGAGAGACGGCTTAGTGGTTAAAGTGTTTGCCTGCAAGGCCAAAGGACCCAGGTTCGATTCCCCAGGACCCACATTAGCCAGATGCACAAGGGGGTGCATGTGTGTGGAGTTCATTTGAGGTGGCTGGAGGCCCTGGAGTGCTCTCTTTCTCTCTCTCCTCTTTCTCTGTCAAATAAATAAATTAAAAAATATATATATTAAAAAAAATTTCCTCCCATCAGCTGCTTTTGGTTGGGTGCTTTGTCCCAGTAATGTCAAGGTAGCTACAACCAGCCCCAAGCCCTGATTCTTTCCTCAATGTAAATGCCCTGAAGAGTGCTTTGAAGAGAGATTAAAATCAAATCCAGGGTACAGGCAACCCACCATTTGAATCCAAGGGGAGTGTTCATATCTTCTGTGTGACCAGCTTCAATGTGGAGTTGACATCATGGAAATTTCAGAGGTTCTGGGACCTGCTAAACTGGCCATGATGTACGCATAGGGGACAGCTGGAAGCTATCCAGAACTGTGGGGTGATGGAAGGAAAAGGTTTACAGAATGCCAGCTTTTGCTAAGTCTTCTTGTATCCATAGAGGATATATTCCAACACCCCCAGTGGATGCCTGGAACTGGATAGTAGACCAAACCCTCTGCATTACCATGTTTAACTCTTATAAAGCAGAGACTATTCAGTTTTTCTCTTAAAGGAAGCACTTGATAGCTTCTCTTTGAGATGTATGAACATCCACCATCACTATTGTTGTGCTTTGAATCAATTCTTAAATAAAATAACGTGACTGTAGAGAAGCACCGTGTTACTACCGTAGCTGTCCTGATAACTGAGATGGCTACTAAGTGACTTACTGGGTGAGTAGTGGGCACACGGAAGAAATGACAGAGTCTCATAGACTGTGGGGATGGCTGTCTCTAGAGTGTTTGCCATGTAAGCATGCAGACTTGGACTTGTATTCCCGGCACTCTCATAAAAGTTGAGCATAGCAGCATACATCTATAATTTCAGCATTGGGAAAGCACAGACAGGGGATCCCTGGGGCTTGCTGACTAGCTAGTCTAGTGGAATCAAGTAAACTCCAGTTTTGGTGAGAGATCCTGTCTCAGAAAATAATGTGGAGGCCTGGAGAAGTGGCTCAGCAGATAAAAGCACTTGCTTGCAAATTCTGACAGCCTGGGTTCAATTCTCTAGTACCCACAGTAAAGCCAGATGCACAAAATAGCACATGCATCTGGAGTTTGTTTGCAGTGGCAGGAGGCCCTGGCAATTCCATTCTTGTTTATCTCTCTCTCTCTTTTGTTTTGTTTTTGTTTTTGTTTTTCAAGGTAGAGCCTTGCTCTAGCCCAGACTGTCCTGGAATTCACTCAGTAGTCTCAGGGTGGCCTTGAACTCTCACCTCTGCCTCCCAAATGCTGGGATTAAAGGCATGTGCCACCACACCTGGCTTCTTTCTTTCTTTTTTATTAGAGAGAGAGAGAGAAAGAGGCAGAGAGAGAATGGGCGTGCCAGGGCCTTCAGCCACTGCAAATGAACTCCAGATGCATTTTTAAATGAGTCACTTTTTCATGAGATGGCAAAAGATTTCATTATACTACTCAAAATAACTCATAATTGAAGAGTGTAAATTGTTTATTTCTGGAATTTTTCATGTAATTTTTCAGTAACTGAAATCATTGAAAAGTAAAACTGAAGAAAAGGAGACTCCAGTATCCAGCAGGCCAAGTGTATGAAAACTCACTCCAGATCTGCTTCAAAACCTTAATTCAGGGGCTGGGAAGATGGCTCAGCAGTTAAAGGTTCTTACTTGCAAATCCTGCCAACCCAGGTTCAAGTCCAAGCCACCCACATAAAGCAGACACAAAACGTGGCACAAGTATCTTATGTTCATTTACAATGACAACAGACCCTACACACACACACAAATAAGTAAGTAAATATTTTAGAGCTGGGCATGGTGGCATACGCCTTTAGTCCCAGCACTTAGGAGGTTGAGGTAGGAGGATCCCAACTCCAGATGCATAAAACTTTAACATACTAGAAAACTTGAGTTATACTGACCTTTTTTTGTTTGTTTGTATTTGTTTTTCGAGATAGGGTCTCACTCTAGCTCAGGCTGACCTGGAATTCACTATGTAGTCTCAGGGTGGCCTCAAACTCAAGTGATCCTCCTACCTCTGCCTCCCGAGTGCTGGGATTAAAGGCTGTGTGCCACCACGCCCAGCTTCTGACATTCCTTTATTAGCAGTATCAGGATAAAAGCAAAACAAGACGAAACAGCCATATGTGCTGTGTTTCTGGAGCGCCTGTCATCTTCCAGGTCAAGGCTAAGAGCTGGGGCACAGCAGGGCTGGGAAGGCCAGTGAGCCCAGGTTGAAGAATGAACAAGGGTCACAGTGAGTACAGGCCAGGATGCGGAGGAGATTGCAGAGTCTGTGACATGCAGAGGTCTCCTGCAGGGCCGTGGGGTAAGGCTGGATGTGGTCCATTTCTGAGCGAGCAGCCTGGGTGGGGCTGGAGTGAGGGTGGAGCCTGGCTGGCCAGTTCCCTCCGTGTGCTTTCAGTTTCCCTTTCAGCCTGTACTGGATACAGGAGGATGTGTCTGGCTATAAATCAATGGCCCAAGTGCTCAAGTTGTCAGACCTCATTGGTCAGTGATCACAGGGGACAGGTGGGACCCCGGCTTCCTTCCCCATCTGGCCTCAAAATCACACTTAAAGGAAATAATTATTGTTCTAATTGGGTGAATGCAGGCTCTGAGGCACGGGAAGTTTAGGTAGAAGAGCCTGGATTCCAACCTAGGCTGTGTGACGGGGTCCTGAAGGGCAGAGGGCGGGGCCTCTCGTGACTGACAGATCTGCACAGACAAAGGAAGGCTTGTTCCGGACACAAGGAAGCTGGGGCTCCGTCCATGGCAAATGGAGAACAAAGGAGCCGATTCCTCTCCTGGCACCTCCTGCGGCAGGTGGGGACCAACAGAGACTTCTCATTAAGAACAAAAGGCGTCTCTCCCTTGATGGTCACAGTACATGTGTGAGCAATTTGTGAGGGGGAAGTGTCCCCTGAGAAGGATTCTGAATATAAGGTTTTTGTTTGATTGTTTGTTTTAGTATTTTGTTGTTGTTTTTTGAGGTAGAGTCTTACTCTAGCTCAGGCTGATCTGGAATTCACTGTGTAGTCTCAGGGTGGCCTCGAACTCACAGTGATCCTCCTACCTCAGCCTCCCGAGTGCTGGATTAAAGGCGTGCACCACCGTGCTGAGCCTTGTTTTTTTTTTTTTTTTTTTTTTTTTTTTTTGAGGTAGGGTCTTACTCTGTCCCAGGCTGACCTGGAATTCACTATGTAGTCTTAGGCTGGCCTCAAACTCACGTTGATCCTCCTACCTCTGCCTCCCGAGTGCTGGGATTAAAGGCATACGCCACCATACGGGCTGTCAAGTGACACTTAATCTTGTCTACCTGCCTGGCTGGGTTCTTTCTTTATTTAAAAAATATATATATTTAAAGGCCGAGCATGGGGGTGCACACCTTTGATCTCAGCACTCAGGAGGCAGAGGTAGGAGGATCATGTGAGTTTGAGGTCAGCCTAAAACCACATAGTGAATTTCAACCTGAGCTACAGTGAAACCCTACCTTGAAAAACAAAAACAAACAAAAAAATTCTATTTCTTTATGAGAGAGAAAGAGAAAGAGGGAGGCAGATAGAGCAAATGGACGTGCCAGGGCCTCTAGGCACTGCAAATGGACTCCAGACACATGTGCCACCTTGTGCATCTGGCTTACGTGGGTCCTGGGGAATTGAACCTCGGTCCTTTGGCTCTGAAGGCAAGCACCTTAACTATCCCTCCAGCACGGCCCCCCCCCCACCAAGATAAGATTTGATATTTGGAAATGCTTTTGGCTTATGGGTATTCCTTGCGGATCCTTCACCTGCCAATCCAACAGGTAAGGGGCAGATCTCAAGCAAGGGGTGTGCGGCGGGAGGAGGCTGGTGCTAATCTAGAGTCAAAGCAAAACTTCCCGGTAGACGTGACGTTGGAGCTACTCCTGGAAGGTCAAAGGCTGCTCTAGGGACGGAGATTGGGGTGGAAAGTGGTCCAAGGGTGGTCCAGGCGGCGGACTACATCTGTGAAGGTCTGTGGCTGCTGCGGGGAGCGCAAGGGGAGGCTTCTGCACGCAGGGCCCACCATTGGCAGGCTGCGCAGAAGCTGAGATGAATTCTCTAGCCCCAGCGGCAGTGAGAGATCTGGGCCAGTGGGGAGCCTGCTCACTACCAGCAGCTTCAGCAAGGACAGGAGGTGGCGCTGTTGGCACAGACATTCACCCTCGGAAGCTGGGCCTCTGCAGCCCCAGGGGACCTGGAGGCCAGCGCCCGCAGAAAGGCTGCTTCTGACGTCAGCAGTAACAGGAGATGCACAAAGCCTGAGCCGGGAGGGGCCCCTGGCGAGCCCCAGGAAGAGGGGAGAGAGAGGTTCTAAATTGAAAACACCAGAAACACTACGGCGGCGAGCGGGGGTAGGGTGGGGTGGGGGGGAGGGCTGTGCGGCTCCTCAAACCATTAAAAGAATTGAATAGGTTCTGAAATCCAACAGAGAGAGTGGGAGAGGTTGCGCCAGAGAAACACAGATTTGTGACTGTTCTGCCTAGAAGCTGAAGAGCCAGGGAAACCCACTTGCCATGCAACTTCTCCTGCATTGACAGCCGCGACGCCCCAGTTCCAGGAGGCTTAGCTGGTTTGTCCGTAGCACAGGCTGCGTGGGCTCAGGCCCAGCGGTCAGGAATCACACTGGGTCCTTTGGTAGGTGTTTTCTCATCGATCCTCACCGCAGTCCTCCGGATTAGGTGTTATTGACCTGTTACGCAGAGCTCAAGGATTCAGGTTAAGGGATACTAAAGGTCATGGCCATAACTCTATGTGATGAAATTAAGATTTAAATATAGAAGCTCCTAACTCGAAGACATTTTCTACCCACTAGTCTATTATGTAGAAGCAGGACTAAAATGGCACTCAAACACCTCAAATGTATTTAAAAGAGATGATTTCCTAACAAGAAAAACATTCGCATCCGCCCGCCCGGTGACTAAATCGAATGTGAAAGCCCGTGCTGACATGGTGAACAGAGGCGCTCGCTCCCAGTGCTGCCTGACGCCAGAGCACGCACTCGTTTCCCCTCTGATTAGGTGCGCTGCAGAGACGCCAATGCAAGCACGAAAGGTTTAAGAAAAATTTAAAGTGATCATTTTATCTGTCACTTAAAATTGTTCTGAACAAGCCGGGGACAGGATGCATTATGTGCTTTTGCATAATGGAGTGAATGGCCCAGGTCTTCAGGCCCAGGGATGTCTTTGAGGAAAGAAGATCCACAGCTCACCTCCTGTCCAGGCGTCCTTCCCTCCCTCCAGACCCACCGCTCACACCGTCCTCCCACCCAGGCTGGGCTCCTCTCTCATACCCACTGTGATATGTGGAAAGGTGTGCAGTGTCATCCTTGGACACGAATTCCTCAAAGGTAGAAGCAGTTCATCCTTGATTTTTATTTTTATTTATTTATATGTGTGCGTTGGGCACCACCACACTGTCTTGTCGCTGTAAACAAACCCTCTTTCAGCTTTACATGGGCGGCCGGAGAATTAAACATGAGCTAGCTAGCTCGGCAAGCAAGCACCTTTAGCCACTGAGCCATTTCCCTACCCCGTCATTCATGTTTATATATATATATATTTATATATTTGTTTGTGAGCAGAGAGAGAGAGTATGACATACCAGTACTTCTTGCCACTGCAAACAAACTCCAGATGCACACACCGCTTTGTGCATGCGGCTCTGTATGGGAACTGGTGAATTGAACCTGAGCCAGCAGCCTATGCTAACAAGTGCCTTTAGCTTCTGAGCCATCTCTACTGCCTATAATTCTTGTGTTTAATCAAACCTTTTCTTTTTGCAGTCTTACAGAATGACACACACACACACACACACAAAAGTCCCAGGTTCTCTTTCTCCTGTTTCTATTGGCAGCATCATGCAAAAAAAAGTAAATATGCAAAATTATTTAATATTAACTAATGAATTAAACAGAGATGTTGAACGGTCCCCAAAGGTCTATTTGTTAAGATTGTCCCTAAGGCGGCACCATTGAGAACTCGGGAAACCTTTAAGAGGTGGGGCCTAGTTTATTGGGGAATGCCATGGGATGGGATTGGGTGAAAATCACCGTCCTACCTCCTTCCCCTGCCTCCTTTTTACTTCCTGGCTTGTGAGGTGAGCAGTCTCCCTCTTTCCTGTGCTCCTGCTCAGCTGTGTTGCCTTACTACAGGCCCAGAGCAACAGGGCCCACCAAACGTGGACTACAGCCTCCCAAACTGTGAGCCAGAACCAACCTTTTTCTCTTTCTAAATTGTCTCAGGTATTTCATTGTTATCATGGAAAGCTGACTCACACAATCGCGCCCCCCCCCCTATAAATGGGCAAACACAGCTTTAATACCCAGCTGGCTTCCAGATTGCTCACAATATTTGTCCTAAAGCCTGCTTCTTTGGCTGTCTCTTTGATGTCACCATCAGGATATTGATAAGATAGAGAATCTCCCCATCTCTACTTTTATAGCCACACTCACTTTTTTTTTTTTTTTTGATTTTTCGAGGTAGGGTCTCACTCTAGCCTAGGCTGACCCGGAATTCACTCTGTAGTCTCAGGGTGGCCTCGAACTCACGGTGATCCTCCTACCTCTGCCTTCCAAATGCCGGGATTAAAGGCAGGTGCCACCATGCCCAGCTGCCACACTTTCTTTCCACCCACCCTCCTTGACCCCTGGCAACTGCTAGTCCAATATTCATTTCTTTAATTTTTGTCCCTTCAGGGTGGTTATGTGAGGGACACAAATGAAATCATACAAGTGACCTTTGGGGTCTGGGCATCACTCTCTGCAGTGCCTCATGCACAGACAATGGTGTGCAGAAGAAGTGCTAATGAGTGGCTGTGTGGTCACTGTCCAGTTGCTGCACAAAGAACCCAACCAAGAGCAGCTTGTGGGAGGAAAACGTTTATTTTGGTTTACAGACTCGAGGGGAAGCTCCATGATGGCAGGGGGAAATGCTGGCATGAGCAGAGAGTGGACATCTCCTCCTGGCCAACATAAGATGGACAACAGCAGCAGGAGAGTGTGCCAAACACTGGCAAGGGGAAGCTGGCTATAACACCCATAAGCCTGCCCCCAACGATGCATCATCTCCAGGAAGCCCCAGTTCCCAAATTGCCACCAGCTGGGGACCTAGCATTCAGAACACTTAAGCTTACAGGGGACACCTATATCAAACCACCACACTGGCACTGACTGTAACTGACCAGGAGTGTCAGCTCTGGAGTGTGAAACTCATAAACTCACCACCCAAGTGAAATTGTACAAATTAGTTCACTTCCCTCTGCCTCTGTTAGTGATAATACCCATCTAATACAGTTGTCATGAATATTAAACGAAGTAGCACATGTTTAATCCACAGCTTACTTTACAGTCAGAACTTAGCTAGTGGTGGGTGGGGGAACAGAGAGACGGCTCAGTGTTAAGAGTGCTGGATTGCAAAGCCTGACAGCCTGGGTTCAATTCCCCAGTACTAACATAAAAGTGGCACATGCATCTGGAGTTCATTTGAAAAAGTAAGAGACCCTGGCGTGCCCATTCTGTCTCTGTCTCTCTCCTTCCCTTCCTCCCTCCTTGCAAATAAATAAATGAAAGTATTTTTAAAAAGAACTTAACTAGGGGGCTTGAGAGATGGCTTAGTGGTTAAGCGCTTGCTTGTGAAGCCTAAGGACCCTGCCTCAAGGCTCAATTCCCCAGGACCCATGTAAGCCAGATGCACAAGGTGGTACATGCATCTGGAGTTCGTTTGCAGTGGCTGGAGGCCTTGGTGCGCCCATTCTCTCTGTCTCTCTGCCTCTTTCTGTCTGTCGCTCTCAAATAAATAAAAATAAACAAAAAATTTTTAAAAACAACTAGTGGTTACATAATATCATAATAATATGTATTCACTGGACTGAATTAAAAAATCTGGGATGAGAAAATTCAAATTTGAAAAACATGGGGTACAAAAAAACTTCAAATCACAGGCGGGGAGTGCATTTTCAAAGCAATTGATTCTTCTGGAGCTTTCACACAATTTCTCTAAATAATGAGCTTCCCACGCTCTATGGAATAGAATATCTGAAAACAATGGCATGCAGTAGGTGACCTTGGGCAAAGGTGGACTTGCCCTTTGCTTTAGAATAGATGTTCAGAAATGGCATCAGTCCTCACCCTCCTGGCTTGACCAGGTGTCAGGGGAATGAATTGGATGGGCCATCTGGTCCCTTCGCCACCCCACACACTCTTGCCAGTCACTTTGGTTTATGGATGTGAGTCCGGGACACACTGCCCCTGCAGTCATGGGACTATCTGGGACCTGGTCTCCCGGTGGCTTTTACTGAAAGTGCTGACTTGCAGGGGCTGATTTTGCTTTCCTCTCTTCCCTCGGGGCTGCCTGTACCTTAGCCCAGTGGCTGATGAGAGAGTCAGAGTCCGGCTGCAAAGCCACTTTCCTCCGAGGGATGCTAACTGGCCCATGACCTTGGCCTCATTATCTCAGCGCTCTCCACCTGAGCTGCCTGGATCGGGGCCAGCCAGGGAAATTAGCTCAGGCCCACGAGCCCCTGGGAGAGGTGTCAGATAAAAATAGATCAGAGAGAGCCAGAGAATCCTTGTGCAGGAGGCCCGTGGAGGCCGTAGGCTCCGGCATCATCCTAGCTCTGGATGGAGGCTGAAGCCAGGGATGGGGGAAGGTCATTTTGCCATCCATCTAGACCTGGGTGAAAACTGGAACTCCAGACTCCCAAAGTCACATTTTTTCCCTCACCTGGACCTACCATCAGGCTGTGATAGGGAGATGAAAGCCACCAATAGATAATGAGAATCTCAGACAATGGAGTCATTAATTATAAGCCCTATGATTTTTTTTTTAAACCATAGAAAGAAGCTGGGTGTGGTGGCATATGCCGTTAGTCTCAGCACTTGGGAGGCAGAGGTAGGAGGATTATTGTGAATTCAAGATAAGCCTGGGACTGCAAAGTGAGTACCAGGTCAGCCTGGACTAGAGCGAGTCCCTACCTAAGAAAAAATAAAGAAAGAAAGAATGGGCTGGTAAAGGAAAGGTGGAGGGAGGGCTAACCAACATCTAAGAGGATATAAATAAGTCTTATGGAAACCTACTTTTTTGGACAATGGAACACACAGAAGCCATAGATTGTTACTAGAAAATTTTCAGTGCCAAGGATGGGATACCTTCCAGTGAGTTGTTGGCCAGGAAGGTCCCTGATGCCCCCAAAACATTATAGGCCATTGCTGAGGCCTTTGGTTTCCCACCAGGAATAGATGGTAAGACCCTATTGCTGGGCTGCAAGGTCACTGAGAAACCCTGCTAGAGCTGAGCCTAAAACCTCTTCCATGTAGACCAGCTGACAGAAAGCTGGAAAAAGCCATTCTGCATGCAATTCAATGGCAGAGAGAGAAATCACCAGTGGAGATACTCAGCAGTGGACACTGCAAGCTTTATATTTGGCAAGCCAGGCCAAATGAGCCAATGGGTGCAATAGTGGCACATCTTTTGTGTGGGAAACCAACCGCCCTTTAATTTGACTGGAGGCATGCTCCTTGGGAGGGAATATATCCCTGAAAACCTACAACAGGGGTAGTCATGAGCCCTAGGGGTGTAATGTCTGCTGTTGTCTGGCAAAATGTATATACTATGCTCACCAAACTGCCTAGTAAGCACTTCTCTTAATGTTCATACCCATATATTAATGCTACTCTCACTTTTGGTTAGAGAAGCTTCTCTTTTCAGATGGCAGTGACCTTGGGATGACTCAGAAGGCACCATGGTGCTGAGAAGAAGGGACAGAGGAGTGCTCAGCACTAAAATATCTCAATCACACCTTCCATGTCTCAGGGTCCATTGTGGAAGAGGTGGTAAAAAGAATGTAAGAGCCAAAGGAAGGGTAGGACTCCTTAGAATGTGCTCCCCCCAGGCACAAAATGGCCATGACCTCACAGTGCCTGACACTACCTACACAAGACCATCATAATAGGAAGAAAAGATCATGCCATCAGAATAAAAAAGAGACTAATTGATAGGGGGAGGGGATATGATGGAGAGTGGAGGTTCAAAGGGGAAAGTGGGGGGAGGGAGAGAATTACCATGGGATATTGTTTACAATTATGGAAGTTGTCAATAAAAATAATAAAATAATGAAATAAAGAATGGGCTGGAGAGATGGCTTAGTGGCTAAGACGCTTGCCTGCAAAGCCAAAGGATCCATGTTTAATTCACTAGTACCCATGCAAGCCAGATGCACAAGGTGGCACATGCATCTGGAGTTCATTTGCAGCAGCTGGAGGCCCTGGCATGCCCATTCTCTCTCTCTTTCTCTCAAATAAATATATAAAAATAATTTTTTTTCTTTTTGGTTTTTCGAGGTAGGGTCTCACTCTAACCCAGGCTGACCTGGAATTCACTATGTAACCTCAGGGTGGCCTTGAACTCAGGGCAATCCACCTACCTCTGCCTCCCAAGTGCTGGGATTAAAGGCATGCGCCACCACGCCTGGCTAAAATAAAATATTTTTTAAAATAAACCGCAAAAGCCAGGTGTGGTGGCGCATGCCTTTAATCCCAGCACTTGGGAGGCAGAGATAGGAGGATCGCCGTGAGTTCGAGGCCACCATGAGATGACATAGTGAATTCCAGGTCAGCCTGGGCTACAGTGAGACCCTATCTCGAAAAACAAAAACAAAAACTAACTAAATAAATAAACCTTAAAAACCATAGAAGTAAAAATATAGCCTAGGGCTGGAGAGATGGCTTAGCGGTTAAGGTGCTTGCCTACTAAGCCTGAGAACTCATGTTCAGTTCTCCAGGTCCACGTAAGCCAAATGCACTGTGATGCAAACATTCAATGTCGCACATGCACACGAGGGGGCGCATGAGTCAAGTTCATTTGCAGTGGCTGAAGGCCCCGGTGTGCCCATTCTCTCTCCCTCTCTCTCTCTCTCTGCCTTTTTCTCTCTCTCTCTCAAATAAATAACAGGAAAAAAAAAGCCTATAACTCAGAAAAATACTGTAATTCTCTGTGTGTAACATTGTGATGTGATGGAAGTGTGGTGTATGTACATGTTTGGGAGGATGGGCACCCTGCACACCCATCAGATGTCCTCTAAAATTTATCCAGTGTTTCTTTCAGATGGAGTCTCACTGCACCCAGAGCTGCTGTTTGGTTCCTTCAGACTGGCTGACCAGTGAGCCTAAGCAATTTGCTGGTCTCTGCAGGACTGGAGTTACAGGCATGGGTGGTCCCGCCCTGCTGTTTACACAGGTGCTGGGGATCAAACTCAGGGTAGAAGTGTTCTCACCTGCTGAGCCATCCCTGCAATGCTGAAGTTTTCAACAAATAGAAAATTCCACTGAGAGACGGAGTCATACGGTGGCTAAACAGGACCTCCGTGCCTGCATTTGCATCCCAGCTCTACTCCTTAGACGGTGGGTATCTTGCAGCAGGTTGCTTAGCCTCTGTGTGCCTCACCTAGGACCTAGAATGAGTGTTGCCTGCTGGGAGGAGGTGGAACGTGGAGCGCCTCCTTAGAAAGCACTGCGGCCCAGGGATGCCACCAAACAGGTCAGTGTCACAGTCAGGAACAGAAGACAAGTCAAGTCTCGTGTGCGTGGCCTCTTCCTCTAACAGGATCAATGTCAGCAGCTGTATTAGTGACCTGCTTGTTGTTGGGATGAAATGCCTGACAAAAATCACTTTAAGAGCCAGGTGTGGTGGCGCACGCCTTTAATCCCAGCACTTGGGAGGCAGAGGTAGGAGGATCGCCATGAGTTTGAGCCACCCTGAGACCACATAGTGAATCCCAGCTCAGACTTGGCTAGTGAGACCCTACCTCAAAAAAAATAAAAATAAAAATAAATAAATCACCTTAAGGAAGGCTGGAGAGATGGCTTAGCCATTAAGGCATTTGCCTGTGAAGCCTTAAAACCCACGTCTGACTCTCCAGATCCCACGTAAGCCAGATGCACCAAGGTGACGCGAGTGCGCAAGGTCACCCGTGAGCACAAGGTGGCGCATGTGGCTGGAGTCTGATTACAGTGGCTGGAGGCCCTGGTGCACCAATTCTCTCTCTCTCTTGCTTTAAGACAGTTTAAGGGAGGAAGGGTTGGTTTCGGCTTGCAGTTCCACACTGCAGTGCCTCACAGAGGGGAGGGCGTGGCGGAAGGAGCCTGAGCTGCTCACACCCAGCACAGCGAAGAAACATGTTGCTCTGCCAGCTCTCTCCGTTTCATACAGCCCAGGACCCCAGCCTGCGGACTGGTTCCACCCACAGTAAGATTGGATCTTCCCCCTCAATTAACCTAATCGATACAATCCCTCACAGGCGAGTGTAGGTACTATCGAGTTGACAATCAATATAAATGATCACAGCAGCTCTCTATTGATCCTTAAGCTCTGAGTAGACCAGAATGTGTGTGTGTGTGTGTGTAAATGCACATGTTCACATATGTGTGTGCTTCCAGAGAAATATTTCCTTCCTTCCTTCTCTTTGTTTTTGTTGTATTTTATTTGTATGAGGGAGAGCAAGCAAGAGAGAATGAGGGAGAGAGAGAGAGAATTGGTGTGCCAGGGCCTGTAGCCATTGCAATCAAACTCCAGATGTGTGCAGCACCTTGTGTGCATGCATGGCCTTGTGTGTCTTGCTTACATGGGTTCTGGGGAATAGAACCTGGGTCCTTAGGCTTTGCAGGCAAGCGCCTTAACCATCTTAACCATGCCTAAGCCATCTCTCCAGCCCTTGTTGTAATCTTTTAATTCTAGTTTACAAAGTTCAGTAGGTAATAGATGTGGAAGTGGGCAGGACGGAGCATATATACCCCCCCCCCAACAGCTATACCAGCTAGCTAATGCAGTTAATACTACATAGATAGATACATAGCCAAGATTCATGTAAGTTCTTAAATCTGAATTAATACTCTCAGCTCACTTGATCTGCTGAGCCCGGCTCTGCCAACCACCACTCCCAGGTCTTCCTTTCTCAGTCTCTGGTTCCCTTTTCCTTCCTTCTTTCCTTCCTTTCTCTGCCGGGCGTGGTGGCGCACACCTTTAATCCCAGCACTTGGGAGGCAGAGGTAAGAGGATCACCGTGAGTTCAAGGCCACCCTGAGACTCCATAGTGAATTCCAGGTCAGCCTGGGCTAGAGTGAGACCCTACCTTGAAAAAAAAAAAAAAAAAACACCTTCCTTTCTCTCTCTTCTTTTATTAGTAGTTTATATTGATTGTCAACTTCAAAAGACCTAGAATCACCTAGGAAACTAGCCCATGAGGGTGCCCAAGAAGGATTGTGTAGTGAGGTTAACTAAGGCGAGAAGACGCTCTTTAACTATAGGTAGCATCATTCCATGGCCTGGGGTCCTGGACTGCATAGAAAGGATTGCTGCTGGCGCACATCATTAATCCCAGCACTTGGGAGGCAGAAGTAGGAGGATTGCCATGAGTTCGAGGCCACCCTGAGACTACGTAATGAATTCCAGGTCAGTCTGAACTAGAGGGAGACCCTACCTTGAAAAAAAAAAAAAAGGAGAGCTTGCAGAAGCAGTAAAGCCAGGAAGGTAGAAAGGGGCTATGGGGGAGAGAAGGGAAGGCTTAAGGGGAGGGTATGGCAGATATGTAAGTAGAGGGACAGAATACCGGGGGGGGGGGGTTTGTCTGGGGGAGGACATGGAAAAGATAAAAGGGTGATAGGAGAGTTAATCAAAATTTAAGATGTTATAAATAAGCCATATGGAAATCTACTTCTTTGCTAGCAAATAATACATAGGTTAAAAGAGAGAGATGGAGCGCTGGGCTGGAGAGATGGCTTAGCAGTTAAGGCCTGCAAAGCCAAAAGATCTAGATTTGCTTCCCCAGGACCCATGTAAGCCAAATGTACAAGGTGGTACATGTGTCTAGGGTTCCTTTGCAGTGGCTAAAGGCCTTAGCATGCTCATTTTTATTCATATTCTCTCTGTCTCTCTCTCTCTCTCTCCCTCTTTCCAATGAATAAATAAAGTATTTTTTAAAAAAGAGAGAGACAGAGGGGCCGGGTGTAGTTGCGCATTCCTTTAATCCCAGCACTCGGGAGGCAGAGGTAGGAGGATCGCCATGAGTTCGAGGCCACCCTGAGACTGCATAGTAAATTCCAAGTCAGCCTGAGTTAGAGTGAGACCCTACCTCGAAAAATAAAAAAATAAAATAAAAATAAAAAAAGACAGAGAGAGTGTGTGTATGTGTTAGACTAGAAGGAACCTGTGAAGGTAGATAATGTAGTGTCCAGAAGCCATAGGTTATTAGCAAAATTTCAGTGCCAGGGGTAGGGTACCTTCCAGTGAGTTGCTGGCCAAGAAGGCTCCTGATGTGTCTAAAACACTACAGATTATTGCCAAGGCTCTTGGTTCCCCACTAGAATTAGATGGTAAGACCCTATTGCTGAAGACACCACCTGCTTGGCTGCAGGTCACTGAGAAGTCAAGCTGGAGCTGAGCTGGAAGCCTCTTCCCTGTTGACTAGCTGTCAGGATGCTGAAAAGAACTGTGTAGCACACAGCCTTTAGAGGGAGAAAAGTCATCAATAGTGTTAACCAGCACTGGATTCTGCAAGCTTCAGGGCTGGCCAACCAGGCCACATGTACCCACTGGTGCAATGGTGGCATGTTTGTTATGGGGGAAACCAACTGCTCTCTGATTGGACTGAAGGGAATTCGTTCCTAGTACTGAAAACCTAGTCAAAAGCCTATGGATGCCAGGTGTGGTGACACACGCCTTTGATCCCAGCATTTGGGAGACAGAGGTAGGAGGATCGCTGTGAGTTCAAGGCTACCCTGAGACAACACAGTGAATTCCAGGTCAGCCTGAGCTATAGTAAGACCCTACCTTGGAAAACAAAAACAAAAAAAGCCTATGGTTGAGGAGGTCTTAAGCCCTAAGGAGGAAACTACTACTATTGTCTGGCTAAATGGATGTATTATGGCCACCAAACTACTCTCTAAACACTTAAGTTTATGTCCATATAGTGTGGTGGTTTGATTCAGGTGTCTCCCATAAACTTAGGTGTTCTGAATGCTAGGTTCCCAGCTGATGGAGATTTGGGAATTAACGCCTCCTGGAGGTGGTGTATTGTTGGGGGCGGGCTTATGGGTGTTACAGCCAGCTCCCCCTTGCTAGTGTTTGGCACACTCTCCTGTTCCTGTTGTCCACCTTATGTGGGCCAGGAGGTAGTGTCCACCCTCTGCTCATGCCATCATTTTCCCTGCCATCGTGGAGCTTCCCCCTTGAGCCTATAAGCTAAAATAAACCTCTTTTTTTTCCCACAAGCTGCTCTTGGTTGGGTGATTTCTACCAGCAATGCGAACCTGACTGCAACATATAGTAATGCTACTCTCACTTTTGATTAAAGAAACTTCTATTTTCAGATGGTAGGTGCCATTAGGGTAACTTCAAAATGGTCCAAGTGCTAAGAAGTGACAGTGGAGTGTTTAGCGTGAGACATCTCTATCACACACTGCAAGGCTCAGGGACCAATGTGTGGAAGAGGTGGCAGAAAGAATGTTAGGGCCAGGGGACTGGGAAAATGGCTTAGAGGTTATGGCATTTGCCTACGAAGCCTAAGGACCCAGGTTTGATTCCCCAGGACCCACACAAGGGGGCACATGTGTCTGGAGTTTGTATGCAGTGGCTGGAGGCCCTGGTGTACCCATTCTCTCTTTCTCTCTCATAAACAAATAAATCAAAGAATGTTAGAGCCAAAGGAAGGGGAGGAGTGCTTACAATGTTGTCATCCACACACTAAGTGGCCTCTGATATTCATGACCTCACAGTGGCTGACACCACCTATGTAAGACCTACAGTAATAGGAGGGAAAAAAAAGGTTGGCATCAAAGTAGAAGAGAAAGGGGCTAGAGAGATGGCTTAACAGTTAAGGCATTTGCCTGAGAAGCCTAAGGACCCAGGCTTGATTCCCCAATACCCACGTAAGCCAGATGCACGGGAGTCTGTAGTTTGTTCGCAGTGGCTAGAGGCCCTGGTGTGTCTATTCTCTCTCATAAATCTATAAATAAAATTAAAATATTTTTTAAAAAATAGAGGAGAGGTTAGTTAGAAAAGGGATTCAGTGGATGGGGGACTTGGGAGGGGGTTATAATCATGGTAGATTGTATATCTATGTATACCATTGTAGATGGTATTATTATCTGTATGTATGAAAGTTGTCAATAAAAAGGTAAAAAACAAAAAAAAGTGCTGTGTGTGGTGGCACACGCCTTTAATCCTAACACTCAGGAGGTAGAGATAGGAGGATCATCATGAGTTCGAGGCCACCCTGAGACTACATAGTGAATTCCAGGTAAGCCTGGGCTAGAGTGAAACCCTACCTTAAAAAACCAAAAAAAAAAAAAAAAAAAAAAAAAAAAAAAAACAAACAAAAATAAATAATAAACTGGACATGGTGGCACATGCCTTTAATCCCAGAGGCAGAAGTAAGAGGATCGATGTGAGTTTGAGGCCACCCTGAGGATGCATAGTGAATTCCAGCTCAGCCTGGACTACAGCGAGACTCTACCTGGGAAAATAAATAAATAAAAGGTGAGCTTGCTAGCCACTGGTATCCATTGCTCTGTTTCCCACAGACTGACTGTGACCAATGCTTTTAACTGCCTCCCCACCATGATGAACCATAGCCTCCAACAATAAGCTGAAATAAAAGACTGTACTTTCACGGATCATTTCTTTTTATTTTTTCTTCTTTTTTTTGTTTTTGTGTTTTGTTTTTTCAAGGTAGGGTCTCTAGCCCAGACTGACCTGGAATTCACTATGGAGTCTCTCAGGCTGGCCTCGAACTCACGGCAATCTTCCTATCTCTGCCTCTGGAGTGCTGCGATTAAAGGTGTGCGCCACCACGCCGGCTTCGGGGATCGTTTCTGTAGTTTGTGGCTGCGTAGAGCACCGGAAACCACGGGGAGGAGGCGCAGCGCCCTCTCCTGAGCGTGGGGGCTCTTGCTGTCGCTTTGCGGCAACTGCCACTTGCCAATGATGATGGCCCCTGCTCTTCTTTTAGGGGAGCTGGAGGGAGAGAACCCAGCCTGAGTGGCAAAAGAATAAAAAAGAAAAAAGAAAAAAAAAAAAACCTTTTGCAAATCACTTCTGGCCAAGGATTTTGTCACAGCAATGAGAAAGTAGCTAATACTATTTATCTATCCGTTGATTGATTTTTGCGGTTCTAGGGATCAAATCCAAGGCCTTGTCTGTGCTAGGCAAGTGGCCAGGTGCTCCACCAGTAGGCTATATCCCCAGCCCTTAGGGAAGAACTTCTTGAGACTGACTGAATGAATGAATAATATTAATGAGTTAAACGTAATATTAAGGAAACATAGTTTGTGCAAGTAAATATCAAAAAAAAAATCAAAACTGGGGCTGGGGAGATGGCTTAGCAGTTAAGTCATTTTGAGGTAGGGTCTCACTAATCCAGACTGACTTGGAAATCACTATGTAGTCTCAGGGTGGCCTTGAACTCATAACCATCCTCCTTACCTCTGCCTTCCAAGTGCTGGGATTAAAGGCATGCACCACCCTGCCTGGCTGAACACAGTTTTTTTTTTTTTTTTTGGTCTTCTTTACCTCTTTTATTATCATCATAGTCTCTGCATCAAGATACATAGCAACAATAGCAGGATCTTCTTAAAGCTTAGTATTAAATATTAAATATCTTTCTCGATTTTAATTTTACATTATTCTGCTAAGAAAAAAAATCAAAACTCAAGTTATCTGAAGTCTGGACATATTTCCATGATTAGCTGGGGTACGTAAAAGTTGGTGGATTTATTCTTCCTGCTGTGTAAGGAGGTCTAGGCCCTAGAAAGATGGGACTAGGTTATAATTGTTTTTGAAAAATGTGCTACAAAAAAGATGGCTTGTTATAAACCAGGTTACAAAGTAAGGAAAGGGGCAAGGAAGGGATATTTTCTTCAAGAAAAACAAACAAATACAGTTTATAAAGAGTTGCAGGCCATAATTTTTTTTCCCAAAATGGTTGGAGGGGGAAAATCTCAATGTGAGTTCAAAGTCATGTGTCTGTGAGGGACCAGTAGTCGCCTTGTTGAGAAGGTGACGGCTGAGGAGGGGATGGCTGTGTGGACCAGTCACACCTTCCCCAGGCAGAGAATGAAAATGGAAAGCTCACTGCCCAGTGGCTGTGAAAGTGAGCTGAAGCTTGACTGGTATTGAATTCTCTACGAGGTTTCTTCTAGAAACAAACAACTCAGGCTCTTCCTCTTGCGTCAGCAAAGAAGTTATTTTTTAAAAGCACTTGGGAAGTTCCTTCTGCACCTCTCAGGTGGGAAAGCTCAGAGAAGGGAAGCATCAGTACGGCCCCCTTCTAGGCCATCACGGAATTCCTGAAGGTTGGAGACGCCACAGAAGTGAACAAAAGCTGCCGCCACCGCCAGGACGTGGAAAATCTGATGAGACTGGAACCATATGTCAAACTGTCCAGGAAAGAAGTGTTCGTTCAGGAAGGCGAGCAGCACAGAGGCCAGCTCCAGCGATGTAAGTCACGGCCATGAGAAAGAACCCGCCCATCCGGCCCACAGTGGTGGCCTTGGCAAAGCCCTCCGCGACGGTGACGTGCATGGCAGGCACGATGCCACTAGAGCCATCTCCCAGGAACACTCCTGCTCGTGTCTGACGGTGCTTAGGAGTGGCAACCCGATCCCACCGTGCCACAATGGTGGCAGAAATGCCCAAGACACAGACGATGGTGAGGTAGATGAGCCGAGGCTGTGGGGAGCAGTAGAAGGAATGATAGAGCCAGGGGACAAAGCTCCCCATGATGAGTAGAGCAATCCCTGAATAGTCCAATTTGGAAAAAGTCTGGGAGACTTTCTCTGAATGTGGAAGAGCCAGGAGAAGCTGAGGCAGAGCACTGCACCCAAAAAGAACATCCCAAAAACCACCACCTCCTGCAGCGGAGCCATGAAGTACATATCTGGTCGGAGCATAGTCAAGATTCCCAAACACAGAAACAGCACAAAACCAAGTAAATGGGTCCAGATGTTGCCAGATTCTGTGTGAATGTGAAAGACGCTCTTGAAGTAACGCTGAAAAGAGGGCCCAGGCGGTCTATGGCCCGGTAGCAGGGAGTCCTTGTCTTTCAGACAGCCGGGAAGCTCATCATATGGGGTGACCCTCCACCGTCCCTCCCAGACCTCACACACCAACTCCTCCTTCCTCGCCACAGCATGGTGGGCCTGCAGGGGAAGTGTCAGCACTCACACCTGCTCCTCCTCTTCTTTCTGGGCACTGGGCAGGTTTGCTCTTCTTCCGCTTTGGTGGTGATGTTGGCAGTCCCCTGTCGGCCCTTCTCCTCCAGCAGGGGTCCCAGTTCAGCCAGCTCCAGTGGGTCGGTTCCCTGCTGCTGGCAGGAGCCCCTCTGCCCTGTGCCTCTGCAGATGCTCCGTGGGAAGACATCTTGCTGGTACCTCAATATCCTGTAGCTTCAGCTTGGGAAAAGGTTGGGGGGGGGGTCTCCCAGGTCCAGGGGGGCAGAGCTCTTCCTATGGTGGTAAACAGGCTGGGCGGGATGCCTGTGCGGGGGGCGGGCACCGCAGACCTGGGCACTACATCCCGCAGCACCCGATCCTCAGCGGCCTCCCCCTGAACACATTTTTTAAACAATTTTTATTAGAGACAGAGAGAGGGGGAGAGAGAGGGACAGAGAGTGAGAAGGGGCACACCAGGACTTCTGGCCACTGCAAATGAACTTTGAGATGCATGTGCATCTGGACTACGTAGGACCTGGAGAATGGAACCTGGGTCCTTAGGTTTCACAGGCAAGTGCCTTAACTGCTAAACCATCTCTTCAGCCCCGTCCCCCCTCCCCCGCCACTTTTTTTTTTTAATTCTTTTTTTTTGTTTGTTTATGGAGGTAGGGTCTTGCTCTGGCCCAGGCTGATCTGGAATTCGCTATGTAGTCTCAGGGTGGCCTTGAACTCATGGCCATCCTCCCACCTCTGCCTCCTGAGTGCTGGGATTAAAGGCGTGCACCACCACACCCGGCTAATTCACATTATTTTAAGGACACCTATATAGATGGTAAGACAACCAGGAAGATAAGAAATAATTAATATGCAATATAGATAGAATTGTTGTTACTGTCATGGAGGGAATAGAGTTCTATGATGGAGAGATGCAAGAAGCACTTGTAAGATAGTGAAATGTTTTCTTAAGCCAGTGGTGAGTGCAAGGAGTACATTATGTTATTTTAAAAACTATTTTTACATATTATGTACACAGCTTTCAATAGTAAGAAAATACTAAAGAAAGAGCTCATGTTAATAATCCTTATTAGGAGAAAAAATGTGACCACGATGTTTTTGCTCCTGGCCCTTCCCCATACTCCAGGAGAAGGAATCATGGCAAGGACACTCCTGACCTCCTCTTTCCACATAGCCTCTCGTCCCGGACCGTGACATCCTCTCATGCCCTCTGTCCCACCCCTAGACAGCTGGGGCTTCCTTAGTGCCCAGGGCAGCCGGGGCCTCTGATGGCAGAGTTAGTCTATCAGGTCTCTGAAGGTAGGGCCTGGCCAGGCGTGGTGGCGCACACCTTCAATCCCATCACTCGGGAGGCAGAAGTAGGCAGATTGCAGTGAGCTCGAGGCCATCCCGAGATTACATAGTGAATTCCAGGTCAGCCTGGGCTAGACTGAAACCTTACCTCCAGAAACCAAAAAAAAAAAAAAAAAAGGGTATGGCCTGGCCTTGGCCCAGTGCCTTTTTTTTTTTTTTTTTTTGCTTCCTTCCATTAGTCAATTCAAGGCACATGACTAGCCCTGATTCAAATGAAGAGGAGCCAGCCACTGCTGTTTTTTCAATGGAAGAAGGCACCATTTCCGGGTGATCGTGGGTGGCTGTGTCTGGAAACTCCGTCTTGCCTTCTTGCCCAGGGGAGCAAAGGCAAGGATGGGCAGTGGAGCAGACCTGGTGAGCTGCTTCCACCCCCAGGGAAGCCGGATGGGCCCTTGGCTCCTGGGGGCCTTTCTACACCACATAGTCCCTCAGCAGCTGCAGGAAGACACAGGAAAGGCCAAGTCACCAGGAAGGAAACCTGGGAGACTGGGGAACAAGGGAAGGAGAAAAAATTATTTCTCAATTTACACCCTTTCAAGTTTGCACATGCACTCTTTTTTTTTTTTTTTTTTTTCGAGGTAGGGTCTCACTGTAGCCCAGGCTGACCTGGAATTCACCATGTAGTCTCAGGGTGGCCTCGAACTCATGGCGATCCACCTACCTCTGCCTCCCAAGTGCTGGGATTAAAGGCGTAAACCACCATGGCAGGCTAAATTTTTTTAAAATTTTATTTTATTTACTTATTTGCAAGCAGAGAGAAATAGAGAGAAGATAGACAGAATAGGCACACCAGGACCTCCAGCTGGTGCAAACGAACTCCATATGCATGTACCCCTTTGTGCATCTGACTTTACATGGGTACCGGAGAATCAAATCTGGGTTGTTAGGCTTTGCAGGCAAGTGCCTTAACTGCTAAGCCATCTCTCCAGCCCAGCCCTGCACATGTACTTTTATGACTTGATCAAAAATAACCTTCTTAAAAAAAAATCTATTTTGGAAGTTGGAGAGATGTCTCAAAAGTTAGCTAGGCATGGTGGCACACACCTTTAATCCTAGCACTTGGGAAGCAGAGGTAGGAGGAACTCACCATGAGTTCAAGGCCACCCTGAGACTACGTGGTGAATTCCAGGTCAGCCTGGGCTAGAATGAGACCCTACGTTGAAAAGCCAAAATAAAAAAAGTTAAAATCATTTGCTTGCAAAGCCTGATGACCTGGGTTCAATTTCCCAGTACCCATGTAAACCCAGATACACAAAGTGGTGTGTGGATGCAGGGAAAATTGAACCCTGACAGGCCAATGCTTTTAAATGTAGAGCCATCTCCCTAGGCCCCAAAATAATCTTTTAACTGATCTGACCAAGTTTAGTCAGCTAGAGACAGACAGGATTCAAGCCCAGATGTGCAATCCCAGCACCTGAGCTCTGTTCCCAACATCACAAGGTTACATAAATCCACGCATTTAACCCAAATCAAGCCACTTGGGCCCAGCGGAGCCATGAAAGAGGTAGCCGCTCAGAATGGACATTCTCCAGAGAGCCCGCTGAGATTTGAGCCGTTTTCAAAATCTGTAAAGTCACAGCTGGGCAAGACTCAGCGAGACTCCCTGAGGCCCTGGGAGGAACAGGGTCCCCGGGCCCCCAGTCAACTACAGCCGCGACCTTGGTGAGGTCGTTCGGCTTCCCTGACCCTCGCTTTCTTCATGGGCCAGATGAGGGCCAGCGTAGTCCCTGCCCTTTCAGCGCCCATTGTTCTGAGTGTAGCAAGCTCCTTGCAGCTGATGGGGAGCCCTGGGGAATCTCCAGCCAGCATTCTGAGGGACAGTGGCAGGTGCTGGCTTTCTCTGTCCCTAGTGACAAGAGGATGAGACCCTGCATGCGTGTGGCGTGCTGACCTTGGGAAGCCCTTTGCCCTCTCTCTGCTGTGAAATGAGTGGGCAGCTCAGGTGCCCCACTGGGGGCCCACCCAAGATGGCACCCTAGGGTTATGGTGCACTTGGGGTTGGATGTCACGCTATGATCGCCCGTCTCGTCCTCAGGCATGAGCCCAGGGAGAGGAGCATCTCTGCGACCCCACAGGAGGTCTGGAGACAGCTGCAGAACTGAGGGCATCTGGTTTAGCTCTGTTCTCCAGCCCCTCCGCCCCTCCCCCTGCCCACTTGTGCCTGCCATCAGTCAAGCCGGCCTTCTCTGGGTCTGTCTCAGGAATGTTGGTAACTGGAGAACTTTTTACCTTCCTCCTTGGCTCCAAAACACACCCCCAAGCTGAAACATTCCAGACCACAGCAATTTCCCAACCTGGCGGGAAGCTGCCTGCCCGGGCTGAGTGGGAGGGTAGCGTGGGCCCAGAGAAGGGGGTGCAGGCTCCATCCTGTCTCTGGGCCTGTTCCCCCTCCCCCTTCCAGATTTTTCCCTTTCCTCTGGCCCCATGGAGAAGCCATTGGAGAAGATGTGGGGAGGAGATATATTTCCTTAACCCTTCCCTCTCTCCTCCTCCAAGGTCTGGACCCTTCTGCCTTTCCTCCCCCCCCCCCCCCCGACCCCAGTGCCGGGCCACCTTTCTCCTGAAGCATGTACTCTGTAGACTGGGCATAGTTACAGCAATGGTGGCAACTGGGGGGTGATCTGCAGACCCTGTTTCCAGCACGTTCTCCCCCCCTTCGCCACTCTGTAGGTGTGTCTGGACAGACTCCCTATACACAGGCAGGAACCCGAGACCTAAGGAAGTGAAATCAATCGCTCAGGCACAAAACCACAAAGCCACGGAGCCCTCACTTGGTCCCCAAGACCCACATCTCCACATGACCCTAGGGGTCCCTATTTCCTCATATCCCGAGTCTGACCCACATCAGAGGTGTGAGAGGGAAGGACTGGACTAAAGAAATCCTGGACGAAGAAACTTCCAGCATGGCCAGAGGTCTATGGGGCGGGGAAGTTGGGCAGCTGTGGTGACTTTGTGGCCTTCCCCAGACTCCTTCTTGCAAGGTCCTTGCCCCACATCCAACAGGGGAACAATGGCTAAAGCGTCCTTGGGTGCCGGTCACTCTGAAGCCACTGTGCTATAGTTCTGGTGGTCGTGCAGCCCCTTGCGGTGGTCGCCATGGCCCTCCCGCTCGCCGCTGGTCTCAGCCACAGGGACTTGGAAGAAAAGGCAGAGCCTACAGGATAGTGACGGCCATCACTCCCACACAGAAAACAGACTCCACAGCCGCCTGTAATCCCAGCACTTGGGAGGCAAAGGTAGGAGGATCGCCACGAGTTCAAGGCCACCCTGAGATTACAGTGTAAATTCCAGGTCAGCCTGAGCTAGAGTGAGACCCTACCTCAAATAAATAAATAAATAAATAAATAAATAAATAAATAAAATAAAAATAAAAAAGAAAGAAAAGAAAAGAAAAAGAAAAAGAAAACAGACTCCAGGGGCTGAAGAAATGACTTAGCAGTTAAGGTGCTTGCCTGCAAAGCTTAAGGAACCAGGTTCAATTCCCCAAGGCTCATGTAAGCCAGAAGCACAAAGGGGCACATGCGTCTGGAGTTCATTTGCAGTGGATGGAGGCCCTGGCGCACCCATTCTTTCTTTCTCTCTGCCTCTTCCTCTCTCTCTCTCTCTTTCACTCACTTGCTCAATTAAATAAATAAGATATAAAAGAAAAGAAAACAGACTCCAGGCCCCTCTCCTGTTGTCCTGCCCCTTCCTTTATCTCCCCTTCTTCGCAGTGTCGGCTCCAAACTTGGTCCCTATGGAGACTGGACTACCTCATAGGCAGTCGTGACTAGACTCCCATGGGTGGGACGGGAAGTCCCTGGGCAAAAATACAATGGGACTCTTTCCAGAAAGTAAACAATAAGGGTATTAATAGAAACAGCGTGTTTTGTCACTGCATTGAACAAATATTGCTGAAACACTGACTGGCATTTCGCAGTTCACCCAGCACCATGTGTGCCAATTATGTGCACCTGGAAGCAGGTAGCTATAGTGATTACGTGCTTGCCTTGCCCTGTTCTGCCCTGCCCTGCCTTAGCTGCGTGATGGTGAGCAAGTCATTTAAACCTCCCTGAACCTCAGACCTCTCATCTGTAACATGGAAATGAAATAATAAATCTCTTTGGGGCTGGGGATATAGCTCAGTTGGTAGAGTGCTTTCCAAACATACGGGAACTCTGGGTTGGATCCCCAGCCCCGCATAAGCCAGGCATGGTGGTGTGTGTGAGGCCAAGACAGGAGGATCAGAAATTCAAGGTCATTCCTGGCTACATCAAAAGTCTGAGGTCAGGGCTGGGCAAAAATGGCTTAGCGGTTAAGGCGTTTGCCTGCAAAGCCTAAGGACCCAGGTTCGATTCCCCAGGAGCCACGTAAGCCAGATGCACAAGGGGGCGCATGCGTCTGGAGTTTGTTTACAGTGGCTGGAAGCCCTGGTGCACGCATTCTCTCTCTCTCCTTCTCCCTCTTTCTCTTTCTCAAATAAATAAATAAAATATATACATATATTTTTTTAAAAGACTGAGGTAAGCCTGGGATACATAAGACCCTGTATCAAAAAAATAAAAATAAAAAAGAAAGAAAAAAAACTGGTTCTTAGGAGATGCCAACTTGGCTATGGCAATGAAAGGTAGAGCCAGAAGGATCTGGAAACTGGCATGCTGGCTAGACTGGCACACATACACACACAGAAAGACAAGAGAGACCCTGTCTCAAGAAGGGTGAAAGAAAAAATACACACACCCTGAGGTTGTTCTCAGTCTTCCATATGTATACCATGCACACACACACACACACACACAGAGACAGAGAGAGAGAGGGAGAGAGAGAGAATTTTTAAAAGTCCCTCTAGGGCTGGAGAGATAGCTTAACGGTTAAGGCACTTGCCTGCAAAGCCAAAGGATCCCAGTTTGATTCTCCAGGACCCACGTAAGCCAGATGCACAAGGGGGCACATGCATCTGGAGTTCAGTCGCAGTGGCTGGAGGCCCAAAGTTGTCAGGTGTGATTGTGGACTGGTCGGGATGGGGGAGCTAAAGTACCTATTAGGTACTGGCCATTGACTGTGGGCTTCTTCCGGGGTAGGCAATGCTCATTCCATGGTGCCTCAAACTGGCTGCGAGGAGGGGGAAATTGAGGTGAAGAGATACAGCTGTTGCCAGTTGGAATTGTGTCACTAAGAACTAAAGTGGAAAGTGTGAAGGCACCTGGGCAGGGGATCTACTATGGTTTGTTTAATATAATGAGTGCACCTTTCACCTCATATTGCTCTCAAGACACTGGGCTTCTACTGTATACTCCCTTCTGTTTCTGGTTTTGTTTTGTTTTTCTGGTTTCTCGAGGTCGGGTCTCACTCTAGCTCAGGCTGACCTGGAATTCACTATGTAGTCTCAAGGTGGCCTTGAACTCACCGCGATCCTCCTACCCCTGCCTCCCGAGTGCTGGGATTAAAGACGTGCGCCACCGTGCCCGGGTCCCTTCCGTTTCTTAAATACCAGCCTGTCTTCTGTAGAGTCCAGTGCTTCTCCTTAATGGGTTTGTTCTGTATTGATTTGAGGGACATTTGTTGTTTGACTGGAGCCAGCTGATGCGTGGAAGTTCTCAAAGCTGCCTTGAAGAGGCATGGGGCTTCCCCAGCTGCCCACGCATCCCCGTCTATGGCTTTGCCCATGCAAGTCCAAGACACGCTCCTTTGATCTGAGACCAAGTGCTATCGTGAACTCTTGCTTGGAAAAGGACAGAAGGAAGGGTCAGTGGGTCTTACCGTCCTAGATGCTACCGAAATGGTGGGCTATGTTTTCCCTGGTCCGTGTGTGTGTGTGCGCACACACACACACACAAGTGCTCCTCTTGTCTCACTACTGCTCAAATAACTACCTTCATGATCATCCTCAATCTGCCCTTTAGATGCACTGCCTGATTTAGGAAACTAAGAACTCTCGTTACCCCTTGCCCATCCCCTTGCACCTGTTCTGGTCGGCGGTCTCCTCTAACTTATTCTGTTGACTTCCTGCCTTTCGGCAGCCCTGCTCCTCCCAGGTTGCCACACTGTTATCCAGACATGAGTCTGAGTTTGTCGTTTTGAAATATTTATTTCTATCCTTGCCAGGGATTGGGGATGAAAGTAGCAATAAAACATGTGCTCAGTCTACCATGTTGATCCGATCCCCAAGACACATCATTTTCATAAGTGCTGCTGAGTGTTATAAAGTTAACCCCGTTGGAGTTGTAGGTGTCAGCCGGGAGTGGTGGCACACATCTGTAATCCCAACACTTGGGAGACTGAGGCCAGCTTGGGATACAGGGCTCAAAAACTAGAAGAATGGATGTCACACTTGTGCTACTTTGCTTGTGGTTTTTTTTGTTGTTGTTGTTGTTGTTTTTTTTTGGTTTTGTTTTTCAAGGTAGGGTCTCACTCTAGCCCAGGCTGACCTGGAATTCACTATGGAGTCTCAGGGTGGCCTTGAACTCACAGCGATCCTCCTACCGCTGCCTCCCCAGTGTTGGGATTAAGGGTGTACGTCACCACGCCCAGCTGGTTGGGTTTTTTTTTTGTTTGTTTGTTTGTTTTGTTTTGCTTTAAATGGACAAATTTCATACCTTGTGCTTCTTTGAATGTGATGTGTTGATGAGAGGCATTGGGGCAGTTGTATTTACCAACAGCCACAGCCATACCCACCATTCCCACTGAGTGGTAGGACTTCACCTTTATGGAGACCCTCCTTTTTTAAAACTTTTTTTAAATTTATTTTTATTCACAACTTCCATAACTGTAGACAATAAACCATGGTAATTCCCTTTCCTCCACCTATTACCCTTCACAACTCCTCCCTCCATCATTTCCCCTCCCCCTCTCAATCAGTCTCTCTTTTATTTTGATGTCATCATCTTTTCCTCCTAGTATGATGGTCTTGTGTAGGTAGTGTCAGGCACTGTGAGGTTGTGGATATCCAGGCCATTTTGTGTCTGGAGGAGCACGTTGTAAGGAGTCCTACCCTTCCTTTGGCTCTTACATTCTTTTCGCCACTTCTTCCACAATGGACCCTGAGCCTTGGAAGATGCAATAGAGATATTTCAGTGCTGAGCACTCCTCTGTCACTTTGTCTCAGCACCATGGTGCCTTCTGAGTCATCCCAAGGTCACCGCCATCTGAAAAGAGAAGCTTCTCTAACCAAAAGTGAGAGTAAGGGCTAGAGAGATGGCTCAGCGGTTAAGGCACCTGCCCACAAAAGTGAGAGTAGCATTAATATATGGGTATGAATATTAAGAGAAGGCCTTACTGGGCAGTTTGGTGAGCATAGTATATACATTTAGCCAGATACCAGCAGATGTTACACCCCTAGGGCTCATGACTACCCCTGTTGTAAGTTTTCACTACCAGGGATGTATACCCTCCCAAGGAGCGGGCCTCCAGTTCAATTAAGGAGCAGTTGGTTTCCCCCATAACAGACATGACACTATTGCACCTGTTGGCTCATTTGGCCTGGCTGACCAAATATAAGGCTTGCAGTGTCCACTGTTGAGTATCTCCGCTGGTGATTTCTCTCTCTCCCATTGAACTGCATGCAGAATGGCTTTTTCCAGCTTTCTGTCAGCTGTTCTACATGGAAGAGGTTTTCAGCTCAGCTCCAGCAGGATTTCTCAGTGACCTTGCAACCCAAGTATGTGGAGTCTTCAGCAGTAGGGTCTTACCATCTATTTCTGGGGGGAAACCAAGGGCCTTGGCAATGGTCTGTAATGTTTGGGGGACATCAGGGACCTCCCTGGCCAACAACTCACTGGAACGTATCCCATCCCTGGCACTGAAAATTTTCTAGTAACAATCAATGGCTCCTGAGTGTTCCATTATCCAGAAAAGTAGGTTTCCATATGACTTATTTATATCCTCTTAGATTTTGATTAGCCCTCCCTCCGCCTTTCCTTTACTCAATCTCTTCCCCTGACCTCACTTAGGCCTTTTCACCCCCATTAATCTGTTCTTCTACTTACATATATACAATAAATAATTTACAAGTAGAGTTAGACAGAGAGAAGAGAGATAAATAGAGAGAAATGGGCAACCAGGGCTCCTAGCTGCTGCAAATGAACTCCAGATACATGTACCACATTGTGCATCTGGTTTATACAGGTACTGGGGAGTCAAACCAGGGTCATTAGGCTTTGCAGACAAGCACTTTAACTACTGAGCTACCTCTCAAGCCGCTTTGAGACCCCTCTTTTTTTGAGGTATGGTCTTGCTCTAGCCCAGGATGACCTAGAATTTCCCTGTGAGACCCTCTTTTACATGGCTCTGGTTTGCTTAAACAACATCTAGCGCCTGGCTTACCGAGGGAGCACAGTAAATATTTACAGACTGACTCACGACCGCCACATCCTTGCTATCAGGTTCCTGCCCCATGGAGGTCAGAGTCCATGGTTGGTGAGGGGAAGGGCATGAGGGATGAACCCCACGCCTCCTGGGTCTAGTGAGGCGGGCAGGGCGGGGTGAGGTCCTGAAGGAGATGGGAACAGAGGACCCAACTGAGACTGCTGGAAGGTGGTGAGGCCTCACCTGCAGGTGGAACAAAGGCTGGAGAAGCCGAGAAAGCCTTCCGAGCCTCGCGTACGCGTGAGGCTGGAGTGAGGGGCAGGAGAGGGGTGGGGGAATGCAGGAACAACGCAGGCCTGGAAGTGTCCTCTGGGCGGCGGAGGCAGCAGCAGAACAGGACACAGGCCAGAGCAGGAGGAAGTGTGGGTTGTGGGATTGCTTTTATATACTTTCCCTTCCCAAGTCACCCCAAGAGCGAGGTACCCACATCCCCAAGTGCCCAGTGTGATCACAGCTGCCACCTTGTGGTGACACCTCGGAGAAACCACTGAAGCCCACATTCACCACCTGCTTTGTGACTGGTGCGTAGATGAGGATGTTGGTGACGATGATGGGACATCATCTGTGAGCCCCACTGGTGCCAACACTATGTCACACATGACTTTTTTTCTTTTTTCTTTTTTTTTTTGGTTTTTCGAGGTAGGGTCTCACTCTAGCTCAGGCTGACCTGGAATTCACTGTGTAGTCTCAGGGTGGCTTCGAACTCATGGCGATCTTCCTACCTCTGCCTCCCGAGTGCTGGGATTAAAGGCGTGCACCACCACGCCCGGCTCATGACTTCATTTTATTCATACAAAAATATCTTAAGGTAAGAATTGTTCCCCAGTTAACTGATAAGAAAACCAAACCACAGAGCAGTCAAATAACTTCCTCAAAATCACACAGCCCGGCTCTGGGCATGCTGGCGCACGCCTTTAATGCCAGCACTCAGGGAGGCAGAGGTAGGAGGATCGCCATGAGTTTGAGGCCACCCTGAGACTACATAGTTAATTCCAGGTCAGTCTGGGCCAGAGTGAGACCCTACCTCAAAAAAAAAAAAAAAAAAATCACACAGCTGGAAGACAGGAATGAGATTCAAACCCAGATCTTTTGGCCACAAGGCCTGTACACAATGGTTCCCAACCAAATATAATAGTAAGACATTGTGCTGGGGAAAAAAAATAGAGTGAGGGAGGGAGAAAGAGGAAGGAAGGGAAAGGAAAGGGGAAGAAAAGAATAGAAAAGAAAAAATTATGTGGCTTGAGTCTGAAAGGTTCCCCCAAAGCTGTGTTCTCAAAGGTGCGTTTGGGGCTGGAGAGATGGCTCAGTGGTTAAGCCGCTTGCCTTCAAGGTCTAAGGACCCAGGTTCGATTCCCCAGGACCCACATAAGCCAGAAGCACAAGGGGGCGCACGCGTCTGGAGTTCGTTTACAGTGGCTGGAGGCCCTGGCGGGCCCATTCTCTCTGCCTGTGTCTCTCTCCTCTCTATCTCTCTCTGCTTGCGAATCAATAAATAAAAAGTTAAAAGGCTCGTTTGTTAGCTGATGACATTATTGGGTGACAGTGGAAACTTGAGGAGGTGAATTCAATTTGTAGGAAATAGGTCACTGGGGGCAAGCTTGTTCCCAACCCTTTCTGTTTTCTCTCCTCTTTCTCTCTCTCTCTCCCTAGTTCTCCCTCTGTTTCCTGGCTGCCACGAGGGGAGCCACCTCCTCTTCCACGTGCTCTGCCTCAGGCACACTGCTCCGCCTCAGGCCATAGCCACGGCGTCTACAGGAATTGAAACTTTTTTTTTTTTTTTTTTTTTTGAGGTAGGGTCTCACTCTAGCCCAGGCTGACCTGGCACTCACTCTGTAGTCACAGGCTGGCCTTGAATTTACAGCGATCCTCCTACCTCTGCCTCCTGAGTGCTGGGATTAAAGGTGTGCGCCACCACGCCCGGCTAAAAACTGACACTTCTGAAGTCATGAGCCAACATACATCTTTCTTCCTTAGCTTGATTTCCTCAGGTACTTTGTCAAAGTAACTGAAAGCTGACTAACACAAAAAAGTCCACATATTAGATTTTTTGGGGAAAAATACATTTAGGGCTGAAGAGATGGCTTAGCGGTTAAGCGCTTGCCTGTGAAGCCCAGGGACCCTGGTTCGAGACTCAATTGCCCAGGACCCACGTTAGCCAGATGCACAAGGGGCGCACGCATCTGGAGTTGGTTTGCAGTGGCTGGAGGCCCTGGTGCGCCCATTCTCTCTCTCTCTCTCTGCCTCTTTCTCTTTGTCACTCTCAAATAAATAAATAAATTTAAAAAAATTTTAAAAATATTTAGAGATCTGGGCATAGTGTAATCTCAGCATTCAAGAGGCTGAGGTGGGAAGATAATTGTGAATTTGAGTCCAGTCTGGGCTACATAATAAGACCCTTTTCAAAACAAAACAACACAGCACGCATGTGCGCGGACAGGGACTGAGAACAGGATCTGTAGACTCGGGCATTTCACACACACATCAGCAGCTGAGCCACATGGAGGTCACTTAAGTTAGTCCTTTCGCTGTCCACTGGCTGAAGGTCACCCACCCGGGAGAAATGGCCCTGCTCTTGTCCAGCACCAGGCTGTCCCATGTCTTGGATACCAAATCCCTCATGCCTTCCTCATCCTGCAGATAGCCCTGACTCACCCACACAGGGCAAGGCTAGGGACAGGGTGTGGGCTGCCCCTGGGGAACAGGGCACTCAAAAAGCCTAGGAGGGGCTGCCAGCCACAGAAGGACAGGCCAACCCTGCGCTGGACAAGTCTGGCATGTGACATCCTCGTCACAGATGCCCCTCCAGGGGCCTCTGAGGCAGGATGGTCACAGCTGGACTCAGCACAACCTGAGGACCCAGGCCCCCGCCAGGCAGGCCTGTGAGGACAGCAGAGGGAAGCACAGAACTGCAAGTGCCTCGGCTTCCATGCTCAGCGTCACTCTTCGCTTCACCCGCGGATCATCAACGTTACTGCCCCAGCCAGGGAAAGTTCTCACCAGCCCTGTCTCCACTGTGGCCCCTTCTGGGTGATCAAGAAAAGGTCGTGGGGCTGGGCATGGTGGCGTACACCTTTAATCCCAGCACTCGGGAGGCAGAGGTAGGAGGATGGCTGTGAGTTTGAGGCCACCCTGAGTCTACATAGTGAATTCCAGGTCAGCCTGAGGTAGAGTGAGACCCTACCTCAAAAAAAGGCTGGAGGGATGGCTTAGTGGTTAAGGTGTTTGCCTGCAAAACCAGAGAACCCAGGTTCGATTCCCTAGAACCCACATTAGCCAGATGCACAAGGGGGCGCACGTATCTGGAATTCATAAACAGTGGCTGGAGGCCCTAGTGTGCCCATTCTTTCTTTCTTTCTCTCTCTCTCTCCCTTCTCTCTCCCCTCCCTCTTTCTCTGTCAAGTAAATTAATTAATTAATTTTTAAAAAACCAACAAAATAAATAAAGACAGTATGGCCAGCCTGGGTTACTTACCTACCCAGTAAGTAGGAGGGGAGACCTTTCTGCTTGGGAGAAGGGCATACACATTTGTGTATGATTATTGAAGGAATTGGCTTCTGCACTTATGGGGGTGGGCAAGGCAATTCCAAAATCTGGAAGGAAGATTGTCAGGAAGGCTGGAAAGAGTGAGCGCAAGCTAAAATGCTGACCCCAGACAGAATTCTTTCCACTTCCAAAGAATCTCGGTTCTACTTTTATTTACTTGTTTTTATTTTTTATATTTTATTTATTTATTCGAGAAAGAATGGGTTTGCCAGGGTCTCCTGCCACTGCAAATGAACTCCAGACGCATATACCACTTTGGGCATCTGGCTTTTACGTGGGTACTAGGGAATCAAACCCAAGCCTTCTGGCTTTACAAGCAAGTGCCTTTAACCCCTGGGCAATCTCCCCAGCTCTATTTTCTGAGGTGGGGTCTCACTTTAGCCCAGACTGAGATGGAACTCGCACTATAGCCCAAGCTGGCCTTGAACTCTCTCAAAACCCCTTCCTCAGCTTCCCAAGGGCAGGGATTAAAGGCATAAACCACCACGCCAGGCTTTCAGTTCTACTTTAAGGGTCTCCCGCTGACGATGGAAAGATACCCTTCCAGATTACTAGAAGTATCTCTTGCCGGAGGTAAACTGATCATAAACGAAGGATGTCTAACCTTCAAGTAACTCCCAAGACAAGGGTGGCCTGGAGAAGACAGCTGAGCAGGTGGGCCACAAACTCCCAAACTGGTCCTGGCTGTGCATGCGCCCCCCCCCCCCACCTCGGGGGAATAGAGGAGCAGCCAGGTATGACATTTTTAATCATTTGGGACCCCAGTAGCTTTGCTGTGGGTCTTTGCAGTACAAGGGAAACTTGTCTTGTCCTCGTCGCTTCAGGAGGTGCCTTTAGAGGGTTCTAGCTGGGCCACCACGTTCTCTCCAAACGGAGGCGGAGGCATGCCACGTCTGTCGCGCCAGGGAAGGAGCCGGCGGAGACCCGCCTCCAGGGGGCGCAATCGAGCTTTTGCTGCCGGCGGGAGGCGCGGGCGGGCCCAGCGGGCTCTGGGCGTTCTTGGAAAACACTAGAAAAACACTGGACTTCCTGCCACTCGATGGGTGGGGACCTTGAGCGGTTGCAATGCTGGCAAATTACTGTGCCTATGACTCCCGTTTGCACTGCCAGCCCGGGGGGGGGGGGGGGGGGGGTGGACACCCAAGCTCCGTCGTATGGTCCAGTCTGCTTTCCAGACCAGACTGAATTTCTTGCAGCCACGCTCACTTCTTGTCCGGCTCCCTCTTCGCGCCTCTCCCCTCCACCACGACCCACGTTGATCAATTTGACTGCGTCTTCTGTGGCTGTTTTCCCTACCATAGCCCAGGGAGCGTTCCTTCAACTGGGCAGACCACTCTGACACCCTGTAGGGAAAGGCTCCGTGCCTCTGGCCACGGCAGGCTGGAGGCAAAGGAGAATTTAGGATAAAGAAACTGGTAAAAATTCTCTCCAAAGCCGGGCGTGGTGGCGCACGCCTTTAATCCCAGCACTCGGGAGGCAGAGGTAGGAGGATCGTCGTGAGTTCGAGGCCACCCTGAGACTACATAGTGAATTCCAGGTCTGCCTGGGCTACAGCAAGAGTCTGCCTCATAAAACCAAAAATAATAATGATAATTTAAAAAAATCTGTCCAGCCAAGCTGTTGCAGTCCAACCGACTCTGAACAGCTGGGGAGGACAAGAGGAAATGCTTGTCCTGTATCCCTAACAGGCCATGGTAACCTCATGTACATAAAGCCGCAAAGCCCCCTCCTTACTGGAAGAGAGGTAGGATGAGGTCAGATGAATTGCCTGAGTTTTGGAAATAAGCATATCTGAGACCAGATCTCTAATCTTTAAGATATATATATATTGCTGGAGAGATGGCTTAGCAGTTTAGGCGCTTGCCTGTGAAGCCTAAGGACCCTGGTTCAAGGCTCAGTTCCCCAGGACCCACGTTAGCCAGATGCACAAGGGGGCGCACGCATCTGGAGTTCGTTTGCAGTGGCTGGAGGCCCTGGCCTGCCCATTTTCTCCATTTTCTCTCTCTCTCTCTACCTGTCGCTCTCAAATAAATAAATAAAACAAACTATATATATAATTTATTTATTTGCAAGCAGAGAGATAGAAAGATAGGATGTGCCAGGGCCTCTACCCACTGCAAAAGAACTGCACATGCATGTGCCACCTTGTACATATGGCTTTATGTGGTTACTGGGAAATTGAACTGGGGTCATTAGGCTTTGCAGGCAATCGCCTTAACCACTGAGCAACCCGTCCAGGCCAGATCTCTAATCTTGCTCCTGTGAATACCTCTCTGACCTTGGATAAGTCCTTCAGCTCGGTGAGCCCCAGCCTCCTCATCTATAAGATGAGCATCATAATACCTACTCTTATAATCAAAGGAAGCTACACAGGAAACGCCTAGCACAGAGCCTGGCATGTAGCACACAGCCAGTAAATATCTGTTGGATAAAGGAATTAGGTGCCCAGTCAGCTGATGGGTGACTATTGTACATAGACTCTGAAGCTCACAGCTCCACACAACTGGGAGCTCCTATTGGCCCACCCCTTCATGCTCATGTTTAGGATCTTCCCAGGTTCGCTTATTTAAACCAGCAGAGGAAAGTGGCCTACAGGTACTTGGTTCAAATTACTTAAATTAAAAAAAAAATTTTTTTATTTGGATATGTGTGCATATGGGTGCACCAGGGTCTCTTGCCACTGCAAAGGAGCACCAGATGTTTGTGCCACTTTTTTCCTCTGGCTTTCCATAGGTGCTAGGGAACTGAATCTGGGCCAGCAGGGCTCTGTAAGCAATTGCCTTTCACCACTGAGAAATCTTGCCAGCCCCTTGCTGTGAATCCTCACCTTGACATTAACTAGATGTGTAATCCTAGGCAAGTTATTTAATCTCTCTTGGCCTCAGTTTCCTTACCTGTAAGATGTCTTCGTAGGTTGTTCAAAAGAGTAAGAAGAGAAGACCTGAAAAATAGTAAGGGCAGTGTGTAGTAAGGGTTCAGTAAATGTTAGCTTTCTATTTATTTATTTAAGAGAGAGAGAAAATGAGAATGGATGCTCCAGGGCCTCTTTCTGTTACAAATGAACTCCAGACGTATGTGCCACTTTGTGCATCTGGCTTTTTGTGGATAGTGGGGAATTGAACCAGGGCCAGCAGGCTTTGCAAGCAAGTGCCTTTAACCACTAAGTCATCTCTCCAGGCCAAGCTTTGGTTCCAGGCATCAGCTGGGATTGTGCCAGACATAGATCTTTCTGTGGATAGGGTAGTGCTTTCCAAACAAAAACTTAATGCATCCATCCATCTATCTGCTCAGCAAATAAATATTGATTATCTACTGTTGGCCAAACCCTGTTTGTGGGTGTCAGAAATACAGACTTCAAGCATCTCCTCTCAAAGAGCTTCCACATGACTGGAGGGAAGCTTAAAATATACCGACAGACAAGCAAGCAATCTGCAACACGCCGAGTGGTCGTGAGGGCCAAACAGAAGACAGGAGGGAGGTGACAGACAGGCAGGGAGGACAGTTGTCCATGGGCTAGGAGAAGAAGGTTTCTGAGATTAAAAAGACACTTGAGAGCTGGGCGTGATGGCGCACGCCTTTAATCCCAGCACTCAGGAGGCAGAGGTACCAGCCTGAGACTACATAGTAAATTCCAGGTCAGCCTGGACCAGAGTGAGACCCTACCTCAAAAAAAAAAAAAAAAAAAAAAAAAAAAAAAGCCATGAGTGAAGATCTGAACCAAGTAGGCAAGTAAGCCACGTAGATATCTGGTGGTGGGGGTTGGAACAATAGCAATCCAGACAGAAGGAACAGGCAGAGCAACGGCCCTGAGGTGGGACAATACTTAGCATTCATTGTCAAGGATCAACAAGGTTAGCAGGGCTGAAGGAGGATGAGCCAGGGAGAGGATGAGGGTGGGAGTGAAGGATGGTGAGAAGGGGTCTCATTATGGACACCGTGTAGGGATGGGGAAGACGGTGTTTAGAGCTGGATCTGATGCCTCCAATGTTTTGGCCTAAGCCACTGGGAGAATAGAGCTGCGTGTTTGTTTATGTAGGGGGAACTGTATGAAGCAAGTCTGGGTTGGGGAAATCAGGAATTCATATGGGGATACTGTGTCCACTAGACAGGAAGGCCGAGACTACAAGGGCTACAGAAGGAGGTGATGTGAGGGGAAATGGTGGTGAGGGTGGGCAGATGATCAACAAAAGCCTATCATTTCTATTTCTGGAGTGTTTGTTGCAAAAATGTCTCCTTTCCTGTCCTGGTTGAATCTTCTCTTCTCAGCCTATTAGCTCATTACCCAACTGGGGCATCTGCCCGCAACCTGCTTTTAGAAAGATCTTTCTAGAACAAAAGCCAACCTCATATTCATAACTGCCACTGACTCCTCTTTGCTTATGGCACTGGTTCTAAATTCTTTTGACCTCAGCACCTCTTTACAGTCTTAAAAGTTACCGAGCCAGGGCTAGAGAGATGGCTTAGAGGTAAAGCACCTGCCTATGAAGCTAAGAACCCAGGTTCAACTCCCCAGGACCCACATAAGCCAGATGTACAAGGTGGTGCATGCGTCTGGAGTTTGTTTGCAGTGGCTAGAGGCCCTGGCATCCCCATTCCCTCTTTCTATCTCTCAAATAAATTAATAAAATATTTTTAGCACTCCTCCAGACACAAAATGGCCTGCATATCCATGACCTCACAGTGCCTGACACTACCTACACAAGACTATCATAATAGGAGGAAAAGATGATGACATCAAAATAAAAGAGAGACTAATTGAGAGGGGGAGGGGGTATGATGGAGAGTTGAGTTGCAAAGGGGAAAGTGGGGAAAGGGAGGGAATTACCATGGGTTATTGTCTACAATTATGGAAGTTGTCAATAACAAAATAAAATTTGAAAAAAGGTATAATGGTTCTTATTAGTGTTTTCATAAGTGTGCCAGCCCTGCCTTGTGCCATTCTGGAATATCACTTATGGTAAATTAAGGGATGCTTTCTCTCCTGAACTTCCATTAGTATTTGAATGCTGGGAGGTGGGAAAATGCTGATCCATATTCAAGAAGAAAAGAGGGAAAACAATAACAAATTGGCGTCTCTTCTGTGAATTGCCCCACAGGCTAAACATTCTTATGTTCTTAATCATTATTAAATGACTTAACATGAAAAAAAAAAAACAATTTTTTTTCAAGCCGGGTGTGGTGGCGCACGCCTTTAATCCCAGCACTTGGGAGACAAGAGGTAGGAGGATCGCCATGAGTTCGAGGCCACCCTGAGATTACACAGTATTTATTCCAGGTCAGCCTGAGCTAGAGTGAAACCCTACCTCAAAAAACCAAAAAAAAAAAAAAAAAAAAAAAAATTGTTTTTTCAAAGTTATTAAGCAAGGCATGGTGGGGCACACCTGTGACCTGGAAGACAGAAGCAGAAGGTTGGGGAGCTCAGGGTCATTTCTGCTACACAGTGAACTCAAGGTCAACCTGGGCTACATGAGATCCTGTCTCAAAACACCAACAAACCAGCAAAAAAAGTGATTGAAGAGCTGGAGAGATGGCTCAGCAGTTAAGGTGCTTGCCTGCAAAGCCTAACAACCCAGGTTTGGTTCCCCAGTACCCATCTAAAGCCAGATGCACAAAGTGGCAAATGCATCTGGAGTTCATTGGTAGCAGCTGAAAGCCCTGTGGCTAGAAACCCTGACACACCCACTCTTTCTCTCTTTCTTTCCTTGAAAATTAATAAATACATTTAAAAATAAAGTTATTAGCCGGGCGTGGTGGCGCACACCTTTAATCCCAGCACTTGGGAGGCAGGGGTAGGAGGATCTCCATGAGCTTGAGGCCACCCTGAGACTACAGAGTAAATTCCAGGTCAGCCTGGGCTAGAGTGAGACCCTACCTTGATAAGCCAAAAAAAAAGTTATTGGGGGCGGGGGGCCCTGGAGAAATGGCTTAGCAGTTAAGGTACTTGCCTGTAAAGCCTAAGAACCCAGGTTTGATTCCCCAGAACCCACATAAGCCAGATGCACATGGTGGCACATATGTCTGGAGTTCTTTTGCAGTGGCTAAAGGCCCTGGCATGTCCATTTTCTCTCTCTCTCTCTTTTTCTTCAAACCAATAAATGAATGAATAAAAAAAATTTTTTTTGTTTTGTTTTTTGAGGTAGGGTCTCACTCTAGTCCAGACTGACCTGGAACTCACTATGTAGTCCCAGGGTGGCCTCGAGCTCACAGCGATCCACCTACCTCTGCCTCCTGAGTGCTGGGATTAAAAGCGAATAAAATATTTTTAAAAAATAATAAAATCCATTTGTTTTGCATTCTGAAAGGATATTCCATCCATGCATGATCTTTCAACATCAAGCATGTGGAAAATGCTGAGTTACTGATTTATGTAGATCTTCCTCTAACATTGACACATTACACTGCTGAATACTGACAAACATTATTAGTTCATGTTACCACTGCTGTTACCACTGATTTCATCAGAAAAACCTTCCAGCACTGAGATGCTGTCAAATCCATGGTTTAAAATTTCCAACATTTGGACTGAAGACATGGCTTAGCAGTTAAGGCACTTGCTGCAAAGCCAAAGGACCCAGGTTCAATTCCCCAGGGCCCACATAAACCAGATGCACAAGGTGGTACATGCATCTGGAGTTCTTTTGCAGCAGCTGGAGGCCCTGGCGCACCCATATTCATTCTCTCTCTCTCTGTCTCTCAAATAAATAAATAAATGTAAAAAAAAATTTTTTTTTAAATTCCAGGGGCTGGAGAGATGACTTGATGGTTAAGGCACTCACCTGCAAAGCCAAAGGACCCAGGTTAGATTTTCCAGGACCCACGTAAGCCAGATGCACAAGGGGCACATGTGTCTGGAGTTTGTTTGCAGTGGCTAGGGGCCTTAGCATGCCCATTCTCATTCCCTCTCTCTCTCTCTCTCAAATAAATAAAAGTAACAATAAAAACTGGGCATGGTGGTGCATGCTTTTAATCCCAGCACTCAGCAGGCAGAGGTAGGAGTTCAAGGCCAACCTGAAAATACATAGTGAATTCCAGGTCAGCCTGAGCTACAGAGAGACTTTGCCTCAAAAAAACAAAACAAAAAAAAAGGGGCTGGAGAGATGGCTTAGCTAAGCACTTGCCTGTGAAGCCTAAGGAAAGGACACTGGTTCAAGACTCAATTCCCCATTACCCACGTTAGCCAGATGTATAAGCTGGTACACGTGGCTGAAGTTCTTTTGCAGTGGCTGGAGGCCCTGATGTGCCCATTCTCTCTCTCTCTGCCTCTTTCTCTCTCTGTCTATTGCTCTCAAATAAATAAATAAAAATAAGCAAAAATAAATAAATAAAAATTAAAAAAATAAATTCCAACCTTTGCTGGGCTTGGTAGCACATGCCTTTAATCCCAGTATTTGGGAGGCAGAGGTAGGAGGATCACTAGGAGTTCAAAACCACCCCAAAGCTACATATGAATTCCAGGTCAGTCTGGGCTGGAGTGAAAAAGACAAAAACAGAGCTGGGTGTGGTGACACGCATGCCTTTGATCCCAGCACTTGGGAGGCAGAGGTAGGAGGATCACTGTGAGTTTGAGGCCATCCTGAGACTACATAGTGAATTCCAGGTCAGCCTGGGCTACATTAAAACCCTACCTTGGAAAAACAAAAAGCAAACAACAACAACAAAAAAAAAAAACCCAACATTTTAATTTTTGCTCAAATATTGTTTTTATCATTGGCAACAAATACCATCAACTTTTCTTACAGTGTTATGCTCACTGCATTTATTTTCAAGAAAATATCTTCCAGATACTCAAATCTGAATTAACAAAATGGGAAGGGGCAAATGTTCATTCAGATAAAGATGGTGGGCCGAAGAGATGGCTCAGCAGTTAAGATGCTTGTTCATAGAGCCTAATAACTCAGGTTTGATTCCCCAGTAGCCATGTAAAGCCAGATGCACGAAGTGGCACATGCTTCTGAAGTTCATTTGCAGTGGCTGGAGGCCTTGACATGCCCATTCTCTCTGTCTGTCTCTCTCCTCTCTCTATATCTCTCTGCTTGCAAATAAATAAATTAAAAAAAAAATTTAACCGGGCGTGGTAGCGCACGCCTTTAATCCCAGCACTCAGGAGGCAGAGGTAGGATGATCGCCATGAGTTCGAGGCTACCCTGAGACTACATAGTAAATTCCAGGTCAGCCTGGGCTGGGGTGAGACCCTACCTCAAAAAAAAAAAATTTATTTGAGGGGCTGGAGAGATGGCTTAGCGGTTAAGTGCTTGCCTGTGCAGCCTAAGGACCCCAGTTGAGGCTTGATTCCCCAGAACCCACAATGCACAAGGGGACGCATGCATCTGGAGTTTGTTTTGCAATGGCCAGAGGCCCTGGTGTACCATTCTCTCTCTCTCTCTCTGTCTGTCACTCTTAAATAAAAATTAAATAAATAACTAAATTACTTTAAAAAATATTTAATTTAGACAGAAGGAAAGACACACACACACACACACACACACACACACACACACAGAGTATGGGAGTGCCAGGGCCTCCTGCTACTGTAAACAAACTCCAGATGCATGTTCCATTTTGTACATCTGGCTTTATGTGGGTACTGGGGAATTGAACCTGGGCCATCAAGGTTTGCAAGCAAGTACCATTAGCTACTAAGCCATCTCTTCGGCTACATTCTACTTTCTTGTTTGTTTGTTTGTTTTTACAAACAAGGTAGGGTCTCACTATGTAGTCTCAGGCTGGCCTTGAACTCACAGTGATCCTCCTACCTCTGCCTTCTGAATGCTGGGATTAAAGGCGTGATCCACCACACCCAGCTTTGACACCTCATTTTTAAAAATTATTTTATTTATTTATTTGCAAGGAGGGAGGGAGAGAGAGAGAATGGGTGTACCAGGACCTCTAGCCTCTGCAAATGAACTCCAGATGCATGTGCCACTTTATGCATCTGGCTTTACGTCCCACTTCGTTTTTAAAGCCCAGTAGACTATAGATTGCTATGGTCTGAATTCAAAATTAATATGTTGAGAATTAATTGTGAAAGAGACATTACGAAAAGGCAGGGCCTTTAGGAGGCAATCAAGTGCCCTTACAAAAGACGTGTGAGGGAGCTGTCCATACAGATACTCAGTGAGCATCTGACAACGAATGAGGTCTTACCAGACACAATCTTAAAGGCACCTTGACTTTGAATTCTCCAACTTCCAGAAGTCTGAGACATAAAGTTCTATTATTTATAAGTTGCTCAGTCCAAGAACATTCTAGGCCTGGCCTGGAGAGGTGGTTAGCAGTTAAGCCACTTGTCTGCAACGCCTAATGACCCGGGTTCATTTCTCCAGCACCCACATAACGCTAGATGCATCTGGAGTTTGTTTGTAACAGTTTGAGGCCCTGGGCACACCCACAGAGAGACAGAGACAGAGGAGAGAGGGAGAATTGGCACACCAAGGCCTCAGCCACTGCAATTGAACGCCAGATGCTTGCGCCACCTAGTGTGCATGTGTGACCTTGCGCTTGCCTCACCTTTGTGCATCTGACTAATGTGGGATCTGGAGAGTCCAACCTGGGTCCTTAGGCTTCCCAGGCAAGTGTCTTAACCACTAAGCCATCTCTCCAGCCTTTGGCACACCCATTCTTACTCTTTCTCTCTCTCTCTCTGTTTCTTCCCCTTGTCTCTCTTCTGTCTCTCCATCACTCCCTTCTCTTTTTCCTCTCTCTGCTTGCTTACAAATAAATAAATTAATTAATAATTCTTAGCCCTTACTAACAATTCAGAAACCCCCTAAACTAAAAAAACTGGCCCTGGTTTACTAACTCGCTTGGTTAAAACTTGCCCTGGGTAGAAGGGAAGCTAGTCTTTTTAATTTTTTAAAAATGTATTTTATTTATTTATTTGAGAGAGAAGGAAGCAGAGAGAAAAAGAGAAAGAGAGAGATAAAATGGGCGTGCCAGGGCCTCCAGCCACTGCAAATGAACTCCAGATGTGTGTGCCCCCTTGTGCATCTGGCTTACATAGGTCCTGGAGAGTTGAACTGGGATCCTTTGGCTTTGCAGGCAACACCTTAACTGCTAAGCCATCCCTCCAGCCCTAATTTTGTTTTTTAACTGTTTCACAGGAAACCATTTTGCAGGCCCATTGAAAAACCAAAAGAAGGCCGGGCATGGTGGCACATGCCTTTAATCCTAGCACTTGGGAGGCAGAGGTAGGAGGATCGCCGTGAGTTCGAGGCCACCCTGAGACTCCATAGTGAATTCCAGGTCAGCCTGAGCTTGAGTGAGACCCTACCTCGAAAAACCAAAAAAAAAAAAAGAAAAAAAAAGAAAAACCAAAAGAATAATAGCACATGCTCTATATTACGTTGCTAAAATGTGATAAACTCTGACACCCAAAACCCACTGGACCCCAAGGATTTGGGGTGAGGGACAGTGGACTCACGTTGTGTTTGAGTGTGCCCTCCCAGCTTAATACTGTGGGAATGGGAACCTTGTCTGTCATTGCGGTTCCGACAGAGTGCCTGGGGCTATCAACACAGGCCTTGCAGTCTTCACAGAGGACTCTCTGTGGAGGACTCTCTGTGGAAGACTCTGTGGAGAATTCTCTGTGGAGGACTCTCTGTGGAGAATTCTCTGTGGAGGACTCTCTGTGGAGAATTCTCTGTGGAGGACTCTGTGGAGGACTCTCTGTGGAGAATTCTCTGTGGAGGACTCTCTGTGGAGAATTCTTTGTGGAGGACTTTCTGTGGAGAATTCTCTGTGGAGGACTCTCTGTGAAGGACTTTCTGTGGAGGGCTCTCTGTGGAGACCTCCCACATCAAATTTTAAGGAGCGGATTGCATTTCAGAATTTTCGTGTAGAGTTCAGGTTACAACGACAGATTGAACATATGCATCTGATTTGGCTCCCCGCCCCCCTCCCCAAACCTCACTAGAACGTCTGGAGAAGGAATTAAAATAAAATAACCCCACACTGTTGAAAAAAACAGGACAGGAAGCCACAGCCACCAGAGAAGGAAGGTGGTGACTTACTTGGCAGGCCTGGGAGAGCCAAGTCCAAATCCAAGGCAGCCGTGGGAAGGCTGAGCAGGAGTGATTTACACAGCACTGTGGGCTCTGCCAAAGACAAAGAGGCTGATGACTTCAGATCCCACTGTGGCAGGGGGGTGGGAGGGACTAAAGTGAGGCCCAGCAGGAGAGCCAGATGGCAATCCATCAGATTCCTAGACGCACCCCCACACCCCACCTTCCTACTCTGGCAAACATCTGGACGGTTATTATTCTCTGGCTTGGGAGAGCTGAGATACAGTTGAGGGCATGAATGTTCAAGAAAAAAAACTTAATGAGCCAGGAGTGGTGGCTCATGGTGGCCATTGTAATGCCAGCAATTGGGTGTATGAAGAATTGAAGACCAAGAGCCGGGTGTGGTGGCGCATGCCTTTAATCCCAGCAGTTGGGAGGCAGAGGTAGGAAGATCACTGTGAGTTTGAGGCCAGCCTGAGACTACAGAGTGAGTTCCACATCAGCCTGGGCTACAGCAAGACCCTTACCTCAAAAAATCAAAGAAAGAAAAAGAAAAAGAATTGGAGACCAGACTGGGCTATATATAGTTAAGACCCTTTTTCAAAAACAAACACACAAGGGCTGAAGAGATGGCTTAGCAGTTAAGGCAAGCCTGTGAATCCTAAGGACACAGGTTCAATTTACCAGTACCCACGTAAACCAGATGCAGGAGGTGGCTTTTGTGTCTGGAGTTCATTTGCAGTGGCTAGAGGCCTGGGTGTGCCCATTGTCTCTCTATCTGCCTCTCTCTCTCTCAAATAAATAGATAAAAAGTTAAAACACACACACAAAACAAAAAGTTAGAAAACAACAGAAAGATTCCAGAAAGAGACGGGCGTGGTGGCACATGCCTTTAATCCCAGCACTCAGGAGGCAGAGGTAGGAGGATCGCTGTGAGTTCGAGGCCAGCCTGAGACTATATAGTGAATTCCAGGTCAGCCTGGGCTAGAGTGAGACCCTACCTCAAAAAACAACAACCAACCAACCAAGGAAAAAGATGGGCCTGGCATTGTGGCCATGCATTTGTAATGTGAGTGGGCACTTGAGTAGCTGAGGCCAGCCTGGGCTTCATAGTGAGACACTGTCAAAATAAAATAATAAACATAGAAAAATGGAGGAACAAATATGGTTTAGTGCTGAATGTGGAAAGCACACACACATTGGCCTAGCCTTCACCCATTTCCTAGAACTCGGGCGACCAAACCCTCACTCTTGAGGGAGGGCGTTGGGGGATGGACAGTTTAACGGAAAGACATAAAAACACTGGCAAACTGGCTTTCCTCACAAATAACCACCCAGACCACCCTGCGGTGAAGCTCCAAGTGGACAGCCCACATGTGCTGCGAGCTGCCAGTGGCCTGTTAGCACAGCACTGAGAAGAGAGCTAAGGAATGCCTCACAGCCAAGGAGAACTCTGAGTGTGGACGAGAAAGACCAGAACATATAGGATAAGAGCAACCTGGCAGATACAGACACTGTGCGTGCGTGCGTGCGTGTGTGTGTGTGTGTGTGTGTGTGTGTTCAGAGAGATAAGAAGAAATGATTATTGCATTCCCAAAGTGCAACAAAAATAAACATTCAAAACTTAGGGAGCCGGGCATGGTGGCGCACGCCTTTAATCCCAGCACTTGGGAGGAAGAGGTAGGAGGATCGCTGTGAGTTCGAGGCCACCCTGATACTACATAGTGAATTCCAGGTCAGCCTGGGCTACAGCAAGACCCTACCTCAATAAAAAAAAAAAAAAAAAAAGGAAAGATAGGAAGGAAGAAAGGAAGAATTGATTCAATTACTGGAAATTTTTGAAAAATGGATAAAAGAGTTGGAAGTTAATTGAGGAAACATCTTAGAATTAGATCAGAGGGCTGCGGAATAGCTCTGTGGGTAAATTGCTTACCACACCAGCATGAGGACCTGAGTTGAGTCTCAACACCCACATAAAAGCTGGGCCCTGTGGTGCAGGCCTGTAATCCCAGCACTGGGAGGCGGAGACAGGAGCATTCCTGTGGTTTGCTGGCTAGCTTGTCTAGCAAAATTGATGAGCTCTAAGTTCAGTGTGAGACCCTGATTAAAAAAATAAAGTGGGGGTCTGGAGGAATAGCTTAGCGGTTAAGGCGTTTGCCTGCAAAGCCAAAGGACCCAGGTTTGATTCCCCAGGACCCACGTTAGCCAGATGCACAAGAGGGTGCATGTGTCTCGAGTTCATTTGCAGTGGCTGGAGGCCCTGGTGTCCCCATTCTCTCTCTCACCCTCTCTCTCTCACTTTCTCTGTCAAATAAATTAATTAATATTTAAAAACCCAGGATTTTTTCCTTATAAAAAAAGAAAATAAAGCCAGGCATGGTGGCACATGCCTTTAATCCCAGCACTCGGGAGGCAAAGGTAAGTGGATTGTCATGAGTTCGAGGCCACCCTGAGATTACATAGTGAATTCCAGGTCAGCCTGAACTAGAGTGAGACCCTACCTTGAAAAAAAAATAAATAAAGTGGGGCTGGAGAGATGGCTCAGTGATTAAGGTGCTTGCCTGTGAAGCCTAAGGATCTATGTTCAACTTTCCAGATCCCACATAAGCCAGATGCACAAGGTGATGTAAACATACAAGTTCTCACATGCCCACTAGGTGGTGCATGTGTCTGGAGTTCGTTTGCAGCAGCTGAAGGCTCTGGTGTGCCCATTCTCTCTCTTTCTCTCTATCTATCTATCTATCTGGTCTTTCTTTCACACACAAACAAAATATAAAGTTTTGAAAAAATAAAAAAGAGGAATAAAATAAAATAAAGTAGAGAGCTACTGAGAAAGAAACTGACATCAACTTTTGACCTCCACAAATGTAGGCACATATACATGTGTACCTGCACACACACATGAACCCACACACATATGAACATGCATGCACACATGCTTACCAAACATATATACACATGGAAAGAAAAGTAGAATTAAAGCAAAAATGACCAAGAAACGCTGGGTATGGTGGATCACACCTTTAATCCCAGCACTCAGGAGGCTGAGGTAGGAAGATCGCTGTGAGTTTAAGGTCAGCCTGAGACTTCATAGTGAATTTCAGGTCACCCTAGGCTAGAGAAAGACCCTAACTTGAAAAAAAAAAAAAAAAAAAAGAAGAAGAAGAAGAGAAAAGAAAAAAAAAAGAGAGAGAGAGAGACAAAGAGCATTTATTTTAAAAAATTAAGTAAGAGGAAGTCCAGCATCCAACATTAAAATAATTGGCATTCAAGAAGACAGGGCTGGAAAGATGTTTTAATGGTTAAGACGCTTGCTTGCCTGTGAAGCCTAGGGACCCAGATTCGATTCCCCAGGACCCAGTAAGCCAGATGCACAAGGTGGCACATGCCTCTGGAGTTTGTTTACAGCAGCTGAAGGACCTGACATGCCCATTGTCTCTCATCTCTCTCTCAAACATATATATATATATATATATCATCTCTCTCTCAAACATATATATTCTGCAAACTGGAGTCCAGCAAGTCCTGAGCATGATGGATGATAATAAGTCCACATTAAAGCTCAAACACCATGAAATTTCAGAACACTGAAGGAAAAAGAAGAAGGTTGCTAGAAGCTTCCAGAAAGAAAAAAGAAAATTGAGTCAGAATACCTTCAGATTCCCCATAATGACATGGACAGCCAGAAATGACTCGCCTTCAAAAGTCTGAGAAAGAAAAAAATGGTTTGTGTCAGGGGTGGTGGCGCACGCCTTTAATCCCAGCACTTGGAAGGCAGAGGTAGGAGGATCACCATGAGTTCGAGGCCACCCTGAGATTATATAGTGAATTCCAGGTCAGCCTGGGCTAGAGTGAGACCCCACCTTGAAAAAAACACACACAAAAAAAAAGGTTTGCAATCTAGAGTTACATTCTTGGTGCTGTTAATAATCAGGTATGGATATTTGAAAACAGACAAAGACATTTCAGATACCTGCTGGGGATGTGGATCAGTGGTAGAGTGTTTGTCTAGCGTACACAAAGTTTTGAGTTTGAGCACCAGCACCTCTAAAAACAAAACAAAGGGGAACAAAAAAAAAAAAACAAAAACATTACAGATTTCTTTTTTTGTTTGTTTTTCGAGGTAAGGTCTCACTTTAGCTCAGGCTGACCTGGAATTCACTATATAGTCTCAGGGTGGCCTCGAACTCACTGCGATCCTCCTACCTCTGCCTCCTGAGTGCTGGGATTAAAGGCGTGCGCCACCACGCCCGGCTGACATTTCAGATTTCTAAGATCCAAATATTTTCCCTCGAGCCTTCCTCAGCAAGCCGCTGTGGAAACACAGAACACAAACCCCAGGACTGGAAGGTTCGGGTTTCGTAAGCCCAGACCTGCTACCCGAGTGGCAGTCATGTCCCATGGGTCCAGCGGGGAGCGCAAGCCCGTTGACCAGTCCAGAGAGAGTCCTGTGACTCAGCAGGTAGACATGCTTGGGTGGCATGGCCAGGATCCTGGCCCCAGGAAGAGCTTGTGCACATCAGCACGCCGCTCCTGTTCCCAGGCTGCCTCCCCAGCCCGCAGGTCCTGCCTGCGCAACTTCACCCCAGAGCTCAGCGCTTCAGGCCCAGAGATGGGGGTGCGCCTGGAAGCAACGGACACATGAACAAACGAAGCTGCCTCCGCCCCATTTCTGCCCCACTGCATGTAGCGCATGGCTCACCTCCAGCCTTGTAGACACCCTGTACGGGCTGTACTGGGGAATTGAACCTGGGTCCTTAGGTTTCGCAGGCAAGCGCCTTAACCACTAGGTCATCTCTCCAGCCCCTGTCTTCTATTTTGATGTCATCATTTTTCCCCCTCCTATTATGCAGGTCTTGTGTAGGTAGTGTCAGCCACTATGAGGTGATGAACATCAAGGCCACTTACGCCTGGAATTCACAAGCGTTTCTCACGTTCTTTTGGTCGCCTCTTCTGCAATGGCCCCTGAGCCTTGGAGGGCATGGTAGAGATGTCTTACTCCATGCTGAACACAACACTGCCTTTTCTTCTCGGCACTTTTGTGAGTTTGGAGTAACCCCACTGGTCACCGTCATCAGAAAAAAGCAGCTAACCAAAAGTGAGAGTAGTATTAATATATGGGCATAAACAAAAGTTGGTTTTTTTTAATTTGTTTTTTGAGGTAGGGTCTTGTTCTAGCCGAGGCTGACCTGAAATTCACTAAGTAGTCTCAGGGTGGCCTTGAACTCCTGGTGATCCTCCTACCTCTGCCTCCTGAGTGCTGAGATTAAAGGTGTGAGCTACCATACCAGGCAACATAAGTATGTTTTTTTTTTGGCTAACATAAGTATTTTTTTAAATATATTTTATTTATTTATTTGAGAGAGAGAAAGAGGGAAGAGAGAGAATGGACACGCCAGGGCCTCTAGCCACTGTAGACGAACTCCAGATGCGTGCGCCCCCTTGTGCATCTGGCTTATGTGGGTCCTGTAGAGTTGAACCGGGATCCTTTGGCTTTGCAGGCCAACGCCTTAACCGCTAAGCCATCTCTCCAACCCAACATAAGTATTTTCAGGGTAGTTTGGTGGCATAATATATCTATTTAGCCAGACCACAGTAGTTGTTTCCCCCCTATAGTTTATGACCTTCCCAGCCATAGGCTTTTGATCAGGTTTTTAGTACTAGGCAGAAATTCCCTTTCAAGGGACAGACTTCAAGTCCAATTAGAGAGCAGTTGTGTTTACCCATAACAGGAATGCCACCGTTGCACCAGTTGATATATTTGGCCTGGCTGGGCTGCCATAAAGCTTGTCGGTTCTGCTGCTGGGTAAGACCCTTGAGATTTTTTTCTCACCCAACAGGCTACATAGATCTTTTTAGCATCCTTACAACTGGTCAACAGGGAGGAGGCTTCCAACTCAGCCCCAGCCTGATTTCTCAGTGACCTGCAGCCCAAGCATGTGAAGTCTTCAGCAATAGGGTCTTACCATCTAGTTATGGTGGGCAATCAAGAGATTTGGCAATTGCCTGCAGTGTTTGGGGGACATCAGGAGACTCCCTGAACAACAACTTTGGAAGGTATCAAGCCCCTGGCACTGAAATTTTTTACTAACAATCTATGGCTTCTGGGCACATTACCCACCTCCACACTGCTGCCCAAACTCACTCTCTCTCTCTCTCTCTTTTTTTTTTGAGGTAGGGTCACCACACCATGCCAGGCAGCTTCTGGCTTTTTTTAAAAAAAATTTATTTATTTGCAAGCAGAGAGAGATAGAAGAGAGACAGATAAAGAGAGAATGGGCACTTCAGGGCCTCTAGGCACTGCAAACAAATTCCAGACATATGTGCCCCTTGTGCATCTGGCTTACATGGATCCTGGGGAATTGAACCTGGGTCCTTTGGCTTTGTAGGCAAATGCCTTAATCACTAAGCCATCTCTGCAGCCCAACTCTCTCTTTTAAAAAAAAAAATTATTTGCAGAGAGAGAGAGAAAGCCTTCTTGCTGCTGCAAATGAACTCCAGATGCATGTGCCACTATGTGCATCTGGCTTCATGTGGGTACTGGGGAAATGAACCTGGGCTGTCAGGCTTTCCAAGCAAGCACCTTTAACAACTGAGCTATCTCTCCAGCCCTTCCAAACTCTCTTTCTTAACATATATTGCTATTAGCTAGCAAAGAAGTAGGTTTTGATCTGGCTTATTCTTAACATCTTTGATTCATTTTGTTTGATTTGTTTATTACACACAAAGAGAAAGATGCAGACAGAGAGAGAATGGGCGCACCAGGGCCTCCAGCCATTGATAATAAACTCCAGAAGCAAGCACCACCTTAACCTCTAAGCTATCTCTCCAGCCCTTAACATCTTTAATTTTTTTAATATATATTTTATTTATTTGAGAGATAAACAGGTAGAGAGAGAGAGAGAGAGAGTGTGTGTGTGTGTGTGTGAGAAAGAGAGAGAGAGAGAGAATGGCCATGCCAGGGCCTCCAGCCACTGCAATCAAACTCCAGATGCATGCACCCCCTGTGCATCTGGCTTACGTGGGTCCTGGAGAATTGAACTGGATCCTTTGGCTTTGTAGGCAAACACCTTAACTGCTAAGCCATCTCTCCAGCCCAACATCTTTAATTTTGATTAATCATCTTACCACCTACACCTTCTCTCCATCATCTATCTCTTTTTTTAAAATTTTTTTTGAGGCAAGCCCAACAGACTGGCCTTTATTTTATTTTATTTATTTATTTGAGAGCGACAGACAGAGAAAGAGGCAGAGAGAGAGAGAGAATGGGCGTGCCAGGGCTTCTAGCCACTGCAAACGAACTCCAGACACGTGTGCCCCCTTGTGCATCTGTCTAACGTGGGTCCTGGGGAATTGAGCCTTGAACCCGGGTCCTTAGGGTTCACAGGCAAGCGCTTAACCACTAAGCCCTCTCTCCAGCCCATCTATCTCTCTTTTTTAAAAAAAGTTTTGTTTATTTATTTATCAGGGCCTCTAGATACTGCAAACAAACTTCAGCCGCATGCGCCACCATGTGCATCTGGCTTACGTGGGGCGTCTGGGTCCTTAGGCTTTGCAGGCAAGTGCCTTAATCACTAAGCCACTTTTTTTTTTTTTTTTTTGGTTTTTCGAGGTAGGGTCTCACTCTAGCCCAGGCTGACCTGGAATTCACTATGGAGTCTCAGGGTGGCCTCGAACTCACAGCAATCTTCCTACCTCTGCCTCCCCAGTGCTGGGATTAAAGGCGTGCACCACCACACCCGGCCCACTTATTTTTTTTAATTACAGAGCCTTACATTTAATTCATAATAAAAATTATAGTTTAGGATAATTGGAGAAATATTAAATATTTTTCCTTTTCTGCTTTTGTTTTATTTTTTATTTTAATTGACATAATAATTGTACATGTCTGTGGAGTATTGAAGTGAAAGAATTTCATTTTTTAAAAATTTTTAAATTCTTTTTGGTTTTTCGAGGTAGGGTCTCACTCTAACCCAGGCAGACCTGGAATTCACTCTGTATTCTCAGGGTGTCCTAGAACTCACAGTGATCCTCCTACCTCTGCCTCCCTAGTGCTGGGATTAAAGGCGTATGCCACTACACCCGGCTTCATTTATTTTTTAAAAAATATTTAATAAAAATATTTGTGAGGAGAGAGAGATGGGGAGAGAAATGCATTTTAGGGCCTTTTGCTGCTGCACACTCCAGGTGCATGTGCCAATTTGTGCATCTGGCTCTATTTGGGCTCTGGGGAATTGAATTTAGGGTGGCAGGCTGTGCAATCAAATACTTTTAATCACTGAGCTGTCTCCTTACTGAAAAGAATTTTAAGTGGCAACGCAGAGATATCATTACATAAAAGTTTATTTCTCAGGTAAAGTTTTTCAGAGTGTGTTTGTATGTGTGTGCACATGTGGGACACAGCATACATGTGGAGCTCAGAGGATAACTGTGGGTGTCAGTCCTTGCCTTCCACCTGTTTGAGGCAGGGTCTCTTGTTCAGTACTGTGTTCACTAGGTTAGCTGTTCTGCAGGCTTCGGGGTGATTCTGTTTCTCCACCTCCTGTCTAGCCATACGCACACTGGGGTTAGGACACTCACGCTACTGTGTGTGCGGGGATTCTAGCTCAGGTGTTCAAGTTTACGAAGCAAGTGCTTTATCCAGTGAGCCATCTCCCTGCCCTCAGGCCAACTCTTTATTTTCAAGGCAGGGGTCATTCAGACTCAGGCTGACCTTGAACTCACTCTGTAGCACCAGGCTGGCCTTGAGCTCACGGGACCCTGCTACCTCAGCTTCCTGAGTGCTGAGATTGAAGGCATGTACCACCATGCCTGGCTTCCTCAGGCCAACTTTTATATCTTTTCTTTTTTTATTTTTATTTTTATAAGAGAGGGAGAATTGGTGCTCCAGGGTCTCTAGCCACTGCAATCGAACTCCAGACACAGGTGCCACCTTGTGTGCATGCATGACCTTGTGCACATGTGTCACCTTGTGCATCTAGCTTATGTGGGTTCTGGGGAGTTGAACTTGGGTCTGTAGGCTTCGCAGACAAGTGCCTTAACCACTAACCCATCTCTCCAGCTCTCATATACCTTCTTTAATACAGTAAGGTATCTCCCCGCTCCTCGCCTTTGAGAACCAATGCCTAGACCAATGCCTGGCCCATGGTAACAATACTATGTACATGGTGTCTACTACCAGGAAGCCCTCTGCCCGGTAATACTCAAGAAAGACCATCCCCTCTGGTTCACATCCCCTAGATGCCCTTCTGTGTCTGCAGTTCCCATAGTGCCCACATCTGAGATTCAACCAGCTAGGGATCCAAAATATTTCACAAAATTTTGCATGTGTACTAAACACACACAAACTTTGTCTTACTGCTATTCTCTAAATAATTTAGTATGAGCTGGGCATGGTGGCGCACGCCTTTAATCCCAGCACTCAGGAGGCAGAGGTAGGAGGATTGCTGTGAGTTCGAGGCCACCCTGAGACCATATAGTTAATTCCAGGTTAGCCTGGACCAGAGTGAGACCCTACCTCAAAAAATCAAAAATAATAATAATAATAATTTAGTATGGCAACTATTCACATGTCATATTTTATTAGGTATTAAAATTCATCTAGAGATCACTTAAAAAGATATGGAAGGGGGCTGGAGAGATGGCTTAGCGGTTAAGTGCTTGCCTGTGAAGCCTAAGGACCCCAGTTTGAGGCTCGATTCCTCAGGACCCACATAAGCCAGATGCACAAGGTGGCGCGTGCATCTGGAGGTCATTTGCAGTGGCTGGAGGCCCTGGCATGCCCATTCTCTCTCTATCTATCTGCCTCTTTCTCTCTCTGTCTGTCACTCTCAAATAAATACATAAAGATAAAACAAAAAAATATGGAAGGACTTGGGTGTGCTGGCATATATACCTGTTAATCCCAACACTTGGGATGTTGATGAAGGAATGTTGCCACAAATTCATGACAGCCCTAGGCTACATATTGAGTACCAGAACAACACGAGCTATATATGAAGACCCTACCACAAACAAATATGTTTGAATACTTAATCCTTAGTTGGTGGCACTGTTTGGGAAGTTTATGGAACTTTCAGAAGCCTTGGTGGAGGAAGTGTGTTATTGGGGGTGGGGCTTGAGGTGTTAAAGTCCTTCTGAGCTCTCTCTGCTTCCTCCCTGCTGATACAAAGATGTGATTCCAGACTGCCTTGAAGCGCTAAGCTGAAGTAAACCCTGTCTGTCCCTAAAGCTTCACCTAGGTGCATATTTTGTCCAAGCAATGATAAAGTAATTGGCACACAAGTATATAAAAGGATGCGAATAGGTTCTATGCAAGCACTACATCGTTTTATATACAGGACTTGCACACCCACGAATTTGGGTGTCCACAGGGAGTCACGGAACTATGAACAGCGAGGGCGGATTGTATTTAAATTCAACAGAGTTCTCTGTTTCTAGAGACCCCCTTCCAGGGCTGCAGGCTTCATGTCAGTGCAGAGAATGCTGGCAGCCTGCAGTGCTGCCTAGTCAGGAGGCTTTGAGACACATTTGGATGTTTCTTACAAAGATTAGTCACTGACTTAGAAAAGTGTTTACTGCTCCCTTTGAGCAGAAGCCATTGAAGGCGGGGAGAGGAAGAGAGACCATGTAAGCCTGAGTCACGTGACCTTTGTTGGGGTCACCTTGGCAGTCACCTTCTTCCTCTGCTAATTAAAGTTGCACATTAGAGTTAGTACTGCGATGACACAGGGTGAACATTCGGTGGTCTGTTGGTGCCATCACAACATCTCCGGATTCTAAACACTTAGCTTAAGTTGTCTGTCTGATTAGTGTGGGAATCCAGCTGAGCCACCTGTGAAAATTAGCCTGTTTTGAAGATATTTGATCTCCTGCCCAGAAAGCCCCAGGGCCACTCAAGTCTTGTGGGATCTTGAAGCTACAAAGAAAACAAACCAAAACCCACCTCCCCACCCCGTGACATGGCTCAGAAAACAAAGCCCACCCTCGATGGTGATAGAATCCAATCTCGGCCAAAAGATGTGGTTTGAGCTTCAGATAGACTGACCCCGCTGAGGAAAGCTAATCGGATTCATTCCCATGGTGTTTAATTTTTCATTTATTCAACAACTGTTATTCAGGATCTGGCTCCTGACACTCGTCATGTGAGATAGTGAGAACAACACTATCACAAACGACATCCCTACACTTGAAAGGGTGGCACCTGTGGACATGTTTGGATGCAGTTGGCCTGGAGGGTTCATGTATTGGAACCTGCTCCTATGTGCAACAGAGTTGAGGGGGTTGGAACCTCTAAGAGGTGGGGCCTAGTGGAAGATGATTAGCTTGTGGAAGGTGTGCCCTTGGAAGAGAGTAATGCTGGCCTCCCAGAGGAAGTTCTCCTGAGAGTAATCATTATTTAAAAAGTAAGACAGGGGCCGGGCATGGTGGTGCACGCCTTTAATCCCAGCACTCGGGAGGTAGAGGTAGGAGGATCGCCGTGAGTTCAAGGCCACCCTGAGACTCCATAGTGAATTCCAGGTCAGCCTGGGCTAGAGTGAGACCCTACCTCGAAAAACCAAAAAGAAAAAAAAAAAAAAAAAGACAGGGATCTGGAGAGATTGCTCAATGGTTAAGGCACTTGCCTGCAAAGCCTAACAACCCGGTTTTGATTCCCCAGGACCCACGTAAAGCCAGATGCACGCAATGGCACGTGCATCTGGAGTTCGTTTGCAGTGGCTGGAGGCCCTGGTGTGCTCAGTCTCTCCCTCTCCCTCCCCCTTCTCTGCTTACAAAACTAACTAAATAGATAAACAAATGAATGCAAGACAGGCCCCTGACTGCTCTCTGGCTTCTTGTCTTACATTCTCCCACCATTGTGGTACCATTTGCCATGAGGTACTCACCAGAGATCAAACACATGGGGCTGATCCATCTTAGACTTTCAGCCTCCAAAACTGTGAGCTGAAAGTATCCAATTTCAGGTATCTTATTATAGCAACAGAAACCAAGATTAATACAAGGGCTCACTTAACTCTTCAATTTAACTTCTATAAACTTTTATTTTTTTATTTTAGTTTTGATTTTTTTGTTCATTTTTATTTATTTATTTGAGAGCAACAGACACAGAGAGAGAGAGAGGCAGGTAGAGAGAGAGAGAGAGAGAGAGAGAATGGGCGCGCCAGGGCCTCCAGCCACTGCAAACTCCAGACGCATGCGCCCCCTTGTGCATCTGGCTAACGTGGGTCCTGGGGAACCGAGCCTTGAACCGGGGTCCTTAGGCTTCACAGGCAAGTGCTTAACCGCTAAGCCATCTCTCCAGCCCTAAAATTTTATTTTTAATAGTGCATGCATACATGTGTGTGGTGTGTGCACATGAAAATGTGTGTTCACATGGGTGTGGTTGTATGTGCATGCACTTGCATGTGGAGACCAGAGGTAGACATTGGGTATGCTCCTCAGTTGCTCTGCGCTTTTTCATTCTTTATTTTATTTATTTTTAAATGATTTCTTTTTTGTTCATTCATTATTTATCTATTTGAGAGCGACAGACACAGAGAGAAAGGCAGAGAGATATAGAGAGCGAGAGAGAGAGAGAATGGGCGCACCAGGGACTTCAGCCACTGCAAACGAACTCCAGACGCGTGCGCCCCCTTGTGCATCTGGCTAATGTGGGTCCTGGGGAATCAAGCCTCCAACCAGGGTCGTTAGGCTTCATAGGCAAGCGCTTAACCTCACAGGCAAGCGCTTAACCGCTAAGCCATCTCTCCAGCCCCACTTCTTCATTCTTTGAGACAGAGTCTCTCACTGAACCTAGAGCCCACCGAGTTGGTTAGACTTTCTAGCCCGCGAGCCCCAGGGATGCCCTGTCCCTGCCTCCTCGGTGCTGGGTTGGCAGGCATGCACCACCACCCCTAGCATCTGATGTGGGTTCTGGGGATCTGAATTCAGTTCCTCATGCTTGAACAGCAAACATTTTACCCACTGACCCACCTCCCCAGGCCCCAAAGTAGTTAATTTCTAACATTCAAATATCTACAGACAGCACATAAAAGTTCAACTTTCCAGCATTACGTTCAAATTGTCTTACCACTCAGCTCTCTTCATGGGCTGAAGCCATGGGCGTCTCCTGCCTGTGTCCTGATGTACAGTTGGAGTTACCTGTTAATCACAAAGGTTATACGTCATATGGGCCTTCAAGGAGCCACGTGGAGCTATGAAGGAGAGAGATCCCGGGCCTCATGAAGGCCCCAGTCTATGTGGGAGGCAGAGACCTTAAGCAGAGTAGTAGACTCTAACACAGGCCAGTGGTAAGCTCCAGTGCTGTCGCAGAGTCTCAAAGCAGAAGCTTGTTCATTGCGTCACGGCTGGGAGTTGGGGCAGCTTCCAGACTCCGAGTGGTACCAAGAGAGAATGAACTATGGACGGGAGCGTGAGGAGGGCTGTTGGGGAGATGAAGCTGGAAGTCCATCTTCTGTGAATGGACTCTACAAAGCACAGAAATAAATTGTGGACATCCATAAAATGCATACAGGGGCTGGAGGGATGGCTTCGTGGTTAAGGCGTTTGCCTGCAAAGCCAAAGGACCGAGGTTTGATTCTCCAGGACCCACATTAGCCAGGTGCACAGGGGGGCGCATGTGTCTGGAGTTCATTTGCAGTGGCTGGTGGCTCTGGTGCACCCATTCTCTCTCTCTCTCTCCCTCTTTCTCTGTCAAATAAATAAATAAATAAAAATAAAATATTTTAAAATGCACACAGCCTGCAGGCAGGTGTTCCATTATTAACATTCTCAGTTTACTTCTTCCACCTTTGGACCTTCTCACGTGGTCCTCCCTCTCTCTCTTTGTCAAATGCTCTCTCCCCATATCTTTCCACAGCTAACCTTATTATCCTGCTTTTAGCTTAAAAGTGGCCCATGCCAAGAGGCTTCTCTGTCCTTCCCATCAAAAATAGGCACCATGGGGCCTGGAGAGATGGCTTAGAGGTTAAGGCGCTTGCCTGCAAAGCCAAAGGACCTCGGTTCAATTCCCTAGGACCCATGTAAGCCAGATGCACAAGGTGGCACATGCATCTGGAGTTTGTTTGCAGTGGCTGGAGGCCCTGGAGCACACATTCTCTCTCTGTCTCTCTCTCTTTCTCTCTCTATGCCTCTCTTTCTCTCTCTCAAATAAATAAATAAATAAAAATAGGCACCTGTGGGCTGGGGAGATGGCCCAGTGGATAAAGCGCTTACTGTTCCAGTCTGAGTACCTGAGCTCCATTCCCAGACCCTACATTAAAAAGCTGGACGCTGTAGCTTCTATAATCCCAGTACACTGACAGTGAGCATGGGAGACGGAGACAAGACAATTGCCCAGAAGCTGGGAAGCTCGTGGAGAATGTAGTCATCAACAACAGCAGCGAGAACAAGATACCGCGGTTCTTCATATGAGGTGGATGGAAGGCTAGGACAGACACCCCAAAGTCCTCTGAGAAAACACACACACACACACACACACACACACACACACACATGCACCCAATTCCCTCACTGCCTTGTATAACCCCCAGTAGCCCTCACTCCATCTCACATCTTTGTTGCTATTTTGTCCCTCTCCTCACTGCTCACTTGAGTGCAAGCTCAATGAGGGCAGGCTCCTGTCTGTCTCCTTCACAGTCCTATTCCCAACGAGGAGCCACTCAACATTTCTTGACTGTAACTAAACTCTGTGTGAGACATGATGATGGATACAAAGGGACAGTTCACAAATCCGAAATTACAGGCTGGAAAGAAAGAGAGGCACTGAGAAGTCTAAGGCAGAGACTGGCTGGCACCAGCTGTAATGGCTCTAAGGTCAAGGTGGTTTGACAAGAAGCCAGAAGCCTTCCCATGAGTAACCAGGGAGCTGACTGTATGTCAGAGGCTCCTTGGCTGGAAGTATGCGGATCAGGCCTACACAGCCACAGGCAGAAGAATTCTGGCACATGACTAGAGATTAGGAAATAGGTCTTTTAAAAATTATTTATGCCGGGAGCGGTGGCGCACGCCTTTAATATCAGCACATGGAGGGGGGTCAGAGGTAGGAGGATTGCCATGAGTTCAAGGCCAGTCTGGGACTACAGAGTGAGTTCCAGGTCAGCCTGGGCTAGAGTGAGACCCCTTAATATTTTAAATGAACTGTAAAATTATGTATGTTATAATATGCAGTATGGTGTTTTATTCTTAATTTTTATTAATATTTTCCATGATTATAAAAAATATCCCATGGTGCTACCCTCCCCCCCCCACTTTCCCCTTTGAAATTCCATTCTCCATCATATCCCCTCCCCATCTCAATCAGTCTCTCTTTCATTTTGATGTCATGATCTTTTCCTCCTCTTATGATGGTCTTGTGTAGGTAGTGTCAGGCACTATGAGGTCATGGATATCCAGGCCATTTTATGTCTGGAGGGAGGATGTTGTAACGAGTCCTACCCTTCCTTTGGCTCTTACATTCTTTCCGCCACCTCTTCTGCATTAGACCCTGAGCCTTGGAAGGTGTGATCGAGATGTTACTCAGTTCTCCAGTCACTTCTTTCCAGCACTATGATACCTTCTGAGTCATCCCAAGGTCACTTCCATCTGAAAAGAGAAGATTCTCTACCATAAGTGAGAGTGGCATTAATATAAGGGTATAAATATTAAGAAAAGTGCTTACTGGGCAGTTTGATAAGCATAGTATGTACATTTTTCCAGACATCAGCAGATGTTACACCCCTAGGGCTCATGACTACCCCTGTTTTAAGTTTTCAGTATCAGGGATGTGTTCCCTCCCATGGAGCAGGCCTCCAGTCCAATTGGAGGGCAGTTGGTTTCCACCATGACAGATGTGCCACTATTGCACCTGTTGGTTCATTTGGCCTGGCTGGTCAATTATAAGGCTTGCAGTGTCCACTGTTGAGCATCTTCACTGGTGGTTTCTCTCTCCCATTGAACTACATGTAGAATGGCTTCTTCCAGCTTTCTGTCAGCCAGTATGGTGTTTTTAAAACTTGATTTATTTGTTTATTTATTGTGTATGTATGAATGCACCAGGGTATCTTGCTTCTTCAAAAAAAAAATTCCAGATGCATTTAGCTTTACAAGGGTGCTGGGGAATCAAACCTAGGCCTGCAGACTATGCAAACAACAATCACTTTTTTAACTGTAGAGCTATCTCCTCAGCCCCCAGTGTTTTGTTTTTTTGTTTGTTTTGTTATGTTTTTTAGTCTCAAACTGGCCTCAAACTCACAGTGATCCTTTTATCTCAGCTCCTGAGTGCTGGGATTAAACGTGTGTACCACCACTCCCAGCCTACATAGTATGTAGCCCCCTGCCTACTGAGGAAACACCCTGCCAACAATGCCCACATGCCATGTATGTGTTACCTACATCCTCCCTTCAGCACCTGACAAAGGGCTTTCTCCAGCTGTAGGAGCCTGCTGTGCATGTGAGAGACAGTCCCTGTGTGCTGGAGAGTGAACCACAGGTGACACATGATTTTATCCATTAGTCAGGAATAGCACTTTGAAAGGAGAAACTTCCATCTGTGCTTGCGTTAGGCTCCTTCAAAACAGATCCTGAGTCAAGGATATGGGTGTTGTGGCTTATTTGGGCGGTAGCATAGTGAGGCGGGAAGGTGGACGAAGAAGAGGAAAAAAGAAAAAAGTTACTCCCAGTGTCCTTTACAAAACTGTAAAGAAATACCTCAAAATTGTCTCATGATTTCACAGCAACTGTCATTATCTGCATAAGACCTGAACAATATTGGGTCCATGGACATTTCGTCATGGATGTTGGGGGAGAATTTAAAAAAAAAAATAGAAGAGAGACTATTGACTGGGCATGGTGGTAACATGCCTTTAATCCCAGCACTCAGGAGGCAGAGGTAGGAGGATCGCTGTGAGTTCAAGGCCTGCTTCAGACTACATAGTGAATTCCAGGTCAGTCTGGACTAGAGCTAGACCCTACCTAGAAAGACTGAAAAAAAAAAAAAAAGGAAGAAGAGAGACTAGTTGAAAAGAAGGGGTTCAGTGGGAAGGCCTATGGGAAGGAGGACAAAAGAAGGTAATGGAAGGGGATTAGGATCAAAATGTATGGTGTACATGTATGAAAATCACCAAAAAAATGCTTTTTTTTGTTTTTTGTTTTTTGTTTTTCAAGGTAGGGTTTCACTCTAGCTCAGGCTGACCTGGAATTCACTATGTAGTCTCAGGGTGGCCTCGAACTCACTGCGATCCTCCTACCTCTGCCTCCCGAGTGCTGGGATTAAAGGCGTGCACCACCACGCCCAGCTACCAATAAAATGTTTTTAAAACTTGTTTTGCCAAGGGCTGGGAACATGGCTTGGTTAGTAGAGCACTTGCCTAGCATGCGGAAAGCCCTGAGTTTGATCCCCAATACCCTATAAGCCAGGTGTGGTAGCTCACACCTGTAGTCCTAGTACTTGGGAGGTAGAGGAGGAGGAACAGAAGTTCAAGGTCATTCTTCACTACATAGCAAGCTTGAGGCTAGCCTAGACTAAATGAAACCCTGTCTCAAAATAAGTTGGGGCTTTGTGGAGGTTGTTCAGTAGGTAAGAGTGCTTGCTGTGCAAACATGAGGACCTAAGTTTGATCCCCAGCAGTCACATGAAAAGCCAGCCATATGGTGTCTGGCTAAATGTATACACTATGCTCACCAAACTGCCCAGTAAGCACCTCTCTTCATGTTCATGCCCATATATTAATGCCACTCTCACTTTTGGTTAGAGAAGCTTCTCTTTTCAGATGGTGGTGACCTTGGGATGACTCAGAAGGCACCTTGATGCTGAGAAGAAGTGACAGAGGAGTGCTCAGCACTGCAATATCTCGATCACACCTTCCAAGGCTCAGGGTCCAATGCGGAAGAGGTGGCAGAAAGAATGTAAGAGCCAAAGGAAGGGTAGGACTCCTTACAACGTGCTCCCTCCAGACATAAAATGGCCTGGATATCCATGACCTCACAGAGCCTGACACTACCTACACAAGACCATCATAAGAGGAGGAAAAGATGATGACATCAAAATAAAAGAGAGATTCATTGAGAGGAGTTTCAAAGGGGAAAGTCGGGGGGGGGGGGAGACGGAATTACCATGGGATATTGTTTACAATTATGGAAGTTGTCAATAAAAAAAAAAAGCCAGCCATAGCCAGGTGTGGTGGTGCCCGCCTTTAATTCCAGCACTCGGGAGGCAGAGGTAGGAGGATTGTTGTGAGTTGGAGGCCACCCTGAGACTACATAGTGAATTCCAGGTCAGCCTGGGCTAGAGTGAGACCCTACCTCAAAAAAAGAAAAGAAAAGAAAAGAAAAGAAAAGAAAAGAAAAAAAGCCAGCCGTTGTCGTGCACTCCTGTAACCCCGGTGCTGAGGAAGGCAGAGACAGTATGGCAAACAACCTGCGGGTCCGGGGTCCCTGGGAGACTCTTCCACAAGGAAGAAAGGCGGAAGATCTACGGGGGAAGACACCCAGTGTTTTCCTCTGGCCTCCATGTACGTAGAGGGCATGGGCGTGTGCATGCACACACATGAATACACCGTAAAAGACTGTCTCACCATGAAGGGAAGAACCCGGAGGGCGCATATACACGGAATACTTTCTCTCCTTGGTGCAGCATGGTTAACTCTCCAGCACACAGGGACTGTCTCTCACACGCACCCAGCAGGTTCCTGCGGCCAGAGAAAGCCCTTCGTCCGGTGTTGGAATTAGGAAGTAGGCGGCATATGGAGGGCACGTGGGCATTGTCTGCAGGGCACTTCCTCAGCTCAGGTGGATGTGGCAACGGCAGCAGCCGCTCTGCTTCTCTTTGGCTTTTGGCTACAGGCTGGAAGAAGCAAGACCACATTAGTAATCCTCAGCCCGTGCTGAGAGGCGTCTAGGTGTCATCTCTCCCCTCAGAAGAACCGACACCTCACTGCATGGAAGGCAGGCTTGGCCGTGCCACTTACATAAGCCAATAGAACGTACGTAGAATCCCAATGTCCCCGTCTATCGTGTGATCTCAGAGTGGAGACGACAGACGGCCGACTCCTGGCGGACACGGGAAGCCTTTGGGGCTGTTGGCTCCCGCTGCATTCTTTAGCCAAAAGCAGTGATTCATTTGATTTGTGATTTGGGAAGCAGAAACTGGACAAGGCCTGGTTCAGCTCCTTCCTGACCCTTTCTTCAAATCGGCTTGACAGCCAGAGGGAGACCTGGGTTAGGCGGTAAGTTAGCTGCCTCTGCTGGGGACAGCTTGCAGGGTACCAGCGGTGTCAATAGATCCGCAGCTCTTCCATTTGGTGACACACTTTGATCTAGCTGCAAACCTAAGCCTCGGCCTGTTCGGTAATGTATCGAGCATTCTGACTTCCTCTTTCTTCTCTTGTAGCAACCGCTGAGTTAGTCTCATGTGGGAGTTGGAGTCCAAGGAAGAGTTAAATGCCCATAAAGATACAGGAGAACCCCCAGGCCCATGAATCCCAACTTTGGGTCCTTGTTCAAGTCATCAAAGAATTGAAACCGTGGATTCTGAGAAGAGTAAATGATGAATTATGAAATTTATTTTAGGGAGGGTTAGGGTAAAGAAAGAAGGTAAGGAGGAAAGCCCAAGCCCAAAGAAATTCTCCCTGCCTGGCTGGGAAGGGAGAGGGGAGACAGAGAATCTCTCTCACATCTCCAGGAAGAAGTTTCTAGGGAAGGCACTTACACACATGGAAAGCAAGCAGGTAAGTGCCTACAACCAAGCCGAAAAATCCCCAAGCGACAGAGAGCCAAGGGCTACGGAGAGGGCTTACACACGTGGCTTAGGCACGTTAATGTGGATCAAACATCCAATTAGGATGAGCCTCACCTCACACTCAGGTGTGTGAGGGAGAAATCTTGATTGGTTGGTGGGCTCAACAGGCTGACTCAGGAAGGGCCAGCCCACAAATGTGCTAAGCCAGGAAAACGTTGGGGAAGAATCTAGTTGTCACTGGAGCTGATGCTTGTGCGGGTCAGGCACCAGTTCTACCTAGTCTTGCCAGGACAGGCAAAGTAACATCAATGCTTCTGTGGGCCAGTCTCTAACTAACCACCTGGCAGAAAAAAAGCTACCTTGGGCTGGAGAGATGGCTCGGTGGTTAAAGGTGCTTGCTTGCCAAATCTGAAAGCCTGATGGCCTGGGTTTGATTCCCTAGTACCCACGTAAAACCAGATGCACAAAATGGCACATGCGTCTGGAATTCGTTTGCAGTAGCAGGAGGCCCTAGTGTGCCCGTACTCATTCTCTTTCTGTCTGCCTCTTTCTCTCTGTTTTTCTCAAATAAATAAATATATATTTTTTAAAAGCTGTCTTGGAGCCAGGCATGGTGGCGCACGCCTTTAAACCCAGCACTTGGGAGGCAGAGGTAGGAGGATCGCCGTGAGCTCAAGGCCACCCTGAGACTCCATAGTGAATTCCAGGTCAGCCTGGGCTAGATAGAGTGAGATCCTACCTCAAAAAACCAAAAAAAAAAAAAAAAAAAAAAAAAGCTATCTTGGGGCTGGAGGGATGGCTTAGGGGTTAAGGCATTTGCCTGCAAAGCCAAAGGACCCAGGTTCAATTCCCCAGGACCCACATTAGCCAGATGCACAAGGGGGCGCACACTCCTGGAGTTCATTTGCAGTGTGGCTGGAGGCCCTGGCACATCCCTTCTCGCTCTTTCTCTCTCTCCTCCTTTTCCTCTGTCAAATAAATAAATAAATAAAAATAAGAGTATTTAGAATGCTGTCTGGTTCTTAGACAGTATCAAGTACACAATTTAATGGGGAAGAGAAGAGAAGTGGTTATGAAATTCCATCAACCCTCCAAAATCTGGTTTTTCTTTCTTTCTTTCTTTTCAGGTAGGTCTCATTACATAGTCCTGGGTGGCCTTGAATTTTTGGCAACACTCCTGCCTCACCCTCCTGAATGCTGGCATCACAAAATCTCCATACACTCTCAGTTTCGTAGATTTTATTCAAAGTGGTCAACTTCTGATACCTACCTCTGATAATTCTTTTTGAGGTAGGGTCTCACTCTAGCCCAGGCTGACCCAGAATTCACTATGTAGTCTTAGGATGGCCTTGAACTTGTGGCAATCCTCCTACCTCTGCATACCAAGTGCTGGAATTAAAGGCGTGCATCATCATGACCAGCATTAGTATACATTATGAGCTGAACAATATTTAGATATTTGATTAGGGTAAGTGTTGGTGTGAAACAAAATAACATAATTCAAATGTCAGAGATTTAACAAAGTCAAGGCTGATTTCCCACCTGCATTACAGTCTGACATGCTGGGAGCAGCATTCTGTTGTTTCCCTCCAGTTGGTGACTTAGGGATCCAGGCCCTTCCTCTTGTGATTCTCCTGTCTTCAAGTCAGGGTCTTCACAGTTGCCATGGAAGGAAGAGACAGGGCTAGGAGCAAGGGCAGAGATGGTTTAGGAGCCAAACCTGGCTTCCAGAGACTCTTATCCATAGTTTATTGGCCAGAACTGTCATACATGCCCATGTTGACTCCAGGGAGGACTGGAACCGTCCCCTGGTGTTCACAGGAGGAGGATATAGTACAGAAATGTCTTTGCTACAGAAGCGTTAACTTAAATTCTCCTTCCCCTCACTCTCCAAGGCACCTTCTGCTATTCCCACCTTTATCAGCTACTTTCTCACTGCTGTGAACAAATACCTGACCAGAAACAACTTAAGGAAGACAAAGGGTTTAATTCAGCTCACAGTTCCATGAGGAAGTTTCAGGGCTGAGATGTAGGGTGACAGTAGCATGAAACAGAGCTGGCCACATTGTTAGGCAGGGAGGAGAGTGGGAATAGGAAGTGGAGTTGGATCACAAAACCTTAAGACCCTCCCATAGTAACCCACTTCCTCCAGCAAGACTCTAAAAAGTTCCACAACCTTCCCAAACAGTACCACCAGCTGGGGACCAAGTGTTGAAACACATGGGTTTGTGGGCATTTTATATTACAACCACAGTACCACTCTTCCCTTCTTTTACCAATGAAACAGCCATGATGGAAATGCAAAAAGAAAGAAAAAACAAGATTCAACTTTTTTTTTTTTTTTTTTTTTTTTTTTTTGGTTTTAGGAAGTAGAGTCTCCCTCTAGCCCAGGCTGACCTGGAATTCACTACGTAGTCTCAGGGTGGCCTTGAACTCATGGCGATCCTCTTACCTCTGCCTCCTGAGTGCTGGGATTAAAGGCGTGCACCACCATGCCCGGCTCCAAATAATATTTTGAAACAATTTTGAGAAAAAAAGTCTTTGTATTTCAAAAGCTTGTTTTTAGTGTGGATCCTGCTGACGAGACGCCATGAGCCCTGAAATGAAATGGCGGCAGACATGTCCAAAGAGTACTGCGGGGTTTGGTCCCTTCCTGAATCTTGTGATTGATGAATGCGTGGAAATGGCAACTAGTGGGCAGCAGAATATTGGGAGGGTGATCGTGTGAGGAAACAGCATCATCACGTTGGAAGCCTTGGAATGAGTTTAAACAATGGCTTTTCAGAGGGCCTGTTTTACTACTGATGTGAAATCAGGTCGTGTAAAAAACACAACATCACTTCATGACCAAAACATTGGAGAGAATGGGTGCACAAGGGCCCCTCTAGCCATTGCAAATGCACTCCAGCATGTGCATTTGGTTTATGTGGATTCTGGGGAGTCGAACCTGGGACTTTAGGCTTTGCAGGCAAGTGCCTTAACCACTAAGCCATCTCTCCAGCCCTGTGGGGTTTTTTTTTTTTTTTTTTTGGTTTGTTTGTTTTATTTTCATTCCCAAAGTATAACCCTACATGACTTTGGTCACAAAAATCCAGAAGTTTGGGTTTGGGGAGATGGCATAGTGGATAAGACCTCTTGCTGAGCAAGCATGAAAACCTGCATTCAATCCACAGCACCTGCATAAAAAGCCAGTCATGGCTGCACAAAGCTGGTAACCCCGGTGGTGAGGGAGATAGAGACAAGAGGATCACTGGGGCTCTCTGGTCAGCCAGTCTAGCTGAAGAAACAGTGAGTTCCAGGTTCAGTGATAGACCCTGTCTCAAGGAAAAAAGGTAGATGGTCAGTAGAAAGGAGGACACCTGCCTTCCTCCTCTGGCCTCCACATGTGTGCCCAAAGAGCATGTGCACACATATGTATACACTGTATGCATGCACACATGTGTACACACACACACACATACAAATCCAGAGGTTCAAACGAATTAAAATTAGGGCTGGAGAGATGGCTTAGCGGTTAAGGCATTTGCCTGCAAAGTCTAAGGACCCTGGTTCAGTTCCCCAGGACCCACATAAAACTGCTACAAAAGGGGGTACATGCATCTGGAATTTGTTTGCCATGGCTGGAGGCCCTGATGAGCCTGTTCTTTCTTTCTTTTCTTTTCTTTCCTTTTTTGTTTGTTTGTTTTTTGAGGTAGTGTCTCACTCTAGCCCAGGTGGACCTGGAATTCACTATGTAGTCTCAGGGTGGCCTCGAACTCACAGCGATCCTCCTACCTCTACCTCCCGAGTGCTGGGATTAAAGGTATGTGCCACCACACCCGGCGAGCCTGTTCCTTCTATCTATCTACCTCTCTCTCAAATAAAAATAAAATAAAATAAAATAAAGAATTAAAATTAGCTGGATCAATGTGGTGCCCCTTCTAGGAGAAGCAAGTGTTGTGAAGCTTTAGGAGAGGACCAGGCCTCCTTGCGCCCTCCTGCATGGTGCCTTAGGGAGGACCAACGGAGACACAGTGCCCCAGGCCCACATGGTGGCTGGGAGAGGAGACCTTGCCTATTCTTCGAAGATGGGGCTGCACTGGGAGGGGCTATGGACTCAGAGCAAAGGGACAGGAGGCGTTTCTTTGTCACTAATCATCCCGTGTGACCTTGAGCAGGTCATTTCACTTCTCTCGTTCTCAGTTTCTCATTTGTAAAAAGAGATGTAATACTATCTACTTCACAGGCGCATTGACAGAACCGAATGCAAAAAGAAAAAGAACAACAAAACAAAACAAAACAAACACAAAAAAATCAGAGGCTGCCACCCATTAGGGACTCAGCATGTGCTCAAACCTCCCCTGCCCTTCCTTTCCGAGCTTATTGCCAGTATCGAATGATTCCTTTGCAGGAAGGATGGGTACATGAAGCTATGTATAGCAGTGCCTGGAAAATGAAACAAAATAAAGCCTTCTTCAACTCTGCGAGGAAGCAATAAAAACCTGGGGCAAGGCACAAAACAGACAATGAAAACATGGCTTAAGAGCAGGGTAGGGGGCAGGGGGCAGGGTGAGGGCGGTGACCGCCCCAAACGAAAAACAACAGCTCAATACCCTGCTATCATCCTTCATCAAACTACAGAAATAGAAACCAGACAAACACATTATGTGAAGGGCGAAAGGGCTGGCAAGGTCCTGGCCTATAGGAAAAACCCAGGTTCAATAATGCCACGCGCAGAGGGAGGTAGGAAAGTGAGGCCAGAGTCAATAGAGGGCTTGCGTTGGGAATGGCTGGTTTTACAGCCTAATGAGGCTTGGGCATCACACGGCCTTTTTTTTTTTTTTTTTTTTTTTGCTGAACTCAGTTTCTTGTTGGAATCTATCTGCTCCCATCTGCCAGCCACACGGCAGGAGGTACTGCCATTTCTTCTGGCAGGTGAATTATCAAGGGTATTCTTTGCCTTTCTTTTTTTGGGAAAAGAAAGCTTTGGCATAGAACACAGTCTCTTCTGTTTATATCTGTTCTTGTCTTTCTGATTAGAGAGATGATCAGTTCTGACTAACAAGGAAGACTGGGCTGTGAGCGCTGGTCTTTGTTTAAAGGAGCGCACACACGGCGGCAGTCGAAGATGACCTGGTCTATTGCGAGTCTTCATCTGTTCTGGGGGGAAGGGGACTTAGACTTAAAGCTGGCTTTATTTATTTACGTATTTATATATTTAAATATTTAAAATATTTTACTTAGCCAGGTGTGGTGGTGCACGCCTTTAATCCCAGCACTAGGGAGGCAGAGGTAGGAGGATCACTGTAAGTTTGAGGCCACCCTGAGACTACATAGTGAATTCCAGGTCAGCCTGGGCTAGAGTGAGACCATACCTCGAAAAACCAAAAACCAAAACAAGACAAACAAAAAAAAATGTATTTATTTGTTTATTGGAGTGAAGAGAGAAAGAGGCAGATAGAGAGAGATAATGGGCACGCCAGGGCCTCTAACCAATGCAAATGAACTCTAGACACATGTACCACTTTGTGCATCTGGCTTACATGGGTTCTGGGAAATCGAACCTGGGTCCTTAGGCTTTGCAGGCAAGCGCCTTAACCATCAAGCCATCTCTCTAGCATATATATATATATATATATTTAAAAAAAGATTTATTGTAGCCTTAATTTTAGGAATTACTGCTTTTAAAAAATATTTATTGGGCTGGAGAGATGGGTTAACAGTTAAGCACTTGCCTGTGAAGCCTAAGGACCCCAGTTAGAGGCTTGATTCCCCAGGACCCACATAAGCCAAATGCACAAGGTGGCACATGCATCTGGAGTTCGTTTGCAGTGGCTAGAGGCCTTGGCGTGCCTATTCTCTCTCTCTCTGCCTCTTTCACTCTATCTGTCTGTCGCTCTCAAATAAATAAATAAAAATAACAAAAATTAAAAAAAATATTTATTTATTTATTTGAGAAAGAGAGAGAGAATGGATGCACTAGGGCCTCCAGCGACTGCAAACAAATTCCAGACATATGTGCCACCTTGTACATCTGGCTTGTGTGGGTCCTGGGGAATTGAACCTGGGTCCTTTGAGTTTGCAGGCAAATACCTTAACCGCTAAGCCATCTCTCCAGCCCTTATTTATATTGTTTATCTTTCTTTTTGTGTGTGTGATGCCTGTGGGGGACACATGCATCATAGCATGTGTGTGAAGGTCAGAGGACAACGTTGGGCGTCACTCCTTGCCTTCCACTTTCTTTGAGGCAGTGTCTTTTGCTTGCTGCTGTGTTATGGCTAGCTGGCCTGGGAACTGCTGAGGACTCTCCTGTCTCCACCTCCTGTCACACGTGGCATGCTAGGATTACAGATGTGTGTATCACCTCATCCAGCTTCGTGTGAGTGCTGGGGATTCCAACTCAGACCATCTCACCAGGCCCTTCTGTCTTGTTTTGTTGTAGATAGGACCTCGTGCATGCTTGCAAAGTGCTCAATCACTAAGCTACATGCCCAGTACGTGGGCCTATACTTATTAGGTATTAGGGACATAAAAATCAAGAAAAAGACCAAGGCAGCCCTCCTGTTCTCAAAGGGTTTATAAATAAAGAGACTTATATCACCAGGTTGTAAATGGCTGTTGCTAAGCCGGGAATTGGGTTAATTAACTGATGTTTGAATAGGTCTTTCCTGAGATCTATTATCTTCTAAGCATCTTATGACAGTCTTGTGGATAGGGGCTCTGACCCCAACTTCCAGGTGAACAGCCCACTTGTCTCTCTTCCTCGCTTTATCTGAAGGCCACTACGCTGACTATAGTCCTGGTCTGTTGACTCCAAGCCCAGTGCTGTCGCCTCCATGTCTATCTGTGTTTTCTCCTGATAATACCAAATTCACCAAGGAAAGGTGGACACAGTAATTTGCACATCACTCATCAGAAACCAAAGGTGGGTATTGTGGAGATGGCTCAGTGGAGAAAGAAAGCACTTACCATGCAAGCGTGAATACCAGAGTTTGTGTCCCCAGCGGCTCATGTAAAATGCCATCTGGCTGTAACTCTAGAGTGTGTGAGAGGCAGAGACAACATCCCCAGGGCAAGTTGACTAGCTAGACTAGCCAAACTGGTGAGCTCTGGGTCCATGCGACCAACCCTGCCTCAGTAAATAAAAAGCACAGTGAGGGCTGGAGGGATGGCTTAGCAGTTAAGGCATTTTCCTACAAAGCCTAATGACCCAGGTTCAATTCCCCAGGACCCACAATAGCCAGATGCACATGGTGGCGCATGTGTCTGGAGTTCGTTTGCAGTGGCTGGAGGCCCTGGCACACCCATTTTCTCTCTCTGTCAGATGAATAAATAAATAAAAATAAAATCTTGTTTTTAAAAAAGCAGAGTGATCGGGGAAGATATATGACATCAACTTCTGGCCTCCACATGCACCCACATACATGTGGACACACATAGAAAGGAAACATAGGTAGAAACTCCTCCTCCTCACTTTTTTTTTTTTTTTTTTTTTTTTTGGTTTTTCGAGGTAGGGTCTCACTCTAGCCCAGGCTGACTTGGAATTCACTATGTAGTCTCAGGGTGGCCTCGAGCTCACGGCGACCCTCCTACCTCAGCCTCCCCAGTGCTGGGATTAAAGGAGTGCGCCACCACGCTGGCATCCTCTTCATTTCTAAAGACCCAGGCAAAATGTAACATTCTGGATGAAACCTGCTGTCACCCTCAGCTACAGAGAGTGGCATCTTCCTATGTAGTAGGAAGAAGCTTTTGGCACAAACAATCATCATATTAATAAGGATAATGGACGTAATAATAGTAGTACAAAGGTCTATGTTACCACTTATTGAGTGTGTCCATGAACCAGGTGGCATGCTAAGTGCCTTACATGCATTATTTAATGCTCAAAAGAACCCTAGGGGAGACACTATTATTATCCTCTGTTCGTGGATTGTATCCGTTAGGACTTGAGTATGGCTGCATGTTGAAACCTATCCGCAGTGGCTTAGGCAAATAGGAACTTACTTTTCTCAAATGAGTTAGAGGTAGCTAGGCTTGTGCGGGTATGGTGGCTCCACAAGACCACTCTTAGCAGGTTGCTTGGCTATTGTGGAGGCATGCTATCTGCTCTTTTCCCAATCTATGTTCTAGTGTTCTAGGCAGGAGGAAGGGTGAGGGTTAGGAAGCCTTTTCTTCTCGTGGTTTTTTTTTTTCAAGGTAGGGTCTCACTCTGGCCCAGGCTGGTCTGGAATTCACTATGTAGTCTCAGGCTGGCCTCAAATTCACAGCAATCCTTCCATCTTGGCCTCCTGAGTGCTGGAATTAAAGGAGTGTGCCACCACATCTGTCACTTTTTTCTTTTCTTTTTTTTTTTTTACAGTTTATTTTATGTTTTTTTTTTCTATATATAAAAAGAAAAATATTTTTGAGCTGGGCATGGTGGTACACGTCTTTAATCCCAGGAAATTTAATTCTTAGGAAAACTGAGGTAGGAAGATAGCTATGAGTTCAAGGCCAGCCTGGGCCTGCAGAATGAGTTCTAGGTCACACTGGCCTAGAGTGAGACCCTATCTCTAAAAAATCATCTATTTATTTATTTGCCTCTCTCTCTCTTTCTCTGGGTATGTGCACTTGCCCCAAAACCTTTTGACACTGCAAACTCCAGATGCATGTGACACTTTTGCACCTGGCCCTATGTGGGGACTCAAACCCACGTAGGCAAGGCAAGCTTTGCAAACAAGCACCTTTAACTGTGGAGCTATCTCCCCAACTCTTATTTATGTTTTTATAAAATATTTTTATTTATTTATTTGCAAAGAGATAGAGAATTGGCTCGTATGTCCTCTTGCCACTGCAAATAAACTCCAGACACATGTGTCACTTTGTGCATCTGGCCTTAGGTGGGTGCTGGGGAAATGAACCTGGGCTGTCAGGCTTTGCAAGCAAGCACCTTAACCATTGAGCCATCTCTCTGGCTCCTTATTTATTTATTTTTTGAGGTAGAGTCTCACTCTAGCCCAGGCTGACCTGGAATTCACTATGTAGTCTCAGACTGGCCTCAAACTCACAGAGATCCTCCTACCTCTGCTTCCCTAGTGCTGGGATTAAAGGCACGTGCTACCACAGCTGGTTTATTTATGTTTTTTTAAATTTATTTTTATTTTTATTTTTGTTTATTTATTTATTTGAGAGAGACAGACAGAGAGAGAAAGAGGCAGAGAGAGAAAGAGAGAGAATGGGCGTGCCAGGGCCTCCAGCCGCTGCAAATGAACTCCAGACGCGTGCGCCCCCTTGTGCATCTGGCTAATGTGGGTCCTGGGGAATCGAGCCTCGAACCGGGGTCCTCAGGCTTCACAGGCAAGCGCTTAACCGCTAAGCCATTTCTCCAGCCCTTATTTATGTTTTTTAATGCACATGTGTATGTGGGCATACATGTGTGTGCAGATGCATGTGCACGTGTGAATGCACGTATGTGTGTGCAATTGCATGTGCACCTATGAGTACATATATGTGGATACAAGAGGACAACTTTGTGTGCCATCCTCAAGAATATCATCCACTTCTCTTCGAGACATGGTCTCCAATTGGCCCAGGACTCATCAATTAGGCTAGACTGGCTGGCCAGCAAGCCCTATCAATTCACCTGTCTCCACCTCTCCAGTGCTGGCATTACAGATGTGTGCATTTTTATGTGCATGCTGAGGATTGAACTCAGGTCTTCATATTTGCAAGGCGAGTACTTTACTTAGTGAGCTTTCTCCCCAACCCAGTTTTGTTTTATTGAGTAGGAATGCTGTTACAGTCAGCCTCAGGTTGCTGGGATGACCTTCCAAACCAGGCACAGTTATGGAGGAAGAAGGGATTTATAGAAGTTTACAGATACAGGGGAAGTTCCACAGTGGCGGAAGAAGTGGGCCCCATTTCACAGATCTATGCAGAGAGAAAACCAGCCACCACCATAAGCAAGTACACTCCAGGAACCCAGGCAGAACTTAAGCAACTTGTATATTTTTAGATTGGAATTCAGTTCTACCCCACACCTTAGGGTTGGACCCTAGGATCCACCCATAGTGACATCAAGTTACAAACTTGAATAAAACTCTTGAATCTATTGGGGGACATCCATTCAAATTGCTACATTCTTCCCCTGGCTCCCAGTAGATTCACAACCATTTCATATTGTATACTGTGTATTGTTTTCAGTCTAAATTCAAAGGTCCCCACAGTCTTTACCAACTTAAAATAGTTTCAAAGCCCCAAGTCTCATCTGAGATTTAAGATTGTCTTTTAACTATGAGTCCTGTAAAATCAAACAAGTTATATACTTTTAACATATAAAGGCACAGAGCAAACATTTTTAACTGTTATAAAGCATAACAAGGAGATCCTGGACCAATGCAAACTCAACTACCATCAAACAAACATCAAACATCTGTAGTTCAAGTCCGATATCATAACCTGTGACTAACAGTCTCTGGAATTCCCAATTCCACTCCTCCAGCTGGGCTGAATAGCCAGGGAAAACTTTCATCGAAAGCCAACAGTGCTCTATGTATATCCAAAACATCCTTGGGTCTCCGTGTAAACCATGGTCCATCTTCCAATGGCTTCGCTGGCCTATCAGGGTCATCTCACCTTGCCTCATGCTGCATCTCAGCAGCAGCTCCTGGAACCATGTGCACTTCATGACCACTCTGTGTATTTTTCATACTCCCGAAACTAATATCAGGTATGCGGGACATAGCCATATTCTTTTTTTTTTTTTTTTTCCGACGTGGGGTCTCGCTCTAGCCCAGGCTGACCTGGAATTCACTATGTAGTCTCAAGGTGGCCTTGAACTCATGGCAATCCTCCTATCTCTGCCTCCTGAGTGCTGGGATTAAAGGCGTGCACCACCACGTCCGGCTCCAATTTTAAATCTTATGTCACTCAGTCACATATGTTGAGCCAAGCATGTCAGTCCATTACAAATTTAACCTTGACCAAACTCTCTGGGCATAGGCAGTAGAATGTAGCCAGCCCTTATGCCAGTACCCCAGTTCCAACAAAGTCCTCTGGAGTCTTTCCTTCCCCTTAGAAAGTTCATAAGCCAAGCTTCAAAATACAATTCTCGGGCTGGAGAGATGGCTTAGTGGTTATGCGCTTGCCTGTGAAGCCTGAGGACCCTGGTTCGAGGCTCAATTCCCCAGGACCCACGTTAGCCAGATGCACAAGGGGGCGCACGTGTCTGGAGTTCAATTGCAGTGGCTGGAGGCCCTGGTGTGCCCATTCTCCCTCTCTCTATCTGCCTCTTTCTCTCTCTGTCTGTCGCTCTCAAATAAATAAATAAAACTTAAAAAAAAAAAAAAGAACAAAATACAATTCTCATGCCAGGCATGGTGGTGCACAGTTTAGTTGTAGCACTTGAGAGGCTAGGTGGATCATTGTGAGTTCAAGGCCACCCTGAAACTATATAGTGAATTCCAGATCAGCCTGGACCAGAGAGTGAGACCCTACCTCGAATAACCAAAACAAACAAACAACAACAACAACAAAACGAATACAATTCTCTCTGTACTTAGCATTTTCAAACTCCCATCAGAATAGTCTATAATACTTGGATTACCACTCTGTAAGGTGTCTTCAGTTGCAAGTACCAAGTCCATGCCCATTCCTCCAAAACAAAAGGTTTTTAAAAAATTTTTTTTCATTTTTATTTATTTGAGAGCAACAGACAGGAAGAGGCAGATAGAGAGAGAATGGGCGTGCCAGGGCCTCCAGCCACTGCAAATGAACTCCAGACATGTGCGCCCCCTTGTGCATCTGGCTAACATGGGTCCTGGGGAATTGAGCCTCAAACCAGGGTCCTTAGGCTTCACAGGCAAGCACCTAACCGCTAAGCCATCTCTCCAGCCCCAAAACAAAAGTTTTGAAAAACCCAAATCCCATAGTCAGGTTCATCATGCATCAATACCCCACTTCTGGTATCAATTTCCTTGTAGTCATCCTCAGGTTGCTGGGATGAACTTCCAAATCAAGCACAGTTACGGAGGAAGAAGGGATTTATTGACGTTTACAGATAGAGAGGAAGTTACATAATGGAAAAATAAATAGGCCCCTGTTGCAGTCAGGTTCGCATTTCTGTCAGAAGGCACCTGACCAAGAGCAGCTTGTGGAGAAAAGGGTTTATTTTTGCAAAAAGATTTGAGGAGAAGCTCCACGATGGCAGGGGAAAAATGATGGCATAAGCGGAGAGTGTACATTACCTCCTGGCCAACATCATCAGGAGAGTGTGCCAAACACTGGCAAGGGGAAGCTGGCTATAACACCCATAAACCCACCCCCAATAATACACTACCTCCAGGAGGCTTCAATTCCTAAATTGCCACCAGCTGGGTACCTAAGCATTCAGAACATGTAAGTTTATAGGGACACCTGAATCAAACCCCCACATTCTATCCCTGGCCCCCATAAACTGATAATCATCCATGATGTAAAATGCAATGCATTCAGTCCAACTTTAAAATACCCCATAGTTTTTATCAGTCCCAATGACATTTAAACATTCCAATAGTTCAAGGTCTTCTAACTGAGTTGTAATACCAAAAAAAACCTCATAATAGCACAGACTAAACATTCACACTGCAAAAGATGGCATTGGGCATAGCAAAGAAATGTTCAACCAATACAAGATTACAATACAAACAGGGAAAACATCAAACTCTGTAGCTCCCAGTCCAACAACTCTAACCAGTGGCAAGTCTCTGGAATTCCAATTCCATCCCTCTAGCTAGGCTACTCACAGTATGGAAAACTTCCTCTGGCGCTGGCAGCTCTCCTTGGTAGTCATCTCATAATCCTTGCATCTCCATTGGGTCTCCAAGCAACCCATGGTTCATCCTCATGGCTCCGTTGGGCCTCCAAGCAGGTAATCCAACAAGCCTGCTTCATACTGCCCATAGCCATTTCCAAAAAACAAAACCATGTTGAAAATTCAATGACCTTCTCTTTCCTGCATTTGTTATGCTCCATAATACCAGGTAGGCCACCAATTTGTTAATTCAGGGGGGAATAAAGCTGACTTTGAAGAACAGCAAACTCCTTCAGCATTAAGGTCCCTTACTTCAAAACAGTCCATATTCTTCCTGCTATTCCAACGCAGATCAGCTGGCCCAATCTCAAAGGTTGTTGTAATTTCTCAAATAATTGCAGTTTAACAGGCAGCAGTTTCAGCCCAAAAGATATCATTTCTTTTGTGCCATATCCTCTGCTCACACTCGTCCTTTTTTTTCTGAGGTAGGGTCTCACTCTAGCTCAGGCTGACCTGGAGTTTGCTATGTAATCTCAGGGTGGCCTTGAACTCATGGTGATCCTCCTACCTCTGCCTCCCGAGTGCTGGGATTAAAGGCGTGCGCCACCACGCCCGGCTCACTCGTCCATTTCTATGCATTGCATCCCTGCATAACTTCTCAGGACACAGGCAGACAGAATGCAGTAAGTCTCTCACACAAATTGCTTCTATCCCAGTCCAGGCAAAGCTCTTTCTTACCCTTATAAGTCAAACCTCATAGTCTATAGTTCTTAGCTGTATTCGGGTCTTCTAACTCTGAGCAGAATAGTCCATAAAGCTGTACTTACAGCACTGCAAGGTATCTCTTAGACAGAGGTTCAAAATCCTTCCACATTCCTCTCACAAATCAATTCCAATTAACCAAAGCCACAGCCAGGTTTCAAGCAGCGAAGACATTACTTCTCAGTACCAATTTTACTGCTCCAGTCAGGTTTGCATTGCTGTCAGAAAACATTTGGCTATGAGCAGCTTTTGGGAGATCTTCACAGATGCTCAGGTGCTTGGGCAAGTTCAGACACATGGCTAAACCAAACTCTAACTCATGCCTATCTGACACCAGAGTCCATGTTTGCACCCTCTGTAAGAGTTGAGCTCTGTACCACAACGTGCTATGATTGTCTAGTCATCCTTTCCTCCCCAGATGATGAGCTCTCTAGTACTAAGAAGAAACTTTGATCCAGATGTGTGTCCATAGTTTGTTAAGTGAATAAACAAACAAATGTTAGCATAGTGTAGTTTCTCTAGCTAAGAATTCCTTTTCAGCAAATATTCTTCCTTACAGCGGGGCAAGGTGGCACACGCCTTTAATCCAAGTACTCTGGGAGGCAGAGGTAGGAGGATTGCTGTGAGTTCAAGACCACCCTGAGACATAGTGAATTCCAGGTCAGAGTTGGCTACAGTGAAACCCTACCTCAAAAAAAAAAAAAAAAAAAAAAAAAAGAGAGAGAGAGAGAGAGAAGAGAATTTCTTCCTTTAAATTACCTCAAGGGTGCACATCATTTCTGGAAGTTCTGAGATACTAGATTAATGCATGGCATGGATGAAGCAAGCCCCTATTCTATCTCTCTGCACCAAAAGTCAATTTCATGCATTATCCTTGGATATAGATGTACCAGATACTTAAATGGCAAGAACTGATATTACACTTGATCTTGGCTAAAAGGATGAAAAATAATGGAAACATTCTCTTTTTAAAAATTATTGTACAGCTGGAATGATGGTTTAGTGGATAAGATGCTTGCCTACAAAGCCTAACGACCCAGGTTTGATTCCCCAGTACCAATATAAAGCCAGATGCATAAGCTGGTGCATGTGTCTGGAGTTTGTTTGCAGTGGCTGGAGGCCATAACAAACCCATTCTGTCTGATTCTTCCTCTTCTGTCCCTCTCTCAAATACACAAATGAAATGTTAAAAAAATATTTATTTGCATGAGTGTGTGTATCTCATGCCAGGGTGTCTTACACTGTAACCTAATGCCTGTCCAGCTTACATGGGGGGAGGGGCTGGGGAACTGATCTTCAGACAATAGGCTTTGCAAGCAAGTACCTTTAACTACTGAGCCATTTCCTCAGCCCTGAAAATATTCTCTTTTTTTCACTTTCTTTTTTTTCTTTTCAAAAATTTTTTTATTAACAACTTCCATGATTATAAGAAAATATCCCATGGTAGTACCCTCCCTCCCCCCAACTTTCCCGTCTGAACTCCATTTTCCCCATCTCAATCAGTCTCTTTTATTTTGATGTCATGATCTTTTCCTCCTATTATGATGGTCTTGTGTAAGTAGTATCAGACACTGTGAGGTCGTGGATATCCAGGCCATTTTGTGTCTGCGGGGAGCACATTGTAAGTAGTCCTACCCTTCCTTTGGCTCTTACATTCTTTCCGCCACCTCTTCTGCAATAGACCCTGAGCCTTGGAAGGTGTGATAGAGATATTGCAGTGCTGAGCACTCCTGTCACTTCTTTCCAGCACTATGATGCCTTCTGAGTCATCCCAAGGTCACTGTCATCTGAAAAGAGAAGATTCTCTACCAAAAGTGAGAGTAGCATTAATATAAGGGTACGAACATTAAGAGAAGTGCTTACTGGGCAATTTGATAAGCACAGTATATACATTGAGCCAGACAGCAGCAGATGTTACAACCCTAGGGCTCATGACTACCCCTGTTTTAAGTCCTGAAAATATTCTTTAATGATGTTTTCCTCTGTACTATTTCATAACGACCTGTTTCCAAGCTTCAGAGGTATGTAAAAGAAGTGGCCTGTCTTGTAGTCATGGGGACATCTGTTCTGTTCTGTTGTTCATAGGCTGTCTCTTCTCTTCCCTTCCCCTAAATGCTTAGTGTTTGTTTACAAAGTGCAGTCCAGTTTCTCTTTGCCCTGCCAGGTTACTCAAACATTCCTATACTTCACTGCTCTATTTCTTAGGGATTTGAGCGCTACTTGAATAACAAGAATTTGAGTCACAGGCAGCTCTGATTCCAAATCTCATTTTTTTGCTTGGTCATGGAGCAGCCCAGTAAAGACCCAGTGTCATTTAGATCCCAGTATTTTGTATTTAGGCAAGGCAGGTAAGGAGGGGAGAATTCTTTTTTCTTTTTCTTTTTCGTATTCATTTACTTGCAAGCAGAGGAGTCAGTGAGTTTGGGAGCACCAGGGCCACCAGCCACTGCAAACAAACTCCAGATGCATGAGCCACTGTGCATCTGGCTTTATGTGGGTACTGGGGAATCAAACCCTGGTCATTAGGCTTTGCAAGCAAGCACCTTAACATCTAAGTCATCTCTTCAGCCCAACATTTCTTTTTTTTTTTTTTTTTTTTTGGTTTTTCAAGGTAGGGTTTCACTCTAGCCCAGGCTGACCTGGAATTCACTATGGAGTCTCAGGGTGGCCTTGAACTCACGGCGATCCTCCTACCTCTGCCTCCCGAGTGCTGGGATTAAAGGCGTGCGCCACCACGCCCGGCTCCCAACAATTCTTTTTTTAATTTTTATTTATTTATTTGAGAGTGACAGACAGAGAAAGACGCAAAGAGAGGAGAGAGAGAGAGAGAGAGAGAGAGAGAGAGAGAATGGGCGTGTCAGGGCTTCCAGCCACTGCAAACGAACTCCAGATGTGTGTGCTCCCTTGTGCATCTCAGCCCAACAATTCTTAAGATACCAGCTCAGTAAGAAAAATTTTCAGCAGAACGTGGTGGTACACACCTTTAATCTCAACAGGAGGCAGAGTTGGAGGATTGCCATGAGTTTGAGGCCATCTTGAGACTACATAGTGAATCCCAGATCAGCCTGAACTAGAGTGAGAACCTACCTCAAAAAACCAAAAAAAGAAAAAAATTTCAGACAATAACTCATATACTTAGCTTTTTTTTTTTTTCTTTCATTTTCTGAGGTAGGGTCTCACTCTAGCCCAGGCTAACCTGGAATTCACTCTGTAGTCTCAGGGTGGCCTCTAACTCAAAGCGATCCTCCTACCTCTGCCTCCTTCCTGAGTGCTGGCATTAAAGGCGTGCACCACCACGCCTGGCAGCTTTTTTTTTTTAAAGCCATTTTTCCATAGGCCAAGTCCGGAAACATTCTGATTGCTCTTCAAAGCTATCACACTTAGCTGCACTGGCTCAGGCTCCGTTTGTGGTAAGGCACTGTAGCAGGTGGCTCTGGCTTAAGTTGGAACAGCCTAGCTCAGCTCAAGAATGAGCTGGCAAGTATGTGGCCTCCCACTTTTGTGGAACAAATAGTAATACTGGGCTGGAGAGATGACTTGGTGGTCAAGGCATTTGCCTGCAAAGCCAAAGGATCCTGGTTCTATTTTCCAGGACCCATGTAAGACAGATGCACAAGGGGATGCATGCATCTGGAGTTCGTTTGCAGTGGCTGGAGTCCCTGGCACACCCATTCTCTCTCTCTCTGCCTCTTTCTCTCTCAAATAAATAAGCAAATAAATAATATATATTTAAAATAGTAATATTAAGAGATGCTTGTGTTTCCCTTCCCAGCCCCATGAACCCTTGGCCAGTAGCTGGCTATCGCTATATACATTAGTTGATAGCTAGTACCTAGTAGGCAGTTACTATGTTAGACATTCTGTTAAGTGCCTTATTTTATCCCATTTAAAGCTTCGAATAGCACTGTGATTATTATTCCTATCATCTTACAAATGAGTACTGTAAGGGTTAGTAAAACAGAAGAATTTGGTTAATATCAAATGGTGACTCTGGGGAGCTTTTGCTCGTTCCATGGGAACCTGGAGTCACCCAACCCAAGCCACCACATATAAGAAACCTCAATGACTCTGACAGTCTTTGATCTTGACATGAATGCTTTGTCACTTAGACTTACAATGTGAATACAGTGATTTGCCAATAATTTCAGTAGCTAACAAGTAGATCATCCCAATCTTATTAATCAGTTTTTTTTTTTTTAAATCTCTGATAAAATACCAGAGGAAACAACTTCAGGAGGAAGGATTTAGTCTGGCGCGTGGTTCAGGCCATGGTCACTTGGCTCTGTTGATTTGGGGCCTAGGGATGGAGGTTATGGAGTAAGGTAACTTACTTCCTGGTGGACTGGAGGTAGAGAGAGACAGAGAATAGGCTGGGGACAAAAGATATCCTTTAGAGCTGGGTGTGGTTGTGCATGCCTTTAATCCCAGCACTTGGGAGGCAGAGGTAGGAGGATCACTATGAGTTCGAGGCCACTCTGAGACTACATAGTGAGTGCCAGGTCACCCTGGGCTAGAATGAGACCCTACCTTGAAAAGCAAAAACAAAAACAAGGGCTGGAGAGATGGCTTAGTGGTTAAGGCACTTGCCTGCGAAGCTAAGGACCCAGGTTCGATTCTCTAGGTTCCATGTAAGCCAGAGGCACAAGATGGCACATGCATCTGGAGTTTGTTTGCAGTGGCTAGAGGCCCTGGCATGCCCATTCTCTCTCTCCCCCTTCCTCAAACAAAAATAAAATAGTTAAAACTTAAACAAAGACATCCCTTAAAAGCATGCCCTCGGCAACTCACTCGATCCAATCCAGCCCCGTCATCCAGTTTCCACCACCTTCCAATAGTTCCATTACTATGAATCCACCAATGGATTGGTTAGGTCTAGTGAACAGCCCCTTCATAATCCAAACACTGTCCAAAAGCCCATCAGATGGCAACCAAGCTGTTACCAGGGGACTTTTTTGGATTCAAACCGTAACACAGGTCAAAGTTCCAAAGGTGTGGATAATTCATTTGATCCTTTTTCCAAGAAGATAACATTATTATGTTAATTTTGTGAAGAAATTTAGGGATAGAATAGTTAACCTCCTTCCATATGGCATCATGAAAACGCCATATGTGGTAGTTTGAGAGTGTTCCCCAATAGATTAACCAGTTTATTAAAGATTGTAACAGATTTCCAGCTGCCTGGCTAGCGGAGGTGTCTCTGTGGGTGGATCCTAGGTCCAGCCCTAAGATGTTTTGGAGGCAGATCTGGAAATTCCAGTTAAAGATATGCAAAGTGCTTGAGTTCTGCCTGGGGTTCCTGGAGTGTGCTTGCTTTTGAGTGTTTTTTTTTTCCCCCCTCTCTCTCTGCTTGGACATGTGAAGAGGGGCCAACTTCTGCTATTATGGAACTTCCCATGCATCTGTAAGCTTCTAATAAATTCCATTCCTCCTATAACTGTGCGTTGTTTGGAAGTTCATCCCAGCAAGGCAAAGCTGTCCACGACACCACGTAAACGGTAGAGCTAAACAAATATTTGTAACTACACTGATTAGGAAAGCCCAGCTTCAAGTCAAGTCATCAAGTCCTTCCCGACTAGTCTGCAGATCCTTAAACATCTTCTGTACAGGAGTTCTTGGTGACTGCTGGTTCCATATTACATGAGCAGTAGGTGGTAAAGCCAGCGTCAGACTGGGTTGCTCTAACTGAAGTAGGAATCTTCACTACTGTTCTGTTCCAGCTTTAGGAGCTTAATAACACAAGTTCAAAGGTCAAGTTAGCCTGGTGGCAAATGACCTTAGACATCGTTTAACCCAGGATTTCTCAATCTCTGGACTGTTGACATTCTGGTTTGACTCTTTCTTGCTGGGGCTGTCCTGTGCATGAAGAAGTTTGAACACTGCTCCTGGCCTCTACTCACTGGATGCCAGCAGCAGTGCCCAGGCCTAACAATACAAAACATCAAATGATAAGGGGGGTGGAAGGGCACAAATCCACCCTTGGTTGAGAATCACTCATCCAAGCCATCTCCTCCCTTAATGGATGTTGCAGTTGGGACCCAAAGAGAGAAAGTAACTTGCTGATGTAGTACACAAGGTCAGGACTAGAATCTGTTGGTCATACGTGCGACAATAACTCCCCCCCACCCACCAGAGTGTACGGGTCACGATAGGTAACCCAGAGAAAAGTACACGCAGTCATTGTCATTTTCAGTCTGGTAGGAGGGAACATCTACTGCCCAGACCACTCTAACTGCACGAAGCTGATAAGCTGCAAAGTGCTACTCAGGTAGAGAGTAAGACTATGATCTGGCGCGCTGTGATCTGGATCATTTTTGCTTCTGGACTTGACGGAATTCAGGCTCATTAATGGGATGGAAAACTGGTCTCTACCTCCATTACCAACCTGGAAAGGGGTCTGTGAAATCACTGTGCAAACCGTGGGGCTCATGAGAAAGCCTGGTGTGGTGGTTCGCGCCTTTGACCCCAGCACTAGGGAAGAGTGAGGTAGGAGGACCGCTGTGAGTTCGAGGTCAGCCTGGGTTAAAGTGACACCCGGCCTCAGAAATAAACAGGGATGCGATTATGATGATCAGACTTACAGCTCTTATTAACTGGGTATAGAAAAACCCCTTCATTCCAGGACCTCTCAATTCTGGATCTCCAGGCAAAGAGCGTACAGAGTCCCTTCCCTCCCCCGCAAAGTCCGTGGCAGCCACATGGATGAGTTCAGTGCCAACTTCGCAACGGTCCTGCGAACGAGAGGGCAGCTCACCGGCCCTCGGGTCCCTCAAGCTCCGCGGGTTCTAGCTTACACCGTGCCCCACTCGCCCACCCGACCCTCGGCCTTTCTACAAGGGCAGGTTGGTGGTCCTCCAGCCGCGCCGCTAAGTCCATTCCAGGCCGAAGCGCCGGAGATTCCCGAGCTTTTCCGATCTTCCCCGGGCCTCGCCGCGGGCGCGCGGCGGAGATTGCCGAGGGGCGCTGGCCCCGCCCCCTCCCCCTCCCCGCGGGCTCGGCCGCCGCCGCCTCGCCTCAGCCTGCGGCGCGCGCGCGCGGGCGTGAGGGCTCTCCTCTCTCTCCCCCTCGCCGCCCGTCCCTCCTCCATTCTCTTACTCTCCCTCTCTCTCTCTCTTTCCCCGCCTTCCCGGTGCTGCCACAGTGGCGGGACGGGAGGATCCCGGCCAGTCAGCTCGCTCCAGCCTCGCGCTCCTCCTCTTCCCAAATAAACAGCCTTCCCCACGCCCCGGGATCCCGGACCGCCCCCTTCCTCCCTCCCTCGGCCGGCGTGAGGTGAAGGAGTGTGTGTGAGAGACAGAGAGAGAGAGAGAGAGAGAGAAAGAGAGGGAGAGGGAGAGGGAGGGAGGGAGGGACTGCGGAGCGACGCGGGCCTGCGGCGACCCCAGCCGCGAGCGCGAGAGGCGGGGCCGGGCGACGCGCGTGCGTGGCCGAGGCGCGAGCGCGTGCCCGTCAGTGGCCGGCGCCGGAGACCCTCCTTCCCTCCCCCCAACCCCCAGCGGACCGACGGGCGGACGGTCGGTCGGACGGACGGACCGACCGACCGACCGACCCGGCGACCCGAAGAGCGGAGCGCGAGGAAGCGAGGCTCCTGGTCGGCGCGCGCGCGCGCACGCACGCACGCACGCGGGGGGGGCGGGGCAGGCGCGCGCCCGCCAGTCGCGACAGTCGGCGCCGAGGCCCAGGGAGGAGGGAGAGGAGGAGGGAGGAGGAGGAGGAGGAGGAGGAGGAGGAGGAGGTGGCCTGTCGCGGGTCGCCCGGCTCCCGGAGGCGAGGGGGGCACGGGCGGATGGCGGAAGGTGTCCAGGCACAGCAGACGTCTCAGCTCGGCTCCGGTGCCGCTGCCCGGGGCATGAAGCGAGAGTCGGAGCTGGAGCTGCCGGTACCCGGAGCGGGAGGAGACGGAGCCGAGCCCGGCCTGAGCAAGCGGCCGCGCACCGAGGAGGCGGCGGCCGACGGCGGCGGCGGCGGGATGCAGGTGAGCGCGTGGGGACGGGCGCCCCGTTATCGTGGGGTGCGGGCGGGGCGGCCCCGGGGTTCCGGGCGTGGGGAGCGGGCCTGGAGGGGGGTCCCGCGTGGGAGGAGGTGAGGGTGGGACGGGACGGGGCTGGTCGGGGCCTGGCTGGAAGGTGGCAGAGCTCTGGACTCGGGCACGCGAGGGATGCAGGATCCTGGTGTGTTCCAGAGAGTCCCGGCTCCCAAGGAGACCCAGACACAGCTAGTGAATAGGTTTTTTCTTTTTTGGGGTTCTCTAGGATGCACTCCATTTCTTCACACCCTACTTCTGAGTTCCCAGAGAAATCGGTAGATCCCGGGTGTGTTTCTCCAGAAGAGAGCTGTTGGGCTGGGCAGAGCACGAGGGGACCCAGTAGGGGGAAGCTCCCAAGAAAAAGGAGTACCTTTTGGCCAACCTTCTGCATATCCCCGGGGATGGGGAAGGGTAGAGTAAAGCGAGAAAACTCCTGGAGAGAGCCCAAAGGGGATGTGGCTTAGGTTGTGGGTTAAATCACTTACCCAGGGAGTGTAAAGAGTGCACAGAGTGTGGGGACCTCGCTCTCATTGATTTTGTGGAACATGCTCATATGAGTCTGAAGAGAGACACCGGACATGTCCCTCCTGTATTTTGCCAGTTGCATCCTGTGTCACTGGGACACGAAATAGCTCTTTAATGTCCTGGGGTACAAATGAAAATTTATAGGGCTATTAGAAGACTGGATTCTGAATTGTGGCCTCGAGGGTGTACGCTGGCTGAGTAGGGTAGGGAATGGGAATGGTATTGACGATGTCAGTTACTACCTAGTTTGAGGAAGGGCTTGAATCCTTAGATTTTCGGCTTTGGTCTCTGTAGCAAATAGTTGGTATGAAATGATGAAGCTAATCTAGCAGCAATTGGGTGCTGTCTAATTCTTCTAGAACCATAGAATGTTAAGAGATGAAGGGACCAGAGACATCATCTTTCCCAGGGGTTCTTATCCTCTCAGACTTGGAAGATTCTTATGCGGAATGGTTTATGTACACTAGTCACTAATTTTCATCTTTTTTTTTTTTTTTAGGGTGTGAAGGGATATAGGTTCTAGCATGTTCTCACCACCCCATTTTTATAGATGGAGAATCAAAAGTCCAGAGAATAGTAGGGACTTGCTGAAGCCACCCAGTTGTTTGACTGTAAAACTAGGACTAGGAGCTTGGTCTCATTCCTATTCCTGTGCTTTCTCCATTACACCACTCTTGGAAATCTCTGCAGTGCTAAAAGACTTCCTGTGCTCTGCTGCCTGCTTTTCAAGGCTCTGCTGGACTTCCTGTGTTAGAGAGGGAGCCGCACTTCAGCCTGGCGTGGTTGTTGCGTGGCTGTTCGTCTCCTTTGCAGAGTCCACCCTGCTACTTCTGTTGGTGTGGGGAGTTCACTCTCTGTTTGTTTTTGAATCCTTTTGTTGCTTGCTTTTTATTTCCAGTGGAAGAACTCTATCAAGCAGAGGAGTTGTGAGAAAAGAAAGCTTTGAGAAAGGCCATAGAACTTAGCAGTGAAGGCGCTTGCCTGCAAAGCCAAAGGACCTAGATTTGATTCCCCACTACCCATGTAAGCCAGATGCACAAGGTGGCACATGTATCTGGAGTTCATTTGCAGTGGTCTGAGGCTCTGGTGTGCCCATTCTCTCTCCATCTGCCTCTTTCTCTATCAAGTAAAAAAAAAAAGGTTTTTTTTTTTTTTTAAAGAAAAGACCTGGGCTAGAGAAGATGGCTTAGTGGTTAAGGCGTTTTCCTGTAAAGCCAAAGGACCCAGGTTTGATTCCCCAAGACCCACATAAGCCAGATACAAAAGGAGGTGCATGCATCTGGACTTCATTTGCAGTGGTTGGAGGCCCTGACATGCCCTCTCTCTCAAGTAAATATTTAAAAAAAGAAAAGACCTTTTTTTTTTTTTTTTTTTTTTTAAGGCATAGAAAAAGCACAGAGGGATAGTGAGAGGCTTCAGGTGAGGTGGTCAGCCCTGGATGGTGAGGATGGAAGACAGGGTAGAAGTGCCTGTGAGTATGTTCCCCTGGGTGTGTACATGCATCCACGTGTTTACATATGCATTTATTTATTCCTCTTAGGTAATAGTGCAATTCCCTTTCCCTTTCCTCCTTTCTGCCTGGGGCTGGGTATTTGCTGCCTGTCTTCAGACTGGCCAAGGTTTGTGAACTTGGAAATAGAGCAGTGCGTAGGGACTTTGGGGCTGTGCAGAGGAAGGAGTGGATTAGGTCCTTTGGGTGCAATTTGATGACTTAGAACTATTCCACAGAGATATATTTTTTTACACTGTGTATATTTATGGATGTTTTTTCCTTACCATTTTGTACATTCTCATTATTGTAGTTTTTAGGGTTTTTTTTTTTTTTTTTTTTTTGAGGTAAGGTTTCACTCTAGCCTAGGCTGACCTGGAATTCACTATGTAGTCTCAGGGTGGCCTTGAACTCATGGCAGTCTTCCTACTACTGCCTCCCGAGTGCTGGGATTGAAGGCGTGCGCCACCATGCCTGGCTTGCTTTTGGTTTTTTGAGCCAGGGTTTCATGTAGTGCAGGTTGTCCCCTGATGTTATATGTAGCTGAGGAGGACCTTGAACTCCTTCCTGGTCTTCTTGCCTCTACCTCCCAAGTGCTGGGATTGCAGGCATGCACCACCATGCCCCACTCATTATTATTATTATTATTATTTTAATTTTTTTTGTTTATTTTTATTTATTTACTTGAAAGCGACGAACACACACACACACAGAGAGGCAGATATAGACAGAGAGAGAATAGGTGCGCCAGGGCCTCCAGCCACTGCAAACGAACTCCAGACGCGTGCGCCCCCTTGTGCATCTGGCTAACGTGGGTCCTGGAGAATCGAGCCTCGAACCAGGGTCCTCAGGCTTCACAGGCAAGCGCTTAACCACTAAGCCATCTCTCCAGCCCCCCCACTCATTATTTTAATTACACTATGGCACATAGGCATTAAAATTGCCATTGACTTAGCTCTCTCCCCTCAACTAACTGTATTATCCCAGGAAAGAACTTGTTTTGAGGCTTTGCTTCCCTAGAAAATTTTCTGTTTGTACAAAATGATTTCTAAGTTACCTCCTAAAAAAATATAAGCCACCTTTCCTGGCCTAAACGTGCATAAGATGTAGGTGGAGAGACACATGGGTGAAAAGTTTAAAAAGAGACAAAATGAAACAACCTGCGTGCATGGATTTCATACTCATCTGACTATTGTTTATTGAGTGGCTGTTACATGCTAGGCACTGTCTTAGCTCAAGTAGTAGTCAAACAGGGTTCTATTTTGTTGGCATTAACATCCTAATGGGAAGATATGTTTAATAAAGACATGAACAATTTCTGTTAGGTGATAAGGTCTATGAAGAAAAATTGAGCACAGAAAAGGATAGTGAATTATGAAGGTGGTCAAGAAAGGCCTGTCTGCAGGTGACTTTAGTATGAAGTGAGATGGTGGGCCATTCAGTGGGTTCAGGGAAGAGGAACCCAGAGGAAGCAGAGGGAGAGAAACATGCTTGGTGTATTAACAGAAGACCCATGTAGCTGGAGCAGAATAAGTAGGGAACCACTCTCAGGACATGAATGTTAGCAGTTAGACGGGCCTGCAGGCCCTATTGTAATATAATCATATAGTAAAGCATGTGCTTTTTCTTTTTTTTTTTTTTTTGAGGTAAGGTTTCACTCTAGCCTAGGCTGACCTGGAATTCACTATGTAGTCTCAGGGTGGCCTTGAACTCATGGCAGTCTTCCTACTACTGCCTCCCGAGTGCTGGGATTGAAGGCGTGCGCCACCATGCCTGGCTTGCTTTTGGTTTTTTGAGCCAGGGTTTCATGTAGTGCAGGTTGTCCCCTGATGTTATATGTAGCTGAGGAGGACCTTGAACTCCTTCCTGGTCTTCTTGCCTCTACCTCCCAAGTGCTGGGATTGCAGGCATGCACCACCATGCCCCACTCATTATTATTATTATTATTATTTTAATTTTTTTTGTTTATTTTTATTTATTTACTTGAAAGCGACGAACACACACACACACAGAGAGGCAGATAGAGACAGAGAGAGAATAGGTGCGCCAGGGCCTCCAGCCACTGCAAACGAACTCCAGACGCGTGCGCCCCCTTGTGCATCTGGCTAACGTGGGTCCTGGAGAATCGAGCCTCGAACAGGGTCCTCAGGCTTCACAGGCAAGCGCTTAACCACTAAGCCATCTCTCCAGCTCCCCCACTCATTATTTTAATTACACTATGGCACATAGGCATTAAAATTGCCATTGACTTAGCTCTCTCCCCTCAACTAACTGTATTATCCCAGGAAAGAACTTGTTTTGAGGCTTTGCTTCCCTAGAAAATTTTCTGTTTGTACAAAATGATTTCTAAATTACCTCCTAAAAAAATATAAGCCACCTTTCCTGGCCTAAACGTGCATAAGATGTAGGTGGAGAGACACATGGGTGAAAAGTTTAAAAAGAGACAAAATGAAACAACCTGCGTGCATGGATTTCATACTCATCTGACTATTGTTTATTGAGTGGCTGTTACATGCTAGGCACTGTCTTAGCTCAAGTAGTAGTCAAACAGGGTTCTATTTTGTTGGCATTAACATCCTAATGGGAAGATATGTTTAATAAAGACATGAACAATTTCTGTTAGGTGATAAGGTCTATGAAGAAAAATTGAGCACAGAAAAGGATAGTGAATTATGAAGGTGGTCAAGAAAGGCCTGTCTGCAGGTGACTTTAGTATGAAGTGAGATGGTGGGCCATTCAGTGGGTTCAGGGAAGAGGAACCCAGAGGAAGCAGAGGGAGAGAAACATGCTTGGTGTATTAACAGAAGACCCATGTAGCTGGAGCAGAATAAGTAGGGAACCACTCTCAGGACATGATGTTAGCAGTTAGACGGGCCTGCAGGCCCTATGTAGATATATTCATATAGTAAAGCATGTGCTTTTTCTTTTTTTTTTTTTTTTTTTTTTTTTTTGAGGTAGGGTCTCACTCTGGCTCAGGCTGACCTGGAATTCACTATGTAGTCTCAGGGTGGCCTCGAACTCTCGGCGATCCTCCTACCTCTGCCTCCCGAGTGCTGGGATTAAAGGCGTGCGCCACCACGCCCGGCTCTCATGTGCTTTTTCTTACATCTGAACACAAGTGGAGTTTTTCTAACAGCCCAAGCTCTGTTTTTGAAGCCTTCCCTGACAGCATAGTATATACTCATTAGATCCTGCTCTTCATATTTTATCTGTCTCATGTTTTATTTTATTTTATTTTATTTTGATGTAGAGTCTTACTCTAGCTCAGGCTGACCTAGAGTCACTATGTCATATCAGGGTGGCCTCAAACTCACGGTAATCCTACCTCTGCTGGGATTAAAGGCGTGTGCCACCACGCCCAGCCTGTCTCATCTTTTATTATTATTATTTCCCTAGTAAGACTGTAAGCTTCCAAAAGGCAGGCATTTTATTTCCTTTGTGTTTATATTTCATAATGCCTGGTCTGTGGTCAGTGCTCAATGCCTATTAAGTTGAAATATACCTTTTACAAATAGTCTAGCAATCCGTATCGGAAAATTATGAGATTCTGGGGTGAAGTCACCATCAGAAAACACCCCCAGTATCTTTGAGTGTAAAGAATTAACCCCTTTTTATAAACTAAAGTCATTACCTGGGTTAGTTTCCCAAGATGACGCGCTCAATGGAGCTGCAGACTCCAAAGCTGAGTCAAGCTTTTGAATTAGCTCCCTCCTCCCCAAAGCAGAACACAGGGGCCTCTGGAGAGTTCAGTGGCTAGTGTTAATAAGCTTTAGGCTGAGAAGGAGCCTGGAAGACAGAAGGAAGGCTTGCTGCTTTCAAGGACAGCACACATGAAAGCCTCATGTGGATGAGAGAGAAATCAGCCTGGCCCTTGAAATAGTAGAGAGCTAGAGAAATCTGAACTGGAGCTGGAAAGAAGACATGGTTCAACTTGAAAATTGAACTACAGTTTGAGGAATGTAGCTGTTAAAGAGGGAGACTGGTTATAGTTACTTGAACTTGGTGGAAAGGCTCATGTCATTTTAAGCAAGTCTGATATGTATAAAATTTAGGTTCTATCAAATATACCAAGGAATGAATTCTTTTGGTCAGCTTTTCTAGTGAATGCAAGCAATTTGGTTATCAAAAATTGTATTTTTAATGCAACTCTGTAGGAACTTGACTTCTGTATAAGGTAGGATACATCTTAATCTTAAGGTAAGGTACATCTTAATTATTATTTCTAACTTAACAGTGGGCTGAGGAGATAGCTCAGTGGTTAAAGGTGCTTACATGCAAGCCTAATGGCTTGGGTTTGATTCCCCAGTACCCATGTAAAGCCAGATGCACAAAGTAGCACTGGTATCTGGAGTTCATTTGCATTGTCAAGAGGTCCTGGTTCTTGTTTTCTTTCCCTTTCTTTACAAATAATAATTTTAAAAAGCTTTGAGCAGAATTAACAATGTTTCATTTATTTATTAGAGAGAGAGAGGGAGAGAGGGAGGGAGGAAGGGAGAGGGAAGGCAGAGAGAGAATGGGCATACCTGGGCCTCCAGCCACTGCTTAGGAACTCCAGACACATGCGCCACCTTGTGCATCTGGCTTATGTGGGTCTTGGGGTATTGAACACCTGGGTCCTTAGGCTTTGCAGGCAAGTGTCTTAACTGCTAAGCCGTCTCTCCAGCCCTCAGCAGAATTTTTTGTGGCAGTGAAAAGTTGGCATGTGATGATTATGTGACCAAGTAAACTGCGTTGACCATAGAGTCGTCATTTGGGTATAGCTAAATGATTTCAGCAGCACTTCTTTTTTTTTTTTTTTTGTGGTACTGGAGATTGAACATAGGGTTTTACACATGTTTTTGATAAATGCTCTGCTGTTGAGTATATCCCCAGTCCAGATGGTTTTTGTGGTACTGCGGATCAAGCCCAGGGCCTTGAGCATGCTAGGCAAGCCCTCTACCACTGAGCTATATCTTGTCTTCTTTTCACTTTTTAAGAAAATTTCTTTTGTTTATTTTTATTTATTTATTTGAGAGCAACAGACAGAGAGAGAAAGAGGCAGAGAGAGAGAGAGAGAGAGAGAGAGAGAGAGAGAGAGTGTGTGTGTGTGTGTGTGTGTGTGAGTGGGCGCGCCAGGGCTTCTAGCCACTGTAAAAGAACTCCAGATGTGTGCACCCCCTTGTGCATCTGGCTAATGAGGGTCCTGGGGAATTGAGCCTCGAACCGGGGTCCTTAGGCTTCACAGGCAAGTGCTTAACCACTAAGCCATCTCTCCAGCCATTCTTTTCACTTTTTATTTTGAGACAAGATCACATTAATTCTTCTAGACTGTCAGGAATCCAGTCTGTAGCCCAGGCAGATCAGGGCTCCTGCCTCAGCCTCCTGACTAGGTGGGATTGCAGCCTGAGCCATCAGGACTGGCTCAGCACTTGTTCGCAGGGATTCTAGTAGTATGGAGACTTCCTGGTCTTGGGGAAGGGCTTCCAGTGGCCCAGAGTTGACTTGTGCATGCTGCATCTATTCAAGTTGTTTGTCTTACCATGTGCTTGTTCCTGGGTGTATTCCTTCTAGATAGATGTCCCTTTGGACCCTCCTTTGGGTTTTGACTATGAAGCTCGGCATGTTGTTACTGTGAGTAGAGCTATACAAATAATACGCTTCCCTTATCAGTAATTTTCAGGGAATTTCTCACTAAAAGGACTGAAATTTCATTTCTACCTACCTTAGTCTTCTTAGGCTGTCACAACGATATACTATTGACTGGGTGGTTTAAACAACAGACATTTATGGTTTACAGTTCTAGAAGCTGGGAAGGCCCAATGTCAAGGTGCCAGCCAGTTTCAGGTCTGGTAAAGGATCTTGGCTGTGTGTTGAGATGGGTTTTTCTCAGTGCACCATGGGCAGAGAAGGCAAGTGGGGCTTGGTAAGACACTTATCTCATCTCCACAACCCCACCCTCATGACCTCATGGACTCCTGAGACATCCCAGAGGCCCCCCTCCAGATGCTGTCATACTGCGGTTTAGGGCTTGAACATGAATTGTGGTAGGATGCACATAATGAGCTCATACTACTACTACTGAGGTGCTTAACTAGCATTGCAGATGGAGAAACAGAGGCAAAGTCAGGTAAAAATCACTGGTTTTTTTTTTTTTTTTTTTTTTTTTTTTCATACTGCACACAGAAGAGAAATGTAAAACTGAAGATGTGCTTGAGAAGGAGTAGACTCTTCAGGGTGATCCAAGTGATTAGGCCGAGTAAAATTTGGCTCAACTGTCTTTTCCATCTTCTAGTCACCTTGTCAGTTTTTCCCCCTCTGTCACACTGACATGTGAACATAACAGAAGCTAACTAGAGATTTAACTTTCATTTTGTTACAAAGCATACTGGTGCAGACGGGCCTCAAGATTACAGGACTGTGGAGAAAGAAATTTAGTGTACATCTTAGTATAAACAAGAAAGTTGCTAGTGAATCCTTAGTTTACATCTGCCAGGCCTTCATTTGGATGTTAGGTCTTAATAATTGAAGAAATAAAGCAGTTTAGTGAGTGGATTTGTTTGAATTTTTGTTACACATTTGTAAGTGCAGCATTGTACATATCCTTTATTCTGGGGCACATGTGAACTTCTTTAGAGTTAGGAGGAAAAGAACCACAGAGATGATGGAAAGGAGGTGGCTGTAATTGGAGCATGAGCAGACAGATGGGGAGAGGCATGGCAAACGCATGTGGTGTTTTAGGTGGCCCCTAGGAGTATTGGGTTTCTTATTCTTCTCTCCTACAGCCCCAATAAGAACAGGCAGCTTACATGGCTAAGGTTTCATTATCTAATCCATCACAGATCAGCTTGAATAATCCCATTGGCTGGTGCTGATCTAGTTAGGAGGGTAGTGCAAAGCTGCTTGAGCTAGGATTGGGACAAATCGGATCAAAACTGCCATGTGAATCCCAGACATATTTCTGTAATTTGAATTGGCAAGTAGTTTGGGAAATCATCCAAGAGAACGAGGGAGCAATTGGCTATGAGTCCCCCCCCCAAGCATATTATCTTGGGGACCCTGAGGGGAATATGTATGGAATATATGTTTCTTTGGAGTATGGCCAAGTTGCTTTGATCATTTATGCCTCAACTTTTTTTTTATGTCTGTATGCGTGTGTTGTACATAAATAGTGTGTGTGTGAGTATGTGAGGTTGATGTTGGGTGTCTTCAGTTGCTTTCCCCTTTTTTCTGAGACAGGCTCTCTCATTGAATCCAGACCTCACTGATTTGGTTAGTCTAGCCAGCCAGTAAGCTCCTGGGGATCCTTTGTTTCCATATCCCCAGTGTCACCATACCTGGCTTTTATGAGGGTGCTGGGGATCTGAACTCAGTCAGGTCTCAGGTGTGCTGGGCAAGCACTTTACCTGCTGAGCCATCTCCCCAGCCTGTGAGCCTTGAATAGTTCTGAGCATCAATGTTCAGGAATGGCCTTTTTAAGTAGTATTTGGAAATTCCCGTTGTTACTGCTTAGTTTATTTACTTGTGACTTACCTCACATGTGTGAGTGCAGGCATGCTGAAGCCATGCTGCAGTCAGATGTTGGGTTCGTTCTTTTTTTTTTTTTTTTCCTTTTTTTTAAAAAAAATTTTTGGTTTTTCGAGGTAGGGTTTCACTCTTAATTCAGGCTGGAATTCACCATGTAATCTCAGGGTGGCCTTGGACTCATGGCGATCCATCTTCCTCTGCCTCCCAAGTGCTGGGATTAAAGGCGTGTGCCATCACACCTGGCTCGATGTTGGTTTCTTACCTTTCATTTTGTTTGAGGCAGGGTTTGCTAATTGTTCACTGCTGCATTTGCCAGGCTGGCTGGCTCACAAGTTTCTGGGGGAGTCTCCTGTTTCTGCCTCCCTTTTCACTGTGCGAGTGACGGGATTTCAGATGCTTCCACTGCCGCGCCTGATCCTGGGGATCCAGACTCTGAAGTGCTGCTCACGCACACTGTTCACGAAGCTCTCTCTAGCTCATGACCGACCTTTCTTAATGTGAGACTATAACACAGACTATCACTTCACTTTTAAAGGGGGTTATTGTGATTATTACCAACCTTAATGTGTAAGCATATTGTTACCCATATATACTTCACCTGTGGTATAGTAAAGCAATGCCACCAAGAGTTTCTGTGTTTGGATTTGAGGCCTGGTCTCTTTGTTTACCAACCTTGACAGTATACCTAGTTCTTGCTACATGTCTATGAACTGGGAGGAGTAATACTTTGCTCCTATGAGCTACTCTAGTGACTAACAGATTATTTAAGGTGCCTGTCATGGAACTCAGTGCTAAATGCTTATTCCTGACTTTCATTATATCCTGTTGTATGGCACTCAATAAGTTCCTGCTTACTGTTTGATCAGCATGAAGTAGTTAATGTGTTTCTCATTGATTAAGTGCCAGAGTTGGTGACTATTAAAGATGAGTAGTGTGTTAAACTGCAAAACCTCATTTGCTTGCTGTCCAGGGGCAGGAGGAGAATGAGCCTGCTTGTTGAGGTCTCTTGTTAGTGGGAGGGGTCCTTATTCTTTGTTAAGGAGTGACAGCTACTGAAGTATCATGGTTTTTGCCCTGGGGATGCAGATATTTCACAGAACAGCTCTACTGGGACAGTGGGGGATATGTTGACTTTCTAGAGCACATGGGGTGGGGGAATGCTTCAGCTTTTCCTGTGGGGTGTGTGTGTGCTTCTGTGTGTTCATGTGCATGAGTGTAGGTGTGTACATGCCGTCTTGCTCCTGTAGAGGTCAGAGGACAACTTTGGCCTTTGGTTCTTGTCTTCTACCTTGTTGAGGCAGGGTCTCTTGTTCACCTCTGCATTTTGCAGGCTCATTGGCTGGTGAGCTTCCCTGGGATTCTCCACCTCCCACCTTCCTTATCACCATAGGCATGCTGGGATTACAGATGCTCACACTGCTGTGTCTGGTTTTGAGGACCTGAACTTAATTAACTCAGATATGCTTGCATGGCGTGGTGAGCACTTTATCCACTGAGGCAGGTTCTCAGCCTGCATTTCAATTTTTTTTTTTTCTTTTGGTTTTTCAAGGTAGGGTTTTGGTCTTGCCCGGGCTGACCTGCAATTCACTATGTAGTCTCAGGCTGGCCTCGAAATCCCAGATACTCATACCTCGGCCTCCCGAGTGCTGGGATTAAAGGCTTGTGCCACCATGTCTGGCCACTGCCTTTCAAATTTTTAAGGTTTGTATTAAATAGATGGGTATTTTTTATTTACTTATTATTATTATTATTATTATTATTTTTGAGAGAGAGAGAAAAAAAAATGGGCACACCAGGGCCTCCAACCACTGCAGATGAACTCCAGATGCATGCACCACCTTGTGCATCTGGTTTACGTGGGTACTGGGGAATTGAACCTAGGTCCTTAGGCTTTGTAAGCAAGTGCCTTAATTGCTAAGCCATCTCTCTAGTCCCATAGTTGGCATTTTTTGTTACCACTTTTTTTTTTTTTTTGGGTTTTTTTTTTCGAGGTATGGTCTTGTTCTAGTTCAGGCTGACCTGGAATTCACTATGTCATCTCAGGGTGGCCTCGAACTCAAGGTAATCCTCCTACCTCTGCCTCCCAAGTGCTGGGATTAAAGGCTTGTGCCACCATGCCCGGCCATTGTTACCACTTTGATTTGTGGACATTGAGCAGGTATATTCAGTGCCTTCAAACTACCCTCCAGACTATAATGGGAGTGATTGTTTTGAAAGTGAATCTGTTACTCTGCTTAAAATGTTTTGAAAACTTGAGCTGGAGAGATGGCTTAGCGGTTTAAGGTGCTTGCCTGCAAAGCCAAAGGACCCAGGTTTGACTCTCCAGGACCCATGTAAGCCAGATGCACAAGGGGGCGCATGCGTCTGAAGTTCATTTACAGTGGCTGGAGGCCCTGGTGCACCCATGCTCCCTCTCTCTTTACCTGCCTGTTTCTGAATCTCTCACTCTCAAATAAATAAATAAAAATGTTTTAAAAACTTGTATTGGATGCAGTCCATTTTCTTGTTTGGCCTACACGGTTCTTCTGCCTTGACATCAGTTCACATTTCTAGCCCTGTGTCTCTATATTCACACCTGTGCCCATGTCCAGGAACCTGTCATGTCTGAGCACACTGCCACACTCTTTGTTTTTGTTCCTTCTACACAAAATTCCTGCCTCTTCTCTTTGCTTCCTTTACCCCTCACTTGTAGGGCTCAGTCTTCTAGACTTGCTTGGAGCATTGATTCTTCTTGGATGCTGTTCCTCACTGTTCCCATTCCACTCCTGCTGTTTTCTAAACTATCATGTCCATTGCTCTGTCACAGCGTTTTTTAAAATTAACATTTAGATCAAATGTCTGCATCTCCTTCCCTGCCTATACTGCAGCATCCTCCTGACCCCTGGGAATCCATGCGGATTAGCACTGTGCCTCAAGCAGCCAGGGGACCCTCCTTGTTGAGCTGCACTTTGTCTCCTGCCTTTTAGTTGGGCCTGCAGATGGCTTTAATTGTTTCTCCAGATTTTCCCTGGGGGCTCTGGCCCTTGGTCTGCTCTGCAGCTCATGTGATGTCTGGGTGTTACCTGATCCCTCCACTGGTGTCAGGGTTAAAGGTGAGAGAAGGCTTTCTGGGCATAGGAGCTGGGGTGAAATTTAACTGCTGAATGTGTTGGGTGGGCATGGCAACCTGATACTTAGTTTCCTGTGCTCGGATATTAATTGAGTGCACGTGTGTATGTGTGAAAGCTCCTTTGTGATAGTGTGGTTAAGGAAACGAGGAACCACACAAGGTAGAGGGGCAATTAGAGCTAACGCGTTCCGGTTCAGTGCGCAGTCTGTTGATGTACCTTTCTGCAGTGCTGCTGGTGATCCTGGAGAACTGGCTGCAGTTCATCTATAGCACACCATTGGGATTAGAGTTATTTGACCAGCTATGGCCCTTAACCTTTCATGCTTCAACCAGTGCATTTTGTTAAATATTATTAAGAATTAAAGAAAAATAGTAAGCTGAGGAACTTTATACAATATATATTTGCAGAATACTCACTTGGTATGTTTGAAAATAAGGACATTTGACACAGTTTTAAAAATATTTTTATTTATTTATGAGAGAGAGGGAGAGAGAGGCAGATAGAGGAAGAGAATTGGTGTGCCAGGGCATCTAACCACTGTAACTTAACTCCAGACACATGTGCCACCTTGTGCATTGGCTCTACATGGGTACTGGGGAATTGAATCCAGGTACTCTGGCTTTACAGACCAGTGTCTTAACCGCTCAGTTATCTCTTCAGCCCCACACAGTTCTGAACTTTGGAGATAGACTCACTAAAGTATTTTAGCTTTCCCTTGTCAGTGTAGTGGGGCCTTTCTAAGGGTGAGAGGTTCTACTCTGTAGTTCTCCTGGCTTTTAAGATTCTGAATGAATGAAGCAAGTTCTAAGAAGAAAGAGTAGCCAATAATGCTGCTTCCTTTTGGTTTGTCCTGCACTATATGGCACCTAGAAATTTCACCTGAGTATTCACTATAAATATTTCTCATGAAGTAAATGATGTTCCTGGATTGTCAAATGGTAATGGTTGAATAGCTGTTTAAAACTATTTTCCCAAGGGAAGAAACTGAGCCTTTGAGATTTAGACTTCCACATGAGTGTTAAACCAGAATACTTTTTTTTTTTTTCTTTTGATGGGGGTACCTGAGTCCCTAGATAACCCTCATTGAGGACAGTTCCTTGGTTTCTCCTGTGTGGAGGAAAAGCCATTTTGCATTGGTATTGGATATTTTATTCCAGGCATGTGGCTTTTGAGGAGGCATACTGTTGAATTTTCTTTCTGGCTGCATTGATTTTGTCTGGTCCTAATTTGAAATAGCACAAGCAAAGCATGATTCATTGTGAGGGATGGGCTGGAGGCTATTGGACTCTCTTCTAGCTCTTGGGGGTTGGAATAGGGGACAGAAATGATACTAGCAGAGCTAGAGGAACTACAGACAAGGGCTGGTGGGGTCTTGGTGGAGCCTCCAGTTACTGCCTGCTTACGTTGGAACACTTAGGGACAAGAGGCTCATGGGAAGTTATTCTAACTGCTGTATTTTGAGCAGCTTTTTCCTCTGCAGATTGGCAGCTGTTTGGAGGAGGGGACATTACTTGCTGACAGCTAGAATATTTTCCAAAGCAGACTTATATGGATCTCATTTAGGGATTAACTTCTGAGGATGAGGCCGAGAAGAAAGGATTTAGCATCTCCCTGGAAGTTGGTGGGGCTTCTTGGCACGCCTGCTTTATTGCTCTCAGACCCCGGGCAGGCAGGACAGCAGCTGCACGGCTGGCCCCTGCTGCTCTGGGTTTAGCCTCACAGGTCATTCGCTATTGGAGATCTTTACAGTCAACTTTAACAGACTTAAGGTTCTTCCTTTCTTTCTTTTTTAAACATTTTTTTTTACCTGGTTTTTATTTTTTATTCTTTTTTGTTGTTTTTCTTTTTAAATATTTATTTATTTGAGAGAGAGAGAAAGAAGCAGATTCAGAGAGAATGGGTGCTTTACAGCTTTCAGTTGCTGCAGACAAACTCCAGATGCATGCGCCCACCTTGTGTGGTCTTGGGGGATTGAACCTGGGTCCTTCGGCTTTGCAGGCAAGCACCTTAACTGCTAGTCCATCTTTCCAGCCCTTTTCTTTCTTTTTTTAACTTCTTAAAATTTTCTTTGGCTTTCTGCTGTTCAGTGCTCTATAAAAATTCTTGGGAGGGTGGGTAATAATTTTGGGTAGAAGGCAAGAGTCACTGATCTTTATTTAGCTTCTTCCCCTTCTTATTCAGTTCCCACCCCCTTGTGCCAAAGCATCTGCAAATGAGGTCCCTTCTCCCTAATCAAATTGGCTTGTCCTCTTAATCAATCTGAATCTGTGGCTTTGACAGCTGTAGGGGCTGGGGTAGTGGGAGCATATGACTCAAAGCAAAACACTGGCAAAATTGGAAGATGCTTTATGGTGGCTTTCAGTATCCACAAAGCATAACTCATTGGTTTGCACGTCGCACAAGCTTCAGGGAACACTGTTGGTGACTGGCACAATGACTTGAGGACTTTGCTGGGACTTCAGGAAGTCTCCGCAGTGGCTGCCTCTTGCAGGGGGAGCTTTGGCCAAGCTTCCTAGGATTTGGTAGTACTTGTTGTGAAGGTACGACCCAGGTTCTGCACTGCACATCTCCACAAGAGAGGCAGGGAAGCAGCTGGCTTCAAAGTATGGAGAGGAGCGTGAGGCAGGGTCACTTAGCAGTCCATCTCACGTGTCCTGTGCCTGCGGTACTCATGTACAGACTCCACCACATGTTGTACATGTTGTGGGTGAATCTGATCCATGCCTCAAGTGAGCTGACTTGGCTAGCTGTAATACCACTGAAGACTCTGAGGAAGTTTGATCAATCTCATTCAGAAGGTTTGTGTGTGGCGCTTCAGACTTTTTTCTGTGTTTTCCTTTTCTCTCCCCTCGTGCCCTTCCTTCTTTCTGTCGCATCTGTCTATCCTTGGTCTCCTGTACCTCAGACTGGCCTCAAACTCACCATGTGATGGAGAATGGCCTTGACCTTTTTATCCTCCTGCCTCCATCTCCCAAATGCCACACATGATATATTTAGCCCTGGGGATCAAACCCAGGGATTCAGTGAAAGTAAGCAATCACTCTACCAATTGAGCTGCATCCTCAGCCCTAGCATTAATGTTTTGGCTGCCTCCTGTCCACTCTAGGTGCTGCTCATTGCTTACTGTAGACAGCTTTTGTCCCCTACTTTGTGTATAGGTCTTTAGCTGCTTGTTGTGCTGCTAACTGGACTTTTCACTGTAATAGTTAGTCTTTGAGCTGGCTGTGTTTTACGGGGCTGGAGGTCAGTTGGTTTACTTGGGATGACCTTTCTGTAGACATAAGCTTTAAAGTGTGTTATTGTATGCAGTGGCAGCCATTTAGAAAGATACTTATCAGGGATCATTAGTGATTTTGTCAGCTGGATAAAAATGCTGGGATTAATAGGTAACCCAGTATCTGTGTGTGTGTGTGTGTGTGTGTATGTGTGTGTGTGTGTGTGCGTGCACTCTTGCTCACATTATGCTTGCTTTGCATTTCGCATTGGAACAAATGTCTTTCTGTAGGCTTTGCTTTCCAGTCACGGGAAGCCTATTTTAAGAATTTCTTTGGTTTTCTTGGGTTTGGGGGAGGGATCATTTACTTGCTTTTGGATTTTAGCTTCACTATGAAGTGTTTACTGCAATGTTAGTTTTAGGTAAATAGTATAGAACGTACTTGGTTTAACAGTATTCAGAGTTGGACAACATAAAAAACTGGACTTGTCAAACATTTTAAGCAAGCAGATAGGTCAGTTTGAAGTATCCCAAGGTGTGTGTGTGTGTTTTAATATTTTTATTTATTTATTTGAGACAGAGAGAATAGCGCACCGGGGCCTCTAGCCACTGCAAATGAACCCCAGATGCATAGGACACCTTGTGCATCTGGCTTACATGGGTCCTGGGGAACTAAACCTGGGTCCTTTGGTGTTGCACTCAGGTTTGCATTCCTGGCAGAAATCACCTGACCAAGAGTAGGTTGTGGGAAAAAAGGTTTATTTTGGTTTACAGACTCGAGGGGAAGCTCCATGATGGCAGGGAAAAATGATGGCATGAGCAGAGGGTGGACATCACCTCCTGGCCAACTTCAGATGGATAACAGCAACAGGAGAGTATGCCAAACACTGGCATGGGGAAACTGGCTATAATACCCATAAGCGCTCCCCCAATAATACATTACCTCCAGGAGACCTTAATTCCCAAATTTCCATTAGCTGGGAACTTAGCATTCAGAACACCTAAGTTTATAGGGGACATCTGAATCAAACCACCACATTTGGCTTTGCAGGCAAGCACCTTAACTACTAAGCCATCTCCAGCTCTCAAGGTGTGTTCTTTTGATTGTTTTTTGAGAAATGATAATAGGTATTATTTTGCTATAAAACAAAAAACTTCAATTCATGTTGGAGATGAGAATTAAGAAATTTTATGCCTTTACACTGTACATTGTAAAAAGACTTATTTGCATGTATGCCAGGGCCTCTTGCCCCTACAAATGAATGCTGGATGCATATGCCATTTTTTGTGTTCAGCTTACATGGGTGGCTTTGGAATTCAATCCTGGTCTGGCAGGCTGTGTAAGCAAGCACCTTTAACTGCTTTTGAGCCATCTTCACAGTCCCTGCACTGTGCGTTTTATAAGCAGATGCGATTGGAAGGCATTATGCAGCGTTTACCAAATTGACTGAAACCAAATCAGGCCTTGTACACAGATTTCCTACTTCTGAGTTAATTCCTAACTCTAAACTTATAAAAATATATTTAGTAAAATGCCTCCCTTTCATAGCAATTCCCACCAGATCCAAAAGTAGCCATGATGACGTTTATTTTTGTATTTATTGGAGAGGGGGAAGAGAAGGGGCGCACCAGGGCCTCCAGCCACTGCAAATGAACTCTAGATGCATGCACCATCTTGTACATCTGGCTTACATGGGTACTGGGGAATCAAACCTGGGTCCTTAAGGTTCATAGGCAAGCGCCTTAAACTGCTCGGCCTTCATTCCAGCCCCCTCCCCCTTTTTTAATGCCAAGCACTAGCATGCTCTCTACACATTGTTATGTACCTTGTGGGTTTCTTCCTTCCTTCCCTTCCTTCCCTCTCTTCTTCCTCATGTAGCCCAGGGTGGCCTTGAGTTTAATTGATAGCTGAAGATCATCTTAAACTCCTCCTGTTCTTACCTCTCAAGTGCTGGTATTACAGATGTGTGTTGAAATAAGTCATGCACATCCAACCGCTTGTTTTTGCAGTGGGGGATTGAACCCATGGCTTCATGCATGCTAGGCAAACACTTCACCAACTGAGGTACAAATCTGTCCCCCCCCCCCCCTTGGAGTTTTCATTTTACTCTCTCAGAGGTTAATTTTTTTTTGGAATAGTGAAAGTTTACACTGATGGATTGTGTGTGTGTGTGTGTGTGTGTGTGTATTGCTTAACAAACATTTAGAAAACATTTCTCCTAAGATTAGAAAAAATAGAAATGGCCTTGCTAACACTCCTGAGTTGTTATCTATGTTCTTGGTTAAGTTTCAGTGCCAAGAATGTTATATAACTTTGTAAATGTTTATTGAAAAAAGAATAGATCTAATTTTTGTCACTTGTAATTACATCTTTTGATTTGAAGCATGGTGTCTAAGACTGCACATATTGCTCAGATTCATGTTGTTTGATAGTTATGAAGGCTCTTGTGTAGATTCTTATTGATGCCCTGCATTAGTCCTGAAACGGAGGACTAGGTAGTAGCAGAGTTGAGTCGTCTGTCCACATTTTATGGCTTAACCAAGACCTATTCAGTTTGTCCCTGTGACTGGAAGGGTATGGTGGGTAAAAAATAAAGCATAGATACTTCATTGTCCTTGCATGACACACACTTAATAGTGAATAGTGAATACATTTTTAAAAAATTTTTTTTGAGGCAGCCTTGCTATGTAGCTCAGGCTGGCCTCAAACTTAGAATCTTCTTGCCTCAGCCTCGTGAGTGCTGAGATGAAAGGAATGTGCCAACATGTCCAGCTTGAAAACATTCTTAGTGATAAGTGGGTAAGTTTATATACACTTGAAGTTGGCACTGAACCCCAGTTTTCTTAGTTCTTTCACTTGAAGTTGGCACTGAACCTCAGTTTCCTTCCTCAGTTCTTTGGATCTTGCTAGTGTTTTGAATTGGGATCTTTCTTAAATGTACTGCCAAGTGCCGACCATCGTATCAGGGGCTTTGGTCTTTATCTCACTTTCCTATGGATTAGATTGAGGGGTAGGTGCATGAGATAATTGTGTTATGTATAATAGGGTCTTAAAAATATTAATTTCTATTTAAGAGAGAGAGAAAGAAGAAAGTAGGGGAGAGAAAGGGGGGGCAGATAGAGAATGGGCACACCAGGGTCTCCAGCCACTGCAGACAAACTCCAGACGCATGTGCCACCTTGCGCATCTGACTTATGTGGGTACTGGAGAATTGAACTCAGTCCTTTGGCTTTACAGGCAAGTGCCTTAACCACTAAGCCATCTCTCTAGCCCTATAATCTATAAATCTATTAAGATTTTTGTTTTTTGTTTTTTTCCTTTGCCTCAGAATTATCCTCTATTTTTATACATCATGGGGCAGTATGAAATCATCAAGCTAAGGCATCTTAAAGTTATCTGCCCAGTCCTTTTCTTTACTTTGGAGAAATAGTTGCATGCATTCTTTTTGCATGTGTGGAGTACATGTGCATATGTGTGGATGCATGTGGGTGACGGTGCATGTGGAGGCCAGAGGTGAGCATTGGGTGTCTTTCTCAATTGTTCTTCCTTATTTATTTATTTTAATATTTTATTTATTTTTGTATGAGAGAAAGAGAGAAAGAGGGAAGATATGGGTGTGCCAGGCCATCTAGCCACTGCAGACAAACTCCAGACGCATATACCACCATGAGCATCTGGCGTATGTGAGGTTCTGGGGAATTGAACCTAGGTGTTTAAGCATTGCAGGCAATTCCTCTAAGCCATCTCTCCAGTCCCTTATTTATTTATTTTTGTGTTTGATGTGCATGCATGTGTATATGCATGTTTCTGTAGGCACATGGGGGTGTCTGTGCACGTGTTTGTGTGCATGCATGTGCATAGAGGCCAGGGTTGATATCACCTATCTTCCTCAGTCTCTGTCCATTTTAATTTTTGAGACAGAGTCTCTCACTGAACCTGGAGCTCACTGGTTTGGCAGACTAGCTAGCCAGTGAGCCCCTGGGGTCCTCCTGGGCCACCTCCCCAGTGCTATGATTACAGGTGCATGCTGTTGTGCCCCAGTTTTACATGGGTGCTGGGGAATGCAAACTTATCTTCCTGCTTTTTGGACTTAAATTTTATTGACTGAGCCATCTTTCCAGTCCTCTGTCTTATTTTTTTGAGATGAGTCAATTATTTCATTGACTGTGAGCATTGTCCTTGGTTTTCTGCCTTATTTTTAAGATAGGGCCTCACTGAACCTAGAACTCACTACTTAGGTTGGGCTAGCTGGCAGCCAGCCCCAGTAATCACTGGTTTCTGCTTTCCCAGCACTGGACCACTGTGCCCAGCTAATGTACTCATGTTTATGGACAAGATACCTCATAAAGAGAGAATAGGAAGGAGAGGAGAAGAATGGAAATAAATGTGTAAGCCAGCAGTAAGATCAAACATTTGGCTTTAGACTCAGGAAGATCCTTCACTTAGTCTTTCTTACTGCATGGCATGATTTCTCAGAGTTTTTCTTTAATTTTTGGAGTTTTATTATTATTTTTTACATATGTTTTAAGGCACATATAATCATATGGTTAATGATTCAGAATATGCAAGTGTTTAAAACGTAAAAAGTGTCTTTCTTCTTCCAATCCTACTTGCTTGGGAGGTAACTGGTATGGTTAGTTCTCTGGGTATTCTCTTAGAGATAATTCTTGTTCTTGCATAGTATTTCTATGTTTCTATCTGCTCAAGTGTAGGATCAATATGCATAATGTTCTGTTCTTTGCTTGTCTTTCTGTTTGGAAATCATTTCATGTGATTTAATTTTTTTTTTCTATTAGGTTGTTAGAGTCAAGATTGTTTTGACACTTTTTTTTTCGATTTATTTTTATTTATTAGAGACAGAGAGAGGGAGGGAGAGAGAGACAGAGAGTGAGAATGGGTACGGTAGGGCCTCAAGCCACTGCAGACGAACTCCAGATGCATGCGCCACTATGTGCATCTGGTTTATGTGGTACCTGGAGAATTGAATCTTGGTCAGTAGGCTTTGCAGGCATGCGCCTTAACTGCTAAGTCATCTCTCCAGCCCAGGATTGTTTTGTACTGGTCTTCTGAGATAATGTATCTAAAGGTTTGGCATGGATCAGTGATTAATACTGACCCTTATTTAGTATGATATTGTCTATGAAATCATGGACTCACAAGGCCAGAGACTTAACCTGTGTGTGTTCTTTCACATGAATACCCTATTTTCCCCTGACTGGTGATACTTTAAAGAGATCTTGAATGAAAAGATAAAAAACAGCTTTCTCCCTGTTCCAAACATCTACTTCTGCTGGTCTTGTTGCACTGGTGGAGCACACTGTGGATCAGATAGCTTACTTGTCATTGAGCTGTTGTTAATGCTCTTCAGGATCTGCCCTGAGTCATTGCACATGGACTCTTAATTGCAGTGTGATTTTGTTTTATTTTTATTTATTTATTTATTTATTTTCAAGGTAGGGTCTCACTCTAGTCCAGGCTGACCTGGAATTCACTTTGTAGTCTCAGGGTGGCCTCAAATTCTTGGCCATCTTCCTACCTCTGCCTCCTGAGTGTTGGGCTTAAAGGCGTGCACCACCACGCCTGTCTGCAGTGTGACATCTCTTGTATTTCAGGCATATACCAGGTGCCCAGGTTTATTCTGATTGAATGTCAGTCATTGCTGTCACTGGTGTTCCGTGAACCAAGTTTGGTGTTGGATTAGGAGCAAGGTGGCTTTAGTTGTTCCCCATCTCAGCAGCCATAGTTGCCATTTAGCTGCATGTGACTCTGTGTAAATGGGAAGGCCCAGATTGATTGAATATTTTTCTGCCCTAGAATTTTGGCTTTTTGTAACTGAGGCTTGATGGTAAGTAGATAGACACATTCAACAAACAGGAAATATTTTTCTTTTGTTTCCTGGATAGTAGAGAATTTTGATTCAGACAAATTTAGATTTCACATGCAGGCTTGATTGTAGCTCAGTTAACCTATATAAACTAACACATTTAAGGATATGAAATAACTTCTTCACAGTTGGCTTCTACAATAGGCCTTTGTTCCCATGAGGATATTGTTGAGGAGGCACCATTCCAGCTGCCTAGAGACTGAGAATGAGGCCAGAGGACATGTGTTTACAGCTCCCCTCAACCAGGCTCACCATCCAGTCCTAGTTTCGCCCAAGGCACTGCAGTAGGTGGATTAGGCCTGCTCCTCTCTGTCCTGCCCTGCACAGGTTGGTACTCCTGCCCCACGCACTCAGGGAAGCAGGCAGGGCACCAGATGCTGTGGTCTTTTGCCTCTTGCTCTTTCCTTCACACACAGTCTAAGGTTTCCAGTCATTTGTGCAACCTGAGAGCAGAAAGCGCCTGTCGTAGCAGTTCAGAGATGGGCTGGTAGCTGGCTCAGATTACTCCATGATCCTGATAAGCGCCATCGATCCAGGCTGGTGGTGGGGGATATATTGCCAGTGCTGGCCCAGCAGGAAAGGTGATGGGGGCCTCTGTAGTGTTTCATGACCCCAAGAATGTCCTCTGGGACCCTGAAGGCCCTGGCCAGCATCTCTAGAGCAGCACACATTTTACCTTACAGAGGATGAGGCTGGGGAATGGTACATGCCACAGTGTTAGAAGTACCAGCTTAGAATGTGCGGTACTGGCGTGAAGAATAGGAGTGATATCTGTTTATTCCTCTTGTTAACCTAAAACCAGCTGTGGAGTTTATTGAATTATGAAGTGGTAGGCATGATGGCTTGAATTTGAGGTGGGGTAGTAGATGTGTACATACTATTTTATTTTATTTTTATTAATTATGAGCTTTACTGTGTGGACAAATTGCATGTTGGTCATATTCCATTGGGTTATACTCTCACAGCCCCTCCCCCACCCCTTCCACCGATGTCCCGCTGCACTGGGTTATTGGTATTCACCATGGGGTCATGAGTGCATCAGTCAGTCTGGTTGCCTGGAGGAGGGCAATGCCTCGGGATACTCCTTGCCACTCTTCGCTCTTACAGTTTTCCACTCCCTCTTCTTCAGTGTTCTGTGAGCCTTGGTGCATGTGTTACAAGTCTTCTTGATAGTTTTAATATGCTGAATGAGGTAGTGCTTTGGTGACTCTGTGTATTCCCGTATAAGAGTAGTTACCACACCGTATTAAAATGTTAAGAAGCCCCATTCTCTGGGCTGGAGAGATGGCTGAGCAATTAAAAGCACTTCCTGTACAAGCATGTGGCTTGAGAGGTTTCAGTCCCCAGGACCAACATAAACAGCTAGATGTGACCACGTGCGTCTGTAACTCCAGTTCCATAGGGAAATAGTGACCTGAGAATTGCCAGAAAAAATATCAAGCTCTGGTATCAGTAAGAGACCCCAGCTCAAATAAGAACAGGCAGAAGAGCAGTGGGGTAGGTTACCTGACATTCCGCTCCAGCCAGGGCAGGGAAGCACACCTCACCCAGGCATGCGTGCCTCAAGGGCACATATACATGCATATACCACCCTCCCCAGACAGAAAATCAGGACCTCCTTCTAGTATCAAATTGCCTACGTTCAAATTCTCTCTGTATCCTTGCTATATATCTTCTAGTCTAGTTACTTCTGCTTTATGTTAGTTTTTCACTTGTAAACTGAAGATGATAATTTCCGCCTTAAAAAGTGTTGTGTTAGCTGGGTGTGGTGTGGTGCATGCCTTTAATCCCAGCACTCGGGAGACAGAGATAGGAGGATCTGTGAGTTTGAGGTCACCCTGAGAATACATATGAATGCCAGGTCAGCCTGAGCTAGAGTGAGACCCTACCTCAAAAACCCAAAAAAAACACAAAAAACAAACAAACAGGATGTCAGGTGTGGTGACACACACCTTTCTTTAATCCCAGCACTCAGGAGGTTTGAGGAAGGAGGATGGCTATGAGTTAAGAGGCCAACCTGAGACTACATAGTGACTTCCAGATCAGGCTGGGTTAGAGTGAGACCCTACCTCGGAAAAACAAAAACAACCCTCCCCCCAAACAGGAAAGATTCCTACCTATATGAAATAACACCAGCTTTTCAAATATTGAGTCACAACATACACAGTCACATAAGTGAAAAAAAAAGCAAGAACACAGGGTTTCTAATTGCACAATGACCAAAACTGATCAAACGTGAAATTAATCTGAGGTGATTCTGGTAACGCCCATGTTGAATCATGTGACTTCACTTCTGCACAGATGGCATGCACACTTTGCACTGTGCCTGCCATCATGCCACAGTCAGTGAACACTGCCTGAAACGTCTGCTCAGATTCAAGACCACTGTGAGTTATAATAGAAGCATTTTTACTATAGTCTTCTGTTCATAATAGATTCAGAATGTGTTAATTATAAAAATGATTTTAATATTTTTCTTTTGTCATTCCTCAGGATTTCACTCTTGACAAAGATAACCTGGAACTTGTTCTATATAGTCCCAGGCTGGCCTCAAACTCACAGCGATCCTCCTATCTCAGTCTCCCAAATGTGTATGTGCCCCTGCACCTGGAGAAGTTAGCATATCTTTGGACTGTACTGTTAGAACATTTGACTTTAAAATTTATTAACTGATTGCTTACTTGAGTGTCATAAAAAATCATTCAATAAACTTGGCTTATGATTAGGACAGAATTTCCAGCACATGTTTTTGCTAATTTATACAGTGCAAGTATGCAAACCAGTGCTGTTCATTATCCAGAAGTTGCAGAGAGCCCAACACTAAAGTAGACTTAAAACATACCCATTGGGCTGGAGAGGTGGCTTAGCAGTTAAGGCGCCTGCCTGTGAAGCCTAAAGACCCAGATTCGATTCTCCAGTAACCACATAAGCCAGATGGACAAGGTGGTGCATGCGTTTGGAGTTTATTTGCAGTGAATGGAGATCTTGGCACACCCAGCTGTCTCTCTCTCTCTCTGCCTTGTCTGTCTCAAATAAGTAAGTAAATAAATAAATTTAAACATTAAAAAAAATCACCCACCAAAGCTTAGGAAATTTTGCAGAAGAGGAGGCAGAAAGATTATAAAAACCACAGGATGGCAGGGAGTACCTAGAGGCATGCCCTTCCCCCCACAATGACTGCTGCTCTTATAGCTCATAAGCCACAACCCCATGGTGAATACCAACAATCCTACTGAGGAGAGTCCTCAAGGGAATGAGGGCAGGGAAGAGAATAGTACCAACATATGATGTGTCCATAAAAAGTTTCTACCTGGGCTGGAGAGATGGCTTAGTGTTTAAGGCACTTGTCTGCAAAGCCTAAGGACCCATGTTTTACTCTCCATATGCCACATTAGCCAGATGCACAACGGTGAGACAAGCCCAAGGTTGTACATGCCCACTAGGTGGTGCAAGTGTCTGGCGTTCAGTTGCAGTGGCTGAGGCCCTGGCACGCCAATTCTCTCTCTCAGATAAAAAGAGTTTCTACTTAAAAATGAGTGTAGGTGTAGCCGGGTGTGGTGGCTCATGCCTTTAATCCCAGCACTCAGGAGGCAGAGGTAGGAGGATCGCCATGAGTTCAAGGCCACCCTGAGACTACATAGTGAATTCCAGGTCAGCCTGGACCAGAGTGAGAACCTACCTCGAAAAAAAAAAAAAAAAGTATAGGTGGAGTGATAGCTCTGTGGTTAAGGTGCTTGCTTGCAGAGCCTAACAAACCTGGTTTGATTCCCTAGTATCAAATAAAGCCAGATGCACAAAGTGGCGCATGCATCTAGTTTGTTTGCAGTGGCTGGAGGCCCTGGCATGCCCGTGCTCATTCTCTCTGCCTCTCTCCTTCCCTCCCTCCCTCTCTTTCTGCTTGCTAATAAATAAAGCCATAACAGATAGGTTTATTTAAAAATTTTTAAAAATACAATCAACTCTGAAAAATACTGAAGATGCTTGTTGTCCTGCAGTGTCAAATATCCAGTTGAGACTTCTTTTTATTTTATTTTTAATTTTATTTTTAATTTTATTTTTATTTATTATTTTTGAAAGAGAGAGAGAGAGAGAGAGAGAATATGTGTACGCCAGGGCCTTCAGCCATTGTGAATGAACTCCAGACACATGTCCCCCCTTGTGCACATGTGGCATTGTGTGCTTTCGTTACTGTGTGTCTGGCTTACATGGGGCCTGGTGATTCAAACATGAGTTCTTAGGCTTCACAGGCAAGCGCCTTAACTGCTAATCCATCTCCCCAGCCTGATATTTACTTCTTTTATTTTTTTTCTGAGGTAGGGTCTCACTCTAGCCCAGGCTGACCTGAAATTCACTATGTAGTGTCAGGGTGGCCTTGAACTCATGGCAGTCGTCCTACCTCTGCCTCCTGAGAGCTGTGATTAAAGGTATGCATCACCATGCCCGGCCCTGATAATTATTTTATGTGAAAATAAATGCACAATCCATCTCATTAGCATGCAAATTTGATTTAATCTTTAATACATAGTAAAATTATATGTATAACAGATTTTAAATTTATTTTTTATTTTTACTTATTTGAGAGAGAGAAAGGGGGGGGGGTGAGAGAAAATGGGCCCACCAGTGCTATCAGCCACTACAAACTCCAGACATATGCACCACATTGTGCATCTGGCTTACATGGGTCCTGAGGAATTGAACTTGGACCCTTTGGCTTTGTAGGCAAGTGCCTTAACTACTAAGCCATCTCTCCAGCTGCCCCAGAAGGTTGTTTTAAAGTAAATTTCATTATGATTTATTTCTAGCTTAAATGTTTGATTTATACACCTATTTTATGTACTTATAAACATATGGTGTGTAAAAAACTTCTAAAGCTTTTAAAAAAGGGATAATGAGTGGAAAGTTTAAGAAGTCTTGTCTTCAAGCATACAGTCCATCTTAAATCTTCAGCCAAGAAAACTGAAGTGTCTCCAAGACAACTCCAAAATAACTGTAGGACTCCTTCTCTAAAACTACAATAGGACACCAAAGCAGTCAATATTCTTCTTAAACAACTTGATAAAGCACTGACTTTCACCACGTATTTAACACAGTCACATAGCCAATGAACATGTTACTCACTTGCTTCTGTGTGGCTGCTGAAAAGCACCTTTGAGTGAGTGCAACAAATTAGAACACTGCACGTCTCTGGTCAGCATGTGCCTGTCATGGTCTCCAGTGTCCTTGCTTTGTGCTGTAACAACCACCGTAACAACAGATATAGCACTTGCTATGAGCAAGCACACTAGTCACTGTTTTACTTAACTCATTTAACACAGCACTTGTTTTCCTTGTTCATTTTTGGCTTTTTGGTGTTGGTAAGTCACATACGTTCCATGAAGAGCTATTTAGGAATATCTAACAGTGTTCAGTGCATATGTCCTCTGACCCACCAGTTTTATCTCTAGGGATTTATCTGCAATATTCTTGCATCTGTGTTGAAGAATGTGCACTGTAGTGATGATGCCTATAATCTCAGTGCTTGGGGAGGCTGAAGTAGGAGGATCAGAAGTTCACGGCCAGCTTTGGCTATATAGCAAGTTTCTGTGTGTGGTGGGCTACATGAGACGCTATCAAAAAGCTTTAAAAAAAATGCTGGGCGTGGTGGCGCACGCCTTTAATCCCAGTGCTTGGGAGACAGAAGCAGGTGGATCACCACCCTGAGACTACATAGTGAATTCAAGTTTAGCCTGGGCTAGAGCGAGACCCTACCTCAAAAACAAAACAAAACAAAACAAAAAACAAACAAACAAGAAAACCTTGGGGAAAAACCCAAAAGAGCAAAAGGTTGAAAAGGTCAAAATCCTCTTTGACAGGAAATCTGCTAAATGAAATGAGGCCCTTTCATACTCTGTACCCCTTACAAAGCTTAATTAGCTCTCTATGAGCAGACACAGAACTAAAAACATGAAGTGTGAGTCAAAGGGCAGAAAAGTGGATAGTTTCCTGTTCTTTGTGTAATGAAGAAAAGTATATCTCTATGGTATACTTGCCGATGTGTATGACACAGGTTCAGAAAAGTGGTTGCTTCTGGGAAGAGTATTGCGTGATATAGCAGTACATGTGTAGGTGAAGACTTAATTAAAAAATTATTTATTTATGAGAGAGAGAGAAAGAGAATATGAATGAAAGAACGGGCACACCAGGGCTTCTAGCCACTGCAGATGAACTCCAGAAGCATGCGCTACCTTATACATCTGGCTTACATGGGTACTGGGGAATTGAACCTGGGTCCTTAGGCTTTGCAGGCAAGTGCCTTAACTGTTAAGCCATCTCTTCAGCCCCAAATGTTTTATTTATTTAACATGCAAGGAGCAGGGGAGAGACAGAACGCGAATAAGAATGAACAGGCACACCAGGACTTCCAGCCACTGCAAACAAACTCCAGAGGCATTGCACCACTTTGTGTACCTGGCTTTATGTGGGTACTGGGAAATTGAACCCTGGTCATTAGGCTTTGTAGGCTGTGTCTCAACCACTGAACCATCTCTCCAGCTTCAAGACTTAATTTTTGCTGTGTACTTGAGTGTCTTGAACTTTGTGTTAGAGTATTCTCTGTTTAAGGTCTGTTAAGATTCAGTAGTTCCAAATCCTATTTGTCCTTTGCTTTCCTACAGTATGTACCTGTAGGCACACTAAGATTAACAAACAGTAATTATTAATAAAATTGAACAATTATAAAGGTATACTGCAATAAGATGATGAGCATCCCTCCTGAGGTTTGGGGTTAATTGAACACAAGCACTGCTTTACTGCTGCAGTCCATCTGGTGACTGAGATGGCTCCTGACTATTGGGGGTTGGTGTGCAGCATAGATACATTGGACAAAGGGATGGTTGAATTCTTTGGGACAGAAGGAGGGTGCACAATTCAACCTCACTTCTTAGAAGTTGCACAATTTAAAACTTACAAGTTACTTTTGGAGTTTCATATCTACTATTTTCAGACTGTGTAACAAATTATATGATGTGAAGTATTGGGTAAAGGGAACTAGTTATATATACATGCACTGGCTGGGTGTATGGCTCAGTGGTAGACTACTTACATAGGCTGCATGACGTCCTGGAGAAAGAAATTTTGTTAAAGTTCATAGGGCATATGATCCTCAAACTTGTTAATTTTTTTAGAAGTGAGTCAAGTCATATATTAGTGTAAAAAACCTGACAGTTTTGCTTACTACAAACCTGAAATAGCACTTGTAGTTTCACTTTTTTTGTATTCATTTATTTTTATTCTTTTGGCTTTTTTCATGGTAAGGTCTTACTCTAGCCCAGGCTCACTTGAAATTCACTCTGTAGCCCTAGGCTAGCTTTGAACTCAAGGTTCAAAGGATCTTCCTACCTCAGACTGCTGAGTGCTAGAATTAAGGATGTGCACCACCATGTCTGGCCCACATTGTTATTTTATTAATTTTGTTATCAATAATTAAAAAATTATTTGTGTGTGGATGTGGGTGTGTGGGTGTATGCCACAGCATACATGTGGAAGTCAGAGGAGCACCTTGAGGTGTTCATGCTCTTCTTCCACCTTCTTTGAGACAAGGTCTGTTGTGACTGCAAATGAATACCAGCTTAGCTGGCTATGAGCTTCTGATTCTCCTTGCTCTGACTCTGCCTCTTGTTGTAGTAGACATGTTGTGATCACAGATGCGTAAGCCACTTTGTGTCCTTCTTTACATGGGTGCTGGGGAATTGAATTCAGGTTGGCAGGCTTTACAGACATGTGCTTTTAACTACTGAGCCATCTTCCCATCGCATCAGGGCCTCCAGCCACTGCAACGAACTCCAGACGCGTGCACCCCCTGTGCATCTGGCTAACGTGGGTCCTGGGGAATCAAACCAGGGTCCTTTGGCTTTGCAGGCAAATGCCTTAACCCCTAAGCCATCCCTCTAGCCCTTAATCAACTTTTTATAGGTACACAATGTGGTGTTTCTACTGCTTATATTTATATATTTCTTTAAATATATATTTTTTTATTTAAGAGAGAGAGAGAGAGAGGAAGAGAGAGAGAGAGAGAGAGAGAGGGAGGAAGAGAGAGAGACAAACAGAGAATGGGCATGTCAGAGCCTCCAGCTGCTGCAAATGATCTCCAGATGCATGTACCACCTTGTGCATCTGGCTTATGTGGGTCCTGGGGAATCGAACCTGGGTCCCTTGGGTTTGCAGGCAAGTGCCTTAACCATCTCTACCTAATCCATCTCTCCAGCCCTATTTCTTCATTGTGTGTGTTTGTTGTTGTTTGTTTCCTGAGGAAGGGTTTTACTCTACCCTAGGCTGACTTGGAGTTCACTGTGTAGTCTCAGGGTAGCCTCGAACTCACGGTGATCCTCCCCTACCTCTGCCTACCAAATGCTGGGATCAAATGTGTGCGCCACCATGCCCTGCTCTTTTTCTTTTTCTTTTGAAAATATCTTATTTATTTTCAAGGGGGGAGAGAGAGAGAGAGAGAATGAGAATGGGCACACCATTGCCTCCAGCTACTGCAGACAAACTCCAGACACATGCACCACTTTGTGCATCTGGTTTTACTTGGGTAATAGAACTCTAAGCACTTTAACTGCTAAGCCATCTCTCCAGCCCATATATTTATATATTTTGTTGTGTCATTGAAAATACTGATGTGAAGTATAGGAAGGATTGAAAATGAAAAGCTGTGTTAGAAAGTGGTATTTGGAATGTGCATACAGGATGACTCATTGACAATTATAAAGGGTCAAGTGCAAATCAAAGTGGGTTGAGAAGGAACCAAGTGAGTCAGAACCACTAGAAACCACTGTGGGTTTCTTAAGAAGTGTTTCTTAAGCTGGGTGTGGTGGCGCACGCCTTTAATCCCAGCACTTGGGAGGCTGAGGTAGGAAGATTGCTGTGAGTTTGATGCTACCCTGAGACGACATAATGAATTCCAGGTCAGTCTGGGCTAGAGTGAAACCCTACCTGGGGGGGGGGGGGGGTGAGAGGGAAAGCTAAGGCTTAGGGGTATAGCTCTGTGGTAGAGCACTTGCCTAACATGCTCAAAGCCTTGGACTCCATCCCTAGCACTGTAAAAATAGTACAGAAAGATAGAAGGTGAAAGAGAGAGAACAGAGGAAGTGTGTTTGGTTCTGTTGATAGATATAGCTGTGCTGTCTTCCAGTAGAATTACTCATTTTCTTCTTAGCTCTCGTCATTCTAGAAGAAGCTTTCCCACCATTTGGAATCACAGTTTGAGTGCTGCATGGAAACAGCTTGAACTTTATGTTCTAATTTATTATATTTTAATTTATGTGAAGCACTTTGTCCCATGCAGGCATATATTTTGCTTTTCATAGTATGGAATGCTGCAGCAGTATTTTGTCCATCAGAGGTTTTCAGAAAGTCTTAGGAATGCCTGAGTGCTTAATTGTCATAGCACACTGAGTAGGCGCAGGTAGTAAGTGTTGTTTTTCATGTATCCTGTGCATTAGCACATTTTGCTTGCTCCTGTTCTTTTCAGAGAGAGCTGTTGTTTTGGAGCTGAAGTGTTCTGTGCTTTGAATCCCCTCAAAGACAAACTATTCTGAAGAACAAAGCCTGAACTAAACCTCTGAGTTGTGAGAGAGGGATTGAAATAAACTTTTTAGCTAAAAATAATTATGCTCACATGTTACCAAAAATGGCTGACTAGAAATGCCTTTAAGATATTTGTCTCAGCTACCCTAAGATAAAAAGGTCAAGAAAAAGTTTAGAACACATTTGGGAAAACATTCAGCTCTATTTTGCTGAAGCATTTACCAGGCTGTGTATTCCTTAATTGCCTCATAAGACAAAAGTGTGCTATGTCTTTGAGTCACTAGGGGCAAGTGATTTTGAGACAATGCGTCATGAAGCCCAGGCCCATTTTGAACTCATCAGGAAGCCCAGAATGACTTTGAACTCTTGATACTCCTAATTCCACCTCTGGTGCAGGTATTACAGGTGTGTGCCACCATGCCCTGCTTAATATTTTAATATTTATTATTTATTCTGTGGGGTTGAGGGGCTGAGGGTGGGACCCACAGCCTTATACATGCGAGGCAAGTGTTCTACCACTGAGCTACATACCCAGGTACGAAGCAAGTTTTAGGCTCAGGAAATATTTGTCAGTTTCCACAGAGTGCCACAGCATGCAAGGAATACCACTGGTGCTGTGCCATCCTGCTAAGGTACTATTCTGTATCTCATTGAATTGTGGAGTAAGATTTACTTACATTTATAGGGAGCACATTTTATTTGCAGTGTAGGCAGTTGTCACTGGAGTTTATATTTACGCTTTCTTCTGATACCTGGGTATACTATCTGAATGGTAATACGGAGAATCTCTATAGAGGTGCACATGGCACTGATTGGTGGTGGCAGTCTTGAGAAACTAGAGAGCCAGGTTGACTTTCCTTAAAGTTGCTTAGGGTTGTAGAGTAAAACCTTGAATTAGGATGAAATTTAGACCTGTTGTTTTTTCACCTCATAAAAATCATTCCTTTAAATACTTTAGATACCATTTTTTTCTTCCTAACTTTAATAGCTATTTATTGAGCTCTTTGTCAGGTTATAAGAAGGGTAGTGAGTTGAACTCATGTCAGAGGAACTAGGTAGGTGGCTGAGCGCTGCTGCTGGACAGGAGAGAAGTCGTAGAAGTGACTGCTCTTTACATGAGGCTGGTGAGGCACGAAGATCAGTGGGTCCCACGGCCAGCCTGGGCTACATAGACCTGACCCCCAACCCCAAATAAAAACAAACAAAAAAGTAGCTGCCCTTCCTGTATAATGCAGATTTGTGAGGAAGCAGGACAGAAGAGTTGCTGCCTCAGGCTTGGAGTCGGCTGTTTTGGTGGCCTTTAATTTTATCAAATAGACTTAGAAGTCCATGAGTGTGGCCAGCTACCATTACCCAGGGCTCAGCATTGACCTGCTGGCATTAACAGGACTAATGGATGTTAGTTCAGGTGGACTAACAGCGTGGGAAAACAAAAGGATAGGAGCTTGTGATCTGAGGAATCACGACATGACAAGAGGGTTAGGTAGTGATGATGCCCAGGGGCCAGCGGATGATTGTGGTGGTGATAGTGACCCCTGGAAATAAGAACTTGGAGTCTAGACTTTGGATGGGTTGTCAGCCTGAGTATTGAAATCATCAAGAACTTAGCAATAAAACCTTTCAGTCCTTTCAGTGGGAAAGTTGAAAGTCTTAGAGTTTGAGAAAGAGGAGAGGATGATGGGCAGGTATTATCAGTGGTCCTAAACTGGTGGTGATTTTTTAATTTTTATAATTGTGGAGACACTACTGAAGTCTAGTGGATAGAGTTAGGGATGCTGCCTTACCATCCTATGTGCACAGTCCCAGTGTTATAATGAAGAGCAAGTTAGCCCTCAGTGACAGTAGTCTTAAGGTTGAGAAACCTTGCATTATCTTTAAAGAATAGCAGTTGAATCAGGGTGATAATTGGAGTATGATTGCCTTTTTCTTCCTGCATTCTGCTGTGAAGACCTTGGCATGCCAATTTATTCTTTTGTTTCGTGGACATTCATGGAGCTCCCAGTATGGTCAGGTGCCGTGATAGATAGGTATTAGGACAATGAAGATCAGCTACTTCCTCTTTCCTTTCAATTTTTCACTATTTTTTCATGTTTTAGACAGTTCTTGCTATGTAGCCCAGATAACTAATTCCTTTTCCTTTCAATTTTTCACTTAGTATTTCATGTTTTAGATAGCTCTTGCTATGTAGCCCAGGCTGGCCTTGGATTTATGATCCTTCTGCCTCAGCCTACTGAATGCTGGTATTACAGGTGTACAGTACCATGCCTTTAAAGTTTATTTTTAATTGCAAATTAACTCACAAACGATTTTTATAAATAAAACCCCAAGACAAAGCCAGTGGCCACATTGACCATCGCTGTCACCATACCAGTTTCTGTTCCTTCCTACGGGGTGGTGTTGTTCCCAGTTCGCTTTGTGTGAGTGCATGTTGCCCGCATGTTGCCCTCTGCACTCTGTGTCTTCCCACGCTTACCTGCCATGCCAAGACGCTTAATGCTGAAAGGTTCTACCTGTGCTGCAAATTTCTAAAGACGAAGAATCAGCTTTTTCTTTTTTCTTTTTATTTCCTTTCTATTATGATGGTACACAGTTGTCATTCAATGAATGTTGGTTGAATAATGAATGAGATGAGTCAGAAGAAAAGTGTCAATGGAAAGCAAAAAGAAAACCAACTTCTAGTAAAGGTCTTCAAGCTCTGCAGGGCTGGGAGGTGTGTTTATGGAAAATTTAGTTACTGTCTGGCTGGGGAAGAAGTATTAAAGCATGAAGAAACATTCAGAGCTGTTGGAGTGTGGTAATGGTGTGGTGGGCCCAGATAATGGAGGGATGGGATCTTTATTGGGTAGGGTTTAAGAGATCAAAGAGCCTCTCCATCTTCCCTCTCTCCCCTACCTTTCTCTGTTTCTCAGAGCTGGTCCTACTTTGTAGTCCGTGCTGGCCTGGAATGTAATATGTAGTCAAGGGTAACCTCAAATTCCTGGCAATCCTTTTACCTCAGCATCCTGAGTGCTGGAACTGTGTGAATCACCAAACCCAAGACACATTGAAGCTTTTTAGGACTAAGAGTTCAGAAAGGTTCATTTTGGAGCACTGGTGTGATGGACGTCTTAGTTCTCGAGAAACCGAACATACACTTAAAGCTATACTTTCTTCTGTGCCTAGAGTTTGCATGGGCTTTTCATTGAACAGAACATGTTGGGAACATTTTGTTCTCAGCTTGTGCAGATCAACTTCATTCTTTTAAACAAGTACATAGGATTCAATAGTAAGGTTTTTTGTTTGTTTGCTTTTAAGAAGCATGACTAGTTGGAACACTTCCTCTTATTAAACTTGCAGTTGTTTCAGTCTTGCTACATATATAGTGTTACTTTTGTACTGTGCTCCTGGGCAATACGGTAAGTGCAAGGGGGCAGATTCTGAGAAGTGGAATTGCTGAGTTTTTAAGGATGCACAGTTAGAAGTTGGCTCAGTATTGCCCAGCAGCCTCCACAGTTGTATACTATTGAGCAACGAATTTGAGTGTTTTTTTTTTTTTAATTATTTATTTATTTGCAAGCAGAGGGAGAGAGAGAAAAGAAAGGAAGGGAAGAGAAAGACAGACAGAATGTGTGCACCAGGTCTTCCAGATGCTGCAAATGAACTACAGACACATGCACCACTTTGTGCGTCTGGCTTTATGTGGGTAGTGGGGAGTTGAGCTTGGGTTGTTAGGCTTTGCAGGCAAGCACCTTAAACCATTGAGCCATCTCTCTAGCCCTCGAGCTACTTTGTGTTTTTTTCTTTTTTAAGACATTTTTATTAAATTAATTAATTAACTAGAGAGAGAGAATAGGTGTATCAGGGCCTGTAGCTACTGCAGACAACTCCAGACACATATGCCACCTTGAGTATCTGGCTTACATGGGTTCTGGGAAATTGAACCTAGGTCCTTAGGCTTTACAGGCAAACACCTTAACCACCAAGCCGTCTCTTCAGCCTTGAGCAACTTTTTATCACGTTGATTTCTACCACTCTAAGTGAAAAATGGTATCTTGACCTAATTGCATGTATGTTACATAGTAATTAGACATTGAAAATTATTAAATATTCTTTTTTTAGGTTCAAAAGAATTTTTTCTGTTAATAGTGAAAACTTAACTAAAATTAGGGAAATAGCTCTTGTAATTCATATTTCAGTTTTCCATTCAGCTTGCCACTTGTCAGTTGAATTTGTTTATTTTGTGTATATATGGGTATGCATATATATGTCTATGTATGTGTATTGTCCGTTTGTGTGTATTAGGACAAATAAAACCTTTTTTTTTTTTCGACATAGGGTCTCCCTCTAGCCCAGTCTGACCTGGAATTCAGGTGATCTTCCTACCTCTGCTTTGTGAAGTTCTGGGATTAAAGATGTGTGCCACCACACCTGCTGATACCATTTTAATATAATCATATATATATGTATTTTTAAATTTTGGGATGTAGTTTTCTTCTGAGAAAGACCTTCTCTACTCAGAAATTTAAAAACAACTTTCTGTGCTTTTCTTTGATACCTTGATGTGAAAATCGGGATTTTAGTTTTGATTTTGTTTGAGCTTCCAGGAAATTCTCCCGTCTCTGCCTCCCACTTAGCCATCATCATCACTGCACTTGGGATTGCAGAAGTCGGCCACAACTTCAGCTTTCTACGGGGCATCTGGGGATTAAACGCCAGTACTCCAGCTTGACCAGTGAATACTCCATTCATGGCATCATCTCTCTAGCCCCTTGTCATAGGATTTGATCTGAAGCTTTCTCCTTCCCCATGGCTAGAGTGAGACTCACTTTCATTGCTTCCTCATTTTGTAAGCATTGCATCTCTCCATCTTAGCCCTGCACTCACATGTATGAATTATAACTGGATCAAAGTGTTACTTGGGAAGGGTTTAACCCAATGTTTGTTCCCTAAGAGCTTGGGATTTAGTTAGTGGACAGTATAGAAACCCGTCCAGTAGTAACTAGCAGTTGAAGTTGATAATGAGTGGTATAGGGTCATACCTTGCTGTATTGTTGGTGAAAAAGGTACAACTATATCATAAAATTGTACCAGAATTTAGTGTATAGTTTTAGGTTTGGTGTACACTCAGACAGGAGAAGCATAAAAGAGGAGGAGATGGGGCTGGAGAGATGGCTTAGCGGTTAAGGCATTTGCCTGCAAAGCCAAAGGACCTCAGTTTGATTCCCCAGGACCCACATAAGCCAGATGCACAAGGGGGCACATGCATCTGGAGTTCGTTCACAGTGGCTGGAGGCCCTGGTACACCCATTCTCTCTCTCTCTGCCTCTTTCCTTCTCTCAAATAAATAAAAATAAAAATAAATAAAAAAAAATAAAAGAGGAGAAAAGATGCAGAGTGTTTCCTAAGGCAATTAAAAAAAATCCATGATGACATTTATTATTTTGAGACAGGGTCTTAACATAGCACAGGCTGGCCTCAAGCTCATTATATAGACTAGAATGAACTTGAATTCCTGATCCTGCTGCCTGTACCTCTGAGGTATTGACATTACAGGTGTGTGTCACCACACCTAGCTAACTTTTTTTAATCCTTTGAGGTAAGGTCTCCCTCTAGTCTAGACTGACCTGGAATTCACTATGTAGTCTAAGGGTGGCTTTGAATTCAAGGTGATCCTCCTATCTTTGCCTCTCAGGTGCTGGGGTTAAAGGTGTGCGCCACCATGCTTGGCCTTTTAGAGTCTTCTTAATGAAGTTATCATGAATTATTTTAACTTTAAGCCTGATGGCCTATACAACTTTTCTGGCCCTAGAAAGAAAACTTTTCATCTGTGCTTTTTGCTTCTTTGGATCTTTTTATTTATAGGATCTCTGTGACTTTTTGGGGGAATTAGTTACCAAGGATTTATTTTTATTTTTTATTTTTAGTTACGGTCTTGCTGTAGCTCAGGCTGACTTGGAATTCACTCTGTGGGCTCAGGGTGGTCTTGAACTCATGGTGATCTTCCTACCGTAGCCTCCTGAGTGTTGGGATTAAAGGCATGTGTCACCACGCCCGGCATCTAAGAATCTTTTTTTAAAGTGTGTTGGTATATGTATATGTGGAAGTGCACCTGTGTGTGTAGGGCAGAGGAGCTTGAGTGTCTTCCTCAAGAACACTGTCCACATCTGGCTCCTTGTTTGTTTTTTTTTTTTTTTTTTGAGGTAAGGTGTCACTCTAGACCAGGCTGACCTGAAATTCATTCACTATGTAGTCTCAGGGTGGCCTTGAACTCAGGGCAATCCTCCTACCTCTGCCTCCTGAGTGCTGGGATTAAAGCCGTGTGCCACCATGCCTGGCTCCCCCCCCCTTTTTAAATCTCCTTTTCTAACTAACTTCCTTCCTTCCTTCTTTTTATCCATCCATTCATCCATCTTCTTTTTCTCTCTTTTTCTTTCTGTGAGGCAAGGTCTCACTCTAGCCCAAGTTGACCTCAAACTCATGGTGATCTTCTAACCTCAGTCTCCTATGTGCTGAGTTTATAGGCATCCACGCCCAACTTTTTCTACCCTTTTTTTTTTTTTTTTTTTTGCTTATTTTTTACTTATTCATTTGAGAGACAGACAGAGAGAGAGGCAGATAGACAGAGAGAGAGAGAGAGAGAGAGAGAATGGGCATGCTGGGGCCTCCAGCCACTGCAAACGAACTATAGGTGTGTGTGCCCCCTTGTGGGTCCTGGGGAATTGAGCCTCGAACCAGGGTTCTTAGGCTTCACAGGCAAGCGCTTAACCACTAAGCCATCTCTCCAGACCATCTTCTACCTCTTTTTAAAAAAATTTTATTTTTATTTATTTATTTGAGAGTGACAGACAAAGAGAGAGAGAATGGACGCACCAGGGCTTCCAGCCACTGCTAACGAACTCCAGGTGTGTGCGCCTCCTTGTGCATCTGGCTAACGTGGGTCCTGGGGAATCAAGCCTCGAACTGGGGTCCTTAGGCTTCACAGGTAAGCGCTTAACCGCTAAGCCATCTCTCCAGCCCTCTTCTACCTCTTTTGACACAGGGTCTTTGTTGGCCTGAACTTCACCAATTAGGCTGGACTGGCTGGCCAGCAAACCCCAAGGAATCTCCTGTCTCTGACTCCCCAACATTGGGATTACAGTGTGACGCTATTTGGAATCTTTTTTTAAAAATTTTGTTTGTTTATTTATTTATTTGAGAGTGACAGACACAGAGAGAAAGGCAGATATATATAGAGAGAATGGGCGCACCAGGGCCTCTAGCCGCTGCAAATGAATTCCAGACGTGTGCGCCCCCTTGTGCATCTGGCTAATGTGGGTCCTGGGGAATCAAGCCTCGAACCAGGGCCCTTAGGCTTCACAGGCAAGTGCTTAACAGCTCAGCCATCTCTCCAGCCCCTATTTGGAATCTTTCCCCCTTACTATAGGAATAGTGTTACTAATGGCAGATGGGCAGCCAGAAGGGTGAGGTTTTCATTTTTTTTTTTAAAATTAGTTTTTATGAGGGATGGGGCAGATAGAGAGAATGGGTGATCCAGGGCCTCCAGCCACTGCAAACAAATTCCATACACATGAGCCACCTTGGGAAATTGAACCTGGGTCCTTTGGCTTCACAGGCAAGTGCCTAAACTGCTAAGCTACCTCTCCATCTATTAGCTTTATGCTGCCAGATAATGTCTAATGCCTTCCTTCCTTCCTTCCCTGTTAGGCGCTGGGAACTTCTTGTTGAGGAATACTACTTACTCTCCGGTGCATTGCTGTTCATTAGGTTCAGAATCAGGGCCTGTGCTCAGCTACCTTTCCTTTAGGCCTTCAGCAGTTGATACCTGAAAGACCTGTGTCTTTTGCCCACTAGGAAGGTGTGTTTTAGAAGTCCAGAAGCCAGTGGACTACTACTTGTGCAAAGAAACACTCTTTTGACCCCTTTTTTCTTTTTTCTTTTCTTTTTTTTTTTTTTTAACATGGGTACTGGAGAATCGATCCCGGGTCCCCAGGTTTTACAGGCAAGTGCCTTAACCAGTAAGCCATCTCTCCAGCCCGGTTCATAGTTTTTAAAAAAATATTTTATTTATTTGCAGAGAGAAAGAGAGAGAGAATGGATGTGCCAGGGCGTCTAGCCACTGCAGACAAACTCCAGATGCATACACCACCCTTTGCATCAGGCTTTACATGGGTACTGGGGAATCAAACCCAGGTTGTTAGGCATTGCAAGCAAGCGCCTTAACCTGAGCCATTTCTCCAGCCCCTGACCCATTTTTTCTTAATCAAAAAACTAGAGTGGAACTTCTTTGAATTTGTTCTCTGCTAGATTTCAACAGACTTATATTTAAATCCTGGTGACATTTTTCCTTTTTTTTTTCAAGTAATATATTTATTTGCACATATATGCTAGGCTTTCTTGCTGCTGCAGATAAACTTCAGACACATTGTGCCACTTTTGTATCTGGCTTTAGGTAGGCACTGGGGAATTGAACCCAGGCCAGCAGGCTTTGTAATCAAACACCTTTAATCACTGAGCCATCTCCTTAGCATTGGCATTTTTCTTTTGTGAGTTATATTCAATCAAGCCCAAGGTGTCTGGCCTTAGCAGGTACTTTTAAATTTATTTATTATAAAACCTTTTTCTTTTTTGAACTTTAAAATTGTCAACTACATAATTATAGACAATATATGATGATTCTCCCCTCCCCCACTTTCTTCTTCACAAATCACTGTCCATCATACCTCCCCCCCTCCACAATTAGTCTTTCTTTTATTTTGATGCCATCATCTTTTCATCCTCTTAGCAGGTACTTTTAAATTCTTTCCCACCGGATGGATCCACTGTACATACGTTGCGAGAGACACATGGTGGCCATGGCATCCCAGATTGGGTAATGGCTTTAGGGGGTCTTAAGCAGTGAATGTTATTCCTTTCTTCATTAGGAGAAGAATCTTGAGATGAAAAGAGAAACTTTGGGAGAGAAAGTCCAGTTTCTCTAAGGCCAGAGCAGGCTCATATGTAATGAACTGAACTTATCCTCTTGTTCCTTCTGCCCTCCATTGCAGTTGGTCTCACAACAGCTGCTTCCAGCTGTCTTCTGGATTTTGCCCAGGGCCCTTAGGCTGGCTGAAATGACTCACAGCTGGGCTTTTCCCCATAATGGTCTGAATCTAGCTCCTCAAGGAGGGTTGGGGGGAGGAAAAGGTGGCCTAGTTATACTGGGATAGGTATTCTGGTTGGGATCACTATCTCCTGAAGAAATCTAGGTTCGAATTGTCCTTCTTTAAATCTAGGATCTTTGGAAGTAATATTGTGGGAAGAGTAGGCAAACTCAACTGGAGAAAGCCAATCTATTCTTTTTGATTTTTTTACTCACTTGCATTTCCTTTGAAACCTTCCACTTCAGAACTAATGGCAATCTTTCCTTTCCAAATAGTTGTAGGTCAGAGTGTACAGTGGATGAACCAGTGAAGGCTGAAGGGAATGTCAGTTGTGAAAATGTGGGTGCCAGTCATTGCTCAGCACATGCAACCATCAAGGACCTGGAATGCCCACATTCAGATAGGCTGTGAAGAATCAGTACAGCAAATAATGTGAAGTATTTCATGGAGGTTTAAAAAATATTTAAACATGCTTTTATATCACCATGTGTGATGCCAATGTTTTAGATATGTTAGAGTTAATATATTATTAAATTAATCTCACCTTTAAAATTTTTTAAATTTACTTACAAGGAGAGAGAGAGTAGAGAGAATGGGTATGCTAGGGCCTTTAGCCATTGCAAATGAGCTGCAGATGCATGTGACAGTTCGTGCATCTGGCTTTGTGTGGATAGTGGGGAACTGAATTCTGGTCGTTGTTGGGCTTTGCAGACAAACACCTTAATTGCTGAGCCAGCCTTTCTTAACTTTTCAAAGCATTTTGGATTATACAAATGTTCTGTATTTTGGACTATCACCGTATTTGCTAGACAGCTCATTCTAGGTGGAAGAGGAAATCATTGCAGTACTGGTGTGCTGCGCTCTAGTTCATGTTTCCAGCATTAAGGGTACCTTTCTTTACTGCTGGCTCAGGATTCCTGACACGACTACAGCTTCATCTCTAGACTAGCTGACTTTTGGTGAATAACAAAAGGCACCAAGACCTATTGGCTTAGAACAAATGGATTCTGTGGGTCAATTCTGTAGCAACTTAGCTGCCTGGTTCTGGATCTAGGTTTCTCTTGAGGTTTCAGGCAGGCATTTGGCTGGGTCCCAGGTGTCTAAAGGCTTGCGGTGGTTGAATGGTCATCAGTGTCTCCTGCATGGTACCTGTTAGAAGCAAGTTTATCACCTCCTAGTGGGAGGAGAATTAGGCGCTACCTCTTGAGTGGAAGGTTATCAAAGTCTTTGTGGACATATTCTAGAACTTCCACACTCACCTACTTTTTTCTGCTGGCATTCTGTTTCATACTTGGATTTTACTGACAGTGGCTGAAGTTCATTCTACCTAAACTGCTAGTTTAGAAGCATTACTTGGTCAATTCTATTTGTTTTGATGACTCAGACTCTGACCTGTAATCAAAATGAGCCTTTTGGGGGGAAGACAAAGAAATTTAATTCCATTTCATACATGTATAGTAGATGTGTGCCGTCTGTCTTAGGTGTGCCTTAGTTGATTCTTGGTGCTGGAATTCTAGGCCTGTGGGGCCACGGCCATCTTTTTACATGGATGTTTAGGACTCAGACGCAGGTCTTCAAGTACCCTTCACTGTCATCTCACCAGCCATTCTAGTGTCTTGGTATGTTTTCTTTAATCAGGTGTTCCTTAAGGCACATAACATAATGTCTTTCAGAAATCTGAACGCTTAGGTAAATGGGTTGTTAAAGAGTGTGTTGCTTTAGCTAGAGTGTTAAAAATGTTGAATTTGTGTTCACGTCTGTCCTTGTGATCTTTATCTTTATTTTGATACTTAGATCCATTTTTTAATTAAAATATATCTTTTGTTTATTTTTATTTGAGAGCGACAGACAGAGAGGGAAAGAGGCAGAGAGAGAGAGAACGCATGCTCCAGTGCTTCCAGCCACTGCAAACAAACTCCAGACGCGTGCGCCCCCTTGTGTGTCTGCCTAATGTGGGTCCTGGGGAATTGAGCCTCGAACCCGGGTCCTTAGGCTTCACAGGCAAGCACTTAACTGCTAAGCCATCTCTCCAGCCCTTAGATCCATTTTTGAATGGTTGTTGGTCCAGTCAGCTTCACATTGTTGGGATGAACCCCCAAATCAAACACAGTTTATAGGAGGAACAGAATTTACTGAAGCTTATAGATCGAGAGGAAGTTCCATAATGGCAGAAAAGAGAAAACTCACCACCTAAAGTAGTGCACTGGCCACATCCTCCTGTGTGATTATGTGACCACCAGGCACAGCTCAGTGGTTAGAATGTGAGGTTTAGAGCCACTTGGCTTTGCTCAAATCTTTAGCTGTGGGCAAGTTTCTTAATTTCTCTGTGGCTCAGTTCCTTCATCTGTAGGATGTTACTAGTAGTTTCTACCTCAGGTTTGTGAACATTAAAGATAAAATATTACAAGTCAAGCACTTGGTACTAGAGTGTTAGATAGAGGGGTCAAAATTGCTTAATTTATTTATTTTTTGTTCAAAAAATAAAAAAGGTTTCATAATAAATAAATTTAAAAGTATCTGCTAAGTAAGGCCTACCTTTGGCTTGATTGAATACAACTCACAAAAGAATACAACTCCTGAGTGCTGGGATTAAAGGAGTGTGCCACCACGCCTGGCTTTAATTTACTTTTATTTTTGATTAAAGGCATCAAAGCCCTTGAGTGTTGAATTAATGAAGCATTATTTATTTGATGATGTTTTGTGATTGGTCAGTCATTGTTATTTGAGCTGCTAGTAGCTTGAATCTTGGGCCTGGTCTTGCCACCCTGAGTTGATCCAGATCATACGCAGAGTTACTTGTCTGATCTGGAAAAATAGGAAAGAAAAATAATCTTAAAAATATTTTACTTATTTATTTGCAAGGAGAGAGAGAGAGAGAGGGAGGGAGGGAGGGAGAAAGAGAAAGAGAGAAAGAAGAGAAGAGAAACACAGAGAATGGGCACACCAGAGCTTCCAGCTGCTGCAAATGAACTCAGATGCAAGTGCCTCTGTGCATCTGGCTTTACATGGGTACTGGGGAATTGAACCCAGGTCCTTAGGCTTTGCAGGCAAATACCTTAACTGCTGAGTCATCTCTGCAGCCCAAGTAAAAAAGTCTTTAGAAAACCTTGAAGCCACCACACGGTTCAGCTCTGCACTCCCTGGTCAGTGTCCAGAAGGTAAGCACTATAGCAACCTGGATGTCCCTGTGTCCTCAGCTTGACAGACTTCATGGTGGTCTCTCCTATCTTGTTCTCCCAGTGGCTCCTTGGAATGTCATGGCCTGTCCAATTTCCTGTATAATGACTGGACTTCATTCTTAGCCCTTTTGCTGCATGTTATTTTACCCATTTCTCTTAAGCTTCTGAGTGGACGTTTCTAAGTCTCCTGTTTCAGGAGGTCAGGACCTGCTGTCCTCTCTTTTCCTCTCCAGTGCTTGGGCCTAGTCTTCTCCCCTGGGATGAAGTCCTAAGGTCCCACACATGCTGCTGTCACTTTGTCTTGGTCCTCCCAATTCCCCCTACCTAGTTAAGAAGCAAGCAACAACTTTTGGATCTTGGCTTGTGGGCCAGTATTTTAGGAAATTCCAGTGCCTGCAGGGAGGATTTAGCATTAGTGCTGCTGATTTTAATCTCACCCTCCCCACTTACTTTCTGGGTTTGTCAATGTTGAGCTGCTTCCTTTCAAGAAGAGTCTTCCAGTGTCACTAATGTGGGCCTTTGGCCCTCTACATTCTTGTATTTTTGTTACTCCTGTTTTTGTTTCCTTGTCCATATTGTTCAGATACCACAGTTCTTTTTAGTTTATTTTTTATTTTTACTTATTTATTTGAGGAAGAAGGACGGAGGGAGGAATAGAGGGAGGGAGGGAGGGAGGGAGGGAGGGAGGGAGGGAGGGAGAGAGAGAGAGAGAGAGAGAGAGAGAGAGAGAGAGAGAATGGGCAGGTCAGGGCCTTCAGCCACTGTAAACAAACTCCAGACCCATGTGCAACCTGTGCAGCTGGATGATATGGGTCTTGGGGAATTAAACCTGGGTTCTTTGGCTTTGCAGGTAAGGGACTTAACCATTGAGCTATCTCTCCAGCCCCAGACACCATAGTTCTTGACCCACACAGCTCTAGGGTCTGTATCTTCACAAATCCAAGTTCAGATCAGAACTGTTGTCTGCCACTGCTCCCATGGTTTCTAACCTTGCCTGGACCTCCTATCTAAAGCCTTTTTAAGAGAGAGAGAGAGAAAGAAACAGTCTTGCTGTGTAAACCCAGGCTGCTTCAAACTTTGATAATCCTTCTGTTAAGTGACTTCTTGAGGGATTGCCACAGTGGCAGTTTGAGGTGTTGTTTCTCATGGTTCTACATGCATTATCCCTTCATTTACAGCAGGAAATCTTGGCTTCCAATATATAGACTGAGTAGAAACTGCCTGGTCCGAACTCAGAACTTTGTGATACCAAATGTTCCTTCTTTCTTACCTTTTGTGCCACCTTTCCTTCTGACAGTAAATGCTGCTTGGCTCTGCTTTCTAGATTTTTTTTTTTTCTTCTTCTTTTTCAAGGTAGGATTTTACTCTGGCTCAGGCTGACCTGGAATTCACTATGTAGTCTCAGGGTGGCCTTGAATTCATGGCGATCCTCCTATCTCTGCCTCCCTAGTGCTGGGATTAAAGGCTTGCGCCACCACACCTGGCCCTGCTTTCTAGATTTTAAGTTGCCCATATATATATATATATATATATATATATACACACACACACACACACACACACACACACATATATATATATATATATATATATTTTTTTTTTTTTTTTCCTCAACAACTTGAAAAAATATAACAATCTCGCTCTTAGAATTCTCTTCACTTCCAACTCCTCTCACTCTTTTCCCTTTTACACCAAACTTCCTGGAGTTGTGTGTTCCCTTTGAACTCGTTAGTCTGGTTTTATAACTACAACTGCTTTCCCCAGTGTCACCATTCACTGCCAGAAGCTAACTCTGATGAATTTCCTTGTTGTCTTGTCCTTGCACTGGCTTCTCCGGACCTCTGGCATCACCCTTTTGGAAAGGCCCCTTATTGCACTGTCAGTATGGATTTTCAGTCCCCTCCTCAGTAAAGGGTCTGCTCTAGGCTTTCTGCTTAGTTTTGTTACTTGGGCTCTGCTTGGGCAAGCTCATCTGTGGCATGGCTTTAGTTGTCAGCTGTGTGATGACAACGTCTAAATGGCTTGATTTGGCCTCCATCTCATCCCTGCGTGTGGAATGTCTCAGTCCACTTGCATAGTGTGCACTTGTCCCTGGACCTGCTTACTTTGTTGCTCCTGCAGATCTAGTGTATGTAAAGCTGAGGGCTCTTCATCTGCTCTTTTGGCCAAACTGCCTGTATGTAACTCAGGGACCTTTGCCACCGTTTCCCCAGTAGCTGAAGTCACTTCCGTAGTAACTTCTTTATTCCTAGTTTTCTCATTCCTGTCCCTGTCACTGCATTGCAGTGATCTTTCTTTCTTTCTTTTTTTTTTTTTTCAAATTTTTATTAACATCTTCCATGATTATAAAATATATCCCATGGTAATACCCTCCCGCCCCCCATTTTCCCCTTTGAAACTCCATTCTCCATCATATCCCCTCCCCGCAGTGATCTTTCTTAAAGTGACCCTCTGGAAAAAAGCAGTGATCACATCACTGTCCTTGTGTGCCTCACACACAGAACAAGCTTTTATTTATTTATTTATTTATTTGTTTTGTTTTTTTGAGGTAGGGTCTCACTGTAGCTCAGGCTGACCTGGAATCACTATGTAGTCTCAGGGTGGCCTTGAACTCATGGCGATCCTCCTACCGCTGCCTCCCAGAGTGCTGGGAGTAAAGGCGTGCGCCATGCCTGGCCAGAACAAGCTTTTAGTTCTAAGAATTCCCTGCTGTTCATGGCTTACTAGCCTCATCGTAGACGTTCTGTTGTGAGAGTTACTTCTCTTGGCTCTTCTTGCTAACCATCTAGGATAAGGTTAGGAGCTTTCTTAATTGGTGCCATCACCCCTTATACTTTTCCTGCTTGGCATTTATTTTGTTCTATGTCACCTCTCCATTTTCGTGACAAAGTATCCAAGATAATTGACCTTAAAAGGAGCTAAGGTTTCCTTTTGCTCGTGGCTTACTTCAGCCAGTGGTCCCTTGGCCCTGTTGCTTTGGGTCTGTACTTGGAACAAGTTCTACTCGGAGGGAGAGACAAAGGAAGCCTTCATTGCATGGCAGCTGGGAAGTAACTAGAGAAAGAGAGAGCAAGGGCCAGCTCTCTGTCTCCTTCAAGGACATGCTACCAGTGTCCTAACTTCTTCCCACTTGGCTCACCTTTTAAAGGTGCCATTACCTTCCAGTAGTGCCACAGTCTAGGGACCAAGCTCTTGACACATGACCTTTGAGTGACACTTCAGATCCAAACTGTAGCAGACTGTGGTTGTAGGTGCCTGTTTACTTTGGTACCCTACCAGAGTTAAGTTCCTTGATGGTGGGCACTGTGCTTTCTTTTTCTTCCTAGCATGTGGCACAGTACCTGATACACGTTATGCCAACATTTATAAACGATTAATGGTTTGATAGGTTACAGCATTTTAGTATGGAACAAGCTTCTTCTGTATGAATACATATGTTTCAGCTTTTTGGGATGAGTGATCATTGTGTAGTATTTGGTTCTTAGGCTACAGTCATTCAAGCAAAGTGGTATTCATTCAGAGGCCCAGTGCTTGCTGCCCATGCATTGTCGGGTTTCAGTTCAGCAGCACTGCTGGTTTCTTCGGACTGCTGATTAGCCTCAACTGTGGAGCTGTAGAAAAAACTATAGCCACAATGACGCCAAATAAATTACTGTATCAATTTTGATTTCGTTTTGGAAGGTTATCATTCATTTCCCAGCCTATTAAAATTGATTAACAATACTCTCATTTCTGGGGCTGGGAAGATGATTCATTGGTTAAAGGCGCTTGTTTGAACAGCCTGATGGCCCAGGGTCAATTCCCCAGGACTTATGTAAAACCAGATGCATAAAGTGGTATATACATCTGGACTGTGTTTACACTACCAGGAGGCCTTGGCATGCATACACTTGTTCTTTCACATAACTACATTATTTATACATACATACATACATATATATTATGTTATATTATTTATTTATTTTTTTAATTTTTTTTGTTCATTTTTATTTATTTATTTGAGAGTGACAGAGAGAGAGAGAGAGAGAGAGGCAGATAGAGACAGAGAGAGAATGGGCACGCCAGGGCTTCCAGCCACTGCAAACAAACTCCAGATGCGTGTGCCCCCTTGTGCATCTGGCTAACGTGGGTCCTGGGGAATCAAGCCTTGAACCGGGGTCCTTAGGCTTCACAGGCAAGCGCTTAACCGCTAAGCCATCTCTCCAGCCCATATGTTATATTATTTTTATTATTCTCATTTCTGTCAAAAGAAAAGTCAGGTGAGTGCATTATCTCATTTCTAAATTGCCATTTGGAAACTGGGCCCTTTTCTAAGACTTGGGGCCCTGGCTTGTGAGCCTCTTGGATACACAGTTTGGGCAGAGTTTCCATCTGGTGTAGTTGCTATCTCCTCTAATAGGTTTGTTGGTTGAGTGATTGCTGCCGTGCCACACATGCTATATGATGGACTGACAGATAAACTCCTTAGAGCCTGGCCTCACGTAAATAGGAAAGTTTGGTTTTTATTGCCAGAGGGAGAAGGTTTTATTTGATTACTTTTCCATTTTAATGCTATTTCTTTTTTGCTTTTAGGACTGAAACATTTCCCAATCAGCCATTTGAATTGTGACAAGTGTGTGACATTTGGGGAATCAGGTCAATTTTGTAAATGGTTTTTAAAAGAATGACCTCAACCTAAGTGCATTTATTTATAGTAGTAATTTCCTAATAAAATATGCTTCCTATCACTTAAGTAGTATAATATTTAATATTAATATCTTTGCTTTAGAATTTCTGTATCTTCAGAACCTTAGAAGAATGTGAGGAGTGCCCTTGAGTTTGTTTCCCTTGGATTTTTCTTTTCAGTTTTTTGAGATTGGGTCTCACTCTAGTACAGACTGACTGATATGGAATTCAGTATGTAGTCTCAGGCTGGCCTTGAACTCATAGCAGTCCTCCTACTTTAACCTACTTGAGTGCTGGGTTAAAGGCATATGCCACCATGCCTGGCTTCCATTGGATATTTTTGTTTGTTTGTTTGTTTGTTTTGTTTTTTCTCGAGGTAGGGTTTCACTGTAGTTCAGGCTGACCTGGAATTCACTATGAAGCCTCAGGGTGGCCTTAAACTCACAGCGCTCCTCTTACCAATGCCTCCCGAGTGCTGGGATTAAAGGCATGTGCCACCACGCCCGGCTTTTCCCTTGGATTTTTGTACCAGCACAATTTTACTACTGTAGCATTTAGTAGTCAGTAGATTTTTGGTATGTTGTTTGCAGGTAACCTTTTACAAATACAAGCTTGAAAGAATTATTTGCATCAGTCAGTATTACAGCATGGAAAAAATTTAAATACTTGAATGATTTTTTAAGTATTTTACTCTTTTTTTTTTTGAGGTAAGGTTTCACTCTAGTCCAGGCTAACCTGAAGTTCACTATGTAGTCTCAGGCTGGCCTCGATCTCATGATTAAAGGTGTGCGCCACCATGCCTGGCTAAATATTTTACTCTTGTCATTCATGAAATAGGAAAACAAAGTACCAAGCCTATCATAGACATGAAGATAGATAGGTTGGACTTTTCACCATTCTTTTTCTTCCCTAAGTCATTTATATAGCAGTTAAAAATTAAACACACACACACACACACACACACACACCCCTTTTCCAACAAACTTGAGAGTTGCTGGTGACTGGTTAAAAATCTCAGGATCATTTTGAATCTGTTTTTAGAACAGGCCTGAGTTAAGCAATAGGTAGCTAGTCTCTAAGTCCACATTCATCCTTGCTATCCTGAATATAGTTGATGCTGGCTACTTTCATCCATGTGGGGAGGGACAAGGATTGGGAAGAGTCCTATACTTGGCTGTTACTTCTTTCTTTTGTGTTTTGTTTATTGTGGGCATCTCAGTTCAAAGGAAGCATTCTTAAAGAGGGTGAGTATAAATAAGATACTTAATCTCTTTCTTATTCTAATGACAATATCAAAACACTGTTGGCTTTCAGATTTGATGTGTTAAGATGAATTGGCTCTCAGAAAAATAACTACTTATTCTAGGTGCAAATTTTTCATTTCTTGCCTCTCCCACTTTCACAGCAGGCACTGTTGGCTTTGCATTCAGACAGTGAGCTGCGCTGCTTTTCAGCTGAGGGAGCTCAGCACAGGAAGCAGGGTCTCCGCTCACTCTTGACAAGACTTTGTGGAGTGAATCAGGGAGTCTGAATTACTCAGTCTTCTTCTTCATCCTGTTGTTCATATCAAATTCCTACTGTGTCTTTGGGGCGTCTCGTCTGTCTTGATCATAATTGGTTTTCTTGCTGTATTCCATGTAGGGAGTGTGTGTGTCTATAGGGGTATGCTTACTGTTTAAGCACGCCTCATTGCCTAGCACAGGGCTACATGTTGCATACACACAGGCAAAAGTGTTAACAGTTTAGTTCCAGGTTACTAAAATTACAGTGGATTTGCTCTTTAGAATGGGTTTTTAGTCTTTTTATCTAGCGGATTTGCTGCCTGGTGGGTCATGAGGAAGGCGTCCTTGTGATCTGGATGAAGCTCTTGTGACTACTCTTTGCTCTCTCTTCTCTAGCCTTGTTCTCTTCTCAGTGCTTTTTTTTGTTGAAAAGCTATTTAGATGTTGGACTCTTAGAAGTAGGAAGGACCTAGGCTTGACCTAGGTGAGAGGAGCAAATTGCAGTCCAGTGCTCTGACTTCTACACATGGGCTTGTGTTGGGTTGATAACGTTTTTGTTTTCTTCTTTGAAATGGGTCTCATGTAACCCAGGTTGGCCTCAAACTCACTATGTAGCTGAGGCTTGACCAGATCAACCTGTCTCTACTCCCCAAGCTCCCCAATTACAGTGCTGGGAATCAAGCCTCAGTCTTCATGCATACCAGGCAAGTACTCTTTATTAGCTGAGTTACATCTCCAGCGCTGGCTAACAGTATTTTAAAAAAGTTCTTAATACATTATTTATTTTTTTGAGAGAGAGGGAGAGAAAGAGGCAGATAGAGAGAATGGGTGTGCCAAGGCCTCTAGCCACTGCAAACAAACTCCAGGTACATGCACCACCTTGTGCATCTGGCTTTATGTGGGTATTGGGAATGGAACCTGAGTCCTTTGGCTTTGCCAACATGCACCATAACCACTAAGCCATCTCTCTAGCCCATACCAGTATTTTAAGACATTTGGATTTGATATTGAAAAATTGGGCTAAGCTCACCTGAAAATGAGATTCCTGGCTTCTGTGGCCCACATTCTGGCTTGGTGGCAGTCTGCAGCAGCTGGATAGTGGCCTACTGGCTTTTTAGTTCATTGTATGTTACCTCATTGCATGTTACCATCCCAGTCTAATCTGTCTGCCTGTCAGACAGAGAGAACAAGATTTGTCTAAAATTCTGTAGGTGATGGAAATAACTTGGGGTTCATGTCTTATGGCTTTTGGTTGATCATGGTTATATCTGTCAGTTTTAATTGTTTATCTTCTTTTTTTCTTCCTTTGAGGCAGGGTCTTATTTTAGCCCAGGCTGACCTGGAACTCACTTTGTGGCTCCAAGCTGGCCTTGAATTCACAGTGGACATCCAACCTCTGTCTCCCCAGTATTGGCAATTTTCTACCTTCTCCTTTCCCATATGTTTTTGTTTATTCTGAACATTCATTGTATATGTACAAAGAGTGTGAAAAGGAACATAGTTAAGTTCTATGTCGTTGATTTGGCCTTGAGGGACCAAATGCTTTTCCAGATTCCTTTGGAAAAAGTCACCCACCACTATTAGTGCCACATTACGTTTTCATACTTTCTTTTAGTATTTAGCCACCATCTAGAATTATCTTAATTTGTCTCCTTGTTTACTCTCTGGCTTCCTAAGTGGAATGTAAGCACCATAAAACCAGTCTTGTTCACTGTTGTATTTCCAGTGCCCATGTCCTATACTCTGACTGCCTGTTAATGACAACGCCAAGTAGAATCTGCTAAAAGTCAGCCTCTGCCCAAAGTAATTAGCCTTCACCTTAAAGGAAGGGAGCGATAATTCATTCTGAGCCAAATATGAATGAGTATGGCCTGGGAACATGGATTCACATTATCCCAGCTGACATTCTTAGCTTTTGAGTTGGTAGAAGCTAGTATTCTGTGAGTACATTCCAGAGGTTTTTTTTTTTTTTTTACCTGATAGTTGAGATGATGTCATGTCAGACACAGAGGTAGACAGTGAGCAGCTATTATAGGGACTGAAGATAGCCCAAGATAATTTTGTTCTAGCTTTGCAACATTCCAACTCTGTGCGGTCGTGAAGCCAATCATAGGCGTGGCTTTTCTCTGGGAACTTAAGTTCATACCTGCCACGCAGTAGATTCTCAGAACTTGTTGAGTGAATAACTTAAGGGCGATGTTTGAAAGGATTTGGGAGGTGAATAGTTTTCCCAGCAGACGGAGTACAGGTATTCCATGTAGGTACTGGCATGAGCAGAGGCATGGTGACATGAAAATACATGCATGTTCTTTTGCTTCTTTGAGGTTTGGCGTGTTTATGTCAAAACCTTTTATTTTGATACAGATTGACCATCTGGATCTTTGGTAAACAAAACAACTAAATGCTTCTGGATTAGAAAGTTCCAGCATGGCCTTTCTCCTTCTGCACGTGGAGTTTGTTTCTGGCCCTTCATAATCACAAGTGATTTATCGAGTTTTACCAACATACTTGCCAAAGTGCTGCTGTATGTCACAAGGGTGTTCTGCTAACTTTCATTTCCCTAGGAGCACAGTGTGCCTTGGTGCAGAGCAGTCTACCATATATAGTGGAGCAAACTGTTGGATCTGATTGTGTAGGGCAGAGGCTCTCACCTTCCTTAGCCATGGATTAGAAGCTTCTAGGGAGCTTTACAGTTTGCAGTGCTTAGACCACACCTGATCCAGACTGAATATTTGCATCTCCTCAGAGTAATTATTGTGTTTTCATCCAGAGAAAGAGATATGTAAGAAACAGTATGATTAAAGGTGTAAAATGAAACAACCTCAGGATCTTTCAGCTTCTCTTTTTCTCTTTTTTAATTAGTGTATATGTGTGTACTTGTGCATGCCTTGGCACACGTATAGACATCTGAGAACAACCTTGGGGTTTTTGTCCCCTCCTTCCACTTTGCTTGAGACAGGGTTTCCCTTGTTTTGTTTTTGCAGCTTCATTGTCTGTCTAGCTGGCCCATCCCATTGGGATCACAGATGCATTCATCACTTTACATCCAGCTTTTTAAAAAACATTTTTAAAATTTATTTGTTTATTTGACAGAGAAAGAGAGGGAGAGAGGGAGACGGAGAGGGAGGGAGGGAGGGAGAAAGAGAGAGAGAGAGAGAGAGAGAGAGAGAGAGAGAGAGAATGAATGGGCATGCCAGGGCCTCCAGCCACTGCAAACGAACTCCAGATGCATGTGCCCTGTTGTGCATCTGGCTAACATGGGTCCTGGGGAATCGTACCTGGGTCCTTTGGCTTTGCAGGCAAACGCCTTAACCACTAAGCCATCCCTCCAGCCTTGCATCCAGCTTTTATGTGGGTGCTAGGGAACTGGACTCGGGCTTGCAGGTTTGCAGACAAGCACTTTCAACTACTGGGCCATCTCTCCAGCACCTCTTTCAGCTTCTTTTTCCTTTCTTTTCTATCAGGCTCTTGATTTTAACCAGTATAGTTAGAAAATATATATCTGATGGCTGAAAGAGGGAAGACGGCGAGATGATTGGAGTTGTAGGTGCTGGGGAAAACCCGGGTGCTGAGCTAAGGTGCTCTGGGAAAGGCACTTCTCCTTTGTTGTCAGCACTTGTTGAGGAGTTAGTAACTGCATCCTCACCCAGATGAAGCTGACTGTATTTGGGAACAAATCACGTATCTTGCCAGCAGCCCTCAGGACCAAATTAGGAGAGACAGGGGTGTGGTCTTGCTGAGAATACTTTCGTATTGGAGTGCTTATTCAGTGTTTTCTTGGATGCCCCATGACGTGGGTGGCAAAGAGGTAAGGGAAGTGGTGGGCAAAAAGCTAAGGGGGAGAAAAGAGTACTGGAAAATGAAAAAGTGTTGGGAAATGGAGCTGGATGGGAGGCCTGTGGTTTGGTAGGCCATGTTTGTTTTGTTCTGGTTGGGTTCTGAGTCCACAAAACACTAATAAGACACACACACACACACACACACACACGGCTTTTTTATTTTTATTTTTTTGAGGTAGGGTCTTGGTCTAGCCCAGGCTTGATCAGGAATTCACTATGTAGTCTCAGGCTGGCCTCGAACTCACAGCCATCCTCCTACCTCTGCCTCCTGAGTGGTGGGATTAAAGGTGTGCACCACTACGCCCAGCTAATGTTTTTTTAAGTAGTTGATGCTCTTAGCTTTATCTTTTCTTGTAAAGTTCTCTATTAAAAGCTAATTTATAAGCCGGGCATGGTAGCGCACGCCTTTAATCCCAGCACTTGGGAGGCAGAGGTAGGTGGATCACCATGAGTTCGAGGCCACCCTGAGATTACATAGTGAATTCCAGTCCAGCCTGGGCTAGTGTGAGACCCTACCTTGAAAAACAAAACAAACAAACAAAAAAATAAATAAATAAAAGCTAACTTACATAAATGTTGCATTCACTTTATTTACCCAGTGTGGAGACTGTAACTTGGTGTCTACAGATAGCCTGTATCTTCAGACCTCAAATTACTGTTTGTTTCCTTGTCCGCTACCCACTTTCGTGAATGAATATTTTCATGAATGAATATTCAGCAGTTTTTGTATTGAACCAGCACATCTTTATTTAGCACTGCTATCTGCAGAACCATGCTGGGTCTTGAGGATGTGGAGAGTAGCAGAGAGACAGACAGACAGTACCTGTCCTCAGGATCTCTAGTTTAGTGGAGAGACCAGTACTGACCACATTGCAGTAAATAGTTGAGTAGCTGGGGAGATGGGAGCAGAGGGTTCCTAAGCTATCTGGGAAAGGGCGGATGTCATGGAGAGGGATCTGAGGGGTTAATGAGAACTGCCTTTCTATGTATTTCAGACAGTGGGAAGAATAGGGAAATGGCCAGTTCATTGGATAAGAACACAGTGTAGAGAGTTAGGACCTTTCCTTCTTGGTCTTTTGTCTTCAGAAGCACAGTGGCTTTTTTTGCTTTCTGCTCCTGGCAGCAGATTATTCCACTGGAATTATGTGGGCTGGAAAAGAACTGAAAGGAATTAGCCCACCTGCATGGAGGGATAGGGCTGCATTCGGGATGTGGTGCTTCAAAGCACTTGCCATGACTGGTTCTAAGTACAGATGGCTATTTGTATGACCATTATTGGAGCTCTTAATGCTTACATTCCCTCTGGTATGCCTCTCTACAGGGATAATTGTAGGGTCCTAACTTATATCTTCCTGCTGCCAGATAAAATGGATGCTGATGTGCTGTGCATTTCAGAGTATACAGTGAATTCTGCATGGGCTGTCTTCTGGCTGCTGCCTTAATCTTTTAGGGCCTCTGGAATGCAAGGGAAAATGTTTTATTTATTTTTAAAAATTATTTTATTTGAGGTGGGGGAAGATAGAGAGAATGGTGTGCCCGGACCTCTGGCCACTTACGAACTCCACAGACACATATACCACCTTGTGCATCTGGCTTTACGTGGTCCTGGGGAATCAAAGCTGGGTCATTTGCCTTTTCAGGCAAGCACCTTAACCACCACTTCTCCAGTCCAAAATGTTTTATTTTTAAAGTTGTATCAGTGAAAATATGAAAGTGACTATACTAGATCTTACTGGAGGATTGATCTCCAAATGGAGCTAAATTAACTTTGCCGAACACTTGGATTTTTTTCTCACTTCATACTGAGGGTGGGAATATTCAGCAGAAAGGTCATGTGTCAGTGAACTCCAAGGAGCTGGTCACATCTGGGTCTATCTCTGAGGAGAACAGAACATAAAGAGGTTGCTTCTAGCTTTTTAAATTTTTATTTTTATTTATTTATTGTTTAGTATTTCGAGGTAAGGTCTAGCTTTAGCCTAGGCTGACCTGGAATTCACTATGTAGTCTCAGAGTGGTCTCGAACTCATGTCAATCTTCCTATCTCTGCTTCCTGAGTGCTGGGATTAAAGGCATGAGCCACTGAGCCTGCCTGGCTCAAACAATCTACCTAACTTTTCTCAAATTCCCATTTTCTTATGGTAATTTAAAGCTAGAGCCGGGTGTGGTAGCTCATGCCTTTAATCCCAGTACTCGGGAGGCAGAGGTAGGAGGATCACCTTGAGTTCAAGGCCACCCTGAGACTACATAGTGAGTTCCAGGTTAACCTGGATTAGAGTGAGACCCTACCTTGAAAAACAAAACAAAACAAAACAAAACAAAAAGCTAATGATAACTTCTAGAGTTATGGTGAGTAAGTGCATATTCCATTGCCAAAGTTATTCAGCTGCATATCACTGTTAGCAAATTACCAGGCACAGGCTACTTAGGGAGTAAAGAAATTGGCCTATTTTTACTCATGGTTCTGGACCATGATCAGGTGGTCCTAGTGGTTTGGACCTCTGGTGAGGGTGAGACATCATGGTGAGATAGTGTACCAGGCAAGCACTCACAGCTAGAGCCAGGAGACAAGATGGGAAAGAGGAAGAAACTAGGGTGCCACAGTGTTTTTTGAGGTGCTTGCTTCCAGTGACCTATGAACTTCCTAAAGATATGCAGCATCCTGTAGCAGTACCACCCCTGGGGACTTCTGGGGAGAATACCCACATTCAAAGCATAGCAATGTCCTTTCTGGATGTGTCCATAGCATGTTTTGATATTTCTCATTTCTCTGCTAACCTGAAGGCCTCAGAAGGCAGTGATGGGTTTCTTGTTAGACCTTCTTTCTTCTTTCTTCTTTCCTTCCTGAACAAGGTCTGAATTATAAGAGGTTCAGTTCCTACTTTAGTTACATTTGATTTGTAACAAGCAGGAAGCCACTTGTATGTAATTGATGGTTAAATCTGCTTCCATTTGGGTGACTTGATTTTCAAATTTACTTGTTCTTTTTCATACACAAGAATTCTTTTGCTTGGAGAACAACAGAGTAGGGCTTATAGCAGTTCTAATTCTATCACAAGCAGTACTTTTTAGACAATGTCTTATTTTTTTGCATGTATTTGTATAGTATGTGTGGTGTGTGTGGAGGAAGAATGTATGCACATGTCTGTGTACAGATGTGCATGTTCCATGCACGCCAATATGGAGGCCGGAGGAGAATGGTGGGTGTCCTCTATTGCTCTTCTGTGTTATTCCCTTGAGACAGGGTCTCATTCTGACACCAGAGCTGCCTTGGTTTTCAGTCAGTCTGGCTAACCAGTGAGCCTCAGTAGTTCTTCTGTCTGTCCTCTGAAGGACTGGGGTTACACATGTGTATGGCCATACCTGACTGTTTTTTTGTTTTTTTCGAAGTAGGGTCCCATTCTAGCCCAGGCTGACCAGGATCTCACTCTGTAGTCCCAGACTGGCCTTGAACTCACTGTGATCCTCCCTCTGTCTCCTGAGTGCTGGAATTAAAGGCTTGCACACCACCACGCCCGGCTCATGCCTGGCTTTTTATGTGGATGTCGAGGATCGAACTCAAGGTCTCTGAGGACCTCTTGCTGCCATGGCAAGCGCTCTTACAGAAAGCAATCTGTTCAACAAATTGTAGACTACTTAGGATGATGAAAATCTAAGGGGAAGAATAGTTTAAGACCCCATAAATACCCTTGTAGATCCCTTACCCTTCTCCTTTCTTCTTTTTGGTTACTCGTACTTTGTGTGTTGTATTTGTGGTGACAAGTTCAGGTCCTTCCAGTGATAGGATCTAAGCATGTTCTGTTGGGGCTGTTGGCTCATTTATTTTACCCCTCTTGATCACTTGGCTTAGTTGACATCTGCCATGCTTCTTCACTTTAAATTCACCATTTCCTCTCTTATAAGATCATTATGTATTTCCATGTGAGTGTGTGCATCTGTCTGTGTGTGGATGCACCAAGGCTCTTATCTCTGGAAGCACCAGATGCTTGTGCTACTTTTTGTGTCTGGCTTACATGGGTGGCTTTTGAATTGAATCTGAACCAGCAGGCTTTGCAAGCAAGCACCTTTAACCACTGAACCATCTTCCCAGCCCCTTCTTTATCTTTCTGATCTGTCTGAATCATCCACAAGACATTTCTTTGTTTTCTGGCACAGAGAAATGTTCCAACTTTCTTTGTTTTAATCTTGCCAAAGCCCTGGAATCTACCATTTCCAAGGACTCTTGATCCTTTTCAATGAAGGATGTTAATTAGAAACCAAGATCTGGGTGCTAAGTATACAGAGTGCTAGGCATCTCACTGCATCTAGGCTGTCAGCAATAGAGCGAGAATGTGTCTGTGTGTGTATACGTACATACGTACGTATGTACATATTTATATATACATGGACATCTTTATTTCTGTATCTCTGTGTGCTCTGTGAGTATGCATGTCCACTGTTTGTGTGTATGTATGTGCTTGTGTATGTTACATATTCTTAGGAAACCATGCATTTTATATTATAAAGCCAAGAGTCCATGCTAATGATCCCATTTTAAATACAGTCTACCTGTTCCTATTTTTATAATTATCTTCTCCAGCAGGGAGAAATTTGGCCTCCTTATTTATCCTTCATATATATCTGCTTATCTGTCTCAGTGTGCCCAGTTTTCCAGCTTCAGTGCTCATCCTCTAGGTCTGTACCCTGTCTCTATGCCTGGAGTCCTCAGTGCTCATCTTCTACCTCTGTACCCTGTCTCCATGCCTGGAGTCCTCAGTCAGTGTGCCCATTCTTGATCTTACGTCTCCCAATTTCCCTAAGGTTTATTCCTAGCTCCCTAACTCTTTTGTCCTTGTAAGTTGGCTATAGGCAGCCTGACAGTTCCTTAGTTCTTCGTTTTACTTGTATCTTTTTAGTTGCAATATTTTGTTAGGTATAATTTACATGTAGTTAATTTAAATTTAATTTATTTATTTGAGAGCAAAAGACAGAGAAGGAGGCAGATAGAGAGAGAATGGGTGTGCCAGGGCCTCTAGCCACTGCAAACAAACTCCAGATGCGTGTGGCACCTTCTGCATCTGGCTTACATGGGGAATCGAGCTTCGTACTGGGGTCCTTAGGCTTCATAGGCAAGTGCTTAACTGCTAAGCCATCTCTCCAGCCCCAGAGACTTACTTTTTTTTTTAATGCAGTGTAATTTTTTTATACTAGCTCATACGATTTTGCATGCTGTTAGCAACTTTTTTTTATTGTTGACTATTTATGCATGTGTCACAATTTATCCGTTTTTTTGATGAACATTTGGGTTGTTTCCAGTTTTTGATAATTATGAATAAAATTACAATAATGATTTGTATGTAGGCTCTCTTGTACACTTACATCTTTATATTTCTTGGGTAAAAAACTAGAAGTGGATTGCTGGATCATGTGGCTACATGTTTGTTTAGCTTTAGAAAAAACTGCTGAACTGTTCAAAAGTTGCTGATCCATCTTAGATTCCCATCAGCAAAGAACATACCCATATTCTGATACTGTCGGGTTGAAAAACAAAAACACAAAACTAGAATTATTCCAGCAGGTATGCAGTAGTATATGTGCACGATTTTAATTTTTATTTTTCTAAATGCTAATGTTGATGAACATTTTTGCTTTTGTATATTTACACCGTGTACCTCTTCTGTGAAGAATTTGTATAAGTTTTCTTGACTTTTTTTTCTCTCCTTTTTTGTTTTCTTTTTCTTTTTTGGTGTACTGGGGTTGGAGCTCCCGGCTGTGTGCATGGTAGGCACACGTTCTACCACAAAGCTACAACTTCATCTTTTAGTTTTTAAATTGGGATTTTTGATTGTTTATTGAGTATGTTTTGAAAGCTGTTTGTGTGTGTATTCTCCTGTGTTTGTATAGATGTGCACATGTGTGTGGAGGCTAGAGGACAAGTGTATCGTTCCTCAGGAACGCTGTCCACTTTTTCTTGGAGACAGAATCATTGGCTAGGAGCTCACCACTTAGGCTAGAATGGCTGGCCACTGAGCCCCGGGGATCTTTCTGTCCTCTTCTCCCAGGCTGGAATTACAAGTATGTGCCACCATGCTCAGCATTTTTACATGGGTTCTGGGGATGAAACTCAGGTCTTCATATTTGTGAGATAAGCACTTTGTGGGCTAAGTCATCTCCGTATCCTGAAAGGGTCTGTCTGTCTGTCTGTCTTTCTTTCTTTATTTTTTTCTTTTGGTTTTTCTAGGTAGGGTCTCACTCTGGCCCAGGCTGACCTGGAATTCACTATGTAGTCTCAGGGTGGCCTCGAACTCATGGCGATCCTCCTACCTCTGCCTCCCCAGTGCTGGGTTAAAGGCGTGCGGCACCACGCCTGGCTTCTTCTCCTCCTCCTCCCTCCCTCCTCCCTCCCTGCTCCTCCCTCCCTCCCTCCTCCCTCCCTGCTCCCTCCCTCCCTCCCTCCTCCTCCCTCCCTCTTCCTCCCTCCCTCCTCCTCCCCTGTCTTCTTCTCCCTCCCTCCTTCTTCCTTCGTCTTCTCCCTCCCTCCTTCCCCCTTCGTCTTCTTCCTCCCTCCTTCCCCCTTCTTCCTCCCTCCTTCCCCCTCCTTTCTTCTTCTTCCTTTTTTAAAAATAATGTATCTTTGTTACCAGCTTTTATGGTTTAAATGTGAAAAGCTCCCCAAAGCTCCTGTGTTTGAAGTTTTGGCCCCTAGCTGGCATAGCTGTTTTGGGAAGTTACTGAGCCTTTAGGAGGGGGAGCCTGGCTGATGGAGGTTTGCAAATGTAACAGTTCTGGTTCCAGTCTAGCCTCCTCTGCGTCCTGTCTGTCCAAGTGCTTCACATCACTCTCCTTCCCTCAGACTGAGCCACTTCTGCCACCATGCCTTCCCCTCCATGACGCACAGAAATATCTAGAAACCATGAGCCAAAATCAGTCCTTCCTTAACTTTGCTTCTGCCAGGTATTTTGTCATGGGGAGGAGAAAAGTAAATGCAGCAACTCTTTTAGATAGGCATGTTTACAAATATTTTCTCCTGTTTTGTTGTTTAAGTTACAGAATTACTTTTTAAAAATATTTTATTTATTTTGGAGTTATAATTAATTAATCATTTATTTAGAGGAACACAGCACACACACACAACACACACACACACGAGAGAGAGAGAGAGAGAGAGAGAGAGAGAGAGAGAGAATATGAGAATATGAATGGATGCACCAAGGCTTCCTGTCAGTGCTAATGAACTCCAGATGCATATGTCACTTAGTGCATTTGGCTTCATGTGGGAACTGTGGAATTGAACCTGGGTCATCAGGCTTTTCATGCAAGTGCTTTTTTGTTTGTTTGTTTATTTGAGAGTGACAGAGAGAAGGAGGGAGAGAGAGAGAGAATGGCGTGCCAGAGCTTCCAGCCTCTGTAAACGAACTCCAGATACGTGCGTCCCCTTGTGTATCTGGCTAACGGGGGTCCTGGGGAATTGAGCCTTGGACCGGGGTCCTTAGGCTTCACAGGCAAGTGCTTAACCGCTAAGCCATCTCTCCAGCCCATGCAAGTGCTTTTAACCACTGTTCTACCTCTCCATTTCCAATGTAACTTTTAGATTTTTTTTTTTTTTTAAATATTGGCCAGGCGTGTGGTGGTGCATACCTGTAATCCCAGCACTTGGGAGGCAGAGGTAGGAGGATTTCTGGAGTTCAAGGCCACCCTGAGACTACATACTAAATTTCAAGTCAGCCTGGGTTAGAGTGAGGGCCTACCTCAAAAAACCAAAGGTTTTAAAAAATTTATTTGCAAGGAGAGGCGAGGATGAGAGGGAGGAGAGACAGAATGGGCATAGCAGGGCTTCTTCCAGCTGCTGCCAATGGACTCCAGATGTGTGTGACACTTTGTGTATCTGGCTTTGTGTGGGTACTGGGGAATCAAACTCTGATCGTTAGGCTTTGCAGGCAAGTGCCTTAACTGCTGAGCAATCTCTTTCCAGCCCCCAGTGTAGCTTTTTTAGTAAAGAAAAATGTATTGGATTCTTCTGGGTTTTCCCTATATGGTAAGATGTGGGAGAAGGAATGTAGGTATGGGATAAGGGGTCTCCCCACTGACTGGAGGGTAGGAGAGTACTCATTAGAAAAGGAAAGAAAGTCTGAGTGTGGTTGTGATGGTAGCGAGAGTGTTTGGTAGGATGTAGTATGCTGAATTCAGGAGCAGGAGAATGGCTGCTGTAATCGTCTGAAACAGGATAGGGAGTCAGGAGGGGAGCAAGAGGGTTTAACATAGGATGTGCTCAGAGTGTTGAGCGTAGGTGGTATGATTTAACAACCAGCTGCACAGAATTCTAGCAGTCGTGCTGTTCAGTCTCTTCATTTCACAGGTGAGAGCCAGCCTTAGAGAGGGAGAATTTACTGAAGATTATGGGCTTATGAAGTGGCCAAGTAGTGATGAAGGAGCTTAGCATTGTTAGAGGGAATAGGTAATACAGAAAGATGCCAGTGGTAATGACACATAGAGTTGTGTTATTTTTTGTGCTTCATATAATTTATAAATATTCATGTATATACTCAGTATTTAGTAAAATAGCAGTAATAACAAAACTAGAATGTTAGAATTAGTGACTGAACTGATGATTGGCTAGAAGTGAAGTTGAAATATTATCTTGAATCAAACAAGCCAGTAGAAATCAAATGGGAATTTGTTTTGGCAAACAAGGAAAAGATGCACAAGACAACAACAGATCATAGATCTGGATTTTGCCAGTTGCAATTAGCTATGAAAATAGAAACTCCCAAGGTGAGAATTTGCTGGAATGTCTTTGGATTAACACAGAGGATGACATGCCTGGAAGAGCTGGTGATAGTTGCTGTTAGACCTCAGGCATTGTGCTGAGCTTCTTGCCTCAAGGTTTTCCTAGTTCTTCCATAACCATGCCAAGTATTGGGCGACATCACCGTTCTACTATAAATGTAGAAATGGACTTCAGAGAAACCAGGTGATATGCCCAAGGTCATATTACCAGGAAGTGGCAGCCGAGACCTTCCCTGGGATTGAGTGGTGTTACAGTTTGTTTGCTTTTCTGTGTGCTAGTACTAATTAAAGTGTTGTTTATAGATTGCTATTATTCTACTTACTGTTATTTCCAATTCATACACGATTAGTAAAGAAGTTGAAAGCACTTAGAAACTTAGTAGCAATTTGTCAGAGTAATTTTTAATTTTTTATATATTTGAGAGAGAGAGAGAGAGAGAGAGAGAGAATGGGTGCGCCAGGGCCTCCAGGTACTGCAAATAAACTCCAGATGCATGCACCCCCTTGTGCCTTGAACTGGGGTCCTTAGGCTTCACAGGCAAGTGCTTAAGTGCTAAGCCATCTCTCCAGCCCTGTCAGAGTAATTTTATAAGTGTGGAATCTAGTAATCAGTTTGGGCTTACGTATTTTTAGTGTGTTTTTGATTTTTTTTAAATTTCACACTTTTAGTAATCCATCTTAGTACATTTTCCTAATGTGCCATTCTCTGATGGTTGGAAACCTAAGCAGAAAAGGTTGCTTTGCACTGTCTGAGAAGCCTTACTGACCCTGCTGGGATCTGCACCAATATGAGTTGACTTTGGCTGCTGTAGCTCAGAGTTGCTGGTGAGCAAGGGTCAGAGAACAGGACAGGAGGGGAAGAGATGAGAACTAGGGAAGCAGGTGTAGAAAACCTTGGCTCCCCTCAGTCACAGTAAGATCCGTAAGGTGAGGTGGTGCCCTACCTCTGTGGTCAGTAGGAGTGTTTAGATCATGGCTGTCTTTATGTAGAGCTCAGATTTGATTTTTATTACCCTCAGTGACAATGCTGGTAGTGTGCAGAAGGGAACAAATACAGGAAAAGGAATTCGTGGAAATGAAGTTAATTGAAGATGGGAGTTTAGAAGACTCACACATGTACACACTCACACTGGACCTTAAAGTGTTTCCCTTTAAGGAAGAGGCTGCAGTTCCTTGGCAGGATCAAGAGTTTTGATTGGCCCCTTCTCTTGCTGTTTGCCAAGAAGAGTCCAGTTTGGCTTAGAGTGTGTTTGGGAGCTGCCCAGTTTGAAGTGAACTATTTAAGAGGCCATCCCCTCATACATGACCCACTGTTCAGCTTTCCATAGTCCACCAGGGAGGTGAGACCTTGATGTTTTTGGAGCCCCACTTCTTGGATTTTTCTGTCTGAATTCATTTCAAGTTTTTTTTTTTTTTTTTTTGTGGTTTTTCGAGGTAGGGTCTCACTGTAGCCCAGGCTGACCTGGAATTCACTATATAGTGTCAGGCTGGCCTTGAACTCTTGGTGATCCCCCTACCTCTGCCTCCCGAGTGCTGGGATTAAAGGCGTGAGCCACCACGCTCGGCTCATTTGAAGTTTTGTGAGAATGGTGAGGAAGGAAGTTGAACTCACTGAGGAGACTATTTGGGGCTGGCTTAGTCTCCAAAGTGGGGGGTACCTTATTGCAGTGGTTAAGGAAGAGGTACCTACTCCACCACTAGGTTATTTATGGCATGAAACTAAGGAGCATGGTCTCAGAGTCTATAGATTGAGCCTCTCTACTTGTAGATGTGAACTAGTAAAACACGCTAAGAACGAGGCTGGTTTTTGTTGTGAGGAAATCATTTATCACACTGACTGGAGATGAGGGCAGGTATTGTATGTACCCATCGTCCTGCCTAAAACCTTATTTATGATCTGTAGCAATTCCTGCCACCCTAGTTGTGCCTGAGGGCAAGGCTGTCAGCAAATGGCAGCTTAATTCCAAACTTTTTACTTGTTGATTGTTCTCAATCTCTCGAACCCAGCCTAAGGTCAAGAGCTGATTCCTGCAGCCGTAGGTATAACTGTGATGCTCCTGTTTGACAGAGTCCCAGTTCTGCACCTTGGTGTCAGTATGGCCCGAAATATGGCTTATATAGGTCTGCCCTTCTCTATGTGGATAGAAAGGCCTTCTTTAACATTTATTGGTCCCAATGAGAAGCTCAGACAGTTTCTAGTGCTAACCTTTTGTTAAGCCCGCTTAAGACAGTTTAGCTGCAAGAAGCTCAGAAGAAACATCCTAAGAAGGTGGCCTCCCTCAAGGAGGGCCTGCGAGAGAGTGCTGCTCTTGGGCCCCAGTAGGGCTTTATGATTACAGCACTATCCAAGGTGCACCCCCAAGCCGATCCCAAAAGTCAGTGCCGAAATCCTGTATCGAAAGAGTACTTGATATTGATCAAGACATGCCCCCAGTCATTTATAGCTCACCTGCAATATTGAATACAATGTAAATGCTATTAAATGATTGTTTTGTTCTGGGAATAAGGATTAAAAAAATCTTTTTTGGGGGGCTGGAGAGATGGCTTAGCAGTTAAGGTACTTGCTTGAAAAGCCAAAGGACCCAGCTTCGATTCCCCAGTATCACATAAAACCAGGTGCACAAAGTGGTACATGCATCTGGAGTTGGTTTTCAGTGGCTAGAGACCCTGGCACACCCGTGTTCTCTCTCCCCACCTCAAGTAAATAAATACATAAAATTTTAAAAAATCTTTGTTTTTAAATATTTCTAATTTGTTGTTAGTTGAAAGCAGATGTGGAAACTGAGGGTGTGGAGGGCTGACTTTATAAGTCTAGAATTAAAAGTACCTTCAAATGCCTTTAAATCTTTCCCCTTGATTATAGTTTCTTAAGGTATGGGACAGTTTCCTAGTCTTTTTATTATTTCTCAGAGAATTTGGCCTTCTTGGTAGATTTGGCATTCATTGAATCAATTACATGAAGAAGCTTTTATTTATTTATTTATTTATTTATTTATTTTTGGTTCATTTTTTTATTTGTTTATTTGAGAGTGACAGAGAGAGAGAGAGAAAGAGGCAGATAGATAGAGAATGGGTGCGCCAGGGCTTCCAGCCACTGCAAACGAACTCCAGAGGCATGCGCCTCCTTGTGCTTCTGACTAACATGGGTCCTGGGGAATCGAGCCTCGAACCAGAGTCCTTAACCTTCACAGGCAAGCGCTTAACTGCTAAGCCATCTCTCCAGCCCTGTTTATTTTTTTTAGAGAGAGAGAGAGAGAGAGAGAGAATTGGCATGCTAGAGCCTCAGCCACTGAAACCAAATTCCAGATGCTTGTGCCACTTAGTGTGCATGTGTGACCTTGTGCTTGTTTCACCTTTGTGTGTCTGGCTTATGTGGGATCTGGAGAGAGATCGAACATGGGTCCTTAGGTTTTGCAGGCCTTAACCGTTAAGCCATCTCTCCAGCCCCAAAAGAAGCTTTTAAACTGAGCACAAAGAGCAAAGTCACATGGATTTGTTTTAGTACATCAAGGTATGTTTCTTTTAATAAAAAATTATCAGGGCTGGAGAGATGGCTCAGTGGTTAATGTGTTTGCCTGCAAAGCCTAAGGACCCAGGTTCAATTCTCCAGGACCCACGTAAGCCAGATGCACAAGGTGGTGCATGTGTCTGGTGTTCGTTTGCAATGGCCCATTCTCTCTATCTGTCTCTTTCTCTCTCTCTCAAATAAATATAAACAAATTAAAAATTGTCAGTGTGTACATTATTTTAAAAAGCAAAAGCAAGTTAACATTGTATGTGCGCATGCACATGTGTGTGCGAGCAGGGCCGGTGGACGGCACCAGGGTGGACTGGTAAAGATGCCGGTGCAGAACAGCTCCGCAGAGCTAAGAAGGACAACTGACTTGACCTTGATGAGGCTGAGGACCAGAAGGGGGGAAAGGATGGGCAGCAAGGACTGTCAGAAATAGAATCCACGGGCTGGAGAGATGGCTTAGTGGTTAAGCGCTTGCCTGTGAAGCCTAAGGACCCCGGTTCGAGGCTCGATTCCCCAGAACCCATGTTAGCCAGATGCACAGCGGGCATCTCTCTCTCTCTCTGCCTCTTTCTCTCTCTCTCTGTCACTCTCAAATAAATAAATGAAAAATAAATAAAAAAGTATATTAGAAATAGAATCCACAAGATGATCCATCCTAAAGCCAAACTGTAGGTTCCAGATAAAAATCCAATGGGGAAATCTTAGATGTGCTCAAGTGACCCGGGTAAAAAAATTCAAATCTGTTTATTTTTTTTCCCCCTTTTAGTAAAGAGGGGAGAGGATCAGTAACCATCACTTGTGATTCATTTGATCCTGAAGTCCTCCCCCAGTCTGTTTTGTCAGTGTACCTGTATACATCGTCAGAGTGCGAACAGCATCTAGTTTGTCATCTAACACCACAGGGTTCCATTTCAGCAGCCCACTTCTGAATCTCGTTCTCCTTGTCTTGGTTCTTTACTTCTGATAGGTTGTTGGGCCCAGATGGCTAGCCGGCCACTTCTCCACCTGCCTTCGGAATTGGTCTCTAGCAATACAAGAATGAGGACTGTGGCCTGTAGAAGAGTTTTACTACCTGATGGGCTGTGCCCATTCTCCCCTCCACACAGCACTCCTTTCTGTATAGTCTTGGGAGCAATAAGAAACTGCCAAGCTGTTCCTATGTGAAGCTAGTTTTGTCTGTACACTTGTATTTTATTAAGTGTGTGGAATTTGAGGGGCCCAGGTGCTGGAAGGAATGTCTTACACATTTCACTGGTTAATAAGATTGAGACCAGGAAAGGTAAAGAATGCTAATGCATGGCTAGCTGTCAAGACTGCTGTCAAGACTGCTGTCAAGACTGCTGTCAGGGGTCAGGCCTCCAGAGTTTAATCCTAGACATTTGCCATAGTACTAGAGATTTCTTTCTTTCTTTCTTTCTTTCTTTCTTTCTTTCTTTCTTTCTTTCTTTCTTTCTTTCTGTTTTCTTTCTTTCTGTTTTCTTTCTTTCTTTCTTCCATTCATTCATTCATTTTTTGAGATAGGGTTTCACTCTAGTCCAAGCTGACCTGGGACCTGGAATTCACTCTGTATTCTCAGGGTGGCCTCGAATTCATGGCAATCCTTCTACTACCTCTGCCTCCCGAGTGCTGGGATTAAAGGCATGCGCCACCATGCCCAGCCAGAGATTTCCCAATTTTTAAAAAAGCATCAGCAAAAATTGATTTCCTGAAGAAACAAATGTTGGCAGTTGTAATTTAGGGTTGTGAGCGGAGAATGTATTCTTTTGGATGCCAGGACAACCATACCAGTTTCTTTTTTGTACTGTGTGATTTAGAAGACAAGATATAAGGCAGAAAGCTTCACCAAGGATGTGCTTCAAGTGGAACTTTAAAACAAGTAGGCTATTTTGAATTTCTAAAACAGCATTGGAAAACTAACTGTAAAAAAGAAATTTTAGTTGCATAAATACTGTAATTGTCTAGGGTCTCCTGGACCTAGGGAGGGTGCTGCCTTGGAGTGCTTTGTGACTATTGTTTGTTATCACCCCAGAAAGAGAGGAAAAACTGCACTGAAGAGTGAAGGTTATAGGCTTTTCTTCTTTGTTTCCTCCTTTTCCTTTTCTATTTTTCCTCTCCTTACCCGTGTGTGTGTGTGTGTGTGTGTGTGTGTGTGTGTGTGTAAAAGACCTCGTAGAAGACTGGTCCTAAGTGATTCCAGATGGGCCTGTTCCAGTACAAAGGTTTTCAGTGTGTTTCGGCTGAGGCTGACCAGGAGGGCCCCTGAGCACTTCCTGTGCAGCTCTGCAGTTGTACACACCTAATCAGGAACAGCCCTTTCTGCTGGAGCTCCAGAGCGGCCATGTTGATGTCGTGTCCCCTTGTGCCTCATTCTCGGAATCATCCTTTTCCCCTGCCCTGTTTACCTCCCCTTCTAGTCTCCTTTCTTTACTAATCCCTTTCCCATTGTTTTCAGCGAACATTAAAACCCATATATCTATATCTATATCTATATCTATATCTATATCTATATCTATATCTATATCTATATATCTTTTGGATGGGAGCAGAGAGAGACAAACAAAGGAATGTTCAAATGATGACAGAGACTGAATACTTAGGAAACATTTTTTCTTTTTTTTTTTTTTAAACTTTATTTATTTATTCTTAGATTTTTGAGGTAGGGTTTCATTCTAGCTCAGGGTGACCTGGAATTCACTATGTAGTCTCAGTGTGGCCTCAAACTCAGGGCAATCCTCCTACCTCTGCCTCCTGGGTGCTGGGATTAAAGGCAAGTGCTACCACGCCCAGCTTAAAAAAAACTTTATTATTTGAGAGAGAAAGAGGCAGATATATATATGGGACGGCGGGGGGGCGGGGGGAATGGGTGCACCAGGGTCTTCAGTTGTTGCAAATGAACTCTGGAAGCATGTGCCACCATGTGCATCTGGCCTATGTGGGTCCTGGGAATCAAATCTGGGTCCCTTGGCTTTGCAAGCAAGTGCCTTAACTGCTAAGCCATCTCTCAAGCCCTAAAATATATTTTTTAAAATTTTTAGTTATTTATTTGAGAAAGAGAGAGAAATAGTCAAGGGAGGGGGGAGAGAATGGGCGCACCAGTGCCTTTGGGTGCTGGAAACAAACTCCGGTCATGTGCACCCCCGTGTGTATCTGGATTATGTGGTTCCTGGGGAGTTGAACCCGGGTCCTTTGGCTTTAGAGGCAAGTGCCTTAACTGCTAAGCCATCTCTCCAGCCCAGAAAGATTTTTTGTTTTTATTTTTTTCCCTTTGGACCTGAGGAGTTGGCTGGATGTGGGCACTGGGAATGTGAGCCACTCTTTATTTAATTTTTTAAAAATTCTGGTATCATTTCTTAATGTTTCAGAATATTGTGTGGGGGTGGATTTATTCACATTGTAAACTGTGTACCACAGGCTGTGTCTGGCTGAATGCCAGAGAGTGACTTTGACAGTGACTTTAAACCCAGAAAAGGTAGAAAGGTGTTTTGCACTCAGTTCCCATGTAACCTTGTTGCCAAGGAAGTGTGCCTGCTATGCTCTGATGTTGGCTCGAATTTGGCTGTCTTCCCAACTCTACTGATTTGCATCTATCTGAAGCACCCTGCACAGCCTAAATGAGGATTTTGTGGTACCCAACTGTAGGCAGTATTGAATTGTTTTCTTGGGCTCTAGACTTTATCAGGAATATATTTTATGTAAATACTTGATTTTCTACTTTGGTTCAGATGCCTAGTGACTGAGGATGTGCTTGATGTCAGCTTTCAGTTTTCTGAATCTATCAGATGATTACAGAAATTTTGCCATCCTCGGGATTCATCCGGGTCTTTGCAATTTTATTCTAACTCATTTAGCTGTTGCATTGATGTTATTGCATAAAAGTGAATTTATTAAGATTGGCTATATAAAAGCATACTATGTAAGCATAATCTCTCATCAGCATTACTTTGTTTTCTTGACCTATTCATATGTTTAGTGTCCCTTTAAAATTTATTTGTTTGCACATGTGTGTGTGCATGTGCTTATCTGAGTATGTTTGTATGGCATGCCTGTTGATGCTGCAAATGAACACCAGATGATAGCACCACTTTTTGCAGCTGGCCTATATGGGCAGCTTGGGAATTGAACTCAGGTCGGCCGGCTTTAACCTCTAGCCATCTTCCCAGGCCATAATGTTCCTTTAAGAATGTGGGGCTGCTGGGTGTGGTGGCGCATGCCTTTAATCCTAGCACTTGGGAGGCAGTGGTAGGAGGATCACCATGAGTTCGAGGCCACCCTGAGACTATATAGTGAATTCCAGGTCAGTCTGGGCTAGATTGAGACCCTACCTCAAAAAACAAAAACAAAGAATGTGGGGATAAGTTGGGGTGGACATAGTAGTAGACCTTAGAATTGACAGCCACGAGTTGAATGTTTTTTTGGGTGGGGTCACCCTGAAGACTCTTAATGCTTTTCATGATCTGTAACTATTTATTTATTTGCTCTAAAGTCTTCTGCCCTACTGTATGGCGCACTAGGTCTCTAGCATATGAACCCTTGTGGGCTACACAGACCTTGTCCAAACCAAGCAGCTGATATTCACTTATACCATCTCTTTATTCACTTATACCATCTCTCTTTTTAAAAATATTTTATTTTTATTTATTTGACAGAGAAAGAGGGAGAATGGGGGAGAATGAGGGAGAGAAGGGACATGCCAGGGCCTCTAGCTACTACAAATGAACTCCAGACACATGTGCCCTCTTGTGTAGCTGGCTAACATGGGTCCTGGGTAATCAAACCTGGGTTCTTTGGTTTTGTAGGCAAATGCCTTAACCACTAAGCCATCCCTCCAGCCCCACTTATACCATCTCTTATAGCACCTAACACAGTCTTGGCGCATGAGGTACCTGGTAAGAGCTTGATGAATTTAACTTAGTATAATCTTGCTTAATTATGGATTGTTGAACTGTTTGACCTATTTGGTGGAAGAAAATTTCATTTATGCGTTTTATGTATCCATATATAACATACCCAGGAATCTTAAAAGCAATGAATTTTAAATGCTACTGTATTAAAGTTTCTAGATGAAAACATAGGCCAATATCTTTATGATTCTTCTTCTTCTTTTTTTTTTTTTTTTTTTTTTGGTTTTTCCAAGGTAGGGCCTCACTCTAGCCAGGCTGACCTGGAATTCACTATGTAGTCTCAGTATGGCCTTGAACTCACAGTGATCCTCCTACCTCTGCCTCCCGAGTGCTGGTATTAAAGATGTGCACCATTACACCATGCCTCTTCATGATACTTTTTACTTGAACATGATACAACCACTTTATAAAGGAAGGAATAAACTGAATACATTAAATTTAGGAATATATGTTCATTGGAGATACTATTAGGTACATAAAATGGAAAAGTACTTGCAATATGCAAATCTGACTGCTGTTCAGAATCTATAATAACTCTATAGGTCACCTGGCAGCATGTTAGGACTTGTTTTACAAACACAAGAACCTCTCTTCATTGAGGGGTTTCAGTTACCTGATGCTTCATTTTCATGACAGTACCTTAATTTGGCCTTTAATCTGATTCTGGAGACTGAAGACATGAAATCTCCACATGGGATTAGAATGTTTTGACCCTTTATGGAAATCTAACTCAGAAAAGGCATTCAGGAACACTTAATGTGATGATGTAGAAAATCTGAGAGGTTGCCTTGCCTTCTATAAACCAGTTATTTCTCATACCTTTCAACCTTACCACCATAAAACACCTGAAAGCTCTTCAAGTTGCCATGTTTGTCTTACTAGCTAGCCTACCTCTCTAGGGCTTTGGTGTCCCTGGGATGCCCTTTATTCTTCCTCCTCTAGCTAAATGAACCCTTGTCATGTTTCATTCCTCCTTCTAGAGCTAGCCAGTTCTTGATTACTCTCCCGTATAGTATACACCTTTACTCTGTTGCATATCATGCACAGTTGTGTTTATTTGCCCTTAGCATTTGAGACTATTGACTTGTACATGGTATGTGTTGAATAAATATTGAAACAATGAGTGATTGGACCTGCTTTCTGAAGCAGCTGATTACAATATTTGATATTAGTATACTCACGTTTTGATTTTTTTTCCAGAGTATATAATACTTTGCTTTTTCCGTAAAGCAAGGACACACACACACACACACACACACACAATTTAAAATAGTGTGTGTGTCTTTGGGAGAGAATGATACTAACTGCTTCACAAGGGGATCAGGCACATGACCTTGGCCTCTTTAAACATAGCCCTGTAATCACTTGATTTAATTTTAGTAGAATCTCTAGAGAAATGCTCTGGTTCTATATGTAGAAGTCTTAAATTTTATGTATAGATCCTGATTGCACTAGGGTTTGTGAATTAAAACCAACAGATGGATTTGGGGCTAGGCTGTGGCTCAAAGGAGAGCTCATGCTGAGCGTGTGTGAAGCCACCTCCAACACCAGTACCCTCCCTAGTAAACTTTGGAAACAACTCCCACCCCAAACAGCAAAACCAACAGGTGAGATTGCATAAGTATCATGATTGAGCCATTCTAGGCATCAGTACTGTGATTTTTTTTGTCTGAAATATAAGCAAATTAAATTCCAGAATATGTTAAAGTTTTGCTATTTTAATTCATCTTATAATTTCTTAAGCCAATTTTAATTTTAAAAGCTCTGAGTAGTAGAATCATCACTATTCATCCACAAGTTTAGAATAAAATTAGAAGAATAAGTATTGAGTGCCTGTGCAGGTTTTTAAAAAATTAATTATTTTTGTGTTTATTTTTTTATTAGAGAGAGAGAGAGAGAGAGAGAGAGAGAGAATTGGTGCACCAGGGCCTTAGCTGCTACAATCGAACTCCAGAGGCTTGTGTCACCTAGTGGGCATGTGCAACCTTGCACTTGCCTCATCTTTATGTCTGCCTTACATGGGGTCTGGAGATTGAACATGGGTCCTTAGGCTTTGCAGGCAAGCGCCTTAACCGCTAAGCTATCTCTCTAGTCTGCCTGTGCAGATTTTAATATTAGTAATACATCAAAAGTATGACTTTGAAAGCCAGCCTTGGTGACACACGCCTTTAATCCTAGCACTCGGGAGGGCAGAGGTAGGAGGACTGCATTGAGTTTAAGGCCACCCTGAGACTACACAGTGAATTCCAGGTCAGCCTGGGCTAGAGTGAAAAACCCTACCTCAAAAACAAACAAACAAGCAAACAAACAAAGTATGACTTTGACCTTGATGTCAAGTAACTTATATTTTATTGATGATATAAGAGAACATAGGTATAGAATGATTTCTAGCATTTTTCGAACCTTGACTGTCTGTAAGTGGGAGACCAAGTAGAAAAATGCATTGGCTTTGGAGGTCAAATAGATCTGGGCTAGAATCCTAGCTTTTAACCTTGATCTCATTGATACCTATGGATTTTTATGGGTTCTCATTTGCAGAGTGGCGATAAGAATATATACAACTTACTATTTTTTTTAATTTTTAAAATTTTTCATTTATTTATTTGAGTGACAGACAGAGAGAAAGAGGCATAGAGAGAACTATTTTCTTTTTAATTTAACTCCCCTAGCATAATTGCACACATTTGAATGAAAAATTAGGTGAGTAGAGCTATAATACAGCAATCCATTTAGTCAGACCATGCTTGATCTTTATAATGAACGCTTAGTAGTTGATGTGCTAGAAAGTCTTGGAAGCTGCTTCCGTCTTCCCATGTCATCATACTAGCCTGTGGTCATCTGACCAGTTGTGTACATGGAAATGGTTTCATACAAGGACTGGCTTGTTAGGAGTCAACAAGGAGTGAAACAAGAAGGCATCAAGCTCAGAGACTGGCTAATCATGCTCTGTCCCTCCCCCCATGGAATGTGAGTCTGTTTGCTAGCACATACTGAATCCTTTGGTGTTTATCATGTTCATGGAAAGCTCATTCTAGATGCTGTGTGTGGTAGCTAGTAGGATATTTTACTTTGCCAAATGTTGCTTCTTGTTTAAATTAAGTTTGAGGCAGATGATTTTTTTAGCCCGTTATTTTATTTTCATGCCTCCCCCCTCTGAAAGTGGGTGCCCTGGAGCTAAGTATCTGTTCTGTAAACCAAAAATATAATTTTTCTGGGTGTGTCTTATTTTTATCCACTCTTTCCTTTTATAAGGCTCTGACCTGCTTGGAGCCTTTCCTACTTGGTCACAATTGGTGCTTTGTCTTAGAGTCATGTTGGACATAGCCACTGGGCTGATTCAGTCTTTTGCAATCAAGTATGGCTTTGAGAAATAATTACTCCATAGGAGATGTGGACAGTGAAACTGGAAAATGAATCCCTGATGGATATTCAGGTATCAGGAGCAGTGAGTAGCCATGTCAAAATTAAAGTTGTGATGAAGAGACGAGACAGAATGATCAGCTCTAGTAACAGATTAACTGGACTTAGAAGTATTGCTAGATTTTTGGTGTTTTTTGAGGTAGGGTCTCACTGTAGCCCAGGCTGACCTGGAACTCTGTAGTCCCAGGTTGGCAGCAAACTCATGACCAACCTCTCTGCCTCCTGAGTGCTGGAATTAAAGGCATGTGCTACTATGCCCATTTGATTAGAAATGGGGTGGGGGGGGGAGGAAGAAAGGAAAACTGTAGAAACTATCTAATGTTTTGAGAAATTGTATATATTTATTTTATACTTATGATTATGGAAGGGTAATTTTTTAAAAAATTTTGTTTATTTATTTGAGAGCAACAGAGAGGGAGGGAGGGAGGGAGAGAGAGAGAGAGAGAGAGAGATAAAGAGAGAATGGGCCGTGCCAGGGCCTCCAGCCACTGCAAACAAACTCCAGACACGTGTGCTCCCTTGTGCACCTGGCTAACGTGGGTCCTGAGGAATTGAGCCTCGAACTGGAGTCCTTAGGCTTCACAGGCAAGCCCTTAACCGCTAAGCCATCTCTCCAGCCATGGAAGGGTAATTTTCTAGATACTCATGTTCTTCTTGTGAAGATTTTTAATTTCTGATTATATCTGAAGGAATTTTGCTAATGATGACATCAATTTACTCTACTTATTCATTTGCTGTTGGCTCAGGGACCTATACTACTTTGCATTAATTTTGTTGGGATTTTACAGCAGCCTCTGTGGGAGCTACTTTGCAGATGAAGTATGTGAGAACTTGCTCCGGTTTACATAGTAGGTCAGTCAGTCTCTGGGCTAAAAACTTGGACCCAGACTTTGTGGGTCCAGGCTTATTGTGTGTTGTTACAGAAGTGCGGGCTTTCTGCTTCTCCTTCCTATTGATGTTTCTTTCGTGAAGGAGACCATTCATCTTGGAGGGTAGAGAACTGTTCTGACTTTAGACATGGCATTCTTGCCTCCTGGATGGGAAGAGGCAGCAGGGACTGATGTTCAGTATATGAAATGTCCCAAATGTTTTGCACATGCCTTTTTTTTTTCTTCTCTCTCTGTTTTTTCCTCTTCTGATGGGAGGAGGTGAGTGAGAATTTTCTCTCTGCCAACCTTGTATGTGAGGTAGGCAGTCCAGTTGTATAATTTACTGCTTGCTTTGGGGTTGGGGGCCAAAGAGAAGGTGAAACAACAGCTTTCGGGTGGGGTTGAGGGAAGGGTAGAATATAGCAAAGAGGATATTTCTCTTTTCTTAGTCATAAGACTGAATCCCAAGTTGCTAAATTTAGCTCAGGTTCCTGTTGAAAGCATCATATTTTGGGGGCGGGCAGTGGGGGCAGAACGGAAAACCTTTTTGTGTATCCTGCTCCATGAAGCCAATAGGGAAGCAGTAGGAGGTGGGGTTGCCATGGAGATGGTAGCTGTGTGCAAGGGGATAGCAGCAGGGTTTAGAATTCCAGGAAGGAAGGGAGAGTGATGTCATCAGATTCCATGGACCAGCCCAGGAACCCCTGTGAGGTTGGTGGGGAGTTGGGTGTGTGTGGGGGGTGGTGGAGTGGGAGTTCACACAGGGAACTGTGGCCTCAGTAAGGTGTGGGGAGTCCAGTTCAAGTAGAAAGGTTGGTTGCTTGGAATTGTACTAATCTGCATTAATGCCTGATTTGAAAAAAAAAAAATCTGTAAATCATTCTGAATTTGCAGAATATTTTCTTTGTTGAAAAAGGACATACTTAACAAAGGAGCTCACCAGATATAAAAATGTATTTTCTTTCTGTAGCTAAATCCCTACAATATTTATGTATTCCTTTATCCCTTTTACGTGAACGTATTTGTGGGCGTATGTTGGATATGTAGTTGCCTTTACAATGCTGTTTATGGTGCTGCGTGAAGTGAAATGCTTTATTAGTGCCTGATTTTGTTATTTATTTTGATATGGATGGGTGGATATATTAAAAAGTGAACATTCTGCAAGAAATCAGCGCAGTTGCTTCTGCAGCAGAGGAAAACTGCATGCTTCAGGATAGTCCTGAGCATATGCACATTTGTATTAGAAGTGTAGGGCAAATATGTGTCTTTGGTTATGACTAAAAGGATAACTTAAAGAAATATAACAGGATCTGTGCATCCAAATGAGTTACTACCCTTGAAAGTAGTCACCTTTGCTCTGGTGATATAAGGACTGCGCAAAACCTAACAGATTGATTTGGAATCGGCAGAGATGAGTGATGAGGAAAATATTTTCCAGATATAACACTGAATCTTCCGCTAAAGATGTCTGACTTGATCAGAATTAGCTTTTCTTGATTTTGTGTTGTTGAAAAAAATCAGATCTATGCTCAAATGAGAGATTTAAAGCATATGTTTAGGCTGTGAAGGCATTTTCATGATTAGATCAAGAGCTCTTGGGTACTGTAGTTTAGCAATGATGATTTGAATAATGGTAGCATGTAGAATAAGAGCATTCTATGGTGACATCTTCTGAGGTGACCTATTTGGATTTGTTTGTTTAAGTGTGCCTGTTAAAGCTAGCGACATTAGCACAGGGCAGTGCAATGTTAGGTGGTGTGTCTGAGAGCACAGATTCTGGAACCTGATTGGCTTAACTCTGAATCCCTGCTCTGTTGTTAACTAACTGACCTTGATCTCTTGTTACATTGTTTTGCCTCATAGCTAAAATGTAATGATAGTAATATAAGTACCAACTGTTAATAAGCGTATACTTTTTGTTTTTATTTAGTTTTTCCAGGTAGGGTTTCATGCTGGTCCAGGCTGACCTGGAATTCACTATGTAGTCTCAGTGTGGCTTCAAACTCAGAGCGATCCTCCTACCTCTGCCTCCCGAGTGCTGGAATTAAAGGCCTGCACCACCACGCCTGGCTGAATGTATACATTTTAAGCTGGGTGTGATGGTGCATGTCTACAACCTGACCACTGGGGAGGTGGATGCAGGAGGATTGTGGATTTGAGGCCAACAGGGATTACATAGCAAGTTCCTGGTCAGCTTGGCTATATACCAGGACCTTATTCAAAAAACTAAACAAATAAGCAAACAAAAATAATATATTTCTTGTGATTAAGAACTGCAAGGTAGAAAGTATCCAGAGTATAATATAGGCTAGTGTTCCTGGTTTAGCATTAGAATCCATTTGGGCCTCGTTCTAGACATACAGGATCCAGGAGGAAGGGGCCCAGAAATCAGTATCTTTAAATGGTTGCCAGATGATCAGCCAGGATTGGGAACCACTCAGTGTGGTCTACTTTGAGTATGTATGGTCCAAGTACCAAGAGCTGCATACATCCTCTGTGAGAGGTAGGAGTTGCAGGTGCCACCCAGACCCCCTTTTCATTTACAGAACCTGCATTTAAACAAGGCCCCAGGGACCTGTCTATAGAAAGATTAAGCAGTGCTTTGCTTCCGTGGCTGGGCGTGATTGGGTGGTAGCCATGGGCCAAATACAAGTCTCTTCCATTGCTGGAAGAGAAACAGTTTGGATAAGCTAATGTGCAGATGAGTTTGTTCTGACCTTCTCCATTGCCTGGCCTTAGGGAGAAAGGCTTTTCTGCAGTAAGCCTCCATGTAGCCTGTACGGAAGGAAGGGGTACAGATGGCCCTGGCGCTAACGTTGCTAGCTGTTTGCCCTGGCCCAGTTGACATTCTCAGTTTCACTGTCTTCACTTAGTAGTGGAATGATACCAAAGTCATGACATAATATATGTGAATTATGTGGCACATTTGCAACCCTGCACACCTTTCAGCTCTCCTTTAGCCTTTTGTGGACAAATCTGTGTAGTTTTCTTCTCAGAAGAGCCCCTGCTTGGGTTCCAATGCCATCTTGTCTCTGCAGGTTTCTTGCTGAATGCATCTATCTTCAATTATACCCACAGAAAACTGTACTTTATGGTTTTTTCTGCCTTGTTTTCCCAACGAAATACCTTTCATCAGCCCCCAAGCAGGGCTGCCAGAGGAGGAACTTACTATAGAAGCAGTGGGTGCAGGAGTCAAGCTCTGGAAAGCAGAGCTGAGAGGAGCAGCTCTCTTGTGATAGTTGGCCATTTCTTGAGAAAATGAACTTTGTGTGCTCTTTTAAAAATTAATTAATTAATTATGAGATAGATAGAGCATACCAATGCCTTCTAGCCACTACCAACAAACTCCAGACACATATGCCACCTGGTGCATTTGGCTTTACATTGGTACTAGGGAATTGAACTTGGGTCCTAAGGCTTTGCAGGCAAGTGCCTTAACCACTGAGCCATTTCTCTAGCCCTGAAATTTGTGTTTTAAAAAACTTGGTGTTTTTTTTTTTTTTAAGGAGGATATGATTTCTCAGAATGAGGCTTATGTATTACATTCTGTGATTTTATCAAATGGGGGAAAACTTGGCTGTGTAATCTGTGGTATTGAGGGGTTGAATTTGCTTTTTTTTGGTTGTACATTTAAAAGTGCATCAAACTTTCAGATGGTTTTGTTTAAAATCTTCTAGATTGGTCCCAACATCGTGATTATCAGCTGATCATTGAGTTATAAGCAATGAGTATTCTTCAACCAGGGAGTTAGCACAGGAGAGGAAGTCCAGGGCTATGCTGTAGTGACTCCAGAAGTAGAGACAAGGAGTGTGAGTGTGAGAGTTGGCCGATGTAACCAGTGGGCAGTGGAAATTACACAGGAGTAGGAAATAGAGCTTAAGTCATGCAGGTCTTAGGGAGCTGACACAGAACTGCCAACTCAAAAGCTTGTAATGAAAATTGGTATTAAGCTTTTCTCCATAAGGTAGGTAGACATCTAGGTGCATTGTCTACATGATACCTAATCCTAAGATCCTTGTAAGGTGTGGATACAGTCATATATATATATATATATTTAATTTTTTTGTTTATTTTTATTTATTTATTTGAGAGCGACAGACAGAGAGAGAGAAAGAGAATGCGTGCACCAGGGCCTCCAGCCACAGCAAACAACTCCAGACGCATGCACCCCCTTGTGCATCTGGCTAACGTGGGTCCTGGGGAATCAAGCCTCGAACTGGGGTCCTTACGCTTCACAGGCAAGTGCTTAACCGCTAAGCCATCTCTCCAGCCCAATCACATATATTTTACAAATCAAAAAGTTGAAGCCCAGAAGGGTTGAAAACTTGTCCTAAGGCACTCTACTCATCAGCAGCAGCTGGTGTGGTATCATGTTGAAGAGCAGTGTCGGTGAAGAGATGGTTGGTAAAGGTGTGTGCACCAGTCAAAATAATTTATTATTATTTGGTCTATATTGAGTTTGGGGCAGAACTGTTAATTTAAGTGTAAAATAAGATATCCAACATGTTAGCCTATCTCAGAGCGATTTTGTAAGTATTACATGACAATCCCTTGGGATATGTTTGCTTTATACTCCAAAGCTGATTAAAAGGTGTCCTTTCTTAAGTGCCACAGCTTGTGAAGTCTTCAATTCAGTGAAATACCCATTTGAATTGAATCTCATAACACAAACTGATTTGGTAGTATTTATGAGCTGGCATATTTAATCACAATAAGCAGCACAATCACATCTGCTGTTCCATTTAGATCCAGATGTAAATAATTATTAGTGATTTCACACAAAGCAGAGTTTAAAGTTGCAGTTATAAGAACCCCAAATTGTAATTAGAAAACTTGGGTTGCAGGACATTTTTTGTTATTTACTGCCTGTGAGGCCTTAGACATGTCTCTGAACCTCAGTGTGATTGAACCTGGGTTTTCCTTGTCAGTCAAGGGAATGTAGCTGTCCTTTGGTGTGTTCACTAAGACTCGCTCAGATACTAAAATCTGCTCAAATCTAAATATAAAATGAACTAATATTTGTATACAATGGATGCACACATACTTGTCTACTTTAAATCACCTCCAGATTAATTTTTAAGTATTACATAAATTCTATATAGAGAATAGTTATTCTGCATCATTTAAAGATTATGATAAGAAAAAGTAGTGTAAACATAACTCAGTATAAATAAGTCCTCTATTACTCCCTGAAAGGTTCCTGTCTGTGGTCACTTAAGTTCACAGAAGCTGAACCCATGCACACTGGGGGCTGACTGTAATGTTACCTACCTAGCAAGATTATTGCTAGCAAGATGTGTTTGGCAGCAAGCTCTGCTTCTTCTCAGCCCTGCAACCATAGGAGACCTTTAAAGCCTCCCACTGTCTATGCTATATGAGCGGTGCAGATGAGGAGGGTACCACACATCACAGAGCTAGGTCAAAGAGATGGTCTCAGTGCTCTTCTCTGTCTGTGATCCCTTACTTGTCAGAACTGTGTCAATGTTGTGCATGTTTGTGTTACAACTAAGGTATTGTGGAATTCACTTTGCACACATTATTTCAACCTTTATTTTTTATTTTTTTTAACTCTTAAATTTTCTTTTTTCTTTTTTAATTTTTATTTTTTTAATGACAACTTCCATAATTGTAGACAATAACCCATGGTAATTCCCTCCATCCCCCATTTTCCCCTTTGAAACTTCACTCTCCATCATATCCCCTCCCCCACTCAGTCTCTTTTATTTTGATGTCATCATCTTTTCCACCTGGTATGATGGTCTTGTGTAGATAGAATCAGGCACTTTTTTTTTTTTTTTTTTTGGGTTGGGTCTCACTCTAGCTCAGGCTGACCTGGAATTCACTATGTAATCTCAGGGTGGCCTCGAAATCATAGTGATCCTCCTACCTCTGCCTCCCAAGTGCTGGAATTAAAGGCATGCGCCACCACACCCAGCTGAATCAGGCACTTTGAAGTTATGGATATCCAGGCCGTTTTGTGTTTAGAGGAGCACGTTGTAAGGAGTCCTACCCTTCCTTTGGCTCTTATATTTTTTCTGCCACCTCTTCTGCAATGGACCCTGAACCTTGGAAGGTGTGATTGAGATATTTCAGTGCTGAGCACTCCTCTGTCACTTCTTCTCAGCACCATGGTGCCTTCTGAGTCATCCCAAGGTCATTGCCATCTGAAAAGTGAAAGTTCTCTAACGAGAAATTGAGAGTAGCATTAATATATAGGTATGAACATTAAGAGAAGTGCTTACTGGGCAGTTCGGTGAGTGTAGTATATACATTTAGTCAGACACCAGCAGACGTTACACACCTAGGGCTCATGACTATCCCTGTTGTAGGTTTTGAATATCAGGGACATATTCTCCAGTCCAATTAGAGAGTGGTTGGTTTCCCCCACAACAGACATGCCACTATTGCACCCATTGGCTGATTTGGCCTGGCTGGCCAAATTTAGGGCGTGCAGTGTCCACTGTTAAGTATCTTCACTGGTGATTTCTCTCTCTCCCATTGAATTGCATGCAGTGTGGCTTTTTCCAACTTTCTGTCAGCTGCTCTACATGGAAGAGGTTTTCAGCTCAGTTCCAGCAGGAATTCTTAGTGGTCTTGCAGTCCAAGCATGTGGAGTCTTCAGCAATAGGGTCTTACCATCTATTCCTGGTAGGAAGCCAAGAGCTTGGGCACTGGCCTGTAATGTTTTGGGTGTATTAGCAACCTCCCTGGCCAACAGCTCACTGGAAGGTATCCCATCCCTGGCACTCAAAATTTTCTAGTAACAGTCTTTGGCTTCTGAGTGTTCCAAAAAAGTTTTTTTTTTTGTCCAAAAAAGTAGGTTTCCATGTGACTTACTTATATCCTCTTAGATTTTGATGAGCCCTCCCTCCACCTTTCCTTTACTCAATCTCTTCCCCTGACCTCACTTAGGCCTTTCTTTTCACCCCCATTAATCTGTCCTTCTACTTACATATATACAATACCATCCTATTAAGTACCCCCCCCCCATTTATTCCCTTTATATTCTCTTTCTAGCTTACTGGCCTTTGCTTACTTCAACCTTTATTAACTCTATGGTCTCATTAAAAAGGTGTGAAATATTGGAGGCTGAGAAATTAACTAGCTACCAACAGCCTTGTTCTTAGGCAGATGTGATTCTACAGCCATACTTTCTCTGCAAGGAATTGTTACACATAAGACTAAGCTAAATCTGTATGATGCCACAGGCAAATTGCCTGTAGTAAGGGAGTAGCATGACTGTTAAGATGCTATTTCATTTACCTTACTGTACACTTGAGGTTAATAAAGGAGGGAAGCCAGCCTGTTTCACTTAAAAAAAAAAATTATTTGAGAGAGAGAGGGGCAGAGAGAAAGAAAGAGAGAGGGAGAATGGGCATACCAGGTCCTACAGCTACCATAAATGAACTCCAGATGCATGTACCCCCTTGTGCATCTGGCTTATGTGTGTGCTGGGGAATTGAACCAATGTCCTTTGGCTTTGCAGGCAAACGCCTTAACTGCTAAGCCATTCCTCCAGCTCTCAAACATGCATGTTTTTAATATTCTGTGTGATAAATGGGTAGTACATAAGAAGCACTTCTGTTATACACTGAAAAGAATGGCTGTCTCAGTAGGAAAAAAAAATGCTTTTGGTATTGCTTGAGCTACCAGCTGAAGTAGCTAGCTGCTTTTTTCATAGAATGCTATTTTATTTGAAAGAACAATTGGAGGGCTATGATTATTCAGATGTAGATATTTGGCAGGCATTTTATTAAAGATGAAATGAACCTGCTGTTTGAGGGAAAATAGTGAAAATATTTGCTGCTGCTGATAAAATTTGACCTCTCAGGCAAAAATTAGAATTTTTAAAAAATATTTGTATCTCCTGGACTATGAACTTGACAACATCAGTACTTAGACCTTTTTTAAAATTTTATTTTATGAGATTGATGGTATTATCAGTGATTGTGACTTTGAAGCATGTCAACATTTAGAAGATCTTTCTAATTCACTGAATCTGTATTTTTCAAGCATGTTTTAAAATTTTCATTTATTTGCATGTGTGTGTGCACTAGGAACTCGTTATGCTGCTAATGAATACCATATGCTTATGTTACTTTTGTGTTCAGCTTACATGGGTGGCTTGGGATTTGAACTTGGCCTGGACGACTTTGTAACCAAACACCTTTAGTCACTGAGCCATCTTTTGAGCCCATAAATGTGTATTTTTAATTATTTTATTTATTTCTTTGAGGCAAGATCTCATAATATTGTCCAGGCCACCTTGAAATTCTGGGCTGGCTAAGAATTACTCTTGCCTCAGCCTCCTAAGTGGCTGGGATTATAGATATGCATTGCTGCACTTGGCGGAACCTATCTACTGACCTGGCACTCACAGTAGTCCTCCTACTTCTGCCTCCGCAGTACTGGGATTAAAGGTGTGTACCACCACGCCAATTTGTATTTGCATTTTTACTACTCTTAATGTAAAAGGTACATTAAAAGTAAAAGAAGGGCTGGAGAGATGGCTTAGCGGTTAAGCATTTGCCTGTGAAGCCTAAGGACCCCGGTTCAAGGCTTGATTCCCCCGGGCCCACATAAGCCAGATGCACAAGGTGGCACATATGCCTGGAGTTCGTTTGCAGTGGCTGGAGGCCCTGGCATGCCCATTCTCTCTCTCTCTGCCTCTTTCTCTCTCTGTCTGTCGCTCTCAGATAAATAAAAATAAAAAACAAACAAAGTAAAAGAGGGCTGGAGAGATGGCTTAGCAGTTAAGCATTTGCCTGGATTGGTGTAATCCTCTGGAAAAATTGTAGTTTTCTTTATCTTTTCCTTTCCTTCCTTTTATTTGTGTGGGATGTGCATTTGTGTATGTGTTCACATGCATGTGGTTGCATATGTGTGTGTATGCATGCACAGGTGTGAGGAGGTCAGAGGTCAATGTTTGGTATCTTTCTCAATGAATCTTATTATTTTTATTTATTTATTTTTTTGGTTTTTCGAGGTAGGGTCTCATTCTAGCCCAGGAATTTACTATGTAATCTTAGGGTGGCCTCTAACAGCGATCCTTCTACCTCTGCCTCCCCAGTGCTGGCATTAAATACGTATGCCTCTACACCCGGCTTTCAGTCAATCTTACTTTTGATCAGGGTCTCTCACAGAACCTGGTGGTAACTGGTTCAGTTAGATTAGCTAGCCAGCAGGCCCTGGGACTCTCCTCCTCCCAGTCATGGGATTGCAGGTGTGCACTGCCACTGCTGCTGGGGATCCAAACTCCGGTCCTCAGGTTGTGTAGTAAGTACTTTGCTGATTGAGACGTCTCAGCCCCTGTGTAGCTTTTCTAAACTAAGTTTTTTCTATACCAGCCTTAGTTTTCTTACTATAGAATGATATGTCAGAGGGAGTTAGTGAGACAATATAATCTAAAACAGTAAGCATAATGTCCTGAATATAGTAAGTAGCATTTAGTATTTCATTTCACTTGTATTAGTCTGGGTCTAATTGGGCAAGAAAAGACTGTACTAATTTGGGATTACCATAAGAGGGTTCGCTTATGTTGACTAAGAATCCTGAAGAACCACACATGCGATATAATAGCAGGTGTAATGTACTAATATGATTGACATTGATGACAGATAATTAGTGCAATTTTTAAGATAGTAGCACCTCTCCACGTGCTAAAACATCAAAGCAGTGCTGTCTACCTTGGTATCTCCACCACTGTGCAGCCCTCTAGCCCTGAAGCTGAGATCTGGACTTTGTTGGAAAGTGCACAGCTGTGACACTAGATGGCAGAGAAGAAAATTTCATATTAGCAAAACTTGTTGGATATCCTTTTTGAAGTTGCTAGAAATTCACCCTCTAGGAGAATGAAAAAAGCTGTTCACATGGATTTGACTCACCATAGGTATTCTGCTGTAGAACAGCCTGAAGAGGCCTACTGAGGAAGCTCCCAGCTGCTGGCTGCTGTGCCCTGGGGCAGCTGGGAGGGAAGGAAGGACACTGTTCATCTTATAGGAGCAGCCAGGTCCTAGAAGCAACCTTTTCTCCTCCAGTGTCTCTGCTGTGCCCTCTGCTGACAAAGCTCCTAGTCATCCTTGCTGACAAAGGAGGGACATTTAAAGGGCCCATGCCTGTTTGCAAAGAGCAAGCTGAGGTGAGAGGATTGCCGAAAGTTTGAAGTCACCATGGCTACATAGCAAGACACTGTCTTAAATTTTTCTTTTAAACTTTTATACATCAAAGTGTACTATTAACAGAATGAAAAGGCAACCTAGTAATAGAAGAAAATATTTGCAAATTATGTATCTGATAAGGGATTAGTATTTAAAATATGTTAACTCAGTAACATAACATGTAATAACAAACATCCAAATAACTCATTTAAAAATGGGCAAAAGAATAGACTATATTTAAATGGCCAGTAAACACATAAATTATAACAAATTGTAAACACAACAGGTCATGTGAGAGAGGGGTGAGTGTAATATAGAACTGTGTCATCCATTTTGTTAATGGGGTGGTATCATGAGCTGTGTTTTATTGTAGCAAGAAAGCTTGGCTTATTCATTCTCAGTTGAGTGTTAAATTGGAGCCATATTGTGAGATTCTACCAGATCCATGTCCCTTAAACACCTTCATCTCACTTCTGAGTGCTTTGGACTTTATGGTTTGAAAGCAGTATAGTAACCCACAGTTGCTTAGCAACCTCTCTTGACCAGAGGGATTTGTTGCAGGGATTCATTTTTATGTGTAGTCATACATGGAACTTAGCTTATGTTTAGTGCCTGTGGTATTCCCTTCCCTCTTCCAGTTCAAAACGGGAGTAAACAGTAGAAAAATGTCAACTTGCTGTGAACAAGCTAATGAAATATCCTGAAGAACTACCCCCCCATGTGGTTTGAACCAATCTTTCTTTCCATTGTCAAATATGTGTAAGATTATAAATTCATTTCAAACAGTGAGCAAGTCAGTGTACAGTGTAGGTGTAGGCTTGTGTGGATTGTGCAAGTGGTGTTTGTAACAGGACAGCATCAGTTGTCCTCTTCCTGGGCTTCCCTTTCCTGAGTCTGTGGCAGGGCATGATTTTGTTCCATTGTAGTACCCTTCCTCTCCATTGTGGGAAACTGGTGTGATTGTGATAGACATAAGAAAAAGCAGCAGGATTTTTGTTTTTCATTGATTGGTTTAATTTCATTGTGTCTTTGCAGTTCCGGCCCCTGCTTCTAGTCAGCCTTCATTGGTGACACTGAGCAGCAAGAAGTACTTCGTAGTCACTCTCTGGATGCTAAGAGCACGGTCTGTTAGCTCCTAAAGCCAGAAAAAAATGGCCCAGCTTCCCAAAGATGTCATTCCAGTTGGTGTTGTATGGGTCACAGCTTAGGATTTATATTACAACTGTAATTATGCAAGGAAAGTGGGGCCTTTTGATCTTCAGGGCTGTTAAATCCTGTTAGCACTTCCTCTTATATTTTAAAATTGCTTAAGAAAATAGTACCCACCTCCCAACTATTCTGGGTAATTTTACCCATGCTTTTGATATTTTTCCTAGTGCTTTTGCAGACTTTTAAACTAATTCAGAAATGATACTGATAATTTTCAGAAAACATTTTTTTTAAAGTAGATTTAAAGACCCTTGGCTTAAGTACAGAGAATACATGGTAGAGTACATGCATAAGGTTGGGTCTTTACATCTGAGGGGAGGACAAAAATGCCCACTACCACCAAAACTGAGCCAGACTGTGTGGTTTGAACCAGATGTCCTCCTCGTAAACTCATGTGTTCTGAATGCTTGATCTCCACTTTGAAGATGGAGCCTTGCTGGAGGTGGTATGCTGTTGGATGAACTTAGGGGTGTTATAGTCAGCTCCCCTTTGCTCGAGTTCAGCTCGCTCTCCTGCTGCTATTGTCCATGTCCTGTGGCAGAGGTGATGTCCAGTGTGTGCTCATGACATGCTTTCCCCTGCTATTATGAAGCTGCCCCTTGAAAGTAATCCATCAGCCCTTTCCTTTTGGTCGCGTGCTTTTCCCAGCAATGAGAAGGTAACTACAACACAAACCATTGTCTTTTCAGCATGTGTCAATCCATCTCAGTACTTGAGGTCTTACTCTAGTAGGTAATTAGAGGTTATTATCCCCCCTCCACACACACACATGTTTACAAAAGGTCTTTTAGAGTTCTGTAGTTCCTTTTTTACAGTTTAGCCACATTTCTTGTGATTTTTAGGATTGCTCAGGAGCAAGGGCACTAGTGTTTTGCTTGTCCTACAGCAGTTGCTGGATTCATTCTTACTGAATAAATGAAGGGTCCCATTTCCAGTTTTTCAAAGCTAGGTATGTCTAGTCAGTGAGGGACACAAAAGGTAGGTGGCATTTTTCTTGCTGTGCATCACTTCTTTCCGTGTTCACTTGTGTACTAATAGTCCTTTGAAGTTGTTCTCTGTGTGACAGCTCCTCTGGCTGCTTGTGTTGCCCTTTAACATGTCCTCTCCAGAAGCTTCTGAACAGGCTTAATTGCTGACCTCTGTAGCTAACTAGTAATGATTCTTATGGCTGCTGTTGTATTTCTTGTATGTGTGTATTTCTATTTAATTTAAACTTTGAACAGCCTCTATGCTGAGAGTCACTTTCTAAGTCTTTTTACATTACTATGCCAGTAATATGTGCTTATGGGTACATAGCTACTAAGACCTTTCCTATTCAAAGTTTTACATGTATGAGTTTTTAAAAATATTTTATTTTTATTTACTTGGCAGGGAAAGGGGGGGGGGGAGAGAGAGAGAGAGAGAATGGGCGTGCCAGGTCCTCCAGCCACTGAAGACGAACTCCAGATGTGTGTGCCCCCTTGTGCATCTGGCTAACGTGGGTCCTGGGGAATCGAACCTAGGTCCCTTGGCTTTGCAGGCAAATACCTTAACTGCTAAGCCATCTCTCCAGCCCAGGTTTTTAAAACTTTATTTATTTATTTGAGAGAGAGAGAGGGAGAGAGAATGGGCATGTCAGGGTCTCTAGCCACTGGAAACAAACTCCATACGCATGTGCCCCCTTGTGCATCTGGCTTACCTGGGTCCTAGAGAATTGAACTGAGGTCCTTTGGCTTTGCAGGCAAACACCTTAACTGCTAAGCCATCTCTCCAGCCCCCAATTTTTTTTTTTCTTTTCCCTGAGGTAGGGTCCTGCTCTGGCCCAGGTTGATCTGGAATTCACTATGTAGTCTCAGGCTGGCCTCTAACAGTGACCATCCTACCTCTGCCTCTTAAGTGCTGGGATTAAAGGCGTGCATCACCATGTCCAGCACAGAGAGAGAGGGAGGGATGGGGGTCTTATGTTGGTTTTTCAAGGTAGGGTCTCACTCTAGCTCAGGCTGACCTGGAATTCACTATGTATTCTGAGGGTGGCTTTAAACTCACGGCAATCCTCCTGCCTCTGCCTCCTGAGTATTGGGATTAAAGGCATGTACCACCATGCCCTGCTTATGTATTTTTTATTATATATATGTAAAATAATCTCGCTTTCTTCCTTTTCTTTTTTCTCTTCTCTTCTCTTCTCTTCTTTTCTTTCTCTCTTTCTTTCTGTTTTCCTAGGTAGAGTCTCACTCTATCACAGCCTGACCTGGAATTCACTGTGTAGTCTCAGGGTGGCCTGGAACTCACAGTGATCCTCCTACCTCTGCCTCCCAAGTGCTGGGATTAAAGACATGTGCCACCACACCCAGCTCTCTCTCTCTCTCTCTCTCTCTGTGTATGTTTTAAATAGCACACTTGAGGCTGGAGAGATAACTCAGTGGTTAAGTGAGCGTCCTACACAATTGTGAGAACATGGGGAGGGTGTCCTTGAAATTACCCAGGTTTGAATCTCTAGATTCCATATAAACAGCTGGGCCAGAGATGAGGGAATCGGCCAGGTTCCCAAAAAACAGTAAGGAGCAGGACACTTGATGTTCTACTATAGCTGCCACATGTGAGTATATAGGGCAATGCAATGGCACACAGAGTTGCATATACCACGCACACACACACGCCACATTACATACAAACACACCCCGCATTGCATACACATAAGCCACAAAAAGCACACATACTGATCTGCTATCATGTAATATGATCTGAGTTCATTCTTAGAGAGAACCTTCCTTCCTCCCTCCTTCCCACTTTTTATTGACAACATCCATGCAAAGAGAGTCTACCATGATCATTATCCCCACCCACCACCCTTTTTTCCCCCTCTCTCCTAACCTTCCTCCACTGAATCCTTCTTCTTTACAACTAGTCTTTCTTTATTTTGATGTCATCATCTTCCCCCTTTCTATTATGCAGGTCTTCTGTAGGCAGAGTCCCCAGCTGTGAGGTACTGAGTACCATGGCCACTTTGTGTCTGAAAGACAGTATTATAAAGCATTCCTCCCCTTCCTTTTGGCTCTTACATTTTTTCTGCCACCTATTCTGCAGTGGACCCTGAACCTTGGAGGGGGGATATAATAGAGATATCCCCCTTAGTGCTGAATACTCCTCTCTGTGACTTCTCAGCACTTTGTGAGTTTTGAGTCACCCCAGTGGTCACTGCCATCTGCAAAGAGGAGCTTCTCTAACCAAAAGAGAGAGCAGTATTTCTATATGGGTATAAACAAACAAAAGTATTAGAGGATAGTTTGATGGGCATAATATATCCATTTAGCCAGACAACAGTCATAGGCCTGCTTATGCCCTCCTCAACCATAGGCTTCCTTTCCCCTGCCCTTCCCTCCCCTACCCTCCCTTCCCCCTTGTGCATCTGGCTTACATGGGTACTGTGGAATCAAACCCAGGTCCTTAGGCTTCACAGGCAGGTGCCTTACCACTAAGCTTTCCAGCCCAAGGATCTATTTTTATTCTTCTACTTATAGATACCTAGTTTTCCTCACATCAAAAAGGCTGTCTTTTCACCAGTGAATATCCTTGGCTTTTTGTAAAAAAATATCATGGTGGTGGGCTGGAGAGATGGCTTAGCAGTTAAGCGCTTGCCTGTGAAGCCTAAGGACCCTGGTTCGAGGCTCCATTCCCCAGGACCCACGTTAGCCAGATGCACAAGGGGGCGCATGCGTCTGGAGTTCGTTTGCAGTGGCCGGAGGCCCTGGCGTGCCCATTCTCTCTCTCTATCTGCCTCTTTCTCTCTCTGTCTGTCACTCTCAAATAAATAAAAATGAATAAAATCTTTAAAAAAAAATATCATGGTGGTGCATGCCTTTAATCCCAGCACTCAGTAGACAGAGGTAGGAGGATTGCTGTGAATTCAAGGCCACCCTGAGACTAAATTCCAGGGCAGCCTGGGCTAGAGCAAGACCCTACCTCAGAAAGGCAAAATAAAATAAAATAAAATAATAATAATAATAAATCAGATGGCTGTACCTGCCTCAGATTTTCTCTGGGTCCTCTATTTTGGTCCATTGTTCTACATGTCTGTTCTTGTGCCAGTATTGTACTGTTTTTGTTATTATGGCCCTGTAATATGTCTTAAAATCTGGTATGGGGATTCTCTAGCCTTATTTTTGTTGCTGAGGATTGTTTTGGCTATCTGAGATTTTTTGCATTTCCAAATCAATTTTAGGATTTATTTTTCTATGTCAGTGAAGAATTCTGTTGGAATTTTGATGGGAATTGTATTAAATCTGTAAATGGTATGATAGATATTTTCACAACTTTGATTCTTTTTTAAAAATTTTTATTTATTTATTTGAGAGCAACAGACAGAGAAAGAGGCAGACAGAGAGAAAAAGAATGGGCACGCCAGGGCCTCCAGCCACTGCAAACGAACTCCAGACACGTGCACCCCCTTGTGCATCTGGCTAACGTGGGTCCTGGGGAATCGAGCCTTGAACCAGGGTCCTTGACTTCACAGGCAAGCGCTTAACCACTAAGCCATCTCTCCAGCCCCACAATTTTGATTCTTTCAATCCATGAACATGGGGTATCTTTTCATTTCCCAGTGACTTGTTTAGTTTCTCTTTCGTATGTTTTAATGTTTTCAATGCAGAGATCCTTCACTTCTGTGGGTAGATTTATTCCAAGGTACCTTATTATTATTATTATTATTATTATTATTATTATTATTATTTTTGAGGCAGTTGTAGATGGGAATTTTTCCTGATTTCATCCTCAGCACACTTGTTATTGGTATATAGGAAGGCTACTGACTTCTGGGTGTTCACTTTGTATCCTGCTACTTTGCTGAAAGCATATGTCAGCTCTAACACTTTTCTGGTAGTGTCTGTAGGGTCCCCTGTATATAGAATCATATCTGCAAATAATGATAATTTGATCTGTTCCTTTCCCAGCTCAGATTTGTAGTTTTAAAAATCGCACGTAGGATGTTGATGTTATATAGCAGTTGATTATGTTATTTCAAGATTGTTAATAGAAATAGAAGTCTCTTCTAGTTTTCATAAAGACTAGCAGCATTGTATTGACTCTCTTTGCACATGTCGAGTTGAACACATGCACATGGGATTCACTAGCATAAATATAAAATATGAAGTTGGGGATATGAAGTTGGGGTGGAGAGATGGCTCAATAAACAATTGTCTTTCATTTGCACATAACTGAGTCAGATTATCAGAACTCAGTGTGAGCATCTCCTCTGAGCTTGCCTACAGCAGGATGGAAGGCAAAGACAGGAGAACACCCTGGATCGATTCATGGGCCAGGCATCCTGGCAAATGAAGCAGCTAACAGTGAGAGGCGAGGACTGACACTTGAGGTTGTTCTCCAACCTCCATACCCATGCCATAGTATGTGTGCATAAGGCACACAAACCATATGCAGAGAAGACAAAGTATTGCACTAAGTATTGTCACATTGCTTTCTTACTTCTAGTATTAGGCATAAAGGTACCTGTTTATGCATCTTCTTGCCAATTTGTAATATTTTCATTTTGATTTTTGCTAAAAATGTAATGGAAAATGTTATTTCAGTTCTAAACAGTGTCTATAGGCATTATGGTTTGTGTGTGAGCACAAACACACAAAGTATAACTGAGAAGAAATGAATATCTATTACCAGAAAAATAGCACAGAAATACAACTTGGCAGTTATTTATTTTTTATTTTATTTAAAAATTTTTTTGTTTATTTTAATTTCATTTATTTATTTGAAAGTGACAGACAGAGAGAGAAAGAGGCAGATAGATAGATAGATAGATAGAGAGGGAGGGAGGGAGGGAGGGAGAGGGAGAGAATGGGCACACCAGGGCCTGTAGCCACTGCAAACGAACTCCAGACGCATGCGCCCCCTTGTGCATCTGGCTAACGTGGGTCCTGGGGAATCGAGCCTTGAACTGGGTTCCTTAGGCTTCACAGGCAAGTGCTTAACCGCTAAGCCATTACTCCAGCCGGGCACTTATTTATTTTTATTTATTTTTAATTTTTTTTTTTTTGAAGTAGGGTCTCATTCTAACCCAGGCTGACATGGAATTCACTATATGGTCTCAGGGTGGCCTTGAATTTTGGGATCCTTCTACCTCTGCCTCCCGAGTGCTGGGATTAAAGGTGTGAACCACCATGCCTGGCACAATTTGGCATTTATAAGATAGAATACTAAGCAAAACTAGTGAAATATAGTGACATGCATTAGTGGAGATAAGTCTCACATAGTACTGAGCAAGTTCTAGAGAATATATATTACAGGATCTACACTCATAAAATTCAAAATGCAATGTTAATGCTAGTGTGTATTGAAGAGACAAGTACTAGAAGGATAAAATTACAAAGGAAAACAACTCTTTCATTTTGTATAGGTCATTCTCAGACAGGCAGAGTTCCCAAAGACCAGAGAATTCCCAGGTGGGGCAATTTTATTTCCTCTGACATAGTTCTTTCGTATCTGTCTTTGCTTCTGAAGTTTGTTTGTCTATTTATTTATTTATTGTTTTTGGATTTTCAAAGTAGGGTCTTGCTCTAGCCCAGGCTGACCTGGAATTTGCTATGTAGTCTCAGAGTGGCCTCAAACTCACGGTGATCCTCCTACCTCTGCCTCCTGAGTGCTGGGATTAAAAGCGTGTGCCCCCACACCCTGCTTGCTTCTAAAGTGGTTTTCTTTTTCATTTAAAAAAAATTATTTATCTATTCGACAGAAAATGAGGGGGGTGGGGAGAGAGAGAAAGAGAGAGAGAGAGAGGGAGGGGGGCAGAGAGAAAACGGGCATGCCAGGGCCTCCAGCCACTGCAAACGAACTCCAGATGTGTGTGCCCGCCCCCTTGTGCATCTGGCTTACGTGGGTCCTGGGGAATTGAACCTGGGTCCTTTGGCTTTGCAGGCAAATGTCTTAACTGCTAAGCCATCCCTCCAGCCCTCTTCTAAAGTTTTTGGTAATACTGGCCTGTAGGATTGTAATCTTTTTCTTACAAAAAATGTTTTGTACTGTTGAACTCCAGGATGTCCTGAACTATAATTTATTTTATTTTTTAATAAAATTTATTTATGTATGTATTTATTTATTTGAGGGAGGTAAGGAAGGATGAGGGGGGAGAGAGGGAGAGAATGGGCACGCCAGGGCCTCCACTGCAAACGTACTTCAGATGCATGTACCACCTTCTGCATCTGGCTTATGTGGGTCCTGGGGAATTGAACCATGGTCCTTTGGCTTTGCAGGCAAACGCCTTAACCTCTAAGCCATTTCTCCAACCCGAGTTTTACTCTTTTTTTTTCCCCCAACGTAGGGTTTCACTCTAGTCCAGGCTGACCTGAGATTCACTATGTAGTCTCAGGGTGGCCTTGAACTCACAGTGATCCTCTTACCTCTGTTTCCCAAGTGCTGGGATTAAAGGCGTGTGCCACCATGCCCAACTCGAGTTTTACTTTCTTAATAAAAATTTTGGGTCTGGAGAAATGGCTAAGTGGTTAAGGCACTCACCTGCAAAGCCATAGGACCCAGGTTCGATTCCCCAGGACCCACGTAAGACAGATGTACAAGGTGGCACATGTGTCTGGAGTTTGATTGCAGCAGCTGGAGGCCCTGGCATGCTCATTCTTTCTGCCCCCCCCCCCCATAAGTAAATAAATGTTTAAAATATTTTAAATGTATTTGAGAGAAAATGTGAGCATGGGCCTCTTGCTTCTGCAAATGCACTCCAGATGCATGGACCACTTTGTGCAATTGGTTTTACGTAGGTACTGGGGAACTGAACCCAGGCCATCAGGCTTTACTAGCAAGTTGATTACTTTCTTTCTTTAAAAAAAATATTTGAGAGAGAGTGAGAGAAAGAGTCAATTAGGGAGTGAATGGGTGTGCCAGGGCCTCCCACCACTGCAAATGAACTCCAGATGCATATGCCACCTTGTACATCTGGCTTTATGTGGATACTGGGCAATCAAACCTGGTTCCTTGGGCTTTGCAGGCAAGTGCTGTAACTGCTGAGCCATTTCTCCAGGCCACTTTCTTAATCCTATCTCTTTATGAGACATTCTTGAAATATTTCCTGTTAAGGGGTAGCTATGTAGCCTCAGGGTGGCCTCGAACACACTGCGATCCTCCTACCTCTGCCTCCTGAGTGCTGGGATTAAAGGCATGCGCTACCATGTCTGGCTCCACAGACTGCTTCTTAACTAAAGATGAAAATGAATTCCTGTGGTTTCTTTTAAAACTTTTATAGTTTTAGGTATGATCTATTTTGACTTAATTTTGCATATGGTATTAGATTGGGCTTTAATTTCTTTCACATGTCATATTCAACTGTATTGGCATCTTTTGTTAAGAAGACAGAGAGGGGAAAAAAAAAGAAGACAGAGAGAGAGAGAGAGAGAGAGAGAGAGAGAGAGAGAGAGAGAGAGAGAGAAGAAAATGAATATGAGCATGCCAGGGCCTTCAGCAATTGTAAACAGACCCCAGACTCATGTACCACCTTATGTATCTGGCTTACGTGGGTACTAGGTAGTTGAACCTGTATCCTTAGGCTTCGCAGGCAAGCACCTTAACTGCTTAATCATCTCTCCAGCCCAGAAGAACATTCTTGTATGCATATTTCTTATTCCTTCAATCATTTAATGTGAATTTGGAATTTTTAGTATTTCGTATCTATTGCTTGAATGCTTGAATGGGTCACCTAAGTCGTGAATGAATGAAAGCTCATGTGATGTGACTTTGTACTAAATTAGAATTGTATAGGCTTTATTGGCTAGAATTCTTGCCCTCAAGGATCTTGATTTGTTTAATATGAAAATGACACTGTTATGTCATAATATGAACATGACACTGTTAAATAGAAGAATTAAAATCATCACTGACATGGAAAATAAATTCTGGCATTTGCATCTTTGTAGTTGAGTCTATCCATGAGATGATAGAGAGGAGCAGTAATCCTTGAACAGAGATAGAATTTCATCTAAACTTAAAAGAACTGAGCAACTGGTTGATGGAAGTGACCGAAACTTTCCAGGTTAGGGGGCATCTCTCAACGGGTTGGGGACACTTGGAACTCTTTGGTTGTCCTGGAGTTCAACTTTCAGTGAGAATGAGCTGGGGTTGCTAAAATTCCAGTCTGAAATTAGAAATTATTCTGTTTCGAATCTCAGTAGTACCTGGTTGGATATACTGGGAAGGAAAAAAATTCATCTGTGCAAGGAGGAAAACAGTGTTTATGTATAGTTATGTATCGTTCCTAAGCAGAAAATGTTTCTTATTTGATTTTTGTTTGTGCCATTGTGGAGGTTTACCTAGGAAATGTATGTAGTTAGGTAGAATGGAATTCAGCCCTGGACTATTTTGGGAACTGGGGCAGAAATACACATTTGATCATCTTGGATGATTTTTATTATCCTTAGCATTTTCTTTTATAGTTTGATTCTTTTGTTCTTCTTTTTCTTAGAACGAGCCTCTGACCCCAGGGTATCATGGATTCCCAGCACGGGACAGCCAGGTTGGTGTCTGCTGTTCATAACGTGTGTGTGTGTGTGTGTGTGTTCTCAACAGATAGATACATTATGAGCTAAATAGTAGCATTTCCTGAAATTACTGATTTTGGATGGTAACACAACTTACTGCAGCAATAAATTTGCATTAAAAATTATTTATTTTGTGTGTGTGTGTGTGTGCGTGTGCGCTTGAGTGCCTGTGTGCACACACATGCACACAAATGCTTGTGCCACTCTCCATCTGATGGTTTTACATGGATGCCAGGGAGTTAAATCCAGGCCGACCAACTTTGCAAGCAAGTACCTTTAGCCACTGGCCTAACTATCCAGCCCCTAATATACTTGTAGAATATAAATTAAACATATTAATCTTAAAATGTCTTAATCATGTTCTTAAAATTACAGGTCTTATAGGAGAAAACATTCACTTAGCACAGTAATGATTGCTTGCTAGTGCTCTTTAGGAAATACATAGTTTTTCTTGAAACCTCATAGATTCAAAATGCAGGATTTGTCTTTTTGTTTTCTGTCACCTCCTGCAGAGATTTTTTTTTTTTCTTTTTGAGTGTTTGCAATAATTGGCAGCAAGAAAATTCTGTTCTTGTCCCTGGGGGATTTTCCAGCCTTATGGTTTTAATGAGGGAAGGCCTGCTTGAGAGAAAGCAAAGTTTCTGCTGCCTTTCTTTGTTAGATGGGGATGAGGTGGAGAAAACCCAAGCCCTGTTGTGGCCCAGAGCAGAATTGCTTTATGCAAGATAGCCTCAGTATAGTCTAGCAAGTATATAAAATGTCCCTAAGTGTCCTTGCTATTGAAGGCTTGAGCAAAGTCTGAAACAGAGTTAGGGCACATGAACAGGCAATGCTATTCCTTGGGTAAGTGGTGTTTGTGAAATTCACCTCCTCCTGTTTGCAGAAATAATTGACATGGTTCAGGAGATTTGAAAAGGTAGCTTCTGGTATCTTTGGATGCTTACCAGTGATTCCTACAGTGTTAGAGTGTTGTCCAAAAGAAAGGGCCACAATGTTATGCTTGTCCAGGGGACATGAAGCATCACAGTGCTGAATGTCAGGTTGACTGGTTCCTCTCATCAGAATCTGTTCTTACAAGTTAGGATAATCTCTAGTCTTCTTTGGAAGCCTTCCACATTGGAGAATATTTGCCCAGTGCTTGCTTTTTTTTTTTTTTTTTTTAAGTGTTAGATTGGCAGCCGAGTGCCCCTAGGTATGGTAGGGAGAGATAGCCAGGAAGATTGTTCACCCTAATGTTCATCTCCCAAGTGGGTCATCACTGTTGAAACTGAAGATGGAACATTTTGGTGAAAGACACAGCCATTAACCCCCAGCTCTAATGAGAATGTGAAAACTCTGTGCATTTGCTTTTCTTTTTAGTTTGGGTCTGCCCTAGACTTATGGCCTTTAATACAAGTTGTATGTCCTGGCCATACATCAGAAAAAATGCTGGTGCTAGAGATCTAGCCACAGAGATTCCCCCTGAGGTGGTCAAAGACTGGGCCAGACTATTGAGATGTTCAGAAATCCCTGAATGTGGTTCACCACGCAGCACAGACTGGGTCTGCAGTCCTAGGGCTGCTTTCCCAGAAGTGCAGCCTTCTCCCTTTCACCTTGCTTATCACCTTGGACACTAAGTATAAGACACTGTGTTCATCTTTTCATCTAGTCTTGCATATTAATGGAAATGTTTCATTATTCGTAAAATATTTGGGAAGCAAGAAGGTAAGTTAATTGATGTTGAGTGTGGAAAGAGACTTCTGAATTTACAAGAATCTGAAAGGATACTGTCTAGCACAGTGTTCCTCTGTGGGGATTGCAAATCATGAAGAAGCTAAGCAAAAGGACTTAATAGGAATTTGTTAAAGTAGTTTTTTTTTGCCTGGAGTTCTTTTATTTATTTATTTTTTTGTAGCCCAGAGCTATTTCTATAACTTGCACATTCGTTACTTATGTTATCTGCTGGAGACTTATACATACTCTTTGCCATCCATGGTTTAAAGCTGCTCATTTACTTTGAGGTACATCCTGGTGGTAACAGGTTCATTCCAGTTTATTTTCTTGGACTTTATTTTGTACTCTGGCTGGATCTTTGAATTAGGGATCCTGGAATCAAGCAAATATTGAGTCGCTGCTTGTTGTATTGGATGACTACAGAATCCAGTTGAGTACTGTTAATTAATGTGCCTAACCTTGTGAACTCTCACTTTGTCCTTCGAGATTTGGGAGGCAATGCAGCCCAAGCTGCAGAGGAACTGAACTTGTGATCTTTACATCCCCCACTGTGGATTTGTCTCAGCAAACCCAGGAGCCAGGGAGTGGGCTGAATTTCAGCTGTGCGCCTTTGTTTACTTTCCTTATTCTTTCACTGTTCTTTACTAAAATACGTAAGAACTGTGTCCACACAGACTTTTTTACATGTGTATGTGTGTGCATATGTCCACATATGATTTTTGTCACCATCTGAAGGTAAAAATTGTAATCACTTGATTGCTGTGAGGCACCTTTGGTATAATCTCATCTCATCCTCCCAGGCATACCTTTTGAAATAGACAAGTCAAGTGTTCCCTTTGGAGGGATAAGAAAATGAAGGTATAAGAGGTACAGTAACTTCCTCAGGCAAAGCAGTTCAAGTTATAGATGAATAAAGATTTAAACTGGTCTTGTACTTCAGGTCCTTCCCTCCAGACAGATTATTAACTTACCCAAGGGAAGTATGCTCTCATGTTGGAGGTCTTTTCTCTCCTCTCTTGTTACTTTTCTTTTCATTTAGGGGCTCCACAAACATTGTGAAGCTTAACTATAGGGGTCCATGGCTGCTGGTTAAGTTCATTAGCACTTAGTGGACCAGCATTTCATCGTTAAAAGTAACATTTTGATCATGTTATAAGTGAAATAACACAGTTAAAAATCTGTAAAGGAGCTGGGTGTGGTGGTGCATGCCTTTATCCCAGCACTCGGGAGGCAGAGGTAGGAGGATCACGGTGAGTTCGAGGCCGCCCTGAGACTACGTAGAGAATTCCAGGTCAGCGTGAGCTAAAGTGAGACCCTACCTCAAAAAACAAAACAAAACAAAAATCTGTGAAGGAAAGCAGGTGGAACCTTGTAGAGTTTTGCTTTTTTTATACATCGTCACCACAAGCTGTCTTTCCCAAGCAGTGAACAAGCTTCCTGAATGAATGCAGCCCAGTGCTTTCATAAAGTACTCCAGGCTAATGCGCTTGCTGTTGTGGTCTTTCTGTGGACATAGAGGAGACAGTATTCCAGCTTTATAGAAGTAGAAACCAGCTCAGAAAAGCTAAATATTTTAAGTTGAAGCCATGGAGGCTTTTAAGCAGGTGACACCAGGTAGTGGTCTAGATTCCTGCTATATTGCCTTATGATGTACATGCTAGTGCTTATGAATGCATGGTTAAGGCATTTGCCTGCAAAGCTAAAAGATCTCAGTTCGATTCCCCAGGACCCATGTAAGCCAGAGGCACAAGGTGGCGCATATGTCTGGAGGTCATTTGCAGTGGCTGGAGGCCCTGACCACACCCATTCTCCTTCTCTCTCTCTCTCTCAATTTCTGACTTAAATAAATCAAACTTAAAAAATAAAAATTAAAAAAAAGTCATTGTGTGGATATGTTTTAGTGGTTACCAAAAATAAGTGAAACTATCAAAGAAAATGTTTAAGTTGGCAAATATGACTTAGATAAATTTAAATTTACTATAGAGGACAGAATAAAAATGACTTAAGAGAGGGCTAGAGAGATGCCTTAGTGGTTAAGGTGCTTGCCTGCAAAGCCTGAGAATGCATGTTTGAATCTCTAGGTCCCAAGTAGCCAGATGCAAAAGTGACGCAAGCATGCAATGTTGCACATGCTCACAAGGGAGCGCACATGCTCCTGGAGTTTGTTCATAGTGGCTGAAAGGCCCTGGCACACTCAGTGTTTCTCCCTCCCCCTCTTCTTTCTCTCTCTCTCAAAAATAACATAAAATAATGACTTAAGAGTTTTGGTATTAAAAAGATTTTCTTTCAAGAAGTTTTTTACTGCCCCTTCCTAATGAGTTCTTCATCCTTTTACCCTTAGGATAGTGTTTATTTTAGATCTGTTTTTGCAGTGAGTTTTTTAGGGCTTTTAGTTACTTTGACTAAGAGATGTGAGAAAGAAAAAAAACCCACGAACACATCTCTTCATGCAGTCACTTGGCTTGGTGACAAGGAAATGTTGACTGTTTTTCTTTGCATGGGCAGAATTGTGGTGGAGTGCATGAGAGGGGAGTGGTCAAATTCCAACTCTGTGCTTTGCTGAGTAAAAACGTCTGAAGTGCTGAATATCCTAGAACCTCCACGTCCAGACGCAGCACACGTAAAAACATGCACATGTATGGATAGAGCTCAGCAAAGTGTTACTATACATACCTACCCTTGCTGTCTTAGTATTGTGTGATTTTTACATTCTATCCCATTCCATTAAGAAATAGTTGATTGATCAAAATTTATACAGGTATCCACTAATGGTTTAATGACTGTTTTGAAAGAACCTTATTTTAATAATTTTAATCATTAAAAATTCACCCTTGGGGGCTGGAGGGATAGCTTAGCAGTTAAGGTGCTTGCCTGCAAAGCCAAAGGATCCATGTTCGGTTCCCCAGGACCCACATAAGCCAGATGCACAAGGTGGCACATGCATCTGGTGTTTGTTTGCATTGGCTAGAGGCCCTGGCGCGCCCGTTCTCTCTCTCTTTCTCTCTGTCAAATATATATATCTGTTTGTTTGTTTGTTTTTATTTTTCAAAGTAGGGTCTCACTCTAGCCCAAGTTGACCTGGAATTCACTCTGTGTTCTCAGGGTGGCCACAAACTCACAAGGATCCTCCTACCTTTGCCTCCTGAGTGCTGGGATTAAAGGCGTGCACCACCACGCCTGGCTAGTAAAATATATTTTTTAAAAAAATTTGCCCTTGGGCTGTAGAGATGGCTTAGTAGTTAAGGCACTTGTCTGTGAAGCCTACGGACCCGTAGTACCCTTGTAAGCGAGATGCACAAGGTGGCACATGTGTCTGGAGTTTGTTTGCAATGGCTAGTGGCCCTGGCATGCCCATTCTCCCTGTCTCCTCTTCCCCAAATAAATTTTAAAAAATTTAAAAAATTTACCCCTAAGGGATGGGGGTGTAACTCACTTATAGAGTGTACTTAGCATGTGTGAGGCCCTGGGTTTAAGCCTCAATAACAGTACCAATCCAAACAAGGAAAACCATAAAGAGCCCCTATGTCCCTTAGGCAGTCACCAGGTTAAAATGAAAGGTGGTATTTCTTGTTCTTTTTAAAGTTAAACATCCTTTTCTTTGTTGTCAGTGATAAGAAGTATAAAGCCACTTTTCTTCCAGGTGAGTTGTGTAGGTCCCTATTCAGCCTTCATGCGAGGTCATCATCAAGCGGCATCATTGGGATAGGCTGTTCTGTGGTGGCGTCCTTACACCCTCTAGTGGACGAAGGGCCGGACATGCAGCAGCGCCTGGTGCTTTCCAGCCTTGTGCTCAGTGTCAGCCTTTGTTTCTGCTTGCAGATCATTTCTTTCTGCAGAGTGTTCCAGCGCTGCTCTTCCTGCAAAGACCCTTTTCTGTTCTGTTGCTTATTGCCATGCATCTAAAGAAGTTGCATTCTGCTATTTCTTGATGTATCAGATATATTTTTTTTTTTTTTGGTTTTTCGAGGTAGGGTTTCACTCTAGCCCAGGCTGACCTGGAATTCACTATGGAGTCTCAGGGTGGCCTCGAACTCACAGCGATCCTCCTACCTCTGCCTCCCGAGTGCTGGGATTAAAGGCGTGCGCCACCACGCCCGGCTACGTATCAGATTTTGACACCATCCTTTAGTGTGCTGTTGAAGGCAAGGAATTTAAAGGGTTTTAAAGGCATAGTTGCCTTCCTTCCAATAAAGCCTTTTTTTTTTTTGTTTTTCGAGGTAGAGTCTCACTTTAGCCCAGGCTGACCTGGAATTCACTATGTAGTCTCAGGGTGGCCTCGAACTCATAGCGATCCTCCTACCTCTGCCTCCTGAGTGCTGGGATTAAAGGCGTGTGCCACCATGCCCAGCCAGTAAAGCTGTTTTTGTTTAAGTCAGTATTTATTGTTGCTTTATAGCTTGTATAACACATCATTCTGGGTGCAGATAAATTTCACAGCTGAATGACAGAATATTATGCCTTCACTCATTTTCTTTCATTTACTAAGTTAATGTGTGTGTGTGTGTGTGTAGGTCAGAGGACAACGTTGAAGTGTCTGCACCACCCACCACCTTCTTTGAGAAAGGTTCTCTTGCAATTGGAGATGAGTTTCAAAGTAGTTGGCCAAGGAGCTTCAGAGTCTTCCTAGCTCTGCCTCCCATTGTCTAGGTATGCTGAGATCACAGATGCATGTACTACTTTGCATCTGGCTATATGTGGGTGCTGGGGAATTGAACCTGAAGTGACAGGCTTTGCAAACAAGCACCTTTAACCATTGAGTCATCTCCCCTGCCCTATTCACTCTCTTTATTTATTTATTTATTTATTTATTTATTTATTTATTTATTTATATTTAGAGACAGAGAGAGAGAGAGAGTATGGGCACACCAGGGCCAGAGAGTATGAGTACTCCAGAGGCTGTAGCCACTGCAAATGCCACCATGTGCATATGGCTTAACGTGGGACCTGGAGAATTGAACCTGGGTCCTTAGGCTTCGTAGGCATGTGCCTTAACTGCTAAGCCATCTCTCCAGCTCCTATTTGTTTTCTTATTTACTGCTTCCTCCTTGAATTACTATATCTATAAAATTATATTTAAACTATTAACATATATGTGTATATATAAATAAATTAGGCATATATGTATGGCAATCACTTTTTGAAAACTCATTTATTTATTTGAGAGAGAAAAAGTGTGGGTACTACATACAGATGAACTACATTTTCATGTGCCATTTTATGCATCTGGCTTTAGATGGCCACTGGGGAATTGAACCTAGGTCATCAGGCTTTTAAAACAAGCACCTTTAAGCACTGAGCCATTTCTCCCCAGTCCTGGCATTTGCTTTTTTTTTCCCCCCCGAGGTAGGGTCTCACTCTAGCTCAGGCTGACCTGGAATTCACTATGGAGTCTCAGGGTGGCCTCGAACTCACGGTGATCCTCCTACCTCTGCCTCCCAAGTGCTGGGATTAAAGGCATGTGCCACCACGCCCGGCTGGCATTTGCTTTTTGAAGAGATCTGTTGAAATATAATTTCTATACCATAAAAATTCATCCAATGTAATGTTTTCATTAAGCAGTTTGGTAGGGTGTGTGTACATGTATGTGGCATGTGCAGATTATGTGCAGATGTGTGAGAGCCCTGCACGCATATGTGTGGGAGTCAGAAGACGATATTGTGTTCTTCCTTACTGCTCCTCCATCTTATTTCCTTAATAGAGTGTCTCTCATTGAACCTGGCGCTCCCTGCTTTTCAGTTAGACTGGCTGACCAGGGACTACCAGCAATTCTTCTATCTCTCCTCCCAGTACCAGGGTTAGAGGTGTGCACAGCCATGCCCAGCTTATTGTATGGGTTCTGAGGATCTTGTCCTCATGCTTGTGTAACAAGTGCTCTTACTCACTGAGCCATCTTCCCAGCCCCTGATTGAACAGTTTTCAGTAAATTTGTGCAGCTACACCACCCTTATCTCCCAAGTTCTCTCAGATTCTCTTGTAGTCAGTCCCTGATGCTACCCCAATCCTCTTTAGGCAACTAATATGATATGTTTCTGACTATAATACACTTTTTTCTAGACATGGACTTACAAAATATATGTAATTTTCTTTGTGTGACCTTCAGTTAACATTGTTTTTGAGGTCACTCAGTTTGTGGTATATGGTGGCTTGAATGTAAAGGTCCCCCATATCCTCATGTCTTTGTGATGACACCTCATGCTTAATCCTCAGTTGGTGGAGCTTATGGGAGGGGAGCCTTTCTGGAGGAGCTCTGTCACTGTGGTCAGGCCTGGGGGTGTGTTACAGCACAGCCCTCCTTGCCACAGAGCTCACTCTTTCCTCCTCCCCACTGCTGTGGAGATGTGATGCCCAACTATTTGCTCCTGCCATGCTTTCCCTGCTACGATGAAACTTCCCTTTGAAACTGTAAGCCAGCAACCTTTTCTTCCCCTAAGTTGCTTCTGTCCTAGCAATTAGAAAAAACTGCTACATAGAATGTGTCAGTATTTCATTGTATATATGTACTCACATTTGCTTACTTGTTTTCACCAGTTGGTAGGAATTTGGATTGTTGCCAGTTAGGTTGTCATGAACATTCATTACAAGCGTTTGTGTGGACACAAGTTTGATTTCTTTTCAGTAGGTTTCTTGGAGTGGAATTGCTGAGGTAATGGTAATCTTATGCTTAACTTCTAATACAACTGTCAGACTTTTTTTTCTGAAGTACTTTGGTTTTGTCTACTCTTGAAATTATGATGAACATGTAGTGGTCTTGCATTTGTTTGCATGAGTCTGTGTGTGTGTGCACAGGCACAGCAAAGTCTCTTGCCACACTACCGATGAATGCCAGATACTTGAACCACTTGTGTCTGGCTTATGTGGGGGGCTTGGGAACTGAATCCTTGGCCAGTAGGTTTTGCAAGTGCCTTTAAATGCTGAGCCATGTTCCCAGCCCCTGTACCCTGTAGTGTTTTTTGTTTGTTTGTTTGTTTGTTTTGTTTTTTGTTTTTGTTTTTGTTTTTTTCAAGGTAGGGTCTCACTCTTGCCCCAGGCTGACCTGAAATTCACTATGTAGTCTCAGGCTGGCCTCGAACTCACAGCACTCCTCCTACCTCTGCCTCCCAAGATGCTGGGATTAAAGGTATGTGCCACCACACCCAGCCTCCTGTAGTGTTTTAATTTATATGTTACTAATGTTTAACAATATGGGGTACCATTTCATGTGTTTACAAATTGCTCCTACATATTTTTTAAATTAATTAATTTTATTTATTTGAGAGAAGGGGGGAGAGAGGGAGAGAGAGAAAGGGAGAGAGAATGGGCACACCAGGGCCTTTGGCTACTGCAAATGAATTCCAGATGCATGTGCCACCTTGTGCATCTGGCTTACGTGGGTCCTGGGGAATGAAACCTGGGTCTATTGGCTTTGCAGGCAAGCACCTTAACCACTAAGCCATCTCTCCAGCCCTTATCCTTTTTTTTCAAAGAAGGGTCTCATTGTAGCTCAGGCTGACCTGTAATTCACTATGTAGTCTCAGGGTGGCCTCAAACTCACCGTAATCCTCCTACTTCTGCCTCCCAAGTGCTGGGATTAATGGTGTGTGCCACCATGTCTGGCCCAATATTTTTGTCCAGGTATCTATTCAAGTTCCTTTACTCAGTTTATATGGTTTTCTTGTTTTATTGAATTGCAAGAATTCTTTGTCTATTCTGGCTAAAGTTCTTTGTCAGATTATAGTTTGCAAATTTTTTTTTTCTCATGAGATTTCATAGGCCATAATCTTTCTTTTTCCCCAAGGAAAGAAAAAATATCTGTTTTCATCTTGCTTACTAAGCTTGGATAAGCTCTGAATATATCTATTTCGTGAAAGAGACTATGAAAATGCCATTTTACCTTTTTCGACTCAGACCTGGTGATTGCTGCAAGGAAGATTGGCACATATATGGTAGCTGCTTAGCTGACACTGCCTTCTCTAGCTCCTTAGGGGCTGGCAAGTTTGGGCAAGAAAGCTTTTCACGTAGTGAAGAGAAGTTCTGCTGCTTTTTGCATGTCTAACGAGATGCAGTTCAGCAGAGGACTAGCAGTAGAAGTCAGCCAGGCCACTTACCCTTTTGACCAAGGCTGCATTGTAGCCTCTGTGTAAGGCTGTTTCATGGAAATACTTCTTTGACTTTAAATCATCCCTGCTGTTGCAGGCAGTATGACTTTGGACAGGTTTTTTTCCTCTTTAAAATCTCCATTTATTTATAGGGGAAGAGTTATGCTCCCTGTGAAAGAGTGCTACAGAATATAGGTAAAAAGCAAATTTGCTTACATGCTGTTAGGGTCAGTAAATTATTTTCTTTTTGTAAAATTCAAAAAGTTTTTATTTATTAGAGAAAGAGGGAGGGGGAGAGAGAGGGGGAGAGCAAGGAGGAAATAGGAAAGCCAGGGCCTCCAGTTGCTGCAAACGAACTCTAGATGCATATACCAGCTTGTGCATCTGGCTTACATGGGTCCTGGGGTATCGAACCTGGGTCCTTGGCTTTACAGGAAAGCGCCTCAACCATTAAGCCATCTCTCCAACCCAGCAAATTATTTTTCTAATTTATTTTATGGAAAAGGGGGCTTTACAAGGAAATTGGTTCTCATGCTCTGATTTAAGTCTTTCTCCTGTCCCCCCACTCCAATTTCTTCTTAATTCTTAGTTATTTGTTATGTGAGAATAATCTTTAGATTTTAAATTAGTAGCTTGGAATATATGTCTAATATCTTTAAGTTTAATAGCTCTTTATGAGGGAATGAAGCCTGTGTAAGTTTATTTGCCTACTTCATATAGATCTTGGCAACATCAGTAGAAAGAATTTTTGAGATTTTCTTAACTAGGCTAGAATTTGGTCCAAGATAAGATATTTCTTTTCTTTTCAAGTCAATTTACAATTTGGTCCTAGTTTCTTCAGTTCTGTTTGTCATTGTTACCTTATCTATGCATTTCGTCTATCTTGTGTTTCTCTTCATAGCCCTTCAGGTATCTGTCTTGGACATTAACTTCTTCCTAGCGCCTTTTGCTTGAAACACTGCTGCTTACTTCTCCACCAAAATTCCTAGCGTCCTGCGAGACCTTGGCTACAGCTCCCTCTCCTGCGATCCCAAGTATGCTGTATGACCTCTGCTCACAATTTTCTCTTTTGTGAACCCTTTGCTCATTGCCTTTGGGTGAACTCACTTGACAGGTTATAAGAGAATTTCTGCAAGATTCAGATCATGTGAATGTGGGAAATAACCCTGGACTATGAGCATAGAACCTCACTTGCTTCCCTTCCCTTCCCTTCCCTTCCCCCTTCCCTTCCCTTCCCCCTTCCCTTCCCTTCCCTTCCCTTCCCCCTTCCCTTCCCCCCTTCCCTTCCCCCTTCCCTTCCCCCCTTCCCTTCCCCCTTCCCTCCCCCCTTCCCTTCCCCTCTCCCTTCCCCTCCCCCTCCCCTTTCCCCTTCCTTCCTTTCTTTTTTTTTTTATTTTTTTTGTTTATTTTATTTATTTATTTGAGAGCAACAGACAGACAGAGAAAGAGGCAGAGATAGAGAGAGAGAGAATGGGTGCGACAGGGCTTCCAGCCACTGGAAATGAACTCCAGATGCGTGCGCCCCCTTGTGCATCTGGCTAACGTGGGTCTTGGGGAATCGAACCTCGAACCGGGGTCCTTAGCCTTCACAGGCAAGCACTTTAACTGCTAAGCCATCTCTCCAGCCCTCTTTTTCTTTTCTTTTTTTCTTTTTTTTTCTCTCTCTCTCTTTCTTTCTTTTTGGTTTTTCGAGGTAGGGTCTCACTGTCAACCAGGCTGACCTGAATTAACTATGTAGTCTCAGGGTGGCCTCGAACTCAAGGCAATCCTCCTACCTCTGCCTCCCGAGTGCTGGGATTAAAGGCGTGCGCCACCACGCCTAGCTAGAACCTCATTTCTTGAAAGCTCGGTTTTCTCATCTGTGAGAGCAAGGTGTTTGAAAAGATTAAATTTTGGGGCTGGAGAGATGGCTTAGCAGTTAAGTGCTTGCCTGTGAAGCCTAAGGACCCTGGTTCAAGGCTCGATTCCCCAGGACCCACATTAGCCAGATGCACAAGGGGGTGCATGTGTCTGGAGTTCGTTTGCTGGAGGCCCTGCCCGCCCATTCTGTCACTCTCTATCTCCCTCTTTCTCTCTCTGTCTGTTGCTCTCAAATAAATAAAAAAAATTTAAAAAAGATTAAATTTTGAAAAACGTACTGGGGCAAGAATTACATTGGTGTGAAAGAGGTTGAGCTGCCTTTAGCTTTTCAGACAGTCTAGAAAGTGTCTTGTCATCTGTCCCTGGGTCCGAGTTTCTTTTCTTTAAGGGCTTTTAAACTCTAGTGAGTTTGATTTTGTGGTTCTTAGTAGTGACACTCTTAGTTATGGAAATAATGGGACTTTTATTGCTTCTTCTGCCTCCTAAGTCCTTACAGGCTACTGTGGATCTGCAGGTAGATGAGTAACTTATACCAGAAATACTGCAAAATAGAGCTGGTTTTTATTCTCATTCCTTTGCTGTACCTTTTATTCCCCAGTTTGATTTCTTCCATCAGCTTTGACACTTTGCTTAGTTGAAGGATTTGATTGTTTCTTGACTCTTAACCGAATTGCTTAGGCATATGTTGTAAATGAATGGATCATAATTTCGATGCTTGACTTTTTAGTAGACTGACCTGACTCTTTTCCATAACTGGTTGTGTTATAATGAGGTACTTAATGTGGCCAGTAGAAAAAAAATCTCTGACTAGATATACAAAGGACAGTTAGAGTGTTACAAACAGTGCCAACAACAGGAAATTTAACTTGTGTAGTATTACATAGGCTAGCCAGGGTTGTAGGCATATTCTCATTGAAGTGATTAGTATACCAAACAGTAGATGGTCTTCTCACAGCCAGCCCAAGCTGCCATTTTGTGAGTTACTTTTAGAAGCTTGTACCACAGCTAGGGAGATGGACACAGTTGGTAAAGTGCTTGCAGAGCAAGGATGAGTTCACACACCTACACATAGCCCCTATCGTATTTTTTCAAAAATATTATTTGCAAGCAGACAGAGAGAGAGAGAGAGAGAGAGAGAGAATGAATGAGAGAGAACATGCGTCACCTTGTGCATGTGACTTCTGTGGGCACTAGGGAATCAAACCCAAGTCTTTAGGCTTTATAGGCAAGCCCCTTAACTGCTGAGTCATCTCTCCAGCCCCCTAACTTTTATCTTCATCAGACAACTAAGAGATGATTTAGAATAAAACCGGCTACTTCAGTATGTAAGGTAAGACAAAAGGCCAGCCTCAGAGTTGCTAGCCAGTCTCTGGCTACATCTCGCTTTTTAGCCCAAACTGGCCTCCTACATCAGCCTTCCAAGTACTGGGATTATTGGTGTGTCCTACCATGTTGTCCTTCTTGAAGTGTTGACATTACTTCATTGAGATTTTCTCCTAGGGACAGAGGGGATAAAAAAGCCAATTTTGGTCGCGCGTGGTGGCGCACGCCTTTACTCCCAGCACTCGGTGAGGCAGAGGTAGGAGGATCACCATGAGTTCAAGGTCACCCTGAGACGACATAGGGAATTCCAGGTTAACCTGGGCTAGAGTGAGACCCTACTTTGAAAAATCAAAAAAAAAAAAAAAAAAAAAAAAAGCCAATTTTGGTCAGACTTTTCATTGCTGTTGCTTTGCCATAGAGTTACAAAAAATTAATACTTAAGAATCTGGATATATGATCTTTGGTAAGAGAGTACCTTTACAAATTTAATAAGTTTGGTCAAGTGGATATTACATATAAATCTGTTATTTTATGGAACCCTAGAAGGCTGTTAAAATAGTCAGTAATTATCCTGTTGTTTCCAGCTGTCAGGGTCTTCCTTGCTCCTTTAATGTGCCTGCAGCTCAGTCTCACAAGCTTCCTGTGGGTCATAGGGCCTCCTAAGAACATCCATTAATTCTAACAGCCATGCAGAACAGAGTAGTCTAAGGAAGACAGCCAGCATGTGTGGAGCACTGATGGTGTGCCAGAATCTATATGAAATGTTTAGCGGGATTATTTGATCCCATGTACAGGTAAAGAAACAGGTTCAGATTCTATACATTTTTATTAGTGAACCTGAATTCCTAATCCAAATTTGTTAGATTTCAGTTTATGATATTTTCACTGGGGCCATATATCTCACACTTTACTTGATTTTTTAAAATTCTGGGCTGGAGAGATGCCTTAGTGGTTAAGGTGCTTTCCTGCAAAGCCTAACAACCTGAATTCAATTTCCCGCTATCCGCGTAAAGCCAGATGCACCAAGTGTTGTCTATGTCTGGAGTTTGTTTGCAGCTGCTGGAGGCCATGACACTCTCATTCTCTCTTTGAAAATAAATGAAAAAAATTAAAAATTCACTTTTGTGTTTGATTTTTCTTTAGTCGGCAGCCTCCCTCCTTACCTCCCCTTTACTAATGGAAGACAGCTTTCCACTGTATTTCTGTGTCCTGCTTAAGTGCATATCATCTTTATAACTGTTCTTTGTCTTCCTAGACCTCAGTCTGTATGCAAGGAAGCTGGGATTTAATCTTTGCTGGTAGATGAGGAAATTAAGAGTCTCAGGTTTGTGAGATTTACGAAAGGTATTAAGAAGTGGCTTGAGGTGACTTTCATTTTGAAGAGAGGGATTGACTTTCAGACTTTGGCATCAACTTCTCCTATCAGATTGTTGCATGTGGTGGTTGTCAGGTGATGAGTTAGTGAATCCTTACTACTACTGTTTTTGCTGTACAGGGACATTCCTTCTTAGGCTCACAGTACGGAAGGAGGGAGAAGGCTGTGAACAAACAAGCTTGAACATAGCAGTTGAGCAGGATGGAAGCTGACCTCTAGGGAGGTGTGCCTTTATATGAGCTGTTCTGACGCTGGCTAGGCATGCCTACTACCACAATGGAGCTCTGCACCAACGTGCGAGGCCCCAGATGATAGGGGACTGTGCTATGTGGGCAGATGAGGCTCCCAGGTCACGTGGTGTTCTCTGTGGCATCCTGAGTTCTTTGAGGAAAGAAAGAAAGGGCAACACGCCATGACCTAAACTCTCAAAGTGCCAAACTCTTGAGTTGTGCATGTCTTGAAATCCAGTGGTTGAGGCCAATAAATCATATATGAAGGGTCTCAGGAAATTTTGAGGTCATGTTGCTAATGGCTGGGATCTGTGTCATTGTAGAAGGGGGAGGGGAGTGTATGTAGCAAACTGTGTGTTTGAAATCAGTCAGACAATTTGTAAAAATAGACAAATTGTTGGTTCAGCCTTAGTGGAAAACATAGGGAACCCTCGGGATTTTGTGTGTGTGTGTGTGTGTTGTTTTCCCTAGGAGACTCCTCAACTGACTGGAAAACCCAGTTTGAAAATTACTGGAGAACGTTTGTAGAACTTTGGTGTCAGAGCCAAATTCTAGTTTGGATCTAATATTGAATTTCTCTGAGGTTTGCTTCCTCATTTATACAATGGGGATGCTAATAAATATTAACTGAAAAACATGCCAATCTTGCAGAGAGCCACAGCTTCTCTGAAGGCAAGATCAGTCAGACAGGCAGCACAAGCCAGTAACTCACCCCATGAAGGACTTGCGCTTAGTGGCTAGGTGAGCACATGGACCCAAGGAACAGGCATCAGAGGAACATGATCTCGTACTTCCTACACGAGTCAATGACCAGATACCACATCTGTCAGTAGTTGAGAATAGGAGTGGGCAGAGTAGACACATAGGTGTTATGGGCCATATGATCTGTTGACTAGGCACTGATGCTGTAGCATGAAAGCAGACCACAGATTGTCAGAGCAATGAGTGTGGCTGTGGTCTAATAAAACTTTATTTGTAGGCCCTGAAGTTGAAATTTCCCCTGTTGTAAAATATGCTACTTTTTTTGTTGTTGTTCACCCATTACAAATGCACAAGCCATTTCAGTTCCTTAGTGGTATGTGGTTGTATGATAACAAATGACAGGCTGACCTTAGCCCATGGAGCATGGGCCGCTGCTCCTCATGTAGACATTTCTTGTTGGTGGCCCATCAGTTTTCGACCTTGTGAAAAAAAAATTATTGTTGAAAACTTGTTGCTATTAAGGAAGTGTTATATTATGAAAGTCTTAACTTTAACGTTAGAAACAAGTCAGGTTCCCTCCTCCTTTTTTTTAAGATGTATATATATATATATATATATATGTATGTACGTATATATATATATACACACACACACACACACACAATTTATTTATTTATTTGAGAGTGACAGACAGAGAGAGAAAGAGGCAGATAGAGAGAGAGAGAGAGAGAATGGGTGTGCCAGGGTCTCCAGCCACTGCAAACGAAGTCCAGATGCGTGCGCCCCCTTGTGCATCTGGCTAACGTGGGTCCTGGGGAGTCGAGCCTCGAACTGGGGTCCCTAGGCTTCACAGGTAAGTGCTTAACCGCTAAGCCATCTCTCCAGCTCTCCCTCCTCCTTTAGAACTGTTAATATTATTAGTTTCTTTTCCCATCTAAAGAAATAATTAAATTGTGATTATCTTTGCCTAGGTAATCACTAAACGAGAAAAGTTTTCTGAGCAGTAAAAAGAACCTTGAGTCATGGCTTTATTTCTAATTTTATAGTTTTGTGTGCCTCACTTTACTTCTTGGGCCCTTTCTGTAAGTGAGGAGACTGGAGGTGGTGGTGATGGGTATGTTTGCCAGCTTAAGAATGTTCTCATTCTACTTGGATTGTTTTAGTTTCTCATCTGTAGAAACTCCTAAGGAATTTGACCATTGATTGTGTGTGCACATGTACATATCTGTTTGTGGGTGCATGTTCCTCAGGTTTGAGGTAGGGTCTTGCTATAGCCCAGGCTGACCTGGAATTAGTCTCAGGTTGGCCAGGTGAATTACAGTGATACTCTTACCTCAGCTTCCCAAGTGCTGGGATTAAAGGTGTGCACCATCAAGCCTGGCAACACTTTTTTTTGTTTTTTTTGAAACAGGGTCTCATTTGCCTGGAGTTTACTAATTAGGCTAGTCTGGCTAGCCAGCGAACCCTGAGATCATGCAGCTGCCTTTGCTTTCCCAGTGCTGAGATTACAAGCGTACATCACCATACCTGGCTCTTTTTGCATGGGTTTTGGAATTGTACTCAGGTCATCATGCTTGCACAGCAAGTACTTGACCAACAAAACCCTCCCACCTAGCCCCACAGTGATATTTTAATATCTTTAGCATTTTACATTTTATTTATTAGTTTACTTCCTGTGTTTTTATTAGCCATTTCTTTTTCTTTTTCTTTTTTTTTTTCCACTATGGAGTCTCAGGGTGGCCTCGAACTCATGGCAATCCTCCTACCTCTGCCTCCCGAGTGCTGGGATTAAACGCGTGCGCCACCACGCCCAGCTTATTAGCCATTTCTTTAAAAAATATTTTATTTATTTATTTGAGAGAGATGCAGATAGAGAGAATGGATGCATCAGGGCTTCTAGTTACTGTGAATGAACTCCAGACATATGTGCCACCTTGTGCATCTGGCTTACGTGGGTACTAGGGAATCATACCTGGGTCCTTTGGCCTTGCAGGCAAATTACTTAACCACGAAGCCATCTCTCCAGCCCTTACTAGCCATTTCTAAAGTGAAAAACATTATGACGTAAATCCCACATACCAAGGCTGTAAATTCTGGTTATTTCTTTTGTTCATTCTTGAACCAGTTAACTGCTTTAGAGACAAGCTGCAGGCCCGAGAACATATAAAGGTGGCCTGGGAAAGCTGGGGTAAGAAAAGATATATTCCTCCTACTACTGTGGGCCAAGGGAAATTTCATAACTGGAAATCTTTCTTACTGCAGTGTTAATCATACTCAAGACTGACTTTTGGCTCTCCTGGGGCAGGAGGAGAATAGGGAGGGCAGAAAGGAGACATGGTTATGTCAGTTTTTGTCGACAGAGGGCACCCAGGGCAAAGTAAGTGCTCTGTGACACTAGACTCTGCCCTTTGGTCCTGGATGGGTTACCAGCCAGGCGCAGAACAACTTGCAATGGATTCAGTGTCTGCCACATTGCATTTGATCTTTGTTCACATTCTTAAGCATTTTCCCCCATGCTGGAATTAATTATTCTAGATGCAATACTATTTGGTGACCATTTTACATGGAAAAAACCAGTTCCCTTGGTGTTCTGGAAAGAATTATCCTATGCTGTCAGGTTGAACTTTTAGGTAAATATATAGCATTATAAATATATATTAGGCTCAAGTTTAATTCATTACCCAGTAAGCAAGTATTTCTGAAGCAGCATTGATGTGAAAAGACAGTTAAAATCTGTGTAGCATATTGTCAGATGACTTTGGTCTTAAAGACGTGGCTTCCTGACGAGCACCACCACTTGGAAACTTAGGTAAATTTGTCTTCCTGTCTCCCAAGTTGTACACATAAATAGTAGACTAGGGCTTTGAGTCCTGGTCTTTTTGACTCAGAGATATATTTGTGTTAAGAAAATGCCAAGAGGCATTGAATTTGTTTTTTAAGTCTTAAAAGTAATATATATTCATCAAAAGATTATAAAACACAGTAGACTAAAAGAATAAAAGGTAGGAGGATCACTGTGAGTTTGAGGTCACCTTTAGACTACATAGTAAATTCCAGGTCAGCCTGGGTGAAAGTGAGACCCTACTTCAAAAAACAAACAAAACAAATTGCTTTAATATGTCTTTCTTTTTCTTGTTGTCAGTTGTATTGTGTTAGGTTTCCAACTCAGCCCTACTGTTTGGTAAATTGCTTTGCATGTCACAACTACTATAGAATCATTTTACAACTTCCAGGGGTCCTATCGCAGAGGTACAAAGTTCACTGTAATTCCTTCTGTTGTGTGTCTTCAGTTGTTTTCAAGATATACTTTTAGGAAGAACAGAATACTGAATGTTGTATCACTCTGAATAAACAATTTATCAAGAGTAGCTTAACATATCCTAATTAAAGTGATAAGTATGGATTACGATTAAGGAAGGAACATGGAATTGGATGCTTGAGGTTTAAAGAGAGCGAGAAATAGGGAAACAAATTTACATTAAAAAGCCAACAATATTAAACACCTACTTGGACTCTGAGTAAGGTGGGTTAAAACATCTAGGGTTATGATCATGACCAATTTGAGGTGCCCGTAATTTACTGCTTTTTATTAAGCTGGCTGGCTTTGACATGCAGAATGGCTAACATGAGAAAAGCCGGCTACACAGTTTCCATAAGTAGCTTTATGATTTATTTGTTGAGTACTTTCAGGTGCCAGGCATCATATTAACCATTCACATAGATTTTTTTCTCGTTTATTTATTTATTTATTTTGGTTTTTCGAGGTAGGGTCTCACTCTAGCCCAGGCTGACCTGGAATTCACTATGGAGTCTCAGGGTGGCCTCGAACTCAGCGTGTTCCTCCTACCTCTGCCTCCCGAGTGCTGGGATTAAAGGCTTGCGCCACCATGCCCGGCTCGATAATGAGTAATTCTTGATTTAAAATGAGAAATATGCGTGATTACTATGTAAAAGAAATGTGTCAGGCTTCCTTGAGAAACTGCAATTGATTGCATAGGCAGTGGGACGGCCAGCACCTGCCTCTGTTTGTGGCAGAGTACAGCTCTTCTGACCTGGACATGTGCAGCATTCAGGGAGCTCATTGTTTAAAGTTGTGTGTTGTCCAGCACCATTGCCCTTCAATACCTTATGTGGAACTGTAGAGGCCTTGACTGGATCTGTTTCGCTGGGTTACTGCAGCACTAGGTCCCTAGAGCATCCCCTCTAAAGAGCTGCCAGTTTGTTGCGTGCAGGCAGTTGTGAGGCTGTTTCTGACCGTATGAGTGGCCCAGTGTGGACTTCTCCCATCCCTCAGGCTCCGGTTCATTGGTCAGAGGAAGCAGTTATCATTCCAGTCTGTGGGGGAATAAAGGCTAACCCCAAGAGGCCCTATGTCCTTTATGCTTTAGCAAGCCAACAGTGTGCCCTTGTAGGTACCAGGTGACTTTACTTTGTCCCATTGCTTCCTGCTGTGTGTACTTTTAGTGTGTACACCAAAGATGTAGCTGTGTTTTTTTTTTTTTTTTTTTTTTTACTGTCCTGAGCTGTCAAGGTAGTTTAGAGAATGAGCCATAATCACTTGTCTTGATACCCTGGCTCATCCATGGCATGTCTGCCAACATTAAAGCAAGAGCTCAGGGTAGGGAATACCAGCTTGGCCCTCAGATCCTAAATTACTGAATATCAGAGCTGGATTCACTTACACCATCCTGGTTTGGCAGGTGACTTACAGAGCAGTAAGAGGACTTACCCCAGGCTGTAGTCTTATGTTCTTCCAGGGCCTCATTTATTAGTTGAGCACTTTCTTCCCAGAGTAGTACTGTTTCCTGATGGACATATGGTCATGACCAAGGATTGGCTTAGTCCTATTTCACACTAACACTGTAGGCTTTAAGGTGTGTGTATGTGCATGTGTGTTTGGGATTGTGATGATGAAAATTTGTATGAGGGGCTGGAGAGATGGCTTAGCAGTTAAGGCACTCGCCTGAGAAGCCAAAGGACCCATGTTCAATTCCCCCTCGTAAAGCCAGATGCACAAGGTGGCGCATGTATTTGGAGTTTGTTTGCAGTGGCTGGAGGCCCTGGTGTGCCCATTCTACCCCCCTCCACCTGCCCACAAATAAATAAAATATTTGAAAGAAAATTTTAAAAATTTTGTAAGAGAGGATGAGTAAGAGCATTGGTCTGTGAGCACGGAGAGTCAGGCTCATAGTATCCGCACCATTCATTACATGAGTATATATATAACTTCCATGATTATAAGCAATATCCCATGTTAATGCCCTTCCTCCCCCCACTTTCCACTTTGAAACGCCATTCTCCATCATATCCCCTCCTCCTCTCAATCAGTCTTTTATTTTGATGTCATCATCTTTTCCTCCTATTATGATGGTCTTGTGTGGGTAGTGTCAGGCACTGTGAGGTCATGGATATCCAGGCCATTTTGTGTCTGGAGGATCACGTTGTAAGGAGTCCTACCCTTCCTTTGGCTCTTTCCGCCACCTTTTCCACAATAGACTCTGAGCCTTGGAAGGTGTGATATATTGCAGTGCTGAGCACTCCTGTCACTTCTTCCCAGCACCTACATGAGTATATTTGTCTTTGATTACAAACATGTAATTCCTTGACAGCCTTGTGTCTGTTTACTTAAAAAAAGAAGAAGGAGAAGGAGGCCCTGCTGTTCTAACTAAGAAGCAGTCTTCCTCAAGTGCCTGCCTGAAAATGTTTGGTCATGATTGTGAGCTCCTTGTCTGGTATGATATGAAGAGACCAGAGTCCTCTCCCTCCCCTCTCCTCCCGTCCCCTTGTTGTTCATGTGTGCGACCCTGAAATGGGTCTTGCTTCCTAGTGCTCCTCTGCCTATAGCCTGTCCACATGGGATGGGTGGAGTTAAAAGCAGCTTCTTTACAGTGGAACACCCACGCTGAGAAGTGCTTCCAGGCCAGGTGTGGTGGCGTTCCTCCTTGGTATTTCCCTTCACAACTTCCTTTTTGGTGTGCTTGACTCCTGTGAGTAGAGATGGCATGCTTCACTCACTGTCTTCCTTGAGTAGTCTATAGTGTCTTCATGCTGTTAATACCCATACCTTGGGATGGGTAAGGGGCAGGAATGCTAATAGAACAGCTGTCAGCTAAATGTTGCTCCTTTATAGAAGCTGTTTTACAGTTCTCAATTATCATGTATAGCAATAGCTGCTATTTATCCAATGCTTACTATGCATCAAGTGTCATACTAAGTACACACACCTATATACACATGCCCTCAACTTCTCATTATCTGAACTACTGCTCTCCCTCTAAGGTGGCTGGTAGAAGGTATACTTTGCAGGTGAATCGACTGAGCTTTAGAGAGGTTTAAGTCATAGAGCCCAAAAGTGGTAGAACAGGTACTTAACCCAGACCTGCCTGACATTGAGTCTGTGCTCTTAATAGCTATGCTGAGCTGTCTTGAGTACCTAATTTGCTGAACATTCCTGTGAAAGAGAATGAAGTCACTGATGTTTCCTGGAACTTATAAGGGAGACACCTGTGTTAACAAAAAGCATTAGCAGCATAATTTAGATTAATTTGGCTTTGGGAGTATAGAGCTAGCACAAAGAAGATCCACAGGGACATTCTACCTCTTATTTTCTGGGCAGATGTTGAGGGGGCTTTGCCGTCTGCCAGAATGGTTGGAGATCTTTAAGAGTCTCTACTTCTGGAGAGATGAGGCTGTCCTGCACTTTTGGATTGTTAAGGTTGGGCCCCAAAGGGTTTGGCTCAGGCCAGGTGCACTCAGTTTGAGTACTGTATTTGGTTTTGAAAGGTTCTCAGGCTTTAGCCTTTCAGCAACAGGCTTTCCATTCAGTTGGATTTTAGTTTTGTCCCTGCCCCCTACACCATACGCATTACAGATTATAACCAACTTGGAATTTAATTGAGGTTCTATGTAAAAACAAAGGCCCTTGGAGGAAGTTTTCAGCAGCACATTGCTGCTTAGTATGTGGAGTCCGTGTAACCTGAACCTGCTGGATGGAGGCAACTCCTCAAGTTCTCTGCATAGACAGATGTGCTGTGTGTAAAGCATGATGTGGGACACAGAAACTTGTAAATTGTAGAGTTGTTGGAGCTAGTAAGGGCTCAAGGGGACCTACATTTTCTGCCTTCTCGCCTGGGGGAAAGGATCTAGCCAGGAATGAAGGGCATTGCCTCAACTAATTCAGTTAAATGGCCCTGACCTGGCTTAACCACTTGGGCAGGCCTTCCAGTGGACTTGGCAGAGTATTAGGTTTTTCTCTCCCCAGACCCTTCCTTCCCCCTGCTCTGCACATGTCTGCTAACATAATTGCAGTTATAGTTTGCAATAAGATAGTTTTGCTTGTATTTTTAACAGAGAGTGGAGAAAAATCAGAGGAGGTACTGATATGATAGAGTAGTTTCGCTGTGTTTCCAAAGTGACAGCAAGGAAAATGGAAAGCAGGCTGGGTTCTCTGGGTGTAGGGGGAGTAGGAGTGGCAGTGTTAATTTCCAGCACCCCAGAGTATCAAGCGTTTGGTACTAATTTTGTGCTGCAGAAATATTCAACTGCCCTTTAGCATTCAGTCATCCAGATTGCATAGGTAGGAACCTAGCCATTAAAGAACAAAGGCTTTCCCTTTTGACAAAGGTTAGAAGTTCGTGTCTCAGGAGCTTGGTGGTCACAAATGTTAGAAGTATTTCACAGACCTCGTTGAAAACCTTGCAGATAGATGCTCCTGCTGTTGTTTACCCGTGGGGACTGTAGGGATCTAGTGGTATTCTCTCTTCCTCTTCCAACCCATCTGGGAACCAACCAATCACTAGGAGGAATGAATTTCAGTGCCTGTCTGGCTTCCTCCCATAAGGCGCCTGCCACAATTTGATTCTTCATCCCTTAGTGAGGCTGAGTACTTAACTGTTGGGTATCTGAGTCATAGGAATGGCCTACAGAGCAGTTAGCCTGTTTTTGTGTTGCACTGACTCTTGGTCTCCCACAAGGGATGTGTCTAATGAGGCGAGGTGCAATGCATGAAGCTCAAGGAGCTGCCTTTAGCCTTAATTCTGCCAGTAACCAACAGTGCAACCTTGGGAAAGCTATTTGCGTTCTTGGGTTCAATACCCTTTCTGCAAAATGAGAGGGAAAAGGAAAGAATGGGCCCTGTGGAATATTCCTATATAAACTCACTAGCATTTCCTGTACTGCAAGAGCCTGAGGTTGGGGCAAACCACCTATTAACCTGTATTGAGTGCCTATTCTGAAGCAGCTTGCTTATTAAATTCTCACAACTCTGCAGCACAAATGCTATTCACCCAATTTTATATATGAGAAAATGAAGTGAGAGTAGCTGCCCTAGTCTCCCAAGGTCACTTAGCCAGGAAGACCCATCTGGCTTTACTGCCCCGACTTTCTTCCATTTCACTGGCAAACCTTCCCTCCAAATCCTGAAAGTCCTGCCAGCATTTCCACTCCAGTATTCTGGAAGGTTTAACTCTTTACCAGCTGTCTTCGTGCCGGGAAGAACCACTGCCATCTCCTCTTGCTTCCCAAGCAGCCTGTTGACCTCCAGTCCTTGCTGAAGGTAGCAGCAGCACATGCTGCAGCAGTGGGCCTTCTCGTGCCTCCAAGGCTCGCTTTCCTCCCTGGAGCCAGCTCCACCATTCCCTCCCCCACTTTGCTCATGCAGATGCAGATGCAGATGCAGACCCTTCTTTTCTCTGTCATTGCCAGGCACATAACTGGTTTATAAAGGAAGGGCAGAAACAAACAAACAAAACAAGCTTTGTTTTTCTCCCTATTCTAGCCTTCTGATTTAACTGGGACACCTTTCCAGGTGGTTGGTTAGGCCTTAGGGAAGATAAACTAGACAAAGAAAAGTAGGGAAAATTTTCTTGGGGTAGGGACATGTTTACCCCATCACCTGGAATATCTTATGTTCACCATTTCTGTAAGTACCTGAAAAATAGTGATGAGAATCTAATTAAAGATGAGTTGCTATTTTTAAATTTTTTTTAAAAATATTTATTTTTATTTATTTATTAGAAAGGGAGAGGGAAACAGATGTCCAGGTCCTCTAGCCACAACAAACGAACTCCAGACACATGTACCACTTTGTGCATCTGGCTTACGTGGGACCTGGAGAATTAAACCTGGGTCCTTAGGATTCTCAGGCAAATGCCTTAATCACTAAGCCATTATCTCCAGTCTGAGTTATTTCCTTATTGCCCATGGGTTCTCTTTTCTACTCCTCTGAAGGAGCATGAATCAACTCTACTGCTCTTACAGATACTGGTATAGGTGCGCTTTGGTCATTTCCAGTGTTTACTCATATATATACTTGGCATGGCACTATTGATAATGAGATGAGTATGACTTTTCCACTGTCCTCTCTTTGCTGGTAAGAGAGTGGAATTTGCAGTCTCATTCAGCTATGAGACCACCAAACATGAAATTAACAAGAGGCAGGATATGTTTAATAAGATTGTAAATAAAAATGACTGAACCAGAGCGAGCAATATGCCAGGGCCTTATATATGAAAGACCTTAGTATAGTATTTGATACTGAAGTAAAAGCAGGCTTCATTTAAAATTTCATTTAGAGAATGGAGTGGGGTAAGACTTAAGTGACATGGGGTCTGGGTTGAGTTATGGCTAATGAGATGAAACAGAAGGGCTCACCTGATTAAGGTTAAGGTCCCTAGAAAGCCCACCAAAGGGTTCTTTTTCTCTTTTCATGCTCCCAAAACTTCCTAAAACTTTGCTGAAGAGGAAGCTTAGGAAAAGGAGATTCATTATTTTTCCCTCCCTTCACCCGTGTTTGCTTAACTTAAGTACCCAGTGGAGATAAAGATAAATGTGGGAACTTCAGGATGAAAGGAACGTGAGAGATCCAGAGGAGTCAGGGGAGGTCATATCAGGCTGAAAGTGGAAACTATGCTACAACCTAAGTAAGGAGCAACTGATATGTCTATAAATAGGATTTTATCTCCTCATAGAAAATTGCTGGCATGGTTGTAGCTTTGCATGTGGGGACTATGATATTTACTAAGAATAAACTGTTTCAAAAATAATTAAATCATACTGGATTCATTAAGCGTAGTCACAGCCTGAAAATAAGATTAGTATATACTAATGTTTAGGAATGTTTTGCTGTTGAAACCATTGGTTAAATATGGGATAGGATGATTTGGTCCATCTAGTGTGGATTTAAGCAGGCTGCTTTCAGAAAACGAGGTTTCTTCAACTCTCTCTGTGGTTTAAAAGACCACAGCACCCTTCTTGGCATTCAGAATGTTTGATCTAGGTAAGCAGGCAGTTTTCCTTCTCTGGGAGCCTGCACAGTAAAGGAGCAGGCAGTGTGATACATAGATCAGTCTTTTCAATGGTATTTCATATCCCTTCTGAGCACTCAAACCCTTCAGCTGTCTGAGTCTGTTTTTCACACTCCTCTTATCCTGATTGTGGCTCTTTAAATTTTGCAGCATATTCTCGGCATCTGCCTGCCTGTCAGTTCATCTTTGACACCCGTATATAGCTTGTTTTTATCCTATCACTATTTGTAAACTTTGTCAAGAGAATTTATTAAATTTATATCATGTTGAAAGGCTCTGGATATCTAAAATTGGGCAAATAGTAAAACTGAAGTATAATTCTCAGTTATTTGATTCTGGAATACTTTTAGAATAGAATGAATTGAACAACATAGCACTGGTATGACTTATCTACAATGTATCTGGATTCATAGTCACTAGAAGTGGTCTCAGAAATGAGTTAATGTTTTCAAGAAGTGAAGTCATTTTCCGTTTCAAACTTCAAAACACATTTTGAAGATGCTAAATCATTTATAGATTAAAAAAATAAAGAGATCAAGTCATTTTTGTTTTGAAAGCAAAACCTCACAATGTTGAAATTTAAAGAAATATTTATCATTTAGTTATTATAAAAAAGACTACACGTGAAATACAAGCTAAAAATTACTTTCTGCAACAGAGAAACTCATACTATCCTTACTTCTCAAAGATGGCATCCTACTTTTGAATGATAAGTGTGGCATGATAAGTAGGAACTATAAATGTGTTTAGCGGGTTTTTTTTTTCATTTGGAAGAATAAAGTTTTTAAAAATGTTGGTAACATTGGTTTAAAAATTGATGGACTACCTATTGACAACTTGTGACATATTAACACAGGGTTATATATTTCACATGTATTCACTAGTTGCTTTAAGCCTTTATCTTTTGCTTTGTTTTGTTTGGTTGTTTGGTTTCTCTGTCCTTATAACCACTCAGCTCCCTTGGCGTTTTTGAGAAGGAAACTGAAGTTCCTCGTAGAATAGTATAGGCTGCTATATTTTCTGAAGGAGAGGTGGGGATGATAGTCTTGATAAGTTCACTGGCTCAGGCTCCTGGGCCATGTGCCTGCCTGTTTATGCTTTCATGTGATAGTTTTTGTTTTCTGACCATATTTACCCATTGGCTGTTAACAGTGGTCACACAGTGTGTGAGGGAACCACAACATCCTTGTTAATTTTGGTCTAGTTTTGATTTTTCAGGTGAAGAAAATGTGGTTGGTAATGTAGCTCCAGCCCTCATTTCCCTTTTCTACAAATGGAGGAAAAGAGGTGTGTTCCTCTCCTTGTGAAGACAGGACCTTGAGGAAGTCCCACAGAACATTTCTGGGTGCATCATACTGACCAGAACCTAGTCTTATGCTACACTTGCTTAGCTGCACTGAAAGTCAGCAGGTAGAGCCCTGTTTGAGAGGCTCTCCTGTAACGTGGTGTTTGAGAGGGCTCTCGTAATGTGGTGGAGTGAAACTGCGGTTTCTGTTGCTAAAGAAGAAGGAAAGAAGGGCTCTGGGACCCACTGGCTTTCTCAGCTTCAGGCACTCATGTGGTTTAGAACAACCTTCAGGAAACTCACTGGGAGATTTCAACCAGACTTAGCAAATCCAATAAAATGCTTTTGTTTTAAATTGCATGCAAAGATTTTTTTTCCCAAGTTTAGTAATATGGAACAATGAGGACCATTATCAATTTTGGTTTAAACTTGGAGGTTTCTAAAAATAAAATTAAAGGATAAAACATGAATGAAGCATTTAAGTATCTAGTCTCTGGTAAAGGAAGAATGGCAGTTTTTTTGGATTTTTTTTTTTAAAGTTCTTTTGAATCCTGGACAAGCACTTAGATTATACACTTTTGGTGGGGGCAAGGATAAAGAACTTGGCTGTAAGAAAATTTAATACTGTTAATTTTGAATAAATAACATTTATGTGAGATAGAGTTTAAAAGCTATAAAATGATCCCACAGAGAAAAGTCACCACTCCATTCTTCCTCTAGAGGCACTGGGTGTTTTGACCTTCTTGTGCATAATTCTCCCTTTTTAAAACATGGATACTGTGATACACATAGCTCTGAACTTTATTTAATAATTTATATTAAACTATGTCATAGCAATATTTTAAAATCTTCCTCACCCTGCTACCCCAAGACACTAGAGTGTTCTGTTGTAGTGCTTGACCGTAATTCCATGAGATGGTGGGAGTTTGTTTGCTTTTTGTTTATTACCATGTTTTGTGACAGTCCTGTCAATAGAGCTGTCTTTGGTGGTGGAAATGTTTTGTATTTGCCCTGTTCTGTACAGTAGCCACTAGCCTCATGTGGCTCCTGAGCATTTGACATACGTGACTAGGGAACTGAAATTTTAATTAAGCAAATTCAGGTAACCAGACCAGTGACTTGTTGGATGACCTGGTTCTAACCTGTTACGATTCAATTAGAGCTTGAATTGGGCTTTTTATTGTGCTGAGAAGAATAAGTGTAGCAAAAGTCAAAAGATTTATACAATCTAAAGCTGGGCGTGGTGGCGCACGCCTTTAATCCCAGCAGAGGCAGAGGTAGGAGGATCCCATGAGTTCAAGGCTACATAGTGAATTCCAGGTCAGCCTGGACTAGAGTGAAACCCTACCTTGAAAAAAAGAAAAAAAGAATAAGCTTAGAGCATTGCAGGGGAGGCAGTTTGGGATGTTGATAAATTAGCTTAAAACAATTGATGAAGTCGGAATGCTTTTTTATATTAGCATTATGATTATTTCCAACTCTAACATTTTAAAGCCATTGATGCCAGCATATATTTATGGTGTGTAGTGATGGCAAAGCTTTCAGTCCTTTTGGTAACTAGGGTGAAATTAGTAGCACTCTAACTTTATTTATAGGACTTGGTCAGACAGAGTTGCCCAAGTGCCAGAAACGCCTACAAATAACTTTGACCTTCCCTAATAAAAAGTCAAGGGATAAAATGTTCCATAATAGAAGATCTCACTTGTATCTATGTGATATATTCAAAGTATTGCTCTCTGTTGGAGACATCTGTAACCAGTAAACAAATGAATGGGTAGAGCTCTTGATAGCTGTCAGGAAGAAAATAGGGCACAGCAATAGAGAACCAATGGACTGAGGGGACGTAGTCCCAACTAGACAAAGTGTTCTGGAGAGTTTTATTTGAGGGAGTGATGTTTAAGCTGAAACCTGAAAGGGGAGCCAGAAGAAGGAAGCCAAAGAAGGAAGGTGGGATGAGGAGGGATTTGAAGATGAAGAAATAAAGGGATCTGGGAGAGAGGAATGAATCTCTGTAGGTCAGGGACTGGCATAAGATCAGTGTATTGAAAACAGTGACAGAGATGTTAATGGTATGAAATGAGGTTGCCCAGTTAGATCTGTTATATGAGATGAGAGGACAGTGACAGAGGACACAGTAGATGGTCACTGGAGCAGTCAAGTTTTCGTATGGGCACTAGGGATTGCCATGCAAGTGCTAGAGTGTGATGAGCATTAGGTGGCAGAAATACCACTTCCTTGCTCCTGAATGTTAGTAGAAGGCTGGGCATGCCTTTCTAGGTGGGATTGTAGAGGAGATATTGGTGAGGAGATACTGTCTGATGCTTCTCTTTTAAAATAATTTATCTTTATAGAGTATCACCTAAGAGGAGGTGGTAGGTAGAGAATGAGACTAATTTGAGGAAAAGGCACAAGAAAAAAAAGTCATTTGGGAGAGTAGGGAAGTCAAGGCCAGCAGCTTTGGTAGGAGTGCGCATTTGCAGCATGTGACCGTGAGTTCACAGCTCCATATGGCAGCATTCAGCTTGATGGGGCACAGACACAAAGAAGGCCAAGACTTGCATTCTCCCACAATCAGAGTTTGCCAGGTAGTAGTGATAGGAGGACCAATGAATGAGAGGGTTTGCATGGCATGGGTTGTAATTGTGGACCTTGCATTCAGTGTTGAACCAAGGGGAGAGAGGAAGACTGGAGGAGAGTAGGTAACTAAAAAGTGGCAGGTGTAGGAGGCCTTCTTGAGGTCTGAATTGTGTTGTAGGAGATACCAGAGGATGTCCCAGGAAGGAGAAACAGAGCTCTTACTTCCCTCAGAATTGGGAGTAAGAACAAATGACTTCCTTGGCCAAAAGGCCAGCTTTGAGATGCACTCCTTTTTCCATGTACACAGCTAAAGCTGTTCTAGGAAGTGAGTGCAGTTCACAAGGTCTCAGGGCCTTTCTTGAATCAATAGCAGTTCTTTGGCCAGTGCCCTGTGCAGCATGTGAATATCTAATCCCAGACTTCTTTCTGGCCTTGGTTGTTTCCTGTCTTGCTAAAGAACAGAGGTAGAGTGCAGGGTTACCTGTAGGATAAAACCCAGTGATTTTGACAATCTTGGTTTTATCAGTGAATCAAGTATAGTGAAGAAATGATTTTATAATTTTTAAAATTTGTGCTCACCTTACGGGCCCTTTATTCAGTGGTGAGGATATAAGCACTGTTTAACCAACTTTCAGCCTCAGTCTGCTTTGCTTGGATGTGTGAAAAGATAAGGGCCTACCTTACAAAGGAAGGAAGATGCAGTGAGGTGATGAATGCGGAGTTGTGGCTCATACTATGCCTGGAGTAAAGAGTTGCTGCTGCTGGGGCTGTGTTGAAGTCAGCAAGCAGGAGATGTGGTTCGGACTCTCCATTGCAGCTACCTGTTCCTCTGCTTGCTTGTCTGCCTGCTGCTGCGTGAGGCCAGCTTCTGAGACTGCATGCATGAGAAGCACCCGGGTCTTTAATTGCAATGTTGGTCTTGATCCTGTCCTCTGGAGTAGGGTCTAAGCATTTTTGTATCCAAGAAGCTTCCAGTTGGTGATAATGCTATGATTTACCAGTCATGGGCACATTCTGAATAGCAGAGTTCTATCAAGAGAACAGCCCTGTGGGAATCCCTGTTATTTTCAGCTAAGAAGAAATCAGGTAAAAGGAGACTCATGCTTTTCAGCTTTTATTAAAAGTCAAATTAAACTGGACCTCATATATGTCCCCTCCTTTAACTTGCATTGTTGTATTGTCTTTCCCATCATAAGGTAAATGAAATGTAGTCTAAGGTATGTCTTAAGTCCATTTTTTTCTTTTAATTTCAGTGCTTGATTTCTCAGGTATATATTTTTTCTCTCTTTCTACTCCCCTCCCACCAACCTCTGTCTTTGGTTTTTTGAGGTAGGGTCTCACTCTAGTCTATGCTGACCTGGAATTCACTATGTAGTCTCAGGGTGGCCTCGAACTCACAGTGATCCTCCTACCTCTGCCTCCCGAGTGCTAGAATTAAAGGCATTCTTCATTATACCTGGCTCAGATATATTATGGCTGTTTATACGCATACATTTTCCCTACCATCTCTTCACAAAGAAACGGAGAAGTTTGCAGAAACTCCATGGTCTCTTACAGATTTTGGAAAATCTAAAACATGATTCCCCAGACTTGTCATAGTATAAAATCCATCACTTTCAGAAGCAGAAATAAGGATAGAGAGTAGATTGCAGTTACTGACAACATCTGTATTGCTTTCCCAGATTATCTCCTTTTTCTGTCACAGAGTCAAGCATATCAAAGACTTCTCTGAGTTTTCCCTAGAAAAATTCCTTCTCCAGTACTAAAATTGACCCACTGACACCTCTGAACTAATACAGAAGCTGGTAAGTTTTACAGTCCAGTCTGATAAAAGTATTGTCATGACAGGATGACCTGGTGTATGTATGCATTTTTTAAAAAAATTTATTTCAGAGACAGAGAGAGAGAGAGAGAAAATATGGGTGCGTCAGGGCTTCCAACCACTCAAAGGAACTCCAGATGCATGCGCCACCTTGTGCATCTGGCTTATGTGGGTCCTGGGGAATTGAACCTGGATTTTGGCTTTTTGTAGGCAGTGTTTAACTGCTAAGCCATCCCCCCAGCCCTATGTGTGTGTCTTAATTTATGTGTAAGACTTTCCAGAGTAGCTTCCTGGGGTGGAATCTTTAGGTGCTTTCATCCCTGTTTATTTTATGGTGTTAAAGTAGTACCCAGGGCTTCACATATGCTCTGTAACCACTGAACTGTATCCCGACCTTCTTATCTCTTAACAGGAACCCTACATAGCTATAGACCTTAGGCTTCCTTATTTGAATTTGACGATTGGAAAGACCTCTGTATTTGTTTCTTTTGTTTTAAGGTAGAAAAATGTGGGCATGCATGAGCAAGAAAGATTCCCTTAGCTTGCCAGTGGCTTTTCTGATATGTTCATGTTTGTGAAGGAAATAATTTGAATTCTGACTGTTCACCTAAGTTAAAAAACTATAAGCAGGAAAGGATTGGTATACACTTAAAATAGTATTTTTTCTTGTGTTTTCAAAGAAGTTTCTAAAGTGGTTCCATCCATAGGAATTATAAAGATAATTTTCAAACTTTTTGTGGCATTCTTTCTATTTCTACATTTTGAGGATTTCTTTTCTCTCGCTACAGATAGGTATTTTTTAAAACATTTAAAAAATATTTTATATTTATTTATTTGACAGAGAAGGGAGGAGGGGGGTGCGCCAGGGCTTCCAGCCACTGTAAACAAACTCCAGACACTTGCGCCCCCTTGTGCATCTGGCTAATGTGGGTCTTGGGGAATTGAACCTGGGTCCTTTGGCTTTGCAGGCAAATGCCTTCACTGCTAAGTCATCCCTTCGGCCCCAGATATGTATTTTTATCTTCCCCCTCTCTTGATTAGAAGACAACCTTATCATTGTTACTGATACCACAGTTAGGGATTCTTAAGAAACAAGAGCCTTTAAAGTGTTTGAAAAGTCTGCAGTCTCAGGCCAGACCTGGGATAGGGATATAGCTAAAGCTGGTAGAATGCTTACTTAGCACCACATAAATAAAATTCCATTATAAAGGATGACAGCATGGTAGGTGGTGAACACATCTTGAATGTTTGAACTGCATAAAATTTGAAAATGTGGTTACCAAAACTGTAGCTGATGGTTTACATAGCCCCAAACAATATTATACCAAGTTTTTGGTTGAGGAAACAGAAGCCTTCAGTGGTTTAAAACTTTTCCCAGGCCACAGTGATAGTAATTGTAGATGCAAAATTCATACCCAGACCTTGTACCCTACCCTGTCCAATACCTGGTAAAGTATCTTGAACATGCTAGAGGCCCAAGTTCCACTTGACTCTAAACCCTTGTCGGTTCTTCCTTCATAAGGCTGGCTCTATTGTTGACTAGAACAGTAATTTAAAAGAACAAGGATGCAAAGCCTATTGAAGTGTATGTCTAAGTTTTCCTGTATTTTAAAAACATGTACGATATGAAAGAAAGGGGCGCACCGAGTTGATACTGTGGGAAGAGACCATTGACTGAGCAGATCCTGTGTGTCTGCTGGGCTTCTACCAGGGAGCAGCAGAACCAGGGCAGAGGGCAAGCTTGGTACGTTTGCCTTGATCTTGGAGGACAGAGTTTCTTGGTTACTTCACTCATGTTTGAAGAACTCATTTTAAACTAATTTATGTCTAGCGCTGGAAACTGGTGCTAGTGGTTTATTACCAACCCCACCCATGCCTGTCTTTTGCAATAATCTTTTGTGAGTGGTGATTGTGTTTCTAGAAGTAGAATGACAGATTCCCTGAGGCAAATATAGAGAGTGAGAAAGTGAGTGCTGTATATTCCAGTTCAGACACTCAGGGCTGGGAACTCCCAGAGAGGGTGGAGAGGGAGGGTGAGAGGGAGGAGAGAGAACAACAGAACCTCAGCTGGAGAGGAGGGAAGAGGGGGGAGGAGACTGGTCGGGTTTTTTTTTTAAGGATTTTTTTAACTCAAGTGATTTCTTTTTGGGGGGGGGGTCTCCCCACATGGTCCCTTGTCCTCCGTTCTGGCATCCCCTTTCCTACCGCTTACTGCAGTGTCACTTGGGAGTCTTGGATCAACGGACTGCTAAGTTTGAGCAGCTGGGTCTGACATGATGTACCTCTGGGTGAGTACAGAGTGCTGTGGGCAAGGGCTTGCACTTATAAGGAGTGGAAAGCTGCGAGGTTCTGCTCTTGCACGAATGGCCTTCCCCACAGAACAAAGATTGCCACATCCCTTCCTTGTACAGGTGTTATGTTCTTAAAGCCTAGCAGGGATTGTGACTTTGGGGTTCTGCTTGTTTTTAAACGTTGTTTATCTTGTTCGACTTGGGCTCAAGGGCTGAGCTCCCAGAGCAGTGTTATCTGTCCCCTGGGCTTGGTAGATCTGGAGAAAGCATGTGGGCAGCTGAGACGAGCTGGTGGCTTTAGGAATGGCAGTCTTCCTTTGGGCCAGGGTGCACTTGTATTTTATGTTGAGAAAGTGACTTGATAATCAAATGATAATCAAAATTATGTCTTTAAATATGGATCCAATAGATGGCTTGATTCTTAATTAGGAATAAGCTTTTATCAGACAGTTTTTATTGTTCTTCACAATAGTCTTGTGAGTTAGGTCACTGTTGTTATTAAAGCTGTATGAGGGATGTAATTAAGTCAAAAGAATGACTTGCCTATAGTAGAAACCAGACCTATGGCAATGGCAGCTAGAATAGTAATTAATATCCAGACATTATAAAGCTTCTTATTCTTAAAAAAATAGAACTTAATATGTATCTTACTGTTTTTAATTAACTGTTAATTATGGCATTGGAATTCTGGATGGAGGGAAACATTCTAGGATTGGAAAGGGTTATAAATTATGAAATGTGATAACTTACAGGAAAATAATACAGACTCTACCTATTTTTATTGTAAAAATATTAACCTCTGTAGCTCACTTGTAAAGATGGCAGCACCTGTCTTGAGCAGACAGCTGTTGTATGTTGCTAAGGAAATCTATTCAGTGTGATGCCCTTGGCACTGGCCAGCTTTTCAAAGTTTCACTTTGGCCTTTGCCCTTCAGCCCAGATGCCTGGAATTTCAGGAACCTACTTGGCATAGACAGGCTACATTTGTAAATATAAGAAGACTTTTTTTTGTGTGTCTTTTTTTTTTTTTTTTTTCAGGTAGGGTTTCACTCTAGCCCATGCTGACCTGGAATTCATTATGTAGTCTCAGAGTGGCCTTGAACTCACAGTGATCCTCCTACCTCTGCCTCCCAAGTGCTGGGATTAAAGGTGTGTGCCACCGTGCCCGGCAAGAAGACTTTTTTTTTTTTTTTTTTTTTTGGTTTTTCGAGGTAGGGACTCACTCTAGCCCAGGCTGACCTGGAAGTCACTATGGAGTCTCAGGGTGGCCTCAAACTCACGGCAATCCTCCTACCTCTGCCTCTCGAGTGCTGGGACTAAAGGCGTGCACCACCACGCCCGGCAAGAAGAAAAAAAATTTTGTTGTTGTTGTTGTCCATTTTATTTATTTGAGAGTGACAGACAGAGCGAGAAAGAGGCAGAGAGAGAGACACAGAGCGAATGGGCACGCCAGGTCCTCCTGCCACTGCAAACGAACTCCAGACGCATGCGCCCCCTTGTGCATCTGGCTAACGTGGGTCCTGGGGAGTTGAGCCTCGAACCAGGGTCCTTAGGCTTCACAGGCAAGCACTTAACCACTAAGCCATCTCTCCAGCCCAAGAAGAAAAAATTTTAAAAATATTTTTATTTATTTTTAAAATTTTGTTTATTTATTTCTTTAGAGAGAGAAATGTAGGGAGAGAGAGAGGGAGAGAGAGAATGGGCACACCAGGGCCTCCCGCCACTGCAACGAACTCCAGACACGTACGCCCCCTTGTACATCTGGCTTACATAGGATTCCTGGAGAGTTGAACTGGGTTCTTTTGGCTTTGTAGGCATATACCTTAACCACTAAGCCATCTCTCCAGCCCAAGAAGACAAATTTTTAACGAAGTTTGTGGAGATGGAGCTTGGTCCTTGAGGTTGTGTGTGTGTGTGTGTGTGTGTGTGTGTGTGTGTGTGTTGGGAGTTGCTTATTTTCCTGTATCTCCCTTCCTATTTGTCTATGACCTTGAAGTGTAATTTCCTCCCCTCTATTGATTTATTTTTGTAGTACTGTATTGATGGGAACTCAGGACTTCACTGACACGCTAATGTGCATTAAGTAGTTTCCATCTGCCTGGTAGGGGGATTGATCATCACTCTTTTCCATGCAGATGCCTACTCTTATATTTTGATTTGTTTGGAAAAAGGGTTACGAAAGAAGGTGAGTTTAATTAATCTAATTTCCACTCACTTAGGCTTGATAAAGCAGACAGTGACTGTCTCCTTTGTATAGCTTCCTGCAGTTATTTGTCTTAATCCCTTTTATTTATTAGCCCCAGAACAGATCTTCCCAACCAGTATGCCACATGGTGGATTGAGTGAGATACAGTTGTGTCAAGATAATTATTTCTATAACATTTGGAGCTCTCTCTCTCTCTCTCTCTCTCTGTGTGTGTGTGTGTGTGTGAGAGAGAGAGAGAGAGAGAGAGATTTCCTTTGTGTCATTAAAATGCCACTATGTGCCAGGACACTCAAAAGCTTGAGAAAAACCCTCTACTTAGTATTGTCAGTCTAGCTCATGAGGATGTCCAGAGAAGCCAGGCATGGTGATGCACCCCTTTACTCCCAGCACTTGGGAGGCAGAGGTAGTAGGAGGATCACCATGTGTTTGAGGCCAGCCTGATTCTCCATAGTGAATTCCAGGTCAGCCTGAGCTAGAGTGAGACCCTACCTTGAAAAACTTAAAAAAAAAAAAAAAATTTCTGGAGAGACAATTCAGCGGTTAAGATGCTTGCCTGCAAAGCCAAAGGACCCAGGTTCGATTCCCCAGGACCCACATAAGCCAGATGCACAAGGTGGTACATGTGTCTGGAGTTCATTTGCAGTGGCTGGAGGCCTTGGTGCGCCCATTCTCCCTCTCTCCTATAAATAAATAAGTAAATAAATATTAAAAAAGATGAGGAAGGCTGGGCATGGTGGCACATGCCTTTAATCCCAGCACTTGGGAGGTAGAGGTAGGAGGAACACCGTGAATTCAGGGCCACCTTGAGACTACATAGTGAATTTCAGATCAGCCCAGGCTAGAGTGAGACCCTACCTCGAAAAACAAACAAACAAACAAACAAACAAACAAACAAACGATGTTTAGAGGTGCCAGTGGAGAGAATTTGATCTGGGTGAGAGGCCTGTGGAGCTGTATGGGGAAAATGTACTGGACTAGAAACAAGATCAGAGCTCTAATCTCAATTCAGCCAATACCAATCTAGGCAAGCTGGTATCAATGCACAGGACTTTAGACAGTCATCTAATGGTTCCAAGCCTCCATTTCCATACCTGTAAGATAACGAGATTGACCTGAAGCCCTCCCCCACCAATCCTGAAAGTAGAAATGTTTTTTTTTTAAGGTGTAGATTTTTCAGTCACGTATATAGGTCTGTGTGAACACAAGAAAACTGGAAAGCATCTATCATGTATGTCCTTTCCATTATTGGCATTTAGTTTGGTATCAGTAGTTAAGCCAGTGGCACAGTTGCTGGGGTCAGGAACTGCATCTCTGAGTGGTGTGGACATTCATAGACCCTGTATTAAAAAGTAAGTGTTGGGCTGGAGACATGGCTTAGCGGTTAAGACATTTGCCTGTGAAGCCTAAGAAGGACCCAAGCCAGATGCACAAGGTGGCACATGCATCTAGAGTTCATTTACAGTGGGTGAAGGCCCTGGCACACCCATTCTTTCTGTGTGCCTACTTCTTTCTCTATGTCTGCTTCTCTATCTCTCTCTCAAATAAATACAATTAAAAAAAATTCTCAGTCTGGAGAGATGGCTTAGTGGTTAAGGCGCATGCCTGTGAAACCTAAGGGCCCAGGTTCAATTCTCCAGGTCCCACGTAAGCCAGGTGCACATGGTAGTGCACGCGTCTGGAGTTTGTTTGCAATGACTAGAGGCCCTGGCGTGCCCATTCTCTCTCCTTCTCTCTGTCTCTAATAAATAATAAATAAATAAATCAGAAAAAAGATGCTTTAAAAAGCCAGTGTTGGCTGGAGAGATGGTTTAGTGGTTAAGCGCTTGCCTGTGAAGCCTAAGGCCTCCTGTTCAAGGCTCGATTCCCCAGGACCCACGTCAGCCAGATGCACAAGGGGGCGCACACGTCCGGAGTTCTTTTGCAGTGGCTGGAGGCCCTGGCGCGCCCATTCTCTCTCTCTTTCTCTGCCTCTTTCTCTCTCTGTCGATCTCAAATAAATAAATAAAAATAAACAACAACAACAAAAAGCCAGTGTTGCCGCTCCTCCAAATTGTACTTGGGCGGGTGGCTGTGCACTCTCCAGTGTGTCTAGAGCCCAAGGAGGATGCAAGGCTGGCTTGTTCTCTGCGTTCGCTTCTTGCTTATCTGCCCTGTTGAGTCACCCTCACTTTTGGTGAGTATGGCAGTGGAAGTAGACAGCCTGGTAAGGGGCCACAAATATGAGTGTTAGAAACGTCACTAAATCCTGCCATGCCCTTCTCAGTTGTATACTGAGGAGATTGCATTAAGGCTGCCATTCATCTTTTTGGAGGGTATTCAGAACAATTGAGCATTTCTTACGTCATTTATTCTCTGCGTCTTCCTCTTTGTCCAAAATGATGAAGGTGAGAGAGCAAAAGAGACAGATAGATATGATTTCTATATAGAACAACCATGCTTGTTTGATGATTATCCATTGCATTGTCAGTAAACAAAATGACACTCCATTTACTTAAAATCCTAGAAGGCAGGGCACAATCTCCTATTCTACCTTGATTTTAGCTGGGCAGGCATGAGGCTGTCTACATCATATACTATGTGGATGAACTAGATCCCATTTTGAACTGTTGTTTCTCATAGTTCAGTTCTGTCTTAGTCAGTTCAGCCAACGGTTAATGAGTGTGTAGAATGAGTAGAGCCAGCTGTTGCAAATACGAAGATGATTAAAGCCATCCTGTATGTGTAAAGAATTTATAACACTGTGCTAGAGTGTATGTGACCACAGTAATGATTTTTGTGTGATGCTATTGAGTTAAAGTACTTTTATATGTTATGTTATTTCTTCTCACAACAGTGCTAAAAGGTCTTGTGATTCTATTAATTGTAGAAGGGTGGAAAGAAAAGAGACTGAAGGATTTAGTGCTAACGAGTAAGGTGTAGAGCTAAGTGACAACTAGTAAGGTCGAGAGCTGGAAGTTCAAGCTTACTTCCTTAAAGTTTGGCTTTTGTTTCTTTTCACCTTATCTTTTGGGTGGAAAGCTAATATTTTTGATTTGGCTTAAGTTGCCTATAGAGTAACAATATCCCCTGTAGGCATATACTCCACGCAGTCTTCAGTACACCTGGAGTGAGCCGCTCCCTCATCTTACAGACGAGAAAGCAGAAGCTTCAGTAGTTTGCTCATTTTCCTAGTGCTGTAAGGGGAGTGAGGACTAACGCTTACCACAGTGCCCCCAATCTTCTGTTACTGTCCAGTGTTTTCCAGGTGTATCCATCACCACTCAGCACAACATAGGACAAGTGGAGAAGTACAAATAAGAACTGAATCCTGTTTCCATTGCCATTAGGAACTTGAGCTGTACTACTTGAGTGCACGTACTTTGAGTTTTCAGGTTGCGGGAAAAATGTGATTGTGCTCTGGAACATTTGTGGGATAAGCTGTAGAATAATGTGTTACCAGCCATTTTAGGATGAAGTAACTAGCTATGGCTTCACCATAAAACTTGAAAATCTTGAACTGGCTTTTGGTCTCATTTGTGTTGTGTGTCACTGTATGACCTGTTTTCATATTAGTTTTCTCTTTACAACAGGATTAACAGGTCACTAATATAATCTTTATGAAAGCTACTTTATGCTAACCAATATAAGGTAATAAAAATAGGTCCTTTGGCTTTGCAGGCAAATGTCTTTACTGCTAAGCCATCTCTCCAGCCCTTGTTTTTTTTTGATCACTCTTGCCATTCTAATTGGCTTGTATGATTAGAGAACTAGACAATAGTAAATTGTCTATAATTATAATTATAAATAGTTCAGTGCAGATAACATTGATAGCCACATAGTATAAAGGGTATTTGACAATAAAAAGCCATGAAAAGAATTTTGAGTAGGGTGAAGTAGAGTTTATAATTAGTTTTTTTTAAAGCTATCTGTGTACATTAGAGAAGAGTAAAAATAGAGAAATGAGATGACTGTGGCAAGTGTCTCAGGGACATGCTGGCAGGAGGTAGAACTGTATAGAGATATTCAGAGGTGGGTAAAATTGCCACAATGTGTCATGACTTAGAAGAGGGCCAGGTTTTTTGTAGGAGGGAAGATAAAGGAGATTATTGGTTTGAGTTTTGGATTTGATAATTTTGGGGTAATTTTTAGAAAAGAAATATGTGGAAAACTGTCTACCCAGGTCTGGAAAAACAAGGAAAGGTAAAAGTTTAAGCTGTGTACCTCTTTGAAGATCTGCATGCAGTGTTGTCGAGGTATAGGCAGGTATGCTGGTAGCTTAAAGTGAGAATGGTCTATGGAAGAGATGTTCATGTCTGATAGAGGGGGCTAGACCCTCAGAGGAAATAGGGAATGAGGTTCTAGAGAACTTGTGCTTTAGAAAGAAAACCAGTATACAAAAATCAAATTAAGAGATTGTGACAGTCTCTGGTGACTTTAGCAAATGTTATTTGGGGGAACAATGTGCAAAGAACCTGTGTGGAATAAAGTCAGAAGAGAAGTTCTTGTGGAGGAAAGGAAATGGAGAGAGAAGTAGTAACTGTAGATGGATATTGGGAAGATTTGACTCTGGAGGAATGTAGCTAGATATGAGGAGATTTGTTTTGTTTTATTTATGGGGAATGTAGTTCAATGGTAAAGGCCCTGGGTTCAGTCTCCAGCCCTGAAGTACAAGAGACTTCAGCTGAGTGTGTCCATTTCAGGAGGAGAGTACGAATATAGGAGAGTACAAAAGGAGAGTTGCTCATGCTTTGAAAAGCTGGGAGTGGCTTTAGGAGTAGAGAGGGCTTGTAAGGATGCAGAGCTGGCAGAGAGCAAAAAAGGCCCACGGGGTCTTCACAGAGGAGGAGAGATGAGTGGACATGGGAGGGTTGAAAGGAATAGGCTGGTGAAACAGTATATATGTATAGGGAACTGTACAGAATTCCACACGACTTGTATGCATAGGCTGAAAGGAACAGTGGCAAGTGAAAATTAAAAATTTTGTATATTTGTCATAGTGTGTGATGTGTGTTGTGCGTGTGTGTATGTGCAGACGTGTGTGGAAACCAGAGAATGCCAGGCGTCGTTTTTTCTGTCATCTACCTGTTCCCTTGAGACAGCCTCTCACTCAACCCAGAGCTGCTGTTCTCAGCAAACCCCAGTGTTTCTCAAGTTGCCCCCATGTAGGCACCATGTAGGACTGGGGTTTCAGATATGTGTGGCCACACCTAGCTGTTTACATGGGTGTTAGGAATCAAACTCAGAACAGTCTCATGCCCTCTAACTCGATTACCTAAAGAATTATACCCAGCTTGGGCTGAGCTTGCTGGTGCATTCTGTAATCTTAGCACTTGGGGGATGGGACAGGAGGATTGAAGTTGCAGGCCAGCCTGTGCATATATAGCTTGATCTTGTCTCAAGAAAGAAACAAAAATGAAAATGTTTATTCCAATAAGCTATAAAATGTTTTTCTGTGTCTTTTGTTCTCTTCTATTCTAAGGAAACAGTTCCTCTATCCTTATTCCTCAAATTCAAAGTTGAGTAACTCGGATTCCTCCCTCATCTCAGTACACATGTGAGCCTGCTTGCTTGCTCCTAGCATCTAGTAATGCATTTATGCAAGATGAAGTATATTGTATATTCTAAAACAGAATGCTTCCATTATCATTGCAGAATTTATACATTGGAAGGTTTGGTTTAGTACGTAATTTAAAAGCTCAGAAATCCAGGTATGGTGGCTCTTACCTATAATCCTAGTAACTGAGAGACTGGGGCAGAAGTATCACTGAGAGTTCAAGGCCAGCCTAGGCAACAGAGTAAGAGGCCCTGTCTCAGCAAAGCAAAACAAATTAAAAACAAGAAAGTGTAAAAAAGTATAAAGGTCTAAACTAGTTATTATATTAATTATATGAGTTATTATATTAATGATAAGAGACTTGAGCAGTTAATGCATATTTGTTGAGATGACTGTGCCCTAACATTGTGTAAGAGGTGGCAGTGAACCAGAGTCCTTTCCTGTAGGTGGATATTTGTTGTCTTATTTGTTTTAAACAGGCAAGAGAAAGGAAAATATGAATATATTAACAAGTAAGATTATTTCAGGAACTCCTAAGTGCTGTTAGGGGACAAGGTAATATAACCCTGAATAGTTTTGCTAGAGTAAAAAAGGCCTGAAGGAAAGAGACTCACTCTTGTTGACTATGGGAGGAAAGCATTCAAGCAGGAGCGCAGAGGCCAAGGCCCATGGTGGAAATGAGTCCTGACAGAAAGGGCGTCATGTCTGGAGCGTAGAGAAAAGAAAGGCACATGATGGACTGGAGAGCCGGGCAAGGCCACTTCCTTCCCCATGGTAGAGATCCGAACTCTGCTTCAGGTAAAGCGGGAAAGTGTTGGGGAGAGTGGCTTCTTCAGGAAGAGGGAGAAGGGAGAGCAGAATCTTTTGAGTTTGGAGGGCAGCTTACCACCAAACCAGCAGGCTTGGGTGTATGCTAAGGAAAGGGAATAATTCAAGTTATTCAGCTCTGGGTTTGAGGAATCAGGATGGAAGGGCCATTTCCTTAGAAAAGAAGACGGAAGCAGACACAGAAAACAAAAACAAAACAATGTATATGGCTTGGACTTGTTATGTTTGACATATCTACTGACATCTAAGTAGAGAGGGGTTCATTGGCCAGTTCTTAAGAATGTGGAACTCAGAAGAGAAAGGAGTTGTGTAAGGTTGACATTGATCAGTATATACTGGTGTATATTTAAAGCAGGATTACCCAGGCAGGTTTGGTGTGGAGAAGAAAGTGCTACTGGGTTTGGACAGTTTAAGACTAGATAATTAGCATTGTCGTTGGTAGGATATTGATGAGTGGTAACAGCTGTTTCAGTTAGGAAGATGGGAATAAAAAGTCAGCTGGAATGGACTTTGTTGTTAATTGGTAGGCAAAGGTGTGACAAGGAGCATTGTTGTGAAGCAGAGCAGATTGTGAGCAGTACAGGTGCACAAAGTGGCCCATATGTCTGGATTTCTTTGCAGTGGCAGGAGGCCCTGGTGCACCCATTCTCATTCATTTATTCAACCCCCCATAAATAACATATATCAAAAATGAAAAAAAATGGGAGCAGTTACTTTCAGGGAAGATAAGCCTGAACAGCTATTTAAAAGATATGCATTTCAATACATGTCAGTGGGAAAGAACCAAATAATGAGGAAGAAACAAGGTGCTTGGAACAAAGAGGCTAATTGTAGGAACAAGGTATGCTCGATCCAAACTAGAGCAGAGAGATGTCATAGAAAGTAGGGCAGAGTGCATGTGCTAGATCCAGGTTGGATGGTGACATTGGTTTCCAGGAGTCCTGTTGTTGTATCTTCCTTCTCTGTGACATGTAGGTGAGTGTAGCTGAAATTAGAAGTGTAGAGCATGGAGAAGCATTTCAGAAGTGAGGACTGAAGAAAGGTTTGGAAGCTACTGCAGACGAGGCGAGTGTACCTAGAGAGGTGGAGCGGGCCTAAGGTTGGGAGTGTAAGCCACGCTCAGGGTTGTGAATGGTGGCAGGCCAGCTGTGTGGTTTTTATCCAGCAGTCTTCTCTTGTTTATGTGTGAGAGAGCATTAAGGAGCCAGTTAGTCTTAACCAGAGGTTGAGATTTTCACATAAACTGGACCAAGGGAATTAAGACTTTTGGGGAAAGGCTATATATAGCATTGGGCCAGTGAATATAAGCTGGCATGGGAAGGAAGGAGAAACATGAGGAGGGCAGTGAAAATGTGGTGGATCACCTTGTAGACTAGAAAGCATTAAGGAAGTTGGAGAAGGGCTAGAGTGGGAAATCAGAGCGCTTGAGATGTTTGACATTTTTAGAGGCAGTGATGATATTAGGCTATGTTTTGGTGGATGGTTGAGGGAAAGAGGTAGAAAAAAACACACTTGTTGGTAAAAACATTAGAAAACAGGATTGGTTTTTAGAGGTGTCTGCTGAGGATAGCCCACATTCAGGGTTTAGGAGGAAAGGAAGTGCAGGAAATGATACCAGAACAATAGGCATATGGAGGTGTACCAGGCAAGCCATCCTAAAGGTCAATGAGGAGGTGAGCCAGGATGGGTTTACTCTGGGCATCGTAGAATAACAGGGCACTTCATTAAGTCTTTAGGACTGCATTAGTTCTTGCAGATATAGTCCTGCATCTGAAGAGATAGATTGCTAAGCTCTTCAGACTTAGATCCATTAAATATGGGGGCCCTGAAACTTTACATTTCTCATAAGTTTTCTACAGTGCTGCTCCTGCTGCTGCTGCTGGCTGCTGGTGGTGGTCCAGAGACCACACTTGGAAAACCGTGGATGCAGAGATGGTTGTGGCTAGTCGGCAGCAATTGTGAACTACAGCTCAGCTCTCCATGATGCACGCTCTGCGTGATAGGCAGAGGTTATCTTGGGACAATCTGGCATCATTTTGACTTTGGCAAATAATGGATTTTTTTGGAGGGATAGTGATTTATCAATAGACACTTAATGAATATCTGTTTTTGACCGCAATACGAGGGCACCAACATCATTTCTTTCTCAGGGACAAAGGAGGAAAAGGACACAAAGACTCAGTGGATCATAATAACCATGGACTGCAGCAAGGACTCTATAGTCAGTGGATCTCAGTAACCGTGCAGGGCAGCAAGGACTACATGGCAGTCAGTCAGGGGATCACAGTAAGTGTGCAGGGCAGCAAGAACTACATGGCAGTCAGTAGGTGGATCACATTTACCATGGAATGTGCCACAGTATCTTTTATTAAGTTTATTAAGACAAGTTTCTGGAATCATTGAAAAAGAAAACCATTTTTTGCATGTTGCTTAATGCCATGTTATTCTACTATTGAATGTTTTCAGATAACATCCAACACCAGAGAAAATTTCAGGGTTGCTCAAGGCAGCCGAGATGGGAAGGGAGGAGAGGATGGAAATGATCAGGTACCTCCTGCATATGAAGTGTTGAGTCAGGCGCTTTCACAACTGTTACTTTGCTTCCTCTTCTGTGGGGAGGCAAGGTTCTAACCTGGGCTTGGCATGGTGGCACATGCTTATAATTCCAGCGTTCATGAGTCTAGGGCATGGGGCATAGATATAGAGCAGGACTCTTGTCTCCAAATAAATGAAAATAATTTTAAAAAATAAAGAAAAAGGTTCAAACCCAGCTGTAGTGCTTCACCTGGCCTGTGCTAGGCAACATGTGAGATGTTCCCCAGTGATCCCTAGCTACTTATTCTCAGGTCCTTGTATAATTTCTTCCACTTGAGTGCAGACTGGACCTAGTGGCTCAACTTTGGATGAATAGAATATGAGAGAAGTGAATTTGGTTACAAAGAGATCTGCTTTCATCTTGAGAGTTTTCCTTCTCTAGTTCTCCTTAGGGAGGAACATACTGCCATGTTGCAGGTAAGCCCACGGAAAGGTCCACCTGGCAAAGAGCTAAAGATTAAGGCCAACAGCCATGTAAGTGAGCTGTGTATTCTTGGCAGTTGAGCCTTGATGACCACCCAACACCTGATCCAGCTTGCGTGAGACCGAGGCACCTCGCTAACCCAGATGGTTGGTGTTGCTGTAAGCTGCTGTGTTTGAGAGGGGTTTGTTACATAGAAACAGCTACAGGCTTTGGCACCAATGGGGTGCTTTACAGCCCAAACCTAAAATATTGGAGTGAATTTGGGACAGGGCAGTGGGTTCTGAGGGGATTGCTACTAAGCATCTGGAAAACATCATTTGTAAAACTGAAGACTTTGGGGGAATTACCATGAGAGTTTATAGGAAAGAAACTTGAGGAGGGGGGAGATCCTTGTTATGTAGTGACAGAGTTGAGCAGTGCTGTCATTTGCCTTTATGTGTCTATTGGACTGGGAAATCTGACTCCGTCCATGTCTAGACAAAACACGAAGACACTTGAGTTTCTTCTTGCTGCGGAGAGTAAAGGCAGGCAGGCGGGAGAAGCTGGGGGAGGGTTGTTTAATACACAAGGAGCCAGAATGTGATAGTTTTGAAACTTCTTAGCCTTTCTGGATACCATATGACAGTAAAATTAAGATGTGGGTTCTTAGTTAAGGACTGTTCAAGGCCCTGACAGAAGATAGTCTACAGATGTAGTCCATAGAATGACTATAAAACCATTTGACAGGGTCTCAGAAAATCCAAAGTAGTGCCATGGGCACTGTCCAGCCACATAAGAGACCTCTTAGTCAAAAGGGGCCCTGTAGCCATTTTTCAGCCTGTAGACCTAACCAAGGCACTTTTGGGATCTAGAGCTAGATTTTGGGATCACTGGGGACACATTGCTCCTTTGTATTCCACATTTTCTGTCTGCTTTTGAAGAGAAGGTTCTACTATTTGAGGATTCCAAGAAATTCTAGAGTACAGAAACTAAGAGGGCAAGTGAAAGGTGCCCTAATCAATGGCATCCAGGGCAGGCTTGCCAGAGTGCCACACCTGCTTTTAAATCACCCATGTTTTGTGACATTCATCTCCTATACTTTTCAGAGCATGTGTGATAAATAAAGCAACAAGGAGCAGATGACCATCAGTTTCAGTCATCCTTTCACCTGTGCGACAACTGCAGTTCTGTTCCAGGCTGAGCCTCCTCCTGCCTCCTGGCCCTGCACTGGCTCACGTGTCTGTTGAGCCATGGTCCCAGCAGGTCTTCCCTTTCTCTTGCCTTTCATTAACTTTTCTTTCTCTATTGGATTAGTCCTGTCCGTATACAGTTATGCTGTGTTTTCAGTAGTGTAAAAGTAACATTGGAGTGATCAGTTTTTTTTTTCCAGCTACTGCTGAGTTTCTTTTCCTTTAAACAAAACTCACCTCGGGTTGTTTACACTTGTTCTCACACTAGTCCTTTTCTCCCCTCTTATATCTATAGTCAGAGTTTTATTGCCACTGTGCCCTGAAATGGCTCCTGTCAAGATTGGTAGTAGCTTACGTACTGTTGCATCGGTTGGTCAAGTCTCAGCTCTCCTCTTAGCTGAACTGTCTGTAGAATATCCCATTGCTAGTCATCCCCTCCTGTCTGCTAGTCTTTCTTGGATCCTGTGTAGGTTTTCTTCCTGCCACATTGGACGTTTATCCTTGCTCTGTTTTAGATTGGTAATATTCAGAGCCAAATCCTTGGACCTCTCGACTTTCTTTCAATGAGTGGCTTTTCCACTCATGACTTGAGCCCTCAGTTAAGCAGGACTAATAGTTAAAAAACATTTATCATCTGAGTCTGAAGGACCCTTTATAATTATTTTTATATTGTTTAGTTTTATGAGTAGTTTAGAATAAAAATAAAAGAACACTAAAAAACAACTTTATTAGCAATAATACAACAGACATGATGTTATATGCCTATAATCCTAACATTTGGGAGACAGGCAGTAGAATCATGAGTTCAGGGTCAGCTTGGGCTACATAGCAAGATCCTATCTGTATGGCCCCTCCCCTCCAAAAAAAGTCATGTACTTTTTTCATGGGTATTTCACGTGTCATCTTTGCAGTGACTGCAAATCACATTTGAATATTGTTTGAGGGTTTTTTGCTTTCTATTTTTAAAAATATTTTTATTTATTTATTTGAGAGAGGGAGATACAGAAATAGGCAGATAGAGGAAGAGAATGGGTGCGCCAGGGCCTCCAGCCACTGCAAATGAACTCCAGATGCATGCGCCCCCTTGTACATCTGGCTTACGTGGGTCCTGGGGAGTTGAACCTGGGTCCTTTGGCTTTACAGGCAAGTGCCTTAACTGCTAAGCCATCTCTCCATCCCCTGGTTTCTATTTTTATTGTGTTGGGATTCTGAGATACAACCCAAGGCTTTACATGTGCAAAGCAAGTACTCATATACTCCACCATTGAGCTACATACAGCCTTATATTTCCTTTTTAAAAATCTGTTTCCACAACTCATATTTTCTTTTTGCTTTCTCTTCCATTTTCTTGGACTTATATTTGCAGTTGAGAGTTATTATATGTAGTAGACAGTTCCCACAATGCTGGGACAAATACCCAACCAGACATAGTTTGTGGGAGGAAGGGATTAATTTCAAGCTTACAGAATCTAGTAGAAGTTCCATCAATGGTGGAAGAAGTCGGCTCCCATTCATAAATCGAAGCAGAGAGAGAAACCACCACCAGCTAGCAATGCCAGAAAGCAGCAAGCACAAGCCTACAGCAAGCAGGACCCCCGAGCTTACACTGTTCTCCACATCATTGTGCTGGACCAGGATCTGCCTTGGGTGCCACCTTCTCCAGCCAGCCAGCTGAAGACCTAAGTTGCAAGCTTTAATAAAACACCTGATTCTATGGGGTCATCTATTCAAACTACCACACTATAGTTATGTACTTATCCTGAGTTTATGGGGGACAGCCATTCAAACTACCACACTATAGTTAAGTACTTATCCTTGCAAATTCATTTATTATCAGAAATCTTTGATTCTTTACTCATGAAGCATTTGCTGCAGTAATACTAGTCATATTTACCAATTTGTCTACTCTCCTTTAGTTTTGTGTCGCTGCCAGGTCACTTTAGTTTTATTTATTTATTTTTAGTTTAAAGGAGCAAAGTTTATTTTAAAATAAAAGTAAAGGGGGCAGACAGAACACAGACTCCTCACGGAGGAGGGGTTCTAGAGCTGGAGATCATCCACCCCAGTAGGTGTCAGGCTTTTATTGAATGAGGGAAGCCCTCCTGCCTAGAGTCCATGATGAGTCAGGTTAAACAAAGACAAAGGTGCTGGTTGGTCATGAAGTGTCCAGCACTGCTGAGGTCCCAGAAAGCCCACCAGCTTGCTTGGTGGGAAAATTCACTTACACAGGGGAAAGAATTAGGAAGTGAGCCACCCTCTCCATGATCTTAGGTCACGATCTTGGGGTATTCTAGAATAGAGTTCTTCTCCCTAGTTGTCCAACTCACCAGGAAACTGCATAGCTCCTATCGTGTCTCACTTCCTCCTCTCAGAAGCCATCTTAACTGCTGTTATGGAAATGGGTTGATGATCATCACCCTTACTACTTAGTGCTGATAAAGGGGCTATGTTAAGCTGTAGTAATCAGGGTTCCTCTGGATGGGAGGATAAATTTAAGAGTCTATGGCAGAACATTCTGGTCTGGTGGTCAGCTTTTGGGCTATCAAGGGCTCTTTATATCTTTGGTGTTTGGAATTGTATTTAAAACATCTATGAAAGAGTGTTAGGAACATAGACATCCCAGGTGTCTTATTTTCAAGAGGGAATCTTTTTCTAATGCATGTCTTTTTTTAGTAAAGGCCCATTTAACTTATATTCATATTTTTCCCCCTCTGGTAGCTGGAGAAGAGAGTTTGAGGTTTTTGGTTGGGTTTCTGTAAGGAGAGGGGTCAGAGGACCCACCTTATAGATACAGTGTTTTTGTTTGTCTGTTGTTTTTGAAGCATAATAAAAGAATCCTGAGAAGGGTCTCTTTTGAATAGGTCTAGAATGGACCTTCTCTGTGTGTGGTAAACTTAGGCTTTTTTGTCTCTGGCTCAAAACGAATGACAGAGAAGTGTTCTCTTAAGGTAGGCTGCCATACCTCAGTCCATTCTTGTGAGCCTGACTTGCAGAAGTCAGGATCTGGGGCTAGACATCTTGGCAGAGGACAAGAAAGACTCACCAGGCACAGAAGTAAAGATAGTAAAAGATAGGATGTGCAGTGTTTGAAGTTTAACTTTAGATCTACTTTGTCTTGTTTTACTTTATACTATAGTGTTGGGAATTTAGCCCAGGCCCTTTACATGCTCAACAAGTGCTCTGTCACTGAACTAATCCCCAGCTCTAGATACTTTCCTTAGCAGAGATCTTGAATTTGTTAATTTCAGAATACAGTGAGCCAAGGTAATTAATAGTTTTTCTTAGGACTTAATCATTAGTTCTCCCCCTTCCCACACTTTAATATATATTATATGAGTGTGTGTGTCTGTATATATATATATATATATATATATATATATATATATATATATATATTGCTTTCTCTTTCTTTCTTTTTTTTTTTTTTGGTTTTTCAAGGTAGTGTCTCACTCTAGTCCAGGTTGACCTGGAGTTCACTATGTAGTCTCAGGGTGGCCTTGAACTCACGGTGATCCTCCTACCTCTGCCTCCTGAGTGCTGGGATTAAAGGCGTGTGCCACCACCCCCGGCTAAAAAAATATTTTATTTTTATTTATTTATGAGAGAGAGATAAAGAGAGAATGGGCACACCAGGGTCTCTAGCCACTGCAAATGAACTCCAGGTGCATGCGCCCCCTTGTGCATCTGGCTTACTTGGAAAGACTGTGCTCTTGATTTCTCCTTCTCCATTTGTAATAATCTGTTAAAACGGACCCTGTTGCTTCTGATAGTGCCACATGAGGCAGGTTTCTGCTAAATATTACTCAGGATAATCCCACCTGCACTTGTTCAGAAGTTGTCACAGGGCATGTGCTAGTACCTGTGACCCTTTGTTCTGTTCTTGTCCTTCTGTAGATCTTTAAGCATGGAGCTGAGTTTTCCTAGCCACATGTGGTGCTCACTAGCATAGCATACATCACCCAACTTTATTCCCTATTTTCCCAGTTTTGAAAGTGTATGTACCTGTCACTTACCAACCCAGAAAGAATGTAGCCATTTTGTAAATTCTGATTCCAGATTTCAGGTATATCTCCAGTAGGTCCTAGCTTATAATAAATTTGGTTCTTCTCACACTTGCATAGTGTGAGCAGTGGTCAGGGCTTTTAAAACCTCTAATAGAACATAATAAACACAGCAAAACATAATTTTATTGAAGAAAAGATGGATGGCTTTTTTGTTCCCTGGTTACAAAACATTTTCCTTTCTAGATTTTTAAACATTATTCAGTATGGTAAATCAAAGGTCTTCCTTTCTACATCATCAGTTTCCTTATACAGTTGCCATGTATGTATTTAGTAGTTAGTTGTATCATTGTGACAGACAACTTGAAGGAGGAAAGACATACGCTCCTGCTTTCAGAGGGTCAGTCTGTGGTGTCTTGTGACCAAATACTCGACAGACAACTTGAAGGAGGAAAGACTTACATATGCTCCTGCTTTCAGAGGGTCAGTCTGTGGTGTCTTGGTCCACTGGCTACTTGGTTTCGGCATCGTGGTAGCGGTAGAGGAGAGCTTCTTCACCTCGCGGTAGGTAAGAAACAGAGGCAGACGGAGCCTGGAATAGTTTCCTTAAAAGCTGGTTCCTAGTGACCACCTTCCTCCAGGTAGATTCCATGTCCTCAAGTTTGCAGAGCCTTTCAGAATAGCACTGCCAAACTAAATGAACCTGTGGTGGGACATTTGATATTCAAGCCACTCACTGTTAACTGCATCAGGTAAATTTCGTCATGTGAACAAGGCAAGATGGAAGAATGCTGTTGCATGTTGCTTTACCAAGATAGTGAATTAAGATCTCCCTCCTCTCTCTCTCTCTCTCTCTCTCTCTCTCTGTGTGTGTGTGTGTGTGTGTGTATGGTGTATACACATGTGTGAGCCCTCTGCAGACATGTTGTGGAGGCCCGAGGAGTATGCTGGGTGTCTTCCCTTACCGCTCTTCTGTCTCACTTCTCTGAGACAGAGCCTATCACTGAACTTCTAGCTCACCATTTTTGGGTACACTGGCTGAGAAGTGAGCCCAAGAAATCCTCCTGTCTCTGCTTCCTTCAGTGCTGGGGTTACAGGCATGTGCGGATCTGTGTTAGGATATTACCATCTAAGAATCAGTCTTCAGGTAGGCATGGTACATGACTCCTGTAATTCCAGTATTTGGGGCTGAGGCAGAAATATAGTCATGAGTTAGAAGATAGTCTGGGCTACAGGTGACACCCTTTTTTGGGGGAAACATGCTAACAAACCTTCATAGTCATGACATTTTACTTAAGTTCCAAGTTTGGCCATCGTGATTTGAGTTAAGAATGTTGCTTTCTTTATAACCATCTTTTGAGTCATTTACTAATAATTTTGAAATGTGCCCCTTTGTTAAATATTTTCTTTACCATTATGGGTGAAAGGGAAAGGCAGATCTTTTTTTGTCTTGTTTGTTGTTGATTTTGAGGCTATGTCTCCCTCCAGCTCAGACTGACCTATAACTCACTGGGATCCTCCTACCTTAGACTCCCAAGTGCTGATACAGCAGGTGTTAGCCACTGTTCCTGGCTTTTCAGTCTTCCTTAATTCTCTCTCTTGAAAGATGTTACAAATCTCTGAACACTAAAGTCAGAAAATGGAAGGATTATGTGTTAGCTGTGATTTATTTTACTATTGCTTCTTTCTTTTAAGTGAGGATATGACATTGATCTTTTTTATTTTAGTCTTTCTCTTGTTTTAAACATGGCTGTGCATAGTTCATGAGTAAAGACTGACAGAAAATCAGTGTTGTGGCCTGAATGTGAAGTATTTCCTACAGGCTCATGTGTTTGAACACTTGGGCCCCAGTTGATGGTACTATTTGGGAAGTTTGTAGAACTTCTATGACATGCATCACTGTGAGTAGTTCTGGAGGATTTTGGTGAACCCCACTTTTTGTTTTCTGCTTCTTGATTGTGGAAGCAGTGTGACCAAAGTTTCCTACTCCTACATCTACCCTGTGATGGACTGTACCTTCTAGAACTGTAAGCCCTTCATTCACTCCCTCCTTTCTTCCCTCCCTTCATCTTGTCAGACATTTGGTCACAATGAGTAAAGTAATTAATACAAATTGAATGTTTCTAGATATAAGAACAATATAACCCTAAAATCTTGTAAGGATTATTGATTTAGAAAGGGTCTATTGGGAGCAGGGGAGAGAGCCCCATTGGTGAAGTGCTGACCTCACAAGCTTGAGGACCTGTGCTTGAGTCCTAGTAACCACATATAGTTTGGGGATGATGGCACACATCTGTAATCCCAGCGCTGAGGAGGCAGAGACAAGGGGATGTCTGGGGTTCCTGGATCTGGCTATTGTAGCCAGGCCAGTGAAAGACCTTGTCCCAAAGGTAGTGGAGAGTGACATTTCTGAGGATGACATCTGTAGGTATACTCTGGCCTTCACAATTACCTGTTCACTCATATAGGAACACACATACATATGCACACATATGTCAGTCACAGCATAGAAGGAATTGAGTTTTTTGTTTGTTTATTCTGAGTAACTTGGTTTAAAAAAATACTTCTAAGAAAGAATAATCTATATAAATCCTTACAAATAGAGCCTATATTAGCCTCTCACAGTGGGAGGCCTGTAGGCTGTAAAGGGGTATTGGTATATAGAAGGCTGAGTTCTTTCTCAATGCTGAGACTGTCAAATGTATACTCACTAGGTCTAACTGCTACCTGAACGCTTACAACTCACTGCTCGTAACATTTCCATGTGCAGTAGTTAGCATAGCCAAAGCTGAACTGGTCTTCATTTGCCTTCCCTGATCCTCAGTCCATAGCTTCCTTGTTAGACAAGGACATCTTTCTGTTGCTTGTCCACTCCCCCCCCCCAAAATAAAAACCTTGTCTTCCTCCTTCTGCCAGTTCTGCTAATTATAGCAATTTCCTTAAGTTCTAACTCTCAGAATGCCTAGATCTGAGCCTTTTTCATAGCACTACACTGTGTCTGTCCTGTCGCAGTGGTTCATCTTCCTCTGCCTGGATTATTGTGTTCATGACTCCTACGTGGTCTCCTTGCCTCTGCCGTTGAATAATTCATTCTGATCATAGCATCTCAAGCAGTCCTTTTAAAATGTAAATCTGATTATGCTCAAAATCCGCTGATGTGTGTCACACAGAGGAAAAGCCATAGCCCCAACAAGGGGCTGGTCAGGCTGGCTTCTAGGTACAGAGGCCTTTTATCTCTTCTTCCCACTCTTCCTCTCCTCCAGCTGCTTCTGCCATGCTGTTCCTTGGACCCGCCTTTGTGTTCCTTTCTTCTGCCGGCAGTGCCCTCAGATCTTTGTCAGATGTGACCCTTTCAGTAAGGCATTTTAAAACCATTCTACTTTAAATTCTCTAAAATACTTAGCCGTTCTCTAAATATTGTAAAACAAAATCCCCTCTCACTCTATGTATGTGTGTGTGGTGTGTGTGTGTGTGTGTGTGTGTGTCTGTCTGTCTGTCTGTCTGTCTCTGTCCGACCCTATAGAGAGTTTTGGGCTTTGTTTGGTTTGTTCCCTGCGGTCTCCCCAATGTCTGGAATTGTGTACGGCGTTCACTAAGCGTTTGCCAGATGGATGCTAAGTACTTGTGATTTCTTAGTTGTGACCTTTTCCTTAACAAGGAACTCACTCTATTAGAGGTGGCACTCTCTGTACCTGTCACCAGTTACTTGTATTTACCAGGGTGAATGTTCCTGTGTGAGAGGGGCTAGTGCTTTAGTGGCTCAACTTTTGGAACCAGACTTAATTCTGATGAACTCTGTCTGAATGGCATCTCATCTATCAAATCGTAACAAAACACATTAATGGCAGACATTATTCAAGAATAAGCTGTGGGAACAATTCCTGGTACATAGCAAATGGTCACCAATACACAGTTATTACAGTTGTTACTGTGCTAGACCCAGACCAGCTGTTCTGCGTCAGCTGTATTCATGAGCGGCTACTGGTTCAGGCCCCCCTCCTTACCACCTGTTTTTCTTCCCTCTCTAGAAATATCCTGGTGTGCTGCCCCCCATGCACCTTTCCATCTCCCTACTTTATACTTCCAACATCCCTTTTGGTATCTATATTTTTTTAAAGAAATTAAAATTTATTTATTTATTTATTTATGAGAGAAGAGAGAAAGAGGCAGATAGGGAGAGAAAGAGAATGGGTGCGAGAGGACCTGTAGTCATTGCAAACAAACTAGATGAATGTACCACCTGTGTATCTGGCTTATGTGGGTACTGGGGAGTCGAACCTTGGGCTTTGTAGGCAAGCACTATAATCACCAAGTCATCTCTTATTCTTATCCCCTTTCCTTCCACTCTTTTCAAGCAGGCACATATTAAGGATTGTATTTCCCCTCCCCATTTTGTCCTGAACCTTGCTATTCCCTTTTCCTTGCCTCCTTCCTATTGTTACATGTATAAAATGAAAAACTGCCTTCCTTATGGTTGATTGCCTAGAATTAAATTTGCATCAAGGAAAATGGAAATGTTGTAGATATTGAAACAAGCTCAAACTTATGTTTTCACAAACTGGTAAAAAAAAAAAAAAGCCCAAATCAAAACCCAAATGTTATGCCAGTTACTAAAAACCTTGCAAGTTTGTCTATTCCTTTCTCAAAATCTGTTTCTACTTCCTTAGCCAGTGATTTTGCCTTCTACAAACCAGCATGCTTAATGAAAAAATAATTTCCTATTTACAGTATTGACATTTTTTTTGCAACTCACTGCTATTTTAACCACCTTGTTTTTTTGTCTATATAGTTCAGGTACATAACCAGTTCAGTGAACTCAAGATTTTCTTCATTATGATTGTTGCTTCTTATAGTCCATTCTGGAACTCTTCCCGCCACTTCTGAATTTCTGCATGAGTGTAGGCGTGTGCGTTTCCTTTACTGATCAGAGTTCTAAACAGCTGAAATAAAAATACATCTTTAGAATATGACCCATTTTGTAAATTTTGGACAGATTATACAACAGTTACATGATATCTTTTCAGAGGAAGTGAACTCATTTGAGCATCCATTTTAAAAGGGTTTTATTTTGGGGCTTGAAGGGTCTTTCATCTAGAAGGGGAGCTGTGCTTTCACCTGTTCCTTGTTATAGTCACTGGTACAAGAAGCCCAATGTTCTGTGCTCATTTCCCTTGATAGAATCTTTTCCCCCTGGGGGTATATATACTTTGTTTAATAGTAATTTGTAATTTTGCAGTAACTTAAATTTTTCTTTAAACCCTTACTATTCACCTCTTTAACATAAAAGGTAGACTAAATTTTAATTTATACCTTTTAAAGCTTATATTTGAATTTGGTAATAAGACTTTTATTTATTTTTCATGAAATAAATTTTATTAGGAAGATAACTGAAAAATTAGTAATGTAAAGTTCATCCTTGTTTTGCCAAGAAAAATGCAAAATAAGAAAGCTAACCTCCTAAGCTGGTAAGAAGGGGTTAGGAGAGAGGCTGGTTGGAAAAGGGTGCTGGAGACTGGTCCAGATTCTTAAAATTGTAGTCTGTATGGCATGGGCTAAACACACGCGCACACACACACACACACACACACACACACACGTTATTTACAGTTGGTGGTGCGTAGTTTGGGGAGCAGGTAAAAGATCTGTTGGCTTTTGTAACTAATTTTGGACTACTCATGAAGTGAATGAAAGTTTATGGAGTTTCTTCTAAACCTTTAGAAACATCCTGCGAGAGCCTGGTGTCATGACACATGCCTGTAATCCTAGCACTCAGGATGTCAAGGCAGGAGAGGCAAGGGTTCAAGGCCAGCCCACGTTACACAGTACGGTGCTGTCACAAAATTCCTTGAGTTTTGCTTAAAACTATCCAGTGGTCCAGTATCTCCATTATCATAACAGAAAGGGGAAGGAAAACTTGGTTAAGATGTATGTAGGTATTTTCAATGAGAACCTTTCCTTTTAAATGCTTACCCAAAAGTTTGTTTGTTTGTTTATTTCTTTCTTTTTTTTTTTTTGAGGTAGGTCTCACTGTAGCCCAGGCTGACCTGGAATTTACCCTGTAGTCCCAGGCTGGCCTTGAACTCAGCAATTCTCCTACCTCTGTCTCCTGAGTGCTGGGATTAAAGGTATCCGTCACCATGCCTGGCTGGTACTTTTTTTTTTTTTAAGTCTGTTTATTTACTTGTGAGGAGAGAAAGAGAGAGGGGAGGGAAGAAAGGAAAGAGGGAGAGGGAGAATGGGTGTGCACCAGGGCCTTTCTATCACTGAAGATGAACTCCAGACACATGTGTCACTTTGTGCTTCTGGCTTTATGTGGGTATGGGTAATTGGACCTAGGCAGGCAAGCTTTGAAGCAGGTGCCTTTGACCACTGAGCCATCTTCCCAGCCTGCCAAAAGTACTTGCTTAGCTTGCTAGTGCTACTGTAACAAATTACTGCAGGCTGGGTGACTTAGCAGAAATTTAACCTTTGAAGTTAAGGACTAATAGGCCAGCAAGGTAGGTTTTATTTTTCTTTTGATTTACAGGCTTTTGCACCCCACCATTTTCCCCCACATGTTCTCTTCGCGATGTATAATGGGAAGAAGTTGAGGAAGGCAGGCAAGTGGTCTCTCTTATGAGAGAGAGTACTCCTTACACACACACACACACACACACACACACACACACACACACACACCTGCCATGACCTTATTTAACCTCAGCACCTTCCTTAGAGGCTCATCTCCTAACCTTAGGAGATTAGGGTGTTAACACATGAATGTGTGTAGGGGAGGAGACACAAACATTGAATTTACAAAAAAAATTTGAGTATGGAGCCAAACAAGGTGGTACATGTCCATAGTCCCAGTTGAGGCAGGATAACAGGTTTGAGACCAACCTGGACTATGTAACAGGTTGCAGGCAAGCTATGTAGCAAGACTCAGTCTCACCACCACTGCCCCCAGTTGAATACTTTCTATGTGATAACTACCCTGATTGACTTGCCACTGTTTTACTGGGTAAACTTCCTCAGTTTTGGATTAGAGAGTTTAGTCTGGTTTGTGTTGAAGAGCTCCTTTTCCACTAGTCCACTTGGTCTTTCAGTGTCTGATGCTTCATTACTTTTGTGCCAGGGGCTAAACATTGCCCTTACTGGCTAGTCTAGTCACGTGATCTTTGTGTCTTGGCTTAATGTAGGTCTCTAGTTTTTCTTGGACTTGAACTCAATACTGAACCACCAGTTCAGTTAACAAGGACTCTCTCAAACATATTTTGCTGTTACCTGTTTTTAGCTCTTGAGTCCTTTTTTCTTGCTTTGAATTTGTTGGTGGTTTTCCTTCCCATGTGACTGGAAAGTAAGGCCTTCCTTTGTCTTCATATAATGAACTCCTTAAATAATAACTGCTCAGGTTCGGCTAGTTTGAGCTACACATAAGACTCACCCATTTGGATCTTGCTTCTTTCTGTGGAAATTAATCTTTCCGTGGTTTCTACCTTGATCAGTGTTTATTTCGGTTTTACGATTCCTGCCCCCAGTGCTAAACTGTTTACCTGTATTTTTCATATTGAGGTTACTTTCCCTCTGAAGGTAGTCTTAAGCTCCTCTGAAGTATTTCTTGCTCAAATGTTTTTCCATCTGCATTGGACCTTCACAACCTCCCTCCCTCCAATCTGCACATTTCCTTTGCTCTCCCTCCTCCATCTGCTCAGTCCACATCACCTGGGGAAGCCTGGCTGGGTCGTGGAATGTGTTCATGCACTGCCAAAGTCAAGTTTCCCTTCATCTATACCTCCCCAGGTAATTAGCACAAATGAAAATAGTGACCTTTTGGAATATCTTTCAAGGGAGGCAGCCAACATACCAACTCCCCTGGGAGACTATTGAATGGATGCCAACTGGCACAAAGAAGTAAGAAGGAGAAGAAACTTTTAAAACGAGCATATGATGCTAAATGGAAGCCAGAAAAACATGGGGAGCAGGGTAATGGTGCTATCTGTAATGTGAAAACAATTTAAAAGAATACTGAAAGGAACCCAGAAAGCACTGAGAGCGTGTATTATTTCCTTTAAATTTCTTTTTCTGGGTAGTCATGTCCCTCAGTGTGTGTGTTTAAATGTGGACTAAACCACGTCTTAAAATCAATTTTTGAATAAAATGTTAGATATAGTTAATCAAGCTCTTACACGATATCTCCAAACAGATCCCAAAGTTTCAAATTACTCAATGTAAAAACCTAAAAATATCATATATCCTACTGTTTGGGCAGGAAATTGAGACCTGCTTTATCAACCATTTATCAACAAAAAACATATGTTCTGTATAAATCTAGCCAAGTCTTCCACACTGTCTTGCATGTGTCCTTACAGTATAGTTGATATTTCCAGTGCAGTTCAGAGATTTTCAGTATGACTCTGTTTATTTTGTTGATTTCTACATTTGCCAATTCTTAATTAATCTGAAAATTCTGGTGTTTTCTTTTTTCCCCTTCCAGTTTATTTATTCTCATGACATAGCAAATTGTATTTTATGTTTCCCCTAGTCTTTACATATAGATTGCTGTTTTGAACCTTTTGAAGAGGTCTTGCTATAAAAGCATGTATTCACATTTTGTATGTTTTAGAGCTATATTCTGAATCAAGAATGAGAGGGAGATAAAACCAGAATCTTAGAAATTAGGGTAAGACAAACTGCTCAGTTCAAAAACGGATATTTAAGTCTTGTCATAATAAACATTCCAGAAAGTAGATGGCTTATGCTATTTTGGATTGATAGAAGATTCAGAGGATAAAAGTATTACAAAACAAGGGATTTTAAGAAACACTAGTTTGGAGATTTTTTTCGAGGTAGGTTCTCGCTCTAGCCCAGGCTAACTCAGAATTCACTGTGTAGTCTCAGGGTGGCCTTGAACTCTCAGCAATCCTCCTACCTCTGCCTCCTGAGTGCTGGGGTTAAAGTCGTGCGCCACCATGCCCGCCTCTCCTGGTTTGGTGATTTTAATTTTCTCAGACTAAAGTGGAACTTTAGTAAGTCTGCAGTAGAAATTTGTGTGTAGGTTTTTGTGTGAACTTACTTTGGGTAGATGCTTAGAGGAACATATATTGGATATGTCAGTAGTAGGTGTAATTCATTCATTCACTCATTCATTTATTCCTTTTGAAGTAGCCAAACTGTTTCCTGTGCTCCTGTACCACTTTATATCCACCAGTAACTGAATAGTTCAGTTTTGTATCCTTGTCAGCATTTGGTATTGTCATTTAAAATAAAAAAAAAAGCCATTCTGATACTCCCTAGTAGCTAATAACACTGAACACTTTTAAATGTAGGATTTGTGCTAACTGTATATCCTCTTTGGTGAGATGTCAGTGTCTATTATCCATGTTCTTCTAAGTTGATTTCTTGTTTTGTTTTGTTTTTGGAAGTAGGATTTTACTCTAGCCTAGGCTAACCTAGAATTCACTATGTAGTCTCAGGGTGGCCTTGAACTCATGGCACTCCTTCCACCTTACCCACCTGAAGGCTGGGATTAAAGGCACGGGCCACCATGCCCAACCTTAGATTTCTTTTTATTGTTAAATTTTGACAGTCTTTTTTTGTTTTTTAATCTACACGTGTATCAGATATATAGTTTGCAGCATTTTCTCCCACTTTGTTGGTTGTCTTTTCTGTTTCTTTAACAGGGGTTATCACAGACCAAAACAAAAATTTAGTTATGATGTGAATGGTGAAGTCTAGTTTATTAATATTTCCAGTTAAGGATTGTGTTTTCTGTGCCAGTTCTAAGGATTATAAACCCTAGAGATTTTCTGGGTTGTTTGCTTGTTTTTCTTCTCCTCCGTCCTTTTTCTTCCTTTTCCTTCTTCCTTCCTCTTCCTCCTCTTCCTTCTTCCTACTCCTTCTTCCTCTTCCTCCTCCTTCCTTCATCCTTCTTCCTCCCTTCTTCTTCTCCTTCCTTCTTCCTCCTCCTCCCTTCTTTTTTTCTCCTAAAAGTTATATAACTTTGTGGGGCTACATGACTGTAATACTGCATTGGTGTTGGCAGAGATGTTGAAATGCCTGGTTATATACAGCCTGGTCAAGGTAGAAAGCAAGGATCAGCTTTTGCTTACATGTATGGTGGTGTTTGGCTAGATTTCCGTGGCCTGTGTGCTTTCTGTATTGCTGGGCTATCCTTTTCTTTTCCCTTGGTTAGAGAGAAGTGTATATACACATGTGTATGCACACGTGTGTATTCCCAGGTTCTTCAGCTCCAGGTCTGGGCCACTTGAGGCTAAAGGGGAAATCAGAGGTCTTGCCATCCTGTGCTGAGGACACTATCCAGTTTGCTTTCTTCTCTCTACCTTGAGGAGTCTTTGTAGCTGGATGTGTAGCTCGGTCAGTGCATAGCTAGGGCTGGGAGTGTATCAGTGGTAGAATACCTGCTTATCATTTATAAGTTCATGGGATTCTGTTGCCAGGGCCTGCCTCCCTCCCTCCCCCGCCTCAAATAAAATTTTAAAAAGATTTTTAAAAGTCTATGTTAACTTAATATGTGAAATGTCTAGTTTTAAACTGTACTTAGGAGGGCCAGTAGTGAAAAGTCTCTGTACACCATCTTCCTGGAAACAGAAATCATCAGTTTTATGTTAACTTAAACTGCCATGCAGAATGATGTACAAACTAATGTCTAAATGTTCTAAGATAATAAGTGTTTTAAAAAGAAATAGGGTTTGAAATTACTTTATAAACATAAATGTGAATACAAAAGCTAATTTAATGTGCATATTTCAAGTGAAATAAATGGAACATATAGTATTTTCTAAATAGTCTTTCTGTGTTATTTATTTATTGAGAGACTGAAATTCTTTGTTAAAATATTTATTTATTTCTATTCAGTGAGGGAGAGAGGGAAGAAGGGAGAGAGGGAGAATGGGTGTACAAGGAGTTTTTGTTGCTGTAAATGAGCTTCAGATGCATGTGCCACTTTGTGCACCTGGCTTTATGTGAGTACTGAGGAACTGAACCGAGGCTAGCAGTCTTTGCAAGCCAGCACTTTAACCATTGAGCCATCTCCTCAGCCCTAGAATTGAAAATTCTAAAAGTTACAAGGCTCCAGACACACTCAGGAAACACGCACTTACCTCTCTGTGTAGTGTCTGCAGCACACACACGCCATGTTCCCTGGCATGTCCCATAGAGCTTTCTGTTTGGCAAGTTTCAAAAGCTTTATCACTAAACCAAACTTCTGTGTTTTTTTTTAAGCCTTACTGTTCCCCTATTCATTATAAAAGTAAAATGCTCAGTGCAGGTCTTCCCTCATACACACTAGTAGCAGTTTGACACCCACTATTTGGCATGTTGCTTCTTTTATTTATTTATTTTTACTTATTTATTTATAGGGAGACAGACAGACAGAATGGGCACTCCAGGGGGCCTCTAGAACAACTGCAAAGAAACTCCACATGGATGCACCACTTTGTGCATCTGGCTTTACGTGGGTACTGGGGAATTGAACTTGGGCCCTTAGGCTTTGCAGGCAAACACCTTAACAGCTGAGCCATCTCTCTAGCCCCTGTTGTTTCTTATTGTATCAGAAGTTTTAGCTCGTTGCCCTGGTTTGACCTTTTATGTGCCACCACTGTTCTTAAGCTAAAGCACATCTTGGGCTGGAGAGATGCCTTAGCAGCTAAGGCACTTGCCTGCAAAGCCAAAGGACCTGAGTTCAGTTCCCCAGGACCCACGTAAGCCAGATGCACAAGGTGGCATATGTGTCTGGAGTTTGTTTGCAGCGGCTGGAGGCCCTGGTGTGCTCATTCTCATTCTCTGTCTCTCTCCCCCTCCCTCCTTCTCTCTTCCAATTAAATGAATAAAAATAAAATATTTTATAAAAGAGAAAAGAACATCTTTGCACAATGGTATACCATAGTCCCAGCTAGTGGCAAGCTTAAGATGGGAGAACTGCTTGAGCCTAGGAGTTCAAGGCCATCTTGGACAATGTAGTCTGACCTGCCTCTTAAAACAATTATATGTATAATGCCGGCACACGCCTTTAATCCCAGCACTCGGGAGGCAGAGGTAGGGGGATCGCCATGAGTTTGAAGCCACCCTGAGACTACATAGTGAATTCCAGGTTGGCCTGAGCTAGAGTGAGACCCTGCCTTGAAAAAAAAATTATATGCATATATAAATAAAATTAATACAGATCCATAGGCCCTTACCTGTCACCCTTGGGACTATATAATTTGGAATTATTGGGACTTCAGGAAGGATAAGCAATATTTATACTCTATATTAGGGCACACAACCTTCTACTTGCCACAGTTAAATGTTCTTAAATATTTATACCATAGTAGCTTTATGCCTACATTGTTTTAGGTAACATTTGCCACTGAATGACTTCCTTTTCCACTGCCACACAAACGCAGGGAGAAGCATGAAGAAGATGCTTAGCTGTAGATGTTTTGGACTTTGGAGTTAAGGATGGGGGAGGTTTTGGACCCCTGTAATAGTTGGTAGCTAACAGGCCTAGTCAGAGCAAAAGACCCTGTTTGAGCCCTGACCACTCTAGTTTAACCCACGAGGAGATGCATTAGACCTGGATTTATCAACTGTTTCCAATGAGACAACAAAAGCAGCTATCGATTTAATCCTGTTATGTGGTATTGATCTTAGAAATCACTGGATTCATGCTAGGATTTGGGGTTTAATCATGTAAGGCTCAGACTTTCATCTGATTTACACTAAGTCCTCTTTAATCTTGTCAATTATGCCATGCTATTTTCCCAAGGCCAGCCAGGGGGTGGGGTGGGGTGGGGTGTGTGTGTGTGTACATATCTGGTTATTTTTCTAAGATATCTATGTTTGTCCTTCTCTCTTTGGAAGAGAGCTTGAGTTTTCTCATGAAGGGCTAAGAGCCCTCCACAGGTCTCCAGATTAGCGTTGCTTTTGCAAGTATGATGTCAGTTATACATGTTATACATGAGATTAAAGTAGGTCTTGCCAAGGCCTCTGGGGAAGGAATCTAGTCTTACTCTGGATTTCCTGAGAATTCATGTGGTACTCTTCTGAAAGGGGGATGTTATTTGAGTTTAGAGTGTCTTAGAATTATTAATTGAATTAATTATGATTGATACCACAGTCTCCTATAATGAAACAAAATTAATTCGTAACCTAATTTCAAAGTTTACTGTGTGCATTAGGAAAAGAAAACACATATTTGGTTGTAGGATTTTTGTTTCCGCTTTGCAGAATCTAACTGGCTAGGACCTTATGTTCTCTAGCTCCTTCTTTTATTTTCTCCAAAGGATTATTATAATTGATTTGAAAGTTTTATTGATTGATTAGAGGCCAGTAAACCTGTACTGGATAGTCTCCCTTGAGGTTCTCTGTTATTGCTTTTCCTATAATTGTTGGTGGTGGTAGTTGGTGCTTTCAACTAGCTTACTTACTGTTGTTACCTGCTTGTTGCTGGGATACAACACTGACCAGAAGGAGCTGATGGAAGGATAGAGTTTATTTTGGCTTACAGTCGTGAGGGGAAGCTCTGTGATGGCAGGGGGTAGCTTGACAAATTAGAGACTGGGCCTCACCTCTGTCACGGCAGATGGAAAACAACAGCAGGAGAGTGAGCCCAACTCTAGCAAAGGAGAGCTGGCTATAACACCCCTAAGAACCCCTCCCCACATCAAGAACACACCTTCTCCAGCAAGGCTCCACCTCCCAAATTACCACCAGCTGGGGATCAACCAAGCATTCAAAGCACATTAGTTTATGGGGGTACATCTGAGTCAAACCATCATACTTACAGTCTACTAATTTGATTAAAAATACCTGATAACATGATGGTTTTATGTTGTGGGCAGAAAAAGCTATGTTAGACTCTTTTACCCCTTTCACAGTTATTTTTACTTATGACTTACTCAAAGATTTCTACATATAAAAAGTCTAGAATGTGACTGTAATTCAAACTGAAATAAGCTGCCTTATTTATTTATTTATTATTTTATATATCTTGTGTTCAGCTATTCTTCTGATAAATGAAATATAATGACTTGTTTTGTTTTTAATGTAGGGTCTCACGGTATAGCTCAGGTTGACCTCAAACTCATGTTCCTCCAAGTGTTACGATCACAGACTGAGCCACTTATTTGTCTACAAAGTATTTGTTTTAAATGTTTTATTTTTATTTATCTGTTTGAGAGAGAGAAAGGCAGAAAGAGGCAGGGAGGGAGGGAGGGAGGGGGAGTGAGAGAGAATATGGGCACACCAGGGCATCCAGCCACTGTAAATGAACTCCATATGCATGTGCCACCTTGCTTATCTGTCTTTCATGGGTCCTAGGGAATTGAACCTGGGTCCTTTGGCTTTGCAGGCAAGCACCTTAACTGCTAAGCCTTTTCTGCAGCCCCCAAAGTCTTTACTTTTAATATATTTTATTTATTTATTAGAGAGAGAGAGAGAGAGAGAGAAGCGGGGGAGAAAGGGCTTGGCAGGGCCTCTAGCCACTACAAACGAACTCCAGACACATGCGCCACCTTGTGCATCTGGCTTACATGAATCCTGGGGAATCGATCTGGGGTCCTTAGGACTCACAGGCAAACACCTTTACCACTAAGCCAGCTCTCCAGCCCTACAAAATCTTTTTATGTATGTGTGTTTGTGAATGCTTGCTTGGCATATTTATTTAAAGGGAAATTAAGAGAATTTCTTTGCCAAGAGGAAAGCTGAGTCTTCATTAGTGATATTTGTCTAATGCTGGCATTGTGGTATTTTAAAAATAGAAAGAAGTTGTTAGCAGAATCTAGTTATATAAATGGGAACAACTTAGGGCTAAGAAACTCACTTTAGGTATAGAATACTTGTATAGGTTTGTGCTTGGCCAGAAGTGAGGAGGGGCTCCCTTGGTTTCTAATCCTCTCTGGGGGAAGCTGTGTATCAGGGCTTCACAGGGAACTAGCTCCTTTATCATAAAGGGAACTTTAATTTTAAAATATTCTTGTATCGTGACTAGAGTAAGTGACAGACAGCTACACTGGGCATTTATCTCCTTCAGATCACGTTACCAGTAATTGCTGCATTAAATCAGAGTCATAAGAGATTACAGGTCTGACCAGAGCAAGGTGCTGGTGCTGACCCAAGGATTCCCACCATGCTGCATTGCTGCAGTCAGGGTCCTGCCCCTTTCCTCAGGGGGCTGAGGGCTCTTAAGAACAAACATGACTAACCTAGTCCAAGAAGAGAGGCATTTATGTTGTCAAGAATCCATGGTCTCCCCTTTCAGGTAACTTGACATTAAACACAAAGGGATGATCCCCCCTTTTCCCAGTACTGTTAGATAAAGAGGAGATTTGCTTGGGCATAAAAATAACTTATTTCCACCTCCTTTACATCTTGATGTTCCCTTCCTGGTTGAGTGTGCTGTCTGCAGGGTGTGTGCACAAGGCACCCCACCTCAGTCCTGCTCCTCACTGCTTTTACTTCTTCCTTTATCCATGTTTTGAGGCCACTTACTCTTCAGATGAGGGTCTGGCTTCATCATTTAGATAATTTTCAGCCTTCAGATACTCTTCCTAAATTGTTGAGGTGATGGCTACAGTGCTGATGACAGTAATCACTGTATGTGGGCTCATTCGTATATTGATGTAGTCGAGCATGAGGTAGGTACCATTACTTACCCTCTTTTTCTAGAGGAAGAACTTGAGGCAGAGCGAGGTTAAATAACTTCTAAAATTACGCAGCTGGGAAGAGATGATACTAAGGTTTGGATGCACCTGGTCTGGCCTCAGAGTCCTGGTCTCATGGGCAAGCGCTCCGTTGTTGAATGTACCAGCAGGGACCCTGCTGAGTGTATGTACTTTAAGGGGGAAACGGAAAAGATGTGTATGGCAAGTTGAAAAAGACGTATGAGAACAATAAGGAAATATACATTAGGGATCTAGCTTAGACTAATCAGAACCTGTCATTTTATGTCTACTTAAATCCCATACTTAATTAGCTATAACCTTCCATTTCATGACACTTCCTTTGCAGTGTTTTGGAGCAGACTGGTGCCTTTCTTGTTCTCCTTCACTACCCCCCTCCCCCAGATAACTAACCTTCCAAAAACTCATGGGAGTGAGGAGGGTATGAATTCATTTTGTTAACAGCTCCATTGAGATATAATTAACACACAGTAAATTGTACATATTGAAAATTACTATTTGTTAAGCTTTGACATATGTATACACCTATGAAGTCATCACCACAACCAAGATAATTAACAGATTAATCATCTGAAAGTTCCTTCATATGTATGCCTTTGTAATCCTTCCAGCATTCATCTCCTTCCCCAGCACATTACCACACAGCCACTTTCTAGTGTTTTTCAAAACTGGAATCATGCAATTAAAAACTCTGTTGCTGTCTTTTTTCACCTAGCATAATCCATTTAGGATTTACACGTGTTCTTGCATATACTTCATTGCTTCTTTTTTATTTATTTATTTTTTTGGTTTTTCAAGGTAGGGTCTCACTATGGCCCAGGCTGACCTGGAATTCACTATGTAGTCTCAGGGTGGCCTCAAACTCACAGTGATCCTCCTACCTCTGTCTCCCAAGTGCTGGGATTAAAGGCGTGTGCCACCACGCCTGGCTCATTGCTTCTTATTGCTAAATAGTGTTCAGTTGTGAATATAGCACACTGTGCTCATCCTTTATCCATTGATAAGGCTATTTGGGTCTCTTCCACTTTGGGCTGTGACAAATCTACGACTGTTCATGTACAAATCTTTATATGGGATATGTGCTCAGTTCTCTTGGGCAAATACTTCTAAGTGGAATGCATAGATTACATGGATGGTATGTGCTTAATGTTTTCAGAAAATTGTTGAACTGTTTCTAGATTTCTTCTGTTTCGCCTTCCTTCCTTCTATCCCCTCTTTTTCTCTGAAAGAGTCTCAGGTATTCCAGGCTGTGTATCCTTGGAAGATGACCTTGAACTACTGATCCTCCTGCTTCTACCTCCCAGGTGCTGGGTTACAGGTGTGCCACCCCACCTGTGTTTTATGTTAGTTTATAAAATACTTTGGTTGCAAATACTTAATCTGTAAGTTATAGCTTGTCTTCTATTCTTCTCACAGTGTCTGTTGATGAGGAAAGTTTTGAATGAAGTCAGTTTGTTGGTTTTTTCATTTCTGGACTATTTTAGAGTCAGTTTCCTATTGGCAATCTGGCCAAGGGCCTTGCATATGGTGAGCCTGTGCTTCACAACAGAGTGGTGCTGAGCCCTTGGGTCACAGCTGAGAGATCTTGCTTAATTCACGATCATAGACCTTTTCTCCTACAAGTTTTCTAATTTCATGTTTTATCTTTTTTTTTTTTTTTTTTCACCCCGAGGTAGGGTCTCACTCTGGCCCAGGTTGACCTGGAATTCACTATGTAGTCTCAGAGTGGCCTTGAACTCTTGGCAGTCCTCCCAAGTGCAGGGATTAAAGATGTGCACCACCACACCTGGCCTCATGTTTTACCTTTTTGGTCCAGTCTTCCATATATTGTGTATGAATATCCAGTTATTCTGATGATATTTGTTGAAGAGTGCTCTTTCTTACTGAATTGCCTTTGTATCTCCGATGCTATTTCTGGACTTTCTGTTCTTGTTCCATTGACACCAGTACCATTCATTCTTATAGATTTGAGAAAAGTGATGAGTATCCCAAACCTCACAATAGGATTTTGTACGTGCTCGGAGAAAACCTAATCACAATCTGTCAAAGCCTACATTGGTCATGGAAATCAAAAGGAAGTGGGAAGAAAAGCTGTGTCCATGATCTTCTTAGTGTTCTTAGATATTAATTCTATCCAGTATAATATCAGTATAATGTCAGTTAGAATCTGATTTTTATAGAAATTGGCAAACAGGTGATAAAATTCATATGGAATACTAAGGACTTAGAATAGCTAAAATAACATTGAAAGGGGGGAAAGGGGAAGCACTAATATAAAAGAATATTAGCATTGAAGTTATCTTGATGCTGTGCAGTGAGATTCTGTACATTTAATTTTGTTGTGTATTAGTTCCTTTTTAAACATTTTATTTATAGCCTCCATGTATATACACAATGTACCCAGATCATAATCCTACCATTTGCTTTTGTCTTCTCCCCAATTCCTCCTCCACTGGACCCTTTCTTCTTTCCAACTAGTGCCTCTTCTGTTTTGATGTCATCGTTTTTCCTGTCTTATATAATGCAGGTCTTGTGTATGTAGTGACAGCCACTGTGAGGTCATGAATGCAGTGGCCACCTTGTGTGGAAGAAAACATTCCTAAGCACTCCTCTCCATCCTTTGGCTCTTATATACTTTCCACTACTTCTTCCACAATGATCTTTGAGCCTTAGAGGATGTTATAGAAATATCTCCCTTAGTGCTGAGCACTCCACTATCACTTCTTCTCAGCACTTTGATGAGTTTTGAGACGTACCAGTGATCACCGCCATCTGCAAAGAGAAGCTTCTCTAACCAAAAATGAGAGTAGCATTAATATATGGGCATAAACAAATATTTGGAGGCAATTTTGTGGACGTAATATATCTATATTGCTAAATAACAGTAGTAGTTTCCCTCCTAGAGCTTATGACCTCTGTAACCATAGGCTTTTTTTTTGTTGTTGTTGTTGTTGTTTTTTCGAGGTAGGGTCTCACTCTAGCTCAGGCTGACCTGGAATTCACTGTATAGTCTCAGGGTACCCTCAAACTCACAGCAATCCTCCTACCTCTGCCTCATGAGTGCTGGGATTAAAAGTGTGTGCCACCATGCCCGGCTTTAACCATAGGCTTTTGACGAGATTTTTAGTACCAGACATAAAATTGCTCCAGTGTAGCAGGCCTCAAATCTACTCAAATAGCAGACATGCCACTGTTGCCCAGTTGGCACATTTTGTCTGGCTGTCAAGATGTAGCTTGCAGGGCTACTGCTGATTAAGACCATTGATGCCTTTTCTCTCCAGTAGGCTACTTAGCTCTTTTTAGCACTGTGACAGCTAGTCAACAGGAAGGAGGCTTGATTTCTTGATGTCCTGCAACAAAAATATGTAATCTCTTCATATAATTCTGGCAGGCAATGAAGGACCTTAGCAATAGCCACTTTTGTTTTAGGGGCACCAGGGCCCCCCTTAAGCAACAATTTATTGGGGAGGAATCCCACTGAAACTTTTCTGTATCAGTCTATGGCTTTATTATCTACCCCTTTGCATTGGTGTCTTATGTGTCATTCTGACAGCATCTTTGAAAACAACAATTTAAGCAAGGGAGGGTTGTTTTGGCTTATGGTTTCAGAGCTTTCAGTTCACAGTCATTGTCTCCATTGCTTCTGGGTCTGTGACAATGTAGAGTATAAATGTGAGGAGCATGTGGTAGAGCCAACAGTTCTCCTCCTGGTAGACAGAGAACATATAGTAGGGCCAGCAACTATCCTCATGGTAGTTGGGACGCAGGAGGGTCGGGGGAGAGGCAGACACAAGAGATATACCCCCATGACTTACTGCTATGTCTAAGAGTCCTCATAGTTTAAACAGTTCCAGCATTGTTCCTAAGTTCAAGTCCAAAGCCTTCTCTGAAACTCAAACTCTTTAACTGTGAGCCTCTGGCGGGGGCTGGGGGAAGGGGGAGAAGCAAGTTATATACTTCTAAGACACACTGGCACAGAATACATAGTCCCATTTCTGAAGGCAAAATAAGACAAAAGGAGAAATGGATCAGACAATAGTAAGAGTGAAATAAAACAGGGGGAACATTAAGTCCCATGTCCTTTGTCTGGGATCCTGCACATTTGCTTCTGTGATGTGAGTTCCAAAGGGTTTGGGCAACCCTGTCCCTAACTGTATTACCATTTGCAATCAAGACTGTTATGATTGCCAATCTAAGTTCTCTAGCCAGCCACATTTTTCTTAGTCCTAACTTTACACACTTTTTTTTTGGGGGGGGGGATAAACTGAAAGGTTTTCAAATCTTTCTGCTTTGCTTTTTTTTTTTTTTTAAAGTTTTTTTTTTGTTTATTTTTATTTATTTGAGAGTGACAGACAGAGAGAGAAACAGGCAGAGAGAGAGAGACAGAGAGTGAGAGCGAGAGAGATTGAGAATGGGTGCGCCAGGGCCTCCAGCCACTGCAAACGAACTCCAGACGTGTGCACCCCTTGTGCATCTGGCTTATGTGGGTCCTGGGGAATTGAGCCTCGAACCGAGGTCCTTAGGCTTCACAGGCAAGCACTTAACCACTAAGCCATTCCTCCAGCCCTCTGCTCTGCTTTTTGTTCCTGATTCTTACTGTAAATCTAGCTAAAAGCAATTAGCAATCACTGTGCAATAATCTGGGTTACTTTAAAATTTCCTTACCAGATTATTCTTCAAACTGGACCTACACAGTTTCAGGCTGTGGGCAAAATGTACATAATTTCTTTGCTACAGTGTAGCTTGAATAGTCTCTAGACAAGTTCCCAGTAGAGCCCTTGTACCCATCTGAAACCCCATGAATTTTTACTGGGCACTCTGGCCACCTTAGTTCCTGCAGAATTGCCTGTTAGGGGTTGGGTGTGGTGGTACATACCTTTACTCCCAGCATTTGGGAGGCAGAGGTAGACAGGTCAGTGCATTAGAGCCAGCCTGGGACTACAGAGTGAGTTGCTTAGCCTGGGCTAGACTGAGACCCTACCTTAAGAAAAAAATAAAATAAAATAAGAGAATTGCCTGTTAGGTCTGCTTATGACATTCATTGCTTTCTTTGGCTCACTTCTCTAAACTTTCCTAAATTTCTCCCAAAAACCAGTTTCAAAGGCTTAAGAATCAAACAGTCAGGTTTAGTTATAGCAGTAATTCTGGTATCAGTTTTCTGTTAGCCAGGTTCTTATTAGTGTGACAGATTACCTGAGAAAACCTTGTAGTCTCCGGCCATACCACCTGAACACTGCTGATCTTGTCTAAGAAAACAGTGTAGGGAAACTTGAGCTCACTGCTTCAGTTGCCCGTCCTTGGCTCTGCCGCCTCGGGGCCCCTCTGAAGCAGAGCTTTCTAGTGGGGGGTTGGGAGAGCGTACGGTTGTGCAAAGCAGCTTACCTCATGGGTGTGGGGGTGGTCTCAGCAGAGACAAGATACAGTCCCCCCAGGGCACTCCCCAAGAAATCTTCCTTCAGCTGGGGACCGAGCCTTCAACAACAAGCCTGTGAGGGTTTCACATTTACATGATTATGCTATACAACAGTTTTCCGAAACAATTCCATTTTTTTAAACAGATTTTTGTACAGATAGTAAATATATTGAGTGTATGTATGTGTGTGTGTGCGCGCATGCAAATATGCTTGTCCCATGCACATTAGTGCAAAGGCCAGAAGAGGATGTTATGTATCCTTTTTACATGTGTGCTGGTCATCAAAAACTCAGTCCTGGGGTTGGGGATTTAGCTCAGTGGATGAGCTCTTACCTAGCAAGCGCAAGGCCCTGGGTTTGGTCCTCTGCACCAAAAATAAATAAATAAATAAATACACACACACACACACACACACACACACACGGGAACAAAAACTTAGTCCTCATACTTGTGCAGCAAGTGCACTACCCACTCCACTGAGCCATCTCCCCAGCCCCTAAAAATCAATTTCTTAATCATTTATGTACTCGTAGGCTTGGGTCAGGGGTTTGATGGCTCTTGTCATTTGGGCTGGGTCAGCTGGGCATGGATGGTGTCTAGGGGATTCTGCTTTCACATTAGGCAGCTGGCAGGTGGTGGGCTCAGTATTCAACAGGAATAGCTCATTTGTATTCCACTTGGTGTCGTCTTTCACATTTCTTCACATGGCAGCATCAGCATTCCAGAGAAGATGAAGAGATGGCAAGCCCAGTGAGGAGAGGCGCCTGCCCCTTCTGCTACTTCTCATCTGCTAATATGTAATTACTTTCTGCCTTAAAATTAAAATTAACATTTTTGTTTTTACCCTTTGAGTATTTTCTCTCAAGATTTAAACATTATATATGGCTACATTTTATTTCTTTTTAAAAATATTTTATTTATTTATTTGCAAGCAGAGAGAAACAGACAGAAACAAAGAGAGAGGGGGGAAGGGAGAGGGAGAGAGAGAGAGAAAGAATATGAATATGGGCATGCCAGGGCCTCTAGCTGCTACATACCAACTCCAGACGCATCCATCACTTTGTGCATCTGGCTTACATGAATTCTAGGGTGTCGAATTTAGGTCCTTAGGCTTCATAGGCAAACTCCTTAACCACCAAACCATCTCTCCAGCCCCATATTTTTCTTCTTAACACAGATTAACTATCTCTTATTTAGGAGCCAGCATGGTGGTGCATGCCTTTAATCTCAGCACTCTGGGAGGCAGAGGTAGGAGGATTGATGTGAGTTCAAGGTCACCCTGAGACTACATAGTGAATTTCAGGTCAGCCTGGGCTAGAGTAAAACCCTACCTTGAAAAACCAAAAAAACCAAAAACAAAACAAAAACCTCTTATTTAAAATGCTTGGGACCAAAAGTGTTTCAGATTTCCAGTTTTTTGGGTTTTGGAATATTTTCACAGACTTCACTAGTTAAGCATCTGTAACCTAAAAGATTGAAATCTAAAGTGTTCTGAAATTTCTTGATCCAACGTCCAGTGCTCAAAAGTTTTGGATTGCAAATTTTAGATTAGGCATATTCAGTCTATACTGATTTATATGAAAGGTCTTTCCAACAAAAATATTTTCTGTCTCAGTTTACATACCATGCCTCCAATACAGAGTAATGCATTCCAGCCATACACCATGGGTTTGTTTGTTTGTTTAATTTATTTATTTATTTATTTGAGAGCGACAGACAGAGCAAGAAAGAGGCAGAGAGAGAGAGTCACAGAGAGAATGGGCGCACCAGGGCCTCCAGCCACTGCAAACGAACTCCAGATGCGTGCGCCCCCTTTTGCATCTGGCTAACGTGGGTCCTGAGGAGTTGAGCCTTGAACCAGGGTCCTTAGGCTTCATAGGCAAGTGCTTAACCGCTAAGCCATCTCTCCAGCCCACACCATGGTTTTTTGTTATCATGCATACAGCTTTTTAATCCCATGTTTTTTGAGAAGGAATGTTTCTGTCCCTAGGTATGATTTGCAGTACTCTGGCAGGTTATCATTTAACCTATTTCTCTTAGTGCAGAAAATCCAATGATTCTCATAGTACTTTAGAACTCTCTAAGTGATTTTGTTTGTTTGTTTGTTTGCTTTGTTTTTTTTTTTGTTTTGTTTTGTTTTGTTTTTTGAGGATCTCACACTAGCCCAGGCTGACCTGGAATTCACTACATAGTTTCAGGGTGGCCTCGAACTCACAGCAATCCTCCTACCTCTGCCTCCCAAAGGCGGGATTAAAGGTGTGTGCCACCACGCCCAGCTCTAAGTGAATATTTTTAAGTGGGCCTTTGACTTGTCAATATATTTACCTGCTTGTGCTTCTGTGAGTACAGCTTTGCCTTGCCATGCTGTTTCATTCCCTTAGAACACTGTCCTGTCATCTGCATCCACACCCTTCCCCAGTTATCTGGAAAGCTCTTGTTAAATTTTCACAATTTATGTTAAGCACTGTTTGTGAAATATTCCTGCTCTCCCTCACCCTAGAACATTAGATGTGGGTGCAGCAGTTGCTATTATATTTTACTTTCTCTTAGGCCATGTTATACTAAGTATGGCATTTATCAAATGGAATTTGGTGTGTCTTAATTTCTGCCTTTTTCTTCCTGTATTTTCAGCTATTTAAGGTCTTCTGTTGTTATTAGTATTTCAACCATGTTGGGGCATACTCTAGTTGAAATGAATGCAGATTGAATGATGGGATCTGTGCTCCACGTCGTAGGTGCTTTCTCATTGCTGTGATCAAAATGCCTGACAAAAACCAAGTTAAAGGAGGAAAGGTTAATTTTGGCTCAGAGTTTCGGAGGGATTTCAATTTGTCTTGTGGAGGGTGAATGAGAGTGGGAGTGACTCAACCCCCAAAGGTGGTATGAACCAGGTAGAGAGAAGACAGGTTTAACCTAGGAGTAAGTATAGTCTTCTAATCACAGTGACATCTGCCATCCAGGCCTATCTCCCAAGGGCTGCACAGCCTTCAGAATAGCATCCCAAGATGGGGATTGAACATTCAAAACAGTAGTTTATAGAAGACGTTTCAGACCCAAACTAATTGAACCATTCAGTATCTATTATTTCAAGTTATTGAAGATCCTCCCTTTTCATATACAAATGGGGTATACTTTGTAAACAATGTTAGCCTCATTCTTTGAGAGAACTGCAAAGGTCTTCTTCTTAATCTAATGCAAGGGTGATGGATTATGTTGATTGTCAACATTATAAACTCTAGAATCACCTTTGAGGGATTAGCCTCTGGGTGTCTGTGAAGGATTATCTTGATTAGGTTAATTAAGGTAGGAAAACCCACCCTAACTGTAGGCAGTGTCATTCCATCAGCTGGAGTCCTAGAATGTATAAGAAGGAGAGAGCTGGCTGAGCAGTAGCGTTTGTCCCTGTTTGCCTCTTTACTGTTGCATGAATGTGACCAGCTGCCTTAGATTCTTGCTGCCTTGCTTTCCCAGCCTTGATCGACTATAACCTGAAACTAAACTGAAATAGCCTTAATTTGATTTTTGTCAGGTATTTTGTCTCAGCATTGAGAAGTTGACTGATATAGCAAGTATGTCTAGAATCAATAGTGTCATGTAGCTCAGAGGAAAGGGAAGTAATTCTTACAACTCTTAATGGTGACAGTTGAGAGCAAAGAAGATCCTTGTGTGGAGTAGATTGGCATTGAAGGTAGGCCTCAAAGGAGGCCTGTTTTCAGATCCAGACATTGATCAAAGGCACAGAGCCTCACCCCCTGGTCAGCTTGAAAGAGCCAAGGGTAGGTAGCTGAATGTATCAATAATTGGCTTTGTATTTGATCCTTGGAAAATAAGGAAGTTTCCCAAACTAGAAGATTATGCTGAACTCATGCTCAAGCATTGGAGCTGTTTTTCACTGTGATCCAGTGATCAGGTTTGCCCTTGTTGCCTTGCATAAAGACCTAAATTCCCATTCTCTTTAACCTTTCCATATTTATTGTTGATACGGTTGCATATTTATCTCTGCTACCTTTCTATAAAATGCTTTCCTGTATATAAGGGATGCAGGATGAAAGAAAAGCAAACGTCCTCTCTGTCCTGGCTTTTGTGACTCACACAGGATCCTGCTTAATCTTTTTATGCTCAGCTGCTATTTCCGCTTTCTAGAAGTCAGTTTTCTTAAGGGTCTATTTGCAGCCCTTTGCTGTCTGCCTTTTTCCCTCCCTGTCTTTCTTCTTTCGTTCTTTATTTTCAAAGGAGAGGGAAAGAGAAAAGGAGAGGGGGTGGCGGGGGGAGAGAGAGAGAGAGAGAGAAGAGAGATAGAGAGAGAGAGAGAAGAAAAGAAATATGAATGGGTGTACCAGAGTAGATACATGTACCACTTTGTGCATCTGGCTTACTTGGGTACTGGGGAATGGAACTTGGGCCTTAACTGCTGAGCCTTCTCTCCAGCCCTCTTTCTTCTCCTTCTCCTTCTCCTCCTCCTCCTCCTCCCTCCTCCTCCTCCCTCCTCTTTTAAAATTAATCCTTTTCTTTTTCTCTCCTTCCTTTTTCTTATCTTTCCTTCCCTTTCTCCCATTTTCCCCTTTAGAGTACCTAATTGATATTCAATAAATGCTATGGATCAAATGTGGGAGACAAATCTCTGTCCACAGTGGTCCTTCTCTGCTCCTCCTATCATGTTTTTGGACATCCTTCCTCTGGGGCTGCTCCTACAACTCTCAGCACCAGTCAGGCAGGTTATTTATTTATTTATTTATTTATGAGAGACAGAGAAAATGGGGGGCGGTTGGAGAGAAAGAGAAAGGGCATGAGTGCATGCCAGGGCTTCTAGCCACTGCAAACAAACTCCAGATACATGTGCTGCCTTGGGCATCTGCCTTATGTGAGTACTGGGGAATTGAACCTGGGTCCTCAGGCTTCACAGGCAAGTGCTTTAACCATTAAGCTATCTTTCCAGCTCTAGTCAGGTTTCTTTAAAAAAAAATACTTCTAATTATTTATTTGCAAGCACAGACAGAGAGAATGAGAGAGGGGGATAGGCATACTAGTGCCTCTTACCACTGCAAATGAACTCCAGATTCATGTGCCACCTTGGGCATCTGGCTTTATGTGGGTACTGAAGAATCTAACCCAAGCCATTAGACTTTGCAGGCAGGCACATTTAACTGCTGGGCCGCCTCTCCAGCCCCGTTCAAATCTGCTCATGCTTCAGGTTTCCCTATTCCAGCAGTGTTACTCTCTTACTGGCTTGACAGAGTGACTTGGAACCTGTGCTGACTTACTTTCTCTTACACTGGTTGTTGCCGTCTCCATTCACTGTGGGCACTGCCTTTGGCATGTCTGCTATATTTCTGTCTTCTTACGTTACTGCTGCTCACGTGTAGTTTTGGCATTAATAGTAGTCTATTGTAATCATAGCTTCTGATTGTTCCTTTTCCCAACATACCTGCAGCCACCAGCCATTTTCACTAACATTATTTCATAAGTACCTTTTTACCTTTTTTTTGTGTGTGTGCAGTGGGGGGGGGAGGTTGTTTTTTGAAAGTAGGGTCTATCTGCAGCCCGGGCTGACCTGGGATTTCCTATTCCAGTCTCGGGGGGTGGTCTCAGGGTGGCCTCTAACTCAGAGCAATCCTCCTACACCTGCCTCCGTAGTGCTGGGATTAAAGGCATGTCCCACCATGTCCAGCTACCTTTTCCCCTTTTAAATAATCTTTACATATAAAGGCCTTCCCCAGTGATTTCTGCCTGCTTTGTCATTGGCACTCAGCACCCATAGTCAGATAGACTGGTCTCCACTGGTCCTTAACGCAGTCAGTTTTGACTGCTTCTAAGGACATATTTGATCTGCATATATATCTTCCTGTCCCCATCCTCTCTGTCCCCATCTGTCTAGCTTAATTAAGCCTTGCCTCTTTTTAAAGTTCTGTGTTGCTCTAGCATATAGCATTCTTCTAAGGTGCCAACACACACAAACACACAAACTCACTCACTCACTCACTCACTCTCTCTGTCTCTCTCTCTCTCTCTCTCTCACACACACACACACACTCTTTTACTTTAGAGCAGAAGTAATCTGCAGTCTTTGGTAAATCATTCTACATGGAGGCCTAGCTAGAAACCTTGACACTTGACAGGATTTATGTGAATGACATGGTCAGAAGGGAAGGTAGAGAAGAGGAACGAGAGGATAGAAGAGAAGGAGAGCAGTCCTGAGCCTTTGCTGGCTAATTTGGTTGACTGAACTTCTCAAGGGCTTGGTGTGAGTCTTGAGTTCCCATGCATTGTAGATGGGACAACAGTGTGGTACAGTCACTGTGGGCTTGGGCCTGGGAGTGGGATTGTCTGCTTTCTTCTTAACAAGGCTTACATTCATAAATCTCATGACATACTCTCTGTTACTGAGGTCATAAAAATAAACATTAATGGGGCTGGAGAGATGGCTTAGCGGTTAAGGTGTTTGCCTACAAAGCCAAAGGACCCTGGTTTGATTCTCCAGGACCCACATAAGCCAGATGCACCAGGGGGCACATGCATCTGGAGTTCCCTTGCAGTGGCTGGAGGCACAGGCATGTCTATTCTCTCTCCCCCTCTCTGCCACTTTCTTTCTCTCTCAAATAAATGAAAATGAAGTTTTTTAAAAAACTGAACAGCCATTTTCCACATTCATGTTTCTGTCTCTCAGCCATAGAGTACTGAGAACATCCACAGTGCTGGAGAGTGTCTGCTCTTCAGAGGCAGTCACTTGGCATCAGCAACAGATAACTCAGATATATCATGTGGAAAATTGGTCTTTTTATTTCTGGGCTTTTAAAAAATATTTTATTTTTACTTGTTTGAGAGAGAGATACAGAAATAGGCAGAGAGAGAGAGAGAGAGAGAGAGAGAGAGAGATACAGAATTAGGCGCGGGGGGGGGTGGGTGGGGTGGGGATAGGTGCGCCAGGGCCTCCATCCACTGCGAACAAACTCCAGATGCATGCACCCCCTTGTGCATCTGGCTAACGTGGGTCCTGGGGAATCGAACCAGGATCCTTTGGCTTCGCAGACAAGTGCCTTAACCGCTAAGCCATCTCTCCAGCCCCTCTGGGCTTTTTTTTTTTTTTTTTTTTTTTGAGGCAAGCCCAACAGACTGGCCTTATTTTATATGAGAGTAAGCGAGAGAGAATTGGCACATGGGCCTCCACCCACTGTAATTGAACTCCAGATGCATGTGCCACCTTGTGCACATGTACAATCTTGCACATTCATCACCTCGTGTGTATGGCTTATGTGGGATCTGGGGAGTGAAACACGGGTCCTTAGGCTTTGCAGGCAAGTGCCTTAACAACTAAGCTATCTCTCCAGCCCTATATCTGGGCTTTTTGAGAGCATATGGTACTCTGTTAGATTTAAAGGAAATAGTTGGGCTAGAGAGATGGCTTAACAGTTAAGGAGCTCTGTATAGCCAAAAGGATCCAGGTTCAATTCCCCAGGACCCACATAGGCCAGTTGCACAAGGTGGCATATGCATCTGGAGTTCATTTGCAGAGGCTGGAGGTCCTGGTGTGCCCATTCACTCTCTTTCTCTGCCTCTCTGCCTTTGTCTCTCTCAGAAGTAAAACATTAAAGGAAATAGCCTAGTCTAAGGGGGGATTAATAATTTCAACTCTGAAATTTTCTTTGTTTTTAGTTTTGAAATCATATTAATAGCAGAACACAGTATTGAAGCAACAGTGTTAAGTGTCTGATCTGTGCATGAAGTCATTTCCTCCTAATAATTAAAACAGCATTATTTTATGTGAAGACTATATCAGGAAGGAAAAAGAGTACATTTCAACCTTAGTGCTTGTGTTTTTTTGGGGGGGGGTTGTAATATACTTTATCTGGTAGGGGAACGGTTTACCTTTCTGCCTTATATGAAATTTTTAGTTTTTTTTTTTTTAATTTGACTACATTATTGGACTTTAAGTTATTCCAATATAAGTTTTTAATAGAAAGGTAGGTAAAAAACCAACATGAAGTATTGGAAGCTAAAATACATCGATTGAATTATTTTGCTCGATTTAAAAATATTTTAGGTAGCTGGGCGTGGTGGTGCATGCCTTTAATCCCAGCATTTGGGAGGCAGAGGTAGGAGGACCGCCATGAGTTCGAGGCCATCTTGAGACTCCATAGTGAATTCCAGGTCAGCCTACCTTGAAAAACCAAAAAAAAAAAAAAAAAAAAAAAAAAAAAAAAAAAAAATTGGACTGGAGAGATGGCTTTGCAGTTAAGGCACTTCCCTGTGAAGCCTAAGGACCCAGGTTCAATTCCCCAGTATTAACGTAAGCCAGATGCACAAAGTGGTGCATGCGTCTGCATTTGTAGTGGCTAGAGACCTTGGTGTGCTATCCTCTACCCCTCTCTCTTTCTCCCTCCCTCTCTTTGTCTCTCTCTCTCTCAAATAAATAAATAAAATATTTTTTAAAAGCTTGTAAAAATATTTTATTTGGGCCTGGAGGGATGGCTTAGCAGTAAAGAGGCTTGTCTGCAAAGCCTAAGGACCCATGTTCAATTCCCCCAGTATTCCCGTAAAGCCAGATGCACAAGGTTGCACATGATTCTGGAGTTTATTTGCAGTGGCTAGAGTCCTTGGCATGCCTGCCTCTGTGTGTGTGTGTGTGTGTGTGTGTGTATGTGTATATATATATATATATATATATATATATATATATATATATATATTCATTTTCTCCCTGCCTCTTTCTCTCACACTGTCAAATAAACAATAAATAAATAAAAATTTAAAAAATTAGGGCTGGAGAGGCAGCTAAACTGTTAAGGTGTTTGCCTGCAAAGCCAAAGGATCCAGGTTTGATTTCCCAGAACCCACGTAAGCCAGATGCACATGGTGAAGTATGCATCTGGAGTTTATCTGTAGTGGCTAAAGACCCTGGTATGCCCATTCTCTCTCTCTAATAAATAAATAAATTTAAAAACCTTAAAAATATTTTATTTATTGGGGCTGGAGAGAAGGCTCAGTGGTTAAGGCCCTTGCTTGCCAGCCTGATGGCTCAGGTTTGAATCCCCAGTACCCAGGTAAAGCCAGATTCACAAGATGGTACGTGCATCTTGAGTTTGTAGTGGGAAGAGGCCCTGTGTACACATTCTGTCTCTCTCTCCTTGCAAATAATAAATAAAATTTAAAAGTAAAAATAATATACTTATTTGGGAGAAGGGAGAGTGACGAAAAGACAGAATGGGCCCACCAGGGCATTCTGCCACTGCAAAGGTACTCCAGACACAATGCACCATTTTGTGCCTCTGTACGTGGATACTGGAGAATTGAGCCCCAGCCATCAGGCTTTGAAAGCTAGTGCCTTTAACTGTTGAGCATCTCTCCAGCCCCTGCCTGCCCTATTTTTGAGGAGCTAACCTTTTAGGTGAGCATGGACATGGTTTTGGCAGCATGTAGGTGATACCAGGTTCCTATTGCTTGGTGTTTGTATCACCTAGTCCATAGAGCACTCTGCCAGCGTAGGCAGTAAAGTAGATGTTATCCTAGGAAGTGGAGATAGAGCGAGTGCTAATTCTAAAAGTACTCAGAGCAAAAGTCAGGTCTGTTTGAATTCCCTTAAACTTTTAGCAAGATACATTGTGAGAGCAATAATTGCTTAAATATATTTAAGCACATTATAAATTTGTATTAAAGTAATAAGTAAAAGACAATCACTTCTCCATTCCATCCTCTGGAGGTATTGTTTTGGTTTTATGTGTATGTTTAGGGAGGAGAGATTGATTAATTGATTGTGTATGTATACATGCACATATATGTTATATATATTACATTATATATAACATATACATATACAAGATGTATATATTACATTATATGTAGATATGGCATAGATTGGTATATTTGTCAACCTGCATGTTATATATTGAACATATACATATGTATATAAGTTATATGACTTACAATCTTACTTTACTTCACAATTCATGTTTGATATACATACAGCTACATACATATATGCTTCCTTTTAATTTTATTGACATTTATGAAATAGTTCTCCTAAATTATTCAGCAACATAACCTTTTCACTTAATAATGTACCAGTCACATAATTTGTCTTGTGTGTATAGGTTCTATCCTCAAGAAGAGTGTGTGTGTGTGCGCGCACGCGTTCGTGTGGGTGCATGCATGTACAGCGCGCATGTGGTCTGAGGACAACCTCAAATGTTGATCATCACCTTTCACCTAAGTAAGATCTCTGTTGTTGGCAGCTGCATCTCCAGGTTAGCAGGCCTGTGAGCGTCAAGATTCTCTGGTCTCCACCTTCCTTCCCTCTGTCCGGAGCTGGGATCACAGATACTTGCACTATGTGCCCAGCTTCATGCGGGTTCCAGCCATCTACGCTTGGCTCATTAGGCTTGCATAGCAAGTGCTTTTTACCCACTGAGCCATCTCTCCAACCACTTGATGAATTTAGATCTCCAGAAATTAACTCTTCTTCCCCAGTAACATTAAAGGCCTACTTTTAGGCTTAAATTATGTCATTCATTTCAGGATTTGAATTATAGTCTGTTATCTTAAATATAATATCACCTAAGAATTTCATCTTCTGTAATTAATTCAGGTATCAAACTGGGCTAACTCATGAAATCTCAAGTTTATAATTTATAAAACACGAGGAATCTTAGATTTCATAGTGACTTAAAGTACCAGTTTGCAAGTGTCTGTGTGGCCAGTAATGCAGCATTGCTATATACAAGATAAAGCAAAGTGACAAGAACGTGACACAGTGTACGGGGAGAAGGAGGATTGGAGACTATTTGACATGACAAGGAATTTAGTATAAGATTTTATTACACAAATCCACCCTTCCCTGCCCCCTTCAGAATACAACCCAAGATTTTGCACAGTCTAGGCAAGTGCTCTACCCCAGAGCCATCCTCACCTCTTCCCCCAACCCTTTTCTGTTATCTGTTCATTGCCTTTTTAGTAACTTCAATGGCAGAATTTAGGATGTATACCACAGGACTTCAAATGTGGCCAGATTGGGAGTTTTTGATAATCGCTGCTTCAAATAGGCAACACAGAGTGTTATAGTTTTAGTGGTGAAACTAAGACTATACAAGCATTTATTCAGAGCAAATTTTTAAAAACACTAGTGCGTGAATGAAAAGTTGCTTACCTATCTGCTATAGCATTGTTTGACCTTTTGACTTAGCCTGTATGCAGAGCTCTTTCTCCCATAAACTCTAAAGACCTTCACAACCATTTCTATTCATTTCTGTAGTGCTTAGTGTAATACCTTGTGTGTAATAGATGTAAATTTTGTTAGTTTTGAGATAGGAGGGTTTTGCTATCCAGTAGCTAGCACTACAGGGTTGCATGACTATGCCCAGCTGTTTTAATTATATTGAATTGATTTATTCTTGTTCCTCATGTGTAATAAGTAGAGAATCAGTACTGAGAAACTGCAGGTAATCCACTATGTTGTGTGGCCCTTGTAATGTGTTAGGATTCATTGATTTAAGGTACAAATTTAACCAAGAGGATTGCTCTTAGATGTACCAAGGCCAATTTGAAGCTTAAAAAAGTTTCTTTTGAACAATCCTAAAATAATTTGCAATGACCGTAAAAGGAGAAAAATTGCACTGAAGCCTGGCGGGAAGCACAGTTACACATAGCCTCTCACAGATGCCCTCCCAGTTGTCTCTAATCCTACCAGGGCATGTTACAACATTGCAGCTCTCCAAGATCAGGAGGTTGTAGCCTCTGAGACGAATTTAGAATTATTTCTCATTTTGATCTTTTGGGTGCTTGCAGAAGATTTAAGAGCAATAGTTATAGCTGGTGTGGCTCTTAATAACCACCTTCATTTTTTGCTTACTCTCTGTCTTGTTTTCTAAGGATTACTTAGCATTTCTGTGTAGATGGGCTGTTCAGGCTCTGAAAGTCAACCGTTTAACCTGGGGTACATTGTAAGACTAACCTCACACCTGTCCGTGTTTGTTACTGCTGTTAAATCAGTCATAGAAATGTGTGCACATGTGTACCAGTGGCAGGCTGGGTAAAGCTGCTTCCTAAAGGGGGAAAGCAACTGGTTTTTCTGAAGAGGCTTTTCCTCCCCCACTCTTGCAGGCAGCCAAAGCTAATCCCTCCAAGTTTGACTGGAACAGCTGAGATGTGCCCTGCATAGCTGCAGGCCTTCCGTGGACTCATGTTGCCTGCGTGTTGGGGCCACCTTCCTCTTTTCTCGTGCGGATCCTGCCAGCTGTCCTAACTTCTGTTAAAGCACAGGGAGGGGTTAAATGATACCGAAGCACAGTGTCATGAAAGAGATCCTTTACTTGTATCAGTATGACTCTTTTCTCCCATTTCTTTCCATAGCAGAAGATTTTATGCTGCTAATCCTAACACCTGTCTCTGCCAGAGACAGTGTGAAGGGTGTGGTGTGCGCGCGCACTTGCGCACATTCCCACCCAAGGCAGGCTAGAAAACCAATACCAGTTCCATCTGCCTCCCATGTCCTGGATTGGGAGTGTTCCTTCTGACGTGCACTTACGGTCTGGGGCATATATATTATTTGGGCTCCTGTATACATCCTACTTCCTACCCTTGTTGTGTGCCACTTTAAGGAGCGTATGTTCTCTTCCCTGGCTGTCATTCCCTGCCTCTTGAATTTCTGGTTGAGTCGTCATTCAGCCGCTTGTGCCATTTTCAATCTGTAACTGCTAACTCAGTTGGAGCTTCTTGTTGTTCTCCTGAACATCTCTTTCTTCTGCGTGTTGCCGAATCCTGTTGGGGTGGAGGCTGGGCCTGAACCACACTCCAACTTCTCCAGTTGAGCCAGTGTACCTGTCTCTGCAGACTGGAAACCAGCCAACTATTGTTTCTGGTGCTTCTAGTTCCTGTGGTGTGGACAGGACAGACTAAAGACAACAAAGACTTGAGACGTGTTCTGTGCTGTTCTTGCCTGTTTCCTCCCCTCTGCTATGTATGGTGTGTACTGTATGGATTATCAGTATCCTGTGGTCCAGGTAAGCTGAGTTACAGCGTGTTTCTTCAGTGCTGTTTGCTGTGAAGGTTTATGGTAGAAGGAAATAATTACAGGTTTTCTGTCATTTGACCTAGTATGTCAGTCAGGGCATAGATTTCCCAACTTTCTTTTGCCTTTTCCTTTTCCTTTCTTCTTTCTCCTCTCCCCTCTCTCCACTCTCTCCCCTCTCCCCTTCCTAATTTACTGTAGCAGGAGGTTTGAATTTTATAGTGTTGTTGCTAGCTTTCAGCTTTAGAAGTTGGGAAGATTTTTGTGTGTCTGTGTGTGTTAGGCAGGATGGGCTGGCAATATAAATGTAGTGTAACACAGCCACCATGTTATAGTCAACTTCAGACTTCTTTTTGAGCAGCAGAGAGGCATAGGTGACAGCTTCCAAATGTTGCTCTATTTTTTAGAAAAGTAATACTTAATAGAGGTCATTCTCTACATGGTGAGACTATTTTAGATGATTTTTAGTCTAATGATTTAGGCTATTTGTGATAGAATTAGTGGCATTTGCATTAACTTGTTGAAACTTGGAATCAGAAATATTAAGTCATGATCAAACATATTCCAGAGTATTTAAATGGTAGCAGTATATTAAGTCACATTGAGTGCAGAGTCATTGAGGCTCAGATATATTTTGATGCTATTTTCACAAAATGTGAAGGGGTTGAAATGATCTCTCATGAACCATAACCATTTTAAAAAATATTTTTCATTATTTATTTATTAATTTATTTATATATTTACAAGCAGAGAGAAATGGACAGACAAGAGACAGAGAAAATTTAGGGGAGGGGAGTGCCAGGGCCCCCCACCACTACAAACAAACTCAAGATGCATGTACCACTCTGTGCATCTGGCTTTTATGTGGGTACTGGGGAATCAAACCTAGGCCCTTAGGCTTTGCAAGCAACCATCTAAGCCATGGAACCATCTCTCCAGCTCCATGACTATTGTAATTGTGCTAAAAACGTAGAGTAGGAAAATAAAAAGTTAATACAATCAATTCGGAATTATAATTGCTACTTGGTCTCTCAGTTATTTGGTGTTGTCATGGCCCTTAATTTTTATTCTTTTTCTTTCAAAAGGGCACTTTTAATAATTAGCCCCTAAATTGCAGGTTGGAATGTATGGGGTTAAAGAAATATGTAGTGCTAAAAGAAATGGGAAGCGTCTTACTAAGAATTGGGTGCTGGGCTGGAGCAATGGCTTAATGGTTAAGGTGCTTTTCTGCAAAGCCAAAGGACCCAGGTTTGATTCCCCAGGACCCATGTAAGCTGGATGTACAAGGTGGTACACACATATGGTTTGTTTCCAGCAGCTGGAGGCCCTGGCATACCCATATTCTCATATTCCTTCTCTCTCTCTCTTTCTCTCTCTCTCTCTTTCCTCCCTCCCTCCCTCTTTCAAATAAATAAATAAATAACATTAAAGAAAAGAACTGGGGGCTAAAGGCTAAAGCAAACTGTTGTGAATGGACCTGTTGGGGTCATTCTCCCAAGGAGCTCACTCTCAGTCAAGCCTAAAGCTGCCAGTTTCTGATTCTTTTTCACTTTAACATTGGACTGTAGTGCATATTTTATGACATCATTTTTGATTATTCAAATTAAGTGTATATTACATTTGCCATAATAAGGTTTTGATAATTTTGTGGTTCTCAATTATTTCTGGACTATTTCTTTACTATCATAAAACAGTGGATTGGTCTTTCTTAACAGCTTAAGATTTGAAGTGTCATGAAGACTAGATTAGAATCAAATCTTATAAGTAAATATTGATGGGCCTTAAATGAAAAACATCTGTGAACAGTACATTTCTGAGCCTAGCTAGCAAAGTGCTGGAATACACACACACACACACACACACACACATATTATTTATTAGAGACAAAGAGGCAGAGAGTATGTGTGTGTGTGAGAGAGAGAGAGAGAGAGAGAGAGAGAGAGTGTGTGTTTGTTTGTATATATGTATATGTGACAGAGTGTATGGGTGTTCCAAGACCTCTATGCACTGCAGATGACATATGCACCTCCTTATCCATCTGGCTTTACTTGGGTACTAGAAATTGAACCTGGGTCCTTAGGCTTTGCAGTCAAGTGCCTTAACCACTAAGCCATTTCTCCAGCAAACCTTTAGTAACTGTAACATATACAAAATTGCCCAAGGGAACAGTTTGAAAAGTTAAGTTTCCCAAGAGAATTTAAATATTAGAAATATGAAAAAAATTAATTATGGTATATAAGTGAAATTTTTGAGATAGACAATTGACCACCACCACTCTAATTGAAGGGAGGACTAAAGAGTTTCTGTTTAAGTTTTAGGAGTATAGCTCAGTTGAACACTTGTCTAGTATGTATGAAGTACTGGGTTGGACTACCAGTACCACCCACAAGAAATCCTCTTCAGCCTCTATGACACAGGTTGATCAAGACTTTGCAGCAGATTCTGTTCGTCCGTGGTCACATGAACTGGGTACTTCAGATCCCTTCAGTCCTTGAGACTTGTTTTGTTTTTGTTTTTGTTTTTGTTTTTGTTTTTGTTTTTGCTTTTGCTTTTGCTTTTGCTTTTGCTTTTGCTTTTTTGAGGTAGGGTTTCACTGTAGCCCAGGCTGACCTGGAGTTCACTGCGTAGTCTCAGGGTGGCCTTGAACTTACAGTGATCCTCCCACCTCTGCCTCCCACAGTCCTTGACATGTGTAGCATTGAGAATTTGAAACCACACTTCCTGGCTTTGCTCCATTTACTAGGCTAGTCAATCTGAAATTAAGAATGTTTAGAAATGCAGGAAATGGGATGTTAAATTTTAAAGGTGCTTTCTTCATTTTACACATCAGCAAATTAATGGGATTTTTTTTAAAAAAAGCTATTTTAAATAGAAGAATCTAAAGGTGTTTTATAACCCTACTTATTATGTCTGTTAAGGCAATAATTTTCTTTCAGTGCATTTGTAAATGAGTTATGATTATTTGCTACACAAACTCTTAACTGTAGCTATAAAATGTTCTTTTTAGCTTCTGTTACATTTTTATACTTAGTTAAATCAAAGCTGCTCATTGCATAATACCTTGAAGTTGTGTACCAGTGTGTTGAGCACTTGGAAATGCTTAAGGACATGACTGAATAATATTTTGTAATTAAAGGATTTGTACCTATTTTAATTGATTGTTTCTAGAATTGCTAGTGTAGAGATAATGAAACAGAGTTCTTTTCAACAGGAGGTAATAAAGTATTTTACATACTTGACCTTTCATTGCTCTTACTGTTTTTTTTTGTTTTTTTTTTGAGGTCGGGTTTCACTCTGGTCCAGGCTGACCTGGAATTCTCTATGTAGTCTCAGGGTGGCCTCGAACTCATGGAGATCCTCCTACCTCTGCCTCCCGCGTGCTGGGATTAAAGGCATGCGTCACCACACCCAGCCACTCTTACTGTTAATAAAATCATGCAGATGAGATTTATTGCTTTATTGTAATTTCTGCAGAACTTAATCTGGGCCAGATCAGTTTAAAATACAAGCAGAATAAAAGGATAAGAGGTTGCTAGACAAAAGTTTGACATATTGAATATAGTTGCCCAGGGAAAAAATGCATTTGAGAAGTTATACCTGAAGTTATTGTTGTAGACACTCTTTTTAAACACCACCTCTGATTGGATGGTAAAAATATAGTTACTGCTGCAAATTATGAGTACTTCTATTATCACAGTTGTTCCTTATGAAAAAAATCATAGATTATTTAACCTGTCACCAACATGGCAGCTGGAGAAAGAGGAAGCAGGGTCCTAAATCAATGGAGGTAGCTAAGTCCATGGATGGTTTAGGACAGGCAAGGACAGCTAAGAATGTTAGGCTTCCAGAAAATTTGAGAGACAAAAAGTTACCTCTGCAAAAGTTATTGTTGATACTGAGATATGCTTGCATGTGCACAATGCTGGAGTGTGTGCTGGTGCATATGCTATTTATCAAGTTATTAATGGGAAGATGACTGGCCCTAATAGAGACACACACGTTAATTTCTCATTCGGCATTAGCTTATTGAGTACCAATAGACTAATTTTCACAAGATTAATCCTGCTAATCTTTGACATGGGATGCCTTTCTATCTTCTAGTGTCTTAGTCAACTTCCTCTTTTCAGTGTCTTCACACCTACCACATGCTGGATACCATGATAGACACACGGATATAGTGACAGGCAAGCCAGCAGAGTCTCCAGTAATTTAATGACAGAGACAGGGCAGTTTAGTATTAAAGCAATATTATATTTCACTTTTCACAGTTTAAATATGCATTAAAGTATTTATTCATTTATTTTATTTATTATTATTATTATTTGTTTTTCAAGGTAGGGTCTCACTGTAGCTTAGGCTGACCTGGAATTCACTATGCAGTCTCAGGGTGGCCTCTAACTCGAACTCTCAGTGATCCTCCTACCTCTGCCTCTGGGATTAAAAGGAATGCCACCACCACACAGGCTACAGTATTTATTTATTTATGGAAAGAGAGAATGAGAATGAATTTGGGTGAGCCAGGGCCTCTTGCTGCTGTAAACAAACTCCAGATGCTTGCACCACTTTGTGCATCTGGCTTTACATGAGTACCAGGGAAAAAGAATTTTCAAGAAAGCATCTTTAACTGCTGAGCCATCTCCCCAGTCCCATAATCATGTATTAGTTTCTTGATAACCCAATTATTTGAACATTTGTTTATATTCCATCCCTTGTAGTATTTGTCTAAGAAACTTCTTAATTGCTCACAGAATGCCAAGCATATGTAAATAGTTTCAGTTTTATAAATGACTCAAGCTGTCTAGGATTAGATGCCTTTTTTTTTTTTTTTTTTTTTTTTTTTTCTGAGGTAGGGTCTCACTAGGTAGTCTCAGTGGCCTCGAACTTACAGTGATCCTCCTACTTCTGCCTCCCAAGTGCTGGGATTAATGGTGTGTGCCACCACGCCTGGCTATTAGGATTTGGTATATCTTTAAGATATGATTCAGTTACCAAAGACAAATATTAATTCTGGAAGTAATACTTTATAATTTCTCTGGCCTTACCAGTGTCTTGTTCTCAAGGTACTTGGGGTAGACAAATAAATGTAGGGATTTTTTTGTCTGTATGTAAGTATGCATTAAAACTGCTTGTTTCAAATTCTGGTCCCACTCCCCGAAATAGACTCTGTAATTGTACGTTGCCTAAAGTAGAGAAAAGAAGCTGGGAAATTATCTAACTCACATTAAAGGGGATGTTGGGACAAAGGAAGTTTTTAAAATAGTATTGTGTTAGAGATACTTCTGGAAAGGTATCTGATATCTACTACTAGGAGTAAATTGTTATTTATACTTACAATTATTGAATGGGGGTGTGCTGTGAAGAGCTTTTATACTAACAAGTTTTTATTGTTACAGGAAAGGCTAACCTATCTCTTTAATGTTGCTTTTCACTTAGGTGTTAGAGGCATCCTGGGAAGGTATGGACAAGCCCTGATTCTAGTTAGGGACTCTCAAATCAGCTTTTATAGTATACCTAGTATGTGGGAGGAAGGTAGGGAAGTTGAGTCACAGCCATAAAATTATAAAGGGCAGACACATGTGAAGTGTGAGATTTTTTTTTTAATTAGTAGGTATTACTCTGTCTAGAATCTAAAGTATTCAAATAAAGCCTTTCTCCCACCTTCCCTTTTGTTTTGAATTCTCGGCTTGCTTAAAAATACTGGAGTAAATTTCTACATTTGAAAAGTATTACCAAGTACATTCTTACAAGAATGCTTTCATATTATAGTACTTTGATAACTATAAAGACACTTCATTTTTATTTAACAAATACGGCTAAATAATGGCTAGAGACAGAAATCAATGTATTGTTTGATTTCAACAGACATTTTTTCATTGGAGTGCATTCAAGCACTAGATTAGGAACTGGAACATGATATAAAGCATGATTCCTACTGCAGGCTGCTCATAGGGTAGTCAAGATAATGCAGAAGAGTAACTGCAAAGGTGGGTGCTAAGGCAAAGTGGTCTGAGCCAGATGCAGGAGAGCTGGCAGGGTCAGGAAAGGTTGTCCTGGAGCGAGAGTCCCTGAGGTAACCCTGGAGGGTGAACTGCCAGCTGGCAGGCCTTCCTCAGGGCCACGCAGAAAAGTAGCCACTACTATCTGTCGTGTGGCAGAGAAGGAAGACCGCGGGGGTCCGGGGATGTAGTGAATGAGTCTAAAAGGTAGGCTGAGGCAGGTTATGTTTTCAGTCCCTGCTTAGGAGTTATTCATATTAGCCTTTAAAAACAGGAGGGGGGACTCTAGTAATAAACCTAACCAACAAGATGAAAAACCTCTACAATGAAAACTATAAAACGCTGTAAAAGGGCGGATCGTGGTGGGTCACCTTTCATAGGTAGGAGGATCACTGTGAGTTCAAGGTCAGCCTGGCCTAGAGTTAGACCCTACCTTGAAAAACCAAAAAACAAGGGGGGGGGGAAGGAAGTTGAAGATACTAGAAGATAGAAAGGCATCCCATGTTCATAGATCAGCAAGATTAATAATTATGAAAATGACTATGTTACTAAAGGTCAATGAAATCCCCAACAAAATTCATTAATACTCTCCACAAAAATTTTTTAAAAGCCTAAAATCACATGAGAGCAAAAATAAATAAATAAATGAAAATTCCAGGTAGCAAAAGCAATCCTGAGCAAAAAGAATAATATTCAATGTAACATAATACCCAACTTCAAATTTTAGTGCCAAGACATAGTAACAAAAATAGACACATGGTACCAGTGGAAGAGAATGAAGGATCCAGAAACAACCCCACAGCTGCAAGGGCAGAAACACCAGCTTCTTCAACACATGCTCTGGGGTAAACTAGATAACCACATGTAGAAGGCTGAAATTAGATCTCTTAGCTCGAATCCTGTACAAAAATAATTCAAAACAGACCAAAAACTTAATGTAAGAGGATATCATAGGTAAGAAACTTCTAGGTACAGGCATAGAGAAGGACTTTTTGAGTAGGACTTCAGAAGCTCAAGAAGTAATTCAAGAATTGATAAATAGGATTATATCAAAATGTTCATGTACAACCAAGGAAATATTTACCAGAGAGAAGAGGTAGCCTACAGAATGGGAGAATTTCTGCTAGCTATTCATCTGACAAGGAATTAATATCAGAACTTATTAAAACCTCAAAAAATTAAGCACCAAAAAAGTACAATCCTATCAATAAATGTACTGATGAAGTGAATAGTTATCCAAGACAGTAAGTAGCCAATAAATAGGCCAAAAAAAAAAAAAAAAGTTCAGCATTTTTAACCATCGGGTAAATGGAAATCAAAACTTCATCATAATTGTGTCCTGGTAGTACTTGGGAAGCTGAAGCTATAAAGGAAGACCTTAGCTGGGCGTGGTGGCCCACACCTTTAATCCCAGCACTCGGGAGGCAGAGGTAGGAGGATTGCCGTGAGTTCGAGGCCACCCTGAGACTCCATAGTGAATTCCAGGTCAGCCTGGGCTAGAGTGAGACCTTACCTCAAAAAACCAAAAAATATATATAAATAAATAAATAAATAAATAAATAAAGGAAGACCTTAGGCCAGGGAAAGGGAGAGAGGAGGGAGGGAAAGAGAACAACATTGCAATTCCATTTCATCTCAACCAGAGTAGCTATCATCAAGAATTTTTTTTAACAGTGACAGTGACACAAGCCTGGCAGAAGCTGCTATAGGGAGACATTTATTTCAGTTCATAGTTTGGAGGGTTCAGTCTGTCTTGATGGAGGGGACAGAGTGACAGAGCTTGCAACATGGCCTGTTCACATTTTGGCAGAGCACTAAGGCTGCCACTACTCCCTGGTGACCCATGTCTACTTTGTGTTCCAGAGGTTGCACAGCCTCTTGGAATAGCACCTCCAGCTGGAGGCACCAACTGTTCAAACACATAAGTTTGTGCCACTGTGGGAATAAGTATGAAGGTTTCTCAAAAAACTAAAAATAGAGATGTCCTATGGCCCACCCATACCATTCCTGGGTACCTAAGCATGTGGTGCATGTCTACATCAATAGAATCAGCCTAGGTACCCACCAACAGAGGACTAGACAAAGACATGTGAATACACAGCTGTGAAGAGCAACATTGAATCATTTTCAAAAACGTGGATGGAACTGGATGGAGATAATTATAATAAGCAAAATAAGCCAGATTTCTAATATCACGTGCCTTTTCTCTTGCAGGGGTGCTTTACCAAGGGAGCGATATGGGGAGGTAACAGCCTAGTAGAGGGAATGTGATCAAAGTGTAATACGTGCATGCATGAAAATGGCTTCATCAAACCCATTTTTACAATTAATAAAAGCTAATAACACTAAAAAGAGAGTTTGAATCTTCCCCATAGGGAAGTGGTGTGACTCTTCTGGTGGCAGCGAGAAACATGGAAGTAAGACTGCTCCTGCAGGCACCTTGGAGCTGGGCTGGCTGGGGACAGGGACTCAGAAATCCACAGAGCCTGCTTCTGACCCAGAGCAGTGTCTGAGGGGGAGGGGAGGGCCTCTACCTCGAGCTTTCAGTCTGACTTCTGACCCTTGTCAGCTTAGCCACCTGTGGGCAAGAGTTTATCCTCATCTAGCTGGGCTTCAGGAGACTGAATGGGCTAAAGCTATGTGTAGTTGACTAGTTAGAAGCCATCTCTTAGTTAAGACTTCAGAAAATAGGGAATCTAGCCATTCATCAAAAAACAAACATGGTAGAACAAGTGCTAGAATGCAAGTGTCACCTACAGAGGGACTTTGATGTCCCTTGTCCATGACTGTTCCCCCAGTCTAGAATAGTACCTGAGTGCATAGTAAGCACTTATGAATTAGTGATTCAGCTTTAAGAATTTATTTTTGGACATTTTTTTTTCTGAAGTAGATTACACTCTAATTCAGGCTGACCTGGAACTTACTGCATAGCCCAGGCTAGCTTTGAACCCATGGCAATCCTCCTACCTTAGCCTCTTGAGTGCTGGGATTAAGGGTGTGTGCCACCACATCCAGCTCAGTTTTGGACTTTGAAAGTGAAGGAGTATATGTATGATTTTGAAATGGAGTTGACTTTTTTTTGGGGGGGGGGCTAATGGAATATATTTTACTCTGCAGTTAGGAGAGATGTGAGATAGGAATGGAGTCATTGCAGTGCCAGAGTGAGTTAGAAATCCTAGAGCATCTTTGAGGATTGGTATCTGCTTGAGAATCCAAGGAATACTGTGGCTCCACTGTGCATGGAAAAACACATAAGATAACACATCCTTACTGGGATGCTGGTATGAGGAACGAAACGGTGGACTTTGGGTGGAAATCCTTCTGGTATGCAGTAAAGAGATATGAGAGCAACACCTTGATTAATACAAACATTCAAAGAGGGGCAGAGGAAGGACGGTACAAGAGAGAGGTAAACAGGAAAACAGAAATATTAAGAAAGACTGGTATCCTTTTTTTGCGGGGGGGTTGTTTTTTAGGAGGTAAATAACTGAGAGAGCCTCAGTACTTGGGATGACCAGACACAACTGTAGCTTGAGACCCACCAGCAGGGGCACTCAGGCTGCGTGCATAGAAGTGGCTGGTGGGATGGTAGTAGACAAGAAGGCGGGACTCCAGCATTCCAAGCTCTGGAAGATAAAATTTCAAATGAGTAGTATGGGGGAAAGGAAGCCCCACTTCTGGAGAGTGAATGAAACGTTACGGAACAATCAAGGAATTGAGACAACTTGAAGTACCCTTTCCTTCATTTGTTTAGAACACTTTTTAAGTACCTACTGTGTCCCAGGTACACTGTGGAAGCTGGCGGGTGGGCTGATCCATGAGAGTGGCATCGTCTTCCGCAGCTGACAATCTTTCAGTGTGCTTAGCTACCACCTCCCCACCTACCGTCCTCCACCTGGCCTTGCATTCCCAGACAGAGACAGACTGTGGCACACTAGGCACATTCAGCCAACAGAGGACTCCGGTGGTTTTGCTAGGTCAGACTCAAGCTGTTCAATTGCTCTTTTAGACTCAAGCTGTTCAATTGCTCTTCTCTCTTGAGCACTAGGGAGCAAATTGTCCTGTATAATTTCAGCCTTTAAAGTCAGAGACACACTTGAAAATATCATTGCCCAGTGCTCACTGTGATCCTGATATTCAGTGAGTCCATAAGTCATTTTAGTATTTTTTTTATTTTTAGCTTATACCATCTATGCCTTTTGGAAATGATTTTTTTTTTTTTTTGAGGCAAATTCAACAGACTGCCTTTTTTTTTTTTTTCAATGAGAAAGAGAATTGGCACACCAGGGCCTCTTGCCACTGCAATCAAACTCCAGACATGTGTGCCCCTTGCAACCTTGTACGCTTGTGTCACTGTGCATCTGGGACCTGGACAGTTGAGCATGAGTCCTTAGGCTTTATAGACAAGCACCTTAGCTGCTAAGCCATCTCTCCAGCCTGGCAATGAATTTGTTTGTTTATTTGCAGAGAGAGAATATAAATGGGTGTGCCAGGGCCTCTAGCCACTGCAAACGGACTCCAGATGCATGCATCACTTTGTGTATCTGCTTTACATGGGTACTGGGGAATCAAACACAGGTTGTTAGGCATTGCAGGCAAGTGCCTTAATGGCTGAGCCATCTCTCTAGCTCTGATAATAAATTTTTTTTAAGCTCATTATTTGCAGCATAAAAATTGGTCCTGAGTGTAAAAATGCAGCATGAACTGTGGACCTGAGGAAACCTTTATCCTAGCCCTTGACTGTTTGCGTGTGGGACTCTGTCATTTCCCTTTTTACTAAAAAGAACTTCCTCTTGCTGCTCTGTGGAGGCTTCATTCATTCATACCTGAGTGTCAAGGTGGCTGTGGCTTTCCTGGAGCTTGAGGCTTTTGCCAAGAGTAGTATACTGGTCTAGTGGATTGATTCAGAGAATGTCCAGTACAGTGATTTGGCAGGTTTATTTCATGTGTTAGAGCTGAAAACACACTTGTTTCATAAATAGTCCGTTTTCCCCCAAAAGTACATTGTCTTCTGTGTACTTGCTCTGCTAGACCAACCTTCTTCCCTCGCGCTGTCCCTCCCTCCCCCTTTTCTCTCTTTTGGCTATATTTATATGTTTGTTTGAAACAGCGTCTTACTCTGTAGTCTAGGCTGGTCTCATACTCAAGGTGGCTGGGCATGGTAGCACACACCTTGAATCCCAATACTCAGGAGACTGAGGGAGGAGGATTATCCTGAGTTTGAGATCAGCCTGTGCTACAGAATGAATTCCAGGTCACCCTGGGTGAGAGTGAAACCCTGCCTTATAAAAGGGTGGCTGGGGTAGGAGAGGCCTGGAGAGGTGGCTCAGCAGTAAAAACACTTGCTTGCAAAGCCTCCTGGTCCATGTTCGATTCTCCAGTACCCACGTAAAGCAAGAGGTATAAAGTGGCACATGTGTCTGAATTTGTTTGCAGTGACAAGAGACCCTGGTACAACAATATACACTCACAAATGAACAAATAAATGAATGGATAGATGAATAAATAAATAAACTGTTTAAAAATAAAACAGTGATCCTCCTGCCTCAGCCTTCCCAGTGCTGGGATTACAAGTGTGTACCACCATGCTCTGCTTTCACCTATCCCTTTTTTGCCTACTAACTTTATCTTTAAAAATGTTTAATTGCTGGGGGAGGGGGGCCAAAAGGAGGGAATTACGATCAAATTACAGGATGTTAATGCGTGAAAATTCTCAATTAAAATACGTATATTAAAAGTTGGTGGGGGGCTGGAGAGATGGCTTAGCGGTTAAGTGCTTGCCTGTAAAGCCTAAGGACCCCGGTTCGAGGCTCGACTCCCCAGGACCCACGTTAGCCAGGTGCACAAGGGGGCGCACGCATCTGGAGTTCTTTTGCAGTGGCTGGAGGCCCTGGTGCGCCCATTCTCTCTCCCTCTCTCTATCTGCCTCTTTCTCTCTGTCTTTCGCTCTCAAATAAATAAATACAAATAACAAAAAAAATTAAAAAATTAAAAAACAAAAAGTTGGTGGGGCTGCAGAGATTGCTTAGTGGTTAAGTTGTTTGCCTGCAAAGCCAAAAAGGATCCCGGTTCAATTCTGCAAGACCACATAAGCCAGGAGCACAAGGGGGCGCATGCATCTGGAATTTGTTTGCAGTGGTCGAAGGCCCTGGCGTGCCCATTCTCTCTCTCTGTCCCTCTTTCTCTCTCTCAAATAAGTAAATAAATAAAATTAAAAAAAAAATTTTTTTAAAGTTGGATTTCAAGCCAGGCGTGGTGGCGCATGCCTTTAATCCCAGCACTCCAAAGGCCAAGGTAGAAGGATCCCCATGAGTTCAAGGCCAGCCTGAGACTACATAGTGAATTCTAGGTCAGCCTGGGCTGGAGCAAGGTCCTACCTCATAAAACTAAAAAACAACAACCAAAAAGTTGGATTGCATTTGTCCACACATTCCAGAGCACTGGAGTTCACTCATGCTTCCAGAGTCTCTGTAAAAGTGCTCAATAAGAACAGGCCTAGCCCTGTACTGGTCACATAGTTTTCTCCTATTTACCTGTTCTTGTTTTCTCTACTACCAAAGATCCCATCTCTTGTACATCTTTCTGGATACATTATGGATTGTATCAGATGTAGACGTAGACAGGTACCTATAAAATGCCAGAATAGCTCCATCTGTATTGTAGGTACTCAGGAAACAGCTCTGTTTTCCTGGTCTCTAGGTTTTACTAATAGTTCTTTGGGAAATTATTAAAATGATCACTAATTGAGGAAGAAATGGTGATGTCTTGGTAAAGTGTCAACCAACAGTATTGCAGGGTACGTTTCAGGAAGCCTCGTTCTACATTGTGCCAAACAATCCTCCTGGAGATGGCAACAAACTCTATTCGTACCATGATCATTGATTTTAAATTTTGACTTTTGAAAATAGGAAGCTTAGGGGCTAGAGAAATGGCTTAGCATTTAAGGTGCTTGCCTGCAAAGCCTAAGGACCCAGGTTCAATTCCCCAGTACCCACATAAGCCAGATGCACAAGGTGGCATATGTGTCTGGAGTTTGCTTGCAGTGGTTAGAGGCCCTAGTGTGCCCATTCTCTACCTTTCCCTCCCTCCCTCTCCCTCTCTCATGTAAATGAATGAATGAATGAATAAATAAATAGAATACTTTAAAATAGGAAGCTTAGCTTTGCATTTAATCTCTTTGATCTTTGGATAGGCTGTTAGTGACATTAAACAGTAAATACAGCAGAACTACAATATGTAGTCCTTAGAACAGGACACAATCAGAATTCTAAAAACTCAGAGGTCTTCATTGTTGGCAAAAATCATAAATTTATCAAACATTTGCATAATGTATTTAAGTCTTTAATATATAAAGTAGGAAGTTTATGGAATTTAAATTCAGAAGTTAAAAGACTTTTTCCAAGAGCACTAGCAAAGCATAGAGACAGAGCAGGCTTTGAGGCTCTTTTCATTGTCTTTTTTAATAAGAGAACTTTAAAGAAGCTTTTGTGTTCAAGCCTCTATTTATAGCACTCTATAGTAACAGTTACTATTTACAGTAAAGACACAGGTGCCGGTGTGTATATATGAGATTTCTTTCCAGGAGAGGCTGAGACCTAGAAGGGGAAAACACAAAGGGTGAATCCCCATTAACTAGATTTTTTAATGACTGTAAGCTTTTAGCAGTCAAATTTGTACACACCTTAGGTTTCTTGAGCAGTTGTATTGTGGTGACACCTTTTTCAGAATCTCCAGGGTTTTTTTTTTTTTTTTTGAATAGGAAAAAAATAGGCACTTTACTGACCTCCCTCCTCTCCTTTAGTCCTGTGCCCTCATTATGCCTTCCAGCACTAGCAGACTTATGCATACCCCTGTCCTTGAAAACCTGCCTGTCTGTGCTCATTAAGCAGCATTTTGTGCCACACCTTTCATTAAATTCCTGTATCTGTAAACTGTAGTACATCAGTGAAAAATATCAAATAATTTTTATTTATTACCAGAGTGTCATGTCCATCCTCTTTCAAATCTATATTAACATCGTAAGTTGCTGCAAATGCTTCCAGTGCAATGTAATTAATACGATCATCACATCCTTAAAATATGCCAGCACTTGGCGCCTGCCCCCCTCACTCCCCCCTTTCCATCCTACACACATGCATACACGCACACACGCGTGCGCACAGCAAAGCACACGACAAACTGCCATTCTGTAATGCCTGCTTCTGGAGTTGGAAGCTGTCAGCCTGCTGGGAGGGGTGGGGGAGGAGGAAGAGGTGGGGCTCTACTCTGATTAATTACCTTAGGCATTCAGGGGTGGGGCTTCCTACAGCCATCTGCCTGAGATATGGGAGGGAGCTGGAGAAAGAAGGAGGGGGAGAGACTGCCAGAGAGGAAGAGAAAAGAAAGGAAGAAACACTAGAAAGAAAAGGGAAGGAAAACAGTATAAAGCAAGGTCAATCACCCACTCTTAAATAGCTAGCTTGGGGGGAGGGGGTGGCAAAGAGAGGGTCCTAGAGGTGTGCCCCAACACGGCTGCTTTGGATCATTTATCTTCAGTTCCATTTGGTTTATGGAGAAAAAGAAAATGGTAACTCAGGTAAGACTGGTGCTCCTGAGCACATTTCTGTCTCTGGGAATTGAGGAAAGGTGTGGGGGTGGACTATAGCCAGCCAAGTTTTAATCAGAGCTGTCTTCTTAAGAGCCAGATTTATTGTTGCCAGCTGAAGTGCCGGTCTGTCCGTGGAGCCGAATATGTGTGCGCTGTGTGTCCGTGCCTTTCTCTCCCCTCCCTCTGCTCCATAGCAGATTCCCGTTTCCTGTACGGTGCAGCTGTAGCTCAGGAAAGAGCCAGTGGGGGTTTGTCTACCTCTTTGTCTTGGTTCTGAGAAGAGGGAGGGAGAGAGACTGCAGAGGTAGGAAGAGATTCTTGTAGATTGCCAAAAAAAGGGGAGAGGGAGTGACTTCCTTTTAAGAATTGCAGAAGAATTTGTGTTACAGGGAAATCTGATTCACTGGTTTCTCAACATCGGCTGTGGAATTGCCATTTGCCGCCTTGTTTCCAAATGGCTTATTTAAAACGTAGGTTAGGAAAGAAGGCTTCATTTTTTTGTGTGGCTTTGTTACTGGAAAGAATGTTTTAGTAGGAATCACAGGAGCATCCAGGTGCAGCAAAGGCAAGAGGACAAGTGTGAATGTATAAGTGACAATTAGCCAGCAGTTTCTGGCTTTAGAAGACGTTTGAAGGAGATGGAGTAGGAAATGGAAGCTCTCTTCTCCTCTCCTCTCCTCTCTTCTCTTCCCCCCACCCCCTCCTTTCTCTGCCTTTGCTTGTGTCAAGCCTTGTCTCCACTGCATTTTAGCAAGTCATTCCTGACAAATGGAAAGGTGAATGCTCTTGCACTGAGCCCCTGGGCTGGTCTGTTTTTCTTGTTGGCACCTTCTGTATGCCCCTTTACCCTGTTTTCTTTATGTATGGTTTGGGAGGGAGTGAGGAGGCTGTGATTTATCAGGGGGGATCATTTACATGATAGGACTTTCAAACCCTTAGTCTCCTAGTTAGGATCCTTCTCTCTCCAGGCTTTTATGCCCAGCAGGGAAATTTCATCACCAGACAGTGCTTTCCTTTTAAGGAGGTTGCCCTTTTTTGTATTCTCTCTTCTCTTCCCCTTTCCAAGTCACCACTGGAGGGCGAGAGAGGCTTTGGCTATCAGCTAGAGGCATCATCTTCAGAGCAGGAATCCAGTTTAGTTAAATGTTATATAATGCCCTGCAGTGCTGTTTGGAAAGAGGGAAATCTGTAGTAAGATTTACCCATCATGACCCAGAGGAAAGAGAAATTTCAAAGACTATATCCTTCCAAAGTGATTTTCTACCACATCTGAGTTTGGAAATCAAGAAACCCTTCTCTGGGGACGTGGAGAAACTCTTGAAGTATTTCTTAGACTTCTTATCTCTTTGTATAACACTTGAAATAACTGCTTTATTTTTAAAAATAAGAGAAGACCTACTTCTGGATTCTCTTTGCTGCTTGTGAAGATGATACATTTTTAACGTTGAAACCCTCATTCGGTTTTCATTAGCTGGCAGTACTGGAGGGCACCAGCCCTCAGCTCTTACTGAAGGTTTTTCGACTACTCATTTTCTCATTATGTGCTTGTTTAAGTCAGTGAAAGATTGATCCAAACGAGGATTTTTCACATGAGGTTTTGTGTGGAGCATGTCCATAGTTCATAGATGTGCCCAAGTATGTGTGTGACAGTTAATGCACATGTGTGGGTGAGTATGCGTGTGACAGCTAATGCACATGCGTGGGTGAGTATGCGTGTGACAGCTAATGCACATGCGTGGGTGAGTATGCGTGTGACAGTTAGAATGCACATGCGTGGCTGCTGTTCATATTGGCTCTTAGTTATCAGATCTCATGGAAGCTGATGCTAGGAATGAAGTAGACATCCATAAAAACTGGAAAGAGGGATATTTTTGTAGTTAAGAATTCCAGTAGATGAATTTATACCATTGTGTTTAATCAGAATGTGCCAAATACTGAAACAAATAACTCATTTTGCTCACATTGAATTTATATACAACAGAAAAAGAATGTCACATTTGTCAATTTTCGGTATTATATCGTATTTGTTTTGGTGTACATATTCTATGTTAATGTGGTGTAAATAGTTATAAATAATATAGAAAACAAAATTAAAGAGAAGAACAGATTGGATCTTTTATTTGTCCTGTGGTTTTACTTTGTTTTGCTTTGCTTTGCTTTATTTTGTATGAGGGTTTTCTTGGTTGGTGTGTGTGTGTGTGGGGGGGGTTCTTGCTCATTTGTTTTGGGCCAGCTATCCAATACCAAAAAAAAAAAAAAAGCATACCAGCCCTGTCGCATAGCCTTTTCAATGTAAACTGTCTATATTGGTTAGGGGTAGCTATCAAAGTTAAGTAGCTTGCTGCTTAACTGGACTAGTAGGTTAAGAAAAGCAATGTAGATGCTTTGTCATTTCACCTGCTCCAGTCATTGCATCTTCACCTGAGACCCTTCTTGTGGTCCCAACTTCCCTCACTCAGCTGTTGGAAGAGGGGCTTTCAGTGGACACATCTTACTCATCTGTTTACTGTGTCCGTGCATTTCTGCTTGATCTGCTTTGCTGTTACATATGCACTGGGTTATATGGCTTTTATTGTAATTAGCAAGCTTCTCTATGTTGACAGTATGTTGGTGCTTCGCTTTTCAAAAACAAAAAAAGCAACTTAATGACAAAATTCTATTCTAGTACCCAGACATTCTTATGTGACATCCTAAAGAGTAACTTCATCTCTTACTGTTGTTTATATGCAGTAGTTTATCACTCTTTTAAAAATCTGATTCACATGCTCAAAAATACTGCTTCTGTCAGCTATGAAAATAAGTCAAAATAAAAAGAAGGAAAACTCATTCTCATAATGGGTAAAATACAACAGACAGGGTTGAGAATAACTTCATTTATAATTAATAAAACAGTGTTTAGCAAGACACAACCTTGGTTATTCTGTTTATTGTTGAGGAAGGTATTGGCAGAGATGAAAAGATTTTACGATAGGGATGTGACTCTGTGAGGGTGTAAGACCGCAGCTCCGGGAACACTGAGCCCTCCCTTTCTTGGACAGTTCAGTGCTTTGCTGGCATTTTCTTCAAAATCTGTTTTCCATCAGAACCAGGAGGAGGGAAGGTGTTAAGAATAAGGGAATTTGGAAAGGAGGTTGCTGTTCCTTTAAATACTGTGGTGAGTCCATGTGGCAGCGGGCCTCTCCGCTCTGCCCTTCTCTGCTCGGCTCCCAGTGTATTCTTTTGTAATGAATCACCAGTTCCATTGTCTGCTCTCTCCCTTTTGTAGCTGGAAGCTGAAGTCTCTCACCTGAGCTCTGCTCTTCTGTGCTGAGTAGTTGGGAGAAGAGGAGAGGAAGGGGAGGGGATTGTGTACTTTAATTAAAGACAATAGGACAGCAGGTATGTTTGCTTTGTTTCATTTTCTGTCTTTCTGATTTTGGGTTTGAAATGAGTTGATGTTGGAAATCTCGTCTATGATTTTGCTAAGCACATCTCATTTTTGTGAAATCTGGAAGTCCTCTGGTTAGTCAGTCTCCATTTTGTGGTCTTCTTCTAAAGAGGTTCCATTCGCCTGCCTGCCAGTCATGCTCCCTTTCCACCCGGACCTCATCACACCCTCCGTCCACAGAGTGGAGCTCACATTGTTTGTTTTGGCACACTTTCTACCTTCTATGGGCTGCACAGGATTCTGGGGAAGTTAGGGCATAGGCGGGGTTGGAGATGAAATTTATGTTCTTTACAATGAATAGAAAATGCCTCACTTTTTCCTTTAATTTGGTTTCTCTTTATCTTCTGCTTTAACCTGTTCTTGCCAAGGCCAAGGCTAGCCCTTGAAAAGTATCACTAATCTAAAAATTACTTAGCTTTCCTGAAAAGATACCCGGAATTCCACAAATGGAGCAATTCTTATTCACTAAGTGATGTTTCACCTGCCACCACCCTCTCCACCCACATATGGAACCACACTACTTTCTCCTTTGCCCCTTCCCTCTTTTTTTTTTTTTTTTTTTTCTTTCCCCTCTCCTGCTTAGATTGGCAGCTGAGCCTGGGCAAGCTGAGTGTTTCACAACCAGTGATGCAGCTTGTGTTGTTATGCCTCCACGTTTCCAAGGCCTCCTTCACGACTGTAAGTCCTGGATTTGTTTATCCTTGAAAACTGCAAGCTCACACCTATACAGCTGGCCATTTGGGGACAGTTTCTCTTGACTTTTGGTTTGTAGAATGCTCAACTTTTAACTTCCCATAATACAATATCTTTCCTTAGGTTGTTTCTATGGGCAGATACATGTTTGTGATGTTCAGACAGATTCTAACTAAGGGATGCCACTGTCTGTCTGTCCCATCTCAAAAATTTGACAGTTTAGGTACCCAAAGTGTTCAAGAATCATGACTCATCACTTGGCTACCCTCACCACCATCCCCAGCTTTCCACCATTAATGTCAAAGCTCTCTTGCCCATGTGCTCACCACAGATTGTACATGAACTCCACCAGTTATGAATGCAATAGCCCTGCAACCCTTTTGTTCTTGGGCTCAGATGCTGAACCTCTTGTAGGCAGTCAGAATGTTGGATTCTGATGCATGGTTTCCATTGTTCATATTCTTGAATGATGAAATGTAGGAACCCTTAGTGTCAAGTAATTACTTAGAGGTCATTGCCAGAATGACTCACTTAAAATGGTTGTCTGATTGTGTCAAGTCTGTATTGAAGCCTTACATGTGTTTCTTTCAGACTCTGAAGTAAATCCTGTGACCATTCCAGGGTCCCTAAAGCCCTGTACAATCAGGAAACCTGTTTACCTGTCCAGTCTCATCTCTGTTACACGTACCTCGCCCCTTGGCACTGGCCTCCTTGTTATTTGCTTGAAGCACCTTGTACCTTCCTACTCTGGCTCTTTCATTGTCCTTCATGTCACACTCTTCCCACAGAACACGCATGACTTGCTTTGCTTACTCACACATCTCAAGGGAGAGGGTTCCCTTGACTGGAGCTAGCACTCCCTTACCACTCCCACTCCCCATCCTTTGCATGTGCTTGTCACTGGTTTTAGTGCTTATTGCCTGTTAGGTGTGTTTGTTTATTGTCTGTCTTACTCCCTCCTCACCACTTCAGAAAGAACATAATAAACTTCATAAGGTCAGGGTCCTCATGTGTAAGTCTTACATTCCTGGTGTCTAGGCATCCTTGCTTTAACCACCACCAGTGATGACTGTCACTGAAATAACTTTGTTTTGTGTACTTATATTGAACTAATATTATATACATATCACATTTACAATAAAACATTTATGCCACACCCCCCCTTTGTTTGCATAAGACTTTGAGGAGAGGTTAAGCACCCTGGTAACTGTGGGTCCAAACAGAGATTTCAAGCCTGAGATCTGTTTGATTCTGCAGTAGTGTGGTATTATAGTATACCACCAGCCTCATAAGTAGTGCCTCATTAGTTCCATTGTTGGTTGCTAAAGAGTGAAATGGTTTTCCTTGTGATGAACCTAGATCTCTTTAGGTTATTGCCTTTTCATTCTTACTACTTCTGTCATCTGGAGTCACTGAAAGTTGTTTAATCTCTTATGCCAAAAAAAAAAAAAAATCAAGATATGCTGATTATTCCTTTTAAAAAAATGTTTTATTTATTTATTTGAGAGAGAGAGAATGAGAATGGGCATGCAGGGCCCGTGGCCACTACAAACGAACTCCAGATGCATGCACCACCTTGTGCATCTGGCTTATGTGGGTCCTGGGGTATCGAACCAGGGTTCTTTGGCTTTGTAGGTAAGTACCTTAACTGCTAAGCCATCTTCTTCAGCCCTGATTATTCATTTATTCTGCTGTCTTTGCTCATTTTTCCTCCGTCCTTGAATCATTCTTCACAGATGTGAAAATATGGCTTCCAGGATCTTTACTGTCCTAGACTAAATGCATCAATTTATAAGAATGATAGACATTTATGTATTTAAATAAAATACCTTAGTATTACTAAGAATGTCTTTGTTAAAAGTTTTGTTTTGGGCTGGAGAGGTGGCTTAGCAGTTGAGGCACTTGCCTGCGAAGCCTAAGGACCCATGTTCAATTCTCCAGATCCCACGTAAGCAAGACACACGTGAGGCAAGTGCAAGGTTTCGCATGCCCACTATGTGGTGCAAGTGTTTGGAGTTCGATTGCAGTGGCTGAAGGCCCTGGCGTACCAGTTCTCTCTCTCTCTATCTCTCTTTATCTCTCAGGCTCTATAAAATTTAAAAAATTAAGTTTTGTTCTGCAATATCCTGATTTTCCTTAGTTTTTATAGCTTATTGAAACATACTGTTACCAACAGTTTAGAAAGTCAGGAATGAAGGGATATTACCTTCTACTCCTCAGTCAAGTTTCCTGTTCTATTAAGTAACATGCCACCATGTAACTGGTGAAAATCTACTTGCCTTCAGGCCTCTGGGTCTTACCCTAATCACTCAGCAGGGACTAGCACTGAGAATTTTGTTTAATTTTATTTGGATAGAAATAGGGTTTTGACCAGACATGGTTGCAGACATCTTTAATTCCAGCATTCCAGGCTGAGGCAGGGGGATCACTGTTGAGTTTGAGGCTAGCCTGGGATATAAAATGAGTTCCAGGTCAGCCTCGTGTGACTCCAAGGCATACTCATTTTTTTTTCTTTTCACATATCAAATATGTGGAATACAGATGTTGTTGTATCCTTGTATGCTAATCCTAGCATTAGTATTATTAGCCCTGGATCAGTTCTGATTGATTTCTGTTTCTTAGTCATAGTGGGTTTGTATTTTCCTACTTTTTTTTTTTTTTGCATGGTTGGAACTTTCTAAAATTGTATTTTAAGCATTTTGAATGTAACCGTGTAGATACTTTTTAAAAATTTGACAGATACTCAAGATTTATTTATTTATTTATTTTGCTAGCGCAGCTAAGTTTCTTAGAAATAGTTTGTGGTTCTTTCCAGGTCTTGTGTTTAAGCATTGTTAGACAAGACCAGAGCTATGTTTAATCTCTGAATTTTTCCCTGTTATGGGGGTAAGACTCCAGAACTTACTTGTGTTCCTTACAGTACTGGGTTTTCTGCTCTACCTGTTATGAACAGATTCTGTCCCTAGCATAGTAGGTGTTTGTAGTCCTCCCTGTTCCTGCAGAATCTTTCAGGTAGTGCCTTTTCCAGCCTCACGTAGTTCTCCTCATGCAGGTGACAACCATTGCTTGACTGAGAACTGGCAACTGTGTGTGTGTGTTGGTGGGGGTGGGTGTCTTTATAGGATCTCTGGGTAATGCTCTGCTCCAGAACTCTTCTTTGGTGACTTCTAGCAGGCCTGAGACAGGGGGATCACTGTTGAGTTTGAGGCCAGCCTGGGATATAAAATGAGTTCCAGGTCAGCCTCGTGTGACTCCAAGGCATACTCATTTTTTTTTTTTCAGGCTCCAGACTGTTCTGTTCCTCACCTCATGGAAATCACCTCTCAGTGACACAGCCTGGAAATGTTCCCCAGGCAGCAGACTGGGTGGTTCACCTGCTCCTGCCCTGCTGGGGGCATTGCCCCTCTGGTTATACTGTGCACTGCTTTGAGCATTCACACCCTGCTCTTTCCAGTTGAGGTGACAGGATAAAGCTGCTTCTTGTCACTCTACCTTGATTGGAAGCAGAAGAGAGATCACTTACCCTTAAATGACAATAAAGCAGTGTCTCATTTAATGTGTTGTTACATGAAAATTGTGCTGAATGATTATTTCCACGACCACTAAGGAAGAATGCATAGGATGCACACAGTTACAACACAAAGTAGACTGTTACACAAATATGGTGCCAGTAAGGAACTGTTAGAAGGTTATTTGACAGAAGAGTTAATTTGGACGTCTTGAAGAATGGGGTGGGTGAGAGGAGAGGCTGTGCATGTGATGTTTTATGTATGTGTGTGTGCTTACATGAGCTAGCCAATGCACTTCTGAACCTAGAATCCCATGCTTTTCTACTGAATGAAATTCAGTGGTAGTTAAGTTTCAGAGAAAATCTAGGACTGATGCAATTACTGGTGCATTAAGAGAAATACATAGCCCTATTGGGCATGGTGGTGCATGTCCTTAATCCCAGCACTTGGAGGCTCACTGTGAGGCCAGCCCAAGACTACATAGTGAATTCCAGGTCTGCCTGGGCTAGAGTGAAACCTTACCTTGAAAAAAAAAAAAGAGAAAGAACAAGAGAGAGAGAGAGGAAGAAAGGAAGGAAGGAAGGAGAATAGCGGGAAGGAGAAGAGAGGGGAGGGGAGAGGAGGGAGGGAGGAATTCATGGCCCAAAACACAGAAGAAACAGGGTCTGTGGTTTATAATTGTGATTTCTGGTCTGTGTTCAAAAAAAGAGAAATACCCTTTTCCCCTTTGTATTACCTGTTCACCATCCCAGTGCCACTTGAGCAGCATAGAAGATGGGCCTCTGGAGTATGGTGATGATAGTTACCACTGCAGACTTTCCAGGCTCTTTCAGGAAGCAGTATTTCAACCCTTCAATCATGGCTACCTAAAGAACAGTTAGGTTGTTAGGAATTTCCAGGAGAAGACACTGTGATGCTAAAGGATGTGGAGGCACCCTTCCGAGCTCTTTTGCTGCCATCACATTGGCTTCCTGGCTGCCTGGCTGCCATTAAGAAGTTGAATGGCCCATTAAAGATCTCACAAAGAATCTGGCAGAGTATGGATTTTAACCCATGATTATCTAGGCACTATATCAAGTATGGTATAAAGAATATAGGCCTTGGTTAGAGGGTGAAGCTCAGTTGATAGAGTGCTTAACTAGCATGCATGAAGCCCTGGGTTTGATCTCACAGCACCAAATGAAACTGGGCATTGTGGCACATGCCTGTAATTCTACTACTTGGGAGGTGGAGCCAAGGGGACGAGAAGTTGAACTCCATCTTCTACTACACACAAGTTTGAAGCCAGCCTTGACTACATAAGACCCTGTCTCTTAAAAAGAAAAAAAAAATGATAGGGTGGAGAGATGGCTTAGTGGTTAAGGCATTTGCCTGCAAAGCCAAAGGACCCCGGTTCAATTCCCCGGGACCCACATAAGACAGATGCCTAAGGGGATGCACGTGTCTGGAGTTCATTTGCAGTGGCTGGAGGCCCTGGCTCACTCTTCTCTCTCTCTCCCTTGCTCACAAGTAAATAAATAAATAAATTTTTTTAAAAAAAGAGTAGGGCATGGTGGCACATGATTTTAATCTCAGCACTTGGGAGGCAGAGGTAGGAGGATCACCATGAATTCGAGACCACCCTGACACTACATAGTGAATTGCAGGTCAGCCTGGTCTAGAGCAAGACCCTACCTTAAAAAACCAAAATAATAAATAAATAACCCTTGATATATAATTTTTGCTTCCTACAAGCTCTCCCTTCCCTCACTAAATCGGCAAAAGTTATCTTTATCCTAAATTTTGAGAAATTTCTGTCTGGGAGCCTAAGTTTCTCTGAGATAAGTATAGTCTTGATCAGTTTAACATTTGATATATAACCAATTTCTTGAGATTGTATTTCAGCACAGAAGTTGCACACAGTATTTTGCTGGAGTGCCCTGCATAGGGTTATTACTTCTGTTGAGAAACACAAAGCGCTTATTGGCCTTGGCACACATGGAGAACTGCTTCTATCTCCCCATACCAAAATCCAATGGACACCTCCAAACGCTACAAGCATGGTTGTTATTCTCTGTTCTTTGGGGAATACTTGCGAGGAGAAAAAAGTGCATGTTCAGTACAGACTTTTTTTCTGAATATTTTCTTTATAAAAAAGATATTTATTTGACAGAGAAAGAGGGAGGGAGGGAGAGAGAGAAAGAGAAAGAGAGAGAGAAAGAGAAAGAGAAAGAGAGAGAGAAAGAATGGGCACGCTAGGGCCTCTAGCCACTGCAAATAAACTCCAGACATGTGCGCCCCCTTGTGCATCTGGCTAACCTGGGTCCTGGGGAACCAAACCTGGGTCCTTTGGCTTTGCAGACAAACGCCTTAACCGCTAAGCCATCCCTCCAGCCCTGAATATTTTTGATGATGGTTGGAAATGGATATACCAGCAGGTATGCAGGACCAACTTTATTGATTCTGTGGTACCTGGTAGCTCTTGGAGCTGGGAAAAAATGCAGTGCTTAATAACATTTTGCTGATGACTACAGAAGAAAATACTTCATTTTACATGGTAAAACCCTAATGCTGCTGCTTTTTTAACTACATTTTTTCCTTTGCATAAGGTCCCTCTACTACAGTCATACATTCTTAGGCCAAAAGTGAACTTTCTTTTATAACTCAAAGTAAATCCAAAGAGGAGGTGAGTGAGTTGTTCTAGATCACGTGGCAACGGTAGACCGGGAGCTAGAACTCATTTTCCTGTGACCTGTCTTATTCCTTTTGCTGTCAGAACATCTTTAGGAAGTCCATACCTTTAACAAAACATACTTAACCTGTGACAGCTAAAGTATCTGGTCCTCCTGCTTCTGAAAGGGAAATGAATAAAAAGTTAAACTGTGTGTCCTGCTTTTTTGTTGTTGTTGTTGTTTTGTTATTTTTTTGCTATGGTGCTGGGACCAAACATAGTGCTTTGCCCATGCTAGACCATTACTCTAACCACTGAGCTGAAGCCCAATCAGAAAAATTATTCTTTTGTGAAATGTAGGGTTTAGTAGATTTGATAATATGATGAAGGTCCAAGTGGGAAGAAGAGATAGACACACCCTCTCTTTTATCATGTGAAGTGAGATCTGGGTATCTTTCCTTTCTAAGCACAGCAGCTGGTTTCAGAGTACTGCCTCCTTTCCTGTGAGACAGGCCTCCCAAGTTCCTAATAGGGCTGGTGCTAGTTTCTTCTCTGTATCTGTCCTTTTGCAGTGAAGGAGTAAATATTGCCATCACTGGTCTGTATTTCATTGCCATTCCTGACTGAGGATCAGAGTCCAGGACATGCTTTATTGATCCACTTGTTAGAGATAAACGAGGAAACAGAGCTTGTTTTCCTCTGTTTAGATGGCCTTCTGATCTTGGCCATCAGTGCATTCGTGAAGGAGGAGGCCAGTGAGAAGTTAGGCTCACTAACTGGTAAATATGTGATTTTTCTTTGGGTTTGTTTCCTGAGTGTATTTAGACTCTTGCAAGTGTTTTGTATTTGTCAGGATGTAGAATAACCTTTAGCATGTGGTGTTGAGGGCACTTGGACTGGATGCACAACACAAATTCAATTCGGGTACTTCTGAGTTGCTTTCCTGATTGCTTCCTGCAATCGAAATGTGCCCAATTAATTAAATCATAAATACAAAGACCTTCCTTCCTTTCTTCCTCCCTTTCTCCCTCCCTTCCTCCCTTCCTTCCTTCTTTCCTCCTTTCTTCCCTCCCTCCTTCCTGAGAGAGATAGGGAGAAAGAGGCATATAGAGAATGGGCAGATCAGGGCCTGTAGCCACTGCAAACGAACTCCAGATGCATGCACCACCTGGTACATCTAGCATTATGTAGGTACTGGGGAATCAAACTCAGGTCCTTGGGCTTTGTAGACAAGTGCCTTAACCACTGAGCAATCTCTCCAACCCAGCAAACACGTTTTAGTTTCCTTCTAATCTTTTCTGATTTGCTTTTAGTAAGTCTCTTAGTGTCATTAAGGATTATTAAAAAAAAATTCACCAGGCATGGTGGCACATACCTTTAATCCCGGCACTCAAGTGGCTGATGTAGGAGGATCACTGTTAGTTCAAGGCCCTTTAGACTACATAGTGAATTCCAGGTCAGCCTGGGATAGAACAAGATCCTACCTCGGGCGGGGGGGGGGGGGGGGGGGGGGATTCACTGAAACTAATGATTCTCAAGTTTCTGTAGGGATGTAGGATTCTAGAGCTTACTTGTGGTCAAAGTCAGATGCTTTCTTTCAGTTGCCTCTCATCTCTTAAAAGATTCCACTAACATAACATAGAAATAGGAAAGAAGTCAGTAATTACAGTTAGAAAAGGGGAAGCGCTGCATGACTAATGAACACAGGTAAACAAATTTCTGAAGTTAAAACAGATGGAGACCAATTGGTGGGTGAAGAGGAGGATGGGCTAAGCCTGGCAGTAAACACATGTGTTGCTGTGTTCAAGCCTGTGCACCCAGCATAACCCTAAGGGGCTCTGAGCACAGTTAATGGAAAAAGCGGGGGTGGGGGGAGTGTTTATATGGGGCAGCTCAGCTGCCTGGCACTGCCCTGGCCTTCCAAGCTCTTTACCGTGAAGAAGAAAATAACATGGTGATTGCTTATTCAGAAGTTGATTAAAATGTTTAAGGAAATTTAATTCTTCAGTCTGCTATTTGGGATGATGGAGAAATGGAATTCAAGAAACCTGTCAGTCTTCTCCTCCTCCCTGTCTGAGTTCTGAGTTCCCTGTTGGAATTTTAATGCCAAGGAGAGACAGATCAGAAATCAGATTAGCAGAGGAAACCCTACCAGGTAAGCAGTGCCTGGGGCACTGGACCAAAAGCATCATTAGAAGTCCAAGAGGAGCTTTGAACATGGTAAAGACCTGACCTGAGGGGAAGTGACAATCCAGGAACAGAAGAGAACTTTAAGGAAACCCTGTACTTCTCAAAGATAATGCCTTTATCAAACACCTGCTTGGTGAGGTAGCCAGGGAAAAATGAGAGATTGGAGAGAGAGAGAGAGAGTGAGAGTGAGAGAGAGAATATGAATGAGAATGAATATAAATGAGTAAGCAGTAGAAGGATAGGAAAATGGAGTTTCAGAAACTTGCCAAAGTGTGGAGGTTTAAGATGCAAGTATGAAATGGAAGATACAAGTGACTTTCTTAGCCTGTGTTCTCTGAAAAACTTCCTGAGGCAAAATTTGCTTGCTAACCCTGCATTGGGGAGAAAGATCTCAGGGCAGAGGAGAAAAAGATAACAAGGCAGAAAGGCTGTCCAAGCATTGTGTCAGGCTTTGCTTGATGCTGGGTTTGCTAGAAGTCTTCAGGGAGAATGATGGCCAGACCCCTGTCCAAAGCCAGTGTGGAGCTGTGTTCTTTCCTCCCCTCTTCTGCTGGTTGTGTTGGCATACTGCAAATTCACCTGGCCCTTCTTCCTCTGGTGGTATTAAGGGGGGAGGGGTTAGGTCTAGCTAGGTAGGGTTCACTGCACTGTGAGTGAGACTGAGTCTGGGAGTGTCCTATAGCCACCTGTAACTGGTTGCATCCTTTTAAGAGGTATTAAAAGAGGTGCGCTCCCCCAGAGGACTAAGGAAAGGAGTGACAAGGCACTGCTACTGCTCATGCGTAAACCCTGCACTGTCTCGACCTGCTGTCATGTGCACATATAGACTTGATAATGTAAATTTAAAATGGCAAGATGAATTACTAAGTACACTATTTAAAATCACTATCAGAGATTTTTTTGTTTTTAAAATATTTTTATAATTATTTGGGAGACAGAATATGAATGTATGGGCAGACCAGGACCTCTTAACATTGCAAACAAACTCAGATGCTTGCACCACCTTGTGCATCTGACTTTACCTGGGTACTGGGGAATTGAACCTAGGTTGTTGTGCTTTGCAAGCAAGTGCCTTTTGCCACTGAGCCATCTTTACAGCCTAGTTCCAGAGATCTTTGAGGATGCATTTGCAAAAAAGATAAAGTCTTATTTGTTTATGTTCAGATAAGGAGTGTCAGAAGAGAATGTTTTCCCACCCTTCCTGGCATTAGCATCCAGTCTGCTGGGATTGAAATATAGTATTTGTCTCTCTCATTGGTGCCCACTGCCAGGTCTACTGGTTCTGCCATTGGAACATCTTCAGCACTTTTCTCATTTTCTCTGATGTGGTTCCAGGCTTTGGGATAAGTCCCTTCAGAGTCTGTATCCTTGTAACTGATATTGGATTTCCTTCCTCAGGTCTCCTGTGCTTCCCCATGAAGATTAGTTTCTTCTATCACTTTGGTTACAACTTTTCAAAAGTAACAAAAAATCTATATATATATCACTGCATTGTAACATATTCCTTTTGCTTCTTTAAAAAAAATGCATCAGAATAGCTTTTAAGCAGTCACTGGGGATACAAGGACCTGGATGTTTTCCTGCCTTCAAGGAGTTAATAATTCTGGCTTGGGAAGATGGCTCAGTGGTTAAAAGTACTTGCTTTGCAAAACTGGCAACCAGAGTTCAGGTCCCCAGAACCCACACAAAGCTGCATTTATAATCCCAGTGAGCCTGTGGCATGCGAGTCAGGAGAACCTGGAAACTCACAGGGGGCCGGCTAGTCTGACTTCGTTCACAGTGGCAAACAACAGAGACCCAGACTGAAGGTAAACGTGAGGACCAACACCCGAGATTTTCTTCTGACCTCCGCACATGCACTGTGACACGCATGTGCTCATACATACATAAACATACACAAAGTAAAAACATACACGTGAATGAGCATGCACACATAATTGTTATGGGCTACAGTTGAGTTAAATATCAGGTTGTAGGGGTAAGAAGAGAAAATTTCCCCTTATATGGGCGAGTCAGAAACCTAGAGAGGAGTACGTGCTTGAACATTGAGTAGATCTTAGCCGGATAGGTCGAAAGAAGAAAGGCTTTTCTAAGCAGAATAACAGCTGGGTGGAATGTTCTCCTAATGTGTCTTACCTGGTTTAGCCTTTGCAGGGTGAGCCACACTGTTTCTCTGCTCAGAACTCTCCCTGGAGGGAGTATAAAAGCCAAAGGCCTACAGTGCTGTAAGCTTTATTAGCCTTTCTTCCAGATGTTAGTCTCTCCCACTGTCAGCCTTCCTCACTTTGCCGTTTTGCTCTTCCACCCAGACATGCTCACAGCTAGCTGCCTTAGTTTCTGTGGGGGTGTGATTCAGGTGTCCCCCATAAACTCAGGTGTTCTGAATGCTAGGTTCCCAGCTGATGGAGATTTGGGAACTAACGCCTCCTGAAGGCAGTATATTGTTGGGGGAGGGTTTATAGGTGTTATAGCCAGTGTCCCCTTCCTGCTGCTGTTGTCCACTTGATGTTGGCCAGGGGGTGATGTCCACCCTCTGCTCCTGCCTTCGTTTTCCCTGCCATCATGGAGCTTCCCCCTCACGCCTGTAAGCCAAGATAAATCCCTTTTTTTCCCCCAAAGCTGCTCTTGGTTGGGTGGTTTCTACCAACAATGCGAACCTGATTGCAACAGTTTCTGAAGGGGTCTGACCAAATGTTATCTTCCCTATAGAAAGCAAAAGTCCTCTACTACCCCAAATGTTCCTTGCCTTCTGTTACTTTTCTTACACGGTAAGCCATGAGTGTGTAACACTCACCAGGGGCCTAGTGAAGACTGAGCAGCAGGACCGAAGCTGAGCAGGTTAGGTATACCAGAGCATGGCTTCCATACAGAGGTGCCTGGACCCGGGCTCAACAAGCACTTTAATAATACCAGCCTTAGGGTTTATTTTAAGAGAATCATTCTGGCCCTGCATGGTACACCTTTAATCCCAGCCCTCGGGAGGCAGAGGTAGGAGGATCGCCTTGAGTTTGAGGCCACCCTGAGACACAGTGAATTCCAGGTTAGCCTGGTCTAGAATGAGACCCTACCTTGAACAACCAAAAAAAAAAAAAAAAAAGAAAGAAAGAAAAGAAAGTCATTCTGACAGCTATGTAGAAAACTAGTTAATTTCAGGCTAAAATGGAAGGAGAACTATTTTTTTTAAATGATAATTTTTGCATAGCTGGGATAAGTGTTGTTGAGAGTAGAGACTTTTTCCTTCTCTCTCTCTCTCTCTCTTTCTCTCTTTCTTTCTTTCTTTTTTGAGGCAAGCCCAACAGACCTTTTATTAATGTGTGTGGGGGGTGGGGTGGGGAAATTGGCACTCCAGGACCTCCAGCCACTATAATCAAACTCTAGATGTGTGTATCCCCTTGTGCGCACGTGCGACTTTGCACACTTACATCACCATGTGCATCTGGCTTACATGGGACCTGGAGAGCTGAACATGGGTCCTTAGACTTCACAGGCAAGCGCCTTAACCTCTAAGCCATCTCTCCAGCCCACTTTTTATTTTTTGGACAAGGTCTTATATAGCCCAGACTGAACTAGATAGAACTTTTCTGTAGCTTGAACTTTTGATCTTCCTGTCTCTACCTCCTGAGTGTTGGGATGACAGGTGTGCACCAGTTTACACAGTGCTAGGCATAGACCCAAGGGCTTCCTGCCTGCTAGGCAAGCACTCTACGCACTGAGCTACAACTATAACCTCCAAAGACTCATTTTTCTTTTCATTTTCCACAGTCATTACACAGAGCCTCACTTGTAGCCTTTCTATTAGTATGTGTTTTTGTTTATTTGGTTTTTCAAGGTAGGGTCTCACTCTACCCCAGGCTGACCTGGAATTCACTATGCAGTATCAGGGTGGCCTCAAACCCACGATACTCCTACCTCTGCCTCCCAAGTGCTGGGATTAAAGGCGTGCGCCACCACGCTCGGCTTAGTATGTGTATTTTTAAAGAACTCAATGACTCATCTTGAGTGATGATACAGTGGTAAACTTTCTACAGAGTAGATACAGTGATGGGACAAGCTCATCTTTTAAGAGGTGTACACGTGAGAATAAGGTATATAGTTTAGCAAACATTCTCTAAAGACCCACTAGTGTGTGCCCACTTTTTTTTTTTCTTCCATTCAGGGAGGCACCTAGATTAATGAAGTCTACGAGTCATTTCTGACCAATTGGGACTTTACTTGTAAAATAATTAGAGGCTATAGAAGCCATCATAATCATGGTTGTAGAAAAAAAGGAGTTTTGTTCTGGGAAAGGAATAGGAGATTTTTTTTTGCCAGTTACTGTATTACGTTATGTGCGTTTCCCATCTTAAAGAGTAAACTGCTACGGGCTGGAGAGATGGCTTAGCGGTTAAGCGCTTGCCTGTGAATCCTAAGGACCTCGGTTCGAGGCTTGATTCTCCAGGACCCACGTTAGCCAGATGCACAAGGGGGCGCACGCATCTGGAGTTTGCAGTAGCCAGAGGCCCTGGCGCGCCCATTCTTTCTCTATATATATCTGCTTCTCTCTCTCTTTGTGTGTCTGTCGCTTTCAAATAAATAAATAAAAATAAACAAAAAAAGTTTAAAAAAAGAGTAGACTGCTGCAATAGAATGACATCCGTTAAACATGACTGCATGTTTTCTCATTCTGAAGACACTGAAAGATTGCAGTGTTTTACTCTTATCCTGAGTTTTAACTAATGGAAGATTTAAACTTAATTATCCATAAAAACAAAATTAAAATTAATTATAGTGAGAAATGTGGTTGAGAGAAGGAGGACTTCATGGACTACACAAATCAGCAGCTCCACTGAGCAGGACAGACACCTCAGCATTGGTTGTAAAGACCTTCCATTGCTAGGAAGCAGGTGGCCAGACCAGAGCAGCGTTGATGGTGTTTTGTTGCTGGTGGAAGACATGATTCATGGGTGCTTGAGGTCCTGAGTACTGCTTGAATGGAAAGTGGAAGAAAGAACTTTTTTTACAAGTTCTTTTTTGTTTATTTGAGAGCGACAGAGAGGGAATGAAGCAGAGAGAGAGAGAGAGAGTGAGAGAGAGAGAGAGAGAATGGGTGCATCAGGACCTTCAGCCACTGCAAACAAACTACAGACACATGAACCTCCTTGTGCATCTGGCTTACGTGGGTCCTGGGGAATTGAGCCTCAAATTGGGATCCTTAGGCTTCACAGGCAAGTGCTTAACTGCTAAGGCATCTCTCCAGCCCCAAGAACTTTTTAAGAGGTTGAAGACATTAAGACTATTACATAGTTTGTCACTTTTTTTCTTGTTATTGTTTGTGTTTTGAGGTAGGGTCTCACTCTAGCTCAGGCTGACCTGCAATTCATTATGTAGTCTCAGGATGGCCTCAAGTTATGGTGATCCTCCTACCTCTGCCTCCCAAGTGCTGGAATTAAAGGTGTGTACCACCACACCCAGGTTGAGTTTGTCACTTTTAACCTAATAGACTATAGGATCAAATGTCTTTGTTCTGAAATATTTATTTCCCTCTTTATTCATTGCAGCAAAACTCGGCTTCAGGGAAGTCCACTTGGATTTTCTATCTTAGAAATTTAAAGGGGTGTGCGTGTGTGTATGTGTGTTCAAAACATTTGATTTGGAGACATGCCTGTACCTGCTTCTCAGAATGAAGTAAATGTATTGCCTTCTGCCGTCTGTTTCCAAGAGCTAGAGATTACGTCATCCCTTCCTGTGCTGTCTCGCATGACAGCAGTACTGTCAACTCTTGATCCTTTAGTTTTACTCAGTCTAAAAGAGCGGGGCATCCATTGTTACCCTTTCATTTTAATAATTTGCTTTTTTTTTTAAGGTAGGGTCTCACTCTAGCTCAGGCTGACCTGTAATTCACTCTGTAGTCTCAGGGTGGCCTTGAACTCACAGTGATCCTCTCCCCTCTGCCTCCAGAGTGCTGGGATTAAAGGCATGCGCCACCATGCCCAGTTTAGTAATTTGCATTTTTAAGAGGGATTTATTTAATTTAATTAATTTATTTATTTGAGAGTGACAGAGAGAAAGAGGCAGATAGCTAGAGAGACAATGGACCTCCAGGGCCTCCAGCCACTGCAAACGAACTCCAGATGCATGTGCTACCTTGTGCATCTGGCTTACGTGGGTGCTGGGGAATCGAGCCTTGAACCAGGGTCCTTACGCTTAAGCTTCACAGGCAAGCACTTAACTGCTAAGCCCTCTCTGCAGCCCAAGTAATTTGCATTTTTGATGAAAGATAGTGTCTATTCTCCTTACTCTTGGTTCTATCTGACAGGGTACTCCTCTGCGGTTAGGGAGCACACATTATAGTCACTATTACCTTCTTACAGTGTGTGCCTCCTGACCACTGCCTGTGATCAGAGGCACAGATCTTCCAAACACTTTCTGGAGGCACACTACCACAGTAATCCTCTTCTACTCAGGCAGCCAAACACCTCTAATGCAATGTTTCTTGGTGTGCAGTGTCCAAACCACATAGCAAAAAGTAAAAATAGCCTACTACAACTCACTGAGCACTAATCTGAAAGATCTCAATGCTTACATTTAAAAAAAAAATGGTTCCTGAGTGGTAATTTGGTACAATAAAATGTAGGTATACTTGCTGTCGGGGAACAAGATAGGAAGGTAAGTTTGTGGGAGTGGAGCACTGGGGGTAGTAGGGGTGGCTCCTGACTGCAGGTCAGTGTTCTGGCTTATTGTAGACACTGCAACAGGAATAGATTGTTTCTTAGTTAGTGCTAGATTTTAAAACCAGTGTTGTCTCCTTATTCTTCATGTAGCTGCTCTTTCCCTCTTGTCATAGACATGTGGCTAGAAGTCACTGCTTTCTTAGCAGATCTAAAGGATAGGCTTTTGTTTAGCTTTTCATATACTCTTGATTGATTGATTTTTATAAAGGTGGGCAGAGTTTGAAATCTCAGTCTTCCTAAGCAAATCCTTGGGCACAAAAATGACATCATTTGGGCTTGAGAAATGGCTTAGTGGTGAAGGCACTTGCTTGCAAGCCTGATGACCCAGGTTCAAATCCCCAGTACCCACGTAAAAGCCAGATGGATTCACAAAGTGGCAAAAGGTCCTGGCAAGCCCCTTCTCTCCCTCTCCTTCCCTTTCTCCCCCTTTATCTAAATAATAATGAATAAATTAAAATGAAATCATTTTTAAAACAATTATAAGCAAAATTCTTTTATTTCTATTATATCCTAGAGAAATAATTTTTATTTGTATATAGTGTCAGGAAAATGTTTAGTGTCAGGATGACAAACTGGTGAGAATATGCTCTTAGTAATGAAGTGATTCTCTGGATGATGGTGTGAATATGGCATTCAGAAGCTTTTAGGATTTGCAGCCTGTCAATTAGATTGTATAAGCAAATGGGACTCCAGATTACCATGCTAAAGAAAACTAGAATAAAGTTGATCCATAAATGAGGAGATAGAAACAAACAAACAAAAACAACAACAAAAATACCCTTCTCCATAGGTTACATAGTCTATGTAATACAATTATTTGAAATCATTCTTTCTGTTCACATGTTAATGGTTCATTTTTCTCAAGTAAGACTTATAAGCTGCTTAACCTGTAGTAATTTAAAAATAAAACATTTTCATATTAACATGAGATAATCATATGAACTATAATAGCGTGTCTGCAGTCTAGTGTGATTTTCTTCTCAACTTAGAACTTTCGAATATATCCTAAAAATTTAATAGGAATCTGAAATCATGTGACCTTTCTGTTTTTGGAGGGGTGTTCAAGGTAGGGTCTTATCCTCATCCAGGCTGACCTGGAATTAACTACGTAGTCTTAGAGTGGCCTCAAACTCACAGCGATCTTGGCTACATTTTTTTAAAAAATGCTTCATTTATTAATTTTTTTTAAATTTGAGAGAGAGAGAGAATGGGTGTGCCAGGGCCTCCAGCCACTGCAAACTAACTCCAGATGCTTGTGCACCACCTTGTGCATCTGGGCTACATGGGTCCTGGGGAATTGAAGTGAACCTGGGTCCTTTGGCTTTGCAGGCAAGCATCTCAATCGCTAAGCTTCAGCCCTACATTTTAAAAAATTTATTTATTCAGTTATTTATTTATTTATTTGACAGAGAGAGAGAGAGAGAATGGGCACACCAGGGCCTCCAGCCACTGCAAATGAACTCTAGACACGTGTGCCCCCTTTGTGCATCTGGCTAACGTGGGTCCTGGGGAATCGAACCTGGGTCCTTTGGCTTGGCATGCAAATGCCTTAACTGCTAAGCCATCCCTCCAGCCCCAGCCCTACATTTTTAATAATGTTAACATTATCTTCATGCAAATACATTGCAGAACAAATGACTAATGTGAAATCACTCCTATCCCAAATTTATTCTTCATATATAAACATAATTGTTAGTGAGAAAAATTTTAAAACATTAAGTAAAACTTTTCTCTAAATAAAAAGATTCTCTTGCCCTGCTACAGAAGGCTTGCCTTTCTCTTCTAGTTGCATTTCTGTGAAACAGTGTCCAGCCTACAGATGGATCCTAGAAATTAGTGTTACCTTTCTCCCAGTCTCCACTGGTAATTGAAGTGTTTATGCAGTTTACTGAGCTAGCTCCATGGAGTGCCCCATGGGATAATTCACACTGTGTGCTTGAGTGCCAGAGTCTCCTCCCCAGAAGGGATAGGGTGGAGAGTGGAGGTTAGAGGAAGGCCATCAGAGCCCGTTGTAGTCATCCCAATATGAGTGAAAACTCCCGTTAAGCCTTCACCAGTCATTTGGAAGACAGTGTTTGTGCTGCAGCGCAGATTCCCTGCAAGCTCCTCCCCTTTGTGTTCATTGATGTGGCCTGAATGAGTTCTTGTCTCAAACGTGGGGACCTCTGCAGTAGTGTAAAGCACTGGGAGAGCTCCAGGTGACTTACAGCACAAACCAAACTGTCTTTGTCTTTGTCTTTGTCTTTGTTTTTGTCTTTTTATCTCCCTCTTAGTTAGGAATCCCTAGGTAGCAAAGGAGAAATCCTGGGCATATGAAGCCACACCCAACCTAGAGGTGATGCAGATAAGTTACAGAGTAATGGAACAAAGACACTGTCCTCAAGACATTTTATGAGTAAAAATTTTAATGCTTTTATAACCTAATTTTTAAGAACTAAAGGGATTTTTTTTTAAAGTAAAACAATCCTTAGTTCTTGAGCTTGGAGACAACTGTTTCGACGCTGTGTAACTGGGAAAACAGGAATATTTATCTCTGGGTATGTTACTTTCAAGAAAGTAACACAGTAATTCACTGCCTCAGCATACTGACTTCCCCATGTTGGTTGTATTTTTTCTTGTTTTTCTCACTAATATCAGTGTTATATGTTTTACTGAAGTGGTAGTAAGTACTTTTGATTAGGGCACGAGGAAACTTGGAGTTTGGAGTAGATGAGTTTACTGTTGGTTGTAGCAATGATTTTCTTTGAATATGTGTATGTATGTCAGAACTTACCAAATGGACGTGATAAACACATGCAGTCAAACTAGTTTGCCTGTGTAGCTGACAGGGTGAGCCATGACTGTGTCTGAACTTGAGCATTTTCATCGTGTCAGCCTTTGTGTTGCAACTTTGACTTGTTCGGTTATGTCCTCAGCCTTTTGTTGTTGGTGTTGGGGATGTGTGTTCATGCATGTGTGTGTGATGTCAGTTCCTATGACTGAGTCTCACATTAGTGCTGATAACCCTAGTGTCTACCTTACCTCTTGATAATAGTTTATCCCAGCTGACTTTTCTTTAGACTTCAAAAAATCCCCGTGTCCCCAACACTCCTTCCCTAGATCTTGCCATCCACCTTTTCTTATGTTCCTAACCAATATAGCCAAAACTATCTCAATTTTTTCTTTCTACTTTTTAAAGTTTCATGTCTTTAAAAAAACTCCCCCACACCCTAAGTTTTTCTTATATTTCATTTTTTTCGCTTACACTTTATTCCTTCTAGAATTTTTCTGGTGTGGAAGGTAAGCTAAAGACCTAATTGAGTTTTTTGTTCATTTTTGTTGGCTGGTGGCCAACTTTGCAAATTTCAGAAATAAATATCATCTATTGAGTTTTCATATCAACTTGAGTTGTTTGTAGGATTATCAGTGTTCCATTGATTACTGTGTATGTTCTGCTTAATTCTGTAGTTTGATCATATGACAAAGCATACCATCTTTCCAAAACTCTCTATTTCCCGATATAGATACTTGCTTCTGTCTGGAAGGACACTGAGAATACATTTCATTTGGAGGAAGGATTAGCACTTTCTGTTTGTTTTGTTTTGTTTTTTTAAGGTGGGGTCTCCCTTTAGCCCATGCTGACTTGGACTTCACTATATAGTCTCAGGGTGGCCTCGAACTCATGATGATCCTTTTACCTCTGCCACCCAAGTGCTAGGATTAAAAGTGTGCGCCACTGCGCCTGGTGGGTTAGCGGTTTTACATGAAATATTCCTTTAAAACAAATTAAACTGTTATTTGTTTTGTTTTATATGTTATTTTTTATAACTTGTTATTAGTTTTAAAATATAAGTTTTGGGCTAAAGAGATGGTTTAGTGGTTAAGGAACATGCCTGCAAAGCCTAAAAACCTAGGTTTGATTCTCCAGTACCCATGTAAGTCAGATGTACAAGGTGGCGCATGCATCTGGAGTTTGTTTGCAGTGGCTGGAGGCCCAGGTTCACCCATTCTCTCTCTCTCTCTCTCTCTCTCTCTCTCTCTCTCTCTCTCTCTGTGTGTGTGTGTGTGTGTGTGTGTGTGTGTGTGTGTGTCTCTCTGTCTCTCCTTCCCTTTCTGAAATAAGTAAAATATAAATCTTACAGATTTTGTAATTGTTGATTTTGGGGTTTTCTAAACATCTTATATCTGGTCTCTGTATGACTTATTTTATTTCACTTAATTTTTTTATTTTAGACAGAGAGAGAGAGAGAACTGGCCACTGCAATCCAACTCTTGTGTTACCTAATCAGCATGTGCAACCTTGTACTTGCCTCACCTTTGTGCATCTGGTTTACATGGGATCTGGAGAGTTGAACATGGGTCCTTAGGCTTTGCAGGCAAGCGCCTTAACTGATAAGCCATCTCTCTAGCCATTATTTCATTTTTATTGTCTCAGATAAAATAGAGTTCCCAGGAATGGGTATGGTTCTTTGCTGGTTATTGATAATACTGGCATTAGTATTGTTTATTATATCATTTACTGGTAACTATTTGTTTCATGAGTTGTTCATTGTTCTTTTGTTATAATTAACATTTTCCAAATACTTAACAAGGTTTGGCAACTTAAAAATGTTATATATCAGCCAGGCGTGGTGGCGCACGCCTTTAATCCCAGAACTCGGGAGGCAGAGGTAGGAGGACCGCCATAGTGATCCAGGTCAGCCTGGGCTAGTGTGAGACCCTACCTCGAAAAACCAAAAAAAAAAAAAAAAAAAAAAAATTGTTATATATCTTGTTACAGGTGGTAGTTACACAGATTTATTATCTAGAATGTTCTAGTGCATCCAGTTCAGTCAGTGCTTTCCACACCAAGCAGGCAAATCCATTCTCACCTGTATCTCACATATTAGTTTTTCTACATAAGTAAACTTATGTAGTAATTTTGTTGTTGTTTGGTTTTGATCTATTTTTTGTACAATGTTAAGGCTTGTACAAGTTCTAGATTCTACATCTTTAAAAAATTTTTCTGAGTAGTAGATTATTTTGTGACAGCTCACTGTGTGTTTACTCATTCTCTTGTAGATGTATGGTTGTTTTCAATTTGGGATTATGAGTAAGGCTCCCGTTCTTCTAGAAATGTTTTTGGAGACATATGCTTTCATTTCTTTTAAGTAAATAAATACAAGGAAAGTTATAACTTCATTAAAAAATAGGTGCACAATTATTCTACAGTGTTGCAGTCAGGTTTGCATTGTTAGTAGAAATCACCCAACCAAGAGCACCTTCTGGGAAAAAGAGGTTTATTTTGGTTTCAGTCTCGAGGGGAAGCTCCACGATAGCAGGGGGAAATGATGGCATGAGCAGAGGGTGGACATCACCCCCTGGACAACATAAGGTGGACCATAGCAACAGGAGAATGTGCCAAACACTGGCATGAGGAAACTGGCTATAATACCCATAAGCCCGCCCCCACCCCCAACAATACACTGCCTCCAGGAAGTGTTAATTCCCAAATCTCCATCAGCTAGGAACCTAGCATTCAGAACACCCAAGTTTATGGGTGACACCTGAATCAAACCACCACATTTCACCCTGGCCCCCATAAGCTGATATCCATACATGATAGTTTTTATCAATTCCGATGATGTTTATACATCCCCATAGTCCAAGGTCTTATAACAGAGCCATAATACCAAAAAAATCTTCTAAAAATCCATAATGGCACAGAATGAACATTCACACTGCAAAAGATGGCATGGGCATAACAAAGATTAAAATACAAAATACAATTAATACAAGATTAAAACAACCAGGGCAAACATCAAACTCTGTAGCTTCAAGTCCAACAACTCTAGCCAGTGACAAATCTCCAAGTCTGATAATTCTAACCAGCAACAAGTCTCTGGCATTGCAATTCTGCCCCTCCAGCTAGGCTACTCACAGTCCTGGAAAACTTCATCGGGGCCGGCAGCTCTCCTTGGCAGCCATCTCATGGTCCCTCATCTCCACTGGATCTCCACTGCAACCCCACGGTTCATCCTCATGGCCCCAAGGGCTCTCCATGCAGGCAACCAGCAAACCTGCTTCACACTGACCATGGCCATTTCCAAATCACAAGACTGTGTTGCAAACTCAATGATCTTCTCTTTCCTGCATTTCTTATACTCCACAATACCAGGTAGGGTGCCAATTTGTTAATCCAGGGGGGAATAAAGCAGACTTTGAAGAATAGGACACTTTTATTTTTTAATTTTATTTATTTATGACAGAGAGAGAGAGAGAGAGAGAGAGAGAGAGAATGGGCATGCCAGGGCCTCCAGCCATTGCAAATGAAATCCAGACACATGTGCCCCCTTGTGCATCTGGCTTACGTGGGTCCTGGAGAATTGAACCTGGATCCTATGGCTTTGCAGACAAACGCCTGAACTGCTAAGCCATTTCTCCAGCCCCAGGACACTTCTTGAGCACTCAGGTCCCTCCAGAAGAGTCTACATTCTTCCTGTTGCCCCAGTACAGGTCAGCTAGCCCAGTCTCAAAGGTTGTAATCTCTCAATTGCAGCTGAACGGGCAGCAGCTCACCCAAAGATTTTTTTTTTTTTTCTGTGCCATATCCCTCTGCTCACTCCAGTTCATTTCTGTGCAAAGCAACCCTGCATGACATCTCAGGACACGGGCATAAGAACAAGCTTCCCACACAAACTGCGAGCCCAGTCCAAGCAAAGCTCTTTCTCACCCTCATAAGCCAAACCTCACAGTCCATAGTCCTTACTGCATTCAGGTCTTTCAACTCTGACCAGAATAGTCCATCAAGCTGTACTTACAGCACTGCAAGGCATCTCTTAGACCCAGGTTTCAAATCCTTCCACATTCCTCTTGAAAATCAGCTCCAAAAGGCCAAAGCCACACAGTCAGGTGTCTAGCAGCAACCCCACTCCTTGGTACCACTTTACTGTTGCAGTTAAATTTGCATTGCTGGTATAGAACTCACCCAACCAAGAGCAGCTTGTGGGAAAAAGAGGTTTGTTTTGGCTTACAGGGTCAAGGGGAAGCTCCACAATGGCAGGGAAAATGATGGCATGAGCAGAGGGTGGACATCACCCCTGAACAACATAAGGTGGACCATAGGAACAGGAGAGTGTGCCAAACACTAGCAAGGGGGAGCTGGTTATAACACCCATAAGCCTGCCCTCAACATTACACTGCCTCCAGAAAGCGTTAATTCCCAAATCTCCATCAGCTGGGAACCTAGCATTCAGAACACCTAAGTTTATGGGGGACACCTGAATCAAACCACCACATACAGAGAGAGAGAGAGAGAGAAAGTGCTCTTTCCTGGTCCTAGAGCCATTCTAGGTTGTTGCAGTTACCTTCTAGTTGCTGGAACAAAGCACCCAACCAAAAGCAGCTGATAAGAGGAAAATTTTTATTTTGGGCTTAGAGTTTTGAGGGGAAGCTTTGTGATGACGGGAAAGTGTGCTATGAGTAGAGGTTGAACATCACCTCTGCCACAGCAGGTAGAAAACAGCAGCAACAGAGGAAGCTAAACTCCAGGAAATGGGAGATGGCTATAACACACGAAGCCCGCCCCCAATTACACGCCTCCTCCAGCAAGGCTCCATATTCCAATTGCCACCAGTTGAGAACAAAGCATTCCTAACACACCACACAGATCCATTGTGTGGAAGTGCTCATCCTAGTCCTGGTCCTTATCCTTGTCCATCTTGGGGTTTTCTGCCAGCAATTATGAAATGGGATTTCTAATTTTTGTTTTTTTGTTTTTCTAGGTAGAGTCTTGATCTAGCCCAGGCTGACCTGAATTCACTATGTAGCCTCAGAATGGCCTCAAACTCATGGCAGTCCTCCGACCTCTGCTTCCCTAGTACTGGCATTAGAGGTGTGCTCTACCACACCTGGCTTCATTTTGTTTTTAGTGTCACTAATGACTGTTACTGAGTCCCATCCTTTCATGTGCTTTCTACCTATCTCATTTGAGTATCTTTTTGTGGAAAGTATCTGTCAAAAGTATTCAGCCCATTTTTTAAAAACTGGCTTCTTCTTTTTACTATGATTTATAGTTGCTTTCTAAATCCCGTATGTGTGTCATTTGTTAGACAGTGTCAGTCTCATTGTCCTTTTTTATCTTAATGGTTTCTTTCAAAAAGAGGGGTTTTGGGCTGGAGGGATGGCTTAGCAGGTAAGGCGCTTGCCTGCAAAGCCTAAAGACTCATGGTCAACTCTCCAGGTTCCACGTAAGCCAAACACACAGTGTCACAAGCACACAAGGTCGCACATGTATTTGGAGTTGGATAGCAATGGCTGAAGGCACTGATGTACCAACATAGTCTCTTTCTCTTTCATTAAAAAAAAAAAGTCAGTCTGTTGGGCTTGCTTTAAAACAAAACAAATAAAGGAGTTGTTTTTAGGGCTGGAGAGATGGCATAGCAGTTAAGATGCTTGTTGGCAAAGTCTAACAACCCAGGTTTGACTTCCTAGTACCCACGTAAAGCCAGATGCACAAGGTGGCACATGCATCTGGAGTTCATTTGCAGCGGCTAAAGGCCCTGGGACCCATCCCCCCTTTTCTCTCTTTCCTTGCAAATATTTAAAAAGAAAGAAAATAAGTGGCCTAAACCCATATCCTCTGTGAGCTATAATGTTTGGATGTCTTAAACATGGGGAAGAGGGACAGCTTAGTTAAGTGCTCTTATTTTGAAGCCTCTGGCCATCTTTGCCAGCTATTTCCAGAAAGAAAATGGCCCAAGACTTGTATGCCTTCAGTAAAATAGTAGTGTTTGCGTTTGTTTGTTCATTTTATTTTTAATGACATGAACCACTGGAAGGTCAGTTGTTAAAAAGGGAGGATAGGAAGGGCTTTGCAGAATCTGTAACACCAAATTAATATGTGACCTTGAAGACAGAATAGAAACAAGAGAGAGGCTGTGTCACCAAAATGTTCTCCATTTCCCATAGCTACTGCATCTTTGTTGATGTGGCAGATATTCTGGAGCCCAAATGTAAGCAACTGGGAAGGAAGTCATCGAGGGTGTGTGAGACACTTCCAGTTCAGCTTAGTCTGATAACTGTCTATTTGTATGTAACATCGTCTTTAAATATTTTTATTATTTATTTGAGAGCGAGAGGAAGAGGCAGAGAGAGAGAGAATTGGTGTCTAGGGCCTCCAGCCACTGCAAACAAACTCCAGACACATGCACCACCTTGTGCATCTGGCTTACATGGGTCCTGGGGAATTGAACGTGGGCCCTTTAGCTTTGCAGGCAGGCACCTTAATTGCTAAGCCATCTCTCCAGCCCTATTTATAACATTTTAATTAAAGAACAATTTTATTACTAACTGGGTGGCAAAGATTTAAATTATCCTCTGCTATGATATCTAAGGATCTGATGACTAATTTTTTACTAAAGATAGAGGCCATCTTGTCTTCTACCAATTACTATGAATTGTAATTTAAAAAACTATAGATTTGATTTCCTGTGGCTTCCTCTTAGAAATCACTTAAGAATTATAGAGAAAATACTAATGATCCAACTGATTTCATCTGTTGCAACTCGTCTTGTGAGAAATTTCTAGACATTTTCTAAGAGCTTATTTCCAGCGGAATTTTTAACCTTTTAACATTGGGTCACCTGTAATGATAGACTTTTCTAGTAACCACATACTGGCATAGATTGATGTGTGTCTAATTAAGTTCTCCTGTGTGCATGTGTAGCACAATTTTTCCCCAGTTGTGGAACAGTTGTCTGTAAAGTAAGAGGACTTTCCAAGCATTCTGCATACTCACCTTTTAAGGAATTATATAACAAGGATTTAAATAGTCACTCTTTTTTTTCCTCTTTCATTGCTTGTTCTAGGGTAACCAGGAGCCAACAACTACTCCTGACGCAATGGTCCAGCCTTTTACCACCATCCCATTCCCTCCACCTCCACAGAATGGAATTCCCACAGAATACGGAGTGCCACACACTCAGGACTATGCCGGCCAGACCAGTGAGCATAACCTGACACTCTACGGAAGCACACAAGCCCACGGAGAGCAGAGCAGCAACTCACCCAGCAATCAGAACGGAGCTCTCACGGTATGTGAGGTAGAAGGAAGGATGTATGTCAGTCACCCTGCACTCCTCACCTGATCAGAATACCAGAGAACCTTTGTAGCTAGTTAGCCATTTATACTTCACTGCATAGCTGGCATATGATTGGAATTAAACCTTCCTATCACTGCCCAAAAGTTTTCAGTCTAGAAGTGAGGCAGGCAGCATAGCAAGGTAAGTAACAGGGTGAAGTAACTTCAGGAGAGGCTGCTCTTCAGCTTCCCCAAGAACGTTGGTTGTGCACAGTTCACAATCCTGTCACCACAGGATCTCAGCAGCATTCCTTTCGTTGCTTCCTTCCTTCTCCTTGAAACTCGGGGCCTCTTGGTTTTGTGTCCTCCTGATTTTCCTCCTCAGCGCTGGCGGTTCTGCTGGCTGCTCCTCTTGTATTGCTCCAGGTTTTGTCCTGGGACCCTTTTTCCTCTTTTCTAAACAGAACCCAGGAGTCACAGTTTCCATATGTCCTTCATCTATCTCTAACCCATTCACAAGTTTTGGCAGCTGAAATTGTAAAACATGTTACTACATCTTCCACTTCTCTTTTTTTTTTTTTTTTTCTATTCCAGGAGAAAGGGCTTAGCTCTTCTGCCAGTTGCCTGGAGTTGAATGGCAACATTAGCCTAAGCAATAAGACTTTAGGCCAGTTAATAGTGCCCACGTCAGAAGACTGTTAGGAGATTTGAAAGAGTTTCTGCAGGCCTTGGTGACACAGGCCTGTAATCTTAGCTACTCAGGAGGCTGAGGCTGAGGCTGAGGTTGGGGGGGAGGACAGGTGCCTGCCTGAGCTACAGAGTGAGTTCAAGGCCAACACAGGCAACTTGGTAAGATCCTGTCTCAAAGTAAAAAAAAAAAAAAAAAAAAAAAAAAAAAAAGTTAAAAAGGCCTGGAGACAGAGCTCAGTTTTAGGGTTCTTGCCCAGCATGTGCAAAGTTCAATCCCAGCACTTGGAACGGTGGTGGTGGTGTGGAAACAGTTTGATTCAGGTAAGGTGCCGGTCATTATTACTACTCCTGTAGTCCAGACAGCATTGCTTGTTTCCCGTGTTTCTACTGCCTGACCTTGCCATCCGCCACATAGCAGCCAGAAGGGATTTAAGAACTTTGCTTTCTAATCCACACTGGGCTGTTTTTCTGCTTAACTAACAATTAGAATGAAGTCCAAACTCTACTTACTTTTCTAGTCCCTGTTTGATATCATCTCCTTACTACTTACTTACTGAAATAATAAGAAAAGTAATAAATTAACAACAGGTAGTGTTGCATACATATCATCAATTAGTAACTGATATTTTCCATACATTTTATTGCAGCTATTGTGCTATAGTTTGTATCAAAAGAGCTGCCTATTTTCTTTTTCCTTTCCTATATCTGATTTCCAGGAGAGCTTTATTCAGACTTTAAGCAACTTAATAAGATTTATTTCCAAGTAAAGATTTAGCCTTGTACTAGAAACTTCTGTTGTATAAGGATAGAATTAACCTGCAGACACACACACACACCAATAAGACCCTTCTCTCCATGAAAATGTGCTACCTTTTCAAGGACGGTGAGTTATGTGTAAACACATACGTGATACTTCATAAGTAATGGACAATTTGTTTGAAGAGCCTAAGCTGAGAGCTGACAAGTGAGGCTTTCCTTAGCCTTTGTTCTCAGATTACGAGTATACAGGCTGCTATGTTGGCTGTCTTTCCAAATAACTTTCAAAAGACCATGACCTCACAGACCTAGAACAGCTATTTCAACCAAAGAAATGAAAAAGAGAAAGTAAAATACTTGTGTTTCCTGTTTTCTATTTTCTTAATAATTTTGATAATTTGTCTTTCTAGGAATCTAAGCCATCAGAATTTACTATTTTGTTAAGATAAAATTACTCATCTATAGTCCTTTTATTTTCTATATTTTATAAAAATGTCCTCCCTCCTTCTTGTCATGTAGCCCTAGCTAGACTCACTATGGATGTATTCTGGGCTGACCTTGAACTTTCAGTGATCTTCCTGCATCTCCCTCCCAAGTACTGAGATTATAGGCTGGCTACCACCATACTCTACTCCATCTTTCATTTACATTTTGTAATTTGTGCCTTTTCTCTGTTTTCTTGGTCAATCCAGATAAGATTTATCACTTTGTGTATCTTTCTAGAAACCAGTTTTTAGTTTTCTTGTTTTTGTTTTATTTTTATCTTTTATAGCTAGTTGATTTCCATTGTGATATTTACTATTTTCTTTTTGGTTTAGGGTTTGATTTAGACATGTTTTTCTAGCTGCTGTGTGTGTGTGTGTGTGTGTGTGTGTGTGTGTGTGCGCGCGCGCACGCACGCACGCACGCATGTACACATGTACATGAAAGCCAGAGATTGATGTCAGGAGTCTTCATCTGTGCTCTTCCTTATTCTTTAGGCTCCTCCTTATTCTCACTGAACCAATTGGCTAGACCAGCTAGCCAGTGAGTCTAGGTATTCCAAATCTGTGTCCACCTCCTCATACCACTATGCCAGGCATTTTTACATGGGTTCTGGGGACCTAAACTCAGCCTTCATGTAGCACAGCAAGCACTTTACCAACTAAACCATTGTTCTGGCCCTTACGTGTTCCTTAAGCCACAAAAGGTGATTTACATTGGGATTCTCTAGAGGAACCAAACCATTAGAATGGGTCTGTGTTAAAAGGAATTTACTAGGGCTGGAGAGATGGCATAGTAATTAAGGTGCTTGCCTGTGGAGCCTGAGAACATAGGTTCAACTCCCCAGAATCCACATAAGCCAGATGCACAAGGTGATATCTGCATACAAGGTCACACAGGCAGACAAGGTGGTGCATGCATCTGGAGTTCAGTTGTAGTGGGTTGAGACCCTGGTGCACCAATTCTCTCTCGTTCGCATGCTCTTGATCTCTCTCTCTCATAAAAAAATTATTTATTTTTATTTTTTAATTTTAAAATTTTTTTTACAAAAGAGATTTACTAGATTGGTTACACAATGTGGGCTGGCTGGTCCAACATGGCTGTCTGTAGGCTGGAGACCTGACCTGAGAACCCCATAGCTGCTCAGTCCACAAGGCTGGAGCCTCTTCTGTCCACACTGGAAGGCTGAAGAAGCTTGGTTCTGGTGTCCACGAAGGATGGTAGCTACTGGGTAGATGAACTCACCAGCAAGCAGCAAGAGCAGCCATGCAGTAAGCACTGCTTTTTCCTGGAACCTCTTTGTGTATGCTGCTACTGGGAGAGATGCCCACTCTGTAAGAAGGTCTTTCTTCCTCCTTCAGTTAGTCCTTCCTAGAAACCCCTTCATAGACCTGCCCCAGAGTCATATCCCTTACTTGAGTCCTGATGTGATCAAGTTAACAATAGAAAGCAAACAATCACAGTTGATAGGTTGTAATTTCGTTTTCATTTCAAGGCATCCTTAAAAATTCCTTAGGGGAGCTGGGCGTGGTGGCGCACGCCTTTAATCCCAGCACTCAGGAGGCCACCCTGAGACTCCATAGTGAATTCCAGGTCAGCTTGGACTAGAGTGAGACCCTACCTTGAAAAACCAATTCTTTAGGGTTCTGATAAATATATTAACTTTCAAGTGTTTAAGCATTTCCCCAAATTTCACTTTTCTTAATACTCCTGTATAATTTGAGAGCATACTTTTATAATTTCAGTCCTTAAAAATTCATTGAAGGCAGGGAAAATGACTCAGTAAAGTATTTGCCATGCAAGAGTGAAACCTGAGTTGAGATCCCTAGCACCTACATGAAAGTCCAGGTGTGGCTGCAGTACTGGGGAGGCAAAGACAGAAGGAGCCATATAGGACTACACACACACACAAACACACACACACAAACACACACACACACCTTGTTTTATACTTTCCTAGTCTCTCCTATAAAATACTCCCAATCCACTGGCCCTTTTACCAATAAACTGTCCCTCTGTATTCATAATTCTTGCCTTAAAATCTATTTTGTCTCATTTCAATACTGCCACTTAAACCCCCCCCCGCCCCCGTTTTTGGTTTTGTTTTTTTTTTTGCTTTTTTTTTGTTTTTTGTTTTTTGTTTTTTTATTTTTTGTTTTCACTCTAGCCCAAGCTGACCTGGAACTCATTCTGTAGCCCCAGGCTGGCCTCAAATTCACATGGGTCTTCCTACCTCTGCCTCCTGAATGCTGTGATTAAAGGGCTACACTACCTCTTAAGCCCTTTTCTGTCTGCTATTTGCATAATGTATCTTTAGTATTTGTTTCAGCCTCTTTAAATTTAAAGTATATCTTTTATTTTAATGAAAAACAAACAAAACATACAGCTAGATTTTGCTATTTATTTATTTGAGAGAGAGAGAGAAAGAGAGAATGAGCACGCTTACGTGGGTCCTGGGGAATTGAACCTGGGTCCTTTGGCTTTGCAGACAGCTAAGCCGTCTCTCCTGCCCTAGATTTTGCTTCTTTGTCCAGTCTGAAAATATCCACCTTCTTATTGAAGCACTTAGTCCATTTACATTTTCATGTACTTGTTAATCTGGCTAGGCATGCCTGCCATTTTACCATGCCTCATCTCTTTGTGCTCCTTTATTTCATCTCTACTGGTTTTTATTATATCACTTGAAAATCCCTTTGTGATTTTTTTTATTAGCTGTTTAGTTGGATTTGGGTTGGGCGGGTTGGTATTACTGGGGATTAAACCCAGGGCCTTATACATTCGAGACAAGTCCATTAAGCTGTGTCACCTGTTTATTTTATTTTATTTTATTTTATTTTATTTTATTTTTCTTCTTTTGAGATAGCATCTTGCTAAGTTCACAAGACTGGCCTAGAACTTGTGGTCCTCTGGCCTCAACGTTCTAAGTAGCTGGGATTACAGATCTGTGTCACTAAAGCCTGCTTAGTTTATTTTCAATTTGTATTATTATGTGTTTTCTTACTACCTGGTCAGCATACTTTCTTAAAACTTTTTACTGGCAACCTTCATAAATATACCATGATTATAATCCCTTTCCACCACTCTACTTGTCGATCCTCCTTGCACTGAACTCTTCCTCTTTCCTACTAGTCTAGTCTGTGATTTATTTTGATGTCATCAATGCTTTTCACCTCCTGTTATGTAGGTCTTATATTAGTAGTGTTAGCCACTGTGACGTTTTGAATGTCAAGGCCACTTTATGTCTGGAAGACAGCATATAAACCACTCTTCTCCTTTCCTTTGGCTCTCATATTCACTTTTTTTAAAAATAGTTTTATTAATTTATTTGCAAGGAGACAGGGAGGGAGAGAGAATGGGCATACCAAGGCCTCTTACTCTTGGAAATGAACTCCATACATGTGTGCCACTTGGTGCATTTGGCTTTATGTGGGCACTGGGGAATCAAACCCAGGCTGTCAGGCTTTGCAAGCAAGCACCTTAACTTCTGAGCCATCTTTACAGCCATGGCTCTTATATTCTTTTTGCCACTTCTTCCACAAAAGTCTCTGAGCCTTGGAGGGTGTGTAGAGGTGTCTCAGTGCTGAACACTCTGCACTGTCACTTCTTAGCACTTTAGTGAGTTTTGAGTTATTCCCAGAAGTCACTGTCATCTGAAAAGAAAAGGTTCTCTAACCAAAAGTGAGAGTAGCTTTAAAATACGGGCACAAACATAAGCATTTAAAAGGCGGTTTGGTGGGCATAATATATCCATTTTTAGCCAAACAACAGGAGTAGTTTCCCACCTAGGACTTATGACCTCCTCAGCCATAGCTTTCAGTACCAGGCATTAATTCCCTTCCATTGAGCAGGCCTCAGCTCAAATCACAGAGCTGTTGCTTCCCTCATAACAGATAGGCCACCATTGTACCAGTTGGTACATCTGGCCTGACTGATCAGGCATGAAGCTTGCAAGGTCCACTGCTGTTATAAGATCATTGATGACTTTTCTCCCCCAACAGGCTAGATAGCATTTTCCAACACCATGACAGCTAGTCAACAGGGAGGAGGCATCCAGCTGAGTTACAGTTTGATTTCCCAGTATCCTGCAGCCTAAGCATGTGGTGTCTTAAGCAGTAGGGTCTTACCATATAGTTCTGATGGGCAACCAAGAGGCCTGCAAATGCTTGTGTTGTTTAGGTGGGTGGGGGATCAAAGGCAGCCATGACCAACAACTCACTGGAATATATACCACCAGTGGCACTGAAATTTTCTTGTAACAGTCTATGGCTTGTAGGTACAACATTATCCACCTCCACAAGGTGCTTCTGCCCAAACTTTTTTTACTTGTAATTTTTTTGTTTTTTGAGGTAGGGTCTCGCTCTAGTCCAGGCTATCCTGGAATTCACTATGTAGCCTCAAGATGGCCTCGAATTCACAGCAATCCTTCCTTTGCCTCCCAAATGCTGGATTTAAAGGTGTTCACCACCACACCTGGCACAGAAAGGGAGAGGGAAGCAGTGAGGGAGAAAGAGGGAAAGAGAATGAATGAATGAATGAATGAACAAACTAATGGGCACATCAGAGCCTCCAGAGGCAAGTGCTGTCTTGTGCATCTGGCTTTCCATGGGTACTGGGGATGCAAAGATTCTCGACAAAATATTGGCAAGCAGAATACAAGAATATATCAAAAATTCATCCTGACCAAGTAGGCTTTATCTCAGAGATACAGGGATGGTTCAACATATGCAAATTAATAAATGTAATATAATACATAAATGGACTGAAGGACAAAAATCACATAATCATCTCAATAAATGCAGAAAAGGCATTTGACAAAATCCAACATTCCTTCATAATAAAAATCCTGCAGAAAGTGGGAATAAAAGGAACATATGTCAACATAGTAAAGGTGATTTATGACAAACCTACAGCTAACATAATACTAAATGGGGAAAAAGTTGAAACTTTTCCACTAAAATCAGGAACAAGACAAGGGTGTCCACTGTCCTCACTTTTATTTAATATAGTACTGGAAGTCTTAGCTATAGCAATAAGGCAAGAGATACACATAAAAAGGATACAAACTGAAAAGGAAGAGATCAAACTATCATTATTTGCAGATGACATGATTCTATACACAAAGGACCCTAAAGACTCTACCAGCAAACTGTTAGAGTTGGTATACACTTTTAGCAATGTAGCAGCATACAAAATGCGTACACAGAAATCAGTAGCCTTCCTAACTAACAACAAACATGCTGAGAATGAAATGAGGGAACCATTCCCATTCACAATTGCCTCAAAATTAAATAAATAAGTAAATAAATAAAGTACCTTGAAATAAACCTAACCAAGGAAGTGAAGGATCTCTACAATGAAAACTTTAAAACACTCAAGAGAGAAATTGCAGAAAACACTAGGAAATTGAAAGACATCACATGTTTTGGGTTGGAAGAATCCACATTGTGAAAATGTCAATCTTACCAAAAGCAATCTACACATTTAACGCAATCCCCATAAAAATTCCAGTGGCATTCTTTGCAGAAACAGAAAAAACAATTCTAAAATTCATTTGGAAACATAAAAATCTCGAGCAACAAAAATCAGGCTGGTGGTATCACCATACCTGATTTTTGCCTATATTACAGAGCCATAGTAACAAAAACAGAATGGTACTGCCACAAAAACAGACATGTAGATCAATGGAACAGAATAGAGGACCTAGATGTAAGTCCGGGCTGCTACAGTCACCTGATCTTTGACAGAACTGCCAAAAACACTCATTGGAGAAAAGACAGCCTCTTCAACAAATGGTGCTAGGAAAACTAAGTATCTATGTATAGAAGGATGAAAATAGATCTTTATCTCTCTCCATGCACAAGAATTAAGTCCAACTGGATCAAAGACCTTAATGTCAAACCCAAAATTCTGAAACTGCTAGAAACTGTAAAAAAAGCTGTGTGTAACCATGCACATCTATAACCCCAGTCCTGTGAGGGCAGAGATAGGAGAATTGCTGGGGCTTGCTGGCCAAAAATACCAGCAGCTTTGAGTGAGCAAGTCCCTCTCTCGGAAACAAGTGGATGAATGACAGAGGAGGACACCCAACATTCTGCTCTGATCTCCACACATGTACATGGGGTGTGCACATCTTCACACACATATGTATGTCCCACACACATCACACACCACAAATTTAAAAAAACAAAAAAAAACACTGTCTTGTCATATTAGGTTGTGGGTAGAGCATGTAAGCCCTGTAAATCAGCTTGTGTTGGCTCTGTTCTTGGTTCAGTATGCGAGACAACTGATAACTACTGCTCATTTTCCTCATCTAGAGCAATAAGGATAATAGTTCCTTCCTCAGAGGAACAATAAGATTAGATTAGATGGGAAAGTAAATTTCACATTCTTAATGTGACGCCTGGAGCAGAGTAGTAAATGCTATTCACATGTATGTTCTCAGGAAAGTGTTGGAAAGAGTCCCTCACATAAAATAGATATATAAACTTATATGCCATCGCATTGTCCTTTTTCTTATTTTTGCCATTTTCTTTCCTCACGTTTATCAGAGCTCATGTACCAAAATCCCTTCTTACAAAAAGGATTTTTTTAAGTTTTATTTTATTTATTTGAGAATGAGAAAAAGGCAGGTATATATATAGAGAGAGAATGGGCATGTCAGGACCATCAGCCACTGTAAATGAACTCCAGACACATGTGCCTCCTTGTGCATCTGGCTTACATGGGTCCTGGGCAATCAAACCTGGGTCCTCTGGCTTCACAGGTAAATGCCTTAACTGCTAAGCCATCCCTCCAGCCCAGGAGTTTTTTTTTTTTTTTAAGTGGGTTTTAAGGCAAAATGTGTAACTGGTTGCATATGGCAATACATGCCAGAAATTCTAGTGCTCACGCAGAGGTAAGAGGCTTGTAGCCACATAGCAAAACCTTGTCTCAAAAAAAAAGGGAAGCCAAAGAGCTGGAGAGATGGCTTAGTGGTTAAGGCATTTGCCTGCAAAGCCAAAGGACCCAGATTCGATTTCCAAGGACCCATATAAGCCAGATGCACAAGGGCACACATGCGTCTGGAGTTTGTCTGCAGTAGCTGGAGACCGTGCCATGCCCATTCTCTCTTTCCCTCTTTCCCCATCAAATACATATAAAATAAAATAAATTTAAAGAGAGAGAGAGAGGTGGACTGGGCATGGTGGTGCATGCCTTTAATCCCAGCACTTGGGAGGCAGAGGTAGGAGGATTGCTGAGAATTCGAGGCCAGCCTGAGACTACATAGTGAATTCCAGGTCAGCCTGAGCTAGAGTGAGATCCTACCTCAAAAAAATTACAAAAAGAAAAGAAAAAGCTATGCTCACGCTGGAGAGATGGCTTAGCGGTTAAGGCATTTGCCTGCAAAGCCAAAGGACTCAGGTTCCATTCCCCAGGATCCACGATAGCCAGATGCACAAGGGTGTGCATGCATCTGGAGTTTGTTTGCAGTGGCTGGAGGCCCTGGTGCACCCATTCTCTCCCCCCCCTTTCCCTGTCAAATAAATAAATAAATACAAATAAAATAATTTATTTTTTTCTCAATTTTTATTAACATCTTCCATGATTATAAAAAATATCCCATGGTAATACCCCCCCCCACTTTCCCCTTTGAAATTCCATTCTCCATCATATCCCCTCCCCATCTCAATCAGTCTCTTTTATTTTGATGCCATGATCTTTTCCTCCTCTTATGATGGTCTTGTGCAGGTAGTGTCGGGCACTGTGAGGTCATGGATATCCAGGCCATTTTATGTCTGGAGGGAGCACGTTGTAAGGAGTCCTACCCTTCCTTTGGCTCTTACATTGTTTCCACCACCTCTTCCACATTAGACCCTGAGCCTTGGAAGGTGTGATCGAAATGTTACTCAGTACTCCATTCACTTCTTTCCGGCACCATGATACCGTCTGAGTCACCCCAAGGTCACTGCCATCTGAAAAGAGAAGATTCTCTACCAAAAGTGAGAGTAGCATTAACATAAGGGTATGAGCATTAAGAGAAGTGCTTACTGGGCAGTTTGATAAGCACAGTATATACATTTATCCAGATATCAGCAGACATTACACCCCTAGGGCTCATGACTATCCCTGTTTTAAGTTTTCAGTATCAGGGATGTATTCCCTCCCATGGAGCGGGCCTCCAGTCCAATTAGAGGGCAGTTGGTTTCCACCATGACAGACATGCCACTATTGCACCCGTTGGCTCATTTGGCCTGGCTGGCCAATTATAAGGCTTGCAGTGTCCACTGTTGAGTATCTTCACTGTTGATTTCTCTTCTCCCATTGAACTGCATGCAGAATGGCTTCTTCCAGCTTTCTGTCAGCAAATACAATATTTTAAAAGCTATGCTCTTTTTTTCTTTTCTTTTCTTTTCTTTTCTTTTCTTTTCTTTTCTTTTCTTTTCTTTTCTTTTCTTTTCTTTTGTTTTTCAAGGTCGTGTCTCACTCTAGCCCAGGCTGACCTGGAATTCACTATATAGTCTCAGGGAGGCCTCAAACTCATGGCAGTCCTCTTACCTGTGCTTCCCAAGTGCTGGGATTAAAGGTGTGCGTCACCACGCCCAGTTCTAAACTATGCTTTTTCTAATTGATTTTCTTAGATATAGAGTACATCACAATCTTACTCAATTTAGAATAATTCAGATTTGAATAATTCAGATTGACATAAAAATCAGTGACACTTCATTTTCAGTCAATTTTTGAATCACTGTGACTCTACCCAGATGAAATGTTAATGGTTACCTAATATCAGTTAGGGCAGTGGCAACTACTTAGGGGGCTAATGAAGGACTGGAATTCACTATATAGTCTCAGGGAGGCCTCAAACTCATGGCAGTCCTCTTACCTGTGCTTCCCAAGTGCTGGGATTAAAGGTGTGCGTCACCACGCCCAGTTCTAAACTATGCTTTTTCTAATTGATTTTCTTAGATATAGAGTACATCACAATCTTACTCAATTTAGAATAATTCAGATTTGAATAATTCAGATTGACATAAAAATCAGTGACACTTCATTTTCAGTCAATTTTTGAATCACTGTGACTCTACCCAGATGAAATGTTAATGGTTACCTAATATCAGTTAGGGCAGTGGCAACTACTTAGGGGGCTAATGAAGGAAAATTTAGCCCAGCAATTAGAAACTAGTCTGGGAAATACAGTGAGATTCCCAAACCAAGAACAAAAAGGGGGGAGGGTTTGGAGAAATGGCTCAGCAGTTAAGACACTTACTTGTCTGTGAAGCCTAAGGACCCAGGTTTGATTCCCCAGTTACCTATATAAGCCAGATACACACAGTGGCACATGTGTCTGGAGTTCATTTGCAGTGGCTAAGATCCTGAGGCATATCTGCCCCCCCAAATAAGTAAATAAATTGTGTGTTTGTGTGTGTGTGTGTATGTGTGTGTGTGTGTGTGTGTGTGTGTATGGAGGCAGGATCTCAATCTAGCCCAGGCTGACCTGGAATTCACTATGTAGTCTCAGGGTGGCCTCAAAGTCACAGTGATCCTCCTACCTCTGCCTCCCAAGTGCTGGAATTAAAGGCGTGCGCTACCACACCTGCCTAAAATATTTTTTAGAAGGACAAAAGAATTACCTAATTTCAAAGTCACAAATTGCATGGTAATTAGCTTGGCAGCTCAACTTAACAGTTATCTCTAGATAGGGTTAGAACTGAATTATGCACTTTTCAGAACAAGTTCCCTTACACAAATGTCACTGACTCCAATACTGTGAAAAATCATGTTGCATCCTGTGAAAAGGGTTTAGTTAAACCTTGACGGAAGACTACCCCTCCCAACTCAAAGAGATCTACTCAACTAGGAATCATTCATACTTTTTCAAAAAATATGATTCTATACAAATCTAAGCCTTAAATAGTCACTTCAGTTTTTAGGGATTATTTTTTGCATGAGCATGTGTGGTTGTGTGCATACATTTGTGTGTGAGAATGAGTGTATGTGTGTGTCATGGGCATGCATTGTGTGTGGGGATGAGTGCCTGCGTACATGAAGTCCATGTCAGGTGTCTTAGTTACAGAAACCAGAACTTTACCGATCAGCCAGAGCAGCTACCCAGTGAACCCCAGGACTCCACCTGTCTCTGTATCCTCACATCTCCATGCTGTGACCAAATACCTGAAAAGGAGCACTTAAGAAAAGAAAAGTTTAGTTTGGCTAATACAGTTCAAGGTTACAGTCTGTCAGGCAAGGAAAGCATGGTGACAGGAGCCTGAGACAGCTGTTCACATTCCGTCCACACGAAGCAGAGACCATTGAATGTTGCTCACCTAGCTTTCTCCTGTTTAAGCAGTCCAGGGCCCGAGCCATGGGATGGGCTGCCCACAGTTAGAGTGTCTTCCTACCTCAACTAACCTAATCAACGAAGATCTTCAGACATTTCCAGAGATTTGTTTCCATGGTAATTCTAAATATTGTTAAGTTAGCAACCAAAGATTAACATCACACAAGCACTAGTTGGTGCACAGTGCCACTCCTGGCATCTTATGGAGGTATAGGGATCCAAACTCAAGTCCTCATACTTGCAAGGCAAGCACTCTACCCACTGAGCCATCTCCACTGTCCTGGACTTGTTCTTAAAGTTATGAGATCTGAGAGAATGCTATAGGAGAGGAAGTCTACTGAAATTGAATCTTTGTGTATGAAATCATGACATTCACAAGCTAAACGGTTTCTGATTTTGGAATGGGTAATGGTAGTATTAGATTAAATGTGAAATTTTTTTCCTACAAAGCCAATAATTTGGAATGAATAAGCTTTTCAGACTTTTTTTTTTTTTTTACTTTTATAAGAGTTCTAGCCACGTTTTTTTTTTTCGGTGCTGAGGACCGAACCCAGGGCCTTGCGCTTGCTAGGCAAGCGCTCATCCACCCCTAGCCACATTTTTTAAACAAACTATATAATATTCTTATTTTACTGTTTGAAAGTGTTAGACTCTGACATCACACAGTGCTGTTTTCTTTCTTGAAAATGCACATCTTAAATTGTGTCTTTCAGACAGTAAAGAACCCTCAAAAACAATAACTAAGTGCCTCCGGCAGCACTCTCTGAAGTAACCATTAGCTTTCACTTATTCCATCACTTCATGTGAACTGTGGCAGGTTACGTGGGTGGCATAAATAAGTTATATGGGAATCTGGTTTGGCACATATAGAATCCATCTTTTTAACTTTTTTTTTTTTTTACTTTTCTCCATGAGTTACAGTGTTATCTTGAAGATCAAATCTGGTACTTTTAAAGATTGAAGAGAGGGCTGGAGAGATGGCTTAGCTGTTAAGACACTTGCCTGCAAAGCCTAAGAACCCAGGTTCAATTCTCCAGTAACCACGTAAGCCAGATGCACATGGTGGTGCATGATTCTGGAATTTGTTCATAGTGGCTAAAGGCCCTGGCACGACCATATTCTGTGTCTCTAATAAATAAATAAATAAATAAATAAATATTTTTTAAAAAGACTGAAGAGTTGAGTTCTAATGTGATCCAGCTGTGAGATGTAAGGCAAGTTTGAAAGGTGCTTGAATGGGCACTTGTGATAGTCGATGCTTCTGCTTTGACTGCATGTTGGTGTCCATGATGTTGTTTGTAGCTTAGTGTTTCATCTTTCAGTGGGCTTTTGCTTAGTCTGCATTGTGCTCCCATTAATGATTGAAAACCTTACACTTTCACAGAACACTGCTTCATGACTCTTCCCTTTTCTGCTATTTTTATACCACATGAGCCACTGCACATTTAAGCCACTTGCAAGGCCTGGATAGAATGCCATAGAAAGCTGCCATCCCTCAGATTGACCTTTGAAAAGCCTTACATTTATTTGGAGGTTTTTTTTTCCCCCCTCCCTTAATTAAGTAGAAACTTTATATGGATACATCATGTGTTGGTACCATCATTTCCCTCCTCCCTGCCTTCCTCAATAGGATTGCTGGTATTCACCATGGGGTTGTGGCTTATGAGTTGTGAGAGCAGCTGTCAGTCACTGTGGAGTTTATTCTCGATTATCTTGTATACTTTAAAAGTTCAAACTTCATTTCAGGATAGTTTCTAATATCTCTGAGCATAAAATATCTCTGATTCAGTTTCTTTTAGCCTGAATGCTGGGTCAAACGAGACCAAGATTTGTTCTGTATCACCTAGAAGATTGAGTCTTCTAGGCACTCAGGTCTGTCTGCTTAAGATAAGAACAGCACATTTCACTCATGGTTTAAAAGTATGTTGGTTTAAGCCAGGCGTGGTGGTGCACGCCTTTAATCCCAGCACTCGGGAAGCAGAGGGAGGAGGATCACCATGAGTTCGAGGCCACCCTGAGGCTACATAGTGAATTCCAGGTCAGCCATGGCTATAGTGAAACCCTACCTCAAAAAAGAAAAAAAGTATGTGGGTTTAATCAGCTGAAGCCATCCAGTTTGGCATGCACTCTACGGAGACTAAAAACAAGGTTCTTAACTTGCCAGGTGAGCACTTCAGATGATAACTTCAAAACAGATGTCTTCATACCTAGAAAGTGTCATACCTGGTAGATGTTTGTTTCAAAAAAAAAAAAAAAATAGGGATGGCTTAGCAGTAAGGTGTTTGCCTGCAAAGCCAAAGGACCCATGTTCGATTCCCTAGGACCCACGTTAGCCAGATGCACAAGGGGGTGCACGGAGTTTGTTTGCACTGGCTGGAGGCCCTGGCATGCCCATTCTCTCTCTAAATGAAAAAATAAAATAAAAACAAAATATTTGTTAAACAGCCTATCAACATGGGAACTTTTGAGAATTTAGTGTGGAAAAAAATAGGTAAAGCTAAAGAGATTCACAGTCAGAAATGTACACCCATGCTCATACTCTACCACTGTGGGTGTGGACAGATGCATCATTTGTGTATTATTAATTAGATAAATCAGGGCCCCTTTAAAGCCATAGACTGTCAGTGCACCTTCACATGGGGCACAGGAGCGGGTACCCTGTACCATAAGCAGCTGGAATGGAAAAAAGAGGTTAATTTCAATATAAGGAGCTTCCTCTCTTTTCACGCAAATTGACTATTGTCACTAGGTTTCTTCTGTTCATAAATAATATTCTTATATGACTTTCAACACCAGAGTATTCATACACTGAAACTAATGAGGAGTGTGAAACATAAAAATCCTGTCTTGCTGGGCTTGGTGGTACACGCCTTTAATCCCAGCACTCAGGAGGCAGAGGTAGGAGGATTGCTATGAGTTCAAGGCCACCCTGAGACTGCATAGCAAATTCTAGGTTAGCCTGGCCTAGAGCCAGACCCTACCTCCAAAAAAAAAAAAAAAAATCCTGTCTTATTTCATTCCTTAGTAGCTTGAGATGATAGAGCAAGAGAAACAATGACCTGAGAAATAATGACCTCTGGCTAAGTGTTAGAAAACAATACTTAGAATGTAAGAAGAAAAGTATTATTTTCATATCTCTAGTCAGCCTCATGTATCTCCACGTGATCTTGAGCAAGTCACTCTGTTTCTGTCCATTTTGCTAATGTACTAAAATTATGACCTAAACTTTGTAGACTAGAACATTTTGGACATACCACTTTGGGTTTGCTTTTTTCTCTTTGGAAGAATAAAAGAGTATTTTAACTACCTAAAATGATTTTTGTGAAATAATGATCTTTTTGTTGTTCATTGTAATTTACTTCTTTCTTTAGCAGACAGAAGGTGGAGCACAGACAGACGGCCAACAGTCACAGACACAAAGTAGTGAAAATTCAGAGAGTAAATCCACCCCTAAACGACTGCATGTCTCTAATATTCCTTTCCGCTTCCGTGACCCTGACCTCCGGCAGATGTTTGGGGTAAGTCTCTGAAGTCCTTGTGGTTTTTACTAAAATATAACTTAATCCACCAGAGGTATTATTAGTAATTAGGACTCCAGGACAAAATGATAAGGAAATTGAGAAAGATCATTAGGTAAATCACTTACTTCTGTCATCAGTCTTTGGAAAACTTTCTCTACTTCCCAGTCTGCACTAGGCATGAGCCTGATAGATTGTCTCACACATGCAAGGTTGGCTCCCATGCACAAGGCAGGCCATACAACAGTTTATTGGGACCAAGGAGGTTCTTGTGAGATGGAAATGTTCAGTGCCCAGGATACGTTGGCCACTGCTCACACACCATCTAGGTGAGCATGCCAGTGATACTCTTTATCTGTCTCACCTAAAGAGCAGCGTCCGCATACTTTCACAGCATGATTCCAAAACTTGTTCATATTGGAAATGTGGGAAGACTTAACAGATACTGATGGCACTAGGGAGATGGCTCAGTGGTAAAGTGCTTGCCATGAAAGCATGAGGAGCTAAACTCTTGTTAAATGCCAGGCATGGGGGCTCATGGCCCAGCAATTAAAGGTGGTTTTTTGCAAATCCTGCTGGTCCAGATTCAATTTCCCAGTACCCACATAAAGCCAGATGCACAACATGGTGCATGTATCTGGAATTCATTTGCAGCAATAAGAGGCCCTAGTATACTCATACCAATATATCCTATTTCTCTTTCTCTCTCTCTCAGAAGTAAATAAAAATTTAAAACTGCCAGGTGTGATGACATGTTGCTATATTCCTAATGCTGGGGAGGTGGAGACAGGAGAATCGCTGAGACTTAGCTAGCTATCCAGTCTAGCCCAGTCAGTGAGATCTAGATTCAGTGAGAGACCCTATCTCAAAAACTAAAGATAGAGAGCCATTGAGGAATACCGCAACATCAACCACTCACCTACATACACATGTATATGAAAATACACACGCCTCTCAAAATACTAATATCTCTGTCCCAACTGAACAGTCCAAGTTGCAATTTGGTCTTAAGCACTTGTGTAAGATCCCCAGGTGATTATGTGTGGATACATAAGGGCACCATGCTGATTTATCCTGTCCCATAGAAGCCTAGTGTGTGACTACCACCCTCCTCTCTGCTGCCCACTGTTTCTCCCACTCAGGAGTACACCCTTGCTGCTTTTGCTCTGCCTTTGCAGTCTGTCATAGTCAGCTCCACATTGTTGGGGTGATGATACACAGAGACATATCCTCCTACCCATAACTGGGAGCTAACCCTACAATGCATGACCCATATACCCCAACAAGGAGGGGCCAGGGAGAGGGGGGAGGACAGGGAGGAGGCTAACAATGGTACCAACTTGACTGTATTCACTGAGTACAAAACTAATTTTAAAAAATTTATGTTGGAAGTGAATGGTTGCTAAGTCTGCATCTTTTCTGAGACTATGCATTTTTACTTGTTTTAATTGGACCAAATGTTAACCTAAGATGAAGAGATATAAAGTAGTTTTGCAAAAATTTCTTTAGGATAGTTGACCAGTTCTTTTTCAGAATAGCAGATGTCTTGCTTTAAGTCCCAGCTATGGCCACTTGTTAAGTGACAAGACAGTGGAGCAAAATTCTTCACGTCCAGCAAACCATCTGAACATATTTTTGCCACTAAAGAGGAGGCCAACATTGAGATCTAATGATGTTCTTAAAGTATTTAAGGAACAAAGGGCTAAGCAGATGGCTCAATGAACAGTGTGCTTTCCTTGCAAGCATGAATGCCCTAAGATGAGATCCCCAGACTCTATGTAAGAGCTGGAAGCTGTGGCAAGCTTCTATAATCCTGGCAAGATAAGAGGTAGAGACTGGAGAATTTTCCAGAAGCTAGTAGGCCAGCTACCCTGGTGGATGGAGAGGTGAAGGTGAGGACCTATACCTGAAAGTTGACCACTGACCTCCACACACCTGCTATGGCACATGCACACCAGCACTCATTCACAAAAAGAGCTTTGCCAGACAGAATGGTAAAAACCTATCCTCCATCTTGATAGAAAAGACAAATAAAGGACTTTGGTTACATGTAAGAAAACACATCTGAGGAAGATGTGTTACTAGGTTCACTTCTGAACCATCACAGGTGGTAGAGACTTTGATAAGAGTGGAGTGCTCTCCATCTGTCAGGTGCATTTTCTCTTTAGTCAGAAAGACAGTGTCCACTGAAGATCTGCCAAGGCCTGTTAGTGATTTCTTGGAATGTACCATATCTCCTTTACCCAAGGTGTAAAATGAAAAGAAATAATAGTTTTTCCTTGCAAGGGATACCTGAGTGTTCTGTTTTCTCCCACATGGTTAATACCTATTGTGTGGAAGGGGTAGCATTGGACGAGAATAGGAATTCCATGCTCCCTGGAGCATGCTCTGTAAATTTGACACAGCCTCATTTTCCTTGATCACAGAAGGCAAACCTTCTTCCAAAAAGATAAAAGAATGCAATAGAAAGTGCAAAACAGACTGAACTCTGTAGCACCATGTTTGTTTTTATAGGCTAGACAATAAATAGAAATAAAATTGTCTAAAATAAAGCATTTTCCTATTCCCTGACTTTCCCAATTTACTGTTAAGTGATGAAGCCAGAATCAAGTGTAAGCACCTCACTCTAGAAAATTCGGGCTCTTAGAAGAGGTGGCAGAAAGAATGTAAGAGCCAAAGGAAGGGTAGGACTCCTTACAACATGCTCGCTCCAGACATAAAATGGCCTGGGTCTGCATGACCTCATAGTGCCTGACACTACCTACACAAGACCATCATAAGAGTAGGAAAAGATCATGACATCAAAATAACAGAGAGACTGATTGAGATGGGGAGGGGATATGATGGAGAATGGAATTTCAAAGGGGAAAGTGGGGGGAGGGAGGGTATTACCATGGGGTATTTTTATAATCATGGAAAATGTTAATAAAAATTGAGAAGAAAAAAAAAGACTAGGGGAAAGAAAAAGAAAATTTGGGCTCTTGCTGTATTTCATTGATTAGCACAGTAACAGTTAAATACAGTGGGAAAACATTTCTGTTATGCTGGCTTTCATTTTTCAGTTTTTTTACCTAACTTCCCATAGTCTCATTTGAAATCTAAATGAAACAGATAATGGGGTGCAGGTGAAACCTTGTGCTGCAAGGTAGTGGTGGGCCAGAAAGATACTTGAAGATTGATTGCACAGGCCTCAGCGCCTCCCTCCCTTGGAAGCAGTTGTCCCCTACTTAACACCTCCTTCATGTGACTTGGTGCTTTGTTTAACTACCTAACAATGCAACAGTTTTGGCTTTGTGTGTTTAGCTGTTTTGCCATTCAATGTACTAAAACATTTAAATAATTTCTAAACAGATTTATTACTTAAAATATTCCAAATGTTTGTTTCAGATGTGTTAAAATGGCCAGTAAATGGAATCATCCCTTACTGGGATGCAATACTATTTCGCCTATAGAAATAGTAAACAGTATGTGCCTTTTGGGTTTGATGACTGTTCACAGCTATTGCTAAATTTAAATAAGTAAGTAAATAAATAAATAGAAGCAGTTCATGCCACACCCCAGTGTTGGTGGTTTGCAAATGTGTGTGCCTGAGGGAGCCTATAAGACAGATACCCTGAGTGCTAAATACTAGACTTGCAGATCTCTATTTTCTGCTTTCCTTTTTGTTTATATTTTCTAATTTTTATACAATTTAAAAATTTATTTATTTATTTGAGAGAGAGGAAGGGAGGTAGATAGAGCAAGAGAGAAAATGGGCATTTCTGGTCCTCCAGCCATTGCAGACAAACTCCAGACGCATGCGCCACCTTGTGAATCTGGCTTATATGGGTACTGGGAAATTGAACCTGGGTCCTTAAGCTTCACAGGCAAGCACCTTAACAGCTAAGCCATCTCTCTAGCCCTATATAGTTTTCAGAAGGGGGGCGGAGAGAGGAAAGATAGTCTTCAGTGGATTTATCATTCTACTTAGTGATACTTGGAACAGTCATTGGACAAACTCCAGGTTTTGGAACATGAAAACTTATGTCATAAAGCACATAACAGGGCAGCACTGAATGCCCTGGGCCAGTAGCTTCTACACATGGCAGTGGGTGACACTGAGTGAATGGAGTGAGGAAAATGTAACAGGAGAAACTGCCAGCTTAGTAGTGGGCACCATTCAGAAATTATATTGGGACCTGCTGACCCATAAGAACATAGAAGTTAAATAAGTCCTAGTTTTCTGAATGAGAGGAAGAAAATTCCTTTTTTCAGAAGAAAGAAAAGCATGTGGATAAAAAGCTGACCATTGCTGTTTTCATTTTTGTCTCTGCAGCAGTTTGGCAAAATCCTAGATGTAGAAATCATCTTTAATGAGCGCGGCTCTAAGGTAAGCTTTGTTTCAGTAGTGTGTGCTCGCCTCCTTTGTAAGTTTTGTTTTATGTTAAACAGTAGTTATTAGGAAAACACGAGCAGCTTTGTTAACCTGCATTAACGTATCCTAAGTATCCACCTTGGATTGGATTAGATCCTCCCACAAAGAAGCTGCCACGTGACCAGATTTTTATCCTAAGGATGCTCCATTTGGGAGAGTGCCAGGGAGCAAGAGAACTTGAAGTAGGATATGGTAAAGGCAGGGTGCAGGAAATGGGGTTTCTTGATCACTTTCAGACTTCACCTGTGCTACCTCATTTTAAAGAGAGAGGCATCAGAAGAGAGTGAAATTTGAAATTCTTTTCTGAATTCTGTTAGAGCAATTCAGCTTTTTAAAATGCAACCACAAAATGACATACTTAGGACCAAGGTAATGGATGTTTCTTTCCGTTACTCAGTTCACTTGTTCTCTCTTTGGGATAAACTTTGACAAAGTGTCAGCACAGTGAGCAGGTGCTCACTGGAAATGAATGCCCAAGATACAGAGTTGCTCCAGCTACATGCTGAGTTGGGTTTTCTATTACAACTGAGGTAGTAGCAGCATGCAAACTTATGTGTGTTCTCATCTACATAATAATTGACAGTTTTAATTAAAAATTATTTTTCCTGTTAGTGTTGTTTAAATTAGTTTTTATTGGTTGTACCTACAGAACTTTGAAAATAGCTCTTGGCCATGATTAAATGTCCTAAGACTATTACTTGAGGAAAAGCTAAGTAAAACCAATAAGTAAATTAATATTTACATTTCTTCAATTTCCTATTCCAGACTGACCATGCTTTGGTAATTGATAACATACACTTCCTACCCCGTCTGTGCCAGTACAGATACATACACTGTGCTAATGTTTCTGGTTATTATTTCTTTACATTGTAGAATGTATCAACACTAAAAGTGTTTAATTCTGACTATAACAATTTATGTGTTAATTATTAAAGAGGCAATTAAGTATCCAGCTTCAATTAAAACAAAAAGATTAATATGTTTATACAGAACTTTCTGCAGCACTTTACTTGGTAAGTATCTTTAAAATGGAATCCATTAACTAACCAGTAAAGCTATTTATGCTTGCTATTTCTTCATAATCAAGTTCTGTTCCAGTGTTTATGTAGTTTGCTTTTGTATTTGTGAAATATTTAGCTGTAAGATATGTATGTAGCTATGGATGGGAAACAGGTGAATGTAAAATAAATACATGGAGATTATCGGCCATACTGTTTATATAAAGTAGTTGCTTAAGCATTTTTGATTTTTACATGTGAGTACTTAAAATAGCCTTGATTAGGCTATAACAACCAGAAGCTCAGTATAGTTGCATCAGGCATTGAGTAGTACTTGCTCCTTACCAAGAAAATAATGTGATGACAGGATTGTAAAGCAAAGGAAATTAATCCTTCTGAAGGCTTTTATTGACTTCAAGGATTTACCTGTTTCCAAAATTTTTAGAATTTGCCTTACCCAATTGGTTCTCCCATATCATTTTTATTTAAAAATAATGGCACGCACCTTCCTTTTCCCTTTGGAAAATGTAAAGGTGTGTGCTGCTTCTGGCAGCTCCATGCAGTGTCCTTGCTGCCTCTCCTTCTGTGCTCAGTGTATTCAGAGCAAAGCACAGAATTCAGAATTGTCTTGGACATGCATCAAAAACTGAGCAAACCTTGGAGTGGTCCCTTGTCTTCTTAACTGCTGCCTGAAGACCATGGAGTGAGCACCTTTTTTTTTTTTTTCTTTCTTTCTTTCTTTCTTTCTTTTTGTGAATTTGTTTTAGTTTCTTGTTTCTTTTATTTATTTGGGATTGGCTATAAAATTATAGCATGATTGAAACCAGAGAAAAGAGGACTTTATTGTGGTCCTATTGTTTTAGTGGAGAGTTGCTTTGACTTTCAAGAGTGCTTTTTAATATAGAAATTAGCTTTATTAGATTTTTTTAAGCAGCAATAGAAAAACTAGTCACAAAATAAGTCTGAGATAAGCAATACTTAAATATAAATTAATGTGTAGCCAAATTATTCTAAAACAAAAACAACTCTGCAGGTTTTTGTTTGTTTGTTTTTGCAATTCTGGGGCTAGAGCCCAGGGCCTTGTACTTACTAGGCAGATACCCAACCACTGCGCTATATCCCTCAAAACCTCTACATTATGATCATCATCGTCATCATCATCATCTTTTGTTTTATTTATTTATTTATTTATTTTAAGGTAAGCTCTCACTCTAGCCCAGGCTGGCCAGAACTCACTCTGTAGTTCCAGGTTCACCTTGAACTCACAGTGATCTTCCTGCCTCTACCTCCCAAGTGCTGGGATTAAAGGTATACACTACCAAATCCAGCTACCTTTAAAAAATCATTCATTTATTTATTTGAGAGAGACACAGAGAGAAAGAACCAGGTAGAGAGAGAAAATGGGCATGTAGGGCCTCTAGCCAATGCAAACGAATTCCAGATGCATGGATGCATGCACCATCCTGTGCATTTGGCTTGTATGGGTCCTGGGGAATCAAACCTGGGTCCTTAGGCTTCACAGGTAAGCGCCTTAACCACTAAGCTGTCTCTGCAGCCGCACTCCCCCCCCCCTTTTTTTTTAACTATGCAGTAAAACTGTCCAGCACTCTCAACTGTAACCTTTGAAGACATAAATAAGCAGTTCTGACTGCCACATCTACCCTCCCTGAAGGCCTGTCCTAGCTCTTACCTACAAAGGAGTGTTGTGCCCCATAGTACCTCGATTTTGGATCTTCCCCTTTTTTCTTTGCCCTTCATTTGGATTTGGCTTACCCAGGTTTTGCTGGCTGTTATAACACCTGTCTACATACATGTGCACAGTATATTTAAATTCTCTCCTGTAATTGTGTTGTCATTTTATTCATTTCTCTATTAAAAAAAAAAAAACAAAGTCAGCTATAGCCAAAAATCTTAGTAACTGAAAGATTAAACTTACCTTTCAAAAATGTATACTTCATATATGGGGAATAATATTCTCAACAAAAAGTACCAAAAGTACCAAATTCAAACTGGATTTAGAAAATTATTACATTAGTTGTATATGTAGCTTTCTTCTCACATTCCACTAGTAACAACAGATGCTCACACAGGCAGTAAAATAATGCCTAGAGAGATTGTGTCCTGGATTATCCCAAGCTCATGCCTGTTAGCTTACAGCTCTCAGTGAAACCCCTTTCTTCCGCAAAACATTCCATTAAAACAATAAACTATGTGTTATTTTTTTTATAGATCCACAGAGTAATGGCTTTAAAAGAAAGAAGCACACACAGTTTATTAAGAAGAATGCTCACTGATCTCTTATTTTTCCTTCAATCTTTTGTTTCACGTGTACTCTTAATGGTCACCTCATGAGGCCCCTCCCATATTCTTTAAAAAAAAATTTGTTTTTGTTTTTGAAAGAGAGAGAAAGAGACAGAGAGGGAGGGAGAGAATGTACACACCAAGGCCTTCAGCCACTGTAAAAGAACTCCAGACACATGAGCCACTTTGTGCATTTGGCTTATGTATGTCCTGGGGAATTGAACTTGGGTTCTTTGGCTTCGCAGGCAGACCCCTTAACCACGAAGCCGTCTGTCAAGACACCACCCCCCCCCCCCCCGTATTCTTGACCTTGCAGTGAGTTCTCTGTTAATTGTAGTGGTTAAGAACTTTTCTTCTCAGGAGTTCATTCCATTGTTGAACTTGAGACTTTCCATCATCCTATTCATTGTCACCTAGCTACATAACAATTTTTTACACAATTATCCTGCTTATTAAATAAAGAAATAATACAGATTCTACATTTGTGTTTTCCCTCCAGTTTTATCAAAATCCTTGTGGTATGGTTTGCCCTGGAAGGGACCAGTGTGTAGACAGAGAGTTGTGGTGAATCTGTTCTCACCCTTCTCCCAGGTAGACTGCTAGGGATTGGGTTTGGTTCTAGGTTGGGCTTCCGTTTAGGCTGGAGGAGTTAGGGAAGATTTGACATCTCTTCCCAGTCCTCAGACACAAGAACTCTGCTCTGACTTCTTTCCTTTTGATTTTATACAAAAGGAAATTACTTATTTCTAAATATGGTCAAAATGTTTTCTTTCAAGTCAAACTTTCAGGCTTTCAAGTCACAAACATATCTTTGTGATTTTTCAATAAAATTGATAGGTAATGCTGACATGAAACATTTTCCATTATACTTAAAACTGAATTAACAGTGCATGTATTTCCCAAAAGCTTAGTTTGTTTTTCTTTTATTACCATTTTATAGATTTTAGTTTTCTTTTTCTTTTATTTATTTTTTAATTTCTATGTTCTGGCCATACCCAGGAGATCCGCCTGCTTTTGATTTCTCCTTTAAAAGTTACATGGTAAATTTTCTTTCTCATTCTTCTGAGATGGAAAAATTCAAAGACTGTACAAATTAAAAAAAATTAAAAACAAGTTTACAATGTTCATCTTATTGCTTGTTACTTATTACAGCCTGAGGCCAGACTAAAAAGGTTACAGTTCCTCGGCTCCCATATGTCCTTATGATAAATGATGTCAGGGCAAGTAATGAACATGTTAACCACAACAACATGCACTACAGACCATTTGTAACTCACCTGGAGCTAAGGTGGCAGAGAAGTCTCCACTGTAACACTGGTATACTTAGATTGGGAACACAGAGTGACTCATGGAGACTTAGGGGACAAAGAACCTCAACAGGAGTGTGTAGAGACCTGTGCTATCCACTACATGGGAACTGTGAAGTCTAAGCTGAGATGTGTTCAAGTGTCAGGTACATAACAGGTTTCAAAGGTTTGGCACAGAATGAATCTTGACCACCTCATTAATGATGATTTTATATTGGTGCTGTATTTAATTGATAATATATTGTATATGTTGTATAAATAAATAAAACACATTGATTTCATCTGTTTCTATTATTTTAATACAATGATTAGAAAGTTTTAAATTATATTTGTGACTCACATATTTCTTTTGTATAGTGCTGGTATAAACAAATGTGACATCATTGTTTAATGAAATACAAGGTTACTTTTTTTTATTAATGTGATGAGTTCAGATAAAATTTCACCTCCTTACATATCTGAAATATTTCTTCTGGCTAAGAGCTTGAGAGTACATTTGTTACAGGTTATGTAATGTGTTTGTTATATATTATGCTTGTGTAGATTATTAACTCCAACATTTAATACATTGTATGATTATTCTAAATGGCATAAGTAAAGTGTGTTAAATTTAAATGCACCTCCACTTTTTTTTAAAGCAAGTAACAACTTAATATCAGATTTCTAAGAAAAAAGAAACATTCAAACAAAATTTCATAGAAGCAGACTTTTCTATAATTTTTAAGCCCAGATGAGCTATGATTATCGTTAGCACAGTTCATGGCACCTTTCCTAAAATGCTAAATTTTATTGAAGAAGTAGTACATTAAAATTTTTAAGCTTTGCCAGGCATGGTGGCACACACCTTTAATCCCAGCATTCGGGAAGCAGAGGTAAGAGGATTGTTGTGAGTTCAAGGCCACCCTGAGACTCTATAGTGAATTCCAGGTCAGCCTGGGCTATTGTGAGACCCTACCTTGAAGAAACCAAAAAAAAAAAAAAAAAATTGATCTTTGAGTTAATATTATTAAAAAGAAAATGTAAATGTGATATATAAGGAAGTGTAATGTTTGGGTGGATGTCTAAATAGAAAGTTTTGGTATGAGAAGAGTACTTAAGAATAACACTCTAAAAATGCTTGGCACACCTCTTACCTTCCTAATCATGGACTTTAATTCTGAGAGGTATGTGTTTCTTTACCTTGCTTCTGAAAATTTGACCACAGATTGGTGGCTAAAAGCCATACTTTTCTAGTCTGGAGGTAAGGAGTCTACAGTGGGTCTCACTGGCTGCCATGAAGGGCCTGTGTTGCCTCAGAAGGCTCAGTAGTAGATCATCTGCTCCCTCCCCTTTCTGAGCTTCTGGAGGCTGTCCAAGGCCAATATGGACAGTTTGGCCTTCTCCTGAGCTTCTGCCCTCTGATCAGGCTCTCTCCGTCCCCTTTTCACTTATAAGATGAAGGGCTTGTGTTGGGTCCACCCACATTATCCAGGTTAATCTTCCTATCTTGAGTTCATTTAATTTAATCGCATCTTCACAATCCCATTTTCAGCATAAAAAAGTGACAAATTTTCGGGCTGCAGGGATAGGACTAGAAGAACTTGGGGTGGGGCATCACTGCACCTGCCACAGGTTAGTCTGTCTTCAAAGGAAAGAAAGACATCACACTTCCACTGTGCTTGTATATATGTCAGAATCCCAGAGCATCAACCAACCAGGCCGTCTTCCTCTGTGACCCTAGGGAGAGATGCTTGGAAAGACTGCTTTCTATTGACGTCTTTCGTACCTTTATTAACATTTCCTTTGGCATAGAAGCACTTCTCGATATAAAACATGCGGGCGAGGGGTAACATGGCTGGACATGGTGGCACACACCTTTAATCCCAGCACTTGGGAGGTAGAGGTAGGAGGATCGTTGTTAAGTTCAAGGCTAGCCTGAGACTACATAGTGAATTTCAGGTCAGCCTAGGTGGGCCCTACCTCCAAGAAAGAAAAAAAAAATCACAAGAAAGTGTGGTTCCCAGATAAGATCATTATTGAGAAAAATCTCAGAGATGTATTAATGTTAAACTTTGTCATTTGCTGACCAGAAGGCAAAACATATGACCTGTCCCATATTCTTTTGGATTCAGCTATTGTGTCACTGGTGTGTCATCAACACGTTCTGAAGAAGATTCTAAAAGACACTTCACAATTGGATTTGAGAAAGAAAATTAGGGCTAGCACACTAATAGAGCTTACTTAGTGTGCTTAGACTCGGAAAACTTTGTTCTGCTACTCTTACATTCACTGTATATCCTTGCATATTTCACTTCACTTTAACTGTTTCTTTACCTTTGAAATGAACCCAGCAGATGTCTTTGCTACCACATAAGAGGACAAGTATGTGCTGTTTACATTGGAATGTAGTTACATGTAAACAGTCATAGTGCTAAAGCCACATCAGTTCATGGTAACTCAGCTAGTTTATATTTAATTAGTTTAACCCAAGGCATAAAATTTATGACTAAGAATTGCAATACAATCTAATTCCTCTCAAGTGAGATATGAAAACTCATCACTTTGCACGACTTTCTTAAAATAGGCTAACCTCTCCTACTGGGCAATCTCAGGTTGGAGAACTGGTGATTTGTCTTTAGCAGATGCTATCACAGGTGACCACTGTGACTTGCCTTGTCACCTTGAGGTGTCAAGGTGGATACACATTGATACCAAAATTTGTTCCTGAAAATATTTTCCTATTGATATTTTCAACAAAGGCATACCTTCTTTCAAAAAATATTAGCTAAAATTACCCATAATATTCCAGTATAATAAACATACATTTAATTTTTTTGTCAGCTAAACATTGCCCCCACTGGATATTTGTAATGATATGCAAATTACAGGTAGAGATAATCCACTAGAATCCTCCAAACACCACCACCTGTAACATCATTTAGAGTGCTGAATGATCCTGTCCTTAAATGAACATTGCTTTTATATGAGCAGTGCACACTGTTTACCATGTCTCATGAAGCAACAAGCTTGGTTCAACGACCCTGGGAAATTCAAAAAGTGCCAGAGGGACAACAAAGCTATTAGAAAGTGACTGCAGAAATCTCAAGACATTTCCACTCTGCAGATGTGAACAGCTATAGAAACTATTGTAAAACTGTGGTTGCGGAGTGGCTGGATAACAGCAAAGCCCCTAGGATAAAACAAATGGGGTGCTTTGTGGAACAGGATCTAAGTATAGGATCCATCCTCAAACTTAAAACAGTATGCTGATGTGTGCAGGACAGTGGGGTAACTCCCTCCTCTCTTGCTTTGTCTGCTTGATGAACTGAAGTTCCACACTGCTTTTGTAGCCGCTATGGGGACAGACTAAATTAAACCAAATTCATTGTGCCAGCTTGCATTATATTGTGGCATTTTTCTATTGAAGAGGATATAATGGATATCTCTAATGTAGATCTCATTCCCATTACCTGTTGAAAAAGTATTCCTTTTTCCCCTCATGTGGACAGTCACTAACTGAACAGTAGATATAGACGTCAACAGATGTGTGATGTAGGCAAATTTGGGATGACAATTTTATGGAAATCAGTCATGCACACTTTTCCTATGAAGTGCCAATGTGTTCATTTTAAGTTGGCCTTAAATAAAAGTTATATACTTGACTGTTGCTTAATGATAGTTTCACTTGCTTGCATATCTGATACCTAGAGAATTATATATCACGTTTGTCTTAAATTATCCTGTTTAGTGATAAGTAACAGATAAAGGGGGACTAAAATAATTAGACCTAAAAAAAATCTCATTATATGATGATTAATCTTGAATGTTAGAGTTCATATAGCTGTTAGTGGAAAAAAATTAGATTTGCGCTATGGGAGACAGTTCCTTTAGGGACATGTACAACATGAATTGAGAAACAGGGGACATTTTAAAAATGTTCAGATTCTTTATTGAGTAGTTTGACCCGAGTAACTCAATACCTTAATCTTGGTCTGGCCTCATATGTTCTGTATTTTTATTTTACTGTTGTTATTGTTGATTAAATTGCTGTTAGAATTATTACAGTTCTTTATCCTCTTAGTGGGTTTAATTTCCCTTTACAAAAAAAATATGCATGGATCACAAATGTGGCTTTGGGGAGAGTATTGCTGAACTGTTGCCAATGTGAGTTTCATACTGTGATGTAAAGTATTTACTTGGATGTAACGATGTGCATGTTTTCCCTCTCCCGCCGCATGCAGGGATTCGGGTTCGTAACTTTCGAGAATAGTGCTGATGCAGACAGGGCCAGGGAGAAATTACACGGCACCGTGGTAGAGGGCCGTAAAATCGAGGTGCATGTCTTCAATAATTCAATTTCTTGTGTATATTTTATTTCTTTTTTTTGTATTGCCTCACTTATTTCACATTGGAGCCCTATCCTGTTTGTGTGTGCACACTTGTCTGTGTGTGTGTATCTCTGTTTTCCACCTTCTTGCACTAAACCGTACTAGTAACAACTTCTGTCTGCCTCCCCCGGCCCCCACTTTGTTTTAGTTGTTTTGGGTTTAATTTGGGGATGTATGTGTTTACTTGTTTATTTACTTTTTTCCTCCTCCAAGTGTTCATCCTTCTGCTCTCTTGTTTGTTTGTTTGTTTGTTTGTTTGTTTGTCTTTTTCTTTTTGCTTCAGTTTGCAAGACTCTGAACTCCTATGATTAGGCTTAAGCAGAACTAACTTTAGAAGTGTCTAAGAACTAGCTTGTAACATTGTGTTTGTAATGAATCAGGACCAGCCAATACCCTCTTCCTCTCGGAGGCCAGTTCGCCTCCATGTGCCTGTGAGTGATCAGCACAGAATAGACCATCAAAGGTTGTGGGAGGGAGGACTAGCTAACTTTCTTTAATACCAAAATTTTGGCACTTGATCTTAACTTGACAGATAGCACCCTCAGCAGAGGGTTGAGGGCTAGTTGGTACATATGCTGGGGCTGCAGTTGAGTCAGCCCCTTGGGCTCCCCAGAGCTCTAGAGTAACTAGCGCACTGAAGGTTAACTGGCTCCTTCCCCTTCCCAGTTTTTAAAAGAATTAAATATGAAAGCCACCATTTGAGTAAGATGTCTGCATATTTTGCTTTTTTCCCCCTTTCCAATGGTTTAGCATTTAGGGCCCTTCACTTGACTCACTCTTTCCATGGTAACTATACACAGTGCTGGCGATGGTGCCCGTTGGCGGTAAGTGAAATGAAAGCACTAGAGAAGAAGCTTTTCAAAATGTGATTACAAAACAATTAGATAGAGAAAGTCCATCTGCCATCTCACATTAACACTACAAATGTGATCTGACTTGTTGTCCCTCTTCCTTTCCTCCCTTTTATTTTCAATGCTGTGGGTGCTGTCGCCTGGACTTTGATGTACACATTGTTTTGTAGCAATCTGAGCTGTTTGATACTGACTTCATGGGAGTTTTCCCTTGCACATCTTACTCAGAGTTACTGAACTCCAGTTTGGCTGGTTTTATTAATGCACTTCCTGCCCCAGCTTCCCTTCCCACTTTTCCTCTTTCCCAAACTACTGTTTGTAGTTCTTTCTTTGCCTGTGACACCTTCCCCCCTTTCATTTTCCCCACCACATTGTTCTTTCCCCAGATTCTTGCTCTTGTCCTTTCCTGTTCTTCCCGCCCTCCCTTCTCCGTTCCAGCAGCTGTTTTCTCTTGCTGACTGGTAGTTTCTGATTTGTTTGGGCTGTTTTTTTTTTTTTTTTTTTTTTTCTTTTCATTGCCTGGTTGTTTTCTGCTCTAGCAGCTGGTTCAGGCTCTTGCTCCATTCTAACCTTGCTTTTCACCTCTCCTTCCAAAGTTGTTTTTCTTTCTTCTCTGTGTGTGTGTGTTAACTGCATGCGCTCAAGTCTCATCATTGTTGTCTCCATTCTTCCTTTGTAAATGTGAACTGTCGATATTATCTGGGATGAAACTAGAGTAAATGGAGTTTCAAGCTGTCCTCACACAGGAAGAAGGGCTTGTTATACAATCCAAATGACATTAAGATGTTTTTAATTCCAATTTTACCTAAAATTGGCCTTCATAATACAAATCTAGCACATTGTATATTCCAGAAAGGCACAAAATAAGACATGTTGTAGCTGGCTTTGATGGCACTAGCCTACCGTGTAATCTCAGCACTCTGGAGGCTGAAGCAAGAGGATCACAAGTTCCAGGTTCATCTTGAGCTACCTAGTGAGACCTTGTCTCAAAAACAAACAAACAAAAAAGACATTTCTATGTTATAAATGCTTTCAAGGTCGAGACAGTACATAATTGAGTTCCACAGTGAGGCTTTGCCCTTAATAAGAGCTCTGGGGCTGGCCTGCACTATCCTGGCTTCCAGGTTCGGTTCATCTTTTCTCCAGCTGCTCCATCTTTGTGGAAGACCTTCTTACTCTTGCATAGATAATGCCTGAAGCCATGTACTTTTGTAGTAAGAGTGAAGAGGACAATACAACAAAAGAACTAAAAACACTGTATTTTCACAGTTAAGTACTTACTCTAAAGACTTTCTAAAGACTTCATTCTTAAATAAATACACCACATAATCTAGTAAATTCACAATGTCCCTGAGGAGTGTCAACATGGGATTCTTAAATTCCTATATTTATTTACTAATCCCAGACAGTGTAATCTTAGACAAACATCAAAAAACAGAACATCAGGACAGGTGAAATCAATCAGGTTAGTTGCTCATTGTGCCCAAAATCTACTTGAGGGCCCAGGGCAAGCCTGTTGTAGTAATGAGTGTCAGCACTCACTTGCAGACAGAGTTGTTCCTCTCTGCTTTTTCTTTAGTGTGCTGAGAGCTGCCAAAGACCTTGCACAAATACATATTTTCTTTGGAGTAGTGAATGGTAAAGAGCCCTGATTTTTCTGTTTGGAGACCAAGAAACTGCATTTTACTCTTGTTGGCCTCATTTAATAAGCACTTAAGTTAAAATTCTGTGTATTAATATTAACTACCTAAACCAGTGCTATCATAAATTCACATTTTAAGTACTGTGTATTGTGTGAACAACTTCCTGTTCCCTAATGTGCACTTCCTCCCTGCCCCTCTTTTCTACATGTTATTTTAGGTGAATAACGCTACAGCACGTGTAATGACCAATAAAAAGATGGTCACACCATATGCAAACGGTAAGAAATCACAAACTGTTTGGGGGCGGTGCTGTTCACTCTTGTATAAATACATGGGATTTCTGTAAAGTTCTAAGAATCTTTGTTTATTTCACTCTGAAGGCCATTTTTGTTTTGCATATATATATATATATTAATTTATTTGAGAGAGGGAAAGAGGGAGAGAGAGGGAGGGAATGGGTGCACCAGGGCCTCCAGCCACTGCAAACGAACTCCAGACGCGTGCACCTGGCTTACGTGGGCCTGGGAATTGAACCGAAGTTCTTTGGCTTTGCAGGCAAGCATCTTAACCACTAAGCCGTCTCTCCAGCCCTGCTTTTTTAACTCACATCAAAGCAAACCTCTTTACTTAGAAGAGTATTTCTTCTGTATATGCTTTTGCCTTGGAATGAAGCTAATCTTTGTAGTTAGAGAGGTGCTGTGTTATCTTTAACTTTCATCTTCTGCACAGTACAAACACGCCATTGGTTGTTGCTATTAAACCAAATGGCAACCTCTTCTTCAGCCTGCCTTGGTTCCTTGTAACGGGTTTGAACTAACCACAGGTAACACCTTGACAGCCTACCAGGACCATTCCTCTACTAATTCCACCTCGGATGAGCATGAGCTCCATAAGTGGGGATGTCTTAGTTAGCTCTCCAATTCTAGACCCTTTGGTCTCCTTAGGGACTAGCTATAGTGGCCATGACAGGGGTGGAGGTAATAATTTTCTATTCCTTGATGACAAGTTATATAGTAAGTTTTGCAAAAATTTCTCCCCAGCAGGAAATTTTCTATTAATTTGTCCTAATGCAAACAAGGCTTCATATCAGCTCTCAAATTTGTGATTCGTTTCTCTAAGTGAGATGATGTGTTCTTTTAAACTGTAGTATTGTGGTGGTTTTGCAAACTGTTCTAAGCACCAGTTTAGAGAAGAATAAAGAGAAACTAAATGGGGTGGGTCGTGAGGTCTTTGCTTTTATTCACCTTTCCTTCCTGCTTCCTGCACAAGTTGGAACCTACTAGGCTAGAGTATGCTCTGTTGTGCTGGTAAGAAGTGCTATTATTCAGTTAGTATATATCCTATAAAGTCTTTTTTTTTTTTTCCTGAGAACAAATAATGAGGAAGAGGAAGACAGAGAAACAGTGACACAGAGAGAGGATGGGCATGCTAGGGCTTCTTGTCACCGTAAACAAACTCTAGATGCATGTGCTACTTTGTGCATGTGGCTTTGCTTGGGTACTGGGGAACTGAACTCAGGCCATCAGGCTCTGCAAGTAAGTGCTTTAGCCACTGAGCCGTTTCCCAGCCCCAAGATCTTCATTAAATATATTGAGCCTAGCTTTTTGTATACAGATGATACAAGCTTGTCAGCAAAATTTTCATTTTCTCTACCTGTCTTAGTAGTATCACAGGATAGCACCAATTCCCACTTTACCTCTTGTTTTCCTATTTTTACTGCTGTTACAAAAGCAAGTTCTTATAATATAGGCAAAAGCCTAATGTGAAATAAGAAAAGGTGGAGAAGCGTATCACATGTTCCATAGGCCCAGGGAAAATGGTGCTGCGGTGTGACAGGAAGAGCTTCTGACTGGATTTCAGAAGACTGAATTCCACTTCTGGATTTAATGCTGCGTTGTTCTCTGACACTGGACCCATTTCTTGTCTGACATTAGACTGATTCTTGTCTATAAATTGACACCTAGAATTTTAGAGCCAGAAGACTTTTTTTTGGTTTTTCAAGGAAGGGTCTCACGTTGGTCCAGGCTGACCTGGAATTAACTATGTAGTCTCAGGGTGACCTCGAACTCACGGCGATCTTCCTGCCTCTGCCTCCTGAGTGCTGGGATTAAAGGCGTGCGCCACCACGCCCAGCCAGAAGACTTTTTAGAAATTGTCAAAAGCCCCATCTTCTCAAAGTATTAAAGGGGATGTTCAGGAAGTAATAGTGGAATTGCTAGGAAAGAAGGGGCCTCTTGGGGATAGAACTCCAAATTAGTATACAAGCCTGATAGTCAAGAAAACTGCTGCTGCTGCTGCTGCTGCTGCTGCTGCTGCTGCTGCTGCTGCTGCTGCTGCTGCCGCCGTCACACCTTAGAGATCCTAGTCAGGAAAGTATGCTGTGAGCCTTCTGGTGAGTCCTGAGCCAGTATTTTCATTCACAGTGGCTGAAATCACTTAATTGGCACAGAGGCATTGCACAATATTTGTGTAATTTAGACTTCTGATGGGGTTTGAACTCAGGCTTTGCCAAAATTTCATGTAGAATAATGGAGACCACCATAAGTGCATGTGTGCGTACGTGCGTACATACGTACATACATACATGCATACATACATACATACATGAATGACTACATTCATCAGAATGGGTGATTGGATTAAGAGTGAAATGGGGTTCCTGTTGAATAATGCTTGGGGCCATTAAAATCTGGTCCTTTCAGCTAGGTGTGGTGGCACACACCTGTAATCTTGGCACTTGGAAGGCTGGTGCTGGAAGATCATGAATTCCAGGTACATAATCTGGACACCATGACAAGACCCTGTGTTGATTTTGAAAAAAGAAACTGATAATTTCAATTTCAGTTCAATAGGATTGGTCTTTTCGTTTTTCATAGCATAATCATAACACAGTACTACAGAAAGAACAGCAGTCTTTCACAAAAAGACCAGGTTATATTTGCTTATAGATAAAAGTCAGTAAATACTTACTGATTAAAGTTTTTATATGGGATTCTATCCACTTATTTTTAGTGAATATATTATTATATTATATGTTATAATTATTATATGATATATTAGCGAATATATTATTATTATAAATTATTAATGGGAAGTAGTATACTTTTCTGGCTTAAAAAAATTGCCTTCTGGGCATGGTGGCACACAACTTTAATCCCAGCATTCGGGAGGCAGAGGAAGATTGTCATGAGTTCCAGGCCAGCCTGAGCTAGAGTGAGACTACCTTGAAAAAAAAAAAAAAACTTGGCATATTTTTATAAATATAAAATGGAAGAAGCAAAATGTTTATTGTGTAGAAACACAACATTGTAGTAATTTAAATGTGTTCATTGGTATGGAAACAACATTGTAGTAATTTAAATGTGTTCATTGCAAACTAACCCTGAGAAGTCAGGCACAGAAGTAAAAAAACATGCCTTGAATTTCATTATTATTGCATGTCTTTCCTGCTTTAGTTGGTAGGCTCCAATTACAGGGAATTTCAGTTTGTCCAGAAACCTGCATGGTAAAAGTCCTGATCAAACTTGAATCATTGGAGGATACCTTGATGAAACAACTAGTAGAAATCAGAGTTACAATGGCATAAAAGAAAATATGATGCTTGTGGTACCCAGCAACAGGTGTTCTGGCTGCTTTCTTCTAAACTCAGGGCAATCATTTGAGTAGGGTTGTAAACACTACCAAACCCCAGGGTGTGCTTCTGTTGGTTTCTTTCCTCTGCTCATTCCCTCCATCTTCCTCCCTTCTTCTCAGTTTCTTTCTCTTTCTGTCTTCTCATTCCTACTCCAGGTACCACTGCCTACCTGCCTCAAGCTCCTCATTATTCCCTCAGCTGATTTCTATCTAAAGACAATGTTATTTCCCTCTCATAAACCTCTACCTGGCAAAAATAAGCCCAGAGCTGTGTGCAGCCATCTTAACACGGCATTGTTCACTCCGTGCCCTCACATAGTCTTGAATGTTCCTATTTTCTTTCCTGTTTTAGGTTGGAAATTAAGCCCAGTAGTTGGAGCTGTGTATGGACCTGAGTTATATGCAGGTAGTATGTAATGTTTCTGCACTGCTTAACAGCATCTTTGAGTTTTCTTTTTCCTTTCTTTTATAATCATAATCGTTTACATTTAATTTATTTAATTACCAGCGTCCAGCTTTCAAGCAGATGTGTCTCTAGGCAACGAGGCTGCTGTGCCCTTGTCAGGAAGAGGGGGCATCAACACTTACATTCCTCTAATCAGTAAGTAGCCTATATTAAGCTGCCATGGTTTTGACTGTTTCCACTGAACAGGGTATGCTAGTGTGACACATAACTGAACAGGAAGGGTAGTAAACATTACCATGGTTCCGAGTTCTATTTACCCTGTGCTAGACTTTCCCTAACCAGATGTTAAGATTGCCACAAAACCAAAATGACTAGAAAGTGTATAGAGGATGAACATGTGATGGATAATCTAGTCTGTACTTGATAATAAGGAAAACAATGATGTGAGCATGTGTGTCCAACATTACCCATACCTCTGCTCGTCCTCCGCACTTGTTCCCTCTAGTGTGGTATCACATAAAAGTGCCTCCAATGTCGCTGATTCTCTCAGAAGTCACTTTGACCTGAGCCCTTTTACTCCAGCAAGAAGTATAGTTAAACAAGATTCAGTAGATGTAGAATCAACGTCTGCACGCTTCCCAGAGCCTGGCACTTTAAATAAGCCCCTAGAAAATGTTGGTTTCATGAAAGGATCTAAGGAGACTAAGGAGGAGTGGTTTCTCTCTCAACTCTATGTTTCAGATTAAAATATTTTAGAAAGGAATGAAACTGATGAATGCTTAAAGACTCTTGTGTGCGTTGGAGGTTGGCACCATGTAAAAATACAGAAATTCTTTTGAAGAATTATATTTATATTATATATTATAATATATAATTATATTATATACATAATATTTGGAAACAAGATTAATAATTAGCTAGTTAAGGAATTAATTTCAGAGGTCTAGAGAAATAGCTGAGCAGTTAAAGGCACTTGCTTGCAGAGCCTGATGGCTTAGGTTCAATTCCTAGTACCCACCTAAAGCCAGATGCACAAAGTAGTACATGCATCTGGAGTTCATTTGTAGTGGCAAGAGGCCCTAACATGTCCATTCTGTCTAACTCATTTGATCTCTCCCTCCTCTCTTTCCCTGTCTGTGCTTGCAAATAAAAATATTTGAAAACAAAATAAGTTTAATTTTAAAAAATAATTTTTATCAATCTGATTTAAACTACCCATAGGAATTAAGTCTCATCTCTTATTATAGTAGTTCTCAGAGCTTCTTACCTGTTTCTTATTAGCTTGTATTGTAAAAGGAAAATGGGGAAGGAGCAGAGAGTAAAGGTGTGTGATAAGTTAGGCATGAAGTCATTCCATTGGCCATGTTTGATCTCTTTCCATTTCTTTCCCAGAGACCTAGGGTACAGAGTATATTGAATAGTATGGATGCTATCTTTTGGGGAAAGATATGATACCTGGTCCTTTCATCTTGTCCATAATTATGTCACAGGTTATGACTGTACCTGCTATTGAATGCAAGTTGAAATTTCTGTCATATTTTGGGTCTCCCTTTAGTTCCTGGCTTCCCTTACCCAACTGCAGCCACCACGGCAGCTGCTTTTAGAGGAGCCCATCTGAGGGGCAGAGGGCGGACAGTATACGGTGCGGTACGAGCGGTACCTCCAACAGCCATCCCCGCCTACCCAGGGTAAGCACTGGATTCTAAAATCACTGTTTCTAAAATGAGAAGGAAAAAAAAGAATGCCATGACCCTCTCATAACTACTGGGACATTGCCATGAACATAGTAAATGTTCAGTGGCTATTTTCAAATTAATGGATTAGATGACAAGAACCAAAATACACCATCAGCAGAATGTAACCAAATGTCAATTTGTTCTATAAATCTTCATTTTGGCCACCTTAAGCCTTCTTGGTGATGGCTTAAGACAGTAGCCAGACCGTCTTGTGTTTGCTAGCAGTGTGTTGGCATGGAGTTCACTCAGCAGCGCACGAATATGGATTAACATTACTGCAAAGAACCAAGAGAGGAGCTGGAGATTGTAGTACCAGACTGCATCTGCTGCACTCACCCCTTCTCACCTTCCCTTGCCTGGGCAGAGGCCTGCACATGTGCTCTTCCCATGGTCTCACTGCCTGGGTGGTGAGCAGCAGAGCTAGTTACCCACAATGGATTTGCTTTCTTTGTAGGAAACAGATTAAAAAGGTTATTTCAAAGATGAATCAAGTCCAACTGAATCAAGGAAGAAAGGGAGGAGAAGTAGGAGGAATTAAGCTGCAGTTGGCTTGTGAGTGATAATAAACAGCTAATGTAGCTGAGCGCCCGTCCTGTGATTTTTGAGTGGAGGGTGTCTCATGCAGTGGAATGATTCCATAGCAACAAATAAATCCTTTGTTTTCAAAAGGGGAGAAGGAGGGAAGGTGGCAGGTTTGTTTCAGTTGTTTCTCCGTGTCAGCCTAGCAGGTTTATTTTCACAAACCGTGGACTTCACTAATTCAGTTGTGCAAGGACTTTGTCTCTTCAGTGATTTGACATTTTGCTTCTTTATCTTTTCTCTGCCTGGGACAGGGGGTTGTTTTTTTGTTTTGTTTTGTTTTGGTTTTGGTTTTTGTTTTGGTTGGTTTTGGGGTTTTTGTGTTGTTGGGTTTTTGTTTCTCTTTTTTTTTTGTTTGTTTTTTTTTAAATATATATTCTTATGGAAGTATATAAACAGTGGCAGAAAGATCAGTTAGCTACTGCTTAGTTAAAACATAAAGGGAAAGAGCATGTCTCCTTTCTAACAGAAAATTGGCTTCCCCTGGAGGTGTACTAATTCAACATTCATTCATTCATAGACCAATGGACATACCATTAGGAGTCCTCCATGCCACAGAATTAAAGCATTTTTATTAGACAAGGCAAGTATGCATGTTGAAGTGGGCAGACTCCAAAAGATACTGCAAGGGAACTGCTTCAGAAAATAACTTTCGTTTGCAATTTATAGATATTTAAATCCCATGCATTCCATCATCTCCATCTTCTGCCATGACTTGCTTTTAATTTTATCCTTTTTTGTCTTAACTTGACCTTTGACCTTCAACCTCTGACATCTCTTTTTGAAGAAGCAAATTAAAGACATAGTTTTGTTTCAAGAAATATTTGAGTGAAACAAAAATTAATCTTTTGAAAGTTCTTAGTGCTAGGAAGATCGCTCATAAGGTGTCTTCCATTGGAATCCAAGAGTGTTTACTGTCACATTTGCAGAGAGAGAGTGCTCGGAGAAACATGGGACTGCCTTATTTTGTAAATTTCTTGAGTTGACCTTATAAAGTGGTTGAATTCATTCCTCCTCAATGTAGGTCATTTCAATATATTGTGCAAACTTGAGAACCCATTTTCTGCCAAGTCCATGTCAGGTATATATTTATTAAAGGTATTTTATCTTTCATGTCTAATCATATCAATTTCTGTGCATTACATTGAACACTGATTTCCCATGGTTTCTTTTTTATTAACTAAACCACCTGTTTACATGGAAGATGGCAAGGAATAAGTCCAGTATTTTATGAGGAATGGCCTAGAATTGCTTTTCAGCCTAGTAAACTAATTTCATCATTAATCACTGTGCTCTAGCCTCCTCCAGAGGAGGCATTTGATCTGAGGAATGTTGAAATTCCTCTAGAATTTGTGTGATATTTAGGTGAATATTCCCATTAAGTGATTTGACTTTGGGTAAACTGTATTCGGGTTTTTAATACCAACACTCTTCTTCATAGAAGGAATATTTTTAAATCTTTGCCTCTATTCCCTGACTGAAGCTGATGGTTAGTCCATTCCCACTGGCCTCCGTGCTCTGTCTGCCACCCTTCTCCTTACGAACAAAAACGCACTGGAGAGGCAGATTCCTTTCCAATATCAGACTGTAAAGCAAGTGGAGACTAAACATGGACAGTACCAGCTAACTAGGCATCAAAGACAAGTTTGATTTGCCTGCTGTGTAGTATAAAAGCACAACATGGAGCATTGTAAAATGTGAACATAAACACCTGTAAATACGAGAAAACATCATTGGAAATAGAATTCAGAGTATCAACTGCCTCTAGGCAACAAGTTATTTCATAGTCAAGTTGAAAATAGATTTGATAACCCTACTTGCAAGCTTATTTATTGTAATAGAAAAAATAAGGATGAGCTGGGCATGATGGCACATGCCTTTAATCCCAGCACTTGGGGAGGTAGAGGTAGGATTGCCAGGAATTTGAGGCTAGCCTGAGACTACACAGTGAATTCCATGTCAGCCTGGGCTAGAGTGAGACTCTGGGGGGGAGGGGGAGAAAGGTGAAAATTTCCATATTGTTTAGTTGAATAAGCAATAAACAGGTCATGCAATGTAAAACAGCCAAATCTTGACCTAACAAACATGAAAAAGAAAGTTTTACCTTTTGAATCTAGTACTGTTTCATGGCTTTTGCTCCCAAAATAATGTTTGGGGGGGGGGGGAATCTGCTCAGAAAGGGGTGAGATCTATAGTTTAAAAACAATAGTGCAGCACTGCTCCAGGCTTAAGAGGAAAGAGGGCTCCTGTATTGTCTGCTTGACAAACACTCATCAGACAGAAAAGTAATTCTTCCAGCTCCCAGCTCAGTTTTAACATTTTAAATAAGACAAGATAATCCTTAGGAATGCCCAGAACTTCAGCTATCAATTGTAATTTTCAGAATTACACAAATACTCTTTTGGCCAAAAAAGAGCCCTTAAAATCTTCCAGTTACTCCCACTCTGGATTATATTGTTACTATCTGGGATCCCCACTGCATCTTTCAATTCTCAGACCTTGGACCAATCACCTTAACCTGTAGCTCATTATCTCTGCTTGTGAAAGCAATGCATTGTGGGTATTTTGGTTGTTTTTTTTTTTCTTTTTGTTTTTTCTTTTTTTGTTTTTTGTTTTTTTAATTACATTTCTCTGTTTACTTTGGTCAAAATTGATTGACTTGTTTTTCTGAGGTGTTGCATTGGTTCTTAAAAATGCTGAATAATAATACTTTGCATGCTTGTGTGATCAGCCAAATCTTATCGCATGTCTAATGTGCAGGGGAAAAAGCAGGTGATGTATGGATATCAGGGAAAAACTGTGTTCTACTCTGAACCCGAAAATCAACTACTAAGCACCCTTTGAAACATTCTTTATATGGAGGTCTTGCCCTAATAGAATCCTTGAGGTTCACTTTTTTTTAATGTTAAACCTTCCATACTCCCATGTTTTGTAAGGTCATTAAACAAATTCATCTTTGAGCAAACTTGCATTTAAAAGCAATCCAGATTTTTAAAAAAAAAGTTAATCTCCCCAATCCGGCAGATTTTGGGCTATATATAAGACCCTGTGTTCATCTTAACAAAGTGACCAGGTGTCAGGAGCCACTCCAGTTTTGTGAGTCCTTAGCTCCCTCGCATGTCTGGAACTGTGTATGCATGTGTATACTTGAACATTTTATCACTGACTTGTCACAGCCCCAAGTCCAAGTCGCAGATTCATACATCACCTGCCTGTGTAGAGCGCATGTGCATGCTGCCGTCCTCAATAACCGGAATGTGTTTCTGTTCTTTTGTTTTTTTTGTTTTTGTTTTTGTGTGGATTTTCTGCAGTGTGGTTTACCAGGACGGATTTTACGGTGCTGAACTCTATGTAAGTACACACACAGGGGCCTTTTAGACCCCATTCCCTGACAAGCCAGCCTTTTTTTTTCTGTTTCTTTAGTTTGTTTTGTTTGTTATTTTGTTTTCCTTTTTTTAAAAAAATATGATTTAATTTTTATTTCCTTTTTCCTTGTGGATATATATATATTTATATATTTAAGAATGCAAGCATGCTTCTCTGCCACTGCGCTTGCCCCTGGGTGCAAATACTAAGCCTTTGGGTCTCCTGATCATTGCTAGGGTCAGTCTACTGGACGTATTCTTTTCCCTTCCCTATGACCACGGGTATTCTGGAGCTCTTAATTCTGAGATAATCAGCAGGTTTAAAGTCTTTAACACTGTTTTGTCATTTGCATACATGAACAGTAGGAGAGGCCTAGCCTTATCATCTTTTCCCTTTTCTGCTTCTCTGTTCATGTTGTATTCTTCTCCAGATCATTCAGAGCACTGATTTACATAATGGCAGTAAGCTTTTGAACTGTGCTTTCTAATTTTACATACGTAGAATGACCATAAACCTGGAAGAGGGACATCAGAAAATGACACCAGTAGAGAGTGTGTAGTAATTAGAGGGTGCCAAATACTCGGTGCCGAAAACTTCTCTTTATGCCAAAGTCTGCAACCAGGGCAGCTCTTTCTTGGGAGACAACAGGGGAAACCAGTAGTGTAATTTGCAGCCTAGACTCCTGAAGTCATTCGGTTATCATGCGAGATTTGTGGATTCATGCCACTAGCTACATGACATTTAACCCATTACTCATCTAGCTGTACCTAAAGTCCCATGTTTTGTTGGCCATGTACTATTTTAAAAATGGACAAAGTGACTTTAACGGGCATAAAGTTTGAGTTTTGAAGTCTTACTAAGATCTCTCCACATGGTCTTTTTGTGATTGCAAGCTTAATGTAGATGCCCTAAGCATTAAGACATTCTTAGAAGAAAATATTGCCATCGGGGCAGTTATTCTACAGAGATAAGTTAAAATTACCTCGATGTGTGTTCTCTTCCCTTACCTCCCAAAATCTGTAAGGGAATCTTAATGGCCTGTTTCCATAGCAGTCTAAATATGCTTCTGCCATTCACAGTGCCCTTGGAGGCTTGCAGAAATAGAGAAGATGGAGCCTCCTCCAAGGCCATTTAGAGCAGGCCTTCAGAACGTGACTTAATTAAGAACTACTTAAAAGGAACCTTTGTCATGAGTTGGCCCAACCCATTAACTTTATAGATTTGTTTGTTAGATTATGATTACCAGAATTAGATAGATTATTCATAGAGCCAAACATAACAACCGTATTTCATTACCTCTCATTAATCTCAATCACCTCTTTCCTCAGAATGTTTCCAAAAATAATAAAAGACAACTTTTTTTCCATGTTCATAGTTAAAAGTTGTGAACTGGACAAATCTGTCCCTTTTTAACACAGAATTAAACATTTCTAAGAAACATGCATGTTTATGTATGATTAACATACATTCTCTCCCGTGTGCATTAGTCTCCATGTTGTCATGAGAATCATCTTTGTATGGTTTATTTTTTGTATGGAGTAGGACAGGCTTCTCCGTTTGAATTGTTTCCTAGATCAGTCCTTTCCCCTGTAGTATCTTCCTTGGGATTTTTCTACAGCATGCCCTACTTCTGTTGTTGAGTATTGCCTGATTTTGCCTTATACAACCAACCTGTCGAATATTTGTTAATGATTCTCTCATTTCCCTATTTTACAAAATTTTATTGAGAGAAATGATTTTTCTGTGCCTGTCAAGAAAATATTCTTTTTTTTTAATCTAATTGGAATGCCTTATGAAGATGAGTAGTGATTCAGTGACCTGTCCACAATATATTTGACCAGTGTCCCTCTCTCTGTTGGTTAAAGTTTTAATGCTGTGGATTATCATTTTTTTTCCTCCTGTCTTAAAGCAGAGTTGCTTAAAGGAAAAACAAAGCTGGCCACTGGCTGCTTAGATAATATCTACATCTGCTAGTGTAAGCCAGGACCATGTTGTGAGGCAGCTGTTGGCCTGGCCTGTCTTGTCCACAGTGAGGGAGCAGAGGTGCTACTGAAGCATACACAGTCTGCTATTTTGCTTGACATTTGTCCTGCTGCTTATCTGTGGAAATCTATCAGTAGACCTTTAGATCTTGTTTCCTCAGAAATATATATCAGAGGAAAAATGTGGTAGCGCAACTAGGGAAATGGCTCAGCAGTTGAAGGAGCTTATAAAGCCTACTAGCCTGGGTTTAGTTCCCTTGCCACTCACATAAAGCCCAGATGAACATTCCTTTGCAGAGACAGGAAACCCTGGCACAAACACACACACGCACACACACACACACACAAATAATTTTTTAAAGTAGGGGTTACGTGAACATGGTACAGTGACCCAGGCAGAGTTTGAGTAGACAGAAGAGGCACCTGAGTGCTGGTCTTGCTCACGTTATCTTCAGAAGGTTAATTCCTTCTCCCTGTTCCACTCTTCTTAGAGAGTGGTTCATGGTAGCCATTTTCTTTTTTCCTCTTTCTTTCATGGCACACTTGTGTGTCCTTAGCCTTTGGGATAGGCTGGGGAATGTGGCACTCTTGTGTCCTTTGCTTGTAGAGAAATCCTGTGGGGTAGGCTGAGGTTGTGGCACACACTGTGCATCCATCCTCCCCTCTTTTTTGCCCAGTTAAAAAAAAAAAGTATGGTTCAAATGGGATACAAACTACTCCTGATTCTCATCCTGTGAAAAGCATGCTTGCATCCAAAGGAAAGAAAAGGCTGGTGGGCCCCATAGTGGGCTTTTTGTATGATTGTTTTCCTTCCACAGCTGTGTTTTTTGAACTGCTCTTCCTGTGTTCTGTTATAGAATAGTCTTACAGGAACCAATCATTAGCGCTAAAATACCTCAGGTAGGAGTGCCAGTGTGACCTGCCAATCAATCAGATTGTGGATTGCAGTGAAAAAATTGAATTATACTAACCATTCCAGCTCCACGTTAGAGATGGGAACAGAGGCTTTTTTGGACAATCAAGACTTGTGAGCGTGTGATCTAAGCCCTGCTACCTCAGCAGTGCACACAGTCACCTCCCATACACGGCACTTCCTCCACAATAAGTGCTCCTGTCCATTGCCACACATCTGCACCAGACGTGTCACATGCACTGTCCCACCACTGCTGCCTCTTTTGTCAGTCACATTTACCTGTAGTATTTAAACTAGTCTTTATTTTGGAGATCTTAGCATTTTGGGCTATTTTCTAACTACTGTGAAAGAAGTAGAAATCTGGGAGAAGCAGAAATCTGTCCAAGTAGAAACTGAGTCCCACATTGAGCCCTGTGGTGAAATTCCAATGGTAAGTGGACTATGCTACTGCATATATTTGAAGTTGTCTTAAAAATCTAGACACATTGGGATTCACACCCTAAGACAGCAGTTCTCTTTCCCTCTTTCTTTTCACCTGAAATCAGTGAGTCTATTTGGATGATAACATAGTTGTTTAAAGGTTCTCTGATAGCTGGATACTAGGAGAAAGAAAAATGCTTAGTTGTTTAATAATCTAGTTATTTTTCTTGATGCAGCTACTCAATGAGATTTTGGAAATGAACTAATTTGGAGAGATGTGGAATAGTAAAGTATCTGAAAGGTCTGATTCATTGACGACCATCTCTCATCCATCATATAAGTCAAACATATCAAGTTGATTGCAACATTTTCTTCCCTTACCCCAGTTTTAAACAGTAATAAGATAGAGCTGATAGTTCTCTTAAGCTCAGCAATTATAAATTTTTATATTCAGGTCTATTAATCACATTTATTCAAAGGCGCCAAATTGCCACATGAGAACTCAGTGTCTCCTGGATAAGTAGTTCTCCATTGGGTTGGGGAGGCAGTATCGGGCAGGTGCTCATCCAGGGCTGGATCTAGTGATTAGAGGCCAACCAATAAACACTCAGTAGTTGGAATAGATCTCTGCTCCTTTATAAAGATATTCATGATCATGCCTGCCAGCCCCCCTACACACACACACACACACACTCTCTCTCTCTCTCTCTCTCTCTCTCACACACACACACACACACACACACACACATATCTTGGTCTGTTCATCTGTACACTACATGGAGATAAAGAGCTTCCATTTTGTCTGCTGGTCTTGAAACAATACACTCTCCTCAGTGTCACGTCATTGTCTTTCAGGTAGAATGAAGGTGTCTTGACATCACATGCTCACCAAAGTCCTGTTTTAATGTAAACCTAAAGCAAAAATATAAAATTAAAGGCAAGGTTAAAATCAAGACAAGTTGAAAGTTTACCAGTGTGAGATTAAACTAACAGATGTGCAGATAAAGGTCAGATACAGGGCAGAATGGTACATACAGCTTTTCCATTTTGTTCTAGTTTAAAGTGCATCTGCAGAGCAGTACAAAAGAATCCTAGTGAGCATGGAAACATTATAAAGTTCATCAGATGATAAGGCTGGTTCAGTGCACAGTAGCAAACTGAGGAGGTGACGCTGAGCTCTGAGAAACTGAAGCCTGTCTTTATCAGCTTCAAAAGTCATGGAGGAAAAGATATCAGAGCCACAGCATGTAGCTGTGAGAAGCTGGAAGTGGGAGGCATAGTTATGGCAAGAATAGGTGAGAAAAGAAATTCTCATGCAGGAACTCTGGAGGGTCACTATGGCGAAGGGTGTGCAGTGACTCCTGAGGGTAGGAGCATGGTGGGTCAGGGCGAGGCGGGTTAGCTAGCAAGAGTGAGGTAGCTTTGGGCCACCAGATGGGAACACTGGGCATTACTCAGGATGAACTACAAAGAGAAGTGACTGTTTTTCAAGGGGCATGTGTGTATTGGAACCAGGCTTAGCCAGCCAAACTTAGGCAGCTCTCAGAGTTCCAAAAAGCTGTCTTGTGTGTGCCCTCCTACATTAGGGTGTGCTGTGGCCATGCTAATTCCCATTTTTTGTTTTATTTCAAATCACACACAGATAGAATCTGCAAACTGCTTCAGATCAAACAGGTCTGATTGTGTGTAAATACATATGTCCTTTTTAATTTTTATTAATGGTTGCTTCAGTTTTGCATCAGTGCATGGTTAAAAGCAATACACATCAGCTATTCATGACTTCATATCTCCAAATGAATTATTTCTCCTCTTTTTTGTTTGTTTGTTTGTGCAGTCAGCTGAAGAAATGTTAACATCTCACTCTAAATCTTTCAGTGGAGTCTCTGTTCCCTTCTCTGATATAACAGATGGGTTACTGCTTGTTATAATTATTAACATTGTGGTGTGGGCCAGGGCTCGGGTGGGCAAGATTTCCTCTTCCTTTGGGCTGGGGAGGGGCAGTCGTTAGGGTATGGAATGTTAACTCAAGTGGTGACTGACTGTTTCCGTAATACCAGGTCGTTGTGGCTGCACGCTCTAGTAATTGAGGCTGTGTACTTCACCGAGCTTGTGGTAGAGCCTAGGGCAAACCGCTGTCCCAAGAGAATGCTGGGATAGATAGAGTTAGCCAATACGAGTCTGAACGTGGTGATTTTGCTGGTTGTTTTAGCTCCAGATGTTGGCATGCTTAGTTTTTAATGTGATTAATAAATGTGGCGCCATACCCCCTCCCCACGCCTGAACTCCTCTTTCTCCTACTCCCTTCCCACCTTGTTCTCTTTGAAAACCTTAAGAAACAGTAATGAAAACCTTGGTGTTTCAAACTGCACTTTGTTCTCATGTTCTAAAAAAGCCTTCATATTTGTGAGTTCAAGTAAGATCTGAGGACACAATTTCTCAGCCTGAAATCTTCATGCACCCTGAAATTCAAAAGACAAATAAATATATCTGGATTTTGTCTTGCATTTTGTGATTCTGTTGTGGTTGCTAGATGTCCAATTTAAACAATAGCAGAAAAAATTTTTGAGTAAGAATCTGTATCTAAGGGGCTGAGGAGATGGTTCAGTGATCAAAGGCGCTTACTTGCAAAGAAGCCTGCCAACCCAGGTTATTCACTAGTACTCACATAAAGCCAGACAGAATGGTGCATGCACCTTTGCAGGGACAAGAACACTGGCATGACCATACACACATGTATACATGCACAAGCAAATAAATAAATTAAAAGAAATTCAAGGTAAGGTCTCATTCTAGCTCAGGCTGACCTGGAACTCATTCTGTAGTCCCAGGCTGGCCTCAAACTCACAGAGATTCTCCTACCTCTGCCACCTGGATGCTAGGATTAAAGGCATGCAATACCATGCCTGGCTCTAAAAAGAAAATTTTTTAAGACTATGTATCTAAAAGGAATAACTTCATGGTATGCAATTTAATTTTTCTTAGTCATTGATAAATTACCAGATTACTTTAGTGGTTGTTACCTATCCACTTACATACAAACCTCCTTTAAATGATTTCTCTATAATACTATTATCATAGCATCTTTAGGAGAGTAGCCCTGTTGAAAGATGGCCTGCTTAAAGGAAAGAAAAAAAAAACATTGTTGTAGGTTTTCTCATTGCTAACCTCCCTGAGCTTGTCAGTGTCAGAGAATATTTCATCCAACCCTGTTTTCTTACACTTGGAGCACAGACACCTCAAGTTCAGACTCCAGAAGCAGAGTTCTCTTACCAAAGAATGAGAGAGAGTCCTGAAGTTTGAGACTGCTTGTTCTCTTTCAGGCAAGCTGTCTTTCCACAGTGTGATTATTCTGAACGGCTTTGTTGGCAGTGACATGACTCCTAACCCACTAAGGTCCTGCCAGGTTTTTGCAGGCAGACAAGTAACCACTGCCTCTGGCCTATAGGATACGTCTAGAAGACAGCTGCTTGAAGCTGTGATTGGGAACAGGGGTAGCCTATGTACTCTTTTGACCAGCCTCAGAACCCTCAATGAGAATATATCCTTCCACCCAGACTTTAAATACTTTACCTAGCTAAGCATGAATTGTGCTATAATTGCTTTCATTATCTCAGCTTTTTAAATTTTTGAAGGTTACTTTGATTACTAAAGAGACCAAGCAAACTGGGTGTGATGGTGCATGTCTTTAATCTCAGCACTTGGGAGGCAGAGATAGGAGCATCACTGTGAGTTCAAGGTCACCCTGAGACTACATAGTGAATTCCAGGTCAGCCTGGGCTAGAGCGAGACCCTACCTCAAAACACCACCAAAGAGGGAGAGAGAGAGACCAAGCATCCATTGTTAAATGACCCTTGTTCACAGAAATTTCACAAAAAAAAATGGCCCTGCCCTAGCTAGGCTTCAGGTCAGAGCAAATGGAACTATGTCTACATAGACTGAAAAATTGAGCTTTTATGGCCCAGATAAAATTTCAACTATAATGATTAACTTTTGCTTTGTCTAACACATGCTTTTAGTACTTCATTTCTTCTTTAGAGTCTTAAGAACTAAGAGAAAGAAAGACTTTAGTGAACTCTGTATTGGTGCTCAGAGGTACAGCTTGGTCCTAAATAGTCCATCCTTCCAATCTCCATAGACTTGGCTCTCAGAGTCCAAGAAATGGCTGTCCACAGCATCTCTTACCACTTACCAGTTATTGTCGTTTTGTTACCAGTGTTTGGTAATGTTGTCTAGCATCATCGCTGATGAGTAACTATATTTTGCCATTGAAAAGGAACTATTTAAAGAAAGAATAACATATGGCTGCAGAAAGCCAGTGGATTCTTTAAAATCTGAATTTGAAGCTCCTTCCAATGGTGTCACAAAGCTGGTCTTCAGCAATATGCCTTGGTTAGATAAAGCATAAATTACATACAAGAAGTAAAAAGACTTAGAAGTCCCTAAAGTTACAGGTGTTTCAAAAGTTAAATTTAACAGATATCAAAAAAGCAAGTGAACAGCCAGGCGTGGTGGCGCATACCTGAAGGTAGAGGTAAGAGGATTGCCATGAGTTCAAGGCCACCCTGAGACTCCATAGTGAATACCAGGTCAACCTGAGCTAGAGTGAGACCCTACCTCGAAAAACTAAAAAAAAAAGCAAGTGAAAAGCTTTCAGTGGCAGAGAAGAGCCAGGCTCCTGATGAGAGCACTTGGAGATCTGGCCAGAATTGAATGTGGAAAGGAAGAGAAAGAAAGCTTCAGCTGCCTGTGAGAAAAGGGCATTCTGCGGAAACAAAACGGTTGTTGTATTGTTCATAACTTGACCTGGTGTCCAAATGGACCCGTTGAATAGTTATTTTTGATAGCAAAAGGATAATAGCAAAATTTGTATTTGGGGCTAGAGAGATGGATTATCAGGTAAGAGCACTTGCTACACAAGCCTGGGGTCTTGTTCAATCCCCAGCACCCACATAAAAAGCCAGGTGTGGCCACACATGCCTGTAATCCCAGCGCTGAGAGGGGCAGAGATGGAAGGATGGCTGTGCTCGCTGATCAGCCAGTCTGACCAAAAGACAGGGAGCTCCAGGTTCAGCGAGACACCTTGTCTCAGAGAAATAGGACAGAAGAATGACAGAGGAGAGGAGGATACCTGGCATCCTCTGGCTTACACCTCCATGCATATCACACACACACACACACACACACACACACACACACACACACACACACACACAGTATCTGAGTTAGATTTAGGTAAAATGGTGAAATTTAGAAGGATAAGGAAAATTAAGACGATACTTTTCACAATAGCCTGTCTCCTGAGGCATCAGTTTTAGTGATGGCCTTTGAAGTTCCTTCAGGTTTTGGTGATATCACACTCCTCAAGATTTAAGTGGATATGTGTGTGAACCACTAAAAGGAAACGCCCAGAGCCTGCCATGAGGGAAGACAGATGCTTTGAGTGGGCTGTCACCTGTCTGCATACATCCAAAAGCTCCTCAGCCACTGTAATCTGATCTTTCAGAGTCTGAAATGTAGACTGGAGTTGGCAAATTTTTTGTAAAGAGCCAAGTGGTAAATGGTTTTGCCTTTTTTTAAGTCATACAGTCTGGCACAACTAGTTTGAAAAATAGATGGCAAAGTGTACTAGGTTACAGGCCAGTCTGCTGATCCACCTTGTCCTGTCCTTCTAAATGCTGCCTGACTATCTTAGCCTCTTGACAGATGTCTAGGCTAGATGGAGCAGAGCTGTGGGTCAGACCTTCCTGTGAGCTGCTACAGTCTTGTGTTAGAGAACCTGACATTAACACTCGTGAATGTATTATCTTTTTACTCTATGCATTTTTGTCAGAGTTCTCCCAACATTCTGTAAATATTTTCTCTCTTGAACATTCTAGCAAAGACACATCCAAAATTATGTATTTCTTAAAATTAATAGCTACTGCATATGTAGTGGATTTTTCTTTCTGTCACAAATTGGAAAGCAAATTCCTACATTGGGAGAAGTTCAAATTGTTCTTGGACAAGTAACATGCAGACTGCAGTTTGAAACACTTCTTCCCATGTGTGTCTGTGTTTGTGTCTGTCCTGTGTCCACATGTGTGTGTCTGTGAGGGTGGGTGCGCATGTCTGTCCCCGGGGGGAGAGGTATCTGTAAAGTCAGTTCTCTTCTCTCCTGTAGGGTGGATATGCAGCCTACAGATATGCACAGCCTGCTACTGCAACCGCAGCCACAGCCGCTGCAGCCGCTTACAGCGATGGGTATGTACCGAGCACAGAGCAGGCAGGCTTGGGGTATCCAGCTGTGCCATCTACAGCAGCAGCCCTGTCCCCTGTCACCATTTCCAGAGCCGCGCTTAGTCCCCAGGCTTCCTGCCAGCCGGGCTTCTCTGCAGGCTTCTGCTGTGTCCGTCATGGGCGCCAGCTCCTTCCTCCACCCCTCTCTGTTTCTGTCTCTTCTTGGGCTGTGACTACATTCTCCCTCTTCCTCCAGCTGCCTTCTTTACCATTTTATAAGTACTTAAGAATCTTTCAGTTACTGTATTCAGAAGTAGAAGTCAAGTGTTTGGTTTTTTTTTCCATTTTGCCAGTAGATGCTTCAGTTTGTTAGCTCACAGCCTCTGCTTTCTCCGCTGATTGGGCTTCTCTTTTCCAGTTACGGCAGGGTGTACACAGCCGACCCCTACCATGCCCTTGCCCCTGCCGCCAGCTATGGAGTTGGCGCTGTGGTAAGTGTGTACCTTTTTTCTTAAGTCATATCATTTCTCCTAACTTTTACCTACAGACAGAAAGACCTAGGGAAGTGATCCATTCACACCCACTGCCAAAGTGAAAGCCATGGGGTCTCTAAAAAACTCACCTCCCTCTCTGTGCTCCAGTGGCAGCAATGGGGCCTCAAAGAGCAGTAGGAAAGAATGGATCGTGGCCATCTTCTCTGAACTGAGATGGCATATGGGAGAGGAGTAAGGGAACAGGTTTCAGCATTGGGTACATACCAGTGACATGGCTTTATTTGTAGGCATTGACAAAGACTTGGGAATGTAAAGTGCTTAGTTCACACTAAGCCTTCAAAAAATAAAAAATCCTTAAGGTACATAATTTGGCAGGTGCCAAAGTATGTTACTTTTATTCCCAAAGCCTTCTAGTAGGTAGTACTTGGAATCACCATGTAAATACGTGATGAAGAAACTTCATCAGTGACAGCTGTGAATAAGTGGTGTTTTCACGGAGGAAGTCTGCAGAGCTTGTCACAACCGTCCATCCTCACCAGACTTCCTCACTGCAGCATTCTTGGATTTGGCTTGGAGGCTTTTAGTGCTGACTGGGATTTTACTGGACACAAGAAAGACAGACCACTCCACAGTGACACCTCCTAATGCCAGGCATTCTGTCCACTTCAGAGTGCAGCTGAGCAGCCACTTCTGCTCCCAGACGAGCACACGTGAGAGGGAAGTGGAATGAAGTGCAGGTTTTCTGATAGAGGGCCGTGGGGCTGCCTCAGCCTGCCTTCTTCATGACGATGTTTGCATCGAGGTAGAGACCATGTAAAGACTGAGTCACAGAGATACTGAGGTGATATTTAGGGCCAAATGATAAAGCTCCTATACTGAAAGAATGACCCAAGGAGATTCCTGGGGAACTTCACCCTAAAAGAGATAAGGTATCAGATATTCATTTAATAAAGTTAAAAGAAAATCCAGATGTTGTACACTTAGCACTTTGCATTCCTGGGCCCCACATCCAAAGAATCAACCAAAATATTGGAGAGTGGTTGTCCACATTCAACGTGTGCTGACTGTTCCCAAAACAACACAATATAGGAAAGATTTACAGAGCATTTAACATCTGGCGAGGCTTCACGTTTGTCCTAGAGATGCTTTAAAGTGTACTGAAGGACGTGTCTAGGCTATATGTAAATGCCGAACCTTCTAAATAAGGGACCGGAGGACTCGCCAGTTTGGGTATGCATGAGTGGATCTGGAATCAGTCCCCATGGATACTGACGGACATCTGTACTTTATAGATTATGGAGGAGACCTGGGGTTTTTTGGTGGGGGGGGTGGTTTTTCGAGGTAGGGTTTCACTCTAGTCCAGGCTGACCTGGATTTCACTATGTCATCTCAGGGTGGCCTCGAACTCACTGTGATCCTCCTACCTCCGCCTCTTTTGAGTGCTAGGATTAAAGGTGTGCGCCACCATGCCCTCCTGAGGAGATCTGTTTTATTAGATGAAAAATTGGTTTAGGTTTAAATGTAACATTATGTCAGGCACAGGATATAGCCATCCATCCCAAGGATAGTAGTCAGAAGTAACACATACCTTGACAGGTCATGTGTCTGAAGGGGACATCGGCAGTCTGTTTGTAATCAGGACTGTGGGCATGGATCAAGGTAAATGGACATACTTGTAAAAATCTGTTCTGCAGAAGTAGATTTAAGCCTTATTACTTCTCCCTCTATGCTGAATCATGTGGATAATGAGATAAAGTGCATCATGATCACACGTGCTTGGGCACTGTGGGCTCAGCAGTAGGTGCTCTGGTCTGAGCACCTGCCTGGCAGAGCAGGTTTCCCCACCTCACTGCACCAGGTGCATCACTACGTTGAGGCTTCACAGGAAGCGGTGTTGCTGGATCCCCTCTCAGCACAGGATGTGTTTCTTCATCATGAATACTTCTCTCAACTGTTCATTATCTTTATGTTTCTAATTACTGCAGGCGAGTTTATACCGAGGTGGCTACAGCCGATTTGCCCCCTACTGAAGTGACGTGAGACCCCTGCAGATGGGACAGCCCCTGTTCATGAGGCCTGGCTATTGCAATATTTACTAGTAGAGGAACTCTATACAAGATGAAGAGGAAAAACAAACAAACAAACAAAAACACAAAAAAAGAGAGAATACTTTTTTATACCTCACTATGTTCTTTGAATATGTATTTTTTCCTTTAAATTTCAGCCTTTAATTCTTTTGTTCCAAAGATTGTGCGGTTTTTTTTTTCTCTTTTTTTTTCTTTTTTTAAACTGTGGTTTGGTTAAAAAAAAAAAAAAAAAAGACAATGCATTTCAACGTCTGTATGTCCATGCTTAGCTTATTATGTCAGTCACAGAAGAGGCAGCCTGTGAGGAAGGAGCTGAGAGGAGCATCTGACGAGAGCTCAGCAGACAGGATCACCTCAGTAGCTGGGGCACAAGCAGGGGTGGAAATGGCCTTTCTGCAGTGGGTTCTTCAAGGCTTCTCAATTTCCGGTCTTTGGCAAAAGTTCTGACTGGCTGTGGCTGGAATCCACATGCCATGGGTAGGAATTTGTGCTCGCAAAGCAGGAGAACTAAAAAGACACTTTCCTCTCCCCTTCCCACCTGTCTTCTCCATTCTTTTTACAATCATCTTACACATGGCCTGAGACAGTTGGCATAGCTTTTGGAATTATAACATTGATGTTTCCAGGCATGCTCTCAGACTGTGCGTGATAGACACCTCATTGGGAACTGACTTTGGGATGGACTGGAGTGTGGAAACGCTCGTCTCTGTTCCTTCCTACAGTCCCAGCATTCCCTGTTCGAGGGCTTCATCCCTTTAATTGAGCCACCATGCAGCTCATCTGTTCTTGTATGACACGCTACTCCGTGTCCTCAAGATTCAGGAATTATGGACCCAGGGACAGAAAAATGAATATGGCCAGATTCTCCCAGGTATCCGGGCACAGCTCCAGGATTAAAGTACAAGTTGTTGAGAGCCAGAAGATAAAAGGAATATTGAGTCTGTTATTCCATATGAAGAGTAGAAAGATCTGCTGGGGAAAGATGAGGCGCCAAGCCCCTAGGTCAGCAACCTATCCCTGGAAGTTTTGGTGGTGAGGACGTGTAGGGGCAGACAGGCACTTTGTACTTACTCCAAAGCCATAGGAACTCTCAGCTTCCAACCTCCCATTCCACCCAGCTTCGTGTTGTCCTCCAAAGACCTGGACCTCTCGGTGTATGTCAGCAAGGCACAGGACAAGCAATCCGAGCTTACCTTGGACAGGGGCTGTGAAATGGCAAGGGTCCTCCTGCAGGGGTCACAGCAGTGAGTCTAGCTTCTTCTGTTTGGTGTTGCCAAGGTTAGAGAAAGTCTTCTCCCCCAGCTCTGAGATGGACCTGATAAGCATCAGACAGCATTTCCAGAAGGAGACATTGGGAAATAGGCCCAGTGCTGGCTCCCTGATTGGTTCACAGTGGTACTAGGGGTGATCTTTCACCCAAGGGGTCGCTGCTAAAGGGTTCAGAGGCATGGAGCTTTAGCCTTGTTTAGGGTTTGGTTTTGGTTTTTTTGTTTTTTTTTACTCCCTCCTCTACATGTTTTTGACCCTGAATTAAAGTGGCTGGAATGACAGCATTTCAAGCATTCTTTGTAAGAAGAGTGATGTGTCTGGGGAGGGCCCTGGCCTGTTGTATGTGACACATCCTAACCCCACCCCTCGCCCCCAGACCCTCTCTCCCCTGATCCTAGGGAGAATGTGGAAGCCAGAGGCCTCAATGTAGTCATTGGTTCTGGGGCAACAAGTAGACTAGAACAAGGCTGCCCATCCTCTGGCTGTTAATGGGGTCCCTTCCCACCAGCCAAAGTTTGATTGGTTGCTGTTAAAATAATTTTCATTGTATGTATATACATATTTTAGGAGAAGGGATGGGCAGGGTGTCTTTCAGAGTTCTAGGGAATAGGGGCAGAGAGGATTTTTTTTTTTTTTTTTTTTTTTTTTGCTTGTTTTGCTTTTGTTTTGACAGAGAACTTTTACTGACTAAAGAAACAGAAATTGTGGATCTTGTTCAGTAAGGGCCATTCTCACAAAATGATAAGCCGCTTAACCAGGTGGGTACTAGCCAGTTCTTAGGTGGCTGTGTCCATAGCAGGGGTGAGAATAGGGAAAAGGGTTGAAGATTTCTTCTCTTTTTCCCTACAGAGGAGCAATGGTGGATGCGGCAGGGGAAGGAAGGCAGCTCCTCCACGGCCTCCAAAAGAGGCAGGCGCCGGCCTGGGCGCCTTTATGCACTTCAGCTCAGCTGGTTCTGGCTGAGGCCTCAAGGCCAGCTCCGTGTTCCAGTGTAGTTCTGCTGCCATTTGCAGGGATGCTTTTCCATGCCACTTCCTTGGCTCCTTTTCCAAGAAAGAATAGGTAGAATTCTGCTTTTTCTGCAGTGGTCTCTGGTTTTCAGGGCCAGCACTAAGAGTTGGGGCTCTCCCAAGTGTCTGATGGAAGTTGGAGACTCTCTGCAATCTGTGCCACCAGCTTCCTCATGGCAATAGTGCTTGTATAGTCCTGACTCCAGTCCTCACTGCGTTCAGGAGCTGGGCCTTTTGTGACTTTGTGAGAGGATACTGGTCAAGAATTCCAGAAAACTGGCCAATGCTAAATCGCAGTGTAAGAAAGACCTTTTTTAGCTTTGCAGGCATTAATAACCTGGACTTTGGATAATACACTTCTTACTCTTAGAACCTGGACTCTTTTAAGGAGACTCTAGTGTAAACTTTTATCTGGGTATCTCTCTATCAGCCCAGAGAGCTGCTCTTAGGTCTTTTCTAGAATTCCTGTGTTACTTAGTTCAACTACGATGAGCTTGGATCCACCATGTCAGTGATCATTCTTAAGGCTCTCAGGTTTCCCAACAACTTCTGTCACTGTCACCCTGCAGCAGCCATGGTCTGAACTGAGCCAGTAGATCTCCTTTCCTTGGAAAACAGGCAGACTGGACTCGGCTCTTAGTTGAAGGGTAGCTAGTGGCTGTCTAGTAAATAGAAATCAAAGATAGCAGCTTTTCCTCCAACATGGACTCCTCAGGGGCTCAGCCGCTCTCAGTTAGGTTATGCTTTCATCGAGGCACAGCCTGCAGTCAGTGAGCACCTCCATCTTGCAACTAGTGCAGCTTCCAGACGCGAGGGACTGTAAGACCAGACCGGGATAGAGCAACCCCAAGGATATCAAGAGCATGCTGCACCCCTTCTCTTGGTGGGTAAGAAAGGACAGCCAAGGGGCATCAGAAACACAGGACATTTCAGGAGGGACAGGGGCAACTGGCAAGCCTTCCCCTTCGGCCCAGCCAGCCTGGTTTCCCACTGCTTGCAACTCTTATCATGCCAACATTTTCAGTACTACAGTGTTGGGTTTTTGTTGTTGTTTGGTTGTTTTGGGTTTTTTTTTTTTTTTTGCCCCCAAATATTAAGAGGAAAGGGACCGTGGGGGGTGGGTAAAGGGTTGTGGTGTTTTGAAAGCATAAGTTACCTGTTTGCACTGTTTTAAGATAGGAAGAAATAGTGGGCAAGGTAAACATCAGATGTAAACGTGTGTGTTTTATTTTGTCATGCTCTTGAGAATGTCTGACCATGTGTAGTATACACCAGTGACACTTGATTCTCTGTTGCATAAGACACTATTTTTTTGGAAATGTTACTGTCCGAAAGCCTCTTCCTTCCCTTTTTCCTTTTCCTGTATACTCCCTTCATCCTTGCTTTACTGATCAGCCAGGCAATGCCGTCCCCAAGCTAGAGCGTGAAACACGACCCTTCCCAAGCAGGCTCTGGGTGTCCTACGCCAGCATGTGCCCTCTCGCGTACTGAGTGCCCAACAGTCCCTTGGCACTTTTTGTTGGAAATAAGGCTCACAGACCAGACAGCCGCAGGTTGTCACACTCTTCAGTGAGAAGCATTGGGAATGTGAGCTGGGGGACAGAGGGGATCCCTGAAGTATTGCAGTTGGCTATAGTAGCCATGTTCTTATGCACGTTACCGAAACTGTAACCAGTTACAGTGTACTCAGGAAAACGGTAGATCAATTCAGCCATGGTAGTGCTGGTTGGCAGATATTGGTAACTGAGAGAACCGCTCACCAGCCACAACTCAAGCTTGCCTTGATGGAGACCGCCCGCGAGGAGTGTGGTCCTCTGTCGGGCAGTTATATACAAGCCAGCGATGTGAGTACTCCACTCACCCTGGCAGGCAAAAAGGGAACAGCGATTCTCGTTTCTGTCCCCTTCCCTTGCCCCTGTTACCAATACTAAATTCCCAGGGGACATGCGAGTTTTGAATTTTTCACAAAATGCTTTTGGTTTGATTTTTTTCGGGAACTATTAAGTGCTTTAAGTGATGTCTGTACCCCCATTAGGACTCCCAGCTTAGCCCAGTTTTCTTGTATTTTCTGTTCACAGTATTTTTGTGTGTGTGCGTGTGCTTGTTTGACAGCTCATTTTGGCTGTATTATATATCGAATGATGAATTGATCCTCCTTTTTTCCCTAAGGGACACAAATTGTTTTCTTGGGTTACCATTCTGCTTGTGAATAGCTGGAGCCAACCTGGGGCTGACACATAAGCTAGGGCTGCAGAGTGAGAAGAGAGCCCACCTACCTGAGGCCCTGGGCTTCTCAGCCTAAGTCTTCACGAGGCTCAAAGCACCGCAGAACCTCTCCTCTCCTCCCGGTCCCCGTGGTAGGGACTGCCGGCCCTGCATACACCATGCAGCTCCCCAGCCCCTCCTGTTGCCATGGCAGAACAGGTACCTTTGGGGGGGATGGGGCGTCCACAGATGCTTGTACAATTGACAATTGACCACCTAGCTTTGTCTCCTCCCCTCCCAGCCTCCCCCAGGATCACCCCTAGGACACCCGAGCTGCTTGCCCAGGGTCCTGGTTCCCTGCTGACTCCAGAGAAGCATCCCAGGGCTTTGTGACAGTCTCTAACTCCCCTCCCTCCTCGTTAAGAATCATATTGTATAGTAGCTTTCAGACCATACAGTATTCATTGGGTTACTCCTATTATTATCAAGTAGCTGGAATTGTGAAGGTTGGAGTAGTTAGATCTTTAGCTTTTATTCCTTATTTTTTTTTTTGTATTACTCTCCATGTGTATAAATTATTGATCATGTTGCTGGCTTTTATAAACTAAGCGAAGGAGGAGCCCTGCCTCAGCCTTTGCAAGTGGTAATGAAGCACTGTTTTTAAATAAAAGAGACAAACACCATTTGGCCCTTGTGTGTTGATCCTCCCTCCCTGCTGCCTCCCCTGAGGCTCAGACTTGCCCCTGGGAAAAGAAGTGAACCTACAGCACCTTCTTCTGAGGTTGGTGCTCTGCAAGGAGTAGGGGTCACCCACTGCCCTCTGGTGGCTGCAGCCAGCAAGCTTCTGTCCATGTCTCCCTTGCACCTCTTCACCATTCATCCACCCCGACCTGCCACTTGACCACCTAGCCACCTGTCTCTGCTTTCCTGGGTTGTGCTCCCTTGTGACCATTTGTTTTCCTTAGCTGTAGGGGATGGGTCCTGGCAGCCCCTTGCTCAACCATCCTTCACTGCCTTGGTTCCCCAATCAGGATCTCAAATGCCAGAAACTCCCCTCCTAGCTAAGCTCTGCTTCCCCACGAGGTCGTCATCCTGAGGGGACCAGCACACCAGATCTCCCTGGGTAGATCCTGTGCTGGTGAAAGAGACCTTTACCTCTCAGGCAGGCCAGTGTCACCATCCACTCTGTCAGCTACCAGCTCTGCCTCCTCTTTATTTTATTTATTTATTAGAGAGAGGGAGAGAATGGGCACACCAGGGCCTCCAGCCACTGCAAATGAACTCCCAAGTGCATACGCAACCTTGTGCGTCTGGCTTAACATGGGACCTGGAAAATTGAACCTGGATCCTTAGGCTTCACAGGCAAGCACCTTAACTGCTAAGCCATCTCTCCAGCCCTCTGTCTGTTTACATCACCAGCCTTTTCCTTTCTTAAATTAAATTAAATCTTAGCTTAAATTTTGTGAGAGAAGGACATGGACAGGCTTACGTGCCCAGTTTCCGCTTGTCGGCCATGCCTCCACACTTCTACCTGGATTCCTCAAGGCAGTGTGACCATATGTTCCTCTCCTCAACTCCACTTTCCAGAATCTACAGTCCAAACTCCTCAACATGGCCCTTCAGGCTGCAAACTGCTGAGGCCACCTTGCCCACTCCACCTTTGTTTTCTGCTGTATCCTCAGCCTGTGTCACAACAAGCTGTGCCTTGTCACCCCAGTACTCACTCCCCCTCCCACACACACAATTAAACTTCCCACCTGTGAGGCCCAGTTCAAGCACCACCTCGTGGACCCCCTGCTGCTCTGTCTGCACCTGTATTTTCCATGAGTGGGCATGACCAACCACGCTCCACTGGGTGGGGACCAGCTGAATTCACCCATGTGGCGCATGCCCCATCCTTACACATTCTGTACACAGTACACGGATGTGCTTCTTTTACGTGCTGTGGCAGTGATATCTTTCTTTGGTTTAAGCTCATCCAGGCGTGCTGCCACAGTCATGCCATAAACAGCAATTGGTGTCATGCGGCCATATTGTTAGTACCCCTAGAATCACCTTGCACAATCCACATTTTCTGCTAGGTGACCAAACAGCTTCCAGAGGACTAATCATGCCTGCTCCCTAGCACCTCCCACAGTCACCGGAGTTCTCAACACATGACCCATGCCAAAGGACCCAGACTAGAACACAGCCAAGGATATGACAGGCAGGGACAGGATGGGCTCCTGAAATGAATCCTCAGAGCCTGTTGAAAACACAGGCTGAAGCTGGGTATAGTGACTTCCATTGGTAATCTGTACATCTGGGAGGCTGAGGCAGGAGGATTTTCATGAGTTTCAGACCAGTCTAGACTAGAGCAAGACTCAGTCTCAAAACAAGACCACATATACTAGCTTCATCTACATTAAGAAGATGGTCTGGGGCTGGAGGGATGACTTAGCAGTTAAGGTGCTTGCCTGCAAAGCCAAAGGACCCATGTAAGCCAGATGCACAAGGTGGCACATGTGACTGGAGTTCGTTTGCGGCGGCCAGAGGCCCTGGCACACCCATTCTCTGTCTTTCTCTCACCCTCCCTCTGTCCCTTTCTCTGTCTCTCAAATAAATTTTTATTTAAAAAATAAAGGAAAAAGATGGTCTGTAAGGTGACTGTAAGGGACTTCTCTTTCTGTCCCAAGGAACACGTGGGAAGCAGCCTGCCTTTGCACACCCTCGTGCAACCTTGTGCTTGTCATGGAGACCAAGGAAGTGGGTGTGGCTTTGCACAGGGGACTGGCCCACAGGGAGCACCAACACACTTGTATTTCTCCGCACCTTTGTGCACAGCTTCCCCTCCTGTGTCGTGTAAGGAAGATTGTGTTCAGTGAGGGCCACTTTGAGGAAGAGCTGGTACGGTATTGCTGACAGCGGAACTCATCTCTAGCAGTGAAAGTCAGGCCAAACAAATGCTACCCAGGAGCGGGCGACACAGCCATGCAAGCAAAGGTCATCCCACTTCATGGCCCACACAGTGCACCTACTAATCCCTGTGGGAAGTGACTTGGGAACACTTGTGACCCTCTAGCCAGGTGCTAACATTAGCCAGCACCACCTGGTATGTATCTTATCAGAGGAGTGATGATCTTGGAAAAACAGGTCCTCAACTAGGGGTGTGTAAGTGAACCCCATTTACACACCCAGACTGCTTACCCAGAGGAGCCTGTGACCGTGTGGTCCATATCCTCTTTCCACTGAACCCCTCTTATTTCCAACTAGTTCCCCTTCTGTTTCAAAGTCTTTTTTTTTTTCTTTTTTTCTTTCTTTCTTTGCCCTCCTCCGTCAGCCAGGATGGAATTGATGAACCCAGTATCATACAGTGTGAGTAACAGCAGTCTGAGGTCCTGAACGTGATGACCACTTCCTGTCTGGAAGACAGCCTTCCACATCTCATCTCCCAATCCTCTGGTTTTTAGACTCTTTGCAGCCCCTCTTCTGCAGTGTTCCCTGAGGCTTGGGTGATGTGGTAAAGATGTCTGACATAGCACTTAGCACTTGAGAGTCACTTATTCTTAGCACTTTGACAAATTTTGAGTCTCTCCACTAGTCACCACCATCTGGAGGAAAAAAAAAAAGCCAACTCTGACCAAAGGTGACAGCAGTTCTAATCTATGGAAAATGGAAAGCTCGTTTTTTTATTTATTTTTTATTTTTATTTTTTTAAGGATGGAGCCAGGCTTAGGTATTCCTGGGATTCCAGAACTCGGGAGGCTGAAACAGGAGGATCATAAATTCAGGCGAGCCTGGCCTACAAAGTGAGACCCCCATCTCAAAACAAACAAAATGCTGGGAGATGTCTAGTGCCGGTGTCTTATCCCTCTGATGCAGGATGGGGACATCTGGGAGGAGGACGGTAGGAGTTGTGTACTTTCCCCTCTTAAAAAGCAAAAGTAAGGCTGGAGAAATGGCTTGGCGGTTAAGATGCTTGCTTGTGAAGCCTAAGGACCCGTGTTCAACACCCCAGATCCCATGTAAGCCAGACATACAAGGTGACATGTGCAAGGTCACACATGTGCACGCATCTGGAGTTTGATTGCAGTGGCTGGAGGCCCTGGCATGCCAGTTCTCTCTCATAAAGCAGAAGTATTTATGCTGGGGAGATGGCTCAGTGGGTAAAGTATTGGTTGTGTAGTCATGAGGACCTCAGTTCAGATCCCCAGCACCCATATAGCATGCTCCTGTAATCCCGGCACCAGGAAGGCAAAAACGGGGGGATTCCCTTGAATCTTCTGGCTAGCTAGTCTAGCCCGATCAGTGAGCTCCAGATTCACTGAGAGACCCTGTCTCAAAAACAGTAACATTGCCAGGCGTGGTGGTGCACACCTTTAGTCCCAGCACTGGGGAGGCAGAGGTAGGAGGATCACTGTGAGTTCAAGGCCACCTTGAGACTACATAGTGAATTACAGGTCGGCCTGACTAGAGCAAGACCCTACCTCGAAAAAAAAAATCTATAGGGCTGGAGAGATGGCGCAGTGGTTAAGGTGCCTGCCTGCAAAGGCTGAGGACCCATGTTTGACTCTCCAGGTCCCACATAAACCAGACGCACAAGATGACACAAGCACGCAAGGCCGCATGTGCACACAAGGTGGCACACATATCTGGAGTTCGGTTGCAGAAGCTGGAGGCCCTGGTGTGCCAATTTTCTCTCTCTCTTCTCTCTCTCTCTCTTGCTCATTAATTAAAAAAAAAAAAGGAGCCGGGCGTGGTGGCGCACGCCTCTAATCCCGGCACTCGGGAGGCAGAGGTAGGAGGATCACTGTGAGTTTGAGGCCACCCTGAGACTACATAGTGAATTCCAGGTCAGCCTGGACCAGAGTGAGACCCTACCTCAAATAACAAAAAAAAAAAAAAGGCAACGCCAGAAGTGGTGGTGCATGCCTTTAATCCCAACACTTGGGAGGCAGAGGCAGAGGCAGGAGGATAGGAGGATCGCCACGAGGCCACCCTGAGACTACAAAGTGAATTCCAGGACAGCCTGGGCTAGAGTGAGACCCTACGTTGAAAAAAAAAAAAAAAAAAGCCAGTCTGTTGGGCTTGCTTCAAACAAACAAAACAAAACAAAACAAAACAAAAAAAACTGGTGTACATAGAGTCTGAGCCATAATCCTGAAAGACACAATCTTACATGTCAAAATCATGAATGTTGAAATCTCCAAAGATCAGAATCCCCGAAGTCTAAAATCCCCAAAAGGTAAAAATCCTATACTAAAAAAAAAGAAACTGTAATTTTGGGGAAAATATTTTTTAAAGATTCTTTTAAAGGCATTTATTTGCTTTGTAGAAATTATTTATTGGACTGGAGAGAAGGCGATTAAGGCACTTGCTTGTAAAGCCTAACAACTCAGGTTCAATTCCCCAGTACCATGCATGTGAAGCCAGATGCACAAAGTGGCTCATGTATCTGGAGTTTGTTCTCAGTGGCTGGAGGCCATGGTGTGCCCGTATTCATTCATTCATTCTCATTCTTTCTTTCTCTCTGCTTGCAAATAAATAAAAATAAAAATTTTTAAATACATTAGTTGTGATCAGAGAGAGAGAACAGGCACACCAGGACCTCTTACCACTGCAAACAAACTCCAGATGTATGCACCACTTTGTGCATCTGGCTTTACCTGGGTATTGGGATATTACGATATTGGACCTGGGCTGGCAGGCATTGTAAGCAAATGCCTTTAACTGCTGAGCTATTTCTCCAGTCCCATTTACATTTTTGTTGTTGCTTCCAAGGCAGGGTCTCACTCTAGCCCAGACTGACCTGGAACTCGCTCTGTAGTCCCAAGCTTGCCTCAAACTCATGATGATGATTCTCCTACCTGTGCCTCTGGAGTGCTAGGAGTAAAGGCATGCATCAGCAGTCCCAGCCCATTTACTTACTCCCCCCCCCCCCCCGAGGTAGGGTCTTTCACTAGCCCAGGCTGACCTGGAATTCACTCTGTAGTCTCAGGGTGGCTTGGAACTCACAGTGATCCTCCTACTTCTGCCTCCTGAGTGCTGGGATTAAAGGCATAAGTCACCACGCCCATTTACTTACATTAAAATATATATATTTGGGGCTGGAGAGATGGCTTAGCCGTTAAGCACTTGCCTGTGAAGCCTAAGGACCCCGGTTCGAGGCTCGATTCCCCAGGACCCACGTTAGCCAGATGCACAAGGGGGTGCACGCATCTGGAGTTCGTTTGCAGTGGCTGGAGGCCCTGGCATGCCCATTCTCTCTCTCTCTCTCTGCCTCTTTCTCTCTGCCTGTAGCTCTCAAATAAATAAAAAAAAAATCAACCAAAAAATTAAATATATATATATATATATATATATATATATATATATATAATTTATCTATTTATTTTAGAGAATAGGTGTGCCAGGGCCTACAGCCACTGCAAACGAACTCCAGAGGCGTGCACCCCCTTGTGCATCTGGCTAACGTGGGTCCTGGGGAATCGAGTCTCGAACCGGGGTCCTTAGGCTTCACAGGCAAGCGCCTAACTGCTAAGCCATCTCTCCAGCCCCCACATACATTTTTTTTAATTTTTTTGTTTATTTTTATTATTTGAGAGCCACAGACAAAGAGGCAGATAGATAGAGAATGGGCACACTAGGGCCTCCAGCCACTGCAAAGGAACTCCAGATGTATGGGCCCCCTTGTGCATCTGGCTTACGTGGGTCCTGGGGAATCGAGCCTCAAACTGGGGTCCTTAGGCTTCACAGGCAAGCGCTTAACCTCTAAGCCATCTCTCCAGCCCCACTTACATTTTTTAAAAGGGGGTTTAGCCAGGTGCAGTGGCGCATGTCTTTAATCTCAGCACTTGGGAGACAGAGGTAGGTGGATCAATGTGAGCTCAAGGCCACCCTGAGACTACAGAGTGAGTGCCAGGTCAGCCTGGGCTGGAGCAAGACCCTACCTCAAAAACAAAACAGAGCAAAAGTGCACCTTTAATGCCAGCACTTGGGAGGAAGAGGTAGGAGGATCACTGTGAGTTCAAGGCCACCCTGAGACTGCATAATGAATTCCAGGTCAGCCTGGACTAGAGTGAAACCCTACCTCAAAAATTAAAAATTGATTTTGGGACTGGAGAGATGGCTTAGTGGTTAAGGTACTTGCCTGTGAAGCCTAAGCATCCAGGTTCGAGTCTCCAGGTCCCACATAAGCCAGATGCACAAGGTGGTGAATGTATCTGGAGTTTGTTTGCAGTGGCTGGAGGCCCTGGCGTGCCCATTCTCTCTCTCCCCCTCTCTCTCAATCTCTCTAATCAGTAAATAAGTAAACAGAAATCATTAAAAAAAATAAATTTTAAAAAAGGTGGCTTATTCGAGTGACAACAGAATTCTTCATAGGACGTGCTGCACAGTAATGATGTGCATACTTTTATGAACATAAGCAGTCAGGAATGCCAAGGACAGTCACACGGCAGTCCCCACAGTAATTACAGATCCGCGTACGGCTGTTGTTCGCTGGGTGTTCCCAGCTTCCTACTGTGGTCATCTGAAATGCTGGGTGGACAGCCCAGTCTTCCGGTGAGATCAAGCAAATGCCACAGAGCGGCCACGGCCGCTTTATACAGTCACCCAAACAGCAGAGCTCTGGAGAAGTCTTTTCACAAAGGTGTACAAAAGGGCGGCTCTTCATCTCTGGAGGAAGTCTCAGCCTTTTTCTTTTTCTTTTTTTTTCACAAATGCATAATATTGCCAGGTGAATGTTATGATGATGTACTTTCAACATGTATAAAAAGTCAGGGCTCTTTAGAAGTCTGCACAATAGATATGCCTAGTGTTGGAAGTTATACAAAGATGAAATACTTATGTAGGGCAGCAAGTTACATGAAAAGAATGAGGGCTGGAGGGATGGCTTAGCGGTTAGGGCATTTGCCTGCAAAGTCAAAGGACCATGGTTCCATTTCCCAGGACCCACCTTAGCCTGATGCACAAGGGGGCGCATGAGTCTGGAGTTTGTTTATAGTGGCTGGAGGCCCTGGAGTGCCCATTCTCTCTCTCTCTCTCTGTCTGTCAAATAAATGAATAAAAATAAAATAATGGCAATGATTTTACATGGTAGAAAACAATTAAAGAGAAGTTAAAAGCCCCTGAACATGAATACGTGCATTCCTGGGATAGACTGTGGACAGCACATGAACGTAGCCCCTGAGGGCCATCAGCTCTCACGATCACTCACTATATTTTCGAGTTTTGCATCCCAACGAGTAGATGATTTCTTTCCCCATTTAGAACAGGGCTGTCTTTGGAGAAAATAATCACGTTCACTTGGTATGCGGCTCTGCTCTTTAGAAATGAATACATGCTGACATGAGCATTTCCTATTAATTTCCCGTCTGCCATGCCAGGCTTCTTCATGGTTTGGATGCAGCAGATGTGATGGGCGCGCACCTGCTCTCACGCAGACTGCAGAGAGGCAGACGGCCTCCCAGCAGCGCTGCCTCTCAGTACCAGGTACAGCCTTCTTCAGGCAATTGTGGCTTTACCTGGTTGAAAACTCTTGGGAATTTACAAGCTGGAAGGACCAGAGAGGCAGATAAGCAAATGATGAAAGTTTAAGCTGCATGGGCTGGAGAGAAGGCTTAGCGGTTAAGGTACTTGCCTGTGAAGCCTAACGACCCAGGTTTGATTCTCCAGAACACATGTAAGCCAGATGCACATGGTGGCACATATGTCTGGAGTTATCTGCAGTGCCCAGAGGCCCTGGCATGTCCATCCTGTCCCTCCCCCCTAATAAACAAGTAAATAAAAATATTAAAAAGAGAAAAGCTTAGGCTGCCCTCCTTGCCAGAGCATAGCCAATCTACTCATCTCAACTTGCCACCAAATGTGGAGGAAGCAACCTACTGGCATCTCATGGAAATTCATTAGAGAAGTCTTGAAACTCCAAGTCCATCACCACAGTTTGGAACTAAATTCTATTCCCTTCTACAAAGTCCCTAAACCTTCAAATAAACTTTGGGAGATGCTCCATGTTCTCCAGTAATTGCAATCATGGATTCATAAGTGGAAAAGTTCCAGTTTGGGGGTCCAACATAACTGCATGGATTGCATATTTGAGTTTAAGTAGGGACAGTTTTGAAGTCTATGCATGAGCCCCAGTGACGCTCGTGCTAGTTTTTCTACATTAGAGTCACAGTAAATACAGAAAGTCCATCTTCTTTGGTCCCTAGCCAAGGGGCATTTCAAGAGCCTCGTGACCCTTGGAGAGCTCCCCGTGTCCACACGCGTCCTTGGCTCAGAAGTTGCCGAGTGTGGTGAGTTCTTCCAGGTCTCGCATGGAGAGCGTGCTTGGAAGACGAAGTGTGGCAGGTTTCTTACCGGGAGTCCTCGTCTCCCGACCACAAAGAATTAGGCGCGTGAGCAATGAGGAGTGAAGCAAAGGAGATGTACTGAGAAGTGAGTGAGAAACCCAGTGTGAGGCAGGTGTGCTTAGGCTCGTGGCCAGTATCCAAAGAAGAGGAAGGAAGGGGGAAAGGAAAGGTGACGCTTTTTGAGCTAGAACTCAGACAAGTGGGCGGGCTTCACTGAAGATCTGTGAGCAGCTGCATAGAATGAGGGGCTTCCAGAGAGCATCATCCATTATCTCCATGAGGAATAACTATTCCTTATATTCATCTCCCATCTCCTTAGCATGTCTTCAGGAGACTAAGCTTTTCTGAGGGGTGATCTCCCAGCCAGGTTATTGATAGGTTCCGTTTGAAGTAACTTTTTCAAACATTTTATTTATTTGTATATGTTTTTGTATGTGTATGGGTACACTAGGGTCTCTTGCTGCTATAATTGAATGCCTGTCCAACTAACTTTATGTGGACGGCTGGGAAATAGAACCCCTGGCCATCAGGCTTTGCAAGCAAGTGCCTTTAACCACTGAGCAACATCCCCAGCCTTCAGTTGTATTAACGCTTAAGGAACGAGATCATAGTATGTATTTATACTTTTGTATTTTGGGTAACTTAAAATGCCATGCCTTGGGGCTGGGGAGCTGGCTCACCAGTTAAATGTACTTGCTTGCAAAGCCTGCTTGCAAAGCCTGCTATCTCAGGGTTCAATTCCTCAGTAGCTACATAAAGCCAGATCACAAGGTGGCACATGTGTCTGGAGTTCATTTGCAGTTGCAAGGGGACCTGGTATGCTCATATACCTCTCTCTCATAAATAAATAGAACATTTTTATTTAATATTTTTTCTTTACTTTTATTTATTTATTTGAGAGCAACAGACAGAGAAAGGGGCAGATAGATAGAGAGAGAATGGGCATGTCAGGGCCTCCAGCCATTACAAATGAACTCCAGACACATGTGCCGCCATGTGCATCTGGCTTACGTGGGACCTGGAGAATCGAACCTGGGTCCTTAGGCTTCACAGGCATATGCCTTAACCACTAAGCCATCTCTTCAGCCCAATAAACATTTTTGTAAATGTCTTATATCCACCCAGTGCCAAAGGTAGGACTCAGATTCTACCATTTTGACCAGAAGGAACTTTTCCTTAATGGGGCTCAACAAAAATCCCTGATACCTCCACCCTCCTTTTCACATGGTATTTTAAGAGTCTCATGCTCTACCTACTGAGTTAGGCACATCACATAGCACTTTAAATCTTAAAGGAGCAAAAGCCATTCAGGAGGAAGGGTCCATCTTCAATGGCCTCCAGTGCCTGTGAATGTCTATCTAGCTACCTAACACAAGCAGGGAGCTACCCAAGTGAGGAGCAGAGCATGCACACAAATCATTCCATAACCTGCATGCAACCAAAAATGTACTCATGGGGCTGGAGAGATGGCTTAGCGGTTAAGGCGCTTGCCTGCAAAGCCAAAGGACCTCAGTTCAACTCTCCAGGACCCACGTAAGCCAGATGCACAAGGAGGTGCACGCGTCTAGAGTTCGTCTGCAGCAGCTGGAGGCCCCGACACGCCCATTCTCTCTCTCTCTCTCTCCCTCTCTCTCTCTCTCTCTCTCTCTCTCTAGTAAATAAATAAATAAAAATAAATCTTTTTAAAAAATGCACTCATCCCTTCCCCGCAATTCACCCTCCTGTTCTTCACATTGCCTTTAAAACAATAAAATGGGAGTGGTGAGCTCCAGGCTGGGCTTCAATTTTAATGAGCACGAATGTATTCATCACATTTCTCATCACTGTGACAACAACGCTCACAGAAGCCATTCAAGGTAGCTGAGGTTTCTTTTGTTTGGCTCAGAGTCTCAGAAGACCTTGTGGAGGGAGGACGTGGGGACTAGACGGGCTCAATGCCTGTCAGTGGGAGCTGGCAGCTAGTCACACTGCAGCAGCAGACAGGAAAGGAAGCCCAGGCAGAAACTGAAGGGGACATCACCTTCAAGGCTCCCCTCTAATGGCCCCTGTATGCCAGCTCCACCCCGCTCCCAAACAGCGCCACCAGCTGGGGACCAAGTGTTAAAGCACTTGAGACCTTGGGGCATGTTTCACAGTCAAACATTGACAGTGAATAGTTAGTCTGCCTTGGGCCCAACTCCATCTTTGCATATGACAAACATGGTCTCTTGCAAATTCCTCCTCCATCCCAGGCATCTCTGGGGTTCCCAGGATTATTGCAAACCTGTCCTCACTGCCTCGGGGTTTCATCACGGCAGCAGGAACTCCCCCCCCCCCGACACACACACACAAACATACACCCTGTTTTCTTGGCTAAACACCCGCATTCTGCCCCTGCTGACCGAGGTTCTGGAGGAAATTTGCTAACCTGAGCACAAAGATCGTTCGCTCACTTCTGCAGCATAGGGGGACCCCACGGGGGTCTTTCTTCACTCTCCACACTGCTGTGCCGTCCTCCTCGCCTCTGGCCTGGCAGGTTGCCCATGCAGGTCACCTGTGTGTTGAATCATGGGATGAGTGAATGACCCATCTGACCGGGCATGCAAAGGGCTCCATGACAAGGCACATGCCCAGCAGCACACAGCAAGTGACACAGTCGGAGGCGGCCAGCTTCTCTCCTCACTGGGTGCCCTCCTTTGCTAGGGTCACCTCCCCCCCCAGGAGGAATAAGTAGGGGTAAAGTTCATCCATCAGCGATTCCTGTCACACCTGACCCCTCTCTTCATTGATGGCTTCTCTGGGGCCTGCGCTCCTTTGGGGCCCTGAGCATGTTAGGGCAGAGGCTGTCTGTCACGGTGTTCTTGGTACCCCATCAGGGCCTGGCCCAAGCTGGGGCTGCATGCATGCATGGCAGGCAAGGGAAGAGGCAGGCAAGATGCTTTTCGTGCTCATCTTGTCTTCTACCAAATGTATGGCTGGAAAGATGGCTAGCAATTTAGGAGCTTGCTTGCAAAGACAAAGGACCCAGGTTTGATTCCCCAGGACCCATGCAAGCCAGATGTACAAGGTGGCGCATACATCTGGAGTTTGTTTCCAGCGGTTGGAGGCCCTGGCACACATTCTCTGTCTCTCTCTCTCTCTCTCTTTCTCTTTCTCTTCCTCCCTGTGGTAGTTTCAATAGATGGCCCCCAATATATTAAGTGTTTCAGTGGGGTTTTTTGGGGGGGAGGGTTCAAGGTAGATTCTCACTCTAGCTCAGGTTGACCTGGAATTCACTATGCAGTCTCAGGGTGGCCTCGAACTCATGGGAATCCTCCTGCCTCTGGCTCCCGAGTGCTGAGACTAAAGGCGTGTGCCACCACACCTGGCTATATTCAGTGTTTTATTAGTTTGGATCTGCAGCCACCTGGATGGAGGAGGTGTCACTAGGCAGATCTTGAGGTGTAGTGGTGGGTTTGAAATTCTACTCTAAAGATATGCAAAGTGACTAGTTTTGCCTGGAGTTCCTGAAGTGTGCCATGTGGCTTGTGGCTCATTCTCCTTCTCTCTCTCTCTCTCTCTCTCTCTCTCTCTCTCTCTTGCTTTCTTTCTCTTCTATATCTCTGCATGGTCCTTTAAGAGGAGGTCAACTTCTTCTGCCATTATGGAACTTCCCCTGGATCTGTAAGCTTCAATAACTATCCCTTCCTCCATAACTGTGCCTGGTTTGGACGTTCATCTCAGTGAACCTGAAGCTGTCTGCTACACTCCCTCTTTCAAATAAATAAATAAAAATAAAAATATTTAAATATATACATACACACACATGGGGGGGTGCTGGGGAGATTGCACACTGATTAGAGGCATCTGCTTGTAAAGCCTGCTCACCCAGGTTTAATTCCCCAGCATGCTTCTGGTGCATGCAGCCCTGATCCTAACGTGTCTGTGACAATGGGAGGCAGAGCCTGGAGAATCTCAGGCTCCAGGCCAGCTTGCTTGACATTCCTTTGCAGTGTGGCAGTTCATTTGCAGATGCAAGAGACTTTCTATGTCAAAGAAAGTGGAACACAGAAACCTCAAAGTTGCCCTCTGAGTCCACACACACACACACAATAAATACATTAATAAATCAAGACAAGACTTGCCTCTAGTTACTGAAAAGTTAGAAGAAGATGTGCCCAAGCCATGAAGTCTCTGGAAGTTGTGGAGTAGTAAGAACATATATCCCACTTAAAAAAGTGTGTGTGTGTGTGTATGAGCACATGCATGCCATGACACGTGTGTGGAGGTGAGAAGACAACCTCAGGACACCTGTAGGCCCCTACCTGCTTTGAGATGGTGTCTCTCTTAATGTTTCTGTTGCTGGAAAGGCCAGTCTTGCTGGCCTGTGAGCTTCTGGATTCCCATGGCTCTGCCTCCCTCCGCCGCAGGCGTTCTGGGATTAGAGGCATTTGTGCCACTTGACGTTGGGCTCTATGTGGATGGTGGGGAGGGTTGAGCTCTGGTCAGCAGGCTTGCAAGCCAGCACCTTGCACTACTGCGCCATCTTGCCAGCCACATCTTCCACTTTCTCCACGTGTGTGTGTATGTGGGCACGTGCGTGTGTATTACAGGTACGTGTGGCTGGAGGACAACCTGTGCCAGCCTCAAGAACTCCGTCTACCTTCCTTGAGGTAGGACCTCTCACTTGACAATGGCTCACCAGTTAGATCAACTGTCTGTCCAGCGAGCCCCAGGCAGCCTCCAGTCTCAGCCCCCCCAAGCTAGAATTACAGGCACCGCCACACCCGGCTTTTGACAAGGCTCTGGGGATCTCACTTGGGTCCTCATGCATGTGTGCCAAGCACTTTGCCAACGAAGCTATCTTCCTAGTCCCTCTCCTACCTTTTTAATACAGGAGGTCCTAAACTGGGCTACACAACAGGACGACCTAGAGAGCTCTAGACTATCCCAAGTCCAAGCCATCCCCAGTCCAGTTGAATCTACTCCCTGAGGATGGGCCCTGCCACTCCATAGAATTCTTCTGAAGATGGAGTTGGCCCATGTCCCAGGAATAAATTAATGAAAATCTGAATGAATCATTTGGATGAATGGATGGACGGATGGATGGGTGGGTGGGTGGCACATCTTTGGCAAAGAGTTCTATGGGTCCCTTTTCCTAGTCTCGAGCTATGACCTTGCTAGCTAGACACGTTCTTATCTTCCTGTAACACTGAGGGTGATTTTTTGAAATTCTCCATTATTTTCTGGTAATAGATTTTTTCCCCCTTAGGTAGGGTCTCACTGTAGCCCAGACTGACCTGAAATTTACTCTGTAGTCTCAGGGTGGCTTCAAACTCATGGTGATCCTCCTACCTCTACTTCCTGAGTGCTGGAATTAAAGACGTGCGCTACCAGGCCCGGCTTGGTAGTAGTTTCTTAATTTCAGTGTTTCTATCTAGGTATTTAATTTCTCTATGTAGGATAATCTGGAAACATGAAGATTTTCTAATAAGAAATCCCTTCTTGGCTCACCCAAAGGGTCGTCTATGTCATTAGGTGTGAGATGCATGCCACCCAGTGCCTATTTATTCCACGCCTGCTGTGACACTTTGCATCCAGCCATACCTGGGTGCTGAGATCAGTGGGTGCTGGGGAATTGAACACATGTTGGCAGGCTTGGTACACAAGAGCCTTTGACCAGTGAGCCACCTCCCTAGACCATTTCTGTGTGTGTTGTATGTGCTTTTGCACATATGTGGGCATATGTGTGTGTGTTGTGTAAACGTAGAGGCCAGAGGTCAACCCAAGGTATCTTCCTCAGTTACTCTGAAACTTATTTTTCAAGAAATGATTCCCACTAAACCTTAAGTTCATCCACTTAACTGACCCGTGAGGCCAAGAGAATCTTCCTATTTTCTCCTCCGGAGAACTTGGATTACGGGTGTGCATCACCATGCCCAGGATTTGACATGGGTGCTAAGATCCAAACTAAGGTCCTCATAATTGTGGAGCAAGCAATGTACACCGAGCCATCTGTCCAGCTCTGTCTCTCTCTCTCATCTCCCCTTCTCTACCCCTCCTTCCTGCGCATATCCAGTTGCAATCAGAGTGGCATGAACAGCCCTTCAGACATCTCTGTTGCAGAACATTGTGCCATTTCCCATGTACAAGTCCAGAGCCGGGCACAACATTCCTTTGCTCCCCTTCCCATCCTGTCAGACACAGGCAGGGCCCTGGGTTAAGACAGGCCTAAGCTATCAGACATGACCAGGGCTTCCGGCTACAGAGAGGTTGCAGCAGCCTGAATCCCAGACAAATCTCAGGTCCTGGGACCAGCACGAGTAAGGGTCCTCCCCCCATTCTCGGGGGTCACAGTGAGCTTGGACTTCTGGACAAATCTTGGGCCCCAAGACTGGCAAGAGTAGGGCCACTCCCCCCCCACAGCCCAAGGCTACTGGACATCCTAAAAAACTTAGGCTTCCCTCATAACCCTGTGACCTTTGGCCAGTTGCCTAGGAAACTCCTTATATGGTATCAGCCAGCAGCCTTCACACAGCGATCCCCCTGCACCCGTACCCTATTCCTCTTCCCAGCACTATGTAGATCACTCGACACTCTCCCTACATGTTGGAATGAACGTCCCTATATGCCAACTAGGCACCAGCAAGCAACCTTTGAACCCACCAGTCTCCTTAGGACCCTCTTCCTGCTCTCTCTCTCTCTCTCTCAACTGCTTATAAAAACTCAGTCCCAAGCTGGGCATGGTGGCGCACGCCTTTAATCCCAGCACTCGGGAGGCAGAGGTAGGTGGATCGCCATGAGTTCGAGGCCAGCCTGAGACTACACAGTGAATTCCAGGTCAGCCTGGGCTAGAGGGAGACCCTGCCTTGAAAAAACAAAAACAAAAAAACAAAACAAAACAAAAAACACCACAGTCCCCTGAGAAATAAACAAGCTGCTATTTTAAGCTGTCTTCTGGGTGTTTCCTCCTGTTGCACTTACGGCCACTAAAGACCCTGCTTCACAGTTGCCCAGACAACTCCAGGGAGCTGATGCAAAATGGCACCTGAGCAGCGAGGGACCCACACCATCCCAGCAGCGACAGGGCAGGCCTGCAGCAGACGCCGTTCTGGATGCGGGACACCACGGCCCGAGCTGAGTGCCCGAGCATGCCAGCCCGGGGCTGCCCTCCAGGCATCCACATCCTCCCTCTTCTCCCGCCTAAGACCCATGCGGTCTTCCCATTGCTTGCTCAGACGTCTTTCCTTGCTGCTCTCTGCTGTTTGGATTGTAATGAAAAGTGTCTGTAATGAGATGTTTTCTAACTGGCTTTGTCCCTCTGTAGACATATTCTTCCTTCTTAATATTCCCCGTGCTTTGCTGAATTCTGGCTGATGTCAGTTATGTGATGAATAATTCATGACGAGGTAAGGCTCCTTCTCCTCCCACTGCCCCCAGTTTCTCGGGAGTTATTTTTCCCATTTAGTCTCCATGCCTTACCGAGTTAGCTGCAGTCCTTAAATGCTACGATGACATTGACTCTGGGACGTGTCTGTGGGCCGCTGGCTTACAGAGCCACTCTTCCTCACGGGCAGTGCTTTATTTGTATACGTAAATATTTTTATTAGGATAAGTGGTGAGTGCTTAGGCTCCAACCAGATGCTCATAATTTCCCTCTGTTACTTACGCCACGACTGGAGAGCACCGTGGGCGTGAGCTTCCACGTACTGGATGGAGCTCCTGCTCGGCGAGAGCCTTGCCGGGGCCACGGCGCGTGATCTGAGCAGCGGGGTCTGGGTTCTCGTTCTGCTCTTTGACTTTCTGAGCTCAGCTGTGCAGGGGGAGCGAGACTGAGTCATGGCGTCCTGTGCTCACGGTCTGTCATTAATGCCATGCCTGTGTCATGACTCTGCACGCAATGCCTTCGTGGTTCTGTCTGGGGACAATTTGTATGACACAGGAAGTAAGGCTTCTTTACTGAAGGCTTAGGAGAACTTACTAGGAAACGCCTGGCCACCACCAAGGGTGTTCCTTACAGTTTCTAAGCTTTCTGGTTGTGGGTTTGTTTGTTTGTTTGTTTGTTTTGTTTGAGACAACTTCACATTGGCCCAGGCTGGCTTCGAAGTTGCCACACAGCCCAGGCTGACCTTGCACTGATCCTCCCGCCTCAGCCTCCCAAGCGCTGGGATGAGGTCTTCGACCACCGTGCCCGACCTATTCAAATTGCTTTTTTACATGTATTACCTGTGTGTGTGAGTAAAGGCGCTTGCATACCGTGGCAGGTGCGTGGAGGTCAGGGGACAGCCCCGGCTGTCAGTCCTCTCCCTGCACACGTCTCTTCTTGTTCACACTGCGACTCGGGCCACCTGGCCCGGGAGCTTCTGGAATTCCCGTCCTCACTTCCCACTTCTGGAAGATTGGGAACATAGACTCGCTGTGCATCCTGCTTCAGATGACTCTGGGGATCCAAACTCAGGTTGTCACATTTGTGCAGCAAGCGCTTTATCCACTGAGCCGTGTCTCCAGCCTCAGCTGGAGTTTATTTATTTATTTGGTTTTTCGAGGTAGGGTCTCACTCTGGCCCAGGCTGACTTGGAATTCACTATATAGTCAGGGTGGCCTTGAACTCATGACGGTCCTTCTACCTCTGCCTCCCAAGCACGGGAAATAAAGGCATGTACCACTACGCCTGCTGTTCAGCTTGAATTTTTAATGTGATGCTTAACTGACTAATTTCTCTTCTCCATGCCTGGACCCATCTCTCTCTCTCTACCCCAGGTCTTTCGTTTTTGAAGACGCTTCAGAAGCTACGACTTGGTCCTGATCTTTAAAAAAAATTTTTTTAATTTATCTTATTTATTGCAAGCAGAGAGAGATAGAGAAAATGGGCATGCCAGGGCCTCCAGCTACTACAAACAAGCAGCAGATGCATGAAACCCTCCGTGCATCTGGCTGTATGTGGGAACTAGAGAACAAGGGTCATTAGGCTTTGCAGGCAAGTGCCATAATCACTGAGCGATCTCTCCAGCCATGTGGTGTACTGATGTCAGCAACCAGGGTGACATTGCATCCTGTCTCTCCATGTCCAGCATGTAGGACATGTGGTGTACTGATGTCAGCTCCAAGGGCGACATTGCGTCCTGTCTCTCCATGTCCAGCATATAGGACATGTGGTGTACTGATGTCAGCTCCCATGGTGACATTGCATCCTGTCTCTCCCTGTCCAGCATATAGGACACGTGGTGTACTGATGTCAGCTCCCAGGGCGACATTGCGTCCTGTCTCTCCATGTCCAGCATGTAGGACACATACTCACGTCTCCTCCCAGCAGCTTGGGCACCCTGTGCTTCCTGTTCTGCTCATTCCAGCCCACATGGACGCCCTCTAGGGCCCGCTCCACTCCTTGCTGCTACTTTCTTGGCATTCTTGACAGAGTTGCACATTCCTGCCACCTCTGTTATCCTGGGGTCTCCACAAAAGCAGAGCCTTCACAGCCACTTCTCAAGAGCAGCCTGCCAGACCCTGCCTCACCTCCTCACCTTCCTTTGGAGCCTGACTGGCAGTGCCCAAGGCCCTGCAAGCCTTGTGTTCTGATCCTGCATGTCTACATATGAGCACTATGTGGATGACACCATGCTTAGCCACCAGCACAAGTGGTGACCGGTCTCTCCCTGTCCCCGTACAGTCCAGTGAACTCCTAGTGCGGGGGAAGCTGAACCTATAGCACATAACAGGTGGACCTGAGTAAGTAGTGAGCCCTGGAGCCTTCTTTTCTTTTGGTAAAATGTTAACACTCTTCTTCCTACCTGTGTGGGATCCAGCCAATTACTGAGATATCCAAAGGCACTTTTCTACTGTCCCAATGTCAAGTAGTTAAGTTTCTTCTTTTTAAAAAAAAATTTTTTAACTTATTCATTTGTGAGGAGAGAGAGAAAGAGAGAATAGTAGGTTTCTATTTAATGGTACAATTCTCTTTCGTAAAAATATCCTCCTGCACACAAGCTTCAGTTCACTATTTTTTTTGATCAGACTGCATGTTTTCAAATTCTTCTACTCTGCTTTTTGTTCCAAATTCCCCTGTAAGTCTGAATAAATGCATCTACAACAACTATGTCACAGAGGAATGCTACTGTGGTGCTTTGATTCAGGTGTTCCCCATAAACTTAGGTGTTCTGAATGCTAAGTTTCCAGTTGTAGAGATTTGGGAACTAACACCTCCTGGAGGCAGTGTATTGTTGGGGGCAGGCTTCTGGCTGTTATAGCCAGTTTCTCCTCGCCAGAGTTTGGCACACTCCCCTGTTGCTATTGTCCACCTGATGTTGGCAAGGAGGTGATGTCCAACTTCTGCTTGTGCCATCAATTCCCCTGACATCATGGAGCTTCCCCTTGAGTCTGTAAACTAAAATAAACCTTTTTTCCCCCACAAGCTGCTCTTGGTCAGGTGTTTCCTGCCAGCAATGTGAACCTGACTACAACAGCTATGCTATCTCAAAAATTTTTATATCAAATTACTGAATTGGTTACTTTGGAATTCAGTTATATTCAATGTCTTTGGACATGGACAAGATGCAGAGAAATTCTCTGCCTGAAAGTGACATAAATGGCTTCTAATCTGATCCTCAATACAGCTCTCCTTTTTACCAGAAACCTTAGGTTGCTCAAAATCCCCATAATACAAGGTCTTTTAACTGAGCTGTAATACCAAAAAAAAAAAAAAAAAAAAAAAAAAAAAACTATAATGGCACACAATAAATGTTCATACTACAAAAGATGGCATTGGGCATAGCAAAGAAATATTCAACCAATGCAAGATTTAAAAACAAAGAGGGCAAACTTCAAAATCTGGCTCCAAGTCCAACACCTATAACCAGTGACAAGTCTCCAAATTTGATGATTCTAACCAGTGACGAGTGTCTAGTTCCAATTTCAACCCTCCAGCTAGGATACTCCCAGTACCAGGAAACTTCATCCAGTGCTGGCAGCTCTCCTTGGCAGCCATCCCATAGTCCTGGCATCTCCACCGGGTCTCCACTGCAACTCACAATTCATATTCATGGCTCCATTGGATTTTTCACACAGGTAATCCAACAAGCCTGCTTCACATTGCCCATGGCTATTTCCAATAAACAAAACCATGTTTCAAATTCAATGACTTTCTCTTCCCTACATTTGGTATACTGCATAGTACCAGATGGGCTACCAAATTGTTAGTCAGGGGGGAAACAAATCCAACTTTGAAGAACAGGATACCCCTCAGCATTCAGGCCCCTTCAAAAGAGTCTCCATACTGTCTTCTGTCCCAATGCAGATCACTTGGCCCAATCTCAGTGGTTATAATCTCTCAAACAATTGCAGCTGAACAGGCAGCAGTTTCAGCCCAAAGAATTCCCTTCTTTCTGTGCCATATCCATCTGCTCATACCAGTCCAGTTCTATGCAAAACAACCCTGCACAAGTTCTCAGGAAACAAGCAGGCAGGACACCGCAGTCTCTCACACAAACTGCTTCTACACCAGTCCTGACAAAGTGCTTCCTCAGCCTCATAAGCCAAACCTCACAGTCCATAGTTCTTACTGCACCCAGGTCCTTCAACTCTGACCAGGATAAACCATCAAGCTCTAATTAGAGCACTGCAAGGCATCTCATAGGCCAAGGTTTCAAATCCATCCACCCCTAAAAATCAGTTCCAAAAGGCCAAAGCCATAGAATGAGGTTTTTAACATGAATGAACCCACTTCTTGGTACCAATTAACTGATGCAGTTAACTTCATGTTGCTGGCACAAAGGAGCTCGCCAAAAATTGTATGTAGGAGGAAAGGGTTTGTTTTGGCTTACAGTCTTGAGGGGAAACTCCTTGATGGAAGGAAAAACCATGGGATGAGCAGAGGCCGGACATCACTTCCTGGTCAACAGCCGATGGACAACAGTAGCAAGAGACTGTGCAAATATTGGCAAGAAGAAGCTGGCTATAATACCCATAAACTTGTCCCCAACAACACACCTCAAGGCGGCTCTACATTCCAAATAGCCTCCAGCTGTGGATCAAGCATTAACAGCACATCAGTTTACGGGGGACCACTGACTCAAACCACCAAACCATCCATAGAGAACAATGCAGGAATCAGGCTGTGATGGAAGTGAGGTGAGGGTCTGTAGAGTTGGGGATGCCTCACACCTTATACAAACACAGCAGGTACATGGGTAAAAAAATAAATGAAGCTGTACCCTTAGTATTCTTAACCAAAATAAAAATAGATAGCAAAAGCAGTTGTTGAGTTGCATACCTATAATTGCAGTACTGGGGTGGGGGGCTGAGATGGGATTAAAAAAAGGGATTTAGACCAGCCTGAGCTATACAGTGAGACCTTGTCTCCAACACCAAAATAAATAATATCACATATTGCTCTGGTATGTGGGTCCTACGTTCACATTTTGTAATTTGTATGCACTTTGGAGTAAGAGTCAGTAGTAGAGGCTAGGGTCTAATGAGGGGTGTTGAAGGCTGAAGATCTTAAGGTGGGGGGGGACAGTAGATATGTATATAGAGAGGCTGAATACTATGGATAGAAAGGTATTAATGGGTTCAAGAGAAGATGGTAAGGAGAGAGAGAGAGGGGATTAACAAAACTAAAATGTTATAATGATAATATGGCCTTAGAGAAACCTATGATTTGTAAGCTAATGAAAAAATAAACAATTTAAAATGAAGAGTTCAGGCAAAAGTAGTCTGAGGAAGTAGATAATGTGCCCACAGTCATAGGTTGTTATAGAAAATCAAATATAATAGATAACAATATTTCTGTGGTGACTCCTTGAACATTTAAATTATGTGAGATACACAAAACCTATAAATAAAGTTGTGGTACTTTAGTCAGATTATGTTATCAAAAGTATGAATGATTTTTACAGGCTCCATTTCAGAGCATGCTGCCTTTCTCATGGGGTTGGTACAAGAGTCGTGCACCTAATAATATGCAGCATTTGACTATTGGGAACAGCACAGATACAGCTGCAAAGACTCCATTTGGTGGGCGCTCCCTGTATTCTGGGTGACACTTCCAAGGCTCAAGGTCCACTGATGAAGTCAGATTTTTTTTTTTTTTTTTTTGAGGCAGAGTATCACTCTAGCCCAGGCTGACCTGGAACTCACTCTGTAGTCCTAGGCTCACCTCAAACTCAGGGCAATCTGCCAACTCTGCCTTCTGAGTTCTGGAATTACAGACATGTGACACCATTCCCAGGTATAGTTACTTTTCATTGATGGGACACTCACCAGGCCAGAGTAGCTTATAGGGGAAGAATGGAATTTTCAGGCTTACAGAATCCTGGGAAAGTTCCATCTCAGTGGGAATAGCTGGCTCACCACGGCAGCCACAGCAGAGACAGAGAAGGCACCACCAGCAAGCACCAATAGCTAGAAAACACAAATAGCCAGAGCCCCAAACTTGCTCTTTTTACTTAGTAAGGCTAGACTAAAAAATCCACCCCAGTGACACCTCCTCCCCAACAGGAGTCCACCCACTGCAGACACAAGTTGCAAACTCAATCTTAATAAAAATATCTCTGAGGCTATGGGGCCATACATTCACATTCAAACCACCACACTCTGCCCCTCTTCCCCATAGACTCATTATCATCTCATAATGCAAACTGCATTCAGTCCAACTTTAAAGGTCCGCATAGTCTTTACTAACATTAACATTGTTCAAAAGTCCCAAGTCTCATCTGAAGCTTAAGAATGGTTTATCACTGTAAACCGTATAGGATCAAAACAAGTTACATATTCCCAACACATAATGGCACAGAGTTAACATCTCTATTGATAAAAGGTATACCAAGGAGAGACTGGGCCAATGGATATTCAATAACCATTAGGTAGACATCAAACATCTGCAGTCAAGTTGAATATCAAAAATCACTGATGAAAGTGTCTAGATCTTCATTCTTCACCTCCTGCTGGACTGTTCAAAGCCCAGGGTAACATCCCAAGCCAGCCGCTCTCCATGGCAGCCATGACACAGGCCTGGCCTATGCAAAATATGCTTGGGTCAACACTGCAAACCATGGTTCATCTTCACAGCTCCATACACTAGCCTTACTGGGCCTCCACACAGCGAACCCAACCCTGAATCATTTTGCCCAGGGGACATTTCCAAAACAGAACCATGGTGCACATCCAAAGACTCTTTCTTTCCATCATTTGTTACACTCCATAGTACCAGGTACTAACAAATTTGTAAATCCAGAGAGGAGTAAATCGTGACATTGAACAGCAGATAACTTGCTCAGAGTTTTCTTCAGGCCACCTTCCTTTCAAAATAAAGTGTGTTCTCACTCATTTGAGTCTTCCATGGGTGAACGTCCCCCTCTGCATCTTATCTATTATCACAATGACAAGCAGTTAGCCCACCCTTGAAGGTAGTAATATGCTTGACTTAAAACCAGTCTCTATGCCTGTAACTTCAAATTTGCTTAAATTGCTCCTGTGATAACCCTTGCATCTTTTCTATATTTCTGTTCTACGCCCTGTTCTACATACATCAATCTATTACTTTTCCTTCTTTGCTTCTTTCTTTCTTTCTTTCTTTCTTTCTTTTTTTTGAGGTAGGGTCTTGCTCTAGCCCAGGCTGACCTGGAATTCACTCGGTAGTCTCAGGGTGGCTTCGAACTCACAGCAATCCTCTTACCTCTGGCTTCCAAGTGCTGGGATTAAAGGTGTGCACCACCACGCCTCGCTAGAATCTATTACTTTTAAATTCCAACTCAATCAAAATCTCGAGGCATGGTCAGAAACATGCAGCCAGCCTTTCTGCCAGTAGATCACCTCCAATAAAGTTCTCTCCCTTTTAAAACTTCCTAAGACAAGCCTTTCCAATCCACAATTCTCTCTGTATTTAGAGACTGAATCTCACACCAGAATAGCCCTTCCAACACTGCTTACTGCAAGGCTTCTTCAGTCCGAAGAACCAAATCTTGCCACAGTCCTCCTGTCAATATATTACAAAGGACCAACATCAACATGGTCAGGTTGATGAGAGCAACAACCTCACTTCCCGGTTCACCTTATCCCCGTTTTTCTAAAGCAGCCCTCCTTCCCAAGAACCTGACATAGAGTCGCAAAGAAGATTACAAGGTCCCAGGACACACGGCATGGCATCTTGATTTTCCTTCTAAAGGAGTTCTCCAGGACAAACCGGACAGGAAGAAGAGACTAAAACCACAGGGCGTTTCAACTCCACGCGTGGGAACTAGAGGGACCAGCTCAGCACCCAATCAGAATCCCCCGGGGTTTTCCCGCTTCTAGACACCACTCCTGCTTTATGGCAGCTCTGCCTTCTTTTCTAACACTCTACAAGAAACTCTTTCTCAATCCACCACAATGAACTGCAGATTCATTCTTCAAACTCATAAGACAAGAACCTGGAGGCTACTGACTCAAAGGAAGGTTTGTCTGACCATTAACCTCCACCACCCTAACTTCGGAGTTGAAGCCAGAAATGGCTGTGTGGATGTCAAAGACACCCCAAGGTCCTGTGTCACCTGGATCAGCTGTCTTCACCGCTGCTCACTTCCCGTGATGCTGCCTTCTCATGATGGATGGAGTCTGAGTTTCTTACCCACCTTCAAACATGAGCTCATAGGCTACTTTCTTTCTTTTTGGAATTTTTATCGTTTTTACACGTGTGTGCATGTGTGTGATACCAGGATCTTTAACTGGCACAAATGAATACCAGATACTGAGTCACATTATGTAGGCAGCTTCCATTGGTGAGTTGGGAATTGAACACAGGGCCCTGGCAGGTGTTTCAAGCAAAAACCTTTAACCACTGAGCGATCTTCTCATTCCCTGCATTTGTTTCCTTTCGTGCAACATTTTCTGGAAAAAAAAAAAAAAGAGATTATAGTATAATTGTTATGTGTCGAATTCTTAAGAAAACAAAGAAAAGTCAGCTGTAGTGTTTCACACTTTAATTTTAACACTCAATAGCTTGAGGAATAACCAGGTGTGGTGATGCATTCCTTTAATGCCAGCACTCAGGAGGCAGAGCAGGAAGATTGCTGTGAGTTCAAGGCCAGCCTGCACTACAGAAGGATTTCCAGGTCCAGCTGGGCTAGAGTGAGACGCTAACTCGTAAAACCAAAAAATAAAAGATCAAAAGGGGCTGTAAGAAGGAGGATCCTCATGAATTCCAAGCCAGCCTATACTACAGAGTGAAGCTTTGTCTCAAAAAACAAAATAGGAGGTGGGCTTGGTGGTACACTCCTTTAGTCCCAGCACTTGGGAGGCAGATGTAGGAGGATCGCCATGAGTTCGAGGCCACCCTGAGACTACATAGTGAATTCCAGGTTAGCCTGGGCTATAGTGAGACCCTACCTCAAAAAATCAAAAAAAAAAAAAAAAAAAAAAACAGAAAATAGTTGTCAGGCATAGTGGTGCATGCCTTTAAGACCAGCAATTTGGAGGCAGAGGTTGGGGACTCACCATGAGTTCATGGCCAGGTCAGGTCAGCCTGGGCTAGAGCAAAATCCCACCTTGAAAAACACCAAATGAATAAATAAATAAATAAATACAAAAACAAACAAAAAAGGGAGTGTGGGCTACAGATACTTCAGCAGTAAAGGCACATTCTTGCTAAGCCTAGGGACCCATGTTCGACTCTCCAGATCCCAAATAAGCCAGATGCTCAAGGGGACACGTGCAAATGTTGGTCCATGCACCTGGAATTCGATCACATTGGCTGGAGGTCCCCGGGCACCAGATTTCTCTCTCTGTCTCTCTTGCTCTCACTCTCATAAAAGGCCAATCCGTTCATTGCCTTAAAAAAAAAAAAAAAGAAAAACACGAACTGGGTATGCCTTTTTGCAAACATGACGACCTGAACGTAAATCTCGAGTCTGCACTATTTTGTTTTTTTTTTTTTTTTTTTTTTTTTGTTTTGTTTTGTTTGTTTTTTCGAGGAAGGGTCTCACTCTAGCCCAGGCTGACCTGAAAGTCACTATGGAGTCTCAGGGTGGCCTTGAACTCACGGCGATCCTTCCTACCTCTGCCTCCCGAGTGCTGGGATTAAAGGCATGAGCCACCACGCCCGGCCGAGTCTGCACTATTTTGGACCTCACAAGACCCTGTTGAAACCCCTGGAGATCCTTCCAGAGCATCACCCTCACCTTCTTCTGCAGCTCCTTGTAGTACTGGGTGCGTTCCCCCACCAGCTCCTCCAGCTCCCGCGCATACGCCCTCAGCTCTTCTGCAAGCTCGGCCCTTGGGCCTTCCTTCAGCTGTTTCCACTCCTTCGAGAGAGCAACTATATCGCGGCCAAGGAACAAGAGTGATGTCAGTCCTCCCCGCATGCAGGCCTCCTTCGTCATGGCCAAGGGTGTGCCCGCGAAAGCCTTTTGCACCTGCCTGGCGCTTCGGGTTGAGACTTGGCCAGTGGTCATGAGGTGCCTGGCAGATGTGGCCAAGTGCGGGTGGGCTCTGGCTAGCCGCAACGCTCGGGTGTGCTTTCTGATGGTGTCCACGGCGCTCCCGCAATCGTGGACGATCTGGCCAGCGTTGGTGACATAGGATGTCTTCAATCCCCCAGTAACCTCAAGCTCTTGGTCAATGGTGGGCAGTAGGGTGCTGGCCTGAGCTTGGGCTTTTCTATTGCGATATGTTTCCCATAAACCTGTCCCAATTCTGGCGATCCCAGCTGCTGCACCCAAACCACAGCCAGCCACTGTGAGCATCATGCTTGCTCCTAGAGTGGCTGGAGCCAGGGCTAAACCCAGGAGGCTCATGACCCCAGAGGCCACCGCAGCAGAACTGGCCGCCACGTTAGACTTGACCGTTTTCTTGTGGTTTGCGTCAATGTCTTCTGCAAGGGCATAGAGCTCTTTAATGAGCACCCTTTGATCCTTTTTCCACTTAGAGAACTGTTCTAAAAATTCTCTTTCTTCAGCTGACAGATCTCCGTCTTGTAGCTCCACATCTTCACCCTGAGTGTTGCACTTCTCTCTATGGAAGAGAGAAATAGAGGTCTGATTTCAGGGCTGAGGTGATAGCTCAGTGGGGAAAGTGCCTCCAAGCATTGGGACATTTGCTCAGGTGTCAGCACCCATATACAAGCTGGAGGTGGTGGCGTGCTCCTGAGTGCCCAGCCTTGGAGAGGTAGAGAAAGAAGGATCCCTGGGACCCGATGGCCAGTGAGTATAGCTGGACAGGTGAGGACTAGGATTGGGGGTGTGGCAGTCAGGTTAGCATTGCCGGCAGATCACCCAACCAAGAGCAGCTTGTGGGAAGAAAGGCTTATTTTGGCTTACAGACTCAAGAGGAAGCTGACAGGAGAGTGTGCCAAACACTGGCATGGGGAAACTGGCTATAACACCCATAAGCCCGCCCTTAACAATACGCTGCCTCCAGGAGACGTTAGTTCCCAAATATCCATCAGATGGGAACCTAGCATTCAGAACACCTAAGTTTATGGGGGACACCTGAGTCAGACCACCACAGGGGGAGATGCTTTCTTTGAAATAGGGTGGAGAGTGTCTGAGGTAGATGCCATATGTTTACCTCTGGACTTTGCACTCAAACATGTGGGGCACAGGTTAGGACCCTGGGACACTGAGGGTTAAAATGGGCATGAGCTGCCAGGCATGGCTAAGGGCCCCTGGGCTACAGGAGGCCACTCTCTCTTTCCATGCCCGGGGCACCCGGACGTCCAGAGACTTAGGCTTCCCTCATAGCCCTGTGACCTTTGGCCAGTTGCCTAGGAAAGTCCTTATCAGAAGCAGCCTTCACACAGCCCATCCCCCTGCAGCCCTGTTCCACCACTATGTAGATCACCTGACTCTCTCCCTGTGTGCTGGAAGGAAAGTCCCTGGGCATCAGTAAGCAACCTTTGAACCCACCAATCCCCATAGGACCCTCTTCCCCCTTTCTCTCAACTGCTGATAGAAACTCAGCCCCCTGACAATTAAGCGGAGCTGCGCTCTGAAGGCGTCTCCCGGGTGTACTTCTTCCCGTCGCCCTCATGGCCGCTCAAAACCCTGCTCCGCAGTTGCCTGGACGCCTTTGGGGAACCATGGCCCCGAGGATCCAGGGACCTACACAAACACAGAGGTGAATGCATGCCTACACATGTGCACTTAGAATCACACACATGTGTAGGCATAGCATGTACACATGCACACACAAAAGAGGAGGAGGTGTGCCAGTGATCCATGGGGAGCACTGGGTGTGGGGAATTGACACAGATCTGGAGTTCAAGGGTGCAACATGGTGGGTCAATATATTTACCTTTTCATAAATCTCTTCCTCTGTGCACACATTAACACACACACACACACACACACACACTGGTCACATACAAAAGTCCCCACAAACATTAGAAATGAAATATATGTCCCACCACGCTCTCAGTGTAGGTTAACTAGTGACTCAGGTCCTAATATAAGTTTCTCAGCAGGGCTAAGTCAGTCAACAGGCAGCTGTGACAGCAGGCAGCCATGGGGCTGTAGAGGGCAATGCTTCTGCAGGCCACGGGGCACCTTTCCCTCGGCAGGGCTGCTGTGTAATTGTGCTCAGCTTTGTGTGTTTCTGGATTCACCAAAATATCTCTGGCGTGGCCATCTGTGGCTGGGACACCCTGTATGTATGATGTATGTTCATGCCCCAGCACAGACTGAGCTAACGACAGAGTTCTGTGATCACCGGCTGTTTGCCACAGAACAGTCAGGCGCTGATGGGTCCGCATGAAGACGGTCCTCATGTCCAGCCAGCTTGGGACTCAGTGCAAGGGCTGAGATCATTAATTTACTTCCGCCGTGGGGCAGGTCATGAGCAGGACACTCAGCTGCGCTGGCTGCTGCCACAGACGTTGGCGTAAATGGGACAAAGTCACTGGCCACGCTGCAAAGCTCAGGACCCTCTTGAAAGCCTCACACCTGTAAGCGGTGGGTTGCTTGGGTGACAAATAGGGCCAGTGGCTTAGGGCCACCTTGTGCTCTCTCAGTGTGCTGTCTCTGTACTCTCTCTCTCAGTGGGTTCGCAGTGTTCTTTCTCTACTCACAGGGCATCTTTTCCAGAGCTTCAGTCCTGGAGAGACTGCTAAGCATCGCAAGGTGGAGCACAGTGAGCTGCCCAGGGAGGGCAGGAGAGCCCAACCTGAGGACAGCTGCTGGGAAATATCCCCTGACACAATGCGGTCTATATGGGTACGGGTTCAGGACAGCCACAGCCAGCTCTTCAAAACCTACAGCTCCTCTAAACCTACCTTCGGGAGCTGGGGAAATGGCTTAGCAGTTAAGGCATTTGCCTGCGAAGCTTAAGGACCCCAGTTCGATTCCCCAGGACCCACATAAGCCAGATGCACAAGGGGGCGCATGAGTCTGGAGTTCGTTTTCAGTGGCTGGAAGCCCTGGCATGCCCATTCTCTTTCTCTCTATCTGCCTCTCTGTCTCTCAAATAAATAAATAAATAAATAATTTTTTAAGCCCTACCTTCTAGGCCAGAGAGATGGTCCAGTGGTTAACGGCTCTTGCTTGTAAAGCCTTCCAGGCTGGGTTCAATTCCCTAGTACCTACCTAACTCCAGATGCACAAAGTGGTTTGTCTGCAGTGGCAAGAGGATCTTGGGGACCCATCCCCCATCTTTCTTTCTGCTCACAAATAAATTTTTAAAAATTCTTAATCAGAAACGTACTGTCTCACAGACGCCAATCATCCAGGGTCTTGGCCAGGAGACCCCCATTGTGTGGCCCTCACTTCTTCCTTCCTCAGCCTGGTGGCTCAGGCGAGGACGTCAGAAGCAGCACGTTGCTCTGCCCTGGGAGGTAAATGCGACCCTGGCTAGGGAACCTGAGTGCCTCGGTCTGCACAGCAGAGACGGTGGGGCACGGGGCACAGGCCGGCCTGGGGAGGTCTTCCAAGGTATTTTCCCACTTCTGGGCAAACAACCTTGCTCCTGAAGTTCAGAGACCAGAAAGACATCAATTGCAGTAGGCTGACCCTGTGTGCTCTCAGTTGTAAAAAATGCACCCCCCTTGGGGGGACAGGGGACCACAGCCATGAGGCTGAGGGAGGGAAAGGGAGAAGTCCTATAACGGCATTCCTGTCCTTGAGTGTGCAGTGGCCTGATTCCTTGCAGGTGAGCCTTTGGTTCTGTGATCACATCAGGAGCCCTCAGTCTTCCTTTTTTAAAATATATTTTATTTATTTACTTGCTTACTTTTTTATTTATTTATTTGAGAGAAGAATGGATGGGTGTGCCAGGGTCTCTTGCCACTGCAAATGAATTCCAGATGCATGCGCCACTTTGTACATTTGGCTTTACATGGGCACTGGGGAATCGAACCCAGGCTGTTAGGCTTTGCAAGCAAGCGCCTTTAACCTTCAAGCCATCTCTCCAGCCCTCAGTCTTTTGTGTGCTGTGATCCAGAATGCACACACATGCACAGGCGGGAGCAGTACACACCCTCAGCTATGACACACGTTGATGTAGGTCGAGTTTCATCTTTCACTGCCCTTAAGATGCACTTGACTAATTTTGAGATGTGTGGAAGGACTGTGGACACAGTGAGGTAGATCAACAGATGCCCAACAAGGCCTCGGGATTTTGTTGTTTGTTCGTTTTGATTTGTGCATTGTATGTGTGGTGTGGCGTGGCGTGTCTACGTGGTGTATCGTGTATGTGTGGTGTGTGGTAGATGCAGGTGTACAGGCTGGTGAGTTGCTCTGTGGGCTCACCTGCGGCTGCCGAAAGAGACTGTGAGGTGTCCCCTCCATCACTCATCCGCCTGCTTTTTCCTTACAAGGGGTATCCCACAGCTGCCATTTATGAGCCCCAAAGACTTCCATCTCTGTTCCCCGCACGACCGGGGCTACAGGCATGCATGGCCATGCCCAAGTGCTTTGCATGGATTCTGGAGATTCAAACTCAGTTTGCCCCGGGCCCCTCAGGCCCACGTGCTTGTGCAGGAAGCACCCATAACTACTGAGCCGTCTCTCCCGCCTTAAGCCCACGTTTGGCTTGTGCCAGGCAAGCTGAGCTTGTTGCCTGCAACCTGCTAATTAAAATCCCCTCCTGTGTGCACCTCACCTCTGTGCAAGTCCATATCCATCCCACACCTGGCTGGACTCGTACAAGGACAGGAGGGAGGACAGTGTACAAGCCCTTTCTTGTCCATGTAGGAGACAGATGGCTCCTGTCGTGTGTCACTGGGGAGAGACCCGGAGTCACTCGGCTCTGGGTTCTGACCCTCGGTTTAATTGGCTCAGGCTCTGAGACCTCAGACGAAGGTCCTCGTATCAGCAGCTTGGGCCTATGGTCCTTACTCCCTAGGGAAATAGAAACGTGCCACTGGGGGACAGTCCATGGGATGTTTTCCATATGGTTCCTGTCCCTTCAAACCCGCGATGGCAACATTAATTTTTAAAAAATATTTTTGTTTGCAAGCAGACAGAGACAGACAGAAAGAGAGTGCGAGACAGAGAGAGAATGAACACCCCAGGGCCTCTAGCCACCGCAAATGAACTCCAGACACGTGCGCCCCTTTTCTGCATATGACATTATGTGAGTACCATGGACTCAAACATGGTTTTGCAGGCATGAGCCATCTCTCCAGCCTAGCAACATTGTTTGTTTTGGTTATATTTTTATTTATTTATTTGAGAGTGACAGAGAGAGAAAGAGGCAGATAGAGACAGAATGGGTGCGCCAGGGCCTCCAGCCTCTGCAAACAAACTGCAGATGCATGCTCCACCTTGTGCATCTGGCTTACATGGGTCCTGGGGAATCGAACCTCTAAATGGGATCCTTAGGCTTCACAGGCAAGCACTTAACTGCTAAGCCATCCCTCTAGCCCGCAACATTGATTTTTTAAAAAAAATATAAAATGGGAGAAGATGAGGGAAATGTCCCTCACAAGAGTCTGTCTCATCTTCCATGACAGTAGAATTCTTTGTGTGACCACCTAACACACACACACACACACACACAGACATGAGTACCTAGTATGTGCCAGCCTTTGCCATATATATATATATATATATAAAATAACCTGTTTGGTCCCTACAGGAACTGGGAATGCAGATGAGGTCTGGGAACGCTGAAGAGCAGGTCTGGATGCCTTGGTCCTGGGATCAAGTTCAGTGGCCAAGATTCTGCTCATAACTGCTATTTCCCCACTCCACCCTCCCCTCCTGGGCTCCAAGATGCTGAAACTGTCTCCAGAAACAGGGATAGAACTTTTGCTACATTTGGCAAACTGCACCTCTGGGCAGTGTTAGCTCAAACTCCCTAGATGCTGTGACCAGGGAGAGAGAATAGATTCCTGAAATCCAAGATTGGACTTCTGTGTGACTTGGAATAAAACTCAGAAGCAGAGATCAGTAAGCAAGAAAGGGGGCATAAAGGGAGGGAGGGGGAGACTTAATAGGATGGTATTGTATATATGTAAGTAGAAGAACAGATTATAAGGAGTTGAATGGCCTAAGTGAGGCCAGGGGAAGAGATTGAGTAAAGGAAATGTTGGGGGAGGGCTAATCAAAATCTAAGAGAGTATGAATAATTCATATGGAAAACTATTTTTTTGGACAATGGAACACACAGGAACCATAGATTGTTACTAGAAAATATTCAGTGCCAGGGATGCGATATCTTCCAGTGAGTTGTTGGCCAGGGAGGTCCCTGATGCCCCCAAAACAATATAGGCCATTGCCAAGGCTCCTGGTTTCCCACCAAGAATAGATGGTAAGACCCTGTTGCTGAACTCTCCACATACTTGAGCTGCAAGGTCACTGAGAAATCCTGCTGGAGCTGAGCTGAAAACCTCCTCCATGTAGAACAGCTGATAGAAAACTGGAAAAAGCTACACTGCATGTAGTTCAATGAGAGAGACAAAAATCACCAGTGGAGATACTCAACAGTGGACACAACAAGCTTTAAATTTGACCAGCCAGGCCAAATGAGCCAATGGGTACAATAGTGGCATGTCTGTTATTGGGGAAAGCAACCACTCTCAAATTGGACTGGAGGCCTGCTCCATGGGAGAGAATACATGCCTGATACTGAAAACCTACAGCAGGGGTAATCATGAGCCCTAGGGGTGTAATATCTGCTGGTGTCTGGCTAAATGTATACACTATGCTCACCAAACTGTCTGGTAAGCACTTGTCTTAAAGTTCATACTCATATATTAATGCTACTCTCATTTTTGGTTAGAGAAGCTTCTTTTTTTTCAGATGGTGGTGATGCTGGGATGACTCAGAAGCCACCATGATGCTGAGAAGAAGTTACAGAGGAGTTCTCAGTACTGCAATATCTCTATCACACCTTCCAAGGCTCAGGGTCCAGTGCTGAAGAGGTGGCAGGAAGAATGTAAGAGGCAAAGGAAGGGTAGGACTCCTTACAACATGCTCCTCCAGACACAAAATGGGCTGGATATCCATGACCTCACAGTACCTGACACTACCTACACAAGACCATCATAATAGGAAGAAAAGATGACGACATCAAAATAAAAGAGACTGCTTGATGGGGCTGGAGGGATGGCCTAACAGTTAAGGCGTGTGCTTGCAAAGCCAAAGGACCCAGGTTCGATTCCCCAGGACCCATGTTAGCCAGATGCACAATAGGTCACATGCATCTGGAGTTTGTTTGCAGTGGCTGGAAACCCTGGAGTACTCATTCTCTCCTTCTCTCACCCTCTTTCTCTGTCAAATAAATAAATAAAAATGAAATATTAAAAAAGAACAATGGACAAGCTGACTTAAAAAAAAAGAAGAGACTGCTTGAGAGGGGGAGGGGATATGATGGAGAGTGAAATTGCAAATGAGAAAGTCGGGGGGGGGGATTACCGTGGGATACTATCTATAATTATGGAAGTTGTCATTAAAAAAAAATTAAAACAACAAGAACTGTAGGGGTCAGAATGTCTCTTTCTGCAGACCTACCCCACATGTGGTGACTGCCATGTTGGCTGTGTTGATATTCACACATACATATTTTTGGATATAACAGTGATATTTAACAAAATGACAAGATCCTGAGCCGGGCGTGGTGGCGCACGCCTTTAATCCCAGCACTCGGGAGGCAGAGACAGGAGGATTGCTGAGAGTTCGAGGCCACCCTGAGACTGCATAGTGAATTCCAGGTCAGCCTGGGCTAGAGCGAGACCCTACCTCGAAAAGCCAAAAAAAAAAAAAAAGACAAGATCCTTTAGTAGTAGTTTTACTTACTAACAAGACGTTCACAGAGTGTCGTGAAGAACTGTGTGCCGGGCATGGTTTCAAGTGCTTTGTGAGAAGAGTCATCTTTTGGAGTCAGGGAGGATGACTTCTAGGATCCCTTCAGACACAAATCCTGGGGCTTCTCAAGTCTTTATATAAAGTGGCACGGTGTTTGCATAAAGTCCACACATATTCTCTCATGTGCTTCCCTGCATCCTTAGATTTTTTTACAGCACCTGATACAATGCAAATGATATGCAACCAGACATGACACTGCATCTGCTAGGGAATGCGAACAAGAAAGGTTTACTTGTTCAACACAGACAGTATCCACCCCACCCACACACACAAAATGGAAGACACCGTATCACTATCTAGCCGAGACTTTGTGACCCTCCTGCCTCACCATCCTAAGTGCTGAAATTACAGGTGTGCACCACCATGCCTGTCCAAATATATACATACATACACAAATATATTTTTTTTGGGGGGGGGACGGTTTCGAGGTAGGGTCTCACTGTAGCCCAGGCTGACCTGGAATTCACTATGGAGCCTCAGGGTGGCCTTGAACTCACGGCGATCCTCCTACCTCTGCCTCCCGAGTGCTGGGATTAAAGGCGTGCGCCACCACGCCCGGCTGTCCAAATATTTTTGATTCACGGTTGGTTGAATCCATGTATGTGGCGGGCCTGGATCCTGACAGCTGACTACATTCTGCTCCAGTAACACAAACCGGTTAAGAAAAGGCTAAGACACCACCTCCTTCCCTATCCCCTGACCTCCTGCTGGGTCTGAGTGCGGCCGGGGTGGGATGAGCTAAGGGCAGAAGGGCTCCAGGGCTGAGGAGCCACTGAGAGCACTGGCACACTTGTGTCCTGCACCCAGTGAGGTCCAGTGGGAAGGGGACACAGAGGACACCGCCATGCGAGCCATGGTCCTCACGCGACCACACAAGCACCTGCGCATGTCATCTGGCTGCTGGGAGGTCGACCTTAAGGGGAAGGATGAATCCCTAACAGAAAACCTGCCCTCGACTTTGCTGAACACTCATGTCTGAACCTCTAACTACCCGAAAGTGTGTGGTAACCGCCAGAGACGGAGGGCCTGGCAGCAACCCTATGCGGGTCTGAAGAGTTACAGCACGCGGGTATTACATATCGTGTCCTCAGCCAAACGTGACCTTGTTTCTGTAGTGAACCCTTGAACATTCGAATGAGGGTGATGCACAATTTCAGGTCAGATTATGCCATCAAATGCATGGACTACTTGAAAAATTTCCATTTCCAAGCATTCTGTATCAAAGAATGACAGGGCCAAGTGATAGCCCTCTATTGCTGTCTTTCTCATGGGGTTGCGACAAGAGTCATGCATGTACATTCTGTGCAGCAGGACATAGAGGAAGACAGGACACACTCATCACAGTTGACCAGAATCCACTTGGTAGGTGCTAGCTGCACGCTGGGTGACACATCCTACGCTCAAGGGCTCCTAACGGTGGTCCTACGCCAAAGGCACGAGGTTAATACACACCCCTTGGGAGATTCAAGGCCAAGGGTAGTTCATACCCGCTCACACAGGACTGTGGGTCTAAATGCCTCAAAGGACGTTTTTGCCATGGCGTGAAAGTAACCACTTAGTATGTGGCTAGTAGAGCTGGGCGTGATGGCGCACGCCTTTAATCTCAGCACTCAGGAGGCAGAGGTAGGAGGATTGCTGTGAGTTCAAGGCCACCCTGAGAGTACACAGTGAATTCTAGGTCAGCCTGAGGTAGAGTGAGACCCTACCTCAAAAAACCAAAAAAAAAAAAAAAAATTATATATACACATATGTGTGTGTGTGTGTGACACAGCAGGGAAGGAGAGATGGGAAACTCAGGCCTCTGGCTGGTTATTTTGTTGGGCAGGCTGAGGATGGAACCTGGGCGGGCAGTGTCTCCCACTTGATCCACATCCCTGGCAGAGCTCTGTCTCTGTCTCGGCCCTGCCACTGCACTGCACACGTAGCAGAGAGATGGGAAAGTGAAGGCTCAAAGCAAGTCTCATCTTCCTGGAAAATGACTCACACTGGGTCAATGCTGTTCAGCTCCTGAAGAAGAGGAGGAGGGAAAAAGGGAAAAGAAAAGTTTCACAACCCTGCTCCCATTCCCATCGTCCTCTGGCCCTGGGCAGTGGCCCGACCCAAGAGCGACTGAGGAGCTGCCCTTGCCTCTCCCTGTGCCGTCCAGACACGGGTCACAGCTTCTGGCAGACAGACGGGAGACCCTCAGAGAGGTGAGAACAGAGCCTGGGGTTGTCGCATCCCATGGAGGCTGGATAAGGGACGGAGGGGAGAAAGGGGAGTTTCTGGGTCCCTAAAGGACAAGGGGCCCAAGGGGACAAGGGGCCCAGCTCAGGAAAAGTCGCTGTTGCAAGGGCAACCTGTAACCCGCCCACGCAGAGGCACACTGGAGAGCTGGGAGGGTCTGGAGTTATGTGTGAGCCTTTTGTGTGAGCCTTCCTGGAGCCTCACCAATAGATGCAGCTCTAACTAGAGGACAGGGCTGGACTTCACTTTCTGATGCTCCTGGAGAGCCTTTTCCTGTGAAAACAGCACTTCCAGCCTGTCTGTAACACGCATCATGCAGCGCCTTGGTCCTTGACAGTCACCGAGCCGCCATTCCCGTAGCTATTTCTGGAGTAAAGAAAACCGTACAGCACCCAGTTGGACCTCGTGAGATCCAGTCCTGGGCCAGAGTCTGCCTCACTGCCCACGCCTACGCTGCTGAGAAGGACTGTCTCTCTGAGGAGGGCAGACAGTGCCCCTTCCCTGCCAGCCACCCTCACCACGCCTAAAATGCAGGAGGGCAGAAACACTCTTCTGAAGTCTCCACAGCACAGACATGTCCAGTTTGCCAGGGAATGTGGCCCTCCATCAGCTGACTCTCAGCAGGGAAGGCCTTTCTAGGACAAAGGTAGAAAGCTAGTTTCCTGAATATTAAAAAAAAAAAAAATACCAGCAGTGGGCTGGGGTTGGATAAGTAGCAGAGCACTTACTGAGCATGCATGAGGCCCTAGGTTCAATTTCGCGCACAGGGGAGTGGGAGGTGGGGGGGGAGGGGGGGAAAGGTACAAAGAATTGTCAATCATATTTGAATATTTCTCTCAGACTAGAATGTCATGGCATATAGTCCTTAGAGATGTGGACACGATCTGTGAAAATGAACTTTAATTATTATTAAGTCAATTAATTCACAGTAGCCAACGATGACCACCAACTCAAATACCAATACAATAAAGAAACCAGTTATGGTACATTTATACAATTAAATGCTAACTAGCAATATAATTTTTATCAGTGCTGATGCCCACAAGGAGATGGATAGATTTTATAGATTGATGATTGGTCAAAGCCAAGCAAATGTCTGCGTTTATACCAAGTTCAGGAAGAAGCCAAGCTGGGCTGAGGAGACGGCTCAGCAGTTAAAGGTGCTTGCTGACAAAACTTGCAGGTCCAGAGTTGACTGCTGTTGCAATTAGCTTCACATTGCTGGGACAAGTGTCCAACCAGAAGCACTCAGTGGGAGGAGAGGGTTTATCGCAGGTTTACAGAATTCAGGGGAAACGCTATCCGTGGGGAAGGAGTGGGCTCACTTCCGTAGAGCCAAGCAGAGAGACATTACTGAACAGCCAGAAAACACAAACAGACAGAACCCCACACTGGGTCTGAATGGACCTTAAGATCTGGTCCCTGTGACACACTCTCTGTCAGGCTATTGGAGACTTAAATTGCAAGTTTTATCAAAAATACCTGAGGCCATGGGGAATATTCATTCACATTCAAACCACCACAATTCCCAAGTACCCACATAAAGCCAGATTCACAAAGGGATGCATCCATCTAGAGTTCATTTGCAGCAGCAAGAGGCCCTGGTGCACCCATACTCACTCTCACGCTCTCAAATAATGAATACAACTTAAAAATAAAATAATAATAATAATAATAAGCCACTGAAGATGACTTCTGGAGCAGACTCACAGTGATGAGACAGCCTTAAATCTCAGATGAGACTTGTGACTTTGGAACTATCTTAAGCTGGTAAAGACTATGGGACCTTTGAAGTTGGAATAAATACAATTTAGAATGTAGATGGTTATAAATCTAGTGGGGATTAGGGGCGTGATGCAGTTGTTTGAACGAATGTCCCCCAGTTGATTTAGGAGTTATTAAAGCTTGTAATTTAGATCTCTGGCCTGGTTGGAGGAGGTGTCAGTGTGGGCGGATCCCAGGGTCCAGGCCTAAGGTGTGGGGTGGACTTGGAATGACAGTCTAAACATATGCGAAGTGCTGGAACCTTGTCTGGGGTTCCCAGGGTGGGCTTGCTTGCTTGTGCTGTTGGTGGTTGCTTTTTTTCTTTCTCAGCTTGGACCTGTGAAAGTGAGCCAGCTTCTTCTGCCATTAAGAAACGTCCCCTGAGTCCATAAGCTTCAATAACTCCAGTCCTCCCATTAAAAAAAAAAAAAAAAAAAAAAAAAGTCAAGTAACCAACGGTTCTGCAAGTCAGACTATGAGGCCCTCTGAGGAGAATATTACTGGGAGCAAAGGGTAAATCTTTGTTTTTGAAGACTTAAAATGCCTTCATTAGATTAAGATAAGGAAAGGAATGAAAGTACAGAGAGCTCCTGTCATGTGACTGGCAGGAAGGGGTAGAGAGCCCACGTAGGAGTAGGGGACCTGTCCATCTCAGCCCAGCAGGGCCAAGATAAGCGGGTGGGGGCGGGGCTTACCACAGCGGGGACTTGGAACTTCAGGAGAGATGAACAGCTCAAAGAGTAAAAGGGAAATCTTGATCTGGGGGTAACAGTGAGTAGACAAGCAGATATGGTCACCTCTGCCTTTGCCTCCAAAGGTTTCAGCTGAGGCTGGGTGTGGTGCTGCACGCCTTTTATCCCAGCACTTGAGAGGCTGAGGTAGGAGGATAGCTATGATTTCCAGGCCAGCCTGGGCTACATAGTGAATTCCAGGCTATCCTAGGCTAGAGTAATACTCCACCTCAAGAAAAAAAGAAAGAAAAAAATGTTTCAGCTACACATGGTAAACTGGTATCTAAGACTACTACGTGCAACGTTCTAGAAATATTCATGAGATTTCAATTGTGCCCTGTTCTGGGCAGCCTGACGACATGCTGAGCTGGCTTGCTCTGTCCCTCCTGAGGCCTGCACCATCCTCTTGGCCAACATTCCCACACTCCACCTGCAACCTGCCCATGGGTCACTTGGCGTCACCTAGGGTGTAAAGGTCTCAGGTCCAGCACCGCCTCGGCTCCCTGGAGGACACGAAGAGGGACAGCTGCATCTGCTCCTCACCCGTCTCAGGCTGAAAACTGTCCTCGTGCCACATTGGCACACTTGGCGGTGGCACGTTCCGCTGCGTTCTGACAGAGCTCTCCTGCTGCACTGAGCTGGGTACCTCACCGTACACGGGCAGTGTATGTATGCAAGTTACATGTCAGTTCATATGTAAACACAGTGGCTGGCAGGTGCTTAGCATGGTATCTGCTCATCTATGACTTTAACCCAGCGTGATATTTAATCCCTCTGTGCTTGACTTTCATAAGCTCGGATGATTGGTACCCACCGTTTGCTTTCCTTGTTTCCAACCAGAAAACCATCTGACTCGCAAGGACGTGGATTTGGTGCGGAAGAAAATGCCAGGCAAGCAGGTGGTGACAGAACGCAAGGCTGGAGGTGACGCGAAGAGGTAACCCGTGGCTGGGCCGGGGCAGGACTGCTTCTGCGGAAGGCTGCCTGCCCCTCCCCATAGGAGTCACAGCTCAGGCAGCGCTGGCTGGGGAGTGGGCCTTGTCTTCTCAGCAGCCTTTGTTCAAGGGAAGAAGGATCCTTGAGGCTTAGCGTAATGTTTGGGGAGCAAGTCAGCCTTAGACAGGAGCACAAGCCTGAGCAGGGGGTTCTGAGCATAGAAAGCATCCCAGGCTGGGGCCTCCGTTCAGTGAGTCCCATGAAGGCAGAACACAGGCCTTCTTGGATCCAGTGCTGCTAAGGAAGCCCTTTAGGATTAATGCATCCATGAAGTCAGGGCTACTTATGTGTCCATCAGGGTCTTTGCCCCACCAGCATCCAGCACCATGTGGCAAACAGTATGTGATCACAGAACCCACAGAACTGGGTTGTGAGCTCACCCTATGCTGAGGGGGGTCACATATGCGCCATACAGGATGTCCTGACCACAAATGACCACACCTGAGATAACTGGATTAATTCAGAGACACATAAAGCTGAGCATAATTTCCTACCAGCAAAGCAAAGCATTCCAACAGGTGGCTCCTTGCTCTTACAAACCTGGGGACACACAGACATCAGGGTGGGCCAGATGTCACAGTGTATAGTCTGAGACTCCCTGGCAGGGCTGACTGACTGGTCCTCATCCTGCCTCTCCCCGCTGCGGGGCCCTGGGTACCTTCTGCCATGTTGACTGACTTACCCCTGCTGAGAAACTTACAATAGGACCTGAAGTCCCTAGTTAATCAACACTGAGAGGGTTCTTGGAGGTATATTTGATTTCTAACCTGTATAGGGAGGAGAGAGAGGGAGACAGTGTGTGTGTGTGTGTGTGTGTGTGTGCACATACATGTGTGTGAGCACGTGTGTGTATAGAGGCAGAGAGTATGAAAAGTGAAGTATATTTATACAGCAAGTTGCAGCATTGAATTCTGGGCGGGTGATCAGCTATACACACGGAGTGCTCTGCGTGGAACACTGGCACACCTCTTCCTTCTTTTTCTTTCTTTTTTTTCTTTTTCTTTTTTTTTTTTTTTTTGGTTTTTTCGAGGTAGGGTCTCACTCTAGGCTGACCTGGAATTCACTATGGAGTCTCAGGGTGGCCTCGAACTCACAGCGATCCTCCTACCTCTGCCTCCTGAGTGCTGGGATTAAAGGCGTGCGCCACCACGCCCGGCTCTTCCTTCTTTTTCCAATGAGTGTGTGGAAGCACTGAGCTATCGCCTCAGCCCTGAATCAAACCTTTATTTCTCTCATCCACAGAGACAAAGATGGCAACTTTCAGGGTGAAGACGTGGAGCTACAAGACGGAGATCTGTCAGCTGAAGAAAGAGAATTTTTAGAACAGTTCTCTGAGTGGAAAAAGGCTCAAGAGGTGGTCATTAAACAGCTCTATGCCCTTGCAGAAGACATTGACGCAAACCACAAGAAAATGGTCAAGTCTAATGTGGCGGCCAGTTCTGCTGCGGTGGCCTCTGGGCTCATGAGCCTCCTGGGTTTAGCCCTGGCTCCAGCCACTCTAGGAGCAAGCATGATGCTCAGGGTGGCTGGCTGTGGTTTGGGTACAGCAGCTGGGATCGCCAGAATTGGGACAGGTTTATGGGAAACATATCGCAATAAAAAAGCCCAAGCTCAGGCCAGCACCCTACTGCCCACCATTGACCAAGAGCTTGAGGATACCGGGGGATTGAAGACATCCTATGTCACCAACGCTGGCCAGATCGTCCACGATTGCGGGAGCGCCGTGGACACCATCAGAAAGCACACCCGAGCGTTGCGGCTAGCCAGAGCCCACCCGCACTTGGCCACATCTGCCAGGCACCTCATGACCACTGGCCAAGTCTCAACCCGAAGCGCCAGGCAGGTGCAAAAGGCTTTCGCGGGCACACCCTTGGCCATGACGAAGGGGGCCCGCATGTTCGGAGGACTGACATCACTCTTGTTCCTTGGCCGCGACATAGCTGCTCTCTCTGAGGAGTGGGAAACAGCTGAAGGAAGGCCCAAGGGCCGAGCTTGCAGAAGAGCTGAGGGCGCATGCGCGGGAGCTGGAGGAGCTGGTGGCGGAACGCACCCAGTACTACAAGGAGCTGCAGAAGAAGGTGAGGGTGACGCTCTAGAAGGATCCCTAGGGGTTTCAACGGGGTCCTGTAAGGTCAAAATACTGCAGAGATGGTTAGGTGAGCCTGTGTATATGTGCGAAGTCCCTCATGACATGGCGTTGCAATCAGCTTCGCATTGCTGGCAGAAAACACCCGACCAAAAGCAGCTTGTGGGGAGAAGAAAGGGTTTATTTTGGCTTACAGACTCAAAGGGAAGCTCCACGGTGGCAGGGAAAATGATGGCTAAGTGAGCAGAGGGTGGACATCACACCCTGGCCAATATCAGGTGGATAACAGCAACAGGAGGGTATACTAAGCACTGGTAAGGGGAAACTAGCTATAACACCCATAAGCCCGCCCCCAACAATATACTGCCTCCATGAGGCGTTAGTTCCCAAATCTCCATCAGCTGGGAACCTAGCATTCAGAACACCTGAGTTTATGGGGGACACCCGAATCAAACCACCACACAAAGCATATGGTAGTCCTGGATGCTGAAAGACTATCAAATATTCTAGTGTCTCTTGGAGACTTGGAGAAGAGGAGGCCTGTCTTGGACAGGTCTGGTCATACTTTTTTTTTTTTTTTGCATGTGCATGTGGTATATATGCGTGCATGTATGTGTGTTTATATGTGTGCGGGTGCACATGCATGTACAGGTGTGCATGCATGTATATGCATGCCTGTGGAGGCCAGAGGCCTATATTGGGTGCCTCCATTGCTCTCCACCTTATTTTAAAAAACAAAACTGGGCTGGAAAGATGGCTTAGCGGTTAAGCGCTTGCCTGTGAATCCTAAGGACCCCAGTTCGAGGCTTGATTCCCCAGGACCCATGTTAGCCAGATGCACAAGGGGGTGCACTCATCTGGAGTTCGTTTGCAGTGGCTGGAGGCCCTGGCGTGCCCATTCTCTCTCTCTCTCTCTCTCTCTCTCTGCCTCTTTCTCTCTTTGTCACTTTCAAATAAATAAATAAAAATTTAAAAAAACAAAAAAACTAAACTACTAGGAGATTTTTATTTTTATTTATTCATTTAAGAGCGAGAAAGAAAGAGGTAGAGAGAGAGAATGGGTGCATCATGGCCTCCAGCCACTACAAATGAACTCCAGACACATGCGCCACCTTGTGCATCTGGCTTACGTGGGTCCTGGGTGATTGAACCTGGGTCTTTTGGCTTTTCAGGAAAGCGCCTTAACCACTAAGCCATCCATCCAGCCTCCACCTTATTTTTTGAAGAAGTAGAAGAATTAAGCTCTTTCATTGTTGTAAGACAATTACTTAGAGATGAGTATAAGAGCTCACACTTGTAATCCCAACACTCAGACAGCATAGCCAAAAGGCTACCTATTAGTTTGAGGATGGCCTGTATTACAAAGTGAGTTTAAGGTCAGTCTGGGCTACAAAGCAAGACTTTTGTCTCAAAAAAAAAGGGAAAGAAAAATTAAAAAGTACTTAACAGAAAATATCTGTTCCTAATACCATAAGATTTCTCTCCATTTACAAATATTTAAAAGTTTTATACATTATTAGTAGATTTCTAAACATAATAATTTTTTTCAATTTTAATTTTATATAAGTTATAACAGGCTATTCTCTTTTATCCCCTTGTCCCAGCTCCTGTTACCCTGGAGGCCCTCCTCAGGGGGGTTATGGTATTCACTGTGGGGTCATGAAGGCCTCAGTCAATCCTTGTGGGGTAACAGGGGATTGTGTCTCAGAGATTTCTACCTACTCTGTGGCTTTTACAATCTTTCTACCCCGTCTTCTGCAATGTTCCCCGAGCCATGGCAGGCCTGTTGGCAGCATGATTTAGTGTTGAGTTCTCGAGAGCCTCTGGATTTCTGTTTTGACAGGTTTTGATTGATGACTGTGTTTGTCACCATCAACCTGGGGCTGGTTGTCAGGCTAGCAGTAAGAGCAGTATTCATGTCAGCATTTCCCCTGAAATTTCTCCTGGACCCAGGCAGATGTTTCACCTTATTTTTTGAGACATGGTCTGTCACTGAACCCAGGCTCCTGGACTTGGCTAGTCGAGTTAGCCAGCTCACTCTTCAACCTTTGTGTCTTCCTCCCAAGTTCTGGGGCTACAGCTGCACCTCACCACACCTAGCATTCACGCTGCTTCTGGGGATCTGAAACCAGGTTCTCATGCTTGCACAATAAGTGCTTTACTGGCCAAGCATCTTCCCAGCCACAGCCTTCTCTTTCTTTACTCTCCTTAAGGCTCTACAGCTTGGAAGAGTCTTTGTAGGTTGATGGAACACATCATGAACCACTAGGAGTGTTCTGGACTAGAACAGGTCCCCATCAAGTGCCAATATAAAAGTCCTAGGCCTCAATGTGACTGTATTTGAAGGTGGGGCCTGTTAGGGTCATTAGGGCTGAAAAGGAGCATAAAAGACAAAGAGAAAGATGAAAGAACCTGCTTTGAAGTTGGCCAGGATGTGTTTGCTCTCTCATAGGAATGGAAGCAACAGAAGGGTATGGGGCCTTATAGGATCAATGCCTGTGAAAGGGGAAGAGAAAGCTTGATGGGGGTCCCATGTCCCCGCATAGAGGAAACACTATGTGAGGACATGGGGAGAAGTCAGACATTTGCACAGGACCACCAGGAACTGAGTCCTCCTTTCTCCAGGTTGTTAAGAAGGTATTAAGCATTATTAAAGCATTGAGATGTTTTCTTTTGCATGTGTATGTGATATGTGGGCATATGTGTTGCATGTTTATATATGTTTACACACATGTATATGCAGGTATCTTTCATATGTGGAGGGCCAGAGGTTGGACATTGGATGTCTTCCTCACTTTCCACGTAATTCTTTGAGGCACGGTCTCCTATTGAACGTAGAGCTCACTGGCTGGCTAGACTAGCTTAACCAGTGAGCCCCAAGGATTTCTTGTCTCTGCCTCTACAGTACTGGGATTACAGACGTGCACCACCATGCCTGGCATTTTACATGGGTGCTGGGGATTCAAACCCAAGTCCTTATGCTCACACAGCAAACACTTTACACAGAGAGCCATCCTAAGACCCTATTTTTGGTTTTTGAGACAGCACCTCACTCTGTAGCCCAGACTGACCTGGAACTCTTGGAGATCCTCCTGCCTCAACTTCCTGAGATTACAGGTGTTAAACACTACATCCGGATTTTCTTTGTTTTCTTAAAAACTTGACGCATAATAATTATACTGTGTTCTTTTTTTCCCCCAGAAACAATTGCAAGAAAAAAAGCATATGGGATGGCTGAGAAGATGGTTCAGTGGCTAAGGACTCTTGCTTGAAAATCCTGCAGCTGTGTACAGTTCTTAAGTCACCCATGGAAGCTGTATGCAAAAGAGTGAACAAGAATCTGGTATTGATTTGCAGTGGCAAGGAACCCCGGCAAACCATACACACGTGTGCATGTGCATGCATACACACACACACACACAATAAAAGTTTTTAACAAAAGAAAGAAAATAGGGCTGGAGAGATGGCTTAGCAGTTAAGGCACTTGCCTGAAAAGGCTAAGGACCCAGGTTCAACTCCCCAGAACCCACATAAGCCAGATGCACATGGCGGCACATGTATCTAGAGTTGATTTGCAGTGGCTGAAGGCCCTAACATGTCAATTCTCTCTCTCTCTCTCTCAACAAATAAGTAAAAATAAAATAAAATAATTTTTAAAAAGAAAATTGCATATGAGCTTGTGGTAAGTTCAATGTGAATATATATCCCTGATAGCTTCAGATTTTTTTACCTTTTTGTTATTTGTCTCTAGCTGAGACTGACCTGGAATTCACTATGTAGTCTCAGGCTGGCCTTGAATTCACAGCAATCCTCCTACCAGTGCCTCCCAAGTGTTGGGGTCAAAGGAGTACACCACCGTGCCCAGCTGCCTCAGGTATTTTTTGATTAAGGTTAAGCTGCCTGCTTAAGCCTCCAGCAGTCTGCTGGAGGGGGGGGCTTGTCACTGGGGGGTGGCTCTGTTTCCAGCCCAAAGGTGTATGGAGAGCACCTGGAGTTCTGGCAGTACTTGCTAGCTGTTTTTTGAGGTGTGCTGGCTGCTTGGTGGTTTCTCTCTGCTTGGGTCTATGAAGGGGAGCCAGCTTCTTCTATCATTAATGGAACTTCTCCTAGATCTGCAAGCTTGAAATAAATCCCTTCCTCCCATAAACTGTATTGGGTTGGACATTCATTCCAGCAACTTGGAGCTGACTACAACAGAGCTCATCTTTAAAGAGAGCTAAGAAAACTCAGCATCAGCTTCCAAGTGCAAGAAAGCGAGGGCATGAGGGAAGGCACGAGAGGTGAAGACAAGCTGAGTCTAGGCTATACAGAAACTTGGGATGACTTCGAGATCCAGAGAAGAGGTAGAGTGCTGGATGCTTACAGTCTCGCAAAACTTCCTTTTAGTCAGTGACCTCCAGGTTCTTGTCTTATGAATTCAAAAATGAAATCCACAGCTGATAGAGGTGGAGATTACAAAGATTTTACTATAGAGCATAAGGAAAGAAGACTGAGCTCCCATAAAGCAAGGAGGGGTCCCTATAAGAGGGGGAAAGGTCACCTGGTGACTCTGACTGGAAATGAACTGCATGGGTTCTGAGCTGGTCAGTCCAATTCCCACACGTGGAGTTTAGACGCCCTGTGGTTTTAGTCTCATCTTCCTGTCTGGTTTCTCGCGGAGGAGAACTCCTTTAGAAGGAAACTCAAGATGCCATGCTGTGTGCCCTGGGACCTTGTAATCTTTGCATCATTCTGTCAGGTTTCTGGGGAAGGAGGACTGCTTTAGAAGAAAAGAGATAAGGAGAGTTGGAAGGATGGTTTAGCAGTTAAGGCACTAACCTGCAAAGCCAAAGGACCTAGGCTTGACTCCCCAGCACCCACGTAAGCCAGATGCATAAGGTGGCGCATGTTTCTGGAGTCCCCCCCACCCAGGGGCTGAAGGCCCTGGTGTACCCATTCTCTCTATCTACCTTTCTCTCTCTCTAATAAGTAAATAAAATAAATAAATACTTTTTTAAAAAAAAGAGAGATAAGGAAAAATCAGCTCTATGCTCCAGAAGGGTGAGTGGCACCGCATACCTGGGTCCTGTGAGCTCTAGGCTGGTGAGGTGGTTGGTGTGTTTGGGGCCTCTACACTCCAGCTTGGTGAGGGGTATGGTGTGTTTGAGGGGGGGGTCTGTGAGCTCCAGGAGGGCGAGGGCCTCAGTGTTGGGCCTGTGCACTCAGGGTGGGTGAGGGGTACTGCATGTTTGGGGCCTGTGTGCCCACTCCATGCTTCCAGGTGGATGCCTCTCACCACCCCATGCCTTGTGCCTCAGCAGATTATTTGGGCCTTGGCCACCTCTGATGGTGTCAAGCCATGCTCCTGGCTGTCTCCACTCACCAGTGCCCTACACCAGCTAACTCTGTGGACTAGAGGTGGTACCCTGTGCCTCACACCCCCTCCCTCCCCCTACCCTCCCAGCTTGCTGGCATCTACCTTTTGGTGCCCCACTGGGACATCACTCCTGTTCCAGATGGGGAGCACAGGAATATGTGGCAGCCACCTGCCAGGGGGTGGCATTGAGTCCTCTACAACCTGCTCAGCTGGGTACAGTAGGGGAGCAGGGGCAAGTGCTATGGCCCCTGAGGCCCACAGGCAAGGCGCGCTGTGATCATGGGCTGAAGAGAGTCCAGACCTCCCACCACAGCTCTCGTCATCCACCATCCCAGAGCTGCTGGCACACTTGCAACCTCCGCAACCTGCACCATCTGTGGACACAGTGCCGCCCCACTCCAACCCAGCTCAAACCCAGTGAAGATCCTACAAGGGCAAATGTTGGCTTTCTCCTCAATAAAACAGACTTTTTCCCTGAGATGGGTGGACCCTAACGCACACACACAATACACTCCCTTCCTCACCCCCCAAAGAAAACATGAGACAACAAACTGAGAGATCTCCATCAAAGTTACCTAGTCTCGAGGGCTGGAGAGATAGCTTAGCAGTTAAGGTGTTTGTTTGTTTGATCCCAGTTTGATTCTCCAGGACCCACATAAGCCAGATGCACAAGGGGGTGCATGCATCTGGAGTTCGTTTGCAGTGGCTGGAGGCCCTGGCATGCCCATTCTCTCCCTTTCTCTCTCTCTCTCTCTCCCTCTTTCTCTCTCTTAAATAAATAAATAGATAATATATTTTTTAAAAAGGTTACCTAGTTCTACAATGGAAGTCTCCATTGAAAACATAAAAGAGACAAGAGAAATTGAATCCCAAAATGAAAAACGTAATAAGTTTATTTACCCTGACAAAAAAAGGCTTAACTGGAAGAAAATCATCAAAAAAAAATCACATAAAAGAAATTGAGTGGGATCATCTCTTACAGCACACTGTTTTCATCACCAGGCTTAATTTCATTGAAAAAATAGGGAGACCTCAAAAGTCAGATAAGTGAATTGAAGGTGAGTTGGCAAATAGAGGATCTCAATAACCAACTGGTTAAGATTAATGAAGACATGATCAAATGCAAGAACGAATTTTAAGAGGCATCAAGAAAATCAAACCACAACCTGAAACTGGAACTCGACAAAGGGATGGATATGATATAGAAAAATGTAGCAGAAAACAAAAATCAAATAGAGCTTGTAAAAGCCTCTTTAGAAATCCTCACTAACAGAGTTAATCACATGGAGGACATGACCTCAGATCTGGAACACAAGCCAGAAGAAATTGTTCAGGACTCCAAAAATTTGATAAGTTCAAAAAGTCATGTGAACAGAATGTGAGGGAATTGTAGGATACCCTAAATGACCAAATATCTGGATCATAGTATATCAGAAGCAGAAGAAATTCAAGCCAAAGGTATGGAGAACACATTCAACAGAATTACTGAAGAAAACTTTCCCACTCTCTCAAAAGAGAGACCCATCCAGATGCAAGAAGCTCACAGAATGCCAAATAGACTAGGCCAAAGAAGAAACTCTCCAAAGCACATCATCATTAAAATACTAAATAGCAGAAACAAAGAGCGAGTGCTAAAAGCAGTAGGAGAGAGACAACTTATAACAAACAAAGGCAATCATATCAGAATCACCTCAGATTTCTCAATGGAAACCCTGAAAGACAGAAGGGCTTAGAATGGACCACTTCAAAGTCTAAAACACTATGGCTTCCAACCCAAACTACTGTATCCAGTGAAAGTATCCCTCATAATACATGGTAAAAGGAAAACCTTCCATGATAAAAGCCAGGTCTAGGATTATATGAACACAAAGCCAAACCTACAGAGAACACTTCAGGGAATACTCCACACAGAAGAATCAAACAACCAATCTCAAGAGCCAACCAGAGGACAAACATGAGAACCAAAACTAGTTCAGGCATGAAAACATTCAAAGCCCAAGAAAACACCAAACCCCATAAAGCCTCCAACATGGTATGGATGAAATCAAACCTCACAGTTATAATATTAAATATTTATGGTCTTAACTCACCCATCAAAAGACACAAGTTAACAGGGTGGATCAGAAAAATGGACCCATCCATCTGCTGTCTTCAAGAAACCCACCTTACCACTAAAGACAGACACCTCCTCAGGGCGAAAGGATGGAAAATGATTTTCAAAGCAAATGGAAAAAAGTGATAAGTGGGTGTGGCTCTACTAATATCTGACAAAACAGACTTCAAAAGTAATCAAAAAGAACAATGAGTGACACTTTTTACTCATCAAGGGAATGATCCAACAAGAGGACATCACAATCCTAAATCTGTATGCACCAAACACTGGCACACTGCAGTTTATAAAGCAAAACCTACTTGACAACAAACCAAAAATAAATCCCAATACCATGATAGCAGATTTCAATAGCCCACTATTATCAATTGACAGCTTATCCAAGCAGAAAATCAACAGGGAAATAATAGATCTTAACAACATCATAGATCAATTAGACCTAACAGACATCCATAGAACATTCTACCCTAATTCTACAGAATTCACACATATTCTTCTCAGCAGCCCACGGAACATTCTACAAAATAAGTCATATATTAGGGCATAAAGTGTGACTCCATAGATTCAGGAAAACTGATGTAACTTCCTGCATCATATCAGACCACAAGGCATCAAAGCTAAAAATTAACAAGAGAAACAGCAGAATGAACACCAGCTCCTGGAGACTGAACAATGCTATTAAACAATGAATGGGTGGTGGAAGACATCAAAAAGGGAATCATAAAATTTCCAGAACTGAATGATAACATAAGTACAACATATGAAAAATTATGGGACACAGTGAAGGCAGCCCCAAGGGGAAAATTCATAGCACTAAGTGCCTTCATAACAAAGATTGACATCTCAAATTAATAACTGAACCACACCTAAAGGCACTGGAAAAACAAGAACAATCCAACCCTAAGAGTTCCAGACAGAAATAAATAATTAAGATCAGAGTAGAAATTAATGAATTGGAAACTAAGAAAACAATTAAGAAAAATGAAAAAACTAAGAGCTGATTCTTTGAAAAAATAAGCAAGACTAATAAACCCCTGGACAATTTGATCAAATGAAAAAAGGAGAAGTCCTTGGATAGAAAAATGGCTTAGTGGTTAAGGCACTTGCCTACAAAGCCAAAGGACCCAAGTTTGATTCCCCAGGACCCATGTAAGCCAGATGCACAAAGTGACTCATGTATCTGGAGTTGGTTTGAAGAGGCTGGAGAATCTGGCGCACCCATTCTGTCTCTCTCTCTCTCTCTCTATCTTCCTCTTTCTCTCTCATAAATAAATAAACAAATTAATTAATTTAAAAAGTCTCAAATTAACAAAATTAGAAATGAAAAGGGAGAAGTCACAATAAACACCGGTGAAATTGGAAGGATCATGTGGTGGTTTGAATAGAATAGATGGCCCCCCCCAATATATTCAGTTGTTTATTTGTTTGTAGTTTGCATCTGTAGCCACCTGGCTGGAGGCAATGTCACTGGGTGGATCTTAAGGTGTGGTGGTGGGTTTCAAATTTCAATCTAAAGATATGCAAAGTGTGCCTAGCAGGAGTTCCTGAAGTATGCTGTGTGGCTTTTGGCTTTTGGGCTTGTGCTTCTCTTGTGCTTGGGCCTGTGATGGCAGGCCAGCTCCTTTTGCCATCATGGAACTTCCCCTGGATCTGTAAGCTTCAATAAATATCCCTTCCTCCATAACTGTGCCTGGTCTGGAAGTTCATCTCAGTGAACCTGAAGCTGTCTGCTACAGATCATCAGGACATTTCAAACCTCTACTCCACATAAATGGACAGCCTGGAAGAAATGGATGAATTTCTAGACACATACCACCTACCAAAACTAAATCCAGAGCAGACAAATCTCCTAAACAAACGGGTTCCATCCATCAAGATTAAAAATGTAATAATAATAATAATAATAAAACCTCCCTAAAAGGAAAAGTTCAGGACCTGATGGATTCTCAGACGAATTCTGCTAAAATGTCATTGAAGAACATAAACCACTTTTTATCAAGCTTTTTAACATCCCAACTCCTTCTATGAAGCTAGCATCACTCTAATATCAAAAACAACATAGAAGCTGGGCATGGTGGCGCACGCCTTTAATCCCAGCACTCAGGAGGCAGAGGTAGGAGGATCACCGTGAGTTCGAGGCCACCCTGAGACTCCATAGTGAATTGCAGGTCAGCCTGGGCTAGAGTGAAATCCTACCTCAAAAAAACAAAACAAAACAAAATAATAAAGCAAGACACTTGACATTAACCATGGGTAGGCACACCTGCACCACACACACACAGACACACACACACGTACACACACACGTACACACACACACGTACACACACAATAATTTTGAGTCTGAGACAAGTTTCCACTCATGGACTTTTTACTTGTGGTACCATTTTGGCACTCAAAGCTTAGAATTTTAGAACACTTTGAAATTCAGATTAGATATGCCCAGCTTGGCATGCAATTTAAAAACTTCACAAATGTCCATGGATTTGTTCCTAACAGGAAAAAGTGGATATTTTCAAGGGCTTAGAGAATATTTGTAAAAATACATCAGGCACCAGCCTTCAAAGAAAACCTCACAATGAAATTTTTTTTCACAAATAAAGAAACAAAGGATACTGGTTACATTCTATGACAATATTCTAATGAAGCACTAACGAAAGAACATAAGAAGAATGAATTTAAAAAATATTTCCATTTATTTATCTGAGAAAGAGAGTTGTAGGTAGGGAGAGAGTGAATCAGGGCCTCCTCCCACTGCAAACAAACACCAGAAACATGAGCCAAATGTATCTGGCCTTACATGGTTATTGGGACACTTTGGAAAAGGTACCCAAATGCAGTTTGAAAGATCAGAACAATGTAATGGTTTCAAAGCTTCTTAAAAAGCAATAGTTCTCAGGTAAGGTGAGAGAGATGTGTTCAGGTGTGGGAAAGAGAAATTAGTCAGTTAATAATAACATTAAAAATTCAAGCTGAGGGCTGGAGAGATGGCTTAGTGGTTAAGCACTTGCCTGTGAAGCCTCAAGGACCAGGTTCAAGGCTCGATTCCTGAGAACCCACGTTAGCCAGATGCACAAGGGGGCACATGCATCTGCAGTTTGTTTGCAGTGGCTGGAGGCCCTGGCGTGCCCATTCTCTCTCTGTCTATCTGCCTCTTTCTCTGTCTGTCATTCTCAACTAAATAAAAAAAAAATTGTTTTTAAAGTTCAAGCTGAGACTGGGGACATGGCTTAGTGGGAAAAGCATTGCTGCTCAGGGTGCCGGCCTCAGTCTGGTGCCTGGAGCCATCGAAAGCAGGAGGAACAGCGAGCATATAATCCCAGGCCTCCTGCAGAATGATGCAAAGTGAAGACAAAAGAATTCCGGGAACTGCCGGGCAGGTGGCCTGGCAGACAGTGTGAACAACAGGAGACCTCCCTCTAATGGGGGGAGGAGAGGGCTGACCCTTGTGCTTGTCTTTCTGATCTGCACACGCACTGTGGTATGCATGCACCTGTACAAACACACGTGAACACACAAATACACACACACACATAATACATATTTAAAAAAAACTAGTTGAGGGCTGGAGAGATGACTCAATGATTAATGCACTTGCTTTCAAAACCTAATGTCCTGGGTTCAAATCCCCAGTTTGCATGGAAAGCCAAACGCACACAATGGCACATGATTCTGGAGTTCATTTATAGTGGCAAGAGGCTCTGATGTGCCCATTCTCTGTCTCTGACTCTACCTCCTTGCAAATGAATAAAATATTTTTTTAAAAAACTAGTTGAAAATTTGGGGTATGGTAGTCCAAGACTTTACCTCAGGAGTTGAGAGGCTGAGGGAGGAGGAACGGTGCAAGGTCATCCTGAGCTGAAAAGCAACTTTGAAGCCAGCCTGGGCTAATGTGAAGTTGTCTCAAACACAACAAAATAGACAAGTCTACAAACACAAAGCTTGGAAACTGCAAGGACCATCCTTGGCTGCCAGGCATTTCCTGGTAAGTCCTCCTAAGCCTTCAGAGAAGAAGCCTTACTTCCTGCGTACCATGCAAACCGTCCCACCTCTGTCATTATGTAGCAGGCCAGGGTAGGAGGCTGGTTCGTTACATGGACCTTACCTTGGGGGTCGAGGTGAATGTGTGGCCTGGTGGGACTGCAGCCGGAGCTTGGATCGGGTCTCGTCTAAAGAGCTGGCTCTGGAAGGAAAAACACACTGGGCAGCAGTCTCAGAATCTCCAGTAGCAAGGGTCACTTCTGAAAGCATTAGGAACTGGAGCTGCTCAAACAAGCTGTATAAGTAGGCAAAGAAACGATTGACTCATGTCGCTGGGAACACAAAAGCAGTTAACTGTGAGGGAGCCCTGGCACACCAGAGAATGAGTTTTACCTAATATGCAAGGTCTCAAGTATAGGTCGAGCTTAAAAGGGATCTATGTCTATAAAGACTATGACCCAGTACAACAGATGTATCCTTTGCTGCTAAGTGAAAACAGCCAGGCACAAAAAGGCCCTAATGCACAAGAGCGCAGTCACATGCGACATGGGACGTAGTGAGGCCAAGGAAGCAGGGACGGAGGGAGGGACAAGGAGGAGGTGTAGGCCCGAGGGTGCAGGCTTCAGTTATGCAAGGTCAGTATCCAGATCATTCGTACAGGACGGGATAGCCATGTGCCCGGAGCAAGGCCTCCGCTCTAACAAAGCACGGGAGCCATGGGAGACAGTTCTGGCACGCCAGGGTCATTTCCAACAGAAGACTTGGCTTAACCTCAACGCTCAGAAAGGGCAGAAGGCCACAGGTGAGTTGCAGCAGGGATCCTCCGCTCTGGCCAATCAGAGTGCACGCCGAGCCCTTGCCCCTCCCCTTCCGGTGAGCGTGCAGAGCCTGGGAGTCCCGGATGCTCACTGCTTGCCCCACAGGCCTGTCCCAGAGCTGACGGGTCGCAGTCTGGGAGGTCATTTGCTGTGTGGCCCTGACCCCTGGAAGCCCCGGCGGTACCACACTCAGCCTGGGCAGGGGTGGGCAGCCCTCGCCGTCCTCCAGTCCCGGGCACTGCGTTGAGGGCGGCACAGGGCTGGGAGCAGAGCCGGGGGTTCAGGCGGGGGGTGAGGGGCGGGGGCTCGCGCTGCAAGGGGCAGGCAGGGGGGCCCGGGCCGAGGGCGCAGGTGACGGCGGGGTGTGAGCTCCTGGAGGCCAGAACACGGCCTGGGCATGGGCGAGGAAGAGCAGAGGAGGCCGCTGGCCCTCGCTCCTGCTCAGGGACATCTGGGAGAACAGGTTCCAGTGACATCTTTGTGGGCAGACCTGGCCCAGAGCCATCACCTCCTGGAGGCTCCCCAGGAACAGAACGGAGACTTGAGGTGACAGAAAACACAAGACCTCCGGTGCACCCCCCCCCCGCGCCCCAGGGACCCTTCTGGCCTATTGATCCCCTACTCCAGAGGCTGACAGAGAAGGGCGCTGACTGAGGTGAGTGTCTCAGACCATGAAAGGGTGGCGGTGGCCCCAGCAGCTGGTTGGCGGGACTGAGGGCCATTCAGTCGTGGGGTGAGACCTCCTGGTGAGGTGGGTTTTCCTTTCTGAGACCCATGCGACTGTCACTGGGCATCTCAGTGGGTGACTCTCCTGGTCTCTCCTCTGGACCCTACTATTGTCCTCAGAGTCCCCTCTGAGGAAGTAGGGTTACCTCTTCAGAAGGAAAATGAGATCAAAATTCACTAGGCAGCTGAGGGTAACAAGGACCCCGTCCCCTAAAAGTTGTGAACAGTTTTTTTTTTTCCTTGCCCAGTAGTGGGCAATGTCCTGAGCCTCTAAAAGAGAAATCCGTTTTTTCCTTATCCCCGTTTTTCTAAAGCAGCCCTCCTTCCCAAGAACCTGACATAGAGTCGCAAAGAAGATTACAAGGTCCCAGGACACACGGCATGGCATCTTGATTTTCCTTCTAAAGGAGTTCTCCTCCGCGAGAAACCAGACAGGAAGAAGAGACTAAAACCACAGGGCGTCTAAACTCCACGCGTGGGAACTAGAGGGACCAGCTCAGCACCCAATCAGAATCCCCCGGGGTTTTCCCGCTTCTAGACACCACTCCTGCTTTATGGCAGCTCTGCCTTCTTTTCTAACACTCTACAAGAAAATCTTTCTCAATCCACCACAATGAACTGCAGATTCATTCTTCAAACTCATAAGACAAGAACCTGGAGGCTACTGACTCAAAGGAAGGTTTGTCTGACCATCAACCTCCACCACCCTAACTTCGGAGTTGAAGCCAGAAATGGCTGTGTGGATGTCAAAGACACCCCAAGGTCCTGTGTCACCTGGATCAGCTGTCTTCACCGCTGCTCACTTCCCATGATGCTGCCTTCTCATGATGGATGGAGTCTGAGTTTCTTACCCACCTTCAAACATGAGCTCATAGGCTACTTTCTTTCTTTTTGGAATTTTTGTTGTTTTTACACGTGTGTGCATGTGTGTGATACCAGGATCTTTAACTGGCACAAATGAATACCAGATACTGAGTCACATTATGTAGGCAGCTTCCATTGGTGAGTTGGGAATTGAACACAGGGCCCTGGCAGGTGTTTCAAGCAAAAACCTTTAACCACTGAGCGATCTTCTCATTCCCTGCATTTGTTTCCTTTCATGCAACATTTTCTGGAAAAAAAAAAAAAGAGATTATAGTATAATTGTTATGTGTCGAATTGTTAAGAAAACAAAGAAAAGACAGCTGTTAGTGTTTCACACTTTAATTTTAACACTCAATAGCTTGAGGAATAACCAGGTGTGGTGATGCATTCCTTTAATGCCAGCACTCAGGAGGCAGAGCAGGAAGATTGCTGTGAGTACAAGGCCAGCCTGCACTACAGAAGAATTTCCAGGTCCGGCTGGGCTAGAGTGGGACGCTAACTCTTAAAACCAAAAAATAAAAGATCAAAAGGGGCTGTAAGAAGGAGGATCCTCATGAATTCCAAGCCAGCCTGTACTACAGAGTGAAGCTTTGTCTCAAAAAACAAAAATAGGAGCTGGGCGTGGTGGCGCACGCCTTTAATCCCAGCACTCGGGAGGCAGATGTAGGAGGATCTCCATGAGTTTGAGGCCACCCTGAGACTACATAGTGAATTCCAGGTTAGCCTGTGCTATAGTGAGACCCTACCTCGAAAAACCAAAGAAAAAAAAAAAAGAAAAAAAATACAAAAATAATTGTCAGGTATAGTGGTTCATGCCTTTAAGCCCAGCAATTTGGAGGCAGGGGTTGGGGACTCACCATGAGTTCATGGCCAGCTCAGGTCAGCCTGGGCTAGAGCAAAATCCCACCTTGAAAAACACCAAATGAATAAATATATAAATGCAAAAAAAAAAGGGGGGGGAGTGTGGGCTACAGATACTTCAGCAGTAAAGGCACATTGTTGCGAAGCCTAGGGACCCATGTTCGACTCTCCAGATCCCACATAAGCCAGATGCTGAAGGTGACACATGTGCATGATCGTACATGTGCACACGGTGGTGCATGCACCTGGATTTTGATCACATCGGCTGGAGGTCCCCGGGCACCAGATTTCTGTCTCTGTCTCTTGCTCTCACTCTCATAAATAAAAGGCCAGTCCGTTCATTGCTTTAAAAAAAAAAAAAAACACGAACTGGGCATGACTTTTTGCAAACATGATGACCTGAATGTAAATCTCAAGTCTGCACTTTTTTGGACCTCACAAGACCCCGTTGAAACCCCTGGAGATCCTTCCAGAGCGTCACCCTCACCTTCTTCTGCAGCTCCTTGTAGTACTGGGTGCATTCCCCCACCAGCTCCTCCAGCTCCCGCGCATGCGCCCTCAGCTCTTCTGCAAGCTCGGCCCTTGGGCCTTCCTTCAGCTGTTCCCACTCCTCAGAGAGAGCAGCTATGTCGCGGCCAAGGAACAAGAGTGATGTCAGTCCTCCCTGCATGCAGGCCTCCTTCGTCATGGCCAAGGGTGTGCCCGCGAAAGCCTTTTGCACCTGCCTGGCGCTTCGGGTTGAGACTTGGCCAGTGGTCATGAGGTGCCTGGCAGATGTGGCCAAGTGCAGGTGGGCTCTGGCTAGCCGCAACGCTCGGGTGTGCTTTCTGATGGTGTCCACGGCGCTCCCGCAATTGTGGACGATCTGGCCAATGTTGGTGACATAGGATGTCTTCAATCCCCCGGTATCCTCAAGCTCTTGGTCAGTTTTGGGCAGTAGGGTGCTGGCCTGAGCTTGGGCTTTTTTATTGCGATATGTTTCCAACATATCTGTCACAATTCTGGCGATCCCAGCTGCTGCACCCAAACCACAGCCAGCCACCCTGAGCATCGTGCTTGCTCCTAGAGTGGCTGGAGCCAGGGCTAAACCCAGGAGGCTCATGAGCCCAGAGGCCACCGCAGCAGAACTGGTCGCCACGTTAGACTTGACCGTTTTCTTGTGGTTTGCGTCAATGTCTTCTGCAAGGGCATAGAGCTGTTTAATGACCACCTCTTGAGCCTTTTTCCACTCAGAGAACTGTTCTAAAAATTCTCTTTCTTCAGCTGACAGATCTCCGTCTTGTAGCTCCACGTCTTCACCCTGAAAGTTGCCATCTTTGTCTCTATGGATGAGAGAAATAAAGGTTTGATTCAGGGCTGAGGCGATAGCTCAGTGCTTCCACACACTCATTGGAAAAAGAAGGAAGAGGTGTGCCAGTGTTCCACGCAGAGCACTCCGTGTGTATAGCTGATCACCCGCCCAGAATTCAATGCTGCGACTTGCTGTATAAATATACTTCACTTTTCATACTCTCTGCCTTTATACACACACGTGCTCACACACATGTATGTGCACACACACACACACACACTGTCTCCCTCTCTCTCTTCCCAATACAGGTTAGAAATCAAATATACCTCCAAGAACCCTCTCAGTGTTGATTAACTAGGGACTTCAGGTCCTATTGTAAGTTTCTCAGCAGGGGTAAGTCAGTCAACATGGCAGAAGGTACCCAGGGCCCCGCAGTGGGGAGAGGCAGGATGAGGACCAGTCAGTCAGCCCTGCCAGGGAGTCTCAGACTATACACTGTGACATCTGGCCCACCCTGATGTCTGTGTGTCCCCAGGTTTGTAAGAGCAAGGAGCCACCTGTTGGAATGCTTTGCTTTGCTGGTAGGAAATTATGCTCAGTTTAATGTGTCTCTGAATTAATCCAGTTATATCAGGTGTGGCCATTTGTGGTCAGGACATCCTGTATGGCGCATTTGTGACCCCCCAGCATAGGGTGAGCTCACAACCCAGTTCTGTGGGTTCTGTGATCACATACTGTTTGCCACATGGTGCTGGATGCTGGTGGGGCAAAGACGCTGATGGACACGTAAGTGGCCCTGACTTCATGGACGCATTAATCCTAAAGGGCTTCCTTAGCGGCACCGGATCCAAGAAGGCCTGTGTTCTGCCTTCATGGGACTCACTGAATGGAGGCCCCAGCCTGGGACGCTTTCTATGGTTAGAACCCCCTGCTCAGGCCTGTGCTCCTGACTAAGGTTGACTTGCTCCCCATCATTACGCTAAGCCTCAAGGATCCTTCTTCCCTTGAACAGAGGCTGCTGAGAAGACAAGGCCCACTCCCCAGCCAGCGCTGCCTGAGCTGTGACTCCTATGGGGAGGGGCAGGCAGCCTTCCGCAGAAGCAGTCCTGCCCCACCCCAGCCACGGGTTACCTCTTCGCGTCACCTCCAGCCTTGCGTTCTGTCACCACCTGCTTGCCTGGCATTTTCTTCCGCACCAAATCCACGTCCTTGCGAGTCAGATGGTTTTCTGGTTGGAAACAAGGAAAGCAAACGGTGGGTTCCCATCATCCGAGCTTATGAAAGTCAAGCACAGAGGGATTAAATATCACGCTGGGTTAAAGTCATAGATGAGCAGATACCATGCTAAGAACCTGCCAGCCATTGTGTTTACATATGAACTGACATGTAACTTGCATACATACACTGCCCGTGTACGGTGAGGTACCCAGCTCAGTGCAGCAGGAGAGCTCTGTCAGAACGCAGCGGAACGTGCCACCGCCAAGTGTGCCACTATGGCACGAGGACAGTTTTCAGCCTGAGACGGGTGAGGAGCAGATGCAGCTGTCCCTCTTCGTGTCCTCCAGGGAGCCGAGACGGTGCTGGACCTGAGACCTTTACACCCTAGGTGACGCCAAGTGACCCATGGGCAGGTTGCAGGTGGAGTGTGGGACTGTTGGCCAAGAGGATGGTGCAGGCCTCAGGAGGGACAGAGCAAGCCAGCTCAGCATGTCGTCAGGCTGCCCAGAACAGGGCACAAATTAAACCTTACAAACATTTCTAGGGTGGTCCACGTAATAGTCTTAGACTATGGTTGCCCGTATGAGGCTGAATTGTTAGGAGCAAAGGCAGGGGTAAGACATGTGCTTTATCCTCTCCCTGTCAAAACCAGATCAAAACTTACCCTTTTCTCACAGTACTATTCTCCCCAGAGGGAACCACACCCTGACTTGTAAAACTATGGATTACTAGCCTTAGTCTTTAAAAATATATATTGATTTGAGCTGGTAAAATGGCCCAGCAGTTAAGGCATTTCCCTACCAAACTTAATGGTCCAGGTTCAATACCCTAGTACCCATGTATAGCCAGATACACAAAGTGGCGTTTGCATCTGGAGTTTGTTTGTAGAGGCTACAGGCCCTAGTGCCCTCGTTTTCTCTCGCTCTCTGCATGAAAAAAAAATATTAAAATATATAGGTAATTATTATCTGAGAGAGTGAGAGGGCCCTGAAGTCCCTTTTGCCTTTGCAAATGAATTCCAGATGTATGCACCACATTGTGCATCTGGCTTTATACAAGCATTAGTGATGAAACACAGACCTGTAGGTTTTGTAAGCAAATGCCTTTAACCTCTGATCCATCTCCCCACCCCAAGTTGGCTAATTCTTGAATGTCACATAAATGAGGCATTTGCTTGGCTTCCATTACTCAGTATAATGTTTATGAAATTTAATCACTTTTGTGGGCATCAACACAGATAAAAAAGTATGTTGCTTACTGGGCTAGAGAGATAGCTTAGTGGTTAAGGCACCCTGCCTTCAAAGCCAAAGGGCCCAGCTTTGATTCCCCAGAATCCATATAAGCCAGGTGCACAAGGTACCACATACATCTGAAGTTCGTTTGCAGTGTCTGAAGGCCCTAATGCACCCATTCTCTCTCTCTCTCTCTCTCTCTCTCTCTCCCTCCCTCCCTGAAATAAATAAATAAAAAATTATATTGCTTGGTTGCATTTAATTACTTGTGTATTATTGAAGGGTTAGTAGCCTTCCCTGAAAACCAAAGGGAATTAAAGGATTAATATGCATACCTAAATCTCATGGTCAATAAAGAAGGCAAAGACAGACAGCCAGGTGTGGTGGTGCATGTCTTTAATCCCAGCACTCAGGAGGCAGAGGTAGGAGGATCGCCATGCATTGGAGACCACCCTGAGACTACATAGTGACTTCCAGGTCAGCCTGAGCTAGAGTGAGACCCTATGTCAAAAAAAAAAAAAAAAAAAAAAAAAAAAGACAAAGAGGCGTTTGTCCTCATTAAGTGTGGCACCTTTCCCTGATTGATGTACTCCCCTTAGCCTAGATGGCCTTGAAGGACCAGAGACTCTGAGTCTCCTCCTTAGACATTCCTGGCTGAAGAAGCCTGTTCTGAACCAGGACGCAGGCAGCTACAGTTTTCTTATCAACTGTACCTGGTCCGGTCTGTTTTTCTTAGGATCCTCCTTATAAACTTACACCCCGGCCTGGCTCAGCACTTCAGCCTCCATGCTGTGGGAGACCTGAGGCCCCTCGCTGCTCCTCTCAATAAACAGTCTGTCTGCAGAGATCAAGTCTGGTGTTCTCTTTGACTTTTCTTTTACACTTTCCTTACAATTATACCTGGATTGTTTCTTTTACTGGTGTCTTTAAGTTGATGGTCATCATTGACTACTTGGAATTAATTCACTGTAATAATAAAAGTTCATTTTTCAGAAAGTGTGCATATGTCTAAGGACTTCAGGATGACATTCTAATCTGAGAGAAATATTCAAATATGATTGACAGTTCTTTGACCTTTCCACACCTCCCCTCACCTCCCACTTCCCTGTGCTGGGAGCTGAACCTGTGGCCTCACACATGCTCAGCAAGTGTCTGCACATAAGCCACCCCAGCCCACGCCACTTACTTTTTCTTTCAAACATTCAGGCCTCTAGATTCGTACCGACCTTCCCCGCTGAGTGCCAGCAGGCAGAGAGCCACCTTCCCTGGCCAACTGTACAAGTCTGTGCTGTGGAGACCTCAGAACAGTGTTTCTGCCCTCCTGCATTTTAGGCGTGGTGAGGGTGGCTGGCAGGGAAGGGGCACTGTCTGCCCTCCTCGGAGAGACAGTCCTTCTCAGCAGCGTAGGCGTGGGCAGTGAGGCAGACTCTGGCCCAGGACTCGATCTCACGAGGTCCAGCTGGGTGCTGTATGGTTTTCGTTACTCCAGAAATAGCTACGGGAATGGCGGCTCGGTGACTGTCAAGGACCAAGGCCGCTGCATGGTGCGTGTTACAGACAGGCTGGAAGTGCTGTTTTCACAGGAAAAGACGCTCCAGGAGCATCAGAAAGTGAAGTCCAGCCCTGTCCTCTAGTTAGAGCTGCATCTATTGGTGAGGCTCCAGGAAGGCTCACACAAAAGGCTCCCACATAACTCCAGACCCTCCCAGCTCTCCAGTGTGCCGCTGCGTGGGCGGTGAACACGTTGCCCTTGCAACAGCGACTTTCCCTGAGCTGGGCCCCTTGTCCCCCGGGCTCCTTGTTCTTTAGGGTCTAGCAGCACCTCTTCCTCCCTCCTCCCTGCCCAATGTGCCTTCTCCAGCCCCCATGGGATGCGACCCCTCCTGGCTCTGTTCTCACCTCTCCAAGCATCACCCACATGCAGGCGCTGTGACCAGTGACAGGTCTGCCCCGAGAAATCGGCGTGAGCAGCTCTTCAGAGTTCCAACAGGCCTCTGCTCAGGGCTGGAGGCTTGTGTGGCCAGGAGCAAGGTTGTGAGACTGGATGCAAACTCTCCTCACAGCTCCCTCAGGAGATTGGAAAGCCCTGGTGCAGAATGAGTCAATTTATAGGAAAGAGAGGCTTTCTTGGAACTTTCACTTTCCATCTCCCCAACAGGTGCAGTGGAGGGGCAGGGGGGAGCAAGTCCACTTCTGCCTACCATGTGACTTGGTGGGAGAGAAACTGCCCAGCATGTGCCAAGCGTGGGTTCTACCCAAGCCTGCTCGACAAATAACTGGAGGCCTGTGAATCCCATCTCTCCTTCCTGAGTAACTAGCCACATCCTGGGTGCTTACTGCCACAGCATGGCTAAAAAGCCCAATGAGTCATTTAGACTCATCGCCCTGTGAGCAGAAGTGAACTGCTTTGGCCTTGAATCTCCTTCTATGATGTGTGTATTCACCTAGCGCCTATTGTTTAGGACCTCTATTGGGAGGTATGGGGTTTGCATGGGATTATATGGCCCCACACCTCAAGGTTTATTATTATTATTATTATTATTATTATTATTATTACTTCATTCAGATTGAGCTGGCAACTTTAGTCCAGACCATGAGTCCGTGTAAGTCCAGAAAACTAAGTGAAAGAGCTAGTTTGGAGCTCTGCCTGTCTTTGCTTGCTGCTTTGGCCTCTCTCTCTCTTTCTCTCCTGTGGATGCTGGAGGGATCCAGCTTCTTCCACCATGATGTAACTTCTCCTGGATTTTGTAAGCCTGAAGTAAAACTATTACTCCCAGAAGCTGCTTTTGGTCAGTTGATTGTCCCGGCAATGAAAGAGAACTGCAACAGTAGATGGGAACCGGGAAGTGAGGTTGTTGCTCTCAACAACCTGACCATGTTGATGTTGGTCCTTTGTAATATATTGACAGGAGGACTGTGGCAAGATTTGGTTCTTCGGACTGAAGAGACCTTGCAGTAAGCAGTGTTGGAAGGGCTATTCTGGTGTGAGATTCAGTCTCTAAATACAGAGAGAATTGTGGATTGGAAAGGCTTGTCTTAGGAAGTTTTAAAAGGGAGAGAACTTTATTGGAGCTGATCTACTGGCAGAAAGGCTGGCTGCATGTTTCTGACCATGCCTCGAGATTTTGATTGAGTTCGAATTTAAAAGTAATAGATTCTAGCCAGGCGTGGTGGTGCATACCTTTAATCCCAGCACGTGGAAGGCAGAGGTAAGAGGATTGCCGAGAGTTCGAAGCCACCCTGAGACTACCGAGTGAATTCCAGGTCAGCCTGGGCTAGAGCGAGACCCTACGTCAAAAAAAAAAAAAAAAAAAAAAAAAAAAAAAAAAAGAAAGAAAGAAAAGTAATAGATTGATATGCTTGGAATAAGGGCATAGCACAGAAATATAGAAAAGATGCAAGGTTTATCACAGGAACAATTTAAGCAAATTTGAAGTTACAGGCATAGAGACTGGTTTTAGGTCAAGCAGATTACTACCTTCAAGGGTGGGCTAACTGCTTGTCATTGTGATAATAGATAAGATGCAGAGGGGGACGTTCACCCATGGAAGACTCAAATGAGTGAGAACACACTTTCTTTTGAAAGGAAGGTGGCCTGAAGAAAACTCTGAGCAAGTTATCTGCTGTTCAATGTCACAATTTACTCCTCTCTGGATTTACAAATTTGTTAGTACCTGGTACTATGGAGTGTAACAAATGATGGAAAGAAAGAGTCTTTGGATGTGCACCATGGTTCTGTTTTGGAAATGTCCCCTGGGCAAAATGATTCAGGGTTGGGTTCGCTGTGTGGAGGCCCAGTAAGGCTAGTGTATGGAGCTGTGAAGATGAACCATGGTTTGCAGTGTTGACCCAAGCATATTTTGCATAGACCAGGCCTGTGTTATGGCTGCCATGGAGAGCGGCTGACTTGGGATGTTACCCTGGGCTTTGAACAGTCCAGCAGGAGGTGAAGAATAAAGATCCAGACACTTTCATCAGTGATTTTGGATATTCAACTTGACTGCAGATGTTTGATGTCTACCTAATGGTTATTGAATATCCATTGGTGCAGTCTCTCTTTGGTATACCTCTTATCAATAGAGATGTTTACTCTGTGCCATTATGTGTTGGGAATATGTAACTTGTTTTGATCTTATACGGTTTACAGTGATAAACCATTCTTAAGCTTCAGATGAGACTTGGGACTTTTGAACAATGTTAATGTTAGTAAAGACTATGCGGACCTTTAAAGTTGGACTGAATGCAGTTTGCATTATGAGATGATAATGAGTCTATGGGGAAGAGGGGCAGAGTGTGGTGGTTTGAATGTGAATGTATGGCCCCATAGCCTCAGAGATATTTTTATTAAGATTGAGTTTGTAACTTGTGTCTGCAGTGGGTGGACTCCTGTTGGGGAGGAGGTATCACTGGGGTGGATTTTGTAGTCTAGCCTTACTAAGTGAAAAGAGCTAGTTTGGGGCTCTGGCTATTTGTGTTTTCTAGCTATTGGTGCTTGCTGGTGGTGCCTTCTCTCTCTCTGCTGTGGCTGCCGTGGTGAGCAAGCTATTCCCACTGGGATGGAACTTTCCCAGGATTCTGTAAGCCTGAAAATTCCATTCTTCCCCTATAAGCTACTCTGGCCTGGTGAGTGTTCCATCAATGAAAAGTAACTATACCTGGGAATGGTGTCACATGTCTGTAATTCCAGAACTCAGAAGGCAGAGTAGGCAGATTGCCATGCGTTTGAGGTGAGCCTAGGACTACAGAGTGATTTCCAGGTCAGCCTGGGCTAGAGTGATACTCTGCCTCAAAAAAAAAAAAAAAAAATATCTGACTTCATCAGTGGACCTTGAGCTTTGGAAGTGTCACCCAGAATACAGGGAGCGCCCACCAAATAGAGTCTTTGCAGCTGTATCTGTGCTGTTCCCAATAGTCAAATGCTGCATATTATTAGGTGCATGACGTTTGTACCAACCCCATGAGAAAGGCAGCATGCTCTGAAATGGAGACTGTAAAAATCAGTCATAGTTTTGATAACATAATCTGACTAAAGTACCACAACTTTATTTATAAGTTTTGTGTATCTCACATAATTTAAATGTTCAAGGAGTCACCACAGAAATATTGTTATCTATTATATTTGATTTTTCTATAACAACCTATGACTGTGGGCACATTATCTACTTCCTCAGACTACTTTTGCCTGAACTCTTCATTTTAAATTGTTTATTTTTTCATTAGCTTGCAGATCATAGGTTTCTCTAAGGCCATAATATCATTATAACATTTTAGTTTTGTTAATCCTCTCTCTCTCTCTCCTTACCATCTTCCCTTGAAACCATTAATACCTTTCTATCCATAGTATTCAGCCTCTCTATATACATATCTACTGTCTCCCCCCCAACCTTAAGATCTTCAGCCTTCAAAACCCCTCATTAGACCCCAGCCTCTACTACTGACTCTTACTCCAAAGTGCATACAAATTACAAAATGTGAACGTAGGACCCACATACCAGAACAATATGTGATATTATTTATTTTGGTGTTGGAGACAAGGTCTCACTGTATAGCTCAGGCTGGTCTAAATCCCTTTTTTTAATCCCATCTCAGCCCCCCACCCCAGTTCTGCAATTATAGGTATGTAACTCAACAACTGCTTTTGCTATCTATTTTTATTTTGGTTAAGAATACTAAGGGTACAGCTTCATTTATTTTTTTACCCATGTACCTGCTGTGTTTGTATAAGGTGTGAGGCATCCCCAACTCTACAGACCCTCACCTCACTTCCATCACAGCCTGATTCCTGCATTGTTCTCTATGGATGGTATGGTGGTTTGAGTCAGTGGTCCCCCGTAAACTGATGTGCTGTTAATGCTTGATCCACAGCTGGAGGCTATTTGGAATGTAGAGCCGCCTTGAGGTGTGTTGTTGGGGACAAGTTTATGGATATTATAGCCAGCTTCTTCTTGCCAATGTTTGCACAGTCTCCTGCTACTGTTGTCCATCGGATGTTGACCAGGAAGTGATGTCCGGCCTCTGCTCATCCCATGGTTTTTCCTTCCATCATGGAGTTTCCCCTCAAGACTGTAAGCCAACACAAACCCTTTCCTCCTACATACAATTTTTGGCGAGCTCCTTTGTGCCAGCAACATGAAGTTAACTGCATCAGTTAATTGGTACCAAGAAGTGGGTTCATTCATGTTAAAAACCTCATTCTATGGCTTTGGCCTTTTGGGACTGATTTTTAGGGGTGGATGGGTTTGAAACCTTGGCCTATGAGATGCCTTGCAGTGCTCTAATTAGAGCTTGATGGTTTATCCTGGTCAGAGTTGAAGGACCTGGGTGCAGTAAGAACTATGGACTGTGAGGTTTGGGTTATGAGGCTGAGGAAGCACTTTGTCAGGACTGGTGTAGAAGCAGTTTGTGTGAGAGACTGCGGTGTCCTGCCTGCTTGTTTCCTGAGAACTGGTGCAGGGTGGTTTTGCATAGAAATGGACTGGTATGAGCAGATGGATATGGCACAGAAAGAAGGGAATTCTTTGGGCTGAAACTGCTGCCTGTTCAGCTGCAATTGTTTGAGAGACTATAACCACTGAGATTGGGCCAAGTGATCTGCATTGGGACAGCAGACAGAATGGAGACTCTTTTGAAGGGGCCTGAATGCTGAGGGGTATCCTGTTCTTCAAAGTTGGATTTGTTTCCCCCCTGACTAACAATTTGGTAGCCCATCTGGTACTATGCAGTATACCAAATGTGGGGAAGAGAAAGTCATTGAATTTGAAACATGGTTTTATTTATTGGAAACAGCCGTGGGCAATGTGAAGCAGGCTTGTTGGATTACCTGTGTGAAAAATCCAATGGAGCCATGAATATGAATTGTGAGTTGCAGTGGAGACCCGGTGGAGATGCCAGGACTATGGGATGGCTGCCAAGGAGAGCTGCCAGCACTGGATGAAGTTTCCTGGTACTGGGAGTATCCTAGCTGGAGGGTTGAAATTGGAACTAGACACTCGTCACTGGTTAGAATCATCAAATTTGGAGACTTGTCACTGGTTATAGGTGTTGGACTTGGAGCCAGATTTTGAAGTTTGCCCTGTTCGTTTTTAAATCTTGCATTGGTTGAATATTTCTTTGCTATGCCCAATGCCATCTTTTGTAGTATGAACATTTATTGTGTGCCATTATAGGTTTTTTTTTTTTTTTTGGTATTACACCTCAGTTAAAAGACCTTGTATTATGTGGATTTTGAGCAACCTAAGGATTCTGGTAAAAAGGAGAGCTGTATTGAGGATCAGATTAGAAGCCATTTATGTCCCTTTCAGGCAAAGAATTTCTCTGCATCTTGTCCATGTCCAAAGATACTGAATATAGCTGAATTCCAAAGTAACCAATTCAGTAATTTGATATAAAAATTTTTGAGATAGCATAGCTGTTGTAGTCAGGTTCACATTGCTGGCAGGAAACACCTGACCAAGAGCAGCTTATGGGGAAAAAAAGGTTTATTTTGGTTTACAGACTCGAGGTGAAGCTCGATGATGTGAGGGGAATTGATGGCACAAGCAGAAGTTGGACATCACCTCCTTGCCAACATCAGGTGGACAATAGCAACAGGGGAGTGTGCCAAACTCTGGCGAGGAGAAACTGGCTATAACAGCCAGAAGCCTGCCCCCAGCAATACACTGCCTCCAGGAGGTGTTAGTTCCCAAATCTCTACAGCTGGAAACTTAGCATTCAGAACACCTAAGTTTATGGGGAACACCTGAATCAAAGCACCACAGTAGCATTCCTCTGTGACATAGTTGTTGTAGATGCATTTATTCAGACTTACAGGGGAATTTGGAACAAAAAGCAGAGTAGAAGAATTTGAAAACATGCAGTCTGGTCAAAAAAAAATAGTGAACTGAAGCTTGTGTGCAGGAGGATATTTTTATGAAAGAGAATTGTGCCATTAAATAGAAACCTCCTATTCTCTCTTTCTCTCTCTCCTCACAATTGAGTAAGTTAAAAAAAAATTTTTTTTAAAAAGATGAAACTAACTACTTGACATTGGGACAGTAGAAAAGTGCCTTTGGATATCTCAGTAATTGGCTGGATCCCACACAGGTAGGAAGAAGAGTGTTAACATTTTACCAAAAGAAAAGAAGGCTCCAGGGCTCACTACTTACTCAGGTCCACCTGGTAAGTGTTCTAGGTTCAGCTTCCCAGGCACTCAGAGTTCACTGGACTGTACGGGGACAGGGGGAGACTGCTCATCACTTGTGCTGGTGGCTAAGCATGGTGTCATCCACATAGTGCTCATATGTAGACATGCAGGATCAGAACACAAGGCTTCCAGGGCCTTGGGCACTGCCGGTCAGGCTCCAAAGGAAGGTGAGGAGGTGAGGCAGGGTCTGGCAGGCTGCTCTTGAGAAGTGGCTGTGAAGGCTCTGCTTTTGTGGAGACCCCAGGATAACAGAGGTGGCAGGAATGTGCAACTCTGTCAAGAACGCCAAGAAAGTAGCAGCAAGGAGTGGAGCGGGCCCTAGAGGGCATCCATATGGGCTGGAATGAGCAGAATAGGAAGCACAGGGTGCCCAAGCTGCTGGGAGGAGACGTGAGTACGTGTCCTACGTACTGGACATGGAGAGACAGGACGCAATGTCGCCCTGGGAGCTGACATCAGTACACCACATGTCCTACATCTGGACAGGGAGAGACAGGATGCAATGTCACCATGGGAGCTGACATCAGTTCACCACGTGTCCTACATGCTGGACAGGGAGAGACAGGACGCAATGTTGCCCTGGGAGCTGACATCAGTACACCACGTGTGCTATATGCTGGACAGGGAGAGACAGGATGCAATGTCACCATGGGAGCTGACATCAGTTCACCACGTGTCCTACATGCTGGACAGGGAGAGACAGGATGCAATGTCACCATGGGAGCTGACATCAGTACACCACATGTCCTATATGCTGGACAGGGAGAGACAGGATGCAATGTCACCATGGGAGCTGACATCAGTACACCATGTGTCCTACATGCTGGACATGGAGAGACAGGATGCAATGTCACCATGGTTGCTGACATCAGTACACCACGTGTCCTACATGCTGGACATGGAGAGACAGGACGCAATGTCGCCCTGGGAGCTGACATCAGTACACCACGTGTCCTACATGCTGGACATGGAGAGACAGGACGCAATGTCACCCTGGGAGCTGACATCAGTACACCACGTGTCCTACATGCTGGACATGGAGAGACAGGATGCAATGTCACCCTGGTTGAGGACATCAGTACACCACGTGTCCTACATGCTGGACATGAAGGGACAGGAAGCCATGTCACCCTGGTTGCTGACATCAGTACACCACATGTCCTGCATGCTGGACATGAAGGGACAGGAAGCCATGTCACCCTGGTTGCTGACATCAGTACACCACGTGTCCTACATGCTGGACATGAAGGGACAGGAAGCCATGTCACCCTGGTTGCTGACATCAGTACACCACATGTCCTACATGCTGGACATGAAGGGACAGGAAGCCATGTCACCCTGGTTGCTGACATCAGTACACCACGTGTCCTACATGCTGGACATGAAGGGACAGGAAGCCATGTCACCCTGGTTGCTGACATCAGTACACCACATGTCCTACATGCTGGACATGAAGGGACAGGAAGCCATGTCACCCTGGTTGCTGACATCAGTACACCACGTGTCCTACATGTTGGACATGGAGAGACAGGATGCAATGTCACCATGGGAGCTGACATTAGTACACCATGTGTCCTGCATGGTGGACATGGAGAGACAGGACGCAATGTCACCCTGGGAGCTGTCATCAGTACACCATATTCCTACATTCTGGACAGAGAGGGACAGAACACAATGTTGCACTGCTTTGACCTTTGTGGTGGCTTCAGTGAAATGTCCCCAGTGGACGTCCATGTTGAGAATACTTGGTCCTAAGCTGGTGACAGTTTTGGAAAGCTGTGAGTACTTTGTGGGGAGGAGCCTTGCTGCACGAGGTGTGTCACTGTGGACAGACCTTGTGGTTCATTATGACTTCCAGCTCGCTGGGTGTTCAGAGCCAGCTCACGGGGACAGTTTCCTGTCGGCTGCTGGGACATGAAGTGGTGGCCCAGCTGCCTGGTCTGCCGTGCTTTCCCCTCCGTGGTGGAGCTTCCCTTCTAAACTGTAAGCTGGAACAAACCCTTTTCTCCCACAGGCTGCTTCTAGTGGGTGTCCTGTCCCAGCAACAGAAAGGTGACCACTACAGCTGGCTTTGTCTGATTCGTCCTCGCTCTTTTTCTGTGCCTCCATTTTGGAATGGGAATGTTTACATTGCCCCATTTTTGTTGGCACTGTGTAACTGTCTTTTTGGAGACATTGTCTATCCTAGGCTGGTCTGGAATTCACTCTGTTCACAAGGCTGACTTTGAGCTCATGGATTTCTCCTGCCTCATCCTCCTGAGTGCTGGGATTACAGGAAAAAGCCACTGCACCTTGTCTGTAACTGACTGTTTTTTTAAATTTTTTTTTTATTTCCAAGGTTTTATAGCTAAGAGTTTGCCTTGCATCTTAGAAGAGAGTCTAGAAAATTGAACAGTGTTGGAACTGTTACGTCACTGGGGAGTCCTTGAAAATGGGAGCCACATGCAGTTTCAAAAATCAGGACTAGGGCTGGAAAGATAGCTTGGCAGTTAAAGTGCTTGCCTTCGAAGCCTAAGAACGCAAGTTCAAATCTCCAGGTCCCATGCGACACAAGCATGCAATGTTGCACATGTCGCACAAGGGTGTGCACGTGTCTGGCATTCTGTCACAGTGGCTGAAAGGCCCTGGTGCACCCTTTCTCTCTCTCTCTCTCTCCCTTTTTCTCTGTCTCTCTATCAAAAATAAAATAGGGCTGGAGAGATGGCTTAGCAGTTAAGCTCTTGCCTGTGAAGCCTAAGGACCCTGGTTCAAGGCTCGATTCCCCAGGACGCATGTTAAGCCAGATGCACAAGGGAGCGCATGCATCTGGAGTTCTTTTGCAGGAGCTGGAGGCCCTGACGCGCCCATTCTCTCTGTATATCTATCTGTCTCGTTCTGTCTCTGTCTGTCACTCTCAAATAAATAAATAAAAATAAACAACAACAAAATAAAATAAAAGCTGCACGTGGTGGTGCACGCCTTTAATCCCAGCACTCAGGAAGGAGAGATAAGAGGATTGCCCTGAGATCAAGACCACCCTGAGACTACATAGTGAATGCCAGGTCAGCTTGAGCTAGAGTGAGATCCTACCTTGAAAACCCAATAATCTTCATCATCATAATAATAAAAGAAGTAAAAAGAAAGAAAGAAAGAAAGAAAGAAAGAAAGAAAGAAAGAAAGAAAGAAAGAAGGAAGGAAAGAAAGAAACAAGAGATCTGGACGAATGGGCTGGAGAGATTGCTCAGTGATTATGGCACTTGCCTGCAAAGCCTAATGACCCTTGTTCTCTTGTTTTCACGTACAGCCAGATGCACAGAGGGTTTCATGCATCTGCTGCTTGTTTGTAGTAGCTGGAGGCCCTGGCATGCCCATTTTCTCAATCTGTCTCTGCTTGCAATAAATAAGATAAATTTTAAAAAAATTTTTTTAAAGATCAGGACCAAGTCGTAGCTTCTGAAGCTTCTTCAAAAAGGAAAGACCTGGGATAGAGAGAGAGAGAGAGAGAGAGAGAGAGAGAGAGAAAGATGGGTCCAGGCGTGGAGAAGAGAAATTAGTCAGTTAAGCATCACATTAAAAATTCAAGCTGAACAGCAGGAGTAGTGGTGCATGCCTTTATTTCCCGTACTTGGGAGGCAGAGGTAGAAGGACCGTCATGAGTTCAAGGCCACCCTGACTATATAGTGAATTCCAAGTCAGCCTGGGCCAGAGTGAGACCCTACCTCGAAAAACCAAATAAATAAATAAACTCAAGCTGAGGCTGGAGACACGGCCCAGTGGATAAAGCGCTTGCTGCACAAATGTGACAACCTGAGTTTGGATCCCCAGAGTCATCTGAAGCAGGAAGCACAGTGAGTCTATGTTCCCAATCTTCCAGAAGTGGGAAGTGAGGACAGGAATTCCAGAAGCTCCCGGGCCAGGTGGCCCGAGTCGCAGTGTGAACAAGAAGAGACGTGTGCAGGGAGAGGACTGACAGCCGGGGCTGTCCCCTGACCTCCACGCACCTGCCACGGTATGCAAGCGCCTTTACTCACACACACAGGTAATGCATGTAAAAAAGCAATTTGAATAGGTCGGGCACGGTGGTCCAAGACCTCATCCCAGCGCTTGGGAGGCTGAGGCGGGAGGATCAGTGCAAGGTCAGCCTGGGCTGTGTGGCAACTTCGAAGCCAGCCTGGGCCAATGTGAAGTTGTCGCAAACAAAACAAACAAAACAAACAAAACAAACAAACAAACAAACCCACAACCAGAAAGCTTGGAAACTGTAAGGAACACCCTTGGTGGTGGCCAGGCGTTTCCTAGTAAGTTCTCCTAAGCCTTCAGTAAAGAAGCCTTACTTCCTGTGTCATACAAATTGTCCCCAGACAGAACCACGAAGGCGTTGCGTGCAGAGTCATGACACAGGCATGGCATTAATGACAGACCGTGAGCACAGGACGCCATGACTCAGTCTCGCTCCCCCTGCACAGCTGAGCTCAGAAAGTCAAAGAGCAGAACGAGAACCCAGACCCCGCTGCTCAGATCACGCGCCGTGACCCCGGCAAGGCTCTCGCCGAGCAGGAGCTCCATCCAGTACGTGGAAGCTCACGCCCACGGTGCGCTCCAGTCGTGGCGTAAGTAACAGAGGGAAATTATGAGCATCTGGTTGGAGCCTAAGCACTCACCACGTATCCTAATAAAAATATTTACGTATACAAATAAAGCACTGCCCGTGAGGAAGAGTGGCTCTGTAAGCCAGTGGCCCACAGACACGTCCCAGAGTCAATGTCATCGTAGCATTTAAGGACTGCAGCTAACTCGGTAAGGCATGGAGACTAAATGGGAAAAATAACTCCCGAGAAACTGGGGGCAGTGGGAGGAGAAGGAGCCTTACCTCGTCATGAATTATTCATCGCATAACTGACATCAGCCAGAATTCAGCAAAGCACGGGGAATATTAAGAAGGAAGAATATGTCTACAGAGGGACAAAGCCAGTTAGAAAACATCTCATTACAGACACTTTTCATTACAATCCAAACAGCAGAGAGCAGCAAGGAAAGACGTCTGAGCAAGCAATGGGAAGACCGCATGGGTCTTAGGCGGGAGAAGAGGGAGGATGTGGATGTCTGGAGGGCAGCCCCGGGCTGGCATGCTCGGGCACTCAGCTCGGGCCGTGGTGTCCCGCATCCAGAACGGCGTCTGCTGCAGGTCTGCCCTGTGGGTGCTGGGATGGGAAGGGGAGCGGAGGAACTACCGGTTCGGTGCCCAGCTCTGGACATGTACATGGAAAACGACACAATATCCTGGAGGGCTGTTCATGCTGCTCTGGTTGTAACTGGAGATGCCCAGAAAGGAGGGGGAGGGGGCTGGTGTGCTGCCTCTGGGGGTAAAGTGCTTGCCAAAAGCATGGAAACCTGAATTTGGTATCTCAGCGCCAACACGCTGGGTATAGGGGTGCACACCTCTAATCCCACTGCTGGGGAGGTGGAGACAGGAGGCTCCCCGGGGCTCCCTACCAGGCTCGTCTTGAGAAATCAGTGAGTTCGAGCTTCCGTATCTCAGCATATTAGGTTTAGAGTGACTAGGAAAGACACCTCAGGTAACACCCTGACCCTTGCATTAGTGCACACACACGGTGTGAACGGATGTCCACGTGCACGTTTACCACATGTGCACATAAAGAAATGAGACAGAGAGAAAAGAAAAGAAACCTGAGGACATCTGAGCAATGATCTGTAATGTTTTGGGGGTGTCAGGGATCTCCCTGGCCAACAACTCACTGGAAGGTATCCCATTCTTGGCACTGAAAAATTTCTAGTAACAATCTATGGCTTCTGAGTGTTCCATTGTTCAAAATTAGGTTTCCCCATGATTTATTTATATCCTCTTAGATTTTGATTAGCCCTCCCTCCACCTTTCCTTTACTCAATCTCTTCCTCTGACCTCACTTAGGCCTTTTCGCCCCCATTAATCTGTTCTCCTACTTACGTATATACAAAACCATCCTGTTAAGTTTCCTTTCCCTCCCTTTCTATTCCCTTTATATTTTCTTTCTAGCTTACTGGCCTCTGCTACTGAGTTTTATTCCTACTCTCATAGAAGTCTAATCATTTGTAACTAGGATCCATATATGAGAGAGAACATGTGACACTTGGCTTTCTGGGCCTGGGTTACCTCACTGAGTATAATACTTTCCAGATCCACCCATTTTCCTGCAAATTTCATAGCTTCATTTTTCTTTACCACTGAGTAAAACTGCATTGTGTAAATGCGCCACATCTTCATTATCCACTCATCAGTCGAGGGACGTCTAGGCTGGTTCCATTTCCTAGCTATTGTGAATACAGCGGCAATAAACATGGTTGAGCAAGTATCTCTAAGGTAGTGAGACGAGTCCTTTGGATGTATGGATCCCGGTTTTTCTGAGTGCTGAGCACAACAACTTGAAATCACGTGGTTATGTGATGCTCTCTGTCCCTTGGGGAACCAAAACTCCAGTGGGTTAAGGACCTCTGTGCCCCTCATATTAGAGGGCACTTGGCACAGCAGGTGTGTTATGAGTGGGCATTGGGTGGCATGGCTCTCATGTCAGGTAACAAAGGTGAGCTGAGAAGGGATTTTTATTGGAAAATGTTTTTAGGCTCTTCTGCTTAGAGAAATTAAGTATGCAAACGTAAATACTGAAGTAATAAACCACTACCAGAAAATAAGGGAAAATTCAAAAGTCATTCTCAATTTTTTTGTTGTTGTTTTTTGTTTTTTGAGGTAGGGTTTCACTCTAGCTTAGGCTGATCTGGAATTCACTATGTAGTCTCAGGGTGGCCTTGAACTCATGGTGATCCTCCTACCTCTGCCTCCTGAGTGCTGGGATTAAAGGTGTGTGCCAACACGCCCAGCCATTCTCAATTTAAAAAAATGGTCATCTCTCTCTCTCTCTTTGTGTGTGTGTGTGTGTAGAGGTCAGAGGACAACTTCAAGGTGTCTGTGCTCCACTTGCTTTGGGACAGGGTTTCTTACTGCTGCAAAGACATTGGCAGGCAGACTGCAAGTGAACACCAAACTAGCTGACTCACTACTGTCATCGGAGCATTGGGACGATAGGCGCATGTATCACTCTGAATCCATCTTTCCTGGGAGCTGGGAAATTAAACCTGGGCTGGCACGGTTTGCAAGCAAATGCTGTTAAACTCTGAGCCATCTCCCCAGACCCCACCCTCAGTTCGATAAGAGATGTGAGAATGTGCTAAGCAGCAAGGTCACAGCCCGAAACCAGAAAAGTAAACACACGGGGAACCTTTGCCTTGGCAAACATGCCATCCATCCATTCAGATGATTCGTTCGGATTTTAATTAATTGAGGCCGGGGACAGGATCCAAGCCCTGAGGAAGTGACTATAAACATATCTACATGGTAGAATTATTTGGAAACTTCAAGAAATGCTGAACTCACTGGAAGGTATCCCATTCCTTGCACTTCAAGAAATGCTGATGAGTGACAGAGCCCACACTGAGTGACTTGGATTAAATTGGTCTGGAGATGACCCTCCTAGTAGCAAAACAAGAAAAAAGTCAGGGTTGGTGGCTCGCGCCTGTGACCCCAGCTCTTAGGAGGCTGAGGCAGGAGGATCCCTGGGAGTCCCAGGCCAGCCTGGGTTCCAGAGTGAGTACCAGGTCAGCTTGGGCGAGAGTAAGACACTGCCTCAAGGCAGAGAAAGAGAGTGAGAGAGACTCTATCTAAAAGATGGCAGAGGGCTGGAGAGATGGCTTAGTGGTTAAGCCCTTGCCTGTGAAGCCTAAGGACCCCAGCTTGAGGCTTGAATCCCCAGAACCCACGTTAGCCAGATGAACAAGGGGGGCGCACACATCTGGAGTTCATTTGCAGTAGCTGGAAGCTCTGGTGCGCCCATATTCTCTCTCTCTCTCTCTCTCACTTGCTCTCGCTCACTTGCATAAAAAAAAAAAAAAGACCAGGTTGTTAGGTTTGTCTAAAAAAGAAAAAAGGAGTAGAATCTGAGTTCTACCTCTGGCACTGGGTGGAGACAAGACATTTTAACTTATCCAAAACAGAAGAGCACAAATAGGTACTATAGGCCCCGCCCTTAAGCGTTACTCCAAGTGAGCCTGTCAATCACCCAGCCAGGAGACCACCTCTTAGGAAAGCTTAGTCACCTGAAGACATGCTAAGGAGATGGGAGATGAATATAAGGAATAGTTATTCCTCATGGAGATAATGGATGATGCTCTCCGGAAGCCCCTCATTCCATGCAGCTGCTCACAGATCTTCAGTGAAGCCCGTCCACTTGTCTGAGTTCTAGCTCAAAAAGCGTCACCTTTCCTTTCTCCCTTCCTTCCTCTTCTTTGGATACTGGCCAAGAGCCTAAACACACCTGCCTCACACTGGGTTTCTCACTCCCTTCTCAGTACATCTCCTTTGCTTCACTCCTCATCGCTCAGGCGCCTAATTCTTTGTGGTCGGGAGACGAGGACTCCGGTAAGAAACCTGCCACACTTCGTCTTCCAAGCACGCTCTCCATGCGAGACCTGGAAGAACTCACCACGCTCGGCAACTTCTGAGCCAAGGACGCGTGTGGACACAGGGGAGCTCTCCAAGGGTCACGAGGCTCTTGAAATGCCCCTTGGTTAGGGACCACCTTGTCAAAGAAGATGAACTTTCTGTATTTACCATGAATCTAATGTAGAAAAACTAGCACGAGCGTCAATGGGGCTCATGCATAGACTTCAAAACTGTCCCTAAAAAACTCAAATATGCAATCTATGCTGTTATGTTGGATCCCCAAACTGAAACTCTTCCACTCATGAATCCATGATTGCAATGACTGGAGAACATGGAGCATCTCTCAAAGTTTATTTGAAGGCTTGGAGGACTTTGTAGAAGAAAGTAGAATTTAGTTCCAAACTGTGATGACAGATTTGGAATTTCAAGTCTTCTCTAATGAATTTCTGTGAGATCCCAGTTGTTTGCTTCCTCTACATTTCTAGAAGGTTGAGATGAGTGGATCCAGCATGCTTCGATAAGGAGGGAACTGCAGCCTAAGCTTTCATCACTTACTTAATCTCCCTCGCTGATTCTTCCAGCTTTGTAACTCCCAGGAGCTTCCAACCAGGTAAAGCCATGTTTGCCTGAAGAAGGCTGTTGCTGGCGCTGCTGGTTTATTTGAAATAACCACAGGCAAATGTTAGGCACCGTGGCTTGAAAATAACCCACAAGAAGACACTCAGAGGCGACATTGCTGGGAGGCCGTCTGCCTCTCTGCAGTCTGCGTGAGAGCAGGTGCGCGCCCATCGCATCTGCTGCATCCAAACCATGAAGAGCCTGGCATGGGAGACGGGAAATTAATAGGAAATGCTCATGTCAGCAAAACCGAGTCATTGAATTTCAAAAGAGCAGAGCTGCATACAAAGTGAACGTGATTATTTTCTCCAAAGACAGCCATGTCCTAAATGGGGAAAGAAATCGCCTACTCATTGGGATGCAAAACTCACAAATATAGTGAGTGATCGTGAGAGCTGATGGCCCTCAGGGGCTACGTTCATGTGCTGTCCACAGTCTATCCCAGGAATGCACGTTTTCATGTCAAGGGTTGTGGGGTTTTTTTTTTTTCCTACCCTCCAAAATTTTTTTCTTGCTATTTTAAATCATTGGCTTTCATTTTTTTTTTTGTTTGTTTGTTTGTTTGTTTTCTGAGGTAGGGTCTCATGCTAGTCCAGGCTGGCTTGGAACTCACTCTGTAGTCACAAGCTGGCCTCAAACTCACAACGATCCTCCTATGCCTGCCTCCTGAGTGCTGGGATTAAAGGTGTGCCCCATTACACCTGGCATTTTGTTTTATAATTTGCAATGCTATAAAGGTATTTCCTCTTTGCATGATTTCTGACACTGTGAAGACTCCTAGAGACCTGATTCACCTCATGCATTTTTTCAATATTAACCCTGAAAGTGCGTTGTCATAGCATTCACCTGGTAACATTCCACATTCCTAAAAAGAGATTGAGACTTTTTTGACAGGGCATGCTGGCCTCAAACTCACTAACTTAAACTTTAAAAAAAAATTTTTTTTTTTTTTTTAGAGAGAGAGAGAGAGAGAATTGGTGCACCAGGCCCTCAGCCACTGCAATCAAACTCCAGATGCTTACACCACCTAGTGGGCATGTGAGATCTTGTGCTTGCCTCAATTTTGTAGGTCTGGCTTATGTGGGATCTGGAGAGTGTAACATGGATCTGTAGGCTTCACAGGCAAGTGCCTTAACTGCTAATCTATCTCTCCAGCCCCTAATGCAAACTTTTTCAAAAAACATTTTATTTATTGGGCTGAATAAATGGCTCAGCAATTAAGGTATTTGCCTTCAAAGCCTAAGGACTTGGGTTAGATTCCCCAGTATCCACAGAAAACCAGATGCACAAGGTGGTGCATGCATCTGGAGTTCATTTGTTGCAGGGGCTAGAGAGCCTGGTGTTTCCATTCTCTCTCTCTCTCTCTTTCTCAAATAAATTTATTTATTTGACAGAGAGATATAATGGGCATTCCAGGGCCTCCAGCCACTGCAAACGAACTCCAGACACATGTGCTACTTTGTGCATCTGGCTTTACATAGGTACTGGGGAATTGAACCTGGGTCCTTTGGCTTTACAGGCAAGCACCTTAATGGCTAACCCATCTCTTCAGCCCCTCAAACTTTTTAAAAAATATTTTATTTATTTGCAAGCAGAGCGATACAGAGTGAAAGAGAAAGAGAGAGAGAGAGTATGGATGCACCAGGGACTCTAGCCACTGAAAACAAACTCCAAATGCATGCACCACTTTGTACATCTTACATGGGTGCTGGGGAATTGAACCCTGGTCGTTAGGCTTTGCAGGCAGGCACCCCAACCCCTGAACCATTCCTCCAGCACTAACTCGAACGTTTGATGCTCCTGCCTCCACCTCCCAAGTGCTGGGATTACGGGCATGTTAGACCATGCCTAGTTTATGCCAGCCTGGGTCCCTGGGGATTTAAATCAAGGCCTCATACATGCTAGACATGCACGTCTCCCTTCCTCTTTCACTATGCCAGGCACATCCTTCCTGAAGCTGCATCTTCGGTTGAAGAGAACACCCTTCCCATTAGAGGAGGACTGTTCTTTAGTGAAGCATATCCAAGAAGCTGCACTTTTCCGCTAGAACCTTCCCAGTGTGAATGGGTCTCATCCAACCGACTGAGGTGCAGGTGGGAGTCCTGGCTCTTGGCCTGACTGCCTCAGTGAAGCCACCATGCCACCACTGTTCTCAGACCTTGCAGTGGGGTCTGTGCTACATGCTCTCCATGGTCTCTGGCCCTGGACTCACACCAGCCTCCCTGGGCAGGCGGCAGACCATGGGACTTCCCAGCCTATAATCACACAAGCCATTCCTTAGACTAAATTTCCATGCATGGGTGTGCATGCATGGGCTTTGGGTATTGGTTCTATTTCTCTGAAGGACCCTGACCGGGTCAGTCAGCATGAAATGATTATTTGTTAAAGAAAAATGACTTAAGGCTTAGCTTGATCTAGAGACTCAGAAAAACCCACCACCAGAACATAACTCTTGGCTGTCCCTATCTGCCTGGTTTTAGTCTCTCTTTTTTTTTTTTTTTTCTTTTTCTTTTTCCCTAAAATGCCATTTAGGGAGTAGTTGGCTTTTTAAAATATTTTATTTATTTATTTTTGGTTTTTCGAAGTAGGGTCTCATTCTAGTTCAGGCTGACCTGGAATTCACTATGTAGTCTCAGGGTGGCCTCGAACTCACTGTGATCCTCCTACCTCTGCCTCCTGAGTGCTGGGATTAAAGATGTGTGCCACTACGCCCGGCTTGTGTTGTTGTTGTTTGGTTTTTAGAGACAGAAGGAGAGTGTGAGAGAGAGACAGAGAGAGACTTGGCGTGCCAGGGCCTCAGCCACTGCAGTCCAACGCCAGATGCTTGCACCACCTAGTGGGCATGTGTGACCTTGCACTTGCCTCACCATTGTGCGTCTGGCTTACATGGAATCTGGAGAGCCAAACATGGGTTCTTAGGCTTCTCAGGCAAGCACCTTAACCACTAAGTCATCTCTCCAGCCCTGATTTTATTCTTTGAGCCAGGTCTACCCGCACCCCCAAAACCCACATTGTCCTTACTTGGTAACATTCTTTCAAGAAGTGTAGCAGTGAGGCTGGGAAGATGGCTCAGCAATTAAAGGTGCTTGCTTACAAAGCCCGTCAGCCCAAATTCGCTTTCCCAGTATCCATGTAAGCCAGGCACAAAAAGTGGCACAAGCATCTGGTGTTCATTTGCAGCAACAGGCCTTGGCTCACACTTGAGCACATGCATACACACAAACATAATTTTGTTTTAAGTGCAGCAGCTAAATCCCAGGGAAGACTCTGATTGGCCCTGCTTGATCATGTGTCCATCTCTGTACCAATCACTGTGGCACAGAAATGAGGCCAGCACTGGGCTTCTCAAGGTCCTGCTCCTGACCTTTTGCCCCTAGGTTTCTAAGTTTCTGTGATCTGAGCACTTTTGTCTCAAGCCTTATGTCCATATGGACCACCAGCCACTACCACAGCCTACCTCTCCTCCATCGGATGCACTGAAGTTTCTAGACCATCACAATACAGTCTGGGGAGCAGTGGGAAAATCTGACTCCTCTCCCTAGACACTCCTGTCTCTCTTCTTCAATTGTAGCAAAACATCATGTGTATTCCCAAGTATGTCCACAGCTGAAGATTTCTTCCCAACTTCTACTGTAGCTGTTTTGACCATACGATCAAATTTCAGCTAATAAGGGCTGGAGGAATGGCTTAGCAGTTAAGGCGTTTGCCTGCAAAGCCAAAGGACCCAGGTTTGATTCCCCAGGACCCATGGTAGCCAGATGCACAAGGGGGTGCATGTGTCTGGAGTTTGTTTGCAGTGGCTGGAGGCCCTGGTGTGCCCATTCTCCCTCCCTCTCTCTCTTTCTCTCTCTCTCTCTCCCTCTTTCTCTGTTAAATAAATAAATAATTAATTTTTTTTCAGCTAATAAGATGTGAGCTTACTATGAGCCTCTTACCTCAATAGGGATGATGACCCCCCCCCACCTCCCCTTTCCCAGCTTCTCTTGCTGTTGCAGGGGATTGGAGAGCACAGGTGGGGCAGCCCTAGAAGGCTGAGGTCTGGGATTGCTTCATGAGAGAGATGTCTTTGACATTTAATCTTCCGTGTAGCCCCCAAAGGCTCTTAGCCCTTTCTCTCTGTTCAGGTTACCTAGGTCAGGGACCTGTTCCTTGTTCTCTTCTGTAAAGCGGTGTGGTAAGAGCCCTCCTGGGTAAAGGACTTGGACACAACGTCGGAAGATGCAGCCTCCACAGAGGATTGGTCATTACATGCAAGTATGGGGCTGAGTGGCCCCGATGTGCTGAAAACCCACTGAGTCTACCAGGATGTCCCACGGTATCTCCAACCAACGCAGCAGCATGGGGTGCAGGCCCTGCTGTGAGAGCCCTTGTCAAAGTCAGCTTCACTTTGCCGTCATGAACCTCTAGACCAGACACAGTTATGGGAGGAAGGGGATTTATTGAAGCTTACAGATCCAGGGGAAGTTCTGTAGTGGTGGAAGAAGCTGGTCCCCGTTCACAGGTCCATGCAGAGACAAAAACCACCACCACCAACACCACAAGCAAGCCCACTCCGGGAACCCAGGCAGAGCTCCAGCACTCTGCATACATTAGGCTGGAATTCCATTCCTTCCCCAAACACGCCTTAGGGCTGGACCCTAGGATCTACCCACAGTGACACCTCTTCCACCCAGGCAGCTGGAAATCCAAGAAGCTTTAATAAAACTGAATCAAAAGCTGCAGAGATGGCTTGGTGGTTAAGGCACTTGCCTGTGAAGCCTAAAGATCCAGGTTCAACTCCCTAGAACCTACATAAGCCAGACGCACAAGGTGACACACACATCTGGAGTTTGACTGCAGTGGCTAGAGGCCAATTCTCTCCCTCCCTCCCTCCTTCTCTCTCTCTCTCTCTCTCTCTCTCTCTCTCATAAAAAGAACTGAATCTATTAGGGAACATCCATCCAAACTACACACCACTGGTGTTGGTTACTTCCTCATTGCTGTGACCAAATACCTGACCAGAAGCAACTTAAGGCTTTCAGTTCCAGGTGACTTTAGAGTCCTTCATGATGGGGAAGGCATGGTGGCAGGAACGTGATGCAGAGCTGGTCACATCGCATCCTCAGTCAGGAAGCAGAGAGAGATAACACTAATGCTCAGCTCGCTTTCTCCTTTTTTTTTTTTTTCATCCTGTCCAGGGCCTCAGTCCATGGGATAGGTTCTCCCACCTCAATTACCCTAATCAAGGCAATCCCTCACAGGCATTTCCAGATTGTTTTTTCCTCCACAGTGGTTCTAAATCCTGTCAAGTTGACAACCAGAGATTAACCAGCACACCCCTTTGCTCCCTCCACCCCCTCTCCCTTCCCCTTTCCCAGCTGGCCCTCCCCATGCTCCCTCATCCCGAGCACCAGGCACTTTCCCTTCCTATGCCCAGCAGAGAGTACTTTTTCCTTATGTCTTATCCTTCCCTTCCTTGGGTCAGAGAGAAGGCATGGCAGGAGGGGCTGTGGAAAAGTGGTTAAAATATATGGCTTAGGGCTGGAGAAATGGCTTAGGGGTTAAGCGCTTGCCTGTGAAGCCTAAGGACCTCAGTTCGAGGCTCAATTCCCCAGGACCCACGTAAGCCAGATGCACAAGGTGGCGCATGCGTCTGGAGTTCATTTGCAGTGGCTGGAGGCCCTGATGCACCCATTCTCTCTCTTTCTCTCTGCCTCTTTCTCTGTCTGTTGCTCTTAAATAAATTAATAAAAATAAACCAAAATAAAAGTTAAAAATATATATACATGGCTTAGAACTTCAGCGTCATCCTCCAATTTATAGTGACAGTTGTGAATTGTGCCTCAAAGAAGCAGTGGGGAACCTGGGAGCCAATGACTAGGTGTGGCCCAGTCCTCTCAAGGAGGAGCTGGCAAGAGCCAGAGGACCCCTCCAGGCCAACACGTCCCCAAGAGGCTGACCAGGAAGCCAGCCAACCACACATCCCACTGCCAAGGAGGCCCCGGGGTCTACCGACAGCTTAAGGCAGCTTCCTGGGAGGACACGGAGCCCTGCTCCCATACCACACTGCTCCCTCCAAGACAGGCAGACCAGAGATTCCCTGGAGAGGCCTCCGCTGGCTGCCACACAGCTCACACTCTGTGTCTTTTGGCTTCTCTCTGCTGGGCCATCCAGACTAATTTTAACTCACCCCGCTGATTCATCCCAGAGCCCTGACCCTCCCCAGCCACAGCCGCTCCTCAGCCTGCCGAAACCCCACCAATGTGTTTCAACTTCAAAGGCGTTCCCAATTGCTCCCAGCCTGCCTTCCAACCTCATCCTTCACCAATCCACTTCACAAACCTCCCGACCCAGCCGCACCGGTCATCTTGGGGTTTCCAGCGTCATCCATGTGTGTTCCTGCCTGGATCCGAAAGCTTGCTCTAACCCTCAGCCTCTCCTGTGACGGGCACTGCCAGGGTCCACCTTACCCCCTCTTCCTGCCTCCGCCTGGCCCTCTCCCATCTTCCAAGGTTTCCCCAGTGTGACACAATCATTTGGAGAAGCAAATGTTGGTTTTTTTTTTTTTTATTTTTTTATTTCAGACACTGCCCAGCCAGCCCTGTGTCCTGTCCTCCTGTCCTCCTGTCCCACAGAGGCCTGTCTTTGCCCACGCTCAAGCACACAGGGCTGGGATCAGATAACAGAAAAGGCTGAAGTGAGAGAAGACACCCCCCACCCGACCCCAGCTAAACTTCTCACAGGATCCTATGCACTTATCTCTGTCCTGTTTCTGGCTGGACATGGGGTTCTAGGGGTGTTTGGTGTCCCTTGAGAGAGTTGTTCTGTCCCTGACCCACTATATGGAGACCTTTTTCTTTTCTTTTCTTTCTTTTTTATTGTTCGTTTGTTTTTCGAGGTAGGGTCTCACTCTAGCTCAGGCTGTCCTGGAATTCACTATGTAGTCTCAGGGTGGCCTTGAACTCACCACGATCATCCTGCCTCTGCCTCCCAAGTGCGGGGATTAAAGCACCAAATTCACCACCACGCCCAGCATTTTTTGTTTTGTTTTTTTGAGGCAGGGTCTCACTCTGTAGCCGAGGATGGCCTTGAACGCACAGTGCTCCTCCTATCTCAGCCTGGCTTGGAAGTTTTATTTGTTTATTTTTTTACTGTACTGGATGGTTACAGAATGAAGGGGCCACTGGAATGGGGGGAAGTCCCTATTCTTCTGCCCTTCCCTTCTCAAACAGCCTCTCCCCAGGAACCTCTGCTGCCTCCTCCACACTGACCCCCCTGGAACTCACCCCCCAACCCTGTGCTCCATGGGGGTAAACTGAGGCTTCTCCAAATCGCCAAACACAGGCTGTTCTGTGATGCAGCTCTAACAGTTCCAGAGAGGCCTCAGCCGCGGTGGTGGGAAGGTGGGAATGTCACAAGGCATCCCACAGGTGACTTGTGGAGACAGGGACAATCCATTGCCACTGGCCACTGTGGGTTTCCTTCTCCTAGGCTCTCCCAGCACAACACGTGTCATCCCAGGGCAGGGAACAGGTAAGGAAGGCGTGCACTTCGGGACAGATGGCGGGAAAAGACTGTAGTTCTGGGAAGTGCAGAAGGGAAACTGCCCCGCCTTCCCAACCGGGGTGGGGGGGGGCGGCGCCAAGGACGCATGCGCGACTGTCCTTGCCACGCTGCAAGACGTTTTCCACGTGGACAGGCAGCCGCTGTCTCCGCCCTGCCTCCTGGACCCTCCGCAGCGATGGGCGCCACCTTCTGTCCGCCTGACACTCCTGCAGGGAACATAGACTCCAGTCTGGGTGCTCGCCATCAGCCCTGGGGTCCCCTTCCTCTGGGGATCCCTGCTCAGGCACCTAAGTGTTGGTCTTGCTCAAATCAGTCTTTTTTGTTGTTCTTGTTTTGTTTTGTTTTTTATTTTTCGAGGTAGGGTTTCACTCTAGCCAAGGCTGACCTGGAATTCACTCTGTAGTCTCAGGGTGGCCTCGAACTCTCGGCTACCCTCCTACCTCTGTCTCCCAAAGTGCTGAGATTAAAGGCGTGCGTCACCACGCCCGGCACAAGTCAGTGTTTTTCTGTTTTTGTTTGTTTTTCGAGATAAGCCCAGACTGACCTGGAATTCACTATGTAGTCTCAGGGTGGCCTTGAACTCATGATGATCCTCCTACCTGTACCACCCAAGTGCTTGGGTTACAGGCGTGCACCACCATCCCTGGCCAAATCAGTCTCTCTCTCTCTTTTTCCTGTAGTGGCCAGAGGACAATATTGGGTGTCCCAACATCACTCATCTGCCTGTTCTTTTTTTTTTGTTTTTGTTTTTGTTTTTGTTTTTGTTTTTCGAGGTAGGGTCTCACTCTAGCTCAGGCTGACCTGGAATTCACTATGTAGTCTCAGGGTGGCCTCAAACTCTTGGCGATCCTCCTGCCTCTGCCTCCCAAGTGCTGGGATTAAAGGCGGGTGCCACCACGCCCGGCTCCTGCCTGTTCTTTTAAAATATTTTATTTATTTATTCATGACAGAGAAAGAGACAGACAGATAAAGAATGGGCATGACAGGACTTCTAGCTGCTGCAAACAAACTCCAGACACATGGACCCCCCTTGTGCACCTGGCACCTACTATATGGGTAGTAGGGAATCGAACCAGGGTCCTTACAGTTTTCAGGCAAGCGCCTTAACTGTTGAGCCATCTCTCCAGTCCTCACCCACCTGTTCTTACAGGAGCTTGCTGTTCCCTAGCGATTCTCTGGCCTCTGATGTGCGGGGCCACTCAGCTGTTTATGTGGGTTCTGGAGATTCAAACTCAGGTCCTTGCGCTTGCCCAGAAAATGCACTTACCCACTGAGCCATCTCTCCAGCCCCCAGTCGGCTTGAAAAAGATCATGGGGCTGGGTGGTAACTCAGTGGTTAAGACAACACTCAGTCTCAAGGCCAGGCTTTCAGCAGCAGCCCCCCCACCCCCAGCTCCGGGAAGGTGATTGTCTCTGAAAGGTGGGCAAGGCTGAGACTGACAGGAAGGGCCGACTTTGCAGGGGGGGGGGGTGACAGTCTTTTATATCTTTTTTCTTGTGTGTATGTGTGCGATGTGCATGTATAGACGGACGTTCGTATGTGAGTGGTCCCGCATGCATGTGGGTGCAGTGTGTGTATGTTTGTGGGAAGGACAGCGCTCCAAGTCAAGTGTCTTCCTCAATCCCTCTCCACCTTATTTGTTTGTATCTGGGTGCATGTGTGTGTGTGGGTGAGGATGTGGAGGGGGAAGCGTGTGTGGAAGTTGAAGGACAACCTACTGTGTTTGAGGCCGGGGCTGTCTTCTTGTTTTGCACTGAGAAAGCCCGCTGGCCCCGTGAGCTTCTCCTGCTCCGCCTCCCACTATAGGCATGTGGGGATGATAGACGTGTCACCAGATTTGCATCTGGCTTTCTGTGGACGCTGGGGATCCGAACTCTGGTTGGCAGGCTTGCAGAACAAGCACCTTTAACCACCGAGCCATCTCCCCAGCATCTCCACCTTACCGTTTGTTGAAGGAAGTTTGATTTCTTTCTTTAATTTTTTAAAACATACTTTATTTTTCTTTATTTGAGAGAGAAATAGACAGGGAGAGAGGGGGGGGAGAGAATGGGCATGCCAGGGCCTCCAGCCACTGCAAACAAACTCCAGATGAATGAGACCCTTTGTGCATCTGGTTTATGTGGGTCCTGGGGAATCGAACCTGGGTCATTTGGCTTTGCAGGCAAGTGCCTTAACCACTAAGCCATCTCTCCAGCCCTCCACCTTACTGTTTGAGACAAGGTCTTCACTGAATCCAGAGCTCACCCATCTGGCTATACAAGCTAGCTAGCAAGCTCTGGGGACTCCTCCTATCTCCGTATCGCCAGCACTGAGATTACAGGTATTTGACACCACACCCAGTTACTATTATGTGGGTGCTGGGGGTCCAAACTCAGTCCTCATTCTTGCGTGGCAAGCCCCTTTACCCACTGGGACATCTCCCCAACTCCAATGTTTTGTATCTTAATAGAGTTTGAAGAGAAAGCTACGAGGTATCTGCAGGTTTCAGTCATGGGCACATAGGTGCTGGGTACCTAGAATCGTGCCGTTGACTGACTTGGTCTGGTACAAGCGTCACGATGCCGCTGACTCAGGTAGATGGAGTTAGCCAAGCCCAGGCCTTCTTCAACTTTTTTCCACTCATGACCTCTTTTTACCTGAGAATGAAATGAATGTGACTTTGAGGAATCTAGGTACATAAAATGGATATGTGAATCAAACATTGATAATAAGTCACACAGAAATTTATTCTAGGTCTGGAGCCATGGCTCGGTGGTTAAAGGTGCTTGCTGATAAATAAAGCCTGCTGGGTTTGATTCCTCAGCACCCACCTAAACATATATGCACAAAGTGGCACGTGTGTCTGAAGTTCCTTGGCACTGGTAGGAGGCCCTGGCACACCACGTTTTTCTCTATGTGTGTGTTTGTGTGTGTCTGTTTCTCTCTGTGTCCTCGAAAGGCTTGACCGACGCGAGGAACCAGATCAGACCGGATTAATAAAGCAAGTTCAGGTTTATTGGCACAGCTCTCTGGTGAGGTTCACTGGTCCCAAGATCTGAGGCCAGGGAAGTCACATCCTGGACCTAAGGTGTAGGTCTTTTAAAGGGGAGGGTGGGGAGAGATGACGCGTTAGCTACAAACCAAGGGCAGACTGAGGAAAGTAACTATTTCAAGGATGCGGGAAAGCAGAGGTCTCCTTATAAGGTTCCAACTAGGGAGGGGCGCCAGCCGTTGGCTGGCAGGGGAGTCTTGAAACTGCTGGTCCCGATCATGCTCAGGAATGTGGATGATAGGGTTATTGGAAGGCATGGTCATCTTGTTAGGTCCTTTGTTCTGAGCACGCTCCTGCCTAAGAGTCCTCTCTCTCAAATGCATATGTAATAGTTTTTTTTTTTTTTAAAGAAATGTATCCTAAAATAATTTTGGTATACATATACTTTTATCATTTATTAAAGAGGAAAGCAAATTTGTCAACTAATATAATGAATGTGTTTGTTTATTTTTAAATAAAAGATTAAATCTCAGCTGAATATTTAATACCACATGGCATACAGAATCTTCAACAATTCTTAGTTGATTGATACTTTTTTTGTTTATTTTTATTTATTAATTTGAGAGTGACAGACAGAGAGAGAAAGAGGCAGAGAGAGAGAGAGAGAATGGGCGCACCAGGGCCTCCAGCCACTGCAAACAAACTCCAGACACGTGCGCCCCCTTGTGCATCTGGCTAATGTGGGTCCTGGGGAACCAAGCCTTGAACCAGGGTCCTTAGGCTTCACAGGCAAGCGCTTAACTGCTAAGCCATCTCTCCAGCCCATAAGGTGTTAGTTTTTATGCACATTACCTTCTACCTAAGTAATACTGCCTCCAGTTTCTATCCGGGAATATGACCACATAAAACAAGGACTGCATGTCTATAGTCGGAGCTTTCTTTGTCAGTGTGATAAGATACCCGATGGAAACAACTCAGTGGGGAACAGAGTTGTCTCGTCCCATGGTTTCAGAGTCTCTATCCATCATAGCGGGAAGGCAAAGCACAGTGGATCAGTCTGTGGTGACAGCAGTGGGTAGCAGGAACTGGTCACATGGCTGTGGACCAGGAAGCAGAGAACAGCAGTAACCAGGGGCTGGGCTATGATCTCCAGAGGTTTGCCCCTCATGACCTGCTTTTGACAGCCAGACCTTGCTTCCCATAGGTTCTACAGCCTTCCAAAACTGCACCACCAGCCAGGAAACAGGCGCTCAAAACACAATCCTGTAGAAGTCATTCCAGACTCAAACCATAATATTCTTTCTGCCCTGGGCCCCAAAGGCTCATGGCTGCCTCATAATGTAAAACTGCGTTCAGTCTGTTTAAACAGAGCCCGAAGTTCAAAGTCTCTTCTGAGAGCCAAGGCAAACTTTTAACTGTGAGCCCCTGCGACATCCAAAACAAGGTTATGTACTTTCAATTCACAGTGGTGCAGCATAAACATTCCCATTCTAGAAGGGAGGAACAAGGAGATGGCTGGGGAAATGGCCTAGCGGTTAAGGAGTTTGCCTCTGAAGCCTAAGGACCCTGGTTTGATTCCCTGGGACCCACATACACCAGCTGCACCAGGGGATGCATATGTCTGGAGATCGTTTGCAGTGGCTGGAGGCCCTGGCTTGCCCATTCTCCCTCCCTCTCTCTCTCTCTCTCTCTCTCTCTCTCTGCCTCTTCCTCTCTCTTAAATAAATAAGTAAATAAAAATATATAAAAAGAATAGACCAGACCAATGCAAGAATGAAGTGCAACAGGACAAACATTAACTCTTGCAGCTCCATGGCCAGCATTCAGGACGCATGTGGCACGGTGTGACCTCCAACAGGCTTGGATATTTTTGTCACTTACCGTCTTTCAGGACTGACTCAACAGGGTGCCTCAAAACCTTCCCTCGGCAGACACCCCGTGTTTCTATCCTCTCCCCATCTTGGGTTCTCCATCGCCACTAGGCTTCACCCTCACAGCTTCAAGCAGTGCTCGCTACAGGGGAGTCCAACCCTGCTACACATTGCTTGGCCTCCCTGGCTTTCCTTAAAAAATCTGGGTGCAAGCCTTCATGACGCCACGACTCTTGTACTCTGCGTGCCCGTAAGGGCGGCAGCCCATGGATGGTGTCAGGTTTTTCTACCAGCTCGAGATGTAGCTGAGCCTCTTTGAACCAGGTTGCCTGAGTGCTGACACGTCAAGAATGTTACCCTGTGTTCTGCTCGGGCGGCGTGACCCCGTGACTCTCTCTCTCTCTCTTTTGTTTTAAATTATTTATTTATTTGCAAGAAGAGAGAGAGAGAGAGAGGAAGAGAGAACGGGCGCGCCAGGGCCTCTAGCCACTGAAAATGAACTCCAGACGCATGTGCCCCTTGTACATCTAGCTTACGTGGGTCCTGGGGAATCAAACCTGGGTCCTTTGGCTTTGCAGGCAAATGCCTTAACCACTAAGCCATCTCTCCAGCCTGTGACTCTGTATTCAGACTCACTGCTGTCTCGCACTTGAGCCTCAGGAAGGATCAGAGAGTGTTTGCGTCCATCCGTCTTCGCCACCAATGACTCGCTGCCCTCCCTCCAGTTGCTGCCCATCTGTGTACCAAGTTGCTGGGAAGTCCACCCGAGAGAGCTCACAGATCAGCACTAGCCGTTCAGAGGTTGTGAAGGTCAGGGACACCTTGTCCTGGGGGCTCAGGATGAGCCCTGGGCCAGGCGTGGTGGTGCATGCCTTTAATCCCAGCACTCGGGAGGCAGAGGTAGGAGGATCACCGTGAGTTTGAGGCCACCCTGAGACTCCATAGTGAATTCCAGGTCAGTCTGGGCTAGAGTAAGACCCTACCTTGAAAAACCAAAAAAAAAAAAAAGAAAAGAAAAAGGAATGGGTGTAACCCTCTGTGCAATGCAGGTGTTTACTATTAACTAAGGAATGGGATGATCCCTCTGTGTAGTGCAGGTGTTTACTATTAACTAAGGAATGGGATGAACCCTCTGTTCAATGCAGGTATTTACTATTAACTAAGGAATGGGATGAGCCCTCTGTGCAATGCAGGTGTTTACGATTAACTAAGGAATGGGATGATCCGTCTGAGCAATGCAGGTGTTTACTGTTAACTAAGGAATGGGATGATCCGTCTGAGCAATGCAGGTGTTTACTGTTAACTAAGGAATGGGACGATCCCTCTGTGCAATGTACCATGACCTTCCTGTATCTCTGTTTCTAAATATCTTTGTGATTACATAGTGTAGAATGTTTCTTGCCTCAGTTCTGTCCATGTGACCTATGTAATGAACACCTTGTGACTTCTTGTAATACCATCCTGTTTTCACTATAAACATGTGGTTATTTCCAATGAAAGCCGACACTCCCAGCAGTTCGAGGCTGCATCCTGAGATCCCAGCCTCTGGGATGCAGACCTGATGCACCAGCTTTCTTCTTTTTCTTTCTTTTTTACCCAATAAAACATTGCCTCACATTCTGTGAGTCATACTTGTGCTACACTGGACCCCATAACACTACGCAGAAAAATGACCAGGTGCTGGCGTAAGTTCCCACGGCTACCAGGCCAGGCAGCAGTGGGATATGCATCTGCTGTGACCAGAGCTAAGAATACCAGTACAGAGAAAGCGCGGGGAGCGGGTCTGCATGGTGTACAGTGAGCCTCTGCTGGCTATAGGTGGCTAAAACAGAGCAGGAAAGGCTTTGGGTTGGGAGCAGTTCATGAGAATAATTATCGCTTCTGGACCACTTGGGTAGAACATTCTGGAAAGTTTATGTAGAAACAGAGCTGAGGGCTCTGGAACTCAGTTGTGATGGAATTTAAGTCACAAACAACATATATTCGTTCAGTAATATAAAAATTTTGCCCACAACTCTCATTTTTTTGGTAGCCCAGCTCACTCTAACCCAGGCTGACCTGGAACTCACTCTGTAATCCCAGGCTGGCCTCGAACTCAGCGATCCTCCTACCTCTGCCTCATGAGTGCTGGAATTAAAGGCGTGTGCCACCATGTCCCACCATGTCCAGCTTTGCCCACAATTTCTTAGAAAATATTTTATTTGTTTATTTGAGAGAGAGAGAAAGAAAGAGAGAAAGAATGGGCACGGCAGGGCATCTAGCCACTACAAATGAATTCTAGACGCTTGCCCCACCTTGTGCATCTGGCTTTATGTGGGTACTGAGGGATTGAACCTTGGTCCTTTGGCTTTGCAGGCAAGCTCCTTGACGACTAAGCCATCTCTCCAGCCCCATCCACAACTTTTAACTGAATAACTTCCCTTATCTCTTCCCCTCTTCAACCTCCAAGCCCTTGGAGAGTTTTGGACATCTCAGAATGTTTGTTCTAACACCCTTCCCTCATTTTGATAAACAACCACACTGAGACAAAACAAAGCAATACAAAAACCCTCCGACTGATCCTTAAATCCCTGCTGTCCTGGTATCACTTTCCCTGCTACATGTCCCTATCTTTCACGATTTCTCTGTACCTTAGATCACAGTGTGCAATTAGGGAGTGCTTATTGTATACCAGGGACCTTGCTGAGTCCTTATACCCACTCCCTGTTTTAACACTTAGGATAATATTTGAAATAGGTAGGTAGGTAATGATGATGATTATTATTATTGGTTTTTTTTTTCGAGGTAGGCTCTCACTCTAGCCCAGGCTGACCTGGAATTCACTATGTAGTCTCAGGCTGGCCTCAAACTCGCAGTGATCCGCCTACCTCTACCTCCAGAGTGCTGGGATTAAAGGTGTGCGCCACCATGCCCAGCTGTTAACATTTTTTTTTAATTCCATTTTACAGATGACTGAAGAAACAGTTATAGCACTTTCTCTGGGTCACAGAAGTAGCCATGGTAGGGCTTGGCCAGGTATGTGGGACCAAGGCCAGGCATGTGACAGCATGCCTAACCCCAGCGCAGCCGCCCTGTTACTGACTACCCTCCTCAGGGCCACTCACATCTGCTAGAACGACCCTCCCTCCTCGGACTCTGACATCACCGGGTCCAGGTGGTCACACCCAAGTCTCCCAGAGATGAACCACCAGAGCCGGACACAGTGTCAGTCCTGAGCTCCCCAAGTTCTTGTCTGGCCTGAGGTCCTTCCCCATGGCTCTGACCTCCCTCGCATCTCCCTGGGACTTTGCAAACACTGCTTGCCACCATGGCTCAGGGCCTCTGCACTCTGGTCCTTCCTGGCATCATATCCAGCCTCACTGTCCCCTCTGCCAAGAAGCAGCTCCACCAGGCCAGGCACCCTGCAAACACTATAAACCCTTTGTTCCAACCTATGCCCCACTCCAAATCTCAAACTTTGAGACCCCGAGAGCGGGGAGCAGAGCTGATTTGTATTTTCAACACTCTGAAAAGCACCTGCGGTCTTCCAGCCAGGAACCGAGACAGACGCCATGCAGTGTAGACACAGGTGGAGACGTTTGTCCTTGTGGCCACTAGATGGCAGCACGGCCTCCTGATTGCCAGCCACTGGGAAAAGGTTACAACAGTGCATTTCTCTCCAGGACTCAGGGACCCCACGGAGCCCATACTCTGACATAAGCTTTCAGATAACTCACTGGCCTGTCAGCTCATGCTGTCAGGAAGATAAGAGGGTGAAGTGGAGGATATCAAAACCAGGCCACTTCCGAGCCACGGAGCATGGGTCTGGACCCAGACTACCTGCATTCCAGTCTTATACTGGGCATCTCCCAACTGTGACTGTGGACACGTCCCTTAACCTCTTGGTGCCTGTTTCTTTGTGTGGAAAGCGGAGCTTATGAAAGCGTCTATCCCAAGGAAATGGCTCCGGAAGGAATTGTGCTTTGGCGTGCAGGAAGCATGTTTGTGGCATCTGTGAACTAAAGTTCCCTGGGAAAGCCACATCTGGGTTGAATATTCCACAGACTGATGGGCTCATTAGTTAGAACCTCATGAGCTGGAATGTTGCACCCCTAGAGCCAAACTATCTTGGGTTATCTCCTGTCCCTCAAAATAAACCACATTTAAACAAAAATTTTTAGAGAGACAGTTAGAGTGAGAGAGACAAAGGGAGACAGAGAATTGGCAGGCCAGGGGGCCTCAGCCACTGCAGTCCAACTCCAGATGCTTGCGCCACCTAGTGGGCATGTGCGACCTTGCACTTGCCTCACCTTTGTGCATCTGGTTAAGGTGGGATCTGGAGAGTAGAACATGGGTGCTTAGGCTTCACAGGCAAGTGCCTTAACCACTAAGTCATCTCTCCAGCCCTCCTGTACTTTTAATAGGCATTTATTACCACCTCTGCATCTAACCCTAACATTTTTTAAAATTTTTATTTATTTGCAAACAGAGAGAGAGAGGGAGAGGGGAAGAGAGTCAGATAGAATGGATGTATCAGGGCCTCCAGCCACTGCAAACAAACTCCAGATGCACGTGCCTCTTTGTGCATCTGGCTTTATATGGGTACTGGGGAATCAAATCCCAGTCATTAGGCATTGCAGGCAAGCACCTTAACCACTGAACCATCTCTCCCACCCGCATTCTTTCTAAAATATTTTTATTTATTTATTTGGAGAGAGAGAGAAAATGGATGCACCAGAGCCTTTTGCCACTACAAGAAAACTCCAGACACATGCATCACTTTGTGCATCTGGCTTTACATGAGAGTTGGGAAACTGAACCCAGGCTGTCAGGCTTTGCAAGCAAGAGCCTTTAACTGCTGAACCATCTCTCCACCTCCCCTCCCCCAACATTCTTTTAACAGTCAGGTAAAACTTTTTTTTTTTTTCAAGGTAGGGTCTCACTCTAATCCAGGCTGACCTGGAATTCACTATGTCGTCTCAGGGTGGCCTAGAACTCTTGGCAATCCTCCAACCTCTGCCTCCCAAGTGCTGGGATTAAAAGCGTGTGTCACCACACCCGGCTCTGGTAAAACTTTTGTAACCTATTAGTTAATTAGATCATTAGCTATAAATGTCACCAGACAGCACCTAAGACTACAGGCGAAGCCTCCCCTTATGGCTGTCACCTGCCTAAACTGATGCCTCCACCAGTGTATTTCATAAATGATTTGTGACTTTCTTTTGTTCTGCGACCACAAGAGTTCATGTACCCACTTCCAACGGTGGAACATGACCTTCAGGCTAACCTGAATCTGTGTCGCCAGGCCACGATCACTCATATTTGGCTCAGAATAAACCTTCTTTTAGTCCCTTTGGAGTGAGGGCTGTGTTTTGCTTGCATATGACTGTATTCCTGCCTCTGAGGCATGCGTAGAGTAAAACTGGGGAGAAGCTGGTCCAGACTGGCTGTACCCCAAAGCAGAAAGATAAGAAGGCTATGCCTGTATTGGAGTCTAGGGGATGAAGAGGGTGTCCCCACCTACCCACAGGGAAGCAGGAAGAATGCGGGATGTGGGGGTGGGCCTTACTGAAGGAGGGGCCTGGCAGTCCAGGTGGCAGGTGCAGGCTGGGTTTGGGGACGAGGGGACGGGGGAAGAAGGTTGGTGCCCAAGACCACATCTGTTGACTGGGGCATGCAGATCCCATGTCCCCGCCAGTCCCTCCAACAAGCTCCTGAGGGAGCCTGCCAAGGGAGGAGCCTCGTGTAAAATGTATTTTTAGTTCTCTGTGCGGCGTCTCCTGGCTGCCTGCAGGACACCTCTCCCTGCCCCCAGCCCAGGTCCCTGGCTCGGGCTCCGAGGACAGCTGGGGAGAAGGTTGACGTGGTCAGTATGATGGTGTCCGAAAAAAAAAATGAAGCCATGGGTGGTGGGCTTGTGGGGGGGTCCGGAGCAAGCCTGGGGGTTCCTCTGTCACGCTTTGGCTTTACAGGTCTTGCAAATGCCAGGCCCGGACCTCCAGGCATCCTGGCCCAGAGCAATGCAGGAGGGAGGACTCAGCCAGGGCTATAGATGATGGGAGGTCAGGGTGCTTGTGAGCCAATTTCCAGAAGGAAGGAGGAGGGGACTGGGCACTTAGGGGTCAGTGTGTTCACCCTTTCTAGTGCTCTCAGTTCCAGGGGAGTCAGAGGGAATAATCCCCCAGCCTTGTCAGAGGGTGGTGTTGGCTGCCCATGGGGTCACCAGTTCCCAGGTCACTAGGACTTCTGGCCCCGGGGTGGGACCTGGTATTTGGCCGCCTGGTGGGCACTGGAAGCCCCGGCTAGAGCAGAGACTGGACTTCAAAGCCCCATCGCTCTTTCCCAGGCTGAGTTCTTCGCTGGCCTCATCTGGTGTCCTGGGAGGATTTAGTCTGGACAGACAGGTCAGGCAAGCTTGTCACCCCCTGGTATGAGACTCTACTATTCCTCAAGCAGAGCCCAGGCAAGGGACTGAGCGTGGCGCATAGGCCTATTTTGGCCCGATAAGAAGGATTTTGGTAGCTTTAGATAGTGAGTTCACTGTTCCTAGGAGTATTCAAGCAGATGTCAGGTGGTGCTCTGCAGGGAGAACTGTTTTGGGAAATTGGATATGGTACCATGGAAGGCATCCTATCTTTTTTTTTTTTGTCCATAGAAAGCATATTATTTTTTATTTATTTACTAGAGTATTACAAAGAGAAAGAGGCAGATATAGAGAGAGAATGGGCATGCCAGGGCCTCCAGCTACCTGCGCCACCTTGTGCATTTGGCTTACATGGTTAAGCAAGGAACCAAACCTGGTTCCTTAGGCTTTGCAGGCAAGTGCCTTAGACACTAAACCATCTCTCCAGCCACAAAGCATTTTCTTTTTTATTTTTGGTTTTTCGAGGTAGGGTCTTGCTTTAACTTTGGCTGACCTGAAATTCACTCTGTATTCTCAGGGTGACCTTGAACTCTCAGAAATCCTCCTACCTCTGCCTCCTGATTGCTAGGATTAAAGGCATGCACCACCAAGGCATCCTATCTTTGAGACACCATGGCCTTATGCTTCTAGATGTTTCCATCCCTAACTTTATAGATCCTGGAATCTAGAACCCAAGTTGCTAGAGTGGTAAAAATTGGAAGACTTGACACCTAGGACATTCATCTGAGTATCTTTTTAAAAATATTTATTTATTTATTTGAAAGAGAGAAAAAAGTATGGGCATGCCAGGGCCTCTTGATGTTCATGAATACAGTCATTTTGTGCGTCTGGCTTTATGTGGGGAGTCGAACCCGGGCCATCAGGATTTGCAAGCAAGTGTCTTTAACCACTGAGCCATCCGTCCAGTCCTCACATCTGAGCACCTTAAGGCTTCATAACTTGAAGGCTTGAGACTGACTCTACAAGTGTCTGACCTTGGGGCCTTAAAGCATTCTGGGATAAAAAGGAATGGGTCCAGCTGGGGAATTTAGCTTGCCCCACTGAGTGTTCCAGTAACCCACGCGTGTGCGTGTGTGGCGAGCACGCAGACACAGGGCAGCCTGGCTTCCCCACGGTGCACCAGCTCCTGAGCTCTGCTGCTCGCATGGGGAGAATAACAGTCACCAAACAGAGGGGATGTCTCCAGGTCTCCATAGCAACCTCGAGGCAGGCTCTGTTGTGGCGATGCGTAAGTACACACAGATGCTGGCTCCCCCCCCCCCCATTAGCTTAAATGGAGAACCTTAAAAGGTTCATCAGCTTTGAAGCCACGGGTTTCCCTGAGCAAGCTGGCTCATGGGGAGCCCGCCAAGTGGGTGACAGCTTCACATTAAACATCTGAGCATTGCTAAAGGGTTGATGAGGTTTAAATACCCAGGCTACTCCCAGACAGCTCTTGGAGGGTGGCGACGGGGGAGCTGGGGAGTCAGGGCATGATGGCCCACACCTCGGGGCTGTTCTACAAGGGGACTCGCCACAGGGCATGAATCCTGCATGCTGTGCTCCAAAGGTGTAAATTAGGACCTAGAGCTACTGATTCTGGCAGGAGTAGTGAGGAGGTGACCCGGCGCCTTTCCCAGCATGCAGGGCAGCTGGCTGCGAAATCCTTCTTTCTACCTTCCCTTCCCACACCCTGGATTCACCCTAGCAGTGAACAGACATGGGCTCAGAAGCTGTGCGGAGGCTCAGAGCCTCGTGCAGACACTCTGATGCAGGCATAGACCAGGCCCTCAGTCCCAGTCTGAAAAATGCATGAATGAATGAACAAAGTCCTTAAGTCTTTTAGCTTTGCTAGTTCCCCGGCAGCCTGTGGCCTCAGAAGGAGCGCTGGGTATGTGCAGAGGTGCCTCTGTCTGTCCTTTGTCTCATCAGCAATCAGTTGATGCCTAGGTAGAACACACAAGATGATGCAGGAAATGGTGGTCCTCAGAAATCCTTACACAGACCCTCAGGGGGCCCTGGGCAAGGGTGTGGGGAACCTAGGGAGGCACAGAAAATCCTGTTTTGATATATTTTGGCGTGCATATGTGGTGCTTTGGGCATGTGTGTTCATGCTCATGTGTGCTCACTGCTTACACGCATGTGTGTGGGTGCACATGCAGCTGTGTGTGCACGCGCACGAGCACGCATATGGAGGCAGGAGTTCCACATTGAGTGTCTTCCTCAATTGCTCCAGCTTTTTTTTTTTTTTCAAGAAAAGCTCTCAGGCTGGAGAGATGGCTTAGTGGTTAAGCACTTGCCTGTGAAGCCTAAGGACCCTGGTTTGAGGCTAGATTCCCCAGGACCCACGTTAGCCAGATGCACAAGGGGGCGCACACGTCTGGAGTTCGTTTGCAGTGGCTGGAGGCCCTGGTGTGCCTATTCTCTCTCTCTCTATCTGCCTCTTTCTCTCTCTGTGTCTGTCACTTTCAGATAAATAAACAAAAATAAATTTAAAGAAAAACTCTCTTACTAAACCCAGAGACCACTGATTTGGCTAGATAAGCTAGCCCAGCAAGCCCTAGGGATTCTCCCGTCTGTGCCGCTCCCCAACATTGGGATTAAGGGGTGTGCTACCATGCCTGATATTTGAGGTGGGTGCTGGAGATCTGAACTCAAGGCCCCAGGCTTGCACAGTAAGCACTTTACCCAGCCAGGCGTCTTCCCTGCCCATTTTTGGCATTCTTACAGGCTACGAGTGGTAAGGTTTTCCTGCTGCCCGGCCAATTCTTACCAACCAGCCCTGCTCACATTTGAAGATGGGGCCTGAGGGAGGGGCTGGCTCAGCAGTTAACAGTGCATGCCAGTGAAGCATGAGAGCCCGGGAGGGAGGCCTGAGAACACTCGAGATCGATTCCTCCAGGCCTCACATAAACGGCTAGCTATGGCCATGCACGTCAGTACCCCCAGTCCATGGGGGCACCAAGACAGGTTAATTGCTGGGGCTGGCTGCTTGAAAACAGGCAGCTTCTGGTTGAGGGAGAGACCTTATTTCAAGGTTCAGTGGTTAAAAAAAAAGGGCACCCAATGTTCTTTGGCTGCTGCACATGTAGGGTACATGCATCTGCATACACGCACGCACGCAAATACACACCAAACAGTCTACACACACATGCATGCATCTGCACACACGTATACACCACCAAACACAGTCTACACACGAATGCACACACGCACACAACACACCACACAAAACATAGTCCACACACATGCACACACATAACACACCACACCAAACAGTCTACACACGCATGCATGCATCTGCACACACACAACATACCACACAAAACATAGTCTATACACACATGCACACATCTGCACACACGTATACACCACCAAACATAGTCTACACACATACAACACAACACACCATAGTCTACACACACATGCACACATACACACACATCACACAAAACATAGTCTATACACACATGCACACATCTGCACACACGTATACACCACCAAACATAGTCTACACACACACAACACAACACACCATAGTCTACACACACATGCACACACACACAACACACCACACCAAACATAGTCTACACACACATGCACGCATCTGCACACACACACATATACACCACCAAACGTAGTTTACAAACACGCAAAGGAGGAGAGCTGCCCGATGGAGCTGACTGCATTGACTTCAGACACAGGTCAGGTGCCAGTCTGCCCAGTCAACTGCAAGATCCATTGTGTGGTCCCAGACGTGGCTGCCCACACCCGACTTCAGCATGATCCGTCACAGCAGTGTCTCTAAAAAGAGCCACGTGGGTGGGCAGTCGCTGATGACACACCCAGGATAGCCCCATTATAGGTGGGTAAGGCCATCGTCTCTGAGCCTGTGGCTGTAATGGGCCCGTGCTCCTCCCAGAGCCTCTGAACTGCTGGATGGAATCTGGCCAGGGAGGCATTTTAGAAGCAGAAAAACACTGGGCAGATATAAGGAAATAATCTGGGTGGGCCTCCATCACAGAACTGAGCTATAATGCCTTTTCAGTCCTCTTATCTTCCCAAGGGTGCTGTGAGTATCTTGAGTACAAGGATGTACTTAATTGTATTATTTCAGTGAGTGGCAGTGTGGCTACGTGCAATGGGCACTCTGGTTGTGGGAGGAATGGCAGGTAGATGGTGAGTGGGTAGCTGGAGGAAGAGAGGGAGGCATAGAAGGGTGAGGGGCGATGAATAACCAGATGGGTAAGGGATAATTGTTGGATGGATAATATAATGAACAATGGGCAGATGGATGGGTAGGTGCATGGATGGAAGGATGTGTGGATGTCAACTAATTTCAACCATGCTCCACTTGCCTTCTTGGTAAATCCATCCATTCATCTTTTCAAAAATATTTTTATTTTCAAGCAGAGAGAGAGATAGGGGGAGGAAGGGAGGGACAGAATGGGCATGCCAGGGCCCCTAGCCACTGCAAATGAACTCCAGATGCATGTGCCACTTTGTGCATCTGGCTTTACGTGAGTACGGGGGAACTGAACCTGGGTCATTAGACTTTGCAGGCAAGTACCTTAACTGCTGAGCCATTGCTCCAGGTCCTTCATCTTTTTATTCAACAAAAAAAATTTTTTTTTGAGGTAGGGTCTTGCTCTAGCTCAGACTGACCTGGAATTCACTATGTAGTCTCAGGGTGACCTCAAACTCATGGCAATCCTCCCACCTCTGCCTCCCGAGTGCTGGAATTAAAGGCGTGTGCCACCATGCCTGGCTCTCAACAAATATTTATTCAGCTTACATTTGGAGTCTGTGCTGGGCTCAAGAGATATATAAGTGAAGGCTGGAGAAATGGCTCAGCAGTTAAGGGCACTTGCTTGCAAAACCTATCTGCCTGAATTCAAATCCCCAGAACCCAGGTAAACTTGGAGACAAAGTAGTGTATGCATCTGACATTTGTTTGTAGCAGCAAGATTCCCTGACACACAAGTACTCAGTCACCCATACACATGTGCTAACAAGTAAATAATCTAATTTTTAAAATAAGCCTCTAAAATAAGTGAGAGAGATAGATGAATAAATTAGAACCTCTGCCCCCGGGGGGCGGGGGTGAAACCCACATCAGGTTTCAAGAGCATGGCTGAGGGTGGTGGTAACTCCCTAGGTTCAAATCCAGCCATGCCATCAACCAGCCCCTCTGTGCAACAGGGCAATGCCAGTGCCTACCACAAGGGCTCCTGGAGGACTGCATGCTAGCCAAAGGGAGGAGGACCTGCGCCAGGCAGAGTCTGGGAGCGCTGGGTGAGGTCCTGTGACAGGAACTACACAAGGAAAAGAGGCACCAAGATCAGCTATGGAAGGAGGTGAATGACCCAACCTTACAGAGCTTCCAAAGCTGGTGTCCTCCAAGGGGAGCTTCACCCCAGCGGGCCTAGATGCAGGCACAGACGGTCCTGGCTCCTTTCCCCGCTTCCAGCTGAGTTCAGGACATCAGAAAAGCAGGCAGAAAGTAAGAGAGGAGACTGTGGGGGCCAGGACGGTCTCTGGCAGGCAGTGCGCCTGTACCCAAGCTTAGAAACATGACAAGTCCTCTTGAGACATGATAGCAGGAGAGTTGGGTTTCAGGCTGCGGTGGTGGCCTTGCTGGTGCCCTTTCTGTGGCTTGTGCAAGTCCAGACAGTAGCCTGGCCGATCTCATCCCCCTCCCCTGTGGCCCTAGCTGTCCTAGCTCCCCACAATGGCACTTGCCCTAAAATAGCTGCCCATGTGAGGGCCAGAGAAAGGCAGAGATTAGACCCCCTGGGGGAGGGCAAGGAAGGCAGCCGGGGAGCCATGTGGCCTCAAGTGATTGTGGCCAGGCCTGCGTCCCGGAATGTATAAAAACCCTCTGGGGCCAGGTGGCCTCAAACCGCAGCTGTAGGTCAGTCGGTCCACACTTGCTCTGTTTGTCCTCTTCAGATACCGCCATGGGTCTCAGCGATGGAGAGTGGCAGCTGGTGCTGAACATCTGGGGGAAGGTAGAGGCTGACCTCCCTGGCCACGGACAGGCAGTTCTCATCGGGTAAGAAGGACCCCAGGTCCTCCACCCATCCCCTGAAGGTCACTGCTGCATAGCTCTAAAGGTGGAAACCAGCCAAGGGTAGACCAGTTGGCTCAACGGTGAGGTTCTCAGACCTCCCACTCTGATTTCCCTGGCTTTTAAGCATCAGGGATTAGTCTTGGGGGGAGGAAAAGAGGTCAGTCCATCCTGGCTGGTGTCGGCACCCAGAGGAAACTTGGAACGACAGTCAGAGCTAACCGGGGCCTTAGCAGATCTTGCCCGGCTTCCTCACTTACCTCATGAGGACAAAAAGGACCCAGTGGGAAAGGGTGTCCCCAGAGCTACAAGCCCATTGAAGGCCATAAAGACACAGTGACTATCTCGCTGGGCGACCTTTGGGAAGAGGCTCAACTTCTCTGAGTCCAGATTTCCTCTCTTATACTGATGGGGGCAGGGGTGGTACCCTAACACCTACAGCATAGAGGACAAGTGAAAAATAGGTGCTTGTATGGAGCGGGACATACACTGAGTTCTAGAAACTGAGTAACTATTAAAGACGGAGCCCAGATGGGGCTTTTTACTGCCTCGTGATTAACAAAAACAGCAAGGCCTGTTAGTGCCCTGTGATGCTGAGATTGTCTCACTCTGAGAGCTCAGAGTGATGTGGTCTCCTGTTGCAAGGCATGCCTGAAACTGCCCATTCCCCTTTTTTAAAAAGAATTATTTTTATTTATTTATTCGAAAGTGACAGAGAGAGAAAGAGGCAGGTAGAGAGAGAGAAAGAGAGAGAGAATGGGCGCTCCAGGGCCTCCAGCCACTGCAGATGAACTCCAGACGCGTGCGCCCTGTTGTGCATCTGGCTAACGTGGATCCTGGGGAATTTTTGAGCCTTGAACCGGGGTCCTTAGGCTTCACAGGCAAGCGCTTAACCGCTAAGCCATCTCTCCAGCTCCCCATTCCCCTTTTATTTTATTCATTTATTTTTTAATTAATTAATTAATTAATTTTGGTTTTTCAAGGTAGGGTCTCTCTAGCTCAGGTTGACCTGGAATTCACTATGTAGTCTCAGCCCATATTCTGAGCTTGATGGGCAGAAGATGCTAGGGCCCACCCTCGCCCAAGTGGCATGAGACTGTCCCTGGCCCCACCCTGCCCGCTCTGGTCTCACCTGGCTCAGAAGTATAATGGGATGGGCAGCATCAGTGTTTCTACTTGTAGGATGAGGTGGCCCGGTTACCACTGCCCCTGCATTGTCCTTTAAGTTGTCACATGGGAATGGCTTTCTCCATGCTTACAAGCCAGGAAGTTTCTCTCCTGACTCAGATGGCCTTTCTCTGTCCCTCAGGCTTTGTCCGTTTCCAGGCCCCTCTGCTTGGGAGTAGTTATATGAAGTCAGAGCCCTTTGTTCTACACTGGAAGCCAAGCAGAGGCTGGCCCAGATGCCAGCGTACTCCTGGGTATCTCAGCCTGTGCCCTGGACTGTCAGGGCCTGTTGGATTGGACTAACCCCCCCGCCACTTCCAGGTTGGCATCAACTCCTGGGCCACTGATTTCCTGTATGAACTTGGACAAGACCTTAGGCTGTCCACCATGGTCTCTGATACCCTTGCCAGCCATGCTGAGAATTCAGAGGCCCTGTCCTCCGTTACTGTGCAGGGTAGGCAGGACCGCTGGGAGAATGGAGGCTGGGTTGGAGAAGCAAGCTTTTGCATGGAGATAGGGTTTCCAGTTCCCCGGGCAGTAACTGGGGTGTTACATAACTGTGAGGGACTATCCTCTCTTCCTGAGGGGGTGAGGGGGGTCAGAGAGACTTGCCAGTGCTCCTGGCCATAATGCCTCGGACTGCTGGTCCTGGAAGGTCCAAGGTTATAATACCATTTCTTAAGCCATTTCTCAGGCTCAGAACATAGGACCAGGCCAGCTGTTCCATCCCTCTTGCATTTGAGATGGAGGGAAGTAGCCTACCCAAGGTGGAATGCTGACTCCAAGGACAGCAAGTGTCCCATGGGTGCTGGTCTATTCTAGAGGCAGGTTCTCCTGTTTCCTGTTGACCTTGGCAAAGTCATTTCTCCAAGCCCCTGACTGTAAACCACAGACCTGCCTCTAAAACATTAGAGGCTGGAGGTTTAGGCTCTGGGGGAGGACAGGGCTGTGCACTCTAGACCTCCACCACTCACCTTCCCAGACCCTTTCTTTTTTTAAATGTTTTTAATTTTTATTATTTATTTGAGAGAGACAGAGGCAGAAAGAGAGAACAGGGCACACCAGGGCCTCCAGACACTGCAAATGAACTCCAGACGCACGCACCACCTTGTGCATCTGGCTAGGGAATCAAACCTGGGTCCTTTTGGCTTTGCAGGCAAGTGCCTTGACTGCTAAGCCATTTCTTCAGCTGTCTCTCCCACCCGACCTTTTCTGATTTATGTGTCTGTTTTGTTGGGGAAAGGATTTAGGGGCCAAGAAAAGTTTGAAAACTGCTGCTAATGGCCAAAACTTTTCATACCACAGGGAAGAAACGGAGTTACAATCTCAGTCAGCCTGTGTCAGAGACAAAAGGCCCCCAAGTAAGGTTCCTTGCGGTGATGACCTGCAGTAAAGGTAGAGATAACGTGAGTCCCATACTTAAGCCACAGGCGCTGAGTGCCAGGCCCTCTGTTAGATGGTTCACCTGTATGAACCCACACGTATATCACAACAGCCTGACGAAGTCCATATTAGTACCACCACATTTAACAGAGGTTATTTAACTTGCCCAAAGTCACACAGCTGGTAAGGGAAGGCAGGTGGGGTTCAAATTCAAGCTACTTGGTTGCAGTCTCTGCTCTTGGTGACTGCTTTATCTACACCCCACAGAGCTGTTCCTCGGACCTAATTCCTGGTGGCACTCAGGGTCTGTTTCGATAGAACCTGCAGGGTTTCTATGGGTCTGAGGGAGTACTCCAGGTTCCAGACAGGTGTGTGGTTGGCAGAGAGGCAGCCTCCCTCTCTGACAGGTCTGGTCACCCGCCTGCTGAGTCAGTCTGGATTGATACAGGATTAAGGATGGAGAGGCACCCGCCAGGCTCTGAATCCCAAGAAGATGCCCTGGACAACTTCCACAGGGCCAGAGACTACTGGTCTACCTGGGCTTCCTTTTTGTCAGGGGAGTCCAAGGGTGTGACCTCTGGGCTGTCTCAGGGGCTCCAGTTGTGGGACTTGGGGAGCAGGGAGGCAGGCGACCGTGTGGGGCATCCTTCCTCCTGTGTGGTGAGTCTGGGCCCATATGGCACCTGCTGTTGCGTGGAGGGTGAGGTTGGGCCAAGTATTGTGAGGGCTGAGAAATCATGTTAAGCCAGCCCTTGAAAAGGGCTTAAATCCCCGTGGGCCAAGCCCCAGAGGAGCCGAGTGACTTCTTCAGCATCACACAGCACCTTGGAGACTGAGCCAGGGCCACAAGACAGTGTTCTTTACCCCCAACACGGCGGCGAGGGGAGGGGCTAGCTCCTGGGAAGCCTTGGGTCCCTTGGTCCTCGGCTCTCTCTATTCCAGTCTCCTTCCAACCTCCTGACCTTGGGCCTTTGCCTCCAACTGCCAGATCGCCCATCTGTCAGCAGGAACTCAAGGGTCATTGTCGCCAGATAATAATAGCCAGGGGCTCAGGGCCCTTGGACAAGGTGCCAGAGATGAGCTGTCAGTGACGCACGTGGCTTTGGACAGACTCCCAGGGTGACGCAATGGCATGATCGGGGCTGTGGACAGACCAGACCAGTGCGCTGAGGCACACGTGTTTGTGCATTGCCGTAGGCACAGGGATGCATCTGTGTGACAGTGACATGGCCTGAGGAGGTACTCAGAGGGTAGAGGGACGGCCACGTGGCCTAGTGAGCCCTGACAGTCATTCAGGGCTCTTGTATTGAAATTTCTGCAGCTGTCACGTGGACCAGACCAGCAGTGTGGGTCAGGATTGTAGAGCGTGGAGTTACCTGTGTGCATCTGTGGGTCTGTGTATCTGTGCACACCTGGAAAGCTGGACTCAGTACACCAAGGCCCTTTCCAATAGGAGAGCGTGGCGTGGGTCAGTCACACAGTAAGATTGCTCAAATGGGGCTGCAGGGACAGCTTAGTGGTTAAGGTGCTTGCCTGCAAAGCCAAAGGATCCAGGTTCGATTCCTCAGGACCCATGTAAGGCCAGATGCACAAGGTAGTGCATGTGTCTGGAGTTCATTTGCAGTGGCTGGAGGCCCTGGTGCACCCATTCTCATATACTCTCTCTTTTTCTCTCTTTCTCTCTTTCACTCCCAAATGAATAAATAAAAATAAAAATAAAATTTAAAAAAAAGATTGCTCAAATGGTGGGATGGGCGGGTGTCTGCGTGGAAGAGGGTCGTGAATCAGATTCTCGTTAGGAACTCCCTCTCTTCCCTGGTGGCCCCTGTGGTTACCTCAGTCACCCACCCACTGGCGAGATCAGCGTGTCCCAACTCGCACACACAGGCTATGGTGTAAATTCTGCGGCACACCCTCAACATCAGCATATGGAATGGCGTCCCTCCTTGGGTCCCTTGTCCTCTGTGTTGGTGATGGAGGGCTCACAAGATTGCTGGGTACCTTGCCTGCACGGTCCTGTGCCCCCTGGGCATGGAAAGGGCTGTGCCCAGAGACACAGAGCAGTCTCCCACCTTCTCCGCTGGCTGAGCGTGCTGAGGGGCAGCCTCGCCCCTCGGGCCCACTGTGACAGGGCCAATGCCAGCAGCTGCATCTGGTGCTCTGTGGGGACTTCCGTGCAAAGCACCTTCAACAAGCACGCCTTTCGTGTGTGTTCTGAAGATGGCAGCTTCTGCCAGCTAGTGCTCCCCACGCAGTGCTCCCCACGCAGAAACCGCCTGTTTCTCACAGCGAGGTCCTAACCGGGTTGCCAGGCACAGAGTGGGAGAACAGGTTCTGCACCGTGACACGGGGCCCACCACTGGCCTGGCAGTAGCAGGAAGAGATGGGGTTGCAGGAAGGGGAGCTGGGGTTGTTCGTGTGGGGGTCAGTGAGGAAACAGACTCTTCAGTGGACCTTGCCTCTGGGGTTGGGGGAAGACGTGCAGTGTCAGATCTCAAGCCAGCCACAGGCCCTGGGCCTTCCCACACTGTGGGGTTAACAAAGACATCACGGAGCCTAGGAAGGAACCCAAGCTAGAAGGCAGAGAAGAGAGGAAGCCCTGAGCTGCCCCGATCGCCCTGGCAGACTTGCAGGGCGGAGATCGAAGAGGACCGGGAATGAATTTTGGCACAGTCTGGTCTTGGGTTTGGATCTGGGATCTGCCACCAACCCGTGGCATGACACAGGACAAGTCACTTCCCTCTGTGACCTTCCAAATGCCCAATAGGGTCAGCAGTGACTCCTTCAGCCTCCCCCCTTCTCCGGATCCAGATGCATGTCTGGGGGTGGTCACCCAGGGTCACAGCAGAACTTATAGGTGGCAGACAGGAGTGACACTTGGCACCTGACAGGATCCCTCCCTGCCGAGGTTATCGGCACAGGTGTGTGAGAGACGCTGGGATCTGCCGGACATGGACGCAGCCAGCAGAGAGGCCCCCAGGTGTCCAGGCAGAGAGCTGCAGAGGGGTCCCCAGGGCGACTGGAATGGCTGCTGAGTTGCCCATGCCCACTGGTGGCCTGGCTTCTTTGCCTGGCAGCCCTCACCCCTAACCTAACTGCTGGTGACGTCCTACTTCAGGGCTCGCTCCTAGTGTGTAGAATGGGGACAGTGTAAATGACGCCGATGGGAGGTGCGAGCCCCAGATGAAGGCTGACGCATAGCCCCAGTGCACCCCGCCGTGCACTCTTCAGACAACAGAGGAGCTGGGCGAAAATAGAAACGCCATTGTCCTTCCTGCCTTGCTCGGCCAGCGGATGAAGAAGAAGGCGATAACGATAATAATTAGCAAGCATCTACGTATCCCACACCGACTATGCGCCGGACACGGGTTGACCTACAGCATGTGCACTGTCATCTAAGTCTCTTTAGGAAAGGAAACCATGATGGTTAAGTTTTGTGTCAATTTGATCTGTTTAGGAGTCCACAGACATTCCTCATAAATGGGTCTCTGATGTTGTTTCCAGGAAGAGGACCCTGATTAATACAACAAGTCATCCCCATTCCTTGGAAGACGTACACAAAGGCGCAGTGAACTGGCCCAGGTCCCACAGCTGGGAAGGGACGGAGCAGGACGTGTCCAGCTCCGGACCCCACTGGGCACTGCCGCGTCTCACTCTGGCTCTCCTTGTCCCCTAGCCTCTTTAAGGGTCACCCTGAGACCCTGGAGAAGTTTGACAAGTTCAAGAACCTGAAGTCGGAGGATGAGATGAAGGGCTCAGAGGACCTGAAGAAGCATGGTGCCACGGTGCTCACGGCCCTGGGTGGCATCCTGAAGAAGAAGGGGCAGCACGCGGCCGAGATCCAGCCCCTGGCCCAGACGCACGCCACCAAGCACAAGATCCCCGTCAAGTACCTGGAGGTAGGAGGGGCGGCACAGCGGGGTTGGGGCAGTCTCCAGAGGCAGAGATCCAGGCCTTTCTCTGCAGAAGCCCGGTCCCTCTCCACGGTGCCCACTTTACCCTCCTCTGTCCTCATGGGCACTGAAACCTCACACGGTCAGCACCAATTCTGTGCCTCACTTGGTCCACCAAGTTAGCGAGCGTCTCAACGGAGGAGCGTGTTTGTGGAGATTGGCGTAGAACTTGCCCTCTCTCCATAAGCAGGTGCCATCGTTGTACCCACCGGACGGATGGGTATAGTGGTACACCCCTGTGATCCCAGCACTGGGGAGGTGGCGATATCCAAAGGTCAAGGTCATACTCAGCTGCTACATAGTGAGTTCAAAGCCAGCCCGGGATTCGATACACGAAACCCTTGAAAACAAAACAAAAAACCCCCGGGCTGGAGAGATGGCTTAGCAGGACCCACGTAAACCAGATGCACAAGGTGGCGCACGCGTCTGGAGTTCGTTTGCAGCGGCTGGAGGCTTGGCGTGCCCATTCTCTCTTTCTCAATCTCTCTCTCTCAAATAAATAAATTAATTAAATTAAAAACATTGGAGGTGGGGGTAGGCTAGGACACTGTACGTACTCACCGAATGTCCCTAGATTAAAGAGCAGGAGGGCGGTGGGTGGACGCTCTGTAGTTCACGGTTTGCCCCAGCCTGTGACCCCCCACTGTCTTGTCTCCTCCCTGCAGTTCATCTCAGAAGTCATTATCCAAGTCCTGCAGAGCAAGTACCCTGGGGACTTCGGAGCCGACGCGCAGAGCGCCATGAGAAAGGCCCTGGAACTGTTCCGCAACGACATCGCCGCCAAGTACAAGGAGCTGGGCTTCCAGGGCTAGGCCCGCTCCCGCCCCAGCCCCAGCGCAGGGGGACCCGGGGCCATGTAGTGAGTAGTGTCAGTGCCCTAGGTTAGCAGAAGGGCGCGGGGTGAGGGTCCACTCGTCCCACGCAGCTGGGGAGAGGGCTCCGAGGCCGGTGGCCCCAGCTGCCGACATCCATCCTGCTCTGTTGGCGTCACGCCTCAATTCCGTCACCTAAGTCACAACCCACTTCTTCCTCCTCCACTGTCACCTTTGACACCAGCCCTAACCACCAACCGCCTGCCCTGGAGTCTGCAGTGTCCATTTGAATGAGGTGGAGGTTGGCACAGGGTTGTACCAAGCGAGAGAAAGGCCAGCGGACATCTGGAAGTCACCTGCCTGCTCAGGTGCCAGCCGATTTCAAGCAAGCTCCTTTAACCACTGAGCCATGTCCCCAGCCCCTCACCGGATTTCAATAAAAGACCCTGCAACTTCTTGATTTCTTGTCTCTGCCTGGTGTTTTGTTTGGGTTTTTAGTTTTTTGGTTTGCTTGTTTTCTTTCTTTTTGTTTGGTTTTCAAAGGTCTTTCTGAAATTCACTATGCAGTCTCAGGCTGTCTTTGAACTCACAGCAATCCTCCTACCTCTGCCTCCTAAGTGTTAGGATCAAAGCATGCACCACTATGCCTGGCCTGTTTTCTTTCTAAATATTTCATTTGTATTTATTTATTAGAGAGAGAGACAAAGAAAGAAAATGGATGCTCCAGGGCCTCTAGCCACTGCAAACTCCAGACGCATGTGCCACCATGTGCATCCTGCCTTATGTGGGTCATCAAACCTGGGTCTTTATGCTTTGCAGACAAGCGCCTTAACCACTAAGCCATCTCTCCAGTCCCTGGGCTTTTAGTTTTAATGTTTGTGTGTGTGTGGTGTGTGTGCATATCTGCATGTGTGTGGGTACATTGGTTCACATGCATGTGGAGGCCAGTGTTTGGCATTGGGTGTCTTTATTGCTGTCCACTTCATATATGAAGACAGAATCTCTCACTTGGACCTAGGGCTCGCTAATTCAGCTTGTTTAGCCAGCCAGCATGCCTCAGGGTCCTCTGTCTCCAACCCCAGAGCACTGGGATTACAGGCCAGCTGTCACACACACCCCCTCCCTGCATTTTTGGATGCTGGAGGTTTAAACTCAGGGTCTCACATGAGTACATTGTCCATCAGCCTCTGCCTGGTGTTTTTCACCCCCTCAGGCAAGGGAAGCACACACGCTCACCCCAGGGAGAAACAGTAAGGGGCACTCCAGAAATGTAGGCAGAGGCTTCCTGGGGAGGGACAAGAGGGAGCCCCCCCCCCGGCCACTGCCCCAAGACCATCACTCAGCGGCAGGCATATGCCAGTCATAGGGACGAGGAGGAAAGGGCGCGGCATCATGGCTGGTGAGGACATGGGCAGGCCAGCTGACCTTGGCAATATCAAGATCAGTGCCAGGTGCCTGGGGCTGTGGGAACTGCAGGAGACGGAGGGGATGGTCACAGCGGCTGTGACAGCTGAAGCAACATGAGAAGGTCACCCAGCCAGGAAGTGGCAGAGCCGGGATCCAAACCACAGCCTGGAAACTGCAGGGACTCCGGGCCACGGAGGAGCCGGCAGCCAACAGGGGCCAACAGGGACAGGCATTGACCTTCTGGCTACAGAGAGGACAAGTCACGTGGGAGACGAGGTCCAAACAGGCAGCAGGACAAAGCCGGTGTCTCCAAGTGCACAGCCCAGAGCCTCGCCCAGACCCAGACTGAAACGCCGCACGCGTCTCCATGCCCAGGAGCAGACCTAGGCTGGTTGTGAAGAGGAATGGCCTGGAAACAGCCAGTTGCCCATCTGGCCCTGTGCCTATGCCTGAGCCTGGAGGGTCCCAGTGCTACCCATCACCCTGCTTGTCAGCTACACATGCTTAGGCCTCAGAACCAAAATCTCCAGAGGCTCCTGGGACCAGCCACGGGGAGGGGGAGAGGGAGGGGGTGTTCTTTGTGTGGCCATGTCACACTCCTATCCCTGAAGGTCCTGACCTCACCACTCAGATCTCAAACCACGCAGCTCACGCCCGTGGAGCCGGGCCTGGCTCACATGTTGGTTTAGTTTCATGGTTTTTACACCCTAACATGCTGGTTTTCAGAAGGGCGGTCTGTCTGGCCCTGCTCTTGGCTGAGAGACATGTTCTGGGGAAGGGAAGAGCAAGGGAGGGCAGGGGAGACGAAAGGAGGGGAGAGGAGTTTTGTGATCCTGGAGCCTAAGGAAGAGGTTCCCCCTCCCCACCCCCCACACCACCAGGTAGCCCCTTGACTATCAGACAATGAGCCCTTAGGTCTGAACAAGCTGGCTCTACCCTCAGGCCCCCTGGCATTCCTGTCAGGGACACTTCTGAATCCTGATCATTAATTCAGACCAAAGAAAACGAGGCTTGCAGCGAAATGCAGGCATTTGTCATGCGCCCCACATTCATTCAACAAATGCGTGTCAAGCCCGGAGGTAAAAATAGAAGTCAGCTTATACCCCGGCTGCACACGAGCCCAGTCGCCGCTTCCTTACGGAATGTCTGTCTGAGTCCTTGTCGGGCCTGGGTGGCAGACACTTCATCTTGGTTTATTTGAAGTTTCTTCTCAGTCTCAGGCGAGCTTGGCTCACCCCAGGGGCTCACTGGAGAAGAGCTGTGGCGCATGTGCGTGCCTGGGGAGGTGGCAGTCTGACTGCAGCCATCATCTACCCCTGTGGCATCCTCTGGAGCCCTACACCCCCAGCTGCTCATGAGGGCCCACCCTGGGAGGTAGGGTACGTGTGTCCTCTGTACTCAGACCCCACAGACCCTTCCGAGCAGCCCTGTCGGGTATGGTGGCATGGGCTGTGCGTGCCACGGCCGTGCCCAAGGGCTGGGTCCCGTCTGTGCTTCAGCCACCAAGCTGCATATCCGGAGGCGAGGATGACGTCTTCTAGTCCCCACGGGAGGCTCTGTGAGCTGAAGACGGCCCCTTCCTCCGAGAGCCGCTGCCACCCGCAGTCTTATTGTTTCCTCTCCGCACTTTTGGAGAGAGCTTTTCCAGCCAGAACATCAGGGATCCTGCGAAACTTCCTCCCAACCACGAGTCCTTTTCTGTTCCCACTTCCTGGCTCTGGCAGGGCCCGAGTGTTGACCCACACACCCAGATGATGAGGACGTGGGCCATTTCTTGTTTGGGTTTTGGTTGTCACGTTCTTCCCGGAGGCCTGGGCATAGCAACCTTGTTGTCTGAAAAGGAAGAAAGGCAGCCCTGGGGGGGGGGGGGGAAACACGGGCTAATGGCCAAAGAACGCCATCCTGCTATGCCAGTCATTCTGCATCAACAGAGTGAAGACTTATTGAGCGAATGCTGCTATGCGCCAGGCCCCAGCTGGGGACGAGGGCCACAGCTGGGAAGGAGGCAGGTGGTGTCGCCCACGCGAGAGCCCTCACAGCAAAGAGCCCCAGCCAGGCCTGCGGGGCAGACGGGAATTGAATAAGTGGAGGAAAGAAAGGAGGGGTTCAGGGTCAAGAAAAGGCTGACAGAGGGGCTTTCAGATTACTTCACTCTGGGGCTGGAGAGATGGCTTAGCGGTTAAGGTGCTTGCCTGCAAAGCCGAAGGACCCAGGTTCAATTCTCCAGTATGCACATAAAGACAGATGCACAAAGTGGCACCTGCATCTGGAGTTTGTTTGCAGTGGCTAGAGGCCCTGGAGTGCCCACTCCCTCTGTCTGTCCGCCTCTCTCTTTCTCTGCTTGCAAATAAATTTAAGTAAATAAATAAAATAGTTCACTCCGAGACTCGTACCAGGCCAGGCTAGGTTGTGCCGCATGGACAGGAGATGGCCAGCAGCACCCAGTCACTCACACAGGGCTGAGGCGACCGTGGTCTCTGAGGGAGGCAGGAGCAAGGGTGGGAATGCTTCAGGAACCAGTCACAGACTAAAGTCACCGAACAGGGTGGTGTGTGAGGGTTCTTTGTGTCATCCAGCCTTCCGTTACCGCAGCAACCATCTAAGACAAAGGACTTCTAAAGAGGAAAGGTTTACTTTGGCTTCATGTTTGGAGGTTCCGATGGTGCGCGGAAGACGCGTGATGAGTCAGCATGCTGTGGTGGGCAGAGGGAACCTCTTCACCTCACAGCAGAGGAAGAAAGAGAGGAAGAAAGTGGCAATCCCACAATCCCCTTCGAGGGCATGTCAGAAAGCTCCCACGAGGCCCCACCTCATAAAGGCCCCACCACCTCCTGAGAGGGTCATGCTGGGGACCAAGCCTTGAACAGGTGGGCCTTTGGGGGAACATTCTAGATCCTAACAATCTCAGAAGTCTCCAGAGAAACTATAGACACACACACGCACACACACACACACACACACGCCTCCTCAATTATTGCCTCTGTGGTCATGCTACCTCCCCACTCTGTGCTGAGGTTGACGCTCTCCTCTGTGACTCCGCCATATTTTCCACGACTGGCTAATCAATGCAAGGGTTTGACTTATTTTCTTGCTTGCTCAGTTATTTATTTTTACATTTTTGGGCTTCTGGGGAGCTGGTTATTTGAAACAAGATCTCACTACGTGGCCCAGGCTGGCCTCAAACTCACAACCCTCTTGTTCTGGCCTCCTGAGTGCTGGTGTGTGCTACCAAGCCCACACATTTTTAAGTTCTTTGTAATAGTTATTTACCTGGGATCATATGGCACTGGGAGTATTGTGAACCGCATGTGACTACAAGGCCACCATACTTCCAGAAAGAGAAACTGTGATCATGGTTTATAGTGATAACTTTATCTGATCTTTGTTACGGAATTTTAAAAAAATGCTTATTTATTTATTTATTTCAGTGAGAGGGAGAGAGACCGACAGATAGAGAAAGAATGAGCACGCCAGGGCCTCCAGCCACTGCAAACAAACTCCAGAAGCATGCACCACCTTGTGCATTTGGCTTATGTGGGTCCTGGGGAACTGAACCTAGGTCTTTTGGCTTTGCAGGCAAGCACCTTAACCACTAAGCCTTTTCTCCATCCCTGTTATGGGATTTTTGTTTGTTTTTGTGACCCCCCCCCATTGGACAGTGTGTCTCTTCTCACCCAACGACTGATATCCCAAACTGCTGCTGTGTCTGCTGGAAACACAGACGTGAGCACGTCTTGCAAACTGGACATTTTACAAACAAAATGGGGGGCTGGAGAGATGGCTTAGCGGTTAAGGCACATGCCTATGATGCCTAAAGACCCAGGTTTGATTCTCCTGGTCCCATGTAAGCCAGATGCACAAGGGGCACATGCATCTGGAGTTCGTTTGCAGCGGCTAGAGGCCCTAGCACACCCATTCTCTTTCTCTTTCTTTCCCTCTTTCTGTCTTTAATAAATAAATAAATATAAACAAATCTTTTAAAAAAATTAAATGTGGGGGGTGCTGGAGAGATGGCTTAGTGGTTAAGGCACTTGCCTGAAAAGCCAAAGGACCCAGGTTGATTCCCAGGACTCATGTAAGCCATATGCACACGGGGGCGTATGTGTCGAGTTCGTTTGTAGTGGCTGGAGGCCCTGGAGTGCCCATTCTCGTTCTCTCTCTCTCAAATAAATTTAAAAAAAGAAAAAAAAATTAAATAAAAAATAAATGGTTCAGGAAACTCCAGTGGGGCCCAGTTCTGAAGCCACTGATGTCTAAAGGGGAGCTTTGTGTCTCTGTGCGCGCACCCGCGTGTGAGACAGCGCCAGGTGTGTGGACTGACCCCTCTCCTCCCAGCTGTGACCTCGGCTGCCTTCCCACATTCCCTGTCACCTGCAGCCCATGTGAGACTAACATGCTGCTTGGGCCGGCCGACTTGGGAGACCCAGGCTAGCTCAGTGATAAACCCGAGATGACACACCAGAGAGCATGACTCATTAAACCCCCCCGGGGGGGGCGACAGTGACCTCAGCCACGACAGGACGGCTGACAAGCTACACTGATTATCTGCTCATGCACGGTCTCACTGGTGACTTTCACGATGGCTTTTCTTTGATATGGCTTTTCTCCCTCTCTCATACACACACTCCATTCGTTTTTCAGTCTCAGACAAACAAAAATCTTATCTTTTTTTTTTTTTAAAGCCACAGGGATGAAGAGATGGTTCAGTGGCCAAGTGCACTTCCTGAGCAAGCATGAGAGCCTGAGAGACCTCCCAAGTTTGAACCCCCAGAAGCCACATCAAAAGCTGGGTGTGGTCGCATGCGCCAAAGCAGAGACCAAGGAAGAGATGGAGCTTGGAAAAAAAAAAACGGTGAGCTCTAAGATGAGTAGGAGATGGCGGCTTAAATAAGAGTGGTGGAGGAGTGACGGAGCGGACACCTGACTCTCCTCTGACCGCCTCAGACAAGCGCACCCCACTGCAGGTGAAAGCGTGAGGGCCACAGGAGCACGGGCACCCGCAAACTCCACACGCGCGTGCAAGTGCGTGCGCGCACACGCACATGCACACACGCACACACACGGGAACAAAAGCCACAAAACCGTTACCCCCAGTCAGTCCACATCAAACTGATTATTGTCATCTGAGCGCATATCACCACAAACACAAAAATTCTTTCTGTGTTATCATGTCGTAGAAACACAGAAACAAAGCGCTGGCTTTGAAGCCGGGTGTGGTGGCACGTGCCTTTAGTGCCAGGTGCAGGGTGAGTTTCAGGTCAGCCTGGCCTAGACTGAGACCCTGCCTTGGAACAGCAAGGACAGAAAAATACCTGCTGTGTGTTGATCCCTGTGGGTGCCTTCCAGAGTCACAAAAACTCCCCGGGGCAGAGGAGCGCCGCCCCACGCGGCTGGAGAGCAGAGGGGACTGCGGACCCCGTGGGTTATGACGTGTGTTCATGAGGACAGCCTGGGGAAGAGGTGGCACCTGGGAGGAAAGGGGCAGAGGGCGAGGGGGCAGGGCATCGGGAGGAAGGGTGGGGCATCCCTGCTGCCACCTGAGCAGTGGTCCTTGTCGCCAGGGAAGAGTTGGACGTTCTGTGCTATATCCTCTTAGAAACCGGTCAGTGGGGCTAGTCTGCTGGAAAAGGTAAAACCACACAGCTGATTGGTTACCCATGGGAACACGTTGGATTTTTCTAGGACTGTTCTATGACGGTGATGGGGGGAGCTGGGCCTAAAGAGCACCTGGCACTGCGAATGTGTTCTACACACTAACCCGCTCTTCTGTCAATGACTCCATAAGGGATAGATCACCACCACCATCAACACCACAGTGATTAACTCTGTGTCACCAGGGCCAGGTTATGTTGTCTGGATGTTGCTGTTTAGGGGATTTTTAGACAAGCATAGCAATAATTAATTTATTCACTTATAGGTTTGAGACAGGATCTGATGTATTCCAAGCTGCTCTCAAACTCACTAGATAGCTGAGGATGACCTTGAACTTCTGATACTCTACCTCCCAAGTGCTGTGATTATAGACCTGCATCACTACGCCTGCTTAATGGGGTGCTGGGGACTGAACCACTGGTTTTGTCTATGCATCCTGCATCCTCACCTGAAATGTGCTGAACACTTAAATCAGGAGACTTCGCACAAAACAGGTAACTTTCATAATGAGGGTGGGCATGGTCCATCCATTAAAGTGCTGAAGAGAAAAGATGGAGGGCTGGAGAGATGGTCTGGCGGTTAAGGCACTTGCTGCCAAGCCAGGGGACCCAGGTTCGATTCCCCAGGAGCCATGTAAGCCAGATGCACAAGGGGGCACAAGCATCTGGAATTCGTTTACATCAGCTAGAGACCCTGGTATGCCTATCCTCTCTCTATATATATCTACCTCTCTCTCTCTCTTTCTAGTAAGAAGAAAGAAAGAAAGAAAGAAGAGAGAGGAAAAATGGTTGGTGATTCCCAAAGGTGGAAGGAATTCCACCTCCAGACTCCAGGCAGCCCTTTAATAAGACTTCATACATAGGCTGGAGAGATGGCATGGTGGTTAAGCGCTTGCCTGTGAGGCCTAAGGACCCGGGTTTGAGGGTCAATTCCCCAGTACCTGCGAAAGCCAGATGCACAAGGTGGCGCATGCATCTGGAGTTTGTTTTCAGTAGCTGGAGGCCCTGGTGCGCCCATTCTCTCTTTCTATCTGACTCTTTCTCTCTCTGTTTGTTGCTCTCAAATAAATAAATTTTGCCAGTCCCAACGGGCACAGGCCAGTCAGTTCCTTCCACACACCCTCCCTCCATACGTCCCCCTGATTCGGTTTCTCTGGAAGAACCCTGACCAGCACTCACAGATGAGGAGGCCTAGGAACCCACCCAAGATCACACACTGACAAGCAGCAGAGATGACGTTTGCACCCGGAACCTGCTCTTGCATCCCTGGGGAGCAGGTGGGGGGTGTCATGCTGCTGGTTCTGGAGGTGGGCTCTGTGTGCGTGTGTGCGTGTGCACGTGTGCACGTGTGCGTGTGCATGTGTGCGTGCACTCCACCCTCCACCCTTAGCCCGCTGAGGCAGAACTGAGGACATTCGATGGTATTCTCAGCACAGGACTCCCTAGTCTGCCAGCCGAGGCCTAGAGACCAAATCCCTCACCAGTCTGGTCAGGATTACTGAGCCTGGGGTGACAATCCAGCCCTCTGGGTGGCCAGATCCAAGTCACTCGCCACTCACCTTACTGGGGTGCCATCTGCCAGAGGGCACTGAGGAGCTCTCCTGAGCAGTGTGGTTTGGGGCAGGTTATTTTACCCTTCCAGGCCTTGGCTCCTCTCCCCCACCCCCATCCCCCAAGAAGACTCTTTCTCCCTAGCCAAGGGCTCCTGGCTGCAGGATATCACTGAGGAAGGCGGAGAGAGGCTAGCTGGGGAGCCACATCCCTCCTCCCCCTTCACAGAGGGTGGGTCCCCAGATCTTGTAGATCCCCTCTACCTTCTCCAGGTCCAGGGCCACCAAGTGTGGGACATGAGGAGAGATGGAGAGACCTGCTTACCGCTTACTGCTCTCAGAGGCCCAGGGCTGGTGTGGCTGTGCACAGCGTACAGCGAGGTCTGTACGTCACAGCTCTGGGTGCGTCTGGTGGTGACAGAGATTTGTTTACATGAGTGAAGAGGCTGAGGCCGCTCTCAGTCTCTCTCGGCCCCTCCCACCTCCCACCGAACCTTCTCACTGGCCACTTCCCTGTCTCTTCGTCTCCAGCTCTTCCTCTGCCTATCTCTTGCTCTGTGTGTCTCTATCTCTCAGTCTCTGCCTCTCCTCTTGGTGTCTCTGTCTATCTCTTGATCTGTGTTTCTCCATCTCTTGGTCTCAGTCTCTTTGTCTATCTCTGTCTCTCAATCTGTTTCTCTTCTCTCGGTCTCGATCTCTGTCTACCCCTGTCTCTTTCTGTCTCTTACTCTCAGTCTCTGACTCTCGGGCTCTCCCTGTCTCTGTTTCTCTGTCTCCCCACCTGTCTCCCTCTCTCTCTCCTCTCAGTTACTTCCTGTTGTAGTGGCCTTTGCACTGCTGGGGTAAAACACGCGGCCCAAAGCAGCTGAGGGGAGACTGAGCAGAGACTAGACATCACGATCTTGCTAGTCCCCTTGCAAGTGGAAAACAGCAGCAACAGATTGAGCTGAGTGCTGCCAAGGGGGAGCTGGCTAAAACACCCCGAAGCCCACCTCCCCCATAACACACCTCCTCCAGCAAGGCTCCACCACCTCCTAAATTACCACCAGCTGAGTTAGCACTCAAAACACATGGGTTTATGAGGGGGCATCCAATTCAAAGAACCACATATTCTCTCTCTCTCTCTCTCTCTGCCTCTCTCTCTCTCTCTCTCTCTCTCTCTCTCTCTCTCTGTCTCTCTTTCTCTTTGGCTCTCCATCTTTCTCTGTCTCTCTCTTCCTCCATCTTGCTCTGTCTTGGTCTCTGCCTCCGTGTCTCTTGCTCTCTCGGTCTCTCATCCTTGTCGTGCTGACCACAGAAAGCCTGACTGTCTGTTGTCTTGGCTTCTGGCTTTTCTCTACTCCTCGCTTCTCAATTCTTCAATTCCCATAACTCCCCTGAGACTCTTTAATGGCTGAAAATAAGGAGGAAGGTTTACAGACACAGGCTGCGTGGGGTGGGCTGTGCTTGAGGGTGCCAAGGGATTCCAGGGCCCAGAGCTTAGCCTTGCTGGCCAGGTTGGTGGCCCACAGGGACTAGCCGGGATCCAGTGGGACATGCCCCATGAGAGCACAGTGCGAGCCAAGGCTGCCAGGAGACGTGCAGGGGTGGCACAGCCCTGGCACTAGCTTGGCCTGGCCTGGCAGACACTGGTGTTGGCATTCAGGACATCCTGGGAGGCAGCCTCAGCCAAAGGGACAGGTGGGGACAGAGGCTCCAGGACCATGCTGAGTCATGCTTCAGGGGACAGCAGTTGGAAGAGGGACTGGAAGGGGGTCACCCAGGTGCGACCAGACTAACCGGGAGTACATGCAAGAATGCGCTTCCAGCCCCTCCTGGGCAAATTCAGCCGCTGGGCTTCACCTACCCACCACCTTACACGTTCCTTCCACCCCGGTGTCCCTGGAGTCGGGAGGCCAGGCAGAGTCCCACCCCCTTTCAGGTTCCATGCTCCGGAGGACTGCCAACTCTTTACCCTCAGCCTCCAGCCCGTCACCGCCTGGGGCCTAGGTGTTGCAAAAGCCACCAAGTAGCCCTGGGGTCCAGGCTTAAGAAGGGTAGCCGGGGTCCTCTGGAGTCTCACTGGCATGGTACGAGTCCCGCTGTCAACTGCTGAGCTGTGTCATCTCAGGCCAGTCACCTGATCACTCTGAGCCTCAGCTCGCTCCCCTGCAGAGCCTAGATCACCTACCAGCTTGAGAAAAAAAATACATGTATGGGGCTGAGGGATGGCTGAGAGGTTAAGACATTTGTCTGCAAAGCCAAAGGACCCAGGTTCGATTCCCCAGGACCCACGTTAGCCAGAGGCACAAGGGTGCGCACGTATCTGGAGTTCATTTGCAGTGGCTGGAGGCTCTGGCGCACCCGTTCTCTCTTTCTGTCTCTGTTCCTCCCTCTTTCTCTGTCAAATAAATAAATAAAAATAAAATATGTTAAAAAATACATGTATGAATTCCTGTAATGCAAACTACCCAAGAGGCTAATGGGCAGGGACAGAATGCCAGCCATGGTGCAGGACTAGAAGGGCACGGGGGTAACCCCTGGGGCACAGACTGCTCTGGAGTGGAGTGGGGCATTGGCACACCTCTGAGCGCACTAAGCTTCACTACACAGCACACTGCAGTTGAGCCACTGGGGGTCGGGGCTCAGGGAAGGGGGTTTTCCTGGGAAGACTCATTGGCTTGGGTTCCATCTCCTGTACCATCAAAAAGGCCTGCTAGGAAGGGCAGGTGCTGTAAGGACAACCCTGTGGGTGTTCCCCCATCCCAGCCTGGACTCCCTCCCACCTCCTCACGTTGCCCTGACGTCCCACGTCCTGTGTGCAAGTTCAGATTCAGGGCCGAATGTCACCTCCTTGGCCTCGATGTGCTTCTTGTGCCCCAAGAGGGAACTAGGCCTGGCTGGGCCCTGTGAAGCCACTGTAAGGTGACTGCCACATCAACTGAAGGCCCTGGTACTTAGCAGAACACAGAGGTGGTCGCTTGAAGAGGTCCAAGGCCCGCCGGGCAAGCCCCCTGCTGCCTGAGCCAAGGCAATCTTGAGTTTTAACTTCACTCGCCTATCAAACAGTGCCTTCCCGGATCTCAGTGCCTCATGGCTCTTAACACATAGGCTGGGTCATGTGGTGTGTCCCAAACCCCATAAAAACTAGAAGCTTGGGCTGGAGAAATGGCCTGCAAAGCCAAAGGACCCAGGTTTGATTCCCCAGAAACCACATGTAAGCCAGATGCACAAGGTAAGTGCATGTGTCTGGAGTTCATTTGCAGCAGCTGGAGGCCCTGGCACAACAATTTGCTCTCTCTCTCTCTCTCTCTCAAATAAATAATAAATAAATAATAAAATATTTTTAAAAAATCTAGAAGTTCCCTTTCTTCTTCGGGAAACCAAGGCGCTTCTCTTTGGCTCTTTCGGTGACACCATCCTGCTTTTCCACGGTGTGCTGACCCCTCTCCTTGGGGACCGATACTTTGGCTTCAGGACCCATCGTGCTGCCTGTGACATGATGCTTTCTTAATAAAGTTCCAGCTCTGAGAGGGCAGCTCTCCCTGCCACCCTCGGGCCAGGCTGCTCACCCTCTCATGTATCTATCAGTGCTCGTGAGCACTGGTCTCCACGAGACTCACCCATCCATCCATTCTTGGGGAGTCATTACCATCACCAGCCACAGCTTTTCAGGTGAATTTTTCAGAGGTACAGAGAGGTCATGGAACTTGCCTGAGGTCGCACCATAAGACTAACAGATGCAGGAGCTGACCCCAAGCTGTCTGTGCCAGGCCCTTTGAACCTCACACTACTCCCAAGGGCTTCAGTGCTGAGAAGCCCAGATAGCTCCATTTCTATGAGGCCTGGGTGCTGTGAGCTCCCAGACGCCTCTGAGAGGGTTGGAGGTGCTTGGAGGTTTCTGCTGTCACTCCAGTTCTGTCCCCAACACATCCTTTTGGACACAGAGAACAGAGCTGTGGAGGCCCTCCCTGTGCGCAGCCAGCGTCTCACAGAGGCCCAGAGAAGAGCAGAGCTGTGGAGGCCCTCCCTGTGCGCAGCCAGCGTCTCACAGAGGCCCAGAGAAGAACAGAGCTGTGGAGGCCCTCCCTGTGCGCAGCCAGTGTCTCACAGAGGCCCAGAGAAGAACAGAGCTGTGGAGGCCCTCCCTGTGCGCAGCCAGCGTCTCACAGAGGCCCAGAGAAGGGCTCAGCAAGCAAGCGAAGATCGCTCGACATCCATAACCCACCTACCCAGCAGACACTATGGGAATCTGTACCATCCCCAGCAAAGCTCACCACCTGATGACCAGTGGGGACTCTCATGCCTCTGGGGAGTGAGAATCTGGGAGTGATGGAGCTGGCTCTGGTCCCTCCTGAGCGGCCAGGCTTGAGTCAGGCCGCAGCCCCTGGACCTGGGCTGGGACACCAGGCTCCACTTCCACCTGGTTCCTCCTACAGCCATGGACAACACCCTCCTCCTAGTGAAGGCTGGCCCCTCCCATGGACAACACGCTCCTCCTAGTGAAGGCTGGCTCCTCCCATGGACAATACGCTCCTCCTAGTGAAGGCTGGCTCCTCCCATGGTCAATAAGCTCCTCCCCAAGCCAAGAGGCTACCCTCTTAGTCCACAGGTTCCGACCATAGCAATCAGTTCCCTTTCCATGCAGACTTCTGCCCAGGACAGGGGGAGTGTTCTCACAGTATCACATTGGCTTCCCCCTGCAAGGGCAACTAGAAGCCTCGTGAAAACTTCTGAGTCATCATGACCTGCTCTCAGAAGTCACACAGTGGCACTCATCATCTGCTGGTGACCCAGGGCCTTTGCTCAGTAGAGAGGCGTGTGGGGCAAGGATTCCGGGGTCCTGCTGGAGGCTGGCGAGGCACGCTGCGGGCGGTCAGTGCAGGGGAGAGATGCCGCCGCGTCAGACAGGATTCAGTTCTCCTCCAAGGCTCCGTGAGTCAGCACTTCACCCCCTTGTGAGGTGCTGAGAGCCGAGACAGCCCAGATGCGGTGTTCGGAGGAGGCTTTTGGGAGATGATTAGGGCTAAATAAGGACATAAGAGAGGGGCATGTGTTTGAACCCTGGTGCCCTAAAGGGACCAAACACATGCCGTACCCGTTCGCACTCCCTGACTCTTGCCAGGTGGTACCCTGTGCCACCCCAACCCTCGCCTACAAGCATGCTGTTGCCAGATGTGGTGCCCTGACCTTGGACCTCTGATCCAAGATAACCCTCTTCTTTAGGAAGGAACCTGCCTTGAACACCTCATGCCAACAATGCAAAACAGAATGGCAAACTGGGCATGGGACAGGCCTGGGATTGAGCACTTGGGAGGTAGACATAGGAAGATCAGGCGTTCAAGGTCATCCTAAGTTTGAGGCTAACCTGAGACACATGAGACCCTCTAAAAAAAAAAAAATCAGGGCTTAGTGGTTAAGGTGTTTGCCTGCAAAGCCAAAGGATCCCGGTTCGATTCCCCAGGACCCACGTAAGCCAGATAGATGCACAAGGGGACGCACGCATCTGGAGTTCGTTTGCAGTGGCTGGAGACCCTGGTGCGCCCATTCTCTCTCTCTCTCACTCTCTCTTTCTCTGCCTCTTTCTCAAATAAATTATATATACATATATATATCTATTTATTTATTTAAAATCAACACTACAATAATATGCAAGCCCCAGTTGTTGCTCTCCTAGTCATGTGTGAGTTTGTGACTGTGAATCTATGTGTGTGCATGCAAGTGACCCACAGACAGCACGCTCAAATACTCCACAGCCTATGCAGAAAACAGAGACCTGCTGGCTGAAGTGTGATGGGGTGGTGACAGGGAAGTCTTCTTTCAGGAAGGTTCTTTGGGAGTGAGACCCAAGGTGACAAGTTGCCCTAGGCAGGACCGGGGGAAGGATGTCCAAGTACGGGGACCGAGAGGCACGCCTGGCACTCCGGACTCAGAGGTCTATGTGCCTCCCTCCTGTCCTCCCGTCCTCCCCACCTTCGCTGTCCTCCCGATCCTTCCATCCTCATCTCCACAGGGGCCACCACGGCTGCCAGGAGCTGGAGGACTTGGGGAAGATGCTCTGAGGGAAGAAACCCCGGCACATCGCCTGGCACCAAGAGCTCTGACTGTAACCGGCATCATTTGACGGTGGTGCGCAAAGATGACAAGACCTGGCCAGTGTCCCTGAGTCCTGACCCTGGCCCACACGATTTGAAGTGCTGCATAAAGACACACTCCCCAGTGTAACATGACCAGCTCACACGGGGGGTGACTCCACAGCACCCTGTTGGTGGTAGCCCTGCCCCATGCTCCCCTTCCGGGCCATCTGGGAGGTGACCTGGGGCCTGGAAGGAAGAAGCAGGGGACTGGGGCGATGGCTTAGTCACTAATGTTCTTGGCACACAAGCCTGAGGATCTGAGTTCGGATCCCCAGCACCACATAAAAGCCAGGAGTGGTGACACACGCCCGTAATCCCAGCACAGGGGAGGCAGAGACAGGGACTCCCCGGGGCTCACTGGTTAGCTAGTCCAACCAAGTCAGTGAGCCCTGGGTTCAGTGAGAGACCCTGTTTGAAAGAATTAGGTGGGAGCCAGGCATGGTGGTGCACGCCTTTAATCCCAGCACTCAGGAGGCAGAGGTAGGAGGATCGCCGTGAGTTCAAGGCCAACCTGAGACTACATAATGAATTCCAGGTCAGCCTGGGCTAGAGTGAGACCCTACCTCGAAAAACCAAAAAAAAAAAAAAAGAAAGAATAGGTGGAGAGTGATTGAGGAAGACACCTGATGTCAACCTCTGACCTCCACACACATGTATGAACACACATGTGAACACACACATATGACCACACACATATACACACATGTGAACACACATATGAGTACACGTATGAGCATACACATATGAACATACACACATATGAACACACACACACACAAGTAAAAAGAGGCAGGGCCAGCAGTGGAAGGTAGTGCTTGAGCCACAGTCTCATGGAGACGGGGAGCCTGGGGAGCTCATGGTCCCTCCAGGCCAGGAAGGAGACAGGGAGGAGTGAGGCGGGCGCATGGGTCTTGACGGCCTCTCCAGGGTTTGCAGGACAGGCAGATGTGTGTGGCAGGTGCTCCCTCTGGCTGCAGGGAGACGGTTAGACAGTGGAAACCCAGGACGACGAGACCCAGCTAGGGTGGCGGGCACGAGGTGGAGAAGGGAGAGAGCTTGGAGGGAGAAGGGCAAGAGGAAGAGGAGGAGGAGATGGAGGAAAGTAGAGGGGAAGGACAGGTCAGATCCTGGCCAAGTCCCCTGCTCCTTTCTGGGGCTTCCTAGGAATCAGCTTTCTTCCACCCTTCCCCCGACCTCAGACACAGCTGTCCCCAAGCCTGGAACATCATAGTGCAAGCGGAATGGGGGGGGATTTCTTCAGCACCCTCATGCTGGAACACCATTTGGAGTGCCTCATGTGTCCCAGCACACACACACACACACACACACACACACACACACACACGGCACCTAAACCTCACAATAACCTAGGAAGAAAAACCTTTGAGCTGGGCGTGGTGGCTCATGCCGTTAACCCCAGCACTTGGGAGGCAGAGGCAGGAGGATCACCATGAGTTCAAGGACACCCTGAGACTACATAGTGAATTCCAGGTCAGCCTGAGCTAGAGTGAGACCCTACCTTGAAAAAAAAAAAAATCTTTGATGCCTCTTAAAGAATCTTGAAGATTAGCAAGGTTAAGTGATCTTGCCCAAAGTCAGAAAAAGAGGGTCATAATTTCACCAAATTAATGTGTAGGCAGTGCCTACTTGGTACCTGACACACAGTTTCCATAATGCCAGCTATGCCACTCAATTCACCAGTACCACCAGCCAGCCTCACAGCTGTAGGGAAACCCACTGGTTGATAGCAGCTCCCTCTGACCTTTTGTGCTGCTCTCCTCTGCTCAGTTATCCCCCAACCAACCATTTGAAAATACTAAATGGAGAAGTCCAGAAACAAAAGAATTCATAAGTTTTAAATTGTACAGCACTCTGGGGAACATGGTGAAATTTTTGCACTGTCTCACCCTGACCTGCCCAAGACACCCTTAATGCATGGCATCCACATGGTATCCACTACCTGCCCACTGGGGCCACTATGGAGCCATCCAGTGAAGGGCTGTCACAGTGTCATGTGCTAGTGTTCAAAGGACCCTTATTTTACGCACTAATGCCACCGAGCACAAGAGTAATTGTGCTGGTGATTATTGTCATCACAGATCTAGTTTATTGTTATTGATCTCTCTCTCTCTCTCTCTCTCTCTCTCTCTCTTTGGTTTTCCAAAGTAGGGTTTCACTCTAGCGCAGGCTGACCTGGAATTCACTCTGTAGTCTCAGGGTGGCCTTAAATTCACAGCAATCCTCCTACCTCTGCCTCCTGAGTGCTGGGATTAAAGGTGTGCACTACCATGCCCAGGCTTTTTTAAAAATCATTTATTTGAGACAGAGAAAGAAAGGCAGAGAGAGAGGAGAGAATGGGTGCACCAGGGCCTCCAGCTGTTGCAAATGAACTCCAGATGTATGGGCAACCTTGTGCATCTGGCTGTAGGTGGGTACTGCGGAATCAAACCTGGGTCCTTAGGCTTTGCAGGCAAGCACCTTAACCATTGAGCCATCTCTTCAGCCCCTCGGTTATTTTGAGGTAGGGTCTTGCTGTACCCCAGGCTGACATGGAATTCATTATGTACTCTCAGACTGGCCTCGAACTCATGGCTGTCCTACTTCTGCATCCCAAAAGCTGGCATTAAAGACATGCACCACCACACCCCACTACTCTCCAGCCATTTTTACCGCTAAGAATGATGGGAGTTTTCTAGCCCTGGTTGTCCCTAAGATTTTTTTTTTCTCTTTTTTGGTTTTTCAAGGTAGGGTTTCACTCTAGCTCAGGTGACCTGGAATTCACTATGTAGTCTCAGGGTGGCCTCAAACTCATGGCAATCCTCCTACCTCTGCCTCCCGAGTGCTGGGATTAAAAGGCGTGGGCCACCACACCTGGCTCCCCAAAGAATTTTTTCTTTTACCATTTGTCACTAAGAATTACGGATTTCTCTGTAGAAAACTGTTGGTCATCACTTTATCAAGGACAGGGTGTGTTCCTGCCAATTTCCTTTTAACTGGCCCACAATCCAGCATCTACCAGCCACACTCCTCCTGGTTCCCGGCTACTGGCCTTGCAGGCCAAATCCTAAGGAGTTTGTCTCCACAGACGGCCCCGCCTCCTTACAGGAGCCTCAGGAACCTGCCTCTGGCTCACTGTCCTTGAGTGTCATGCCTTGTCTCTGGACGTACCTCAATTTTCCTCGCTTGTAGCTCAACTTTGTCTGTTGGCTGCAAGGACCAGGGCATAACACAAAGCCTGCCTTGGCTCTGTGGGTCCCGAAGCTGTAGGGGTGGCATGCCTCAATATGGCCAGTAGATGGCACCGAGGAGCCACCTATCTTTTCCACCCCTGAGCCCTTAGTGCCCTCGGTTGGCAGGGAACACTGAACTTGGAGGTTCCCAAACCTGACAGACCCTTTTTAGCGTCTGTGCTTGACGATGAACTCCCTGGTTGAGCCCTGGGCCATGCCTGAGACCACGTACACATTCCTTCATCTCCTCGGGAACTGAAGCCTGAGATCCAGCACATATGATGTCCTTGTGTCCCGGCACTTCCGGAAGCACCATCTGTCCCTAATGTCATCAGCCTTACTTTGTAACTTACTGCTGTGCCTCGGGGACTTCTCTGGGGGAGATTCTGGGCAGAATGCCCGGAGATGTGGATCTACGTTTGGCAGTTCTCTCTCTGTGTGACCTTTGGCAAGTCACTTCCTGTCTCTGGTCCTCTCCTTGGCCACAAGGCAGCTGCGACAGGCGGGGCGTGTCAGGGAAAAATAAAAGCTTGGGAATCAGGCAGGCTTGGGTGTGAATCCTGCTCACATCTCTTCCAGCTGTGAGATCTTGGACCTCCCCGGTAATTGTGATTATTTGTTCTAAGTCTGTCTTCTTGGCTCTATTGTAAGTTCCACGAGGGCCCGTCTGTGTGGCTGACCGCCATAAACTCAGCTCTCAGCTGGGGGTCTGGCATCTATAAATAATCCCCTCAGTCTCCGAGCTCTGATTTCCATTATGGCTGTTTTGCGCACGCCCTCAGCAGTCCCTGAGTTATCCCTAGTCACCCTCAGACGCCATCTCTGCTGTGTAGATTAGGAAACCGAGGACCAGAGAAGTTGGGTCCTTGCCCAAGGGCACACAGCCACAGAGTGGTAGAAGGTGGGGATTATTGAAATGGAGCTCTGAGAGGCACGCGCTTTGACAGACGGAGCAATTGAACGATGGCCTCCGAAGACATCTACATCCGGGTCCCAAACGTCTGGGAATGTTACTTTATATGGCAAAGGGACCCTTCTAGATGTGGCTAAGTTAAGAATCTTGAGTCAAGGGACGTGATCCTGGATGACCTGGGTGGGCCTGATGGAATTCCGAGGATCTGTCTAAGAAAGAGGCCAGACTGTTGGAAAGAGAGACCGGACAGGGAAGCCAGAGAAAGACCATGTTGGGGGGCGGGGACACAGAACAATAATCCTTATTCTGGAAAAGGCATGGGAACCCAGCCCCACGGACACGTTGGTCACCTGGCGCTGAACTTTGGGGTTCTGAACTGGAAGATAAGAGTGCCTGTTATTTTGCTGTCAGGTGTTACGGCTACGTGGGGCGGCCCATGCTGAGCGGTGCCCGTGGCCAGGAGGGCTCAGGTGCCAGGGCTCGGCTCGCATGTGGAGGGCCCTCACCTACTCCGCCAGGCAGCTGGCAGTGGCAGTGAGCGTGCTTAACGTTGTCCTGAAGTCGAAACGCAGAGGGGAGCGCATGAGAGACCCGAGTTTATCGCCTACCCCATCTGGGCATCAGGGCCAAGCCCTTTCCTTGGGCAGATGGTTAACCATTCCCTCTTCCGTAACCCTCACGCGAATCCGCTTCCCACTGGCCGTGAAGATGAGTAAGAGAACCACAGCCTCGGTTTGGACCAGATCTCTGCACGTGGAACCAGCAAAGTGTGTGGGACCTTACCTTAGCTTTCCTTCTGTCAAATGATGACCACTAGACTGATCTTCCCTCCCTTTGCTTGTGGAAGGAGATGGCTTAAATAAATAACTTAACCTTTTAAAAAAAAAGTGCACATTATTTTAAAATACTGGGTTTATGGTCACTTGAAAGAGCAGCCATTGGAAGCTCATATGCTGACCAAACTGAGATAATGTTTAAATAGTAGCCAGCAGTTCCTTCCCGTGTTAACCCTCTGCTCGTCTACCTAGGGTGTGTGATGAAGGGGAAGGAGCCTCCCAGTTCAAGAGCCCCCTGCACAGCCTGAGCCTGCATCCCCAGATTGAGAGCAGCTCGGCACCATCTTGCTGGTGCGGGGAAGCAGATCTTGGGCTGCTCTGGCCTTCAGCGCTGAGAAAACTGAGGCCTAGCATGGGCCAGATGTACGACCCCCTCTCCCGCAAGCAGGCAGGGTTCTTGAGTCTGCTTGGAAAGGCCCTACCCTCCTGAGCATGGCTCCTGTGTGCTCGTCCCCAGCAGGCCGGGGGGCAGCGGGGTCTGGGAAAGCCACACCAGCGCACAGCCCAGCTGCACGGGGGATGGGAGCACAGCTCCTCAGTGGCCTTCAGCCTGGGAAAACTGTGAGGCCTTCCTGTCTCCACCCTAGGTCCTCCCAGGGCTCTGTCCCCAACAGCTGTGAGAGGTTCCCTGGAGGCAGCAGTCAGGGAGATGGGCAGGGAGGAGCTCAGACAGCACAAACTTAACCCCTGAGCCCCGTAGCCAGCTGCAGCATCCTGGATTAGCTGAAGCCTGGGGGGAGGGGGGGCTGGGTTTGTCTGAAGACCCAAGATGTTGGTTGGTTCACCCAACCCAGATCCCTGGAGACACCGGTGGTCCCATGATACCCTTAGATGTCCAGGTATAGCTGGAAGGCTGTGACAGTCCCATTTCACAGATGAAGAAACTGAGGCTCGGGGAAGGGTAAGGACTTGCCAAGGCCAAGGTCCCAGGGTGGCAGCACTGTGACTCCGCCAAGTCCATCAATGCGCACAGGCTGACCGTGGACCTGACACTGGCATGTTCTAAGCCTAGGCTTGCTGTGGGACGTTGAGCAAACCCCTTCCTCAAGACCCCACTCCGCCCTCTGGAAACTAGACGATCACAGATACTCCCTCCACAGGTGCTGTGCGGAGTCAGCACACGGCCCTCAGCATCACACCACGGCTCCTGGACAAACACAGATCAAGCTCAGCCCATCCTGTGTGCCAGGAAGCAGCAGGCTCAGGCCAGGTTCTTGGTGCTGACAGTTCTGGCATAAGGGAAGACAGCTGATAACCAAAAGAAGTGAACGTCTTGACGTGTGCTCAAAAGTCTTAAAGGTGGGGGTTGGGGTAGGCAATCTAAACAGGCTGTGGTAGAGGTGAGGGAATGATTACATGGGTCTTCGGGGCAGAGGTGTGCCAGGCTCAGGGGCAGCCTGGTATAGTCAAGCAATGCAAAGAACGAGTACGTCCTGAGTCACTTGAACTTGCACTGGAGTCAAGTGGGAGCCACCCCAAGGTCTCCTTGTCGCCCACTAACCCCTCAAAGGTTGGGTAGGCGGCTCTCAGGTCCTGGGTGACCCTCTGAAAAGTGAAATGGTTACACCCAGTCACTCTCCCCTCCTGGAAACCTGAGAGTCGGGCTGCCATCGGGTGTCCTTCAACAAGGGGACCTTGAGGTACTTTGGGTCTATCACGGTGGGCAGAATGAGACTGGAGAGGGACAGACTGTGCCCCAAGGCTCCTCGGTGCTTTGGACGCCATAGCAGCACCCAAGTGAGGCCTCCTCCTTCCAGGGCAGGTCTCCATCCAGGCACTCGTGAGCAGGACATTTTGTTCTTCTGAGCCATATGCAGGAAGTCCCCAAGGGTCTGCTCTGTGTTGTCGTTTGCTGAAGGCATTTCTGAGGAAGGCCCCTTCTCTGCTGAGGCTCTGACCCCATGTCAGTAGGAGCTGGGGGACTCTCTGCTCTGGTGGGACGCAGGCACTCTCCCAAGACAGCTCTCCTCTGGCCAGGGAATGGAAAGAGAGAGAGTGTGTGTGTGTGTGTGCATGTGTGTGTGTGTGTGTTACACTGGGTCTTGGGCTTGGATTTGCCCTGGCACCTTGCTCCATGGGCTTTCCTGCCAAGCATGGACATTGGGATATGGAAGGTGACTGCTCACCGCCCCACTTCCATGGTGACCCCAGGGGGGCAGGAATAAAGTACTCTCTTCCTTGCCTGATGAATGTCACTGGCAGTCCCATAGCTGTCATTGTGAGCCTTCAGCTTTAGTTCACCCCACCCACATCACCACCTGGCTTTCTGTCCATCCATTTGTCTAAATGTCTGTCCATTCGTCTAAACAGTCATCTTCTCACCCACTTACTCGTCCACTCTATCCGTGTCCACCCAGCTAGCCACTTTTCCAAACCGTGGTCCATCTTTCATCCATCCACCCATCTGTCTGTCCAGCCATCCATTCAGTCAGTCAGCCAGCCCTTTATCTACCTATCCATATATCCATCTGCCTAGCCAGCCATCTATCCATCCAGCCATCTATCCATCCATCTATCCATCCATCCATCTATCCACCCAGCCATCTATCCATCCAGCCATCTATCTATTTACAATCATCCATCTACCTACCCACCCAACCACCATTTATCCATCCATCTAATCACCTATCTTCCCACCCATACAACCATACAACCCTCCATTCACCTACCCACTCATCCATCCATCCAACCACGCATTCATCCATCCACCCACCCATCCAACCATCCATCCATTTACCCCACCCATCTATCCACCCACCCATCCACAATCCATCCATCCAACCACCCATCCTCCCACTCACCCAGCTAGCTATCCATCCGTCTACCATCCATCCACATACCCAACCGTCAATTCGTCTGTCCAGCCGGCCCCTTCCTGTAACCGCCCCATCCAAGCTCGCGCCTACACAGAGGAAGCTCATTCTCCAGGCCGCCCAGCGTTGGCACTGGGTGTGTTGCCACAGGCTGGCAGCCCCAGCTTTCTCACCTCGGGTCAGGAGTGGAGGGGTGGACTTTAACCCACTCATCTCCCACCTTGGTTTTCCTTCCTTCTCTCTGTGAGTGCTCAGGTGGGGGCTTGGGCTGGGGCTCTGAGTCTCAGGCCTGGGACATGGCATGGCCAAGTGCAGACCCACTCCTGACCCCAGTGCAACACCCACTCAGCAAACCTACTGAGTGGAAGTCAAGGCTCTGAGGACCCCACTTTGGTTGCACAAGAGGAAGAGTCATCTACCACCAACCTGGATATGATCCTCAGTTTTCCCATCTGCCCAATGGGCCCGTGGGTACAAGTGACATGGCCACTCTTGTCCCATCCTTGCACAAAGCAATGGGTGGGGCTGGAGCAGAGGCTCACTGGGTGGACCTGGGAAGGGGAGGGCTTTGGAAGTAGGATCCCTGAAATTGGGTGTGACATTCATGTAACTGAACAGTGACCCAAGCTCAAGGATTTGGGAGCATTATTGTCTGGGTCAAACCTTGGTTCCATTACTTCCAAAGTTGTATGACCTTAGAAAGATTACCAAACACTCTGGGTTTCAGTTTCCTCCGACTGAGATAGTACCTGCCTCGGGGGGTTGCTTGAGAGCTGAATACAGACCGAGAGAACTTGGACCGTGCTTGTCACTGCATCACACTCGGTCAAGATGCTCTGTCAAAGGAGTTCAGGAAATGGAGGCAAACATAGGGACTTGCCTGGGGCAGACCAGCCAGGAAAGAGGTCAGCCTCTAATCCCAGTGGTCTGACACGTGCGGAGAACTGATATGCCGCGTACACATTCTCAGAAGGGCCCAGACCTCGCACCACTGCACCCTGATCTGGCTCATGACGGTCCAGATTTTACCCTTGTCTGAGCCAGACAGTGTGGCCCCTGTCATTCCTGATCCCTGAACTCTCTCTGCGGGCGTCTCATGTACCTCCAGAGGGGCCGCGGGGACAGCCCACGAGCCAGCGCACGTGTATCCCTGACAGGTACGCATCCCTCGCCCCCCTCACCCCAGCCACCCACAAGGTGCAGCTCCCAGGGCTCTCTGCACGGCGCCCCCGTGGGCTGCGCTCCCTAGGGGTGCATGTGACACCCGCAGGGGGCGTGGGAGGGAGGAGGAGACGATCTGCGGTTGAGTGACAGCTCTCCCTCTGGGCGCCAGCTCCCCGGCTGCAGCCCCAGCTCCAGGCGGCTTGAATAGAGACGCGTAGGCTGAGCTGCAGTCTTGCTGGGCGCTGGCTGGGCAAGTGTCTTCTTTCTCTGGGCCCCTCGTTGCTTGTCCGTGCAATGGGGACACCTGCTCTGACCTCAGATGTTAGGGAGGTGACAGAGGAGCGTGTACGTGTAGTCTCAGCTCTGTGAACTCCCAAGACTTGTGGCTTCCTGTTCTTCAAAGGTGGAGAGAGACTCAGGTCTGAGACAGGAGGCAACATCAGTCGGCCCCTTGTCACAGGGATGGACGTTTAGCAGTGGTGGTGGATGGAGGGGGGAAGATGAAGGGACTCCAGGTCTCTGACATCAGGGTACCCCCTTGGTCACCTCTGCTGTGTGGCTCACCTGCTCCGGGACTTGGTCTGGGCTTTACCAAGGCCTGTGAGCCTACAAAGGTTTTGAAATCTATGGAGCTGGGGACCATCGAGCAAGCCAAGGGGCCCAGGAGGCTGGGGTGAGGGGACCTTTTCCCAACCCTGCATGATTATTAACTCCTTGCCTTCAAATGCCTTCTAACCCTATTATGGGATGGACTGTTGGGTGCCGGGGATGCGGCGAGACAAGCCCATAGCCTCAGGAGCCCAGGCTCTGGTGGAGGTGGTCACACTGAAGGTGTTGGGTATCTAATCCAAAAGCCAGAATCTAAAAATGAACAAAAATCTGAAACGTTGCAACACCAACATAATTCCACACCCGGCCTCATGGGTAGGGTCACAGTTGGAACATAGATACAAACCTGGGTGGGGTGGCACACAGTTATATTCCCAGCACTGGGGAGGCTGAGGCAGGGGGATCATGAGTTCAGGGCTATCCTGGGTTACAGAAGACCTTGTCTCAAAAAACAAAAAAGCAACATGTGCAGACACACTAAAAATGTCGTACAAACTTACCTCCAGGTAATGTCACACAGAGGCATGTAGGTCACAAAAATGACTTGCAGGTTTAGACCCGAGTCTCCTCCCCCAGATGTCCTCTGTATATGCAAATATCCCCCCAATTTTTTAAAACTCTGAAGTCTGAAACACTTCTGGTTTGCAAGCATTTCTTAAAGGGATCCTGACCATGGCTGGCGGTGATTAGAACTCTGTGGCAAAGGAGCTGAGATGTGGAGTCCTAGGGGCTTGGTAGACAGGGGTCTTGGAGGCCTCTTCTAGAGAAAGACAGTGACAGAGTGTGCACTGGAACGAGAACATTTGGGGCAAAGGGCAGGCCAGGTGCCAAGCTTGGGGCCTGTCCCTGATGGCATGTCTGAGGCTCTCCAGAAGGGCACTGGGGTTGGCAGTCAGGGTGTATGGAGAGGGGAGGGAAGCAGAGAAGGACCTTGGTTAAGGATCCTGAACTCGGGGGACTTAGAGGAGTCCCCCCCACTGGCCCAGCCTTGCCTCACTGGCCAGGGACAAGAGAGGGTGCCTGGGGGTTACTCTTCTGAGGCCCGTTTGCTCCAGGACAGCACACACCTTGCATTTAGCATCTGAACAAGAGCACACTGACATCCAAGTTCATCCCTAGGGCCAGGCCACAGCAAGAGGTCCTCTAGTCCAGCCAAAGAGATTTCCAGGGCCCAGGCAGATGAAGAAACTGAGGCTGGCTGAGGAGACCATGATCTCCCCAGACACACAGGGCGCCTGAATCCTGAGGCGCACTTCTCACTTTGGCATACTATGGCTCTTTTTTTTTTTTTTTTTTTTTTTTCCTTTTCAAAATGATGTTTGTGAAAATGAGTCTCCGGAAAGGCAGCTAAAAAGGATGGTTGGGGATGTTTTTAGCTGCCCGAGAGCCCGATGAAAGGTTCCGTTGTTGCGGAAACGCTCTTCTTGTGTATGCTAGAAGCATCCGTCAATTTGGGAAATTATCCAGCCCCACCAGCGACTTCAGGATCTGAGACGGGAGGATGCGTGGTGTGGATGGTGGGTTGCTCACGTCAGAGCCCCCCTACCCTGAGTGTAATTCAGTGCCTGAAATTTCCCGAGTCCTTCTAACCTCCCCCCTGAGCATCTCTGCGGCATAAGAAAGCCACTAGCGTTTCCTGAAGACGGGGTCAACTGTGTGACACTCTGATTCACATGCGTGTTTGTGAGGTGAATGAGTAACACTGGCCCAAAGAAGACTTGTCATTTTTTCTTTCTTTCTTTTTTTTTTTTTGCTTTTATTTTTAGTCTCACGTAGCCCAGGCTAGCCTTGACCTCACTATGTAGCTGAGCCTGGCCTTGAACTCCTATATTCCTGTCTTCCCTTTCTGAGTTCTGTGAAGGCCTCTCTTTAGGCTACAGCTGAGCTGTTTCCTCCAGATTGAAGCATTCCCTCCTGGAGTGTGGTGGTTTGAATGCACTGTCCCCCATTGGCTCGTGTGTTCTGAGTTCTTGGTCCCCATGGGTGGCAATTTGGGAGGGTCTCGGAACTTTTGGGAGCTGGAGTCTTGCTGGAGGAAGTGTGTCTCTGGGAACAGACCCTGCGGTGTGTTAGCGCAGCCCCCTGGGCGTTCAGAGCTCGCTCTCCCTTGCTGCTCCTTCCCAGCTGCCGTGACAAGATGTGAGCCAGTTTTCTGCTTTGCCATGTTTTCTCCACCATGGTAAAACTTCCCCTCAAAACTGCAAACTGAAATAAACCCTTTTCTCTCATAAGCTGCTTCCAGATAGGTGGGGTTTTTGTTTGTTTGTTTGTTTTGGTTTTTCGAGGTAGAGTTTCACTCTAGCCCAGGCTGACCTGGAATTCACTATGGAGTCTCAGGGTGGCCTCGAACTCATGGTGATCCTCCTACCTCTGCTTCCCGAGTGCTGGGATTAAAGGCATGCACCACCACGCTCGGCTCCAGATTGGTGTTTTTGTTTTTCTTAAATTAGGTATTTATTTATTTGAAAGGGAGAAAGTGGGCCAGGGCTTCTCGTCACTGCAGATGAACTCTAGACACATGCGCCCCTTTGTGTGTTTGGCATTACCTGGGTACTGGGGAATCAAACCCAGGAAGTCAGGATTTCCAAGCAAGTGAGTTTAGCCACTGAGCGATCTCCCCGGCCCTTACCTAGACGGGTGTCTTATCGCAGCCATGAGAAAGTAACTGCCCCATGGAGAGAGGAGGGAGGCTCCTAAGGTTTGGGAACCCAAGGGAATGTAAGAGGCCCCAGAAGCTCAGAAAGTCACAAGATTGGCAAGGCCCCTCCCCAAGGCTTTATGACCTTTGAACCCTTGCTGAAAAGACTGGGAAGTGGCTCATGGATAAAGTGCTTACAGTGCCTCAGTTGAGATCCCCCCCCCCAGAGGCTGAGCATGTGCACACCCACAGCAAGAAGGTGAAGGGCTGGAGAGATGGCTTAGCGGCGAAGGCATTTGCCTGCAAAGCCATAGGATCCCGGTTTGACTCTCCAGGACCCGTGTAAGCCAGACGCACAAGGGGTGCGCGCATTTGGACTTCGTTTGCAGTGGCTGGAAGCCCTGGCACGCCCATTCTCTCTCTCTCTCTCTCCTTCCCTTGCTCTCAAATAAATAAATAAAATATATTAAAAAAAGAAAAGGAAGTGTCGGGTGTGGTAGCGCATGCCTTTAATTCCAGCACTCGGGAGGCAGAGGTAGGAGGATTGCCGTGAGTTTGAGGTCACCCTGAGACTCCATAGTGAATTCCAGGTCAGCCTGGGCTAGAGTGAGACCCTACCTCGAAAAACCAAAAAATAAAAATAAATAAATAAATAAAAATAAAGAAAGAAAGAAAAGAAAAGAAAAGGACGGTGAAGACAGGAGACCAGGAAGCTCGTGAGCTACTCAGCCTAGTGCAACAGAGAACAAAACAGCCTGCTTCAGACAAACAAGGTGGGAGGTAAGGACTGAGACCTGAGGTCATTCTCTACCTCCACATGCAGGCTGTGGCAAGCACATCCCCAAACTCACACGCCACACTCACACGGATACATGAATAAATACATGCATAAATAAGGGCTTTGGGGGGAACACAGCTGCCTTTGCGTCGCCGTGCCCCCGTAAGTAAGCCTGCTGCTCACGGAGCTGGGCCTGGGTGCTCTCTAGTCAACCGCTGGCAGCCCGTCTTTGGAGTGGATAGATATGTGTTCATGCCTCTCGGGAAAAAGTCATTACAACACATGCACAGCTGAGAAACCTCCATCTGAGATCTCTTCTTAGGGTAAGGGGAGCAAAATTTTTAGGGGAGCATGACAAGCTGGGGGAATGGTCACAAAGAGAACAACAAAAAAAAAAAAGTCCACACTTGAGTTGCTTCCTCGCTCAAGTTGCACATCAGCAGTGGAGGTGTCCAGAAGACTCACCCTGCTCTGCACTGTGGTCAGGGGCAAAGGTGCCCTGTGGGGTGGGGGGGTCCCTGGTGACAGAATCCACACTGAAGACGCAGCTCTTAGGTGAGATAACATGTTCTTGAGGGAGGGCAGGTGCGCTGACAGAGGGGAAAAGGAGAAAAGGGCTACTTCCCAGAGCCTTCCTTGGAAATGATTACGCGGCCACTCCGACCCACATCGCGGCAGGAAATAAAACAACACGGCCCGAACCGACGCAGTGGGAAAGCTGGTGATAAGCATTTGCTGGGCAACAGTGAGATTTACTTCCACGACTCAGACAGTGACGGACCCAGCTCAGGAGTCTCTGGGGCTCCCAGAGACTCTCCCACCCCCTTGGGCCACAGGGAAGGAGGCAGAGCAAGTCCCCGAGCTCGGGCTCTGTCAGGCCTCCAACAGCTCACCGCTTCCTGGTCGTCAGTGTGCCGCAGAAATCTTCATTTAAAAGAGGGATGGCTTGGCGGTGAAGGCGTCTGCCTGCAAAGCCAAAGGACTCAGGTTTGATTCCCCAGGACCCATGTTAGCCAGATGCACAAGGGGGCTCACGCGTCTGGAGTGTGTTTGTAGTGTCCTGAAGCCCTGGCACGCCCATTCTGCCTCTCTCTTCCCCTCTTTCTCTGTCTGTTTCTCTTATTTATAAATAAATAAATAAAAGTAATATATTTTTTTAAAGCTGCTATAGGGCTGGAGAGATGGCTTAGCGGTTAAGGCACTTGCCTACAAAGCCTAAGGACTCAGGTTCAATTCTCCAGGACCCACGTTAGCCAGATGCCCAAGGTGGCGCATGTATCTGGAGTTCGTTTGCAGTGGCTGCAGGCCCTGGCGTGCCCATTCTCTCTCTCCCTTTCTCTGTCTGAAATAAATAAATAAATAAATCTTTGAAAACTTTTATAAAAAGATATGAACCAATGGCTTCATACAATTCCTCCATAGCACGGAGAGGAAGATGGAGGTCCCAGGAAGATGTACATATGCAGTCAATCAGTAGCCAAGCAGGACATTTCCTGTTGCTCCCTTCAGGTCAACAGCTCTTCATGTATTTCTTCAATAGATGTTTGCCGCCCAGTATCAGCTTTGGCAATCACAGCCATACTTCTATATTCTTCTCTGGTCTCTGCACATGTGAGACAGGGCACACACAATCTGCACACACATATGTGCACTACACTCACATACCACACACCACACCACACACACACCCTAAAATTACTTTTTTTTTTTGGTTTTTTGAGGTAGGGTCTCACTCTAGCCCAGGCTGACCTGGAATTCACTATGAAGTCTCAGGGTGGCCTCAAACTCACAGCGATCCTCCTACCTCTGCCTCCCAAGTGCTGGGACTAAAGGTGTATGCCACCACGCCCATCTGAAATTACATTTTTTAAAATGTTTTTTTAAATTTTTATTTATTTATTTGAGAGCGACAGACAGAGAGAGAAAGAGGCATATATATATATATATATATATATATATATATATATATATATATATTTAGAGAGAGAGAATATGGGCGTGCCAGGGCCTCCAGCCATTGCAAATGAACTCCAGATGCGTGCGCCCCCTTGTGCATCTGACTAATGTGGGTCCTGGGGAATCGAGCCTCTAACTGGGGTCCTTAGGCTTCACAGGCAAGCGCTTAACCACTAAGCCATCTCTCCAGCCCCTAAAATTACATTTTTAAGACAGGATCTCACTATGTAGCCTAGGCTGGTCTTGAACGTTCATTGACCCTCCTGCCTTTGCCTCCTGAGTGCTGGGGTTACAACCGTACACCACCACACCTGGCTTTCATTCTATGTCCTGACAACCTACTTTTGTGCCTGACTCATTCATCCACTCAGTTACTATTTATGTAACATGGACATAGCAAGAAACAAAACCAACTTTCCGATCTGTGGAATTTACATTCTGGAGAAGACATCAACGGGAAATAAAACAAGCTATAGACAGTTGACCTTCAGTATCCACGGTGGGGGGGGATAGGTTCCCAAGACTCCCCCCCCCCCCCCGCCCCTGCCCCACTGATTTCAAACAGCACCGACATTAAAGTGCCTTACGGAAAATGGTGTAGCGTTTGTATGTAACCTACACACATCCTCCCAGGTACTTGAAGTCATTTCCAGATGACTTAGAACGCCTAATGCAATATCAATGACATGTAAATAGATGTTACACTATATTGTTTATGGAATAGTGACAAGATAAAAAAAAAAGCTCGTAGGAGTTCAGTGCAGATACAATTATTTTCTGACTCGTTTCAATCTATATTACAAGAGGTGAGACTCTGTGTATATGTGCAGAGAGACTGTGTGTGTGTGAGTGTGTGCGTGTGTGTGTGTGTTTAGGTGCGAGGGAGAATTCATAACACCAGAGTAAAGGAATACAGTGCTGGAAGAGACTGGGGAAGTGGCTCAACAGTTAAAGGCGCTTGTTTGCAAAGCCTACCAACCCAACTTTCAGTCCCCAGCACCCGTGTGAAGCGAGGCACAAAGTGGAGCATGAATCTGTGATCCCAAAGTGCCTGTGCCAATGGGAGGCAGAGCTAGGAGAGCCCAGAGATGCTGGACCAGCTAAGCTGGAAGTCCTCTGCAGTGGCAAGAGACCCTGTCTCAAAGAATGAAGAAGAGCACAGACACCCTGAGGTTGTCCTCTGACCTCCACACATGTGCCATGGGACATGCATATTCATACACACACACAAAAAAAAACATAAGCTGGGCGTGGTGGCACACGCCTTTAATCCCAGCACTTGGGAGGCAGAGGTAGAGGATCGCCATGAGTTCAAGGTCACCCTGAGACTACATAGTGAATATCAGGTTAGCCTGGGCTAGAGTGAGACCCTACCTCTAAAAATCCCCCCAAAAATTATAAAAATAGTTTAAAAAGAGCTGAAGAGGGCTGGAAGATGGCTTAGCAGTTCAGGTGCTTGCTTGCAAAGCCAAAGGACCAGGTTTGATTCCCCAGGACCCATGTAAGCCAGATGCACAAGGTGGCACACACATCTGGAGTTTGTTTGCAGTGGCTGGATGCCCTGGCATGTCCAATCTCTCTCTCCCCTCTCTCTCTCTTTCCCTCCCCTTCTTTTTCTCTCTCAAATAAAGAAATTAAATAACAAATAAATAAAATAAAAAAATATTTTTTAAAAAGAGCTGGAGGACTAGAGAGATGGCTTAGTGGTTAAGCGCTTGCCTGTGAAGCCTAAGGACCCCGGTTCGAGGCTCGATTCCCCAGGACCCACGTTAGCCAGATGCTCAAGGGGATGCACGTGTCTGGAGTTCGTTTGCAGTGGCTGGAAGCCCTGGCACGCCCATTGTCTCTCTCTCTCTCTCTCTCTCTCTCTCTCTCTCTCTATCTGCCTCTTTATCTCTCTGTCACTTTCAAATAAATAAAATTAAACAAAAAAAGTTAAAAAAAAAAAAACAAGAGCTGGAAAGATGGCTTAGTGATTAAGGTACTTGTCAGTAAAGCCAAAGAACCCAGGTTCAATTCCCAGGACCCATGTAAAGCCAGATGTACAATAGGGTGCATGTGTCTGGAGTTCATTTGCAGTGGCTAGAGGCCTTGGCATGCCAATTCTCTCTCTTTCTAACTGCCTCTCTCTCTCTCTTTCAAATAATTAAATTACATATATATATATATATATATATATATATATATATATATGTATATGTATTTGGTTTTTCAAGGTAGGGTCTCACTTTAGCTCAGGCTGATCTGGAATTCACTATGTAGTCTCAGGGTGGCCTCAAACTCATGGCGATCAGCCTACCTCTGCCTCCTGAGCGCTGGGATTAAAGGCGTGCGCCACCATGCCCAGCTAATAGTTTTTAAGAAATTAAAAAAAGAACAGTGCTAGAGGGATTGCTTTGTATGGATTAATTCAGAAAATCTCTGTGAATAGGTAACGCTGGAGCTTGGGGTATAGCTCAGTGGAAGTGTTGGCCTAGCATTAGGTAAGGCTCTAGGTTCAACCACAACACTGTAACACACACACACACACACACACACACACACACACACACACAAGCAAGATTGAGATGAAGACAGGGTCCTTGATGAAATGAGAAAGGAAGCCATCTGTGTACCTGGGAGAAGAGGCAGTGGAAAACTCAGATGCAAAGATCCTGAGATTGTCCAACTTGATGCACTGCAGGTGCAGCTCAGTGGTTTGAGCGGGAATGTGGCACCGATGAGGCCACAGGCGTTCAGGAGCCACTGAGGACCCAGGAAGAAAAGCCTGAGCTTGTGGCGGAGGGTAGTAGCAGCCTTCGGAAGACTTGGACCAAGAGGGGTGCTACCAAGGTGTCCTGTGAGGAACCAAAGGTGGAGAGACCTGAGAAGGAGGCCCTTGCCACTGTGGGCCGCTGGCTTCTGGCTCAGGGTGTTTCTGGCATTTTCCAGTAGGTGCAGCCATATCGAAAGCTCGTTGAGGGAGGAGTTGTCCTACAGGTACCTGTGTCTCTGGGCTCCGGGAGAAAGCCAGGGAGCTGAGTACAGGAAGGAGAATCGGCCTTTCTTAGCATATCAAGGCCAGGAAAGGGTTTTGGGATCTGGCTCAAGCTGCTTGCTTTACAACTGGAGAAACTGAGGCATTGGACAAGGGAGAGACTCAGAAGTAGACCACCCAGTTAAGCTTCTGCCAGCATCCTGGGACAGCCCCCCCCCCCCCCCCACAGAAACAATACGAGAGGATGAAGCCACTTTCTGACATCTTGGCACACATCAGTGGCTGTCCTGCCTCCTCCGGCTTCCAGAGGCTGCTTCTCAGAATCAGACTGACTCCCAAAAAGAATGACCTTCTCTGTCAGGGGCTCTGGGAGGCATCTCCTCCTGCATGGATGAACCAACTGTTTTCCAGGGAGTCTGGAGTGAGACAGTGAGCGATAAAGGGGGCAGCTATGGAGGGACAGGAATACACAGTGTGGGGACAGGTGTGGAGAGGACCCTGCTTCAAAGCGAAGACCGTGGGGTGGTGTCCGGCCTCCAGGAAACATCACCTCTCCAGCTGCCTGCCGGCCACCTGACTCTGACAAGTGACACAGGTTCGTTTAGCTAATAGTTTAGCCGACAGCACGTGTGAGATTGAAGATAAACTCCTGGCTCCCTGGCAGTAGCCAGAGGGATCTTTTCTTTAAAATATTTTTTGTTCATTCATTTATTTATTTATTTGAGAGTGACAGAGAGAGAGAGAGAGAGAGAGAGAGAGAGAGAGAATGGGCTTGCCAGGGCTTCCAGCCACTGCAAACGAACTCCAGACGTGTGCGCCCCCTTGTGCATCTGGCTAACGTGGGTCCTGGGGAATCGAGCCTTGAACCGGGGTCCTTAGGCTTCACAGGCAAGCGCTTAACTGCTAAGCCATCTCTGCAGCCCCAGAGGGATCTCTTTAAACAGCAAACTTGACCAAGTCACTCCTAAGTTTCAAACCTATTATTAGCGGCCAGATGAGAGGACATGGCCGCAGCTGGTCTGCAGCATCCTGGGGCTTTGTCCCTGCCCAGATCATGCCCCCTCACCCAGGTGTTACTACCCTGGTCCCTTGGTTTCTTGGAGGCGCCATATTCCATCCAGCCTTAGCCCTGCAGCACGTGTAACATTTTCCCACCAGAATGAGTTTTTCCTTTGTACCTGCTAACTTCCCACCCTCTCATCTCAAGCTGGGGTGGGCCGCCTCCCCCAGGTAGCCAGGGTGCACTTCACTACTTCTAATTACAGGTGTGTGTGTGAATGTGACAGCTTGATAGACGCCCCCCCCAAAAGTTTCCCAAAGTGACTAAGTGTTCTGTGTAGGGCCCTTTACCTCATTCGGGGCTGTGTTCGCTGTTCAGGCAGGCTGTGGCCACTTAAGTATGCGCAGGACAGATGTCTGAATGTGTGCATGGAACCCAGAGCTGTGAAGGCACTTGCTCCTGTCCACCACCCCTCCCCTCATTCCACACTGACTTCAGGAGCTCTGCGGGGACTCAGGACTCAAGCCAAGCAAAAAAAGCCTTCCAGGGTGAATCAGAAGCTTGCTGCTAGCTGTGGTTGGGAACCACCTGCAGAGGGTTTTTGTTTTTGTTTTTGCTTTTGCTTTTCAAGTTAGGGTCTCCCTCTAGCCCAGGCTGACCTGGAATTCACTATGTAGTCTCACGCTGGCCTCGAACTCACAGCGATCCTTCTACCTCTGCCTCCCAAGTGCTGGGATTAAAGGCGTGCGCCACCACACCTGGCACTGCATAATTTGCTAAGCATTAGATACCCAAGTCTCCCCCCACCCCACCCCAAGGAGGTTGTGGTACAAATTAGGAGTGCAGTGGATATTGGGGTGACTAAAACTTCTCCAGGCCAAGCCTCAGAGCCACTGCTCTGGCCATGGGGCAGAATGAGGCCTGGTAGAACACTTCTAATCCAGGATTTGGCGACTGTCACAGGACCCAGGACAATGCGGCTGTAAACAGCGACAGGAAACAACTTACCAGTGTTAAGGCAGTCCCTTTCTCAATGCACGGGACCCTCTGAAGAAAGAGTCTCAAGATGTTTCAGTGGGTAAGAGCACTAGCCACAAGGCATGAAGGCCTGGAGGGGTCTGATACTGCCCGAGGATTCCCCAGGACCCAGGTAAGCAGCTGGGAGTGATCACGCATGTCGGTAACCCCAGTCCTGTAGGGAGAATTGCTGGGGCTCTGGTGAGCTTCACCTCTGCATTGAGAAACAGACTCCAACTCAAGGAACTATGTGGATGAGCAAAGGAGGATCCCCTGGCCTCTACACAGGGCACGCACACCTGCACAGACCCGTGCGTACACTACACACACCACCACCAGCACCACATGTGAAACATGCACAGAAAAGGAAAGAGTCGGGCTGCAGAGATGGCTTAGCAGTTAAGGCGTTTGCCTGCAAAGCCAAAGGAACCCGGTTCAATTCTCCAGGACCCGAGTAACCCAGATGCACACGGGGGCGCATGCATCTGGAGTTTGTTTGCAGTGCCTGGAGGCCCTGGTGTGCCCATTCTCTCTCTATCTCTCTCTTTTCTCAAATACATAAAAAATCTAGAAAACAGGGAAAAAATTGAAAAAGGAGTCTTATGAAAATATTAGTATCCCCACTTCACAGATGGGGAGACTGAGGCAAGAGACCCCCCCCCCAAGTAGCTTGTCACCAGTCACAGTGACGGTGGGAGGATTTGAGCCCTGGGTGCACCAGCTTCTGGGTAAAGATGCTTGGCCACCACTCTGTGTCTCCAGGACCAGGTACCTACCGACAATTCCTCATCCTAACAATTGCTTTCCTATCCTGGAGAGCTGGGAGGGGGGCCTGTGCATCCGGTATTTGGACCCTCTCTACAAGGTTGTTCCCTGAGCCACCAGCAGGCACTGCTGGGCTGGAATTAGACAAACTCAGCCTGTGCCCTTCCCGGCTGGGCTCCTCAGACTCTGAAAGCCTTCCCCTGGTGATAGGGTTATTGCCAGTCTTCGGAAGATGCAGGTCGCTATGGAAACCCTGAGACCACAGATTCATAACGGGCTGCTTTTAAGGAAAGCTTTCAGGGTTCCATTTGGGGCTCTGCTGGGGGAGGGACTCTAACTACTTGGGCCCCCCATTTGGCCAGAATGCCAGGAGAACTCCGGGTGTTCCGTAGCAGCCTTGGACCAGCCCCCCGCCCCCCCCCCCCGCGCCTCTGCACGCATGCGCAGAGACTCCCTCTCCCGTGGGAGGCGCGGTCGGCGGGGGAGGCCTGCCTGTGATTGACGTGTGGGGTTGAGTCTTCAATTAAAACATACATCATGTGCCAGTCAGAAGAAAAGAAAAAGTTCAACTCTGAGCCAGGGTCTTTACCCGGAGCGTCACTCCCAGGGCCCTTGCCCGCAGGGGGTGTGGCCTTGTCTGAGAGCAGCTTTCCCCTGCGGCTCGGGCCTTGCACCGGCGTGCAGAGCCCGCATCCGAGCACACACTGGCAGTTACCCTCAGATCTGCGTGGTTCTCCACCACCCTGGCATCCCATCTGAGTCACCTGGCCCATCCGACACAATTAAAAAAAAAAAAAAAAAAAAAACCTCCAGTGGTTCCAGGCCAGGTTCTGATGGACAAATCTCCTCTGTGTACAATTGGGGAAACTGAGGCTCTGAGGGGCGAAGGGACTCGCCCCAGGCTCACAGCTTGTAAGGGGCCTTCAGAATCAGACCTCCTGTGTCCCACTGCCCACCTCCAGTTCCATATGGCTCAGAAAAGTCAGGCAATGAGGTTGGAGCTATAAAGGTCATCTTTTATTTTAAAAAAATGTTTTTTTAATTTTATTTATTTGAGAGAAAGAGGCAGGGAGAGAGAATGGGCATGCTAGGGCCACCAGCCACTGCAAGCCAACTCCAGATGCATGCACCCCCTTGTGCATCTGGCTTACGTGGGTCCTGGAGTCGAACCGGGATCCTTTGGCTTTGCAGGTAAACGCCTTAATCGCTAAGCCATTTCTCCAGCCCTAAAGGTCATCTTTAAATGTACTTGCTTGCAAAGCCTGGCGGCCTGGGTCCCCCCAGTTCCCACATAAAGCCAGATGCAAAGTCGAAGTGCCCAGAGAGGAAGAGTTACGGGGCTGGCGGGGAAAAACTCCGACACCATCTTGTCCAAGCCAGGGGCTGGAGCGCCCTTCAGGGAAGTCTACTCTCGGCTGTTGCCTGCTTCATGACAACCACAGAAGCACGCCAGAACTTTCTAGTAAAGGCCAGCGGCGTGGGCGGGGCTGAGAGCTGGTTAGACGGTCAGTCCCTGAGCAGCACTGCACGCCCATCCCAGGGGCATCAGACTCTCTCAGCCTCTGTTCTGCTCCGGGAGCCGTGGGGCTGCGAGGGGCTGGGGCTGGGGAGGGCGGGAGGCTAGAACATGGGCGCTAGTGCTGCCGCCTAGGGGACGTCCTGTGAACTCCACCACCTGGGATGTGGGGATAACTGACCCTTAAAATGTCCAGGCTGGACAGAACAGGGATGGGGAGAGAGTGGACCGAGCTGGCCCAGCTAGAGAGGGGCAGAGCTGTGGTCAGAAGCTTCCAGCCAGCGATTCCCGCGGGGCTGCTCCTGGGGGCAGGGGGGAGGGGGGAGCTGCAAAGGACATGCTCTCCAAGAGGTCTCCAAGTTCTCTGGACATGCCATGTTGTTCCAGCAGATTCTCTGCTAGAAATCTCATCTCCCATCTGTAAAACCCGGGGATTTGGTTCCAGGCCCATGTCTTTATGACCTAAAAACAAAACAAAAGATACCAAAACAAAGTTTCTGCCAAGGGAAAGAACTTGTTTGAATGAGAAAAAAAATGGCATGTCTACCTTCCTCGTCCCCCTCCTCCTCCTCCCAACCCCTTTCCTTCCCCTTCTCTTTGTACAAATGAGAAAACTGAGGCTTCCTTTCATCCCCCTCTTCCTCCCCCAATGTCCTTCTCTATCCTTATTTATATTCAGGCATGCATGTAGTGTGCACATGTACATTTGTGTACAAACATGCGTGTGCATGTTTGTGTGTACATACACGTGCCTCTGTGTGCATTACATGTGTCTCTGTTCATGTGTACATGTGTGGTGTGTGGCACATTGGCTAGCCTAAAGGCTGCCTTTGTGAAGAGAGGTGGGTCAGAGGACCAGGACAGCCTGGGCATTCAAGGACTTCACATGCAGTTTGGGCTCATTTCAAGTGACCCAAAGGTCCATGGCTGCAATAATTTCTGATTTGTCTGGGGCAAAACTGACAGTGCAGGAGTAACTGAGCTACAGTGTATTGCCAAGCTGACCATGCAGCAATAAATAGTTCTTTCTGGAAAACATCCTCAAAACAATCCCAGTTGCTGGGCTAACGATGGAAAGAAAGATCAAGACATCTGAACACTCACTGCTTCTAGTCAGCTGAAGAGAATGAGGAGTGCGTGAGAATGGCCAGAGGAATAGGTGCTGCCTCTGATGTGCACAGGACCCCACCCTGTGGTGCTTCAGAGGGGACAGGACAGGACAGTGACAGCCCAGAGACACAGACAGCTCCAGGGACATCAGCCTTTGGGTGTGGTTGGTGAGCCAGGAGATGCACACTCTTCCTCACTGCAAAGATGACGCCAGCCATGGCTTTATTGTCTCTGGGATCCAAGATTGAGACTTCAGCCGCAGTATCGGTTACTGTCTCATTGCTGGAACAAAATACTCAACCGGAAGCAGCTTAGGGAAGGAGAGCGTTTATTTTCTGTTGGTAGTTGAGGGGAAGTCCACCGTGGTGGGAAAAGCGTGGCAGGAGCAGGAAGCTGGCGTCACATCGGCACATCAGCAGGGAGGAAGCAGAGTGAGATGAATGCTGCTGCTCAGCTCGTTTCCTCCTTTTTATTCAGCCCCGGCCCCCAGGCCACTGAGTGGTGCCACCCACGCTTAAGGTACTCCTCCTATCTCAATCTACTCTAGATAAACCCTCACACACATTTCCAGAGATTTGCTTCCATGGTGATTCTCAATCCTGCCAAGGTGATCATCACAAATCCACCCCTTGCCAGTGCAACACTTTTAAGCGATAACCTTCCAACCGTTGTCTCCATCTATCCATGGCCATCTCGTGATGCGAAATACATTCAGTCCAACTTTCACAGTCTATAAAAGTTCCAGCATCGTTCAAAAGTCTAGACTCTAACATCTCATCCGAGACTCAAGGCAGTCTCTTAACTATGAGCTCTGTAAAATCAAAACAAGTTATATACTCCCAACTTGCATTGGTTCAAAATAAACATTCCCAGTCCAAAAAGGAAGAAGGGAGACATAGCAAGGATCGGCAGATCACATCAAGTCTGAGACCCAACAGGGAAAACACCAAATCCTGAAGCTCCATGTCCAGTGGGACCTGTGATGAAATCTTATGGACTCCAGAAGGCTTGGGTAGCTCTGCCCCTCCAACTGTGCTGCCTGTGGCCTCACTGTGGGACAGGTATGACCTGATGCCACAGCTTTTCTTGGTAGATGCCCCATGATCCTGACATCTCTTAACACCATCCTGGGGTCTCCACTACAACTTAGGGTTCACCTTCACAGCCCCACACAATGGCCTCTCACGATGATCTCTGTTGCAGTCAGCGACACGCTGCTTGAGTGAACTTCCAAAAAGACACAGTTTGTGGGAGGAAGGATTTATTTCAGCTTACAGATCCAATGGGGAAATTCCACCAGTGGTGGGAGAAGCTGGTTCCCTTTCACAGATCCAAGCAGAGAGATACAGTCAAACAGCAGCACAAGCAAGCACACACACCCAACAGCAAACAGCAGGGAGCCGGCAGCCAGCAGCAGGGACCCACGCAGAGTTCAGACTGCTCTGCATGCCTTTAGGCTAGAATCAGATCTACCCCCACGCACGCCTTAAGGCTGGATCCTAGGATCTGCCCCAAGTGACATCTCTTCCAGCCGGGTGGCTGGAAATTCAAGTTACAGGCATTAATACACCTGAGTCTATTGGGGGACATACATTCAAACTGCCAAAACCTCCATGAAGGGACTCTCTGACCCTGCCTCACATTTCTGAGCCTCGGAGGCTCTCTGGGACCATGGCACAATATTCCATGACCCCCCTGTATCTTACATCTCTCTTTCTTCCAAAACCAGTACCAAGATGCTGCCAAATTCTACTGTCAGATGAGGATGGAGCCTAGTGTCCATGGAACACAGCTACAGCAGCCTCTGTATTCTGACTCTGGGAAGCAGAGGCCCTGCTCAGCAGTCTTCCTTTAGGCCTTTTTCTTTCATTCTTCCTAGCCTGAGCCATCAATGGGTTGGACCTTGTCCTCGGGGCATCTTTCCTATAATGGCTGTGTAGAACAGTTGGCTTATCTTTAATGTTGGTACTATCTTTTTTAAAAATATTTTTATTTTTATTTTTATTTATTTGAGAGAGTGAGCGAGGCAGAGAGATAGAGAGGGAGAATGGGTGCACCAGGGCTTCCAGCCACTGCAAATGAACTCCAGATACATGCACCACCTTGTGCACCTGGCTTATGTGGGTCCTGGGGAATCGAACTGAGGTCCTTTGGCTTTGTGGGCAAGTGCCTTAACCGCTAAGCCATCTCTCCAGCCCCAATGGTGGTAATATCTTTTATCAATTACAGCTGCATGGCTGCACTATCTGTGTCTGGGACTTTAAATTTGCTCATTTCATTTTTTTTTTTTGTCACAAAAAGTTATACTTTTCTTATCTTTTTGTTGTATAGTTTGTTCTCTTTCATTGTAGATTTGAACCAGGGTAGCTAAAAGAAGCCACACCACCGATTTGATGTTATCCTGCCTTGAAATTTCCTCTGCCAAACACATTAGTGCATCACTGTTAAGTTTAACCTTGCTCAAGCTCTCAGGACACAGCAAAATGCAACCAGATTCCTTGTCAGAGTATCACATAAACTGCTCTCCTATCCCAGTTCCCAACAGAGTCCGTCTTTTCCTCTGGAACCCTGTGAGCCTCCGTTGTCTGCATTTCTCTAGTTTTTTTTTTTTTTTTTCAGTCTTCCAGATCCCCACCATTGAATCCACTGAGCGCTGCTTACAGCGCTGTAAGACTTCTCCCATCCGAAGTTCCAAATCCTTCCACATTCCTCCCACAAACCAGCTCCAAAAGACTAACAACCACATGGCCAGGTTTATCACAGCAACAGCCACACTCCTGGTACCAAATTTCCATACCAATCACTTTGTCTTTTCTGGGACAAAATACTCAACCAGAAGCAACTTAGGGAAGAGAAGGCCTTTTTTTGTCAGCTTACAGTTTCAAGGGGGAGTGTCCATCACGGTGGAGAGAGCATGACAGGGGCAGAAAACTGGAATCACACCATCACGTCAGCAGGGAGGGCGATGAACATCCAGGACCCCTGCCTGAGGAATGCTGCCACCCACAGTTAGGGTGGGTCCTCACTTCTCAACTAATCTAATCCATAAAATCCTTCACAGCCATGAACAGAGGTTTGCTTCCACGGTGATTCTAAATCTGTCAAGTTGACCACCAGAGATTAACCACCACAGTCATGTTTTGCTCCTTTTTTAAAGTGGAAATCTATGCTGGAGACACGATTTCCCAGGGTGGGATCCCACACATCTCTCCCTTATTTCTGATGAATGGTGAGGACAGCCAGTAACTGTATCAAGATGAAAACTGAGGGGGTTGGGGGGGGCAGGCAAACCTATAAATGTATGAACATTATTAATAATAGTTTAATGATTCACCTATATTGAAAGCTGACGATAGGCCCCATGCAGAGCTAAGAGCTTTTATATTAAGTATAATTACACTTACAATAAAATAATCTGATTCCCTCCTCCAGAAAGTGCTTCCTGGTAATGCTCTGCAAATACTTAAGAGGCAGCCAGGAGGACAGTTGCTTGCTCTGTGGAACCTTTCCTGCCCGTGTGAGCAATGACTTCCCCAACACAGGACCTTGTCTGTCCCAGCCTCTGCCCCAGATTCTATGAGAAGCTTGCTCACTGGCCCTGCACGCTGGGCCCCCAGGGCATACATAGCGGTTGCTCTAGGTCTGTGGAGTGAATATGAGCCCTCTTGAAGTTTGCTCCCTGTAGCTGACCTGTGAGTCCCTCACCACTACCCTGGAATGCAGAAATCTCTCTCTCTCTTTCTGTGTGTGCTCCTTTCTTGTTTTGGATAAAATGGACCCAGGTTTCTATTTCCGGTTCAGTTTCTTAACAAAACGAGACTGTTCTCTCTTGGGAACAAAACTCCTTTCCCCGACAGGCAACACACCAGGAAGCCAGGGGCCTTGGAAGGCTGGACAAAGACTCCTGAGTCCAGCCCCAGCTGCCCCTGGCCATCTCATTGGAAGTTGCCATGTCCCCTGATTGAAGCCAGTCTCTTTGGCAGAAGAAACAGAGGGACAGAGACGGCAAATAAATAAATATAAAAACATTAAAAAAAAAAAGAAAGAAAGAAAGAAAAAAAGACTGAGAAAGAATCAGAAGGGCACAACAGTCTCTTCTGCAAATGAACTCCAGACACATGTGCCACTTTATGTATCTGGCTTTATATTGGTACTGGAGAATTGAGCCCAGGCCATCAGGTTTTGCAAGCAAGTGCCTTTAACTGCTGAGCCATCTCCCCAGCCCCGTGTAGTACTTTTTTTAAACATAAGAATTAAGGTCAGGCTGGGGGTGCAGCTTGTTGTTAAGGGTACTCGCCACATGTATGGCAACATGGGCTTCAAATCCCAGAGCCTCCAAACAACTAAATGTAAAAGGAAACAGACAAGAGCTCCACATTTTAAATAGAGAAAATGAAGAGCTGAGGAGATGGGCCAGTCAGTAAAGTATTTGCCTTGCGTGCGTAAGGACATAAGTTTGATCCCAGAACCCACATAAAAGCCACAGGTGGTGGTGTGGATCTGTAACCCCGGTGCTGGGGAGGTGGACGCAGGCAGATCCCTGGAGCTCACTGGCCAGTCAGTCTAGCCTAACTGGTGAGTTCCAGTCCAACGAGAGACTCTGTCTCAAAAATAGAAAAAAGGGGGACTGGAGAGGTGGCTTAGCAGTTAAGTGCTTGCCTGTGAAGCCCAAGGACCCCGGTTCGAGGCTTGATTCCCCAGGACCCACGTAAGCCAGATGTACAAGGTGGTGCATGCATCTGGAGTTCGTCTGCAGTGGCTAGAGGCCCTGGTGCACCCATTCTCTCTCTCTCTCTCTCTCTTTCTCTGTCTATCTATCTGTCACTCTCAAATAAAAAATTTTAAAAATAGAAAAAAATGTTAGGGGGCTGGGGAAATGGCTCAGCAGTTAAAGGTACTTGTTTGCAAGTCTACCTAGATGGGTTCAATTCTGCAGCCACCCACATAAAGCAGGTTTTAAAAGGTAACATGAGCCTCTGGCATTTATTTGTAGCGGCAAGAGTTCCTAGCACTTGTACACATGCACACACACACATGTAAATAAGTAAAATTTTTAAAGGTAGGCAGCATTATTGAGGATGACACCTGAGGCTTTCCCCTGGCTTCTATAAGCATGTATGCACACATGCAAGTACACACACACACACACACACACACACACACACACTGTGGCAGTTTGAATGCAAAATATCCCTCATAGTCTCATGGTTTTGTAGTTAAGTATCGTACTTGATTCCCTGGCTGGTAGCAAATTCTGAAAACTGTGGGGCCTCTGGGAAGCGGTGTATCACTGGAGGCGGGCCTTGGGATTTTAAAGCCCAGCCCACTTGCCAGTGTTAGCCTGCCCACTCTTGCTGCTTCTTCCCAGCTAAAGTGACAAGACGTGATGCCTGGCTGTCTGCTCCGCCATGTTTTCCCGGCCATGCCGAAACCTCCCCTTGAACCTGTAAGCCTGCTATAATAAGCCCTTTCCCCCTATAAGCTGCCTCTGGTCCAGTATTTTGTCCCAGCAATGAGAAGGTACCTGCTGCACATACACACATTAAAAAGAAAAAGAAAAAAAAAGACAAGGTGGATACTTCTGTCACAGCCAGCCTAGACTACCTGAACTGCAGCTGCTCAGGAGGAAATGCTTGTGTCATGGGCTGCTGTTTTTTTTTTTTTAATATTTTATTTATTTATTTGAGGGAGAGAGGAAAGAGGCAGAGAGAGAGAGGGAGGAAGGGAGAGAGAGAATGGACCTTTAGCCACTGCATACAAACTCCAGATGCATATGCCCCCTGTGCATCTCGCTTTATGTGGTTACTGGGGAATCAAACCTGGGTCCTTAGGCTTTGCAGGGAAGTGCCTTAACCGCTAAGCCACCTCTCCAGCCCGGCTGCTGGATTTGAAGCTGTTTGTTACACGGCACTGCCGCAGCAGCCTTCGCTGACTGATAACGGCTAGGAAACGACAAGGCTGAAATCTGGACCCAGGTAGTCTTGGAGCAGCGTGTGTCACTAGCCATAACACGAAGGTGGGTCCAGACCCCTCATCTTGGGTTCATTTCCCACGAGGCTGTGGGCTCCGCATGGGTATCATCGCCTGGGCTGTTCTTACTTGCTGCATGAGCCCGGCCTTGGTCCCTTCATTTCAGGACCCCCAGGTGGCGACATCACAGTACAGTGTGGGAGCCCAGGCCCAGGGCCACCTCCCTGACACTCCTGCTTTCCTCCTGTTCACTGACCAAGAGGAGCCGCTGTGGGAGGATTTCTTATCACCCCTCGGCTCCAGTCTGGAGGACCTGACATGTGTCCCTGAAGTGAGGAGCTCCAGGGGACAATGTTTGTCCTCTGTCTGAGACACCTAATGGATGGCAGCCTGGCTGGGCTACATGCTAAAGGCCCCCAGTTGTACCCAGATCAACCACCACCCTTAGAGGTGATCAGGGCAAAGACTGTATGTTTCATATGGGCCGGGTGTGGGGCAGCCCTGGAGGACACTGGGGTAGGGTGCTTTAGGCTCTGTCCAAGATGCCTGCACACAGAGAATCTGAGAGCAACCGGAGATTCCTGGGACAGACAGAAAGATGGACCACAGAGCTGCTTGGGGTGACAGGCAAGACATCCAATGATAGGGGTTAGTTTCCGAGGGATGGCCCTGAAGTTTAGCACGGCTGTTCAACGCCAGGCCTGATGCCATCTCCTCACATTACATCCACACCTAAGCAAGAACTTCCCCACTGCACCGGCCTCTCTTCCCTGAACTCCAGACCCAATTCCCAGGAAAGGAGGGCACAGAAACTGGAAGTCACTAGAGAGAACCAAGGAAGGCGCTTCCTGGATTTCAGCTTTATGCACACAGGAGACCCTGCAGGGAGGAAGGAGAGAAATAATCACGTCCACCGGAGGCCAATAGTTCAATTCTCATGTGGCCAAGAGACTCTAGCCGGGACTGCAGCTGCCATGTAGTGTAGATTTTCTTTCTTTCTTTTTTTTTCTTTTTTAAGAGAGACGAGCAAATCATGGACAGCCACGTTTTCATTTAGGGAGGGGAGAAATAAACGCTCAGAGGCAACTTTAAAAAGCCAGCTGTGGGGGCTGGAGAGAAGGCTTAGTGGTTAAGGTGCTTGCCTGTAAAGCCAAAGGATCCTGGTTTGAGTCCCCAGGACCCAAGTAAGCCAGATGCAAAAGGTGGCACATGCGTCTGGAGATCGTTTGCAGTAGCTGAAGGCCCTGGCGTGCCCATTCTCTCTCTCTCTCTCTCTCTCTCTCTCGGGGCTTGCTAGAGCTCGGGCTGCATGGCTGGACCTGCGGCATGGCGGCTGGGTGGAGACAGCCAGCGGGCCAGCCAGGCTTCTCTGGCTTCTCTGGCTTCTTCTCCACAGGGAAGCGCCACCATGGGCTTGGGGACCCCAGCAACGAAGAGCCTTTGCAAGCCTTGTTCACAAGTGGGAGTGTCACACGTCCAAGACCTTACAAGAAAGCGAGCCCAGAAATGAGTATCTTCCCTTTCGTCCCTAGTCCCACCCACTGAACCTGAGTGTGGATTCTGCCACACCACTGACATCAAGGTGTGGGGCATGGAGAAGCCTAAAGATGGAAGAAGCCTGGTACTGCCTGACCAGGCGGAGCAGAGCACCTTTCCCTGCCTGCTCTACCTGCTGGCCTCTCACTAGAGAACTCCTGGGTCACTCAAGAAAACCCTGAGAACGAATCAAAGGATTTGCGTCTGTCTCTCCTATTTATTTGCTGTGAGACCTCAGGCAAGCTACCTTACCTCTCTGAGCCTCTGTTCCCACTTATCTGAAAAGATCCTTCCATACCATTCGGCCACAAGGATCCAACGAGAGGAAGCAGGTCAAAGACCCGACATGTGCTTGATGCATAGTAGGTCTTCAGCCAAGATCTGCTCCCTTTCCTTCCGCCACTCCCAGCACCCTTTGCTGCTGAGCTGCTGGCTGGCTCCCATCAGCCAGGGCTATCAGCACCAAGCGGTGACGCAGGCTGAAGTTTTTCTTGAGTAAGTGACAGGTTCAGGGAGGCAGAACAGACAAGTCCTCAGAGTTCAGAGAGCGGGGAGACTCTGAAGCCAGCTCCCCGGGGCTCTTTCAGTGGTGGTAGAGTGGGGAGTTAAGACGGTTAAGGGAAGGTTGTCTGGGGGCAGACATTCTCCTAACAGCTCCATTCTACCCTCTCTCCCAGATCCAAGAAAACATCTGCTGGGGAAGTCAGAGTCGGCTTCAGCCTGGGCACCGAGGCTGTTGACCCCATTCCATGGTGAGAACTTCGGGGCCATGGAGAAGGGAGGAGGGAGAGAGCAGAGGGAGTAGGGCAGGGGGAGGGGAGGAGAAGGGAAGAGAGTGCAGCGGAGTGGGGAGGAGGGAGCTGGGAGGACAGAAGGAGCAAGGTGGTGGGAGGAGGGACGATGGAGAGGGAAGACTGAAGCAGCAGCAAGGAACAGGAAGGAGGGAGGAGGGAGTGGGGAAGAAGGAGCTGGGAGGACTGGGAGGGAGCAGGGACAATGGAGGAGGGAACAGGGAGGAAGGAGAAGGCTGGGCCAGGAGCAAATACGTCCCACTTAACAAGAGAGGGTTACATAATGGGAATCTATCCCCTCTTGCAGAGGTCAGGGTTGGCAGGGCTGGCATGGGTGCACCAGCACCTGCTTGCTCAGCTCTCCGCACAGGCAGTGAGAACGGTGGCACAAGGTCACCTCCATGTCTCGTGTCTACAAAAATCACCACCCAGAAAGCACCCAAGAGGCTGTGTCCCGCCCCTACCAGCAGGCCTGGCACCTTTCTGACCACAGTGGGCCCTGCTAACCAGAAGAGACCCATCTTTCTTGCAGACCAAAAAAAAAAAAAAACCCTGTCCTCACCCACAGCCTCCTCAGTCCTGAATTCCCCATCCTCCCTCCAGCTCCTTGTGGTAGAACGCGGCGAGCAGGCATCTCGTGGAGGTGAGCAGCAGTCCTCTGTGCAGAACGGGCTCTCAGGCCCACCAGCACGTGTGGGGTCACTTAGGAGCAGGCCTTCCCCGCCTCCTGCCATCCCCAACCATATCCATCCTGTCCCGTGTCACTAGACACGCTCTGAGGGTCCTGTTGACTGAGAGCAGTTCAGAAAGCTGCCCATCACCTCAACCACACAGATGTGGGCGGACCCCTCCCCACAGGATTGGCTAGCTAGGTGAGAGTGCCCACATCTGCACGGGGGCGGAGGGGAGGGGCTGGGTATTCCGTGCGGGTGGGTGGAGGGCTCCGTACCTCGGAGGGTGTTGAACGGAGACCCTACCTCCACCCACCAGATGCTAGGTGCATCAAGTATTTAGAGACAGGGATCCCATTACCTCGCCAGGCTGGTCCTGAACCCCTGGACTCAAGCAATTCTCCTGCCTCAACTTCTCAAGTGGCTGGGTATGGAGGCCAGAAGACAACATCAGGGGGAGGGGTTCCCCCTCTATCACTCTTCCACCTTCATTTGCCTGAGATGGTCTCTCATTGACCCTGAAGCTTATAATTTTATTTTTTATTTTATTTATTTATTTATTTATTCAAGGTAGGGTCTCACTCTGGTCAGGCTGACCTGGAATTCACTACGTAGTCTCAGGATGGCCTCGAACTCACGGCGATCCTCCTACCTCTGCCTCCCGGGTGCTGGGATTCAAGGTGTGCGCCACCACACCCGGCAAGCTTGTCACGTTTATACCCTGACAAGCTGACCAGAGAGCCGCCCCCCGTGGCCCTGAGCTGTGGGCATGCACAGCCGTGCTCAACTCTTCATACCTCCTCTTGCTTGCTCAGCAAACACTTACCCCAAGCCTTCCTTCCACCCTTCCCAACCGGACTTGATCACCAACCATCTTTCCAGAAAACTGCTGTGTCCCCCAAGACAAGAGGCCTGTTCTACAGAACTGGAGAGCTCAGAGGGAGCCTTGATCCATGCCTCCTGACTCAGCTACTCTACACAGATGGCTCAGGGCACCACCTTACAAATATGGTTTTATTCCCCCACCCCACCCCACCCCAATTTGAAGACAGTGTGGCAGCATGGTGGGGGGGGGGGCAAGAGTACCATCATCCGCATGCACGAGAGAGGCCAGCCTTGGCTGGGAGAGAGGCATCTCCCCTGGGACTACGATAAACACACCTCGAGGACTCGGCTGCGTAACAAACCCATTTTAATTGATAGTGTACACAGAGACCCAGGCAGTGGGGCGTGACTGAGTGGGACCAGGCCACACGTGTCTGGACAAGTACTTGGTCTGCTCTTGAGGGTTGGGGCTGGGGAGGCAGGACAGGTTGGGGACAGAAGCAGGCCGTGGTAGCTCTTGTGGAGGCGTGGGCGCAGTGGGGCCAGGCCTGGGGAGCAGAGAGCGAGGCTCGAACCAGTGCCTGCGTGTTCACGACGCATACGGCACGTACAGGCGCCCTCGGTGACCACGCTGGGGGGCGGGGGGGGGAGTGGAGTGCCAGAGCCTGAATCCCTGAGGGTCCCAGGGCCGAGTGAGGAAGCGTCAAGAAGAGAGGACACAGCGCAGTGCGCGCTGACGGCCCGGAGCTGGTCTTGCCGCCGCCACGGGCCAGGTTTTGCGGTATGACCTGGGGCAAGACACCTACTCTCTCTGGCTTTGTGGAAACTCACTGGATGGGCTGCTATGGTTTCTGGTGACCCTTGGCGTCAGTACTTTTAGGTGGGCTGAGTACAAATCTGCTAAGAGTAGATGACGACTGCCTTTGGTTGGCAGGGTCAAAGCCCCTGTGCAGGGGACAGGAGGTACCCACCCAGTACTGGGCACTCACCTCTGTGGGTCGCTGCTCCAGCTCCCAACCGTGTGGTGTGCAGAAAGCAATGGGATACCAGAGATGGAAGAGGCCACAGCTGGGGTCATAAGAGGAGCCCCTCACCCTGTCTGCTAGCACACAGTGAACCCAGCACCTACTAGGCACTCGATCAACGCATGAGGGCCACATCGTGGAGGAAAGCTGGCTCTTGGAAGGGCTCCATCCTGGGCAAGCTAGGAGCTGGGGTGGGGCTCTAGTGGTCACTTTCCCCTCCGAGTACCAATCACTCCCTTCTGGAAATGGGGCAGGAGGGGAACTTTGGCCCATCTGTTGTGCTGCCCAGATGTCTGCCAGGTATATGGAGGGCAGGGCCCAGCTGGAAAAGCCAAAGGTGCCTTGCCTGGGAGCAGGGAGGAACGTCTCCTCAGCTAAGGAAGAGGACCTGAAATGGGGGCAGGCCTGGCCAAAGACGGGTCACTAGGCTCTTACAGTACACGGACTTCCTATCTACTGCTAGGCATGACAGGGACATAGCTTCAAGAACTAGTGCTGTCACGTGGAAGAGAGCCTGGGAGTGGGGCAGAGGAACAGATTCGAGACGGCTGTGGTCGGAGGGACGCAGCCACCCCACCCCACACACATGCCACTGGCTCAATGTCGGGGCGGCTGGGGGCCAAGTGGAGGGGAGAATGGGCACAGCCGGGCCAGGCCTGGGAGGGGACTCCCCCAGGAGCAGAGCTGGCCCTCACCGGGAGAGCAGAGGCCCACCAGACATCTGGCTCGGGTGTTGTTTTTATCCTACAACTTGTTCCAAGCAGCTTCATTTGACGCAGGACTCCTGGCCTCTTCTGGCATCCGTGTTCCTTCCATCCCCCAAGGACAGGAAAGCTCCGACTTGGGTCTCAGCACAAGTAATGGCAGCTCTCCAACCTGTCTCCTGTCCTCCTACAGAGGGCCAGAAGCCACTGGGAGCCACAGGTGTGGGGGGACTCAGAGGGAAGTGGCAAGAAGGCAGGAGAATGTACAGAGCGTCACACCTCATGGGGCTTCGCAAGACGTGGGCAGCAGGCACCTGGGGTCATCTCCCTTAAGGCACTGCCCGATCCTGTTCCCGGCATCCTTGCCGCTCACTGGATGCTACATTTGTCCCTCTCACGGGCCTGGCCCTCCCGAAGGACCTTGGCCTTTATGTACTTGAGGTCACTGTTGACGCTGGGGCGACGGGCGAAGGGCGAGACCATGCCATAGGCATCCACATCCTTGGTGCGGCGCATGCAGAAGGGCCGGGGGTGGAAGGCGTCCCCATACTGCACGGAGATCTTGCGGTGCAGCGCGGGGCTCATCTCGTGGGGCAGCTTGGCCATGCTGAACAGGACGTAGAACATCTCGTCCACGTTCGTGTTCTTCTTGGCCGACACCTCGAAGTAGGCGCAGTTCTCGTCGCCCGACACCAGCAGCTCGGCCTCGGTGGCGGGGACCTGGCGGCACAGCTCCCCGTGGTCATTCTTGTTGCCGCAGATGACCATGGGCAGCTCGGCCGTCTCCTTGGTCTTGTTCTTCAGGCAGGACTTGACCTCCAGAATCTGCTTCTGGAGGCGCTTGACCTCGTCGAAGGACTCGCGGTTGTCCAGGCTGAACACCAGGATGAAGACGTCGCCTGAGGAGGACAGACAGAGCGGGGTGCCCGGTGAGTGACAGGCTGGCCTGCAGCCTCACGCAGCTCCTGCCCTGCGGAACGAGGGTCCCACATGCTGCCTCAGAGACCCAGCAAGCCCTGAGCCAGTGGTTTTCCAGGGCAACTGTTACCATCACCTCCGCCTGCCACAGTGGGAACTGAGCTCGGAGGAGCGACGTGCCTTGTTCGTACCTAACACATAGCACAGTGTGGTTCCTGTATGCTCAGTTCCCCGCCCTGATTTCCTGGTACTGGGGAGGGCTCAGTCAGCCCTACAGACTTGCACAGATGGTGTTAGGGTAATTATTACAGAATTCCCTCCCAGGCGGGTGGGGGTACGGCTGGTCTGTTCACTGTGCATCCCCGGGACCAGCAAGCGGCAAGAGCACCTGACATGCAGCAGGAGCTAAGCAGGCATCGGTGGCCGCAGCACAGTAGGGCATGTTGTCATCAGGCGGGCCTGGGTTTGCATCTTACCTTCATGCGCCAGCCCTGTGGCCTTGAGGGAATCATGACAACCCTCCAAGCCTCGGTTTCCCCTTCCGCATCACGTGAATGAAGCCCTGTCTCGCAGACGGCTCGGGGGCTTGCAGGGCAGCATGCGCTCAGCCACCTCGGGCATCGCTTATGATTAGGACAGCAGGTGCCCACTGAGAGCCGAGCCGAGCGCACACCCACTGTCCCCTGACACCTCCACAGGGAAGGGGTCCTTACTTTCCTGTTCTAGGCAAGTCAAACAAGGCTCTGTTGCCCAGGGTCACGTAGCTCAAATGCGGCCAGGTCAGGATCGCAACTTTACTTGGTCCTCATCTGGCCCATGCCTGGTGACCCAGGCCCCCCCCCCCCCCCGCTTCTAGAACAAATCATGAGAAGAGTAGAGGAACGTGGCCATGCTACCTTCACTGTAACCCACCGCAGCACTTGGGATGGGGGTTCAACTTTGACACATCTGGGGTGCAGCCAAGAGGGGTGTCCAGTGTGTGGACCAGCCTCCCCGTGTGTCCAGGTCACATACCGCAGGGGTTATCCTTGAAGCCCCTCCCTCAGCTTCACTCCAACTCGGAACAACCCTCAGTGTGGAGGAAAGGTCACTGACTTGCAGGGGGGGGAAATCAAGGCTCAGAGCAGCTGGTGATTGGCCACAGGGTTAAGTATCTCAGTGTAGGTCAGAAAGGCTGTCTCCTCCTCCTGGACCCCAGAGCTCGCTGCGGATCCCCCCACATGGCACACTCCCGGCCTGAATTGGGGACAGGGCTCAAGACACTCACCCATCCACCTGGCCTTCTGGGGCCCGTGCATACTGGTGTTCATGAGGCTGGCGAAGGGCTGGGGGGGGGGGGGGGTTGGCGGGTTCCATTTTAAAGGTGCTGCAAGGCAGCGTCTGCCTGACAACGGCTTCCACCCCGGCTGCCAATCCCCATTTGGTCCAGTTAGGCTAATTTTGGCCCCTGAGCACCAGCAGCCTTGACATGTTCAAATGTGAGATTGCAGGTGCTGGGCAGCTGCAGAGAGAGCTTGCTGGGAAACGTGGCCCGGGCCAGTGAGCGAGCCGAGCGAGCGGCAGACAGATGTGCTCAGCATGCAGCATGCGGAGAACAGCCTGACCTCACCCGGCGCCAGCCCAGGATACAGAATGAATGCCAATGCGCTCCCATGGGCCAGGCTGGTGATGATGCCACCAGAGAGGCAGGGACCTGGGACGGGCGGGGGGCAGGGCATGGGCCCCAGGGCTCTTGGCATTGTTTGACAGTGTGTCTGCCTGTATAACTGCAAATAAGCTTTATGAATACGCACAAGGTTCTGCTCTATGTGTCTATCAGTGGGTGTCCAGTGTCCACCCAGGCTGGGAGAGCTGTGCCCTAAGCTCTGTTCTCCTCACTGCCACAGGGAAGGAATCAGGTCATGCCTGTATTCACCTGGCAAGGCTGAGACCAACAGGTGGGCACAGCTCAGCTACCAAGTGACGGAGGTAAGATTTGAGCCCAGGCCCATCTTTGGGTTTCCTCTAACTACACACTCCCTCTCCAAAATCTCAGATGGGCCTTGAGAGCAACCTGGGCCATAGGGTCAGTGAGGGTGACCTGGAGGAGAGAACCCCATGGCCAGGCACTCAAGCAGGGGCCTGTGGCCAGTCCACCATGGCCAGAGTGTGAGATGAAGGGTGGGCAGGATGTGGGGGTTCTTGGCATGGAAGCGTTTCCATTGGGGATTGTTTTCTTGATGGCTTAAGAGTTACCTGAGCCTTCCTTCCCTAGTGTCATGTTCAGAGGGACAAGGCTGGGGACATGACTGTGTAGCCCATACTAGAGACTCTGGCTTGACAGACGACCAACGTGTGCTGAACACTCATCCCTGCACAGCCCACACAATAAACGGTCCTCATTTAATTCCCACAGGACCTCCAGAGCCATGTCAACACGATGCTGGCTCCACAGATGAGAAAATTACAAAGAGATAAAGTCACTTGTCCCAAGGGCCCATACCAGGAGGCAGTGAATTCAAGACTGAGTTCCCAGTGGGGCTTTGGGACCCATCCCCTCAGCTGTCTCTCTCCACAGTTCGTGAATGACGATGATGGCCTGTACCACATCACTGTAAGCCTCTTGATCTCACACAAGTCCATCTTTCCCCCCCCCCACACTGTCCCCAGCAAGGTGGGGAGGCCACAGGGTAGCCCAGTGACAGCTGTGCTTCCAACTGAATCAAACAAATCTCTCTTCCTCAGTTTCCCCATTGTAAAATGGAGGCAGACCCCCATGTCTGTCAGGTTCCTTGTGAGGAGTAAACAGATGTATGCCAAGCTCTAAGCAGCAGCCAGGCTTCTGGTTCCTGGAAAGCCATTGCAGTTCCTGATCTGGAAGCTGCCAAGCCGCGGTGAGGCACTGACTCAAGTGTCAAAATGGCACTGGGCGGTGACTCAGCCACCCATCAGGCAAGCAGAGACGGCCCTGAGCCCCTGGCACAGGGTCTTCTAGCTGTCCTGCTCCCAGCCCCAAGCCCCACCCACGCCATCGCCACGCCCACAGCTCGGCTCACCTGTGAGGATGGACAGCCGGCGCATGGCGGGAAACGGGTGATTGCCAGACGTGTCCAGGATGTCCAGCTGGTACATGTCCCCGCGGATGTTGTACACCTTGCGGTGGAAGTCCTCGATGGTGGGCGTGTACTGGTCCTCAAAGCGGCCGTTGAGGAAGCGAGAGACGATGGCGCTCTTGCCCACGCGGGAGGCGCCCAGCACCACCATGCGGTAGGAGTTCTTGGCCGGCACGCTGAGCGTGCAGTTCCCGCTGGACAAGGTCTTCATCATGGCTCGGGGCTGTGACACAAGGGAGGGGCGAAAGCATTAGAGGGGCCCTGGCCGTGGGCCTTGTGGCCTTTGCCACCTTCTCTGTGGGCCCTGTCTAGGTCTCCGCTGTCTGTAAAGTAGGAACACCGGTGGGCTTCTCCAGGGCCTTGGGTTTCTAAGCACTCCTCGTTCATTCACTCATGCCCTCTGGCTTTACCCCTTCCCTCCCTGGCTCCCTGGTTCATCTTCCTTTGGCTTCCCTAGCCTCACTCACTCGAGCATAGAACCACGGGGTTAGAGCAGCTCTACCTGACACCGACTGCCCATCTGGGCCAGGCAGCTTCACCTCTGAGGCCCACTTTCTCCAGCTCCTCAGCTGCCACGGAGGGCTCTGCTTGGCACAGGTGGGGACACCCCTTTACAGCATGAACTACTACCAGGGTGCAGCCTTTCCCTGGAGTGTCCTCTCCTCACCGCACCGTGGCTTCTGATGAGCCTGGGATGTGGCTTGGTGGACCTGCACTTCTGATATCCAAGGGTGTGGTGGTTCAAAGCTCTCCCAGGTGGAACTCAGGCCACCTCCCCATCAAACCCACAGCGAGGATGTGCCCCTGAAATCTGTAATTTACACCTACAGGGCTCTCTCCCAACCTCAGCCCACCAGACACCTCTGTGTTCCACCCAGAGACTTGTGCCTCCCGGGTCCCCGGAGTTCACCTGCTTCTGGGGGACCTGGGCTCCAGAATGTGGACAAGAGAATACCCATGAGCAACTCAAGCTTCCTTGCAATCCTAAGGGCTAAGGTTCTGGAGGAAACCTAGAACTTTCTATGGGTGCCTCTTGGCATCATGGGAGAAGCTAAAGCAGACTAAATGGACTGAATCAAACCTCCCTGTGCCTCGGGGCCCCCCAGAAGGCCGTTCCTAATCCAGCCTACTTTCCCCACTGTCTCGGCACCCCAGAGGCCCCCCAGAACCAATCAAATTGAGCTCTACCTCCATTCCTCTGCTCCCACTCCCACCAGCTCCTTCCCAAAACACTCGCCCTCTTGTTGCAGGATCTGGCATTGCTGCCTCTCTGAGGCCTTCCCTGATCACCCTACCTGAGCAGCAATCCACCTTCCCACGGGGAGCCTTGCTAGCCCCAGGGCTGGTCACCATAGGTTATGCAAGTTGGCCACTGCACAAGGCAGGCCATGGGTAAGCAAGGAAGGGCTGCATCCCAGAGCAAGGGACATCTTGCTGAGAGTGGGTCCTGCGCAGTTCACACAAAGGGGCTTCATTCGCTAAGGCTTGGTGCCTACCTCTGGCTCTCCCAGGCCAACAGCCTCAAGGGCTTGGTCTGTGCCCCAGCCCCGAGCATTCTCCAACACCACACTGTTCTCCATCGGCATGGAACCCACGATGTGAACGATGTCCCGGGTGCCAGTCTCCTGGCATGTGCCCACTCTACTCATGCCTCCCTGCCTGAGCCCCTCGGCTGTGACCTGTTCTCATAAATACCATTCGGAAAAGCCCTGCCCGGTAGGTAGCACTTGCCAATTTCCATGGCGTAAATGTACCCAGCTCCCAGCCCCATAACATGACCTCCAAGAATGAATGGCAGAGACAGACACAATGGAGCCAGCGCAGCACACGGCAGACCCCGGGCCTGGCACTATGGTGATGGGTCCCAGGCCAAGCCTAGGTGTGTGCCAAGTGTGTGCTAAGAATAGAACAGTAATAAAAAAAAAAAGGCTAGAACAATAACACCACGGACGTTTTGTTGGCAGTAAATATATGTCACAGTGTTCTAAGTGCCGCGCATACACCTGCCCCATCCCTCCACTGACCCGGAAGGTAGGCGGTGAGGACACTGAGACCCCAAGAGCCTGAGTATCTGGCAAGGAGGGTCTGACCCCAGGTTGTCTGCTCTGCTTACAGGATGCCACCTCCCCATCCGTATATGTGCTTTTCTTGTCAGGTCAGCATGGGCCATGGCAGTTGACCACTGAGTTCACACAGAGCCTGGTGAAGTTTGACTTCCCTCCTAAAGCGGTCTATGAGTGTATCCGACATGACCACAGCACCTCACACACAGCAGGTGCTCGGTAAATGATCCCTGAATGAGAGATGGAAAATGGCTCTGCCTTTGGGCTCACCCAAAGCCCCAGCTCTGGGAGCTTCTCCCCTCACCTCTTGCCCTCCTGGATGGCCCAGGACTGTTCTGAGAAGCACTGCCCCCCAGGCCCTGCGGAAGGTCCTGAGGCCTGGCTGTGGGAAGTGGGGGTGGAAACGTACAAGGGCAGGAAGCATTCCTCAGCTCCCAGGTGCTCTGGCTGGGTGCCTCACCTGGGGACAGGCCCTCCCAAGTCCTTGGCAAGGAGCAGACTGATGGTGACCACCTCTGTCTAAACAGGACAGGGAGAGAGGCGAGAGCACTCATGGACAGCCGGGGACAGGGTGTGCCTACATCACTGCCTTGCCCTAGCCTCCACCCCAGTACGCACGCGCTGGTACCAGTGACCAAGCGGCCTTGAGGGAGTCGGAGAGAGAGGAGGTAGCATGTAAGACAGAAGAGAAAAGAGGCAAGGAGTCAGAGAGAGGAGGCAGGGCCTTTAGAAATAAGAGATGGAGGAACAGAGAGGGGCAAAGCCGGAGGAGGAGCCCCAAGGGCTTGTCTGAGAAAAGGCTGGGTGTTCACATGGCTGAGGCCGTGTGGGGCTGGGACTACGTGAGGCATCCAGGCACCTGGACGCCAGGTGACAGTGCCTCTGTGGCTCCGCCCCCATAGGAGGCTCTGAGGGAAGCCCGTGTGGGCACAGCATCGCTCTGGTACCTGCTTGCTGGGCTGACCTCATTACAGGGAGAGACAGGTCCCAGATTCCAGCCTCAGTGGCTCAGAGAGGTGGGCTGAACAAGACACCTGAATGCAAACTCTGAGCCTGCTGCCCCTAGCCCTGGGCTGTTCCCCAGGTAGCTGGGGGGTGGGGGGGTAGGGAGGGACAGGCAGAAATCCTATGGGAAACAGAATGGGGATGTCCCAAAAGAAAAGTACCTACCACAAGCACCCATCACAAGGAGACACCCCTACCCCTGGGGACTGTTGGGGACGCTGGTGCTCAGAGAGACTGAGTCATTCGCTCCAGTTCACCCAGCAGATGCCTGGCAGGGATTATAAGCAGGCTACCTGGCTCTAAAAACTAGGCCTTTACCTCCATGAAAAGCCACTCTTCCACTGGTCCAAACTGGAGTCCTTTCCAAACAGCTGACTCAATGAAGCCCCAGCTGGCAGCAGGCAGGGAGTGACCCCAGGGGTCTATTCTATCCTCCTTCCCTTTCTCCCGCCAGGCAGCTGGGGTGGGCACCCTGCCCGGGACTCTCCACAGACCCTACCAGCCAGCCAGCGGGCAGTGCATGCACCGATGGGTCATTTTACCTTCTTCTCCTGCATCTACCCCAGCGCCTGCTGGAAGCTAGGTAGGAGGGCCAGAGAGGCAAGGACAGAGAGACCAGAGTCTGGACAAGTCCCTCAGGGCACCCTCCCCCCCCAGAGCCTGGTTCCTCAGAGTGCCCGACTGTGCACCTCGAACCCCTTTGGACACACACACACACACTGCATTTCCATGAATCCAACCTCACACCATAAGGAGTTCTAGGGACTTTGCAAAACGGCCCCCACCCCAGCCCTTCCCCATCCTGAGCAGCTCCGGAGGGCAGAGAGCAGATGACTTAAGTGTGCAACCAAGCAGTTCAGCCTCTGGCCAATCCAGTTCACACAGTGAACTGGCCCGCCTGCCTCAGTTCACCCCTCTGTTGTTACACAGCAGGACAGAAACCAAACCCAGAGTGGCTTGAGGTCTAAGGAGAAATCTAGAAATCTAGAGGCTGGCAGAGGCCTTCATGGAACTCAATCTGGCCTCTCTGAGGCTTAGGGAAAGCCTGAATCAGGAGCCAGGAGCTCCTGGGCCGGCCACTGCTTCCCAGCCCTGTCCCAGATCCCAGGAGGGCCTTCATCATCCTCCCTAGACTGGTGGCAGAGGCGAGGAGGGGAGACTCCGAGGCGCCACACACACTGGCCAGCTGAGTCCCAGAAGCCCTTCCTGCGAAGGGAATCTACGGGAAACCCTCTAAAGCTCAAGGTACTCTGGGTTGGGCAAGGGTCTTGGCTATTCGTTCCTTGTAGGAGGACCTGCCAGAGGAGGGTTAGAAGGTTGTTTTGGGAGGAGGGTGGGTGCCTCTTTCCCCTGAGCCTCAGTTTCCTCCCTTTTAAAGTGGGCTGGTTCTCTACCTCCTGAAAAGAGAGCTCTTTAGCTAAACGGAGGACCCACAAGCTCAATAAACCCTTTACTTGGGTTTAAGGACAATGCGAGCACCCGGACTGACGCAGGCTATCCACCCCGCGGATTTAATTCCCTCTGAGTGGGTAAAGTTGTCAACCAGTCCCCGCACACCACAGATGCGTAGTTTTAAGTTTCCCTCCTCATGAAAGGCAGGGTGTCGCAGAGCCCCTTCCCCTTTCTCCCAGGCTGCCCCACTCCACCCGGCTTCCCGAAGGTTTTGTTGGGGTATCTCTCCTACCTGGGCGCGGCGGGCTGGGCCCCGGGCACGGCTCGGAGGGCTGCCTGGAAGCGCCTGGAGAGGCGGGGAACCGCCTGCCGCTCCGGCCGCAGAGTTCCCCGGCGTCTGCGGAGGCTCCGTGGTCACTGCGCACGGATCCTCGGGTGCGCGGAGCCCCGAGCCCGGCTGGGCGCGGCCGGGCGAGGAGGTGCGTGGAGCCGGGGCCCCATGGATGGGTTCCGAAGGTTCGGCGGGGCCCGGGCGCTGGGCGGGCTCCGGCTCGCCGTCGCCGGCCCTGCCCTGCCCAGACCCGGAGGCCTCCGGTTGAGCCAGGTGCCCGGAGGCTTGGGGACGTCCGATGTAGGAGGTCCCCAGTTTGGGGCTCCGAGCTGAGTGGGTGAGTGGGGGGGGGGAGGAAAAGGATGTGGGTGCGACTCCGGGGATGAGGAGCGGACCCAGGAGGATGCCCTTTGGAGGTGACCCTGAGTGCGTATCCCCAGCCGGCGAGTGCTCCTGGCCGCCTACGCTACCTTCGCCTCTGGAACCAAAGGGGGTCTCGGGGAGCAGGGAAAATTAGGAGCTGCCGGCCCGGGGCTCCGGCCTCCTCTGCTGCCCGCAGCTGTGCGGCTCGGCCCGCGGGAGAGGAACCGCTCCTTCCTCGGCGCGCGAGCGGAATGGGGGCCGCGAACGCAGCGCCGCGGCTCCGAGCGCAGCTCCAAGTGCGCCGCCTCGCAGCGCACCTCCTCTCTCCCCGGGCGAGGAGAACTTTCTTCGGGGGCCGGCTCCTCCCTCTCCCGCAGGCGAACGCCCGGCCTGTCCCCCAACCCCACGCGGGGAGAAGTCACGGATCCCTCCCCAAAAATGGCCCGAGCCCCGGCTCCCGGCGGCGATCCCGGCGCCCTCGTCGCCCCAGCGACTGTCTCTCGGAGGCCGCTTCGTCCCGCGCCCACCTGCCGCGGAGCCCGCTAGCCAGCCAGCGGCGCGTCCCGCCCGGCGCCAGCCCTCCTCTGCCCTCCGCCCGCGCCCCGCCCACGCCGCCCCGCCAGCCCCGCGCAGCCAATGAGCGGCGGGTCCAGCGCTCAGGCCCCGCCCCCCCAGCCCCGCCCGCGCCCACCCGAGCGCCGCAGTCTGCGGCTTCCGCGTGCCCGGGCGCGTGGGGCTGGGGCTGGGGGGAGGGGGTGCGGGCGGACGGCCCGAGGCTCCGGGCACGCGCACCGTGACCGGAAGGCGGCACGGCACGGGCCCGGGAAGCTGACGTCTGAACACGATCTTGCCCGCACGCCCGCAGGGGACCCTCCACTGGCTTCCCCGAGCCCTGGTCTTGCGGAAATCCCCATGCCCTCCTAGATGCCCGATGGGGTCTGGCCCGATCCGCCCGTTCCTTCCTTCCTTCCTTCCTTCCTTCCTTCCTTCCTTCCTTCCTTCGCGAGGTCTCGGCCTGCGGGACACATGGGCCGCGCACGTGCAAACACAGGCGGCGCACCATCATCACCTTGGCCAAGGGAAGCAGGTCTGTGAGCCTTGTCTCAGGACCGGGGCCTCCTGATGGCCCGGAGCAGTGGTCATGCCTGTCGGGGACGGAGCCCAGAGCCATGCCATGCCCAGTGAGGTTCCGCCGCAGAGTTGGAAACGGTTAGAACCAGGTCACACATCAGGCCATTTAAATGACCCGCTCTCCCCAACACATTTTTCAGGCTCATTAATGTCACTGCCTTACATGGGAAGCCTGTGTCCCTGGCCATAAATAGAAGGTAAGAGTAAACCAGGCGTCATGAAAACAAAGCAAGTCCCTCTGAACTCCAGCGCAACCAGGCCGCCCACCATGCAGGACTGGGGCGAGGGTCCTAGAGGGTCCAAGCCCACGTGCCCCCAACAGAGACTTCCTCCTTCCCACTTGATTGTGTGGCCTGGGGGAGGGGTGCTTTACTGGGTGTCCCGCACTTCCGCTGGGCCTCTCCACAAAACTGGCACACAACTCTGGGTGGGAGATCTGTGTTCTAGTCCTACCTCAGTAAGCATTCAAAGGTTCCACCCTGAGCCAGTCATAGCAGGACTCTAGTCCTTGCTTATGTTGTCTGTAAAATGGGGGAAAAAAAACTAAAATAGACTTGGATGGTGAGTACAGAAAATGGATTCCTGGGCCTGGGCCCGACCTTGGGCAATCTTGAGATTCCCATGGAAACTGCCAAGTGATGAGGAGGACTAGGGGGTGGACAGCCCTGTGCTTGTATTACTGGACTGTGTTTAAGGCCCCACTGTAGACCTCCGGAGGGCTAAGGAAAGCGCCAAGGTCACCAGCAGAGGCCAGAAGCAAGAGTCCCAGCGGCACTCTCTTCACATCCACACTTGACTTCCAGGAACTGGCTTCTGCCCAGAGGGTTCACACTGGGTGTGACGCACAGAGCTCGGGAGCTAGCTTCATTCCTAGCAGTGGGAGACAGGCGGGGCAGCATGCTCCACCTGGAAGTCTAAGGTAGGACTCTGGCCACCGGGCCAGGTCCTCCAGCCCCCATCATGGAGAGGTGGCAGGCAGCCAGCTTTGAGCTGTCGCGGGAACCCAATCCTTGTGCTCTCAGCAGAGTCCTCCACCCTGAGTGGGCTCACACCCCGCTGACCAGATCCCCATCGTGAGGGGGCTGCACGTGGCCCTGGGTGACCTGGACCGTCTTACCTGCCTCTGCTTCTGCCTCCTGCTGCTGGGTGCAGAATGGCTCAGTCAACAGACAGGTGCAGAGAAGTCATCCACACCCAGGGAATAGTTATTTCATGTGGCAACAGAGCCATATCCATGTGCACCCATTTTCCCAACCTCCCCTGCACCCAAATGTCTTCACGGGGACCAATGGTTGTAGCTGCCTTGCTCCCCCTCACCTGGCTGTCTGTGTCTCCCATAAACCATGATTCCCCTAATCCTTTTCTTAAAATGCCACCCGTGATGGAGAACTTTCAATAACTCCCTGTTGCTTGAGATATACAAGCTAAGTCAGCCTGGTGTACAAAGCAAATCAAATCACTTCCAGGTCCCTTAAAGGAGTTGGACTTCCAGGCTTGGGAGATGGATTAGCAAGGAAAGCCTTGCCTCTTGCAAGCATGAGGACTTGCGTTTGAGTCCCCAGCACCCACATACAGCCAGGCATGGTGTCAAATAACTGAAGGGGAGGCAGAGGGATTCACTGGGCTTGCTAGCTAGCTAGTCTAGCCAAACCAGTGTGCTCTAGGTTCAGTGAATGTGGTAGTTTGAATAGATGGCCCCCAATATATTCAGTGTTTTATTAGCTTGTATTTGCATCTGCAGCCACCTGGCTGGAGGCGGTGTCACTGGGCGGATCTTAAGGTGTGGTGGTGGGTTTGAGATTCCAATCTGAAGATACACAAAGTGTGCCTGGCTGGAGTTCCTGACGTGTGCGGTGCTGTGTGGCTTGTTGGCTTTTAGGCTTGTGCTTCTGTGTGTGTGTGTGTGTGTGTGTGTGTGTGTGTGTTGTCCTGTGAACACAGGCCAGCTTCTTCTGACATTATGGAACTTCCCCTGGATCTGTAAGCTTCAATGAATCCCTTCTTCCATAACTGTGCCTGGTCTGGAAGTTCGTCTCAGCGAACCTGAAGCCATCTACTACAGTGAGAGACCCTGTCTCAAAGAGTTAGGCAGAAAGCAACTGAAGAAGAGGACCCCTGACATCACCCTCTGGCTGGCACACACGTGTGCTCATGTGTGTATGCACACACACACACTCAATGGCATATACATGTGCACCCACACACACACAGACACACATGAGCACACACACGAAGTTGGACTTTTCCTCTTCCGGTTCCTGTTTTTTCCTCTCTACCTGTTGGACTCCTACAACCCTTCAAAGTGTCACAGTGACATTTCTCCCACAAAGCCTTCTCCTAGCATTTCCCAGGGTCTCGTCACCCACTCTGCAAAGCTTGGTTTGTTAAACTTCACTTCTTCACCTATCAAGTGGGTGTTTCAATAGTAGCGACCTCATGGGGCTACTGAGAGGATTAAAATAAACTCCAGAGTGCCTTTCATAAAGTAGCTTTTCCATGACAACTTCCTCTGTAGCCCATGTTTCATCTAGCCTCACGTTCTGGACACATCTCACCCATCCTCCCCCCCCCCCCCCGCCCCATGTGCACGTGAGCGCCTTGAAGTGGGGACGGAGCCTGATTCATCTCTATTTCACACAGTTGAGGGCAAATCTTGCCATTGCAAGTTTTTAATAAATACTTATTGAATTGTGCTCGGCTGAACGCACAAGTTCTCCTTGGAGACAAGGGAAGGAGAGAGGGAGGGAGGGAGGGAGAGGGAGATGCAGGGAGGCAATTTCATTTAGTTTCTCCAATAGCCCCCACTTACAGAAAAGGAAACTGAGGCTCAGGGTGGCTGTTACAGCCAAGGAGCTGACAAGAGGCTGAGCTGGGAAGCAAGATTAATGTCCCCAAAGGGAAATGCGCTGGCTCCTCCCCGCCGTCTTTCCAGAGCTGTGCTTCCTAACCTTGGCAGAGCGTTCACATCACCTTGGGGAGCTTTAAAAAGAAGCAGAACCCAGGCTCCCTCTGAGCTGATTTAATTGCTCTGGCATTGGGCCTGAGAGCTTGGCTGTGGCAGGTTCCCCAAGTGATCCCAGCATGCATCCACGATTGCTAGAATAGCAGTTCTCAAAATGTGAGCCCCGGACAAACTGAGTTTCTGGGGCTTGTTAGAGAGGCAGAACCGTGGTCCCACCAACCTGTTGCATGCAAAGCTCTGGCCTTCCTGGGTACCCCTATCCACCCACTCATGCCCAAGTCTGAGAACCTCTTGCCAGAAGACCAGAGTTGCAATACCTTGGAGGTTTTGTGGTCCAGCCTTCCTATTTGTATATAAAGACCTAGTATAGCTTGATCAAGAACAGCGTGTGCTACAGAGAGCTATCCCAAGAACCCGGGGCTGACTCCTGACAGTGCTATTTCCCGCTACATGTGCAGTGCCCCTACTGGACAGGCCTGGCAGCCTGGACTTCCGGGCTGGCTTTGAACTTCAATAAAGATAGGTGGGTCACCTGCTGTCCCAGCTGGGGACACATTCAATAGGACAGAACAGCTGGCTGGGTGGACTGACCAAGCCAGACTTTATAGTCCTTTCACACAGCCTGGGGGTGGAGTGGTACGGACAGAATGCCCAGCACCAGGTGTTAGCAAGAACACAGTTCAACCAGACGCATTCTGCCCCGCACTGTCTCACTGCTTCTGTTCCCACTAACTACACAGGAATCCCTTTCTGCCCTACACACACACACACACACACACACACACACACACACTGGCCAATGAGCCTAACAGTTCCTACATGCCTCAAGTCAGGAGCCTGGGTCATAATCCCAGCCAGCCAGAACATTGCTGTGTGCCCCTTGAATGACCATTCAACATCTATGACCCACATTTCCCAGGGTTTTTGCTCCTCATTGCCTATGCTGATGCCAACAGAAGGGGGAACATATGACCCCTGAGCCTGCCGGACTCTCCACACTGCACAAGCTGGGGTCTCTGTCCAGGAGCCACTGGCGGACCCTCTCGTTCCTTCCCTGCTCTGTACTGGGAAACTTTGGCCATGCTGCACAAGGTGGCTTCCCTTTGGGTGCACCCTCGCTGTCTGAACTCCTGCTGCTCGTCCCCAAAATGTAGCACCCAACCACTAGAGACAAACTGGCTTTGTCTGGAGCCACTGTCCATAAAGCTCTGGAAAGCTCATAGGATGATGGCCAGTCTGTCACATGTCCTCACCTTTTCAAGGGTATGTGTCACCTGGTAGGAGTGCAGGGAAAATGTACCAAACAGGTGGACAATGGTCAGTTTCCTCCTCTGCCCAGCAAGCATGTTAGGCCACGTGCTCTGGGCTTTATCTGAGTCATCAGGACTGAACCTCATATCGGATAACACAAGAGCTTCCCAGACCCTAAGAATTTCTGTGCAAATCAGAGAAAGGCACCCTCTCCAGGGAGAGGCGGCCCCACTTTAAGGTTCACAGCTGAGGGAGGAAAAGTAGAAGAGCAATTTCCTTAGCTGAGTGCCCTTGAGCCGTGAGCATCCTGCACAGCTCAACCGGTGATAGTCCGTGGGCACCCTCATCTGCTCCTTGCAATGCACGCAGGGACAGGGGGGCGAGGAACAGTGATGACCAGGCAGGTTTGCTCGTCACGTCAAGTTGGGCCATGATCAGCCAGAAGAAAGTCCTCCAGAGTGGACCAGAGGCTTTTCTTCATGATGAGGACAGGGAGCCAGCCCCCAATCCGTGCAGCCACTGGGCCGGCTCCTATAACTTCCTGAGTGTGTTTTAGTCAGGCCACAACTCTGTGTGGGAAGAGTTCATATAATGATAAAGAGGAAACTGAGGGCTGGAGAGATGGCTTAGCGATTAAGCGGTTGCCTGTGAAGGACCCCGGTTCGAGGCTCGATTCCCCTGGACCCACGTTAGCCAGATGCACAAGGGGGCGCACACGTCTGGAGTTCGTTTGCAGTGGCTGGAGGCCCTGGCGTGCCCATTCTCTCTCTCTCTCTCTCTCTATCTGCCTCTTTCTCTCTCTGTCTGTCACTCTCAAATAAATAAATAAAAATTTAAAAAGAGGAAACTGAGGCTGGGAGACACAGCTGTCCTGAGACACACATGGGGGGCAGGGAGATTGGGGGAGGCAGGGAAGTGACAGCCCACATTGGAACTGTCTGCTCTGCTGTATTCCAAGACACAGCTGCTGAGTCTAAAAGGCCCATGCAGGACATCCGTGGGTGCTTCGTGGAGCAGGCTGGGCAGGGCTGCTTCCTGTTTTATGGGTGACAGAACAAAACTCAGATGGATGCAGGGACTTCCCAAAGTCACTTGGCTAATGAAGGGTAAAACCGGAGCTGAAACAATATCTGGGTCTTTGACCATCTAGTTCTTTGGATCTTTTGGTGACGTTGTTCTCATCCATCATAAGGCTTGCACTGAACCTGCTCCGTAAGAAGCTGTCTCACTCACCCAGCCTTTCACTTACCCACCCTCACCATGCCCAGTCTCATCAGCATCTCCACGATCACCACCGTTAACATCCTCCTCATCCTCTCCTCCACCATCATTCTCTACAGCATAGCACCTCCACGGTCATTGTCCTTCATTTCCTCCTCCATCATTCTCATCATCATCATCATCACCACAATCTCTGTCATCATCACTGTTGTCATGATCACTGTTCCCAGCTTCGCCATAGCCCCATCATCTTCAAAGCTACAGTCTTCTCTCTCATCTCCATCATCATCATCTCTACCACCATCATCACCATCATAATCTCTCCCATCATCTCCTCACAGTCATCTACACAGTCTCCATCATCATCATCATCATCATCATCACCACCATCTCCCCAGGCCATGGAACATCTGCTCCTCTCCAGGCATGTATTGGGCCTCTGGGCCTGGCGTAGTCCAGTTACAGACACAAGGGCAACAGCAACCTCCTTAAACCTTGCCTTTGGGCAGATCTTTCCAGTTATCTCTTCTTTTGGATCCTCCTAACAGCCCCAGGCAACCTACAGAGCAAACCCTTGTGTGGAGAGAAGCTAAGGCAAGCGAGGCTTGCTGGCATGGAGCACCAGGAAGCTTCTAGCGTGATATTTACAGATTGCTTTCTTTGTGTCTGTACAAATCTGGGAGCTGGGCCCTGCTCTAGATGCACCACACACATTAACTTACTTAGCTCTGTCACAGTCCTGGGAAAAGAGCTTTCTCACCACCACCACCACCCCCCATTATCCAGACAAGGAGACTGAGTTTCAGAGACTAAAGCGACCTGCCATTGTGGATGCGGCTGAGGTTTTCAGCTTGTCTCTGGTGGGCTCCAAACCAGCACTTTGCTAGAGGAGTCACCTCCAGCTGTTCAGGGGCAATGGACCCCATTAGCCAGAGGGTACCGATCGTCTGTGAATTAGCGCGGCCTTGTTGACTCTGCCAGCCAGCCGGGCTGCTGCCCTGGCCCTCTTGTTTGCAGACTAAGCACTGTGAACCCTCAGTTCACAACTAGGACCCACACACACACACCCTGTGTGCCTTGGTGGCCAGCCCCAGGCTCCACTCTACCCCTACCCACAAGTATGGTGGTAGAGTGGAACTTTGGGCCTCGGGTTTTTTTCCTGTTACCTGTTCCCAGCTCCCCATTGCTGTTGTCCAACCCTTCTTTTACCTTCAAGAGCCAAATATACTAAGAAAGGCACATCTCGGTCCTCAGACATCCGGATTCCCATCTAGACTTTTCCTCCTACCCCGTCTTGGCCTTGGGTGGGCATATTCTCTCTGAGCCTGGGTGGCCTCATTGGTTAATCAGGCTGATATGGAAGTCACTCACTCTCTCCTTCAATCAGTCAGCAAACAGCAACCAAGCAGAAGCTCAAAAGATGTGGCCTAGCCTAGGGAGTCCACAGTCCAGCAAAGGAGAGCCTAGGGTCTGCAGGAGAGCTGGGATCACACGGCTAGAGGCAGGGAACAGGGTGTGCAAAAGGCCCGAAGATGGCAAGGTGAGGCTGGGTGGGGAGGAGATCAGGGGACACAGGTGCCCAGGATCTAGCGCTTGCTGGGCACACAGGAGATGCTCAATAAATGAGTCATCCTTCCTTGAGCTGAGCCTCCATGTCAGGTGTGGTGGGGCCTCTTGGCACTGGAGTCGATCCCTCCCTTGTGGGCACCTGGCTCTCCAGCAGTGTGTAGCTACAGAGAGCTTATGGCCCTGACAGGGCCTGGGGAGTGGGGATCGAGGCTTGCCAGGAACCTCAGGTCTGCCAGAAATAGAATCCAATGTTCCAGGATGCTAATGACTATGACCTTAGTGTATTTTTTCCCCCGTTAGTGGTCTCCCGCGGCTGGGATTGTTTGAACAGGAGGAAAGTGGCACAGAGGAAGCGAGGCAGAGGAGCCTGGCAGAGCCCTACATGGGCGTGGGGAGATGCCCAGTTGGCATGCACCTAATGTGCTTCCCTGAAGCTGTGCCTGGGTCACTTTGGGGCAGTTCACATCTTAGCTCCTTCTCAGTTCCTGTGGAAGTTTATTCACAAATCTAGCCACCCACTGTGCCTCCAAACAAGAAATGGGGTTGATTTCCTCAGCCCTGGTGTTCTGGAGTCTTTGTGATTCACGCTGACCGGTGGAGTTTCATTGCAAACTACCTCTTGCCAGGCTCAGACTTACACCCCCAGCTCCGCACCACCCGTCTCCAAGAACAGCTTGATGGATGAACGGATGGGCAGCTGGGTGAATGAATTTTCCGAGAGAGCGAGACAGCTGCATAGTGAATGAGGAGTAAATGAGTGAGAGGATGAATGGCTGTGTGTGTGGAAGTCGAGTTTTGCCACAAGGTCTACAAGACTGAATCGGTCCACAGTCTGGTTCCAGCCACAGCCCTGACCTAGAAGGGGTGATGGGGCCAGTGCACTCTGTAGGAGACATCTCCTGGGAGCTGTCTCCTCTTTCCATCCAAAGCTGCAGCAGTTACCGCTGGCTTCTTTCAGCCACAGAAAACCCAAAGTAACAGTGGAGTGGACCAGAGAGTTTATTTTTTCAGTCAAGTGAATGAACTCTAGAGGAGATGGAGGGGGCAGCTCCCCATAGGGGTCAGAGACCAAGGCTTCTGCTGGACATGGAGCTCACTTGTGGGACTGAGGCAGAAGAGTTATGAGTTGAAGGCTAGCATGGGCTACGTAGGGAGTTCCAAGCCAGCATCAGAAATCTAAGGGAGACTCTGTCTCAGGGTGAGAGGAGAGGGAGAGAGAGAGAGAGAGAGAGATCCACCCAGGCTTCTGTTTCATAGCTCTGGCATGTGGCTTTGTCCTTCTGGCTCAAGATGGCTGCCCCAAGACTGACCATCACTTCACAGTCTAATACACAGATGAGGGACAGAGAAGGAGGTATCTGGAAGTTATCTGGAAGAACTGAGGCACATGGTCATACCAGGCTACAAGGGAGGCTAGCTTTATTCTGTAAATGTAGGGTTCTGCTTTGAAAACAGTTAATGTGGAAGTTACCCATTAGACTATGGCTAAGTGAACCATCTTATTGGGGACCCCAGTTGGCTCGCCATCCTGTCCTGGTGCCCCACTTTTGTCTGTGCCCTCTGAGCTCCTCAGGGCAGGTGTTCGTTGCCATCATGCGTACTCACGGGCTCCAGAGCAGGGTCTGGTGCGTAACAGGTGCACACTTGTTCGTAAATGTAAACACCCTTACTCACCCAGTGCAGGCTTGTTTAAACAGTGATCTTGCTGGTGGGAAGAGAAGGGCGAACCAGAGCCAAGTGTGCTCCGAGGAGCTCTGGCCAAGGGGAGAGAGGAAGAGGACAGAACGCAGTGCAGGGCACCCAGGCGCACGTGGAGGGAGTGTTCAACCCTGCAGGAGGAGCGAGGACCAAGGTTGCAGAGTAGAGACGGCTCTGGGCTAGGAAGAGGGGATCGAGTTCTAGCCTCAGCTCTGTCTCCAGCTAGCAGCGCAACCATAGGCAAGAGGGACTTACCAGGCTAGTTTCCTCATCTGTTTACAAAAAAAAAAAAAAAAAAAAAGAGGGACTGGTCAGTGGCTCTGCAGTTCTCCCAGGTGGCACTTCTGTCCACTCTTAGTGGGCCCAGCCCTGGCTCACTGCTAAGGATGTAGAAAAAGACACCCCTGTGAACCTTACATTCGGAGATTCTAGGGGCTGAGGGTGTAACTCAGTTGTAGAGGCCTGCCTAACATGCATGAAGCTCATCCCCAATGAAAGAGAGAGAGAGAGAGAGAGAGAGAAATTATGTGAGTAGGAATAAAACTCAGTAGCAGGGGCCAGTAAGCTAGGAAGGGGATATAAAGGGAATAGAAAGGGAGGGGGGTATGAACTTAATAGGATGGTATTGTATATATGTAAGTAATGGGGGTGAAAAGACCTAAGTGAGGTCAGAGGAAGAGATTGAGTAAAGGAAAGGTGGAGGGAGGGCTAATAAAAATGTAAGAGGATATAAATAATTCATATGGAAACATACTTTTTTCAACAATGGAACACTCAGGAGCCATGAATTGTTACCAGGAAATTTTCAGTGCCAGGGATTGGGATACCTTCCAGTGAGTTGTTGGCCAGGGAGGTCCCTGATGCCCCCAAAACATTACAGGTCATTGCTGAGGCCCTTGGTTTCCACCAGGAATAGATGGTAAGACCCTATTGCTGAAGACTCCACATTCTTGGGCTGCAAGGCCACTGAGAAATCCTGCTGGAGCTGAGCTGAAAACCTCCTCCATGTAGACCAGCTGACAGAAAGCTGGAAAGAAACTACACTTCATGCAGTTCAATGGGAAAGGGAGAAATCACAGTGGAGATACTCAACAGTGGACACTGCAAGCCTTAAATTTGGTCAGCCTAGCCAAATGAGCCAACAGGTGCAATAATGTCATGTCTGTTATGGGGGAAACCAACCACTTTCTAATTGGACTGGAGGCCTGCTCCATGGGAGGGAATATATCCCTGATACTGAAAACCTACAACAGGGGTAGTCATGAGCCCTAGAGGTGTAACATCTGCTGGTATCTGGATAAATGCATATACTATGCTCACCAAACTATCCAGTAACAACTTCTCTTAATGTTCATACCCATATATTAATGCTACTCTCATTTTTGGTTAGAGAACCTTCTCTTTTCAGATGGCAGTGACCTTGGGATGGCTCAGAAGGCACCATGATGCTGGAGAAGTGACAGAGGAGTGCTCATCACTGAAATATCTCTATCACACCTTCCAAGGCTCATTGTCCATTGCAGAAGAGGTGGTGGAAAGAATGTAAGAGCCAAAGGAAGGGTAGGACTCCTTACAACGTGCTCCTCCAGACACAAAATGGCCTGGATATCCATGACCTCACAGTGCCCTGACTACCTACAGAAGACCATCATAAGAGGAGGAAAAGATGATGACATCAAAATAAAAGAGAGACTGATTGAGAGAGGGGAGGGGATATGATGGAGAGTGGTTTCAAAGGGGAAAGTGGGGGGGGGGGATTAACCATGGGTTATTGTCTACAATTATGGAAATTGTCAATAAAAGAATAAGTTAAATTTTTTAAAAAAGAAATTAGATCATGGAGAAGGGTCAATAACCACCCACAGGGACAATGGCCAATGAAGGTTCCAGGAACCCCAGAACAGTTCTAGAGCAACAGAACAGTTTTAGAAGAACAGCAGCGAATGGTTGTTGGGGACTTTCTTTAGGAGGTAGCTCAAATGGGCATCCCAGGCATGTGAGATCCTCTCTTTTTGGCCAAGTTCCTTAGCCTCTGTGCCTCAGTTTCCCTATCTGTAAAACAGAGCTGCTAAAGGGCTAACCAAGGGGATAGGCGATGCATAGAGGATAGAGCCCCGGGGCCTGAGTGACTGCATGGCGAGCCCTGGGTCCTCTTTCATCACGGAAGGGACACCCCCCTTCTCTCTTCCCTGCTGTCATGGAATCCTGCATCAGCCGCCCAAGCCCTGCAGAGCCGCCTGCTCTCCCTCGTCTTGAAACCAATGCCAGGGCCAGTTCCTCTCCCCCGCTGCACCCCAGAGGCCCTGGGAGGTGCTCCTGGTTTCTCTTAACCCTTTGATCATCTCCAATGGGGGCTCACAGTTTCTCGCTCTCTATCACAAACACAAAACAAGTGTTTAAACGTCTGCCTCCCCAGACAATCTGGGAAGCAGGGCAGCTCTTACATGAAGACCCGGTGAAACCCACGCCTGCCAGGGGGCCATCTGGAAGCTCCCATTGCGACCTTTCCCTCCCTCGGCGCGGGCACTGCCGCGACTTCATAATGAAGCATCGTAACGTGGCTCTGCGGGCAGAAAGCGCAGTCACGGGAAGCCTAAGTGAGCGGACGCCCCCTGCCCTGGCTGGATGCTCTGGCTGTAGCCAAAGGCTTGCCCTCCCTCCTCATCCGCCTCTCAAGTCCATGGTCCCGCCAGCTGGGGTCTTGACAGTGGAAGAAGAGTCTATATGGGGGGGGGGAGCAGAGGCAAGGGTTGCTGGGTGGCCTCTTCCACTGCTTCCTGCTTGTAAAACTGTGAGTATACATGGAGCCCCTCTGAGCCTCCGTTTCTTCATTCTGCAAAATGAGAATAATACTGATCTCCACTTGGTGGGCTTTGCTGTCATGACTTATTGGGATCCTGCATACAAAGTGCCTAGCTCAGAGCCTGCTCAAGAGAAATAGCCAGGCATGTTGGCACACACTTTTAATCCCAGCACTCAGAGGTGGGAGGATTACTGTGAGTTCAAGGCCAGCCTGGGACTAAAGGGCGAGTTTCAGGTCAGCCTGGGCTACAGTGAGACCCTACCTTAGTGGGGGAGGGGGGGAATAGCGAGAGGAGGGCTGGGTGGAGACATGGCTCATTATGTAAATCATTTTCACTGCACACGCGCAAGAACCTGAGTTCAAATCCCCAGAACCCATGTTCAGGCGTTCCATGGAAAGTGTCTGTCATCCCTGTACACCTATGGCAAGTAGAGAGGTGCAAGCAGGAGAATTTCCCAGAAGCTCCTGGGCCAGCTAAACTGGTAAACAACACTAAACAACCCTGAGAGTCCCTGCCTCAAACAAGGTAGAAAGCGAGGGCCAACACGTGAAAAACAAAATCCTCTGACCTCCACAAGCACACCACAGCACGCGTGCACCCACACTCACGCACATGAACACGTGTGCACACGTGCACACACACACACGAAGCAAAAACCAAAACAAAATGAAGTTGTCATTAAGAAAACTGCAGCGGGTGAGCTGGGAGGGGCGCTGCACAGCCAGAGGGATTGGATGGGAAAGGAAACCGGCATTAGTTACCAGGGAGGGAGCAGCCCAGCTTGTGGTGAGAACTGAGAACTCAGTTCTTATCACTGGAGGCGGCTGAGTCCCCCCCCCCGCTTACTGTTAAGCCTTTAGCCAAATCCAGACCGTTTGTAAGCAAAGCTGCCTTTCCATTAGCGACACCCCAAACTGTCGGGGCGTCTTGAGCCAGGTGTGCCCCACCTATGATTCAACGGGCCAGCTGGTGGGGGGGCGGTGCTCTTTGGTCTTCAAGCCACCTAGGAGCATGGGGTTCAGGAGATCTTGCATGTCCCTACTCAACCCATGACTCTGGGGGATCCTTCTCTGGGGCCACCTAATCCTTGCTGTCCCCACCTCGCAGGATCAGGATTACGGTGGCAACTCTGAAAACATGGGTGTGATTAATGGTAGAAGTGTGACGCGTCTTCAGAGGGCTGCTGTGTTTTACAGGGACAGTGTTCTATTAGTCAGCAAAGTTGATGCGATCCTAGCTTAGATTCATGAAATGCAGCCTGCTCTTGTCTAAGGGCACTGAGGCCTGGTGGGGTGTGTGGGGGGGTATACTGTCAGCATGGGGGAGGGGGCACTACCCGGGTTGGTGACTTGAGTCCTGCCTGGGATCACTAGAGGCTAGCACAAAAGGAAACTTCCTGGAGGCAGTCTGGGATGCCAGGACTCAGAGCCATGATGTT